>CM053147.1:15994352-18984028 GCA_028571685.1 Heterohyrax brucei | reverse complement strand
AGAAGTGGAGGCCCTGAGAGAAGAGGGGATGGAACAGAGCCCATGAAATGATGACTTGTGAAAGGTTCAGGGGGATGAACACAAGTGGAGGAAAGGCTGAAAGGACAAGTGGATCTAAAGGAGAGGAGAAGGAGTGTAGCCAGAGAGAGTGGAAGATCGCTGTCTGGTTGGCAGAATATCTGGAGAGGCTTCGGGATAGATGTGAGAAGGTTGTGCAGGGTCAGTGGCTCATACACACCGCAGAAAGGTGGCTTGAGGAAGGATGATTAGAAGCGCTAAGTATGACGTGACTGGGGCTGAAGACAGGAAGAGACTGCTTAAGAGTATGAGAGGCTGGAAGCTGATGGTGTATTGAAAGCAAGAATACTTGAGAGCATGGTTCAGGGTGCATAGTATGGTTGCAAGTCAGTATGGAAAGCAATTACGGTACTCAATGAAAGGCAGATGGGCAGTCGTATATCAGAGTACGGAGAAGGCCAGTATGTCTGAGGAGAATGTGCACGGTGCAGCCACAATGAGGAAAGAGAAAGGGAAGGGGAACAAGCAAAGATGGTCGACTCTGCAGAGCAGTGATTCTCACCGAGGATGGGGGGGTGGATTTCTCCCGAGGGGGGCTGTGGGCATGAATCCCTGAAGCGGGTCTATCAGGACATCTAGGGCTGAGCAAGTTTTCTGATCAAACACGACCCTGACAGATGACGCTGACAGACGCTCTTAGGGTCATCCATCCTTGGGGGACAGTCACTGGGGGGAGAGGAACAGTGGACACCAGGGGAAGACTGGAAGCAGGAGGTGACGGTGCTTGAGACGATGGAGGCATGAGACTGGAGACTGGGGAGGGAAGCAAGAAGGGAGGATAAGAAGGAGTTTGACACCAAACAAATGGATGTAGCGGTGAAGGCACCCACAGTGAGGACTGCTGTGTTGGGACTCGTGTTGAGGTGGAGGGAGGGCAGATGCAAGGCAGTGTTAAGGGCATAGAGACAGACGAGAAGTGACGCAAACCCATAAGGGAGTTACCACAACAAGGCTGACAGGTTGTATGTGGCAATTAGGAAGTAGCATTAGATAGGGTGTCCATCGGGGAGGCAGGCCCCAAAGAGGGGAAAGACAACATTAAAAAGTGTATTTTGGAAATAGGACGATTAGGTAGGGTCACAAGGAAAGATGGTGGGTGTGATGGAGCCAGCTTGAGAGCTGTGTGCACACTAGGATGGTAGGGTGATGTGTGTCAGTTGGGTAAGGGGTGAAGCATGTGGCCAGGAGGCACAGAAGCTCTAGGTACAGCACAACGTAGGAGAAGCAGAGGAAGAAGGTGCGCGAGAGCTCTGCCTGCACGATCTGACAGAAGAGGCCTGATTGCACTCAGGAAGGAGTATAGAGGGGAAAATTTCTCAGGACCTGAGTAGATGGGAACGTGTTGTGAGGGCGATGAGTGTGGGCTGATGGGTAGAGCACGTGGAGTCCGCAGAGTAAGTCTAAAGCATGGCCAACTGAAGTGGCTTGAGGAGTGTGCGGGGCGTTGAAGAAGAGAGGAGAGAACCTAGAAGTGTAATGAATCAAGGAAAGAGATTGAGAGACAGTAGTTGAGAAAATTTCTGAGGGTTCACGTTTGGGCATAACTGGCCAGGCCATCGAGAGGGAATGCAGTGGAAATTGTTACATTGGCCCAGGGAATCTGGTATCTGGAAAGGACTCTAGAAAACCTAGGAGGCTTTGACAGTCCTGAGCAGGTGCATCGTTGAGAAGGAGAAAGAAGAGCAGATGGTCCATCGGAAAGAGAGAGGGTAGGCTTATTGAGATGTTTGAGAAAGTCAGTACACCAGAAGTGGGACAGCCCAGAAACCACAGGAGGAGTCAAAATGGATAATTCAGGAAGTCTGTGAAAAGAGGCAGTCAGGGGCTGAGAAAGATAAAGGAGGAGCAATAGGGTGATGCTGAGTAAGAAGGGTGAAGGAACAGAGAGGTGGAATGAAGTGACAGCAGAGTCAGGCTGTAGAGAGAGTGTCATCTCAAAATGAGTGGACAAAGGCAGGGCCAAGAAGGAGAAAGGAATGCTGGGGATGAAGGCCAGAGAGGTGGTGAAGGAGAACAGGAGTGTTGCCAGTAGGCCAGAAGGGAGAATGTAGGATGTCGAGTGGTGACTTCAGACAACCAATGGGCTCAGTAGAGCAGATGGGAAGTCAAGAAGCTGGCAATGGAGGGAGCAGTGAGGGTATGTCAACAAGGATGGGGACCTCCATGAGAGGCTGACTGAGTCCATCTTTGATGTGGTTGGGTTCTGTGGATGAATGCTTAGATGGAGCCAGTATGCCCAGAGAGAGAAAAGCAGCCTCCAGGGTCCAGCAGGGCTGTGGTCCTCTACCTATACTGAGTGTTTTCAGAGCGAGGTGCAACTGGCCACACAGTAGACAGTGCTGAGTCAGATGCGACCTCACTAAGAAGAAGTGATGGAAAGAATAAATGGTGTGTAGGAGGGGAGAGAATATTCTGAATTGGTATGGGCTTGTGAATCAGCGAGGTGGCCCATGTAGAAGGTAAGAATGCACAACAGGCTGTTTGCTGGTAAAGTAGGAACATGAGCAGGTATCGGGGGCACAGCAGGTGGCACGTGAAGTGGTAGGGTCAGGCTGAAGGCTGTGGAAATGGAGAGAGAGGGAAGGCTGGAGAAGACCCAGGCATGCCAAGAAGAGGGGTGCTTGAGGGAAAGGCGGTTAAAGGGGCACGAGGAATTGGGCTGAAGAGTGGAAGAGGGACAGGTTTGCACACACAGGAAGAGACGATCTAAATGAGACCACCTCGCAGGTCATCTAAGGGACTCGAGTGAATTCCGTCCAGGGCAGCGGAGGCAAAGGTGTCTGTAAATGGCAGAGCATGGGTGGGAATCAATATTCATGGTGGCATTTAGGGACGGTTCTTCAATGTGGGCTTCTGCTGTTCAGTGATGGCAAAGACAATGGCAGTTTTGGTGATGCAGAACACCTTCCTAGAGGTTGCCCGGACCAGAAATCTGGCCAAATGGGTAAGGTGTGAGAATTACATACCACAAAGTCATTGTCGCAATGAAATTGGCACAAATGGCTTTGTTTTCAGAGAAGGCATAGCAGACAAGGAGAGAAGAAGAGGATGGATCACAGGGCACAAGACAGAGGAAGGTCTTACCATCAGAAGGTCAGGTTTGGAGAAGGGAGTATGGAAGGAGGAACAAGGGTGTAAGTGCAGGCTCTCATTACGGAGTGGAGAGAAGAGTGCAACTGGTGGAGATGTGCCATGAGGTGCCGCGATGCAACGTAAAGGCAAAACGGAAGCGAGAAGAAGAGGAAGAAGGCAGTGAAGTGGACTCTATGAGAAGAGGAAGAAACATCAGAATGTGGGAAGCTCAGGAAACACGTTGAACGGGAAGGTGGAGGTTAGAACGTGAAGGAAATATCAGGAGTGGGAAAACTCATGGTTTCCAGAAGGATGCTGGCAGGGCAATACAAAACGAAGAGCCTGAACAGGGAGAGCAGGTCGAAGAAGGGAGCATGTGGCACTGCAGGAAAGTTGAGGGAAGCCATGGAGATGGCAGTTTCCAGCTGAAAGGTATACAGAAACATAGAGAAGAGGTGGGTTGTCCGTTGAGAAAGTACGGGCCAAAGGGAAGACACGTGCCACTTAAGGAAGACAGAGTATGAAATTATGGGAAAGTGACCATGCAGAGAGTTAGCAGAGTGAAACAGAAGGGAGCGGGAAGCACTCGAGGAAGTAGGGAAAATGAGAGTGCTGTCCATGGGAGGCCGGCTGAACAATGCCAGGGGGAGCAAGTAGAAGAGTGGGTGTTCCAACAGAGGAAGGCTGGTAGGTTTCAGATGTGCCCAGTGGAAAGAACTTAGGATGTGAAGCCCAGTCAGGAAGCACGGGATGCAGAGAAGAGGAAACGTGATGGAGAGTGATGGGTTGGAAGGTATCGCTGCGCGGTGTTCAAAGAGTTACTGTTTCTGCCACACTTCTGGTGGATGGGATCCTTTAGATAATGGTGGCTGCTTGGGATGAAGATTGGGATAGGTTTGAAACGGCTGGACAGGTGGACATGGTGGGAGGAAACCGGATGGGGGTTGTAGAAAGTAGAGTGATGCACAGAAGTGGAGGCCGTGAGAGAAAATGGGATGGAACGGAGCCGATGAAATGATGATGTGTGGAGGGTTCAGGTAGATGGACGTAAGTGGAGGAAAGGCTGGAAGGACGAGAGGATCCGACTGAGAGAAGGAGTGTCGGAAGAGGAGACTGGAAGGTCGACATCCGGTGGGCACAATATCTGAAGAGGCTTCAAGGCCAAAGGAGGAAGGCTGTATAGCGTCAATGTGTCATATACACCGCAGAAAGTCACCTTGAAGAAGGAGGATTACAAGCGCTAAGACAGGACTGGGGCCGAAGACAGGGAGAAAATGCTCTAGAGCAGGAGTGGCTGGGAACTGATGGTGCACTGAAGGCAAGAACACTTGAGAGCGTGGTTGAGGGAGCAGGGTGTAGGCTCAAGTCAGTGTGGAAGGCAATGAGGGGACTCACTGCAAGGCAGATGGGCAGATGTATATCAGAGTAGGGAAAAGGTCAAGACGTTTGGGGAGAATGTGTAAAGTGCAACCAGAAGCAAGAAAGAGAAAAGGAATGGCAACGAGCAGAGGTGGTCATGTCTGGGGAGCAGTGATTCTCACCGAGGATGGGGGTGGGTGGGTTTCACCCGAGGGGGGTTGTGGGCATGAACCCCTGAGGCGGGCCTATCAGAGCATCTAGGGGATGAGCGGGATTCTGCTCAAAAACAACCCTGACAGATGAAGCTGATAGACCCCCTTGGGGGTCATGCATCCTCGGGGGAGAATCACCGGGGGGAGGGGGACAGGGAAGAGAGGGGAAGACAGGAAGCAGGAGGCGATGGTGCTTGGTTACCTGGAGGCACGAGACTCGAGACAGGGGTGGAATGGAAGAATGGTGGATGTGGAGGAGTTTGAGAGCAAACAAATAGATGTAGCCGTGAAGGCACCTAAAGTGAGGACAGTTGTGTTGGGACTTATGGTCAGGTGGAGGGAGGGCAGTTGGAAGGCAGTGTTTAATGCATAGAGAGAGACGGAGAAGTGAGGCAGAGCCACAAAGGAGTAACCATTACGGGGCTGATGGGTTGTGTGTGGCTGTTAGGAAATAGCATTAGTTAGGGTGTCGATGCTGGCGGTAGGGCCCAAAGAGTGGGAAGACAACATTACAGAGAGCATTGTGGAAAGAGGAGTGTCAGGTAGGGTCGCAAGGAAAGAAGGAGGGTGCATTGGAGCCAGCCTGAGAGCTGTGTGCACAGTAGGATGGCAGGGCGGGACGTGTGTCAGATGGGTAAGGGGCGAAGCATGGGGCAGGGGGCAGAAGCTCTGGGGACAGGACAAGGTAGGAGACGCACAGGAAGAAGGCGAGGCAGAGCTTTGCCGGAACGATCTGACAGAAGAGATCTGACTGGACTCAGGAAAGGTTACAGAGGGGAGGAGTTCTCAGGACCTAAATAAGGCGGAGCATGAGTTGTGGGCGACATGAGTATGGGAAATGGGTAGAGCAGGTGGAATCCATAGCGTAAGTCAAAAGCATGGCCGAGTCAACTGGTTTAAGCAGTGTGCTGGGTGTTGAAGAAGAGAGGAGAGAACCGAGAAGTGTAATCAATCAAGGGGAGAGACTGAGAGACGGTAGCTGAGAAAATTTCTGAGGGTTCAGGTTTGAGTGTAATTGGCCAGGGTGTGGAGAGGGAATGCAGTGGAAGTGGTCACATGGGCCGAGCGAGTCAGGTAAGTGGTAAGGGCTCTTGAAAACCTAGGAGGCTTTGATAGTCCTGAGCGGGTGCATAGTTGAGAAGAAGAAAGAAGAGCAGAAGGGCCATCGGGAAGAGAGGACAGGCTTAGTGAGATGTTTGAGAAAGACAGTGCACCTGAAGTGGATTCAAAATGGCTAATCCAGGAAGTTTGTGAAAAGAGGCATAAAGGGGCTGAGAAAGACAAAGGAGGAGCAAGAGGATGACGCTGCGTAAGAAGGGTGAAGGAAAAGAGAGGTGGGATGAGGTGACAGCTGTGTAGGCTTGTGAGGAGAGTGTCATTTTGAAATGAGTGGACATGAGCAGGGCCAAGAAAGTCAAAAGAGTCCCAGGGATGAAAGCTAGAGAGATGGTGGAAGAGAACAGCAGTGTGGCCAGTACATCAGAAGGGAGAATGTAGGATGTTGAGTGTTGACTTCAGACAACCAATGGACTCAGAAGAGCAGATGGGGAGCCGAGAAGCTCACAATGGAGGGAGCAGTGAGGGTATGTCAGCAGGAATGGGGACATCCATGAGAGGCTGTGTGAGTCTATCTTGGTCTGTCACAGGCTCCGTTCCTGTGGATGGAGGTTAGATGGAGCCAGTACCCCCTGAGGACAAAAGCAGGTTGAAGGGTCCAGGAGGGCTGTGGTCCGCTACATATACCGACTGTTTTCTGAGGGAGGTGTAAGTAGACACGTTATAGAGTTTGATAGGTCAGATGCAACCTCACTCGGTAGAAGTGATAGAAAGCACAGAAGGCGTCTAAGAGAGGAGAGAATGTTTAGAATTGGCATGGCTTTGAGAATCAGCGAGGTGGCCCATGTGGACGGTAAGAATGCACAGCAAGCTATGTGTTGGCAAAGTAGGGACATCAGTAGATATTGGGGGCCCAGCAGGTAGCGTGTGTAGGGTTATCGTCAGGTTGGAGGCTGTGTAGATGGAAGAAAGGTCAGAGAAGGGCCAGCCATGCGAAGGAGAGGAGTGCTTGAGGCATAGCTGGTTAAAGGGCCATGATGAGTCTGACAGCCCTGAGCTGTACTGAAAGGGTGACTGTTTCTGCCAGGATTTTCGCTGATACGTATTCTTTGGATAATGGCGGCTGTTTGGGGTCAGGATTGCGACTGGTTTGGAATGGTTGGCCAGGCAGACAGGGTGGGAGGACACTTGGAAGGGGCAGCAGACAGCAGAGATAGGCAGAAGTGGAGGCCCTGAGAGAAGAGGGGATGGAACAGAGCCCATGAAATGATGACTTGTGAAAGGTTCAGGGGGATGAACACAAGTGGAGGAAAGGCTGAAAGGACAAGTGGATCTAAAGGAGAGGAGAAGGAGTGTAGCCAGAGAGAGTGGAAGATCGCTGTCTGGTTGGCAGAATATCTGGAGAGGCTTCGGGATAGATGTGAGAAGGTTGTGCAGGGTCAGTGGCTCATACACACCGCAGAAAGGTGGCTTGAGGAAGGATGATTAGAAGCGCTAAGTATGACGTGACTGGGGCTGAAGACAGGAAGAGACTGCTTAAGAGTATGAGAGGCTGGAAGCTGATGGTGTATTGAAAGCAAGAATACTTGAGAGCATGGTTCAGGGTGCATAGTATGGTTGCAAGTCAGTATGGAAAGCAATTACGGTACTCAATGAAAGGCAGATGGGCAGTCGTATATCAGAGTACGGAGAAGGCCAGTATGTCTGAGGAGAATGTGCACGGTGCAGCCACAATGAGGAAAGAGAAAGGGAAGGGGAACAAGCAAAGATGGTCGACTCTGCAGAGCAGTGATTCTCACCGAGGATGGGGGGGTGGATTTCTCCCGAGGGGGGCTGTGGGCATGAATCCCTGAAGCGGGTCTATCAGGACATCTAGGGCTGAGCAAGTTTCTGATCAAACACGACCCTGACAGATGACGCTGACAGACGCTCTTAGGGTCATCCATCCTTGGGGGACAGTCACTGGGGGGAGAGGAACAGTGGACACCAGGGGAAGACTGGAAGCAGGAGGTGACGGTGCTTGAGACGATGGAGGCATGAGACTGGAGACTGGGGAGGGAAGCAAGAAGGGAGGATAAGAAGGAGTTTGACACCAAACAAATGGATGTAGCGGTGAAGGCACCCACAGTGAGGACTGCTGTGTTGGGACTCGTGTTGAGGTGGAGGGAGGGCAGATGCAAGGCAGTGTTAAGGGCATAGAGACAGACGAGAAGTGACGCAAACCCATAAGGGAGTTACCACAACAAGGCTGACAGGTTGTATGTGGCAATTAGGAAGTAGCATTAGATAGGGTGTCCATCGTGGAGGCAGGGCCCAAAGAGGGGAAAGACAACATTAAAAAGTGTATTTTGGAAATAGGACGATTAGGTAGGGTCACAAGGAAAGATGGTGGGTGTGATGGAGCCAGCTTGAGAGCTGTGTGCACACTAGGATGGTAGGGTGGATGTGTGTCAGTTGGGTAAGGGGTGAAGCATGTGGCCAGGAGGCACAGAAGCTCTAGGTACAGCACAACGTAGGAGAAGCAGAGGAAGAAGGTGCGCGAGAGCTCTGCCTGCACGATCTGACAGAAGAGGCCTGATTGCACTCAGGAAGGAGTATAGAGGGGAAAATTTCTCAGGACCTGAGTAGATGGGAACGTGTTGTGAGGGCGATGAGTGTGGGCTGATGGGTAGAGCACGTGGAGTCCGCAGAGTAAGTCTAAAGCATGGCCAACTGAAGTGGCTTGAGGAGTGTGCGGGGCGTTGAAGAAGAGAGGAGAGAACCTAGAAGTGTAATGAATCAAGGAAAGAGATTGAGAGACAGTAGTTGAGAAAATTTCTGAGGGTTCACGTTTGGGCATAACTGGCCAGGCCATCGAGAGGGAATGCAGTGGAAATTGTTACATTGGCCCAGGGAATCTGGTATCTGGAAAGGACTCTAGAAAACCTAGGAGGCTTTGACAGTCCTGAGCAGGTGCATCGTTGAGAAGGAGAAAGAAGAGCAGATGGTCCATCGGAAAGAGAGAGGGTAGGCTTATTGAGATGTTTGAGAAAGTCAGTACACCAGAAGTGGGACAGCCCAGAAACCACAGGAGGAGTCAAAATGGATAATTCAGGAAGTCTGTGAAAAGAGGCAGTCAGGGGCTGAGAAAGATAAAGGAGGAGCAATAGGGTGATGCTGAGTAAGAAGGGTGAAGGAACAGAGAGGTGGAATGAAGTGACAGCAGAGTCAGGCTGTAGAGAGAGTGTCATCTCAAAATGAGTGGACAAAGGCAGGGCCAAGAAGGAGAAAGGAATGCTGGGGATGAAGGCCAGAGAGGTGGTGAAGGAGAACAGGAGTGTTGCCAGTAGGCCAGAAGGGAGAAGGTAGGACGTCGAGTGGTGACTTCAGACAACCAATGGGCTCAGTAGAGCAGATGGGAAGTCAAGAAGCTGGCAATGGAGGGAGCAGTGAGGGTATGTCAACAAGGATGGGGACCTCCATGAGAGGCTGACTGAGTCCATCTTTGATGTGGTTGGGTTCTGTGGATGAATGCTTAGATGGAGCCAGTATGCCCAGAGGAGAAAAGCAGCCTCCAGGGTCCAGCAGGGCTGTGGTCCTCTACCTATACTGAGTGTTTTCAGAGCGAGGTGCAACTGGCCACACAGTAGACAGTGCTGAGTCAGATGCGACCTCACTAAGAAGAAGTGATGGAAAGAATAAATGGTGTGTAGGAGGGGAGAGAATATTCTGAATTGGTATGGGCTTGTGAATCAGCGAGGTGGCCCATGTAGAAGGTAAGAATGCACAACAGGCTGTTTGCTGGTAAAGTAGGAACATGAGCAGGTATCGGGGGCACAGCAGGTGGCACGTGAAGTGGTAGGGTCAGGCTGAAGGCTGTGGAAATGGAGGAGAGGGAAGGCTGGAGAAGACCCAGGCATGCCAAGAAGAGGGGTGCTTGAGGGAAAGGCGGTTAAAGGGGCACGAGGAATTGGGCTGAAGAGTGGAAGAGGGACAGGTTTGCACACACAGGAAGAGACGATCTAAATGAGACCACCTCGCAGGTCATCTAAGGGACTCGAGTGAATTCCGTCCAGGGCAGCGGAGGCAAAGGTGTCTGTAAATGGCAGAGCATGGGTGGGAATCAATATTCAGGTGGCATTTAGGGACGGTTCTTCAATGTGGGCTTCTGCTGTTCAGTGATGGCAAAGACAATGGCAGTTTTGGTGATGCAGAACACCTTCCTAGAGGTTGCCCGGACCAGAAATCTGGCCAAATGGGTAAGGTGTGAGAATTACATACCACAAAGTCATTGTCGCAATGAAATTGGCACAAATGGCTTTGTTTTCAGAGAAGGCATAGCAGACAAGGAGAGAAGAAGAGGATGGATCACAGGGCACAAGACAGAGGAAGGTCTTACCATCAGAAGGTCAGGTTTGGAGAAGGGAGTATGGAAGGAGGAACAAGGGTGTAAGTGCAGGCTCTCATTACGGAGTGGAGAGAAGAGTGCAACTGGTGGAGATGTGCCATGAGGTGCCGCGATGCAACGTAAAGGCAAAACGGAAGCGAGAAGAAGAGGAAGAAGGCAGTGAAGTGGACTCTATGAGAAGAGGAAGAAACATCAGAATGTGGGAAGCTCAGGAAACACGTTGAACGGGAAGGTGGAGGTTAGAACGTGAAGGAAATATCAGGAGTGGGAAAACTCATGGTTTCCAGAAGGATGCTGGCAGGGCAATACAAAACGAAGAGCCTGAACAGGGAGAGCAGGTCGAAGAAGGGAGCATGTGGCACTGCAGGAAAGTTGAGGGAAGCCATGGAGATGGCAGTTTCCAGCTGAAAGGTATACAGAAACATAGAGAAGAGGTGGGTTGTCCGTTGAGAAAGTACGGGCCAAAGGGAAGACACGTGCCACTTAAGGAAGACAGAGTATGAAATTATGGGAAAGTGACCATGCAGAGAGTTAGCAGAGTGAAACAGAAGGGAGCGGGAAGCACTCGAGGAAGTAGGGAAAATGAGAGTGCTGTCCATGGGAGGCCGGCTGAACAATGCCAGGGGGAGCAAGTAGAAGAGTGGGTGTTCCAACAGAGGAAGGCTGGTAGGTTTCAGATGTGCCCAGTGGAAAGAACTTAGGATGTGAAGCCCAGTCAGGAAGCACGGGATGCAGAGAAGAGGAAACGTGATGGAGAGTGATGGGTTGGAAGGTATCGCTGCGCGGTGTTCAAAGAGTTACTGTTTCTGCCACACTTCTGGTGGATGGGATCCTTTAGATAATGGTGGCTGCTTGGGATGAAGATTGGGATAGGTTTGAAACGGCTGGACAGGTGGACATGGTGGGAGGAAACCGGATGGGGGTTGTAGAAAGTAGAGTGATGCACAGAAGTGGAGGCCGTGAGAGAAAATGGGATGGAACGGAGCCGATGAAATGATGATGTGTGGAGGGTTCAGGTAGATGGACGTAAGTGGAGGAAAGGCTGGAAGGACGAGAGGATCCGACTGAGAGAAGGAGTGTCGGAAGAGGAGACTGGAAGGTCGACATCCGGTGGGCACAATATCTGAAGAGGCTTCAAGGCCAAAGGAGGAAGGCTGTATAGCGTCAATGTGTCATATACACCGCAGAAAGTCACCTTGAAGAAGGAGGATTACAAGCGCTAAGACAGGACTGGGGCCGAAGACAGGGAGAAAATGCTCTAGAGCAGGAGTGGCTGGGAACTGATGGTGCACTGAAGGCAAGAACACTTGAGAGCGTGGTTGAGGGAGCAGGGTGTAGGCTCAAGTCAGTGTGGAAGGCAATGAGGGGACTCACTGCAAGGCAGATGGGCAGATGTATATCAGAGTAGGGAAAAGGTCAAGACGTTTGGGGAGAATGTGTAAAGTGCAACCAGAAGCAAGAAAGAGAAAAGGAATGGCAACGAGCAGAGGTGGTCATGTCTGGGGAGCAGTGATTCTCACCGAGGATGGGGGTGGGTGGGTTTCACCCGAGGGGGGTTGTGGGCATGAACCCCTGAGGCGGGCCTATCAGAGCATCTAGGGGATGAGCGGGATTCTGCTCAAAAACAACCCTGACAGATGAAGCTGATAGACCCCCTTGGGGGTCATGCATCCTCGGGGGAGAATCACCGGGGGGAGGGGGACAGGGAAGAGAGGGGAAGACAGGAAGCAGGAGGCGATGGTGCTTGGTTACCTGGAGGCACGAGACTCGAGACAGGGGTGGAATGGAAGAATGGTGGATGTGGAGGAGTTTGAGAGCAAACAAATAGATGTAGCCGTGAAGGCACCTAAAGTGAGGACAGTTGTGTTGGGACTTATGGTCAGGTGGAGGGAGGGCAGTTGGAAGGCAGTGTTTAATGCATAGAGAGAGACGGAGAAGTGAGGCAGAGCCACAAAGGAGTAACCATTACGGGGCTGATGGGTTGTGTGTGGCTGTTAGGAAATAGCATTAGTTAGGGTGTCGATGCTGGCGGTAGGGCCCAAAGAGTGGGAAGACAACATTACAGAGAGCATTGTGGAAAGAGGAGTGTCAGGTAGGGTCGCAAGGAAAGAAGGAGGGTGCATTGGAGCCAGCCTGAGAGCTGTGTGCACAGTAGGATGGCAGGGCGGGACGTGTGTCAGATGGGTAAGGGGCGAAGCATGGGGCAGGGGGCAGAAGCTCTGGGGACAGGACAAGGTAGGAGACGCACAGGAAGAAGGCGAGGCAGAGCTTTGCCGGAACGATCTGACAGAAGAGATCTGACTGGACTCAGGAAAGGTTACAGAGGGGAGGAGTTCTCAGGACCTAAATAAGGCGGAGCATGAGTTGTGGGCGACATGAGTATGGGAAATGGGTAGAGCAGGTGGAATCCATAGCGTAAGTCAAAAGCATGGCCGAGTCAACTGGTTTAAGCAGTGTGCTGGGTGTTGAAGAAGAGAGGAGAGAACCGAGAAGTGTAATCAATCAAGGGGAGAGACTGAGAGACGGTAGCTGAGAAAATTTCTGAGGGTTCAGGTTTGAGTGTAATTGGCCAGGGTGTGGAGAGGGAATGCAGTGGAAGTGGTCACATGGGCCGAGCGAGTCAGGTAAGTGGTAAGGGCTCTTGAAAACCTAGGAGGCTTTGATAGTCCTGAGCGGGTGCATAGTTGAGAAGAAGAAAGAAGAGCAGAAGGGCCATCGGGAAGAGAGGACAGGCTTAGTGAGATGTTTGAGAAAGACAGTGCACCTGAAGTGGATTCAAAATGGCTAATCCAGGAAGTTTGTGAAAAGAGGCATAAAGGGGCTGAGAAAGACAAAGGAGGAGCAAGAGGATGACGCTGCGTAAGAAGGGTGAAGGAAAAGAGAGGTGGGATGAGGTGACAGCTGTGTAGGCTTGTGAGGAGAGTGTCATTTTGAAATGAGTGGACATGAGCAGGGCCAAGAAAGTCAAAAGAGTCCCAGGGATGAAAGCTAGAGAGATGGTGGAAGAGAACAGCAGTGTGGCCAGTACATCAGAAGGGAGAATGTAGGATGTTGAGTGTTGACTTCAGACAACCAATGGACTCAGAAGAGCAGATGGGGAGCCGAGAAGCTCACAATGGAGGGAGCAGTGAGGGTATGTCAGCAGGAATGGGGACATCCATGAGAGGCTGTGTGAGTCTATCTTGGTCTGTCACAGGCTCCGTTCCTGTGGATGGAGGTTAGATGGAGCCAGTACCCCCTGAGGACAAAAGCAGGTTGAAGGGTCCAGGAGGGCTGTGGTCCGCTACATATACCGACTGTTTTCTGAGGGAGGTGTAAGTAGACACGTTATAGAGTTTGATAGGTCAGATGCAACCTCACTCGGTAAAAGTGATAGAAAGCACAGAAGGCGTCTAAGAGAGGAGAGAATGTTTAGAATTGGCATGGCTTTGAGAATCAGCGAGGTGGCCCATGTGGACGGTAAGAATGCACAGCAAGCTATGTGTTGGCAAAGTAGGGACATCAGTAGATATTGGGGGCCCAGCAGGTAGCGTGTGTAGGGTTACCGTCAGGTTGGAGGCTGTGTAGATGGAAGAAAGGTCAGAGAAGGGCCAGCCATGCGAAGGAGAGGAGTGCTTGAGGCATAGCTGGTTAAAGGGCCATGATGAGTCTGACAGCCCTGAGCTGTACTGAAAGGGTGACTGTTTCTGCCAGGATTTTCGCTGATACGTATTCTTTGGATAATGGCGGCTGTTTGGGGTCAGGATTGTGACTGGTTTGGAATGGTTGGCCAGGCAGACAGGGTGGGAGGACACTTGGAAGGGGCAGCAGACAGCAGAGATAGGCAGAAGTGGAGGCCCTGAGAGAAGAGGGGATGGAACAGAGCCCATGAAATGATGACTTGTGAAAGGTTCAGGGGGATGAACACAAGTGGAGGAAAGGCTGAAAGGACAAGTGGATCTAAAGGAGAGGAGAAGGAGTGTAGCCAGAGAGAGTGGAAGATCGCTGTCTGGTTGGCAGAATATCTGGAGAGGCTTCGGGATAGATGTGAGAAGGTTGTGCAGGGTCAGTGGCTCATACACACCGCAGAAAGGTGGCTTGAGGAAGGATGATTAGAAGCGCTAAGTATGACGTGACTGGGGCTGAAGACAGGAAGAGACTGCTTAAGAGTATGAGAGGCTGGAAGCTGATGGTGTATTGAAAGCAAGAATACTTGAGAGCATGGTTCAGGGTGCATAGTATGGTTGCAAGTCAGTATGGAAAGCAATTACGGTACTCAATGAAAGGCAGATGGGCAGTCGTATATCAGAGTACGGAGAAGGCCAGTATGTCTGAGGAGAATGTGCACGGTGCAGCCACAATGAGGAAAGAGAAAGGGAAGGGGAACAAGCAAAGATGGTCGACTCTGCAGAGCAGTGATTCTCACCGAGGATGGGGGGGTGGATTTCTCCCGAGGGGGGCTGTGGGCATGAATCCCTGAAGCGGGTCTATCAGGACATCTAGGGCTGAGCAAGTTTCTGATCAAACACGACCCTGACAGATGACGCTGACAGACGCTCTTGGGGGTCATGCATCCTTGGGGGACAGTCACTGGGGGGAGAGGAACAGTGGACACCAGGGGAAGACTGGAAGCAGGAGGCGACGGTGCTTGGGACGATGGAGGCATGAGACTGGAGACTGGGGAGGGAAGCAAGAAGGGAGGATAAGAAGGAGTTTGACACCAAACAAATGGATGTAGCGGTGAAGGCACCCACAGTGAGGACTGCTGTGTTGGGACTCGTGTTGAGGTGGAGGGAGGGCAGATGCAAGGCAGTGTTAAGGGCATAGAGACAGACGAGAAGTGACGCGAACCCATAAGGGAGTTACCACAACAAGGCTGACAGGTTGTATGTGGCAATTAGGAAGTAGCATTAGATAGGGTGTCCATCGGGGAGGCAGGGCCCAAAGAGGGGAAAGACAACATTAAAAAGTGTATTTTGGAAATAGGACGATTAGGTAGGGTCACAAGGAAAGATGGTGGGTGTGATGGAGCCAGCTTGAGAGCTGTGTGCACACTAGGATGGTAGGGTGGATGTGTGTCAGTTGGGTAAGGGGTGAAGCATGTGGCCAGGAGGCACAGAAGCTCTAGGTACAGCACAACGTAGGAGAAGCAGAGGAAGAAGGTGCGCGAGAGCTCTGCCTGCACGATCTGACAGAAGAGGCCTGATTGCACTCAGGAAGGAGTATAGAGGGGAAAATTTCTCAGGACCTGAGTAGATGGGAACGTGTTGTGAGGGCGATGAGTGTGGGCTGATGGGTAGAGCACGTGGAGTCCGCAGAGTAAGTCTAAAGCATGGCCAACTGAAGTGGCTTGAGGAGTGTGCGGGGCGTTGAAGAAGAGAGGAGAGAACCTAGAAGTGTAATGAATCAAGGAAAGAGATTGAGAGACAGTAGTTGAGAAAATTTCTGAGGGTTCACGTTTGGGCATAACTGGCCAGGCCATCGAGAGGGAATGCAGTGGAAATTGTTACATTGGCCCAGGGAATCTGGTATCTGGAAAGGACTCTAGAAAACCTAGGAGGCTTTGACAGTCCTGAGCAGGTGCATCGTTGAGAAGGAGAAAGAAGAGCAGATGGTCCATCGGAAAGAGAGAGGGTAGGCTTATTGAGATGTTTGAGAAAGTCAGTACACCAGAAGTGGGACAGCCCAGAAACCACAGGAGGAGTCAAAATGGATAATTCAGGAAGTCTGTGAAAAGAGGCAGTCAGGGGCTGAGAAAGATAAAGGAGGAGCAATAGGGTGATGCTGAGTAAGAAGGGTGAAGGAACAGAGAGGTGGAATGAAGTGACAGCAGAGTCAGGCTGTAGAGAGAGTGTCATCTCAAAATGAGTGGACAAAGGCAGGGCCAAGAAGGAGAAAGGAATGCTGGGGATGAAGGCCAGAGAGGTGGTGAAGGAGAACAGGAGTGTTGCCAGTAGGCCAGAAGGGAGAATGTAGGATGTCGAGTGGTGACTTCAGACAACCAATGGGCTCAGTAGAGCAGATGGGAAGTCAAGAAGCTGGCAATGGAGGGAGCAGTGAGGGTATGTCAACAAGGATGGGGACCTCCATGAGAGGCTGACTGAGTCCATCTTTGATGTGGTTGGGTTCTGTGGATGAATGCTTAGATGGAGCCAGTATGCCCAGAGGAGAAAAGCAGCCTCCAGGGTCCAGCAGGGCTGTGGTCCTCTACCTATACTGAGTGTTTTCAGAGCGAGGTGCAACTGGCCACACAGTAGACAGTGCTGAGTCAGATGCGACCTCACTAAGAAGAAGTGATGGAAAGAATAAATGGTGTGTAGGAGGGGAGAGAATATTCTGAATTGGTATGGGCTTGTGAATCAGCGAGGTGGCCCATGTAGAAGGTAAGAATGCACAACAGGCTGTTTGCTGGTAAAGTAGGAACATGAGCAGGTATCGGGGGCACAGCAGGTGGCACGTGAAGTGGTAGGGTCAGGCTGAAGGCTGTGGAAATGGAGGAGAGGGAAGGCTGGAGAAGACCCAGGCATGCCAAGAAGAGGGGTGCTTGAGGGAAAGGCGGTTAAAGGGGCACGAGGAATTGGGCTGAAGAGTGGAAGAGGGACAGGTTTGCACACACAGGAAGAGACGATCTAAATGAGACCACCTCGCAGGTCATCTAAGGGACTCGAGTGAATTCCGTCCAGGGCAGCGGAGGCAAAGGTGTCTGTAAATGGCAGAGCATGGGTGGGAATCAATATTCAGGTGGCATTTAGGGACGGTTCTTCAATGTGGGCTTCTGCTGTTCAGTGATGGCAAAGACAATGGCAGTTTTGGTGATGCAGAACACCTTCCTAGAGGTTGCCCGGACCAGAAATCTGGCCAAATGGGTAAGGTGTGAGAATTACATACCACAAAGTCATTGTCGCAATGAAATTGGCACAAATGGCTTTGTTTTCAGAGAAGGCATAGCAGACAAGGAGAGAAGAAGAGGATGGATCACAGGGCACAAGACAGAGGAAGCTCTTACCATCAGAAGGTCAGGTTTGGAGAAGGGAGTATGGAAGGAGGAACAAGGGTGTAAGTGCAGGCTCTCATTACGGAGTGGAGAGAAGAGTGCAACTGGTGGAGATGTGCCATGAGGTGCCGCGATGCAACGTAAAGGCAAAACGGAAGCGAGAAGAAGAGGAAGAAGGCAGTGAAGTGGACTCTATGAGAAGAGGAAGAAACATCAGAATGTGGGAAGCTCAGGAAACACGTTGAACGGGAAGGTGGAGGTTAGAACGTGAAGGAAATATCAGGAGTGGGAAAACTCATGGTTTCCAGAAGGATGCTGGCAGGGCAATACAAAACGAAGAGCCTGAACAGGGAGAGCAGGTCGAAGAAGGGAGCATGTGGCACTGCAGGAAAGTTGAGGGAAGCCATGGAGATGGCAGTTTCCAGCTGAAAGGTATACAGAAACATAGAGAAGAGGTGGGTTGTCCGTTGAGAAAGTACGGGCCAAAGGGAAGACACGTGCCACTTAAGGAAGACAGAGTATGAAATTATGGGAAAGTGACCATGCAGAGAGTTAGCAGAGTGAAACAGAAGGGAGCGGGAAGCACTCGAGGAAGTAGGGAAAATGAGAGTGCTGTCCATGGGAGGCCGGCTGAACAATGCCAGGGGGAGCAAGTAGAAGAGTGGGTGTTCCAACAGAGGAAGGCTGGTAGGTTTCAGATGTGCCCAGTGGAAAGAACTTAGGATGTGAAGCCCAGTCAGGAAGCACGGGATGCAGAGAAGAGGAAACGTGATGGAGAGTGATGGGTTGGAAGGTATCGCTGCGCGGTGTTCAAAGAGTTACTGTTTCTGCCACACTTCTGGTGGATGGGATCCTTTAGATAATGGTGGCTGCTTGGGATGAAGATTGGGATAGGTTTGAAACGGCTGGACAGGTGGACATGGTGGGAGGAAACCGGATGGGGGTTGTAGAAAGTAGAGTGATGCACAGAAGTGGAGGCCGTGAGAGAAAATGGGATGGAACGGAGCCGATGAAATGATGATGTGTGGAGGGTTCAGGTAGATGGACGTAAGTGGAGGAAAGGCTGGAAGGACGAGAGGATCCGACTGAGAGAAGGAGTGTCGGAAGAGGAGACTGGAAGGTCGACATCCGGTGGGCACAATATCTGAAGAGGCTTCAAGGCCAAAGGAGGAAGGCTGTATAGCGTCAATGTGTCATATACACCGCAGAAAGTCACCTTGAAGAAGGAGGATTACAAGCGCTAAGACAGGACTGGGGCCGAAGACAGGGAGAAAATGCTCTAGAGCAGGAGTGGCTGGGAACTGATGGTGCACTGAAGGCAAGAACACTTGAGAGCGTGGTTGAGGGAGCAGGGTGTAGGCTCAAGTCAGTGTGGAAGGCAATGAGGGGACTCACTGCAAGGCAGATGGGCAGATGTATATCAGAGTAGGGAAAAGGTCAAGACGTTTGGGGAGAATGTGTAAAGTGCAACCAGAAGCAAGAAAGAGAAAAGGAATGGCAACAAGCAGAGGTGGTCATGTCTGGGGAGCAGTGATTCTCACCGAGGATGGGGGTGGGTGGGTTTCACCCGAGGGGGGTTGTGGGCATGAACCCCTGAGGCGGGCCTATCAGAGCATCTAGGGGATGAGCGGGATTCTGCTCAAAAACAACCCTGACAGATGAAGCTGATAGACCCCCTTGGGGGTCATGCATCCTCGGGGGAGAATCACCGGGGGGAGGGGGACAGGGAAGAGAGGGGAAGACAGGAAGCAGGAGGCGATGGTGCTTGGTTACCTGGAGGCACGAGACTCGAGACAGGGGTGGAATGGAAGAATGGTGGATGTGGAGGAGTTTGAGAGCAAACAAATAGATGTAGCCGTGAAGGCACCTAAAGTGAGGACAGTTGTGTTGGGACTTATGGTCAGGTGGAGGGAGGGCAGTTGGAAGGCAGTGTTTAATGCATAGAGAGAGACGGAGAAGTGAGGCAGAGCCACAAAGGAGTAACCATTACGGGGCTGATGGGTTGTGTGTGGCTGTTAGGAAATAGCATTAGTTAGGGTGTCGATGCTGGCGGTAGGGCCCAAAGAGTGGGAAGACAACATTACAGAGAGCATTGTGGAAAGAGGAGTGTCAGGTAGGGTCGCAAGGAAAGAAGGAGGGTGCATTGGAGCCAGCCTGAGAGCTGTGTGCACAGTAGGATGGCAGGGCGGGACGTGTGTCAGATGGGTAAGGGGCGAAGCATGGGGCAGGGGGCAGAAGCTCTGGGGACAGGACAAGGTAGGAGACGCACAGGAAGAAGGCGAGGCAGAGCTTTGCCGGAACGATCTGACAGAAGAGATCTGACTGGACTCAGGAAAGGTTACAGAGGGGAGGAGTTCTCAGGACCTAAATAAGGCGGAGCATGAGTTGTGGGCGACATGAGTATGGGAAATGGGTAGAGCAGGTGGAATCCATAGCGTAAGTCAAAAGCATGGCCGAGTCAACTGGTTTAAGCAGTGTGCTGGGTGTTGAAGAAGAGAGGAGAGAACCGAGAAGTGTAATCAATCAAGGGGAGAGACTGAGAGACGGTAGCTGAGAAAATTTCTGAGGGTTCAGGTTTGAGTGTAATTGGCCAGGGTGTGGAGAGGGAATGCAGTGGAAGTGGTCACATGGGCCGAGCGAGTCAGGTAAGTGGTAAGGGCTCTTGAAAACCTAGGAGGCTTTGATAGTCCTGAGCGGGTGCATAGTTGAGAAGAAGAAAGAAGAGCAGAAGGGCCATCGGGAAGAGAGGACAGGCTTAGTGAGATGTTTGAGAAAGACAGTGCACCTGAAGTGGATTCAAAATGGCTAATCCAGGAAGTTTGTGAAAAGAGGCATAAAGGGGCTGAGAAAGACAAAGGAGGAGCAAGAGGATGACGCTGCGTAAGAAGGGTGAAGGAAAAGAGAGGTGGGATGAGGTGACAGCTGTGTAGGCTTGTGAGGGGAGTGTCATTTTGAAATGAGTGGACATGAGCAGGGCCAAGAAAGTCAAAAGAGTCCCAGGGATGAAAGCTAGAGAGATGGTGGAAGAGAACAGCAGTGTGGCCAGTACATCAGAAGGGAGAATGTAGGATGTTGAGTGTTGACTTCAGACAACCAATGGACTCAGAAGAGCAGATGGGGAGCCGAGAAGCTCACAATGGAGGGAGCAGTGAGGGTATGTCAGCAGGAATGGGGACATCCATGAGAGGCTGTGTGAGTCTATCTTGGTCTGTCACAGGCTCCGTTCCTGTGGATGGAGGTTAGATGGAGCCAGTACCCCCTGAGGACAAAAGCAGGTTGAAGGGTCCAGGAGGGCTGTGGTCCGCTACATATACCGACTGTTTTCTGAGGGAGGTGTAAGTAGACACGTTATAGAGTTTGATAGGTCAGATGCAACCTCACTCGGTAGAAGTGATAGAAAGCACAGAAGGCGTCTAAGAGAGGAGAGAATGTTTAGAATTGGCATGGCTTTGAGAATCAGCGAGGTGGCCCATGTGGACGGTAAGAATGCACAGCAAGCTATGTGTTGGCAAAGTAGGGACATCAGTAGATATTGGGGGCCCAGCAGGTAGCGTGTGTAGGGTTACCGTCAGGTTGGAGGCTGTGTAGATGGAAGAAAGGTCAGAGAAGGGCCAGCCATGCGAAGGAGAGGAGTGCTTGAGGCATAGCTGGTTAAAGGGCCATGATGAGTCTGACAGCCCTGAGCTGTACTGAAAGGGTGACTGTTTCTGCCAGGATTTTCGCTGATACGTATTCTTTGGATAATGGCGGCTGTTTGGGGTCAGGATTGTGACTGGTTTGGAATGGTTGGCCAGGCAGACAGGGTGGGAGGACACTTGGAAGGGGCAGCAGACAGCAGAGATAGGCAGAAGTGGAGGCCCTGAGAGAAGAGGGGATGGAACAGAGCCCATGAAATGATGACTTGTGAAAGGTTCAGGGGGATGAACACAAGTGGAGGAAAGGCTGAAAGGACAAGTGGATCTAAAGGAGAGGAGAAGGAGTGTAGCCAGAGAGAGTGGAAGATCGCTGTCTGGTTGGCAGAATATCTGGAGAGGCTTCGGGATAGATGTGAGAAGGTTGTGCAGGGTCAGTGGCTCATACACACCGCAGAAAGGTGGCTTGAGGAAGGATGATTAGAAGCGCTAAGTATGACGTGACTGGGGCTGAAGACAGGAAGAGACTGCTTAAGAGTATGAGAGGCTGGAAGCTGATGGTGTATTGAAAGCAAGAATACTTGAGAGCATGGTTCAGGGTGCATAGTATGGTTGCAAGTCAGTATGGAAAGCAATTACGGTACTCAATGAAAGGCAGATGGGCAGTCGTATATCAGAGTACGGAGAAGGCCAGTATGTCTGAGGAGAATGTGCACGGTGCAGCCACAATGAGGAAAGAGAAAGGGAAGGGGAACAAGCAAAGATGGTCGACTCTGCAGAGCAGTGATTCTCACCGAGGATGGGGCGGTGGATTTCTCCCGAGGGGGGCTGTGGGCATGAATCCCTGAAGCGGGTCTATCAGGACATCTAGGGCTGAGCAAGTTTCTGATCAAACACGACCCTGACAGATGACGCTGACAGACGCTCTTGGGGGTCATGCATCCTTGGGGGACAGTCACTGGGGGGAGAGGAACAGTGGACACCAGGGGAAGACTGGAAGCAGGAGGCGACGGTGCTTGGGACGATGGAGGCATGAGACTGGAGACTGGGGAGGGAAGCAAGAAGGGAGGATAAGAAGGAGTTTGACACCAAACAAATGGATGTAGCGGTGAAGGCACCCACAGTGAGGACTGCTGTGTTGGGACTCGTGTTGAGGTGGAGGGAGGGCAGATGCAAGGCAGTGTTAAGGGCATAGAGACAGACGAGAAGTGACGCGAACCCATAAGGGAGTTACCACAACAAGGCTGACAGGTTGTATGTGGCAATTAGGAAGTAGCATTAGATAGGGTGTCCATCGGGGAGGCAGGGCCCAAAGAGCGGAAAGACAACATTAAAAAGTGTATTTTGGAAATAGGACGATTAGGTAGGGTCACAAGGAAAGATGGTGGGTGTGATGGAGCCAGCTTGAGAGCTGTGTGCACACTAGGATGGTAGGGTGGAATGTGTGTCAGTTGGGTAAGGGGTGAAGCATGTGGCCAGGAGGCACAGAAGCTCTAGGTACAGCACAACGTAGGAGAAGCAGAGGAAGAAGGTGCGCGAGAGCTCTGCCTGCACGATCTGACAGAAGAGGCCTGATTGCACTCAGGAAGGAGTATAGAGGGGAAAATTTCTCAGGACCTGAGTAGATGGGAACGTGTTGTGAGGGCGATGAGTGTGGGCTGATGGGTAGAGCACGTGGAGTCCGCAGAGTAAGTCTAAAGCATGGCCAACTGAAGTGGCTTGAGGAGTGTGCGGGGCGTTGAAGAAGAGAGGAGAGAACCTAGAAGTGTAATGAATCAAGGAAAGAGATTGAGAGACAGTAGTTGAGAAAATTTCTGAGGGTTCACGTTTGGGCATAACTGGCCAGGCCATCGAGAGGGAATGCAGTGGAAATTGTTACATTGGCCCAGGGAATCTGGTATCTGGAAAGGACTCTAGAAAACCTAGGAGGCTTTGACAGTCCTGAGCAGGTGCATCGTTGAGAAGGAGAAAGAAGAGCAGATGGTCCATCGGAAAGAGAGAGGGTAGGCTTATTGAGATGTTTGAGAAAGTCAGTACACCAGAAGTGGGACAGCCCAGAAACCACAGGAGGAGTCAAAATGGATAATTCAGGAAGTCTGTGAAAAGAGGCAGTCAGGGGCTGAGAAAGATAAAGGAGGAGCAATAGGGTGATGCTGAGTAAGAAGGGTGAAGGAACAGAGAGGTGGAATGAAGTGACAGCAGAGTCAGGCTGTAGAGAGAGTGTCATCTCAAAATGAGTGGACAAAGGCAGGGCCAAGAAGGAGAAAGGAATGCTGGGGATGAAGGCCAGAGAGGTGGTGAAGGAGAACAGGAGTGTTGCCAGTAGGCCAGAAGGGAGAATGTAGGATGTCGAGTGGTGACTTCAGACAACCAATGGGCTCAGTAGAGCAGATGGGAAGTCAAGAAGCTGGCAATGGAGGGAGCAGTGAGGGTATGTCAACAAGGATGGGGACCTCCATGAGAGGCTGACTGAGTCCATCTTTGATGTGGTTGGGTTCTGTGGATGAATGCTTAGATGGAGCCAGTATGCCCAGAGGAGAAAAGCAGCCTCCAGGGTCCAGCAGGGCTGTGGTCCTCTACCTATACTGAGTGTTTTCAGAGCGAGGTGCAACTGGCCACACCGTAGACAGTGCTGAGTCAGATGCGACCTCACTAAGAAGAAGTGATGGAAAGAATAAATGGTGTGTAGGAGGGGAGAGAATATTCTGAATTGGTATGGGCTTGTGAATCAGCGAGGTGGCCCATGTAGAAGGTAAGAATGCACAACAGGCTGTTTGCTGGTAAAGTAGGAACATGAGCAGGTATCGGGGGCACAGCAGGTGGCACGTGAAGTGGTAGGGTCAGGCTGAAGGCTGTGGAAATGGAGGAGAGGGAAGGCTGGAGAAGACCCAGGCATGCCAAGAAGAGGGGTGCTTGAGGGAAAGGCGGTTAAAGGGGCACGAGGAATTGGGCTGAAGAGTGGAAGAGGGACAGGTTTGCACACACAGGAAGAGACGATCTAAATGAGACCACCTCGCAGGTCATCTAAGGGACTCGAGTGAATTCCGTCCAGGGCAGCGGAGGCAAAGGTGTCTGTAAATGGCAGAGCATGGGTGGGAATCAATATTCAGGTGGCATTTAGGGACGGTTCTTCAATGTGGGCTTCTGCTGTTCAGTGATGGCAAAGACAATGGCAGTTTTGGTGATGCAGAACACCTTCCTAGAGGTTGCCCGGACCAGAAATCTGGCCAAATGGGTAAGGTGTGAGAATTACATACCACAAAGTCATTGTCGCAATGAAATTGGCACAAATGGCTTTGTTTTCAGAGAAGGCATAGCAGACAAGGAGAGAAGAAGAGGATGGATCACAGGGCACAAGACAGAGGAAGGTCTTACCATCAGAAGGTCAGGTTTGGAGAAGGGAGTATGGAAGGAGGAACAAGGGTGTAAGTGCAGGCTCTCATTACGGAGTGGAGAGAAGAGTGCAACTGGTGGAGATGTGCCATGAGGTGCCGCGATGCAACGTAAAGGCAAAACGGAAGCGAGAAGAAGAGGAAGAAGGCAGTGAAGTGGACTCTATGAGAAGAGGAAGAAACATCAGAATGTGGGAAGCTCAGGAAACACGTTGAACGGGAAGGTGGAGGTTAGAACGTGAAGGAAATATCAGGAGTGGGAAAACTCATGGTTTCCAGAAGGATGCTGGCAGGGCAATACAAAACGAAGAGCCTGAACAGGGAGAGCAGGTCGAAGAAGGGAGCATGTGGCACTGCAGGAAAGTTGAGGGAAGCCATGGAGATGGCAGTTTCCAGCTGAAAGGTATACAGAAACATAGAGAAGAGGTGGGTTGTCCGTTGAGAAAGTACGGGCCAAAGGGAAGACACGTGCCACTTAAGGAAGACAGAGTATGAAATTATGGGAAAGTGACCATGCAGAGAGTTAGCAGAGTGAAACAGAAGGGAGCGGGAAGCACTCGAGGAAGTAGGGAAAATGAGAGTGCTGTCCATGGGAGGCCGGCTGAACAATGCCAGGGGGAGCAAGTAGAAGAGTGGGTGTTCCAACAGAGGAAGGCTGGTAGGTTTCAGATGTGCCCAGTGGAAAGAACTTAGGATGTGAAGCCCAGTCAGGAAGCACGGGATGCAGAGAAGAGGAAACGTGATGGAGAGTGATGGGTTGGAAGGTATCGCTGCGCGGTGTTCAAAGAGTTACTGTTTCTGCCACACTTCTGGTGGATGGGATCCTTTAGATAATGGTGGCTGCTTGGGATGAAGATTGGGATAGGTTTGAAACGGCTGGACAGGTGGACATGGTGGGAGGAAACCGGATGGGGGTTGTAGAAAGTAGAGTGATGCACAGAAGTGGAGGCCGTGAGAGAAAATGGGATGGAACGGAGCCGATGAAATGATGATGTGTGGAGGGTTCAGGTAGATGGACGTAAGTGGAGGAAAGGCTGGAAGGACGAGAGGATCCGACTGAGAGAAGGAGTGTCGGAAGAGGAGACTGGAAGGTCGACATCCGGTGGGCACAATATCTGAAGAGGCTTCAAGGCCAAAGGAGGAAGGCTGTATAGCGTCAATGTGTCATATACACCGCAGAAAGTCACCTTGAAGAAGGAGGATTACAAGCGCTAAGACAGGACTGGGGCCGAAGACAGGGAGAAAATGCTCTAGAGCAGGAGTGGCTGGGAACTGATGGTGCACTGAAGGCAAGAACACTTGAGAGCGTGGTTGAGGGAGCAGGGTGTAGGCTCAAGTCAGTGTGGAAGGCAATGAGGGGACTCACTGCAAGGCAGATGGGCAGATGTATATCAGAGTAGGGAAAAGGTCAAGACGTTTGGGGAGAATGTGTAAAGTGCAACCAGAAGCAAGAAAGAGAAAAGGAATGGCAACGAGCAGAGGTGGTCATGTCTGGGGAGCAGTGATTCTCACCGAGGATGGGGGTGGGTGGGTTTCACCCGAGGGGGGTTGTGGGCATGAACCCCTGAGGCGGGCCTATCAGAGCATCTAGGGGATGAGCGGGATTCTGCTCAAAAACAACCCTGACAGATGAAGCTGATAGACCCCCTTGGGGGTCATGCATCCTCGGGGGAGAATCACCGGGGGGAGGGGGACAGGGAAGAGAGGGGAAGACAGGAAGCAGGAGGCGATGGTGCTTGGTTACCTGGAGGCACGAGACTCGAGACAGGGGTGGAATGGAAGAATGGTGGATGTGGAGGAGTTTGAGAGCAAACAAATAGATGTAGCCGTGAAGGCACCTAAAGTGAGGACAGTTGTGTTGGGACTTATGGTCAGGTGGAGGGAGGGCAGTTGGAAGGCAGTGTTTAATGCATAGAGAGAGACGGAGAAGTGAGGCAGAGCCACAAAGGAGTAACCATTACGGGGCTGATGGGTTGTGTGTGGCTGTTAGGAAATAGCATTAGTTAGGGTGTCGATGCTGGCGGTAGGGCCCAAAGAGTGGGAAGACAACATTACAGAGAGCATTGTGGAAAGAGGAGTGTCAGGTAGGGTCGCAAGGAAAGAAGGAGGGTGCATTGGAGCCAGCCTGAGAGCTGTGTGCACAGTAGGATGGCAGGGCGGGACGTGTGTCAGATGGGTAAGGGGCGAAGCATGGGGCAGGGGGCAGAAGCTCTGGGGACAGGACAAGGTAGGAGACGCACAGGAAGAAGGCGAGGCAGAGCTTTGCCGGAACGATCTGACAGAAGAGATCTGACTGGACTCAGGAAAGGTTACAGAGGGGAGGAGTTCTCAGGACCTAAATAAGGCGGAGCATGAGTTGTGGGCGACATGAGTATGGGAAATGGGTAGAGCAGGTGGAATCCATAGCGTAAGTCAAAAGCATGGCCGAGTCAACTGGTTTAAGCAGTGTGCTGGGTGTTGAAGAAGAGAGGAGAGAACCGAGAAGTGTAATCAATCAAGGGGAGAGACTGAGAGACGGTAGCTGAGAAAATTTCTGAGGGTTCAGGTTTGAGTGTAATTGGCCAGGGTGTGGAGAGGGAATGCAGTGGAAGTGGTCACATGGGCCGAGCGAGTCAGGTAAGTGGTAAGGGCTCTTGAAAACCTAGGAGGCTTTGATAGTCCTGAGCGGGTGCATAGTTGAGAAGAAGAAAGAAGAGCAGAAGGGCCATCGGGAAGAGAGGACAGGCTTAGTGAGATGTTTGAGAAAGACAGTGCACCTGAAGTGGATTCAAAATGGCTAATCCAGGAAGTTTGTGAAAAGAGGCATAAAGGGGCTGAGAAAGACAAAGGAGGAGCAAGAGGATGACGCTGCGTAAGAAGGGTGAAGGAAAAGAGAGGTGGGATGAGGTGACAGCTGTGTAGGCTTGTGAGGGGAGTGTCATTTTGAAATGAGTGGACATGAGCAGGGCCAAGAAAGTCAAAAGAGTCCCAGGGATGAAAGCTAGAGAGATGGTGGAAGAGAACAGCAGTGTGGCCAGTACATCAGAAGGGAGAATGTAGGATGTTGAGTGTGGACTTCAGACAACCAATGGACTCAGAAGAGCAGATGGGGAGCCGAGAAGCTCACAATGGAGGGAGCAGTGAGGGTATGTCAGCAGGAATGGGGACATCCATGAGAGGCTGTGTGAGTCTATCTTGGTCTGTCACAGGCTCCGTTCCTGTGGATGGAGGTTAGATGGAGCCAGTACCCCCTGAGGACAAAAGCAGGTTGAAGGGTCCAGGAGGGCTGTGGTCCGCTACATATACCGACTGTTTTCTGAGGGAGGTGTAAGTAGACACGTTATAGAGTTTGATAGGTCAGATGCAACCTCACTCGGTAGAAGTGATAGAAAGCACAGAAGGCGTCTAAGAGAGGAGAGAATGTTTAGAATTGGCATGGCTTTGAGAATCAGCGAGGTGGCCCATGTGGACGGTAAGAATGCACAGCAAGCTATGTGTTGGCAAAGTAGGGACATCAGTAGATATTGGGGGCCCAGCAGGTAGCGTGTGTAGGGTTACCGTCAGGTTGGAGGCTGTGTAGATGGAAGAAAGGTCAGAGAAGGGCCAGCCATGCGAAGGAGAGGAGTGCTTGAGGCATAGCTGGTTAAAGGGCCATGATGAGTCTGACAGCCCTGAGCTGTACTGAAAGGGTGACTGTTTCTGCCAGGATTTTCGCTGATACGTATTCTTTGGATAATGGCGGCTGTTTGGGGTCAGGATTGTGACTGGTTTGGAATGGTTGGCCAGGCAGACAGGGTGGGAGGACACTTGGAAGGGGCAGCAGACAGCAGAGATAGGCAGAAGTGGAGGCCCTGAGAGAAGAGGGGATGGAACAGAGCCCATGAAATGATGACTTGTGAAAGGTTCAGGGGGATGAACACAAGTGGAGGAAAGGCTGAAAGGACAAGTGGATCTAAAGGAGAGGAGAAGGAGTGTAGCCAGAGAGAGTGGAAGATCGCTGTCTGGTTGGCAGAATATCTGGAGAGGCTTCGGGATAGATGTGAGAAGGTTGTGCAGGGTCAGTGGCTCATACACACCGCAGAAAGGTGGCTTGAGGAAGGATGATTAGAAGCGCTAAGTATGACGTGACTGGGGCTGAAGACAGGAAGAGACTGCTTAAGAGTATGAGAGGCTGGAAGCTGATGGTGTATTGAAAGCAAGAATACTTGAGAGCATGGTTCAGGGTGCATAGTATGGTTGCAAGTCAGTATGGAAAGCAATTACGGTACTCAATGAAAGGCAGATGGGCAGTCGTATATCAGAGTACGGAGAAGGCCAGTATGTCTGAGGAGAATGTGCACGGTGCAGCCACAATGAGGAAAGAGAAAGGGAAGGGGAACAAGCAAAGATGGTCGACTCTGCAGAGCAGTGATTCTCACCGAGGATGGGGCGGTGGATTTCTCCCGAGGGGGGCTGTGGGCATGAATCCCTGAAGCGGGTCTATCAGGACATCTAGGGCTGAGCAAGTTTCTGATCAAACACGACCCTGACAGATGACGCTGACAGACGCTCTTGGGGGTCATGCATCCTTGGGGGACAGTCACTGGGGGGAGAGGAACAGTGGACACCAGGGGAAGACTGGAAGCAGGAGGCGACGGTGCTTGGGACGATGGAGGCATGAGACTGGAGACTGGGGAGGGAAGCAAGAAGGGAGGATAAGAAGGAGTTTGACACCAAACAAATGGATGTAGCGGTGAAGGCACCCACAGTGAGGACTGCTGTGTTGGGACTCGTGTTGAGGTGGAGGGAGGGCAGATGCAAGGCAGTGTTAAGGGCATAGAGACAGACGAGAAGTGACGCGAACCCATAAGGGAGTTACCACAACAAGGCTGACAGGTTGTATGTGGCAATTAGGAAGTAGCATTAGATAGGGTGTCCATCGGGGAGGCAGGGCCCAAAGAGCGGAAAGACAACATTAAAAAGTGTATTTTGGAAATAGGACGATTAGGTAGGGTCACAAGGAAAGATGGTGGGTGTGATGGAGCCAGCTTGAGAGCTGTGTGCACACTAGGATGGTAGGGTGGAATGTGTGTCAGTTGGGTAAGGGGTGAAGCATGTGGCCAGGAGGCACAGAAGCTCTAGGTACAGCACAACGTAGGAGAAGCAGAGGAAGAAGGTGCGCGAGAGCTCTGCCTGCACGATCTGACAGAAGAGGCCTGATTGCACTCAGGAAGGAGTATAGAGGGGAAAATTTCTCAGGACCTGAGTAGATGGGAACGTGTTGTGAGGGCGATGAGTGTGGGCTGATGGGTAGAGCACGTGGAGTCCGCAGAGTAAGTCTAAAGCATGGCCAACTGAAGTGGCTTGAGGAGTGTGCGGGGCGTTGAAGAAGAGAGGAGAGAACCTAGAAGTGTAATGAATCAAGGAAAGAGATTGAGAGACAGTAGTTGAGAAAATTTCTGAGGGTTCACGTTTGGGCATAACTGGCCAGGCCATCGAGAGGGAATGCAGTGGAAATTGTTACATTGGCCCAGGGAATCTGGTATCTGGAAAGGACTCTAGAAAACCTAGGAGGCTTTGACAGTCCTGAGCAGGTGCATCGTTGAGAAGGAGAAAGAAGAGCAGATGGTCCATCGGAAAGAGAGAGGGTAGGCTTATTGAGATGTTTGAGAAAGTCAGTACACCAGAAGTGGGACAGCCCAGAAACCACAGGAGGAGTCAAAATGGATAATTCAGGAAGTCTGTGAAAAGAGGCAGTCAGGGGCTGAGAAAGATAAAGGAGGAGCAATAGGGTGATGCTGAGTAAGAAGGGTGAAGGAACAGAGAGGTGGAATGAAGTGACAGCAGAGTCAGGCTGTAGAGAGAGTGTCATCTCAAAATGAGTGGACAAAGGCAGGGCCAAGAAGGAGAAAGGAATGCTGGGGATGAAGGCCAGAGAGGTGGTGAAGGAGAACAGGAGTGTTGCCAGTAGGCCAGAAGGGAGAATGTAGGATGTCGAGTGGTGACTTCAGACAACCAATGGGCTCAGTAGAGCAGATGGGAAGTCAAGAAGCTGGCAATGGAGGGAGCAGTGAGGGTATGTCAACAAGGATGGGGACCTCCATGAGAGGCTGACTGAGTCCATCTTTGATGTGGTTGGGTTCTGTGGATGAATGCTTAGATGGAGCCAGTATGCCCAGAGGAGAAAAGCAGCCTCCAGGGTCCAGCAGGGCTGTGGTCCTCTACCTATACTGAGTGTTTTCAGAGCGAGGTGCAACTGGCCACACAGTAGACAGTGCTGAGTCAGATGCGACCTCACTAAGAAGAAGTGATGGAAAGAATAAATGGTGTGTAGGAGGGGAGAGAATATTCTGAATTGGTATGGGCTTGTGAATCAGCGAGGTGGCCCATGTAGAAGGTAAGAATGCACAACAGGCTGTTTGCTGGTAAAGTAGGAACATGAGCAGGTATCGGGGGCACAGCAGGTGGCACGTGAAGTGGTAGGGTCAGGCTGAAGGCTGTGGAAATGGAGGAGAGGGAAGGCTGGAGAAGACCCAGGCATGCCAAGAAGAGGGGTGCTTGAGGGAAAGGCGGTTAAAGGGGCACGAGGAATTGGGCTGAAGAGTGGAAGAGGGACAGGTTTGCACACACAGGAAGAGACGATCTAAATGAGACCACCTCGCAGGTCATCTAAGGGACTCGAGTGAATTCCGTCCAGGGCAGCGGAGGCAAAGGTGTCTGTAAATGGCAGAGCATGGGTGGGAATCAATATTCAGGTGGCATTTAGGGACGGTTCTTCAATGTGGGCTTCTGCTGTTCAGTGATGGCAAAGACAATGGCAGTTTTGGTGATGCAGAACACCTTCCTAGAGGTTGCCCGGACCAGAAATCTGGCCAAATGGGTAAGGTGTGAGAATTACATACCACAAAGTCATTGTCGCAATGAAATTGGCACAAATGGCTTTGTTTTCAGAGAAGGCATAGCAGACAAGGAGAGAAGAAGAGGATGGATCACAGGGCACAAGACAGAGGAAGGTCTTACCATCAGAAGGTCAGGTTTGGAGAAGGGAGTATGGAAGGAGGAACAAGGGTGTAAGTGCAGGCTCTCATTACGGAGTGGAGAGAAGAGTGCAACTGGTGGAGATGTGCCATGAGGTGCCGCGATGCAACGTAAAGGCAAAACGGAAGCGAGAAGAAGAGGAAGAAGGCAGTGAAGTGGACTCTATGAGAAGAGGAAGAAACATCAGAATGTGGGAAGCTCAGGAAACACGTTGAACGGGAAGGTGGAGGTTAGAACGTGAAGGAAATATCAGGAGTGGGAAAACTCATGGTTTCCAGAAGGATGCTGGCAGGGCAATACAAAACGAAGAGCCTGAACAGGGAGAGCAGGTCGAAGAAGGGAGCATGTGGCACTGCAGGAAAGTTGAGGGAAGCCATGGAGATGGCAGTTTCCAGCTGAAAGGTATACAGAAACATAGGGAAGAGGTGGGTTGTCCGTTGAGAAAGTACGGGCCAAAGGGAAGACACGTGCCACTTAAGGAAGACAGAGTATGAAATTATGGGAAAGTGACCATGCAGAGAGTTAGCAGTGTGAAACAGAAGGGAGCGGGAAGCACTCGAGGAAGTAGGGAAAATGAGAGTGCTGTCCATGGGAGGCCGGCTGAACAATGCCAGGGGGAGCAAGTAGAAGAGTGGGTGTTCCAACAGAGGAAGGCTGGTAGGTTTCAGATGTGCCCAGTGGAAAGAACTTAGGATGTGAAGCCCAGTCAGGAAGCACGGGATGCAGAGAAGAGGAAACGTGATGGAGAGTGATGGGTAGGAAGGTATCGCTGCGCGGTGTTCAAAGAGTTACTGTTTCTGCCACACTTCTGGTGGATGGGATCCTTTAGATAATGGTGGCTGCTTGGGATCAAGATTGGGATAGGTTTGAAACGGCTGGACAGGTGGACATGGTGGGAGGAAACCGGATGGGGGTTGTAGAAAGTGGAGTGATGCACAGAAGTGGAGGCCGTGAGAGAAAATGGGATGGAACGGAGCCGATGAAATGATGATGTGTGGAGGGTTCAGGTAGATGGACGTAAGTGGAGGAAAGGCTGGAAGGACGAGAGGATCCGACTGAGAGAAGGAGTGTCGGAAGAGGAGACTGGAAGGTCGACATCCGGTGGGCACAATATCTGAAGAGGCTTCAAGGCCAAAGGAGGAAGGCTGTATAGCGTCAATGTGTCATATACACCGCAGAAAGTCACCTTGAAGAAGGAGGATTACAAGCGCTAAGACAGGACTGGGGCCGAAGACAGGGAGAAAATGCTCTAGAGCAGGAGTGGCTGGGAACTGATGGTGCACTGAAGGCAAGAACACTTGAGAGCGTGGTTGAGGGAGCAGGGTGTAGGCTCAAGTCAGTGTGGAAGGCAATGAGGGGACTCACTGCAAGGCAGATGGGCAGATGTATATCAGAGTAGGGAAAAGGTCAAGACGTTTGGGGAGAATGTGTAAAGTGCAACCAGAAGCAAGAAAGAGAAAAGGAATGGCAACGAGCAGAGGTGGTCATGTCTGGGGAGCAGTGATTCTCACCGAGGATGGGGGTGGGTGGGTTTCACCCGAGGGGGGTTGTGGGCATGAACCCCTGAGGCGGGCCTATCAGAGCATCTAGGGGATGAGCGGGATTCTGCTCAAAAACAACCCTGACAGATGAAGCTGATAGACCCCCTTGGGGGTCATGCATCCTCGGGGGAGAATCACCGGGGGGAGGGGGACAGGGAAGAGAGGGGAAGACAGGAAGCAGGAGGCGATGGTGCTTGGTTACCTGGAGGCACGAGACTCGAGACAGGGGTGGAATGGAAGAATGGTGGATGTGGAGGAGTTTGAGAGCAAACAAATAGATGTAGCCGTGAAGGCACCTAAAGTGAGGACAGTTGTGTTGGGACTTATGGTCAGGTGGAGGGAGGGCAGTTGGAAGGCAGTGTTTAATGCATAGAGAGAGACGGAGAAGTGAGGCAGAGCCACAAAGGAGTAACCATTACGGGGCTGATGGGTTGTGTGTGGCTGTTAGGAAATAGCATTAGTTAGGGTGTCGATGCTGGCGGTAGGGCCCAAAGAGTGGGAAGACAACATTACAGAGAGCATTGTGGAAAGAGGAGTGTCAGGTAGGGTCGCAAGGAAAGAAGGAGGGTGCATTGGAGCCAGCCTGAGAGCTGTGTGCACAGTAGGATGGCAGGGCGGGACGTGTGTCAGATGGGTAAGGGGCGAAGCATGGGGCAGGGGGCAGAAGCTCTGGGGACAGGACAAGGTAGGAGACGCACAGGAAGAAGGCGAGGCAGAGCTTTGCCGGCACGATCTGACAGAAGAGATCTGACTGGACTCTGGAAAGGTTACAGAGGGGAGGAGTTCTCAGGACCTAAATAAGGCGGAGCATGAGTTGTGGGCGACATGAGTATGGGAAATGGGTAGAGCAGGTGGAATCCATAGCGTAAGTCAAAAGCATGGCCGAGTCAACTGGTTTAAGCAGTGTGCTGGGTGTTGAAGAAGAGAGGAGAGAACCGAGAAGTGTAATCAATCAAGGGGAGAGACTGAGAGACGGTAGCTGAGAAAATTTCTGAGGGTTCAGGTTTGAGTGTAATTGGCCAGGGTGTGGAGAGGGAATGCAGTGGAAGTGGTCACATGGGCCGAGCGAGTCAGGTAAGTGGTAAGGGCTCTTGAAAACCTAGGAGGCTTTGATAGTCCTGAGCGGGTGCATAGTTGAGAAGAAGAAAGAAGAGCAGAAGGGCCATCGGGAAGAGAGGACAGGCTTAGTGAGATGTTTGAGAAAGACAGTGCACCTGAAGTGGATTCAAAATGGCTAATCCAGGAAGTTTGTGAAAAGAGGCATAAAGGGGCTGAGAAAGACAAAGGAGGAGCAAGAGGATGACGCTGCGTAAGAAGGGTGAAGGAAAAGAGAGGTGGGATGAGGTGACAGCTGTGTAGGCTTGTGAGGAGAGTGTCATTTTGAAATGAGTGGACATGAGCAGGGCCAAGAAAGTCAAAAGAGTCCCAGGGATGAAAGCTAGAGAGATGGTGGAAGAGAACAGCAGTGTGGCCAGTACATCAGAAGGGAGAATGTAGGATGTTGAGTGTTGACTTCAGACAACCAATGGACTCAGAAGAGCAGATGGGGAGCCGAGAAGCTCACAATGGAGGGAGCAGTGAGGGTATGTCAGCAGGAATGGGGACATCCATGAGAGGCTGTGTGAGTCTATCTTGGTCTGTCACAGGCTCTGTTCCTGTGGATGGAGGTTAGATGGAGCCAGTACCCCCTGAGGACAAAAGCAGGTTGAAGGGTCCAGGAGGGCTGTGGTCCGCTACATATACCGACTGTTTTCTGAGGGAGGTGTAAGTAGACACGTTATAGAGTTTGATAGGTCAGATGCAACCTCACTCGGTAGAAGTGATAGAAAGCACAGAAGGCGTCTAAGAGAGGAGAGAATGTTTAGAATTGGCATGGCTTTGAGAATCAGCGAGGTGGCCCATGTGGACGGTAAGAATGCACAGCAAGCTATGTGTTGGCAAAGTAGGGACATCAGTAGATATTGGGGGCCCAGCAGGTAGCGTGTGTAGGGTTACCGTCAGGTTGGAGGCTGTGTAGATGGAAGAAAGGTCAGAGAAGGGCCAGCCATGCGAAGGAGAGGAGTGCTTGAGGCATAGCTGGTTAAAGGGCCATGATGAGTCTGACAGCCCTGAGCTGTACTGAAAGGGTGACTGTTTCTGCCAGGATTTTCGCTGATACGTATTCTTTGGATAATGGCGGCTGTTTGGGGTCAGGATTGCGACTGGTTTGGAATGGTTGGCCAGGCAGACAGGGTGGGAGGACACTTGGAAGGGGCAGCAGACAGCAGAGATAGGCAGAAGTGGAGGCCCTGAGAGAAGAGGGGATGGAACAGAGCCCATGAAATGATGACTTGTGAAAGGTTCAGGGGGATGAACACAAGTGGAGGAAAGGCTGAAAGGACAAGTGGATCTAAAGGAGAGGAGAAGGAGTGTAGCCAGAGAGAGTGGAAGATCGCTGTCTGGTTGGCAGAATATCTGGAGAGGCTTCGGGATAGATGTGAGAAGGTTGTGCAGGGTCAGTGGCTCATACACACCGCAGAAAGGTGGCTTGAGGAAGGATGATTAGAAGCGCTAAGTATGACGTGACTGGGGCTGAAGACAGGAAGAGACTGCTTAAGAGTATGAGAGGCTGGAAGCTGATGGTGTATTGAAAGCAAGAATACTTGAGAGCATGGTTCAGGGTGCATAGTATGGTTGCAAGTCAGTATGGAAAGCAATTACGGTACTCAATGAAAGGCAGATGGGCAGTCGTATATCAGAGTACGGAGAAGGCCAGTATGTCTGAGGAGAATGTGCACGGTGCAGCCACAATGAGGAAAGAGAAAGGGAAGGGGAACAAGCAAAGATGGTCGACTCTGCAGAGCAGTGATTCTCACCGAGGATGGGGGGGTGGATTTCTCCCGAGGGGGGCTGTGGGCATGAATCCCTGAAGCGGGTCTATCAGGACATCTAGGGCTGAGCAAGTTTCTGATCAAACACGACCCTGACAGATGACGCTGACAGACGCTCTTGGGGGTCATGCATCCTTGGGGGACAGTCACTGGGGGGAGAGGAACAGTGGACACCAGGGGAAGACTGGAAGCAGGAGGCGACGGTGCTTGGGACGATGGAGGCATGAGACTGGAGACTGGGGAGGGAAGCAAGAAGGGAGGATAAGAAGGAGTTTGACACCAAACAAATGGATGTAGCGGTGAAGGCACCCACAGTGAGGACTGCTGTGTTGGGACTCGTGTTGAGGTGGAGGGAGGGCAGATGCAAGGCAGTGTTAAGGGCATAGAGACAGACGAGAAGTGACGCGAACCCATAAGGGAGTTACCACAACAAGGGTGACAGGTTGTATGTGGCAATTAGGAAGTAGCATTAGATAGGGTGTCCATCGGGGAGGCAGGGCCCAAAGAGCGGAAAGACAACATTAAAAAGTGTATTTTGGAAATAGGACGATTAGGTAGGGTCACAAGGAAAGATGGTGGGTGTGATGGAGCCAGCTTGAGAGCTGTGTGCACACTAGGATGGTAGGGTGGATGTGTGTCAGTTGGGTAAGGGGTGAAGCATGTGGCCAGGAGGCACAGAAGCTCTAGGTACAGCACAACGTAGGAGAAGCAGAGGAAGAAGGTGCGCGAGAGCTCTGCCTGCACGATCTGACAGAAGAGGCCTGATTGCACTCAGGAAGGAGTATAGAGGGGAAAATTTCTCAGGACCTGAGTAGATGGGAACGTGTTGTGAGGGCGATGAGTGTGGGCTGATGGGTAGAGCACGTGGAGTCCGCAGAGTAAGTCTAAAGCATGGCCAACTGAAGTGGCTTGAGGAGTGTGCGGGGCGTTGAAGAAGAGAGGAGAGAACCTAGAAGTGTAATGAATCAAGGAAAGAGATTGAGAGACAGTAGTTGAGAAAATTTCTGAGGGTTCACGTTTGGGCATAACTGGCCAGGCCATCGAGAGGGAATGCAGTGGAAATTGTTACATTGGCCCAGGGAATCTGGTATCTGGAAAGGACTCTAGAAAACCTAGGAGGCTTTGACAGTCCTGAGCAGGTGCATCGTTGAGAAGGAGAAAGAAGAGCAGATGGTCCATCGGAAAGAGAGAGGGTAGGCTTATTGAGATGTTTGAGAAAGTCAGTACACCAGAAGTGGGACAGCCCAGAAACCACAGGAGGAGTCAAAATGGATAATTCAGGAAGTCTGTGAAAAGAGGCAGTCAGGGGCTGAGAAAGATAAAGGAGGAGCAATAGGGTGATGCTGAGTAAGAAGGGTGAAGGAACAGAGAGGTGGAATGAAGTGACAGCAGAGTCAGGCTGTAGAGAGAGTGTCATCTCAAAATGAGTGGACAAAGGCAGGGCCAAGAAGGAGAAAGGAATGCTGGGGATGAAGGCCAGAGAGGTGGTGAAGGAGAACAGGAGTGTTGCCAGTAGGCCAGAAGGGAGAATGTAGGATGTCGATTGGTGACTTCAGACAACCAATGGGCTCAGTAGAGCAGATGGGAAGTCAAGAAGCTGGCAATGGAGGGAGCAGTGAGGGTATGTCAACAAGGATGGGGACCTCCATGAGAGGCTGACTGAGTCCATCTTTGATGTGGTTGGGTTCTGTGGATGAATGCTTAGATGGAGCCAGTATGCCCAGAGGAGAAAAGCAGCCTCCAGGGTCCAGCAGGGCTGTGGTCCTCTACCTATACTGAGTGTTTTCAGAGCGAGGTGCAACTGGCCACACCGTAGACAGTGCTGAGTCAGATGCGACCTCACTAAGAAGAAGTGATGGAAAGAATAAATGGTGTGTAGGAGGGGAGAGAATATTCTGAATTGGTATGGGCTTGTGAATCAGCGAGGTGGCCCATGTAGAAGGTAAGAATGCACAACAGGCTGTTTGCTTATAAAGTAGGAACATGAGCAGGTATCGGGGGCACAGCAGGTGGCACGTGAAGTGGTAGGGTCAGGCTGAAGGCTGTGGAAATGGAGGAGAGGGAAGGCTGGAGAAGACCCAGGCATGCCAAGAAGAGGGGTGCTTGAGGGAAAGGCGGTTAAAGGGGCACGAGGAATTGGGCTGAAGAGTGGAAGAGGGACAGGTTTGCACACACAGGAAGAGACGATCTAAATGAGACCACCTCGCAGGTCATCTAAGGGACTCGAGTGAATTCCGTCCAGGGCAGCGGAGGCAAAGGTGTCTGTAAATGGCAGAGCATGGGTGGGAATCAATATTCAGGTGGCATTTAGGGACGGTTCTTCAATGTGGGCTTCTGCTGTTCAGTGATGGCAAAGACAATGGCAGTTTTGGTGATGCAGAACACCTTCCTAGAGGTTGCCCGGACCAGAAATCTGGCCAAATGGGTAAGGTGTGAGAATTACATACCACAAAGTCATTGTCGCAATGAAATTGGCACAAATGGCTTTGTTTTCAGAGAAGGCATAGCAGACAAGGAGAGAAGAAGAGGATGGATCACAGGGCACAAGACAGAGGAAGGTCTTACCATCAGAAGGTCAGGTTTGGAGAAGGGAGTATGGAAGGAGGAACAAGGGTGTAAGTGCAGGCTCTCATTACGGAGTGGAGAGAAGAGTGCAACTGGTGGAGATGTGCCATGAGGTGCCGCGATGCAACGTAAAGGCAAAACGGAAGCGAGAAGAAGAGGAAGAAGGCAGTGAAGTGGACTCTATGAGAAGAGGAAGAAACATCAGAATGTGGGAAGCTCAGGAAACACGTTGAACGGGAAGGTGGAGGTTAGAACGTGAAGGAAATATCAGGAGTGGGAAAACTCATGGTTTCCAGAAGGATGCTGGCAGGGCAATACAAAACGAAGAGCCTGAACAGGGAGAGCAGGTCGAAGAAGGGAGCATGTGGCACTGCAGGAAAGTTGAGGGAAGCCATGGAGATGGCAGTTTCCAGCTGAAAGGTATACAGAAACATAGGGAAGAGGTGGGTTGTCCGTTGAGAAAGTACGGGCCAAAGGGAAGACACGTGCCACTTAAGGAAGACAGAGTATGAAATTATGGGAAAGTGACCATGCAGAGAGTTAGCAGTGTGAAACAGAAGGGAGCGGGAAGCACTCGAGGAAGTAGGGAAAATGAGAGTGCTGTCCATGGGAGGCCGGCTGAACAATGCCAGGGGGAGCAAGTAGAAGAGTGGGTGTTCCAACAGAGGAAGGCTGGTAGGTTTCAGATGTGCCCAGTGGAAAGAACTTAGGATGTGAAGCCCAGTCAGGAAGCACGGGATGCAGAGAAGAGGAAACGTGATGGAGAGTGATGGGTAGGAAGGTATCGCTGCGCGGTGTTCAAAGAGTTACTGTTTCTGCCACACTTCTGGTGGATGGGATCCTTTAGATAATGGTGGCTGCTTGGGATGAAGATTGGGATAGGTTTGAAACGGCTGGACAGGTGGACATGGTGGGAGGAAACCGGATGGGGGTTGTAGAAAGTGGAGTGATGCACAGAAGTGGAGGCCGTGAGAGAAAATGGGATGGAACGGAGCCGATGAAATGATGATGTGTGGAGGGTTCAGGTAGATGGACGTAAGTGGAGGAAAGGCTGGAAGGACGAGAGGATCCGACTGAGAGAAGGAGTGTCGGAAGAGGAGACTGGAAGGTCGACATCCGGTGGGCACAATATCTGAAGAGGCTTCAAGGCCAAAGGAGGAAGGCTGTATAGCGTCAATGTGTCATATACACCGCAGAAAGTCACCTTGAAGAAGGAGGATTACAAGCGCTAAGACAGGACTGGGGCCGAAGACAGGGAGAAAATGCTCTAGAGCAGGAGTGGCTGGGAACTGATGGTGCACTGAAGGCAAGAACACTTGAGAGCGTGGTTGAGGGAGCAGGGTGTAGGCTCAAGTCAGTGTGGAAGGCAATGAGGGGACTCACTGCAAGGCAGATGGGCAGATGTATATCAGAGTAGGGAAAAGGTCAAGACGTTTGGGGAGAATGTGTAAAGTGCAACCAGAAGCAAGAAAGAGAAAAGGAATGGCAACGAGCAGAGGTGGTCATGTCTGGGGAGCAGTGATTCTCACCGAGGATGGGGGTGGGTGGGTTTCACCCGAGGGGGGTTGTGGGCATGAACCCCTGAGGCGGGCCTATCAGAGCATCTAGGGGATGAGCGGGATTCTGCTCAAAAACAACCCTGACAGATGAAGCTGATAGACCCCCTTGGGGGTCATGCATCCTCGGGGGAGAATCACCGGGGGGAGGGGGACAGGGAAGAGAGGGGAAGACAGGAAGCAGGAGGCGATGGTGCTTGGTTACCTGGAGGCACGAGACTCGAGACAGGGGTGGAATGGAAGAATGGTGGATGTGGAGGAGTTTGAGAGCAAACAAATAGATGTAGCCGTGAAGGCACCTAAAGTGAGGACAGTTGTGTTGGGACTTATGGTCAGGTGGAGGGAGGGCAGTTGGAAGGCAGTGTTTAATGCATAGAGAGAGACGGAGAAGTGAGGCAGAGCCACAAAGGAGTAACCATTACGGGGCTGATGGGTTGTGTGTGGCTGTTAGGAAATAGCATTAGTTAGGGTGTCGATGCTGGCGGTAGGGCCCAAAGAGTGGGAAGACAACATTACAGAGAGCATTGTGGAAAGAGGAGTGTCAGGTAGGGTCGCAAGGAAAGAAGGAGGGTGCATTGGAGCCAGCCTGAGAGCTGTGTGCACAGTAGGATGGCAGGGCGGGACGTGTGTCAGATGGGTAAGGGGCGAAGCATGGGGCAGGGGGCAGAAGCTCTGGGGACAGGACAAGGTAGGAGACGCACAGGAAGAAGGCGAGGCAGAGCTTTGCCGGAACGATCTGACAGAAGAGATCTGACTGGACTCAGGAAAGGTTACAGAGGGGAGGAGTTCTCAGGACCTAAATAAGGCGGAGCATGAGTTGTGGGCGACATGAGTATGGGAAATGGGTAGAGCAGGTGGAATCCATAGCGTAAGTCAAAAGCATGGCCGAGTCAACTGGTTTAAGCAGTGTGCTGGGTGTTGAAGAAGAGAGGAGAGAACCGAGAAGTGTAATCAATCAAGGGGAGAGACTGAGAGACGGTAGCTGAGAAAATTTCTGAGGGTTCAGGTTTGAGTGTAATTGGCCAGGGTGTGGAGAGGGAATGCAGTGGAAGTGGTCACATGGGCCGAGCGAGTCAGGTAAGTGGTAAGGGCTCTTGAAAACCTAGGAGGCTTTGATAGTCCTGAGCGGGTGCATAGTTGAGAAGAAGAAAGAAGAGCAGAAGGGCCATCGGGAAGAGAGGACAGGCTTAGTGAGATGTTTGAGAAAGACAGTGCACCTGAAGTGGATTCAAAATGGCTAATCCAGGAAGTTTGTGAAAAGAGGCATAAAGGGGCTGAGAAAGACAAAGGAGGAGCAAGAGGATGACGCTGCGTAAGAAGGGTGAAGGAAAAGAGAGGTGGGATGAGGTGACAGCTGTGTAGGCTTGTGAGGGGAGTGTCATTTTGAAATGAGTGGACATGAGCAGGGCCAAGAAAGTCAAAAGAGTCCCAGGGATGAAAGCTAGAGAGATGGTGGAAGAGAACAGCAGTGTGGCCAGTACATCAGAAGGGAGAATGTAGGATGTTGAGTGTGGACTTCAGACAACCAATGGACTCAGAAGAGCAGATGGGGAGCCGAGAAGCTCACAATGGAGGGAGCAGTGAGGGTATGTCAGCAGGAATGGGGACATCCATGAGAGGCTGTGTGAGTCTATCTTGGTCTGTCACAGGCTCCGTTCCTGTGGATGGAGGTTAGATGGAGCCAGTACCCCCTGAGGACAAAAGCAGGTTGAAGGGTCCAGGAGGGCTGTGGTCCGCTACATATACCGACTGTTTTCTGAGGGAGGTGTAAGTAGACACGTTATAGAGTTTGATAGGTCAGATGCAACCTCACTCGGTAGAAGTGATAGAAAGCACAGAAGGCGTCTAAGAGAGGAGAGAATGTTTAGAATTGGCATGGCTTTGAGAATCAGCGAGGTGGCCCATGTGGACGGTAAGAATGCACAGCAAGCTATGTGTTGGCAAAGTAGGGACATCAGTAGATATTGGGGGCCCAGCAGGTAGCGTGTGTAGGGTTACCGTCAGGTTGGAGGCTGTGTAGATGGAAGAAAGGTCAGAGAAGGGCCAGCCATGCGAAGGAGAGGAGTGCTTGAGGCATAGCTGGTTAAAGGGCCATGATGAGTCTGACAGCCCTGAGCTGTACTGAAAGGGTGACTGTTTCTGCCAGGATTTTCGCTGATACGTATTCTTTGGATAATGGCGGCTGTTTGGGGTCAGGATTGTGACTGGTTTGGAATGGTTGGCCAGGCAGACAGGGTGGGAGGACACTTGGAAGGGGCAGCAGACAGCAGAGATAGGCAGAAGTGGAGGCCCTGAGAGAAGAGGGGATGGAACAGAGCCCATGAAATGATGACTTGTGAAAGGTTCAGGGGGATGAACACAAGTGGAGGAAAGGCTGAAAGGACAAGTGGATCTAAAGGAGAGGAGAAGGAGTGTAGCCAGAGAGAGTGGAAGATCGCTGTCTGGTTGGCAGAATATCTGGAGAGGCTTCGGGATAGATGTGAGAAGGTTGTGCAGGGTCAGTGGCTCATACACACCGCAGAAAGGTGGCTTGAGGAAGGATGATTAGAAGCGCTAAGTATGACGTGACTGGGGCTGAAGACAGGAAGAGACTGCTTAAGAGTATGAGAGGCTGGAAGCTGATGGTGTATTGAAAGCAAGAATACTTGAGAGCATGGTTCAGGGTGCATAGTATGGTTGCAAGTCAGTATGGAAAGCAATTACGGTACTCAATGAAAGGCAGATGGGCAGTCGTATATCAGAGTACGGAGAAGGCCAGTATGTCTGAGGAGAATGTGCACGGTGCAGCCACAATGAGGAAAGAGAAAGGGAAGGGGAACAAGCAAAGATGGTCGACTCTGCAGAGCAGTGATTCTCACCGAGGATGGGGCGGTGGATTTCTCCCGAGGGGGGCTGTGGGCATGAATCCCTGAAGCGGGTCTATCAGGACATCTAGGGCTGAGCAAGTTTCTGATCAAACACGACCCTGACAGATGACGCTGACAGACGCTCTTGGGGGTCATGCATCCTTGGGGGACAGTCACTGGGGGGAGAGGAACAGTGGACACCAGGGGAAGACTGGAAGCAGGAGGCGACGGTGCTTGGGACGATGGAGGCATGAGACTGGAGACTGGGGAGGGAAGCAAGAAGGGAGGATAAGAAGGAGTTTGACACCAAACAAATGGATGTAGCGGTGAAGGCACCCACAGTGAGGACTGCTGTGTTGGGACTCGTGTTGAGGTGGAGGGAGGGCAGATGCAAGGCAGTGTTAAGGGCATAGAGACAGACGAGAAGTGACGCGAACCCATAAGGGAGTTACCACAACAAGGCTGACAGGTTGTATGTGGCAATTAGGAAGTAGCATTAGATAGGGTGTCCATCGGGGAGGCAGGGCCCAAAGAGCGGAAAGACAACATTAAAAAGTGTATTTTGGAAATAGGACGATTAGGTAGGGTCACAAGGAAAGATGGTGGGTGTGATGGAGCCAGCTTGAGAGCTGTGTGCACACTAGGATGGTAGGGTGGAATGTGTGTCAGTTGGGTAAGGGGTGAAGCATGTGGCCAGGAGGCACAGAAGCTCTAGGTACAGCACAACGTAGGAGAAGCAGAGGAAGAAGGTGCGCGAGAGCTCTGCCTGCACGATCTGACAGAAGAGGCCTGATTGCACTCAGGAAGGAGTATAGAGGGGAAAATTTCTCAGGACCTGAGTAGATGGGAACGTGTTGTGAGGGCGATGAGTGTGGGCTGATGGGTAGAGCACGTGGAGTCCGCAGAGTAAGTCTAAAGCATGGCCAACTGAAGTGGCTTGAGGAGTGTGCGGGGCGTTGAAGAAGAGAGGAGAGAACCTAGAAGTGTAATGAATCAAGGAAAGAGATTGAGAGACAGTAGTTGAGAAAATTTCTGAGGGTTCACGTTTGGGCATAACTGGCCAGGCCATCGAGAGGGAATGCAGTGGAAATTGTTACATTGGCCCAGGGAATCTGGTATCTGGAAAGGACTCTAGAAAACCTAGGAGGCTTTGACAGTCCTGAGCAGGTGCATCGTTGAGAAGGAGAAAGAAGAGCAGATGGTCCATCGGAAAGAGAGAGGGTAGGCTTATTGAGATGTTTGAGAAAGTCAGTACACCAGAAGTGGGACAGCCCAGAAACCACAGGAGGAGTCAAAATGGATAATTCAGGAAGTCTGTGAAAAGAGGCAGTCAGGGGCTGAGAAAGATAAAGGAGGAGCAATAGGGTGATGCTGAGTAAGAAGGGTGAAGGAACAGAGAGGTGGAATGAAGTGACAGCAGAGTCAGGCTGTAGAGAGAGTGTCATCTCAAAATGAGTGGACAAAGGCAGGGCCAAGAAGGAGAAAGGAATGCTGGGGATGAAGGCCAGAGAGGTGGTGAAGGAGAACAGGAGTGTTGCCAGTAGGCCAGAAGGGAGAATGTAGGATGTCGAGTGGTGACTTCAGACAACCAATGGGCTCAGTAGAGCAGATGGGAAGTCAAGAAGCTGGCAATGGAGGGAGCAGTGAGGGTATGTCAACAAGGATGGGGACCTCCATGAGAGGCTGACTGAGTCCATCTTTGATGTGGTTGGGTTCTGTGGATGAATGCTTAGATGGAGCCAGTATGCCCAGAGGAGAAAAGCAGCCTCCAGGGTCCAGCAGGGCTGTGGTCCTCTACCTATACTGAGTGTTTTCAGAGCGAGGTGCAACTGGCCACACAGTAGACAGTGCTGAGTCAGATGCGACCTCACTAAGAAGAAGTGATGGAAAGAATAAATGGTGTGTAGGAGGGGAGAGAATATTCTGAATTGGTATGGGCTTGTGAATCAGCGAGGTGGCCCATGTAGAAGGTAAGAATGCACAACAGGCTGTTTGCTGGTAAAGTAGGAACATGAGCAGGTATCGGGGGCACAGCAGGTGGCACGTGAAGTGGTAGGGTCAGGCTGAAGGCTGTGGAAATGGAGGAGAGGGAAGGCTGGAGAAGACCCAGGCATGCCAAGAAGAGGGGTGCTTGAGGGAAAGGCGGTTAAAGGGGCACGAGGAATTGGGCTGAAGAGTGGAAGAGGGACAGGTTTGCACACACAGGAAGAGACGATCTAAATGAGACCACCTCGCAGGTCATCTAAGGGACTCGAGTGAATTCCGTCCAGGGCAGCGGAGGCAAAGGTGTCTGTAAATGGCAGAGCATGGGTGGGAATCAATATTCAGGTGGCATTTAGGGACGGTTCTTCAATGTGGGCTTCTGCTGTTCAGTGATGGCAAAGACAATGGCAGTTTTGGTGATGCAGAACACCTTCCTAGAGGTTGCCCGGACCAGAAATCTGGCCAAATGGGTAAGGTGTGAGAATTACATACCACAAAGTCATTGTCGCAATGAAATTGGCACAAATGGCTTTGTTTTCAGAGAAGGCATAGCAGACAAGGAGAGAAGAAGAGGATGGATCACAGGGCACAAGACAGAGGAAGGTCTTACCATCAGAAGGTCAGGTTTGGAGAAGGGAGTATGGAAGGAGGAACAAGGGTGTAAGTGCAGGCTCTCATTACGGAGTGGAGAGAAGAGTGCAACTGGTGGAGATGTGCCATGAGGTGCCGCGATGCAACGTAAAGGCAAAACGGAAGCGAGAAGAAGAGGAAGAAGGCAGTGAAGTGGACTCTATGAGAAGAGGAAGAAACATCAGAATGTGGGAAGCTCAGGAAACACGTTGAACGGGAAGGTGGAGGTTAGAACGTGAAGGAAATATCAGGAGTGGGAAAACTCATGGTTTCCAGAAGGATGCTGGCAGGGCAATACAAAACGAAGAGCCTGAACAGGGAGAGCAGGTCGAAGAAGGGAGCATGTGGCACTGCAGGAAAGTTGAGGGAAGCCATGGAGATGGCAGTTTCCAGCTGAAAGGTATACAGAAACATAGGGAAGAGGTGGGTTGTCCGTTGAGAAAGTACGGGCCAAAGGGAAGACACGTGCCACTTAAGGAAGACAGAGTATGAAATTATGGGAAAGTGACCATGCAGAGAGTTAGCAGTGTGAAACAGAAGGGAGCGGGAAGCACTCGAGGAAGTAGGGAAAATGAGAGTGCTGTCCATGGGAGGCCGGCTGAACAATGCCAGGGGGAGCAAGTAGAAGAGTGGGTGTTCCAACAGAGGAAGGCTGGTAGGTTTCAGATGTGCCCAGTGGAAAGAACTTAGGATGTGAAGCCCAGTCAGGAAGCACGGGATGCAGAGAAGAGGAAACGTGATGGAGAGTGATGGGTAGGAAGGTATCGCTGCGCGGTGTTCAAAGAGTTACTGTTTCTGCCACACTTCTGGTGGATGGGATCCTTTAGATAATGGTGGCTGCTTGGGATCAAGATTGGGATAGGTTTGAAACGGCTGGACAGGTGGACATGGTGGGAGGAAACCGGATGGGGGTTGTAGAAAGTGGAGTGATGCACAGAAGTGGAGGCCGTGAGAGAAAATGGGATGGAACGGAGCCGATGAAATGATGATGTGTGGAGGGTTCAGGTAGATGGACGTAAGTGGAGGAAAGGCTGGAAGGACGAGAGGATCCGACTGAGAGAAGGAGTGTCGGAAGAGGAGACTGGAAGGTCGACATCCGGTGGGCACAATATCTGAAGAGGCTTCAAGGCCAAAGGAGGAAGGCTGTATAGCGTCAATGTGTCATATACACCGCAGAAAGTCACCTTGAAGAAGGAGGATTACAAGCGCTAAGACAGGACTGGGGCCGAAGACAGGGAGAAAATGCTCTAGAGCAGGAGTGGCTGGGAACTGATGGTGCACTGAAGGCAAGAACACTTGAGAGCGTGGTTGAGGGAGCAGGGTGTAGGCTCAAGTCAGTGTGGAAGGCAATGAGGGGACTCACTGCAAGGCAGATGGGCAGATGTATATCAGAGTAGGGAAAAGGTCAAGACGTTTGGGGAGAATGTGTAAAGTGCAACCAGAAGCAAGAAAGAGAAAAGGAATGGCAACGAGCAGAGGTGGTCATGTCTGGGGAGCAGTGATTCTCACCGAGGATGGGGGTGGGTGGGTTTCACCCGAGGGGGGTTGTGGGCATGAACCCCTGAGGCGGGCCTATCAGAGCATCTAGGGGATGAGCGGGATTCTGCTCAAAAACAACCCTGACAGATGAAGCTGATAGACCCCCTTGGGGGTCATGCATCCTCGGGGGAGAATCACCGGGGGGAGGGGGACAGGGAAGAGAGGGGAAGACAGGAAGCAGGAGGCGATGGTGCTTGGTTACCTGGAGGCACGAGACTCGAGACAGGGGTGGAATGGAAGAATGGTGGATGTGGAGGAGTTTGAGAGCAAACAAATAGATGTAGCCGTGAAGGCACCTAAAGTGAGGACAGTTGTGTTGGGACTTATGGTCAGGTGGAGGGAGGGCAGTTGGAAGGCAGTGTTTAATGCATAGAGAGAGACGGAGAAGTGAGGCAGAGCCACAAAGGAGTAACCATTACGGGGCTGATGGGTTGTGTGTGGCTGTTAGGAAATAGCATTAGTTAGGGTGTCGATGCTGGCGGTAGGGCCCAAAGAGTGGGAAGACAACATTACAGAGAGCATTGTGGAAAGAGGAGTGTCAGGTAGGGTCGCAAGGAAAGAAGGAGGGTGCATTGGAGCCAGCCTGAGAGCTGTGTGCACAGTAGGATGGCAGGGCGGGACGTGTGTCAGATGGGTAAGGGGCGAAGCATGGGGCAGGGGGCAGAAGCTCTGGGGACAGGACAAGGTAGGAGACGCACAGGAAGAAGGCGAGGCAGAGCTTTGCCGGCACGATCTGACAGAAGAGATCTGACTGGACTCTGGAAAGGTTACAGAGGGGAGGAGTTCTCAGGACCTAAATAAGGCGGAGCATGAGTTGTGGGCGACATGAGTATGGGAAATGGGTAGAGCAGGTGGAATCCATAGCGTAAGTCAAAAGCATGGCCGAGTCAACTGGTTTAAGCAGTGTGCTGGGTGTTGAAGAAGAGAGGAGAGAACCGAGAAGTGTAATCAATCAAGGGGAGAGACTGAGAGACGGTAGCTGAGAAAATTTCTGAGGGTTCAGGTTTGAGTGTAATTGGCCAGGGTGTGGAGAGGGAATGCAGTGGAAGTGGTCACATGGGCCGAGCGAGTCAGGTAAGTGGTAAGGGCTCTTGAAAACCTAGGAGGCTTTGATAGTCCTGAGCGGGTGCATAGTTGAGAAGAAGAAAGAAGAGCAGAAGGGCCATCGGGAAGAGAGGACAGGCTTAGTGAGATGTTTGAGAAAGACAGTGCACCTGAAGTGGATTCAAAATGGCTAATCCAGGAAGTTTGTGAAAAGAGGCATAAAGGGGCTGAGAAAGACAAAGGAGGAGCAAGAGGATGACGCTGCGTAAGAAGGGTGAAGGAAAAGAGAGGTGGGATGAGGTGACAGCTGTGTAGGCTTGTGAGGAGAGTGTCATTTTGAAATGAGTGGACATGAGCAGGGCCAAGAAAGTCAAAAGAGTCCCAGGGATGAAAGCTAGAGAGATGGTGGAAGAGAACAGCAGTGTGGCCAGTACATCAGAAGGGAGAATGTAGGATGTTGAGTGTTGACTTCAGACAACCAATGGACTCAGAAGAGCAGATGGGGAGCCGAGAAGCTCACAATGGAGGGAGCAGTGAGGGTATGTCAGCAGGAATGGGGACATCCATGAGAGGCTGTGTGAGTCTATCTTGGTCTGTCACAGGCTCTGTTCCTGTGGATGGAGGTTAGATGGAGCCAGTACCCCCTGAGGACAAAAGCAGGTTGAAGGGTCCAGGAGGGCTGTGGTCCGCTACATATACCGACTGTTTTCTGAGGGAGGTGTAAGTAGACACGTTATAGAGTTTGATAGGTCAGATGCAACCTCACTCGGTAGAAGTGATAGAAAGCACAGAAGGCGTCTAAGAGAGGAGAGAATGTTTAGAATTGGCATGGCTTTGAGAATCAGCGAGGTGGCCCATGTGGACGGTAAGAATGCACAGCAAGCTATGTGTTGGCAAAGTAGGGACATCAGTAGATATTGGGGGCCCAGCAGGTAGCGTGTGTAGGGTTATCGTCAGGTTGGAGGCTGTGTAGATGGAAGAAAGGTCAGAGAAGGGCCAGCCATGCGAAGGAGAGGAGTGCTTGAGGCATAGCTGGTTAAAGGGCCATGATGAGTCTGACAGCCCTGAGCTGTACTGAAAGGGTGACTGTTTCTGCCAGGATTTTCGCTGATACGTATTCTTTGGATAATGGCGGCTGTTTGGGGTCAGGATTGCGACTGGTTTGGAATGGTTGGCCAGGCAGACAGGGTGGGAGGACACTTGGAAGGGGCAGCAGACAGCAGAGATAGGCAGAAGTGGAGGCCCTGAGAGAAGAGGGGATGGAACAGAGCCCATGAAATGATGACTTGTGAAAGGTTCAGGGGGATGAACACAAGTGGAGGAAAGGCTGAAAGGACAAGTGGATCTAAAGGAGAGGAGAAGGAGTGTAGCCAGAGAGAGTGGAAGATCGCTGTCTGGTTGGCAGAATATCTGGAGAGGCTTCGGGATAGATGTGAGAAGGTTGTGCAGGGTCAGTGGCTCATACACACCGCAGAAAGGTGGCTTGAGGAAGGATGATTAGAAGCGCTAAGTATGACGTGACTGGGGCTGAAGACAGGAAGAGACTGCTTAAGAGTATGAGAGGCTGGAAGCTGATGGTGTATTGAAAGCAAGAATACTTGAGAGCATGGTTCAGGGTGCATAGTATGGTTGCAAGTCAGTATGGAAAGCAATTACGGTACTCAATGAAAGGCAGATGGGCAGTCGTATATCAGAGTACGGAGAAGGCCAGTATGTCTGAGGAGAATGTGCACGGTGCAGCCACAATGAGGAAAGAGAAAGGGAAGGGGAACAAGCAAAGATGGTCGACTCTGCAGAGCAGTGATTCTCACCGAGGATGGGGGGGTGGATTTCTCCCGAGGGGGGCTGTGGGCATGAATCCCTGAAGCGGGTCTATCAGGACATCTAGGGCTGAGCAAGTTTCTGATCAAACACGACCCTGACAGATGACGCTGACAGACGCTCTTGGGGGTCATGCATCCTTGGGGGACAGTCACTGGGGGGAGAGGAACAGTGGACACCAGGGGAAGACTGGAAGCAGGAGGCGACGGTGCTTGGGACGATGGAGGCATGAGACTGGAGACTGGGGAGGGAAGCAAGAAGGGAGGATAAGAAGGAGTTTGACACCAAACAAATGGATGTAGCGGTGAAGGCACCCACAGTGAGGACTGCTGTGTTGGGACTCGTGTTGAGGTGGAGGGAGGGCAGATGCAAGGCAGTGTTAAGGGCATAGAGACAGACGAGAAGTGACGCGAACCCATAAGGGAGTTACCACAACAAGGGTGACAGGTTGTATGTGGCAATTAGGAAGTAGCATTAGATAGGGTGTCCATCGGGGAGGCAGGGCCCAAAGAGCGGAAAGACAACATTAAAAAGTGTATTTTGGAAATAGGACGATTAGGTAGGGTCACAAGGAAAGATGGTGGGTGTGATGGAGCCAGCTTGAGAGCTGTGTGCACACTAGGATGGTAGGGTGGATGTGTGTCAGTTGGGTAAGGGGTGAAGCATGTGGCCAGGAGGCACAGAAGCTCTAGGTACAGCACAACGTAGGAGAAGCAGAGGAAGAAGGTGCGCGAGAGCTCTGCCTGCACGATCTGACAGAAGAGGCCTGATTGCACTCAGGAAGGAGTATAGAGGGGAAAATTTCTCAGGACCTGAGTAGATGGGAACGTGTTGTGAGGGCGATGAGTGTGGGCTGATGGGTAGAGCACGTGGAGTCCGCAGAGTAAGTCTAAAGCATGGCCAACTGAAGTGGCTTGAGGAGTGTGCGGGGCGTTGAAGAAGAGAGGAGAGAACCTAGAAGTGTAATGAATCAAGGAAAGAGATTGAGAGACAGTAGTTGAGAAAATTTCTGAGGGTTCACGTTTGGGCATAACTGGCCAGGCCATCGAGAGGGAATGCAGTGGAAATTGTTACATTGGCCCAGGGAATCTGGTATCTGGAAAGGACTCTAGAAAACCTAGGAGGCTTTGACAGTCCTGAGCAGGTGCATCGTTGAGAAGGAGAAAGAAGAGCAGATGGTCCATCGGAAAGAGAGAGGGTAGGCTTATTGAGATGTTTGAGAAAGTCAGTACACCAGAAGTGGGACAGCCCAGAAACCACAGGAGGAGTCAAAATGGATAATTCAGGAAGTCTGTGAAAAGAGGCAGTCAGGGGCTGAGAAAGATAAAGGAGGAGCAATAGGGTGATGCTGAGTAAGAAGGGTGAAGGAACAGAGAGGTGGAATGAAGTGACAGCAGAGTCAGGCTGTAGAGAGAGTGTCATCTCAAAATGAGTGGACAAAGGCAGGGCCAAGAAGGAGAAAGGAATGCTGGGGATGAAGGCCAGAGAGGTGGTGAAGGAGAACAGGAGTGTTGCCAGTAGGCCAGAAGGGAGAATGTAGGATGTCGATTGGTGACTTCAGACAACCAATGGGCTCAGTAGAGCAGATGGGAAGTCAAGAAGCTGGCAATGGAGGGAGCAGTGAGGGTATGTCAACAAGGATGGGGACCTCCATGAGAGGCTGACTGAGTCCATCTTTGATGTGGTTGGGTTCTGTGGATGAATGCTTAGATGGAGCCAGTATGCCCAGAGGAGAAAAGCAGCCTCCAGGGTCCAGCAGGGCTGTGGTCCTCTACCTATACTGAGTGTTTTCAGAGCGAGGTGCAACTGGCCACACCGTAGACAGTGCTGAGTCAGATGCGACCTCACTAAGAAGAAGTGATGGAAAGAATAAATGGTGTGTAGGAGGGGAGAGAATATTCTGAATTGGTATGGGCTTGTGAATCAGCGAGGTGGCCCATGTAGAAGGTAAGAATGCACAACAGGCTGTTTGCTTATAAAGTAGGAACATGAGCAGGTATCGGGGGCACAGCAGGTGGCACGTGAAGTGGTAGGGTCAGGCTGAAGGCTGTGGAAATGGAGGAGAGGGAAGGCTGGAGAAGACCCAGGCATGCCAAGAAGAGGGGTGCTTGAGGGAAAGGCGGTTAAAGGGGCACGAGGAATTGGGCTGAAGAGTGGAAGAGGGACAGGTTTGCACACACAGGAAGAGACGATCTAAATGAGACCACCTCGCAGGTCATCTAAGGGACTCGAGTGAATTCCGTCCAGGGCAGCGGAGGCAAAGGTGTCTGTAAATGGCAGAGCATGGGTGGGAATCAATATTCAGGTGGCATTTAGGGACGGTTCTTCAATGTGGGCTTCTGCTGTTCAGTGATGGCAAAGACAATGGCAGTTTTGGTGATGCAGAACACCTTCCTAGAGGTTGCCCGGACCAGAAATCTGGCCAAATGGGTAAGGTGTGAGAATTACATACCACAAAGTCATTGTCGCAATGAAATTGGCACAAATGGCTTTGTTTTCAGAGAAGGCATAGCAGACAAGGAGAGAAGAAGAGGATGGATCACAGGGCACAAGACAGAGGAAGGTCTTACCATCAGAAGGTCAGGTTTGGAGAAGGGAGTATGGAAGGAGGAACAAGGGTGTAAGTGCAGGCTCTCATTACGGAGTGGAGAGAAGAGTGCAACTGGTGGAGATGTGCCATGAGGTGCCGCGATGCAACGTAAAGGCAAAACGGAAGCGAGAAGAAGAGGAAGAAGGCAGTGAAGTGGACTCTATGAGAAGAGGAAGAAACATCAGAATGTGGGAAGCTCAGGAAACACGTTGAACGGGAAGGTGGAGGTTAGAACGTGAAGGAAATATCAGGAGTGGGAAAACTCATGGTTTCCAGAAGGATGCTGGCAGGGCAATACAAAACGAAGAGCCTGAACAGGGAGAGCAGGTCGAAGAAGGGAGCATGTGGCACTGCAGGAAAGTTGAGGGAAGCCATGGAGATGGCAGTTTCCAGCTGAAAGGTATACAGAAACATAGGGAAGAGGTGGGTTGTCCGTTGAGAAAGTACGGGCCAAAGGGAAGACACGTGCCACTTAAGGAAGACAGAGTATGAAATTATGGGAAAGTGACCATGCAGAGAGTTAGCAGTGTGAAACAGAAGGGAGCGGGAAGCACTCGAGGAAGTAGGGAAAATGAGAGTGCTGTCCATGGGAGGCCGGCTGAACAATGCCAGGGGGAGCAAGTAGAAGAGTGGGTGTTCCAACAGAGGAAGGCTGGTAGGTTTCAGATGTGCCCAGTGGAAAGAACTTAGGATGTGAAGCCCAGTCAGGAAGCACGGGATGCAGAGAAGAGGAAACGTGATGGAGAGTGATGGGTAGGAAGGTATCGCTGCGCGGTGTTCAAAGAGTTACTGTTTCTGCCACACTTCTGGTGGATGGGATCCTTTAGATAATGGTGGCTGCTTGGGATCAAGATTGGGATAGGTTTGAAACGGCTGGACAGGTGGACATGGTGGGAGGAAACCGGATGGGGGTTGTAGAAAGTGGAGTGATGCACAGAAGTGGAGGCCGTGAGAGAAAATGGGATGGAACGGAGCCGATGAAATGATGATGTGTGGAGGGTTCAGGTAGATGGACGTAAGTGGAGGAAAGGCTGGAAGGACGAGAGGATCCGACTGAGAGAAGGAGTGTCGGAAGAGGAGACTGGAAGGTCGACATCCGGTGGGCACAATATCTGAAGAGGCTTCAAGGCCAAAGGAGGAAGGCTGTATAGCGTCAATGTGTCATATACACCGCAGAAAGTCACCTTGAAGAAGGAGGATTACAAGCGCTAAGACAGGACTGGGGCCGAAGACAGGGAGAAAATGCTCTAGAGCAGGAGTGGCTGGGAACTGATGGTGCACTGAAGGCAAGAACACTTGAGAGCGTGGTTGAGGGAGCAGGGTGTAGGCTCAAGTCAGTGTGGAAGGCAATGAGGGGACTCACTGCAAGGCAGATGGGCAGATGTATATCAGAGTAGGGAAAAGGTCAAGACGTTTGGGGAGAATGTGTAAAGTGCAACCAGAAGCAAGAAAGAGAAAAGGAATGGCAACGAGCAGAGGTGGTCATGTCTGGGGAGCAGTGATTCTCACCGAGGATGGGGGTGGGTGGGTTTCACCCGAGGGGGGTTGTGGGCATGAACCCCTGAGGCGGGCCTATCAGAGCATCTAGGGGATGAGCGGGATTCTGCTCAAAAACAACCCTGACAGATGAAGCTGATAGACCCCCTTGGGGGTCATGCATCCTCGGGGGAGAATCACCGGGGGGAGGGGGACAGGGAAGAGAGGGGAAGACAGGAAGCAGGAGGCGATGGTGCTTGGTTACCTGGAGGCACGAGACTCGAGACAGGGGTGGAATGGAAGAATGGTGGATGTGGAGGAGTTTGAGAGCAAACAAATAGATGTAGCCGTGAAGGCACCTAAAGTGAGGACAGTTGTGTTGGGACTTATGGTCAGGTGGAGGGAGGGCAGTTGGAAGGCAGTGTTTAATGCATAGAGAGAGACGGAGAAGTGAGGCAGAGCCACAAAGGAGTAACCATTACGGGGCTGATGGGTTGTGTGTGGCTGTTAGGAAATAGCATTAGTTAGGGTGTCGATGCTGGCGGTAGGGCCCAAAGAGTGGGAAGACAACATTACAGAGAGCATTGTGGAAAGAGGAGTGTCAGGTAGGGTCGCAAGGAAAGAAGGAGGGTGCATTGGAGCCAGCCTGAGAGCTGTGTGCACAGTAGGATGGCAGGGCGGGACGTGTGTCAGATGGGTAAGGGGCGAAGCATGGGGCAGGGGGCAGAAGCTCTGGGGACAGGACAAGGTAGGAGACGCACAGGAAGAAGGCGAGGCAGAGCTTTGCCGGCACGATCTGACAGAAGAGATCTGACTGGACTCTGGAAAGGTTACAGAGGGGAGGAGTTCTCAGGACCTAAATAAGGCGGAGCATGAGTTGTGGGCGACATGAGTATGGGAAATGGGTAGAGCAGGTGGAATCCATAGCGTAAGTCAAAAGCATGGCCGAGTCAACTGGTTTAAGCAGTGTGCTGGGTGTTGAAGAAGAGAGGAGAGAACCGAGAAGTGTAATCAATCAAGGGGAGAGACTGAGAGACGGTAGCTGAGAAAATTTCTGAGGGTTCAGGTTTGAGTGTAATTGGCCAGGGTGTGGAGAGGGAATGCAGTGGAAGTGGTCACATGGGCCGAGCGAGTCAGGTAAGTGGTAAGGGCTCTTGAAAACCTAGGAGGCTTTGATAGTCCTGAGCGGGTGCATAGTTGAGAAGAAGAAAGAAGAGCAGAAGGGCCATCGGGAAGAGAGGACAGGCTTAGTGAGATGTTTGAGAAAGACAGTGCACCTGAAGTGGATTCAAAATGGCTAATCCAGGAAGTTTGTGAAAAGAGGCATAAAGGGGCTGAGAAAGACAAAGGAGGAGCAAGAGGATGACGCTGCGTAAGAAGGGTGAAGGAAAAGAGAGGTGGGATGAGGTGACAGCTGTGTAGGCTTGTGAGGAGAGTGTCATTTTGAAATGAGTGGACATGAGCAGGGCCAAGAAAGTCAAAAGAGTCCCAGGGATGAAAGCTAGAGAGATGGTGGAAGAGAACAGCAGTGTGGCCAGTACATCAGAAGGGAGAATGTAGGATGTTGAGTGTTGACTTCAGACAACCAATGGACTCAGAAGAGCAGATGGGGAGCCGAGAAGCTCACAATGGAGGGAGCAGTGAGGGTATGTCAGCAGGAATGGGGACATCCATGAGAGGCTGTGTGAGTCTATCTTGGTCTGTCACAGGCTCTGTTCCTGTGGATGGAGGTTAGATGGAGCCAGTACCCCCTGAGGACAAAAGCAGGTTGAAGGGTCCAGGAGGGCTGTGGTCCGCTACATATACCGACTGTTTTCTGAGGGAGGTGTAAGTAGACACGTTATAGAGTTTGATAGGTCAGATGCAACCTCACTCGGTAGAAGTGATAGAAAGCACAGAAGGCGTCTAAGAGAGGAGAGAATGTTTAGAATTGGCATGGCTTTGAGAATCAGCGAGGTGGCCCATGTGGACGGTAAGAATGCACAGCAAGCTATGTGTTGGCAAAGTAGGGACATCAGTAGATATTGGGGGCCCAGCAGGTAGCGTGTGTAGGGTTACCGTCAGGTTGGAGGCTGTGTAGATGGAAGAAAGGTCAGAGAAGGGCCAGCCATGCGAAGGAGAGGAGTGCTTGAGGCATAGCTGGTTAAAGGGCCATGATGAGTCTGACAGCCCTGAGCTGTACTGAAAGGGTGACTGTTTCTGCCAGGATTTTCGCTGATACGTATTCTTTGGATAATGGCGGCTGTTTGGGGTCAGGATTGCGACTGGTTTGGAATGGTTGGCCAGGCAGACAGGGTGGGAGGACACTTGGAAGGGGCAGCAGACAGCAGAGATAGGCAGAAGTGGAGGCCCTGAGAGAAGAGGGGATGGAACAGAGCCCATGAAATGATGACTTGTGAAAGGTTCAGGGGGATGAACACAAGTGGAGGAAAGGCTGAAAGGACAAGTGGATCTAAAGGAGAGGAGAAGGAGTGTAGCCAGAGAGAGTGGAAGATCGCTGTCTGGTTGGCAGAATATCTGGAGAGGCTTCGGGATAGATGTGAGAAGGTTGTGCAGGGTCAGTGGCTCATACACACCGCAGAAAGGTGGCTTGAGGAAGGATGATTAGAAGCGCTAAGTATGACGTGACTGGGGCTGAAGACAGGAAGAGACTGCTTAAGAGTATGAGAGGCTGGAAGCTGATGGTGTATTGAAAGCAAGAATACTTGAGAGCATGGTTCAGGGTGCATAGTATGGTTGCAAGTCAGTATGGAAAGCAATTACGGTACTCAATGAAAGGCAGATGGGCAGTCGTATATCAGAGTACGGAGAAGGCCAGTATGTCTGAGGAGAATGTGCACGGTGCAGCCACAATGAGGAAAGAGAAAGGGAAGGGGAACAAGCAAAGATGGTCGACTCTGCAGAGCAGTGATTCTCACCGAGGATGGGGGGGTGGATTTCTCCCGAGGGGGGCTGTGGGCATGAATCCCTGAAGCGGGTCTATCAGGACATCTAGGGCTGAGCAAGTTTCTGATCAAACACGACCCTGACAGATGACGCTGACAGACGCTCTTGGGGGTCATGCATCCTTGGGGGACAGTCACTGGGGGGAGAGGAACAGTGGACACCAGGGGAAGACTGGAAGCAGGAGGCGACGGTGCTTGGGACGATGGAGGCATGAGACTGGAGACTGGGGAGGGAAGCAAGAAGGGAGGATAAGAAGGAGTTTGACACCAAACAAATGGATGTAGCGGTGAAGGCACCCACAGTGAGGACTGCTGTGTTGGGACTCGTGTTGAGGTGGAGGGAGGGCAGATGCAAGGCAGTGTTAAGGGCATAGAGACAGACGAGAAGTGACGCGAACCCATAAGGGAGTTACCACAACAAGGGTGACAGGTTGTATGTGGCAATTAGGAAGTAGCATTAGATAGGGTGTCCATCGGGGAGGCAGGGCCCAAAGAGCGGAAAGACAACATTAAAAAGTGTATTTTGGAAATAGGACGATTAGGTAGGGTCACAAGGAAAGATGGTGGGTGTGATGGAGCCAGCTTGAGAGCTGTGTGCACACTAGGATGGTAGGGTGGATGTGTGTCAGTTGGGTAAGGGGTGAAGCATGTGGCCAGGAGGCACAGAAGCTCTAGGTACAGCACAACGTAGGAGAAGCAGAGGAAGAAGGTGCGCGAGAGCTCTGCCTGCACGATCTGACAGAAGAGGCCTGATTGCACTCAGGAAGGAGTATAGAGGGGAAAATTTCTCAGGACCTGAGTAGATGGGAACGTGTTGTGAGGGCGATGAGTGTGGGCTGATGGGTAGAGCACGTGGAGTCCGCAGAGTAAGTCTAAAGCATGGCCAACTGAAGTGGCTTGAGGAGTGTGCGGGGCGTTGAAGAAGAGAGGAGAGAACCTAGAAGTGTAATGAATCAAGGAAAGAGATTGAGAGACAGTAGTTGAGAAAATTTCTGAGGGTTCACGTTTGGGCATAACTGGCCAGGCCATCGAGAGGGAATGCAGTGGAAATTGTTACATTGGCCCAGGGAATCTGGTATCTGGAAAGGACTCTAGAAAACCTAGGAGGCTTTGACAGTCCTGAGCAGGTGCATCGTTGAGAAGGAGAAAGAAGAGCAGATGGTCCATCGGAAAGAGAGAGGGTAGGCTTATTGAGATGTTTGAGAAAGTCAGTACACCAGAAGTGGGACAGCCCAGAAACCACAGGAGGAGTCAAAATGGATAATTCAGGAAGTCTGTGAAAAGAGGCAGTCAGGGGCTGAGAAAGATAAAGGAGGAGCAATAGGGTGATGCTGAGTAAGAAGGGTGAAGGAACAGAGAGGTGGAATGAAGTGACAGCAGAGTCAGGCTGTAGAGAGAGTGTCATCTCAAAATGAGTGGACAAAGGCAGGGCCAAGAAGGAGAAAGGAATGCTGGGGATGAAGGCCAGAGAGGTGGTGAAGGAGAACAGGAGTGTTGCCAGTAGGCCAGAAGGGAGAATGTAGGATGTCGATTGGTGACTTCAGACAACCAATGGGCTCAGTAGAGCAGATGGGAAGTCAAGAAGCTGGCAATGGAGGGAGCAGTGAGGGTATGTCAACAAGGATGGGGACCTCCATGAGAGGCTGACTGAGTCCATCTTTGATGTGGTTGGGTTCTGTGGATGAATGCTTAGATGGAGCCAGTATGCCCAGAGGAGAAAAGCAGCCTCCAGGGTCCAGCAGGGCTGTGGTCCTCTACCTATACTGAGTGTTTTCAGAGCGAGGTGCAACTGGCCACACCGTAGACAGTGCTGAGTCAGATGCGACCTCACTAAGAAGAAGTGATGGAAAGAATAAATGGTGTGTAGGAGGGGAGAGAATATTCTGAATTGGTATGGGCTTGTGAATCAGCGAGGTGGCCCATGTAGAAGGTAAGAATGCACAACAGGCTGTTTGCTTATAAAGTAGGAACATGAGCAGGTATCGGGGGCACAGCAGGTGGCACGTGAAGTGGTAGGGTCAGGCTGAAGGCTGTGGAAATGGAGGAGAGGGAAGGCTGGAGAAGACCCAGGCATGCCAAGAAGAGGGGTGCTTGAGGGAAAGGCGGTTAAAGGGGCACGAGGAATTGGGCTGAAGAGTGGAAGAGGGACAGGTTTGCACACACAGGAAGAGACGATCTAAATGAGACCACCTCGCAGGTCATCTAAGGGACTCGAGTGAATTCCGTCCAGGGCAGCGGAGGCAAAGGTGTCTGTAAATGGCAGAGCATGGGTGGGAATCAATATTCAGGTGGCATTTAGGGACGGTTCTTCAATGTGGGCTTCTGCTGTTCAGTGATGGCAAAGACAATGGCAGTTTTGGTGATGCAGAACACCTTCCTAGAGGTTGCCCGGACCAGAAATCTGGCCAAATGGGTAAGGTGTGAGAATTACATACCACAAAGTCATTGTCGCAATGAAATTGGCACAAATGGCTTTGTTTTCAGAGAAGGCATAGCAGACAAGGAGAGAAGAAGAGGATGGAGCACAGGGCACAAGACAGAAAAAGGTCTTAACATCAGAATGTCATGTTTGGAGAAGGGAGTATGGAAGGAGGATCAAGGGTGTAAGTGCAGGCTCTCATTACGGAGTGGAGAGAAGAGTGCAACTGGTGGAGATGTGCCATGAGGTGCCGCGATGCAACGTAAAGGCAAAACGGAAGCGAGAAGAAGAGGAAGAAGGCAGTGAAGTGGACTCTATGAGAAGAGGAAGAAACATCAGAATGTGGGAAACTAAGGAAACACGTTGAACGGGAAGGTGGAGGTTAGACGTGAAGGAAATATCAGGAGTGGGAAAACTCATGGTTTCCAGAAGGATGCTGGCAGCGCAATACAAAACGAAGAGCCTGAACAGGGAGAGCAGGTTGAAGAAGGGAGCATGTGGCACTGTAGGAAAGTTGAGGGAAGCCATGGAGATGGCAGTTTCCAGCTGAAAGGTATACAGAAACATAGAGAAGAGGTGGGTTGTCCGTTGAGAAAGTACGGGCCAAAGGGAAGACACGTGCCACTTAAGGAAGACAGAGTATGAAATTATGGGAAAGTGACCATGCAGAGAGTTAGCAGTGTGAAACAGAAGGGAGCGGGAAGCACTCGAGGAAGTAGGGAAAATGAGAGTGCTGTCCATGGGAGGCCGGCTGAACAATGCCAGGGGGAGCAAGTAGAAGAGTAGGTGTTCCAACAGAGGAAGGCTGGTAGGTTTCAGATGTGCCCAGTGGAAAGAACTTAGGATGTGAAGCCCAGTCAGGAAGCACGGGATGCAGAGAAGAGGAAACGTGATGGAGAGTGATGGGTAGGAAGGTTTCGCTGCGCGGTGTTCAAAGAATTACTGTTTCTGCCAGACTTCTGGTGGAAGGGATCCGTTAGATAATGGTGGCTGCTTGGGATCAAGATTGGGATAGGTTTGAAACGGCTGGACAGGTGGACATGGTGGGAGGAAACCGGATGGGGGTTGTAGAAAGTAGAGTGATGGACAGAAGTGGAGGCCGTGAGAGAAAATGGGATGGAACGGAGCCCATGAAATGATGATGTGTGGAGGGTTCAGGTAGATGGACGTAAGTGGAGGAAAGGGTGGAAGGACCAGAGGATCCGACTGAGAGAAAGAGTGTCGCAAGAGGATAATGGAAGGTTGACATCCAGTGGGCACAATATCTGAAGAGGCTTCAAGGCCAAAGGAGGAAGGCTGTATAGGGTCAATGTGTCATATACACCGCAGAAAGTCACCTTGAAGAAGGAGGATTACAAGCGCTAAGACAGGACTGGGGCCGAAGACAGGGAGAAAATGCTCTAGAGCAGGAGTGGCTGGGAACTGATGGTGCACTGAAGGCAAGAACACTTGAGAGCGTGGTTGAGGGAGCAGGGTGTAGGCTCAAGTCAGTGTGGAAGGCAATGAGGGGACTCACTGGAAGGCAGATGGGCAGATGTATATCAGAGTAGGGAAAAGGTCAAGACGTTTGGGGAGAATGTGTAAAGTGCAACCAGAAGCAAGAAAGAGAAAAGGAATGGCAACGAGCAGAGGTGGTCATGTCTGGGGAGCAGTGATTCTCACCGAGGATGGGGGTGGGTGGGTTTCACCCGAGGGAGGTTGTGGGCATGAACCCCTGAGGCGGGCCTATCAGAGCATCTAGGGGATGAGCGGGATTCTGCTCAAAAATAACCCTGACAGATGAAGCTGATAGACCCCCTTGGGGGTCATGCATCCTCGTGGGAGAATCACCGGGGGGAGGGGGACAGGGAAGAGAGGGGAAGACAGGAAGCAGGAGGCGATGGTGCTTGGCTAGCTGGAGGCACGAGACTCGAGACAGGGGTGGAATGGAAGAATGGTGGATGTGGAGGAGTTTGAGAGCAAACAAATAGATGTAGCCGTGAAGGCACCTAAAGTGAGGACAGTTGTGTTGGGACTTATGGTCAGGTGGAGGGAGAGCAGTTGGAAGGCAGTATTTAATGCATAGAGACAGACTGAGAAGTAAGGCAGAGCGACAAAGGAGTAACCATTACGGGGCTGATGGGTTGTGTGTGGCTGTTAGGAAATAGCATTAGTTAGGGTGTCGATGCTGGCGGTAGGGCCCAAAGAGTGGGAAGACAACATTACAGAGAGCATTGTGGAAAGAGGTGTGTCAGGTAGGGTCGCAAGGAAAGAAGGAGGGTGCATTGGAGCCAGCCTGAGAGCTGTGTGCACAGTAGGATGGCAGGGCGGGACGTGTGTCAGATGGGTAAGGGTTGAAGCATGGGGCATGGGGCAGAAGCTCTGGGGACAGGACAAGGTAGGAGACGCACAGAAAGAAGGCGAGGCAGAGCTTTGCCGGAACGATCTGATAGAAGAGGTCTGACTCGACTCAGGAAAGATTACAGAGGGGAGGAGTTCTCAGGACCTAAATAAGGCGGAGCATGAGTTGTGGGCGACATGAGTATCGGAAATGGGTAGAGCAGATGGAATCCATAGCGTAAGTCAAAAGCATGGCCGAGTCAACTGGTTTAAGCAGTGTGCTGGGTGTTGAAGAAGAGAGGAGAGAACCGAGAAGTGTAATCAATCAAGCGGAGAGACTGAGAGACGGTAGCTGAGAAAATTTCTGAGGGTTCAGGTTTGAGTGTAATTGGCCAGGGTGTGGAGAGGGAATGCAGTGGAAGTGGTCACATGGGCCGAGCGAGTCAGGTAAGTGGTAAGGGCTCTTGAAAACCTAGGAGGCTTTGATAGTCCTGTGCGGGTGCATAGTTGAGAAGAAGAAAGAAGAGCAGAAGGGCCATCGGGAAGAGAGGACAGGCTTAGTGAGATGTTTGAGAAAGACAGTGCACCTGAAGTGGATTCAAAATGGCTAATCCAGGAAGTTTGTGAAAGGAGGCATAAAGGGGCTGAGAAAGATAAAGGAGGAGCAAGAGGATGACGCTGCGTAAGAAGGGTGAAGGAAAAGAGAGATGGGATGAAGTGACAGCTGTCTAGGCTTGTAAGGAGAGTGTCATCTCGAAATGAGTGGACAGGAACAGGGCCAAGAAAGACAAAAGAGTCCCAGGGATGAAAGCTAGAGAGATGGTGAAAGAGAGTAGCAGTGTGGTCAGTACATCAGAAGGGAGAATATAGGATGTCGAGTGTTGACTTCAGACAACCAATGGACTCAGAAGAGCAGATCGGGAGCCAAGAAGCTCACAATGCAGGGAGCAGTGAGGGTATGTCAGCAGGTATGGGGACATCCATGAGAGGCTGACTGAGTCTATCTTGGTCTGTCACAGGCTCCATTCCTGTGGATCAAGGTTAGATGGAGCCAGTATCCCCTGAGGAGAAAAGTAGGTTGAAGTGTCGGGGAAGGCTGTAGTCCTCTACATATACTGACTGTTTTCTGAGGGAGGTGTAAGTAGCCACGTTATAGAGTTTGATAGGTCAGATGCAACCTCACTCGGTAGAAGTAATAGAAAGCACCGAAGGCGTGTAAGAGAGGAGAGAATGTTTTGAATTGGCATGGCTTTGGGAATCAGTGAGGTGGCCCATGTGGACGGTAAGAATGCACAACAGGCTATTAGCAAAGTAGGGACATCAGTAGATATCGGGGTCCCAGCAGGTAGCATGTGTACGGTTATCGTCAGGTTGGAAGCTGTGTAGATGGAAGAAAGGTCAGAGAAGGGCCAGCCATGCCAAGGAGAGGAGTGCTTGAGGGACAGCTGGGTAAAGGGCCATGATGATTTGGATGGAAGAGAAAAAGAGGGACAGGGTTACACAGGAAGTACAATGTAAACGAGAATACCCGGCAGGTCATCTAAGGGACTCGAGGATGGACTCCAGTGATTTCAGTCCAGTAGAGTGGTGGCAAATGTGTTGACAAATGGCAGAGAGTTTGTGGAAATCATGTTGAGGTGGCGTGTCAGCAACTTTCTTCAAGGAAGGCTTCTGCTGTTCAGTGCAGATGAAGATGACAGTAGTTTAGGTGATGCAGAACACTTTCTTATAGGTTGCCTGGACCAGAAATCTGGCCAAGCGGGTGTGGTGTGAGCATCAGACTTCACACTGTCATTGTTGCAATGAAACTGGCACAAGTGGGTTTGTTTTCAGGGAGGAGATAGCAGAGTAGAAAGAGGAGAAGAGGACAGTGCATGGGACACAGGAAAGAAGAGGCTTTAGCATCAGAAGATCATGTTTGGAGAAGGGAGTATGGAAGGAGGAATAAGGGGGTTAAGTGCAGGGTCCTGTTACAGAGTGAAGAGTGCAACTGGTGCAGATGTGCCATCAGGTGCCACAATTGGATAATCAATGCACAATGCAAGCGAGAAAAAGATGAAGGTAGTCAAGTGGACTGTATGAGAAGCTCTTGTGTAAATGAAGAGGGAAGAGGAAGAAACATCAGAATGTCAGAAGCTCGAAGAAATAGTTCTCAAAGGGAAGGTGGAGGTGAGACATGAAGGGGATATCAGAAGTGTGAATGGTCATGAATTCCACAAAGATGCTGGCAGGGCAAGAGAAAGGCATGATCTAAACAGGGAGAGCAGGTCGAAGAAGGGAGCACGTGGTGATGGAGGAAATGCGACAGAAGCCATAAAGATGGCAGTTAGGAGCTGAGAGGAATTCAGAAGTATAGAGAAGAAGTAGGTTGTTCGCTGAGAACGCAGGGGCCAGAGGGTAGACAGGTATCATATGAAGAAAAGGAGAGAAAGGATGAAATGATGGGAATGTGACCATGAAGAGAGAAGCATGGAATAGAAGGGGGCAGGAAGCACCCGAGAAAGCAGGCAAATGAGAGTGCTGTCCAAGGGAGGCAAGCTGAAGAGCGGTATGCGAGGTAAGTAGAAGAGTGAGTGTTCCAACAGAGGAATAATGGTAGATTTCAGATGTGCCCAGTGGAAGGAAGTTGGGGTAGTAAGCCCAGTTGTGAAGCAGTGGGACGAGGAGGAGAAGAGCAAACATGATAGCGAGCAATGGGTAGGAAGGTATGGCTGCTCTGAGAACCCTGAGCTGTACTGAAAGGGTGACTGTTTCTGCCAGGATTTTCACTGGCACGGATTCATTGGATAATGGTGGCTGTTTGGGGTCAGGATTGGGATCGGTTTGGAATGGTTGGCCGGGCAGACAGGGTGGGAGGACACTGGGAAGGGGCAGCAGACAGCAGAGATAGGCAGAAGTGGAGGCCCTGAGAGAAGAGGGGATGGAACGGAGCCCGTGAAATGATGACTGTGAAAGGTTCAGGGGGATGAACACAAGTGGAGGAAAGGCTGAAAGGACAAGTGGATCTAAAGGAGAGGAGAAGGAGTGTAGCCAGAGAGAGTGGAAGATCGCTGTCTGGTTGGCAGAATATCTGGAGAGGCTTCGGGACAGATGTGAGAAGGTTGTGCAGGGTCAGTGGCTCATACACACCGCAGAAAGGTGGCTTGAGGAAGGATGATTAGAAGCGCTAAGTACGACGTGACTGGGGCTGAAGACAGGAAGAGACTGCTTAAGAGTATGAGAGGCTGAAAGCTGATGGTGTATTGAAAGCAAGAATACTTGAGAGCATGGTTCAGGGTGCATAGTATGGTTGCAAGTCAGTATGGAAAGCAATTACGGTACTCAATGAAAGGCAGATGGGCAGTCGTATATCAGAGTACGGAGAAGGCCAGTATGTCTGAGGAGAATGTGCACGGTGCAGCCACAGTGAGGAAAGAGAAAGGGAAGGGGAACAAGCAAAGATGGTCGACTCTGCAGAGCAGTGATTCTCACCGAGGATGGGGGGGTGGATTTCACCCGAGGGGGGCTGTGGGCATGAATCCCTGAAGCGGGTCTATCAGAACATCTAGGGGCTGAGTGGGTTTCTGCTCAAACATGACCCTGACAGATGATGCTGATAGACCCCCTTGGGGGTCATGCGTCCTTGGGTGAGAATCACGGGGGAGGGGAACAGTGGAGAGTAGGGGAAGATGGGAAGCAGGAGGCGATGGTGCTTGGGGAGAGATGGAGGGATGAGATGGAGACAGGTGAGGGAAGGAGGAAGGGAGGATGAGGAGGAGTTTGATGGATAGTAAATGGATGTAGCTGTGAAGGGAGTAAGAGGACTGTTGTATTCGGACTTGTGGTCAATTGGAGGGAGAGCAGATGGAAGGTGATGTTTAGTGCATAGAGACAGACTACAAGTGAGGTACAGTCATAAGGGAATCACCATCGTGAGGCCGACGGGTTGTGAGTGACTGTCAGGAAATAGCATTAGATAGGGTATTAATGAGGGAGGTAGGGCCCAAAGAAGGGAAGGCAACATTAAAGAGAGCATTTTGGAAAGAGCTGAGTCAGGTAGGGTCGCAAGGAAAGACGGGTGTGTTGGAGAATCAGCCTGAGGTGTGTGCCGAGTACGACGGTAGGGTGGAATAGGAGTCAGCTGGCTAAGGGGTGAAGCATGTGGCAGGAGGCACAGAAGCACAAGGTAGGGGAAGTAGAGGAAGAAGCTCTGCAAGAGCTTTGCTTGAACGATCTGACAGAACAGGTCTGATAGTTCTCAGGAAAGATTACAGAAGAGAAAAATTCTCAGGACCCCAAAATGGAGAATGTGTCATTACAGACGTGAGTGCGGGATGATGAGCAGAGCACACGAAGTCCGCAGGGAAAGTCTAAGGCACGGTGGACTGACACGGGTTGAGCAGTGTGCGGGGTGCTGAAGAAGAGAGGAGAGAACCTATAAGTGTAATGAATCGAGGGAAGAGATTGAGTGAAAATTTGTGAGAATTGTGAGAAAATTTCCAAGGGTACAGCACTGAGTGTAGTTGGCTGGGCTGTCGAGAGGGACTGCAGTAGAAATGGTCACTGGGCCCCAAGAGTCAGGTATCTAGTAAGGGCTTTGGAAAACCTAGCAGGCTTTCATAGTCCTGAGCAGGTGAATGGTTAAGAAGGAGAAGAAAAGAGTAGAGGATGGTCCACCAGAAAGAGAGCACAGGCTTACTGAGTTCTTTGAGAAAGACAGTGCACCAGAAGTGGGATGGCCCAGAGACTGAAGGAGGAGAGAAAATGGCTAATCCAGGAAGTTTGCCAAACAAGAGGGAAAGGGGCTGAGAAAGATAAAGGAGGAGCAAGAGTAGGGTGGTGAGTAAGAAGGGTGAAGGAAACGAGAGGTGGGATGAAAGGACAGCGGTGTGGGGTTGTAGAGAGAGTGGCATCTGGGAAGCAGCAAAAGAAGCAGAGCCAAGAAAGGTAAGGACATCCCAGGAATGAAAGGTGGAGAGATGGTGAAGGAGAAAAGGAGTGTTGCCACTACAACAGAAGGGAAAATGTAGGATGTCGAGTGGTGACTTCAGACAATCAATGGACTCAGTAGAGCAGATGGGGAACCAAGAAGCTGGTAACAAAGAGAGCAGTGAGGCAGTGAGGGAATGTCAACAGAGATGGAGCCATCCATGAGAGGCCAACTGAGTCCATCGTGGTATCTGACATGGTCGGGGGCCTGTGGATAAATGATTAGATAGAGCCAGTATCCCCTGAGGACAAAAGCAGGCCTAAAGGTCCAGAAGGGCTATGGTTCCCTACATATACAAAGTATTTTCCGAGGGAGGTGCGAGTAGTCACGTAGCAGAGGGTGCTGGGTCAGGTATAACCTCACTGTGTAGAAGTGATGGAAAGGACAGAAGGCATGTAAGAGGGGAAGAGAATGTTTTCAATTGGCATGGGTTTGTGAATCAGCATGGTGGCCTATGTGGAAAATGAGAATGCACAACAGGCTGTTTGTTGACAAAGTAGGAACATCAGCAGATATCACGGGCCTAGCGAGTGGCATGTGTAGCATTAAGGTCAGGTTGGAGGCTGTGGAAATGAAGGCAAGGGAAGGCCAGAAAAGGCACAGCCATGCCAAGAAGAGGGGTGCTTGAGGGAAAGTGGGGTAAAGGGCCATGGGGACTTAGGTTGAAGAATGGAAGAGGGACAGGTTTGCACAAGAAGAGATGATCTAAACAGGAGCACCTGGCAAGTCATCTAAGGGACTTGAGGATGGACTCCAGTGGGTTCAGTCCAGTATAAGGGAGGCAAAGGTGTTTGCAAGTGGCACAGAGTGGGTGGAAGTCAATGTTGAGATGGTGTGTCAGGAAGATTCTTCAATGTGGGCTTCTGCTATTCAACATTGCTGAAGACAATGGCGGTTTTGGTGACACAGAACACCTTCTTAAAAGTTGCCTGGACCAGAAATCTGGCCAAATGGGTGTGGTGTAAGCATTACAATGCACAAAGTCACAGTCACGATGAAACTGCCACAAGTGGAGTTGTTTTCAGGGAGAGGATAGCAGAGGACGAAGAGAAGAGGAACAATACGGGACACAAGAGAGAAGGTCTTACTGTCAAAAGACGGTGTTTGAAGAAGTGAGTATGGAAGGAGGAATAAGGTTGTAAGTGCAGGGCCTTGTTACGGAGTGAAGAGTGCAACTGGCAGAGATGTGCCATGAGGTGCCACGACGCACCATCAAGGCACAATGGAAGTGAGAAGAAGAGGAAGGCAGTGAAGTGGACTGTATGAGAAGCCCTTGTGTAAAAGATGACAGACTAGGAAGAAACATCAGAATGTGAGAAGTTCCAGGAAAGAGCTCTGAAAAGAAAGGTGGGGGTGAGAACTGAAGGGGCTATCAGAAGTGTGAAAGGTCATGGATTCCATAAGGATGCTGGCAGGGCAAGAGAAAAAGAAGAGTCTGAGCAGACAGAGGAGGTCGAAGAAGGAAGCACATGGCGCTGGAGGAAAGGTGAAGGAAGCCATGGAGATGGCAGTTAGGAGCTAAGAGGCATGGGGAAGCGTAGAGAAGCAGTGGGTTGTTTGTGGAGCATGTAGGGGCCAGAGGGAAGTTACATATAACTTGAGTTAAAGGAGACAGAGTATAAAATTATGGGAAAGTCACCATGCAGAGAGTTGGAAGTGCGAAACAGAAGGGAGGGGGAAGCACCCGAGGAAGCAGGCAATGAGAGTGCTCTCCAAGGGAGGCAGTTTGAACAGCAACAGGTGGGGCAAGTAGAAGAGTGGGTATTCCAACAGAGGAAGGCTGGTAGGTTTCAGGTATGCCCAGTGGCAGGAACTTAGGATGTGGAGTCCAGTTGTGAAGCAGTGGGATGCAGAGGAGAAAAGCAAACGTGATGTAGAGCAATAGGCAATAAGGTATGGCTGCTCTTGAGCGGTGTTGAAAGGGTGAGTGTTTCTGCCAGCCTTTTTTCTGGTACAGATCCGTTGGATAATGGTGGCTGTTTGAGGTCAGGATTGGGATCGATTTTGAACAGTTGGCTGGGCAGACAGGGTGTGTGGAAACAGGGTTAGGGCTGCAAAAAGTAGAGAGAGATGGGGAAAAGTAGAGGCCGTGGAAAAACTTGGGATGGAACGGGTCCCATGAAATGATGACATGAGGAGGGTTCAGGGGGATGGACACAGGTGCAGGAAAGTCTGGAAGGATGAGTGGATCCAACTAAAAGGAGAAGGGGTGTCATTAGGGGAGAGCAAAAGATCCACGTCCAGGAGGCAGAATATCTTGAGAGGCTTCGGGACTGAAGTAGGAAGGCTGTGCAGGGTCAGTGGGTCATACACACTGCAGAAACGTGGCTTGAGGAAGGATGATTAGAAGTGCTAAGTAAGCTATCACTGGGGCCAAAGACAGGGAGAAAATGCTTGAGAGTATGAGTGGTTGGGAGCTGATGGTGCCGTAAAGACAAGCATACCTGAGAGCGTGGTTGAGGTTGTATGATGTAGGCTCAAGTCAGTATGGAATGCAGTTAAAGGGATTGATTGCTAGGCAGATGGGCAGTCTCAGAGTAGAGAAAAAGGTCAAGATGTTTGAGGAGAACATGCAAGGTTCAACCACAAGGGGCAAAGAGAAAGGGAAGGACAGTGAGCAAAGGTGGTCCTCTCGGCAGAGCAGTGATTCGTACTGACGATGGGGGGTGGATTTCAACCAAGGGGCGCCAGGAGCATAAACCCCCAAGGAGGGCCTAACAGAACATCTAGGGGCTGAGTGGGTTTCTGCTCAAAATTCACCCTGACATATGAAGTTGGTAGACCCTCTTGGGGGTCATGTGTACTTAGGGGAGAATTATCAGGGGGATGGGAACAGTGGAGAGCAGGGGAAGACAGGAAGCAGGAGGCGACGGTACTTAGGAGAGATGGAGGGATGAGAGTGGAGACAGTCAGGGATCAGAGACAGGAAAGGAAGATGAGGAGGAATTTGACAGCGAGAAAATGCATGTAGCCATGAGGGCACCTAAAGTGAGGACTGTTGTGTTGGTACTTGTGCTCAGGTGGAAGGAGGGCAGATGGAAAGCGATGTTTAAGGCAAAGAGACAGATGGAGAAGTGAGGCACAACCATAAGGGAGTTACCATTACGGGGCTAACGGGTCACGTTTGACTGTTAGGAAATAGCATCAGATAGGCTGTTCATGGTGGAGGTAGGGCCCAAAGAGGGGAAGACAACATCGAAGAGAGCATTTTGTAAAGAGGAGCATCAGGCAGAGTCACAAGGAATGACGGTGGGTGCGTTGCAGCCTGCCTGAGAGCTGTGTGCAAAGTAGAATGGTAGGGCAGAACGTGTATCAGTTGGGTAAGGGGTAAAGCACATGTGCAGGAGGCACAGAAGCTCTGAGGACAGGACAAAGTAGGAGAAGCAGAGGAAGAAGCTCTGAGAGAGCTTTGACTGAACCATCTGATAGAAGAGGTCTGATTGCACTCAGGAAAGTTTACAGAGGGGAAAAACTCTCAGGACCTAAAAAAGATGGAAACTGTGATGTGACAGACGTTAGTGTGGCATGATGGGTAGAGCATGTGGAGTCCATAGAGTAAGCACAAAGAACGGCTGACTGAAGTGGGTTGAGCAGTGTGCAGGGTGTTGAAGAAGAGAGCAGAGAACAGAGAAGTGTAATGACTCAAGGCAAGAGATTGCAAGATGGTAGCTGAGAAAACTTCCAAGGTTTGAGTTTTGAGCATAATTAGCTGGGCCGTCGAGAGAAAATGAGTGCAAATCGTCACATGGGCTCCGGTTGTCAGGTATCTGGCAAGGGCTCTGCAAAACCTAGGAGGCTGTGATAGTCCTGAGAGGGTGCATGGCTGAGAAGGAGAAAGAAGAGCAGAGGATGCTCCATGTCGAAGAGAGGGCAGGCTGACTGAGATGTTTTAGAAAGACTGCACCAGAATTTGGATGGCCCAAAGACCAAAGGAGGCATCAAAATGGCTAATTCAGGAAGTTTGCCAAAAAAGGGAGAAAGGTGCTGAAAAAGATAAAGGAGGAGCAAGAGTAGGACGTTGAGAATGAAGGGTGAAGGAAATGAGAGGTGGGATGAAGTGACAGCGGAGTGGGGTTGTGGAGAAAGTGGCATCTGGGAAGCAGTAGAGAGAAGTATGGCCAAAAGAGGGAAAGGCCATACCCTGGATGAAAGGTGGAGCAATGGTGAAGGAGAAAAGGAGTGTTGCCAGTACATAAGAAGGGAGAATGTAGGGTGTCGAGTGGTGACTTCAGACAACCACTGGACTAAGTAGAGCAGATGGGGAGCCAGGAAGCTGCACTGGTGAGAGCAGTGAGGGTATGTCAGCAGGGATCGGGACATCCATGAAAGGCTGACTGAGTGCATTTGTGGTCTCTGACGTGGTTGGGGGCCTGTGGATAGATGGAGACAGTATCCCCTCCGGAGAAAAGCAGACTGAAATATCAGGGAGGGCTGTGGTTCTCTACAGATACCGAGTGTTTTGAGATGGAAGGGCAAGTAGACACATAGTACAGGGTGCTGGGTCACATGTGACCTCACTGGGAAGAAGTGATGGAAAAGAAAGAAGACGTGTAAGAGGGGAGAGAATGTTTTGAATTGGCCTGGGTTTGTGAATCAGCGAGGTGGCCCATATTGACAGTAAGAATGCCCAACAGGCTGTTGTTGGCAAAGTAGGGACATCAGTAGATACCAGGGGGCCCAGCAGGTGGCACATGTAGGGTTGCAGTCAGGTTGGAGGCTGTGGAAATGGAGGAGAGGGAAGGCTGCAAAAGGCTGCGTCGTGCCAATAAGTACTTGAGGGGAAGTGGGGTAAAGGGCCATGAGGACTTGGGTTGAAGGGAGGAAGAGGGACAGGGTTGCAAAGGAAGTGATGATCTAAATGAGAGCACTGGCAGGTCATCTAAGGGTGAACTCCGGTGGATTCAGTCCAGTAGAGTGGTGGCAAAGGTGTTTGCAAATGACAGAGCATGCGTGGAAATCAATGTTCAGGCAGTGTGTCGGGAAGTTTCTTCAATGTGGGCTTCTGGTATTCAAAGCTGGGGAAGATGATGGTGGTTTTGGCGACGGAGAACACCTTCCCAGAGGTTGTGCAGACCACAAATCTGGCCAAACAGGTGTGGTGTCAGCATTACAATGCACAAAGTCACAGTTGCGATGAAACTGGCACAAGTGGGTTTGCTGTGAGGGACGGGATAGCAGAGGTGGAAGAGAAGAAGGGGACAGAGCAAAGGACACAAGAGACAGGAAGGTCTTATCATCAGAAGATGGTGTTTGGAGAAGGGAGTATGGAAGAAGGAATAAGGGGTAAGTGCAGGGTCTTGTTACGGAGTGAAGAGTGTAACTGGTGGAGATGTGCCATGAGCTGCCATGATGCACCATCAAGGCAGAATGGAAGCGAGAAGAAGAGGAAGAAGGCAGTGTAGTGAAGTGTATGAGAAGCTCTTGTGTAAATGAAGGGAGAATAGGAGGAAACATCAGAATGTGAGAAGTTCCAGGAAACACATCTGAAAGGGAAGGTGGAGGTGAGACTAGAGGGGGATATCAGAAGTGTGAAAGGTCATGGATTCCACAAGGATGCTGGCAGGGCAAGAGAAAGGAAAGCGTCTAAGCAGGTAGGGCAGATCAAAGAATGTTGCATGTGGCACTGGAAGAAAGGTGACGGAAGCCATGGAGATGGCAGTTAGGAGCTGAGAGGCATATGGGAGCATAGAGGTGGGTTATCCGTTGAGAAAGCAGGGGACAGAGGGAAGACATGTGTCACTGGGGGAAAAGAAGATAGTATGAAATTATGGGAAACTGACCATGCAGAGAGTTGGAAGTGTGAAACAGAAGGGAGTGGGAAGCACCAGGAAAAGAAGGCAAACGAGACTGCTGTCTAAGGGCAGCAGGCTGAACAGCAACGGGGAGAGCAAGTAAAAGAGTGAGTGCTCCAACAGAGGAAGGCTTGTAGCTTTCAGATGTGCCCACTGGAAGCAACTTAGGATGTGAAGCCCAGTTGGGAAGCAATGGAATGCGGAGGAAAAGAGCAAACATGATGGAGATTAATGGGTTGGGAGGTATGGCAGCCCTTGAGCAGTGTTGAACCGGTGACTGTTTCTCCTGGGTTTTGGCTGGTACACATCGGTGGGATAATGATGGCTGTTTGGTGTCAGGATGAGGATCGGTTCTGAACGGTTGGCTGGGCAGACAGGGTGGGAGGAAGCCGGGCGGGGCCTGCAGAAAGTAGAGAGAGATAGACAGAAGTGGAGGCCATGAGAGAAAATGGGATGGATGGAGGCTGTGAAATGATATGTGGAGGGTTCAGGGGGGTGGACACAGGTGGAAGAAGGGCTGGAAAGAAGAGTGGATCCAACTAAGAAGAGGGTGGCTACAGGAAGAGTGGAGGATCCATGTCCAATTGGCAGAGTATCTGGAGAGGCTTAGGGACTGAAGTAGGAAGGCTGTGCAGGGTCAGTGGGTCATATACACTTTAGAAAGGCTACTTCAGGAAGGATGATTAGACATGCTAAGGAAGATGAGACTGGGGCTGAAGACAGGGAGAAAATGCCTAAGAGGAGTGTTTGGCAGCCGATGGTGAGTTGAAGACAAGACTACTTCAGAGTGTGGTTGAGGGTGCATGATGCAAGCACAAGTCAACATGTAAGGCAATAAGGGGACTGACTGCAAGGGAGATGGGCAGTCTTCTGTTAGAGTAGGGAAAAGGTCAAGATGTTTGAGGAGAATGTGGGAGGAAACAGAAAGGGAAGGGCAATGAGCAAAGGTGGTCCTCTCTGCAGAGCAGTGATTATTACCCAGGATGGGGAGTGGATTTCACCCAAGGAGGGTTGTCGGCATGAACCCCTCAAGCGGTGCTATCAGCACATCTAGGGGCTGAGCGGGTTTCTGTTGAAAAATGACCTTGACAGACGAAGCTGACAGACCCCCTTAGAGGTCATGTGTCCTCGGGGAAGAATCACCAAGAGGAGGGGGCCGTGTAGAGTAGGGGAAGATGGGAAGCATGAGGAGACGGTGCTTGGGGAGAGATGGAGGCAGGAGACTGGAGACAGTCTGGGGTGGAAGGGAAGAAGGGAGGAGGAGGAGGAGTTTGACAGCGAGCAAATGGATGTAGTCACGAAGACACACAAAGTGAGGACTGTTGTGTTGGGGCTTGTTGTCAGGTGGAGGGAGTGTAGATGGTAGGCAGTGTTTAGGGCATAGAGACAGACTGAGAAGTGAGGCTGAGGCACAAGGAAGTTACCACTATGGGGCGGGGTGGACAGGTCATGTGTGCTCTTAGGAAACAGCATTAGATAGGGTGTTGATGCTGGAGGTAGGGCCCAAAGAGGGGACAGACAACATTAAAGAGAGCATTCTGGAAAGAGCGCCGTCAGGTAGGGTCACAATGAAAGGTGGTGGGTGTGTTGGAGCCAGCCTGAGCGTTGTGTGAGACTAGGATGGTAGGGTAGAACGTGTGTTACTGGGGTAAGGGCTGAAGCATATGGGTAGGAGGCACTGAAACTCTGGGGGCAGGGCAAGGTAGGAGAACCAGAGGAGGAGGAAGCTCCACAAGAGCCTTGCCTGAAGGATCTGAGAATAGGTCTGATTACACTTAGGAAAGATTACAGAGAGGAAAAATTCTCAGGACATGAATAAGACGGAGAATGTGTTGTGAGGGACATGAGTGTGGGATGATGGGTAGAGACATGGCGTCCATAGAGTAAATGGAAAGCAAGGTAGACTGAAGTGGGTTCAGAAGTGTGTGGGGTATTGAACAAGAGAGGAAAGAACAGAAAAGTGTAACGAGTCAAGGCGATAGATTGAGAAACGGTAATGGAGAAAATTTCCGAGGTTTTATGTTTGATGTAACTGGCCAGGCCGTCAACAGAGAATGCAGTGGAAATGGTCACATGGGCCCTGGGAGTCAGGTATCTGGTAAGGGCTCTGGAAAACCCAGGAGGCTTTGATAGTCCTGAGTGGATGCATGGTTGAAAAGGAGAAAAAAGAGCAGAGCATATTCCATCGGGAAAAGAGGATAAGCTTACTGAGATGTTTGAGAAAGACAGTACACCAGAAGTGGGACACCCCAGACACCAAAGGAGTAGTTAAAATGGCTAATCCAGAAAGTATGCCAAAAAATGGGGAAAGGGGCTGAGAAACATAAAGGAGGAGCAAGACTAGGATGGTGAGTAAGAAGGGTGAAAGAAATGTGAGGTGGGATCAAGTGACAGCAGAATAGGGTGATGGAGAGAGTGGCATCTTGGAATCAGTGGACAGAAGCAGGGCCAACAGAGGGAAAGGACATACGGGGATGAAAGGTGGAGAGATGGTGAAGGAGAAAAGGAATGTTTCCCGTACATCAGAAGGGAGAATACAGGATGTTGTGTGGTGACTTCAGACAACCAATGGACTCAGGAGAGCAGACCAGGAGCCAAGACGCTGGCAATGGAAGGAGCAGTGGGGATATGTCAACAGGGATGGAGACATCCATGAGAGGCCTGCTGAGTCCATCCGTGCTCCTTGATGTGTTCAGGGGCCTGTGGATGAATGCTTAGATGGAGCCAGAATCCGAGGACAAACGCAGGCTGAAAGGTCTAGGCGAGCTGTGGTCCTCTATGGATACTGAGTGTTTTCCGAGGGAGGTGCAAGTAGCCCCGTAGTAACCAGTACTGAGTCATATGTGACCTCACTGGGAAGAAGGGATGGGAAGGACAGAAGGCATGTAAGAAGGGAAGAGAATGTTTTCAATTGGCATGGGTTTGTGAATCAGCAAGGTGGCCCGTGTAGAAGGTGAGAATGCACAGCAGGCTGTTTGCTGGTAAAGTAGAAACATCAGCAGATATTGGGGGGCCAGCAGGTGGCATGTGTAGTGTTAAGGTCAGGTTGGAGGCTATGGAAATGGAGGAGACGGAAGGCCAGAGAAGGCTTAGTAATGCCAAGAAGAGGGGTGCTTGAGGGAAAGTGGGGTAAAGGGCCTTGAGGACTTGGGTTGGAGACAGGAAGGGGACAGAGTTGCACAGGAAGAGATGATTTAAACGAGAACACATGGGAGGTCATCTAAGGGACTCGAGGATAGACTGCAGTGGGTTCAGTCCAGAAGAGCAGTGGCAAAGGTGTTTGCAAATAGCACAGAGAGTGTGGAAATCAATGTTGAAGTGGTGTGTCTGAAAGGTTCTTCAGTGTTGGCTTGTACTATTCAACGCCGGTGAAGACGATGGCGGTTTTGGTGATGTGGACCAACTTCCTAGAGGTTGCACCCACCAGGAATGTGGCCAGCGTGTGTGGTGTGAGCATTGCACTGCAAAAAGTCATTGTCATGATGAAACTGGCACAAGTGGGTTTGTTTTCAGGGAGGGCATAGCAGAGGAGGACGAGAAAGGGATGGAGCACAGGAAACCAGAGACAAAGTCTTACCATCAGAAGATCATGTTTGGAGAAGGGAGTACAGAAGAAAGAATAAGGTGTTAACTACAGGGTTTCATTACGGAGTAAAGAGTGCAACTAGCAGGGATCTGCTATGAAGCGCCACAGTGCACCATCAAGGCACAATGGAAGCCAGAAGAAGAGGAAGAAGGCAGTGTAAATGAGGAGGGAAGAGGAAGAAACATCAGAATGTAAGAAGCTCCAGGACATGGTTCTGAAAAGGAGAGTGGAGGTGAGATGTGAAGGGGTATCAGGAGTGTGAAAGGTCATGGATTCCACCAGGATGGTGGCACAGCAAGACAAAGAGAAGAGTCTGAGCAGGGAGAGCAGATCGAAGAAAGCACGTGGCACTGGAGGAAAGGTAACAGAAGCCATGGAGATGGCAGTTAGGAGCTGAGAGGCATATGGAAACTTAGTAAAGAGTTGGGCTGTCCGTTGAGAATGCAGGGGCCAGAAAGCAGTCATGCATCACTTGAGGAGGAAACAGAGTATGAAATTACAGGAAAGTGACCATGCAGGGAATTATAAGTGTGAAACCAAAGGGAGTGGTTAGCACCAGAGGAAGCAGGTAAAACTGAGTGCTGTCCAGGGAGGCAGGCTGAACAGCGATGGTGGGAGGAAGTAGAAGAATGGGTGTTTCACCAGAGGAATGTTGGTAGCTTTCAGATGTGCCCAGTGGAAGGAACTTAGGATGTGAAGCCCAGGCGGAACTCAGTGGGTTGCAGAGAAGAGCAAACATGATGGAGAGCAATAGGTAGGAAGGTATGGCTTTTGTGGAGTCGTGTTGAAAGGGAGACGGTTTGTGCCAGACATTTTGCTGGTACGGATCCATTGAATAATGGCGATCATTTGGGGTCACAACTGGGATCCGTTTTGAACTTTTGGATGGGTGGACAGGTAGAGGGAAACTGGGTGGAGACTGCAGATAGGAGAGAGAGATGGACAGAAGTAGAAGTCATTACAGAAAATAAGACGGAATGGAGCCTGTCAAATTATGATGTGTGGAGCTTTCTAGGAGATGGACACATGTAAAATAAAGGCTGGAAGGACGAGTGGATCCAACTAAGGGGACAAGGAATATCTCTGGAGGAGAGTGGAAGGTTCAAGTCCAGTTGGCAGAATATCTGGAGAAACTTCAGGACCTAAGTAGGGAGGCTGTGCAGGGTCAATGTGTCATACACACCACAGAAAGTTGGCTTAAGGAGGGATGACTGCAAGGGCTAAGACGTGACTGGGACTGAAGACAGGGAGGAAATGCCTGAGAGTATGAGTGGTTGGGAGCTGATGTTGTGTTGAAGGCAAGAATACTTGAGAGTGTGGCTGAGGGTGCATGGTGTAGGCACAAGTCGGTATGGAAGGCAATACGGGGATCGACTGCAGGGTAGATGGGCAGGCTTATATCAGAGTAGGGAGAAGGTCAAGGTACATAAGGAGAACGTGCAAGCACAGTGAGAAAGAGAAAGGGAAGGGCAACGAGCACAGGTGGTCGTCTCTGGAGAGTGGTGATTCTTACCAAGGATGGGGGGGTGGGTTTCTCCCGAGGGGGGCTGTGGGCATGATCTGCTGAGGTGGGCCTATCAGAACATCCAGGGGCTGAGCGGGTTTCTGCTCAAATATGACTCTGACAGATGATGCTGATAGACCCCCTCGGGGGTCATGCATCCTCGGGGGAGAATCACCCGGGGGGGAGGAGGACAGTGAAGAGTGGGGAAAGATGTGAAGCAGGAGGCAACAGTGCTTGGGGTGGTGGAGGGATGAGACTGGAGACAGTGGGCAGGATGGGAGGAAAGGAAGATGAGGAGGAGTTTGACACGGAGCAAATGGATACAGCCATGAAGGCACCTAAAGTGAGGACTGTTGTGTTGGGAGTCGTAGTGAGGTGGCGGGATGGTAGATGGAAGGTGGTGTTTAGGGCATACAGACAGATTGAGAGGTGAGGCAGAGCGATGAGGGAGTTACCATTATGGGGCCGATCGGTTGTGTGTAGCTGTTAGGAAACAGCATTAGATAGGGTATAGATGCTGGAGACAGGGCCCAAAGAGGGGGAAGACAACATTAAAGAGAGCACTTTGGAAAGAGGAGCATCAGGTAGGCTCGCAATGGAAGATGGTGGGTGCAGTGCAGCCAGCCTGAGAGCTGTGTGCAGAGTAGCATGCTAGGGCGGAATGTGTGTCAGTTGGGTAATGGGCGAAGCATGAGGGCAGGAGGCACAGAAGCTCTGGGGACAGGACAAGGTAGGAGAAGCAGAGGAAGAAGGTGCACGAGAGCTTTGCCTGAATGATCTAATAGAAGAGATCTGATTGCACTCAGAAAGAGTATACAGGGGAAAAATTCTCAGGACTTGAATAAGATGGAGAACGTGTTGTGAGGTACATGAGTGAGGGATGATGGGTTGAGCACGTGGAGTTGGTAGAGTATGTGGAAAACACGGAGGACTCAAGTGTGGTGAGCTGTGTGCAGGGTGTTGAAGAAAAGAGGACACAACTGAGAAGTGGAATGAATCGAGGCGAGGGATTGACAGAGTAGCTTAGAAAATTTCCAAGGGTTCAGGTTTGAGCATAATTGGCCGTGCCATCGAGAGGTAATGCAGTGGAAATGGTCACACGGGCCCAGGGAGCCAGGTGTCTCATCAGGGCTCTCAAAAGCCTAGGATGCTGAGATATTACTGAGTGGGTACATGGCTGAGAAGGAGAAAGACGAGTAGAAGGTCCATCGGCAAGAGAGGACAGGCTTAGTGACATGTTTGAGAAAGACAATGCACCAGAAATGGGACAGCCCAGAGACCAAGAGAGGAGTCAAAGTGGCTAATCCAGGAAGTTTGCGGAAAGACGGGGGAAGGGGCTGGGAAAGATAAAGCAGGAGTAAGAGGATGATGTTGAGTTCAAAGGGCGAAGGAAATGAGAGGTGGGATGAATACAGCCGAGTGGGCTTGTGTAGAGAGTGTCATCTCAAAATCAGCAGGCAGAAGCAGAGCCAAGAAAGGGAAAGGAATCCCGGGATCAAAGCTAACCAGATGGTGAAGGATAAGAAGAGTGTTGCCAGTAAGTCAGAAGGCAGAATGTAGGATATCGAGTGGGTGACTTCAGACAACCAACGGACTCAGTAGAGCAGACAGAGAGCCAGTAAACTGGCAATTCAGGAAGCAGTGAGGGTATGTCACCAGGGATGGGGACATCCAGGAGAGGCCAAGTCCATCTCTATGGTCTTTTATGTGGTCGGGGGCCTGTGGAGAAATGGTTAGATGGAGCCAGTATACCCTGAAGAAAAAAGCAGATTGAAAGGTCCAGGACAACTGTGGTCCTGTATGTAAACCAAGTGTTTTCCAAGGGAGGTGCAAGTCGCCACGTAGTACAGGATGGTGGGTCAGATGGGACCTGACTGGGAAGAAGTAGTAGAAAAGATAAAAGGTGTGTAAGAGGGGAGACAGTATTTTGAATTCACATGGATTTGTGAATCAGCGAGGTGGCCCATGTGGAAGGTAAGTATATACTACAGGCTTTTTGCTGGCAAAGTAGGAACATCAGTATATATCAGGGGCCCAGCAGGAGGCATGTGTAGCATTAAGGTCAGGTTAGAGGCTGTGGAAATGGAGGAGAGTGAATGCTGGAGAAGGCCCAGCCATGCCAAGAAGAGTGGTGCTTGAGGGAAAGTGGGGTAAAGGGCCATGAGGACTTGGGTTGAAGAGAGGAAGAGGAACAGAGTTGCACACGAGAACACCTGACAATGGATTCAGTCCAGTAGAGCGCAGTCAAAGGTGTTTGCAAACGGTAGAGAGTGGATGGAAATCAATGTTGCAGGGGCGTGTCAGGAAGGTTCTTCAGTGTGGGCTTCTGCTATTCAATGCTGGTGAAGACGATAGAATTTGGTGACACAGAACCTTCCTAGAGGTTTCCCAGACCAGAAATCTGGCCAAATGGGTATGGTGTGAGCATTACATTGCGTAGTCATCATCGTGATGAAACTGGCACAAGTTAGTTTGTTTTCAGGAACGGGATAGCAGAATAGGAAGAGAAAAAGAGGACAGAGCACAAGACACAAGAGGCAAGAAGGTCTTACCATCAGAAGGTCGTGTTTGGAAAAGGGAGTATGGAAAGAAGAATAGGGGTAAGTGTAGTGTCTCATTATGGAGTGAAGAGAAGACTGCAACTGGTGGAGATGTGTCATGAGGTGCCACGATGCACCATCATGGCACAATGGAAGCCAGAAGAAGAGGAAGAAGGCAGTGAAGTGGACTGTATGAGAAGCCCTTGTGTAAATTAAGAGGGAAGAGGAAGAAACACCAGAATGTGAAAAGATCCAGAAACAGGTGTGAAAGAGAAGGTAGAGGTGAGACGACAAGGGGCTATCAGGAGTGTGTCAGTTCATGGATTCCACAAGGATGGTGGCAGGAGAAGAGAAGGGGAAGAGTCTGAGGAGGGCGAGCAGGTTGAAGAAGGGAGCACGTGGTGCTGGAGGAAAGGTGACGGAAGCCATGGAGATGGCAGTTAGGAGCTGAGAGGCATAGAGAAGCGTAGAGAAGAGGTGTGTTGTCTCTCAAGAATGCAGGGGCCAGACAGAAGACATGCAACACTTGAGGAAAAGGAGACAAGAGTATGAAATTATGGGAAAGTGACCATGCAGAGAGTCAGAAGTGTAAAACAGAAGGGAGCAGGAAGCAACCGAGGAAGCAGGCAAATGAGAGTGCTGTCCAAGGAAGGCAAGCTGAACAGCGACAGGGGGAGCAAGTAGAAGAGTGGGTGTTCCAGCAGAGGAATGCTGGTAGCTTTCAGATGTGCCCAGTGGAAGGAATTTAGGATGTGAAGCCCAGTCGGGAAGCAGTGGGATGCGGAGAACAGCAAACATGATGGCAAGCAATGGGTAGGAAGGTATGGCTGTTCTTGAGTGGTGTTGAAATGGCAAAGTATTTGGGTGGTACGGATCTGCTGGATAATGGTGGCTATTTGGGTTCAGGATTCAGATCCGTTTTGAATGTTTAGGTGGGTGGACAGGGTGAGAGCAAACCGGGTGGGGGCTGCAGAAAGTACGGGCTCATGGACAGAAGTGGAGGTCGTGAGAGAAAATGGGATGGAACGGAGCTCGTGAAATGATGACGTGTGGAGGGTCCAGTGAGATGGACACAGTTGGAGAAAAGGCTGCAAGGATGAGTGGATCCAACTGTGAGGAGAAAGAGTGTCACTAGAGGAGAGTGGAAGGTCCACGTCCAGTTGGCAGAATGTCTGGAGAGGCTTCAGGGCCGAAGTAGGAAGGCTGTGCAGGGTCAGTGTGTCATACACACTGCAGAACTCGGCTTTGAAAAAGGGGAATAGAAGCACTAAGGAAGAGATCACTGGGGCTGAAAACAGGGAGAAAATGCCTGAGAGTAGGAGTGTTTGGGAGCTGATGATGCGTTGAAGGCAAGACTACTTGGGTGCATGGTTCACGGTGCATGGTGGAGGCTCAAGTCAGTATGGAGTTCAATGATGGGACTGACTGCAAGGCAGATGGGCAGTCTTATAGCAGGGAAAGTTCAAGATGTTTGAGGAGACCATGTAAGGTGCAACCACAAGGAGGAAAGAGAAAGGGAAGGGCAGTGAGCAAAGATGGTCGCCTCTGCAGAGCACTGATTCTTACTGAGGACAGAGGTGTGGATTTCACCCGGGGGGGCATGAACCCCTGAGATGGGCCTATCAGTAGATCTAGGGGCTGAGTGGGTTTCTGATCAAAAGCGACCCTGACAGATGAAGCTGACAAAACTCCTTGGGGGTCATGCATTCTTGGTAGAGAATCACATGAGTAGGGGGACAGTGGAAAGTGGGGGAGGACGGGAAGCAGGAGGTGACGGTGCTTGAGGAGATGGTGGCATGAGACTAGAGACAGTCGGAGTGGGAGGGAAGAAGGGAGGATGAGGAGGAGTTTGACAGTCAACAAATGTATGTAGCTGTGAAGGCACCTAAAGTGAGGGCTGTTTTGTTGGGACTCATGGTCATGTGGAGGGAGGGCAGATGGAAGGCAGTGTTTAGGACATAGAGACAGATTAAGAAGTGAGGCAGAGCCATACGGGAGTTATCATTACCAGGCCAATGGGTTGTGGGTGGTTGTTATGAAATAGTACTAGTTAGGGTGTATGCGCTGGAGGCAGGGACTAAAGACGGGGAAGAGAACATTCAAGAGAGCATTTTGGAAAGTGGAGCATCACTTAGGGTCGCAAGGAAAGACAGTGGGTGCACTGGAGCCAGCCTAAAAGCTGTGTGTAAAGTAGGATGGTAGGGTGGAATGTGTGTTAGTTTGGTAAGGGGTGAAATATGTGGGCCGGAGGCACAGAAGCTCTGGGGACAGACAAGGTAGGAGAAGCAGAGGAAAATGCTCTGTGACAGTTGTGCCTGAATGATCTGACACAAGAGGTCTGTTTGCACTCAGTGAAGATTACAGTAGGGAAGAATTCTCAGGATCTAAATAAGTCAGAGAATGTGTGATGAGGGACATGAGTACGGGATGATGGGTAAAACACGTAGAGTCTGTAGAGCAGGTAGAAAGTATGGCCAACTCAAGTAGGTTGTGCAGTGTGGGGTGTGTTGAAGAAAACAGGAGAGGACAGAGAAGTGTAACTAATCGAGGCAAGAGACTGAGAGACGGTAGCTGAGAAGGTTTCCTAGGGTTCAGGTTTGAGCATAATTGGCAGGGACGTTGAGAGGGACTGCAGTGAAAATGGTCACATGGGCCCCGGGAGTCAGGTATCTGGTAAGGGCTCTGGAAAACCTATGAGGCTTCAATAGTCCTGAGCGGGTGCATGATTGACAAGGAGAAAGAACAGTAGAGGATGGTCCATCTGGAAGAGAGCACAGAATTACTGGGATGTTTGAGAAAGACAGTGCACCAGATTTCGGATGGCCCAAAGATCAAAGGAGGAGTCAAAATGGCTAATCCAGGAAGTTTGCCAACAAAGGGAGAAAGGGACAGAGAAAGATAAAGGAGTAGCAAGAGTAGGACACTGAGCAAAAGGGTGAAGGAAATGAGAGGTGGGATGAAGTGACAGTGGAGTGGGGTTGTGGAGAGAGTGAGATCTGGGAATCAGCAGACAGAATCAGGGGAAGAAAGAGAAAGGACATCCCAAGGATATAAGGAGGACAAATGGTGAAGGAGAAAGACGTGTTACCATTATGTCACAAGGGAAAATGTAGGATGTTGACTGGTGACTTTAGACAACCAACGGACTCAGTAGAGCACATGGGGAGCCAAGAAGCTGGCAATAGAGAGAGCAGTGAGGGTATGTCAACAGGGATGCGGACATACATCAGAGACCCAGAGTCCATCCATGGTCTTTGACATGGTCGGGGGACTGTGGATGAATAGTTAGATGGAGCCAGTATATCCCCTGAGGCCAAAAGCAGGCCAAAAGGTGTGGGAGGACTGTGGTCCTCTATGGATACCAAGTGTTTTCCAAGGGAGATGTAAGTAGCCACATAGTAGTGAGTGGTGGGTCAGATGTGACTTCAGTGGGGAGAAGTGATGGAAAGGACAGAAGGCGTGTAAGAGAGGAGAAAATGTTTTGAATTGGCATGGGTTTGAGAATCAGTGGGGTGCCCCATTTGGATGGTGAGAACATACAACAGGCTATTTGTTGGTAAAGTAGGAACATCAGCAGCTACTGAGGCCCACTGGGTGGCATGTGTAGCATTAAGGTCAGGTTGGAGGCTGTGGAAATAGAGGAGAGGGAAAGCTGGAGAAGACCTAGCCATGCCAGGAAGAGGGGTGCTTTAGTAGGGAAAGTGGGGTGAAGGGCCATAAGGACTTGGGTTGAAGAGAGGAAGAGGGACAGGGTTGTACAGGGGAAGATGATCTAAACGAGAACGCCTGGCAGGTCATCTAAGGGACTCGAGGATGGACTCTAGTGGACTCAGTCCAGTAAAGTGGTGGCAAAGGTGTTTGCAAATGGCACAAAGTGGGTGGAAATCAAGGTAGAGGTGGCGTGTCGGGAATGATCTTCAAAGTGGCTTCTGCTATTCAATGCTGGCGAAGACGATGGCAGTTTTGGTGATGTAGAACACCTTCCTGGAGGTTGCCCTGAACAGAAAACTGGCAAAATGGGTGTGGTGTGAGCATTACACTGCACAAAGTCATCGTTGCGATAAAACTAGTATGAGTGGATTTGTTTTCAGGGAGGGGGTAGCAGAGGAGGAAGAGGAGAAGAGAGCAGAGCACAAGACACGAGAGAAGGTCATACCATCACAACACGGTGTTTGGAGAAGGGAATACAGAAGGAGGAATAAGGGGGTAAGTGCAGGGTCTCGTTACAGAGTGGAGAGAAGAGTGCAATGAGTGGAGATGTGCCATGAAGCACCACAATGCATCATCAAGGCACAGTGGATGCGAGAAAAAGAAGAAGAAGCAGTGAAGTGGATTGTATGAGAAGCCCTTGTGTAAATGAAGAGGGAAGAGGAAGAAACATCAGAATGAGAGAAGCTCCTGGAAACGGTTCTGAAAGGGAAGGTGGATGTGAGACGATAAGGGGATATCAGGAGTGTCACAGGTCATAGATTCCACAAGGATGGTGGCAGGAGAAGAGAAGGGAAAGAGTCTAAGCAGGGCAAGCAAGTCGAAGAAGGGAGCACGTGGTGCTGGAGGAAAGGTGACGAAAGCCATGGAGATGGCAGTTCGGAGCTGAGAGGCACACAAAAAAGCAGAAAAGCGGTGGGTTGTTCGTCGAGAATGCAGGGGCAAGAGGGAAGACATGAAACACTGGAGGAAAACGAAACAGAGTATGAAATTATAGAAAAGTGACCATGCAGAGAGTTGTAAATTGAAACAGAAGAGAGAGGTAAGCAGCCGAGAAAGCAGGTAGATGAGAGTGCTGTCCAAGGGAGGCAGGCTGAAGAGCGACAGGGGGAGCAAGTCGAAGAGTGGGTGTTCCAACACAGGAAGACTGGTAGGTTTCAGATGTTCCCAGTAGCAGGCATTTAGGATGTGAAGCCTAGTCACGAAGCAGGTTGATGTGGACGAGAAAAGGAAACGTGATGGAGAGCAATGGGTATGAAGGTTTGGCTGCCTTTGAGCGGTGTTTAAAAGATGACTGTTTGGGCCAGGCTTTTGGCTGGTATGGAGCCGTTGGATAATGGTGGCTGTTTGGGGTGAGGCTTAGGATCCTCTTGGAATGGTTGGACAGGCAGACAGGTTGGTAGGAAATCAAGTGGGGTTGCAGAAAGTAGAGAAAGATGGACAGAAGTGGCGGCCGTGAGAGAAAACGGGATGGAATGGAGTCCTTGAAATGAAGACATATGGTGTGTTCTGGGAGATGGACACAAGTAAAGGAAAGGCTAGAAGGATGAGTGGATCCAACTAAGAGGAGACAGAGTGTCGCTACAGGAGAGTGGAAGGTTCACGTCCCGTTGGCAGAGTATCTGGAGAGACTTTGGTACCTAAGTAGGGAGGCTGTGCAGGGTCAATGTGTCATACACACCACAGAAAGTCAGCTTGAGGAAGGATTATTGCAAGGGTTAAGTAAGACATGACTGGGGCCGATGACAGGGAGAAAATGCCTGTATGAGTGGTTGGGAGCCGATGTTGCACTGAAGGCAAGAATACTTGAGAGCGTGGCTGAGGGTGCATGGTACAGGCACAAGTCAGTGTGTAAGGCAATAAGGGGATTATTGCAAGGTAGATGGGCAGTCTTATATCACAGTAGGGAAAAGGTCAAGATATTTCAGGAGAATGTGTAAGGTGCAGCCACAATGAGGAAAGAGAAAGAGACGGGCAATGAGCACAGGTTGTCCTCTCTGCAGAGCAATGATTCTTAAGGAGAATCAGGGGGAGTGGATTTCACCCAAGGGGGTTTTGGGGATGAATTTCTGAGGCGGGCCTGTCAGAACATGTAGGAGCTGAGCGGGTATGTGCTCAAAAGGATCCTGACAGATGATGCTTATTGACCCCCTTGGAGGTCATGCATCCTTGGGAGACAATCACCGGGGAGGTTGTAACAGTGGAGAGCAGGGGAAGACAGGAAGCAGGAGGCCACAGTGCTAGGGGAGACGGAGGCATGAGATTCCAGACAGTGACAGGTGGGAGGGAAGAAGGGAGGATGAAGAGGAGTTTCAGAGAGAGCAAATGAATGTAGCTGTGAAGGCACCTAAATTGAGGACTGTTTTCTTGAAGCTTCTAGTGAGGTGGCCATAGTGCAGATGGAAGGCACTGTTTAGGGCATAGAGACAGATTGAGAAGTGAAGCAGAGCCATAAAGGAGTTACCATTACAGAGCCAATAGGTTGTGGGTGGTTGGCAGGAAATAACATTAAATAGGGTGTCCGTGCTAGAAGTAGGGCTCAAAGAGGAGAAAGACAACATTAAAGAACATTTTGGAAAGAGGAGCATCATGTAAGATCATAAGGAAAGACGGTGGGTGCACTGGAGCCAGCCTGAGAGCTGTGTGCACAGTGGATGGTAGGATGGAACGTGTGTCAGTTGGGTAAGGGGTGAAGCATGTGGGCAGGAGTCACAGAAGCTCTGGGGACAGGACAAGGTAGGAAAAGCAGAGGAAGAAGCTGCATGACAGCTTTGCCTGAACGATCTGAGAGAAGAGATCTGATTGTATCAGGAAAGATTACAGAGGGGAAAAATTCTCAGGACCTGAACAAGATCAAGAATGTGTCATGAGGGACATGAGTGCGGGATGATGGGTACAGCACATGGTGTCCTCAGAGTAAGTCAAAAGCACGGCCGCCTAAAGTGGGTTGAGCAGTGTGTGAGGTTTTGAAGAAGAGAGAACAGAGAATATGATGAATCGAGGCAAGAGACTGAGAGATAGTAGCTGAGAAAATTTCCGAGGGTTCAGGTTTGAGTATAATTGGCCGGGCTGTCGAGAGGGAACGCAGTGGAAATGGTCACATGGGCCCAGGGAGTCAGGTACCTGGTAAGGACTCTGGAAAACCTAGGAGGCTTTGATAGTCTAGAGTGGGTGCATGGTTGAGAAGGAGAAATAGCACAGAGGGTCCATCGGGAAGAGAGAGGGCAGGCTTAGTGAGATGTTGGAGAAAGACAGTGCAGCAGAAGCAGGATAGCCCAGAGACCAAAGGAGGAGTCAGAATGGCTAATCCAGGAAGTTTGCCAAAGAAAAGGGAGAGGGGCTCAGGCAGATAAAGGAGGTGCAAACATAGCACATTGAGCAAGAAGGGTGAAGGAAAGGAAAGGTAGGATGCAGTGACAGCAGAGTTGGGTTGTGGAGAGAGTAGCATCTGGGAAGCAGTGGACAGAAGCAGGGCCAAAAAAAAGGGAAAGGACGTCCCGGGGATGAAAGATGGAGTGAAGGAGAAAGTGAAGGAGAAAGATGGTGAAGGAGAAAAAGAGTGTTGCCAGTATGTCAGAAGGGAGAGTGTAGGATGTCGAGTGGTGACTTCACAGAACCAATGGACTCAGAAGAGCAGATAGGGACCCCAGAAGCTGGCAACAGAGTAGTCACAGTATGTCAACAGGGATGGAGACATCCATGAGAGGCTGACTGAGTCTATCTCTAGTCTTTGACCTGGTTGGGGGCCTGAGGATGAATGGTTAGATGGAGCCAGTATCCCCTGGGGACAAAAGCAGTGTGAAAGGTCCGGGACAGCTGTGCTCCTCTATGGATACCGAGTACTTTCAGAGGGAGGTGCAAGTAGCCACATAGTAGTGGGTGCTGGGTCAGATGCGACCTCACTGGGGAGAAGGGATGGAAAGGACAGAAGGAATGCAGATGGGGAGAATGTTTTGAATTGGCATGGGTTTTTGAATCAACGAGGTGCCCACGTGGAAGGTGAGAATGTACAACATGGTGTTTGTTGGCAAAGAAGGAATATCAGCAGACATTGAGGGCCCCAGGCGGCATGTATAGCATTAAAGTCAGGTTGGAAGCTGTGGAAATGGAGCAGAAGGAAGGCTGGAGAAAGCCCAGTCATGTGAAGTAGAGGGGTGTTTGAGGGAAAGTGGGGTCAAGGGCAATGAGGACTTGGGTTGATGACAAGAAGGGAGACAAAGTTGCACAGGAAGAGATGATCTAAATGAGAACACCCAGGAAGTCATCCAGGAGACTGGAGGATGGTCTCCAGTGGATCTAGTCCAGCAGAGTGGTGGCAAAGGTGTTTGCAAGTGGCAGAGAGTGGGAGGAAATCAAGGTTGAGGTGGCATGTTGGGAGTGTTTTTCAATGTGGGCTTCTGCTGTTCAACACTGGTGAAGACAATGGCAGTTTTGGTGACGCAGAACACCTTCCCAGAGGTTGATGTAACCAGAAATCTGGCCAGATAGGGGTGGTGTGAGCATTACACTGCACAAAGTCATCGTCGTGAAGAAACTTGTACAAGTGGGTTTGTTTGCATGGAGGGGATAGCAGAGGAGGAAGAGAAGAAGAGGACAAAGCATGGTACACATGAGAGAAGGTCTTACCATCAGAAGATGGTGTTTGCAGAAGGGAGTATGGAAGGAGGAATAAGGGAGTAAGTGCAGGTTCTCGTTACACAGTGGACAGAAGAGTGCAACCAGCAGAGGGGTGCCATGATGTGCCAGGATGCAGCATCAAGGCACAAAGGATGTGAGAAAAAGAGGAAAAAGGCAGTGAAGTGGATTGTATGAGAAGCCCTTGTGTAAATGAAGAGGTAAGAGAAGTTACAGGAAGCGGTGCTAAAAGGGAAGGTGGAGGAGAGACGAGAAGGAGATATCAGAAGTATGAAAGGTCATGCATTCCACTAGGATGCTGACAAGGCAAGAGACAGGGAAGAGTGTGACCAGGGAGAGCAGGTTGAGTAAGGGAGACACATGACCATGGAGGAAAGGTGACAGAAGCGATGAAGATGGCAGTTAGGAGGTGAGAGACATACAGAAGCATAGAAATGAGGTAGGCTGTCTGTCAAGAAAGCAGGGGCCAGAGGGAAGATACACATCACTTGAGGAAAAGTAGAGAGGGTATGAAATTATAGCAAAGTGACCATGTAGACAGAAGTGTGAAACAGAAGGGATCCGGAAGCATCTGAGGAAGAAGGCAAATGAGAGTACTGTCCAAGGGAGGCACGCTGAACAGCGACAGGGGGAGCAAGTAGAAGAGTGGGTGTTCCAACAGAGGAAGGCTGTTAGGTTTCAGGTGTGCACAGTGGAAGGAACTTAGGATGTGAAGCCCAGTTGTGAAGCAGTGGGATGCGGAGGAGAAGAGCCAATGTGACGGAGAGCAATGGGTAGGAAGGTATGGCTGCTCTTGAGCGGTGCTGAAAGAGTAACTGTTTCTGCCAGGCTTTTGGCTGATATGGATCCGTTGGATAATGGTGGCTGTTTGTGGTGAGGCTTGGAATCAGCTAGGAATGGTCAGACAGGCAGACAGGGTGTGAGGAAACCGAGTCAGGGCTGCAGAAAGTAGAGAGAGATGGACAGAAGTGGAGGCTGTGAGAGAAAATGCGATGGAATGGAGCCCGGGAAATGATGACGTGGAAGGTTGAGGAGGAAGGACACAGGTGGAGGGAAGGCTGGAAGGATAAGTGGATCCAACTAAGAGGAGAAGGAGAGTTGCTGAAAGCGAGTCTAAGATCCACGTCTGGGTGGCAGAATATTTGGAGAGGCTTCTAGACTGACATACGAAGTCTGTGCACTGTGAATGTGTCGTGCACGCCGCAGAAAGGCGGCTTGAGGAAGTACGATTAGAAGTGCTAAGTAAGACGTGACTGGGGCTGAAGATGGAGAAGATGCCTAAGAATAAGAGTGGTTGGGACCCAATGGTGCATTGAAGGCCAATATACTTGAGAGTGTGGTTGAGGGTGCATGGTGTAGGCACATGGAAAGCAATAGGGGGACTGACTGCAAGGCAGATGGGCAGTCTTATATCAGAGTAGGGAAAAGGTCAAGATGTCTGAGGAGAAGGTGCAAGGTACAACCACAAGGTGAAAAGAGAAAGTGAAGGGCAACGAGCGAAGGTGGTCCTCTCTGCAGAGCAGTGATTCTTACCGAGGATGGGGGGGTGGATTTCACCCGAGGGGGGCTGTGGGCATGAATCCTGAGGCGGGTCTATCAGAACATCTAGGGGCTGAGTGGTTTTCTGCTCAAAAATGACCCTGACAGATGAAGCTGACAGACCCCCTTGGGGATCATGCATCCTCGGGGGAGAACCACTGGGGGTAGGGGGACAGTGGAGAGAGGGGAAGATGGGAAGCAGCAGGTGATGGTGCTTGGTGAGACGGTGGCATGAGACTTGAGACAGTCAAGGTTAGGAGGGAAGAATGGACGACGAGGAGGAGTTTGAGAGCGAGCAAATGGATATAGCCATGAAGGCACCTAAAGTGAGGACTGTTGTGTTGGGACTTGTGGTCAGGTGGAGGGTGGGCAGATGGATGGTGGTGTTTAGGGCACAGAGAGATTAAGAAGTGAGGCAGAGCGATAAGGGAATTACCATTATGGTGCCGACAGGTTGTGTTTAGCTGTTAGGAAACAGCATTAGATAGGGTGTTGATGCTGGAGGTAGGGCCCAAAGAAGGGGAAGACAACATTAAAGAGAGCATTTTGGAAAGAGAAGCGTCAGGTATGGTCGCAAGGAAAGACGGTGGGTGTGTTGGAGCCAGCCTGACAGCTGTGTGTAGAATACAATGGCAGGGCAGAACATGTGTCAGTTGGGTAAGGGGTGAAGCATGCGGGCAGCCGGTACAGAAACTCTGGGGACAGGACAAGGTAGGAGAAGCAGAGGAAGAAGCTGTGTGAGAGCTCTGCATGACAGGTCTGACAGAAGAGGTCTGACTGCACTCAGGGAAGATTACAGAGGGGAAAAATTCTCAGGACCTAAATAAGACAGAGAATTTGTCGTGAGGGACATGAGTGCAGCCTGATGGGTAGCGTAAGTGGAATCCGTAGAGTAAGTCGAAAGCTCAGCCAACTCAAGTGGGTTGAGCAATGTGCGGGGTGTTCAAGAAGAGAGGAGAGAAATGAGAAGTATAATGAATTCAGGCAAGAGATTGAGAAAACTTCTGCATGTTCAGATTTGAGCATAATTGGCCAGGCCGTCGACAGGAAATGCAGTGGAAATGGTCACATGGGCCCAAGGAGTCAGATGTCTGGTAAGGGCTCTGGAAAACCTAGGAGGCTTTGATAGTCCTGAGTCGGTGTGTGGTTCAGAAGGAGAAAGAAGAGCAGGTGGTCCATTGGGAAGAGAGAGGACAGGCTTAGTGAGATGTTTGAGAAAGACAGTGCACCAGAAGTGGGATGGCCCAGAGACCAGAGGAGGAGTCAGAATGGCTAATCCAGGAAGTTTGCCAAAAAAGGGGGAGAGGGGCTCAGCAAGATAGGAGAGGAGCAAGCACAGTATGTTGAGTAAGAAGGGTGAAGAAAATGAGAGGTGGGATGAAGTGACAGTGGAGTGGGGTTGTGGACGGAGTGGCATCTGGGAAGCAGTGGAAAGAAGCAGGCCGAAAAAAGGGAAAGGACATCCCAGGGATGAAAGGTAGAGCGATGGTGAAGGAGAAGAAGAGTGTTGCCAGTATGTCAGAAGGGAGAATGTAGGATGTCTACTGGTGACTTCAGACAACCAATGGGCTCAGTAGAGCAGATGGGGAACCAGCAAGCTGGCAATGGAAGAAGCAGTCAGGGTATGTCAACAGAGATGGAGACATCTATGAGAGCCGACTGAGTCCATCTGTGGTCTTTGACCTGGTTGGGGGCCTGTGGATGAATGGTTAGATGGAGAAAGGATTCCCTGAGGTCAAAAGCAGACCAAAGCAGAACCACTGGGGGAAGGGGGACAGTGGAGAGAGGGGAAAACGGGAAGCAGCAGGTGATGGTGCTTGGTGAGACGGTGGCATGAGACTCGAGACAGTCAAGGTTAGGAGGGAAGAATGGACGACGAGGAGGAGTTTGAGAGCGAGCAAATGGATATAGCCATGAAGGCACCTAAAGTGAGGACTGTTGTGTTGGGACTTGTGGTCAGGTGGAGGGTGGGCAGATGGATGGTGGTGTTTAGGGCACAGAGAGATTAAGAAGTGAGGCAGAGCGATAAGGGAATTACCATTATGGTGCCGACAGGTTGTGTTTAGCTGTTAGGAAACAGCATTAGATAGGGTGTCGATGCTGGAGGTAGGGCCCAAAGAAGGGGAAGACAACATTAAAGAGAGCATTTTGGAAACAGAAGCGTCAGGTATGGTCGCAAAAAGGTCTGGGAGGTCTGTGGTCTTCTATGGATACTGAGTGTTTTCTGAAGCAGGTGCAAGTAGCCACATAGTAGTGGGTGCTGGGTCAGATATGACTTCACTGGGGAGAAGGGATGGAAAGGACAGAAGGCATGTAAGAGGGGGGAGAATGTTTTGAGGTGGCATGGGTTTTAGAATCAGGGAGGTGCCCATGTGAAAGGTGAGAATGTACAGCACAATGTTTGCTGGCAAAGTAGGAACATCAGCAGGTATTGGGGGCCCAGCGGCTCTCATGTGTAGCGTTAAGGTAAGGTTGAAGGCTGTGCAAATTGAAGAGAGGGAAGTCCAGAGAAGGCCCAGACATGCCACGAAGAGAGGTACTTCAGCGGAAGTGAGGTAAAAGGCCATGAGGACTTGGGTTCGAGAGAGGAAGAGGTACAGGGTCGCACAGGAAGAGATGATCTAAACGAGAACACCCTGCAGGTCATCTAAGGGACTCAAGGATGGATTGCAGTAGAATTAGTCTGGTACAGCAGTGGCAAATGTGTCTGCAAATGGCAGAGAGTGGGTGGAAATCAAGGTTGAGGTGGCATGTTGGGAAGGTTCTTCAATGTGAGCTTCTGCTATTCAACACTGGTGAAGACGATGGCGGTTTTGGTGATCCAGAACACTGAGCTAGAGGTTTCTCAGAAGATAAATCTGTCCAAACGGGTGTCATGTGAGGATTATACTGCACAAAGTCATTGTTGCAATGAAACGGGCACACGTGGGTTTGTTTTCAGGGAAGGGACAGCAGAGGAGGAACTGGAAAGGAGGACGGTGCATGAGACACAACAAAGAAGATCTTATCATCAGAAGATCGTGTTTGGAGCAGGAAGTATGGAAGGAAGAACAAGAGGGCATGTGCAAGGTCTTCTTATGGAGTAAGATTGCAACTGGCGGAGATGTACCATGAGGTGCCACGATATGCCATCAAAGTACAATGAAAGCGAGAAGAAGAGGAAGAGGGCACTGACGTGAAGTGTATGAGAAGCCCTTGTGTAAACGAAGAGGGAAGAGGAAGAAACATCAGAATGGGAGAAGCTCCAAGAAACAGTTCTGAAAGGGAAGGTGGAGGTGAGACGTGAAGGGGATATGGGGAGTGTGAAAGGTCATGGATTCCACAAGGATGCTGGCAGAGCAAGAGACAGCGAAGAGACTGAGCAGGATGAGCAGGTCGAAGAAGGGAGCACATGGTGCTGGAGGAAAGGTGACGAAAGCCATGTAGGTGGCAGTTAGGAACTGAGAGGCATACAGAAATGTATAGAAGAGGTGACTTATCTGTCGAGACTGCAGGGGCCAGACAGAAGTAAAGCATCACTTGAGAAAGTGAGACAGAGTATGAAATTATGGGAAAGTGACCACTGAGATAGTTAGAAGTGTGAAGCAGAAGAGAGAGGGAAGCACCCGAAGAAGCAGGTAAATGAAAGTGCTGTCTAAGGGAGGCAGGCTGACTAGCGACAGGGGGAGCAAGTGGAAGAGTGGATGTTCCAACAGAGGAAGGCTGGTAGGTTTCAGATGTTCCCAGTGGCAGGCATTTAGGATGTGAAGCCCAGTTATGAAGCAGGTTGATGTGGAGGAGAAGAGCAAACATGATGGAGAGCAATGGGTATGAAGGTATGGCTGCTCTTGAGCGGTGTTGAAATGGTGACTGTTTGTGCCAGGCTTTTGGCTGGTACTCATTCGTTGTATAATAGTGACTTTTTGGGGTCACAACTGGGATCGGTTTTGAAGTTTGGATGGGTGGAGAGGCAGAGAGGAAACCAGGTGGGGGCTGCAGAAAGTAGAGAGAAATGTAGAGTCTGTGACAGAAAATGGGATGGAACAGAGCCCATGAAATGATGACGTGTGGAGCATTGTGGGAGATGGACACAAGTGAGGGAAAGGCTGGAAGTAAGAACGGATCCAATTAAGAGGAGAAGGAGTTTATGTTGCATTGCAGGCAATGGTGGATTTGACCCGAGGGGGTGCGCAGGCATGAATTCCTGAGGTGGGCCTATCGTTAGTTAAGGTGTGCATGCTGGAGGTAGGGCTCAAACAGTGGGAAGACAACATTAAGGAGAGCATTTTTGAAAGAGAAGCATCAGGTAGGATCACAAGGAAAGATGGTGGGTGCACTGGAGTCAGCTTGAGAGCTGTGTGCACAGTAGGATGGTAGGGTAGAATTTGTGTCAGTTGGGAAAGGGATGAAGCATGTGGGCAAGAGGCACAGAAGCTCTGAGGACAGGATAGGATAGGAGAAGCAGAGGAAGAAGCTGTGTGAGAGCTTTGCCTGAAGGATCTGACAGAAAATGTAGAGCACACAGCCCCGGCAGAGGAAGTTGAAAGCATGGCCAACTGCAGTGGGTTCAGCACTAGTAGCAGGTGCTGGGTACGATGCGACCTCACTCGGAAGAATGGATGGAAAGGACAAAAGGCATGTAAGAGGGGAGAGAATGTTTCTAATTGGCATGGTTTTGTGACTGAGTGAAGTGCCCCATGTGGGAGGAGAATGCACAGCACAGTGTTTCTTTGCAAAGAAGGAATATCAGCAGACACTGAGGCCCCCCGCATGGCATGTAGCATCAAGGTCAGGTTGGAGGAGGGGGAAAGCCGGCGAAGGCCCAGCCATGCAAGGAGAGGGTTGTTTGAGGGAAAGTGGGGTGAAGGGCCATCAGGACTTGAGTGCAAGAGAGGAAGAGGGACAAGGTTGCACAGGAAGAGATGATCTAGATGAGAACACCCAGAAAGTCATCCAAAGGACTGGAAGATGGACTCCAGTGGATTCAATCCAGTAGATCGGTGGCAAAGGTGTTTGGAAATGGCAGAGAGTGGGAGGTTATCAAGGTTGAGGTGGCGTATTGGGAAGGCTTTTCAATACTGGCTTCTGCTGTTCAACACTGGCAAAGATTATGGTGGTTTTGGTGATGTAGAACACCTTCCTAGAGGTTTCCCCGAACAGATATCTGGCCAACCGGGGTGTGGTGTGAGCATTAAACTGCAGAAAGACATTGTTGCGATGAAACTGCCACAAGTGGGTTTGTTTGCAGGGAGAGGACAGCAGAGGACAAAGAGAAGAGGACAGAGTTGGTACACAAGAGATAAGGTCTTACCATTAGAAGATGGTGTTTGGAGAAGGCAGTATGGAAAGACGAATAAGTAGGCAAGTAAAGGGTCACGTTACACAGTGCACAGAAGAGTGTAATGAGCAGAGATGTGCCATGAGGCACCACAATGCATCATCAAGGCACAATGGATGGGAGAAAAAGAGGAAGAAACAGAATATCAGAAGCTTCAGGAAAAGGTACTGAAAGGGAAGGTGGAGGTGAGACGAAAAGGGGATATCAGAAGTGTGAAAGGTCATGGATTCCACAGGGATGCTGACAGGGCAAGAGATATGGAAGAGTGTAAGCAGGGAGAGCAGGTCGAAGAAGGGAATACACTGCCATGCGGAAAAGGTGACAGAAGCCATGGAGATGGTAGTTAGGAGGTGAGAGGCATACGGAAGCATAGATAAAAAGGTAGGTTGTCCGTGGAGAACACAGGGGCCAGAGGGAAGACATGCACACTTCAGGGAAAGGAGACAGAATATGAAATTACAGGAAAATGACCATGCAGAGAGTTAGAAGTGTGAAACAAAAGGGATCGGGAAGCACCCGAGGAAGCAGGAAAGTGAGAGTGCTGTCCACGGGAGGCACACTGCACAGCAACAGGGGGAGCAAATAGAAGACTGAGTGTTCCAACAGAGGAAGGCTGGTAGGTTTCAGATGTGTCCAATGGAAGGAACTTAGGATGTCAAGCCCAGTTGCAAAGCAGGGGCATGTGGAGGAGAAGAGCCAATGTAATGGAGAGCAATGGGTAGGAAGGTTTGGTTGCTCTTAAGAGGTGCTGAAAGGGTGAAAGTTTCTGTGAGGCTTATAATTAGCTTGGAACGGTTGGAGAAGGAGGGAGGAAACCCAGTGGGGGCTGCAGAAAACTAGAGAGAGATGTACAGAAGTGGAGGCAGTGAGAGAAAATGGGATGGAATGGAGCCCGTGAAATGATGGCATCTGGAAGGTTCAAGAGGATGCACACAGGTGGAAGGAAGGCTGGAAGGATAAATGGATCCAACTAAGAGGAGAAGGAGTGTCGCTAAGGACGAGTCAAAGATCCACGCCAAGGTCGCAGAATATCTGGAGAGGCTTCAAGACCGACGCAGGAAGTCTGTGCATGGTGAAAGTGTCATATACATCGAAGAAAGACGGCTTGAGGAAACAATTAGCAGCGCTAAGTAAGACGTGACTGGGGCTGAAGACAGAGAAAATGCCTAAGAGTAAAAGTGGTTGGGAGCTGATGGTGTGTAAAAGGCAACCACACTTGAGAGCGTGGTTGAGGCACAACTGAGTAAGGAAAGCAGTAAGGGGACTGATTACAAGGCAGATGTGCAGTTTTATATCACAGTAAGGAAAAGGTCAAGATGTTTTAGGAGAAGGTGCAAGGTACAACCACAAGGCAGAAAGAGAAAGTGAAGGGCAACGAGCGAAGGTGGTCCTCTCTGCAGAGCAGTGATTCTTACCGAGGATGGGGGGGTGGATTTCACCCGAGGGGGGCTGTGGGCATGAACCCCTGAGGCGGGCCTATCAGAACATCTAGGGGCTGAGCAGGTTTCTGCTCAATAATGACCCTGACAGATGAAGCTGACAGACTCCCTTGGGGGTCATGCATCCTCGGGGGAGAACCACTGGGGGGAGGGGGACAGTGGGAGAGAGGGGAAGATGGGAAGCAGCAGGTGATGGTGCTTGGTGAGACGGTGGCATGAGACTTGAGACAGTCAAGGTTAGGAGGGAAGAATGGACGACGAGGAGGAGTTTGAGAGTGAGCAAATGGATGTAGCCATGAAGGCACCTAAAGTGAGGACTGTTGTGTTGTGACTTGTGGTCAGATGGAGGGTAGGCAGATGGATGGTGGTGTTTAGGGCACAGAGAGACTGAGAAGTGAGGCAGAGCAATAAGAGAATTACCATTATGGTGCCGACAGACTGTGTGTAGCTGTTAGGAAACAGCATTAGATAGGGTGTTGATGCTGGAGGTAGGGCCCAAAGAGGGGACAGACAACATTAAATGGAGCATTTTGGAAAGAGGAGTGCTAGGCAGGGTCACAAGGAAAGACGGTGGATGTGTTAGAGCCAGTCTGAGAGCTGTGTGCAGAGTATGATGTTAGGGCAGAATGTGTGTCAGTTGGGTAAAGGGTGAAGCATGGGGCAGGGGGCACAAGCTCTGGGGACAGGACAAGGTAGGAGAAGCAGAGGAAGACGCTCCGTGAGAGCTTTTCCTGAATGGTCTGATAGAAGAGGTCTGATCACACTTAGGAAAGATTACAGAGGATAAAAAGGCTTAGGACCTAAATAAGACAGAGAATGTGTCGTCAGGGACATGAGTGCTTCATGATGGGTAGAGCACATGCGGTACACAGAGTAAGTTGAAAGCGTGGCCGATTGAAGTGGTTTAAGCAGTGTGCGGGGTACTGACGAAGAAAAGAGAGAACAGAGAAATGTAAAGATTCAAGGCAAGAGACTGAGCCACAGTAGCTGAGAAAACTCCCAAGGTTTGAGGTTGGAGTGTAATTGGCTGGGCTGTTGAGAGAGAATGCAGTGGAAGTGGTCACATGGCCCCAGGTAGTCAGGTATCCATTAAGGGCTCAGGAAAACCAAAGAGGCTGTGATAGTCATGAACAGGAGCATGGCTGAGAAGGAGAAAGTAGAACAGAGGATGGTCCATTGGGAAGAGAGCACAGGCTGACTGAGTTGTTTGAGAAAGAAAGTGCACCAGAAGTGGGATGGCACAGTGACCAAAGAAGGACTCAAAATGGCTAATCCATGAAGTCTGCCAAAAACTGGGGAAAGGGGCTGAAAAAGACAAAAGAAGTGCAAGAGTAGGATGTTGAGTAAAAAGGGTGAAGGAAATGAGAGGTGGGGTGAAGTGACAGTGGAGTGGGGTTGTGGAGGGAGTGAGATCTGGGAATCAGCAGACAGAAGTAGAGCCAAGAAGGGGAAAGGCCATCTTAGAGATCAAAGTTGGAGAGGTAGGGAAGGAGAAAAGCAGTGTTGCCAGTACATCAGAAGGGAGACTATAGGAGTGGTGACTTCAGACAAGCAATGGACTTAGTAGAGAAGATGGGAGCCAGCAAGCTGGCAATGGAGGGAACAGTGAGGGTATGTCAACAGGGATGGGGACACCCATGAGAGGCCATCCTTGGTTTTTGATGTGGTCAGGGTCCTGTGGATGAATGCTTAGATGGAGCGAGTATCCCCTGAGGACACAAGCAGGCCGAAAGTTCCAGGAGGGTTGTGGTCATCTACGTATGCCAGGTGTTTTCTGCACCACGTAGTAGCAGGTGCTGGGTCAGATGCGACCTGACTGGGAAGAAGTGATGGAAACGAAAGAAGGCGTGTAAGAGAGGAGAGAATGTTTTGAATTAGCATGGGTTTGTGAATCAGTGCAGTGGCTCATGTGGGAGGTAAGAATGCACTACAGGCTGTTTGTTCGCAAAGGAGGAACATCAGGAGATATTGGGGGCCGGGCGGGTCCATGTGTAGCATTAAGGTCACGTTGAAGGCCATGGAAATGGAGGAGAGAGGAGGCCAGAGAAAGCCCAGCCATGTGAAGAAGAGGTGTGCTTGTGGGAAGGTGGCGTGAAGGGCCATCAGTACTTGGGTTGAAGAGAAGAGGAACAGGGTTGCACAGGAAGAGACGATCTAAATGAGAACACCCAGAAGGTCATCTAAGGGACGTAAGGATGGACTCCAGTATACTCAGTCCGGTAGAGCGGTGGCAATGGTGTTTGCAAATGGGACAGAGTGGGTGGAAATCAAAGTTTAGGTGGTGTGTCGCGAAGGTGCTTCAATGTGGGCTTCTGCTGTTGGACGCTGGCAAAGACGATGGCGGTTTTGGTGATGCAGAACACCTAGCTAGAGGTTTCCCGGAAGAGAAATCTGTCCAAACGTGTGTGGTATGAGGATTACACTGCACAAAGTCATCATCGCGATGAAACGGACACAAGTGGGTTTGTTTTGAGGGACGGGACAGCAGAGGAGGAAGAGGAGAAGAGAATGGAGCATGGGACAGAACAGAGAAGGTCTTATCATCAGAAGATTGTGTTTGGAGCAGGGAGTATGGAAAGAAGAATAAGGGGGTAAGTGCAAAGTCTTGTTACGGAGTGAAGAATGCAACTAGCGTAGATGTGCCAGGAGGTGCCATGATGCACCATGAAGGCACAATGGAAGTGAGAAAAAGAGGAAGAAGGCAGTGGAGTGTATGAGAATCCCCGTGTAAATGAAGAGGGAAGAGGAAGAAACATCAGAAGGGGAGAAGCTCCAGGAAACATTTCAGAAAGGGAAGGTAGAGGTGAGATGTTAAGGAGATATGAGGAGTGTGAAAGGTCATGGATTCCACAAGGATGCTGGCAGACTAAGAGACAGGGAAGAGTCTGCGCAGGGATAGCAGGTTGAAGAACAGAGCATGTGGCACTGGAGGAAAGGTGTCAAAAGCCAGGTAGGTGGCAGTTAGCAGATGAGAGACATACGGAAATGTAGAGAAGAGGTAGGTTGTCCATCGAGAATGCAGGGCCAGAGAGAAGTCATGGGTCACCTGAGAAAGGGTGACAAAGGATGAAATTATGGGAAAGTGACCATGCAGAGAGCTAGAAGTGTGAAACAGAAGAGAGAGGGAAACACGTGAGGAAGCAGGTAAATGACAGTGCTGTCCAAGGGAGGCAGGCTGAACAGTAACAGGGGGAGCAAGTAGGACAGTGGGTGTTCCAACACAGGAAGGCTGGCAGGTTTCAGATGTGCCCAGTGGAAAGAACTTAGGATGTGAAGCCCAGTCAGGAGGCAGTGGGATGCAGAGGAGAAGAGCAAATGTGACGGAGAGCAATGGGCAGGAAGGTATGGCTGCTCTTGAGCGGTGTTGAAAGGTTGACTGTTTTTGTCAGGCTTTTGGCTGGTATGGATCTGTTCAATAATAGTAGCTGCTTGGGGTCACGATTGGGATCAGTTTTAAACTTTAGGATGGGTCGACACGCAGTGAGGAAAACAGGTGGGGGCTGGAGAAAGTAGAGAAAGATGGACAGAAGTGGAATGTGTGACAGAAAATGGGATGGAACGGAGACTGTGAAATGATGACGTGTGTAGAGTTGTGGGAGATGGACAAAGGTGAAGGAAAGGCTGGAAGGATGACTGGATTCAACTAAGAGGAGAAGGAGTGTTGCTAGAGGAGAGTGGAAGGTCCACATCCAGTTGGCAAAATATCTGGAGAGACTTCGTGATCTAAGTAGGTAGGCTGTGAAGGGTTAATGTGTCATATACACCGCAGACAGTCAGCTTGAGGAAGGACGATTGCAAGGGCTAAGTAACACCTCACTGGGGCTGAAGACAGCAAGAAAATGCCTAGGAGTATGAGTGGTTGGGAGCTGATTTTCCATTGAAGGCAAGTATATTTGAGAGCGAGCTTGAGGGTGCATGGTGTAGGCACAAGTCAGTATGGAAGGCAATAAGGGGACTGAATGCAAGGCAGATGGGCAGTCTTATATCAGAGTAGGGAAAAGGTCAAGATGTTTGAGAAGGTGCAAGGTGCAGCCACAAGGAGGAAAGAGAAAGGGAAAGGCAATGAGCCAAGGTGGTCGCCTCTGCAGAACAGTGATTCTTACCGAGGATGGGGGGGGGTGAATTTCACCCGAGGGGGGTTGTGGGCATGAATCCTGAGGCGGGCCTATCAGAACATCTAGGGGCTGAGCGGGTTTCTGCTCAAAAACCACCCTGACAGATGACGCTGATAGACCCCCTTGGGGATCATGCATCCTCGGGGGAGAATCACCGGGGGGGAGGGGGCAGTGGAGAGAGGGGGAGACGGGAGGCAGCAGGTGACGGTGCTTGGGGAGATTGAGGCATGAGACTCGAGACAGTGAGGGGTGAGAGGGAAGAAGGGAGGATGAGGAGGCGTTCAAGAGCGAGCAAATGTAGGTCGCTGTGAAGGCACCTAAAGTGAGGACTGCTTTGTTGGGGCTCATAGTGAGGTGGAGGGAGGGCCGATGCAAGGCAGCGTTTAGGGCATAGAGACAGACTGAGAAGTGAGACAGACCCATAAGGGAGTTACTATTACGGGGTGGATGGGTTGTGTGCAGCTGTTAGGAAATAGCGTTAGTGTGTGTGTGCTGTAGGTAGGTCCCAAGGACTGGGGGGACAGCATTAAAGAGAGCATTTTGGAAAGAGGAGCATCAGGTAGGATTGCAAAGAAAGATGGCAGGGGCGTTGGAGCCAGCCTGAGAGCTGTGTGCACACTGGATGGTATGGCAGAATGTGTGTCAGTTCAGCAAGGGGTGAAGCATGTGGACAGGAAGCACAGAAGCTCTGGGGACAGCAAAACGTAGGTGAAGCAGAGGCAGAAGTTGTGCCAGAGCTATGCCTGAAGAATATGACACAAGAGGTCTGCTGGCACTCAGGAAAGATTATAGAGGCAAAAAATTCTCAGCACCTGAATAACATGGAGAATGTGTCATGAGGGACATCAGAGCAGGCTAATGGGTAGAGCATGTGAAGTCTGTAGAATGCGTCTAAAGCATGGCCGACTGAAGTGGGTTGAACAGTGTGCAGAGTGTTGGAGAACAGAGGCGAGAACCCGGAAATGTAATGAATTGGGAGCAAACTGAGAGACAGCAGCTGAGAAAATTTCCAAAGGTTCAGGTTTGAGCATAATTAGCTGCGACATCAAGAGGGAATGCAGTGGAAATGGTCACATGGGCCCAGGGAGTGCAGTATCTGGTAAGGGCTCTGGAAAACCTAGGATGCTTTGATAGTCCTGATTGGGTACATAGATGGGAAGGAGAAAGAACAGCAGATGGTCCAACTGGAAGAGAAGACAGGCCTAGTGAGATGTTTGAGAAAGCCAATGCACTAGAAGTGGGACAGCCAGAGATCAAAGGAGGAGTCAAAATGGTTAACACAGGAAATTTGTGAAAAGAGGTGGCAAGGGGCTGAGAAAGACAAAAGAAGAGCAACAGGATGACGCTGAGTAAGAAGGCTGAAGGAAATGAGAGAAGGGTTGAAGTAAGAGTCGACTGGGCCTGTGGAGAGAATGTAATCTCGAAATCAGTGGACAAGAAAGAGAAAGAAATCCTGGGAATGAAAGCTACAGAGATGGCGAAGGAGAATGGGTGTATTCGCAGTAACTCAGAAGGGAGAATGTAGGGTGTGGAGTGGTGACTTTAGACAACCAATGGACTCAGTAGAGCAGATGGAGAGCCAGCTAGCTGGCAATGAAGGGAGCAGTCAGGGTATCTCAACAGGGATGGGGACATCCATGAGAGGCCAACTGAGTCCATCTGTGTCTTTGACGTGGTGGTTTTTTGTGGATCAGTGGTTTGATGGAGCTTGTGTCCCCTGAGGCCAAAAGCAGGCTGAAAAGTCCAAGAGGGTTGTGGTTTTCTACATGTACTGACAATGTTCCGAGGGAGGTTCAAATAGTGACGTAGTAGCGGGTACAGTCAGATGCGACCTCACTGGGAAGTCTTTGAAAGGACAGAAGGTGTGTAAGAAGGGAGGGAATGTTTTCAATTGGCATGGATTTGTGAATCAGCAAAGTGACCCACGTGGAAGGTAAGAAGGCACAACAGGCTGTCTGTTGGCAAAGCAGAAACATCAGCAGATATCGGGGGCACAGTGGGTGGCATTTGTAGCATTATGTCAGCTTAGAGGCTGCACAAATGGAGGAGAGGGAAGGCTGGAGAAGGCCCAGCCATGCCAAAAACAGGGGTGCTTGAGGGAAAGTGGGGTAAAAGGCCATGAGGACCTGGGTTGGAGAGAGACGAAGAGGGACAGGGTTGCACAGGAAGAGGCGATCTAAATGAGAACACTTGACAGGTCATCTAAGGACTCGAGGATGGACTCCAGGGGATTCAGTCCAGTGGAGTGGTGCCAAAGGTGTCTGGAAATGGCAGAGCATGGGTCAAGATCAATGTTGATGTGGTACGTCGGGACAGTTCTTCAATGTGGGCTTCTGCTATTCAATGATGGCAAAAAGAATGGCAGTTTTGGTGACACAGAACACCTTCCTAAAGTTTGCCCAGACCAGAAATCTGGCCAAACTGGCATGGTGTGAGCACTGCATAGCACAAAGTCATCATCACAGTGAAACTGGTACAAGTGGGTTTGTTCTGAGGGAGGGGATAGCAGAGGAGGAAGAGAAGAAGAGGATGGAGCACAGGACACAAGAGAGAAGAAGATCTTACCCTCAGAAGATCATCTTTGGTGAGGGGAGTATGGAAAAAGGAATAATGGAGTAAGTGTAGGGTCACGTTACGGAGTGCAGAGAAGAGAGCAATGGGCAGAGATGGGCTATGAAGTGCCAAGATGCTCCATAAAGCAAAAATGGAAGCGAGAAGAAGAGGAAGAAGGCAGTGAAGTGAGCTCTATGAGAAGCCCTTGTATAAATGAAGAGGGAAGAGAAAGAAACATCAGAATGGGAGAAGCTCAGGAAGCAGGTCTGAAAAGGAAGGTGGAGGTTAGATGTGAAGGAGATATCAGGAGTGTGAAAGGTGATGGATTTCACAAGGATGCTGGCAGGACAAGACAAAGGGAGGAGTCTCAGCAAGGAGAGGAGGTCGAAGAAGCGAGCATGTGGCATTGGAGGAAAGGTGACAGAAGCCATGCAGATGGCAGTTCAGAGTTGAGAGGCACACAGACACATAGAGAAGAGGTGGGTAGTTCGTCGAGAAAGCAGGGGACAGAGGGAAGACATGACTCACTTGAGGAAAAAGAGACAGAGTACAAAATTATGGGAAAGTGACCACTCAGAGAGTTAGCAGCATGAAACAGAAGGCAGTGGAAAGCACTGTAGGAAGCAGGCAAATGAAGAGTGCTCTCCAATGAAGGCAGGCTCATCAGCGACAGGGGGAGGAAGTACAGAGTGGTACAAGGTGGGTGTTCCAACAGAGGAAGGCTGGCAGGTTTCAGATGTGCCCAATGGAAGGAACTCAGGATGTGGAGCCCTGTTGGGAAGCAGTGGGATGCGGAGAAAAGCAAACGTGACAGAGAACAAAGGGTGGGACGGTATGACTGCTCTTGAGTGGTGTTCAAAGGCTGACTGTTTCTGCCGGGCATTTGGCTGGTATGGATCCGCTGAATAATGGTGGCTGTTTGGGGTCACGATCGCGATCGGTTTGGAACGGTTGGATGGGTGGACAGCGTGGGAGTAAATGGGGTGGGGCAGGCTGCAGAATGTACAGAGATGGACAGGAGACTGTTAAAGAAACTGGGATGGAACGGAGCCCATTAAATGATGACATTTGGAGGGTTCAGGGTTATGAACACAGGTAGAGGAAAGGCTGGAAGGACAAATGAATCCAACTCAGAGGAGAAGGAGTGTTGCTAAAGGAGACTGGAAGGTCCAAGTCCGGTTGGCAGAATAGCTGGAGAGGTATCGGGACCGAAGTAGGAAATCTGTGCATGGCCAGTGTGTCATATACACCGCAGACAGGCAGCCTGAGGAAGGATGATTGCAAGGGCCAAGTAACACGTGACCATGGCCAAAGACAGGGGAACATGGCTAAGAGTACGAGTGATTGGTAGCCGATGGTGCACTGAAGGCAAGAACTTGAGAGCGTGTCTGATGGTGCATGGTCTAGGTACAAGTCCGTATGGAAGGCAATAAAGGGACTGATTGCAATAGGCAGTCTTATATCAGACTAGGGAAGAAGTCAAGAAGTTTGAGAATGTGTAAGGTGCAACCACAAGGAGAAAAGAGAAAGGGAAGGGCAACGAGCACAGGTGTTCCCCTCTGCAGAGCAGTGATTCTTACCGAAGACTGGGGGTAGATTACACCGGGGGGACTGTGGGCATGAACCCCTGATGCAGGTCTATCAGAACATTTAGGGGCTGAGTTGGTTTCTGCATAAATATGACCCTGACAGATGAAGCTGACAGACACCCTTGGGGTCATGCATCCTTGGGGGACAATCACCAGGACAAGGTGAACAGTGGAGAGCAGGGGAAGACAGGAAGAGGGAGGAGACGGTGCTTGGGAAGATAGAAGCATGACACTGGAGAGAATCAGAGGTGGGAGGGAAGAAGGGAGGATCAGAAGGAGTTTGACACCGAACAAGTGGATGTAGTCCTGAAGGCATCTAAATTGAGCACTCTTGGTTGAGACTCATAGTGAGGTGGAGGGAGCAAAGACAGAAGGCAGTGGTTAGGGCACAGAGACAGACTGAGAAGCAAGACAGACCCATAAGGGAGTTACCATTACAGAGCTGACAGGTTGTGTGTGGCTGTTAGGCAACAGTGTTAGACAGAGTGTCCACGGTGGAGGTAGGGCCCAAGGAGAGGGAAGACAACATTAAAGAGAGCATTTTGGAAAGATGACTGTCATGTACGGTCGCTAGGAAAGACTGTGTGTGATGGAGCCAGCCTGAGAGCTGTGTGCACAGGAGGATAGTAGGGTGGGATGTGTGTCAGTTGGGTAAGGGGTGAAGCATGTGGGCAGGAGGCGTCGAGGCTGTGGGGACAGGAAAAGGTAGGAGAAGCGGAGGAAGAAGCTCGGTGAGAGCACTGCCTGACCAATCTGAAAAAAGAGATGTGACTGCACTCAGGAACGATCACAGAGAGGAAAAATTCTCAGGACCTGAATAAGATAGAAAATGTGTCTTGAGGGTCATGAACGCAAGTTGAAAGCATGGGCCACTGAAGTGGGTTGAACAGTGTGCGGGGTGTTCCAGAGGAGAGAACCGAGAAGTGTAGCGAATCAACGAAAGAGATTGAGATGGCATCTGAGAAAATGTCCGAGGGTTCAGGTTAGAACATAACGGACCAGGCTGTCAAGAGGGAATTCAGTGGAAATGGTCACATGGGCTCAGGGGGTCAGGTATCAGATAAGAGTTCTGGACAACCCAGGAGGCTTTGATAGTCCCAAGTCGGTGCATGGTTGAGAAGGAGAAAGAAGAGCAGATCGTCCATCAGAAAGAGAGAGGACAGGCTTACCAAGATGTTTGTAAAAGACAGTACACCAGAACTGAGACTGCCCAGAGACCAAAGGAGGAGTCAAAATGGATAATCCAGGAAGTTTGTGAAGAGTCAGAAAGGGGCTGAGAAAGATAAAGGAGGAGCAAGAGGACAACACTGATTAAGAGGGTGAAGGAAAAGAGAGGTGAGAGGAAGTGACAGCAGAGTCGGGCTGTGGAAAGAGTGCCATGTTGAAATGAGTGGAGAGAAGCAGGGCCAAGGAGGAGAGAGGAATCCCGGAGGTGAAAGCTAGAGAGATGGTGAAGGAGAACAGGAGTGTTGTCAGACGCCAGAAGGGAGAATGTAGGATGTCAAGTGGTGACTTCAGACAACCAATGGGCTCGGTGGAGCAGATGGGGAGCGAGCAAGCTGGCAATGGAGGACACAGTGAGGGTATGTCAACAGGGAAGGGGACATCCACTGGAGGCCGACTGAATCCATCTGTGGTCTTTGACATGGTTGGGTCCTATGAATGAATGCTTAGGTGGAGGCGGTATCCACTGAGGAGAAAAGCAGGCTCAAGGGTCCGGGAGGGCTCTGGTCCTCTATGTTTTACGTATACTGTGTGTTTTCCGAGTGAGGTACAAGTAGCCATGTAGTGGAGAGTGCTGGGTCAGAGGCGACCTCTCTAAGAAGAAGTCATAGAAAGAATAAAACGCATGTAGGATGGGAGAGAGTGTTTTGAATTAGCATGGCTTTGGCAATCAGCGAGAATGCACAATAGGCTGTTTGCTGACAAAGTAGGAACAGCAGCAAGTATCGGGGACAAAACAAGTGCCACGTGTAGCGTTAGGGTGAGGTTGGAGGCTAAGGAGATGGAGGAGAGGCAAGGCTGGAGAGGGCCCAATGAGGCCAAGGAGAGGAGTGCTTGAAGGAAAGTGGGGTAAAGGTCCGTGAGGACTTGGGTGGAAGAGAGGAAGAGAGACAGCATTGCACAGGAAGAGACGATCTAAATGAGGAACACCCGGCAGGTCATCTAAGGGACTGGAGGATGGACTCCAGTGGATTCAGTCCAGTAGAGAGGTGGCAAAGGTGTCTGCAAATGGCAGAGCATGGGTGGAAATCAATATTAAGGTGGTGTGTAGGGAAGGTTCTTCAAGGTGGGCTTCTGCTATTCAATGATGGTGACGACGATGGCAGCTTTGGTGATGCAGAACACCTTCCTAGAGGTTGCCCGGACGATAAATCTGGCCAAACGGGTATTGTATGAGCATTACACAGCACGAAGTCATTGTCATGACAGAACTGGCACAAGTGGCTTTGTTTTTAAAGAGGGCATAGCAGACGAGGAAGAGAAGAAGAGGATGGAGCACAGGACACAAGACAGAAGGTGTTACCATCAAAAGGTCAGGTTTGGAGAAAGGAGTATGGAAGGAGGAACAAGGGCATAACTACACGGTCTCATTACAGAGTGGAGAGAACAGCACAACTGGCGGAAATGTGCCATGAGGCACCACGATGCACCGTAAAGGCAAAATGGAAGCGAGAAGAAGAGGAAGAAGGTAGTGAAGTGGACTCTATGAGTAGTGAAGTGGACTCTATGAGAAGCCCTTGTGTAAATGAAGAGGGAAGAGGAAGAAACATCAGAACGTGAGCAGCTCAGGAAACAGGTGTGAAGGTGATGGTGGAGGTTAGACTTAAAGCAAATCTTAGGAGTGGGAAACTCATGGATTCCACAAGAATGCTGCCATGGGAAGACAAAGGGAAAACTCTGAGCAGGGAGACCAGGTCGAAGAAGAGAGCACGTGGTGCTGGAGGAAAGGTGACGAAAGCCATGGAGATGGCAGTTCAGAACTGAGAGGCATACAGAAATGTAGACAAAGTAGTGGCCAGAGGGAACACGGGCATGACCTGAGGAAAAAAAGGCAGAGTATGAAATAATGGGAAATTCACCATGCAGAGAGTTAGCAGTGTGAAACAGAAGGGATCGGGAAGCATCCGAAGAAGCAGGCCAATGAGAGTGCTTTCCAAGGGAGACACGCTGAACAGTGACACGGGGAGCAAGTAGCAGAGTGGGTGTTCCAACAGAGGAAGGCTGGTAGGTTTCCGATGTGCCCAGTGGAAAGAACTTAGGATGTGAAGCCCAGTCAGGAAGCAGTGGGATGCAGAGGAGAAGAGCAAACGTGACGGAGACCAATGGCTAGGAAGGCATTGCGGCTGTCAGAGCCTTGAGGAGGGGTGAAAGGTTGACTGTTTCTGCCAGACTTTTGGTGGTACGGATCCGTGAGATAATGGTGGCTGCTTGGGATCAGGATTGGGATCGGATTGGAATGGCTGGACAGGGGGACAGACTGGGAGGAAATTGGGTGGGGGTTGTAGAAAGTAGAGAGAGACGGACAGAAGTGGAGGCCGTGAGAAAATAGGATGGAACAGAGCCCCAGAAATGACGATGTGTTGACGGTTCAGGGAGATGAACACAGGTGCAGGAAAGGCTGGAAGGACGAGGGGAACCAACCGAGAGAAGAAAGAGTGTCGCTAGAGGAGAGTGGAAGGTCCACATCCAGTTGGCAGAACAGCTGGAGAGGCTTCGAGGGCAAGGCAGGAAGGCTGTGCAGAGTGAAGGTGTCATACACACTGCAGAAAGGCGCCTTGAAGACGGAGGATTACAAGCGCTAAGACATGACTGGGGCCGAAGACAGGGAGAAAATGCTGTAGAGCAGGAGTGGCTGGGAACCGATGGTGCACTGAAGGCAAGAACACTTGAGAGAGTGGTTGAGGGAGCAGGGTGTAGGCTCAAGTCAGTGTGGAAGGCAATGAGGGGACTCACTGCAAGGCAGATGGGCAGATGTATATCAGAGTAGGGAAAAGGTCAAGACGTTTGGGGAGAATGTGTAAAGTGCAACCAGAAGCAAGAAAGAGAAAAGGAATGGCAACGAGCAGAGGTGGTCATGTCTGGGGAGCAGTGATTCTCACCGAGGATGGGGGTGGGTGGTTTCACCCGAGGGGGGTTGTGGGCATGAACCCCTGAGGTGGGCCTATCAGAGCATCTAGGGGATGGGTGGGTTTCTGCTCAAAAACAACCCTGACAGATGAAGCTGATAGGCCCCCTTGGGGGTCATGCATCCTCGGGGGAGAATCACTGGGGGGGAGGGGACAGAGAAGAGTGGGGAAGACGGGAAGCAGCAGGAGATGGTGCATGGCAAGCTGGAGGCACGAGACTCGAGAAGGGGGTGGAAGGGAAGACCAGAGGAGGAGGAGTTTGATAGCGAGCAAATGGATGTAGCCGTGAAGGCACTTAAAGTGAGGACTGTCGCGTTAGGACTCATGGTCCGGTGGAGGGAGGGCAGAAGGAAGGGGGTGTTGAGGGAGGGCAGATGGAAGGCAGTGTTGGGAGCATAGAGACAGACTGAGAAGTGAGGCAGAGCCATAAGGGACTAACCATTATGTTGTGTGTGGCTGTTAGGAAGTAGCATTAGTTAGGGTGTCGATGCCCAAAGAGCAGAAAGAGAATATTAAAGAGAGCATTGTGGAAAGAGGAGTGTCAGGTAGGGTCGCAAGGAAAGAAGAGGGTGTGTTGGAGCCAGCCTGAGAGCTGTGTGCACAGCAGGATGGCAGAGTGGAACGCGTGTCAGTTGGGTGAGGGGTGAAGCATGGGACGGGGGGCACAAGCTCTGGGGACAGGACAAGGTAGGAGAAACGGAGAAAGAAGGCGAGGCAGAGCTTTCCCTGAACGATCTGACAGAAGCGGTCTGATTGTACTTAGGAATGATTGTAGAGGGGAAGAGTTCTCAGGACCTAAATAAGCTGTAGAATGAGTCGTGAGCGACATGAGTATGGGATGATGGTTAGAGCACATGGAGTCCATAGAGTAAGTCAAAAGCATGGCGCACTTAAGTGGGTTGAGCAATGGGCACCGTGTTGAAAAAAAGAGAGTAGGGAGGGGTAATGAAGTGATGCACGCGATTGAGATATAGTAGTTGAGAATCTTTTCTAGGGTTCAGGTTTCAGCGTAATTGGCAGGGATTTCGAGAGGGAATCCAGTGCAAATGGTCACATGGGCCCCAGCATGCAGGTGTCTGGTAAGGGCTCTGGACAACCTAGGAAGCTTTGATAGTCCTCAGCAAGTTCACGGTTGAGAAGAAAAAAGAGCAGAGAATGGTCCATCCAGAAGACAGCACAGGCTTACGGAGACGTTTTAGAAAGACAGTGCACGAGAAGTGGGATGGCTCAGAGACCAAAGGAGAAAGGAAAACGGCTACTCCTGGAAGTTTCCCAAAAAAGGGGGAAAGGGGCTGAGAAGGACGAAGGAGGAGCAAGCATAGGATGCTGAGTAAGAAGGGTGAAGGAAGCGAGAGGTAGGATGAAGTAACAGCGGAGTCGGGTTGTGGAGACAGTGCCATCTGGGAATCAGCACACAGAAGCAGGGCCAAAAAAGGGAAACGACATCCCGGGGATCAAAGGTGTAGTGATGGTGAAGGACAGAAAGAGTGTTGCCAGTATGTCAGACGGAAGTATGTAGGATGCCGAGTGGTGACTTCAGACACCAATGGACTCAGTAGAGAAGATGGGGAGCCAGGAAGCTGGCAATGGAGGGAACAGTGAGAGTATGTCCAAAAGGGATGGGGACATTGATGAGAGGCAGACTGAGTGCATGTGTTGTCTCTGACGTGGTTGGGGAACTGTGGATGAATGGTCAGATGGAGCCAGCATCCGCTGAGGACAAAAGCATGCTGAAAGGTCCAGGATAGCTGTGGTTGCCTATGTATACTGAGTGTTTTCTGAGGGAGGTGCAAGCAGCCAAGTAGTAGCGGGAGCTGGGTGAGATGCGACCTCACTGTGAAAAAATGACGGAGAGCACAGAAGCCCTGTAAGAGGGGTGGGAACATTTTGAGATCGCATGGGCTTGTGCATCAGCGAGGTGGTCCATTTGGAAGCTAACAATGCACAACAGGCTGTTTGTTGGCAAAGCAGAAACATCAACAGATATCCGGGGCCCAGCGGGTGGCCTTTGTAGCGTTAAGGTCAGCTTGGAGGCTGTGCAAATGGAGGACAGGGAAGCCTGAAGAAGACCCAGCCTTGCCAAGAAGAGGGGTGCTTGAGGCAAAGTGGGGTCAACGGCCATGAGGACCTGGGTTGGGGGAGGAAGAGGCACAGGGTTGCACAGGAAGAGACGATCTACATGAGAACACCTGACAGGTCATGTAAGGACTTGAGGATGGATTCCACAGGCTTCGGTCCAGGACAGTGGTGGCAAAGGTGTCTGAAAATGGTTGAGCATGGGTCGAAGTCATAGTTGATGTGGCGTGTTGGGAAAGTTCTTCAAGATGGGCTTCTGCTATTCCATGATGGCAAAGAAAATGGCGGTTTCGGTGACGCAGAACACCTTCCTACAGTTTGCCCAGACCAGAAATCTGGCCAAACGGGCATGGTGTGAGCACTGCATAGCACAAAGTCACCATCACAGTGAACCTGGTACAAGTCAGTCTGTTCTGAGGGAGGGGATAGCAGAGGAGGAAGAGACGAAGAGGATGGAGCACGGGACATAAGAGAGAAGGTCTTACCATCAGAAGGTCGTTTTGGAGGAAGGGAGTACGGAAGAAAGAATAATGGAGTAAGTGCAGGGTCTCGTTACGGAGTTAAGTGCTCAAGGGGCAGAGATGTGCCACGAGGTGCCACAATACTCTGTAAAGTCAAAAGGGAAGGGAGAAGACGAAGAAGGCAGTGAAGCAGGCTCTATGAGAAGCCCTTTTGTAAATGAAGAGGGAAGAGGAAGAAACATCAGAATGGGAGAAGCTCGGGAAGCAAGTCTCAAAAGGAAGGTGGAAGTTAGAGGTGAATAAGGTATCAGGAGTGTGTAAGGTCATGGATTCCACAAGGATGCTGACATGGCAAGACAAAGAGAGGAGTTTGAACAAGGAGAGCAGGCCGAAGAAGGGAGCATGTGACGCTGGAGGAAAGGTGACGGAAGCCATGGAGATGGCAGTTCAGAGCTGAGAGGCATATGGAAACGTACAGGAAAGGTGGGTTATCCATCGAGAAAGCAGGGGCCAGAGGGAAGACACGACTCACTTGAGGAAAAGGAGACAGAGTACAAAATTATGGGAAAGTGACCACTCAGAGATTTAGCAGTGTGAGACAGAAGGAATCAGGAAGCACCCAAGAAGCAGGTAAATGAGAGTGCTGTCGAAGGGAGACATGCTCAACAGTGACACGGGGAGCCAGTAGAAGAGTGGGTGCTCCAACAGAGAAATGCTCGTAGGTTTCCGATGTGCCCAGTGAAAAGAACTTAGGATGTGAGGAAGCAGTGGGATGCAGAGAAGAAGAGCAAACGTGACGGAGATGGGTAGGAAGGGACGGCGGCTGCCAGAGCCATGAGCGGGGCTGAAAGGGTAACTGTTTTTGCCAGACTTTTGGTGGTACGGATCCGTGAGATAATGGTGGCTGCTTGGGATCAGGATTGGGATCAGTTTGGAATGGCTGGACAGGGGACAACCTGGGAGGAAACTCAGTGGGTGTTGTAGAAAGGAGAGAGAGACGGACAGAAGTGGAGGCCGTGAGAGCAAATGGGATGGAACGGAGCCCACGAAATGATGATGTGTGGAGGGTTCAGGGAGATGAACACAGGTGCAGGAAAGGCTGGAAGGATGAGAAGACCCAACTGAAAAAAGAAGGAGTGTCGCTAGAGGAGAGTGGAAGGTCCACATCCAGTTGGCAGAACAGCTGGAGAGGCTTCGAGGGCGAGGTAGGAAGGCTGTGCAGAGTGAAGGTGTCATACACACTGCAGAAAGGTGCCTTGAAGAAGGAGGATTACAAGCGCTAAGACAGGACTGGGGCCGAAGACAGGGAGAAAATGCTGTAGAGCAGGAGTGGCTGGGAACCGATGGTGCACTGAAGGCAAGAACACTTGAGAGAGTGGTTGAGGGAGCAGGGTGTAGGCTCAAGTCAGTGTGGAAGGCAATGAGGGGACTCACTGCAAGGCAGATGGGCAGATGTATATCAGAGTAGGGAAAAGGTCAAGACGTTTGGGGAGAATGTGTAAAGTGCAACCAGAAGCAAGAAAGAGAAAAGGAATGGCAACGAGCAGAGGTGGTCATGTCTGGGGAGCAGTGATTCTCACCGAGGATGGGGATGGGTGGGTTTCACCCGAGGGGGGTTGTGGGCATGAACCCCTGAGGTGGGCCTATCAGAGCATCTAGGGGATGGGTGGGTTTCTGCTCAAAAACAACCCTGACAGATGAAGCTGATAGACCCCCTTGGGGGTCATGCATCCTCGGGTGAGAATCACCGTGGGGGGGGGACAGAGAAGAGCGGGGAAGACGGGAGTAGGAGGCGATAGAGGCACGAGACTCGAGATAGGGGTGGAAGGGAAGACCAGAGGAGGAGGAGGAGTTCAACAGCCAGCAAATGGATGTAGCCGTGAAGGCACCTAAAGTGAGGACTGTCGTGTTGGGACTCATGGTCCGGTGGAGGGACGGCAGATGGAAGGCGGTGTTGAGGGAGGGCAGATGGAAGGCAGTTTTGAGAGCACAGAGACAGACTGAGAAGTGAAATAGAGCCATATAAGGGAGTAACCATTACATAGCCGACGGGTTGTATGTGGCTGTTAGGAAGTAGCATTAGTTAGGGTGTTGATGCTACAGGTAGGGCCCAAAGAGGGGAAACAGAAGATTAAAGAGAGCATTGTGGAAAGAGGAGTCTCAGGTAGGGTCGCAAGGAAAGAAGAGGGTGCGTTGGAGCCAGCAGGAGAGCTGTGTGCAGAGTAGGATAGCACGGCGGAACGTGTGTCAGTGGTGTAAGGGGTGAAGCATAGGATGGGGGGCACAAGCTCTGGGGACAGGACAAGGCAGGAGAAGCAGAGAAAGAAGACAAGGCAGAGTCTTCTCTGAACAATCTGACAGAAGAGGTCTGATTGCACTTAGGAATGATTATAGAGGGGAAGAGTTCTCAGGACCTAAATAAGCTGGAGAATGAGTCATGAGCCACATGAGTATAGGATGATGGCTAGAGCACATGGAGTCAATAGAGTAAGTCGAAAGCATGGCAGAGTGAAGTGAGTTGAGGAATGTGCGCTGTGTTGAAGAAAAGAGAACATAGAAGTGTAATGAAGTGAGGCACGGCATTGAGAGATGGTAGGTGAGAAACTTCTCTAGGGTTCAGGTTTCAGCGTAATTGGCAGGGACTTCGAGAGGGAACCCAGTGGAAATGGTCACATGGGCCCCAGTAGTCATGTGTCTGGTAGGGATTCTGGAAAACCTAGGTAGCTTTGATAGTCCTGAGTGTGTGCATCATTCAGAAGAAGAAAGAAAAGCAGAGGATAGTCCATCCAGAAGACAGCACAGGCTTACTGAGACATTGTAGAAAGACGGTGCATCAGAAGTGGGATGGCCCAGAGACCAAAGAAGGAGTGAAAACAGCAAATCCAGGAAGTTTGCCAAAAAAGCGGGAAAGAGGCTGAGAAAGACAAAGGAGGAGCAAGCATAGGATGCTTAGTAAGAAGGGTGAAGGAAGCTAGAGTTAGCCTGAAGTAACAAAGGAGGTGAGTTGTGGAAAGAGTGGCATCTGAGAATCAGTGCACAGAAGCAGGGCCAAAAAAGGAAACGACATCCTGGGGATCAAAGGTGTAGCGATGGTCACGGAGAGAAAGAGTGTTACCGGTATGTCAGAAGGGAGAATGTCGGATGTCGAGTGGTGACTTCAGACAACCAATGGACTCAGTAGAGAGGATGGGGAGCCAGCAAGCTGGCAATGGAGGGAGCATTGAGGGTATGTCCAAAAGGGATGGGGACATTGATGAGAGGCAGACTGAGTCCATCAGTTGTCTTTGACGTGGTCGGGAACCTGTGGATCAATGGTTTGATGGAGCCAGCATCCGCTGAGGACAAAAGCATGCTGAAAGGTCCAGGATAGCTGTGGTCGCCTATGTATACTGAGTGCTTTCTGAGGGACGTGCAAGCAGCCAAGTAGTAGCAGGTGCTGGATGAGATGCGACCTCACTGTGAAAAAATGGCAGAGAGCACAGAAAGCGCCTAAGAGGGGAGAGGACATTTTTCAAATAGCATGGGCTTCTGAATCAGCGAGGTGGTCCACGTGGAAGCTAACAATGCACAACAGGCTGTTTGTTGGCAATAGGGAAACATCAACAGATATCCGGGGCCCAGCGGGTGGCCTTTGTAGTGTTAAGGTCAGCTTGGAGGCTGTGCAAATGGAGGACAGAAGCCTGGAGAAGACCCAGCCATGCCAAGAAGAGGGGTGCTTGAGGCAAAGTGTGGTAAAGGTCCATGAGGACCTGGGTTGGAGGGACGATGAGGCACAGTGTTGCACAGGAAGAGACGATCTATACGAGAACAGCTTACAGGTCGTCTAAGGACTCGAGGATGGACTCCTGGGGCTTCAGTCCAGTAGAGCAGTGGCAAAGGTATCTGGGAATGGCAGAGCATGGGTCGAAATCAATATTGATGTGGCGTGTTGGGAAAGTTCTTCAAGATGGGCTTCTGCTATTCGATGATGGCAAAGAAAATGGTGGTTTGGTGATGCAGAACACCTTCTTAGAGTTTTCCCAGGCCAGAAATCTGGCCAAATGGGTATGGTGGGAGCACTGCATAGCACAAAGTCATAGTCACAGTGAAACTGGTGCAAGTCGGGTTGTTTTGAGGGCGGGGATAGCAGAGGAGTAGAAGAATAGGATGAGCACGGGACACAAGAGAGAAGGTCTTACCATTAGAAGGTAGTTTGGGGGGAAGGGAGTACGGACGCAACAACAATGGAGTATGTGCAGGATCTTGTTACAGAGTAGAGAGAAGAGCACAAGGGGCAGAGATGTGCCACGAGGTGCCATTATGCTCTGTAGAGTCAACATGGAAGCGAGAAGATGAAGAAGGCAGTGAAGTGGGCTGTATGAGAAGCCCTTGTGTAAGTCAAGAGGGAAGAGGAAGAAACATCAGAATGGGAGAAGCTCGGGAAGCAGGTCTGAAAAGGAAAGTGGAGGTTAGAGCTGAATGAGATACCAGCAGTGGGAAAGGTCATGGATTCCAGAAGGATGCTGGTAGGGCAAGACAAAGAGAGGAGTTTGAACAAGGAGACCACGTTGAAGAAGGGAGCATGTGGCGCTGGAGGAAAGGTAACGGAAGCCATGGAGATGGCAGTTTGGAGCTAAGAGGCATACAGAAACATAGAGAAGAGGTGGGTTATCTGTTGAGAAAGCAGGGGCCAGGGGGAAGACAGGACACACTTGAGGAAAAGGAGACAGAGTACAAAATTATGGGAAAGTGACCACTCAGAGAGTTAGCAGCATGAGACAGAAGGGAGCTGAAATCAATCGAAGAAGCAGGCAAATGAGAGTGCTCTCGAACGAACACAGGCCTAACAGCGACAGAGAGAGTAAGTAGAAAGTGGGTGTGCCAACATAGGAAGGCTGGCAGGTCTCAGATGTGCCCAGTGGACAGAATGTAGGATGTGAAGCCCCACTGGGAAGCAGTGGGATGCAGAGAAGAGCAAGCATGAGGGACAGGAAAGGGTGGGAAGGTATGGCTGCTCTTGAGTGGTGTTGAAAGACTGTTTCTGCCCGGGGTTCGGTTGGTACAGATCCGTTGAATAATGGTGGCTGTTTGGGGTCAGGATTAGGATCACTTTGGAACCGTCAGATGGCTGGACAGGGTGGGAGGAACCGGGGTAGGGGGGCAGGCTGCAGAATGTAGAGAGAGGGACAGAAGTGGAGTCTGTGAGAGAAAATGGGATGGAACGAAGCCTGTTAAATGATGATGTGTGGAGGGTTCAGGGAGATGAACACAGGTAGAGGAATGGCTGGAAGGGCTAGTGGATCAAACTGAGAGAAGGAGTGTTACTAGAGGAGAATGGAAGGTCCAAGTCGGGTTGGCAGAATAGCTGGAGAGGCACAGGGGCCGAAGGAGGAAGTCTGTGCATGGTCAGTGTCTCATATACACCGCAGACAGGCAGCCTGAGGAAGGATGATTGTAAGGGCCAAGTGACACGTGACTGTGGCCAAAGACAGGGGAACATGGCTAAGAGTACGAGTGGTTGGTAGCCGATGGTGCGTTGAAGGCAAGAACTTGAGAGTGTGCCTGAGGGTGCATGGTCTAGGCACAAGTCTGTATGGAAGGCAATAAAGGGACTGAGTGCAAGGCAGATGGGCAGTATTATAACAGATTAGGGAAAAAGTCAAGATGTTTGAGAACATGTAAGGTGCAACCACAAGGAGAAAAGAGAAAGGGAAGGGCAACGAGCACAAGTGTTCCCCTTTGCATAGCAGTGATTCTTAAGGATGATGCAGGGATTTGACCTGAGGGGACTGGACATCAACCCCTGAGGCGGTTCTATCAGAACATCTAGGCGCTGAGTGGGTTTGTGCTCAAATACGATCCTGTCAGATGAAGCTGATAAAGCCCATTAGGGGTTATGCATCCTCAGGGGACAATGACGGGGGTCAGGGGAACAGTGGAGAGCTGGGGAGGATGGGAAGCTGGAGGCGATAGTCCTTCGGACGATGGAGGCACGAGACTGGCGAGAGTCAGAGATGGGAGGGAAGAAGGTAGGATCAGGAGGAGTTTGACACCGAACAAATGGATGTAACACTGAAGGCACATTTCGTTGCGACTCACAGTAAGGTGGAGAAAGCAAAGATAGAAGGCAGTGTTTAGGGCATAGAGATAGACTGAGAAGGAAGGCAGACCCATAAGGGAGTTACCATTACAGGGCTGACAGGTCATGTGTGGCTGTTAAGCAATAGTGTTAGACAGAGTGTCCATGGTTGAGGTAGGGCCAAAGGAGAGGGAAGACAACATTAAAGAGAGCATTTTGGAAAGACGACTGTCACATACGGTCACTAGGAAAGACAGTCTGTGTGATGGAGCCAGCCTGAGAGCTGTGTGCACAGGAGGATAGCAGGGTAGAATGGGTGTCAGTTGGGTAAGGGGTGAAGCATGTGGGTAGGAGGCATCCACGTGCTGGGGACAGGAAAAGGTAGGAGAAGCGGAGGAAGAAGCTTGGTGAGAGTGTTGCCTGACCAATCTGAAAAAAGAGGTGTGATTACACTCAGGAACGATCACAGAGAGGAAAAATCCCCAGGACCTGAATAAGATAGAAAATGTGTCTTGAGGGTCATGAGTGTGGGCTGGTGGGTAGATCACGAGGAGTCCGTCCATAGCATAAGTTGAACGCACAGCTGACTGAAGTGAGTTGAACAGTCTGCGGGGTGTTCAAGAAGACAGGAGAGAATGGAGAAGTGTAATGAATCGAGGGAAGAGACTGAGAGACGGCATCTGAGAAAATGTCCAAGGGTTGAGTCTGAGCATAACTGGCCCGGCTGTTGAGGGAATTCAGTGGAAATGGTCACATGGTCACATGGACCCAGGGAGTCAGGTATCAGATAAGGGTTCCGGACAACCCAGGAGGCTTTGATAGTCCCGAGTCAGTGCATGGTTGAGAAGGAGAAAGAAGAGCAGATCGTCCATCAGAAACAGAGAGGACAGGCTTACCAAGATGTTTGCGAAAGACAGTACACCAGAACTGAGACTGCCCAGACACCACAGGAGGAGTCAAAATGGATAATCCAGGAAGTTTGTGAAGAGTCAGAAAGGGGCTGAGAAAGATAAAGGAGGAGCAAGAGGACAACACTGATTAAGAGGGTGAAGGAAAAGAGAGGTGGGAGGAAGTGACAGCAGAGTCAGATTGTGGAGAGAGTGCCATCTTGAAATGAGTGGAGAGAAGCAGGGCCAAGAAAGAGAGAGGAATCCTGGGGGTGAAAGCTAGAGAGATGGTGAAGGAGAAAAGGAGTGTTGCCAGTACACCAGAAGGGAGAATGTAGGATGTCGAGTGGTGACTTCAGACAACCAGTGGGCTCAGTAGAGCAGATGGGGAGCCAGCAAGCTGGCAATGGAGGACACAGTGAGGGTATGTCAACAGGGATCGGGACATCCAGTAGAGGCCTACTCAGTCCATCTGTGGTCCTTGACGTGGTTGGGTCCTGTGCATGAATGCTGAGGTGGAGGCCGTATCTCCTGAGGACAAAAGCAGCCTCAAGGGTCCAGGAGGTCTCTGGTCCTCTACGTATACTGCGTGTTTTCCAAGGGAGACACAGGTAGCCACGTAGTAGACAGTGCTGGGTGAGAGGCGACCTCACTAAGAAGTGACTGAAAGTATAAAAGGAGTGCAGGAGGGACAGAGTGTTTTGAATTTGCATGGGTCTGGCAATCAGCTACATGGCCTGTGTGAAAGGTAAGAATGCATTAAGAGGCTGTTTGCTGACATAGTGGGAACAAGAGCAAGTATGGGGGCACAGCAGGTGGTACATGTAGCATTAGGGTGAGGTTGGAGGCTATGGAAATGGAGGAGACGGAAGGCCAGAGAAGGCCCAACCAGGCCAAGGAGAGGGGTGCTTGAGGGAAAGTGGCGTAAAGGGCCATGAGTACTTGGGTGGAAGAGAGGAAGAGAGACAGCATTGCACAGGAAGAGACGATCTAAATAAGGAACACCCGGCAGGTCATCTAAGGGACTTGAGGATGGACTCCAGTGGATTCAGTCCAGTAGAGAGGTGGCAAAGGTGTCTGCAAATGGCAGAGCATGGGTGGAAATCAATATTAAGGTGGTGTGTAGGGAAGGTTCTTCATGGTGGGCTTCTGCTATTCAATGATGGTGACGACGATGGCAGCTTTGGTGATGCAGAACACCTTCCTAGAGGTTGCCCGGATGAGAAATCTGGCCAAATGGGTACTGTGCGAGTGTTACACAGCATGAAGTCATTGTCGTGATGGAACTGGCACAAGTGGCATTGTTCTTAAAGAGGGCATAGCAGACGAGGAAGAGAAGAAGAGGATGGAGCACAGGACACAAAGACAGAGGAGGTGTTCATCATCAGAAGGTAGTATTTGGAGAAAGGAGTATGGAAGGAGAAACAAGGGCATAACTACACGGTCTCATTACAGAGTGGAGAGAAGAGCACAACTGGCGGAAATGTGCCATGAGGCACCATGATGCACCGTAAAGGCAAAATGGAAGCGAGAAGAAGAGGAAGAAGGTATTGAAGTGGACTCTATGAGAAGCCCTTGGATAAATGAAGAGGGAAGAAGAAACATGATAATGTTAGCAGCTCAGGAAACAGGTGTGAAATGGAAGGTTAGACATAAAGGAAATATCCGGAGTGGGAAACTCATGGATTCCACAAGGATGCCGCCAGGGGAACAGAAAGGGAAGACTCTGAGCACCGAGAGCTTGTCGAAGAAGACAGCACGTGGCACTGGGTGAAAGGTGATGGAAGCCATGGGGATGGCAGTTCGGAGCTGAGAAGTATGTAGAAACGTAGAGAAAAGGTGGGTTGTCCGTGGGGAAATTAGAGGCCAGAGGGAAGACGCGTGTCACCTGAGGAAAAGAAGGCAGAGCATGAAGTTATGGGAAATTCACCATGCAGAGAGTTAGTAGCGCGAAACAGAAGGGATCGGGAAGCACCTGAGGAAGCAGGCCAATGAGAGTGGTGTCCAGGGGAGACACGCTGAAGAGTGACATGGGGAGCAAGTAGAAGAGTGGGTGTTCCAACAGAGGAACACTGGTAGGTTTTCGATGTGCCCAGTGAAAAGAACTTAAGTTGTGAAACCCCGTCGGGAAGCAGTGGGATGCAGAGGAGAAGAGCAAATATGACAGAGAGTGATGATGGGTAGGAAGGTAAGGCGGCTGTGAGAGCCATGATGGGAGCTGAAAGGATGACTGTTCCTGCCAGATTTTTGGTGGTACGGATCCGTGATACAATGGTGGCTGCTTAGGATCAGGATTGGGATCGGTTTGGAATGGCTGGACAGGGAGACAGCCTGGGGGGAAACTAGGTGGGGGTTGTAGAAAGGAGAGAGAGACGGACAGAAGTGGAGGCCATGAGAGAAAATGGGATGGAACGGAGCCCATGAAATGATGATGTGTGGAGGGTTCAGGGAGATGAACACAGGTGCAGAAAAGGCTAGAAGGATGAGTGGACCCAACTGAGAGAAGAAGGAGTGTCGCTAGAGGAGAGTGAAAGGTCCACATCCAGTTGGCAGAACAGCTGGAGAGGCTTCGAGGGCGAGGTAGGAAGGCTGTGCAGAGTGAAGGTGTCATACACACCGCAGAAAGGCACCTTGAAGAAGGAGGATTACAAGCGCTAAGACATGACTGGGGCCGAAGACAGGGAGAAAATGCTGTAGAGCAGGAGTGGCTGGGAACTGATGGTGCACTGAAGGCAAGAACACTTGAGAGAGTGGTTGAGGGAGCAGGGTATAGGCTCAAGTCAGTGTGGAAGGCAATGAGGGGACTCACTGCAAGGCAGATGGGCAGATGTATATCAGAGTAGGGAAAAGGTCAAGACGTTTGGGGAGAATGTGTAAAGTGCAACCAGAAGCAAGAAAGAGAAAAGGAATGACAACGAGCAGAGGTGGTCATGTCTGGGGAGCAGTGATTCTCACCGAGGATGGGGGTGGGTGGGTTTCACCCGAGGGGGGTTGTGGGCATGAACCCCTGAGGCGGGCCTATCAGAGCATCTAGGGGATGAGCGGCATTCTGCTCAAAAACAACCCTGACAGATGAAGCTGATAGACCCCCTTGGAGGTCATGCATCCTCGGGGGAGAATCACCGGGGGGAGGGGGACAGAGAAGAGCAGGGAAGACAGGAAGCTGGAGGTGATGGTGTTTGCCTAGCTGGAGCCAACAGACTCGAGATAGGGGTGGAAGGGAAGAAGAGAGGAGGAGGAGGAGTTCGACAGCCAGCAAATGGATGTAGCCGTGAAGGCACTTAAAGTGAGGACTGTCGTGTTGGGACTCGTGGTCCAGTGGCGAGAGGGCAGATGGAAGGGGGTGTTGAGGGAGGGCAGATGGAAGGCAGTGTTGGGACCATAGAGATAGACTGAGAACTCAGGCAGAGCCATAAGGGAGTAACCATTATGTGGCCGACAGGTTGTCTGTGGCCATCAGGAAATAGCATTAGTTAAGGTGTCGATGCTGGAGGTAGGGCCCAAAAGGGGAAAGAGAACACTAAGGAGAGCATTGTGGAAAGAGGAGTGTCAGGTAGCGTCACAAGGAAAGAAGAGGGTGCGTTGGAGCCAGCCTGAGAGCTGTGTACACAGTAGGATGGCAGGGAGGAACGTGTGTCAGTTGGGTGAGCATGGGACAGCGGGCACAAGCTCTGGTGACAGGACAAGGTAGGAGAAGCAGAGAAAGAAGGGAAGGCAGAGCTTTCCCTGAACGATCTGGCACAAGAGGTCTGATTACACTTGGGAATGATTCTAGAGGGGAAGAGTTCAGAAGACTTAAATAAGCCGGAGAATGAGTCGTGGGCGACACGAGTGTTGGATGATGGGTAGAGCACATGGAGTTCATAGAGTAAGTCGAAAGCATGGCAGACTGAAGTGGGTTGAACAATGGGCGCTGTGTTGAACAAAGGAGGACAAAGAAGTGTAATGAAGTGAGGCACGAGACTGAGAGGTGGTAGGTTAGAAATTTTCCTAGGGTTAAGGTTTCAGCATAATTGGCAGGGACTCTGAGAGGAAATCCAGTGTAAATGGTCACATGGGCCCAAGCAGTCAGGTGTCTGGTAAGGGCTCTGGAAAACCTGGCTAGTTTTGATAGTCCTCAGCAGGTGCATCCTTGAGAAGAAGAAAGAAGAACAGAGGATGGTCCATCCAGAAGACAGCACAGGCTTACTCAGATGTTTGAGAAAGATGGGGGACCAGAAGTGGGATGGCCCAGAGACCAAAGGAGGAATGAAAACGGCAAATCCAGGAAGTTTACCAAAAAAGGGGGAAAGGAGCTGAGAAAGACAATGAGGAGCAAGCACAGGATGCTCACTAAGAAGGGTGAGGGAAGCGAGAGGTAGGATGAAGTAATAGCGGAGTGGGGTTGTGGAGAGAGTGGTATCTGGGAATCAGCGCACAGAAGCAGGGCTAAAAAAGGGAAACGACATCCCGGCGATCAAAGGTGTAGCGATGGTCAAGAACAGAAAGAGTGTTACCAGTATGTCAGAAGGGAGAATGTAGGATGTCCAGTGGTGACTTCAGACAACCAATGGAGTCAGTAGAGAAGATGGGGGGCCAGCAAGCTGGAAATAGACGGAACAGTGAGGCTATGTCCAAAAGGGATGGGGACATTGATGAGAGGCAGAATGAGTGTATGCGTTGTCTATGACGTGGTTTCTGACCTGTGGATGAATGGTTAGATGGAGCCAGCATCCGCTGAGAACAAAAGTATGCTGAAAGGTCCAGGATAGCTGTGGTCGCCTATGTATGCTGAATGTTTTCTGAGGGAGGTGCAAATAGCCAATTAGTAGTGGGTACTGGGTGAGATGCGACCTTATTGTGAAAAAATGATGGAGAGCACGGAAGGCGTGTATGAGGGGAGAGAACGTTTTTCAAATAGCATGGGCTTGTGAATCAGCGAGGTGGTCCACGTGGAAGCTAGGAATGCACAGCAGGCTGTTTGTTGGCAAAGCAGAAACATTACCAGATATCCGGGGCCCAGCAGGTGGCCTTTGTAGCATTAAGGTCAGCTTGGAGGCTGTGCAAATGGAGGAGAGGGAAGCCAGGAGAAGACCCAGCCATGCCAAGAAGAGGGGTGCTTGAGGTAAAGTGGGGTAAACGGCCAGGAGGACCTGGGTTGGAGGGAGGAAGAGGCACAGTGTTGCACAGGAAGAGACGATCTACATGAAGACACCTGACAGGTGATCTAAGGACTTGAGGATGGACTCCAGGGCCTTCAATCCAGTAGAGCGGTGGCAAAGGTGTCTGGAAATGGCAGAGCATGCGTCAAACTCAATGCTGATGTGGCGTGTTGGGAAAGTTCTTCAAGGTGGGTTTCTGCTATTGTATGATGGCAAAGAAAATGGTGGTTTTGGTGATGCAGAACACCTTCCTAAAGTTTTCGCAGACCAGAAATCTGGCCAAATGGGTATGATGTGAGCACTGAATAGCAGAAAATGATCGTCACAGTGAACCTGGTACAAGTCGGTTTGTTCTGGGGGAGTGGATAATAGAGGAGGAAGAAAAGAAGAGGATGGAGCACGGGAGACAAGAGACAAGGTCTTACCATCAGAAGGTCGTTTTCAAGGAAGGAAATACAGAACAAAGAATAATGGATTAAGTGCAGGGTCTCGTTACGGAGTGGAGAGAAAAGCACAAGGGGTGGAGATGTGCAACGAGGTCCCACGACATGCTATGATAGTCTGTAAAGTCAACATGGAAGCAAAACGACGAAGAAACATAAGAATGGGAGAACCTCGGGAAGCAGGTATGAAAAGGAAGGTGGAGGTTAGAGCTGAATGAGATACCAGGAGTGCGAAAAGTTATGGAATGCAAAACGATGCGGGCAGGGCAAGACAAAGGGAGGAGTTTGAACAAGGAGACCAGGTCGAAGGAGGGAGCATGTGGCGCTGGAGGAACGGTGACGGAAGCCATGGAGATGGCAGTTCGGAGCTCAGAGGCACGGGGAAATGTAGAGAAGAGGTGGGTTATCCGTCGAGAAAGCAGGGGCCACGCGGAAGACACGACATACTTGAGGAAAAGGAGACAGAGTACAAAATTATGTGAAAGTGGCCACTCAGAGAGTTCGCAGCGTGAGACAGAAGGGAGTGGAAATCAACCGAAGAAGCAAGGAAATGACAGTGCTCTCCAACAAACGCAGGCTTTACAGAGACAGGGAGAGCAAGTAGAGAGTGGTAGAGAGGGGGTGTTCCAACAGAGGAAGGCTGGCAGGTTTCTGATGTGCCCAGTGGTAGGATGTGAAGTCACGTTTGGAAGCAGTGGGATGCAGAGAAGAGCAAGCGTGATGGACAGCAAAGGGTGGGAAGGTACGGCTGGTCTTGAGTGGTGTTGAAAGGCTGTTTTTGCCAGGCTTTTGGCTGGTACAGATCCGTTGAATAATGGTGGCTGTTTGGGGTCAGGACTGTGATCAGTTTGGAACGGTCGGATGGCTGGATAGGGTTGGAGGAACGGGGGGGAGCCGGGCTGCAGAATGTAGAGAGAGGGACAGAAGTGGAGACTGTGAGAGAAAATGGGATGGAACAGAGCCTGTTAAATGATGATGTTTGGGGGGTTTGAGGGAGACAAACACAGGTGGAGGAAAGGCTGGAAGGACTAGTGGATCCAACTTAAAGGAGGTGTGTTACTAGAGGAGAGTGGAAGGTGCAAGTCCAGTTGGCAGAATAGCTGGAGCGGCATGGGGACTGAAGTAGGAAGTCTGTGCATGACAAGTGTGTCATATACACCGCAGACAGGCAGCCTGAGGAAGACGATTGCAAGGGCCAAGTAACACGTGACTGTGGCCAAAGACAAGGGAACATGGCTAAGAGTATGAGTGGTCGGGAGCCGATGGTGCGTTGAGGGCAAGAACTTGAGAGCGTGCCTGACGGTACCTGGTCTAGGCACAAGTCCATGTGGAAGGCAATACAGGGACTGATTGCAAGGCAGATGGGCAGTCTTAGACTAGGAAAGAAGCCAAGATGTTCGAGAATCTGCAAGGTGCAACCGCAAGGAGGAAAGATAAAGGGAAGGGCAACGAACAAAAGTGGTCGCCTCTGCAGAGCAGTGAGTCTTACCAACGATGGGGGGATTTCACTTGACGGACTGTGGGCATGAAGCCCTGAGGCAGGCCTATCAGAACATCTAGGGGCTGAGCAGGTTGCTGCACAAATATGACCCTGACAGACGCCCTTGGGGTCATGCATCCTCGGGGGACAATCACTGGGACAAGGGGAACACTGGAGAGCGGGGGAAGATGGGAAGCGGGAGGCGATGGTGCTTGGCAAGATGGAAGCATGACACTGGAGAGAGTCAGAGGTGGGAGGGAAGAAGGCAGGATCAGGAGGCGTTTGACACCGAACAAATGGATGTAACCGGGAAGGCACCTAAATTGAGCACTCTTTGGTTGAGACTCAGAGTGAGGTGGAAAGAGCAAAGATAGAAGGCAGTGTTTAAGGGATACAGACAGACTGAGAAGCAAGGCAGACTCATAAGGCAGTTACCATTACAGGGCTGACAGGTCGTGTGTGGCTGTTAGGGAACAGTGTTAGAAAGAGTGTCCACGGTGTAGGCAGGGCCCAAGGAGAGGGAAGACAACATTAAAGAGAGCATTTTGGAAAGACGAGTGTCACGTACGGTCGCTAGGAAAGACGGTCTGTGTGATGGAGCCAGCCTGAGAGCTTTGTGCACAGGAGGACAGCAGGGTGGAATGTGTGTCAGTTGGGCAAGGGGTGAAGCATGTGGGCAGGAGGCGTGGAGGGTCTGGGGACAGGAAAAGGTAGGAGAAGCGGAGGAAGAAACTCGGTGAGAGCGTTGCCTGACCAATCTGAAAAAAGAGGTGTGATTCCACTCAGGAACGATCACAGAAAGGAAAAATCCTCAGGGCCTGAATAAGATAGAAAATGTGTCTTGAGGGTCATGAGTGTGGGCTAGTGGGTAGATCGTGAGGAGTCCATAGCGCAAGTTGAAAGCACAGCTGACTGAAGTGGGTTCAACATTCAGCAGGGTGTTCAAGAAGAGAAGAGAGAACGGAGAAGTGTAATGAACCAAGAGAAGAAATTGAGAGATGGCATCTGACAAAATGCCCGAGGGTTCAGGTTACAGCATAATTGGCCAGGCTGTTGAGAGGGAATTCAGTGGAAATGGTCACATGGGCTCAGGGGGTCAGGTATCAGATAAGGGTTCTGGACAACCCAGGAGGCTTTGATAGTCCCGAGTCGGTGCATGGTTGAGGAGAAAGAAGAGCAGATCGTCCATCAGAAAGAGAGAGGACAGGCTTACCAAGATGTTTGTGAAAGACAGTACACCAGAACTGAGACTGCCCAGACACCACAGGAGGAGTCAAAATGGATAATCCAGGAAGTTTGTGAAGAGTCAGAAAGGGGCTGAGAAAGATAAAGGAGGAGCAAGAGGACAATACTGATTAAGAGGGTGAAGGAAAAGAGAGGTGGGAGGAAGTGACAGCAGAGTCGGGTTATGGAAAGAGTGCCATCTTGAAATGAGTGGAGAGAAGCAGGGCCAAGAAAGAGAGAGGAATCCTGGGGGTGAAAGCTAGAGAGATGGTGAAGGAGAACAGGAGTGCTGCCAGTACGCCAGAAGGGAGAATATAGGATGTCGAGTGGTGACTTCAGACAACCAATGGGCTCAGTAGAGCAGATGGGGAGCCAGCAAGCTGGCAATGGAGGGCCCAGTAAGGGTATTTCAACAGGGATGGTGACACCCAGTAGAGGCCTACTCAATACAACTGTGGTCTTTGACATGGTTGTGTCCTGTGTATGAATGCTCAGGTGGAGGCCGTATCCTTTGAGGAGAAAAGCAGGTTCAAGGGTCAGGAGGGCTCTGGTCCTCTACGTATACTGCGTGTTTTCCAAGGGAGACACAGGTAGCCACGTAGTAGACAGTGCTGGGTGAGAGGCGACGTCACTAAGAAGTGACTCAAAGTATAAAAGGTATGCAGGAGGGACAGAGTGTTTTGAATTGGCATGGGTTTGGCAATCAGCTAGGTGGCCTATGTGGAAGGTAAGAATGCATTAACAGGCTGTTTGCTGGCGTGGTAGAAATAAGAGCAAGCATTGGGGGCACAGGAGGTGCCACGTGTATCATTAGGGTGAGGTTGGAAGCTATGGAAATGAAGGAGACGGAAGGCCAGAGAAGGCAAAACGAGGCCAAGGAGAGGGAAGCTTGAGGGAAAGTGGGGTAAAGGGCCATGACGACTTGGGTGGAAGAGAGGAAGAGAGACAGCATTGCACAGGAAGAGACGATCTAAATAAGGAACACCCGGCAGGTCATCTAAGGGACTTGAGGATGGACTCCAGTGGATTCAGTCCAGTAGAGAGGTGGCAAAGGTGTCTGCAAATGGCAGAGCATGGGTGGAAATCAACATTAATGTGGTGTGTAGGGAAGGTTCTTCAAAGTGGGCTTCTGCTATTCAATGATGGTGATGACGATGGCAGCTTTGGTGATGCAAAACACCTTCCTAAAGGTTGCCCAGAGGAGAAATGTAGCCAAACGGGTATTGTGTGAGCGTTACACAGCACGCAATCATTGTCATGATGGAACTGGCACAAGTGGCTTTGTTTTTAAAGAGGGCATAGCAGATGAGGAAGAGAAGAAGAGAATGGAGCACAGGACACAAGACACAGGAAGGAGCTCATCATTAGAAGGTAGTGTTTGGAGAAAGGAGTATGGAAGGAAGAACAAGGGCATAACTGCAGTGTCATTACAGAGTAGAGAGACCAGCACAACTGGTGGAAATGTGCCATGAGGTGTTACGATGCACCGAAAATGCAAAATGGAAGCCAGAAGAAGAGGAAGAAAGTATTGAAGTGGACTCTATGAGAAGCCCTTGTGTAAATGAAGAGGGAAGAGGAAGAAACATGATAATGTTAGCAGCTCAGGAAACAGGTGTGAAAGCAATGGTGAAGGTTAGATGTGAAGGAAATATCCGGAGTGAGAAACGCATGGATTCCACAAGGATGCCACCCGGGGAAGACAAAGAGAAGACTTTGAGCAGGGAGACCATGTCAAAGAAGAGAGCACGTGGCGCTGGGTGAAAGGTGACGGAAGCCATGGAGATGGGAGTTCGGAGCTTAGAGGTATATAGAAACGTAAAGAAAAAGTGGGTTGTCCGTGGAGAAAGTAGAGGCCAGAGGGAAGACGTGCATGACCTGAGGAAAAGAAAGCAGAGTATGAAATTATGGGAAATTCACCATGCAGAGAGTTAGCAGCGTGAAACAGAGGGATCGGGAAGCACCCGAGGAAGCAGGCCAACGAGAGTGCTGTCAAAGGAGGCATGCTGAACAGTGACATGGGGAGCAAGCAGAAGAGTGGGTGTTCCAACAGAGGAATGCTGGTAGGTTTCCGATGTGCCCAGTGAAAAGAACTTAAGATGTGAAACCCCGTCGGGAAGCAGTGGGATGCAGAGGAGAAGAGCAAATATGACAGAGACCGATGAGTAGGAACCTATGGCGGCTGTCAGAGCCATAAGTGGGGCTGAAATGTTGACTGTTTCTGCCAGATGTTTGGGGGTACGGATCCGTTAGATCATGGTGGCTGCTTGGGATCTGGATTGGGATAGCTTTGGAATGGCTGGACAGGGGAACAGCCTGGGAGGAAACTGACTGGGTGTTGTAGAAAGGAGAGAGAGACGGACAGAAGTGGAGGCCGTCACAGTAAATGGGATGGAACGGAGCCCATGAAATGATGATGTGTGGAGGGTTCAGGGAGATGAACACAGGTGCAGGAAAGGCTGGAAGGACGAGGGGAGCCAACTGAGAGAAGAGTGTCGCTAGAGGTGGGTGGAAAGTCCACGTCCAGTTGGCAGAACAGCTGGAGGGGCTTCGAGGGCGAGGTAGGAAGGCTGTGCAGAGTGAAGGTATCATACACACCGCACAAAGGCACCTTGAAGAAGGAGGATTACAAGCGCTAAGACAGGACTGGGGCCGAAGACAGGGAGAAAATGCTGTAGAGCAGGAGTGGCTGGGAACCGATGGTGCACTGAAGGCAAGAACACTTGAGAGAGTGGTTGAGGGAGCAGGGTGTAGGCTCAAGTCAGTGTGGAAGGCAATGAGGGGACTCACTGCAAGGCAGATGGGCAGATGTATATCAGAGTAGGGAAAAGGTCAAGACGTTTGGGGAGAATGTGTAAAGTGCAACCAGAAGCAAGAAAGAGAAAAGGAATGGCAACGAGCAGAGGTGGTCATGTCTGGGGAGCAGTGATTCTCACCGAGGATGGGGGTGGGTGGGTTTCACCCGAGGGGGGTTGTGGGCATGAACCCCTGAGGTGGGCCTATCAGAGCATCTAGGGGATGGGTGGGTTTCTGCTCAAAAACAACCCTGACAGATGAAGCTGATAGACCTCCTTGGGGGTCATGCATCCTCGGGGGAGAATCACCGGGGGGGGGGGACATAGAAGAGCGGGGAAGAAGGGAGTAGGAGGCGATGGTGCTTGGTGAGCTGGAGGCAAGAGACTTGAGACAGGGTTTGACGGGAAGAAGAGAGGAGGAAGAGGAGTTCGAGAGCGAGCAAATGGATGTAGCCGTGAAGGCACCTAAAGTGAGGACTGTCGTGTTAGGACTCGTGGTCCAGTGGAGGGACGGCAGATGGAAGCGGGTGTTGAGGGAGGGTAGATGGAAGGCAGTGTTGAGAACACAGAGACAGACTGAGAAGTCAGGCAGAGCCATAAGGGAGTAACCATTACGTGGCCGACCGGTTGTGTGTGGCTGTTAGGAAATAGCATTAGTTAAGGGGTAGATGCTGGAGGTAGGGCCAAAAGAGGGGAAAGGGAACATTAAGGAGAGCATTGTGGAAAGAGGGGTGTCAGGTAGCATCACAAGGAAAGAAGAGGGTGCGTTGGAGCCAGCCTGAGAGTTGTGTGCACAGTAGGATGGCAGGGCGGAACGTGTGTCCGTTGGGTGAGCATGGGACGGGGGGCACAGGCTCTGGTGACAGGACAAGGTAGGAGAAGCACAGAAAGAAGGCAAGGCAGTGCTTTCCCTGAACAATCTGACAGACGAGGTCTCATTGCACTTAGGAATGATTATAGAGGGGAAGAGTTCGGAGGACTTAAATAAGCCGGAGAATGAATCGTGGGCGCCACAAGTGTTGGATGATGGGTAGAGCACATGGAGTCCATAGAGGAAGTCGAAAGCATGGCAGACTGAAGTGGGTTGAGCAGTAGGCACTGTGTTGAACAAAGGGGAACAGACAAGTGGAATGAAGTGAGGCATGAGATTGAGAGGTGGTAGGTTAGAAATTTTCTTAGCGTTCAGGTTTCATCATAATTGGCAGGGATCTAGGTAGTTGTGATAGTCCTGAGTGGGTGCATCCTTGAGAAGAAGAAAGAAGAGCACAGGATGGTCCATCCAGAAGACAGCACAGGCTTACTGAGATGTTTGAGCAAGACGGTGCACCAGCAGTGGGATGGCCCAGAGACCAAAGGAGGAGTGAAAACGGCAAATCCAGGAAGTTTGTCAAAAAAGGGGAAATGGGCTGAGAAAGACAAAGGAGGACCAAGCACAGGATGCTCACTAAGAAGGATGAGGGAAGCAAGCGGTAGGAAGAAGTAACAAAGGATTAGGGTTGTGGAGAGAGTGGCATCTGGGAATCAGCGCACAGAAGCAGCGGGGAAAAAAGGGAAACGACATCCCGGGGATCAAAGGTGTAGTGATGGTCAAGGACAGAAAGAGTGTTACCAGTATGTCAGAAGGGAGAACGTAGGATGTCGAGTGGTGACTTCAGACAACCAACCGACTCAGTAGAGAAGATGGGGAGCCAGCAACCTGGCAATGGTCGGAACAGTGAAGGTATGTCCAAAAGGGATGGGGACATTGATGAGAGGCAGACTGAGTGTATGCTTTGTCTCTGACGTGGTTGCTGACCTGTGGATGAATGGTTAGATGGAGCCAGCATCCACTGAGAACAAAAGCATGCTGAAAGGTCCAGGATAGCTGTGGTCGCCTATGTATACTGAGTGTTTTCTGAGGGAGGTGCAAGTAGCCAACTAGTAGCGGGTGCTGGGTGAGATGCGACCTTATTTTGAAAAAATGACGGAGAGCACAGAAGTCGTGTAAGAGGGGAGAGAACATTTTTCAAATATCGTGGGCTTCTGAATCAGAGAGGTGGCCCATGTGGAAGCTAAGAATGTACAGCAGGCTGTTTTTTCGCAAAGCAGAAACATTAACAGATATCTGGGGCCCAGCGGGTGGCCTTTGTAGCGTTAAGGTCAGCTTGGAGGCTGTGAAAATGGAGGAGAGGGAAGCCTGGAAAAGACCCAGCCATGCCAAGAAGAGGGGTGCTTGAGGCAAAGTGGGGTAAAGGTCCATGAGGACCTGGGTTGGAGGGAGGAAGAGGCACAGTGTTGCACAGGAAGAGAAGATCTACATGAAAACACCTGACAGGTCATCTAAGGACTCGAGGATGGACTCCAGGGGCTTTGGTCTGGTAGAGCGGTGGCAAAGGTGTCTGAAAATGGCAGATTATGGGTCGAAATCAATGTTGATGTGGCGTGTCAGGAAAGTTCTTCAAGGTGAGCTTCTGCTATTCCATGATGGCAAAGAAAATGGTGGTTTTGGTGACGCAGAACACCTTCTTAGAGTTTTCCCAGACCAGAAATCTGGCCAAACGGGTATGGTGTGAGCACTGCATAGCACAAAGTGATCATCACAGTCAATCTGGTATATGTTGGTTTGTTCTGAGGGAGGGGATAGCACAGGAGGAAGAGAAGAAAAGGATGGAGCACAGGAGACAAGAGAAAAGAGGGTCTTACCATCAGAAGGTCGTTTTGGAGGAAGGGAGTACAGAAGAAACACCAATGGATTAAGTGCAGGGTCTCATTACGGAGTGGAGAGAACATCACAAGCGGTGGAGATGTGCCATGAGGTGCCACAATGCTCTGTAGAGTCAACATGAAAGGAAGAAGACAAGGAAGGCAGTGAAGTGGTCTCTATGAGAAGTCCTTGTGTAAATGAAGAGTGAAGAGGAAGAAACATCAGAATGGGAGAAGCTCATGAAACAGGTCTGAAAAGGAAGGTGGAGGTTAGAGCTGAATGAGATATCAGGAGTGGGAAAAGTTATAGATTCCAGAAGGATGCTGGCAGGGCGAGACAGAGGGAGGATTTTGAACAAGGAGAGCAGGTTGAAGGAGGGAGCATGTAGCACTGGAGGAAAGGTGACAGAAGCTGTGGAGATGGAAGTTCGGAGCTCAGAGGCACAGGGAAACGTAGAGAAGAGGTGGGTTATCTGTTGAGAAACCAGGGGCCGGGGGAAGACACAACTCACTTGAGGAAAAGGAGACAGAGTATAAAATTATGGGAAACTGACCACTCAGAGAGTTAGCAGTGTGAAACAGAAGGGAGCGGAAATCAACCGAAGAAGCAGGCAAATGAGTGTGCTCTCTAATGAACGCACGCTGTACAGCGACAGGGAGAGCAAGTAGAGAGTCGTAGAAGGTGGGTGTTCCAACAGAGGAAGGCTGGCAGGTTTCTGATGTGCCCAGTGGAAGGAACGTAGGATGTGAAGCCCCATTGGGAAGCAGTGGGATGAGGAGAATAGCAAGTGTGACGGAGAGCAAAGGGTGGGAAGGGATGGCTGGTCTTGAGTGGTGTTGAAAGGCTGTTTCTGCCAGGCTTTTGGCTGGTACAGATCCGTTGAATAATGGTGGCTGTTTGGGGTCAGGATTGTGATCAGTTTGGAACGGTCGGATGGCTGGACAGGGAGGGAGAAACCGGGGGAGAGCCTGGCTGCAGAATGTAGAGAGAGGGACAGAAGTGGAGACTGTGAGAGAAAATGGGATGGAACAGAGCCTGTTAAATGATGATGTGTGGGGGTTTCAGGGAGACGAACACAGGTAGAGGAAAGGCTGGAAGGACTAGTGGATCCAACTTAAAGGAGGTGTGTTACTAGAGGAGAGTGGAAGGTGCAAGTCCAGTTGGCAGAATAGCTGGAGAGGCATGGGGACTGAAGTAGGAAGTCTGTGCATGGCAAGTGTGTCATATACACCACAGACAGGCAGCCTGAGGAAGACGATTGCAAGGGCCAAGTAACACGTGACTGTGGCCAAAGACAAGGGAACATGGCTAAGAGTATGAGTGGTCGGTAGCCATGGTGTGTTGAAGGCAAGAACTTGAGAGCGTGCCTGAGGGTGCCTGGTCTAGGCACAACTCTGTATGGAAGGCAATAAAGGGACTGACTGCAAGGCAGATGGGCAGTCTTATATCAGAGTAGGGAAGAAGTCAAGATGTTCGAGAACCTGCAAGGTGCAACCGCAAGGAGGAAAGATAAAGGGAAGGGCAACGAACAAAAGTGGTCGCCTCTGCAGAGCAGTGAGTCCTACCGACAATGGCGGGGATTTCACCCGGACGGACTGTGGGCATGAAGCCCTGAGGCGGGCCTATCAGAACATCTAGGGGCTGAGCGGGTTGCTCCACAAATATGACCCTGACAGATGAAGCTGACAGATGCCCTTGGGGTCATGCATCCTCGGGGAACAATCACTGGAACAAGGGGAACACTGGAGAGCGGGGGAAGACGGGAAGTGGGAGGCGACAGTGCTTCGCAAGATGGAAGCATGACAGTGGAGAGAGTCAGAGGTGGGAGGGAAGAAGGCAGGATCAGGAGGCGTTTGACACCGAACAAATGGATGTAACCGGGAAGGCACCTAAATCGAGCACTCTTTGGTTGAGACTCAGAATGAGGTGGAGAGAGCAATGATAGAAGGCAGTGTTTAAGGGATACAGACAGACTGAGAAGCAAGGCAGACCCATAAGGCAGTTACCATTACAGGGCTGACAGGTCATGTGTGGCTGTTAGGGAATAGTGTTAGAAAGAGTGTCCACAGTGTAGGCAGGGCCCAAGGAGAGGGAAGACAACATTAAAGAGAGCATTTTGGAAAGACGAGTGTCACGTACGGTCGCTAGGAAAGACGGTCTGTGTGATGGAGCCAGCCTGAGAGCTTTGTGCACAGGAGGACAGCAGGGTAGAAAGTGTGTCAGTTGGGTAAGGGTTGAAGTATGTGGGCAGGAGGCGTGGAGGGTCTGGGGACAGGAAAAGGTAGGAGAAGCGGAGGAAGAAGCTTGGTGAGAGCGTTGCCTGACCAATCTGAAAAAAGAGGTTTGATTGTACTCAGGAACGATCACAGAGAGGAAAAATTCTCAGGACCTGAATAAGATAGAAAATGTGTCTTGAGGGTCATGAGTGTGGGCTGGTGGGTAGATCACGAGGAGTTCCACAGTGCAAGTTGAAAGCACAGCCTACTGAAGTGGGGTGAACAGTGCACAGGGTGTTCCAGAGGAGAGAACCGAGAAGTGTAACGAATCAAGGGAAGAGATGGAGAGATGGCATCTGAGAAAATGTCCAAGGCTTCAGGTTAGAGCATAACTTCCCAGGCCGTTGAGAGGGAATTCAGTGGAAATGGTCACTTGGGCTCAGAGGGTCAGGTATCAGGTAAAGGTTCTGGACAGCATAGGAGGCATTGATAGTCCCGAGTCGGTGCATGGTTGATAAGGAGAAAGAAGAGCAGATCATCCATCAGAAAGAGAGAGGACAGGCTTACCGAGATGTTTGCGAAACACAGTACACCAGAACTGAGACTGCCCAGAGATGAAAGGAGGAGTCAAAATGGATAATCCAGGAAGCTTGTGAAGAGTCAGAAAGGGGCTGAGAAAGATAAAGGAGGAGCAAGAGGGCAACACTGATTAAGAGGGTGAAGGAAAAGAGAGGTGGGAGGAAGTGACAGCAGAGTCGGGCTGTGGAAAGCCTGCCATCTTGAAATGAGTAGAGAGAAGCAGGGCCAAGAAAGAGAGAGGAATCCTGGGGGTGAAAGCTAGAGAGATGGTGAAGGAGAACAGGAGTGTTGCCAGTACGCCAGAAGGCAGAATGTAGGATGTCGAGTGGTTACTTTATACAACTAATGGGCTCAGTGGAGCAGATGGGGATCCAGCAAGCTGGCAATGGAGGGCGCAGTGAGGGTATGTCAACAGGGATGGTGACATACAGTAGAGGCCTACTGAGTCCATCTGTGGTCTTTGACGTGGTCGAGTTCTGTGAATCAATGCTTAGGTTGAGGCTGTGTCCGCTGGGGAGAAAAGCAGGCTCAAGGTTCGGGAGGGCTCTGGTCCTCTACGTATACTGTGTGTTTTCCAAGCGAGGTACAGGTAGCCCCGTAGTAGACAGTGCTGTGTCAGAGGCGACCACATTAAGAAGTGACTGAAAGCATAAAAGGAGTGCAGGAGGGACAGAGTGTTTTGAATTGGCATGGGTTTGGCAATCAGCTAGGTGGCCTATGTGGAAGGTAAGAATATATTAGCAGGCTGTTTGCTGGCACAGTAGGAACAAGAGCAAGTATTGGGGGCACAGCAGGTGGCACGTGTACCGTTAGGGTGAGTTTGGAGTCTATGGAAATGGAGGAGACAGAAGGTCAGAGAAGGCCCAACCAGGCCAAGGAGAGGGGTGCTTGAGGGAAAGTGGGGTAAAGGGCCATGACGACTGGGTGGAAGAGAGGAAGAGAGACAGCATTGCACAGGAAGAGACGATCTAAATGAGGAACACCTGGCAGGTCATCTAAGGGACTTGAGGATGGACTCCAGTGGATTCAGTCCAGTAGAGAGGTGGCAAAGGTGTCTGCAAATGGCAGAGCATGGGTGGAAATCAACATTACGGTGGTGTGTAGGGAAGGTTCTTCAAGGTGGGCTTCTGCTATTCAATGATGGTGACAATGATGACAGCTTTGGTGATGCAGAACAACTTCCTAGAGGTTGCCTGGATGAGAAATCTCGCCAAATGCGTATTGTGTGAGCGTTACACAGCATGAAGTCATCGTCATGACGAAACTGGCAAAGTGATTTTGTTTTCAGAGAGGGCATAGCAGACGAGGAAGAGAAGAGGATAGAGCTCAGGATACAAGACAGAGGAAGGTGTTCACCATCAGAAGGCAGTGTTTGGAGAAAGGAGTATGGAAGGAGGAACGAGGTCATAACTGCACGGTACATTACAATGTGGAGAGAACAGCACAACTGGCAGAAATGTGCCATGAGGCACCACGATGCATCGTAAAGGCAAAATGGAAGCGAGAAGAAGAGGAAGAAGGTATTGAAGTGGACTCTATGAGAAGCCCTTGTGTAAATGAAGAGGAAAGAGGAAGAAACATGATAATGTTAGCAGCTCAGGAAACAGGTGTGAAAGGGAAGGTGGAGGTTAGATGTGCAGGAAATATCCGGAGTGAGAAATCATGGATTCCACAAGGATGCCACCAGCGGAAGTCAAAGGGAAGAATCTTAGCAGAGAGAGCAGGTTGAAAAATAGAGCACATGGCGCTGGGTGAAAGGTGACGGAAGCCAGGGAGATAGCACTTTGGAGTTGAGAGGTATGTAGAAACGTAGAGAAGAGGTGAGTTGTCCGACGAGAAAGTAGGGGCCAGAGAGAAGACATGCGTCACTTGAGGAAAAGAAGGCAGAGTGTGAAATTCATCATGCAGAGAGTTAGCAGCGTGAAACAGAAGGGATCGGGAAGCACCCGAGGAAGCAGGCCAATGAGAGTGCTGTCCAGGGGAGGCATGTTGAACAGTGACACAGGGAACAAGTAGAAGATTGGTGTTCCAACAGCGGAAGGCTGGTAGGTTTCTGATGTGCCCAGCGAAAAGAACTTAGGATGTGAAGCCCAGTTGGGAAGCAGTGGGATGCAGAGAAGAAGAGCAAACGTGACAGAGAGCGATGGGTAAGAACGTATGGTGGCTGTCAGAGTCCTCAGCAGGGCTGAAAGGTTGACTGTCTCTGCCAGACTTTTGGTGGTACGGATCCATTAGATCATGGTGGCTGCTTGGGATCAGGATTGGGATCGGTTTGGAATGGCTAGACAGGGGGACAGGATGGGAGGAAACTGGGTGTGGGTTGTAGAAAGGAGACAGAGACGGACAGAAGTGGAGACCGTGAGAGCAAATGGGATGGAACGGACCCCACGAAATGACGATGGGTTGACGGTTCAGTGAGAAGGAAAGGCTGGAAGGAGGAGGGGAGCCAACTGAGAGAAGGAGTGTCGCTAGAGGAGAGTGGAAGGTCCACATCCAGTTGGCAAAACAGCTGGAGAGGCTTCGAGGGCGAGGTAGGAAGGCTGTGCAGAGTGAAGGTGTCATACACACCGCACAAAGGCACCTTGAAGAAGGAGGATTACAAGCGCTAAGACAGGACTGGGGCCGAAGACAGGGAGAAAATGCTGTAGAGCAGGAGTGGCTGGGAACCGATGGTGCACTGAAGGCAAGAACACTTGAGAGAGTGGTTGAGGGAGCAGGGTGTAGGCTCAAGTCAGTGTGGAAGGCAATGAGGGGACTCACTGCAAGGCAGATGGGCAGATGTATATCAGAGTAGGGAAAAGGTCAAGACGTTTGGGGAGAATGTGTAAAGTGCAACCAGAAGCAAGAAAGAGAAAAGGAATGGCAACGAGCAGAGGTGGTCATGTCTGGGGAGCAGTGATTCTTACCGAGGATGGGGGTGGGTGGGTTTCACCCGAGGGGGGTTGTGGGCATGAACCCCTGAGGTGGGCCTATCAGAGCATCTAGGGGATGGGTGGGTTTCTGCTCAAAAATAACCCTGACAGATGAAGCTGATAGACCCCCTTGGGGGTCATGCATCCTCGGGGGAGAATCACGGGGGGGAGGGGGACAGAGAAGAGCGGGGAAGACAGGAAGCAGGAGGCGATGGTGCTTGGCGAGCTGGATGCATCAGACTCAAGACAGAGGTGGAAGGGAAGATGAGAGGAGGAGGAGGATTTCGACAGGGAGCAAATAGATATAGCCGTGAAGGCAGTTAAAGTGAGGACTGTCGTGTTAGGACTCGTGGTCCGGTGGAGGGAGAGCAGATGGAAGGGAGTGTTGAGAGAGGGCAGATGGAAGGCAGTGTTGGGAGCATAGAGACAGACTGAGAAGTCAGGCAGAGCCATAAGGGAGTAACCATTACGTGGCCCACGGGTTGTGTGTGGCTGTTAGGAAATAGCATTAGTTAAGGTGTCGATGCTGGAGGTAGGGCCCAAAGAGTGGAAAGAGAACACTAAGGAGAGCATTGTGGAAAGAGGAGTGTCAGGTAGCGTCGCAAGGAAAGAAGAGGGTGCGTTGGAGCCAGCCTGAGAGCTGTGTGCACAGTAGGATGGCAGGGCGGAACGTGTGTCAGTTGGGTGAGCGTGGGATGGGGGGGCACAAGCTCTGGGGACAGGACAAGGTAGGAGAAGTAGAGAAAGAAGGCAAGGCAGAGCTTTCCCTGAACAATCAGACAGACGAGGTCTGACTGCACTTAGGAATGATTATAGAGGGGAAGAGTTCTGAGGACTTAAATAAGCCGGAGAATGAGTTGTGGGCAACACAAGTGTTGGATGATGGGTAGAGCACATGAAGTCCATAGAGGAAGTCGAAAGCATGGCAGAGTGAAGTAGGTTGAGCAATGGATGCTGTGTTGAACAAAAGAGAACAGAGAAGTGGAATGAAGTGAGGCATGAGATTGAGAAGTGGTAGGTTAGAAATTTTCTTAGGGTTAAGGTTTCAGTACAATTGGCAGGGACTTTGAGAGGGAATCCAGTGGAAATGCTCACATGGGCCCAAGCAGTCAGGTGTCTGGTAAGGGCTCTGGAAAACCTAGGTAGTTATGATAGTCCTGAGCAGGTGCATCCTTGAGAAGAAGAAAGAAGAGCAGAGGGTAGTCCATCCAGAAGTCAGCACAGGCTTACTGAGAGAGCAGAGGATGGTCCATCCAGAAGTCAGCACAGGCTTATTGAGATTTTTGAGCAACACGGTGCACCAAAAGTGGGATCGCCCAGAGACCAAAGGAGGAATGAAAATAGCAAATCCAGAAAGTTTGCCAAAAGAAAGGGAAAGGGGCTGAGAATGACAAAGGAGGAGCAAGCATAGGACGCTCAGTAAGAAGGGTGAGGGAAGTGAGAGATAGGATGAAGTAACAGCGGAGTGGGATTTTGGAGACAGTGGCATCTGAGAATCAGCGCACAGAAGCAGGGCCATAAAATGGAAACGACATCCTGGGGATCAAAGTTGTAGCAATGGTGAAGCAGAGAAAGAGTGTTTCCAGTACATCAGATGGAAGAATGTAGGATGTTGAGTGGTGACTTCAGACAACCAATAGACTCAGTAGAGAAGATGGGGAGCCAGCAAGCTGGCAATGGACGGAACAGTGAGGTACGTCCAAAAGGGATGGGGACATTGATGTGAGGCAAACTGAATCCATCAGTTGTCTCTCATGTGGTCGGGGACCTGTGGATGAATGGTTCAAGTGAGCCAGCATCCGCTGAGAATAAAAGCATGCTGAAAGGTCCAGGATAGCTGTGGTTGCCTATGTATGCTGAGTGTTTTCTGATGGAGGTGCAAGCAGCCAAGTAGTAGCGGGTGCTGGGTGAGATGCGACCTCACTGTGAAAAAATGACGGAGAGCACAGAAGCTGTATAAGAGGGGAGAGAATGTTTTGAAATGGCATGGGCTTCTGAATCAGTGAGGTGTTCCACGCGGAAGCTAAGAATGGACAACAGGCTGATGTTGGCAAAGGAGAAACATCAGCAGACATCTGGGACCCAGTGGGTGGCCTTTGTAGCATTAAGGTCAGCTTGGTGGCTGTGCAAATGGAAGAGAGGGAAGGCCTCAGAAGTCCCAGCCATGCCAAGAAGAGGGGTGCTTGAGGCAAAGTGGGGTAAAAGGCCATGAGGACCTGGGCTGGAGAGACGAAGAGGCACAGGGTTTCACAGGAAGAGACGATCTACATCAGAACACCTGACAGATCATCTAAGGACTCGAGGATGGACTCCAGGGGCTTCAGTCCAGTAGGCGGTGGCAAAAGTGTCTGAAAAATGGCAGAGTATGGGTCGAAATCAATGTTCATGTGGCGTGCCAGTCAAGTTCTTCAAGGTGGGCTTCTGCTATTCCATGATGGCAAAGAAAATGGTGGTTTTGGTGATGCAGAACACCTTCTTAGAGTTTTCTCAGACCAGAAATCTGGCCAAATGGGTATGGTATGAGCACTGCATAGCACAGAGTGATCGTCACAGTGAACCTGGTACAAGTCGGTTTGTTCTGAGGAAGGGGATAGCAGAGGAGGAAGAAAAGAAGAGGATGGAGCACAGGACACAAGAGAGAAGAGGGTCTTACCATCAGAAGGTCGTTTTGGGGGTACGGAGTACGGAAGCAAGAACAATCGAGTATGTGCAGGGTCTCGTTAAGGAGTGGAGAGAAGAGTGCTAGGGACAGTAATGTGCCACGAGGTGCCACGATGCTCTGTAGAGTCAAAATGGAAGGGAGAAGACTAAGAAGGCAGTGAAGTGGGCTCTATGAGAAGCCCTTGTGTAAATGAAGAGGGAAGAGGAAGAAACATCAGAATTGTAGAAGGTCGGGAAGCAGGTGTGGAAAGGAAGGTGGAGGATAGAGCTGAAGGAGATATCAGGAGTGAGAAGGATCATGGATTCCAGAAGGATACTGGCAGGGCAAGACAAAGGGAGGAGTTTGAACAAGGAGACCAGGTCAAAGAAGGGAGGAAAGGTGACAGAAGCCATGGAGATGGCAGTTCGGAGCTCAGAGGTATAGGGAAATGTAGAAAAGAGGTAGGTTATCCGTTGAGAAAGCAGGGGCCAGTGGGAAGAAATGACACAATTCAGGAAAAGGAGACAGAGTACAAAATTATGGGAAAGTGACCACTCAGAGTTAGCAGCAAGAGACAGAAGGGAGTAGATATCAACCGAAGAAGCAGTGAAATTAGAGTCCTCTCCAACGAACGCAGGCTCAACAGCAACAGGGGCAGCAAGTAGAGAGTGGGTGTTCCAACAGAGGAAGGCTGTCAGGTTTCAGATGTGCCCAGTGGAAGGAACATAGGATGTGAAGCCCCGTTGGGAAGCAGTGGGATGCCGAGAAGTGCAAGCGTGAGGGAGAGGAAAGGGTGAGAAAGTATGGGTGCTCTTGAGTGGTGTTGAAAGGCTGACTGTCTCTGCCCGGGGTTCGGCTGGTACAGATCCGTTGAATAATGGTGGCTGTTTGGGGTCAGGATTGCGATCGCTTTGGAACGATTGGATGAGTTGACAGGGTGGCTGCGAAAGGGGAGGGGGGTGGGTTGCAGAATGTAGAGAGATGGACAGAAGTGGCACCTGTGAGAGAAACTGGGATGGAATGGAGCCCATTAAATGATGATGTGTGGAGGATTCAGTGAGATTAACACAGGTAGAGGAAAGGCTAGAAGGACTAATGGATCCAACTCAAAGGAGAAGGAGTGTTACTAGAGGAGAGTGGAAGGTCCAAGTCCGGTTGGCAGATTAGCTGGAGAGTCATCGGGACCTAAGTAGGAAGTCTGTGCATGGTCAGTGTGTCATATACACCGCAGACAGGCAGCCTGAGGAACAGTGATTGTGAGTGCCAGGTAACACGTGACTGGGGAAAAGACAGGGGAACATGGCTAAGAGTACCAGTGGTCGGGAGCCGATGGTGCGTTGAAGGAAAGAAGTTCACAGCGAGCCTGAGGGTGCATGGTCTCTGCACAAGTCAGTATGGAAGGCAATAAAGGAACTGATTGTAAGGCAGATGGGCAGTCTTATATTAGACAAGGGAAAAAGTCAGGATGTTTGAGAACGTGCAAGATGCAACCACAAGGAGGAAAGAGAAAGGGAAAGGGCAACGAGCACAGGTGGTCCTCTCTGCGGAGCTGTGATTGTTACTGACGATGGGGGGGATTTCACCCGGGGGGGCTGTGGGCATGAAGCCCTGAGGTGTGTCCATCAGAACATCTAGGGGCTTTGCAGGTTTCTGCTCAAATACAATCCTGACAGAGGAAGCTGACCCAAACCCTTGGGGGTCATGCATCCTCGGGGGACAATCACCGGGGCAAGGGGAACAGTGGAGAGTGGGGGAAGACGGGAAGCGGGAGGCGATGGTGCTTGGGAAGATGGAAGCATGACACTGGAGAGAGTCAGAGGTGGGAGGCAAGAAGGGAGTATCAGGAGTTAGACACTGAAGAAATGGATGTAGCCATGAAGGCACCTAAATTGGGGACTCTTTCGTTGAGACTCGTAGTTAGGTGGAGAGAGAAAAGATAGAAGGCAGTGTTTAGGGCATGGAGACAGACTGAGAAGGTAGGGAGACCCACAAGGAAGTTACCATTACAGGGCTGACCAGTTGTGTGTAGGTGTTAGGCAACAGTGTTAAACAGAGTGTCTATGGTTAAGGTAGGGCCCAAGGAGAGAGAAGCCAACATTAAAGAGAGAACTTCAGAAAGACGAGCATCACATACGGTCGCTAGGAAAGATGGTGCGTGTGGTGTAGACAGCCTGAGAGCTATGTGCACAGGAGGATAGTAGGGCGGAATGTGTCTCAGTTGGGTAAGCGGTGAAGCACATGGGCAGGAGACACCAACGCTATGTGGACAAGAAAAGGTAGGAGAAGCAGAAGAAGAAGCTCGGTGAGAGCGTTGCCTGACCAAGGTGTGATTGCACTCAGGAACAATCACAGAGAGGAAAAATTCTCAGGACCTCAACAAGATAGAGAATGTGTCTTGAGAGTCATGAATATGGGCTAGTGGGTAGACCACGAGGAGTCCATAGAGTAAGTCGAAAGCACGGCTGACTGAAGTGGGTTCATCAGTGTGTGGGGTGTTCAAGAAGAGAGGAGAGAACAGAGAAGTGTAATGAATTGAGGAAAGAGACTGAGAGACAGTATCTGAGAAAATGTCCGGGGGTTCAGGTTTGAGCATATTTGGCCAGGCTGTCGAGAGGGAATTCAGTGGAAATGGTCACATGGGCCCAGGGAGTCAGGTATCAGATAAGGGTTCCGGACAACCTAGGAGGCTTTGATAGTCCCAAGTGGGTGCATGGTTGAGAAGGAGAAAGAAGAGCAGATAGTCCATCAGAAAGATAGAGGACAGGCTTACCAAGATGATTGAGAAAGACAGTAGATCACAATTGGAACAGCCCAGAGACCAAAAGAGGACTCCAAATGGATAATCCAGGAAGTTTGTGAAGAGTCAGAAAGGCACTGAGAAAGATAAAGGAGGAGTAAGAGGACAACATTGATTAAGAGGGTGAAGGAAAAGAGAGGTGGGAGGAAGTGACAGCAGAGTTGGGTTGTGGAGAGAGTGCCAAGTTGAAATGAGTGGAGAGAAGCAGGGCCAAGAAAGAGAGAGGAATCCTGGGGGTGAAAGCTAGAGAGATGGTGAAAGAGAACAGGAGTGTTGCCAGTACGCCAGAAGGGAGAATGTAGGATGTTGAGTGGTGACTTCAGACAACCAATGGGCTCAGTAGAGCAGATGGGGATCCAGCAAGCTGGCAATAGAGGGCGCAGTGAGGGTATGTCAGCAGGGATGGTGACATCCAGTAGAAGCCAACTGAGTCCATCTGTGGTCTTTCACGTGGTCGAGTCCTGTGAATGAATGCTCAGGTGGAGGCTGTATCCCCTGAGGAGACAAGCAGGCTCAAGGGTCTGGAGGGCTCTGGTCCTCTACGTATACTGTGTGTTTTCCAAGTGAGGTACAGGTAGCCACGTAGTAGACAGTGCTGGGTCAGAGGCGACCTCACTAAGAAGTAACTGAAAGCATAAAAGGCGTGTAGGAGGGACAGAGTGTTTTGAATTGGCATGGGTTTCACAATCAGCTAGGTGGCCTATGTGGAAGGTAAGAATGCATTAACAGTCTGTTTGCTGGTGTGGTAGGAACAAGAGCAAGTCTTGGGGGCACAGCAGATGGCACGTGTACCATTAGGGTGAGGTTGGAGGCTATGGAAATGGAGGAGACGGAAGGCCAGAGAAGGCCCAACCAGGCCAAGGAGAGAGGAGCTTGAGGGAAAGTGGAGTAAAGGGCCATCAGGACTTGGGTGGAAGAGAGGAAGAGAGACAGGAAGAGATGATGTAAATGAGGAACACATGGCAGGTCATCTAAGGGACTTGAGGATGGACTCCAGTGGATTCAGTCCAGTAGAGAGGTGGCAAAGGTTTCTGGAAATGGCAGAGCATGGGCGGAAATCAATATTAAGGTGGTGTGTAGGGAAGGTTCTTCAAGTTGGGCTTCTGCTATTCAATGATGGTGACGACGATTGCAGCTTTGGTGATGCAGAACACCTTCCTAGAGGTTGCCCGGACGAGAAATCTGGCCAAACGGGTATTGTATGAGCGTTACACAGCATGAAGTCATCTTCGTGATGAAATTGGCACAAATGGTTTTGTTTTCAGAGAGGGCATAGCAGACGAGGAAGAGAAGAAGAGGATGGAGCACAGGACACAAGACAGAGGAAGGTGTTCACCATCAGAATGTCGTGTTTGGAGAAAGAAGTATGGAAGGAGGAACAGGAGCATAACCGCATGGTCTCATTACAGAGTGGAGAGAAGAACACAACCGGCGGAAATGTGCCATGACTTACCACGACATACTGTAAAGGCAAAATGGAAGCGAGAAGAAGAGGATCAAGTTGGTGAAGTGGATTCTATGAGAAGCCCTTGTGTAAATGTAGAGGGAAGAGGAAGAAATATCAGAACATGGGAAGCTCAGGAAATAGGTCTGAAAGGGAAGGTGGATGTTAGACATGAAGGAGATATCAGGAGTGCGAAACTCACGGATTCCACAAAGATGCTGCCAGGGAAGACTTCAAGTAGGGAGAGCAGGTCGAAAAATAGAGCACGTGGCGCTGGGTGAAAGGTGACAGAAGCCATGGAGATGGCAGTTCGGAGCTGAGGTATATAGAAACGTACAGAAGAGGTGGGTTGTCTGTCGAGAAAGTAGTGGCCAGAGGGAAGACACACATCACCAGAGGAAAAAAAGGCAGAGTATGAAAATACGTAAAATTCACCATGCAGAGAGTTAGCAGTGTGAAACAGAAGGGATTGAGAAGCATCCGAGGAAGCAGACATGAGAGTGCTGTCCAAGGGAGGCACACTGAATAGTGACGGGGGAGCAAGTAGAAGAGTGGGTGTTCCAACAGCAGAACCCTGGTAGGTTTCCGATGTGCCCAGTGGAAAGAACTTAGGATGTGAAGCCCAGTCGGGAAGCAGTGGGATGCAGAGGAGAAGAGCAAACGTGACGGAGAGCGATGGGTAGGAACGTATGGTGGCTGTCAGAGTCTTCAGCAGGGCTGAAAGGTTGACTGTTTCTGGCGGACTTTTGGTGGTACGGATCCGTTAGATCATGGTGGCTGCTTGGGATTAGGATTGGGATTGGTTTGGAATGGCTGGACAGGGGGACAGACTGGGAGGAAACCGGGTGCGGGTTGTAGAAAGTAGAGAGACGGACAGAAGTGGAGACCGTGAGAGCAAATGGAATGGAACGGACCCCACGAAATGACGATGTGTTGATGGTTCAGGGAGATGAACACAGGTGGAGAAAAAGGCTGGAAGGACGAGGGGAGCCAACCAAGAGAAGGAAGAGTGTCGCTAGAAGTGGGTGGAAGGTCCACGTCCAGTTGGCAGAACAGCTGGAGAGGCTTCGAGGGCGAGGTAGGAAGGCTGTGCAGAGTGAAGGTGTCATACACACCGCACAAAGGCACCTTGAAGAAGGAGGATTACAAGCGCTAAGACAGGACTGGGGCCGAAGACAGGGAGGAAATGCTGTAGAGCAGGAGTGGCTGGGAACTGATGGTGCACTGAAGGCAAGAACACTTGAGAGCGTGGTTGAGGGAGCAGGGTGTAGGCTCAAGTCAGTGTGGAAGGCAATGAGGGGACTCACTGCAAGGCAGATGGGCAGATGTATATCAGAGTAGGGAAAAGGTCAAGACGTTTGGGGAGAATGTGTAAAGTGCAACCAGAAGCAAGAAAGAGAAAAGGAATGGCAACGAGCAGAGGTGGTCATGTCTGGGGAGCAGTGATTCTCACCGAGGATGGGGGTGGGTGGGTTTCACCCGAGGGGGGTTGTGGGCATGAACCCCTGAGGCGGGCCTATCAGAGCATCTAAGGGATGAGTGAGTTTCTGCTCAAAAACAACCCTGACAGATGAAGCTGATAGACCCCCTTGGGGGTCATGCATCCTCGGGGGAGAATCACCGGGGGGAGGGGGACAGAGAAGAGCGGGGAAGAGGGCAAGAAGGAGGAGATTGTGCTTGGCTAGCTGGAGGCACGAGACTTGAGACGGGGTGGAAGGGAAGACCAGAGGAGGAGGAGGAGTTCGACAGCCAGCAAATGGATGTAGCCGTGAAGGCACCTAAAGTGAGGACTGTCGTGTTGGGAGTCGTGGTCCGGTGGAGGGACGGCAGATGCAAGGGGGTGCTGAGGGCATAGAGACAGATTTAGAAGAGAGGCAGAGCCATAAGGGAGTAACCATTACGGGGCCGACGGGTTGTGTGTGGCTGTCAGGAAGTAGCATTAGTTAGAGTGTTGATGCTGGAGGTAGAGCCCAAAGAGGGGAAGAGAACATCAAAGAGAGCATTGTGGAAAGAAGAGTTTCAGGTAGGGTCGCAAGCAAAGAAGAGGGTGCACTAGAGCAAGCCTGAGAGCTGTCTGCACAGTAGGATGGCAGGGCGGAACGTGTGTTAGTTGGGTGAGGGGTGAAGCATGGGACGGGGGGCACAAGCTCTGGCGACAGGATAAGGTAAGAGAAGCAGAAAAAGAAGGCAAGGCAGAGCTTTCCCTGAATGATCTGACAGAAGAGGTCTGACTGCATGTAGGAATGATCATAGAGGGGAAGAGTTCTGAGGACCTAAATAAGCTGGAGAATGAGTCGTGAGCGACATGAGTGTGGGATGGTGATGAGAGCACATGGAGTCCATGGAGTAAGTTTAAAGCAGGGCGGACTGAAGTGGGTTGAGGAATGGGTGCTGTGTTGAACAAAAGAGAACAGAGAAGTGTAATTAAGTGAGGCATGAGATTGAGAGATGGTAGGTGAGAAACTTTTCCATGGTTCAGATTTTAGCGTAATTTGCAGGGACTTAGAGAGGGAATCCAGTGGAAATGGTAACATGGGCCCTGGCAGTCAGGTGTCTGGTAAGGGCTGTGGAAAACCTAGGAAGCTTTAATAGTCCTGAGCGGGTGCATCATTCAGAAGAAGAAAGAAGAGCAGAGGATGGTCCATCCAGAAGACAGCACAGGCTTAGTGAGATGTCTTAGAAAGACAGTGTACCAGAAGTGGGATGGCCCAGAGACCAGAGGAGGAGTGAAAACGGCTAATCCAGGAGGTTTGCCAACGAAAGGGGCTACGAAAGACGAAGGAGGAGCAAGCACAGTATGCTGAGTAAGAAAGGTGAAGGAAGCGAGAAGTAGGATGAAATACCAGCGGAGTGGGGTTGTGAAGAGAGTCGCATCTGGGAATCATCACACAGAAGCAGTGCTAGAAAAGGGAAGAGATGCCCTGAAGATCCAAGGTGTTGCGATGGTCAAGGAGAAAAAGAGTGTTGCCAGTATGTCAGAACGGGAGAACGTAAGATGTCGAGTGGTGAACTCAGACAACCAATGGACTCAGTAGAGAAGGTCGGGAGCCAGCAAGCTGGCAATGGAAGGAACAGTAAGGGTATGTCAACAGGGATGGGGACTTTGATGAGAGGCAGACTGAGTCCATACGTTGTCTTTGACGTGGTCGGGGACTTGTCGATGGATTGTCAGATGGAATCAGCATCTGTTGAGGACACAAGCATGCTGAAAGGTCCAGGATAGCTATTGTCCTTTATGTATACTCAGTGTTTTCTGAAGGAGGTGCAAGTAGCCATGTAGTAGGGGGTGCTGGTTCAAATCTGATATCACTGTTAAAAAATGACAGAGAGCACAGAAGGTGTGTGAGAGGGGAGAGAATGTTTTCAATTGGCATCGGTTTGTGAATCAGCGAGGTCCCTGCCCCATGTGGAAGGTGAGCATGCACAAGAGGCTTTTTGTTGGCAAAGCAGCAACATCAGCAGATATTGGGCTACTAGCACGTTAGATGTGGAGCATTAAGGTCAGGTTGAATGCTGTCGAAATAGAGGAGAGGGAAGGCTGTAGATGTCCCATCGATGCCAAGAAGAGGGGTGCTTGAGGGAAGTGGGATAAAGGGCCATGAGGACTTAGGTTGGAGACAGGAAGAGGGACATGGCTGCACATGAAGAGATGATTGAATACCCGGCAGATCATCTAAGGGACTCGAGGATCGCTTCCAGTGGATTCAGTCTGGTATCATGTAGGGAAAAGTGTTTGCAAATGGCACAGAGTTCATGGAAGGCAAAGTTTAGGTGGCGTGTCGGACGGTTTTTCAATGTGGGCTTCTGCTATTCCATGCTGGTGAAGACGATGATGGTTGCTGTGACACAGAACACTTTCCTAGAGGTTTCCAGCAAAATAAATCTGACTAAACTGGTGTGGTGTGAGCCTTACACTGCACAAAACATCGTTGCAATGAAACTGGCACAGGTGGGTTTGTTATCCGGGAGGGCATAGCAGAGGAGGAAGAGGAGAAGAGAATGCAGCATGGGACAGAAGAGAGGTCTTGCCATCAGAAGATCATGTTTGGACCAGGGAGTATGGAAGGTAGAACAAGTGGGTAAGTGCAGCATCTCATTATGGAGCGGAGAGAAGAGTGCAACTGGCTGAGATGTGCCATCAGGCACCACAACGCACCATGAACGCATGATTGAAGCGAGAAGAAGAGGAAGAAGGCAGTGAAGTAGACTCTGTGAGAAGCCGTTCTATAAATGAAGAGGGAAGAGAAAGAAATATCAGAAAGTCAGAAGCTCTAGGAAACAGGTATGAAAGAGAAAGGTGGAAGTGAGATGTGAAGGGTCTATCAGGAGTGTCAGGTCATAGATTCCACAAGGATGCTGGCAGGAGAAGAGAAAGGGAAGAATCCGAGCAGGGAGAGCAGGTCGAAGAAGGGAGCACGTGGCGCTGAAGGAAAGGTGACAGAAGCCATTGAGAGGGCGGTTAGGAGCTGAGAGGCATATGAAACGCAGAGAAGAGGTGGGTTTTCCATCGAGAATACAAGAGCCGGAGAGAAGTGATGTGTCACTTCAGGAAAAGGGAGACAGATTAAGAAATTATGGAAAAGTGACCATGCAGAGAGCTAGAAGGGTGAAATAGAAGAGAGAGGGAAGCACCGAGGAAGCAGGTAATTGAGAGTGCTGTCCAAGGGAGACAGGCTCAACAGTGAGAGGTGGAGCAAGTACAAGAGTGGGTGTTCCAACAGAAGAGGGCTGTTAGGTTTGAGATGTTCACAGTGGAAAACTTAGGATGTGAAGCCCAGTCAGGAAGCACTGTGATGCAGAGAAGAAGAGCAAATGTGATTGGAGACCAATGGGAAGGAAGGTATGGCTGCTCTTGAGCAGTATTGAAAGGATAACTATTTCTGCCAGGCTTTTGGCTGGTACGGACCCGTTGAATAATGGTGGCTGTTTGGGGTCACGATTGGGATCGGTTTTGAACTTTTGGATGGGCAGACAGGAAGGGTAGAAACCGGGTGCGGGCTGCAGAAAGTAGAGAGTTATAGACAGAAGTGGAGGACGTGAGATAAAATGGGATGGGTCGGATCCCGTGAAATGACGTGTGGCATGTTGTTGGAGATGGACAAAGGTGAAGGAAAGCCTGGGAGGACGAGTGGCTCCAACTAAGAGGAGAAGGAGTGTTGATACAAGAGAGTGGAAGGTTCATGTTTGGTTGGCAGAATATCTGGAGAGAATCTGGAACCTAAGTAGGGAGGCTGTGCAGGGTCAATATGTGATACACACTGCAGAAAGTGGGCTTGAGGAAGGACGATTGCAAGGGTTAAGACGTGACTGGGGAGGGAGACAGGGCCAAAATGCCTGAGAGTACTAGTGGTTGGGAGCCAATGTTGTGTTGAGGACAAGGATACTTGACAGTGTGGCTGAGGGTGCATGTTGTAGGCACAAGTCAGTATGGAACGCCATAACGTGACTGACTGCAAGGCAGATTGGCAGTCTTATATGACAGCAGGGAAAAGGTGAAGATGTTTGAGTAGAAGGTGCAATGTGCAACCACAATGAGGAAGGAAAAAGGGAAGGGCAAGGAGCACAGTTAGTCCTCTCTGCAGAGCAGTGATTCTTACCGAGGATGAGGGGGATGGATTTCACCCACGGGGGGCCTATGGGCATGAAACCGAGGTGGGTGTATCAGAACATCTATGGGCTAGGTGAGTTTCGGCTCAAATACGACCCTGACAGATGAAGTTGATAGACCCCCCTCGGGGTCCTACATCCTCAGGGGGGAAGGGGAACACTGGAGCGCGGGTGAAAATGGGAAGCAGGAGGCAACAGTGCTTGGGGAGATGGAGGCATGAGACTGGAGACAGTCAGAGGTGGGAGGGCAGAAGGGAGGATGTGGAGGAGTTTGAGAGTGAACAAATACATGTAGCCATGCCAAGCGCCAAGTGCCGTCGAGTCGGATAGAGGCACATAAATTTAGGACTGTTTTGTTGGGGCTCGTAGTGAGGTCGAGAGAGGGCAGATGGAAGGCAGTGTTTACGGCACAGAGACAAACTGAGAAGTGAGGCAGACCCATATGGAAGTGACCATTACAGGGCCGACGGGTTGTGTAGCTGTTAGGAAACAGTATTAGATAGGGTGTCCATGCTGGAGATAGGGCCCAAAGATAGGGAAGAGAACATTAAAGAGAGCATTCTGGAAAGAGGAGCGTCAAGTATGGTCACAAGGAAAAACGGTGGGTGTGTTGGAGCAAGCTTGAGAGCTGTGTCCACAGTGGGATGGTAGGGCGGAATGTGTGTTAGCTGGGTAAGGGGTGAAGCATGTTGGCAGGAGGCATCAACACTCTGGGGACAGGACACGGTAGGAGAAGCAGAGGAAGAAGCTCCTCCAGAGCTTTGCCTGAATGACCCAACAGAAGAGGTCTGATTGCACTCAGGAACGATTATAAAGGAGAAAATTTCTCAGGACCTGAATAACATAAACTGGGTTTAGCAGTGTGCGGGGTGTTGAAAAAGAGAGGAGAGAACTGAGAAGTGTAACGAATCAAGAGAAGAGACTGAGAGACGGCATCTGAGAAAATGTCCGAGGGTTCAGGTTTGAGCATAATTGGCCGGGCCGAGGAAAGGGAATGCAGTGTAAATCGTCACATGGGGCCAGGGAGTCAGGTATCTGGCAAGGGCTCTGGAAAACCTAGGAGGCTTTGGTTGTCCCGAGTGGGTGCATAGTTGAGAAGGAGAAAGAAGAGCAGATGGCCCATCGGGAAGAGAGGACAGGCTTACTGAGATGTTTGAGAAAGACAGTGCACCTGAAGTGGGATAGCCCAGAGACCAAAGGAGAACTCAAAATGGCTAATGCAAGAAGTTTGCGAAAGAGGTGAAAAGGGGCTGAGACAGATAAAGGAGGAGCAAGAGGACGACGCTGAGCAAGAAGATCGAAAGAAAAAAGAGGTGGGATGAAGTGACAGCTGACTGGGCTTGTGGAGATAGTGTCATCTCAAAATGAGCGGACACAAGTAGGGCCAAAAAAGCGAAAGGAATCCTGGGGATGAAAACTAGACAGATGCTGAAGGAGAGCAGGAGTATCATCAGTACGTCAGAAGAGAGTATGTAGGATGTCGCGTGGTGATTTCAGACAACCAATGGACTCAGTAGAGCAGATGAGGATCCAAGTAGCTGGTAATGGAGGGAGCAGTGAGGGTATGTCAACAGGGACGGGGACATCCATGAGAGACCGACTGAGTCCATCTGTGGTCTTTGACATGGTTGGTTCCTGTGGATGAAGGTTAGATGGAGCCAGTATCCCTTGAGGACAAAAGCAGGCTCCAGGGTCCGGGACAGCTGTTGTCCTCTATGTATACCAAGTGTTTTGTGAGGGAGATGCAAGTAGCCACGTAATAGAGGGTGATGGGTCATATGCGATCTCACTGGGAAGAAGTGATAGAAAGGACAGAAAGCCTTGAAGACAGGAGAGAATATTTTCAATTGGTGTGGATTTGTGAATCAACTAGGTGGCCCATGCAAAGGTAAGAATGCACAACTTGCTGTTTGCTGGCAAAGTAGGAACATGAGCAGGTATTGGGAGCCCAGCGAAGGGCATGTGAAGCATTAAGGTCTGGTTGGAGGCTGTGAAAATGGAGGAGAGGGAAGGTCGGAGAAGGCTCAGCCATGCCAAGGAGAGGGGTGCTTGAGAGAAACTGGGGTAAAGGGTCATGAAGACTTGGGTGGAAGAGAGGAAGAGGGACAGAGTTGCACAGGAACAGACGATCTAAATGAGAACACCCGGCAGGTCATCTAAGGGACTTGAGGATGGACTCCAGTGGATTTAATCCAGGGGAGCGGTGGCAAAGGTGTCTACAAATGGCAGAGCATCAGTGAAAATCAATGTTAAGATAGCGTGTAGGGAAGGTTCTTCAATGTGGGCTTCTGCTATTCCATGCTGGCAAAGACAATGGTGGTTTTTGTGATGCAGAACACCTTCCTAGAGGTTTCCTGGACCAGAAATCTGGCCAAACGTGTATGGTGTGAGTGTTACATAAAACAAAGTCATCATCGTAGTGAAAGTGGCACAAGTGGGCTTGTTTTCAGAGAGGGCATAGCATTGGATGAAGACAAGAAGAGGATGGAGCACAGGACACAAGACAGAAGAAGGTCTTACCATCAGAAGGTTGTGTTTGGAGAAGGGAGTATGAAAGGTGGAATAAGGGAGTAAATGCAGGGTCTTGTTATAGAGTGGAGGGAAGAGTGCAATGGGCAGAGATGTGACACGAGGCACCACGATGCAGCATAAAGGCAAAATGGAAGGGAGAAGAATAGGAAGAAGGTAGTGAAGTGGACCCTATAAGAAACCCTTATGTAAATGAAGAGGGAAGAGGAAGAAACGTCAGAATGTGAGAAGCTCAGGAAACACGTCTGAAAGGGAAGGTGGACGTAAGATGTGAAGGAGATACCAGGAGTGTGAAAGGTCATGGATTCCACAAGGATGCTGCCAGGGCAAGTCAAAGGGAGGAGCCTGAGCAGGGAGAGCTGGTCAAAGAAGCACGCTGCACTGCAGGAAATGTGACGGAAGCCATGGAGATTGCAGTTCGGAGCTGAGAAGCATATGGAAATGTGGAGAAGAGCTGGGTTGTCCATCGAGAAACCAGAGGCGAGTGGGAAGACACATGTCACTTGAGGAAAAGACAGCCTATCAAATTATGGGAAAGTGACCACGCAGAGAGTTAGAAGTGTGAGGAGCAGGAAGCAACGCAGGAAGCAGGGAAATGAGAGTGCTGTCCAAGGGAAGCAGGCTGTACAAGTGACAGGGGGAACAAGTAGAAGAGTGGGTGTACCAACAGAGGAATGCTGGTAGCTTTCAGATGTGCCTAGGGAAAGGAACTAAGGATATGAAACCCAGTCGGGAAGCAGTGGGATGTGGAAGAAAGCAAATGTGATGGAGAGCAATGGGTAGAAAGGTATGGCTGCTCTTGAGCAGTACTGAAAAGGTGACTGTTTCTGCGAGTCTTTTGGTGGAGCAGATCCGTTGGATAATCGGGGCTGTTTGGGATCAGCATTGGGATTGTTTTGGAATGCCCAGACTGGTGGGCAGGGTGGGAAGAAACCTGGTCGGGGCTGCAGAACGTAGAGAGAGATGGACAGAATTGGAGGCTGTGAGAGGAAATGGGATGGAACAGAGTCCACGAAATGATTACGTGCTGAGGGTTAAGGGAGATGGACACAGGTCGGGGAAAGGCTGGAAGGACCAGAAGATCCAACTGAGAGGGGAAGGAGTGTCACTTATAGGAGAGCGGAAGGTCCACATCCGGTTGGCAGAATAGTTCGAGAGACTTCGGGACCAATGTAGGAAGGCTGTGCAGTGTGAATGCATCATATACACCACAGAAAGGTGGCTTGAAGAAGGACAATTAGAAGCGCTAAAACGTGACTGGGGCCAAAGACAGGCAGAAAATGCCTAAAAGTGGTTCGGAGCGAATGGTGCATTCAAGGTAAGAGTACTTGACAGCATGGTTGAGGGAGCATGGTGAAGGCTGAAGTCAGTATGGAGGGCAATGAGGGGACTGACTGCAAGGCAGATGGGCAGTCTTACATCAGAGTAGAGAAAGGTGAAAACATTTTAGGAGAACGTGTAAGGTGCAACCACAAGGAAGAGAAAGGAGACGGCAAGGAGCAAAGGTGGTCATCTCTGCACAGCGGTGATTCTTAATGAGGACAGATGGGGTAGATTTCACCCACGGGGGGCTGTGGGCATGTACCCCTCAGGCTCTCCTATCAGTATGTCTTGGGCTGAGAGGGTTTCTGCTTAAAAATGACCTTGACAGATGAAGCTGATAGACCCCCTTGGGGGTCCTCTTCCTGGGGGAGAATCACATGGGAATAGGGATAGTTGAGAGAAGGGGAAAACTGGAAGAAGGAGGTGACAGTGTTTGAGGAGATGGAGGCATGAGACTAGAGACAGTCAGCATTAAGAGGGAAGAAGGGAAGATGAAGAGGAGTTTGACAGCGAGCAAATGGATGTAGCCCTGAAGGCACCTCAAGTGAGGACTGTTGTTTGGGGACTCATGGTCAGGTGGAGGGAGGGCAGATGGACTGAAGTGTTTAGGGGATAGAGAGCGACTGAGAAGTGAGACTGAGCGGATAAGGGAGTTACCATTATGGAGCTGACAGGTTGTGTGTGGCGCTTAGAAAATAGTATAAAATAGGGTGTTGATGCTAAAGGTAGGGTCAAAAGAGGGGGCAGACAACATTAAAGAGAGCATTTTGGAAAGAGGAGCGTCCGGTAGAGTCGCAAGGAAAGACAGTAGATGTGTTGAAGCTAGCCTGAGAGCTGTGTGCAGAGTAAGAAGTTGGGGTGGAACGTGTGTCAGTTGAGAAAGGGGTGAAACGTGAGCAGGAGGTACAGAAGCAGGAGGTACAGGACAAGGTAAGAGTAGCAGAGGAAGAAGCTCTGCTACAGCTTTACCTGAAAGGTCTGACAGAAGAGCTATGACTGCACTCAGGAAAGATTATAGAGGGGAAAACTTCTCAGGACCTACATAAGATGGAGAATTTGTCGTGAAGTATATGAGTGTGGGATAATGAGTAGAATGTATGGTGTCTGTAGAGTAACTAGAAAGCATGGCTGACTGAAATGGGTTGAACAGTGTGCAAGGTGTTGAAGAAGAGAGGAGAGAACCGAGAAGTATAATGAATTGAGGGAGGAGACTGAGAGACGGCATCTGAGAAAATTTCTGAGGGTTCAGGTTTGAGCATAACTGGCTAGGCCGTAGAGAGGGAAGTCAGTGGAAATGGTCACATGGGCCCAGGGAGTCCGGTACCAGATAAGGTTTCTGGAAAACGTAGAAGGCTTTGATAGTCCCGAGTAGGTACATGGTTGAGAAGGAGAAAGAAGAGCGGATTGTCCATCAGAAAGAGAGAGGACAGGCTCACCAAGATGCCTGAGAAAGACAGTAGACCAGAATTGGGACAGCCCACAGACCAAAGGAGGAGTCAAAATGGATAATTCAGGAAGTTTGTGAAGAGGCAGAAAGGGGCTAAGTAAGACAAAGAGGGAGCAAGAGGACCACACTGATTAAGAGGGTGAAGGAAAAGAGAGGTGGGAGAAAGTGACAGCAGAGTCGGCTTGTGGAGAGAGTGCCATCTCGAAATGAGTGGAGACTTCAGACAACCAATGGACTCAGTAAAGCAGATGGGGAGCCAAGAAGGTGGCAATGGAGAGAGCAGGGAAGATGTGTCAACAGGGATTGACATATCCATTAGAGGCCAACTGGGTCCATGTGTGGTCTTTGACGTGATCCAGGTCCTATGGATGAACCGTTATAAAGAGCCAGTATCCCCTGAGGACAAAAGCAGGCTGAAAGGAATGGCAGGGTTGTGGTCCTTGACAAAAACTGAGTGTTTTCTGAGGGAGGTGCACGTAGCCACGTAGTAGCAGGTTCTGAGTCATATGCGTCCTCACTGGGAAGAAGTGATGGAAAGGAAAGAAGGCGTGTAAGGGGGGAGAGAACATTTGGAATTGGCATGGGTTTGTGAATCAGCGAGGTGGTCCATGTGGAAGATGAGAATGCACAAGAGGCTCTCCGTTGGCAAAGTAGGAACATCAGCAGATATTAGAGGCCCAGCAGGTGGCATGTGAAGCGTAAAGTTCAGGTTGAAGGCTGTAGAAATGGAGGAAAGGGATGGCCGGAGAAGGCCCAACCATGCAAAGAAGTGGGATGCTTGAGAAATAGCAGGGTAAAGGACCATGAAGACTTGGGTTGGAGAGTGGAAAAGGGACACAGTTCCACAGGAAGAGACTATGTAAATGAGAACACCCAGCAGGTCATCTAAGGGACTCAAAGATTGACTCCTGTGGATTCAGTCCCGCAGAGTGGTGGCAAAGTTGTTTGCAAATGCCACAAAATGGGTAGAAATCAAAGTTGAGGCAGTGTGTCGTGAAGGTTCTACAATGTGGGCTTCTGCTATTCAACGCTGGCGAAGACAGTGGTGGTTTGGGTCATGCAGAACACCTTCTTAGAGGTTTCCCAGAACAGAAATCTAGCCAAACGAGTGTGGTGTGAGCATTACACTGTATAAAGTCATCATCATGATGAAACTGGCAGAAGTGGGTTTGTTTTCAGGAAGGGCATAGCAGAGGAGGAAGAGGAAAAGAGGGTGGAGCACGTGACACAAGAGAGAAGAAGGTCTTACCATCAGAAGACTTTTTGGAGCAGTGAGTACGGAAGGGAGAATAAGGGGGTCATTGGAAGTTCTCGTTACAGAGTGAAGAGTGTAATTAGCAGAGATGAGACATGAGGCGCCATGATGCATGATGAAGGCACAATGGAAGCAAGAAGAAGAGGAAGAAGGCAGTGAAGTGGACTGTATGAGAAGCCCTAGTGTAAATGAAGAAGGAAGAGGAAGAAACATCAGAATGGAAGAAGCTCCAGGAAACAGTTCGAAATGGAAGGTGGAGGTGAGACATGAAGGGAATATCAGGAGTGTCAAAGGTCATGGATTCTGCGTGGATTCTGGCAGAGCAAGAGACAGCGAAGAGAATCAGCACAGAGAGCAGGTGAAAGAAGGGAGCACGTGGCACTGGAGGAAAGGTGACAGAAGCCATGGATATGGCACTTAGGAGCTGAGAGGCATATGGAAATGTAGAGAAGAGGGGACTTGTCTGTTGAGAACGGAGGGGCCAGAGAGATGTCACGTGTCACTTGAGGAAAAGGAAACAGAGTATGAAATCATGAGACAGTAGACCATGCAAAGAGTTAGAAGTGTGAAACAGAAGGGAGCGGGAAGCACCCAAGGAAGCAGGTAACTGAGAGTGCTCTCCAAGGGAGGCAGGCTGAAGAGCGACGGGGGAGCAAGTACAAGAGTAAGTATTCCAACAGAGGAAGGCTGGTAGGTTTCAGATGTTCCCAGTGAAAGGAACTCAGGACGTGAAGCTCAGTCCGGAAGCAGCGGGACACAGACAAGAAGAGCAAATGTCATGGAGAGCAATGGTTAGGAAGGTATGGCTGTTTTCGAGAGGTGTTGAAAGGTTGACTGTTTCTGCCAGGCTTCTGGATTGTATGGATCCATTGAACAATGGTGGCTGTTTTGGGTCACAATTCGGATCGGTTTTGAACGTTTGGATGGGTTTACAGGTAGGGAGGAAACTGGTTGCGGACTGCAGAAGTAGAGAGAGATGGACAGAAGTGGAGGCTGGAGAGCAAATGGTATGGAACAGAGCCCGTGAAATGATGATGTGTGGAATGTTCTTGGAGATGGACACAGGTATAGGAAAGGCTGGAAGGCTCAGTGGATCCAACAAAGAGGAGAAGGGGTGTCGCTAAAGGAGAGTGAAAGGTTCACATCACAGAATATCTGAACAGACTTCAAGATGTAAGTAGGGAGGCTGTGCAGGGTCAATGTGTCATACACAGCTCAGAAAGTCGACTTGAGAAAGGACAATGGCAAGGGCTAAGAGAGATGTGATTGGGGCCAAAGACAGGGAGAAGATGCTGAAGAGTGTGTGTCACTGGGAGCCAATATTGCGTTGAAAGCAAGAATACTTGAGAGTGTGGCTGAGGGTGCATCGTGTAGGCACAAGTCAGTACGGAAGGCCATAATGTGACTGGTTGCAAGGCAGATGGGCAGGCTTATATCAGACTAGGGAAAGGTCAAGATGTTTGAGGAGCATGTGCAAGGTGCAACCACAATGAGGAAAGAGAAAGGGAAGAGTAACGAGCACAGGTGGTCCTCTCTGCAGAGCAGTTATTCTTACCGAGGATGATGGAGAATGGATTTCACCCAATAGGGGGCCGTGGGCATAAACTCCTGAGGTGGGCCTATCAGAACATCTAGGGGGCAAGTGGGTTTCTGCTGAAATATAATCCTGAGAGATGAAGCTGATAGACCCCCTTGGGAGTCTTGCATCCTCGAGGGAGAATCACCGGGGGAGGTGGGGCGGACAGTGGAGAGCGGGGGAAGATGGGAAGAAGGAGGCTACGGTGCTTGGGAGATGGAGGCATGAGACTGGAGACAGTCAGGGTTGGGAGGGAAGAATGGAGGATGAGGAGGTGTTTGACAGCAAACAAATGGATGTAGCGGTGAAAGCACCTAAAGTGAGGACTGTTTTGTTGGGACTCGTTGGGTTGAGGGAGGGAAGATGGAAGGCGGTGTTTAGGGCATAGAGACCAATTGAGAAGTGAGGCAGAGTGATAAAGGAGTTACCATTATGGGGCTTACAGGTTGTGTGTGGCTCTTAGGAAATAGCATTAGCTAGGGTGTCCCTGCTGGAGGTAGGGCCCAAGGATGGCAAAGACAACATTAAAAAAGAGCATGGAAAGAGTAGCATCAGCTAGGGTCACAAGGAAAGATGGTGGGTGCATTGGAGCCAGCCTGAGAGCTGTGTACAGAGTAGGATGGTTGGGGGCATGGGTGTCAGTTGGGTAAGGGGTGAAGCATGTGGGCAGGAGGCACAGAAGCTCTGCTGACAGTACAAGGTAGGAGAAGGACAAAATAAGCTCCGTAAGAGCTTTATTGAACGATCTGACACAAGAAGTGTGATTGCACTCAGGAAAGATTATAGAGGGGAAGAATTCTCAGGACCGAAATAAGCCTGAGAATGTGTCCCAAGGGACATGAGTGCGGGATGATGGGTAGAGCACGTGGAGTCTGTAGAGTAAGCAGAAAACACAGCCCACTGAAGTCGGTTGAGTGGTGTGTGGGGCGCTGAAGAAAAGAGAACAGATAAGTGTAATGAATCAATGCAAAAGACTGAGAGACAGTAGCTGAGAAAACTTCCTAGGGTTCAGGTTTGAGCCTAACTGCCCAGGTGGTCGAGAGGGAATGCACTGGAAATGGTCATATGGGTCCTGGGAGTCAGGTATCTGGTAGTGGCTCTGGAAAATCTAGGAGGCTTTGAAAGTCCTGAGTGGGTGCATGGTTGAGAAGGAGAAAGAAGAGCAGAGGATGGTCCATGCCCAAGAGAGGACAGGACTAATCAGATATTTGAGAAAGACAGTACAACAGAAGTAGAACGGCCTAGACACCAAAGGAGGAATGGCTAATCCAGGAAAGTTGTCAAAAAAGGGGAAAACGGGCTGAGAAAGACAAAGGAGGGGCAAGCATAGGACGTTGAGTAAGAAGGGTGAAGGAAATCAGAAGCGGGATAAAGTGATAGTGGAGTGGGGTTGTGGAGAGAGTCGCATCTGGGAATGAGTGGACAGAAGCAGGGCCAAAAAGGAAATGGACATCCTGAGGATGAAAGACGGAGCAATGTTGAAGGAGAAAAGGTGTTGCCAACAGGTCATGAAGGAGTATGTAGGATGTTGAGTGGTGACTTCAGACAACCAATGGACTCAGTAGAGCAGGTGGTCAGCCAAGAAGCTGGCAATGGAGGGAGCAGTGAGGGTATGTCAACAGGGATGGAGACATTCATGAAAGGCCAACTGAGTACACTTGTGGTCTTTGACGTGATCGGGGGCCTGTGGATGAATGGTTACATGAAGCCAGTATCCCCTTAGAACAAAAGCAGGCATAAAGACTGGGAGGGCTGTCGTCTTCTATGGATACCAAGTGTTTTCCAATGAAGATGCAAGTAGTGACGTACTAGCAGGTGCTGTGTCAGATATGACCTCACTGGGGAGAAGTGATGGAAAGGACCAAAGGCGTGTAAGAGGGGAGAGGATATTTTGAATTGGCATGGTTTTGTAAATCAGGGAGGTGGGCCATGTGGAAAGTGAGAATGTACAATGGGATGTTTGTTGGCAAAGTAGGAATATCAGCAGATATGGAGGCCCACCAGGTGGCATAGGTAGCATTAAGGTCAGGTTGAATGCTGTGGATATGGAGGAGAGGGAAGGCCAGAGAAGGCCCAGCCATGCCAAGAAGAGGGCTGTTTGAGGGAAAGTGGAGTAAAGGGCCATGGGGACTTGGGTTGAAGAGAGGATGAGAAACAGGGTTGCACAGGAAAAGACGAGCTAAACGAGAACACCTGGCAGGTCATCTAAGGGACTCGAGGATGGACTCCAGTGAATTCAGTCCAGTTAGAGCAGTTGCAAAGGTGTTTGCAAAGGACACACAGTGGGTGGAAATCAAGATTTAGGTCGCATGTCGGGAAGGTTCTTCAATGTGGGCTTCTGAACACTGGTGAAGATGATGGCAGTTTTGATGATGGAGAACACCTTCCTAGAGGTTGCTCGGACCAGGTATCTGGCCAAATGCATGTGGTGTGACCATTAAACTGCACAAAGTCATCGTTTTGATGAAAGTGGCACAAGGGGTTTATTTTCAGGGAGGGAATAGCAGAAGAGGAAGAGAATAGGACGGAGCATGAGACACATGAGAGAAGAAGGTCTTGCCATCAGAAGATGGTGTTTGGAGAAAAGAGTACGAAAGCAGAAATAAGGGGTTTAGTGCAGGTTCTCTTTACGAAGTGAATAGAAGACTTCAACGAGTGGAGCTGTACTATGAGTCGCCACGACACACCATCAACACACAATGGATGCCAGCAAGAGAGGAAGAAGGGAGTGACACGGACTGTATGAAAAGCCCTTGTGTCAATGAAGAGGGAAAAGGAAGAAACATCAGAAGGAGAGAAGCTCCACATTACTGTTTTCAGTGGGAAGGTGGAGGTGAGAAGGGGATATCAGGAGGGTGAAAGGTCATGAATTCCACAAGGATGCTGGCAGGGCAAGAGAAATGGAAGAGTCTGAGGAGGGAGTGTAGGTCGAAGAAGAGCGCACACAGCCATGGAGGAAAGGTGAGGGAAGCGATGGAGATGGCAGTTAGGAGCTGAGAGGCACACGGAAGTGTAGAGAAATGGTAGGTTGTCCATTGAGAACACAGGGGCCAGAAGGAAGACACTAATCACTTGAGACAGACTGAAATTATAGGAAAGTGACCATGCAGAGAGTTAGAAGTGTGAAACAGAAGGGAGCGGGAAGCACCCAATAAAGAAGGTACATGAGATTTTCTCCAAGGGACACAGGCTGAACTGCGACAGGGAGCAAGTGGAAAAGTGGATGTTTCAATAGAGGAAGGCTGGCAGCTATCAGACGTGCCCAGTGGAAGGAACTTCGGATGTGAAATGCAGTCGCGAAGCAGTGGGATGCGGAGAAGTACAATCATGATGGAGAACAATGGTAGGAAGGTTTAGCTGCTCTTGAACGGTGTTGAAAAGGCGACTGTTTCTGCCAAGCTTTTAGCTGGTATGGATCCATTGGATAATGGTGCCTGTTTGGGGTGAGGCTTAGGGTCGGTTTTGAAAGGTTGGATGGTCAGACAATCAGGGAGGAAGCCGGGAGACAATCAGGGAGGGGTCCGTAGAAAGTAGAGACAGATGGACAGAAGTGGAGGCTGTGAGAGAAAACGGGATGGAACAGAACTCGTGAAATGATGATGTGTGGAAGGTTCAGGAGGATGGATACAGGTGGAGGAAAGGCTGGAAGGAGGAGTGGATCCAACTAAGAGGAAAAGGAATGTTGTTAAAGAAGAGTGCAAGATCCAGGTCTGAGGGAAAGAATATTTGGAGAGGGTTCAGGACCTATGTAGGAAGTCTGTACACGGTGAATGTCGTATACGCTGCACAAAGGTGGCTTGAGGAAGGACGTTTAGAAGTGGTAAGACATGACTGGGGCTGAAGACAGGGAGAAAATGCCTTGGAGTACGTGTGGTTGAGAGCCAATGGTGCGTAGAAGGCAAGAATACTTGAGAGCGTGGCTGAGGGTGCGTGGTGGAGGCACAAGTCAATACAGAAGACAATAAGGGGACTGACTGCAAGGTAGATGGGCAGTCTCATACAGAGTAGGGAAAACATCTACATGTTTGAAAACGTGCAAAGTTTAACCACAAGGAGGAAAGAGAAAGGGAAGGGCAATGAGCACAGGTGGTCCTCCCTGCACAGCAGTGACTCTTACCGAAGATAGGGGATTGGATTTCACCCAAGGAGGTTGTGGGCATGAACCCCTGAGGCGGGCCTATCAGAACATCTAGGGACTGAGGGGTTTCTGCTCACAAACGACCCTGACAGATGACAGTGATAGCCCTCCTTGGCGGTCATGCATCTTTGGGGGACAATCACTGTGGAGAGGTAGACAGTGGAGACAGGGAAAGACAGGAACCAGGAGGTGACGGAGACAGAGGAATGTTCGGGATGGAAGAAGGTAGGATGATGCGGAGTTTAAGAGTGAGAAAATGGATGCAGCTGTGAAGGCACCTAAAGTGAGGATTGTTGTGTTAGAATTCGTGGTCAGGTACAGAGAGGGCAGATGGCTGGTGTTTTTTAGGGCCTAGAGATAGATTGAGAAGTGAGGCAGAGCCAGAAGGGAGTTACCATTACGGGGCCGACGGGTTGTGTAAGGCTGTTAGGAAATAGTGTTAGTGTGTCCATGCTGGCGGTAGGGCCCAAAGTGGGGGAAGATAACATTAAAGAGAGCATTTTGGAAGGCAGAGCATCAGGTAGCTTCACAGGGAAACACAGTGGGTGCACTGGATCCAGCCTTAGAGGTGTGTGCAGAGTATGACAGTAGAGTGGAATCCATGTCAGTTAGGTAAGTGGTGAGGCATGTGGGCAGGAGGTACAGAAGCTCTAGGGACAGGAGAAGGTAGGAGAAGCAGAGGAAGAAGCCCCAACAGAACTTTGCCTGAAAAGTCTGACAAGAGGTTTGGTTGCACTCAGAAAAGATTACAGAGGGGAAAAATTCTCAGGACCTAAATAAGATGGAGAATGTGTCATGAGGGACATGAGTGTGGGATGAATGCATAGAGCACATGGCATCCATAGAGTAACTAGACACATGGCTGAGTGAAGGTTGAGCAGTGTACAGGGTATTGAAGAATAAAGGAGAGAACCCAGAAGTGTAATGAATCGAGGCAAGAGTTAGAGAGACAGTAGCTGCAAAAATTTCCAAGGCTTAAGGTTCGAGCATAATTGGCCAGGCCGTCTAGAGGGAATGCAGTGGAAATGATCACATGGGCCCAGGGAATCAGGTATCTTGTAAGGGCTCTGGAAAACCTAGGGGAATGTGATAGTCCTAAGTGGCTGCATGGCTGAGAAGGAGAAAGAAGAGAAGACAGTCCATCGGGAAGAGAGGACAAGCTTACTGAGATGTTTGAGAAAGACAATGCACTGCAAGTGGGACAGCCCAGAAACTAAGTGAGGAGTCAAAATGGCTAATCCAGGATGTTTGTGAAAAGAGGGAGAAAGAGGCTGAGAAAGGTCAAGCAAGCAAGAGCAAGAGGACCACACTGAGTAGGAAGGGTGAAGGAAATGAGAGGTGGGATGAAGTGACAGCCGAGTGGGTTTTTAGAGAGAGTGTCATCTGAAAATCAGCAGACAGAAGCAGGGACAACAAAGGAAAAGGACATCCTGGGGATGAAAGCTAGAGAGATGGTGAAAGAGAACAGAAGTGTTGCTAGTACTTCAGAAGGGAGAATGTAGAATGCCGAGTGGTGGCTTCAAACAACCAATGCACTCAATAGAGCAGATGGGGAGCCAAGAATCTGGCAATGGAGGGAACAGTGAGGGTATGTCAACAGGGATGCGGACATCCAAGAGAGGCCAGCTGAGCCCATCTGTGGTCTTTGACGTAGACGAGTCCTGTGGATGAATGGTTAGATGTAGCCAGTATCCCCTGAGGACAAAAGCAGTCTAAAACGTCCGGGAGAGTTGTGGTCCTCTCGGTATACTGAGTGTTTTCCAAGGGAGGTACAAGTAGCCATGTAGTAGAGGGTGCTGGGCCAGATGTGACCTTGCTGGGAAGAAGTGATGGAAAGGACAGAAGGCATCTAAGAGGGCAGAGAATATTTTGAATTGGCATGGGTTTGTACATCAGCGAGGTGGCCCATGTGGAAAGTAAGAATGCACAGCAGGTTGTTTGTTGGCAAAGTAGGAACATGATGAGATATCAGGGACCAAGGGGGTGGCACACATAGCATTAAGGTCAGATTCGAGGCTGTGGAAATGGAGAAGAGGGAAGGCCGGAGAAGGCCCAGCAATGTCAAGAAGAGGGGTGCTTTAGGGAAAGCGGGGTAAAGGGCCATGAGGACTTGGGTTTAAGAGAGGAAGAGGCACAGGGTTGCACAGGAAGAGATGATACAAAGAAGAAGACCTGGCAGGTCATGTCAGGGACTCCAGTAGAGCGTTGGAAAACGTGTTCACAAATGGCAGAGCATGGGTGGAAATCACTGTTAAGGTAGCGTGTCAGACAGTTCTTCAATGTGGGCTTCTGCTATTCAACGCTGGCAAAGACGATGGTGGTTTTGGTAACACAGAACACCTTCCTAGAGGTTGCCCAGACCAGAAATCTGGCCAAACGGGTGTGGTGTGAGCATACACTACATAGAGTGATTGTTGTAATGAACCTGGCAGAAGTGGGTTTGTTTTCAGGGTAGGGACTGTAGACGAGGAAGAGGAGAAGAGGATGGAGCACAGGATAGAAGAGAGAAGGTCTTCGCATCAGAAGATGGTGTTTGGAGAAAGAAGTATGGAAGGTGGAATATGGGGTAAGTGCAGGGTCTCTCTATGGAGTGAAGTGTGCAATGAGCGGAAATGTACAACGAGGAGCCACGAAGTACCATGAATACACAATGGAAGTGAGAAGAAGAAGGCACTGAATTGGATTGTATGAGAAGCCCTTGTGTAAGTGAAGAGGGAGGAGGAAGAAACATGAGAATGTGAGAAGCTCCAGGAAACAGTTTTGAAAGGGAAGGTGGAGGTGAGATGTGAAGGGGATATCAGAAGTGTGACAGGTCACGGATTCCACAAGGATGGTGGCAGAGCAAGAGAAAGGGAAGTGTCTGATCAGGGAAAGTAGGTTGAAGAAAGGAGCACATGGTGCTGAAAGAAAGGAGTTGAGGTGGCAGTTAGCAGCTGAGAGACATACGGAAGTGTACAGATGAGGCAGAGTGTCCTTCGACAACACGGCGTACAGAGGGAACACATGCGTCACATGTGGAAAGGAGACAGAGTATGAAATTATGGGAAAATGACCATGCAGAGAGTTAGAAGTGTAAAACAGAATAAATACAGCAGAAGCATTGAGGAAGGAGGCAAATGAGAGTGCTGTCCAAGGGAGGCAGGCTGAATAGCGACAGGGGGAACAATTAGAAGAGTGGGTGTTTCAACAGAGGAGGGCTGGTTGCTTTCAGATGTGCCCAGTGGAAGGAACTTAGGATGTGAAGCCCTGTCACAAAGCAGGGGGACACAGAGGAGCAAAGCAGGGGGACACAGAGGAGAACAGCAAATGTGATGGAGAGCAATGGGTAGGAAGGTATGGCTGCTTTTCAGTGGTGTTTAAAGGGTGACACTTTCTGGCAGGCTTTTGACTGGTATGGATCCGTTGGATAATGGTGGCTGTTTGAGGTCAGGCTTGGGATCAGCCTGGAATGGCTGGAAGGGTGGACAGGGTTAGAGGAAACCAGGTGGGGGCTGCAGAAAGTAGAAAGCGATAGACAGAAGTGGAGGCCATGAGAGAAAATGGGATGGAACGGTGCCCTTGAAATGATGATGTGTGGACGGTTCAGGGTGATGGACACAGGTGGAAGAAAGGCTGGAAAGGTGAGTAGATCCAACTAAAAGAGAGTGAAGATCCCCATCCTGTAGCGAGAATACATGGAGAGGCTTCAGGAGACAAGTAGCAATTCTGTGCACGGTGAATGTGTCGCACACACCCCAGGAAGCTGGCTTGAGGAAGGACAATTAGAAGCACTCAGTAAGGCCTGACTGGAGCCAAAGACAGGTAGAAAATGCCTAAGGGTACATACGAGTGGTTGAGTGTCCATGGTGTGCTGAAGGCAAGAATACTTGAGAGAGTGGTTGAGGGGTCACAGAGTAAGCAAAAGTCAGTATGGAAGGCAATAAGGGGATTGACTGCAAGGCAGATGGGCAGTCTTAGAGTAGATAAAAGCTGAAGATGTTTCAAGAGAACATGCAAGCTGCAATCACAAGGAGGAAAGAAAAAAGGAAGGGCAATGAGCATAGGTGGTCTTCTCTGCAGAGCAGTGATTCTTACTGAGGATGAGGGTGGTGGATTTCACCTGAGGAGGGCTGTGGGCATGAATGCCTGAGGCAGGCCTATCAGAACACCTAAGGGCTGAGCGGGTTTCTGCTCAAAAATGACCCTGACACATGAAGTTGATAGACCCACTTAGGGATCATCCATCCTCGGGGGAGAATCCGGGGGTAGGCAGACAGTGGATAGAAAAGACAAGACAGAGGAGGTGACGGACCTTGGGGAGATGGAGGCATGAGACTGGAGACAGTCAGGGTTGGGGGAGAAGAAGAGAGGATGAGGAGGAGTTTGAGTGTGAGCAAATGGATGTAGCTGTGAAGGCACCTAAAGTGAGAAGTCTTATGTTGGGACTCGTGGTCAGGTGGAGGGAGGGCAGATGGATGGCGGTATTTAGAGCACAGAGAGCGATTGAGAAGTAAGGCAGAGGGATAACGGAGTTACCATTACAAGGCCGACAGGTTGTGTGTGTCGGTCAGGAAATAGCATTAGATACAGTGCCATGCTGAAGGTAGGGCCCAAAGAGAGTTATAACAACATTACAGAGAGCATTTTGGGAAGCAGAGTACCAGGTAGAGTTGCAAGGAAAGATGGTGCGTGCATTGGAGCCAGCCTCACAGGTGGGTGCAGAGTAGGATGGTAGGGCAGAACGTGCGTCAGCTGGGTAAGGGGTGAAACATGCGGGCTGGAGGTACAGAAGCTCTGGGGACAGGACAGAGCAGGAGAAGTAAAGGAAGACGCTGTGTGAGAGCTTTGCCTGAGGAATCTCACAGAAGAGGTCTGATTTTACTCAGGAAAGATTACAAAGGAGAAAAAGTCTGAGGACCTGTATAAGACACAGAATGAGTCGTGAGGGACGTGAGTGTGGGATGATGCATACAGCGCATGGAGTCCGTAGACTTAGTCAAAAGCACAGCGGACTCAAGTGGGTTGAGCAGCGTGCAGGGTGCTGAAGAGAGGAGAGAACAGCCAAGTGTAATGAACCGAGGCAAGAGATTGTGAGACAGTAGCTGAGAAAACTTCCTAGGGTTCAGGTTTGATCATAATTGGCTGGGCCGTCCACAGGGCATGCAGTGGAAATGGTCACACGGGCCCTGGGGAGTGAGGTATCTGGTAAGGGCTCTGGAAACCTAAGAGGCTGTGATGGTCCCAGTGGGTGCATGGTTGAAAAGGAGAAAGAAGAGCAGAGGATGGGCCATGCCAATTAGAGGACAGAGTTACTCAGATGTTCGAGAAAGACAACGCATCAGAAATGGGACAGCCCAGAGACCAAAGAAGTCAAAATGGCTAATCTAGGAAGTTTGATAAAAAAGAAGGAAAGGGGCTGAGAAAGTCAAGGAAGGAGCAAGAGTAGGATGCTGAGTAAGATGGGTGAAGGAAATGAGAGGTGGGGTGAAGTAACAGCAGAGTGGGGTTGTGGAGAGAGTGGCATCTGGGAATCAGTGGACAGAAGCAGGGCTAAGAAAGGGAAAGGACATCCAAGGGATGAAAAGTAATGAAAGCGTGAAGGAGAAGTGTTGCCAGTACGTCAGAAGGGAGAACGTAGGATGTCAAGTGGTGACTTCAGGCAACCAATGGATTCAGTAGAGCAGATGGGGAGCCAAGAAGCTGGCAATGGAGGGAGCACTGAGGGTATGTCAACAGGGATGGAGACTACCATGAGAGGCTGACTGAGTCCATCCGTGGTCTTGGACGTGGCCAGGGGCCTGTGGGTGAATGTTTAGATGTAGCCAGTATCCCATGATTAGAAATGCAGGCTGAAAGGTCTGGGAGAGCTTTGTTCGTCTACAGATACCTAGTGTTTTTGGAGGGAGGCACGAGTAGCCACGTAGTAGAGGGTGCTGGGTCAGATGTGACCTCACTGGGAAGAAGTGATGGAAACGACAGAAGGCATGTAAGAGGGGAGAGGATGTTTTGACTTAGCATGGGTTTGTGAATCAGTGAGGTGGCCCATGGGGACAGTGAGAATGCACAACAAGCTGTTTGTGGGCAAAGTAGGAATATCAGCAGATATCGGGGACCAGCGGGCAGCATGTGTAGCATTAAGATCCAGTTGGAGGCTGTGGAAATGGAGGAGAGGAAAGGCCAGAGAAGGTCCAGCCATGCTAATAAGATGAATGTGTGATGGAAACTGGGTAAAGGGTCATGAAGACTTCGGCTGTAAACAAGGAGAGGCACAGTGTTGCACAGGAAAAGACGATCTAAACGAGAACACCCGTCAGGTCATCTAAGGGACTTGAGGATGGACTCCAGCCGATTCAGTCTAGTAGAATGGTGGCAAAGGTGTTTCCAAACTGCACAGAGTGGATGGAAATCAAGGTTGAGGTGGCCTGTTGGGAAGGTTCTTCAATGTGAACTTCTGCTATTCAACGCTGGCAAAGACGATGGCAGCTTTGGTGACACAGACCAACATCTTAGAGGTTGTCCGAACACGATTTGGCCAAACAGGTGTGGTGTGAGCCTTACATGGCACAGAGTCATCGTGGCAATGAACCTGGCACAAGTGGGTTTGTTTTCAGGGAGGGGATAGCAGAGAAAGAAGAGGAGAAGATAACGGAGCACTGGAGACAACAGAGAAGGTCTTACCATCAGAATATCATGTTAGGAGCAGTAAGTATGGAAGGAGGAATAAGGGGTTAAGTGCAGGGTCTCGTTACAGACTGAAGAGTGTAAATGGTGGAGATGTGCCATCAGGCGCCATGATGCACCATGAAGGCACAATGGAAGCCAGAAGAAGAGGAAGAAGGCAGTGAAGTGGACTGTATGAGAAGCCCTTGTAAAAATTAAAAGAGGAAGAAAAATCTGAATGTGAAAAGTTCTATAAAAGGACTCTGAAAGGGAGGTGGAGGTGAGATGTGAACGGGGTATCAGGAGTGTGAACGGTCATGGATTACACAAGGATCCTGGCAGGGCAAGACAAAGGGTAGGGTCTAACCAGGAGAGCAGGTCCAAGAAGGGAGAACATGGCATTCGTGGAAAGGTGACGGAAGCCATGGAGATGGAAGTGAAGAGCTGAGAGGCATACAGAAACATACAGAAGAGGTAGGGTATCGGTCGAGAATGCAGGAACCAGAGGGAAGACATGCATCACTTGAGGAAAAGGAGATAGAGTACGAAATTATGGGAAAGTGACCATGCATAGAGTTAGAAGTGTGAAACAGAAGAGAGCGGGAAGCATCTGAGGAAGTAGGCAAATGAGAGTGATCTCCCAGTGAGGCAGGCTGAAGAGCAACAGAAGGAGCAAGTAGAAGAACAGGTATTCCAACAGAGGAATGCTGGTAACTTTCAGATGTGCCCACTAGAAGGAACTTAATGAAGCCAAGACGGGAAGCAGTGGGAAGCAGAATAGAACAGCAATAGTGATGGTGAGCAATGGGTGGAAAGGTATGGCTGCTCATAGAGATTTTAGCAGTACTGAAAGGGTGACCATTTCTGTCATGCTTTTGGCAGGTATGGATCGGTTGGATAATGGCGGCTGTTTGGGCTCTGGATTGGAATTGGGTTCGAATGGCTATGGACAGGGTGGGAGGAAACCAGGTGGGGGCTGCAGAAAGTAGAGACATGGACAGAAGTGGAGGCCATGAGAGCAAATGGGATGGAACGGAGCCCATGAAATGATGATGAGTGGAGGGTCTAGGGAGTTGAACACAGGTGGAGGAAAGGCTGGAAGGACGAGTGGATCCAAGTTAAGAGGTAAGGGAATGTAGCCAGAGCAGAGTGGAAGGTCCACGTCCGGTTGGCAGAGTATCTGGAGAGGCTTCAGGGTGGTAGTAGGAAGGCTGTGCAGGGTCACTGTGTCATACATAGCACAGAAAGTCAGCTTGAGCAAGGACAATTAGAAACGTTAAGTAAAATGTGACTGGGGCCAAAGACAAGGAGAAATTACCTGAGAATGTGAGTTGTTGGGAGCCGATGGTGCTTTCAAGGCAAGAATATTTGACAGCATGCTTGAAAATGAACTGTGTAGGCACAAGTCAGCATGGAAAGCAATAAGGGAATTGATTGCAAGAGAGATGGGCAGTCTTATATCAGAGTAGGGAAAAAGGTTAAGATGTTTGAGGAGAATGTGCAAGGTGCAACCATAAGGAGGAAACAAAACGGAGAAGACAACGTGCAAAGGTGGTCCTTTCTGCACAGCAGTGATTCTTACTGAGGATGGGGATAGGTACATTTCACCCAAGGGGTGCTGTGGGCATGAACCCCTGAGGCAAGCTTATCAGAACATCTAGGGGCTGAGCAGGTTTCTGTTCAAAAACGACCAAGACAGATGAAGCTGATAGACCCCCTTGGGGGTCATGTATCCTCGGGGGAGAATCACCGAGGGGAGGGGTACAGTGGAGAGTGGGGAAAGACAGGAAGCAGGAGGAGATGGTGCCTGGGGAGAGTTGCAGGCATGAGACTGGAGACAATCAGGGGAGAGAGGGAAGAAGGGAGGATGAGGATGAGTTTGACAGCGAGGAAATGGATGTAGCTGTGAAGGCAATTAATTGAGGACAGTTGTGTTGTGACTGCTGGTCCGGTAAAGGGAGTCCAGATGGAAGTCCAGATGGAAGTTTAGGGCATAGAGACAAATTGACAACTGAGACAGAGTAGTAAGGCAGTTACCATTATGAGACCAACAGGTTGTGTGTGGCTGTTAGGAAACAGCATTAGATAGGTTGTCCATGCTGAAGGTAGGGCTCAAAGAGGGGGAAGACAACATTAAAGAGAGCATTTTGCAAAGAGGAGTGTCAGGTAGGGTCACAAGGAAAGATGGTGGTGTGTTCAAGCCAGCCCGAGAGCTGTGTGCAGAGTAGGATGGTAGGCTGGAATATGTATCATTTGGGTAAGGAGTGAAGTCTGTAGGCAGGAGGCACAGAAGCTCTGGGGACAGAACAAGGTAGGAGAAGCAGAAGAAAAGCTCCACGAGAGCTTTGCCTGAACTATCTGACAAAGAGATCTGACTGTACTCAGGAAAGATTACAGAGGAAAAAATTCTCAGGACCTGAATAGGACAGAGAGTGTGTCATGAGGGACATGAGTGCGAGATGACGGGTAGAGCACGTGGAGTCCAGAGAGTAAGTAGAAAGTATGGCCGACTGAAGTGGGTTGAGCAGTGTGTGGGGTGTTGACGAAGAGAGGATAGAACAGAGAATTGTAATGAATCAAGGCAAGAGACTGAGAGACCGTAGCTGAGAAATTTTCCTAGGGTTCAAGTATGAGCATAATTGGCCAGGCCCTCCAAAGGGTATGCAGTGGAAATGGTTACATGGGCCCCAGGAGTAAGGTATCCGGTAAGGATTCGGGAAAACCTAGGAGGCTGCGATAGTCCTGAGTGGGTACATTGTTGAGAAGAAGAAAGAAGAGCAGAGGATGGTCCACCGGGAAGAGAGCTCAGGCGTACTGAGATGTTTGAGAAAGACAGTGCACCAGAAGTGGGATGGCCCAGAGACCAGAGGAGGAGTCAGAATGGCTAATCCAGGAAGTGTGCCAAGAACGGAGGAAAGGGGCTGAGAAAGACAAAGGAGGAGCAAGCAAAGGACGTTGAGTAAGAAGGGTGAAGGAAATGAGAGGTCGGAGGATGTGACAGAGGAATGGGGTTGTGGAGAGAGTGGCATCTCGGAATCAGTGGACACAAGCAGGGCCAAGAAAGGGAAGGACATCCCAGCTTTCAAAGGTGGAGAGATAGTGAAGGAGACAAAGAGTGTGAGAAGGGAGAATGTAGGATGTCGAGTGGTGACTTGAGACAACCAATGGACTCAGTACAACAGAAGGGGAGCCAAGAAGCTGGCAATGGAGGGAGCAGTGAGGGTATGTCAACAGGGATGGAGACATGCATGAGAGGCCGACTGAGTCCATCTGTGGTCTTTGATGTGGTCAGGGGCCTGTGGGTGAATGGTTAGATGTAGCCAGTATCCCCAGAGGACAAAAGTTGGCTGAAAGATCCAGGACAACTGTAGTCCTCTATGTATATCGAGTGTTTTCTGAGGGAAGTACAAGTAGCCACGCAGTAGCAGGTACTGAATCAAATGTGACCTCACTGGGAAGAAGTGATGGAAAGGACAGAAGGCGTATAAGAGGGCAGACAATGTTCTGAATTAGCATGGTTTTGTGAATCAGTGAAGTAGCCCATGAGGAACGCCAGAATGCACAACAGGGTGTTTGTGGGTAAAGTAGGAACATCAGCAGATATCAGGGACCCACGGGGTGGCATGTTTAGCATTAAGGTCAGTTTGGAGGCTGTCGAAATGGAGGAGAGGGAAGGCCAGAGAAGGCCCAGCCATGCCAAAAAGGGATGAGTGAGGGAAAGTGCGGTAAAGGGCCATGACAATTTGGGTTGAAGAAAGGAAGAGGGACAGGGTTGCACAGGAAGAGATGATCTAAATGAGAATACCCAGCAGGTCATCTAAGGGACGTGAGGATGGACTCCAGTGGATTCAGTCCAGTAGAGTGGTGGCAAAGGTGTCTGCAGATGGCAGAGAGTGGGTGGAAAGCAATGTTCAGGTGGCATGTCAGGAAGGTTCTTCAATGTGGGCTTCTGCTATTATATGCCGCTGAACACAATGGCAGTTTTGGTGACACAGAACATCTTTGTAGAGGTTGCTGGGACCAGAAATCTGGCCAAACTCATGTGGTGTGAGACCTACACTGCACAAAGTCATTATCGTGATGAAACTGGCACACGTGGGTTTGGTTTCAGGGAGGGGACAGCAGAGGAGGAAGAAAAGATGACGGAGCATTGGCTATAAGACAGAAGGTCTTATCATCAGAAGATCATGTTTGGAGAAGGGCGTACAGAAGGAGGAATAAGGGGTTAAGTGTAGGGTCTCATTACAGGGTGGAGAGAAGAATGCAACCGCTAGAGATGTGCCATAAGGTGCCACGAGGCACTATCAAGACACAACGAAAACATGAAAAAGAGGAAGAAGGCAGTGAAATGGACTGTATGAGAAGTCCTTGTGTAAATGAAGAGGCAGGTGGAAGAAACATCAGAATGAGAGAAGCTCTAGGAAACAGTTCTGAAAGGGAAGGTGGAGGTGAGATGTGAATGGGATATCAGGAGTGTGAAAGGTCATGGATTCCACAAGGATGCTGGCAGGGTGAGAGAAAGGGAAGAGCAGGGAGAGTAGGTTGAAAAAGGGAGCAAGCACGTTGCACTGGAGGAAAGGTGATGGAAGCCATGGAGATGGAAGTTAGGAGCTGAGAGGCATACAGAAGCACAGAGAAGTAGGCTGTCCATCGACAACGCACGGGCCAGACAGAAGACACACATCACTTGAAGAAAAGGAGGCACAGTGTGAAATTATGGAAAAGTGACCATGCAGAGAGTTAGAAGTGTGCAACAGAACAGAGCGGGAAGCATCCAAGGAAGAAGACAAATGAGAGTGCTATCCAATGGAGGCAACCTGAACAGTGACAGGGGGAGCAAGTAGAGGAGTGGGTGTTCCAGCAGAGGAATGCTGGTAACTTTCAGATGTACCCAGTGGAAGGAACTTGGAATGTGAAGCCCAGTTGGGACACTGTGGATGCGGAGGAGAAGAGCAAACATGATGGAAAGCAATGAGTAGGAAGGCATGGTTCCTCTTGAGCAGTGTTGAAAGTGTGCCTGTTTCTGCCATGCTTTTGGGTGGTATCGATCCACAGGATAATGGTGGCTGTCTGGGATCAGGATTGCAATCAGTTCTGAATGGTTAGACAGGCAGACAGGATGGTAGGAAAGTGGTTGGGGGCTGCAAAAAGTAGAGAGAGCTGGACAGAAGTGGAGGCCATGAGAGAAAAAGGGATGGAATGGAGCCCGTTAAATGATGATGTGTGGAGGTTTCAAGGGATGGACACAGTTGGAGGATAGGCTGGAAGGATGAATGGATCCAACTAAGAGGAGAAGGAGTTTGGCCAGTGGAGAATGGAAGGTCCACATTCGGTTGGCAGAATATCTGGAGAGCGTTCAGGACTGAAATACGATGGCTGTTCAGGGTCAAAGTGTCATACACACCGCAGAAAGGTGGCCTGAGCAAGGACGATCAGAAGTGTTAAGACGTGACTGGGGCGAAAGACGGGGGAAAAGTGCCTAACACTATGAGTAGTTGGGAGCTGTTGATGCATTGAAGGAAAGAATACTTGAGAGTGTGGTTGAACTGTGTAGGAACAAGTCAGTATGGAAGGCAATAAGGGGATTGACTGCAGGGCAGATGGACAGTCGTAGAGCAGGGAAAAGGTCAAGATGTTTGAGGAGAACCCACAAGTTGCAACCACAAGGAGGAAAGAGAAAGGGAAGGGTAATGAGCAAAGGTGGTTCCCTCTACCGAGCAGTGATTCTTCCCGAGGGGGGGGGTGGATTTCACCCGAGGGGGGCTGTGGGCATGAACCCGAGGTGGGCCTATCAGAACATCTAGGGGCTGGGCGGGTTTCTGCTCAAAAAATGACCCTGACAGATGAAGCTGATAGACCCCCTTGGGGTCATGTATCCTCGGGGGAGAATCACCGGGGGGAGGGGGACAGAGAAGAGAGGGGAAGAGAGGAAGCAGGAGGCAATGGTGCTTGGCTAGCTGGAGGCATGAGACTAGAGACGGGTGGAATGGAAGAATGGTGGATGTGGAGGAGTTTGAGAGCAAACAAATAGATGTAGCTGTGAAGGCACCTAAAGTGAGGACTGTTGTGTTGCGACTTGTGGTTAGGTGGAGGGAGGGCAGATGGAAAGTAGTGTTTAGGGTATAGAGACAGATTGAGAAATTAGGTGGAGCCATGAGGGAGTTACCATTACGGGGCTGACGGGTCATGTGTAGCTGTTAAGAAATAGCATTAGATAGGGTGTCTATGCTGGATGTAGGGCCCAAAGAGGGAAGACAACATTAAAGACAGCATTTTGCAAACAGGAGCACCAGGTAGGTTTTCAAGAAAAAACGGTGGGTGTGTTGGAGCGAGCTTCAGAGCCGTGTGTGGAGTAGGATGGTAGGGTGGGATGTGTGTTGGTTGGGTAAGAGGTGATGCATGTGGGCAGAAGGCACAGAAGCTCTGGGGATAGGAGAAGGTAGGATAAACAGAGGAAGAAGCTCTGTGAGAGCTTTGTCTGAACGATCTGACAGAAGAGATCTAATTGAAAGATTACAGAAGGGAACAGTTCTCAGGACCTGAATAAGACAGAGTGTGTTGTGAGGGACATGAGTGTGGGATGATGGGTAGAGCACATGGAATCCGTAGAGTAAGTCGAAAGCACAGCAGACTGAAGCAGCTTGAGCAGTGTGTTGGGTGTTCAAGAAGAGAGGAGGGAACAAAGAAGTGTAATGAATCGAGGCAAGAGATTGAGAGACATTAGCTGAAAAAATGTCCAAGGGTTCACGTTTGAGCGCAATTGGCCCAGCTGTCGAGAGGGAATGTATTGCAAATAGTCACATCAGCCCAGGGTGTGAGGTATCTGGTAAGGGCTCTGGAAAACCTGGGAGGCTTTGCTAGTCCTGAGTGGGTGCATGGTTGAGAAGGAAAAAGAAGAGCAGAGGATGGTCCATCGGGAAGAAAGGACAGGCTTACTGAGATGTTTGAGAGACAGTGCACCAGATGTGGGATGGCCCAGGAACCAAAAGAGGAGTCAAATGGCTAATCCAGAAAGTTTGCCCAAAAAGGGGGAAAGAGGCTGAGAAACACAAAGGAGGAGAAGATTAGCATGCTGAGTAAGAAGGCTGAGGCAAATGAGAGGTGGGATGAAGTGACAGCCGAGTGGCAATGTGGAGAGAGTGGCATCTCGGAATCAGCAGACAGAAGCAGGGCTAAGAAGGGGAAAAGACAACCCAGGAATGAAAGGTGGAGAGATGGTGAAGGAGAAAAGGAGTGTTGCCAGTATACGAGAAAGGAGAATGTAGGAAGTAGAGTGGTGACTTCAGACAACCAATGGACTTAGTAAGGTAGATGGGGAGACAAGAAGCTGGCAATGGAGGGAGCAGTGAAGGTATGTCAACAGGGATGGAGACATCCATGAGAGGCCGACTGAGTCCATCCGTGGTCTTGGATGTGGTCAGGGCCCTGTGGATGAAGGTTAGATGGAGCCAGTATAACCTGAGGACAAAAGCAGGCCAAAGGCGTGGGAGGGCTGTAGTCCTCCACAGATATTGAGTGTTTCCCAAGGGATGTGCAAGTAGCCACATAGTAGCTGGTGCTTGGCAGATGCGACCTAACTGTGAAGAAGTGTTGGAAAGGACAGAAGGAGTGTAAGAGGGGAGAGAATGTTTTGAATTGGCATGGGTTTGTGAATCAGTGAGGCCACCCATGTGGATGGTGAGAATGCACAACAGGCTGTTTGTGGGCAAAGTAGGAACATCAGCAGATATCCAGGGGCCCAGCCAGTGGCATGTATAGCGTTAAGGTCAGGTTGGAGGCTGTGGAGATGGAGGAGCTGGAAGGCTGGAGAAGGCCCAGCCATGCCAAGAAGAGGAGTGCTTGAGGGAAAGTGGGGTAAAGGGACATGAGGACTTCAGTTCAAAAGAGAAAGAGGGACAGAGTTGCACAGTATGAGGCGATCTAAATCAGAACACCTGGCAGGTCATCTAAGGGACTTTAGGATGGATTCCAGCTAATTCAGTCCAGTAGAGTGGTGGCAAAGGTGTTTGCAAATGGCAGAGAGTCGGTGGAAATCAATGTTGACGTCACGTGTCGGGAAGGTTCTTCAGTGTGGGCTTCTGCTATTCAATGCTGGTGAAGATGATAGTGGTTTCTGTAGAGGTTGCCCGGACCAGAAATCTGGCCAAATGGGTGTGGTGTCGGCATTACACTGCATGGAGTCATTGTCCCGATGAAAACTGGTGCAACTGGGTTTGTTTTCCAAGAGAGGATAGTAGAGGAGGAAGAGGAGAAGAGGATGGAGCACAGGACACAAGAGAACATTAGGTCTTGGCATCAGAAAATCACATTTGGAGAAGGGAGTATGTAAGGAGGAATAAGGGGTTAAGTGCAAGGTCTCATTACAGAGTGGAGAGAAGAGCACAAATGTGGAGATGTGTGATGAGGTGCCACGATGCACCATCAGAGAACAATAGAAGTGAGAAGAAGAGGAAGAAGGCAGTGAAGTGGACTGTATGAAAAGCCCTTGTGTAACCAAATAGGGAAGAGGTAGAAACATCAGAATGGGAGAAGATCCAGGAAATGGTTTTCAAAGGAAAGTTGGAGGTGAGACATGAAAGGGATATCAAGAGTGTGACAGGTCATGGATTCCACAAGGATGCTGGCAGGGCAAGAGAAAGGAAGAGTCTAAGCAGAGAGAGCAGGTCAAAGAAGGGAGCACATGGAGCTGTAGGAAAGGTGACGGAAACCATGGAGATGGCAGATAGTAGCTCAGAGGCACACTGAGGCATACAGAAGAGGTAGGGTGTCTATCGAGAATGCAGGGCCCAGAGGGAAGACACATGTCACTTAAGGAGAAGGAGACAAGAGTATGAAGTTATGGTAAGTGACCATGCAGAGAGTTGGAAGTGAGAAACAGAAGGGAGCGAGATGTATATGAGGTATAAGGTGGCCCATGTGGAAGGTGAGAATGCACAACAGGCTGTTTGTGGGCAAAGTAGGAACATCAGAAGATATCAGGGGCCCAGTAGGTGGCATGTGTACCATTTAGGTCAGGTTGGAGGCTGTGGAAATGAAGGAAAGGGAAGGCAGGAGAAGGCCAAGCCATGCCAAGAAAAGGGATGCTTGAGGGAAAGTGGGGTAAAGGGACATGAGGACTTGGGTTATAGAGTGGAAGAGGGACAGGTTTGCCCAGGAAAAGACGATTTAAACAAGAACACTGGGTAGGTCCTCTAAGGGACTTGAGGATGGACTCCAGTGGATTCAGTTCAGTAGATTTGTGGTCAAGGTGTTTTGCAAATGGCAGACAATGGGTGGAAATCAATGTTGAGGCAGCCTGTCTGGACGATTCTTCAATGTGGGCTTCTGCTATTTAATGGCGGTGAAGACAGTGGTGGTTTTGGTGATGCAAAACAACTTCGTAGAGGTTGCGAGGACCAGAGATGTGGCCAAATGGGTGTGGTGTGAGCATTACACTGCACAAAGTCATTGTCATGATGAATGTGGCGCAAGTGGGTTTGTTTTCATAGAGGTGATAGAAGAGGAGGAAGAAGAGAGGAGACCAAACATGGGACACAATATAAAAGAAGGTCTTAGCATCAGAAGATTGTGTTTGGAGAAGAGAGTACAGAAGGAGGTACAAGGGGCTAAGTGCACAGTTTCGTTTAGGAGTGGAGAGAAGAGTGCAACTGGCGAAGATGTGCCATGAGGTCTTACAATGCACCATCAAGTCACAATGGAAGTGAGAAGAGGAGGAACAAGGCAGTAAAGTGTTCTATATGAGAAGCCCTTGTGTAAGTCAAAAGGGAAGAGGAAGAAATATAACAATGTGAGAAGCTCCAGGAAACGGTTCTGAAACAGAAGGTGGAGGTGAGAGATGAAAAGGCTATCAGGAGTGTGAAAAGTCATGGATTCCACAACGATGCTGGCTGGGCAAGAGAGGGGGAAGAGTCTGAGCAGGGAGAGCAGGTCGAACAAGGGAGCACACGGTGCTGGAGGAAAGGTGATGGAAGCCATGGAGATGGGCATTTAGCAGGTGAGTGGCATACAGAAGAGTAGAAAAGAGGTAGGTTGTCCATCGAGAATGCAGGGGCCAGAGGAAAGACACATGTCACTTGAGGAAACTGAGACAGAGTATGAAATTATGGGACGGTGACCATGCAGAGTTAGAAGTGTGAAACAAAAGGGAGTGGGAAGCAGCCGAGGAGGCAGGTAAATGAGAGTGCTGTCCAAGGGACACAGGCTGAACAGCAACAGGGGGATCAAGCAGAAGAACGGGTATTCCAACAGAGGAAGGCTGGTAGCTTTCAGATGTGCCCAGCGGAAGGAATTTAGGATGTGAAGCCCAGTAGAGAAGTAGTGGGCTGCAGAGCAGAATAGGAAATGTGATGGACAGCAATGGGTAGGAAGGTATGGCTGCTCTTAGAGCCTTGAGAAGTGTTCAAAGGGTGACCGTTTTTGCCAGGCTTTTGAAATTATGGGAAAGTGACCTTGCAGAGAGTTATAAGTATGAAACAGAAGGCAGCAGGAAGCACCCAAGGAAGAAGGCACATGAGAGTGCTGTCCAAGGGAGACAGGCTGAACGGTGACAGGCGGAGCAAGTAGAAGAGTGGGTGTTCCAACAGAGGAATGCTGGTCGCTTTCAGATGTGCCCAGTGGAAGGAACTTAGGATGTGAAACCCCATCAAGAAGTAGTGGGAAGCAGAGGAGAAGTGCAAACATGATGGAGAGCAATGAATAGGAAGGTATGGCTGCTCTTACAGCCTTAAACAGTGTTGAGAAGGTGACTATTTATACTAAGCTTTTGGGTTGTACGGATCCACTGGATAATGTTGGCTGTGTGGGATTAAGACAGGATAGGTGTTGGTTTTAAGTGGTTGAAATGGTCCACAGAGTGTGAGGAAAGGGGGTCAAGGATATGCAGAGCAGCAGAGATGGACTGAAGTGCCTGCTGTCAGACAATATCTAATTAAACATGAAATGATGGCCTAAGGTGGTTCAACACAAGTTTAGGAAAGGGTGGAAGGACAAGTCATTCCCTGTAAGTACAGAAGGCATATCACTCTGTCTAAATAGAAGGCCCATGTCTGGTTTGCCAAATTTCTAGAGAGTCTTTAGAATCACAGCGGGAAGGCTCTTCAATGCCACTGTGTTATAAGCATTCGAAAGAGGCAGCTTAACAAAGGGCAACTGTAAACACCAAGTAAGACTAGACTGGGGCCGAGGTTTTGAGAAAATAGCTAGGAGTAATAATGGTTGGAAGCTGATGGTGCACTGAAAGGAAGACTTCTTGACAGTGTGGTTTAGAGCGCATGGTATACCCACAGGGAGTACTGAAGAGAATATGGTGATTTCAAAGGAGATTAGCTGTCTTATATTAGAGTGAGAAATGCTGAAATCTTTGAGTAGAACTTGTAAGTTACAACATAGCAAAGAAAAAGTGAAATTATGGAGTGGAGGTGGCCCTACCTCCACAGCAGTGATTCTTACTGTGGATGGGGGTGTGGATTTCACCCGAGAGGGGCTACAGGCAGGCCTATCAGGATAGTTGTGGCCTGAGCGGGTTTCTGCTCAGAATGACCCTGAGAGGGAAAGCTGATAGACCACACTGGAGGTCATGAATCTTCAGGTGAGATTCACTGGTGGAAGGGAGACAGCGGAGATCTGGGGAAGATGGGACACATGAAGTGATGACGCTTCTGAGCTTGAGAGATGGGAAAGAAGACGGGATGAGGAGGAGGAGCTTGACAGCACGCACATGGATGTAACTGCAAAGGCACCTAAAATGATGACTGTTGTGTTGAGACTCATGGACAAATGTAAGGAGGGCAAGTAGAAGGCGGTGGTTAGGGGATACAGACTGATTGAGTAGTAAGGCTGAGAGAGAAGGGAGTTCCAAGTACAGGGCAGATGGATTGTATGGATGTTAGGAAACTGCACTGGAGTGGGTACCCATGCTGAAAGAAGGGGTGAATTTGAGGGAAGAAAATGTTGAAAGAGAGCATTTTGAAAAGAGGAGTGTCAGGGAGTGTAGGAAGGAAAGAGAGTTGGTCCACTGTAACTAGCCAGTGACATCTCTTCAAAGGAGAATATTTGTGAACATGTTTGTACCTAGCCAGTGACATCTCTTCAAAGGAAAACATTAGTGAGCATGTTTGAGTTGGGTATGGAGTCCAGCACCTGGGTAGAACACAAAAATGCTCTGAAGGAAAAAGTAGGAGAATCACACAAAGAACCTCCCTGAGAGTCTGTTAAGGAACTGAAGGCAGAACTGAAAGTTTACTAGCAGAAAAAAAAAGGTTATATAGTAACTAGAAATGGCAGGAACAGTGAGGACAGGTCAAAAAAAAGATTACATATCCATGAAGAGACTATTGAAACCTTCCCTATGACAGGAAATTGTGGGCAAGTATGGATGGAGGTGAGGTCGAAGATCAAGTATCTCTGGAACACAAAAGCCTGACAGAATGCACAAGAGCACACGTGAAGTGTCTGTAAACTGTACCCAGTGTGAAAAAAAGTCAGTTCGATGTGGACAGACACTCAAGGCAATGGATAGAATGCAAAGTTGTATGTAAAGAGCTGTGGGAGAAGAAAAAGGACAGTAGGCATGGAACAGGGCAGAGAATGTTTTGGTGAGGAGTTCTGGGTCAGCAAGGAAGCCAGTGAAGAAAAGGGGAAAGCAGAATAAGCAGTTCCCAAATTGGGCACTTCAGGTGATCACAGAAACCTTGTGGTGTCCTGTGTGGTATTCAGGTTAGACTGTGGGTCTTAGAAAACAGGAGAGGACGGGAGATGAGTAAGGACATAGGGGAAGGAGTGGACTGAAAGGCAGGAGAGAAGGCCCAGAGGTGTTACAGTGCAAGGCCCTTATGTGAAAGTAGCAAAAGGGCCATAATGGCTATGCTGCATTAGAGGGAAAACAGGAGAGCTGGACAAGAAGACACAAACCAAAAGAAAACTATTGGCTGGGAACTTATGGGACTTCAGGACAGACTCACATAGACTGAGTGCAGTATATGGGTAGCACAGGTGCACCCAGATCATGCAGGAGTGAGTGGGAATCAAGGCAGAGGGGACATGTCATGAAGCTTACTGAATATGTGCTTCTGCTATTCTATGGTGCCTGAAAGGAAAGAGGTTTAGAGTGTGGTGTAGAGACTGCACAGGGAAGGCAGGGAAACCCTTCAAAACAAATGTGATGTGACAGGTGCAGTCTATGAAGTCAGTGACCCTAGTAGACTAGCACAGAGGGAGCAAGGAAGGTATGAAGGGGGGTTTCCTGCTGAGGAGGCTTGATACAGAGTGTAACAGAAGAGTAGATAAAAAGGAAGAGGGTGAAATGTGGTACACAGTGATGAAGGTGGCCTTACAAAACGAACATCAGTTACTGTGAAGGTGGAATGGCGTGCAGGGAATAAGAAAAGAGGAGAAACAGTGTCTCAGTGGGGAGTCGATGTGAAATGTAATTGTCAGATGCACTATGGTACCACAGCAAGGTGAAATGGAAGCAATGGAGGCAACAAGAGAAGAGGGGAAAAAGCGAGGACAGCCTGCAAAGGGTTGTGGGAAAGCACCTATGTAAATGGAAAGAAAGAAAAGTTAGAACCACAGAGGGCAAGCAAAAAGGATCTCAAATGGGAGTTGGTGGCTGAAATTTGGGCATGTCAGGACTTAAGAAAGGGAAAGGATTTGGTGGGGATAGTGGGAAAACAAGAGGACAGAGTGTGTTTGAGCAGTAAGAGTGAGTCAAAGAAGGGAGCACAAGCCTACATTGGAAAGATGACTGAAGCCATCTATATGACAGGCATTGGTAGTTTAGAGAGATATAGAACTCCCTATAGGAGAGGCAAGGTGTTGTTCCAGGACCAAGTGGCAAAAAAAGGTCACTTGAAGAAAGGCAGCAAGAAAGAATGAAATTATCTAAAGATGATGATGCATAGAAATAGGAGGGTGACACATGTAAGAAAGACAAGGTCATGGGAAGCACCGTGGAATGAACAAAGGTAGAGTGCAGTTGAAGGGGAAGCAGGCTGGACACCAACAGAGAGAACAAAGTGAAGAGGGGCAGTCCCATCAGAGGAACGTTGGTAGATCTAACATGTGGCCACTGGAGAGAACTCGAGTGCTGTCTGCAAGGAGTGAGCAGGGAAGGTAAAGAGCAAAAGTGGTGGAAAGCAATGGACAGGAAGGAATGGCTCCTCTTAGCACCTTTTCTTGTCTTATGGGTAGGACAGGTTGGCAGGGAGTGGGAGGAAGTGGGTTGGAGCTACAGAAAGTGACAGAGAGATGGGCATAACTCTAGGCATTGAGTCCAAATCTTATTTATTTGAACTTGTAGACTAATTACATGTTGAGGGTGAAGGGGCTGAGGAAAGTATGGGGAGGACTACTGAATCCATCCAAAGAAGAAAAAGAGAGTAGCTTCTGGTAAGGTGGAAGGTCCATGTCTGGCTCTGAAAATATCTAGAAGGAGTTAAGGACCAAGGGGAAAGGCTCAAGGCCCACCTTGTCACAGACACTGAAAATAGGTGGGTTAATGACCTTGTCACAGACACTGAAAATAGACGGGCTAATGGACAGTAATAAACACCAAGGATCATACTGGGATCAAAGATACTGACAGAATACCTAAGAGTAACAACAGTGGGTGTGTTGTGGGATGGTACACATGGTGTGTTCTTGTGTCATTACAGAAGAGATGAGGTGGTTCCAAAAGGAGACTGCTGGGCTTATATCAGAGTGATTAAAATGCCAAGACCTTTGACTAGCAAGTGTTAATTTAAACCATAAGAAGTAACAGGAAAGTGAAGTGTACAAAGTACAGGAGGCCTTCCTTCCAGAGCAGTGATTCTTAAAGGGGATGAGGGACTGAAGAATTTTACTTGAGGCGGCCTATGGACATGGACTCATAAGGCAGGCCTGTCAAAACATCTGGAGGCTAAGCAGGGTGCTGTTCAAAAACATCCTTAATGGGTGAAGTTGATGGGCCACCTTGGAGATCATGCATCCTCAGGTGAGAATCACTGGTAGAAGAGAGACAGTGGAGAGCTGGGGGAGATAGGAAACATAACACAGTTGAGTCAAAGGTAGATGGAGGCATCAGACTCAAGTCAGTCAGGGGCAGGAGAAGAGTACTGAGGATGAAGTTGACAGTGAGCAAATGGACAGAGCTGAGAAGACATGTGGAACAATGATTATTGGGTTGGGACTCATGATCACATGTAGGGCGTATAAATGTAAGGTGCTGGCTTTAGGACAAGATACTGTTGAGCAGTGAGGCTGTGAAAAACAGAGGGGCAACTACAGGGAAGATCAGTTTTGTGGATGCTAGAAGACAGCACCAGATGGGGTATCCATGCTTAAAAAACGGGCAAATGGGAGGGAAGACAACACTGGAAGACAGCATCCTGAAAACAGGTGGATGCAGTGTAGAAGAAAGAATGGGATAAAGTGGAGAGAGTCAGATCTCAGCAGAATAGGTGAGTAAAGCTGAGTGTGTTTGAGTTGGGCCTGGGGTCAAGGGTGCAGACAAAAAACAAAGATGCTCTGGGGAAAGGGAAAAGGTAAGAGAATCACAGAGAACCTGACTGAGTGATCTGTCAAAAGATTAATAAAAGTCTGAATGTAAAAATGAAAGATTACAGGCAGCACAGTTTATCAGGATGCAGAATGAAACCAACACATTGTCCCTGGGGACATGAACATGTTTTCAAGGGCAGAGTGTATGGATTCAGTAGAGTATACCTAAGCAAAAGAAGACTGTATTTGGTTGAGCAGTACCTGGGACATCAAGAAGGAATTACACAGCAGAGACAACTACTGAATGCAGCTGAATGATTTACCAGATGGTAGCTGAGACGTGTCTCAGGGTTCAAGTAGGAGCATAATCTGCTGTGCGGTTGAGACAAAATGCAGGGCAAACGGTAACACTGGCCCCAGAAGCTAGGAGATGAGACAGAGTGTGACAAATGAGAGGTAGTCTGAAGAATGAGAAGAAGGAGGGGCAGCAGATGAAGGCTTATTCAGAGGTTTGGGGAATGTGCTGTGCCCACAGGAGGCATGACAAAGTAACAAGGAAAGGTGTTAAAAAGAAAATCCAGGCGCTTTGCCCTCCAACCTTAGGCTAAGTGCATGACTGAGAGAATGGTGTGTAAGACAGGGAGGGGAACAAACAAGAAGTTGGCTGAGGCCAAAGCAGAATGAAATTGTTGAAGATGTGGCTCCCTGAAAGCATGGCAGACAAGTAGGAGAATAAACAAGTACATCAAAGAAGTAAGTTAGGAGAGATTACTGAATGAAAAAATAATTGATGCCAAAATGGCAGAACAAGAAATGTAGGATAGGTAGGGGTCAATTCAGACAGCTGAGAGCTTCACTATAACAGACTGGGGATGCAGAAGCTAGAAATGGTGGAAGCTTGGTTGGTCAGTCAAGAAGGGAACAGACATCCATGTAAACACTATTGAATCCACTGAGTGGTGTGGAGATGGTAGGGGACCTATGGATGAAGCAAGCATCTCTTGAAGGCAAAAGCAGACCAACTGCCTAAGTTTTTGTGCACCCTTCAACCTGTACCCAGTGTATACGGAGTCAGGTGGAGGCAGGTAGACATCACAGGTGATGCGTGGGATGAGTTGGGTAGGAAGAGGAAGAGGACAGGAGAGAATCTGTTGAATTCACAAGAATTTCCGACTCAGCAAGAGGGTCAACAAGGAAAAGGAGAAAGCAGACTAACTGTTCCCAAGTGGGGTTGTTGGCAGATCTCAGGGGGCCACTTGATTGCACGTGTGGTCATACTGTGGACAGCAGAAAGCAAGAAGAGAAGGGAGGCTCAGGTATGTGAAGAAGCAGTACTGTTAGGAGAAAGAAGGGGAAAAAGGTCATAATGACTTTGGCTGAATAGAAGAAAAGGGACAGAAATGAAGACAACACCCAAATGAAAACCATTGTGAGGTAAGCTGAGGGACTGCTGGAGGAGTCCTGGTAGCTCTCAGATGCGCCCACTGGAAGGCACTGAAGGTGTAGAGGCCAGCCTGGAAGGGGCAGGACAGTGAGGGAAGTGGAGTAAAAGCAGTGAAGAGCAATGGGCAGGAAGAAATGGCTGCTCTCAGAGCCTTGACTGGTGTTGAAAGGGTGCAAATTTTGGTCAGACTCCTTATTATTATGGATCTGGTAGGCAAGGTTGGGTGGCAGAGAACAGAAATGGGATTGGGCTTCAGTGGACGGAATGAATCGGTGGTGGGGACTGAGTTACAGCCATAGGTGTGGGGAGTAGTAACTCTAGACACTGAAGACAGAATCTTAACTGAGCATGCAGATGGGCTATATATTGAGGATTAAGAGAAATGAACACAGGTTGAGAAAACGCTGGGAAAGACTACTGAGTATACTCAAAGAAGAAAAGAAGAGTAGCTGCTGGTAGGGTAGAAGGTCCAGGTTTAATTGACAAAATAAAACTGAGGACCAAAGAGGGAAGGCTCTTCAGGGGACCTTGTTATGGGCACTCACAACAAGTGGGTTAAGGAAGGGTGACAATAAGCACCGAGGGGTACCAGATGAGGGCCAAAGACATTAACAGAATGCATAACAGCAGTAACTGCTGGGAGGCCAGTGGGGAGGATGAAAGGAGTAATTCTTTAATGCAGAGTATGCTTTGGGATAAGTGGTGTGTTCACGAGTCAGTATGCAAGGGAATGAGGTGGTTCCAAGAGATGCCGCCAGGCTTATATCAGAGTGGGTAAAATGCCGATAGTTGTGTTTGTAGTTAAGTGTTATCCAGATGATTTTCAACTCATAGTAACCCTATGTAACAGAGGAGAACTGTACCATAAGGTTTTCTAGGTTGTAATCCTTATGGGAATGGTTTTCCAGGTATTTCTCATGTGGAGATGATAGGTGGGTCCAACCATCAACCTTTCTATTAGCAGCTGAGCATTTAACAATTGAGCCACCATGGCTTTTTTTGAGATCTTTGAGTGGTACATGTGAACAACAACCATCAGAAGCTACAGTTGTGCTATGGGAAAGGGAAGCACAGAGAGGATGGGAAGAATGAGTAGGCGATGCATCTGAATCAGGAGAGATGGAAGCATCAGACTCAAGACTGTCAAGGGTAGCAGGCAAGTACTGGGGACAAGGTTGAGAGCAAGCAAATGGAGATAGCTGAGAAGGTAGCTGAAACAATGACTCTTGGTTTGGGACTCAAATGCAGGGAGTATAAAAACAAGGTGCTGGTTCTGGGACAGAGGTATTTGAGGAGTACAGCTGAAAGAGAAGGGAAGCACTACTAGGGTATATGGGTTGTGTGGATGTTAGAAGAGAGCACTGGGTTAGGTGCCCATGCTAAATAAAGGGGTATATGGGAGGGAAGCCAATATTGGAAGAGAATACCGTGAGATAATTGCTGAGTAGAAGAAGAAGGAGAAAGGGCGGAATGGATCAGAGTACCTAGCCAGAGAGAGCTCTCTGGAAAGCTGGTAAGGCCGAGCATGTTTGTATCAGTGGTATAGACAAAAGACAGAAATGCTACAGGTGGAAAACAAGAAGGAAGATTACAAGAAAAAATGCCCAAGAGCTTCATCTGAAGAATTTAATAAAGGATGGGATGCAAAAATAAAATATTACAGGCATCACAATTTGTAGGCTCCCAAAAGAAAATCAAGACTGTATCCTTAGGGTCATGAGCATGGGCTCATGGGCACAGCATGCAGATTCAGTATGTCTGAAGCAAAGCAGACTGTTATTTTGTTGAGCAGTGTATGGGGGTATCAAGAAGCAATCAAACAACAGAGAAGACTACTGAATCCAGATGAATGAAGCACAGATGGTAGCTAACAGAACGTTACAGGGTTAAGGCATAAGGGTAATTCGCTGTGCAGCAGAGTGGGAATGCAAGAGAAATAGTAAAACTGGCCCCAGGAGCTAGGTGATCAGATAAGAAGTTTGAAATCACAGGAGAGTTCAATAGCTGGGAGGTGGTATGACATAGCAGAGCAGAGTTAACTAAGGAGCTATGGATGAATGCCTGAGATGAAGCAAACATCTCTCTGAAAGACCAAAGAGGGCTAAAAGGCCCAGGAGTGGCCATGAACCATCCAAGCTGTACCCAGTGCAGTCTGTTAGAAGTGGGCAGACATTACAAGGTGGTGACATGTGGAATGCGAGTTGTATGGGAAAAACTGATGGAAAAGGGAGAGGACAGGAGGCATGCAAAAGGGAGAGACTCTTGAAATTGTAAGGAGACCCAGGTTAGAAAGTGGACCAGCAAAGAGAAAAAAAGCAGAATATGGTGTTCCCAAACTGGGAACTGTCAGGAGATCTTAGGGGGCCATTTGATGGCACATGTGGTATAAGAGTCATACCGGAGAGAGTAGGAGCAAAGAAGGGAGGAGAAGATCCACACATCTGAACAAGTGGGGCTTTTAAGGGAATGTGGGAGAAGGGATCATAATAACTTGGGTTGAACATGGGAAAAGGGACAGTGTTGTCCATGAAGATGCAACCTGAATGAAAACTGGCAGGTAAACTGAGAGACTTCAGGATGGACCAATGTAGACTGAGTCTAGTACGTAGGTAGCACAGATGCTTGCAAATAAATGGTGAAGGAGTGGATGGGAATCACAGTGGAGGTACAATTTTGCCAAGATTATTGAATCCGTGTTTCTGCTACAGAGTGGTGGCTGAGAGGATGGAGGTTTAGTATGGGTTGAGAGACTGAGCAGAGACAACCAGGAAAGGAGAGGATACTCTACAAAACTGGTATGATGTAAAAGGTGCAGTCCACAGAGTTAATGTCCTTAGCAAAATGCTACATAGGGAGTGAGGAAGATATGGAGGCAGGTGTGTTGTTGAGGAGACTTGGTGCTGAGGATAACCAAGGAGTTGCAAAAAGAGAAAAAAGGGAAGAAGATGGTCTTACAAACTGAACACGAGCTTCTGTGATGGTAGTGTGGCCAGTACGGAAGGGGGAACAAGGGTACTGTTGGGAAGTAGGTGGAACATGTGATTGACAGAGATGGCCCACGGTTTTCCATCAAGGCAAAAGGAAGCAATGGCAGTGAAGAGAGGAAGAAGGGGGAGGAAAAGTGAGGGAACAACAGGTAAAGGACTGTGGGAAAGCAGCTGTTTAAGTGGAAAGAGTGAAGAGGAAGAAACATTAGAATGGCAGAGACTAAGAGACTCTGGGGTGTCAAAGGGAAGTGGTGGTTGAAAGCAACAGAATGTCAGGACTAGAAAAAGGTAACGGATTCTGCAGGCACCACGGAGAGCAAAAGGGCATGACGTGAGAGGTCAAAGAAAGGAGCACATGCTGATGGAGGAAAGATGACTGAAGCTGTTCAAAGGACAGTTGGTAACTTAGAGACCTATCAGCCATGTAGAAGAGGCAGGGTACCAAAAGAAGAAATGCATCACTTGAAGAAAGGCAACAAAAAAGAACAAAAGGATGAGAAGATGCTGGTGCAAAGAAATGGGAAGGTCACACAGGAAAGACAGACAAGGTGACGGGACATACCAGGGAATGAGTGAAGTTAGTGTGGTGGAAGGGAGGCAGGCTGGACACTGACAGGGGAAGTAAGGAGAAGAGCAATGGCAGAATGGTGGTAGACCTCAGGTGGCCCTCTGGAGGGAACTTAGGGTACAGAGGCCAGCCTGTAAAGAGCAGGTCAGGGAAGGAGATGAGCAAAAGTGGTGGAAAGCAATTGGCAGGAAGAGTGACTGCTCTTTAGCACTTGAATGTTGTTGAAAGGGTGCAAGTTTCAGCCAGGCTCTTCACTACTACGGATCCGGTGGGGAGGGGTGGGTGGTGGGAACTGGGGTTAGGACAGGGTTTTAGAGGGTTGGGAGGGATAGGGGTAGGGGTGGGGGGTGGGGAACAACTGGGTTGGGACTTGGGGGAGGGAATGGGCATAATTCTAGGTACTGAGACAAAACCTTACTTAATTGAGATCATGACAGATTATGTGTTGAGGGTCAGCTAAGGCAGAAGAACACAGATTAAAGGCTGGGAAAGGCTACTCAGTCTACCCAAAGAAGAGAGTACCTTGTGGTCAATTTCTGCCAGGCTCTTTACTATTACGGATCCGGTGGGGAAGGGTGGGTGGTGGGGACTGGGTTGGGACTGGGTCGGATGGGTGGGCAGGGTGGGGACAAATTGGGTTGGGAGCATAGGGGTGGGGAGGGATATGGGCATAATTCTAGGCATGGAGACAAAACCTTAGTTGAGATTTTGACTGATTACTTGCTAAGGGTTAAGGCAGATAAACAGAGGTTAAAGGCTGGGAAAGAAGAAAAACAGAACAGCTTATGGTAAGACTGTGTCTCGCTGGCAAAATATAAGAACATGAGGACCAAGGCGGGGAGGAACTACAGTGCCAGTTGGTCACAGACACTCAAAACAGCTAGGTTAATAAAGAAAAGTAAGTGTCAAGAAAGACCAGACAGGAAACAAAGATACTGACAGAACGTCTAATAGAAGTAACTGTTGGGGGGCTGTGACGGGAGCCAATTAAGGGAACAATTCTCTAATACACAGTGTTGTTTGGGGCATGTGGTGTGTCAACAAGTCATTATGGGAGGAAATGAGGTGGCTCCAAGAGGAGATTGCCGGGTTTATATCTGAGTGGGGAGAATGCCGAGATGTTTGTGTAGATTGTGTAAACAGCAACCATGAGAAAGCTAGAGATATGCAATGGGAAGGTAAAACCAAGGGAGTAAAGGAGGCTTTCCCTCCACAGCAGTTATTGTTAAAGGACATGAATGGAAAGGTAGATTTCACTGGAGGTGGGTTGTGGGCATGGACTCTTTAGACCCATCAAAACATCTGGGGGGTGAGTAGGGTTCAACTCAAAAATAACACTAATGGATACATTTTGGGGTCATGTGTCCTCAGGTGAGATGAGAATCACTGGTGGAAGGCAAACAATGGGGAGAAGGAAAGCATGAAGAGATGAGCTGCAGAACTGGGACAGAGGGGGAGGTATCAGACTCAAGAGGCCTGGGAGAAAAGTACCTGGGATGGGACTGACAGTGAGCAAATGGATGTAGCTGTGAAGGCACCAAGAATGAATGAATGCTGAGTTGAGACTCATGGTCACACGCAGGCAGCACATAGTCAAAATGCTAGATCCAGAATGGAGAAGATTTGAGAGGTAAGGCTGAGAGAGAGAAGGAAATGTTAACTACAAGGTAAGATGGGTTGTGTGCATGTTACGATAAAGCACTGGATAGGGTGTCTATGCAGATGGAAGGAGAAACGAGGAGGAACGACAACACTGGAAGATGGCACCTTGAAAAGAGATGAATGCTAAGTAAAAGGAAGGGAAAAAGGGTGAGCTATACAAGTGTACCCAGCCAGAAAGAGCCCTCTGAAAAGCAGGAAAGTAAGGTTGAGTGAGTTTTGTCAGTCATGGGGCCATGCATATATGTAAAGGTAAAAATGTTCTGTGGAAAGGAAAAAGGTGGGGAAACAACAAGAAGAAACTCTGTGAGATTTGTCTGAAGAGCTTGAAATAATAGGTCTGAATGGAAAAATGAAAGACTACAGGCAGTTCAGGTTTGTCAGGACCCACATGAGATTGTGTCAGGGGGAACATCAATGGGGGCACAAAGGCAAAGTGTGTGACTTCAGCACAGTATGCCTGACGCAAGGAGGACTGTATTTGGTTGAGCAGTGCCTGGGTAGATCAGTTAACGGAGCACACAGCAGAGAAGTCTACTGAATCCAGCTGAATCATTCACAGATGGTAGCTGAGAGTATTCACAGGGTTCAAGTATGAGATGAGTGTGCAGTACTGCAGGGTGGTACTACTTGCCTCAGTAGCTAGGAGACCAGGTGAGAGGTTTGGCAAACATGAGATCAGCATGATAACCAAGAGGTGGTCTGAGGATGAGAAGAACAAAGAACAGCAGACACTGGAGCCCATCACCTAGAAAGGAGAGGATTATTCAGAGGCTCAGGGGATGTGCTGCACTAGGCAAGGCATGGCTAAGAAATGAGAGAGGGAGTGAAAACAGAGAACACAAAAACTTTGACCTCCAGGATGGGTAAAGTGCATGAATAACACAATAGAAGAAAAAGAGTATTGCTTTACTAAGTTGGGAAAAAACAGAAGTGAGACAAAGCCAAAGCAGGATAAGACTATTATTCATGGTGTAGCATTTTGGAATCACTGGAAATAGGCACTGAAGTGAACTGACATGTCAAGGGAATGAAAGATTGGAGAAGTGACCACAGAATTAAAATGGCTGTCACCAAAATGGCAGAATGGAAAAGACAGGATGGGTAGGGGTGAATTTACACAGCTGATGGGTTCAGTACAGACTGGAGACAAGCTAGAAATGGTGGGGAGAGTGAAGGATGGTCAGGAAGGAATAGATAACTATGAAAAGACTACTGAATTAATCAGTGGGCTTGGAGATGGTAGGAGACCTCTGAATGGATATTTCACATGAAGTATGTTTTGAAGACAAAAATGGGCTGTACTGCCAATGAGCAGCCATGTACTGAGTGTGTAGAGTCCACTGAAGGTTGACAGACACAAGTGGGAGAGGCTAAAGGAGAAGGCTCTAAAAAGGGATGCAACAGTTGGAATCAAGGCAGCAGTAAGAGTTCCAAAAGGTAAAAGATTTGGTGGGGACTGTGGGAGAACAAGATGACAGAGAGTTTGAGCAGGTTAAAGAAGTGAGCATACACTGGAGAAAAGATGACTGAAGCCATATGAATGGCAGACAATTAGTTGTTTAGAAGCATGTGGGCCATAGAGGATAGGCAGGGTATTAGTACAGGGCCAAGTGACCAAAAAGATGAAAGTGTCACTTGAAGAAAGGCACCAAAAGGAAAGAAATGGGATGATGATGTGCCTACATGGGAGGATCCCATAGGAAAACAAGACAACAGGAAAGGAAACACCAAGAAACATGAGAAGTGAGAGTGCTGTTGAATGAAGCCAGGGTGAACAGACATGGGGAACAAGGAGAAGAGGGGGAAAATGCTGATAGACCTTAGATGTGCCCACGTGAAGGGACTTAGGGTATGGAGGTAAGCCTGCAAGAGGCAGTACAAGGGAGGAAATGAGCAAAATCAGTGGAGAACAATGAGAAGGAAGAAATGGCTTCTATTAGAGCCTTGACTGATGTGGAACGGGTACAAATTTAAGCCACGCTCTTTACTACTATGGATCCATTGGGTAAGAGTGGGTAGTGGAGACCAGGGTGTGGTCTGAGTAGGTTGGTTGGGTAGGCAGGGTACAGAGCATGGTATTGGGGTTGTGGGGGAAAGTTGGGGATAATTCTGTGCACTGAGATAAAGTCATATTTAATTAATAGAGTTCTTGGGTTGATTACATGTTGAGGATTAAGGCGGTGGCCAAAGGTTGAGAAAAGGCTAAAGAAGACACTGAATTCACCCTGAGAAGAAAAGGACAGTAGCCTCTAGTGAGGTGAAAGGTCCATATCTTCTTGGCAAAACGTCTGTAGGGAAGTCAGGACCACAGAAGGCATGACAGTGCCACTGTGTGACAGAGCCTCAAGACAGGCAGGTTAATGAAGAACAATACATAAGCGCTAAGAAGGACCAAACAGGGACCAAAGATATTGACAGACTGCCTAAGAGTAACCAAGTTAGAGATCAGTGAGAGGAGAATGAAAGGAACAGTTCTCTAATTCACAGTGTGGTGTGGGACACATGGTTTGTCCATTAGTCAATATGGAAGGGAATGAAGTAGTTCCAAGAGGAGATCCCCATGCTTACATCAGTGTGGGTAAGATGCCAAGATCTGAGTGTAAATTGCCACCACAAGAACATTAGAGGCATGCAATGAAAAAGTAAAACACAGGGAGTAAAGGTGGCCCTCCCTTCACAGCAGTGATTCTTACCGAGGATGGGGGGGTGAATTTCACCCGAGGGGGGCTGTGGGCATGGACCCCAAGGTAGGCCTATCAGAACATCTGGCAGTGAGCAGGGTTCCACTCAAACAACTCTGACACATGAAGCTGATGGGCCACCATGGGGGTCATGCGTCCTCGGGTGAGAATCACTGGGGGAAGGGGGGGTACAGTGGAGAGATGGGGTGAGATGGAAAGCATGCAGAGATGACACTTCTGAGTCAAAGTGGAGGGAGGCATCAGACTCAAGACAGTCAGAGGTGGGAGAGAAGTACAAAGAGGGAGGATAAAGTTAGCAATGTACTAAATATCTAGCCATGAAGGTACCTAAATGATGAATGTTGGGATGGGAGTCTGGTCAACTGTAGAGAGTGGAAAGCCAAGGAAGTTCCAGGATGGAGAAGATTTGAGGGAGAAGGAAGTGGTGAGTATAGGGAATAAGGGTTGTGTAAGTGTTAGGAGACAGCACTGAAGTGGGTATCTGTACAAAGAAAGGGGTAAAGAGGAGGGAAGATACCACTGGAAGAGAACACCTTGAAAAGAGATGAATCCTAAGTAGGAGAAGAAGAAAAGATGGTGAGCATGGACTGGAGTAGCCAACTAGAGAAGGCTCTCTGCAGAACAGGGTAAGACGGAGTGTTTGAGTTGGGTGTGGGGAAAAGTATGTGGGCTCTGGGGAAAGTAAAAATGTAGCAGAACCACAGGGAGAATCTTCCTGAGAGCTTTATAAAAAAGGAAAGGTTATAGGCATTGAAAATATTGGTACTTGGGATAAAACCAGACACAGCATCCCTGGGAACATCCAGGTGTGGATTCAGTACAGTATGTCTGAAACAGAAGACCGTATTTAGTTGGGCAGCACATGAAAGGATCAAAAAGGGAGTGGACACCAGGTAAGGCTACTGAATCTACTTGGATGATTGACAGACGGTAGTTGAGAAAATGTCACAGGGTTAAATTACGGTATGAGGGTAATGGACTGTGGTAATACGTGAGAAAGGGTAACATTAGCCTCATGAGCTAGGAGATCATGTGAGAAGATTGGAAAACAGGGAAGAGTATGATAGCCAAAAGGTGGTCCAAGGGTGAGAAAGAGAAGGAATAGCAGACAACAGAGCCTACTAAGAGAAGAGAGGCTTATTACGGAGGTTTGGGGAATGTGCTAGTCATGGTAAAGAACACAAAGGAAGGAGTTAAAATGGAGAATATAAGAACTTTGCTCTCCAAATTGGCCAAAGTGTGTAAGTACTATGGTGAAAAAAGAGTATTACATAAGTAAGACATGGATGGAATGAATGACAGATAGAATGGGGTCAAAATAGAACAGTGTTGTTCAGGGTGTGGCACCTTGGAAAATTTGGACACAGCATGGGAATGTATGGGGACATCAGGGTGATAAAAGGTAGGAGATGGCAAAAGAAAAAATGACTGCCACAGAAATGGCAGAATGGAAAAAACAAAGCTAGGGGTGAATTCAGACAGCTGATGGGTTCAGTCCAGCAAGTTGGGAGCCGGGACAAATAAGCTGGAAATGATGGGAAGAGTGAGGGCACCGCAGGAACAGTAAGGGCAGGCCAAGAAGAGTGTATGTATCAATGAAAAGACTGAATCCATCCTGTGGGTTAGAAATGGTAGGAGACTATAGATCTGTAAGATGAGTGAGTGTCTCCTGAAGACAAAAATGGGCCAAGGCACTGGACCACCCATGTCATGTTCCAGCTATACCCAGCATGTACAGTCAGCTGGAGGATGGAAAAGGGCAGACACCAAAGGGCCTCGGTTGGTACATGACTTGTGTGGAAGAACTGATGGGAAAGCAAAGAGGACAAGAGGCATGCAAGAGGGGAGAGAATCTTTTGAATTGGTGAGTGGTTCTTGTTAGGCTAAGGAGCCAATTAGAAAAGCAGAAACCAAAATAAGCAATTTCCAAAAGGAGAACATTAGTGGGTCTCAGCAGGCAAACTGACAGCATTGTAGTATTCAGGTGAAATTGTGGGCTGTATGAGCAGAGAAGAAAAGGGAAGAAAAAGCCGAGCATGCAAAGGAGTAGGGCCCTTAGGGGAAACAGGGGAAAGAGCCATAAGGACTTGGACTGAACAGAGGAAGAGGGACAGGGTTGCTGATGAATACACAACCTGAATAAATAGGCAGGTAAGCTGATGGCCTTCAGGATGGACGCCTGTGGACTGTGTGCAGTATGCAGGTGCTCACAGATGGTGGAGGAGTGGGTAGGAATCAAGGCAGAGGTGACATGGCCCAAAGCTTACAGAATGTGTGCTTCTGCTATTCTATGCTGCCTGAAAGGAAGAAGTTTACTGTGTGGTGTAGAGTCTCCATGGCATTTGTCTGCAAAGACAGGAAACCCTGTGAAAGCAGTGTGGTGTAACAGGTGCAGTTCATGAAGCTACTGTCCCCAGCAAATTGGCACAAAAGAGTGAAGACGGTACAGATGTGGAGTGAGGTTTGTTGTTGAGTGGTCTTCATGTCGACAGCAGTAGAGAAGGAAAGACTGGCACAGACGAGCGAAGAAGGTACAGGTATGGAGTGAGGTTTGTTGTTGAGTGGTCTTCATGTAGACAGCAGTAGAGAAGGAAAGACTGACAGACAAGCGAAGAAGGTACAGGCATGGAGTGAGGTTTTGTTGTTGAGTGGTCTTCATGTAGATAGCAGTAGAGAAGGAAAGACTGGCACAGATGAGCGAAGAAGGTACAGGCATGGAGTGAGGTTTGTTGTTGAGTGGTCTTCATGTAGATAGCAGTACAGAAGGAATGACTAGCACAGATGAGCAAAGAAGGTACAGGTATGGAGTGAGGTTTGTTGTTGAGTGGTCTTCATGTAGATGATAGTAGAGGAGAAGAGAGAAGAGGATGGACTGTGGTACACAATGCAGAAATGGTCTTACAATCTTAACATGGGTTTTTGAGAGGGTAGTGAAGCTAGCAGGGAAGGAAGAAAAATGGTGTAACTGCCAGGTCCTACTGGGGAGCAGGCTGGGAAGGGCAAATAGGAGAGCTGCACCATGCTGCTCCATCTACGTGAAATGGAAGCAACAGAGGCAGGGAGAGTGAGAAAGGAAAGAAGTGAGCAAATGGCCTAAAAAGGGTTGTGGGGAAGTAAGCACCTTTTGAAATGTAAGAGAGAAAAGGAACAAAGTTAGAGTGAGTGGAGGAGACTCAGGGAAATAGGTCTCAAAAGCGAGGTGGTAGACACAATCAAGAGAACATCAGGAGTTGCAAAGAGAATGAGTTCTGCACAGACTGTGAGACAGCAAGGTGATGGAAAGAGTTTGAGCAGTGAGATCAGGTCAAAACAGAGGTATGGCGGGAAGATGACCAAAGCCCGCCAAATGGCAGGCATACTATAAAATGGTAGTTTAGAGGAGGCATATGGACCATGTAGGAGAGGCAGAGTTTTGCTCAAAGGCCAAGGAGCAAAAAAAAGTAGAAACAAAGAAAAAACAGAAATATGTCACTTGAGAAAAGGCAATGAGGAAGAATGCATTTAAGGAATGATAAAGCAGAAAACTAAGGTCACATAGGAAAGACAAAGTGACAGGAGGTAACAGGGAATAAGTAAAGTTAGGAGGCAGGTTGGATACCAAAAAGGGAAGTAAGGAGAAGAGAGAAGAGTGATGGAGGCATACTAGAAGACCACTCAGCAACAAACCTCGCTCCATACCTCTACCTTCTTCACTCCTCTGTGCCAGTCTTTCCTCCTCTACTATCATCTACATGAAGACCACTCGATGTGCCTACTAGAAGAAACTGAGGGTGTGGAGACCAGCCTGCAAGAAGCACAGTGGAGAAGGAAAGTGGCAGGAAGTAACTGCTACTCTTAGAGCCTTGACTGGTGTTGAAAAGGTGCAAATTTCAGCTACAGTCTACTAAAGATCTGGTGGGGAAGAGTGAGTGGCAGGGACCAGGGTCAGGATGGGACTTGAATAGGATGGATGGGAATTGAGTTAGGAAGGAAGGAATTGAGTTAGGCTGTGGTAGATGGGATGGGCACAACTCTAGACATGAGACAAATTTTTATTGAATTGAACTCATGGACTGACTACAAGTCAGAGGTTAAGGGGGAAGAACACAGGTTCAGGGACAGATATAGACTAGCAAATCTACCCAAACAAGACCAGAGGAGCTTCCAGGAAGGAAGAAGGTCCATGCCTGGTTCACAGAGTATCTATAGTGATGTGAGGACCAAAGGGGAAGACACTGCAGCATCATCTTGTCATAGGTGCTGAAAACAGGAGGGTGAAGGAAGGACAGTAATAAGCCCCAAGATGTACCAGACTAGGGCCAAAGATATTGAAACAATGCTGAATAGTAATGAGTTAAAGGCGTGTGGGAGTAGATGAAGGTAACGATTTTCTAATGCAGACTATGCTTTCAGACACGTGGTGTGTCCACCAGGCAGTATGTAAAGGAATAAGGTGGTAAAGGACATGTAAACAGCCACCACGAGAATGCCAGAGGTGTGAAATTGGAAAGTGAAGGGATTAAAGGAGGCGCTCCCTCCACAGCAGTGATTCTTACCAAGGGTGGGGGGTGGATGTCACCTGAGGGGGGCTATGGGCATGAATTCCTGAGGGAGGCCTATCAAAACATCTAGGGGCTGAGTAGGTTTCTACTTGAAAACAATCTTGACAGATGAAGCTAATGGGCCACCTTGGGGGTCATGTGTCATTGGGCAAGAATCACTGGTGGAATGCGTACTGTGGAGAGCTGGGGAGAGCTGGGAAGCATGAGTAGTTAATGTTCTGAGTCAGGAGAAATGGAAGTATCAGACTCCAGATGGATCGGGGAGAAATGCTGATGAGGAGGTTAACAGTGAGCAGACAAATGTAGCTGAGAAGGCATCTGGAACAATGACTGTTGGGTTGGGAGTCACGGTCCAGTGTAGGGAGTCCAAATGCCATGCATTAATTCTGGGATGGGGAAGGTTTGAGAAAGATGGAGAGACAAAGGAGGATGTGCCTACAGGGAAGGTGACTCTTGTGACTGTTAGGAGACAGCACTAGAATGTCAGAAGGGCAAACAGGAAGGACAACAGTGGAAGACAGCATCTTGTACAGAGATGAATGCTAAGGGGAAGAAGGAAAGAGGGTGGATAGATCAGCGTACCCAGAGTGCTAAGAAAGGCTTAGGGTGGTTTCACTGGATGTGGGGTAAATGTGAAGGCAGAAGAAAAAATATTCTGAGAAAAGGAAATAGGTAGAAGAATCACGGAGACAGAAAGCTCTGTCCAAAGAGTGGATGAAGGTCTTAATGCAAGTATGAAAGATTATGGGCAGCACAATTTGTTGGGACATGGGTTAATATTGGAAACTTAAACCTTAGGGTCATGAATGTAGGTTCATAGGCAGAGTGTGTGGATTCAGTACAGCATGTCTGAAGCAGACAGGACTTAATCTCGCCAAGCAGTGCATGGAAAAATTGAAAAGGGAGCACCTGGTGGAGAAGACCACTGCATCTACTGGAAGCATTCACAGATGATAGCAGAGAGAATGTCACTGAGAAAATATCACAGGGTTAAGATACGAGAATAATTTGCTGTGCAGTGGAGAGAGAGGGAACACACAAGAAACAGCACCACTGGTCCAAGGATCAAGAGGGAAGTTTGGAAAACATGAGAGTGTGAAAGCTGACACATGGTACAAAGATGATTAATAGGAGGAAAAGTAGACAATGGAGCCTTGGGGTAACATAGAGGATTGTTCATATGTTTGAGGAATGCACTAGCCCAGGAGAAGCATGGCCAAGAGACAAGTTTGGAAAGAGTAAAAACATGGAAAATCGGGGGACTTTGCCTGAAGAAGGGATACAGTAGGTGACAAAGGCAAAAGGTAGGATGGATGGGGTGAATTCAAACAGCTAATGGGGTCAGTATGGAAGGTTGGGAACGAAGAATCTGGAAATGCTAAGAGCAGCGAAGGCAGGTCAAGAAGGAGGTAGATTTTCATGAAAAGACTACTGAATCCATCAACCGGTGTGGAGATGGTAGGCTCCTACAAATGGACAATAGACATGAAGCAATCATCTCTCAAACAAAAGTGAGCTAAAAGGCCAGGAATGCTTGTGCACAGTCCAAGGTGTACAGTCACTTGGAGGTGAGCAGTCATCTCAGGGTTACAGGAGGGATGTTTATTTTCCTATCAACTCTTCCTACCCAACTAAGAGGAAAGGAACCATACAAGAGATGAGAGAATCTTTCAAACTGGTAAAGGGATTGTTGACAGTGTAGGGGACCAGCAAGGAAGAGGAGAAAACAAAATAAGGTGTTCCCTAATGGGGTACATCTCAGAGGGGCAACTCAGTGGTATGTGTGGTATTGATGTCAGACTGGGCTATAGGAGAGCAGAAGAAAAGAGAATGCCTCGGATAGGTGAAGAACCAACGTTGCTAAGTGGGGGAAAGGAGCACAAGGACTTAGGTTGAACCTGATGATACCACCTAATGGAAAACTGAGAGGGTAAGCTGAGGAACTCTGGGAAAGACTCATGTGGACTGAGTCCAGTATGTGGGGAGCAGAGATGCTTGCACACGGTGGAGAAGTGGGAGGTGATGTTCCCTAAAGATTACTGAATGTGCTCTTTGTTGGTGGCTGAGGGGACGTGGATTTAGCATGAGGCAGAGGCAACCATGGCAGGAGATGAAACACCGCGATACCAGGGAAAACCAATGTGGTATGAGATGTACACTTCAAAAGGTAGTGTCCCTAGCAAACTGACACACAGGGAGTAAGGAAGGTACAGAGGGAAGTTTGTTGTTGGTTAGTTTTCATATTGAGGAAAAACAGAGAAGGATGGCACATGGTATACGCAGCAGAAGAAGGCCTTACAATTGGAACACGACTTCTTGAGAAGGTGGTGTGGGCTGGAGAGAGGAAAAACAAGGATGGAACCACAGGGCCTCACTGGGGAGTAGGCAGATGTTAAGACTGGCACAGATGCACCATGGTGCTCCACCAAAGCAAAAGGAAGCAACTGAAGTGAGCGGAGGACGAATGGGAGGCAGTGGGGGGCTGCCTGGATGAGCTGAAGGAAATGGGTCTCAGAGGAGAGCAATGGCCAGAATCATGTGGACTCAGAACATGTGAAAACTCGTAGATTCAGTAGGGACCATGGGAGAGCAAGAAAATATAGACAGTTCGAGCAGTGAGAGCCGATAAAGAAGAGAGTGCACATCTAAGGAAGAGATGATTTAAGCCATCCAAATGACACACAGTTGGTAATCTGGGGACGAATGGGCCATACATATGAGGCAGGGTGCTGTGCCACTGATGGGGGCAGAAAAAAAAGTATCACTTGAGGAAATACAGCAAGGACGAATGAACTCAGAGTAGGAGGAGGATGCAGGGAAATGGGTGTGTTACAAAGAAAAGGCAGACAAGGAGATAAAAGGGAACAGAAAATGAGTCAAATTAGAGTCCAAGCAAAAGGGAGTATGCTAGACAGGGATTGGGGGAGCAAGGAGGAGTGGCACCCCAATGAAGGAATGCCGGAATATCTGAGATATGCCAACTAGACTAAACGTATGTATGGTGTGGAGGCCAGCCTACAAGGAACTGGGTGGGGAAGGAATGAGCAAAAGCAGTGGAGAGCAGTGGGCAGGAAAGTACAGTTGCTCTTAGAGCTTTGACTGGTGTTGAAGGGTGCAAATTTCAGCCAGGCTGTTTACTATTAAGGGTGGAGGGGGAAGGAAGATACTGGGACTGGGACAAGGTTAGAGTGAGTATGCAGGTGAGGGAGAACTGATTTGGGAGTATGGGCTGTGGAGGCGGGGGACATGGGCATAACTGTAGGCCTTGAGACAAAACCTTCTTTAAATGGGCTCCTGGACAACCACATGGTGAGGGTGAACTGGGAGGAATACAGCTTGAAGAAAGGCTGGGAAAACTATTGAATCTATTGAAAGAAGAAAGGGAGAACTTCTGGTAAGGTGGAAGGGCCATGTCTGGTTGGCAAAATATCTACAGGGTAATGAGGACAAAAGTGGGAAGGCTCTGCAGTGACACCTTGTCACAGACATGCAAACAGATGCATTAATGAAAGACAATAATAAGCACTGAGAAAGACCAGATCAGGGTCAAGAGCAAAATGCCTAAGAATAATAATGGTTGGGAGACTGTGGCAGGGGTTGAAAGAAGTATCACTCTACTACACAGTGTGGTATGGGGCACTTGGTTCATCTATGGATCAATATAGAAGAAAATGAAATGTTCCCAAGATGAGACTGCTGGGGCTGTATCAGAGTCAGAAAAATGCCAAGATCTTTGCGTAGGGTGTGTAAATTGTAGCCATGAGAATGCTAAAGCTGTGTACTAGGGAAGGAAACCACAGGGAGGAAAGGAAGCCCTCCCTTCACAGCAGTGATTCTTAACGGGGATGGGGGTGGGTGAATTTCACCTGAGGGGGGCTGTGGGCATGGACCCCAGGGTAGGTCTATCAGTACATCTGGGAGTGAGTGGGGTTTCACTCAGAATCAACTCTTGACAGATGACACTGATGGGCCACCATGGGGGTCATGCATCCTCGGGTGAGAATCACTGGGGGAAGGGGGGACAGTGGAGAGCTGGGGTGAGATGCATGAGCATGAGCAGATGATGTTTCTGGCCAGACTGCACAGAAGTATCAGACTCGATACAGTCAGGCATTGAGGGGTAGGAGAGAAGTACCAAGTGCAACACTGACAGCATACCAATGGATGTAGCCACAGCCATGAAAGTACCTAAAATGATGAATGTTGGTTTGGGACTCATGGTTAAGTATAGGCAGTGCACAGCCAAGGTGTGGGTTCCAGCATCCAGAAGGACTGAGGGATAAGGCTGAGAGAGAAGAGGCTGGCAATTACAGGGCAGATGTGTGTTGTGCAGATAGTAAGAGACAGCACTGGACAGTGTATCCATTTGAAGGAAGGGTCAAAGAGGAGGGAAGACAACATCTTAAAACATGAATAAGTTGATGAAGAAAGAAAGCCAGTGGTATAGATCATAGGATTCCTCCAGAGAGAGCTTATTTCAGAGCAGTAACTTAAATCTAAGTACATTTTTCTTGGGTGCTGGCTTGGAGGACATGGGATCCATCATCAGAACAGAAGACAAAATGCTCTGTGGAAAGAAAAAAGAAAGAATCACAAGAAGAATTTTCCCGGGCTTTACCAAGAGTCTAAAGATTCTTAAGGCAAGAATGAAAAAATATAGGCAGTAAAATTTGTTGAGATCTGGAATAAAGCCAGAGATTGCATACACAGGACACGAGTGTGGGTTCATAGACAGAGTGTGTGGATTCAGTACAGTGTGCCTGAAGCAAGGGAGACCGAATGTGGCTGAAAAGCACATCAGAGCAACAAGAAGGAAGCACATACCACCCAGAGTATTGAGTCCAGCTGAGTGATTCACAGACAGTAGCTCAGAGAACTTCAGAGAGTTAAAGTATGGCAGTAATTTGCTGTATAGTATACTGGAAATGCATAAGAGGAGGTAACACTGGCCCCAGGAACCAGAGATCAGGTAAGAAGTTCGGAAAACTTGAGAAAATGTGATAGGAAATAAGTGGGTCAAGGATGAGAAGGATGCAGAAGAACTGATGATGGAGCCCAGTGGCTAAGAGGAGAGAGGGAATTAAATGAGTGCGACACAGTGGGAGGAAGGAGAAGCGGGATGAGGCTGGAGCAACTATGAGGTTGTTCAAGTTGTGCCACCTTGGAAATGGTGGAAACAAACACGAGAAAGAATATGCATTTCAGGGGATGAAATGTCGGAGAGATTACAAGAGAGAAAAGTGACTGTTACCAGCATGAAAGAATGAAAAGGTAGACAGACGGGGTAACTTCAAACTGCTGATGGGTTCAGTAAAGCTGGAAGTCGTGGAAGCACCGAGGGTAAATCAAGTGAGGTATAGTATCTATGAAAAAACTACTGACTCTATCAGTTTGCTTGGAGATGGCAGAGGACATTTAGATGAATATTTAAGATAAAGTTACTCTCTCTTGATGACATAATGTGCCAGAAACACTTGGAACAACTGTGTAGTATTCTGGCTACAAATATTGTGAACAGTCAGTTGGAGGACGGCTGACATCAGTGGCTGATGCACTGGATGTGAGTTCAACGGCAAATTGATGAGAAAATAAAAATATAAGAGGGCACAGCAAATTTTGAATTCATGAAGGGCTTTGGGTAGGCAAGGGGGCCAGCTTGGAAACAGCGAAGGAATAGGCAGTTACCAAATCGTGTACCTTGGTAGATGGGCGGGGAGGGGGCCTGCAAGTCAACGGCACGCATGCTGTAAAGGTCAGGCTGTGGGCAATCTATAGGAGTGTGGCGAGAAGAGAGCAGAAGGCCAGATATGTGAAAAAGCAAAGGCCTTAGGGAGAAATGGGGGAAATGGACAGAGCTACATATGAATATGCATCCCAAACAACACACTTGGCAGGTAACCTCAGGGACTTCAGATGGACTCGTATGGACTCACTACAGCACATGGGTAACACAGGTAGTTGCGAATAGGGAGGAATCAATGTGACTGAATGTAGAGATGGCATTTTTCAAAGATTATGGAATCAGTGCATGTGGTGTTCAGTGGTGACCGAAAGGATAGAAGTTTAGCATAAGCAGAGACACTGAGCAACGACAAACAACGGAAAAGGGGAAACCACGTGAAACTGGTATCGGGGGAAAGTTGGAGTCCACGAATACGGCTAGCAAGTTAGCATAAAGGGAGCAAGAAGGTACGCAGAAAGTCCATTTTTGAGTATTTTGTCATGCAGAAGATAAAAAAGGAGAAAAGAGAAGAGGATGGGGCATGGTACACAAAGGAAAAATGGTCTTAAAAATCTGAAGGTGGGTTTTTGAGAAGGTAATCAGCCCTGCAGGGAGGAAGGGTGGAAACCTCAGGGAGCAGAGGAAGAAGTATAAATGGTGGAGGAGCCATGATGCTCCGTCAAGGCTAAATGGAAGTTATGGAGAAGAAAAAGCAAGAAAGAAATGAGGAATGGCCTGAATGGACTGTGAGAAAGCATGTGTTTAAATGGAAAGAGAGAAGAGAAATAAAGCTCAGACTGGGGAGAAGCTAAGCAAGAGAGGCTTCCAATGGAGAGGAGGTAGCTATACTCCAGGAACCATCAGTACTTCTGAAAGTGAGTATGCTCTGTAAGGAACTCAGCAAAGCATGAGGACAGAAAGAGCTTGAGAGGTGGGAGCAAGTCAGAGAAGGGAGTACAGTAGGATGGAGGAAAGATGACTGAAGCCATTCAAATGACAGGGAGTTGACAGGGTAGAAGCCTATGGGCCATGCAAGGAAGGCAGGAAGAAAGAATGAAATGATGAGATGATAACAACAACTGCAGAGAAATGTTAAGATCACATATGGAAGACTGACATGATGATAGGAAGTACCAGGAGACGAGCAGTCAAGATTATGTTTGCAGGGAAGAAGCCTGAATAGCCACAGAGGGAGTATGGAGAAGAGCAACAGAGGAATGCTGGTACACTGTGGATGCGCCACTGGAAGGAATTTAGGGTGTGGAAGCCAGCCTGCAAGGAGAGGGACAGGGAGGAAAGTGAGTAACACTCGTAGAAAGCAATGGGCAGGGAAGGATGGCTGCTCTTAGAGCCTTGACTGGTGTTGAAAGGGTACAAATATTCAGCCAGGCTCTTTACTACTACGGATCCGGTGGGCATGAGTAGATGGCACGCACTGGGGTTGGGATGAAGTCTGAATGTTTTGGGACTGTGAGGTGCAAGTGGGGATGACATGGGCAAGGATTTAGGCATCGAGCTGGTGGGTGATTACATGTGGAGCATTAAGGGATGAACACACCTTGAGAAAAGACCAGGGAAAACTACTGAATCCACCAAAGAAGAAAAGTAGAGTAGCTTGCAGTGAGATTGATGGCCCACCATGTCTGATTTACAAAATACGTACAAGGATGAGAGGACTAACAAGGGAAGCTTCTGCACAGACACCTTATTACAGACCTTCCAAACAGGTAGGTTAATGGAGAACAATAAACACAATGAAGGACCAGACAGGGGCCAAAGATGCTGACAGAATGCCTGACAGCAGTAACAGTAAAGGGCTAGTGGAGAGACTACGGAACCAGCTTGAAATGCACAGTGTGGCTGGGTACACACATCATGTCCGTGAGTCAGTATGGAAAGAAATGAGGTGGTCCTAAGGGGAGATTGTCTGCTTTGTATCTAAGTGGGTAAACTACTGAGATCTTCAAGGAGGTTATGTAAATTCTACCCAAGGGGCTAGTGGAGTGCAGCGGGAAAGTGAAATGCAGGAAGGAAAGGTGGCCCTCCTTCCACAGCAGTGATTCTTACCGAGGATGGGGGGGTGGATTTCACCCGAGGGGGGCTGTGGGCATGGAACCCAAGGTAGGCCTATCAGAACATCTGGGAGTGAGTGGGGTTCCACTCAAAACAGCTCTGACAGATGAAGCTGATGGGCTATCCTTGGGGGTCATGCGTCCTCGGGTAAGAATCACTGGGGGAAGATGGGACAGTGGAGAGGTGGGGTCAGATGGAAAGCATGAGTAGGTGACGTTTCTGACAGAGTAGGTGGCAAGCTGGGGAGAACTGGGAAGCATGAATAGATGGTGTTTCTGAGGCATGGGAGATGGAGACATCAGACTCAAGACAGTCAGGGGTGGGAGAGAAGTACTGAGGATGAAGTTGACAGTGTACAAATGGATGTAGCCAAGAAGGTAGGTAGACTGATGGCTGTTGGTTGTGAGTCATGGTCAGTGGTAGTGAGTGAAAAAAAAAAGTGCTTATTGTAGAATGGAGATGATTTGAGGGGTGAAGCTGAGAAAGAAGGGAGTTGCAACTACAGGGAAGACGTGCTGTGTGAATGTTAGGGGACAGTACTGAATGATGGTATGGTATCTGGGAAACTTTGGAGACAAGCACAGGAACGAAAGGAGAAGCATGTTAAGGGGATGAAAGGTCAGAAGGAGGGTGAAAGAAAAAATGACTGCCGCTAAAATGGCAGAACGAAAAAGGTAGGATAGCTAGGGGTGTATTCAGACAGCCAATGGCTTCAGTACAGTAGGCTGGAGACAAACAAACTGGAAATGATGGGAGCTATCCATGAAAGATTACTGAGTCTACTGATAGGCTTGTAGATGGTAGGGCACCATGGACAGATGCTGAAAATGAAATGAACATCTCCTGAAGATATTTCAGAATGGACTCATGGGAGTCAAGTCCAGTATGTGGGTAGGAAAGATGTTTATAAATGGTGGAGTGTGGGTGGAACACAAAGTGGTGGTGACATGTCACAAAGATTACTGAAACTGTGCTTCAGCTTTTTATGGTTGCTTAAAGGATGGAGGCTTAGTGTGAGGCAGAAAGACCGAGGAGAGATGACCAGGGAAGGATGGGAAAATCTGCAAAAGCAATGTGTATGAGGAGTGCCACCCAGAGTTAATGTCCCTAGCGAGTTGATACACAGGAAGCAAGGATGGGATAAAGGGAGGCTTGTTGTTGAAGAAACTTGATCCAGAGGGCAGTAGAGGTGGAAACAGAGAGGAGGATGTAGTGTAATACATAAGAAAAAGAATTCTTGTAATGTGAACATGGGTTTGTGAGGCGGGAGTGTGCCCACAGTGGAGGAGAAAGACATACATCTTCAGTAAGAATCACTGGTGGAAGGAGGACAGTGGAGAGCTGGAAAGAGCTTGGGAGGCATGAGCAGATGGTGCTTCTGAGATTAGGGAGATGGAGGCATCAGACTCAAGACAGTTGAGCAGGAGAGACGTACCCAGGATGACGCTGACAGCAAGTAAGTGAATGTAGCTGCAAAGGCAACTGGAACTGCAGGATCTCCTAGGGAGCAGGCAGGAAATGTGACCAGCAGAAATGAGCCATGGTTCTACATCAAAGTGAAATGGAAGCAGTGGAGGGGAGAGAAGGAAAAAGGGGAGGAACTGGTGGACTGGCCTGTAAGGACTGAGGGAAAGCAATTTTTTAAATAAAAGGGAAGAAGGTAACATTAGACTGGAGAGACCAAGGAAAAATGGTTTTGAAGGAGAGGAGGTAGCTAGAATCAAGGACTTGTGAAAGTAGTGAATTCCATAGGGACCATAGGAGGACAAGAGGACATAAAGAGTTTGAGCAGTGAGAGCAGGCCAAACAAAGGAGCACGCAAAGGAGGAAAAAGAAAAAAATGAAACTGATATGATCAACGATAATGCAGAAGAAAGGGAGAGTCATATAAGGAAGAAAGACAAGGGGACAGGAAGCACCAGGGAATGAGCAAAGGTAGAGTGTGACTGAAGGGAAGCAGACTGGACACCAACCGGGAAGCAAGAAGAAAGCTGAGTGCCCCAACAGAAGAATGACAGACCTTAGATGTGCCCAGGGGAAGAAATTTAGGGTGTGGAGGCCAGCCTGCAAGGAGCCAGACGAGGAGGGAAATGAGCCAAAGCGGTGGAGAGCAGTGGGCAGAAAGGAATGGCTGCTTTGAAAGCACTGACTGGTGTTAGAAAGGCGAATGTTTCTGCAAGGCTATCGATTACTGTGGATCCAGCTGGGAAGAGTGGGTGATGGGAAATGGGGTCTGGATGGGGTTTGAGTGGGTTGGGATTATTCATCAGGGGTGTTAGGGACTAGACATTAAAACACAGACTCATTTAACCGAGTTAGTGGATGACAGATGACTGGGAGAAACAGGTTGAGGAAGGCTAGTGAGGAGGGGGATACTGAATCTACCCAAATCTTCAAAGAAAAGGAATGTAGCTTCTGGTAAAGTTGGCGAAATATCTAGAGGAGTGTAATGACCAGCCCTGCAGTGCCACCTTGTCACAGACACCCCAAACAGGCAGGTTAACAAAGACTGATGAGGACCAAGAAGGATCAGATGGGGACCAAAGATAATGAATGGTTATGGGCTAGTCGGCAGTGGGTGTGTGTGTGTGTGTGTGTGTGTGTGTGACAGTGTGAGTGTGTGTGTGTGTGTTGGTGTGTAAAGAATAATTATTTAATGCTAGGGTATGATTTAGGACACATGATATGTCTAAGATGCAATATAGGGGGAAATGAGGTGATTCTAATAGGATATTGCCAGGGTTGTATCAGACCGGGTAAAATGCTAAGATCTTTGGTTGGGATGTATAAACTGCAACCACAGAAAGTACAAGGAGTAAAGGAGGCCACCGCTCCACAGCAATGAACAAAGGAAAAGGACAGGACAGCATGTGAAGACCCAACCCAAATGACAACTTTTGGCAAGTAAGCAGGTAAGCTGAGGGACATTCGGATGGGTTCATGGGGATTAAGTGCAGTATATGGGTAGTGAAGATGCTCGCAGATGTTGTAGAAGTGGGTGGGAATCAATACAGAGGTGACATGTCATGAAGATTACTGAATCCACGCTTCTGCTGTTCAGTAGTGGCTGAAAGCACAGAGGTTGAGCATGAGGCAGAGAGACCGAGCAAAGACTACCAGGACAGGAGAGCTAACCTTGGCAAACCAGTGTAGTATGGGAGGTGCAGTTCATGGAGTTGATGTCCCTATAAAATTGGCACAGAGGGAGCAAGGAAGGTGCAGAGAGTCTTGCTATTGAAGAGGCTTGATTCAGAAGATAGCAAAGGCAGAAACAAAAGGATGAAGTGCCACATATTTGAAAGAAGATGGTTTTACAATTCAAATCTTGGTTGCCGAGAAGATGGTATGGCTGGGAGGTAACAATGAAAGACAGTAGAATCTCAGGTGTCACTGGTGAGTTAGCAGGATGACATGACTGGCAGGGATGAGCCATAGTGCTCTGTGAAGTGAAATGGAAGCAACAGAAGTGTAAGACAGGAAGAAGGGAAGGAAGTAGAGAGATGGCTTGTAAGAGACTGTGGGAAAGCATCTGCTTTAGTGGAAAGAGAGAGGAGGAAGAAAGGTCAGATGAGAGGCAAAAGGGAAAGGATCTCCAAAAGGAGACTGTGGCATCAATCAAGTGAATGCAAGGACTTGCAAAAGGTAATTCTGTCAGGATCATGAAGAGCAAGAGGACAGTGAGCTTGAGTAGTGAGAGGAGGTCAGAAAAGGGAATACATGGTAAAAGAGGCAAGACGACTGAAGCCATCCAAGTGAAAGGGAATTGGTAGTTTAGAGACATACTGGCCATATAAAACAGACAGGTGGTGCTCCATGGCCAAAGGGCCAAAAAGAAGAAATGCGTCACTTGTGAAAAGGCAACAAAAGAGAATGAAATGGCAGGATGATGGTGATGCACAGAAATGGGAGGGTCACCTAGGAAAGACAGACACGGTGAAAGGCAGCACTAGGGAGTGCTGTGAGGGAGTGAAGCTGGGCTGTGGTTGAAGGGAGCAGGCTGGATACCAACAGTGGAAGCAAGAACAGGGAGCATCCAACAGAGAAATATCGGTAGATTTCATATGTGTCCCATGTAAGGAACTTACGGTGTGGAGGCCAGCCTGTGAGGAGCAAGTCAGAGAAGGAAATGAGCAAAAGCAGTAGAAAGCAATGGGCAGGAAGGAATGACTTCTCTTAGAGCTTAACTGGTGTTGAAAGAGTACAAGTTTTCAGCCAGGCTCTTTACTACTATGGATCCGGTAGAAATGGGTGGGTGGCAGAGATCTGGGTCAGGACTGGGTTTGAGTGTGTTGGATGGTGGGGCAGGGTGGGGAGAGAGAGAACTGGGGTAGCAAGCCCTGAGATCTCCACTAAAAGACTGCAACTGATGGCCCAGGGGCCTCGGAGTTCCCTTGGGAGCATGGCCTCTGGCCCTGATACTGCCCCTGTCCATAAATCATAATGGAGGTCAACTCTCTGGACAGAAATGGATCGGACTTGGCAACACAGAGTGGCCAGATCATGTGTGCACTTTATGGTTCTATGCATCTATAGGATGTCATCCTGCTGACCTCTTACTGGAGGCAGGGGGGTGAGTGGAGAGGAGGGGATAGGAGATTGGAGGATAAGACATGTATGGAGTGGAGAGGAAGAGTGTGCTGTCACCAGGCAGGGAGAGCAGTGGGAGTTGCATATAGGTGGGCATGCAAATTTATAGGGGAATGTACATTTTCATTTAGTTATAATAAAAAAAAAGAATTGGGGTGGCAAGGATGGCAGTGGGGACATGAGCTTAACTCTAGACACTGGGACAAAATCTTAACTAACTGAACTATGGACAACAACATATTAAGAATAAAGGAGGATGAACACAGATTTAGATAAGGCTAGAGAAGACTACTGGAAAAAAGAAGAGTAACTCGGGTAAGGTGAAAGGCCCACGTCTGGTTGGTAAAGTATCGGTAGGGATGTGAGGGCGAAAGGGGCAGGCACGTTAGTGCTGCCTTATCACAGGCACGCAAAACAGGTAGGTAAAACAATAATAATAAATTCCAAAAAGTTCCAGACTAGGGCCAAAGATAAAAACAGAATGCCTAAGAGTAGTAACTGTTGGGGAGCTATGGAGGGAGGGAATAAGGGAGCAATTCTCTAAAACACAGTGTTGTTTGGGGCATGTGGTCTGTCACCAAGTCATTGTGAGAGGAAATGAGGTGGTTCCAAGAGGAGATTGCCGGGCTTATGTCTGAGTGGGGAGAATGCCAAGATCTTTGTGTAGATTGTGTAAACTGCAACCATGAGAAAGCTAGACGTATGCAATGGGAAAGTGAAGCCAAGTGAGTAAAGGAGGTCTTCCATCCACAGCAGTTGCTGTTAAAGGACATGGGGGTGGGGAGGGGTAGATTTCATAGGAGAAGACATACAGGCATGGACCCCAAGGTAGTCCACTCAAACGATCTGGGGTCTGAGCAGGGTTTCACTCAGAAACACCCCTGACAGATGAAGGTAATGGGCCACCAGGGGGTCATACATCCTTGAGCAAGAATCACTGGTTGAACAGGCACAGGGCAGAACTGAAAGCATGAGTAGATGATGCTTCTGAGTCAGAGGAGATGGAAGCATCAGACTCAAGACAGTCAGGGGTGGGAGAGAAGTACTGAGGATGAAGTTGACAGCGTACAAATGGATGTAGCCGAGAAGGCACCTGGAATGTTAACTGGTGAGCTGGGACTCACAGTCAAGTGTAGGGTGTTCAAATGCACTGTGGTGGTTGGGGAATGGAGAAAGTTTGAGTAAGGCTGAGATGAGGGAGTAGGAACCAAAGTGAAGATGTGTTGTATGGATGTAAGGAGACAGTACTGAAATAGTGTGTCCATACTGAAAGAAGGGAAAAAAGAAAGATAATGTTGGGGGAAAGCTTGAAAAGGGATGAGCTCTGAGTAGGAGACAAAGAGTTAGGACAGACGGGCATACCCAGTCACAAAGAACTCTCTGGGAAGCAGGAGAGTAAGACTGAGCATGTTTGCAACACGCATCAGTTTACTGGGTGCTGAATCAAGTGCGTGCGCCAAAGACAAGAAGACTCTACAGTGAACAAAAGATAGGAGAATCATCGAAAGAACATCCTGGAATGCTCTGCGCGAAGAGCTTGAAACAGGGGGAAGAATGAAAGGTTACAGGCAGCACAATTTGTCAGGACACAAATAAAACCAGAGACAGGGTCCTTAGGGACATGAGGGTAGTTTCAAATACAGAGTGTGGGGATTCAGGACAGTATGTATGACAAAGGAGAACCATACACAGTTGAGCAGCATGTGGGGCAACTAGAGGGAAGAACACAGCAGGGAAGACTACTGAATCCATCCAGTCAGTTCACAGATGGTGGCTGAGACACTGTGCCAGGGTTAAGGAAGGACAGTAACTTGCTGGGCAAATGAATGGGATTGTTAAAGACTTCATTTTACCTGGATCCACAACCAAGACCCACAGAAGCGACAGGCAAGAAATCAAAAGATGTACTGCACTGGGAAAATCAGCTGCAAAAGACCTCTTTAAAGTGTTGAAAAGCAAAGATGTCACACTGAGGACTAAGGTGCACTTGACCCAACCCATGGGGTTTTCAATCACTTCATATGCATGTGAAAGCTGGACAATGAATAAGGAAGATGGAAGAATGACTGTCGCCTTTGAATTGCAGTGAGGCAGAAGAATACTGAATACACAATGGACTGCTCAAAGAACGAATAAATGTGTCTTGGAAAAAGTACAATCAGAATCTTCCTTAGAAGCAGGGATGATAAGGTTACACTTCACATACTTTGGCCATTGTGTCATGAGGGATCAGTCCCTGGGGATGGACATCATGCTTGGTAAAGTAAAGAGTTAGTGAAAAAAGTGGAAGACTCTCAACAAGATGGATTGACACAGTGGTTGCAATAGTGGGCTCAAACATGACAACAACTGTGATGACTGAACAGTGTTTTGTTCTGTTGTGCATACAGCCACCACGAGCTGGAACTCCTTCTGACTCATAGCAATTCAACAAGATAAAGCAGAACTGCCCACAGAGTTTCCAAGGCTGTGGAAGCAGACTGCCTCATCTTTCTCCCATGGAATAGCTGACTGGTTCAAACTGCCAACCTTTCAGTTAGCAGCTGAGTACTTTAACCACTGTGTCACCAGGCAGGTTGGGGACACAGAAGTAGGAAATGGTGTGCACAGTAAGAGCAAGCCAAAGAAGGAAAAGATCTCCATGGACTTGCAGATGGCAGGGGCCTCTCGCTGGATGTTTCAGACAAGTATCTCTCAAAAACAAAAGAGGGCAGAAAGCTCTGGAGCAGCTGCACAACATCCAGTCTGCACCCAGTTGGAGCGGAAGAAGAGAAAAGAAAGGAATGAAAGGCCCCGTAAGTGAAGGCGCAGGGTCCGTAGAGCAAAGTGAGGGAAAGGGTCATAATGACTTGAGTTGAGACAGAGGAAATGGGACAGAGCAGCACATGAAGAGGCAACCCAGTGACAACAGCTGAAGGTAATCTCAGGGGTTTCAGGATGGACACATGTGGATTGAGTACAGTCTGTTAGTACCAAAGGTGCTTGCAAATGGCAAAGTGTGGGTGCAAATAAATGTTGAGCTTTCGCTAGAGATTACTGAATCATAGATTACTGTAAATATGGACCCGATATGGAGGGTTAGCTTTAGGCAGAGAGACTGTGGAGAGGCAACCAGGGAAGGAGGTAAAAATCTGGCAAAACTGGTGTGATGTGGAGGTACAGTCCTTGAAATTAATGTCCCTGGTACATTTGCACAGAGAGAGCAAGGAGCGTATGGAGGGAGGTTTGTTGTTCAAGAAGTTTAACACAGTGGCTAACTAAACAGGAAGACAGAGAAGAGGATGAAGCATAGTCCACAAGGAAGAAGATGGTCCTACAGTCTGAATATGGTGTTTTGAGAAGGTAGTGTGGCCTGCAGGGAAGAAGGAACAAGGAGGGAACCACAGGGTCTCACTAAGGAGCAGTCAGGAAGGACAAATGGCAGAGATGCGTCAGTGGTGTGGTAAGACGAGGCTGAAGGGGAGGAAATGAGTGAATGGTCTGTCAAGAACTTAGTGAAAACACTTGTTTAAATGGTGAGAGAGAAGATGAAGGTTGGCAGGGAGAGCCTAAAGGAAGTAAGTCTCAAAGGGAGTCACCAGAATTAAGGGAATGATGATTATGTTGGGACTTGTCGAGTGTAGGGAGTATCAAGCCGTGTAGCTGATTCTGTGACTGAGAAAGTTGGAGGAGGGCTAAGAGAGAAGGGAGTGGTGACTTAGGCCAGATTGGTTGTGTGCATGTTAGGAGACAGTACTGGATGGGGTGTCCATGCTTAAGAAAGAGGCGAAAGGGAGGGAAGACAGTACGGGAAGAGAACATCTTGAAAAGAGATGAATGCTATGCAGGGGAAGAAGGAAAGATGGTAGAGGAACCAGAGTAGCCAGCCAGCAAAGCTTTCTGCAGAACAAGAACATGACTGAGTATGTGTGCACTGGGCTTGGGGTCAAGTGTCTGTGGTCAGAAGATGAAACTGCTCTGTGGAAAAGAAAAAGATAGGAGCACCAAGGAAGAACCTCCTGGAGAGCTTTATCTAAGAATTTGAAATAAAAGGTTTGCATACAGAAATGAAAGATTACATGCAACACAATTTGTTGGAACCTGAATAAAACCAGACACTGCATCCTTAGGGACATGAGCATATATTCATAGGCAGAGCGTGTGGATTCAGTACAGTATGTCTGAACCAAGGAGGACGAATTTGGTTTGAGCAGCACATGGAGGTATCAAGAAGGAAGCAGACAGCAGATAAGACTACTGAATCTAGCCAAACAATTCACAGATGGTCTCCAAGGGAATGTTGCAAGGTTAAAGTAATTTGCATGCAGCAAAGTGGCAATATAGGTGAAACAGTGACATTGGTCCCAGGAGCTATGAGAAATTTGGAAAACATGGAAGACCAAGATATTGAAGAAGTGGTCTGAAGGGCTAGAAGAAGGAGGAAGAGCAAAAGGAAGAACAGCAGGATAAGGAAAGAAAGACGATGAAGAGCAGGACAAGGAAGAGAAAAGGAAGAGCAGAAGAGGAAGAGAAGGATGAGAAAGAGCAGGACGAGGAAGAACAGAACGAACAGGAATAAGAAGACTGGAATAGGAAAACAGGATTAGGAAGAGCAGAAGAGGAATACTGGATGAGGAAGAACAAAACAGGAAGAACAGGGTGAGAAAGAGCAGGATGAAGAAGAGCAGAACAAGAAGAGCAGGATGAGGAAGAGCAGAATGGGAAGGAGCAGAACAGGAAGAGCAGACCAACAGCAACATGAGGAAGAGCAGAACACGAAGAACAGGAAGAGGAAGAGCAGGAACAGGAACAGCAGAATGAGGAAAAGGAGATGATGGAGCTGGTGGATAAGAGAGGCTTGTTTAGAGGCTTGGGGAATGTGCTCACTAGGAGAGGCATGGCCAAGAAATGAGAAAGAGAATGAAAATGGAGACTTCAGGAACTTTACTCCCCAAACTGGATAAAGTACATGACTAAGACAATGACAGAGAAAGGGTATTGTATGAGGAAGACACATGTGGAGTCAGTGAGAGGTGCAAATAAGAGGCCAAAGCAGAGTGAGGTTTTTGAAGTTGTGGCACCTTGGAAATGTTGGAGACAAGCATGTGAGTGAATGGGCATTTTAGGGGATGAGAGGTCAGAGAGATGGCAACAGAGAAACTGTTGCCAAAATGGCAGAATGGAAAAGGTAGGATATCTAGGGGTGAATTCAGGAAGCCAAAGGGTACAGTAGGTACAGTAGGGTTGGGACAAAGAAGCTGGAAATTATGGCAGCATTGAGTGCAGATCATGTGATTATATAATCCATGAAAAGGCTAATGAATCAATCCATCGACTGGCGTGGAAATGTAGGGGATATATGGATGGATGTGTCAGATGAAGCCAAGTGTCTCTCCCACACAAAAACAGGATGAAAACAGGTGTGGCCGTGCACCAGTCATGTTGCCTCTAAAGTGCACACAGTCACCTGGAGACAGGCAGATATCAGAAGGCAGTAGAGGGACCTGAGTTTATGAGGGCACCTTACGAATTTGTGAGGGATTTACAGTGGTTAAGGGGGACAATCAGGAAAAGGTGAAAGCAAAATAAAAGCTTCAAACTGGGTACATCTGTAGATTTTAGAAAGTCAGTACTTCTGAAAGCAAATACTTCCGTATATAATACAAAGAAAACAAAAACCAAACCCACTGCCATCAAGTCAGGTCCAACTCAAGAGGGTGACAGTGTTTTGAGTAATGACAGCTGGTCAAAGAGGGAACACATACATTCTTGGAGGACAAAAAGATAATAAATAGGACTAATTAGATTGAGACCTTTGATGTCAACTACTCTTGCAAGACATTCCCATGATTTGACAACAGGAGATATGGTAGCATCCTGACGTTGGGCCAAAGTAAGTTTTTTCTAATGGGGTAGATTTTGGTTTATTTACAAAAGAGGAAGCCAGAGAAATGGAAAACTAAAAATACAAGAAAGAAAAGAATAATTGATAAAACTACTTTTTGAAGAAAACTCGAGGGGTATATGTCTTCTGAACTTGTGAACAAATTGATTTTACAGAGGATAAAAGGGAGACAGGATAGTTCTATAACTGAAAAAATACTAGCTTCTATTTACTGAGGTAAAGTTTACCATGTATCAACAGATAGAGAGAGAAGGTGGACAGTTCCAGAAATGAAAACATACTAACTTCCATTTATTGAGGTCAAGTTTACTATGTATCTGGCAGATAAAGGGAGAAAGAAAATAGTTCTAGAAAAGAAGGAAACACTAGCTTCTATTTATTGAGGAAAAGTTTATTAGGTGTCTGGCAGATAAAGTGAGACAGTGGATAGTTCCAGAAATGAAAAAAATACTAGCTTCCACTTATTAAGGTAAAGTTTACTATGTGTCTGGCACTGCAGTAATATATGCACCTTACTTCATTTCATTTCATTTCATCCTCATAATAGTCTGAATAAGCTTACAAAGACGAAATGTGTAACACCCAAAATTACAGTCAGGATGCAGCAGAGTCAGAATTCAAATCCAGATCCATCTGCCTCAAAACCTACATTCTTTTCCATTAGGCTGTTTAGTGTTTTCAAGTTCAACTTGAGATCACAATTATTTGTAATTACTTTTTTCCCCATGACTTAAGGAAATTACTTTTTCTGAGATGAAACAAGCAGAGGTGATGCATAGACCTTCGGTGACTGGTAAAATGTAGTGTCAACAATGAGAAATTGTAAAAAAGAAAAGTTGAGTAGAAGACTGCTTTTCTTTTCTTTTTTTTTTTTTTTGAACCATCTATGCCCTGGTATTTCATGTGCTTTCACAGTATAGCAAAGACTGGATTGACCAAACATTAAAAATTTTAAAATTTCTGACAAAGACCAAAGAGTAAGAAGGAGTTCAATTTTAAGTACGTATACGACGGACCAAACCATACACAGACCACTAACAAAATTTTAAAAGTTCAGGCATTGAAACAAAATTCCATTTCATTTCTCCAATATGCAATGGCACGAGTTTCTAACTAAATTTTACCACAGACCAGGAAACCCTATGAGTTCAACAAAAAAGAAAATTCTCCAAATGTCACGTATTTTTTTCTACAATAAACTAACAAACAAAAAAACAAGAGTTCACAGCTAGCTGACCAAAGGTTGAAACCTCTGGGCTAATTTGTAAAACCTGTGTTTTAAAAAGAAATGTATTCTGTAGTAAAAAGAGACAAGAAAACCTCTCTTTTCCTTTCTTGGTGGAAATGTTTTCTGGCTTTTTCCCCTGTATTATATGTGATTTCTGTAACTTCAACATTGCTGTTTTATGTAAATTGATATTGTAAGTTGTATTTATTGGATTTTGTTAAGACCAGTTCCTGGGATGTGAGGCACCTGAGTTATCAGTTATCAAAGTGAACTTGGGAAGAACTGTATTCTCAGTGGGAAGAACTTGATTATGTAGTGGGTTCAGCACATCCCTTCCTTTGGAATTAAGGGCGACATTAACACTAGGCTCAGATACTGGCTTGGAACAAGGATCATTCAAACTAGTTCTACTCAAGAGTGCAGCCAGCTTCTACTGGCTAGTAGATATACTGCAGAAAAAGCTAACCAGAGAGAATAACAGACCAGGAGAGAAAGTGAAATGAGAAGGAAATGGAACTAGAGGAACCTCATGAAGGGACCAGGGAGGTAATTAAAGGTCAGTGTAGGATGGCCTAAAGCTCAAAGGAGAAATACTGGAGGCCAAACAGGAAAGTGCCTTCCTACCCAGGGTGTTATGGATCCAGGGTGGCTGCAGAGAGAAGTGCAGTTCAGCCCAGGGCCAGGAGGAACCACCTGGGATTCAGACCCAGCAATGGTGCCAACTTGAATCTACCTCGTGCTTGAGTCTGAGTAGCCTGGTCTATCATCCAAGGAGACTGGGCAAGCGACTCCTAGGAAGCAACACCAAAGGAGGGAGTTGGGATAGGGGCATAAAGGATGCAGGGTGAGCCCCGGCTGTAACTGAATGATGACCAGAGATAAGTATTTGCTAGGACTTTTACGATTTCTTGTAACTCTGTAACTTTCCCAATATTTGTTAACGTTGTTATGCTCTATCTGTTTTTCCTGTACTTACTAGTAGTAAAAATTGTTCAAAATCTAAATGTGATGTGTGTGCTTATTTCTGGGAGAATCAGGTAAAAACCCTGATTACTGGTGTGCAGCACAGGGTTTGGGGAGGGTGGTATGCACATGGGAAAATGGGGAAAAGAAATCAAGCTCAGCCAATGCTTGAGAATCACAAGAGAGAGGTCACAAAGCCTTCTCAAATCCCCAAATTTGCAAATACTATTGCTGGCACTGCCAGTTGGCTTCTTCTGGGACCATTTTCCCCTCACCACAAAGCAGCAGTTGCAATCATCTCACTGGAATTATTGCATATGGGTCAAGTAGAAATCACAAAGCCTTTCTCAAGCTTTGCAAGCCACGTATTAGCCTGACATTTGCTTTCAGATGCCAGTCTTATACTATCAGACCCTCACAAATGATACGATTCTAAAACACCAAGGACCTCCTGGGTCGCCAACTCTTTAGGATGCCCTGGAAAGAAACATCAGGTAGGCAGGAGATATTAGGTATAAGAACCCTCACTAGTGGCTACACTATCTCAACAGAAAGCCTGAGTTCTTCGCTGGGCTACCGCTATATGCATAGAGTTCCTCTTTTCAAACTGAATATCCAGCAAATTTTACTCAGAGACTTAGTTTCAAAATTAACATTTAGGCAGCATTAACTAATTTTATAACTACCTATATATAATCACTAATATTAAATTCTGGAAAAGAACATTCTTCAACTCTGAAAAATATTGTTTAAGACCTCAAGTGATAACGCATTCTCGGTCATTTTTGAGTCTTTCCGCCCTTCTGCGGGTTGGTACCTGCTGTAGGGTCACCATCAGGAACGCGAACAAGAGTGTAACATATTCCCGGTTGGTTGTATGTGAGGCTGGGGGCTGGGATGTAACACAACACTTCATAGGAATCTGATGGTTCCATCTGCACTGTCACCTTCTCCAGCAGCTGGTCATTTAGAGTATTGGTACAGTCAAACTGAAAAGTCAGCAAAAGGAAAAGATGAGAAGGATAAGAACTGTTTTCAGGTAAGTTGGTCCTTCCCATCCATTATCCACGACTCAAGTCTGGAACCTACTATATACCTTCCTTTTCTAAACAGCAGAGCAGATCGCCTACGATTTTACATTAGCAACACACACAATCTTATATTTTTAAGGGTTTCTTGCTGGTTTGTTTATTCATCCACCAGTTTTTTCTCTTTTCTAAGACTGAACTCTACCAAGCAAGATGGTAGAATTCTGATGGCCATCTGAGAATCAACATGAAATACAAGTTCTTGGAAAAACTCACTTAACTTACTCTGATGTTAAAAGATGGTTTTTTAATAAGTTACATTATACAACTTCTCCATATATTTCAGTTGTGTGTACTTCTAGATTTTAGCTATTAGAAATTACCCATGGCATGACATGATCTCTATAGTATAGAATTGGGATAGGAAAACAGAAATTCTGCTGTTACTTCTATAAAAGGAATTAGCATCATAAACTCAGTGGGAAGTCATCTCTGTTTCCAAGTATGCCAGTGTACACTCAGTTCCCAAAGGTTCCAATTCTGGTACTTATCTCACCTGGAACACTATGTGATTGGTAAACATGTGTTTGATACAACGAACAAAATATTCTGTCTCTGCTTCTGTAAGTTGAACAGGCTCAGAAGACTTGAACAAGGGTCCAAGATTCCCAAACTCAGGAATGGCAGCCAATTGTTCTAGCAGGAAAAAGGAAAGAAGGAAGGAAATAAGATACTGAGAAGACAGGGAAAGAATACTATGGATTCCTAAATATTTCTATAGTCTTTCTAGTAGTTGAGTAGTATTGTTCAACTATATCAACAATTAGCTAATGTATTCCCTGGCATAAGTGTAATAATCTTTTAAGTAAGTGAGTTTATATACTGAATAACCAAAAGCAAAAAACAAACCAAAAAAAAACACCTAAATTCTTGCTTGTTAGAATTTGAGTTTCCTATGAGTAAGCAAGATAGAGTCAAAACAATATTCCCAGGTAGCAAGCTGACAAACTGGAAAGTCCTATGGACTCCAGGTAGCCCCAACAGCTGTAACCTATGGTAATAACCCGATTATCACAGATTATCACACATTCAGTTATATAAAGGCTCTCTACTCAGTTATACGAAGGCTTCTTTAGCGACAATTAATCAAACAGACTAAAAGGAATGAACTTAATTATCTTTATAATGCCTAGAATACAGAACTATTACATCTATCCATCAGATCATCATACCTTGGAAAATGTCTTGCCTGGACGGAGCCAACTTCTCTGGCTTACTAGCCACAAGTGTAATTTCTACAAAGATGGATACAAGGAATTAAGTGAGCTTCTACCCCACCATAAAGCTAAAAAATGCAGACATGAAGAAATGAGGACAGAAATTTCTAGAAGATACATACTGAGCTACTGTTACATGATACCAATACATTCTCAGTCACGTTTCTTTCAGGACACACAATTTAAAATACACTTAATGATCACATTTGGTAAAATAATAAAGTAAAACCAAAACCTCTATTGCCGTTGAGTCAGTTCTGACTACAGGACATTGTGTTTCCAAGGCTGTGACCCTCACAGAGGCAGACTGCCACATCATCCTCTTGTGGGGCAGCTGCTGGGTTTGAACCACTGACTTTTCTATCAGGAACCAAGCACTTCCCATCCATTACCCAGGTGCCACTAGGATTCCATTAATGATCAGAAACTGTGAAGTAATAAGCCTTAAAAATATACCTTCTGCTTTAAACGGACTAGGGTGTACAAAAAAATTACTCATAAAAGGACAAGGAATTTATAGAGCAAATCTTCTCCTGCTGTCAAGAGGGAAGATCATTTGTAGACAGTCAACAGATAAACTGCAAAAAATACTAAAAATTAAGCTTTGGAGCTTGAATTCTCAGTCCTGTGTTCTAACTTATTTATTTTTTATTTTTATGAACTTGCCTGATACATTCATTCAAGATGGACTTTCAGTAGCAAAATTCATTAAGAGATTGCCAGCTTCAGAAGAAAATGCAGGTGACAGAGTAACTACTGTTCCACTGTATACAGTGACAACTAACTTCAGGTGGTACGATGCTTTACATTACAACAAAATGACTTTTATCCTGGGTCACATTTCATTTCATATTTTTGCTTTTATGCAAGCACCAGGTACTTTTTAAAAATCCCTCATAAAAAACAAACAAAAAACTTAGACGTGACAGATTTAGCAGTCACAGAATTAAACAAAACAAGCATTAGAGAAAATACACAAACAGTCACTGTTACCATATCTGGTGTGAAACTACTTAGACTCAGAACAATTAACGAAGTTAACAGTTTCCATTACCTGCTTTCTGTTCAAAGACAGGGGCCATAGCAAGAGGAATGGATTTCATGTCAAAAGGCTTTTCTGAAGGCTCCAGTGTGTACTGGTGTAAAGCTTTTTCCATCCCTGGTACTGACACTGTCAGACCTTTGATACAGAAAAAAATGCTTAGTGTTATAACCCCTTGCCAAGCCTAGGATCCAGACAGACTCAGGTCTGTAATACATATATAAGCTGTCTGAATGAGGATAAAAATATAACCACAGACTGAAATAATTACAAATAAAGGCTATTATATAAAACTCTCTTATCATTTAATGCAGGGAGATATACGAGAATAGAAAAATTTTCAATAAAACATTAAGTACCCCCCTGGGAAGAAAGCAACTTAAATATAAGCAAAAAGACTACTAATACCAAATTAGAAAATACCCTTGTGAATACAGGTTTCTCTAGAAATTCAAGGATGTTCAGATATACAAATCAAGCATTCTGTCTAATGAAGGCAGCTCTATGCAAACCATGAGCTACGCTTCTGAGACACTGTTTGCGGAAGGAAAGCACATTTGTCTACATTCTTGGTTTCCACTGACCATTGAAGATGTATGTGGCATTCAGTGCCATCTGTCTCTGTTGCAGCACATTTAGGTAGAAGGTAGCTCTGTCTCGTACCTCATCATCTGTATCCATCATACACCTGTCCAGGTGAATAGAAGAGCATGTCATAGCTTTACACCATACCAGAAGGACATGAACCAGGCTACTATCATATCACCTTTATTAAAGACTCAACAACAGCCAACAGTGGATCCTAATGCTGCCACACATCTTGGGTAGTATTCTGAATTACTAAAGAAATAGTGTCATTAGGAATCAGAGACACTACATAAATAGACATTAAAATAACTAGGAAGAACACAATAACAAAAGATAGTAGTCCAGAATCTAGTCTAATATGCTTTACAAGGATACTAAACAGACAACTAGCATACAAATTTCAAGAGCTGCTACTACTCAAATGGCAACCTCGTTATTTAAACCAACCACTGACTTGAAATTTATCTGTTTTAATTACAAGATGCAATCACAGAGTGTGTGTGATTAAAACAAGTCTTTTCCCTATCAAACAGAACATCTTGGAGGCCATGGGAAGCTGCTGTTTCCCACTCTGAACAGGGCGTCACCTGAGTCGCCCCTGTAGACCAGCTCTAAGCTGTCTTTGGAGTTAACTCTTATCACACAGGTGAGGCATATATACTTAAGTCACTTTCTCAAAATCATACAAGAGAAATTCAGAAGCAAATTTTGTATATACCTAACACATGAATACATAATTACTAGAAGAAAACAAAAATGTCACTTGCTCCTGCTTACTATATCAACTCTTGTTTTAGGCCCTGCAATGCATTTGATACAGTACAACAAAGACTTCTCTATTCAGCCACAGGAAACTTTTATTTATTAAAAAACACAAAAACAAAACACATTCTTTTACTTACCTTTCTAACAGTACAAGGATGCTTGGAAGAAGGTTCTCATTCTGAGCCCCAAATTTCGCCAAAGCACTCACAGCAGCTATAGTAAGATAACAAAGCATAAATGTTGGTTTCTCAGATTGTCAATAATATATCACAAAAATAAACAGAAAAGCTTCCCCATGTTCAATATGGATAAACTCCCACTGTTGATCTTATTTCTCTGACATATTTACGCATAAAGAGAATTTTGCAAGCCCAAGAGATCTCTAAGAACGCTGTCCATGCATTCAGGAAAAAGAATCATATGTATTTCCTTTATGACTATCCTCTACCCTCATCATGCCTCTTCTACCGAGGCACTTAAGCCCTAGTGTCAAACCACCAACGTAAGTATGAAGACACTACTCTTAAAATTTACCTAATTCAGTGAAATTTATTGTTCTCCTGCCTTTTGTCAGGGATTGTGCTAGGTGCTGGGGTAAGAGAGATAAAAGTTAGAGCCCCTGACCTTAAGGAACTGCACTCTTATGGGGAGACAGGTAAGTACAGAGATCATTATGATACAGCACAGCAAGTCCGTGGTAGAACTACACCCAGGACACTGCGTGTGAACAGAGAAGGAAAGGAACTTAGTACTGGTGGAAGAGAAGCAGTGGACCTTAGTGCCTGAACTATATTTTGAAGAACAAGAAGAGTCAGCCAGAGGGAGAAGTCAGCAAAAGAGTATGAGAGCCAGAGAGAATGACAAAAAGGAAGTATGTGGAACTGTAAACAGTTCAAAAAGGCTGAGGCACAGACCTAATGTTTAAGGGCAAGAGATAAGTGAAGACTAGTGACAAAAAGATATGTTAGCCTCAGTGTGACTACTAAATGATTCTAAATACAAGATAAATCTGTGAATTTGAAAGACCACTTATGTAGAACAATGGATGTGTGTGAGACTAGAAGCAGTCAGACTCATTAGGAATCTGAAATGGAGGAAAACCAAAGACAGTGTCCATGAAAAGAGAGAGAAAAGAGAATCAAAAAATATTGAAGATCTACCATTGTTAGGTCTTTGTCACACAATCAATGTAGACGTCAAACAGAGGGACAAACAGAGTTTGAACTTGAAGTTGAACTTGAAGTGTCTTAGGGAGTTGAACACATACAAATTCATCATAGACATACGAACTGGAATGTCACAACTTACCAGCTGAGCTCTGAAAACCATCATCAGAAAGAATGTGTATGCTAAGAAGACCAAATTCAAGGAAAACTAATATTTTAAGGCACAGGCCTAGAAAAATAAGGCCTGGAGGTAAGACCAGGTAGGAAAGATGGAATCTCTTGGCGAAGTCAAGGGAAGAGAGTTTCACGAAGTGCTTAGTTAACAGTACATCAAATTCACTGATAGGTGAACCAAGATAAGGAGATTTAAATGTCTAATTTGATTCCCAACTAATTTATAAGTAATTTTTAAAAGAATAGTTTCAAAGTATTTTTTTTTATTGTGAGTTGAGAAAATGGAAAACAAGTTCATGGAAGTAGCTAGTAAAGGCTACCTCAAGTTTATCTGAGAGGAGAAAAAAGTACAGTTCATAGCAAAAGATCGAAAGAAGATTTACATTTTCAACAGGACAGACTTGAAACTGTAGCTAAGGGGATAAACCAAAGAGGAAAAAATGGAAAAAAGAAAAAAAAAAGTCCTAAAATCAATTTAGAAAGTCATGTAAAAAGACACACATACTTAGGGCTGAAAAAAATGTATGATGCTATCATAAACTCATAAACTAACCCCCTCCCCCCAAAAACCACAACCACCAAGGTGATGCTGACTCATAGTGAGCCTACAGGACAGAGAGAACCTCCCCATGGAGTTTCCAAGGACCACCTGGCAGATACGAATTACTGATCTTCGGATTAGCAGTCATAGCACTTGACCACTACACCACAAGGGTTTCTGCCATCATGGCATTCTTATAATAAGGTTCTTTGTCTCTAAGGCAGAAGTCAGGATAGAAACTGGAGAGTAGAGGAGTCATGTATCTGGGACCTAAGTATGTTCCATGATAAGACCAACACATAGACCTTGCAACTTCATTTTCTAATCCATTACCACCTCTTAAGCATTTCAGACAATCAGCAATTAGATCATGCTCAGTGTTCCAACGACTCACCAGCTCTGACAGCCTCATTTTCCAGGACGACCCTATTAAAAATAAAGCGGATATACTTGGAGGGGACAGGCGTTCTGGGGCCCTCTTTGCCCAACAGATGTAGAATCTTAGTGGCGAGGACAGTGTGCTCACAGTCTTCAATGAATTCACACAGGTGGGCCAGCCCTGGTTCTTTGCTCTCCGGGTTCTCCTCCACAATGCTAATGATGCAGTCGACGATAGCTCGCTTGTATTCAAAGCCTCCCTAGAAAAAGAGATGTAAAACGCCATTTATTCTAATTATACATCTTTGAGAAATGCTTATACTCCAAGTTTTATGTTTACAATATTCAAACTGCATCTCCACTCTTTATGAAAGAAACAACAGTATTTTTTTCTCCAAGAGGGAAAGCCAAAGTAGTAGCATGTTGAGCTATGATGACAGCAACCAGAACAGAGCAGAACACTTGAGAGGCACACCATGGTCACACAGAAATCTGCTTAAACCATGACAGCATTTAATGCGCATCCTCAGGTTCGCTTACATCATCTCGGAGCATGTTGGAGAGGAAAGTCATCATGACACCGTGCTTGCGAGGGTATTTCTGACAGAGAGCACTAATTGCCTGCACCACCACTACCTGTAAAACAACAGAGGAAAAATGACATCTTTATAACATTAGTTACCAAGCACACTTTTCTTCTTACTTACCACAAGACGGCACCAGGGTCACCTAAAGTGACAAAAGGCGTTCTCAATGAAAGTTGAGCAAAGAAACCACAGAGGGGAGAAAAAATATAAAAACAAAGTCGAGTTGGGAGACCTCATGCCTCTACTCCAAAGAAATAAGAACATAAAATTATAGACGTGAACAAAACCCGAAACCCACTGCCATCAAGTCAATTCTGACTCATAGTGACCCTCTCGGACAGAGTAGAACTGCTCCATAGGGTTTCCAAGGAGTGCCTGGTGGATTTCAACTGCTGACATTTTGGTCAGCAGCCACAGCACTTAACCACTATGTACAGTAAACATAAAAAGGTTATACAGACTGATTTTCATACAGGAAACACAGAATGTTATCAAGGAACTACTTTACAAAAAAAATACTAGGCTAAACGGTTTCTAGGGGAATTTTACCAACATTTTAGCAGCGTGTGTGAAGAACTTTGACCCTATTTTTATAAGCTAACAAGTTAGCCTGTCACAATTTTATGGATGTTAGCAGAAAACATAACATTCCTGGGTCAGAGATGAAACACCATTCATTCCTCATAGTAAGAGTAGTAGTCAGAATACCAGAATTTGGGGGCCAGTTCCCTGAACTCAAAGGAGGCCTGGTGGCAGAGTGGTTAAATGCTCAGCCTCTGACCAAAAGGTCTGTGGTTCAAACTCATCAGTTATTCCATGGGAGAAAGATGTGACTATCTATTTCTATCAAGATTACAGCCTTGGAAACCCTATGGGACAGTTCTGTTCTGTCCTACAGGGTTGCTGAGTCAGAAGTGACTTGACAACAACATGTTTTTTTGTTTATTGGGTTTCCTGAACCCCAATTCCCACAGTGAGATACAGTGAAGGCCAGGTAATAGTTGAACCCATACTAGGTTGTTTTACAGGAGAACTCTGAGCTATGGAACTTGAATGTTTTAAAAATGGCAATACATATGTTCACCCTTTGTCCTACAGGGAAGCATTTTCTTTATTACACTGCATAGTAAGCATGTCGACCCTTGATTCCAGAGGAAGCACTATCTGTATCTTCCAGAGTTGTAAGGAAGCCTGACCTTTCCTCTGAAGGGAGACCTAGTATCTGTTTTCCAAGGCTAGAAGATGTCTTACACTACACAGAGGGAGGAAGCTGGGAGAGCTGGGAACCAAGGGCAATTACTGACTAACTTGCAAGATGTGCAGGAATGCAAAAGACTCACGGAGAACTGACAACTGTTTCCCAGCAACCAGAAGGTCCCAAATCTATAAACATAGTTTCAGAAAATAAAAAATGAAGGTAAAAAAAAATGCAAAGTCTTTTTATGAAGAACTCTCTTTTATGATCCTTAATAAAGATGGGATACTCACAGAAAGAAAAATCATGAGTCAAACTCTCAAATATTGATGCAAAATTTCTAAGTAAAATATTGAAACAGGCTCTAATATTACATTAAGAAAACAACATACCATGATGAAATGGAATTTACACTAAGAATGTAAGGATAGTTCAATATTAGAAAATTCATTAATGTAATTTACCATATGAATGAGCCTAAGGAAAAAAATCCATATATTTATATCCACAGATGTTGAAAAGCCTTCAATAAAATCTGAATCACAGTCCTAATAAAAGTTCTTGAGAAATAGGTATGATGGATACTTCATTAACATTTTATCTATATCTATCTATCTATATACATATACACACATATCTGAGTTCTAATGCCAGCATCTTATTTAATAAAACAACCCCAAAGCTATTCCTATTAGGGTCATAAACAAAGCAAGAATGCCCACTAGCTCTATTATTATTTAACATTATCCTGGAAACATTAGCCAATGCCTGTAGATAAGAAAAAAAAATGTATTAATAAGAATTGGAAAACAAGACTAACTGTACTTACAGGTGACATGATAGTATACCTAGAAACCCTTAGAAAATCAATGATAAAACTAACTTAATAAAATAATTCAGCAAGGTACTGGGATGTACAATTAATGTGAACAAAACAAAAATATTCATATACATCAATATTAACCAGTTAGAATATACAATAGATGATAAAGCCCCATTTATAGCACCAACAATAAAAAAGATAAAATACAGAGGAACAGACATTTTAAAAACTGCACATTTAAAACTGATACAGAAATATTATAAAGCATACCTGAAAGATTTCATTTTACTTAGGTCCACAATCAATGCCCTTGGAAGCAGCAGTCAAGTAATCAAAAGATGCATTGCACTGGGAAAATGTGCTGCAAAGGACCTCTTCAAAGTATTCAAAAGTAAGGATGTCACCTTTAAGACCACAATGCACCTGACCCAAGTCATGGTATTTCCAATTGCATCATATGCATGTGAAAACTGGACTATGAACAAAGAAGACAGAAGAACTGATGCCTTTGAATTGTGGTGTTGGAGAAGAATGTTGAATGTACCATGGACCGCCAAAAGAATGAAGAGATCTGTTCTGGAAGAAGTACAACCAGAGTGCTCCTTGGAAGCAAAGATTGAAAGACTGTGTCTTACCTACTTTGGACATGTTATCAGGAAAGATCAGTCCCTGGAGAAGGCCACATGCTTGGTAGAGTGGAGGGTCAGTGAAAAAGAGGTAGACCCTCGACGAGATGAATCAACACAGTGGCCGCAACAATGGGCTTAAGCATAAAAACAATTGTGGACAAGGCACAAGACCAGGCAGTGTTTTGTTCTGTTGTTCATAGGGTCGCTATGAGTTGGAACCGACTTGATGGCACTTAACAACAACAACAACATAGCTGAAAGACACAAAGACTTGAACAAATAAAAAGACGTCCCTAGTTCTTGGTTAGAATGTCTCAACATCATTAGGTGTCTATTCTCCCCTAAGTTAACTTATAAATTTAATGTGATTCCCATTAAAAAGGTCAACAAGGTATTTCACGAAGCTTGACAAGTTCATACTAAAATTGATAAAAATAAACATGTAAAAATAGTTAATAAAACACTAAAAAAACAAATGAGCTATGGGCAGAACTTTGTATATCCTACAAAACCTTTATCTTTGAAACAGTACATGACACTGCTATATGAACGGACTGGAAGAACAGAATAGAAAGCCCAGAAATAGACCCAAGTAATGTGGAACTTTAAGGGTATGACAAAGATGATAAATCACCAGGGTCAAAATGGTCTTTTAAATAAACATCTTTGGACAACCAGTCATTGGAAAAAGATAAAATTACAGTCACTTCTCACACGATATGCAATAGTAAACTCCAATGGATCAGACATCTAAATGTAAAAAGTGAAAATGTACATGAACTTGACAAGAACATGAGTAAATTCCTTAATCATTTAAAGGGGAATTCTTACTACAGCTCAAAAGTCAAATGCAATAAAAAATAGATAAATCTGACTACATGAAAAGAAAATCTTTTTAAAATACACATGATAGAAAGCACCACATGCAAAGTCAAAAGACAAGTGACAAACTGGGAGAAAATATTTGTAACCAAAATATTTTACAGACACAGGGTTAATATCCCTAGAAAACAAAAAACTTTAAATAACTAAGGAAACAAAAGACCAAAAACCTCATAGAAAATGGGCAAAAGATATAAGCAGACAATTCACAAAAAAGATGTTAAGCGGTTCTTAAAAACACGAGAAGATGTCTACTTTTTCTTACAAGACAAATTCAAAGTAGAACTACATGGAGATAACATTTCTCATCCATCAGATAGGCAAAACATTAAAGGCTTAACAATACACTTTATTGGTGAAGCTATGGCGAAACTGGAACTCATACCCTGCTGATAGAATTGAGCATTCTCTAAAAAACTACACATTCATTTAACCCTTTGACCTAGTATCTGACTTCTAGGAATTTACCCTGAAGATATACTACCAACATTTCAAAAGAACACACACATGAAGTTATCTACCAAAGCATTATCTGTGAATGTAAAATATTATAAACTATCTAAGTGTCCAAGCATAAGATACTGGTTCAATAAATAAAAACAGGATAAGTATAAAGCCATGACTGTCGAGTCGATTCCAACTCATAGTGACTCTTTAGGACAGAATTTCCGAGGAGTGCCTGTCAGATCTGAACTGCTTATCTCTTGGTTAGCAGATGTAGCACTTAACCACTGCACCACCATGGTGTCCAGGGCACACACGCAGCTGTACAAACACACGAAGAGTAGCTCTGTCATCTGATTTAGAGTGGATCCCAGTGTATTCTGTTAAATAGCAAACTTCAAGTATAAAGAACATATTAAATAAGCTATCTTTCATGCCCAAGACTGTAAGAAGCATACATGCATCTCTTATCTTTATAAAAAGAAATACAAAAAAAATAAACCAGAAAATGAAAACACTAGTTACTTATAAGAGGTAAAGAGAGTGGGGTTGAAGGGGTATGAGAGAAAGTTTCACTTTTCCCAATATACTTCTCTGCATAGTTTTAACTTTTGGAAGCATTATACTGTTCTACACAGTAAAACAGTAAGTTTTAAATCATCTTGGAAAATGGGAAGGGGAAAAAAACACTAACATTGAAAAGAAACTGAAACAAATGAATCTCCTGGTATCTCAAAAGAATTACATCCACAATGGCGGGGGAGGGGGGTGGGTGCTAATCCAAATAACCTATAAAGCCATATTTATTCTTCGTGTGCAGATTTCAAAAGACTAATAATTTCAGATGAGTAGGTCTCTCTATAATGTAAAGTAAAACAACAGACCAGGTGCTGTCGAGTTGATTCTGACTCACAGTGACCTTGTAAAAACAGCAGAACTGCCACATAGTTTCCACAGACCACCAGGTAGATCTGAACTGCTGACCTCATAGTTGGCAGCTGTAGCACTTAAGCACTATACCACCAGGGTTTCCCTCTACACAATACACACATAAAACAATAACTGCCGCCAAACCTGAACTTCAGTTCTTTCTAAGTATGATTTCATTTATATGCCACAATAACCCTGTGAGGTAGGTAGTACCGTTGTCTTCAGAAAACAGCTAAGGAAACTGAGGCAGCAAGAGCATACACGACTCACCCTAGGTCACTTATTTAGTAAGTGGTAGAATCAGAATTCAAACACAAGGGTTTTGACTCTAGTGGTCCTTCCCTTAAGCACCATGCAGAATGCCTCCAAAACTCAGAGCACAAGACCTATTTTAAATCGCCTTAGCCAGATCTATTTAAAATAGGTCTTACACAGAAGGTAAGTAGAGCGCAAAGCTGGGATACGAGCACCTTTATGTTCCACTCTAGTAGATGCCCCTAGCGTTGCCATGAGTCGGATCCCACTCGAAGGCACTTGGCTTGGCTTGGCTTGGCTAGTAGATGCTGCTAACCAGTTACCCAAATGGCTGGACCGATTTCCATTCCCGCTCCCAGTGTGCTTGGAAGCTATGGTTTTCTATATTGTCACCAGTACTTGGTCTTTTCTGACTTTTTCCACATCAGCCTTTCAGAAGAGTTAGTGACTACATTACTGTTTTAATTGCATTTCCTTGATCATATAAGGAGTTTTCATGTTTATGGCCATTTGGCTATCTCTTTTTATACATGAAATAGGGTCTGTTCAAGATTTTTGTTCTCCCTCTGGTTTTCTGTTCATTTTATTAAATTTGCTACCCTTTTTCTTTTTGGTTAGTAGGCATTTTGTCTACATTCTCAACGTGAGCCCTTTCTCAGCGCTCTGTAATGTGAGCCTCTCTGATTCTGTACATTGCTTCTCCACACGCTTTTGGTATCTTTTGGCAAATGGAAATTCTTAACTTTAATTAGATCCAATTTATCAAAGTTTCATCTGTGTCTTTTTCAAGAAATGTTTTCTTACCCCAAGATTATGAAGATGTTCTTTGCTAAAAATCTTACTGTTTCGCACACTTAGATCTACAATCCATTAGGAGTTGATTTTTGTGTACTGTGTGAGGTAACGGTTAAGATTCATTTTTTTCCCCACAAAGATACCAAACTGATGAATTTCCATAATGCATTAGTAATATTCTTACCTTAACTTCTGTAACCTTATCAGTACCCAAATGCAAAGATGTTGCTAACATAAAAATGTTAGGTAGCAGACAAAGAAGCAAAATGTACGCTGGGGAAAATACATTGTAAAATAGAAAAGCAAGGATTTAGTCTCAGCTCTGTTGCCACTTCTGTGTGGCCTTAAGTTAGTCATCATCTTTTAATGCTGTAGTTTCCTCAGTTGACAAAACATAGACAAAAGAAGAGCCTGAGTAGTAGCTATTCTTACTAAACAATTTAAGAGGCACAGCAACAAAGGTCTGTATGTGGCCATATAGCTGTACTTCGTAAGCTTAACCATTGGCACAGTGGTTAAGCGCTAGGCTGTTAACCAAAGGGCAGCAGTTCAAATCTCTCAGCTGCTTCTTGGAAGTCTTAGGGGCCAGTTCTACTTTGTCCTGTAGGGTGACTCAGTTGCAACTGACTTGATGGCCATGGGTTTTGTTTTTTCATTTGCTAAGTTGTAGGTAATGTAATACTGCCATAACTCACACTTTAGGATATGTCCCTGACTCTTCAAGCTTGCTTCCCAACAATAGCTATTTCACTTCTTTATTTCCTTCCTAAATCACCACATGTTTACATATATGTTCTCTTTGGAATACCCTAAGTGACATAACATTTTTCCAGAAACCTAGCAGACAGCTAAAGATGGCATCATATCCCATAAAATGTAACATATTGAATAATTATGGTTTGTGATCAATCACTTTCTATTATAAAATTCCATACAGTCAAAGAAAACAAGTCATAAAAACTTACAGAAAATCACAAACAATATTGGATAATTAGTTCATTTAGCTTTTCAAAAGTTGGTGAGGATTTACTTTATAGGGTTAAAAAAAACAGCAAAATAGTGATATGGAAGAAGTATTGTTAAATTTTAAAAAATGTAGCTTAACAAGTTTAAATGGTTTTATTCTTTGGCTTTTTCACCACTCTTTTCCTAAGAAATATTTTACACACATACACACACACACAGAGACACATGCACATACAGAGATGAGGTCTGACAATTAAGTCCACAAACTTAATTGTTCTAAGTGCTACATAGCTCACTGCTGAATATCGCCATCATCACCTTTAAAGTGCTCCCTTGGGAAGCTATGCACCAATGCCAGCGCTCAGTCCGTCCTTCAGGGCAGTTTTGGAACTCTTTCTGGAACGGCCACTGTGCACGGTAGCAAGGTGGCAAGTTCGCAAACTTAATTTTATAGTTTTCTGTGAATCAGTTTTTAGCCAATAAATAAATAACTGTATTGAAACACACTCCCTACTCACCTGATCTGGCACCCAGTGACTTTTTTCTTTACCAGAAGATAAAGGAAATACTGAAAGGAAAACATTCTGATGACATTTAGCACATCAAAGGTAATACAATGCATACAGCTCTGATAGCCATTCCAGAAAAACAGTTGCAAAATTGCTTTGAAGGGTCAACTAGGCACTGGCATTGGTGCATAGCTTCCCAAGCGGAATACTTCAAAGTTGACCATAGTCATATTCAGCAATGAAGTATGTAGCAGCTTTTCTAGGATCAGTTCACATACTTAATTGGCAGTCTTCATGTGCGCGTGTGTCTGTGTGTGTGTATTAATATAATAAAATTAATATAATATTAATATATTAATATAATAATATTAGAAAATGATAATAAAAAAATCCCTGGGCACTTAACATACCACTTTTTAGAAAAACATGTCTCCACCATCTTTGAAATTCCTGTGTACCCTTTTCCTGATCATGTCCTACCACCTCCTTCCCAGAGATAAAACTATCCTTAATTTCTTTATGATTTCTTGGTTTTCTTCATAGTTCTACTGTATGGATGTATATGTGTGTGTGTGTGTGTGTGTATCACTAAACAATATGCACCATTAAGTTTCACTTGTTTCTGAGTATTTATATGATGCTAGTGATATGTCTGCTAACCAAAAGGTTGGCAGTTCAAATCCACCAGACACTGCCTGGAAACTTATGGGGCAGTTCTACTCTGTCCTAAGGGTTGCCATGAGTCAAATCTGACTTGATGGCAATCAGTTTGCATCATGGTGTATGTAATCTTCTACATCCTGCTTATTTTGTTTAACAAGGTATTTATGAAATTTAATGTATATGATTGAAATTACATCCTGATTCCAAAAGTGAATCAGTTTATGAAATATCTCATAACATGAAGGAATCTGCAAAGAATTATGCTGAGGGAAATTAGTCAGTCTCAAAAGGACAAATACTGTATAAGACTACCATTATAAGAGCTCAGGAAAAGGTTTAAACACAAAAGTAAATGTTCTTTGATGGTTATATGAGGGTGGGGAGGGAGGGAGGAAAGGGTATATACAAACTAGATAATACACAAGAATTATTTTAAGTGAAGGGAAGGATAATATCTAATACTGGAGAAGTCAGCACAACTGGACTAAACCAAAACCTAAGTTTCCTGAATACAACTAAACATGTCAAGGAACAGAATAGCATGGGGAGGGATATGGGGACCACAGTTTCAGGGGACATCTAGGTCATCTGCCCTAACAGAGTTCATTAAGAAAATGTTATGCATCCCACCCCGATGAGTGGTGCCTGGGGTCTTAAAAGCCAGGAAGTGGCTGTGTAAGCAGCATCAATTGATCCCAACCCACTTGGAGCAAAAGAGAAGGAAGAGCACCAAAGACATACGGAATACCTGAGGCCAAGTCACAGAAGGACCACATAAACCAGATACTATACTAGCATGAGAGCCGAAGAACCAGATGCTGGCCAGTTACCATCAGTGACTACCCTGACAGGGAACACAACAGTAACTCTAATGTAATGGGAGAAAACTGGAGTGCAGAACTTGAACTCTAGTAAGAAGATCAGACTTGATGGTCTGAAAGACCAGAGGCTCCCTGGAAGACACAGCTCCCAAACTCTCTGTAAGCCCAAAACTAAAGCCATTCCAGAAGCCAACTTTTCAGACAAAAATTGGACTACCTATAAGACATAAAATGGTACTGTAGGTGAAGAGTGTGCTTCTTGGCTTAAGCAGATACAGGAGACTAACTGGGAAGCTCCCGTCTGGAAGCAAGATGAAAAGGCAACAGGGACAGGAGTTGGCTGAATAGATACAGGAAATACAGGGTGGAAAGGAGAAGTGTGCTGTCACAATACAGGGGAGAGCAACTAGAGTTACATAACAATGTGTGGGTTTTTTTGCATGGCAAACTGACTTGAATTGTAAAATTTCACTTAAAGCACAATAAAATATTTTTTAAAAAGAAGATTGCATGTCTTTGAATTTACTAGATGATGCCACATTATTTTCAAAAGTAGTTGTATACAGTGGTATACAAGATGTTGCTCAACATTTTTGCCAGCAAATCAGAATTGACTTGACAGCACATAACAACATACTCTTTAATGTTCTAAAACTGAAGTCAGTTTTAAAAACTGGAAGCCTATTTTTATACAGCCTGAGATCTGAGATGGGTTTCTACATTTTTAAAGAGTTGTAAAAACAAATTAACATATGAGAACATATAACAGACAATCCTGGCCCACAAACCTTGAAATATTTACTATATGGCCCTTTGTACAAAATGTTTGCCAACTTGAAGAAGAGACATGTATAGAGCAGAGAGGAATAATGTGCTGTCACTGGGCAGGGAGAACAGTGGAAGTGGCATATAGGTGGGCATGTAAATTTCTATGGGAATGTACATTTTCACTCAGTCATAATAAAAAAAAAGTTTGCCAACTCTTCTTCTAAAATATTATCTTTCTCAAAACACTTTGCCCTGTCATTCCAGTTTATTTTACAAACAGCTGCAAAAATGACCTTTATAACCTCCCAAACTTCTGCAAACATTCAAACTGTCCAAGGCTGTTTGTTTTTTTAAAGTCTAAATATATCCTAAATATAAAGTACATAAGGCCAGTTATATTCCTTAGAAATTGTAGAATTACATAAATATGAAACAATAAAATCTTTCTCCTTTAATTACTCTCACTGAATCTATTGTTCTTTCAGTTATCTTCGACATACTCACACCAGTTCTATTCAACACTGTACTGGAAGTTCTAACCATTGCAATAAGGCAAGAAAAAGAATGAAAAGGCATTCCACTGGAAATGAGGAAGTAAAACTGCCTCTACTTGCAGATAACATTAAATAGATTATCCTACAGCATCAAATAATGAAAACAAAATTCTAAATAAACATAAAATAGCTGTGTATAAATTTAATAAAATGTATGAAAGACCTGTAGAGTAAAACACATAAAACACTCTCAGACAAACTAAAGAAAACCTAAATAAAGGGAAAGATACATTATACTCAGAATCAGAAGAATTAATATCCTTAAGATGTCAGTTCTGCCTAAATGTACTTATAGATTCAGCCCATTACCAGTCATAATCCTAGCAGGCTTTGTTTTACAGAAATTGATCAGCTGGTTCAAAATTTTTTATGAAAATGCAGAGATTAAAATACTGGAAAAGAAAAAGTTGGAAGATTTACACTATTTGATGTTTAAATAGTACCCTATGGTTGTATTAACCAATACAGTGTAGTACTAACAGAAGAACTGACAAATAGATCAATGCAATGTGAAAAAGAGAAATATACCTACAATTATATAGTTCTCTGCTCTTCAGACAAAGAAGTCAAAGCACTCCACTGGGGAAAGGGAAGATGTCATGGATTGAATTATGTCCACCAAAAAGTGTCTGGGCCACGATTCCTAGTATTGTATGATTCCGCACCATTTTGTCACTGGATAGAATCTTTCTGTGTACTATAAATTCTATCACTATGCTTTCATAAGATAGATTAGCAGCAGTTGTACTGATGAGGTATACAAGATTGGATAGTGTCTTATGCCAATCTCTTTTGAGATGTAAAAGAGATAAGGGAACCGAGAGACATGGAGACCTCATACTACCATGAAAGGAGCACAGGGAGCAGAGCACATCCTTTGGACCTGATGTTCCTGTGCTGAGATGCTCCCAGAACAAGAAAAGACTGATGCATCATAAGGATCTTCCTCCAGAGCTAACAAAGGAAGCCTTTCCCTTGAGCCGGCACCCTGAATTTGGACTTCCAGCTTACTGGACTGTGAGACAATAAACTTCTCTTTGTTAAAACCATCCATTTGTAGTATTTCTGTTATAGTAGCACTAGATGACTGAGAAATCTTTTCACCAAGTCATGCTGGAATAACCGGATGTGGAAAAAACTGAACTTATCACATACAATATACAAATATTAATTCAAGTTGTATCATACATAAAGCATTTTAGGAAAAAAGTGGTAAAGTCTTCACGATTTGGTGACGAAGGACACAGAAAGCAATAACCATGAAAGAAAAAAAGTGATAACTTATATTTCATAAAAATTAAAAATACGCTCATCATAAAACACTGCTCAGAAAATAAACAGGTGGACTTCCAACCAGCATATCACCACATGAAATGTGAAGTGCCAAATGAAGAGAAAGAGAACAAAGCCAAGCACCAAATGGAGTAAAAAAAATGACAGAGAACAGAGAGCAAGCAGAGAGACATGCAGAATTCCCCTATCAGCTACCACGGCACAGATTTGCCATCTTAGACTCCTGCTAGAGATTGGCAGACAGAGGACATAGGAAAGAAGCTTCACAGAGCTCCCAAAAGAAGACAGGGCATGCGGTAACCAGTGATATACACTTTCCTAATCCCCATTCTTCCATTCTCCCCAACCCTGCCCTTCTTGGCTTCCTGAAAGCCACAGTCTCTACGTCAGGAGGCAACTGCTTTGGGCCGAGGCCACTTAGATTTGCCCCACCCACAGTGGTTGACTCCCTGAATGTCATCTGTCCATTGGTGGTATTGTTTTTTTTTCCTTTTGGCTTATTCAGTCCCTCTTATCCCTCCCTTCTCTCAAACACCTGGCTTCAAGTGGTAGTAGACCTACAACTTTTTTTTTCTTGCTTTGTTCTGTTTGTTTTCTTTTTCTTTCCATGCTTTGAGAGCTCCTTTTAGATGGGCTATATTGGGCACCTTAGGAGATAATTCCACAGTCTAAGCAGCAAGCACCAGTGGGATCTATGGGGGCTTTACTTTGTTCTTTCTTTCTTCACTTGTCAGTTCTTCTCTGTCTATACTTATCTTCCTTTATCTTCCCTTACCATCTCTTAAATCCTTGGTGTTACGTGAAACCTACACCCCTTCTACCCAGGCAGAAAACATAGTGGCATAGAGACTAAGTGTTATATCTGCTAACAAGAGGCTAGCCATTCAAACTGCCAGGTGCTCCTTGGAAACTCTATGGGGCAGTTCTGCCCTGACCCATAGGGTCACTATGAGTTGGTATTGACTTGATGGCTCTGGATTTGTTTTTTGGTTTTCCAGCCAGGCCATACTGAACAGCCTGGGAACCAATTCTCTGATATTCACAGCCACACCAGTAGGGCCACTGGTGACTTTTCTTCTTTTTCCAAATTTTTATCTAATTATTCTTTTTCTTTCTTCTTTTCTCCATTTCTCAGTTTTTCATCTGTCTAGTACCATGGCAAGTTCCCTTAGTGCTCTTTTTCTTTTTTGTTTTTTTGTCTCTGTTTCTTTCTCCTCTTTCCTATACTTTTATTATCCACACATATCATAACCTTATCTCTTGTTCCTGTCTACCTGCACTGAGCACTGAACATCACATCCATGAGCAGCACAGGCATGACTTACCAGAACCTGCCTTCCACTGATTCTCAGCCCACCTTGTTAGCTCTCATACATGCCACCAAAACACAAACAAACAAGCAAACAAACAAACACCACATTCTGGCCCCTCTCTTTCAGCTGGACCTGCCCTGTTGCATCATAGCTGGTAACTGCCCTGTCCATTGAACAAGAAGGTGAAAAGTATGATGACCACAGATGAACAAACAACAATGAACATTACAGCCCATGGGCTCTGACAATAAAATAAAAAGGCAGGGAAAAACAAACAGATCTACCATCAAAAAATAAAGAAAATGATGACTGAATGTCCCAAAGACAGCAGACAACAGCAAAACATGTAAAAGAAACAGGGCAAAAAGGTTCCAGTATGCATCCAAAATGAAACACCAGATCACTTTCCAGAAGAGGGAAAGAGATGAGAATTCCCAGACAGGGAATGCAAATCTCTAATATTCAGTGCTATTTAAGAGTTCAAGCAAAAAACAGACAAAAATGAAGAAAAAATAGACAAATTCATGGAAAATACAGACAAAAAAAATTGAAGAGTTCATGAAACATAATACAGGAACAAAATCATGAAATAAATTCACAACTGGTAATCATACAAAAACAACAATTAATTAATCCAAAAGATAAACATGATTTCAGATATAGACAGTGTCCTAGAAGGGCAGAGAAGCATGCTGAAATACTGGAAGACAGCATCAGAAAATGAAGACAATTAGATACAATACTGTTTCAGGAAAAAAATCAAGGAAAAAAGAACAAAGAAAAATGAAATGTTGAGAATTATCTGGGACATAACCCAAAGCAAAAACTTTCAAGTGATCAGAGTTCCAGAACAGAGGGAGAAAACATAGAAAGGATCACTGAAGAACTGTTAAGAGAAAACTTCCCTAATATTATAAAAGATGAAAAGCTGACCATCCAGGAAGCTCACAGAACCTCATATAGAACAGACCCCAAAAGAAAATCAACAAGGCATACCAAAATCACACTCACTAAAACAAAAGACAATGAAAAAATTCTGAGAGCACCTCCAGCAAAAAAGTTACGATACGGACGAGAAACAGTAAGATTAAGTTCTGACTATTCATCAGAAACCATGTAGATAAGAAGGCACTGTAATGACATATATAAAACCTTGAAAGAAAAAATACCAACCAAGATTTATATGTCATGTAAAACTTTCATTCAAATATGATGGTGAAATTAACATATTTCTAGATAAACAGAAATTAAAGTAATACATAATAAGCAAAGCAAACTTACAAGAATCATTAAAAGGAGTCCTTCAGTCTGAGAGCAAATAACATCAGACTAAAGCCTTAAATACAAGATGTGAGATTGTACCATGCTGATACCAGCCCAGAAAATGATGCTCCAGGATTATCAAAACCCAAAGAATTACAAAAAGGAACCACAGAGGTTAATCTATAAATGACAACAAGGCTACTACAATGAAGGAAGGAATAAATGGTGTAGGTATAGAACTCTCTAATGGAGTGGAAGGAAAGGCAATACCAAGTAATCACAGACTTGTTCAAACCTACAATGGTATGGGTAAATTTCAAGATAGCCACAAAAAAATTTAACAAATCTATTCATCAAAACAAAGAAAACACAGCCTTAAAAAAGTAAAAATCTACAAAATCAAAATAAATCAACAAAGGGAATTTAGCACAGAAGAGGAAAGGAACAACAAAAAAATGTCAGTACCACAAAGAGAAAAAACAAAAACACTACAAAGTGACAGCAACACTCACATCTATCAGTAATTACACCAAATACAAATAGTCCCAAACTTGTTGCTATCACGTCAATCCCAACTCAGAGTGTCCCTACAGGAGGCAGCACAATGGCCCATGCAGGTAACAAAGACTACCCAGTGTATTCCCACTGGTGACCTTTTGGTTAACAACGTTAACTTTTAACCACAACACCACCAAGGTCTCCCATCAGTAATTACACTGAATGTAAATGACCCAAATGCACCCATAAAGAGACAGAGTGAGTCAGAAGGGATTAAAAACATCTTCCGCAATTTGCTATCTACAAGAGACACATCTTAGAAACAAAGACATAAATATATTAAAAATTAAAGGATGGGAAAAAATGTTATCAAACAAATACCTACCAAAAAAGAGCTGGAATGGCAATACTAATCTCCGATAAAAGAAACTTTAAAACAAAATCTGCCATAAAAGACAAAGAAGGGCATTATGTAATAATTACAAGCTGATCCATTATAAAGACTTAATCATACCAAACATCTACACATCCAATGTCAGGGCTCCAAAAGACATAAATTGTCACAGTACTGAAAAGAGAAATTGACAGTTTCACAATTGTAGCAGGAGACTTAAACACACCACTTCTGGTAAAGGACAGAACATCTAGGGAGACACTAAACAAAGATACAGAAGAGCTAAAGGGCTCAATCAGCCAACTAGTCCTCAAAGATATACATAGAACTTCATCCAATAACTGCAGAGTACACATATTTATCCAACATACCTGGAACATTCTCCAAAATAGACCACATCCCAGGCCACATGGCAGCCCTAAGCAAAACCCAAAACTCTGAGATAACACAAAGTATCTTCTCTGAATACAATGCCATCAAAGCAAAAATTAACAACAGGAAGAACAACAACAACAAAAGTGAATTACATGGAAACTAAATAATACTCTGCTTAAAATCTATTAGACAATAAAATAAATCAAAGATGGAACCAAAGGGTTCCTAGACTCAAACAAGAATGCAAACAAATCACATTGCAACCTTTGGGACACAGCAAAGGCAGTCCTCAGTGGTAAATTTGTAGCAAGATATGTACACATCAAAGAAGGGACAAAATCAAAACATTAGCTAGACAACTTGAAAAAACAGAGAACAGCCAAAGAAGCCCACAGCCACCAGAAGGAAATAACAAAGATGAGAGCAGAAATAAATCAAACAACACAAAGAGGCAACCATACAAAAACAACAGAAAGAGGCAACAAAATCAAAAGTTGATTTTTTTAAAGGATCAACAAACCACTGGCCAAAGGGACGAAAGTAAAACAAGAACACCAATGATCCAAATAAGAAGGACATTACAACAAACCCAATAGAAATAAAAAGGATCATAAGAGAATTATGGAAAGCTATACTCCAACAAACCTGAAAACCTAGAAGAAACAGCCACATATGTACAAACACACAGCCTACCCAAAGTAATACAACATGATGTTGAAAATTTGAACTGACTCATAACAAGAGATTTAACTAAAACACCTCCCAACCAAAAAAAAAAAAAGTCCAGGCTGTGGGGAAAGGAACATTCAGCTCACTTGCCATAACCTAAGTTATAAAGAAAATAATCTACATTCTACTTTGCTGAGTAGAGTCTGGGGTCTGAATAGCCTCTAAGTATCCATCTAGGATATTCCACTGATTTTATCCCTTTGATACAAGGGATAGTGAGAAAACTAAAAATACAAGGGAAAGATTAGTTCAAAGGACTACTGGACCACATCTACAACAGCCTCCCAAACACAGTCCACTACAACTAGATGGTTCCCACCTACCATGACTGACAGCTCTGTGATGGATTACAATAGAGCTCAAGGACAGAGCAGAAGACAAAAATGTAACTCAAAAAGAAAGACCAGACTTGCTGGCCTGACAGACTGTAGAAAACCTGAGAGTATGGACCCTGGACATCCTTTTAGCTCAGTGATGAAGTCACTCCTGAGATTTGCTCTTCAGTTAAAGATTGGGCAGGCTCATAAACCAAAACAAGACTAAACAGGCATGCCAGCCTAGGGGAAGGATCAGAAGGCAGGTGGAAACAGGATATCTGGTATAGGGAACACAATTGAGAAGGAGACTGTTCATGTATTGTGGGGTTGTTCACAAAACAATATGTGTACCAACTGTTTAATGAGAAACTACTTTCTACTATAAACTTTATCTAACATACAATTAAAAAAAAAAAAGCCATGGCCTAGATGGCTTCAATATAGAAGAGGAAGTAAAAGTTCCAAATTCATTCTATGAAGCTAGCATAACTGTAATAACTAGCATAACCAGGCAAAAACACAACAAAAATGAAAATTACAGACCAATATCTCTCAAGAACATACATGCAAAAATTTTTAACTAAATTTTAGCCATGGCCAAGTAGGATGCATACCAGGTACACAAGGATGGCTCAACATTAGAAAAGCAATCAACATAATTTACTACATGACTAAAACGAAAGAACAGAATCACATCATCATCTTAATCGATACAGAAAAGGCATTCCACGAAACCTAACACCCATTCCTGATAAAAACTCTCAGTAAAATAGGTACAGAAGGGAAATTTCTCAACGTAATAGGGGCATTTACACAAAACCAATGGTCAGTGGCATTCTTAATGGAGAAAGCCTGTAAATATTACCCTTGAGAACAGGAACAAGACAAGGATGGCCTTTATTGCCACTGTTCTGGAGGTCTCAGCTACAGCAATAAGGGAAGAAAAAGAAAGGGAATCCAAATAGGTAAGGAAGAAGTGAAACTGTCCCCATTTACAGATGATGTGATACTAACATAGAAAAACTCAAGACTCCTTGAAAAAACTACTAGAACTAATAGATTCAGCTGAGTAGAAAGATACAACATAAACATACAAAAATCAGTTGGATTCCTACACATCAATAAAGAGAATAATGAAATGGATATCAGGAAAACAATGTGATTTAAAATATCCCCTAAAAAAACAGAACACTTAAAAATAAATCTAACCAAGGACGTAAAAGACTCCTACAAAGAAAACTACAAAACACTACCAGAAGAAACCACAAGAGATCTATATAAATGGAAAATCGTACCAGACTTGTGGAGAGGTAGGCTCAAAATTGTGACAATGACAATTTTACCCAAAGGCTTTACAAATACAGTGCAATCCAAATACCAAAACATTCTTAAAAGAGATGGAAGAACTTACCATTCACTTCATATGGAAAAGGAAGAAGCTCCAGGTAAGTAAAGCACTGCTGAAGAAGATGACTGGCAGAGGACCTGCACTACTTGCCCTCAGAACCTACTATACAGCTACAGCAGTCAGAACAGCCTGGTACTGCTAGAATGAAAGATACATGGACCAGTGGAACAGAATTGAGAACCCAGATATAAATCCTTATGAATTTCAGCTCTTGGTGATAGAAACGATACTGGAGATTCCATGACAGAATTTTGTAAGACCAACAACTTCTAATTGCAAATACTTCTCACCAACATAAATGGTGACTATACCTATTGATCTTACCAGATGGAATACACAGGAGTCATATCGACTACATCTCTGGAAAGAGATGATGGAACAGCTCAGTATCAGCCATCAGAACAAGACCAAGCGCTGACTACAGCACAGAACATCAATTACACAGCCAACATTACAAGTCATGAAAGCCAAAGCATGACCTTCAGTATATCCCACCTGAGTTTACAGACCATCTCAAGAACAGATTTGATGCACTGAACACTAATGACTGAAGACCACACAAGCTGTGGAATGACATCAAAGACACCACACAAGAAGAAACTAAGAGGTCATTAAAAAGACAGGAAAGAAAGAAAAGACTACTGGATGTCAAAATAGACTCTGAAACTTGCTCTTGAATGTTGAATAACTAAAGCAAAAGGAAGAAATGATGAAGTAAAACTGAGCAGAACATTTCAAAGGGCAGCTCGAGAAGATAAAGTATTATAAAGTCATGTGCAAAGAAATGGAGAAGGAGATAGGAAACCAAAAGGGGAAAGTACATTCCACATTCCTCAAGCTCAAATCGCTGAAGAAAAAACTCAAGCGTCAAGTCGCACTAGTCAAGGATTCTACAGGAAAGTATTAAATGACTCAGGAAGCATCAAAAGAAGATAGAAGGAATACACAGAGTCAGTATACTAGAAAGAACCAGTTGACAATCAACCATTTCAAGAGATACTATATGATCAGGAAACAACAGTACTGATGAAAGACGGCGAGGCTGCACTGAAGGCACTGGTGAAAAACAAGGCTCCAGGAACTGACGGAATTTCAACTGAGATGTTTCAACAAAGGGAGCTGGAAGTGCTCACTCATACATGCCAAGAAATCTGGAAGACAGCTAGCCAGCTAACTGACTGGAAAAGATCCATGCTTATGCCTATTTTCAAGAAAGGTGATCAATCCAAATGCAGAAATCATACAACAATATCATTAATATCATACACAAGTAAAATCTGGCTTAAGATCATTCAGAAGTGACTGCAGCAGTATACTGACAAGGAATTGTCAGAAATTCAAGTTGAATATCAGATGAAGACATGGAACCAGGACTATTGTTGCTGATGTCAGACAGATCTTGGCTAAGAGCAGAGAATACCAGAAAGACGTTTACCTATGTTTTATCGACTATGCAAAGGCATTCAATCGCATGGATCAAAACAAATTATGGGTAGCATTGAGGTGAATGGGAATTCCAAAATAATTCACTGTGCTCATGAGGAACAGATCAAAAGGCAATTGATCAAACAGAACAAGGGGACACTGCATGGTTTAAAGTCAGGAAAAGTATGCATCAGGGTTGTACCTTTTCACCATATCTTTCAATCTGTATGCTAAGCAAACAATCTGAGAAGCTAGACTATGTGAAGAAGGATGGGGCATTTCAGGATTGGAGAAACTCATTAACAACCTGCATTATGCAGATGATACAACTCTGTCTGCTGAAAGTGAAGAGGATTTGAAACACTTACTGATAAAGATTAAAGACCACAGCCTTCAGCATGGATTGCATCACAACATCCAGAAAACAAAAATCCTCACAAATGGATCAGAAGCAATATCATGATAAACGGAGAAAGGGCTAAAGTTGTCAAGGATTTCATTTTACTTGATTCCACAATCAACACCCATAAAAGTAACAGTCAAGAAATCAAAACATGTACTGCACTGGGAAAATCTGCTGCAAGACACCTTTTTCAAGTATTGAAAGTAAAGATGTCACCTTGAAAACTAAAATGCGCCTGATGCAAGCCATGGTATTTTCAACAGCATTCTATGCATGCAAAAGCTAGACAATGAATAAGGAAGACAGAAAAACTGATGCCTTTGAATTGTAGTGTTGGAGAGGAATGCTGACTGTAAAATGGACTGCCGAAAGAAAAAACATATCTGCTCCAGAAGAAGTACAACCAGAGTGTTCCTTAGAAGCAAGAATAGCAAGACTACATCTCACATACTTCAGACATGTTGTCAAGAGGGATCAGTCCCTGGAGAAGGACATCATGCTTGGTAGAGTGGAGGGTCAGTGAGAAAGAGGACGACCCTCAATCAGATGGGCTGACACAGTGACTGCAACAATGGGCTTAAGCACTACAATGACTGAGGGCATGGCGCAGAACTGGGCAGTGTCCCATTCTGTTGAGCATAGGGTCATTTTATGAGTCAGAACTGATGCAATGGCACCTAACAACAACTTTACTCTGTAAATCTAAAGTACAATGAAAGAAAACAAAAGAAATGAAATAGGGAAGACAGACATTGGGAGAAAGCATGATCATATTTACCTCTTACCTTGAACTCATCTGAGATTTCGGACACGAAAGAAGATATTTGCTTCATAAGCCTGTCTACACTGCTTTCACTGCCTGTTTTGAGGAGTGTAGTAATGGCCAGAGTAGCAATGCTGCGATTTGAGTCTGTGATCAAATTCTCTAAGTCCAGATTGCAGGCAGTAACAGCAGAGGGATGCTTCATTGCCACCTTGTGGGAGGGCAGGACAAAAAATGTTAAGCCAATTGCTGTTGATAAAGGCCACATTTTAAGAAACAAAGAAAAAGGGACATAAATATTCATTAAGGTTAAGTGCTTTTTTTAAAAAAAATCTTCATCAGATAACACATATTTAAAGTAATTGTTTCAAGAAGACTATCTCCAAGAAGACTAGAACAATATCACAGCTGCTTTTCATTGTAATTGGCTTGTTTTTCACTATAGTTAGTAAGGTACATGTATGTTTGTGCCACTAAATGTTAGGATTCCTGAAAATGGGACTTGGCATGGTAAACACTGCTCAGCAAAGACTGTTACTCATCACTTGGAAAATACTTCTGTTTTTAACATTCATGGTCATAAAAATGTGTCATTCTCCTCCTTCCTGGCTTTTTCTCCCCCATGTTGGTCCATCTCTCTGCCTGTCCTAACATTGGTACAGGATCTTTCACCCACAATTCTGAAACTCAGAATACTCTGCAAACCAAATATTACCATCAATATTCATTTAACAGCAAAACATGACCTGAACTGTTGCAAAACTATTTAAATATTGGTTTATGCCACTTAATGAAGGCAGTTATAAGTTTTGTGCAGAAACACGAATAGGTCTGGTGGTGGGGTGCTAGTGGAAGTCCATGGAGTTACTATGTACTATAAACATATTACCACATTGCCTTTGTGTCACAAAAAACTGAATTCTAAGACTCAGCTGGCTTCAAGGTTATACAGATCAAGGCTTACGGACCTATATCAACTCCTTGAGACAAAATTCAAATTATTCTATTAAGGCTTCTTCCATGGCTACTTTAAATTTCTCTCTTCCACTGTTCATACGATTATTATAAATGATGATGTACTGCCTTATGACAGGCCTTCTACTATATTAAAATGCTATTTAAATTTTTTATGGTTGTTTACCTTATTCTGTGTTTCTGTGTTGCATTCTTTAGACTTCTGCTGTCCTATATAATAGCCAGCAGCTATATGTGACTAATGAACATGTGACATGTGGCTAGTCCATACCAAGATATGCTATAAGTATCAAATACACACTGGATGTCAAAGATTTGATAACAAAAACAAAAGAAACAAATCTCTAATAATGCTTATACAGATTACATGTATAAATGGTATTTTAGATGTATTAAGTTAAATAAAACACATTGTTAAAATTACTTTCCTGTTTAATACATTTTTAATGTGGCTACTTCAAAATTTAAAATTTCCCATGTGACTTACACTGTGCTTCTATCAGACAGTGCTGTGGTAGACCAGCATTGTTCCAGAGAACTTTCTGCAGTGACAGACACGTTCTGCATGTGCACTGTCCAATATGAGAGCCCGAGAGTAAACACGCATGGCCAACAAGCACATGAAATGTGGCCAGTGTGACTGTGGAACTGGGGTTTCTATTTAATTTTAATTAATTTAAACAGAAATAGCCATATGTAGATCTTAAGTATAATGTGTTTAGAAGTCAGAAATGAATTATAATCTTCAGTTGATTAACAGTAAACATAGCCACACCCAAGGTCACAAATACAAGTGAGGCCTTGTAGAAATGAGACCTATAAATCATATCTATTAACCTTGGACAGAATGCAAAATGCTTCACATTCAGTAGTTGCAGTCACTGATATACGTCAGCAGTTGGGAAAGAGATGCCTACCTTGTTCAGGGTTCTCACAGCTGCATATCTCAAGGCTGGCTTAGGAGAGCTGCAGAAAAGCTGAAGAACTAAAAACAAAAAACATTCCACATTGCAAATATAGCTCATTTCAACATATATCATATAGCTGAAAATACAGCCATAAAGAATCACATTTGGAATATTCATAAGACTAGATCACAACATCAAAAATCCACTTGAAAACACATCAGGAAAAAGAGAAAAAAAGATTTTTTTTGTTTAATTATAAATATCTCAAAGTAGTAGAAAACAAAATTTACTCTTTGTTCTAAAACATAAAAATCAACAGATTTGTTAATACTTTAAATATTTAGAGCTATGAGAGCGAGCAAACAGACTTTTGAAACATTAAAAAAAACTTAAGGGACTAGAGTAACTTGCTTTCTAAGTGAAAATTTTTCCACAGAGTTTTATAGGGGAAAATAGTTACTTGAGAAAAAGTAACAAGAGTAAAGAACAGCTACCCTACAGATACACTATCACAATGCAAAGGTTATATGCACAGTGCTAAGGTTCAAACGTAAGTCACAACACCTATCCTGTAAACCTATAGAACTTAAACACAGCAACACAAAGAAATCTAGCCAACAAATACACTACTAACCTGAAACAGCAGGTGCCAACTCCCTTGCAGTGCAGTTGGGAAGATGGATGATAGCTGAAGCAGCTTCATAAATAACCATCTCATGTTTATTTCGCAAGCAGCTCTCAATGAAATCAAACAGTGGACTTTCATGACTGCCAATAAATATAATAACATAAGCAACAGTTTAGATATAATATAGAACAGCAACAGTACACACTGTGGTTGAAAACACAGACACCTCCAAAATCACAGAAGAAAGACCTCTGAACCCACTCTTTCACAAAAATAGTGAGAAGACTGGCAAAATCTGTTAACATTAACTTTTTTAGAAATCTAGAAATTAAAGACTTGCAGTCTTTATGCAAGAGAAACAGCTGTTTCTGGAGTCAGAATTTGCCGTATGTCCCCCCTCTCTCTTCAGAACCCCAGTAAACTTGGAAGGCAGGAGCCTGGCAGCCACTGAAGATGGAAGAATGTTTAGAGTTCCCCAAAAAGCCCCATCCGCAGAGGTAATCTTCATTTGAGGGACACAGAGCTTGTTCAGTAGAAAGGCCCTATCCCCAAGGAGTTTATAAAGAAACCAACAAAATCCCACCAGCAATTGTTTAGGCTCAAAGGGAAAATCTGTGGAATGAGGTGTTAATATGCAGTTCTGAAAATCTAGGACATATTCCTGGATATGCAGAAGGCCATACACATATAGAGGGCTGTGCATATGCACAGGAAAAATCTGACAATCTGCGTCTCTCATTTCTACTTGACTTTGAGGCTCTGTGCAAGTAGAAAACAATAGCTATTCTCTAATAATTTTTATACTGATTACATGTGGAAATGACATCTTTGGTATATTAGGCCAGATAAAATGTAATGTTAAAATTAATTTCACCTTTACAATATTTTTTTTAAGGTGGCTACTACAAATTTACAGCTACACAGTAGCTCGCATTATGTGTCTATGGGACAGTGCTGCTGCAGATCAATACTGTTCAAGACCTTTCAGAGTACAAACTGCAGAAGCACAGAAAGGACATACCAACATACATAGAGCACTTCAGCAAAAGGTGGGAAATTCATTTGCTTAAAAGATTTAAGGAAATATGTCCAATCTTTTTTTGATCATTTAGCTAACCATGCACCCCAGTGGCAACCCACAAAAAATAACACAGACGTTACATATTAGTCCAGGAAATCACTAAACAAACAATAAATACAAGGGATAGCAGGAGGGAAGAATCTGATTACCAGAGTCACCACATTGTATTATTTAAAATGTTCAGTTTTTGAAAAAACAATTATGAGACATGCAACAAAACAGAAAAAGAATGGTCCATGTACAGGGAAAAAACAAGTTCACTAGAATCTATCTTGGATAAAACCTAAATATTGAAATTAATAGACAAAAACTTTAAATAAGCTATTACAAAAATATCCAAAGAACAAAAGGAAACAACATCTAGAGTACTAACTAAAAGTATGACCTACCACCCAAAAAAAGAGTATCAACAAAGTGACAGAAATGATTTTTTAAAGGAACTAAATACAGATTCTGGAATTGGAAAGTGCAATAATTGAAATGAAAAATTCATTAAAGTGATTCAACAACAGATTTGAACTCAGATAAGAAAGCACATAGAACTTGAACAGAGGTTGACATAAACTACCTAAGAAACAGTAAAAAGAGTAAAATGAACAGAGCTTGGGAGACCTGTGGGATACCATCAAGTGTATCAACATTTGCATAAATGAAGTCACAGAAAGAAAGAGACAATTGAGCAAAAAGCCAATTTGAAGAAATAATGGTCATATCCTCTCAAATTTGATGAAAACTATTGATCTAGACATGTAGTAAATGCAACAAATCTCAAGAAAGATAAGTAAAAAGAAATCCATGTATCTATATAAACTGCTCAAACCATATGACAAAAATACAAAATCTCAAAAGAAAAACAGATAAATTATTCATCACACTCTGCATGATAGTATTGGTACAACTTATGGGTGACCTGCTGCATGAAATAACGGAGGTAAGAAGGAAGCAGAATGCCATATTCAAAATGCTGACAGAAAAAGACTATTAACGAAGAATTCTATATTCAGAAAAAGATTATTCAAAAATGAGGGTTAGGGGACTTCTGGCCAACATGGTGCCACAGACCAAAGTACCACATCATCCTTCCACAGCAAAACTTGAAAAAATTACATAAAACAGTGACAAATGTCAATTCCTAGGACCTGAGTAGTTAAATGAAGAGATAAACAATTTAGTAAAACACCAAATGGAATAAGAAACGGATAGAGAACAGAGAGTGGGAGGAGGGATGAATTGAAGTCCCCTATCAACTAACTTAACACTGATTTGTCCATCTTGGGCTCCTGCTGGAGACAGGCAGACAGCATGGGAGAGGAGCTTCACAGAAATCCTAGCAGAAGACAAAACACCTGGTAACCAGCAATACACACTTTCCCACCCTCGTCTTCTCCCTGCTGCTGTACCACCAATGCCTGGCTGCAGGGGCTTAGCCAGCTGGGAAGCACAGCACTCAGCTGTTTGGATTTGCCCCACCCACATCAGAGATCAGGCAGACAGGCAGTAGGAGAGTAGCTTTAGGAGGTCCCAGAAAGACACAGAACACTGGCTAACCAGCAATACACACTTTCCTAATAGCACCCTTCCCATCAATCCATCCACTCCCTCTACCAGCTTCCTTTGCTTCCCACCAGCCACAGCCACTTGGCCAGAAAGAAATTTCTGCTCTGGCCGCATTGGTTGGCTCCCTGAGTGCCATTTGTCTGTAGCTAGTGTTACTTTTTTCCATTTCTTCCATGATGCCCACCACCTTCTCCTTCCTTTCTCTCAAACACCTGACTATGTGTACCATGGTTACCTCTTCTAGAGAAGCTGTGAAGCTCGGTTCAACTGGAGAAACTACTCCCTCAGTCTGGGCATGTGATATTGCACTGGTGGGATCCTCAAGGTTTTTTGGTTTTGCTCTGTTTTATTTTGTCTTCTTTCTTTCTTCTTCTTCTATTTTTTTTCCCACAGCTTGGGAGTGCCTTCTAGTCTATACTGCATGACTTAAGACTCACATCCCCAGTCTTACACCTACATCAGTGGGAGTTCTGAAGACAGTTCTTTTTTTGTCTTTTCTTTTTTTTTCTACTTTTGGTTCCCATCTTTCTTCATCTTTTAGTTCTTGTCTCTCCAAACATACTTTCTTTTCTTGTCTGCTGTATGACAGCAATACCTTTCTTAGCTAGACTATACCACACAGCCTGTAAGAAACCTCCTCAGTCTCACAGCAGCACTAATGGGACACCTAGGGGACTTCATTTTCCTTTTCTTCCAAATTTTTATTTAGTTAATTTTCTTCCTTTTCATGTTTTTATCCATTGTTTTCTTTCTCACCTCTCCCCTACAATGGCAAGCTCCATTAGCCCTCTTTTTATTTGCTTGTTTTGGCTCCTGTTTCTCTCTCCCCGTGAACTCTCTCCCATACTCATATTACCTCTGCACATCACAATCTCCCCCTCCTTCCTACCTACCTGTACTGTGTGCTGAACATCACAACCCCGAGGAACACATGCAATGTCTACTGGAACCTGCCAACACTGATTTATGGTCTGCCCTGTCATTCCTAGCATGTGCCACAAATAACCTATCCTAGTCCCTCCCTTTCAGGTGGACCTGCCCTGCTGAACCAAAGCTAAGTGACTGGCACTGCACATGGACAAGGGAGGTGAAAACTACTGTGACCGTAAACAAGCAAACAACAAAGAATGCACAGCCAACCTCCACAGACATAACTAAGTAAAACAGAAACGCAACATGAAACAAATAAAATCAGTAAATACAGAAACTAACTACTAAACGTCCCAGAGAAAGCAAACAACACCAAAACATTACAAAAAAACAAACAAAAAAAGGGACAGGATGATTCCAGTGAGCATCCAATATAAATTACCAGATGATTCTCTTGTAGAAGAAAAGGCACTAGAATTATCTGGCAGAGAATTCAGATCTCTAGCATTTAGAGCTATCCAAGAGTGGAAGAAAAAACAAAACAGAAATGAGAGAAAAAAGAAAAGTTCACAGAAAAGGCAGACAAATTCATAGAAGAATTCAGGAAAACAATATAGGAATGAAATGCCAAAGTAAATTCACAACTAGAAATAATACAAAAGCAACAACTGGAAATCCAAAAGATAAATAACAAGATCTCAGATATGGATACTGTCATAGAAAGGCTGAAGAGCATATCAGAAATGATGGAAGACAGGATCAGTGAAATTCAAGACAGATACTTGGATACAACTCTGAGGAAAAATCAGAAAAAAGAACAAAGAAAAATGAAAACACTTGAAAATTCTATGGGATATAATCAAAAGCAAAATTCACAAGTGATCAGAATTCCAAAACAGGGAGAAAACAGAAAACGCTGAAAGGATCACTGAAGAACTGCTGACAGAGATCTTCCCAAATATCACGAAATGTGAAAAGCTGACCATAAAAAAGCTCAACAAACCTCATATGCAAATTGAATCTGTCTTCCCCCACCAAAATCACCAAGACATATCACAGTAACACTTGCTAAAATGAAAGACAAACAAAAAGTTCAGACAGAACAAAAAGACACATACTGAGGAGAAACAGTAGGACTAAACTTTGATTATTTGGCAGAAATCGTGAAGGCAAGAAGGCAAACGGATGACATATATAAAACACTGAAAGAAAAGAGCAATCAGATGAGAATAATAAATCCTGCAAAACTCTCATTCAAACAGGATGGAGATATTGGAACTTTTCCAGCTAAACAGAAATTAAAGGAATATGTGAAAAAACAAACTTAAAAGAATTATTAAAATGAATCCATCAGTCTGAGCACAAACAACATTGGATCACCTCCTGAATCTAGGATGCAAGACTGAATCACTCAGATGCCAGCCTAAGAAGTGAACTCTTAAGGACTAACCCAAAACAAAAGAATTACGACAGGAAACCACAGAAGTTAATCTGTAAATGACAGCAACATCGCAGCAATAAAAGAGGAAATAAATGATGTAGCTACAGAACTTTCTAATGCACTAGAAGGCAAGATGATACTAAGTAATGACAAGCTGATTCAAACATGGGAAAATTAGGGTGATTTTAAAGATAATCACAAAGAAAGTTAACAAGTCTACTCATAAAAATAAAGTCACAATAAAAACAAATTCTACAATAATGAAATAAATGAAAAATACAGAAACAAAATAAATTCAGCAAAGGAGAGCAAGAGAAACAAAATGTCAGAACCACAAAAAAAGCACCACAAAACCACAGAAATAAACTCACACCTATCAGTAATCACAACGAATGCAAATATCCTAAATACATCCTTAAAGAGATGGAGAGTGACAATGGAGTAGGAAAAAAAGAGCCATCGATATAGTTTCCAGGAGATACACCTTACAAACAAAAACACAAATTCATTAAAATTCAAAGGATATGAAAAAAATATATATCCAGCAAACAGCTACCAAAAGAGAGGAGTGGCAATGCTAATCACTGATAAAATACATTTTAATACAAAATCTACCATGAAAAACAAAGAAGAGTTCTAAAGGGATGATCCACCATGAAGACTTAACCATAATAAAAATCTAAACATCCAATGACGGATACCCAAAATATGTAAAACAAACTCTAACAATACCAAAAAGACCAATCACAATTCCACAATAATAACAGCAAACTTCAAAACCACTCTAAATAAAGGACAGAACATCTAGAGAGAAATTCAATCAGGAGACAACAGAGTTAAATCTGCCAACCAGACCTCAAAGACATATATAGAATGCTCTGCCCCACAACTGTAAAGTACACATTCTGATGCAACACACATGGAACATTCTCCGGAATAGTCAATACCTTAAGAGCGACCTTCAACAAAATCCAAAACACTCACATAATACAAAGTATCTTCTCTGACAAAAATGCCATAAAAGTAGAAATTAACAATAAGATCAATGGGGAAAAAAATCAATTATATGGAAACTGAATAAACCTGTGTTAAGACCACTGGGTAACACAAGAAATCAAAGATAGAATCAAAAAATTCCCAGAAGCAAATAAAAATGAAACATGTCATACAAAAGCCACTGGGACACAGCAAACTCAGTTTTCACAGGTCAATTTATAGCAATAGATGTATCCCTCAAAAAAGAAGGAATAAAATCAAAACATCAGCTATACAACTCAAACCAACAGAAAAGAACAGCAAAAGAAGACCACAGTCACCATAAGAAAGGAAATAATAAATGACAGAGCAGAGACAAATGAAATAGAGAACACAAAACCAGAAAGGATCAACAAAACCAAAAGCTGGTTCTTTGAAAAGATCAACTACTGGCCAAACTGACACAAGAAAAAGAGGACAAGTGTCAAATAAACCAAATAAAAAACAACATGGGGGACACTACAACAGACCTAGATTGACATCAACAGGATCATAACAAAGTAATGAAAAACCATATGTTACCCAAATGTATGAATCTAGTAGAAACTGACAAAGTTCTAGAAACAAACATTCTTTAACCAAAATAACACAAAATGATGTTGAACATCTCAATGAACTCATAATAAGAGACTGAAAAGATAATGAAAAGATTCTCAATAAAAAGGGGCCCTGGCCCAGATGGTTTCACTGGAAAAATCTTCCAAACTTTGAGAAGAGCTTACAACAGTACTACTCAAACCATTTCACAACATAGGAAAGGAAGTAATACTTCTGAATTCATTCTATGAAGCCAGACAGCAAAGACACCATAAAAAGGAAAATTACAGACCACTATCGCTCACAAATATAAATGCAAAAATTCCCAACAAAGCTATTGCTAACAGAATTCAGCACTGTATCAAAAACAAAACAAAACACCATGACCAAGGAGGACTCCTATCAGATATGCAAGGATAGTTCAACATTGGAAAATTAATGTAATCCACAACATAAATAAAAGAAAAAAAAATCACATGATAATCTCAAACAATTCAGAAAAGTCCAGCACCATTTCTAATAAAAACTCTCAATAAAATAGGTATAGAAGGAAATTTCTCAACATAATAAAGGAAGTACACACAAAACCAACATCCAACATCATTCTTAATGAAGAAAGGTTCAAACATTCCCTTTGATGACAGGAACAAGACAAGGATGTCCAATAGCATTGTGCCTGAAGTCCCAGCTAGAACAAAAAAGAAATAAAGGGCATCCAAATCGGTAATGAAGAAATGCTCCTATTTGTGGCTGATATGCTAATGAACATACAAAAATCCAAATGACTCCACAACAAAATGAATGGACCTAATAAGAAAGAGTCACCAGAGTATTCAGATACAAGATAAACATACAAAAATCAGATGGATTCCTATACACTAAGAAAGAGAATGATGAAAAGGATATCAGAAAAACAATTACATTTATAATAGCCCATGAAAAAGGAAAATACTTAGAAATAAATCTAACTAGACATGCAAAATAAAACTACAAAACACTACTGCAAGAAACCACAGGAGATCTACATAAATGAAAAAACATACCATGCTCATGGATAGGTAAACTCAACACTACAAAAATGATAATTCTACCCAAAGCAATTTACAAGTACAATACAATCCCAATCAAAATACCAAAATCATCCTTAAAGAGATGGAAGAATTCATCATTAACCGTATATGGAAAAGGAAGTAGCTCTAAATATGTAAAGCCCTACAGAAGAAGATGAAAAATAGAGGAGGATCTACACTACCTGACCTCAGAACCTACTATACAGCTACAGCAGTTAAAAGAACCTGGTACTGGGATAACGATACATACAAGGTCTAACAATGAAGTGCTACATGCCTCACTGCTGAATATCACTACAGTCACCTTTGAAGTATTTCCCTTGGTAAGCTACACACTGATGCTAGTGCCTAGTCCACCCTTCAAAGCAATTTTGGAACTCTTTCTGGAATGGCCATTCCACATGGTGGCAAGATGGTAAGTTCACAAACTTAATTATATAGTTGTCTGTGAGGGAGCTTTTACCCAGTAAACAAATAACTGTGTTAGAACACCCTCCTTACTCGCCTGATCCAGCCACCAGTGACTTTTTTCTTTACCCAAATATAAAGGAAATACTGAAAGGAAAACATTGTGATGACATTCAGAACATCAAGGTTAGTAATACAACAACAGCGTTGATGGCCATTCCAGAAAAAGTTCCAAAAATCAGGCAAATTCATGTAAATTCAGGTAAAGACAATAGTGAAATTATGGCATTTCCAGATAAACAGAAATTAGGAAATATGTCAACACTAAATCAAATATATAAGAATTATTAAAGGGTGCCCTTCAGTCTGAGGAAAAACAACATGAGACCACACCTTGAATCAAGGATGTAAGACTGTATCAGGCAGATAACAGCCTGGAAAAGGAACACTCAAGGACTATCCCAACTAACCATAATAAACATCTATGGACCCAATGATTAAAAAAAAGTGCCATCAAGTCAATGCCAACTCATAGAGACTCTATAGGACAGAGTAGAACTGCCCCATAGAGTTTCCAAGGAGTGCTTGGCAGATTTGAACTGCCGACCTTTCGGTTAGCAGCTGTAGTACGTAACTAGTGCACCACCAGGGCTTCCAGCACCCAACGACAGGGCTCCAAAATACATAAAGCAAACTGTAACAACCCTGAAAAGAGAAACTGACAGTTCCACAATTATAGTAGAAGTTGTCAACACACCATTCTTGGTAAAGGATAAAACATTCAGAAAGAAACTCAATAAAGATACAGAAGAGCTAAAGGGTACAATAAGTCAACATAACCTCACACTCATATACAGAACACTTCACTCAGCAGCTGCTAGGTACACATTCTTTCCCAACATACATGCAGTGTTCTCAGAACAGACTGTATTTTAGGCCAGAGAGCAATCTTCCACAAAATCCAAAACACTGAGATAATACAAATCATCTTAACTAACAATGTCATCCAAGCAGAAACAACAGAGAAAGGAAAAAAAATATCAGTTGCACAGATACTCAATAACACTCTAATTAAATACCAATAAAAAATGCAAGAAAACAAAGATGGAATCAAGAAATTCCTAGAGTCAAATAAAGAATGAAAACACATCATACCAAAACCCGTGGGAAACATCAAAGCCAGACATCAGCAATCAATTAATAGCAATAGATGCACATATCAAAAAAGAAGAGACAAAAACAAAAGATTAGCTACACAACTCAAACAGAAAGAGAACAGGAAAAGGAGCCCACAGTCACCAGAAGAAATAATTAAGATCAGAGGAGAAAAAAATGAAGCCAAAAGCCAAGTGCCGTCGAGTCGGATTCGATGAAAAAAATGAAAGACAACAGAAAAATAGTAGAAAGGATTCACAAAATCAAAAGTTGGTTCTTTGAAAGGATCAACAAAATTGACAAACCACTACCCACAATGACAAAAGAAAAACAAGAGAGGACCCAAAGAACCCAAATAAGAAAAGACATAGAGGACATTACAGGAGACCCAAATGACATAAAAAGGCTCTTAGTAGAGTATCATAAAAAACTACACTCTAACAAATTCGAAAACCTAGAAGAAACAATTTTCTAGAATCACATCACCTACCCAAACTAACATAAAATAATGCTGAAAACCCAAAAAGACCCATAACAAGATAGAAAAGGCAATAATAATGATGATGATAACAATAATAACAATAAACTCCCAACAGAAAAAAAAAAAAAAAAAGCCTAGTCCAAGATAGCTTCACTGGAGAATTAATACCAAATGTTCAGAGAAGAGCTTACAACAGTACTGCTAAAAAATATTTCAGAACATAGGACAGGAAGAGATAATTTCTAATGCATTCTATGAAGTGACATGATCCTGACATAAAAACCACACAAAGATAACACAGAAAAAGAGACCTACAAACCTATATCTACCATGAATACAGATGCAAAAATTCTCAACAAAATCTTATCCAATAGAATTCATCATTAAATAATTTTAAAAAAATCAAAACAAAGTATGATTCATATCACAGGTATGCAAGGATGATTCAACATGAGAAAATCAACCAACATGACCCATAACATGAATAAAAGAAAATAATCAGATCATCAACTCACTTGATGCAGAAAAGGCATTTGACAAAGTCCAACAAAAATCTCAATAAAATAGGTACACAAAGGAAATTTCTCAACATAATAATGAGTAGCTATGCAAAAGCAATGCCCCAAATCATTCTTAATGGAAGAGAGGCTGAAAACACTTCCCTTTAGGACAGAAACAAGACAGGAATGCCGTTTATCATCACTCCTATTTAACACTGTGCTGGAAGAGCAGGTAGAGCAATAAGACAAGAAAAAGAAAGGAAATTCAAAGCAGTAAATGAAGAAGTTAAACTGTCCTTATTTGCAGATGATAAGATGCTATTCATAGAAAACAGAAAAGACTCTATGAGAAAGCTATTGAAACTAACAGAATGATTCAGTCAAGTTACATGATAAAAGATAAACACAAAAAACAGCCGTATTCCTATACACCAAAATGAGAATGATGAAAAGGAAATCAGGGGAACAACTTCATACATAATAACCACTTAAAAAAAAAAACAAATCTAACCAGGGATATAAAAAAACCCATAAAAAGAAAACTACAGAAGAGGCAACACTAAGATGGCAGAGTAGCAAGATGCATTTTGTGATCCCACTAACAACAAAGGTCCAGAAAAACAGCTGAATGTATTATCTAGGACATTCTAGGAGCCCTGAACATGACGGGAAAAGTTGAGAGATCAGACTGGGTGACACGGAAGGGAGAGCAGACAGAAGCACCTAGACTGATCAGAGTTGGCCTGGTGGGAATGCACACGCCAGACAGGGATCTGCAATTGCCAATGCAGTGAATGGCGTAGTGGCATTCAGAGAGTATCTTTCTCAGTGAGGAAGCTGAGCTTCAGATGGTCATGCCTGCAGAACTGCAGAGGGCTTCCATTTGAGTCTCAAAAGCTAAGTGCTTGAAGACGCTTCCAGATCTAAAACCTTTCTTTGGGATAAACCTCTTTTCCCTGCCTTTTCCCTTCTCTGCAATAAACCACATACCAAACTCTGATGCTTTACCAAGGGCTAGAAGTGAGACCCCTTATGCATGCCCTGAGCTATTCTCCTGGACTTGGAGAGGGAACAGTTTAACAAAGATGGGAGGAAGAAGTCTGCCAGTCCCCTGAGCCAGAAACTTAGGGCAGAAACAGGTCCATTGCCTAGGCACAACTAGCAACCTATGCCTACAGTAACTACCCTTGCCCAGCTACAACTCTGGGAAAGAGCAGGTACCACACACTTGGCTGCCAACTACCTGGGCTCCCAAGCTGAACACATGTAAGAAAAGCAAACTAACAATTGGGCCCAAGTGCCTAATACAGTTCTAACCACCAGAAAAAGGGATGTTAGAATTTCTAAGGTTCCAATAATCAAACAAGCTCACAAAATCAGCCTATCTGGACATTTGAAAACCAAATTAAAAGTATATATGTATATAAGTTAGAACACAGCAAGCAGACATAAATAATCTACAACAGCTTTCTGATGGTTTGGAGACAACAGTCAGTATAAGACCATTTAAAGAAGCAGAGGACTATGGCTTGACAAAACTTCCAGAACAGTAAAAAAATTTTCCACATAAAGTAGACTTATGCTTAGAACTCTTCAAGACATAAGAGGATCAGCCAAAGTGTAGCATAGCATAAGGAAAAATTAAACAGTCTGTAAGAAACACTTAAGCAAAAATGATCTGAAATTCAGCAAATTAACAATAAAATTAGACAACTCTACAGAAAGTCAAAGAAGCAGTACTGAAGCAAGGGAAGCCAGAATTAATGAAGCTGAAGATAAAGCAATTGGCATCAACATATTTGAGGAGAAATTTGATAAAAAAAATTTTTTAAATGAAGAAAAACTAGGAGTTAAGCGGGACTCTATCAAGAGTAACAAATTTGAGTGACTGAAGTGCCAGAATAGGTACGCATAACAGAAAAAACAGAACTGTTGAGTCATTGCCAGAAAATTTCCCTGGTATCATGAAAGAGGTGAAGGTATTTATCCAAGATGCTAATCAAATACCACACAAAGTGTTCCCAAAAGAAAGATACCAAGATATAATCAAACTTACTCAAACTAAAGACTAGAGGCTTTTAAAGGCAGAGAGGGATAAACAGAAAATAGCCTAAAAGGAAAGGCAATAAAGACTAATTTCAGACTACTTAACAGAAACCACGCAGGTGAGAAGGCAATGGGATAACATATATACAAAGCTTTGATGGGAAAAAAAACTGCCAGTAAAGAATTACGTATCCCACAAAACTGTCTATCAAATACAATGACAAAATCAAAACATTTCCAGATAGGTAGAAGTTTAGAGAATCTGCAAAACACAAACAGAAATTACAAGAAATAATGAAGGAATTTCTTCTGTTAAAAAACTGATGACATCAGATAAAAACTGGAGGTTACAATGCAGGACAGAGCATTCACATATCAAACCAGATAAGGAAAACATGAAAATGAACCAAAGCTAAAACACTAAAAATAGGAAACAGAGATGTTAGTATGTAAAAGATGATATTATATCAAAAAGAGGGTCTAAATAATGAAGTCACATATCTTTCACATGCAGAAGTGAAGGCAATATACCCTCTGCCATCGACAAAGGTGATATAAAGAAATTAAATACTAGTTTAAATTCAGAATAACAGGGGTAAATATTACGGTGATCATGAAGGAAAGTAACAACCCTACACAACAAAATAAGAAACAAAACCAAGAAGCCTCAGCAAATATAAAACAAAAAACAAAAAGGATGTAAAGAAAACCCATAGAGAAAAAATGATGAACACAGAAAATTAAGTGGAATAAAGAAACCATCAACACACCAAAATGACAGCACTAAATGATATCAATAATTATGCCAAATGTAAATAGGTTAAATGCACCAATAAACAGAAAAACAGTAACAGAACAGATTAAAAAACATAATCTGTCTACATGTTGTATACAAGAGACACACCTTAGACTTACAGATACACACAAAAAAATTGAAACTCAAAGAATACAGAAATACATGCCAAAAAAAAAAAAAAAACAGCAGTGGCAAAATTAATTTCAGATAAAACAGACTTTAAAGTAAAATCCACCAAGGTGGACAACAAAGGACACTATGTACTAGTTAATGGGTCAATATATCAGAGGGACATAACCATATTAAATATTTAACAAACTGCAAGGATAGCCCTCTAAGTACATCAAATGAACTTTAGCAGAATTGAAAAGTGAAATAGTTCCACAATATTAGTAAGAGACTTCAACACACCACTTTGCTGATAGACAGAACATCCAGAAAGAAGCTCAATAAAGACACAAAAGATCTAAAATGCCACAGTCAACCAACTTGACCTCATAGATACACACAGAACACTCCACTAACAGGACTCAACTGTATCTTCTTTTCCAATGCACAAGAAACATTCTTCAAAGTACAGCACATATTAGTACATACAGCAAACTTTAACAAAAGCCAAAGCACTGAAATATTGCAAAGCATCTTTTCAGACCACAAAACCATAAAAGCTGAAATAAATAACAGAAAAAATCAAACACACTGAACAACACCTTGCTAAAAAACTATTGGATTATAAAGAAATCAAGAGCATGATAAAGATATACTCAGAAACAAATGAGAACGAAAGCACATCCTACCAGAATGTTTGGGACACAGCAAAAGCAGTTCTCTGAGGTCAATTTATCTCAATAAATGAACATATTTAAAAAGAAGACAGGGCCAAAAACAAAGCATTAACCCCTCAACTTGATTTAAACTTTGATGGTTTTGTGGTTTGAAACGATGTTTTGCAATATTTCCATCCTTTTGATTTTGTTAAGGCTTGCTTTATGTACTAACATGTGTTCTATTAATTAATTCTAGAGAATGTTTTGTCTGCATTGGAAAAAAAGGTACACTTGTCTCCTGTTGGGTGGGGTGTACTGTATATGTCTATGAGGTCAAGTGGGTTATTTGTGGCATCTTAGAAAATGTAGAAAAAGAACAGCACAAGAACGCCTTGGGCAACAGAAGAATGCAAACAATAAAAATCAGAGCAGAACTAAATGAATGACAGAACAAAAAAATGACTGAAAGAGTTAACAAGACCAACAGCTGGTTCTCTGTAAAGACCAATACAATCAACAAACCGCTGGCCAAGTGGGCAAAAGAAAAACAGGGGATGAAACAAATACTTCAAATAAGAAACGACATGGCAATATCACAGCAGACCCCACTGAAATTCAAAAACTCCTATTAACAGAATATTATGAAAAATTATACTGTAACAAATTTGAAGACCGAGAGGAAATAGACAAATTTTTAGAGAAACACTACATAAGCTAACACAAACAGAGGGAGGACAACTAAATAAACCCATAATAAAAGAAGAGATTGAAAAAGTAATTTAAAATCTTCCCCACCCCCCAAAAAACAGCCCTGGTCCTGATGGCTTCACTGGGAATTCTACCAAACGTTCCAAGAAGAGTTAACATCACTATTGTTAAACGTATTTCAGAGCATAGAAAAGGATATAATACTCCCAAACTCATTCTATGAAGCCACCATAACCCTGAAACTGAAACTAGGTAAACACATCACAAAGGAGAAAAATCACAGACCAATATCTCTTACAAACTTAGATGCAAAAATCTTCAACGAAATTCTAGCAAGAGAATTCAACAATGTATCAAAAAAATAATTCACCACAAGCTAGTGGAATTCATCCTAGGGATGCAGGGATGGTTCAACATTAGAAAAGTAATCAATGTAAGCAAACATAAACGAAAGAAAAGAACCATTTAATCTTATCAAGTGATGTAGAAAAGGCATTTGACAAAGTCCAACACTCATTCATGTTAAAAACTCTCAGCAAAATAGGAACAGAATGGAAATTCTTCAACAAAAAAGGGGACATCTATTTAAAGGCAACAGCCAATACCATCCTAAATTGAGAGACTCTGAAAACATTCCTCTTGAGAACAGGAACCAAGCAATGATGCCTCTCTCATCACTTCTATTCAGCACTGTGTTGGAAGTTCTAGCCAGAGCAATCAGGCTACGAAAAGAAACAAAGGGCATCCAAATTGGTAAGGAAATAGTAAAATTATCTCTATTTGCAGATGATATGATCCTATACACTGAAAACCCTAAGCAATCCATTAAAAAAACTACTGGAACTAATAGGAGAGTTCAGCAAAGTAACAGGTAAAAGATATACACATAAAATACCTGTATTCCTCTACACCAACAAAGAGCATATCAAAGAGGAAATCATTGTCTCAATACCATTTACAGTAGCCCCCAAGAAGATAAAATACTTCAGAATAAATCTAACTAGAAATGTAAAAGACTTATACAAAGAAAACTACAAAATACAACTGCAAGAAGCCAAAAGAGTCCTACAAAGTGGAGAAACTTGCCTTGCTGGATAGGGAGACTGAACATTGTAAAAACATTTATTCTACCTAAAGCAATCTAGAGATACAATGCAATGCTGATGGAACTTCCAATGGCATTTTTTATTGAGATGGAGAAGCAAATCACCAACTTCACACGGAAAGGGAAGAAGACCCAGATAAGCAAAGTGGAAGGACCTACCTGATCTATTTATTTACTGCTGTGATAGTCAAAACAGCCTGTTACTGGTACAACAGACATAAAGACCAATGAAACAGAATCGATAATCTAGACATAAAATCATCCACTTATGCACACCTGATATTTCACAAAGGACCAAACTCCATAAACAGCAGAAAAGACAGTCTCTCTAACAATTAGTGTTGGCATAACTGGATATCCATCTGCAAAAAAATCAAACAAGACCCATATCTCACACCATGAACAAAAACCAATTCAAACTGAACCGAAGACCTAAATATCAAATCTAAAATGATAAAGATCATGGAAGAAAAAACAGGGACAATGCTGGAAGCCCTAATACAAGGCATAAATAGATTACAAAATGTACAAACACAAGAAGAGAACATAAGTAACTGGGAATTCTTAAAATATCAAACTTTTGTGCTTGTCCAAAGACTTCACCAAAAGAGTAAAAAGACACCTGCACACTAGGAAAAATATTTGGGCTACCATGAATCTGATCAACACCTAATCTCTATAGTCTACAAGATACTACAAACCTCAACAATGAAAAGATAAATAATCTATTTCAAAAATGGGCAAAGGAAATAAACACATGCTTCACTGAAGAAGACATCCAAGTGGCTAAAACACACATGATGAAATGCTTATGATCACTGTGGTTGTTGACTGCCATTGAGTCCATTCCAACTCACAGCCACCCTACACATGACAGAAGGAAACACTGCCCATTCTAGTGTCATGTTTACAATCAGTTTTATGCTTAAGCCCAGTGTTGCAGCCACTGTGTCAATCATGCTCGTCGAGGGTCTACCTCTTTTTCTCTGACCTTCCACTCTACCAAGCATGATGTCCTTCTCCAGGGACTGATCTTTCCTGACAACATGTCCAAAGTATGTGAGACACAGTCTTGCCATCTTTGCTTTCAAGGAGCACTCTGGTGGTACTTCTTCCAGAACAGATCTGTTGGTTCTTTTGGTGGTCCATGGTACTTCACCATTCTTCTCCAACACCACAATTCAAAGGCATCAAGTCTTCTTCTGTCTCTTTGTTCACTGTCCAGCTTTCAAGTATTATATGACTGAAAATATCACAGCTTGGGTCAGACACACTTTAGTCTTCAAGGCGACATCTTTACTTTTCAATACTTTAAAGAGATCCTTTGTAGCAGATTTTCCCAATGCAATGTGTCTTTTGATTTCTTGACTGCTGTTTCCATAGGGGCTGATTGTAGACCCAAGTAAAATGAAATCCCTGACAACCTCAATCTTTTCTCCATTTATGACTATGTTGTTTACTGGTCCAGTTGTGAGTATTTGTTTTCCTGATGCTGAGGTGCAATCCATACTGAAGGCTGTGGTCCTTGATCTTCATGTTTCAAATATTCTTTACTTCCAGCAAGTATGGTGGTGGTGTCTGCATAACGCAGGTTGTTAATGAGTCATTCTCCAATCCTGATGCCTTGTTCTTCTTCATATAATCCAGCTTCTCAGATTATCTGTTTGGCATACAGATTGAAAAGATATGATGAAAGGATACCACCCTGACCCCAAAAAGTATTATAATCATAGGGGCAAAGAGCTGGAAATGGAAAACCAGAAGGGAAGAACACACTTGGCATTTCTCAAGCTGAAAGAATTGAAGAAAAAATTTCAAGCCTCAAGTTGCAATAGTGAAGGATTCAGCAAGGAAAATACTAAACAACTCAGGGAGCATCAAAAGAAGGTGCAAGGAATACACATAGCATTATACCAGAAAGAACTGGTTGATGAACAGGCAGCATATGATCAGGAACCAATGGTACTGAAGGAAGAAGTCAAAGTGGCACTGAAGGCATTGGCAAAAACAAGGCTCCAGGAATTGATGGACTATCAACTGAAACATTTCAACAAACAGATGCAGTACTACAGGTGCTCACTCATCTATGCCAAGAAATCTGGAGGTCAGTTACCTGGCCAACTGACTGAAAGATACCCATGTTTATGCCCATTCCAAAAAAAGGTGATCCAACCAAATGCAGAAATTACCAAACAGTATCATTAATATTACACGCAAGTAAATTTTTGCTCAAGATCATTCAAAAGTGACTGCAACACTATATTGACACGAAACTGCCAGAAATTAAAGCTTAATTCAGAAGAGGATGTGGAACCAGAGATATCACTGTTGATGTCAGATGGATCTTCGCTGAAAGCAGAGAATACCAGAAAGATGTTTACCTGTGTTTCACTGACTATGCAAAGGCATTCAGCTGTGTGGATCATAACAAATTATGGCTAACATTGCACAAAACGGGAATTCCAGAACACTTACCTGTGCTCTTAAGCAATCTGTATATGGATTAACAGGCAGTCACATGAACAGAACACAGGGACACCACATGGTTTAAAGTCAGGAAAAGTGTCACAATCATTAGCCATTAGAAAAGTCCAGATCAAAACTACAATGACATACCATCTTACCCCAATGAGGCTGGCATTAATCCAAAAACCACAAAACAATAAATGTTAGAAAGGCTGTGGAGAGACTGGACACTTATACACTACTGGTGGGAACATAAAATCGTATAATCACTTTGGAAATTGATGTGGTACTTCTCTAAAAAGCTAGAAATAGAAATACCGTGTGATTCACAATCCCACTTCTTGGAACATATCCTAGAGAAATAAGAGCTGCCACACAGATAAACCTACCGCCATCAAGTTAGTTCTGACTCATAGTGACCCTACAGATACATGCAAAACAAAGTCCATCGTGGCACTGTTCACAGTAGCAAAAATATGGAATCAATCTAGGTACTCTTCAATGGAAGAATGGATAAACAAACTATGGTATATTCACATAGTGGAATACTATGCAATGATAAAGAACAATGGTGAATTTGGGAAACACGAAACAGAAGAATTTGGAGGACACTAGGCTAAGCAAAATTATTCAATTGCAAATGGACAAATACTACACAAGACCACTATTATAAGGACTCAAGAACTGGTTTAAACACAGAAGAAAATGTTCTTTGATGGTTACAAAGAGGTGTGGGAGGGGAAGGGGTATTCACTACTTAGATAATTGAGAAGAACACATAGCAGAAGAGAAGTAGGCACAAATGGGCTAAAACAAAAGCTTAGAAGTATTCACAATAAAACTGAACACTTCCAAGGACAGAGTACCAGGAGCAAGGGTCTGGTGCATGGCTTCAAGGGATATCTAGGTCAATCGGTATAACAAAGTTTTTTAAGCAAATGCTCTGTATCCTACTTTGGTGAGTAGTGTCTAGTGTCTTAAAGACTAGCAAGCAGCCATCTAAGAAGCATTAATGGAACTCAACCCATCTGGACCAAAGGAGAAAAAGAGCATCAACAAGAGGAAAGTATGAGCCCAAGAGACAGAAAGGGCAACATACAACAGACAAAACAGCAACAGAGACCAGAAGAATTAGATGATGCCCAGCCACCACTGAAGACTGCCCTTATAGGGAATTCAACAAAAAGTCCCCGATAGAGTGGGAGAAACGTACGATGTACAACTTAAAATTTATTAAAATGACCAGACTTGATGGTCTGACAGACTGGAGAGTCCCTGGAAGATATGGCCTGTGATATATCCATTAACCCAGAACAGAAACCATTCTGGAAGTCAACTCTTCAAACAAAGACTGAACTGATAATATAAGGCATAAAATGATACTGATGAAAAGCATGTTTCTTGGCTTGGGTACATACAGGAGGCTAACCAGACAGGTCCTGCTTGGAGGCAAGGGGAAACATTGGAGGAGGACGGAAGCATGTTAGACAGACATGAGAAATACGTGTTGGAGGGAAGGAGTTTGCTGTCACAATGTGGGGAGAGTAGCTAGGGTCACATGGCAAAGTGTGAGTTTTTATATGAGAAACTGACTATAACTGCAAACTTTCACTTAAACATGATAAAAAACTTACAAAACACTACTGCAAGAAACCACAAGAGATCTACATAAATAGAAAAACATATTGTGGTCACAGATAGGTAGACTCAACACTGTCAAAATAACAATTCTACCCAAACTGATTTACAAATACAATGCAAACCTGATCCAAATACCAACAACATTCTTTAAAGAGATGGAGAAACTTACCACTTATTTTATTTGGAAAGGAAAGCAGCCCCAGATAAATAGAAAGCAGGAGGACTTACATTACCTGACCTCAGAACCTACTACACCACTATGGTAGTCAAAACAGCTTGGTACTAGTACAACAACAAATACACTGACCAATGGAACAGAATTAAGAACACAGATATAAATCAATCACTTATGACCTGATCATTGACAAGGGCCCAGACTCCATCAAATGGGGAAAACACAGTCTTTTTAAGAAATAGTGCTAATAATGATGATTCCAGGAAACATCTCATAACCTGGTTTCAAATGGAAGGCATTATGTTGAGTGAAAGTAGTCAACAACAAAAGGACAAATATTGTATGAGACCTCTACGATAAGATCTCAAAAACAGACTTGTATATAGAAGAAAAGACTCTGACAGCTGCAAGGGAGGGGAGGGAGGGAGGGTGGGAGGAGGAGAGGGTTTAAATTAGATAGTTGCTAGAAATCTGGTTGGGAGAAATCAGTGATAGCACACATTAGAAACAAGAACAACACTAAGTGGACTTCAGCATAACTTGAGTACTCCTTCCATCTTAACCCAATATTGCAAGGATAGAGTAGCTGAGGCAGGGGGCAGGGGACCATGCTCTTAGGCAAAATCGAGGATAATTGGCACAACTAGCGTTCTGCTAAGAGGGCTCTCTGCACCCCACATTGGTGAGTGGCGTCTGGGGTCTTAAAAGCTGCCAAGCTGCCATCCAAGGACACTGCAAACGGTCCCAACTCAGCAGGAATGGATGCTCACTGAGGACCAAAATGACATGGGGTAAAGACAACCTAGAAGATAGAGAGACCCACATGAGTGGGTGCCTACATCGACTTGGGACCAGAAGATCCGGATGGTGCCCCGCCACCACCAGTGATAGCTGCGATGGAGCTCACTAGGTTGAGTCTCACTGGCAACACAAGAATAAAAAGGGGGGCATCCTGAGATCTCCACTAAAAGACCTCAATTGATGGTCCAGAGGTTTCGGGGTTCCCCTGAAAGCATGGCCCCTGGCCCTGATGCTGCCCTTGCCCATAAATTATAACAAAGGTCCACTCTTTGGACAGGAATGGATTGGACTTGGCAATGCAGAGTGACCATATATTGGATGCACTTTATGGTTCTATACATCTATAGGATATCATCCTGCTGACCTCTGGCTGGAGGAAGGAGAGTGGGTGGAAAGGAGGGGAAAGAAGGCTGTTGGGAGGATGAGACATGTATGGAGCAGAGAGGAATAATGTGCTATCACCGGACAGAGAGAGCAGTGGAAGCTGCATACAGGTGGGCATGTAAATTTATACGGGAATGTACATTTTCACTCAATTATATTAAATAAAAATAAAATAAATTAAAAAAAAAGAAATAGTGCTGTGAAAACTAGCTGTCCACCTGCCAAAAAGTTAAACAGTACCCATACCTCACACCATATACACAAACTACTTCAAAATGGATCAGAAAAACAAATATAAGGGCAGAAACCATACAGTTCACAGAGGAGAAAACAGGATAAATGCTAGAAAGTCTAATACATGACATTAACGGTGGGGTGTATGGGGGGAACATAACAAACAACTAACAAACTCCAGGAGATAAGCTAGATAATTAGGATTTTCCAAAACTTACTTATGCTCATCAGACTTCACCAAAAGAGTAAAAAGAGAACCTACACACCAGAAAAAAAAAAATTGCCTACTATAAATCAAATGAAGGTCTAATCTCTGCAATCTATTAGAAAATCCAACACCTCTACTACAAAAAGGCAAGCAATCCATTAAAAAAATGGGCAAAGGAAATGAACATACAATTCACCAAAAAAGATATTCTACTAATATATGAGAAAATGTTTGAGATCACTTGTCATTAGAGAAATGCTAATCAAAACCACAATGAGGTACTATTTCATCCCGGTATTAATACAACAAATTACCAAAACGGGAAATAACAAACGTTGGAAAGGCTACAGGGAGATCATAAACACTATGCCATGCTGTCGAGAATTTAAAGGATACAACCATTTTCAAAACAAAATGTCTCTTCATCAAAAAGCTAGAAATACAAACACCATATGATCCAGCAACCCCACTCCTAAGGGATATATTATAGAGAAATAAGACTCATTGCACAAACAGATGTATGCATGGCCATGTTCACTGCAGCATAAAGTTGGAAACAACCTCAGTAACATCAACAGATGAATGGATAAACAAACTGTGGCACATATACACAATGGAGTATTACACAACAGCAAAGCAACATGAAGAATCTGTGAAGCATTTCATAACATAGAAGGAACTGATGGATATTATGCTAAGTGAAATCATACAATCACAAAAGGGCAAATAGTGTATGAGACCATGCAAAAACTCATTAAAGCATCAACACACACACAAAAAAAGCAATTTTTGATGGCTGCCAGAGAGGGGAGGAGTATGGATTAAAAAAAAACACTCAATAGACAATCGGTAAGTGGTAACTTTAATGCAGGGAAAGGCAGTACACAACACTGAGGAAGACAGCACCACTTACAAATGACAAGGTCACGGAAGTGCCACAGACACATCTAAATTCACTAAGGGACTGAATTGCTGAGCTAAGGGGCTGTCAGAACCCTGATCTCTGGAAATAGCCACCACAATTGGTATAACACACTTTATAGCAAAAACATTCTACATTTTACTTTGCTGACTACCCTCTGGGGTCTCTAAAGCCTGTGAGAAGGCATTTAGAATATACACTGGTCTTATCTCTTCGGGAGCAAGGAAGAGCAAAGAAAACTAAAGAAACAACCTAACAATTAGTCCAAAGGACCAAGAGACCACATCTAGAACGGCCTCCACCAAACTGAATCCAAAATAACTAGATGGTTCCTGGCTACCATTACTGACTGCTCTGACAAGGGCCCCAACAGAAAGTCCCTGACAGAGTTTGAAAAAAATGTAGAACAAAATTCTAACTCAAAAAGGAAGACTAGACTTGCAGGCCTGAGAAAGGCCAGAGAAACCAGGAGAGTAGGGCTCCCAGACATTAATTCAGCTCAGTAATAAAGTTACTCCTGAGATTTATCCTTCAGCCAAATACTGGACAAGCCAAAGCCAAGCCAAGTGCCTTCGAGTCAGTGGACAGGCCCACAAAACAAAATGAGAGAGACTTAAGGGCCATGCCAGCTGATAGGCAAGCACTAGAAGGCAGAATGGGGCAGGAAAGCTGGAAATAGGGAACGGAGGGTTAAGAAGTGAGAGCATCGACCGCTTGTGTTATTAAAACAGTATATGTACCTTGAAAAAGAAAAGTTCCACATTCTACATGGATGAGTAGCATCTGGGGTCTTAAAAGCCTGTAAGCAGCCATACAGGATAATTCATTGGTCTTATCCCATTGTACACAATGAAAAAAACTAAAGATACAAAGGAAGATCAGTCCAAAGAACTAATGGACCACATCTACAAAGGCCTCTAGCAGACTAAATACAACTAGACGGTAGTGGGCTACTACCACTGACTGCTATGACAGATTACAACAAAGAGTCCCAGACAGAGCTGGAGAAAAAAATAGAAAAAAAACTCTAACTCAAAAAGGAAAACCCAGAATTGTTGACCTGACAGCAACTCAACAAACCCTTAGTGTGTGGCCCCTAGACATCCTCTCAGCTCAGTAATGAAATGTCACCCTTGTGGCGCATTCTTCAGCCAAAGATGGGACAGGTCCATAAAACAAAATGAGACTTGAAGGGCATGCCAGCCCAGGCATAAGAACTACAAAGCTGAAGGGGACAGGAAAGCTGATAATAGGAAACCCAAGGATGAGAAGAGAGAGTTTTGACTTATGGGAATGTTAACCAATAAAACTATCCATGCACTAACTGCTCAGTAAGAAACCAGTTTTGTAACCCTTCATCTAAAGTACAATAAAAATGAAAAGATAGCTATCAAAAATAAAGTACAATAAGGAAGAAAAAGAAAAAAACATAAACAAAAGGAGTTCAGCACAGGACAGTAAGAAGTACAAAGAAAATGTCAACACCACTTTAAAAAAAAACAGCAATAACAACACCTTTAAAAAAATGAAAGCAATAAACTCAACACTTATCAAAACTTAAACAGTGAACATACATGGCCTGAATGCATCCAAACAGAGACAGAGAGTGACAGAATGGACTTTAAAGAAAAAAGGATCCATCAACTTGCTGTTATAAAGACACACCTTAGAAGCAGAGAAGCATATTAATTTAAAAATCAAAGGATGAAAAAAATATACTAAACAAATAGCTACCAAAAAACAGCAGAACAGGCCAAACTAAATTTAGATAAAATAAACTTTAAAGAAAAATGCATCATAGAAGACAAAAAAGACTACAGAAAGATTCAAGCAACAACTCATTAGGAAGCCAGCCAGCCAACTGCCGTCGAGAAGACTTAACTATAACAAACATCTACGGACCCAATGACACAGCTCCAAAACACATAAAACAAACTCTAACAGCACTGAAAAGAGCAACTCAGTATCACAATAACAGTAGAGATTTCATTCAACAGGTCACTCTCTAAAGGACAGAACACCTAGAAAGAAAGTCAACAAAGATAGAGAAGACCTAAAGAGCACTATCAGCCAACTGGACCTCACAGACATACAAAGAACACTCCACCCAGCAGTTGTAAAGTACACATTCCTTTTAAACACACACAGAATGTCCCTCCAGAATAGACTACATTTGGGGGCACAAAACAAACGTCAACAAAATCGAAAACACTCAGATAATACAAAGCATCTTCTCTGACCACAACACCATCATAGTAGAAATAAACAACAAGAGCAGTAAAAAACAATCGATTAAATGGAAACTGGGTAATAGAAGAAACCAAAGATGGAATAAAAAAAAATTCCTACAATCAAACAAGAACAAAAATACTTCATATCAAAACCACTGAGCTACAGAAAAGGCACTTCTCAGAGTTGAATTTATAGCAACAGATGGACATATCAGAAAAGAAGGGACAAAATCAAAATATAAGCTACAAAACTCAAACAGATAGAAAGAGAACAGCAAAAGAATGCTACAGTCTACCAGAAGAAAGGAAAAAATAATAGAGCAGACATAAATGAAACAGAGAACAGAAAAACCATAAAAATGACTGACAAAACCAAAAACTGGTTCTTTGACAGGATAAACAAAATTGACAAACCAATAGCTAAACTGACAAAAGAAAAACAGGAGAGGATCCAAATAACACAACTAAGAAACGACTCAGTAACAGATTTAAGTGAAGTAAAAAGGGTCACCACAGAGTACTATAAAAATCTGTACTTTATCACATTTGAAAACCTAGAGGAAACGGACAATTCTCTAGAAATACACTACCTACTCAAACTAATACAAAATGGAGTTGAAAATCTCAAGAGATTCATAACTAGAGATAAGATTGAAAAAGTTAATAAAAATAACTTCCAACCCCCAAGAAGCCCTGGCCTAGACGGCTCCACTGGATAATTCCAGTAAACAGTCAGAGCAGAGTTTACTTTGGTACTATTCAAACTATTTCAGAACACAGAAAAAGGAAGTGACACTTGTAAATTCATTCGATGAAGCCAACGTAATTGTGATACCAAAACCAGGCAAAGACAGCACAAAGAGAGAAAATTACAGATCAGTCTCTCTCATAAATATAGATGCAAAAATTCTCAACAAAATTCTTGCCAAAAGAGTTCAGCACCACATCAAAAAAATAGTATATCACAACCAATTAGAATTCATACCAGATATGTACGTATGGTTAAATATTAGCAAATCACTCAATGTAATCTACCACATAAATAAATCACATGTTCATCCCAACTGACACAGAAAAGGCATCTGGCAAAGTACAACACCCATTCATGATTTAAAAAAAAAAAAAGTCTCAACAAAATAGGTACAGAAGGGAAAGTTCTCAATATAATAAAGGGCATCAACACAAAACCAACAGGCAACATCATTCTCGATGGAAAAAGGTGGAAAACATTTCTCCTGAGAACAGGAACAAGACAAGAACGCCTTTTATTACCACTTCTATTCAGCACTATGTAGAAAATCCTAGCTCGGGAAGTAAGATGGGGAAAATAAATAAAGGGCATCCAAATTGGTAATGAAGAAATACTCCTATTTCTGGCTGATAAACTACTATACATACGAAAACCCAAAAGACTCCACAATAAAATGAATGGAACTAATAAAAAAGAGTCACCAGAGTATCAGGATACAAGATAAACATACAAATATCAGTTGGATTCCTATACACCAATAAAGAGAAAAATTAAAAGGAAATCAGGAAAACAATTAAATTTATAACAGTCCCTAAAAAATAAAGTACTTAAGAGTAAGTCTAACCAGCAACACAAAAGACCTATACAAAGAAAATTAAAAATCACTACAGCGAAAACCCACAACAGATCTACATAAATGGAAAACCATACTACGCCCATGGACAGGTAGACTCAACATTGTGAAAATGATAACTCTACCCAAAGTATTTTACAAATACGATGCAATCCTGATTCAGATACCAAAAACATTCTTTAAAGAGATGAAAGAACTTATCATTAACTTTATATGGAAAGGGAAATAAACTCGATAAATCAAGCACTATTAAAGAAAAAGAAAGTAGCAGGACTCACACGACTTGGCCTCAGGTCCTACTAAACAGCTACAGCAGTCAAATCAGACATACTGACCAAAGAAACAGAATTGAGAATCCAGAGGTAAATCCATCCACCTATGGCCACAGGATCTTCAACAAGGGCTCAAAGTCTATCAGGTGAGGAAAAGACAGTCTTTTTAACAAACTGTCTTGCCAAAACTGGATGCCCATTTGCAAAAAATGAAATGGTTCCATATCTCATAATATATAAAAAAATTCAAACTGGGTTAAAGACCTCAACATAACAGTTCATAGAAGAAAAAACAGGATCAGTACAAGAAGTCCTAATACACAGCATTAACAGAATACAAACTATAAGTAACAACTCACAGACTCCAGAAATAAGACGGATAACTGTGACCTAAAAATGAACACTTACGCTCACCAGAAGACCTCACCAAGAGAATAAAAAGTGAACCTACAGATTCGGGGGAAAATGCTGACTATTACAAATCAGACAAAAGTCTAATTTGTAAAATCTATAAGAAATTCTGACACTTCTATGACAAAAAGGAAATGAACAGATATATACTTCAACAAAGAAGACTTTCAACCAACAAGAGGAAATGTTCATGATCACTAACCATTGGAGGAACGCAAATCAAAAACCACAATGAGATATCATCTCACCCTGGCATTACTGGAGTGAAAAAAAAAAAAAAATGAAAAAGAAAATAACAAATGCTGGAGAGGCTGTGGGGAAATCAGAACTCTTATGCCCACTGCTGGGAATGCAAAATCATGCAATCAGTTTGGAAAACAATATGGCACTTCCTTTGAAAGCTAGAAATAGAAATGCCATATGATCCAACAATCCCACGCCTATCTCCTACATTCTAGAGAAGTAACAGTTGTCACATGAATAGACAGACATATGCACAGTCATGTTCACTGCAGCACCGTTCACAGTAGCAAATAGTTGGAAACAACCTAGAGGCCCATCAATAGATGAATGGATAAACAAACTGTGACACATACATACAATGGAATATTACGCAACCATAAAAAAACAACAATGAATCTGTGAAGCATCTGATAACCTGTAGGAAACAGGAGGGCATTATGTGGAATGAAGTTAAGTCAATCACAAAAGGACAAACATTGCATGAGATCACTACTGTAAAAACCCATGAAAGTTTATACAGGAAAAGAAACAACCTTTGATGGTTACCACAGAGGGGAGAAGTAGGTCACCACCATAAGTAAGTGGTAACTTTGGTGAAGGGTGAAAGTGTACACAACACTGGAGACACCAGCACAACTTGTACAACAGAACGTCATGGAAGCTTCACAGACATATGCAAACTCTCTGAGGGGAACAACTGCTGGGCTGAGGGCTGTGGGGACCACCGTCTTGGGGAACATCTAGCTCAACTGTGATAACATAGTTTATAAAGAAAATGTTCTACAGTCTACTTCAGTGAGCTGTGTCTGGGGTCTTAAAAGCCTATGAGCAGCCTTGTGGAATACTCCAATGGTCTCATCCCTTTGAGAGCAAGAAAGAATGAAGACAGCTAAAGGTACAAGGATTAGTTCACAGAACTAATAGACCACATCTACAGTGGCCTCCACCACACTGAGTCCAGTACAACTCGATGGTACCCAACTACCACCACTGACTGTTGTGACAGGGATCACAACAGAGGGTCCCAGAAAGAGATGGATAACAATGCAGAACAAAATGCTAACTCAAAGAGAAACATCAGACTTACTGGCTTGACGGACACTGGAGAAACCCTAAGAGTACGGCCCCTGGACACCCTTTCAGCTCAGTCAGTAAACAAAGTCACTCCTGAGATTCATCCTTCCGCCCAAGATCAGAGAAGCCAAGGAAACAAAACAAGACTCACATGCCAGCCCAGAGGTATGGACTAGAAGAAGATAGGAGATGACAGGAAGGTTTGTAATGGGGACTCCAAAGTTGAGAAGAGAGAGTGGTGACACGTTATAGGGTTATTAACCATTGTCACTGTACAATATTTGTACTGCTGTATGGAATCAGAACAATAACACCCTATAATGACCCTCTGGAATGTGCCTATGAAAGAAACCTTAAGTACAACCTCTCCTGCTTTCTGGTCAAAGTAATTAAGACAAGGATATTGAAAACATGAGCTGAAAAAACCCAAGCAGCTCATGTACACATTCACTAGTGCATGCCCCCACATAACCCTTTGACGTAGAACAGGTTATCAAAATAGCCACCGGGTGGGGACCCACCTTGCAGTTGCTGGTGTCTGTAACAACAGACCTAAGTGGCAACATGTTGTCACCACCACCATTGGACGGACAATCAACCTAACCCTGATTAACATACATGATTCACCACTCTAGACCAGAGCCAGTATGGCCCAGGGAGAGGGGGTATCCATAAAAAACCTAGCTGTCCCTACCACCGTGTGATTAACAGCCTGTCCAGGTGGCCGCCACTGGATGCAGCACTGCTGTCCCAGTCTGTAAGCTTCCCTTTGATTAATAAACCCCCGTCTCTTGGACAGTCTCCTAGCCAGTTTTTCAGTCTCCTGGCAACCATGTATTCAGAAGCATTCACATTACTGGGAATAAACCGTAAGAAACCAAACACGGTTTAATGAGAAACTAGTTTATTCTGTAAAACTTAATCTGAAGCATAACTGAAAAAAAGAAGACTGCAGTGTTAAAAAAAAAAAAAAAAAGGAAAGAACAGATGTTGGCAATGCTACTCATACTATGTCAACCATGGGATTAATACGCAAGCAATAATTAGATCAAAATGTGCAAGGTCTCTACCACTTGTCACCTAGGTGAAAATTTACTTAACTCTGCAAAACCTCATTTTCCTCATCTGCAATGTCAGAATCTTAATATTAAACATCACTTACAGGTGTTTCCAGGATGAAATTAAAATAATGTTTATAAAGTGTTAAGCACAGTGCCTAGCATAAATGCATACTGAAAAAAACATCAGATATTACTACTATGTATTATGCTTACAAAGACCAAAAAAATTCTACAGACATGTACAGAGACACCTGTGGGAGCCAAAACTCAGCAGGACGGCCTTGTTTTTCCAGGTCGCACATGATATCCTCAAAACGCAGTCCTACTTTTCTGTCACTTGTTTCAGTGGAATATATGAATTTTCTTTTTCTGGCAGGTTTCTGAGTTATATCTGGTCTGGCTTTCACAGATTTTACTGCACACATAGTCAATTTTTTCTTTTTTTTACCTTTCTTGTAGCCAAAGCCAAAGCCAAGTGCCGTCGAGTAAGGCTAATTAAATTCCTATTTTAACAGTTATTCTGCATTTACAGGCAAAGGGAAAGACAAGAAAAAACAAACTTCAGTCCTAGCGCCCAGCGAGAGCCAGAGAAGAACAAAATCCTCAGTGAAGAACACTTAGAGCAGAAGTCAGACAGCTGAGCTCTGGGCAGCAGATTTGCAAATAAGCAGCAGAATGACTAAACGCAGGACTTGAATATAAATAAACAAGGCAGATTAGATGCTTCTTAATATCTCTTCCAGCTTTTTCATTTAATTATCTGAATATAATCTATAAGTATTTTTTCATTAAAAACTCAGTTCATGAGCTATTACTAGCAAACATATTTCATAAATACATACAAGAGAATATACATTAAGGTTAAAAAAAAGTGTTACTCAAAATGCCATGATTTTTCTATTTTGAAAACCATCAAACTCATCTAAAAAGTCAGCACTGCTCAAAATATACTCATGGACGAAATAAACTCAGGTGTTTTAGCCTGCACTCACAAATAATTAACGTTTAGATGAGGATAAACACTCACCCCTCCTCGGTTTCTTTTAGTAAGCGACTGGCAATTCGGATCAGCATGCAGTACGCAAACTGTGACTTCAGTCCTGATTTGGTAAACTTATTCAGCATCTTAGAAACAGCGAGACGATCGTTCCTCCTAAGGTGATACAGGACCCCCAGTGCATGGTACTGAAGAAGAGGAGAAAGAATGAAATGTATTCAGTTTACCAGAAGTAGAACAAAACACCTGAAAACAGAACCACATGGAACTAGAGAAAAGATTTTTAATAACAAGATGCCTAAGTCAAATGTATAGCGTAGCTTTTTCATATTGAAGAAGCACGTACAGCTTGAAGTATAGAGATGAAGATGACAGTTTCTTATTTACCGCCAGAAACTGTACATTCAGCCTGGACAAACATTAAAGAGGTGCAAGCAACCTGAAGACAGCTCCAGTAAGCTCGGCATGGCCCCACACCTCCTCAGGACAAAGGGTTTCAGGCCAAAGATTTGACCAGGGCTACAGATCTCTTTCAGTGGCTTTAAATCATCTGTGGACACGACAGTAGTTAATGATCAATCTCCTAATGTATGCTTAAAGAGCATCATTATCATGACGCTTTGTGTAAATGCACAAGGACCAGAGCTGGGGGTGAGAATGTTTCCAAGGGAAAAAGAATGACAGGTAGTCCCTGACTTGCCACGGGGTTCCATTCCAATAACTCCAAGGTAAACTGGTTCTGACATAAGTCGAATACCTCTTTTTTTTCAGTTTTCATCATTCTTGTCTTTTATTATCAGTATCTTTATAAGTCCAATCTTTGTCTTTGCTGGTTGGGAACTTTACACATGAACTTAACAGATATGATGACATCAGCGAAGTATGTGCTACAATATTTCATGTAGTATAGGTTACTAACAATAAGACACGGCAAGAAAAAAAAATGAAAGTGCAGTTCGTCGTCCCCTATTTGTAAGTCAGGGACTACCTGTGTTCTGCTTCCAAACTGAATATGCTAATGTGAGAAGCTGTAAACACTGACAGAGGATAAACAAACACGTTTTCAAAGATGAATGGGGAACTTTCCACAAGCTTGTCAGTTAAGAGTTTAATCTTGCTGGTTTTACTAAGGGACAGCCCAGTGAATGTGAAAAGGTCTTTCTGAAAAATGGTTTCAAACTCTCACAAAGTGAAAATTGCTCCTTCCAGTGTTTACAATTGCTATAATCAAGGCCTGAGAAGCTTGGAATTGTACACCCTTTACATATATTATTTTTCAAATAAGAGGACTGAAATGTATTGTGAGAGATCTTTGGAGTGAACATCTCAACCTACCACTGAGTATAAGAGTTTCTCTGGAACACTCAGGAGCTACGGCAGTAATAGGACTAAAGGGACACCCACATGAACATCTGCACAAATAAGCTGCTGACTACAACAAAGAATTGGCTGTTACTTACTGCTTGTCTGTGGAATCACTACACTGACCTGCAAACACAGGCTTAGAAACAGCTGACCCTCAGACATAAGGTCAATGTGATTCAATGTCTATACCTGGACCATGATATGATCACTTGAAGCAGCTTCTTGGGCTTCATTGATCCAGCGCTTAACCCCGTCATAGCTTATTTTCATCATGTGCTAAATGCAGAAAAAAATGAGAATAGATAATATGTGGTCGCCAGAAGTTTAGGAACTTGAGTTAGTTTTTGTTTCCCACTTTTACAAGAAACACCTTTGTAGTTTATAACTTTATTTCTCACCTGTACTCCTGGGGCCAGAAACACTTACGCCAATACCCCTTCATAAAGGGGGATATATGTTTGTGGGCTGGGAGAGATGTATAAAAGGAAGCAATTCGAGAGACAACAAGAAGGGAACGGACAGTCAATAGAATGGTGCTTAAAACCAAAAACCAAAGCCACTGCTGTCAAGTTGGGTCCAACTCACAACAACCCTAGAGGTCAGAGTAGAACTGCCCCATAGGGTTTCTAAGGAACACCGGGCAGATTTGAACTTCCCATCTTTTGGTTAGTAGATGGAGCATTTAACCCACTACACCACCAGGGTTTCCAGAACAGTGCTTAGTTATTTGTTAATACTATAGGTTTTACTTCCAGTGAACTCACCTGAAAGAATTTAAAAGAGCTTATCAATGTATCCCATACTATCAAACTACCAAATGTACTGCAGAATCAGAACTTCTTTCCTGATTTAAAATGCCCTACTGCATTCATTATTGCTATATCAACCTGCTGTCAATTCTAACTGACACTGACTCTGCAGGACACAGCAGAACGGCCCCACAGCATGTTCAAACAGCGGCTAGTGGATTCTGACTACTGACTTTTTGCTTGGCATTTAGGTTCCAATTTTAATTAGATGCAGTTTGACAGTCTGGAAGGACTCAAGTTTGTTTTGGTGAAAAAGAGAGAGTATCACCAAAACAAAGATTCCTTCCTGGGAAGAAACTAAGAAGTACAACAAAAGATTGGCATGATGGGCACATGCAGACATGGGTACTGGGGAAGGCAGAGGACAAAGAGGCAGGATGTAGAAGTTCAGGTCATAGAAGGAAGATTTAAGGGGGGGAAAAAACCCCAAAAACAGATCCACCTTTAATTTCTTCCCTGCCCCAACAATTACCCCATCCTCTTTATGATGGGTACAATATAACTTTAGAAAAATTCATGCTTTTAACTTCCTGTACCAATTGCTCAGTGCTTGTCTGGATAAAGAAACAGCAATGTATACATATTTTGTAAAATGTTTTTACCTGTGAGAGAACCAAGCTGATAATTTTGTTTCAACAACTAGAAACTGTAACATGCATAAGAGCCCAGCAACTACCAATGACTTACCAAGGAGGACACGAGGGCAGAACTGGATACACTGGCAACTTTATCCACAATGGCCTGCTTCATGTATCGTTCAATGGCCTGCAACATTGTGCCCTAAAGACATTTACAAAGGAAAAAGTGCTGAAGCAAAACATTGCCATGCAAAATTAATTGAATAATTTACAAACCTAGTCATGTATTTGTTTCTGTGAATATTTAGAATGCATTAAAAGGATTATCACTTAACGGAGTAATGACATCCCAGTGGGCAGAATGAAGACAACAGAGGAGAAATTTCAACTGAGAACATTTCAGATGGTATGTAAAGAAGAAAAATAACTATGCAGCAATGAAACAAACAACCTCAAATTGGAGACATCTAGTCTTCAGGAAATACACAAGTAGAAGATGAACCTATCAGGGAGTTATAAAAGAAATTTCTAAATGTTGCTAGTGGTTTCTTTTGACGTGAAGAACATTTAATTTATATGAATCCCAAATGGTCCTATAATTCAAATGTAATGATCTTGAATACATGATAAATCAGATGTGTAACACAAGACTATAATGAAACCACAACATGAAATCCTAGAGGAATAAAGTCATTTTTCACTCTCAGCAGGAGAACTCTCAGCACCGGGGAGGCAGCGGCAGATAAGGATGAGTAAACAGACTGAAATCAATACGAGAGTGAAGACAGAGTCTTAATGTCAGCACCAGCATGGTGACATCTTCTGCTACCACGCTAATACTAACAACAGCAACCAAAACAGCAGAGCAGCAAAAAATATTACACCACTTGCACTGCTTCTTCTAAAATCCATATATACAAAAAACGTTTTCTTTTTTTTTTATTATTACAACTGAATGAAGATGTACATTCCCATATAAATTGCATGCCCACCTATATGCAGCTCCCACTGCTCTCCCTGCCCGGTGACAGCACACTCTTCCTCTCTACTCCATACATGTCTTGTCCTCCCAACAAGCTCCTATCCCCTCCTCTCCACCCTGTTTTCTTTTTTTAATGTTTATATTTCATTTGATCCTGCTCAGCCGTTAAAATTCAAGAAAACTGAAAATATACATTTAAACTATATCCAAGTATGAACAGCTGAGAGATTCAATCTGCTCAGCCATGCCCAGCCTGCCTTTTGCCTTGAAATTTCTCCACTCGCAGTTCCTAACGGAGACTGCCTACCACACTTGATGGCCTTGCCCCTCCTGAAACCACAGTCTCGGTCCAGGTTAAATACCTGATTTGGATCTGGCTGAAGGTGGCTAATCAGATTCCCTCTCTTACAAGCAGAACTAGAGAACCCTGCAGGGGTCGGGAGAGGAATGCTGGATCACAACAGTGGCCGTCAGAGAAATCTTGTGGTGGAGTCCCTCGCAGCTCTCCTACAGTTTGCTCTTACGTCTGGCTGTTAAGCTTTATCTCAAATTCTCAAACGCTTGTGTCCTATAATAATACTTTTTTTAACCTAAGCTTGAGTGAGCTTTTGTTCCTGCAAGCAGTGTGTCATGACTATGACAACGGTCCATCACGGCTAACAGAAAAGACACAGACGCATCCAAATAAACAAAAAGAAAAAACAATCTGGGAAACAGAAAAAAGCCTGGAGCTATGATGCCTTCCTGGTGGGCACCTTTCTCAGATGCTGAAGACACAAAGGCAGACTGCGGCATCTGACTAAGCCGATATAAACAATGCTCCCTTTTAATACCTCTGAAAAAACAAAACTCACATCAGTTATCCTGCAGAGAGCTCGGATGGCTGGGCCTCGGTATACATCTTCCTTTCCAGTCATGTCCTTGGTCAGACTAAGAAAAAATACAATCAGTTAACAGGAAATCAAACTCTTCTCCTCCTCAGAGTCTACCCCCTTAGCTAATTGCCAATTGTCCGCATAATTACCACAATGCAACTTACTCATTCAAAAGATAGTTACAGCATCTCATATAAGTCATTGTCTGACTCTTAAAGAACACAAAGGTGCTGTCATGCAGCTTACATTCTAGTGAGATGAGAGCGATAATAGCTACATCAGAAATGTATATGTTGTTGTTGTATACTATCAAGTAGATTTCCACTCCTAGGAGAGAGCAGAACTGTCCCACATGGATTCTAAGGAGTGGCTGGTGGATTTGAGCTGCTGACCTTTCTGTTTAGCAGCTAGAGCTCTTAACTACTTTGCCACTAGGGCTTTGATAGAGCTGTATCAGAAGTAGGACATACACACCTGCATACACACACACACACACACACACACAGAGTTATTGTTGCCAGATGCTGCTGAGTCAATTTCAACTCATAGCAACTCATGTGATAGCAGCATTGTCCCATATGGTTTTTAAGGCTATAACCTTTATGACAGCAGATTGCCAAGTCTTTTTTTCCTATGGAGCCATTGAATGGGTTTGAATGGCTGACCTTCTGGTTAGCAACTGGGTATTTAGCTACTGCACCAACCACCATACATGTAATTTTGGATACTGGTAAGCGGCATGAAAAAATAAAGACAAAAGTAGAGAGATCTGTAGGATAAAAAGCCCCTCCCTACACAAAGAAAGAAAATTCCTAAAAATTAGTCAGACCAGACCTAATTAGTTTTTGAAAAATCAACTACTGTAATTCATTCATGGAGTATTTCCATCTCTCAGGCATGGTTTTCTAAAATGAGAATCATCAATGGCTTCAAAATATTCAGAAAAGGGAGTTGGGGCCAAGATGGCAGAGTAGTTGGATGCTTCCTGTGACCCCTCTTACAATAAAGATGTGAAAAAACAAGTGAATTGTTTATATGTGACAAACTAGACTAGGAGACCTAAACATCAAAGGCAAAGCTGAGGAACTGGACTGAGCAGCAGGTGGAGGAAAAGACAGTTCAGAAACAACAGGAGTTGCTAGACCTGATACAGTGGGAACCAGCACCCCACAGGCTGGATCTGCTGGTGCGAGCATGGTAACGCAAGTAGTGGCACTCAGGATACATTTTCCAGGAAAGATGTAGTGGAGAATCTACTCTTGCTTCCAGAATCAGTGAAAAGCAGCATGCAATGGGCAAAATATAAGCACTTGCATCTAATCTACCACAAGGACCCAAAACACTGGGAAAAACCTCTCTCCCATTTACCTGCCCCTTCCTACAGTGCACTGAGCCCAAGCCAGCTTTAGAGACCAGTGTGCCCCCTGGGCCAGAAGAAGGACCTGTCACACTCCCTGATTCATTCTCCAGGCCTTGGAAAGGGAACGAATAAACAAATAAGAAAATACTCTGCTGGTTCCCCCAAACTGGGAATTCAGGGCAGAAACATTTCCTTTGCCTAGGTGCAGGCATATAGGGTCTGTCATAGTCATCTACACTAAAAATCACCGATCTATTGCCTTCAAGTCAATCACAACTCACAGGAATGCCATAGGACAGAGCAGAATTGTCCCATAGTGTTTCAGAGGAGCACCAGGTAGATTCAAACTGTCAATCTTTTGGTTAGAAGTTGTAGCACTTCACCACTATGCCACTAAGGTTTCCAACCTCAATTATATCAACTATCCGGTGGACAGGTAGGTTCATGACATTTGATATTGCTCTGCCTCCTGAGCAGGGTCCTCACCTACCTCTACTAGGGGCCTAACGGCTGGTGGCTACAACCACACCACACAGCCACCCATGACAGGGATTCAAAAATAAGTGGTGCCTCTCAATCCTTACAACCAATAGCACTGGGTGCTCACTGTCCAGATGCACAACACACCCACCTATGTACTCTAGGGAACAGAGACAGCTTTCCTCAAAGACTCCTGGCAGCTATCAGCCCTCATAACTTGCTCAGTGCATGACCCCTACTGCAGCCAGATACCTGTGCATACACAAATCACTCCTGCCTGCCTAGGACTGCAGGTGACAGCCTGCACCACACACTTGACGACAATTACGTGGACACTTAAGCTGATCCCATACAAGAAAAGTAACAGACTTCTAGGCTCACACACCTAGTGACAGCTCTAAACACTCATGACAGGATATTAGAGATCCAAAAGTGCCAATCACCAAACTAGTTCACACCAAGTAGCCTATTTGGACAAATCAAAACAAACAAACAAACAAACAAACATAGCTTAGACACAGTAAGCAACATAAATGAATACAGCGACTTACTGCTGGCTCATAAACAACCATCAATTTCAAATTACATAAAGAGGCAGAGCATGACAGCTTCAGCAAGCTCCCAAAACAAAGAAACAAGAAATCATCGTAACAAAGAGAACTTCCTGGAGTTAATGAAGGTAGACTACAGAGGATTAATATACAGAAGTCTTCAAGAGATCTTCCAGGACATAAGGCAAAGCAAAAAACAAGCCAAGTAGCACACAGAGAACAAGGAACTTAAAAAGTCCAGATGAGAGCATAAAGACAAATTGAATGGGCTGTCAAAACCCACAGACAGAAAGCAAACAGAAATTCAGAAGATTAACTATCAAATTTCAGAATTACATAACTTAATAGAAAGTCACAGAAGCAAAACTGAGGCAAAAGAAGTCAGGATTAGTGAGACTGAACAGAAAGCGTTTGACACCAACATACTTGAGGAAGACTCAGAAAAAAGAATGTAAAAAAGTTAAAAAATATATAACTTAATAATTATGTGGGACTCTACCAAGAAGAAATAACCTACAATGACAGGAATATCTACACAAAAGAAGACAAAAGAAAATACAGAAAGAGCACCTCAGCCAACATGCTAAAACAGACAGAAGCACCAAGACATCCCTTCACAGTAAAGACCCAAAAAACTAAATAGAAGTAAACATCAATCCTGGAATACAAAGTATCAAACAACGAGATAAAGATCTCAGTGAAACACCTAACAGAATAAGAAGCTGACAGAAAACAGAGAACAAGAAGAGATATGAGCAGAAGACCCCAGTGGATTTCCCGTCTCGGACTCCTGTTGGAGATCGGCAGACAGGGAGCATGAGAAAGCAGATTCACAGCCATTCCAGCAGACGACAAAGTACCTGGCAACCAGCAATACAGGCTTTCCCACTCCATATGTTCTCCCTGCTGTTCTAGGAGGTCTCACAACTAAGCTCACAAACTCTTCTTAGAAAAAGCACTACGTATCTCATTGCTGAATATCAATCACTACAGTTACCTTTGAAGTACTCCTGTGGGAAGCTATGTGCCCGTATCAGTGCCTAGTCCACCCTTCAAAGCAATTTTGTAACTCTTTCTGGAATGGCCATCAGAGCTGTTGTATCACCCTTGATGTCCTGAATGTCATCAAAATGTCTTCCTTTCAGTGTTTCCGTATCTTCAGGTAAAGAAAAAAGTCAGTGGAGGCTACATCAGATGAGTAGGGAGAGTGTTCCAATACAATTATTTGTTTACTGGCTAAAAACTCCATCACTGACACAACCATGTGAGCTGGTACACTGTTATGACACAAGAGCCATGAGTTGTTAGCAAAAAGTTTAGGTCATTTTCATCCAAATTTTTCATGCAGCCAAATAATAAGCTTGATTAACTGTCCTGTTCGTACAAATTCATAATGAATAATCCCTCTGATATAAAAAAGGTTAGCACCTTTGTTTTCACTGTTGATTTGGACTAACAGAACGTTCTTGGTTGTGGAGAACTGGCTAGCTTCCACTGTGCACTTGGATGTTTTGTATCAGGGTTGTATTTGTATACTTACGTTTCATCACCAGATAACACAGCCCAAAACACCATCTTGCCTCTCCAAAAGGTCTACACAAACTTTGACTCTCCTTTGCTTATGTTCATCAGTGAGATTCTTTGGGACCATTTTTACACACACCTTTCTCATGTCAAGACTTTCAGTTAAGATTTTCCTGTTTCTCTATTGATGTTTACTTGGTCTACTATGCCTCTCACAGCCAGCTGATTTGACGCACAATTTGACGAATTTTGTGGATTTTTGTCATTTCTTCTCATTACTGGCCAACCTGACCCTGTTCATCAATGATGCTTTCTCTCCCCTCAGCTAAACATTCAGTCCATTTGTACACTGGAATCTCCATAAACTTGGACTAATATGTCCCTGACTTTACTTCAACTCCTGTCAAGTTTAACAAGAAATTTAATGTTTGTTTGTTGCTCTAACTCAAGCTCTAACATTCTTGCAACAGTACACAAAAACACACAATAATGAACACCACGCAGCAAGACACCGTCACAGGTCAACACAAACACAGCTATGAGACACTGATATGCTAAGGTTATGAAACCTTACCAAGTTGTTTGTACAATGCTGTCAACATAAGCACATGGTGGCAAGTGTGCAACCTTAATTGTCAAATCTTGTACATCCACTACCTCCTGGCTCAGGCAGCCAGGAAGTTCAGTGTCCGTGACACTTCAGCTTGCCCCAATCACATTGAAAATCAGCAAAAGAGTACTCGAAAGTACCTTCAGCAGCTCCCAGGAGGTCACAGATCATCCAGTAACCATCCCTCACCCCATCCTCAGCTTCCTCCTCTTCTCACTGGCTGTAGTTTCTTGGCCAGGCCACTCTTACAGCCCTGGCCACTTGATTTACCATGACAAATATTAAATTTCTTCAATTTTACCACCACTACCACCACCACCTGCCCAACAACATGTTTCCATGGCACCAAGACACCAGTTATCTGCAGACCATTTGTCTGTAGCTGGTGTTGCTTTTTTGTTTGCTTACTTGTTTGTTTCTTCTGTGCTTCCAACCACTTCCCTAGAACATATGGCTCTGTGTGCCAGCTTTGCCCCTTCTTAAAAGCCTGTGAAACATTGCTCAATTGAGGAAATACTTTCCCAGTCAGTGACACCATACTGGTGGAATCTTTGGGGCTTTTTATTTGGGGGAGGGAGGACTGTTTTCTTTGTTGGGTTTCACTTAATCTGCTTGTTTTCTTTTTCTGTGCATGACTTGGTTGTACTGCATGGCTTAGGACCCACATGCCCAGTCTCCACAGCCATGTGAGTGGGTCCCCTGGAAGCATTTATTTTTCCTTTCTTCCCACATTTACTTCCCATCCTTCTTCACTTCCCAGTTCTCATTCCTCTTCTTTCTCTTTCTCCTAATACCTGCTACTGTGTGATGTCTATACACCTTCTAGCCAGGCTACAACATGAAGCCTGGGAGATGTTTTCCCAGTCTTTGCAGCACCACATTTGAGAACCCTGGTGGGCTTTCTCTTCTTTCTGCTTTCCAAATTTTTAGCTAGCTATTTTTTCCCCTCATGTTTCACTTTCTTTTTTCTTTTTTTAATTTCTTACCTCTCCACTTCAGCAGCATGTTTCCACAGCACTCTTTCTGTTGTTGTTGTTTGTGTGTTCGTTTTTTACTCCTGCTTCTCTGACCCTCACCTTTCCCATACCCTTCTTAACTCCACACACCACAAATTCCCCACTCTTTCCTGCCTACCTGCATTGTGTACTGAACATCACACCCCCAAACAACACATGTACAGTCTAGATGCTGCCCAGCACTAATTCTGGCCTCCCCTTCCATCCTGAGTCTGTGTCACAAACAACCCATCCTGGCCCGTCCCCTTCAGCTGGACCTGCCCCGCTGCACCATACTTGAAAGACCTTGCTCACTGGACAAGGAATTGAAAAGCATCATGATCACAGATGTGCAAATAACAAAGAACACAAAGCCCACCTACTCTGACATAACCAAATAAGACAAAAAGCATGATGAAATAAGCTGATCTACAATCAGCAAACAAAAATATTGAATATCCCAAAGCCAAAGCAGCCAAAGCCAAAGCCAAGTGCCATCGAGTCGGACAGCAGAAGATAGCAAAACATAAAAAAAAGAGAGGATGGTTCCTGTGGGTGTCCAAAATAAAATGTCAGATAATTTTCTAGTAGAAGAAAAGGCACTGGAACTACAGCAAAAAAAAAAAAGACAAAATGAGGTAAAAGTAGACAAATTTATGGAAAAATTCAGGAAACTAATGAAGGAAAAAATGTCAATATAAATTCACAACTACAAACCATATAAAAATAACAACTGGAAACATAAAAGATAAACAACAAAATTTCAGTAATAGTGATAGAATGGCTGAGAAACAGACTGGAAATGATGCAAGACAAAATCAGCAAAATTGAAGACAACACTTTGAAAATATTCTGTTTGAGAAAAAAAAATCAGTAAGAAAGAATGAATAAAAAAGAAAGAAACCCTGAAAATTATGTATGACATAACCAAAAGCAAAAGGTTGTGAGTGAATGAAGTTCCAGAACAGGGAGAGAAAACAGCAAACACATAGAGGATCATAGAAGATTTGCTGAGACAAAATTTCCCTAATATCATGAAAGATGAAAAGCTGACCATCCAAGAAGCTCAACAAACCCCACATAGGATAAATTCTGAAAGAAAGGGCATGTCATAAAGTATATCACAGCAAAGCATGTCATAAGCACACTCACTAAAGTCATATCATAAGCACATTCACTAAAACAGAGACAAAGAAAAAATTCTGAGAGTAGCTTGGGAAATATAGAGGAGAAACAATAAGACTAAGCTTTAATTACTCAGCAGAAACCATGCAGGCAAGAAGGCAATGGAATAATAAATATGATGACGAAAGTAGGACATTTCCAGATAAATAGGAATTAACTCAGCCTTACAAGAATGATTAAAGGGAGTCCCTCCATCTGAGAAGAAACATCATCAGACCACAACCTGAATCTAGGACACAAGATTGTACGAGCCAGATATCAGCCTAGGAAATAAGTTCTCAAGGAATAGCTAAAACCAAAAGAATAACAACAGAAAACCAGAGAGGTTAATCTGTATATGACAATAACTTCAGAACAATAAAAGACGGAATGAACTGTGTAGACACAGAACTTTCTAATACAGTGGAAGGCCAAGCAACACCAAATAATAACTGACTAGTTCAAACCTAGAAAGATACTGATAATTTTCAAAGTAAACACAAAGGAAGTTAATAAGCTTATCAAAATACAGACATAGTCTACATAAAAACAAAACCTACAAAAGAAATAAAAAAGAAACCCAAAACCAAAGGAACTCAGGACAGAACAGTAAAAGGAACAAAGAAAATATCAGCATCAAAAATAAACAAATAAACTACTACAAAATGACAGCAATAAATTCACACCTATCAATGATTACACTGAATATAAATGGCCTAAAAAGTATCCATAAAGAAAAGGAAAATGATAAAATGGATTAAACAAAAAACAGAATCCATCAATACGCAGTTCACAAGAGACACACCTTAGAAACAAAGATGTAAAAGTTTATTAATATTCAAAGGATGGGGGCAGAGCTAAGATGGATGAGTAGTCAGATGCTTCCTGTGATCCCTCTAAAAACAAAGAACAAATGGATGGATTATATATGACATTCCTGGAGCCCTGAATATCAAAGAGAAAACTGAGAAATCAGGCTGAGTGACAGGAAAAGGAGAGGAATGCCTAGGACTTCCCAGACACGACCTGCCAGGGAATTCATTGCAGACAGTGTGATGAAAGGAGCAGTGGCATTCACAGTGTCCTCTCAGCAGAAGAGAGAGAGCAGTGGAGAATCCACTCATGCTCAAGAATCAGTGGAGAAAATGGTACTTGATCATCAAAAGGTAACTGGTTTGTATCTATCCTACTGCACAAGGATCTAAAACTTTCCTTTGGGATAAAATGCTCTCCATTTTCCACTCTCCTCATTTCCTTCTCTGCATCGTGCCCAGCTCCAATGTCTGACACCATTACCAGAGCTGGAAGTAGGGCTCCTTAGGCATGCCCTCAACCATTCTTTACAGTTGGAAAAGTAATAATTAATCAAACAGGAGGAGGAGAAAAAAAATCTGTCAATTCCTTTGGGCTGGAAACACAGGGAAAAACAGTTCCTGCACCTAGGAGCAGGCATAAGGGACACACCTTCCTCACAGACACTTAGGGACAGCTGTCAGCCTCTTGCCTTTCTCAGCATGAACAGCCAGACACCTGTGCCTTCAACAATTACTCTTGCCCATCTAGGACAGTAGGGGAGATTCTGCCCCACAGTTGGTGACTGACTCCCTGGACATCTGAGCTGAACCCATATAAGAAAAGTAAATGGCCTCCAGGGCTTGAATGTCTACTAACAGGTCTAACCACCAGGTGACAGAACATTAGAGCTTTAAAGGTGCCAATAACCAAATCAGCACACATTATCTGCCGATTTGGACATTTCATATCAAAACAAAAGAAGAACCAAGAAAATATGAAGCAAACATAAACACAACAACATATTGATGGCTTGGAGGTAGCAATCACTATAAAATCAGTAAAAAAAAAGAAAAAAGGCAGACTACAATGGCTTCAGAAATTTCCCCAAAAAAAAGAATCAAGAAATTTTCTGGATGAAGACAACTTCTGCAGTTATCAGTCAGAAGACAAAAGATTAGCATTTTTCTCACTCTTCAAGAATCAGGAAGGACATGAAGCAAAAGGCAGAAGAACAAAATGACAAATCAAACAGGCTACGCAAAAGCATACAGAGACCCAAAGTAAAAATTCTGGATGTTAACAATAAAACCACAGAATAAGACACCTCAGTAGAAAGTCAAACAAGCAGAAGTCAGGCCACAGAAGACGGAATTAGTAAGACTGAAGATAAAGTATGTCACATCAATATATTTAAGGAAAAATCAGACAAAATAATTTAAAAAAAATGAAGAAACACTTAACTATTATGCGAGACCTGATCAATAGAAGGAAACCCTGGAAGTACAGCGGTTAAGCACTGCCATTTGCTAACCAAAAGGTTGGCAGTTAAAATCTATGAGGCACTCCTTGAAAACTCTATGGAGCAGTTCTACTCTGTCCTATAGGATCTTTATGAGTCAGAATCCACTTGATAGCAGTGGGTTTGGTCTGGAATAATTTTCAAGTAATTAGAATACCAGACCAGACGAAAATAACAGAAAATACAGACAGAACTGTCAAAAATGTGATGACAGAAAAACTTCCCTGGTATCTTGAAAGGCGAGATCTATCCAAGATGCTCATTAAACTCCATACAAGAAAGACCCCAAGGCTTATTATAACCAAACTCGCCAAAACTAAAGAAAAGTGACTACCAATAAATGAAAACTAATCCACAACAGAGAGTCAATAAAACTAAACTCAGATGACTCAACAAAAACCATGCAGGCAAGAGGGCAAAGCGGTGACATACATGAAGCCACAAAGGAGAAAAATTGCCAACCGAGATTATATATCCAGCAAAAGAGCTTTTCAAATATTATGGTGAAATCAGAGCATTTCCAGATAAAATAAAAAGTTGGGGAATTTCCGAAACTCAAACCAAAATTACAAGAAATACAAAAGGGAGTCTTTCCATTACAAAATCAGTAACAGCAGATAAGAATCCAAGACTAGAATATAAAACAGAGCAACCAGATACCATCCCAGATAGGAATATCACAAAAATAAATCAAACACAAAACATTAAAAATAAGACAAAAGAGAAGTCACTGTGTAAAAGAGGACAACAAAAAACATAGCAGTAATAAATCTTTCATATGCGGAGAAAGTGAAGGTGATACAAAGAAATTAAATACTGGTTTAAATTTGGAAAAAGAGAATTAAACATTAAGGTAACCACAAAGGAAATCAACAATACTACACATCAAAATGAAAAACATTGAATCTCAGCAAATAGAAAACCAACAATTAAAAAAAAAACATTAAAAGAAAACACGTTAAAACAACTTAGCACAGAAGATTAAGTGAAACAAAGGAACTGTCTACAATGCACAAAAAAGGCATCAAAACGACAGCACTAAACTCGTACCTATCAATAATTATGCCAAATGTAAATGGATTAAATGCTAAAGATAGAGTGGCAAATTAAATTAAAAAACACAATCCATCTATATCCACTGCTACAAGAGCCACATCTTAGACTAACAGATACGAACAAACTAAAATTCAAAACGCAACAACAAGCTCCACAATAAATAAAACACATTCTTAACAGCATTGAAAAGAAATACAGACACCACCATAATTAAACTAGGAGACTTCAACAAACCATTTTCCATGAACAATAGAACACCCAGAAAAATAATAAAGACACAGAATATCTAAACACCACAATCAAACTTGACCTCACAGACATACACAGAACACTCCACCCAACAACAAGAATATTTTCTTTTCAAACACACGTGAAACATTCTCCAGAGGCCATAAAGTAAGCCTTGAAATTCAAAGCAAAGAAATACCACAAAGCATCTTTTCAGGGCACAAAGCCATAAAAGCATAACTCAATGACAAAAAAGAAAGGGGAAAAAATCAAACACATCAAAACTGAACAACACCTTGCTCAAAAACTATTGGGTTACAGAGGAAATCGAGGATGGAATTAAAGCAATGAAGTAAGAATACCAGAACAGGGGGAAATAACAGAAAATACAGACAGAACTGTCAAAAATGTGATGACAGAAAACTTCCCTGGTATCTTGAAAGATGAGATCTATCCAAGATGCTCATTAAACTCCACACAAGAAAGACCCCCAAAGCAGTGGGTCTTTGGGATACAGCAACAGCAATGATCACAGGTCAACTTTTCTCAGTAAACACACATATCCAAAAAGAGAAAAGGTCCAAATCAGAACATTAAAACTACAATTTGTATGAGTAAAAATGGAACAGCAAAAGCAGCCCTGGGCACCAGAAGATAGCAAATAATAAAAATTAAAGCAGAACTCAATGACTGAGACAACAGAAAATGGATAAAAAGAGTTAACAAGTTCAAAAGTGGTTTCTTAGAAAAGATCAGCAAAATTGGTAAACCGTTTTCCAAATTATCAAAACAAAAACAGAAAACAATCTAAATGACAAAGGAGATGAACCCAGTTACAACACACACAAGTGAAATTTAAAAACTCATAACAGAGTCCTATGAAAAACTGTACACTAACAAATTAGAGAACCTAGATGAAATGGACAAATTTCTACAAATACACTACCTACCTAAACTAACATAAACAGAAGTAAAACAAATAAACTCATAACCAAAAAAAAAAGAGAGGGAGAAATTGAAAAGGCTCTAACACCCCCAACACCCACACCCACACCCACACCCACACCCACATACACACAAGCCCTGGCACTGACTGCTTTACTGGAGAATTCTACCAAACTCTCAGAGAAAAGTTAACACTACTAAACACTAATGGTATTTCAGACCATAAGAAAGGACAGAATACTGCCAAATTCCTTCTATAAAGCCAGCATAACCCTGATTCCAAAACCAGATGAAGACAGCACAAAAAAGATTACAGACCAATATTCCTCATGAAGTTGAGTGCAAAATCGTCAGTGAAACTCTAGCCAACAGAATTCAACAACACATCAAAAAATAATTCACCATGACTAAGCAGGATTCGTACCAGGGATGCAGGGTTGGTTCAACATTAGAAAAACAACTAATGTAAAATTAACCACATAAATAAAAAACAAGAACCAAAATAATTTTATCAATAGATGCAGAAAAGGCATTTGACAAAGCCCAACACCTAGTCATGTTAAAAACTCTCAGCAAGGGGGTTCCCCTGGAAGCATGGCCCCTAGACTTGCTGGATTGGACTCAGGGACACAAAGGGACCAGGTGGTGTGTGTACTTTATGGTTCTATAAATCTATAGGATGCTGTCCTACTGGCCTCTTACTAGAAGGAGAAGAGAGGGTGGAGAGGACGGGACAGGAGATTGTTAAGAGGATATGACATGTATAGAACAGAAAGGAGGAATGTGCTGTCACTGGGCAAGGAAAGCAAAAGGAGATGCAGATGGGCGGGCATAAAAATTTAATTTGGATTGTATACTTTCACTCAATCACAATTTAGGAAAAAAAAAAAAAACCTCTCAGCAAGACAGGAATAGAGGGGAATTGCTCAGCATAATAAAGAGCATTAAAACATGCAAGGAACCAACATCTTCCTAAAAGAGTCTAAAAATTTTCTCTTTGAGAATGGAAACTAGGCAAGGATACCCTGTGTCACCACTTTTATTGAACATGGTGCTATAGGTTCTAGCCAGAGCAACCAGACAAAAAAAAGACATAAAGCATACACAGTAGTAAAAAAAGAAAAAGAAAGAAAAAGTCTAAGTATCTCCATATGTAGATGAGATGATCTTATATACAGAAAGCCTAAAAAAATCAAACCAAATCCACTGCCTTCAAGTTGATTCTGACTCATAGCAACCCTATAGGACAGAGTAGAAATGCCCCACAGAGTTTCCAAGGAGTGCCTGGCAGATTCAAACTACCAATCTTTTGGTTAGCAGCCACAGCACTTAACTACTATGCCACCAGCATTTCCACACAAACCCTACAATTAAAAAAAAAAAAGAACTACTGCAACTAATAGAAGAGTACAGCACAGGATCAGGATACAAGAAAAACATACAAAAATCAGTTGGATTCCTTTATACCAAAAAAAAGAACATCAAAGAGGAAATCATCAAATCAATACCATTTACAATAGCCCCCAAGAAGATAAAATCCTTAGGAATAAATCTAACCAGAGATGCAAACAATCTATACAAAGATAATTACAAGATACTACTACCTTGCTCATGGATAAGAAGACTCAACACTTTGATAATGTCTGTTCTACCCAAGGTGATCTAGAGATACAAGGCAGTCTTGATTTTATTTCCACCAGCATTTTTTAAAAATTTTATTTTTATTATGATCAAGTGAAAGTTCACGATTCACCCCGTGCTTTGGTATCCACTCAACCAACACCTGTCCCCTCCTCTTCACCCTCCTCTCTTCCCTCCAAAGGAGAAACAGTTGAACAGCCTCATATACATATTAAGCCAAGAAGTACACACACCACCTACATCAGTCTATGTCTGACAGTCCAGTTCAATTTTTGTCTGAAAAGTTGCCTTCAGTGTCCAGTGGCATTTTTTTAATGAGTTGGAGAAACAAATCACCAGCTTCATAAGAAAAGGGAAGAAGCCTTAGATGGCAAATATTACTGAAGAAAATTGAAACAGAGGAGGGCTGACCCTACCTAACTTTAAAACCCATTATCCTGCCCCAGTAGTCAAAACAGCTTGGTACTGTTACAACAGCAGATTCATAGACCAGTGGAACAGAATTAAGACACCAGACATAAAATCATCCATCTATGAGAAGCTGATAACTGATTGGGGAAAAGACAGCCTCTTTAACAAATGGTGGACATTCATCCACAAAAAAAGTGAAACAAGACCCATATCTCACACCATGCACAATAACTAAAAATGGATCAAATACCTAAATATAAAATCTAAAACAATAAAGATTGTGCAACAAAAAATAGGGACAATGCTGGGAGTCCTAATACATGGAAATAAACAGAACACAAAACATTACAGATGATGCACAAACACTAGAAGAAAAAATAGATAACTGAGAATTCCTAAAAATCAAACACTTAGGGTCATCTAAAACTTCACCAAAAGAGTAAAAAGAAGCCTACAGACTGGGGGGGGGGGGGGAATTTTGGCTACAAGAAATCCAATCAGCATCTAATCTCCAAAATCTACAAAATACTGCAAAACCTCAACAACAAAAAGAAAGGTAACCCAATTTAAAAATGGGCAAAGGATTTAAACAGATACTTCATGAAAGAAGAGATTCAGGCAATAAATGCTCATGATCATTAGCCATTACAGAAATCTAAATCATAGCTACAGTTAGATACCATCTCATCCCAACAAGGCTGGCATTAATCTAAAAAACCACAAAATAATAAATGTTGGATAGCCTGTGGAGAGCCTTGAAACACCTGCACACTACTTGTGGTGACGTAAAATGGTACAACTATCTTGGAAGTCAATTTGGCACTTTCTTTAAAAGCTAGAAACAGAAATGCTACACAAGCGAGCAATCTTAAATCCTGGAATATATCCAACAGAAATAAAGGTTGTCACATGAATAGATACATTCACATCAATGTTTTTTTCAGCACTGTCCACAACAGCAAAAATAATTAAGTGCCCATCAATGGCTGACTGGATAAACTATGGTATATTCACACAATACTACACAATGATAAAGCACAATAACTTTGAGAAATATCTCGTAACATGGAGGAATTTGGAAATTATTACACTCAGTGAAATTAGTTGCAAAAGGACAAACATTATGTGAGACGACTATTATAAGGACTCAAAAAATGGTTTAAACACAGAAGAGAAGTCTTTGATGGTTATAAGAGTGGGAAGGGAGGGAGAGGGGTATTCATTAGTTACAGAGTAGATCAGAATTAAGCTAGATGAAGGGAAGAGCAACACACAGCAAAGGAAAAGTTAGCACAACCGAGGTAAACCCAAAGCTAAGAATTTTCCTAAATATAAACAAATACTTTATAGGAGAGAGTAGCATAGCCAGAGTGTGGGGGACCATGATTTCAGGGGACATCTAGGTCAACGGATGTAACAAAGTTTTTTAAGAAAATGTTTTGCATCCCACTTCGGTGAGTGGCATCTCAATCTAAAAAGAAAGCAAGCAGCCATCCAAGAAGCATCATTTGGAACAGAGAATCAAGTACACCGAAGACATAAGGAAAACATGAGCCAAGACACAGATGGGGCCATATAATCCAAAGATTACATCAACATGAGCCCAGAAGAACGAGACACTGCCCAGCCACCACCAATGACTGCCCTGACAGGAACACAATAAATAGCTCCTGACGAAGTAGCAGAAAAATGGGGTGCAGAACTTCAACCCTATTACAAAGATCAAGCTTGATAATCTGACAAACTGGAGGGTCCCCAGAAGACATGGCTACTGAACTTTCTGTTACCCCAGAAATGAAAACCTTCCTAAAGCCAACTCTTAAAACAAAGATTAGACTGGACTATGAGACAAAATGATATTGGTGAAGAGTGTGCTTCTCAGCTTAAGTAGATACATGAGATTAATGGGCAGCTCCTGTCCAGAGGTAACATGGGAGGACAGAGGCAGCATGAAAGGACAGAGGCAGACAGGAGTTAGTTGAACTGACATGGAAAATACAGGATGGAAAGGAACAGTGTGCTGTCAGAGCACAGAAAGAGTAGACAGAGTTACACAGCAATGTGTATCTAAGTTTTTATGACAAATTACCTTGGACTGTAAACTTTCACTTAAAGCACAGTAAGTATTTTTTAAAAATTCAAAGAATTGAAAAAATATACAAAGCAAATACCTAACAAAAAAGAGTTGGAGTGGCAAAACTTATGTAAAATAGACTGTATAACATCTACCATAAAAGGTAAAGAAAGGTACCATATAATGGTTAAAGACATGAATCATCATGAAGACTTAACTACAATACACATCTATGCATCCAACGACATGGCTCCAATATACCTAAAACAAACTTCAACAGCATGGAAAAGAGAAGCTGCAAGTTCTACAATAGCAGGAACTTCAACATACCGTCTTGGTAAAGGACAGAACGTCAAAAAAAGCTCAGTAAAGATACAGAAAAGCTAAAAGGTACAATCAGCTAACTGGATCTCACAGACATATACAGACTACTTTACCCAGCAGTTACAAAGTATACACTCTCTTCTACACATATGGGATGTTCTCCAAAACAGACACATCTTAGGCCACAGAGCAACTCTCAACAAACTCCAAAACACTCCGATAATATATAGTATGTTCTCTGACCACCATGCCAGCATAAAAAAAAATTAACAACAAGAAGACCAAGGGAAAAAAAAGTTAATTACATGGAAACTGAATAGCCCTACTTAAACACCAAAACGTAACAGCAAACATAAAAAAAAATTCCTAGAATCAAACAAGAATGAAAAGACATCATACCAAAACCTCTGAGACACAGCAAAGGTAGTCCTCGGTGGTAAATTTACAGTAGTAAATGCATACATCAAAAAAAGGACAAAAGCGAAACATCTGCTACACAACTTGAACAAACATAAAAAGAGCCCAAAGCCACCAGAAGAAAGGACATAATGAAGATCATAGCAGAAATAAACACAACAGACAAATGAAAGGATTAACAAAACCCAAAGTTGGTTTATAAAAAGAACACACAAAAATCAACAAACCATTGGCCAAAGTGCATCTATGCAAAACCAATGGCAGGCATCATTCTTAATGGACAAAGGTTGAAAAAATTCCCCTTGAGAACAGGAACAAGACAAAAATGCCCTTTATACTATTTAACCTTGTGCTCAAAGTCATAGCTGAAGCAGTAAGGCAAGCAAAAAATAAGTAAAAGGTCTCTCAGTATGTAATGAAGAACTTAAATTGTCCCTATTTGCAGGTGATATGATAGCATAGAAGTTAAGTGCTACTGCTGCTAACCAAAAGGTTGACAGTTCAAATCCACCAGGTACTCCTTGGAAACTCTATGGGGCAGTTCTACTCTGTCCTATGGGAGTGCTGAGTCAGAACTGACTTGATGGCAATGTGTGGCAGTTGGTTGGTTACAAGTAGACAACACAGGGCACTCCACAGGGAATCTATTGGAAATAACAGAAATATTCAGCAGAAAAGCAGAACATGAAATAAACACTCAGGTGGGTATCTATACACCAATAAACAGAATGATGAAGGAAATTAAAATAATATATGCCATTTATAATGGCCCTTAAAATGATGAAATAATTAGGAATAAATCTAACCAGGGATGTAAAAGACCTATACAAAGAAAACCACAAAACTCTACTGCAAGAAACCACAAGAGATCTACATAAATGAAAAACATGCCATGTCCATGGACAGGCGGACTCACCATTGTGAAAATGACAATTCTATCCAAAATGATTTACGAATACAATGCAATCCTGATCCAACTACCAACAACATTCTTTAAAGAGGTGGAGAAACTTTTTAACTCTATAAGGAAAGTACAGAAACCCCAGATAAGTAAAGCACTACTGAAGAAGAAACAGATGGACTCACACACTATTTGATCTCAAAACCTACTATACAGCTACAGCAGTCAAAATACTCTGGTACTGCTACTATGCCAGATACATTAACCAATGGAATAGAATTGAGAACCCAGATGTAAATCCATCCATCTATGGTCACCTGATCTTCAACAAAGGTCCAAAGTTCATCAAATGGGGAAAAGACAGTTTTTTAAAAAAACAGTCTTGTCAAACCTGGATGTCATCTGCAAAAAAACAAAACAAGACCCATACATCACACCATTTACAAAAACTAATTAAAATAGATCGAACACCTAAACATAAAAACTAAAACCATAAAACTCATTGAAAAAAATAGGATAATACTAGAAGCCATAATACATCACATTAACAGGATACAAACCATAGCCAACAACACACAAACTCCAAAATATGAGCTAGATAACTGGGATCGTCCAAAAATTAAATATTTATGCTCATCAAAATATTTCACCAAAAGGGTAAAAAGAGAATCTACACACTAGGGAGAAAAAAAAAAGACCTACTACAAATTTGACAAAGATCTAATCCCTAAAGTCTGTAAGAAAATCCAAAATCCCCAAAACAAAAAGAAATATGAACAGACACTTCATCAACAAAGACATTCAAGCAGCCGAAAGAGATACATTTTCATTTCCCTAATCTAATAGCTAATAAAATAACCATTAGATTAAAAAAATAAAAAAAAAAAAACAAACTTAGTGCCATCAAGTCAATTCCGACTCATAGCAACCCTATAGGGCAGAGCAGAACTGCTCTCATAGAGTTTCCAAGGAGCACCCGGCAGAACTGCCAGTTTCTGGTTAGCAGCCATAGCACTTAACAACTATGCCACCAAGGTTTCCAGCTATTAGACTAGGGAAATGAAAATCAAATACACCACAAGATAACATCTCATACCATCTCATTCCAGCATTACTGGCAAAAATCACAAAAACAGAAAATAACTAATATTGAGAAGCTGCAGGGAGTTCAGAAGCTTTAAGCATTGTTGGTTGGACTGCAAAATGTTACAACCATTTTGGCAAACAATATTGTATGTCCTTAGAGAGCTAGAAGTAAAAACACCAAAAGATCCAGCTATCCCATCCTGAGGAATATATCCCAGAGAAATAATAGTTGTCACACTAACAAATATACGTATATTCGTGTTCACTGCAGCAAAAAGGTGGAAACAATCTAGATGCTCATCAACAGACAAACGGATAAACAGACTGTGGTGCATACATACAAAGTAGCATTACGCAACAATAAAAAACAATGAATGTGTGCAATACCTCATAACACATAGGAAACTGAAGACCATTATGATGAGTGAAAAGTCAATGACAATGTATGAGACCACTATTGCAAAAACTAATGAAAAGGTTTACAGATAAAAAGAAAAAAATCTTTCATGGTTACCAAGGAGGGGAGGGGTGGGAACAGAAAAACACTAGACAATAGATAAGCAATAACTCTGACCAAGGGTAAAGGCTTCTAATATCAGGGAAGTGAGTACAACTTGTAGAATGCAAGGTCACACAAGCTCCACAGATACATCCAAACCACCTGAGGGACTGAATTCCTAGGCTCAGGATGGTGGGGACCATGGTCTCAGGGAACATTTAACTCCATTGCACAGTTTATAAAGAAAATGTTCTCCATTCTACTTTGGTGAGTAGTGTCTGGGATCTTAAAAGTCTGTGAGAGGCACTCTAGGACACTCCACTGGTCTTACCCTTTGGAAACAGGGATGAATGAAGAAAACTCAAGAAGCAAAGGGAAAATTAGTCCAAAGGGCCAAGAGACCAAACAGACAATGGCCTCCAGTAGTCTGAATCCAGTACAACTAGATAACTCCTGGCTACTACCACTGACTGCTCTGACAGGGATCACAACAGAGGATCCCTTACAGAGCTGGGAAAATGGGGAACAAAATTATCACTCTTAAAGAAAACTAGATTTTCAATCTGAAAGAGACTGGGGAGTACTGTCCCAACATTTTGGGGGGACATAGTTCAGCTCCCAATGACAGAGACTGAGAGTACTGCCCCAACACATCCTCTTAGCTCTGAAATGAAGTCACACCTGATTTTTACCTTTCACCGAAAAAATGGACAGGCCCATTACACAAAATGAGACTGGGGCAAGAGTGAAAGAATAGAGGGGACAAGAAGGCTGGTAACAGGGAACCAAAGGTTGGAAAGGGAGAGTGGTCTTTTATGTTGCTAACTGGTGCCATGAAACATGTGCAGTAGCTGTTCAATGAGAAAGCATTTTGTTTTATAAACCTTCGCCTAAAGTCCGCCAAGCCAAGCCAAGTGCCATCTAGTCGGATCCGACTCATGGTGACCCTAAAGTAGAGTTAGAAAAATAAACAAATTAAAAACAAAAGAAAATAAAGTACTGTTGAAGATTTGTTGGCAGAAAGCCTCCCTGATACTGTGAAAAATGAGAAGATACCAATCCAAGATATTCATTGAACCCCTTATAAGACACATCGAAAAGAAAGTCAACAAGGCATATTATAATCAAACTCGACAAAATCAAAAATAAAGAGAATTTTAAGAGAGGTATGAAAAAAGAAAAGTCATCTACAAAGGAGAGTCAACAAAACTTACCTTGAACTACTCAACAGAAACCATGTATAAAAGGAGGCAATGAGATGATAAATATAAAGCCTTGAAGTAAAAAGCTGCCAGCTAAGAATTATATATCCAGTAAAACTGTCTCTCAAATATGATGGTGAAATTAGTACATTTCTGGATAAACAGAAGTTTAGGATATTTACAAAAAACAAACCAAAATTACAATCCTAAAGGGAGTCCTCTGATTAGAAAATCAGTTATATTGGTTAATAACACAAGACTAGAACATTGGACAGAACAATCAGATATCAACCTAGATAGGGAAATCACAAAAAAAAAAAATTCACAGTAAAACACTATAGAGAAACAGAAATGTCATTATGACAAGATGACAACCTTAAAACAAAAAAGAACTAAAAAATGTCATAGATCTTTCATATGGAGAGGATGTCAAAGTGATATATAAAAAAAAAAACTATTCTAAACTTACAGAACCATGAGTTAAATATTAAGGTAATCCCAAAGGAAACTAGCAATCCCACACATCAAAGAAAAAAAAAAGTTTAGTGAATACAAAATCAGCAACAATGAAAAAGATGAAAATACATGAAGACAAACGACAGAGAGCAGAAAATTAAGTGGAATAAAGAAAAACTCAAAAACTTTAAAAAGGCATAAAAAGGACAGCACTAAACTCATAATCAATCATCACGCTGAAAGTAAAGGGTCTGTATGCATCAATGAAGAGATGGAGAGTGAAAGAATGGATCAAAAAACATGATTAGTCTATATGCTGCCTGCAAGAGACACACCTTAAAGACACAAAGCAAAACTCAAAAGATGGAAAAATAGATAGCAAGCTAACAACTTTCAAAAAAGAACAGGACTTTTGATATTAATTACTGACAAAAAGACTTTAAAGTAAAAACTGCCACAATGGATACGGAAGAATGCTTTATAATAATTAAAATGTCAGTATTCCAGGAGGAGAGAACCATATTAAGCATTTATGCACACAACGTAAGGGTTCTAAAAGAAATAAAACTCCAACAGCATTGAATACAGAGATAGACAGCTCCACAATAATAGTAGGGGACTTCAATACACCACTTTTGGTGGAGGATAGAGCTTCTAAAAAGAAGCTCAATAAATAAATCATCACGGTGTCTTTACTGACAGATCCAAAAGAAAGTCGACAAGACATATTATAATCAAACTTGACAAAATCAAAGAGAATTTTAAGAGAGGCATGGAAAAAAGACAAGTCATCTACAAAGAAGCATCAATAAACTAACCTCAAACTACTCAATAGCAACCATGTACGTGAGGAGGCAATGGGATGATAAGTATAAAGCCTTGAAGGAAAAATACTGCCAGCTAAGTATTATATATCCAGTAAAACTGTCTCTCAAATATGATGGTGAAATATGTACATTTCTGGATAAACAGAAGTTTAGGGAATTACAAAAAAAAAAAAAAGCCAAAATTACAACCATAAAGGGAGCTGAACCATGTCCCCCAAAAATGTATGTAGCAATTTCAGTAGGCTGGTTCTCAGTATTGTGTCATGTTCTTGTATATTATATTCTGCCTCTATGATATTAAAGAGTGAGGATGGGCAGTGGTTGCATTAATGAGGCAGGACTCAATTTATAACACTGCATTGTACAATGAGGCAGTCTCTTGGGATATAACGGGAAGTCAGTCTTAGTGGGGTCTGAAGGCAGACAGAGCCAAGGGTACAGCACATCTTTTGGATCTCGGGTCCCTGCATCTCAGAAGCATCCAGTCCAGGGAAGACTGACAACAAGAACCTTCTTCCAGAGACAACAGAGAAAGCCTTACTCCACAGCTGATACTCTAAATTTGGACTCTTAGCCTACTTAACTGTGAGAAAATAAATTTCTCTTTCTTATAGCCATCCATTTGCAATATTTATGTTATAGCAGCACTAGATGACTAAGACAGACACAGAAGACCTAAATGCCACAATCAACCAACTTGACCTCATAAACATATCCAGAACACTCCACCCCAAAGCAGCCAAGTATATGTTCTTTTCCAACACACACAAAACATTCTCCAGAATACACCACATATTAGGCCGAAAACCATCAGCAACAACAAAAAACCCCAGTGCTGTCAAATTAATTCCAATTCATAATGACCTGAAAGTGAGACTTAACAGAACCTAAAGCATCAAAATATTACAAAGTAACTTTCCTGACCATCAAGCCATAAAAGTAAAAATTAATAACAAAAAAGCAAGGAAAAAAAATCAAACACATGGAGACCCAACATGACCTTGCACAAAAACTTCAGGGTTATATAAAAAATTAAGGACAGAATAAAGAAATCCACAGAATGAAATGAGAATGAAAACACATCCTAGCAGAACCTTCAGGACACAGCAAAAGCAGCGCTCAGAGGTCAATTTATAACAATAAATGCACACATCCAAAAAGAAGAAAGGGTGAAAACTAAAGCATTGACCTTAACCATATAATTAGAACAAGTAGAAAGAGAGCAGCAGAAGAAGCCCTTGAGCACCAGAAAAAAGCAAATAATAAAAATTAGAGTAGAATTAATGAAACAAAAAAGACAAAAACAATCATAAGTGTCAACAAGACCAACAGCTGGTTCTTTTTCTTCTTTTTTAATAGATTTTATTGTGATTTAAGTACAAATTCACAATCTGTATCAATCTGTCATATAACACCTGGAACTTTCATTGTTTTTCTACTCTAACTGCTCTCCCCTCCTTCTTGCCTTCCCCCCACCCCCGGGATAGCACACTCCCCCCTTTCATCCAGAACTTCTCATGTCACTTTGACCATAAAAGCTGGCTCTCTGAATAACAAAGAATAACAAGAGAGGAGGCAAATAACCTGAATAAGAAGTGAGATGGGTGGTATTACAACAGACTAAACTGAAAAGAATCATGACAAAATACTATAACAAATTGTGGAAACCCTGGTGACATGGTGGTTAAGTACTACAGCTACTAACAAAAAGGTCAACAGTTGAAATCTACCAAGTGCCCCTTGAAAACTATATAAGGCAGTTTTACTCAGTCCTATATGGTCACTATGAGTCGGAATCAACTACATGGCAAAGGGTATGTGTTATGACAAATTGTACTTCTATACATTTGAAAAATTAGAGGAAATGGACATATTTTTAAAACACACTACCTACCTAAACTAACACAAACAGAGGAAGGACAACTAAACAAACCTACAACAAATGAAGAGATTGAAAAGGTAGTTTAAAAATCTCCAACCAAAAAAGCCCTGGCCCTAATGGCTTTACTGGAGAATCCTTCCAATCGTTCAGAGAACAGTTAACACCATGACTACTAAACATATGTCAGTGCACAGATAAGGATGGAATGCTCCCAAACTCACTCTATGAAGCCACTATAACCATGACACCAAAACCAGGTTATGACACCACAAAAAAAGAAAATTACAGACCAATATCCATCATGAACTTAGATGCAAAAATCTTTAACAAAATTCTAGCCAAGAGAATTCAATTCCATGTCAAAAAAATAATTCACCATGACCAAGCGGGATTCACACCAGGTACGCAGGGATAGTTCAACTTTAGAAAAACAATCAGTGTAATGAATCACATAAATAAAGCAAAAGACAAGAACTACATGATCTTATCAACTGATGCAGAATAGGCATCTGACAAAATCCAACACCCATTCATGATAAAAGCTATCATCAACATAGGACCAGAAGGAAAATTCCTCAGCATAATAAATGGCATTTATACAATGCCAACTGCCAACATTATCTTAAATGGAGAGAGTCTGAAAGCATTCCTTCCCATTGAGAATGAGAACCAGACAAGGGTGCTCTTTATCACTACACTTATTCAACACTATTCAAAAGAGCAGTTAGGCTAAGAAAGGAAAGAAATGACATCCAAATTGGTAAGGAAGAAATCAAAGTATCTCTATTTGCAGATGACATGATCTTATACACAGAAAACCCTAAAGAAGCCACAAAAAAAAAACTACTGGAACTAACAGAAGAGTTCAGCAAAGTATCAGGATACAAGATAAACACAGAAACATCAGTTAGATTCCTCTACACCAACAAAGAGAATACAGTAGATAAAATACTTAAGAACACATCTAACCACAGATGTAAAAGATGTAATGTACAAAAAGAAAACTATAAGACACTACTGCAAGAAACCAAAAGAGATCTACACAAGCGGAGAAACATATCTTGCTCACGGATACAATCAACATTGTGAAAATGTCTATACTACCCAAAGCGATCTATATATACAATCCAAATTCCAATAGCATTTTTTAATGAAATAGAGAAATAAATCAACTTCATACAAGAAGGGAAAAGACCACAGATAAGTAAAACATTATTGAAGAAGAACAAAGCAGGAAGCCTCACACTACCAGACTTTAGAATCAATTATACTGCTACGGTAGTCAAAACGGCCTGATACTGGTACAAAAGATACACAGACCAATGGAACAGAACTAAGAATCCAGACATAAAATCATCCACCTACAAGCAGCTGATATTTGACAAAGGTTCCAAGTCCATTAAGTAGGGGAAAGAATAGTCTCTAACAAAAGGTATTGACATCACAGGATATGAATCCTCCAAAACTGAAACAAGGTCACACCCCGCACCATGTACAAAAACTAACACAAAGTGCATCACAGACCTAAATGTAAAATCCAAAATGATAAATATCATAGAACAACAACAACAAAAAAATAGGAACAATGCTAGGAGCCCCAATAATACATGACATAAACAGAACACAAAACACTATGAACATCGCACAAATACTAGAAGAGAAATTAGATAACTGGGGAGCTTCTAGACATCAAACACTTATGCTCATCCAAAGACTTCACCAAAAGATTAAAAATACAACCTACAGACTGGGAAAAAATTCTTGAACACAACAAATCCAGTCAGCATCTAACATCTACAGAATACTGCAATACCCTCAACAGTGCAAAGACAAATAACCCAATTTTAAAATGGGCAAAGGATATGAACAGGCACTTCAACAAGATATTCAGGTCACTAACAGAAGAGGAAATATTCACAATCATTATCCATTACAGAAATCGAAATTAAACTACAAGTAGATACCATGTTACATCCTACAACCCCCCCCCCCCCCGCAACAAGCATGGCATTAATCCAACAAATACAAAGAAAATAACTGCTGGCAAGGTTATGGAGAGACTGAAACTTATGCACTGCTGATGGGAATGTAAAATGGTAAACCACTTTGGAAATTGGTTTGGCATTTCCTTAAAAAGCTAGAAATAGAACTACCATACAATCCAAGAATCCCACTCCTTGGAATATATCCTAGAAAAACAATAGCCCTCACATGATCAGACATACGCACACTCATGTTTACTACAGAAGCAACCTAGGTGCGATCTAAGCAGCAGCAATTGGTCCCAACCCACCTGGAGCACTGGAGAATGAGGAACACCAAAGACATAAGAAAATATGAGTCCAAGAGACAGAAAGGATCACATAAACCAGAGACTACATTAGCATGAGACTGGAAGACCTAGATGGTGCCTAGCTATCACCAATGACAGGGAACATAACAAAGAGTCTCTGATAAAGAAAAGGGAATCAGGGATTCAGAACTCAAATTCATGTAAAAACACAAGGCATGACAGAGACTTGACAGATCCTGAAAAATATGGGCCCCAGATTCTGTTTTAGCACAGAACTAAAACCATACCTGAAGCTAACTCTTCAGTCAAAGATGAGACTGGACATAAAATGATACTAGTGAAGAGTATGCTTCTTAGCTCAAGTTGATATTTGAAACTAAATCGGCAGCTCCTGTCCAGAAGCAAGATGACACGGTGGAAAGGGACAGGAGCTCACTGAATGGACATGGAAAATATAGGGTGGAGAGAAGGACTGTGCTTCATCAATGTAGGGAGAGCAAGTACCACCACATAAAGGAGTGTATAAGTTTTTGTATGAGAAACTGAGTGTAAAGTTTCACTTAACAATAAAAAAAAATTCAGAAAGGTATAAAATGAAAAGCTTAGGTCTCCCCTCACCCACCCTATCCTTTAGTGCCACTCATCGAGAGAGAAACATTGTAAATAGTTTCTTATGATTTCTGAAGGAGTTTATAAAAATCTGTACAAATCAGTTGTTGAGAAGATTCTGACCCATGGCAAGCACACATGTTTTGCACTAGAACTGGTCTCCACAGGGTTTTCAATGGCAGATGTTTCTAGAAGTACATCACCAAGCCTTTCTTCCAAGGCATCTGTGGACAACTTGAACCTTCAATCTTTCAGGTTTTCTCCTGTTCTAACAAGACTCAGGAGAGCACTAGCATTGAAAAACAAAAAATCCTCAATCAAGGAGATGACTAATCTACATATGGTGGATCTTCCTGAATATTTAATAAATCTAGTAATATAACTGAAGATCTTCTGCTTCTTGTTTGTGTCACTGTTAACTGATGAACCCAGTACTGCTTTTTCACACATTTCTCCCTTGCCTGTTCCTAACACAGAACTATAAACACTAAAAATTCACTTTCCTGGCTCCCTCTACAGTTAAGGATAATCGTAACACAGTTCGGCCAAATGAAATTTTACAATTGCTTGGGGAAAGCTACTACATTCCTGATAAAAGAGGCTTCCAGATACACTACCTTGTCACTACTGAAAAACAAAACCCAGTGCCATTGAGTTAGGTCTGACTCACAGTAACCCTATAGGCCAGAGTAGAACTGATCCACAGAGTTTCAAATGAGTGCCTGGTGAATTTGAACTGTTGACCTTTGGTTAGCAGCTGTAGCACTTAATCACTACGCCACCAGAGTTTCCTGTTACTACTGAACTACTCAACAAATGCCGCGTCTCTGTCTTCAGATTTCCAGCTGCACAGGAAAACTCAACTCACATTTTGTGTCAGTCACTGTTTACATCTGTTATGGTCAGGTGAAAGCTTTCCTAACTGAAACTACATTCAGCACCACTGCTTGTTAACCAAAAGCACCCTCTTCCAAAAATATAATTTGTTGTACAAAAACCAGACACATCTAAACAAGTTATCACCGATAATCAAACACTGTTCTTAAAATAACATGTATTAGGTATTTTAAAATTATCAATTACAAATACTCATTCTGGAAACCCTGTTGGTGTGCTGGTTAAGTTGTACGGCTGCTAATCAAAAGGTCAGCAGTTCAAATCTGCCAGGTGTTCCTTGGAAACTCTGCTTTGTCCTATAGATTGCTGTGAGTCAGAATCTATATGACAGCAAGAAGATTTGCTATGGGTATTCTAGCACGTTTGGTAACTGCCAAAAGGTTTAAAGAAAATAATCCATATTCGCAAACATCCAGATATAACCTACCAGTAAGATATCACTGTTATTTCCATCTCAGTTTTTTAATATGCATTTATAAAATTTTTAAAAATGAGATTATAAGGAATAGAGTCTTGAATTCAACTCTGAGTCAGCACTCCAATGACTTTTCCATGTCATTAAAGATGCTTCTAAAATATTTCAAAAGCTTAAAATATTTCATAGCATGATTATCATATGGTTTAATTTAATAGATTTAAACAATGAGAAACACTTAAGTTGTTTCATCCTTTTTGCCAGTCTAAATAGTATTGCAATAAGCATAACTGGAACTAAGTATTCTTGTGCTATCTCTAATCTTTCCTTTTTTGGTAAAGTATATAGTTCATTGTTCTTTTAGATGTCTTTTTTTAATTGTTCTTATTTTGTTGTACTTCCCAACTCAATTAAGTGTACCATTTAGTGACATATATCACATTCTTTGAGTTACGCATCCATTCTTACCCTCCGTATTGAGCTGCTTCTCCCCCAGTAATATAAATTCACTGCCTCCTAAGGGATCTGTCTAATTTTCTGAGTTGCCATTGTTAATTTAATCCCATAGATAGTTCTTAAAAGAACATAATGTACAAGGTAGACATTTTTGACTAGGGAGGCTCAACTATCGCGTGGTTGTAAGGCTTTAGAGGATATTTTTGATTTAAGGTTGAAAGATTATCTGAGTGCAATAGTTCTGGGCATGCATCTAGTCTGAAGGGCTCCAGAAAATCTGGATTCCCTGAGAATCTGAAGTTCTGTTCTGTATTTTCACCTACAGATTGACCTACAGAAGCTTTGATCAAAATATTCAGTAGTGGTAGCCAGGCATTTTCAGTTCTGGTCTCATGGGAAAGGAGGCAGTTAATCACGAGGCAATTAGCCACTTACCCCCTATCCTCCTCCTATCCCTCACTCTCCTTCTTCCTCTGTTGGCCCAGGAACCAACCAACCAATCCACTATCGTCAAATCAATTCTAACTCATAGTGACCCTATAGGTCAGAGTAGAACTGCCCCATAGAGTTTCCAAGGACCGCCTGGCAGATTTGAACCGCCGATCTTTTGGTCAGCAGATGTAGCACTTAGCCACTATGCCACCAGGGTTTCCTTGGCCCAGAAAAATAAAAAACACCAAACCAAAATTTCTGTTGTTGAGTCAGCGCCAACTCATAGCAACTCTATAAGTAGACATTAAATATTAAATATAGATTCTTGAATATTAAATATATATTTAATGTAAATATTAAATATAGACATCAAATACACCCTGAATGACCACTTTCAAGCTTTTAAGACCCCAGCCACTATGCTCTGAGCTAAGAGGTAGAAGAACAGCCCTAAAACTGATACCAGTCCAATTAACTGGCATGTCCTATGAAACTGTCACTATTTTCTGAGGCTATTTCCGTAGAAGTGGTATTACTGGATCAAAGCGTCAACCCTTTTCAAACATTCAACACATCTGCCAAAGTGCTTTCCAGAAAAACTGAATCAACTTATAATTCTACCTCTTGTGAATACAAATAATGTCTTCTCACACCCTTACAAGTACCAAATACTGCCTTTTTTTTCTTTTAGACAATTCAAAAGGTCAAAATGCTGTAACTTACTCTTTCATTTTAAATTTACTTTTCTTTCACTACTAGGAGAATGGCTTTTTAAAGATACTTACACTTGGTTTAGCTGGCTGGCTAAGATCATTTACGTTGAATTTTTAGTGAATTATCACTTTTTTAAAGTGTCAGTGTTCTTTATATATTATAGGTGCTCTTGATGTACTTGTTCCAAGTATTTTGCTTAAGTATATCATTTGGTTTTTCATAATATACATTATTTATTTTAATATAATCAAATCTATAATCTTTCATCCTTGCTTTATAAAATAGGGATGGTTTCACATCATGACAGCCACATTTTAGGAAAGGATATTTGAAGAAATTATATTTTTAAATTCTTACTATCTTTCAAAAGGGCCATATAATCCAAAGACTAAATCAGCATGAGACCAGAAGAACTACATAGTGCCCAGTCACCACCAATGACTGCCCTAGCAGGGAGCACAACATAGAGTCCCTGAGGTAGCAGGAAAAAAAATGAGTATGCACAACTAGAACTTTTTATTAAAAAGATCCAACTTGATGGTCTGACAGAATGGAGGGTCCCAGAAGACACAGTTCTAGGATTCTCTGTTAGCACAGAGTTGAAACCATTCCTGAAGCCAACATTTCAGAGACTGGATTAGACTATACGACATAAAACAACACTGGTGGAAAGTGTGCTTTCTGGCTTAAGTAGATAACATGAGGCTAATTGAAAGACTCCTGTCCAGAGGCAAGATGAGAAGGAAGAAGACAGAAGCTGGCTGAACGGACATGGTAAATACAGGGCGGAAAAGAGAAGTGTGCTCTCACAGGGTGGGGAGAGCAGTGTAGCACTGTGTGCATGCAAGTTTTTGTATGGCAAACTAACTTTGACCGTAAACTTTCACTTAAAGCACAATAATTTTTTTTAAATGTCACTATCTTCCTTACAGTCAAAATGAAAAATCAACACAGAACAGTAAATATTCCACCAAACATTTAAATCTCCTATCCCAGGCTTTGACCATTCACATACCTGCTTGTAACAATGATCACATCCTCAGAGATGGTCGCCATTTCCTTGATGGTAAGGTAGCACATTCTTCTCAATGTTTGCTGAAAATTTATAAAAGCAATAGATTATACATAAATAAATGGCTTTTTAAAGTGTTTGAAATAAAAACCCCAAGGACATATATTTAGGAAGTGATTCTTTAAAATATATATATATATCATCCAAATCAAGTGTAAGACATTATGTTGAGAGAAATCAGTCAGCTGCAAAAGGAAAAATATTGTATGATACCATTATTATAATGACTTAAGAAAGGACTTATGCACAGAAGAAAATACTCTTTGATGGCTACAAGGGTGGGAAGGGAGGAAGAGGGGAATTCATAGATTGCCAATAGGAATTTGGTTAGGTGAATGGGGTGACAGAACGCAGTAAAAGACAGGTCAACACAACTGGGCTACACCACAAGCTGAATGGTTTTCTAAATTCAACCTGGACTATACCACAAGCTAAATGGTTTTCTAAATTCAACCCACTATTTCAAAGCAGAGAGTAGCAGGGACAAGGTTCTGAGGACTATGTTTTCAGGGGGCATGCAGGTCAACTGGCATAACTAGTTTTTTTTCCAAGAGAGTTGTCTGCCCCCCACACTGGTGAGTGGCATTTGGGGTCTTAAAAGGTAGCCAGCTGATATCTAAGGAACATCAATTGGTTCCAACCCACCAGAAACAGATGACAACTGAGAACATCAAAGACACAAGGAAAAAGGAGCCCAGGAGGCAGAAAGACCCATACAACTTGGAGACTACATCAGTATGAGACCAGAAGAACCAGATGGTGCAAAAACAGACCTGATACGGGACACAATGTAGAGTCCCCGATGCAGCATGAGAAAAAGGGGTGTGCAGCCCTAGAACTCTATTAAAAGACCAGACTTGGTGGTCTGGAAACCTGGAGGTTCCCCTGAGAACATTGCCCCTGGACTTGCTGCTAGCCCAGAGCTTAAACCAGTACTGAAGTCAACACTTTAGATAAAGAATGGACTGGGGACACAGAGTGATGCATGTGGTGTGTGTACTTTACAGTTTAATATGTATATATGGTTGTCCTACAGTTTCTTTTCAGAGGGGAGAGGAGAGTGCAGAGAAAAGGGGACAAGTATTAGTTTAGCGGATACTGGAAATAAACAATGACAAAGAAAAGCATGCTGTCACAGGATGAGGAGAGCAGATGGTGTTACACAGAGGCAGTTATTTGGGGTTTTATATGGAAAATTGACTTGGATTGTAAACTTTCACTTAATCACAATAAATTTTTTTTTTCAATTTATCCACCCAAAATATGTTTAAAAATATCCATAAGGAAAAATATTAAGAATACTACTACTTCTTAAACACAAACAGTTGAGGCACTGACACATGGGAAAACAAATAGGTAAAAACTTAAAAATTCAGACAACCACATGGGTCTTTCTATGCCCAGTGCCATCGAGTCGGATCAGATAAGAAGACCCAAACTGAGACTCTGATAGCATTTACAATATACTGAGCCTAAAGATACACATTCTTCAAAGTGTTAAAAGCTTGTCCTAAAAAACGCATTTTAAAAATTCCTTTAAAATATACATGGAGAGATATGCAGACTGTACTTTCCTCAGCTCAGTGTATACGGATATTTCTTCTGAATCCTAGACGATTTACAATTAGATAAGCAACTTCTACTTTCAGTTACCATCTCTACTACTCACTTCTAAAAGGCTATCTCTATCCAAAATATGTACTAAAAAAAGAATAATAAAGCTTCATCTATCCTCTCTGACACACATGGCTCTCTGACTTATCCATACACTGCGGACAGTGGTCAAACACCAGCTGGTCTAAGATCCTCATTCCCTACCCAGTGACTTGAAATTTCTTGTAAGTAGAGAGACCCAAATAAACCAGACCCAACTCTGGAGCCCAAAATATGGAGAGACTCTGGTAGAAACTACCAAGTCCAACAAAGAAAAAAGAAGGGCATAAAGATCCTGTTTGATTAAACATGTAAAAACAAAAAAAGAAAAAGTCCTACCCCGAGAAGGAAAACATTGAGAAAACATCTAGAGTCTAGTAGATCAAAGCACTGACTTCTGGGACATTAAAAGGCAAGGACTTGAAATTATGTAGGAGGCAAGTAATCTCAGGAAAACAGTGCCTATGAGGAAAAGGGATGACAAGTACAGAAAAACTTCCCAACTCAAACTGTTAAGCCAAGTGTCGTCGAGTTAAGGCAAGCATTATCCAAATACGTAACACAGGGGAAAAAAAAACTACACATCAGTATGTTTCATAATTTTAAAAAATAAAACCAAACGTTCCTATGTGAAATGATTAAGTAATCAATTACTAGCTGAAAGTTTCACAGTATGAACCCATCCCAGGACAACTTGGAAAACGGGCCCAGCTGTTTCTCAAAGGTCTCCACCTTGAAAATCCTATGAAGCAGCTCCACTCTGTACAAATGGGGTCACCATCAGTTGGAACTGACTCAACAACAACTAGCAACATAAAATAACACGTTTTTTTTCCCAAAAACATTAACAGTGCTTACATTTTAAAACAAATCAATGCATTTCACCATATTACTATATCAAAAAAGAAAAATCAGGAGGCGGGGCCAAGCTGGTGGAGTAGACAGACACATCTCACCACCCCTCTAACAACAAAGACCCCAAAGAACAAATGAATCCAGTACATATGACATCTTAGGAGCCTTGAACATCAAACGGAATGTTGAGAAGATGGACTGAGCAAAGAGAGAGAACAGTGCCAGAAGTACATATGCTTCTAAGAAACTGACCCGCCAGGAAGCAGCCATGGCCACTTAATGAGACTAGCATGGTGGTGACTGGAGAATCCACTCAGGCCTCTGGAACCAGTGAGGGACAGCACCAGATTATCAAAAGCTAAGTTGTTGCATGCAACCTACTGCATACATCCAAATCTTTTCTTCATATGGACCTGCATCCTTTCTTCCAATGCTCCCTCCTCCCTTCTCTGAACTGTGCCCAGTGCTGGAGTTTGAGGCCATTAACTAAACCAGAAGTAGGTCTCTTCAAGCCCACTCTGAGCCACTCTTCCCCATTTATTTTCTGCACTGTGCCTGGCTCTAGCATCTGACACCATTAACCGAGCCAGAAGTAAGAATCCTTAAGCCTGCCCTAAGCCATTCTCTGAGACTCTGAGGGGCAGTTAGCAAACTTGGGGAAGGAGGGATAAAGAAAAATTTTTTTTTGTACAGACTCCCCTAAGCTGGGAAACCAGTACAGAAACTGTACCTTAACATAGATTCAAACATAAGGGGATACACCAACCTCACAGGCACTCACGGATGGCTGTTAAACCCCTGACTTTACAGCAGCTGCGGTCACACACCTGTGCCTATACCAATCACCCCTACCCATCTAACACAGCAGGCAAGAACCTGCATCACACATTCAGAAACTGACCACTGGGACACTAGGACAGAATCAGTACAAGAAAAATAAACTGCACATTTTTTAAAAAAGAAGATAGAACACAATAGGCAAACACACTATAAATAACTACAATTTACTGATGACTTGGAAACAGCAGTCCATATTGAAGCACGTAAGACTCCAAAACAAAGAATCAAATTTTCCAAAGGAAGAGAACTCCCTGGAATTATCAGAGGTGGAATACAAGAGATAAATATTGAGAACCCCTCAAGAGATGAGAAAGGAGATGAGGCAAAATGCAGAAAATTAGTAATAAAATAATAGAATTAGACAACTCAGTAGAAAGTCAAAGGAGTAGAATTTAGGCAATGCAAATCCAAATAGTGAGGCTGAAGATAAATCACATGATAGACATCAACATATTTGAGGAAAAATCAGAAAAAGGAATTTAAAAAAAACCAAGAAACACCAAGAATTATGCGGGAGTCCATGAAGATAAATAATCCACGAACATACCAGAATGGTGGGGAGAAGGGGCATAGTGGAGAACGCAGAGAGAATTGAAGATTTCTTAACAGAAAACTTCCCTGGTATCATCAGAAATGAAAAGAAAACTATCCAGGACGCTCATCAAAATCCACACAGGGTAGATCCCAAAAGAAAGACATCAAGCCATATTATAATCAAATGAGCCAAAACTAAACATAAGGAGACACTTTTAAAAGTGGCTAGGGATAAACAAAAAATAACTTACAAAGGAAAATCTAAGACTAAGCTTACATTACTCAGTAGAAACCATGAAGGCAAGAAGGCAACAGGATGACATACACAAAGCCTTGACGGAAAACAATTGCTAGCCAAGAATTATATATCCAGCAAAACAGTCTCTCAAATACGATGGTGAAATTAGGACATTTCCAGATAAAGAGAAATTTAGGGAATTTGCAAAAAACAAAACAAAAAACTACAAGACATAAAAACAGAGTCCTTTCGTTAGAAAAACTACACCAACCCAAGACTAGAACAAGAAACAGAGGAACAGATATCAACCAAAATAGGGGAATCATGAAAATAAATCACAGGCAAAACACAGAACACAGGGAAACAGAGATTTCACGTAAACATTTTAATAAAAAGAGACCCGAAAGAAAATATAGTCACACATCTTTCACGTAGAGAGGAAGTCAATGCAATATAAAGAAATTAAAGATGATTAAATTCAGAAAAATAAGAGTAAATATTAAAGTAACCACAAAGGAAACTATCAATCTTATGCATCAAAGAAAAAACAAGATCATGAAGCCTCAGCAAATACAAAACCATCCACATCGAAAAATATGAAAAGAAAATACATAAAAAAGACTCACCACAGAAATTTAAATAGCACAAAGGAGTTGTCTGCAACACACACAAAAAAGACATCAAAAGTGACAGCACTAAGTTCATACCTATTAATAATTATGCTGAACACAAAGGGGCTAAATGCACCAATAAAGAAACAGAGAGTGGCAAACTAGATTACACAACATGACCCATATGTGCTGGGGAAAAAAATGTATCAGGCTAATGACATTCAAAAAAGAGTAGAAGTTGCAATATTAATCGCTGATCAAATAGACTTCAGAGTTAAATCCAACACACTGGATGAGAAAAGACATTATATAATGATTAAAAGCAAAATACTCCAGGAGGACTTAGAACCATATTAAATATCTACACATCTAACAACAGGGCTCCAAAATACATAAAAACAAGCACTCTCTGCATTGAAAATAGAAACAGATAATTCCACAATAACAACAGGAGACTTTGACACACCACTCTCAGTGAAGGACAGAATATCTAAAAAAAAGCTCAGTAAAGACAAGGAAGATCTAAATGCCACAGTCAACCAACTTGACCTCACAGACATGAAGAAAACACTTCACCTAACACCAACCAAGTGTACTTTCTTTCCCAATGCACACAGAACATTCTCCAGAATAGACCACATATCAGGCCATAAAGCAATCCTCAAAATTCAAAGAACTGAAATATTACAAAGTATCTCTTCAAACCATAAAGCATCTTTTCCAACCACAAAGCAGTAACAGAAAAAAGAAAGAAAAAAGCCAAACACGTGGAAACTGAATACTACTTTGCTCAAAAACGACTGGGTTACAGAAGAAATCAAGGATGGAATAACAAAGTTCATAGTTATCAGATGAGAATGAAAACACAACCAACCAGAATCCAGGCGGCAGAGCAAAAGGAGTACTCAGAGGTCAATTTATCTCAATAAATGCACACAATCCAAAGAGAAGAAATGGCACAAATCAAAGAATTAACTCTACAACACAAACAACTTTAAAGGGAGCAGGCAAAAGAATCCCTCAGGCACCAGAAGAAAGCAAATACTAAAAATCAGAGCAGAAGTAAATGACATAGAGAGTAGAAAAATGATTGAGAGTTAACAAGGCCAAAATATGCTTTTTGGAACAGATCAACAAAATTGATGAACACTGGTCAAACTGAAAAAAGAAAAGCAGGAGAGGAAGCAAATAACTCAAATAAGGAATGAGATGAGCAATACTACAACAGACTCAACTGAAATTAAAAGAATCATAACAAAATACTATGAAAAATTGTATTCTAACAAATCCAAAAACCAAGAAATGAACAAATTTCTAGAAACCTATCATCTACAAAAACTAACAAATAGAACAATAAACCCAAAATGAGGTAGAAAACATTATTTTAAAACTCCCAAATAAAAAAAGCCCTGGCCCTGATGGTTTCACTGAACAATTCTACCAAATTTTCAGAGAAGAGTGAACACCACCATTACAAAAGGTATTTCAGAGCACAAAAAAGGATGAAATATCCCCAAATTCGTTCTATGAGGCCAGTATTAACTCTGATACCAAAACCAGGTAACCACCACACCAGACAGAGCCACTGAGTCAGTACAACTCACAGCAACCCTTGAGGTAGGAATAGAACTGCCCTGCAGAGTTTCCAAGGAGCACCTGGCAGATCTCAACTGCTGACCTTGTGGTTAGCAGGCATAGCACTTAACCCACTAAGCCACCAGGGTTTCCTAAAACTAGGTAAAGACAGCACACACACAAAAAAAAGAGAATTAAAGACCAATATCTCTCATGAACTTAGATGCAAAAATACTCAACAAAATTCTAGCCAATAGAATTAAAAAATACATTAAAAAAAAATAATTCACCATTAACAAGTGGGATTCATATTAGGAATGCAAGGATAGTTCAACATTAGAAAAACAATTAATGTAATCAACCATCAACCATGTAAATAAAAGACAAGAACCACTAATTTTTTTATTGTGATTAAGTGAAATTATACAATCCTAATCAATTTTGCATGCCCACCTGTCTGCAACTCCATCTGCCCTCCTCACCCAGTGACAGAATAATTCTCCTTTGCACTCTATATTTCTAGTGTCCTGTTAATGAGCACCTGTCCCCTCCTCTTTATCCTCTTCTCTCCCATCTAGAAAGAAACCAGTAGAGCAGCCTTCTATAAGTGTACAAAAGAAAAAAAAAGAAAAACCCACTGGCGTCAATACAGGTCCGACTCATATGTCCCTATACGTCAGAGTAGAACTGCCCCACAGAGTTTCCAAAGAGCACCTGGAAGATTTGAACCACTGACCTTCTGGTTAGCAGATGTAGCACTTAGCCCACTATGCCACCAGGATTTTCCTATAAGTGTATAGAACCATAAAATATACACATCATCTGATCACTCTGTGTCCCTGAGTCCAGTATATTTTTGTCTGAAGAGTTGATTTTGGTATTGGTGTCTGGTCAGGGCAGCAGCAAGTCTAGGGATAATGTTCTCCAGGGACCCTCCAGACTGTTGGACCATCAGTTGTGGTCTTCTAGTAGCATTCTTGAGCTGCACCACTCTCTTTCTCATGTTGCCACAGAGACTCGACATTATGTACCCCATCACGGCTGCCTTCAGTGGTAGCCAGTGAACATCTGGTTCTTCTGGTCTCATGCTGATACAGTTTCCCACTTATATGGGTCTTTCTGTCCCCCGGGCTCTTTTTTCCTTGTGTCTTTTTTATTCTCCATCACTATCTGTTCCAGATGAGTTGGGACCATTTGGTGTACCTCAGATAGCTTGCTGGCTTTTAAGACCCCAGATGTCACTCAGAGTGCAGAAGACTGTCTTAGCAAAAAACTAGTTGTGCCAACTGGCCTCAATGTCCCCTAAAAACATAGTCCTCAGACCCCCATCCTTGCTTCTCTATCCTTTGAAATACTGGGTTGAGTTTAGAAAACCTTTCAGTCTATGGTGTAGTCTAGTTATGTTGATCTGCTCTTTACTGTGTGCTGTCACTGCTTTCACCTAACCAAATTTCTATCTATCTAATCTAAGACCAACCCTCTCCCTCCCTCCCCACTCTTGTAACCACCAAAGAGTCTTTTCTTCTGTACATAAGTCTATTTTTAAGTCCTTACAACAGAGGTCTCATACAATACTTGTCCTTTTGCTGCTGACTGATTTCACTCAGTATAATGTCTTCTAGTTGAAATCAGTTTATAAGATGCTTCCTAAAATCATCATTGCTCTTTTTCACTACATAGTGTTCCACTGAGTATATGTACCATAGCTTGTTTATCCCTTCATCTGCTGATGGGCACCCAGGTTGATTCCATCTTTTTGCTGTTGTGGACAGTGCTGCAATAAGCATTCATGAGCAAGCATCTGTTCATATGACCACCTTTATTTCTGTAGGATGTATTCGGAGTGGCAGGACTGCTGGATCATATTGTATTTCTATTTTCAGCTTTTTACAGACGTGCCAAATTGCTTTCCAAAGAGCTTGTGCCATTTTGTATTCTCATCAGCAGTCTAGGAGAGTTTCAATCTCTCTGCAGCCTCTTAGTATTTGTTGTTTTGTGTTTTTTGGATTATGGCCAACCTTGTTGGGATGAGATGGTATCTCACTGTAGTTTTGATTTAGATTTCTCTATAGCTAATGATCGTGAGCATTTCCTCAGTTATCTTTTAGCTTCCCGGATATCTTCTTTGGTGAAGTGTCTGTCCATCTCCTTTGCTCATTGCTTAATTGGACTATTTACCTTTTTCTTGTTAATATTTTGTGGCACTTTGTAGATTACGGAAATCAGACATCGATCCAACATGTAGCTGCCAAATATTTTTTCCCATTCTGTTGGCAGTCTTTCAACTCTCCTGATAAAGTCTTCGGATGAGCCTTAAGCATTTAAGTCATAATAGTTCCCACTTATCTATTTTCTCTTCTGCTGTTCGTGCATTGTTGATCAGATTTTGTAGTCCATCTAAGCCATGCATTAGAACTTCCATTGTTGACCCTATTTTTTCTTGCATGATCTTTGTTTTAGGTTTGATAATTAGGTCTTTGATCGATTTTGAGTTAATTTTTGTGTAAGGTGTGAGACATGGGTCTTGTTTCAGTTTTATGCAGAGGGATATCCAATTTTGCCAAAACCATTCATTAAAGACACTGTTTTTACCCCAGTTTACGACCTTTGGGCCTTTGTTGAATATCAGCTGTTCATAAAAGGATGGAGATATTTCTGAGCTCTCGATTCTGTGCTATTTGTCTATATGCCTCTTTTTGTACCAGTACCAGGCTGTTTTAACTACTGTGGCAGTGTAATACATTCTAAGGTAAGGCAGTGTGAGGCCTCCCACTGTGTTCTTCTTCTTCAGTAGTGCTTTACTTATTCAGGGTTTCTTTCCTTTCCAAAGTTGGTGATCTGTTTCTTTATCTCATTAAAAAATGACACTGCAGTCTGAATTGAGATCACATTGTATATGTAGATCACTTTGAGTAAAGCAGACATTTTTACAATGTTAAGTCTGCCTATTCATGAGCAAGGTAGGTTTCTCCACTTACATAAGTCTCTTTCAGTTTCTTGCAGTAAGGTCTTGTAATTTTCTCTGTATAGGTCTCTTATTTCTCTGGTTAGATTTATTCCTAGGTATCTGATCTTCTTGGGGGTTATAGTAAATGGTTTTGATTTGATGATTTCTTCTTCAATGATCTCTTTGTTGGTGTAAAGGGATTTTACTGATTTACTTATGTTTATCTTGTATCATGAGTCAGATCTGACTCAACAGCACTTGGCTTGGATCTTGTATCTTGACAATTTGCTGAACTCTTCTATTAGTTCCAGTAGTTTATTTAGGGATTCTTTACGGTTTTCTATATGTATGATCATATCATCTACAAATAGGGATATTTTTACTTCTTTGCTGATGCAGTTGTATTTCATTTCTTTGTTTTGTCTAATTGCTCTGGCTAGAACCTCCAGCACAATATTGCAAAGAAGTGAAAGAACCATTTAATTTTATCGACCGATGCAGAAAAGGCATTTGACAGAGTCCAATGCCCATTCATGTTTAAAAAAACTCTCAGGAAAACAGGAATAGAAGGGAAATTCCCCAACAGAATAAAAGGCATTCATGCAAAGCCAACAGCCAACAACATCCTCAATGGAGAGAGTCCGAAAGCATTCCTCTTGAGAACAGCTGCCAGACAGGGTTCCATATTGCCACTACTTTTAGTCAACATTGTGATGGAGATTCTAGTCAGAGCAATTAGACAAGATAAAGAAATAAAAGGCATCCAAATTGGTATGGAAGAAGTAAAAGTATCTCTATATGCAAATGATATGATGTTATACACAGAAAACCTACAGAATTAAAAAAAATTACCGAAACTAATAGAGGAGCTCAGCAAAGGATCAGGATACAAGGGCATTTACTATAGCCCCCAGGAAGATAAAATACCTAGGAGTAAATCTATCAGACTTTAGAACCTACTATACTGCCACAGTAGTCAAAACAACCTGGTACTGGTACAAAAACAGATACACAGAGCAATGGGACAGAACTGAAAATCTAGATATAATATCATCCAACTACACACAAAGAAAATTAGAAGACTCTAAGAAACCAAAAGAGACTTGTGTAAGCAGAGAAATCTACCTTCCTCATGGATAGGAAGACTTGACTATTCTACCCAAAGAGATCTATGGATACAGTGCAATCCCAACATAAATTCCAATGTCATGGTTTAATGAGATGGAGAAACAAACCACAAAATTGATATAGAAAGGAAAGAAGCCTCAGATAACTAAAGTATTTCTGAAAAACAACAACGTAATAGGCCTCAGTCTACCTGACTTTAGAACCTATTATACTGCCATGATAATCAAAACAGCCTGGTACTGCTACAAAAACATATGTATAAGTCAACGCAAAAGAATCAAAAGTCCAGATATAACGCCACCCACCTGTGAGAAGCTGGTATTTGACAAAGATGTGAAGTCCGTAAACTAGGAAAAGGCAGTCTCTTTAATCCAAGAAAGGGGCCACATAAATCAGAGACTACATCAACACGAGATCAGAATAAGTAGATGGTGCCCGCCTACCTATCCTGAATGACTCCCCTTACAGGGAACTCAACAGAGTCCCTGATGGAGTGGGTGAAATGTAGGGTAAAGACCTCAAACTCTGGTAAAAAGACCAGACTTGTCAGTCTGATAAACTGGAGGATCCCTGAAAGACAGGAACCCTGGACTCTGCTAACCCAGAAATGAAACCACTTCAGAAGCCAGCTCCTCAGGCAAAGACTGAGCTGGTCTATAAGAAATAAAATGATACTAGCAAAGACTGTGCTTCTCTGCTTAAGTAGATGTAGGAGACTAACTGGGCAGCTCCCACTGGGAGGAGAGATGAGAAGAAAGAAGGGGACAAGAGCTCATTGAATGAATGCAGGAAAATATGGGGCAGAGGGGAGGGGTATGCTGTCAGTGTGGGGAAAACAGGTAGGGTCACATAGCAAAGTGAGTGTAAGTTGTATGAAAAACTGACTCAAACTGTAAACTTCCACTTTAAACACCAGAAAAATAAAATTTAAAAAGTTAAAAATAATCCTGTACATGAATGTTCACAGCCACTTTATTCATAATCATGAAAAACAGGTAACAACTCAAACATCCTTCAACTGGTCAAGGGATATACAAACTGAGGTACATCCATACAGTGAAATACTAGTGCGTCCAGTAATTTATTATTTTGGTATTTTCAATTTTATTTTGGGAAACCAAAATAATAAATTACTGGATGCACTAACATGGGCAAATCTCTAATCCATTATCATAAATGACTGAAAAGAAAACTCAAAATGCTCCACAGCATGTGACACCTCATGTATGACATCCTGGATACAGCAAATTTCTTAAGGAAGAATCACTGGTGGCGTGGTGCTGCGCATAGGGAGAACAGATGATGCAGAGAGGCATGAGAAACTTCTGAGACAACAGAAAGGTTCTACATCTTGGATGTGGTGATGATTACACTACTCTATGCATTTGTCAAAACTCAAGAGATCTGTCACCTTAGAAGAATGAATTTCAGTGTATGTATATTACCTGATCCCCTAAAAAGTGATAAGCAAATAGAAAGGCAAGCCATAGACTGGAAATGTTTGCAATATACATATTTAAGAAACCAAAAGAAACTTACATAAGTGGAGAAACCTACCTTGCTCATGAATAGGAAGACTTAACATTGTGAAAATGTCTCTTTTATGCAAAGAGATCTACATATACAAGGCAATACCAACACACATTCCAACATCATTTTTTTAATAAGATGGACAGAGAAGAAATCCTTGATAAGTAAAACACTACTGAGAAAAAGGAACACAGTGGAAGGCTTCACACTACCCGACCTTAGAACCTATTACACCACCACAGTAGTCAAGACAGCCTGGCAGTGGTACAAAAACCGATATATAGACCAACGGAACAGAACAGAGATTCCAGAATTATCATCCTCCTATGAACAGTTGATATTTGACAAAGTCCCAAACGTTGTAGTACACTGCAGTAAAAACAACCTCTTTAACAAATGGTGCTGGCAAAATTGGGAATCCATCTGCAAAAAAACGGAACAAGACTCATATCTCATACCTTACACAAACAGTAACTCAAAATGGATCAAAGACCTAAGTATCAAATCTAAAACGATAAAGATTATAGAAGGAAAATAGGGACAACAATGGAAATTCTAATACGTAGCTTAAACAGACTATAAGTCTTACCAACAATGCACAAACAACAGAAGAGAAATGTTATCAGTGGGAACTACTAAAAACCAAACAGTTATGTTCCTCCAAAGACTTTATCAAGAGAGTTACAAGAATGCCTACAGAATGGGAAAAAAAATATTTCACAACTATGTATTAGAGGGTAATAGCACCAGGCAAGGAGGGTAACAGCATCAGGTAAGGAAGGTAACACCATTAAGTAAGGAGGATAACAGAATCAGGTAAGGCAGATAACAACATGAGGTAAAGAGGGTAACAGCATCAGGTAAGGAGGGTAAATAGCATCAGGTAAGCAGGATAACACCATTAGGTAAGCAGCGTAACACCATCAGGTAAGCAGGATAACACCGTCAGCTAAGGAGGGTAAAGACAGAATGAGCAGGCCCCACTTGTCTATCAATGGAGGCTTGCTTGCTACAGTGATGCAGGAAGCTATGCCACAGGTATTCAGGTACCAGCAGGGTCAACCATGGTACCAAGTGTCAGCTGAGTTTCCAGACTAAGACAGATGAGGAAGAAGGATCCAGCAGTCTGCTTTTGAAAAGATTTAGGCAGGGAAAACCTTATGAATAGCAGCCAAGAATTGTCAGATATGGTGCCGGAAAGTGAGCCCTGTAGGTTGGAAGGCACTCAGAAGACGACTGGGGAAGACCTGCCTCCTCAAAGTAGAGTCAATCCTAATGACATGCATGGAGTAAGGCCTCTGAGATCTTCATTCACTGATGTGGCAGAAATCAAAATGAGAAGAAAGTTTCTTCTCCACTAGTAACCAGGACATGGAATGTACAAAGCATGAATATAGGGAAACTGGAAATTGTCAAAATCAAAATGGAACACATAATCAGCGACATTTTAGGCATTTTAGTGAGCTGAAATGGTCCAATTTTGGCCATTCTGAATCTGACAATCATATAGTCTACTATGCCGGGAATGAAAACTTCAGGGGAATGGTGTTGTGTTCATCATCAAAAAGAATCCTTCACGATCTGTCCTGAAGTACAGTGCTGTCAGTGATACGATAATATCCATACACCTACAAGGAAGGCTAGTTAATACAACTATTATTCAAACTTACAGACCAATCACTAAGGCCAAAGGTGAAGAGGCTGAAGAATCTTACCAGCTTCTGCAGTCTGAAACTGATCAAACATGTAGTCAGAATGCACTGATAACTACTGGCGACCGTAATGCAAAAGTTGGAAACAAAGAAGAAGGATCGGTAATTGGAAAATACTGCCTTAGTGATAGAAATAATGCCAGAGATGGCATAATAGAATTCTGCAAGACTAACGACTTTCTCATGGCAAATACTGTTTTTAAACAACACAAATGGTGACTCATGGACCTCACCAGATGGAATACACAGGAACCAAACTGACTACATCGGTGGAAAAAGACAATGAAAAAGTTCCATATCAGCAGTCAGAACAAGATCAGTGCAGATTGTGGCACAGATCAATTGCTTATACGCAAATTGAAATTGAAACTGAAGAAAACTAGAACAAGTCCACGAGAACCAAAGTATGACCTTGACTATATCCCCTCGAGTTTAAAAATCATCTCAAGAACAGATGTGATGTGTTGATCACTAATGACCGAAGACCAGATGAATTGTGGAATGACATCAAAGACATCCACGAAGACAGCAAGAGGTCACTGAGAAGACAGGAAAGAAAGAAAAGATCAAATTAGATGCCAGAAGAGACTCTGAAACTTGCTCTTGAAAGTGGAGAAGCTAAAGCAAAAGGAAGGAATGGTGAAGTAAAAGACCTAAACAGAAAATTTCAAAGAGCAGCTCGAGACGACAAAAGAAAGTATCATAATGACATGTGCAAAGAGCTGGAAATGGAAAACCAGAGGGAACAACACCTGCATTTCTCAAGCTGAAAGAACTGAAGAATGAACTAAAAATTGAAGCCTCAAGTTTCAGTAGTGAAGGATTCTACAGGAAAACTATTAAAGGACTCAGGGAGCATCAAAAGAGGATGGAAGGAATACACAGAGCCATTATACCAGAAAGAACTAGTCGGTGTTCAGCCATTTGAAAAGGTAGTATATGATCAGGAAGCAATGGTACTGAAGGAAAAAGTCGAAGCTGTATTGAAGGCATTGGCAAAAAAAATAAGGCTCCAGGTATTGATGGAATATCAATTGAGATACTTCAACAAACAGATGCAGTGCTGGAAGTACTCACTCGTCTATGCCAAGAAATTTGGAGGACAACTACCTGCCCAATTGATCCATATTCATGCCCATTCCAAAGAAAGGTGATCCAAGCAAATGTGGAGATTACTCAACAATATTGTTGATATCATACACAAGTAAAATTCTGCTCAAGATCATTCAAAAGTGTCTACAACAGTATATTGACAAGGAACTGCAAGAAATTCAAGCCGGATTCAGAAGAGGACATGAAACCACGGATATCACTGCTGATGTCAGATGGATCTTGGCTGAAATCTTGGCTGAATACTAGCAAGACGTTTACTTGTATTTCACTGACTAAGCAAAAGCATTAGACTGTGTGGATCATACTAAATTATGGCTAACGTTGCATGGAATGGGAATTCCAGAACACCTAACTGTGCTCCTAAGGAATCTATGTATGGATCAAGAAGCAGTCATGCAAATAGAACAAGTGGACACTGCATGGTTTAAAGTCAGGAAGGGCATGCATCAGGGTTATATCCTTTCACCATACCTTTTTAATCTGTATGCCTAGCAAATAATCCAAGAACCTGGATTACACAAAGAATGAGGCATCAAAATTAGAGGACAACTCAGTAACTACCTGTGTTATGCAGACAACACCATCTTACTCGCTGGAAGTGAAGAAGATTTAAAACACTTACTGATGAAGAGCAAGGACCATCGCCTTCAGTATGGATTACACCTCAACATCAAGAAAACAAAAATCTTCACAACTGGACGAGTAAGCAACATTGTCATACATGGAGAAAGAATTGAGGTTGTCAAGGATTTCATTTTACTTGGGTCCATAATCAACACCCATGGAAGCAGCAGTCAAGAAATCAAAAGTGCATTGCACTGGGGAAATCTGCTGCAAAGGACCTCTTCAAAGTATTCAAAAGTAAGGATGTCACCTTGAAGACTAAAATGTGTCTGACTCAGCCATGATATTTTAAGTTGCATCATATGCATGTGAAAGCTGGACCATGAACAAAGAAGACAGAAAAAAAATTGATAACTTTCAATTGTGGTGTTGGAGAAGAATGTTGAATGTATCATGGACCGCCAAAAGAATCAACAGATCTGTTCTGGAAGAAGTACAACCAGAGGGCTCCTTGAAACGAAAGATGGCAAGACTGCATCTTACATACTTTGGACATGTTGTCAAGAAAGATCAGTTCCTGGAGAAGGATATCATGCTTGGTAGAGTGGAGGGTCAGCAAAAAAGAGGAAAACCCTTGACAAAATGGATTGACACAGTGGCTGCAACAATGGGTTTACACATAAAAATGATTGTGGACATGAAGCAAGCCTGAGCTGTGTTTCGTTCTGTTGTTCGTAGGGTCACTATGAGTTGGAACTGATGCGATGGCACCTAACAACAACATGTATCAGATTTACATCTAATTTCTATAATCTACAAGGTATTTCAAAATATCAACAAGAAAATGACAAACAGCCCAATTAAACAATGGGTAATGGAGATGGACAGACACTTCACCAAAGAACACATCCAGGCAGCCAAAAGACACCAAAGGAAATGCTCACGCTCATTAGCTATCCAAGAAATCCAAATCAAAGCTACAGTGAGATACCATCTCACCTCTCATCCCAATTAAGCTGGCAATAATCCAAAAAACACAAAACAACAAATGCTGGAGTGTGAGTGGAGAGACTGGAACTCTCCTACACTGCTGGTGGGAATAGAAACTGGTACAACTTCTTTTGCAAGCAATTTGATGCTTTCTCAAAAAGCTAGAAATAAAAATAGCACATGATCCAGCAATCCCAATGCTTGGAATAGAAATAAGGGCTGTCACTTAAACAGACACACGCACACGAATGCTTACTGCAGCACAGTCTACAACAGCAAAAAGACGAACCAACCTAGGTGCCCATCAACAGGTGAATGGATAAACAAGCTACAGTACATACACACAACACAACACTATGCAATGATTTTAAAAAAAATGATTTTAGGAAGCATCTCATAACCTGGTACCAACTAGAAGACATTATGCTGAGTGAAATCAGTCAGCTGCAAAAGAACAAGTATTGTATGTGACCAATATTATGAGGACTTAGAAAAGTGCTTCTGCACAGAAGGACTCTTCGATGGCTACAAGGGGAGAAGGGAGAGAGAGGGTTGTTTATAGATTAGATAGAAGATAGGAATTTGGCTGGGTGAACACTGTGACAGTACTCAGTAGAAGACAAGTCAGCATGACTCGACTACACCATAAACTAAAACATTTTCTAAATCCAACCCAATGTTTCCAAGGACAGAATAGCAAAGACAGGGGTCGGGGGGGGGGCACGTTTTCAGGTGACACTGAGGTCAACTGGCATAACTAACCTTTTGCTAAGATTGTCTTCTGCACTCTATATTGGTGAGTGGTGTCTAGGGTCTTAAAAGCCAGCAAGCTGCCGTCTGAGGAACATCAATTGGTCCTAATCCACCTGGAACAGATGACAACTGAGAACATCAAACATGAGGAAAAATGAGCTTAGGAGACAGAAGGGCCCATGTGATTGGGAGACTACATCAGCATGAGATCAGAAGAACAAGACACTGCTCAACTACCACCAAAGACAGCCTCGATAGGGGACACAATGTAGACTTCCTGATGTAGCACAAGTAAAAGAAGTGTGCAGATCAAAAACTCTACTAACAGACCAGAACTGATGGTCTGACAACCTGGAGGATGGTCCCCTTGGAATATGACCCCTATACTTGCTGCTGCTGCAGACCTGAAACCAATACTGAGGTCAACACTTCAGACGAAGAATGACCTTGACTCAGGGACACACAGTGAACATATGGTGTCTGTACTTTATGGTTTTATACATTTACAGAAGGCTGTCCTACTGGTTTCTTCCTAGAGGGGAGAGGATAGGGTGGAGAGGAGGGGACAGGTGCTCATTGGGAGGACACTAGAAGTAAAGCGTGAAAAGGAAGAGTGTGCTGTCACAGGGTGGGGAGAGCAGAAAGAGTTGGAGAGAGGGAAGTATGCAAGATTGACTTGGATTGTATAATTTCATTTAATCATAATTTAAAAAATTAAAAAAAAAAGACTTCTCAAAAAGTATCTGGTAATGGACTTGTATCCAGAATATATAAAGAACACTTACAACTCAATAAGGAGACAAGCTACCTAATTTTTAAAAAAAGTAAAAGATTTGAACAGACACTTTACCAAAAAAGACATACAGATAGCAAATAAGCACATGAAAAAAGCTAAATATCATTCATTAGTAGGGAAATGCAAACCCAGTAATCCCATTCCCAGGAATTAACCGAAAAGAAATAGAAATCTACATCCACACAAAGACTTGTATTTGAATATTCTTAGCAGTTATATTCATAATACCCATAAACTGGAAATAACCTCAATATTCATCGACTTGAAAACAGACAAATAAATGAGACTACATCCATACAATGTAATACTACTCAGCAACAAAAAAGAATGAACTACAGATACACATAAACAGTTTAAACAGTTTCAAAAGCTATAAACTAAGTGAAAGAGGCATGGCAGAAATCATAAGGCTACACAATATCCTACATAATTACATGGATTTCCAAAAATGCATAACTATATTGTCAGGAAGTAGGTCAGCTGTTGCTAAATGCTGGGGGCTGGGAGAGGGATGAAAATTAAGGTGTGTGAGGGTATGTTCTGGGATGAGGAAAAGCCTTTATCTCATGACTGTCGTTGGGGTTACAAGACTCTATACACTGGTCAAAACTTACTGAACTGTACACTTAAAACTGACTGATTACACTGCATATAAACTATACCTTAATAAAGCTGATTTTCTAAAGCAACAAATGTTTAAATCTATGAATTGGAAGAATATAAATTAAAACAAATATGAACATGCAAGTCACAGGAAAGTAAAATGGCTACTCAATACATGAAGTCTTGACCTGACTAGCAATGGCCTAAATGCAAAATTAAAACCACAGTGAGATGCCATTTCACATTCTTCCAAATGGCAAATAGTTAGGCTTCAGAATAAGAAATGTTGGTGAGGATTTGGAGTTACGTCTGTGTAAATTACTACAACTCCTTTAAAGATCAATTTAACAAGATTTAGTAACCAGCTTTATCTAGAAATTCTAGAAAGTTGATTTGTAGGTATCAGCTCCAGAAAAATTTGAAGTGCACAAGAACACATGTACACAAACGTGTGTAATATAATTTGCAACAGCAAAAATCTGAAAGCAACTTAAATGTCCATCACTGGAAGAATAAACAAATAGGAGTACTGTATAGTTACATACTGGAATACCTACAAATCCACCACTGGAAGAATAAATAAATAGGAGTATTTTATAGCTACATACTGGAATTTCATACAGCAGTAACACTGAATAAAGTACACGTAACAAGTGGATAAAGTTTTTAAAAAACTATTCATTTTTTAAGTTGCAAAGTACTATGATGGTAATATATCATTTATGTTTTAATATACACAAAAATACTTAATATTATTTAGGGACACAAATATGTAATATATGCATAAAAACATGAACAGGAGACTACCAACATCAGTACACAATTCTTCTCTGGTAAAGGGAAACCCCAGTGGTATAGTGGTTAAGTGCTATGGCTGCTAATTAAAAGGTTGACAGTTCAAATCTACCATGTGCTCCTTGGAAACCCTATGGTGACAGCTCTACCCTGTCCTGTAGAGTTGCTATGAGTTGAAATTGACTCAACTCTGGTGTGGTTTGGTTTGGTCTAGTAAAAGAAGCTGAGAATAAAAGAGCTCAGCATGCAGCTGTTAAGATTCTTGACTCTCTGTGTTCCCCCGAGAGTCACAACGATCTACCACGTCTGCACCCACATGCAATGCCTTTGTTCTACTCCTATGAATGAACCATCTGTGCTACTCACTAAAGCTAACCCCTTTACTAGAATCCTGGACTCCATTCCCTCTTGCCTATTAACGAGCATAGTGTCAGCAGTTATCACCTCCCTCCTTACCATCAACGTTGCTCTTTTCTTCTGGATCATTCACACCAGTATGCAAACAAGCCATAACCTGTCTTCTGGTGGTTTAGTACTTTGTCAAATGGGCTAAACTCAAACTATGTTTCCTAGAATCCTCTTCCCTACATTGTTCCAAATTAATCAGGCAGAAGAGAAATTTGCATGGTCACTGGAAGGTGCAAATGAAAAGCACTACTGACATTTTGGGCCAGATACATCCTTGTTGTGGGGGCTACTCTGCTAATTACAAGATGGTTAACAGCATTCTCTGCCTCTATCCACTAGATGCCAGGATCATTGCCCCATTCTCCTCCATTGTAATAACCAAAAAATGTCTCCAGACGTTTGCCAAATACCCCAGTTGACAACCAGGGGCTTCCACTGTGCCCTCGATCCATTTCCTCCCTTCTCTGCCAGCTCTTTCCTGCCCCACTTGGCACTCTTCTTCCCAACTGCCAACCCTCTGACCAACAGTAACCTTGTGCCCACCACTGGATAATTGGGATACAAAATTACAGAGCTACAAAAAAGGCAAAAAGCCTTTCTTGATGGTCATTCCGGCCTCTCTTTGTGGTCCCAGGTTAGTAGACAGAATGTGTAGCTTTCCAGTTTAATCCTTATGATGACTACCTTCCTCCATAATGCTCACAGTGGTTCAGCTTTACTGACTGAACCAGATTACTGGTACAAAAAGTGACAGAAAGGAAACAGGGCCTTAAAGAGAATCTGAAAGGGGGTTCTCTGTTTTGATTAGCAGCATTCATGATCCTGTTTCCAGTGGTAAAGAGGAAAGTGGTAGTCCATAGCATGTAACGGTAGAATAGTTACCTGAATTATCCCCTGTAGATAAGTATAATCAAGGACTTACAGAAGACAAGGCCCTGGGTAATTCCCGCCATAGACGAGTTTAGCGAAAAAGTTTTATAAGTTAATTAGTTGCACTGGCTCATGAAGTCACTATATGTTAGAATCAACTAGACAGCAACTGGTTTGGGGAAGGAAAATGAGCTCAGAGTTTTAAATTCCCAATTCCTGGTCTCAGAAATGGACTAGAGATATTCTGAGGTGATAGCCTTGCAGAACATGGTCACAGGGCTGAGATTTCAGAAAAGGATATCCTGCAAGTGGCTGAATCACAACACAAATCCAGTTTACAACCTTGCAGGAGAATGTAACATGGAAGTCAAGACTTTGATACTTATAAGAGTGTACTAAGCAAAGACTCCAGATTCTATGTGTTAGCAATGAGCAGCTAGAAATAGATCCTGTTTTGATGGCTGATGGCTTAAAACCTAGACCCAAAGGTTTCCTTCAGTGAATGAAGTCGAAATGCCAGAACTTCCTTGGAAAACATTAGAGGAAGGTACTCAAGAATTAACGCGATAGGGATACTAACTTGGGTTTACTATGTAAGACTAGTTGACACACTCCCTATGTTTGCCAAGGCTCCAGAGAACACTGCTCACCCCAAAACTTGGAGAAACACCTTGGAGAGGTGAGCCCCAGAATCCCTAAGGACATCTGAGGTGGCTATCTCTGTGGGAAAGAAATGACAGAGAAGGACTGCAAGTCAACTGGGCATCCCAAATTCAAGGGGGATGATAACATCATGGTGTGGCAGGGGCCAAATGGTAGCACTTAATTGCCAGAGACAATGTTGATGTGGTTACTGAAAAGGGCACAGACTCAAAGAAGTAATCAAAATGCTTAACACACAGAGCTCTTTGACATGGCCTAACTGACTGTGGGGTTCTAGGACCAGAGCACAATGGCCATCTACTACAGTCTCAGCTCTAGGTCTGAAACATGGAAGTCTGATCTAAATTACCACAACAGAGGGTCACAGCCCATCAATCAATTACCAGACAGGAGTCAGATTAAGAAATTGAACGAAACAATCAATGAAGTAAACCTGACTGACATATACAGAACTTTTTACTCAACAAAAGATAAGTAACACTTTCTCTTCCAATGCACATGGAACATTCTTCTGAATGGACCACACATTAGGCCACAAAGCAAGTTTCAACAAAATCCAAACCATTAAATTATTGCAAAGCATCCTCTAAACCATAAATCACTTCAATATTTTTTTGTTTTTTTTTTCTTTTCCAAATGTTTAAGTAGCTTTTTTTCCTCTTCCTTTTTTTTGTCCTCCATTTCTCAGTTTCTTGTCTCTCCACTCAAACAGCAACTTACCTTAGCATTCTTGTTTTGTCTGTTTTTGGTTTCTGTTACTCCTCCCCACCTTTCTTTCCCATACCCATCTTAACTCTAAAAGTCACAACCTCCCTGCATCTTCCTGCCTATCTGCTGACCATCACACCCCTGAGCACCACAGGTACAACCTACTAAAATCTGCACAACACTGACTCTTGGCCCACCTTATGAGCCCTAGTACATGTTATAAACAACTCATCACCATACTTCCTCTTCACCTGGATATGCCCTGCTACATCACACCTGACTGAGTGGCACAGCCCACTGGACAAGGAGGTGGAAAGTACTGCAACCACAGAAAAGCAAATAACAAACAACCTGTAGCCTACCTGTTCTGTCAGAATCAAATAAAACAAAAAAGCAGGATGAAGCAAACACAACTATAATCAACAAAGAAAATAACTACTGAAGGTCCCAAAGAAAGCAAACAATATCAAAACTTATTTTAAAAAAGAACAGGCTAGTTCCAGTAGGTGTCCAAAACAAAGCAGATTATTTTTCATTAGAAAAAATAGCACCAGCATCCAAATCTCTGTTATTCAGAGTTATTCAAGAGTTAAAGCAAAAAGCAAGAAAAAATATACATGGAGGAATTGATGAAAATAATATAGACACACAGTATCGAAATAAATATTGCAACTAAAAATCACACAAACACAGCAATTAAAAATCCAAAAGATAACAAAATTTCACCAATACACTGTGCCATAGAAGGGCTAAGGAGCAGGCCTGAAACAATGGAAGACAGGATCAGCAAAACTGAAGACAAACACTTAACTACAACTCTGAGGAAAAACAAGAAAAAAAAATAAAGAAACTCCAAGAATTCCGTGGGACACAATCAAGAGCAAAAATCTGTAAGTGACTGGCATTCCAAAACAGTAGGAGAAAACAGAAAACATTGACAGGATCACTAGAGAACTGCTGAGAGAAAGCTTCCAAAATACAACAAAAGATGAAAACCTAACCATTAAAGAAGCACAACAAATCCCACATAGGATAGACCCTAAAAGAAAAGCACCAAGGCATATCACAATTACAGTACTAAAACCAAAGACAAAGAAAAAATTCTCAGCACAACTTGCAAAAAACAAAAAGTCACATACAGTGGGGAAACAATTAAGACCAAGTACTGATTATTCAGCAGAAACCAAGAAGGCAAGAGAATAAGACATATAAATCGTTAAAGAAAAAGAACTGGCAACCAAGAATAATATATCCCGAGAAAGTCTCCGTTCACATATGATGGTGAAATCAAGACATTTCCAGATTAACAGAAATTAATACATTAAAAACAAAACCAAACTTACATCTGAGAACAAACAGCATCAGATCACAGTCTGAATCTAGAACGCAGGATTATACTAGCCTAGGAATCAACTCTCAAGAACTATCCAAAACCAAACGAATTACAACAAGAAATCAGAAAAATTAATCTGTCAGTGAAAACAACATCAGAACAATAAAAGAGGGAATAAACAATGTCGGTATACACACAATTTTCTAATGGAACAGAAAGCAGGAGGATATTAAGTAACAGATTAGAAACAAAGACTTAAATGAATTAAGAACCAAAGGATGGGGAAAAAATAGATTAAGCAAATATCTACCAAAAAAGAGAGCAGCAGTAGCAATACCACTTTCAGATAAAATAGACTTTAAAGCAATATTCATCAAAAGACAAAGAACACTACAGATTAATTAAACGGATGATCTATCATGAAGACTTAATCACAGTAAATATCTATGCACCCAATAATAGGGCTCCAAAATACATAAAACTGTAACACTGAACAGAAATTGACAGTTCCACAATAATAACAGACTTGAACACATCACTCTCAATAGAGGACAGAATGTCAAGAAAGGAACTCAACAAAGAGTCAGAAGAGCTAAAAGTTACAGTCAACTTGATCTCATATACAGAACAGCCCATCCAACAGCTGCAGAGTACACATTCTCTTCTAAAGCACATGGAATGTTCACCAGAAAAGATGACACCATAGTCCTCAACAAAATCCAAAATGTTGAGATAATACAAAGTATCTCTCCTGACCACAGTGCCATCAAAGTACAAATTAAATAGATTTTAATGTAAGGTCAACCATCGTAGATAAGGACTGTCACTATTTATTACTGAAAAGTCAGAAACATAAGCAGGATATAATAATATTAAATATTTATGCACCCGATACTAGCCAAGCCAAGTGCCGTCGAGTCGCACCCGATACTAGAATATCTAAATATTTAGAACAAATGCTGACAACACTGAAAACTGAGACAGATTACTCCACAGTAATAGTACAAGACTTCAACACTCTTTCAGTAATGCACAGATCATCCAGAAAAAAAGCTGAGTAAAAATAGAGAAGATCTTGTTGTGACAATCAACCATCCAAACCTCACTGATACATACAGAACTTTTTACCCAATGACAGATAAGTATGCATTCTTTTCCAATGCCCATGGAACATTCAGAGTAGACCACATATTAGGACATAAAGCAAGTCTCAGCAAAATCCAGTCTGTTGGAGGACAGCAAAGCATCTTCTCAGACCATAAAGCCATAAAAGTTGAAATCAACAGCAGAAAAAAAAATAGGTAGAAATTTGAACTCATGAAAACTGAGCAGCACCTTGCTTAAAAATTCATCATGGGTTACAGAAGAAATCGAGGATGCAATAAAGAAAGTCATGGAACCAAATGAGAATGAAAACATCCTACCAGAACCTATGGGATAAGCAAAAGTAGTGCTGAGAGGTCAATTTATGTCTATAAATGCACACATCTGGAAAAGAAGAAAGGGCCCAAACCAAAGAATTAATCCTACAACTTGTCCAAGCAGAAACAGAACAACAAAAGAACCCCTTGTGCACTAAAGGAAAACAGATAATAAAAATTAGAGCAGAACTAAATGAATTAGAGAATAGAAAAACAACTGAAAGAATTAACAAAACCAACAGGTGGTTATTTGAAAAGAGCAACAAAACTGATAAACCACTGGCTAAATTTACAAAAGAAAAACAGGAAACAACCTGAATAAGCAATGAGATGGGAGATGTCACAACAGACCCAACGAAAATTAGTACTACGAAAAATTGTACTCTAACATATTTAAAAACCTAGAGGAAATGGAAAAAATTCCAGATTCACATCACCTACCAAAATTAACACAACAAGAAGTAGAACAACTTAATAAACCCATCATAAAAGAAGAGATTGAAAAAGTAATCAAAAACTACCTACCAGAAAAAGTCCTGGCCCAGACAGTTTCCAGTTTCCCTGTAGAATTCTACCAAAGCTTTCGAAAACAGTTAATTACAATACTAAAGAAGCCATTTCACAATGTAGAAGAGACAGAATATTCTCAAATTCACTCTAGGAAGCCAGCATAACCATGAAACCAAAGCCAGGGAAAGATTCCACAAAAAAAGAAAATTGCAGACCAGTATCACTCATGAACCTGACCAAGTTGGATTTATACCAGGGATGCAGGACTGGTTCAACATAAGAAAAACAATTAATGTGATCAACCACACAAGTAACACGAAGGACAGGAAGCACCTGATTTTGTCAACTGATGCAGAATAGGCATTTGACAAAGCCCAGTACCCATTCACGTTAAAAACTCTCAGCAAAATAGGAATAGAAGGGGAATTCCTCAATGCAGCAATGGGCACCTATGCAAACTCAGCTGCCAACATCATCCTGAATGGAGAGAGTGAAAGAATTCCCCTTCAGAATGGGAACTAGACAAGGATGCCCACTCTCACCACTTCTATTCAACATTGTGCTAGAGGTTCTGAACAAAGCAATCAGACAAGACAAAAAAATAAAGGTCATCTGCAACAGTAAAAAAAGAAGTAAAAACATCCCTATTTGCAAGTGATGTGATCAAATACTCAGAGAACCTTAAAAGTCCATAAATAAACTAATAGAAGAATTCAGCGAAGTATTGAGATAGAAGATAAACATAAATAAATCAGTAGGATTCCTTTACACCAACAAACAGATCATCAAAGAGGAAATCACCAAGTCAATATCAAGTACTATAGCCCACAAGAAAGTAAAATATCTATGAATAAATTCAACCAGAGAAGTGAGAGACCTATACAGGGAAAATTACAAGACCCTACTGCAAGAAACCAAAAGAGACTTACAGAAGTGGAAAAACCTACCTTGTTCATGGATAGTAAGACTTAACATTGTTAAAATGTCTATTTTATCCAAAGCAATCTATATATACAAGGAAATCCCAATACAAATTCCAGTGTCATTTTTTAATGAGATGGAGAAACAAATCACCAACTTTGTTTGGAAAGGGAAGAAACCCCGGATAAGCAGAGCATTACTGAAGAAGAGGAACACAGTGGGAGGCCTCACACTACCCAACTTTTAGAATCTATCACACTGCCATAGTAGTCAAAACAGCCTGGTACTGGTATAAAAAGAGATATATAGACCAATGGAAGACAGTTGTGACCCCAGAGGTGCCACTATACTCTTACGAACATGTGACATTCGGCAAAGTCCCTAAGATTGTAAACTGGGGTAAAAACAGTCTTTTTAAAAAATGATGCTGGCAGAATTGCATATCCATCTGCAAAAAAACCAAAATAGGACCTATATCTCACACCTTACACAAAAACTAACTCAAAATGGATCAAAGATCTAAATAACAAATCTAAAACAATAAAGATCATGCAAGAAAAAATAAGGTCAACAATAGAAGTTCTAATACATGGCTTTTAAACGAACTTCAAAATCTGACAAAGCACAAGCAACCAAAAGGAAAATAGATAAATGGGAACTATTAAAAAATCAAACACTTTGCTCATTCAAAGACTATCATAAGAGTTAAAAGACCACTTACAGAATGGCAACTATATGTCGGACTGACATCTGGTTTTCATAATCTACAAGGTACTACAAAATATCCACACCAAAAAAGGTAAATAACCCAACCAAGCAACAGGCAAAGGAGACGGACAGACACTTCACCAAAGAGGACAACCAGGCAGCCAAAAGACACATGAGGAAATGCTCACATTCATTAGCTATCACAGAAATCCTAACCAAAACTACAATGAGATACCATCTCACCCCAACAAAGTTGCCCAAGATTCAAAAATCACAAAACAACAATTGCTGGAGATGTTGTGGAGAAAATGGAACTCTCCTACACTGCTGGTGGGATTGCAAAAGGGTACAACCTCTTTGGAAAGCAGTCTGGCACTTCCTTAAAAAGCTGGAAATAGATATACCATTTGACTCAGTAATCCCACTGCTTGGAATATACTCTACAGAAACAAAGGCTGTCAGACGAAGAGATACATGCACATGAATGGTTATTGCAACTCAATCCACAATACCAAAAAGATGGAAATCAACCCAGATGCCCATCAACAGAGGAATGGATAAACGAACTATGGTATATATATGCAACGGAACACTATGCAACGATAAAGAAAAACGATGGTTTTTGGAGCCATCTCGTAACCTGGTCCAACTGGAAGATATTATGCTGAGTGAAATCAGTCAGCAACAACAGTACAAATATTGTATGAGACCCGTGCTATAAGGACTTAAAAATAGACTTATGTACAGAAGAAAAGACTCTTTGATGCCTACAAGGGAGGGGATGGAGGGAGAGGGTTGGTCATAGACAGTTGATAGAAATTTGGTTAGGTGAAACAGTGACAGCACACAACAGAAAGTAGATCAACTTAACTAGACTTCACCATAAACTGAAAACTCTTCTGACCTCAGTCCAATACTGCAAGGATACAGTAGCAGGGTTGGGGTCTGGGGACCATGTTCTTGGGGGACATAGAGGCCAAGTGGAATAACTAGCCTATTGCTAAGAGAGTCTTCTCCACCCCACATAGGTGAGTGGCATCTGGAAGGAACCATATGAGCCACAGTCTGTTTCAGCACGGAACCAGAAGAACTAGATGGTGCCCGGCTGCCACCAATGACTTCCTGGATGAGGTATACAGCACGGAGCCCCAGACATAGCAGGAGAAAGAGTAGAGTGCAGAGCTAGAACTCTACCAAAACACCTCACTTGAAGGCCCTTCTGACTGGAGGGCCACCTCAGAGTACGGCCCCTGGATTCCCTAACCCCAAACATCATCCAGCACCACGGCCAGCTCTCCAGGCAGACTAAACTGGACTATACAAAACAGAATGAGGCTGCTGACAAACAAATCTTTGGACTTAAACATGTACACGAGGCTGTCCTTAGAGGCCTTCTGCTGGAGCTGAGACGACTGGGTGACAGGGGGTCGGATCTCCATTAAAAGGTCACGGGAGGTTCCAGATGAAAGGGGAAGCATACTGTCACAGGGGGAGGGGGAAGCAGTTAGAATAGAATAGCAGTGAAAGTTTCAGGTATTATATGGCAAAATGACATAGATAGTAAAATTGTTCTTAAATCACAATAAAATTTAATTTAAAAATAAATAAACAAAAGAGATAACAGAAAAACAACAGAAAGAATCAACAAACCCAAAGGAGCAACAAATCACTAGCCAAATCAACAAAATAAAAACAGGAGAAGACTCATATAATCCAAACAAGAAATGACACAGACATTACAACAGACCCAACTGAAATAAACAGGATCATAACAGAGTATTACAAAAAAAATTATAGTCTAAGAAATTTGAAAGCCTATAGGAAATACACAAATTCCTAGAAACACACTACCTACCCAAACCAACACAATATGATATTGTAAATCTGAGCAGATCCATAACAAGGACTTATAAGGTAACAGAAAAAACTGACAACAGAAAAAGAGCCTTGGTCTAGATGGCTTTACTGGAGAATTCTACCAAGCATTCAAAGAACAACTTACACCAGTACTACTCAAACTATTTCAGAACATAGGAAGGGATACTTCTAAATTCATTCCATGAAGCCAGCATAACCCTGATACCAAAACCAGGCAATGGCACCACAGAAAAAGATAATTACAGACCAATACTTCTGACAAATATAGATGCAGAAGTTTTCAACAAAAGTCTAACCAATAGATTCCAGCAACACATTAAAAAAATATAATACATCATGATCAAGTAATGATTCATGCCAGGTATGCAAGGACAGTTCCGTACTGGGAAGTCAATCAATATAATGCATCACATAAATAAAATGAAAGAATAGAACCACATATCATCTCAATCGATACAGAAAAGGCATTTGACAAAGTCCAGCACCCGTTCCTGAAGAAAAGTCTCAATAGGCTAGGTATGGGAGGGAAGTTTCTCAACATAATAAAGGGCATCTACACAAAACCAACAGCCAACATCATTTTTAATAGAGAGAGGCTGAAACCATTTCCATGGAGAACAGAAATAAGATAAGGATGCCCTCTATCACCACTCCTATTTAACACTGTGCTGGAAGTCCTAGCTAGAGCAAGAAGGCAAAAATACACACATGGCATCCAAATTGGTAACAAAAAAAGTTAAACTGTCTCTATTTGTGGATGACACGATACTATATATTGAAAACCCAAAAAACTCCACTACAAAACTACTGGAATTAACAGAAAGATTCAGTGGAGTGTCAGGATACAAGATAAACAGCAAAATCAGTTGGATCCGCATACACAAATAAAGAAATGATGAAAAGGAAATCAAGAAAACAATACCATTTATAATAGCCCATAAAAAATACTTAGGAATAAATCTAACCAGGAAAATCACAAAACACTAGTGCAAGAAACCATAACGGACCTATATAAAAAGAAAAACATAGCATGCTCATGAACATGTAAATTCAACATTGTGAAAATGACAAATCTATCCAATGTGATTTATAAATACAATGTAATCTGGATCCAAACACCAACAACGGACTTAACGTTACGGAAGAGAAGAAGCCTTAAATGGGTAAAGCACTACCAAAGAAGAATAAAGTAGAGGGACTAGTATTACCTGACCTCAGAATGCACTATACATCTATGGAAGTCAAAACAACCTGGTACTAGTTCAATGACAGATACACTGATCAATGAGACAGAATTGAGAATTCAGTAAATCCACTCACCATGGTCCAAGGACCCAAAGTTCACCAAATGAGGAAGACAATCTGTTTAACAAATGGTGCTGGCAAAACTAGACATCCATATACAAAACAATGAAACAGGATCTATTATCTCATACCACATACAAAAACTAATTCAAAACTGATCAAAGTCATAAATGTAAAGTCAAAAACTATAACGTTTATAGCAGGAAAAAAAGGAGCAATACTAGAAAACCTAATCTACAGCATTACCAGGATACAAACCATAACCAGCAATACATGAACTTCGAACACAACCTAGATAATTGAGCTCTTCTAAAAGTTAAACATCTACGCTCATTCAAAGATTTCACCAAAAGGGTAAAAAGAGGGCCTAGAGACTGGGGAAAAAAAGTTGGCAATTACAAATCAGACAAAGGTCTAATGTCCAAAATCTACAGGGAAAACCAACATGTCTACAACAAAAAGACAAACAATCCAATTAAAAAATGGCGAAAGGAAATGAAGACACTTCACCAAAGAAGATAGTCAAGTGGCCAACAGACACATGAGGAAATGGCTCTCATGAGCCATTAGAAAAATGCAAATCAAAACTACAACAAGATACCATCTTATCCCCACATTACTGGCACAGATCACAAGAATAGGAAATAACAAATGCTGAGGGGGCTTCGGGGAGACAGAATTCTTACTGACTGCTGGTGGGACCCTGAAATGATAGAACCACTTTGGAAAATAATATGGCGCTTCCTTAGACAGCTAGAACTAGAAATACCATATGATCCAGCAACCCCGCTCCTAGGCATAAATCCTAGTCAAGTAGGAGCACAATCAGACACATGCACACCCAAAAGGTAGAAAGAACCTAGATGTGCATCAACAGATGAATGGATAAACTGTGGTCTAGATACACAATGGAGTACTACGCAACAATCAAGAATAACGAGATGTGAAGCATCTCGTAACATGGAGGAAACTGGAGGCCATTACACTGAGTGAAATAAGTCAATCACAAAAGGACAAATGCTGCATGAGATCATTATTGTAAAAACCTCACGAAACGGTTTACACAAAAGAGAAACAATCTTTGATTGTTACCAGGGAGGGCAAGGTGGAGATGGAAAAGCACTTAATAGACAACAGGTAAGCGGTAACTTTGATGAACGGTAAGACAGCACATAACACTGGAGAAGCCAGAGTATTTTGTACAAGTCAAGGTCATGGAAGCTCCACAGGAATATCCAAACTCCCTGAGGGACCAAATTGCTGGAATGAGGGCTGTAGGGACCATGGTCTCAAGGAACATCTAGTTCAACTGGCATAACACAGTTTATAAACATCTACTTTGGTGAGTGGCATACAGGGTCCCAAAAGCCCATAGTGACAATCTAGAATACTCTTTGGGAGTTTCACCTCTTTGAGAGCAAGAAGAAATGAAGAAAACTAAAGATAGATGGGGAAGATCAGTCCAAATGACTAATGGACCACATCTACAATGCCTCCAGCAGACGGAATCCAGTACAACTAGATGGTTCCCAGCTACCACCACTGACTGCTCTAACAGGGATTACAACAGGGAGTCCCAGACAGAGATGGAGAAAAATGCAGAACAAAATTCTAAGCCAAACAGAAATACCAGGCTTGCTGACCTGACAGAGACCAGAGACACCCTGATAGTATGGCCCCTCAGGCACCTGTTCAGCTCAGTTAATGAAGTCACTACTGGGGTTCACCCTTTAACCAAAGACTGGACAGGCCGTAAAACAAAATGAAACTAAAGGTACATGCCAGCCTACAAGTAAGGGCTAGAAGCCTGATAATAGGGAACCCAATGTTGAGAAGGCAGACTGTTGATCTGTTGTGGGATTGTTAACTGGTGTCATAAAACAAAACGTGCACCGACTGTTTAATGAGAAACTAATTTGTTCTGTAGACCTTCATCTGAGGAACAACAACAAAAAAAATGATTTAAAAAACAAATAACATATCATGTGTACATGTGAGATTATTTAAAAACTTCCTAACTAGAGAAAGAAAAGAGGCATAATGCCTTGTGGTCTTGCATTTGGAGGTAATATATACCTCATTTGGACATAGTACTCAAACATATTTACTCTAGAATCTCATAAAATTGCCAATTTGGGGTGAAACCCAGAACAAGAGTAGGCTCTACAACAGGACAAGACAGCCATGCAAGCAGCTCTGCCACTTAGGCCACAAGATCCCTGGGATCAGTGGTTTTTGAAGTGACTGTAGCAGATGGAATCATTAGTAGACTCCTACAAATGAAGCATGGAGCAGACCTTTGGGACTGAGAAGAAAAGCTACACCATTTTCTAAAATAACAATCTTCCTTTTCAGAAACCACCTGTGCTGTGCCAGCAGACTAGAATGATGACTGAAAACTTGACCACGGTCACTAAGTTACCATGTGACCTAATCTGTCCATCACAAACAAGACACTGTCTGAGCCACTAGGTTATAAAGCTGAGTATGAACAGCTCTACAGCATCAACAAGGCTGTATATGAGATCAGGCTCAAGTAAGTGTTGAAGGCTTGTGCCACATAAACAAGCGGGTATTCCTGCTACATTGTTCCCCTCTCTACCAACCTACACCTGTGATCAACTGACTGAGGAAGGAAAAAAAAGTATAAGGTATAGTTGACAGGTGGTTCTACAATACTGCACAAAAAAAGCCAACTGTAAGTCCCATATTCTAGGATGGCCCTGAAAGGTGATGGTTAACGGGGAAAAAAACTCCCTGTGGGCAGAATTTTCAAGCAGAGCATCTGGCTGGTAATTTTGCTGAGAAGGAAAGATAGAAAATAGTATGGATCTACATTAATTTGTGGGTAGAAGTCACCATGAGTCAGAAACAATTCCATGGCGACTAACAACAAGAAAAACTAATGGAGTGCTTAGTGTTACAGACCGAACTGCATCCTGCCCACCCAAGAAATGTGTCACACATCCTAACACCTACGAGGCCTGCAAATTAAGTTTGTGAACTCATCCTATAAAAAGCGCCACATACCTCATTGCTGAGTATCACTACGGTCACCTCTCAAGTACTCCCCTTGGGAAGCTATGCAGTGACACCAGCACCTAGTCCAACCTTAAAAGCAGTTTGGGAACTTTTCTCTGGAGGGGCTGGCAGAGCTGTCATCACATTACCCTTGATGTCCTGAATGTCCTCAAAATGTCTTCCTTTCAATATTTCCTTTATCTTGAGGTAAAGAAAAAAGTCACTGGGGGCCAGACCAGTGAGTAGGGAGGGTGTTTCAATACAGCTATTTATTTACTGGCTAAAAACTGCCTCACAGACAACTATACAATTAAGTTCATGAACTTGCCATCTTGCCACCTGTGCAACAACAGCCACTCCAGAAAGAGTTCCAAAACTGCTCTGAAGGGTGGGCTAGACGCTGGCATCAGTGCACAGCTTCCCAAGGGCAGTACTTCAAAGGTGACTGCAGTGATATTCAGCAATGAGGTATGTAGCACTTAAAGAAACTAAGTTTGTGGATTTAATTATCTGACCTTGTATACCCATGGTTATAATCCTATTTGGGTATGCACTGTCTTTGTTATATTAATGAGACAGGATCAGTGAAGGCTGTGTCTTGAGTGAATCCCTTCTGAGATAAAAGAATTCAACAAGCAAGCAAAAGCAGCAGAGACGGAGGAAAGAGAGCTGTCAAACTACATGAAGACTGCCCAGGAGCAGAAGCTCAGAAGACATAAGAATCCTCCTCCAGTGTCTGGACAGAGAAAGCCTTCTCCTAGAGCTACCACCCTGAATTCAGACTTCTAGCCTCCTAAACTGTACAAAAACAAATCTGTTTGTTAAAGCCATCTATTTGTGGTATTTCTATTATAGCAGCAGGTGATAACTAAGAATTTGGGACCAAGAGTAGGACTGCTGCTCTAACAAATACCCAAAATGGGGAAGGGGTTTTGATATTGGGTAATGATAGAGGCTAGATGAGTTTTAAAGTGACTGTCATGAGTTGAACCATGTTCCCCAAAAACTGTGTGTGGCCGTTGGCTGGGCCATGACTCCTGGTACTGTATTCTCTTCGTCCATTCTGTAAATCCTGCCTCTACCATGTTAATGCGGGCAGACGGGTGCAGCTGTGTTGGTGGAGCAGGACTCAGTGTGTAACACTGTTTTGTGCCTTGAGGCAATCTCCTGAGACATAAAGGACAGAAGCTAGCAGAGAGTTTGGGGGACCTCATACTACCAAGAGGCAGTGCTAAGAGCTGAGCATATCCTTTAGAAAGAACCAGGGTCCCTGTGCCTCAGAAGCTTCCAGTCCAGGAGAAGACTGACAACAGGCCTTCCTCCAGCGCCAGCAGAGACAGCCTTTCCTGGAGCTGATACCCTGCACTGGGACTTTTACCTTACTGGACTGTGACAAAACAAAATTTCTCTTTTTAAAGTCATCTACTTGTGGTACCTCTATTAAAGCAGCACTAGCTGACTAAGACAGTGACTAACATTAAAAGTACCATAAGATGGAGAGAATACACAGTTACTGTACTAAAAAGAAATAGTCAACACTCAGAAAGTAGCATATGATCAAGAACCCATGATACTGAAGAAAAAGTCCAACTGGCACTGAAGGCATTGGCAAAAAGCAAGGATCCAGGAATTGACAAAATATCAAAGGAGATATTTCAATAAAGGGATGCAGCACTGGAAGTGCTCATTCATCTATGCCAAGAAATTTGGAAGGCAGCCACCTAGCCAACCAACAAGAATAGATCTCTATTTGTGACTATTTCAACAAAAGAGTGATCCAGCAGAATGTGGAAAGTATTGAATAATATCATTAATATCCCACATAAGTAAAATTTTACTGAAGATTATCCAAAAGTGGGTGTAGCAGTACACCAACAGGGAACTGCCAGAAACTCAAGTTAGATTCAGAAGACATGGAATAGGGTATATCATTGCTGACATCAGACGGATTCTGGCTGAAAGCAGAGAATACCAGAAGGATGTTTACCTGTGTTTTACAGACTATGCAAAGACATTTTACTGTGTGGATTATAACCAATTACAGGCAATACTGCAAAGGATGGAAATTCTAGAACAAATGTGCTCATGACGAATCTGTACATAGAACAAGAGGCAACTGTTGGAACAGAACAAGAGGATATCGAGTGGTTTAAAATCTGGAAAGGTATGTGTTAAGGTTGTACACCCTGGCCACACTTATTCAACTGGTATGCTGAGCAAATCACAGAAGCTAGACTGGACAAAGAAGAATAAACCATTGGGATTGGTGGAAGACCTATGAACAACCTGCAATATGCAGACAACATAACCTTGCTTGCTGAAAGTGAAGAAGACTTGAAGCACTTACTGATGAAGAACAAAGATGATAGTCTTCAGTATGGATTACACTTAAACATGAAGAAAACAAAAATCCTCACAAATGGACAAATAAAGCCGCCAAAATAAGCAACATCACAAGTAGAGAAGACTGAAGCTGTCAAGGATTTCATTTTACAGAGATCCACGATCAACACCCACGGAAACAGCAGTCAAAAAAATCAAATGACACACTACATTGGGCACATCTGCTACAAAAGACCTCTTTGAAGTGTTAAAAAGCAGAGATGTCACTTTAAGGACTAAAGTGTACCTGACTCAAACCAAAGCATTCCCAATTGCTTTATTTGCATGCGAAAGCTAAACAATGAATACGGAGAAACTGAAGAAGAGCTGATGTCTTGGGATTACAGTGTTGGGGAAGGATATCCACCATGGTATGGCACAAGTAAAAAGAAGTTTGTCTTGGAAGACATATACCCAGAAAACTCCTTAGAGACAAGAACAGCGAGACATCATTTTACGGATTCCAGGCATGTTATCAGGAGGCACCAATCCCCAGAAAAGGACAGTATTCTTGGTAAAGTAAAAGGTCAGCAAAAAAGAAGGTGGCCCTCAATGGGCTGGACTGACACAGAGGCTGCCATGGGCTGAAGCGTAATGACATCTGCTAGGATGGTGGAGGGCTGGCGATGTCCTGTTCTCTTGTATGTAGGGTTGCCTTAAGTCAGAAGCAACTCAACGGCACCTAACACCAATAACCAAAGCCTATATAGCCTTGACAAGACTGCTGGTACAATTATGAATGTCAAGGGCACTTCTGGTGAGGGCTCAGAAGAAAGCTAGAGGAGGCAGAATGTCTGTCTCATCTTAGAGAATACACAAGGCACCAGCACGAAAATGTTGCTAGAAATGTGGACATTAATATGATTCTGCTGAAGTTTTAAAAGAAAATGATGAACATGTGATTGTACAACGGAAGAATGGCAACGCTTTTTACACAGTGGCAAGGAACATGTCTGAATTATGGTCAAATGGTTCACAGAAAGCAGAACTTTTAAGTGATGAACTTGGATATCTGGCTAAGGAGACTGCTAAGCAAGATCTTAAAAGGATCAGGTGGTTTCTCCTTGTTGCTTAGGGTAAATATGAAAGGAAAGAGATGGACTTAAAAATGAATTGTGCAAAATAAAAACAAAACTTAAACATTTGGAAAACTCTGTTGTATAAACTAAGGACACATGTCCTAGAATGTTTACCAAGGACATGTCTACACAACCTTTTGTTAAAGAGATTAAACCTGTAACTGAAGGCACTAATTACCCACCACAGTAGAAAAGCCATCAGCTTAGTCTGATGGGGACAGAGAAAGAATGGAAGGAAAGAAAGCTGCCTCTTGGAATTCCACAGGCAGGAAACTGTCCAAAGTGACATCCGTTGTCCTCCAAGAGAAGAACCATCCCTGCAGCAGTTCTGAGATCAGCTCAACTATTAAAATGAGCAAAGAAAGAAAAGTTGCATTGGTTTCAAAGGGTGGAGTCACAGCCTCCCAGGTTTAAAAGAGTTTGAGCTTCACCACCTCACTTCTGGAGTATGGTATTATCACTCATGAATGCCAGGGGGATCCTGGTTCTGTCGCTCAAAGTTGAGGAGGTAGGGCTACCATGCCCACACAGCAGAAGAATGGGGCCTACTGGTCTGGGTTACTACTCTGTAAACTAGAAAAATGGGGCAGCCCAAAGCCAAGGAAGCAGAGTTGCCTTCCCAGTGTTCCTGGAAGGCACAGCTGAAGTCCAGGGCTAAGAGGCCACTACACAGAATCCACAGGGCGTGGCCAACACCCAGAGCATGGAGGGCAGGGCCATTGCCCAGATGGCCCTGAAGAACAGAGGATGATTTTTAAGCCTTGAGAAGTAATATAAATGTTCTGCTAGGTGCCTGGTGCCCATTATTCTTGCTTTCCCTCAAATTTCTCCCATTTATAATGAAAATGCCTACCTTGTCCACCACTGCACCCTGGAAGCACATAAACTACATCCTAGATTTCACAGATTCACAGATAAAGAGGGATTTTGCCCCATGATGAACTATGCCTAAAGTCTTTACCATATTTGATTTAGATGATTCAGAAGATGACATTTTGGACTTGGAGTTGATTGAAGACTTTGGGGATAATGGGATGAATGTGTTTTCATGTGGTAAGGACATGAATTTTAGGGTCTAAAAAGTAGAATGCTAAGGAATAAACTGTGTCCCTCAAAAGTACGTTATAAATCTTAGCTTCTATGCCTGTGGTGACAATTCTGTTTGGGAATGGGTTGTATCTGTTACATTAATGAGACATGATTAACGCAGAATGTGTCTTAAATCAATCTCTTTTGACTTATATAAGACATAAAACAAGCAAGTGAAAGCAGAAGATACTAGGCCACATGAAGACTGCCCAGAAGAAACGAGGACCTTCTTCCAGAGTGAACACACAAACAGAGGCTTCCCTTGGAGCCAGCACCCTGAATTGAGGCTTCTAGCCTCCAAAACTGTGAGAAAACAAAGTTTCTGTCTGTTAAAGCCACTCAGCTGTGGTATTTGTTATAGGTGCACTACACAACTAAGACAGTTAGGCACTTAAAAGGAACACCATCGGAAAACTAGTGACAAGGAGGTCTGGAGAGCAGGTATGTGAATAGACCTTTCTGAACCGGCACAGGTATTAATGTCCCATGTGAATGTTCACCAAAGAGCACCTTTAGCAAAGTAGGATCTTAATACGAGGTGGACAAGATGACCCGGTCTACATATGCCAGTCAGCTTCTTTCCCCAGCCAGCCTGTCTGTGTCCAAACAAGTTCATAAACAAAGTGGCAGAGACGGAGGTTATATATGAGTTCAACAACATGATTTCCACTCACCAAGGCTGATTTGGCTATAGTCACTGCTGAATGCCAGCAGCACAAAATCAACAATGCTAACAATACTAAGCCTCTACCACAGAACACTGCTAGGGAAATCAGCAAGTCACCTGGTGATATGTTGATTATACTGAATCAGACTACCTTTATGGAGTGGACAGCAGTTTGGTCTCACCAGAATAGATACTCATTTTGAATACAGATTTGCCTTCTCTGCCTAAATGCACCTACCAAAACTACTATCTGTAGATACACAGAATGCCTTATTCACCAACATGGTATTCCACACTGCATTGCTTCTAACCTAGGAACTCACCTTACAGCAAATGAATTACAACAGTAAACTCACAATTTCTGTGACTTTTTAAAAAGTGGCCTGTTACGCCAGCGGAATGGCCTTTTAAAGACTCAGTTACAGTAGGTATCAGCTGGTAATAACACTTCACAGAGCTCAGCAAATGGGGCACATACTTTAAATGATCAACCAATACATATTGTGCTATTTCTCCCAACACTAGAATTCCTCAGTCCAGGAATCAAGATTTGAAATGGGAGTGGCTGTCCTCACCATTACCACGAATGACAGATCTGCAGCATCCCTTCTCTGCTTCTGAGGCAGAAATGCCCACATGTCCACAAGTACACAGAGCAATATTTTCACTAAACTGGACATTAAGACTGACACTTTGGGATCCTCAAGCTGGTAGGATTGCTAAGATAATTGATCTAATTAACAAAGGGAAATATGGATGTCACTACACAATAGAGGTAAGGAAGAGGATTCTGGAATACAGGAAATCCTCTGAAGCACTCCTTTGTATTCCCATGTTCTATGAAAATAATGAATGGAAAACAATGACTGAGTAGTGAAAAACCTAATCCAGGCTCAGACCATTCAAATGTAAAAGTCTGGGTCACCTTGTCAGCCCCACTGGCCAACATCAACCCCAAGACCACCAGAAACTTGACTAAGAACTTACAGATACCACAGCCATGTTCACTGACTTCTATACCAGCCCACCTCTACAGTCTCATGCCAGAAGCTAGATAGTAAGTTTCTTCAAGTAGACGGTAGATTTTTGGGTGAAGAACTTTATCCTACATACTTTCATTTTCATGTATTGCCTACTGAACATTTTTTAAGTTTTATGAAGATAAACAACCTTTAAGTAATTTTAGGCACATCAAGATACCCTTCCCAATTTGGAATACTCTGAGTTCCCCAAGGAAACTCAATATGAAAGAACTTTTTCAGCCTAAAAGAATAAAAAACACTTACATCGTTAGATTGAAATAACCGAGTCATTGCAAAGAAGGCTTCTGTGGCTTCAGTAGTCCCAAAATGTTCACCCTAAAATTTAAAACAAATTTTAAAACTTAAAGAAAAATATTTTAAGGGTTTTTTTTTAACCCATCTCTGCAAACATCTTTTAAAACTCAACTAACACACTCTTTGTAAACATGGAGTGCCTCTTCACTGTTTTTTCTGAATTTCAATCTATGAACTCGCATGGCAATTTATCAACTCCTTATTTAAAATAATCAAATATCATAAAACATGCTAAAAAATGTTCTAGAATAGTGGTCTTCAGCCCTTTGGCAAGAGCCATCTTAATTTTCCTAAACATCTGATTTACAAGGAGGCAGAAAACAACAGTGAGCAGAGTTTGTAATTAGAACAGGATGTTATTGTTACACTGTCTAAGAGCAGAGACCATACTTCATAGATATGTCTACTACACTGCACAGCACAAGGCCTGACATATTATAGGAGCATAATAAATATTAAACTGAAAAGAATTCTATATTAGGAATGCCAGCAAATACGGCAAAGGAGACAAATGAAAATCAGCTTAGTCATATACAAAGGCTTAAAGAGCTGTTAACAGATCTCAAACAGCTGGCTAGATGCCCTAAAAACATGCTTTGGATCATAGCTTCACAATCATTAATGTACATAACAAATCACCTGGTGTCTTGCCAAAAACCAGGTTCCAATTCAGCAGCTCTGCAGGGAAGTCAGTCTTCATTTCTGACAGGCTCTTAGTGATGCAGGTGCCACTGATCTGGCGACATTTTTGCAGTGGCAAGGTCTAGGAGTACCAAGGTCCAGGAGCACTGCCTCTAGGAGTACTAACGTCTAGGAGTACTGCGGTCTTGGATAACCTAGTCTAGTAATATTTCAAATATTATAGATCACTGACTCCTTGAAATACTACCCTTTTGATATTTAATTTCTTCACTAAAGCAATACTGTATGATTTGCTAACCTACAGCACTTCTCAGAGCCTCAGATTTCACAGAAATTGAACTAGTCCTCAGTCCAATTGGAAACCCTGGTGGAGTAGTGGTTAAGTGCTCTGTCTCCTAACTAAAAGGTGGGAGAACTGAATCCACTGGGTTCTCCTGGGAAATCTATGGAGCAGTTTTACTTTGTCCTATAGGGTCACGATGAGTCAGAATCAACTCGACAGCAGTTTGGTTTTGCTTCTGGTTTCAGTCTATTTGTCATGGGCCTAAGATTCTATTTTGATGAAAAACATATAGAGCTCAGGACGAAAGACAGAGTTTACAATTACTTAAATCAGAGTATCCAACTTGCTCATCAGCAAGAAATCTTCATAAATGCCTACAAACTCATATGCTTCCCAGCCACATCACTAACTTATGAGTCTGACCTGAAACTGAGAGATCATGTGGCCACATTAGCTGTGTTAAAAATGCAAAGTATTGTTCTTCCGGGCTCTACACCAAGATCTAGACAAAGAGAAAAACCTAAAGTTCCCAAACCTGTTTATACAGTTAACTGTATTCACAGTTGACACCGTGTTTGTTAATTTCCTCATCACAGCAATTGTTGCGACATAAATTGTCCCATTAAGGAAACACTGTCGGATTAAAACAATATGCTACTCTGTATCCACTTCAGCTACTCGAAACTCTGTTAATAGAATGGATTCAGTCAACTTGCACATAATGTATATCATATTTTTGCCTTAAATGTTTTCATGTGCTGACATAGAGACTAAAATGTTAGTGAGCAGGTAACAGTTTTATTTACAAGTGTGTGCTCACTGCTCAACCTCCATCCAAAAACAACAAAACTTTATTAAATCTATGGATGTTGTTTCCAGTCATGAAAGAGAGTAAAAATAAAATATTCACATGGAATTCAAATTGGAAACCAGCCTTCTTAGCAACAAATGGAAACCACAAATCCATTATTATCAAGTCAATTCTGATTCAAAGGGTTTCCAAGGGACAGCTAGTGGATTTGAGCTGTTCCCTGGTGGTTCTACTCTGTCCTACCAGTTAGCTATACGTCAGAGTCAACAGGACAACAGGTTTTGTTTTTATGATCTATTCTACCTCTTCATCTCTCCAAGAAAGGTAAAATATCTACCTAGAATTTGTCTAAGATTTTGCACTGTAGTTTTGGAAGGATATACCAATCACACCAAACCCACTGTTGAGTTGATTCTGACTCATAGCGAGCTTACAGACAGAGCAGAACTGCCCCATAGAGTTTCCAAGGAGCACTTGGAGGATTTGAACTGCTGACCTTTTGGTTAGCAGCCATAGCACATAACCATTATGCAACCAGGGTTTCCAAGACGGATATAAACACTCCAAACGAAAATAAACACATATTTTAACATTAACTATTACTTGTTAAACTTGAAGGAACCCTAGTGGAATAGTGTTAAGCATTCAGCTGCTAGCTAAAAGCTGGCAGTTCGAATCCAAAAGCTGCTCCATGTGAAAAAGATGTGCTAGACTGTTCCTATAAAGATTACAACCTTGGAAATCACATGGAACAGCTCTACTATGTCTTGTAGGGTTACTATAAGTCAGAACTGACTGGACAGTAACAGGTTTGGTTTTTGTTGTGGTTGTTGTTAAACTCATATCAACAGGTATTCATTGGGAATCTACTATATGCTTAGCTGGTTGAGTACCTCATAAATACAAAATAACTATATGGTATAATCCCTGTATTCAAGAAGCTGTACATGTTACTATGTTAAATACTTTAGATAAATACCTATACTTTCCAGAAAGTACTTGATTCTGTGCATTTTATTTCTGTATCAGGACAAACTTGAAGAAAACTTAAAATAATTTACCTGGTTCAGTAAGTAAAGAATCTTGGTAAGAATATGCAAGCATCTTCTTGGATTGATGGGTGTTTCATTGAATATACGAGCCTACGGAAACATAAGAATCATTAAGTATTTTAGAAAAGAGTACAATAAACTTGCAACCCGTATGTCCCATAAGACAACACTCTTCTTCTCCATTATTTTCTTTTTCTATCACAGATTACAGCAAACAAACTTTAATAAAGACTATTGTACATTTCAATCACGTTATCCAAAAACAATAGTTTTCAATGTGTTATACGATATGATAAATTATTAGACGTGACCTTGATTTTCCATTCTATACTATGCTACTTATTCCCTTAAATCTAGTACCTCAGGCTTCTGAGCTTTAGCTAGTAAGCAATAATCACAATATTTAAAATGAACCGCAATATTTATTACAGCATGCATACATCATAGAAACACAGGGAGCCTGGTATCCGTAACTTCCTCCAATGACCTCACACCAAATACCTCTTTTGGCATTTAAAATTCCTAACAAATAGCGGAATCTCTATGTCCTTCCATATCTAAAAGCTCTGAACATTTCCTTGACAAGTAACACCTCTTCCTTTTCTTTTAAGTATACTCAGTTACATTCCTGTCTCATTTTGGATGCCCTGATCTTACCATCCCAAGGATTCTCTGCCACCATTATAAAACATAATAGAAAACAAAGGAGTACATTAAACTCGCAAGCCATACCTCCTGTAAGACAGCACTCTTCTCCAGATGCTGGAAAGGGTTGGAGCCACTGCCTACACGATAAAACAGAAAAATCACTGTAATAGCTGTTCTGAACAAGCATATTCACTTTCACCAGAAGGCCCCGAATGCTTGCTCAAATCTCATTGCAGTAAGGTGTTCACTTGGGTATCACCGTGATAACCATTACTAACGTGCATGTAAATAAAATAAAGGTATTTTCATTCTGGCACTAGTTCTGTTGTTGCTAGCTTGAAAGATCTTGAACTTCTCTTTGGCAGAAACCCTGCCTAAAATAAGAGTATCTTCTTTTCTTGCCCTCTTTGTACAAGAATGTTACAAATACCTTGCATTTCCTCAGCAATGAAGATGAATGAGATGATGATGGGGCGCTCTGATTTCTCTAAAGGCTAGCACTATTTGATGTGGTTATCACATGTACTGTGAGGCAGAAACAAAAGAATTTAGCAGAGAATTACAGCAACTTAAGTGCTGGAAGGGTCCAAGGAGGTGAACGAACCCCACCCCTCTCCTATGCTTGGCAAAGGCAGGTGATGTTGTGGAAGTACATGGCTCTTCCCCTTTTCCACTGGACCAAAGACGGGCATCAAGACATGTTAAGGTAGAAGGCACTTCAACTTTGTACACATACACACATGCTGTTCCCATTGACCCCAGGCCCCAAATAAGGTCCAGCACGACCAGCACCCCCGCCTCCACACGCACACACACGCTCCTTCCACCTGTCGTGGGCCCGCCTCCTCTCCCGTGGCCCCACCCGGGGTGGCTCTCGGAGGGGCTACGCAAGAGGGGGGCTGGAAGGGGGCCACAGAAGGGCGGGGCGCAAGGGGCGGGACGCAGGCGGAGCCGCCAGGAACCCCCGCACTTGAGGCTGCGCGGGGACTGGGGGAGGGGCCACAGGAAGCCCCGCAGCGGGAGCAAGGGGAGGGGTCGCACGCACATCGGCGCCCACGCCCCCGGGGCTGTGGTGCACGGAACAGGTGCTGGCGGCGGAGGAAGGGATCCCCGCGGCCGAGGGTGGGCTTGAGTGGCCCAGCGCGTACCAGACTCCTCGTCCTTCTTGTCGAATTTTTTAATCATCTTGGACCACTTTCCAGTGTCCAGACCCACCGCAACCGTCCCAGGCGCCGCAGCCGGCGAGCGGAAGAGGCTGCAGGAAGGCTGGCGCCGGGGACTCCCGCCGGTTGGGTATCTGGCCCGTCACTCGGGGAGAAGGCCCGCCCCCTGGCTGCAGACCAGCGCTCTCATCCCTGGTAGGCTGCAGCCACGCCCTCTCGACTGTCACAGCCGGGCGTGGGCGTGGCGAGGGGCGGGGCGATTGTGGGGCGGTGACTGGTCGGGGAAAGGGGCTCGCCGGTGCAACCGGGCAATTCAAACCCAGAGCAGACGGAAAGCAATTTTATTTGGTTGGCATGGCCTAGAAGGCAATGTCTGCAGTCTCCTCAGTCTCTGGAGGCCGAAGCTGGAGGTCTGGAAGGTTTGTGTTCACTTAGTGATAATGGCATTATTTATGATCCACTGTTTGGCCCTTCCGTTGCGAAAGGTGCTCTCCCCGGGCACATTTCTGGTGGGCTTCTCTTCCAGAAGCGAGGACAGGGTGAGTGGTTCCCAGTTCGCCTTGGAAGTCACCACTGCACTCGCTGACTCAGCAGCTGCAACAAAGGACAGGGCACTTTGAGGTTACTGTGGATTCTGTAAGTGCAAAATACAACGCGTGAAGGAGATCTACCTGGCTGAACCAACCCGAAAGCTAGTCTTCTCTAACCAAGATGCTAGATGGTGGACCTTCCTTGTCACTGGCGTCTTTCCCTGCGTCAAAAACCAGTTTAATACACACTGCTAGTTTAGAGTCTCCTTGTTTAATTGCACCCCCTCTGAGCTTTTCCATCTTCAGTCACACTATTATATAACTCCTGCTAAGCTAACCCATCTGCACTTGTGTATTCATGGTCGCTATGAGTCGGAATCGACTTGACTTTGTTGTTGTTATTGTTAGCCTATGTTGCTTTGTCACGTCTTTTGTCAGAGTGTAACTAAGGAATTTTTTCTGCCTTTGGCTTCAGTGATAACACTTTACCCAGTTTCTCCTTCAACCTCTGTTGTGTTCTTTCAAGCTTCCGTTGTGGGATCATCTTCCTTCAGTCCCTCCCCACCTTTCTGATGCATTATACCCTGTAAAACCTCCCTGGGTGGCACAAACCTTAAGCACTCAACTGCAAACTCAAAGGATGGAGGATCTCCTCTACTCAGGAGTGACCTGGAAGAAAGGCCTGATGACCTGTCTACTTCTAGACAATCACTCCTTGAAAACCCTATGGAACACAGTTTTACTAGGACATGCATGAGATCAGAACCCACTCAACAGCAGCTTATTTGGTTTCAGGGTGTACCTGGTAGGTACCCCTTGAATCTGGTCCTTTGTGTCTATTGCTGACACCTTAGCTCAGGTCCTCACAAGCTGTCTCTATAGACACCTTCCTGATCCCATTTGAACCATTCTCTATGATCTTCCTTTCTTTGGATGCCTGGTAAATATGGAAAATTATTGAGGAGTGGGAGACAGCTAGCCTTCTCTTTTGCCACCACTAGAGACATTTAATTCAACTTCACAGCAGATTGTCCTTATAGAAGAAAAACATCACGATGGGCCCTTCAGACAGAAAGCTAGAGTAGGTATACACTCATTTCACTTGAGGGAAAATATGAAGTCACCCTAATGCTAATAGATGCTGCAGATCAGTACATTAAACACTCTGTTTAGAAATGTAAATTGAGTGTATCCTTAGAAGAATCATGCCCTTGCAAAATTAGAGAAACTCTGCCCTTAAATATGAGTTTAGGCTGCACTATTGATATTCTTACATACGGTATCATTTAAGATTTAGCTCTAACTTTACTAAATGGGGAAACCCTGGTGGCATAGTGGTTAAGTGCTATGTCTGCTAACCAAAAAGTCAGCAGTTCAAATCTACCAGGTAGTCCATGGAAACTCTATGGGGTAGTTCTACCCTGTCCTATAAGATCACTGTGAGTCAGAGTCGACTCAACAGCAGTGGGTTTGGTTTAGGGGTTACTAAATGGACTTTCAACTATTATGTTTGCTCAATCTGGCTTACAGAGCTCAAACTCTATTTCCCAGGTGGAATTTCCTGAAGGAAATAGATGTTCTTCTTGTTATCATAATTAGGACTGGAAACAGGTTTAGGGGAAGGGGGAAGAACCTCTTCCTTTTCTTGGGCCAAGGGTGTTAGGAGTCTAGACAGAGACAGGTAGATAGGCCAGAAGATTCCCAAGAAAGAGGAATGTGCTGGAGGCCTTCGGGGAAGTGTAGAGGAACCGAGGTTGGGTTTCAGGCTGAGCTGAGAATAAGGAGCATCTTTTAAAGCAAGATTAGTTAAAGCGGGCAGTGGGAGGAATGGAGATGGGCCAGTTAACAGGAGCAGAGAGGCCTAAAGAAACCAACTGAGGAGTGGTACCACATCACCTCAGACCTCTGTGACTGCTGGGCTGAGGATGCCTGGCAAAGGTGTAGGGTAATCAGTCACCAGAATACTAGTAGAACAGGTAAACATACCTTAAAAAAAAGAAAACCAAAACACATTACTGGCAGACTTGAATTGCCAGCTTTTTTGGTTAGCCACCTAACTCTTAATCATGTTTCTACCAGGGCTTCTAAATGGATCTTTCGCAAAAACCATACACTGAACATCGCTGTCCAGTTGATTCTGACTTACAGCAACACTACAAGACTAATAGGAACTGCCCCATAAAGTTTCCAAGGAGCAGCTGGTAGATTCTGACTACTGACATTTTGGTTAGCAGCCAAGCTGTTAGACAGTCTCAAAAATTAGTTGAGAGAAACCCAGTAGGAGAAATGGGTTCTCTCAAAGCCATCAGCTGGTGAAGTCTGTCAACCTGTGAATTCTAATGCACAAATATGTATTCAGTGCTCTAATGTAGGTCCCAGTAGCTTGCTGGATAAAAGCCGAGCTCTTATTTACATATTATAAAAGAGCCTTCTTGATCTGGTTTATCGGTCTCACATATTGAAACTGCTGTTATTAGTGCTTGATAAACATTCACTATTTAGTAGGTACCCCATAAATATTGTTAAGTAAATGATTCTTATTGCACTGTCTTCCTGCAGCCTTATCCCAAGTGCCTTCTGTCTCATGCCCTACCCTATCCCCAAAGGGACTTGAGAACCTCTGAGATTCACACACTTGCCTTTTGAACGTTCTAGACCAGTTTTCCCCAAAAGTGTCATACCTACCATGGATGGCTTTAGGTGCTAACTAGATAAACATTTTAATTTGTTGTAAGTTTGACTGAATATGTTGTGGAAAAATATAGTGTACCAAACTTATAGTATCAAAGGTGTGGTATGCTTTAGGAGAAGAAACCAAAAAAATTTTTTTAAAGAAAAATACTAAGTAAAAGGACAAGTAATGTATTAACATGGGGAAAGAAAAAAACAACATTATAGAAGTGGTAAGTGGTGGTGTTTGGGAATACCATTCTAGAGCTTTCTTGCCATGTAAGGCTATAAACAGGGCTCAAAACCTAGCACCTTGATCACTTCCTAGCTTCTATGCTACAGGGAAAAACATTCATTAGGGCCACCCTGAGAAATACTGATTTGCCCCTATCTCTGGTCCCCAGGGAAACCCTGGTAGCGTAGTGGTTAAATGCTACTTCTGCTAACCGAAAGATCAGCAGTTCAAATCCAGCAGGTGTTCCTTGGAAACTCTATGGGGCAGTTCTACCCTGTCCTGTAGGGTCTCTGTAAGTTGGAATGGACTTGATGGTAGTGTGTTTGGTTTGGGTAGAGTACCTGCAGGCTCTACCTCCAGCTGATAACTCAGTCCAATAAACAATTGCTTTGAAAGAAAGGAGCTTACCATCTTTCTTCATATCTCTTTTACAGACTGGAGAAAAGGTGAGCTGAGGGTACATTTTTTTCTGTTTCCTCAAAGCACAGTCCTCTGCATACTTCCCTTCACTCTTGAAATCATTGTCAGTGGAAAACCTTGATGAAGAAAATTTATTTAGTAGATCCTAGGGCAAGGGGTTAAAGGAACCAGTCGTTTGAAAGCAAGCTACATTCTCAGGGGCTCTGAGAGAAGAAAGGACAATGATCAGAGGTGCCGATTATTACAAAGTTAGAGTATTTTTCAGTGGCAAGTGATGTTTCTAGAATCTTCTAATGTAAAACCTTTGGAGAACTTCAGAATCTCCTCTGTCCTCTCCAAACTAGAAACAGGCTGCTCTTGTAATCTAATTTCAAATAAAGTCTTTGTCTTTGTTCCTAAACCATAGCTCCTAAACCATAGCTCTGAATGTCCTCTTGCTTTGTTACTATGCCTCTTGCGTTAGAGTGTGAATGAAATAGGAAAGAAGCTGTGTCCTGTGCAGTTGTACACCTAACATACAATCAAAAAGTGTTTGTCAAATATTATTGAACAGAGGTAGTGGAATGGATGAGGAAAAACAGGAAAGAAACTGTGTATAAGAAGAGCCAGAGTTTCACCTGAACCATTGCTCTCGCTTGGATGCAGTGTCCTCCAGCAGGGTCACAGGGAAGACAGGTTTCAGCCGAGGTCGGGGCTGTTTTTTCTGAGATATCAGAGGCGAGAATAAGTTTTCAGTGACTTTGTGCTGCTGTGGAGTCTCCTGCAACAGAGAGAATAAGTGAGGGTAAACTGAGTTCCTTGGGGTATAAAGGCTAGTTTAAATGCTTGTGCTAAGTTGTCAGTCTTTTAGACAAGCAGCCAGCCCTGTCGGGTAGGGAAATGGGAACTCAGAAACCAGAAAGTGAGGAGGAGTTTCTCTGAGCAGGGTAACACCTGTCTGTCTCATTGCCAGATGACTCATCCAAAGCTTGGTCTGTTTATTACATAGTTGAATGAGCTTGTCCACTGGCCCTTTGAAGTGAATGGCGAAGAAAGGTACCCGTTTTAGAGACAGATTCAATAGGTGAACTGCTTGGGAAACCCAAACTTTGGTATATTGGGAAAGGGACCTTTAGGATGCTTTCTTCTTTTATTATAGATGACCATCTCAGCCACATGCCACTTTAACTGCAGTAGAGGGCTATGGAATAGATGTTTTCTGAGGTAATACTTTCATCATTACTAAAAGTTGTAGAATCAAAGACTTTCAGAAAGTATCTGAGACATCATCAAGTCTGACCTTCACTGTAACAAACACTGATACCCCAAAACTCCATTGCCATCAAGTCAGTTCTGTCTCATAGTGACCCTGTAGGACAGAACTGCCCCAAGGAGCACCTGGTGGATTTGAGCTGCCAGTCTTTTGGTTAGCAGCCACAGAACTTAACCACTAGGCTGTGAGGGTTTCCGTAACAAACACTGATAGACATGCCTAATACATTCCACGACCTGCCTGCTGGTACCCACTCTCTCATATGTGTGTAGGTATAGACATATGTGTAAGGGTGTTTTCTTGTGCAGGAGAGACTGTCACGTTTGTCCAGCAAAGGAAGAAGGGGATACAAATATAAATGTTAAAGAGGCGTGGTAGACACTGGACACTTCTGTCTTCCTGGGCTTGTTCTTACTCCAGGTAGCACCACAAAATTCTAATGGTGCCATTCTTTGACAATCAGAGCCTTAGCTCTGTCCATTCATACAGTTCTTTGGCTAATACCCCAGTTTTGCTAATGAAAACTATCAGATCCTGCCTCTGATCTGGAGTGTTCACCAAATGCTGGCTGGTGGAAGCAGCTGCATCAAGGTCATTTTGTATTTCTTTCTGTACCCTGAGCAGCACAGTCCTGGCCTGTCATTGGTCCCTTTCTGAGTGTATATTGCCCACCCCCATGAGGAGCAACCGAGCCCTGTTGTTCATGTGTTCCTCATCCCATTTAAATGACTCTAGGGCAGTACCCTAAAAGCTTACCTTCAAGGGCACAAATTACAAAACCCAAGCTATTATAGCAATAATAAGCATTGTGTCAATTTTAACTCATAGCAGCCCTGTAAGACAGTAGAACTGCCCCAGTAGGGTTTCTAGGGATAACTGGGCGAATTCAAACTGCCAGCCTTTTGGCTGGCAGCCATAGCACTTAACCCCTATACTACCAGCATTTTCAAGAGACAGTAAACAATTAATTCTGTTGTCAATATAAAGAGCCAGGTGGCATCATGATTAAATCTTTGGCTGCTAACCAGAAGTTCAGTGGTTCAAACCTACCAGCAATTCCTCAAAAAAAGATGTGGCAGTCTGCTTCCGTAAGGATTACAGTCTTGTAAACCCTATGGGGTCGTTCTACCCTGTCCTATAGGATTGCCATAAATCAGGTGCAATGGCAAAGGGTTTTGGGGGTCTACTGTCAGCATGTATCATTGGTCACTAGCATCTTTTGTCTTCAATTTGGAAAGGAATCTCTCGGCACCCTCCATCTAGAAATTAAGCAAAAACTTACTCCAAATCCACGTTATATCAGAGTTTGTCTTGTGTAATCCTGTTCCCAGCATCCAATTTCTAGTATAGTTCAATTATTTTTGTTTACCTGTTCACTTACCTCATTTAGTTTCTTCTTTGTTCACTTAAGCCTTCTCTCAAAGTTTTCAAGATATTTTGGGGATCCTGATTCCTAAATACCTTTTAAATAACACATTCATTTCCTCTGCAACTTGATTTAGCATCTCTCACCTTAAATACTGTATTAACATCATAACAAATCTTTCTGATTTTTGCCTTTTTTACAATGAAGACACTTTTCACACATCCTGCATAATAATCTAAAACGCAACTTGGATACCATCCTTCTATCTCTTATCATTTACTCTTTTACATTGCCCTGAACGCACCTGCATGCCGTTATCTTTCCTTCTGATTAGACTGTTATTTTTTATTGGGTGTCACCTCCTCTGAAAAGTCTTCCTGATTATCCCTGTTTTACCAACATAAACAATGCTCTCTGTTACTTCTGTATCTCACATGTACTTCTATTATTTGTATACCCCAGTGCATTGTGATTACTTAAACCAAACTAAAAAAAAAAACTCTTGCCATCAAGTCAGTTCTGACTCACTGCAACCCTATAGGACAGAGTACAGCTACCCTCCTAGGGTTTCCAAAAAGCACCTGGTGCATTTGAACTGCCAACATTTTGGTTAGCAGCTATGGCTCTTAAACACTACACCATCAGGATTTCCTATATGTGTCTTATTTATATGCCTCTCCTATTAAACTTCTTTTATATATGTCTTCCCTAGTTTGAGCAGCGTAATGCTGGCCCCATAACAACCCAGTAAGGGCAGAGTAGAACTGTCCCCATAGAGTTTGCAAGGCTGTAAATACTTACAGAAACAGACTGCTGCATCTTTTCCCACAGAGCAGCTGGCAGATTCAAACCATTGAACTTTTCGTTAGCAGCTGGGTGCTTAAACCATTGTACAACTAGTGTTCCTTCTGGCAATGAGTGCTTTTTTTGTTTCAGTTTTGGAATATACTGGCCCACTATCTGTCCTTTCAGGATAGAAATCGTTCCATAATCTTTACAGTTTGGTTTCTAGCATCCTGTGTGCTCATTAATGGTTTACTGAATAGAATTTTAACTTCTTTAATCTATAGCATAGTCCCAAATATCTGGCTATTGGGATGGTAGATTCCCAGGTCAGCTCCTTTCTCCATCTCCAGACATCCATGAGCAGTTTCCATTCTTCTTTTCCATTTAGATATTCATTTTCCTTCCTGATTTCTTATTTCCTGACTCATCCTTTACTCTTCTTTTCTCAATTACAAGTCAGTTTACTCTTTGTCTAGTACAAACTAAGTATCTTCACCCAAAGAGGAGCAGTCTCCAGCTAAGATTTGATTTGCTACTTGCAATTAAGCTTTATGACACGAGCTTTATGGAGCTCTGATTCTGGGTCTTTCCCAAGCTCTCCTGATTGTTCTGTGAAGCATACAAAGACTGCCAGTTAGGTTGTTAGGTTTGCAAACTCATCCCAGAAGAAGTGTTACATACCTCATTGCTGAATATCACTACAGTCACCTTTGAAGTACTCCCTTTGGGAAACTATGCACTGACACCAGCATCTAGTTCCCCCTTCAACACAATTTTGGCACTCTTTTTCTGGAGTGGCCTGCAGAGCTGTCATTGTATTACCCTTGGTGTCCTGAATGTCATCAAAATGTCCTGCTTTCGATAGTTTCTTTATCTTCAGGTAAAGGAAAAAGTCACTGGGGGCCAGGTCAGGTGAGCAGGAAGGGTGTTCCAATACAGTTACTTGTTTACTGGCTAAAAACACCCTCAGAGACAACTATACAATTAAGTTCATGAACTTGCCACCGTGCCACCCTGCACAATGACCATTCCAGAAAGAGTTCCAGAATTGCTTTGAAGGGTGGACAAGGTGCTTGTGTCAATGCATAGCTTCCCAAGAGGAGCACTTCAAGGGTGACTGTAGTGATATTCGGCAATGAGATATGTAGCACTTAGAGCAGTTAAGTCTGCAGACTTGTCAGATCTCGTATGACTGAGAACTAAAACAGTAAGTGCCGTTCTCTGTGTTTAGTTGGCTTTCTTCTCCAAGCTAACTCAATAGAGTCTATACTTAGGGTGCCAGAGAACTTTCCCAGGTATTTTACCTTGCCCAGGAACTCCGTGGAAAAGTATTCCGGGGCAATGTCCTTTCCTTGTAGGTTGATTGAGGAGGGCGGTGGGTTGTTGGTCAGGATCAGTAAGGTCTTATCCTGATCATAGTCTGTTACTTTTAACGTGAAGCTCTTGATCCTTTTGTTTCGTTCCAGGAATTTGTGCAGAGCTGTAGGCTTTGAAGGCTCATAGAACCTGGCCTGAGCAGACAGAAGATTTCCAGAGAAATAAAGAATTCAGTCAAGAGAAGGTGGCTAATGCCTCAGTCTGTTCATCTTTGTCTGTGCAGCATAGGGACTGAGAACAAGCTGGACAAAATGTGTTTATCTGAGAAAGTCCAAAGCTCTCTGTACCTTTCTTCCCTCGGAGACGAGACTCCTAACCAAACCCGTTGCCATCAAGTTGATTCTAACGCGTAGCAACTCTATAGGACAGAGTGCAGTTGCCTCACTGGGTACCCAAAGAGCAGTGATACAAACTGCTGAGCTTTTGGTTAATCACTGTGCCACCAGGGCTCCTCCCACAGAGCTTTCCTTGGAGACTAAGGGGATGGGGAAATGAGATGGAAGGGTTTCAAGAATATAAGGAACAGGCTGACTTTATTCTTTTGAAAATGCAGACCCCAGCACCTCACGTGGGTATCACAAACAGAAATGTGAGAAGTTTCTTTAAAAAAAAAAAAATCAAACCTGCTGTCATCAGGTTGATTCTGACTCATAGCTACCCTACAGGACAGAGTAGAACTGACCCATAGAGTTTCCAAGGACAGTCTGGCAGATTCGAACTGCTGGTCTTTTCAGTTAGCAGCCACATCACTTAACTACTATGCCACTAGGGTTTCCTCAGAAGTTTCCAGGAGGCCTAAATGAGGCCTTCTCTACAACTCTCTCTGAGGCAGAGGGGAAAATTACCAGGAACCACGTTTCCTTACTCAGGGAGTTCTTTGGGCCTTTTCAAGCCTTACCTACAGCCTCCCTTCCACCAAGATGCCTACTTACCACAGTAATGTGCACAACAAGCACAACTTAAAAAAGACAAAGCAGTCACAAGTGACAGCATGCCACTTAAGACACGGGGGAAAGCGGAGTTCCACTGAATTTTGTGTTTGTATCAATAGAGGGAAGGCTGAGGGCTAGCAAGGGACAGAACAGAATAGCTCCAGATTATAGACACATTTTTCAGTAGCAGCTGCAGGGATCACATTCTTCTCAGTCCCCCCTCCCATACCACCACTATGCCCAGTACTGTCCCTGGGATAGTGACCTTGCAACAGCTGTATCTCCTGTCCTCAGAGTAGGCACAGTCATAGAAGCTTGGGAACACCTGGGATACCCTGCAGCAGATTGTGCACTGCTACTGAAGCTCACTCTCAAAGATCCTTGCGAAATGCTTCTCCACCTACCAAATTTGGATGGATCCTGTAATTCCGAAAGTTCTGAACAACAAATACTGATTGCCTGGCTTCCTCAGGAATCTAGAGACAACAATCACAATTAGTGTTTTAAATCCATCTATCCTGAACAATATTCTCTTCATCATCTCACCTTAGCTCACTAAAAACTAGACTCTGGCTTAAGGTGAGCGGGAAGAACCGTGGGCCCCATCTTTTGCACTCAGGATTTCCAAAACAGGGGCCACACACATCAAGGGAGATGGGACTCTGATGCCACCCTCCCAGGGAAGTGTGTAAACAGACATGGACCAAACCCGCTGCTGTTGAGTTGATTCTGACTCATAGTGACCCTATAGGACAGAGTAGAGCTGCCTCGTAGAGTTTCCAAGGAGTGCCTGGTGGATTCGAACTCCCAGCCTCTTGGGTGGCAGACATAACATTTAGCCACTATATCACCAATGTTTCTGAGACTTGGACCAGCCTGGTGAAATATGAGTGAAGGGAGGAAGTAGACCAGGACAGTATCCAAGTTCAGACTGGGATAGATTGCTCCAAGGGATCACACCCCTTTCCACTTTTCCACTTCAGTAGCCATGCCACAGGGTTAAAATCAAATGTGGAAGACATCCTTTGAGGAGAAATCAAGTTACAAAAGGGTAATACCCTAAGGGTTCTGAGTAGAGGGTTGCCCTTGGCACAACTCCACCAGCTCACCCGGGAGCAAAATATAACCATGCACTTGGCATATTTGGACAGCTCTGTAGTACATGACTTTTCCAGAAATGTAGCATGTATTAAATGTTAGTAGCATTTTTATCTACCACTTTGCAATCTAGTTATCAGTGGATTGTTGGAAGATCATATGTGGTGTCAGGAGCACTGAGCTTCTTCCCTCTCTATCCTACTATTCTCTCCACTTCCCTCCCCTGGGTCATTGCCTGTCCTCTTGCTCAATCCTAGGTTGTCTAGCAGTGAATCAAAGGGGTGGAAATACAAGGAGATGACCTTCTTGGAATCACCTTCTTTGGCCTTGGTGTGATCAGAAGTCAGGCCAGAGAGGAGCACACCCTATCTTAGAATAATGGTTTCTGAAGATCATCCTACCTCCCAGGAGGTAGTAGGGTGATCTGTACTCCAAGATGGGGTGCTGAGGACAGAAAATATGCACTGAAATAAAGCAAGGCGGAAGGAGGCAAGGGGAGTAATAAGAATGGTACATAATAATGGGGTGGGAGATGTTAGCTCCAGAAGGGAAATGTCAGGAATTGCTGATCCTTGGAGCTTGGGAGAGGACCAAGAGGTAAAACACCAGGGCCCTTCCACACATTCCTATAGGGATTATGGGATAAAATATGGGGCCAATCCAAAGACACAATCATTTGATTTTTTAAAAGCACCTTTCAGTACCTGAAATCTATTGGTTAAAAACAAAAATATATTTTGAAAAACCTGCTTCACAGATATGACGTGTGGTATATTTAAAATCATACAAGTCTTAGGAAAAAATTATTTGGGGAAAAGATATGAAGCATTTTCCTTTTATAGATTTTTCTTTTAAAAAAACATCTTTAAGAGAGGAAAGATCTCGGAGAAAATGCTCTTACTCCTGAATTTTTCTGGGATATTGCACCTTTGTTCCAAATTAGTCTGCCACAAGGAGTGGCCAAATTGGGATATGTTTTCAGTTTTGGTATGTTAAATTATGTTCTCTCTGGCTGATAAAATAGAGGTTGGTCTGACAAAGCCACATGATTGTGATAAACCTATGAAAGCAACCAAGATGCCCAATGGAGTTTCGCTGCAAGAGATAGCACAGATTTCAGGTAAGTTGAAGTCTAACATTCTCTGTGCCCTAAAATAGATGTCTAGTTCTTGTGTTGTGTACTGTGATTTGTTGCTGGTATGTCAGTGTCATTTCTTCTCCCATATGCCTATTTCTCTTTTGTAAATCAACTTTATTCTCTGTATAAATCTTAACCCCCTTTTTGCTTTCCACTAGAAAGTTTGTGGGCCCTAACCTATGAAATATTCTAACATCTCCAAAGAAATGCAAACAAAGAAGAACTTGCTAATGTTCTTCCTTACCTCCTCCTCATCATCGACAGTTATCCCTTTCCCAAGTTTAACTGAAGCCTTTGGTTTGCTCTTAGTCAACCTGAAAAAGAGATACATCAGTAAGTTGCATCCAGGGGCAGGTTACCCAATAAGCAAGGTAAGCATGGACTTACTTGTGTTTACTTACTAATCTGTAGTGCACGATTTCACCATCTCTTTAATGTGGTGAAACCCATGTGAAATTGGTCACCACTGATAAGTAAGTCAGTACAAGTAAGCTGATGCTTATGTTTATGGAGTAATTCTTTCCTGTCAGGGACTGTGCATTTGAAATGAGGCTAAAATCCTGCAGGAAGATGATATGGGGCAGGAAGAGAGACAGATAGCGGACAAACCTAGAAGCAGACATTTTGGTGTGGTGAAAAAATGTGAAATTTCTCACTACAGATGATCTGGTAAGCAAAGTAAGCATTGTATTTATTTTGTCTATTGGATAATTTGCCCCACTTGCATCTGCTGGCTAACAGGCCTGGCCTTCAATGTGTTTTCCAACCACCCTGATCCCCCCAGTGAAGTCTCAAAGCTTGGTTTAGAAGAATCCAATTTAGTTGATCACTAAATGAATGCCTATGGGTAGTGAAGATGAGCACTCATCCAACTAGTGTGGTAGAGGGAAACCTCATCTGAATACGCGGGGCCTTTTGGAGATGGCGAGGACATCTAATGAATTGCTTGCTTCTAAAATGGGACTTTTAGATGACATTTAGATGACTTTTAGATGACATTTAGAAATGTTTTAGTACACTGCTTAAGAAAATTCTTAGGGACAGCTGGACCCTTGTAAAATCCTTAAAGGACTACCTTCTGTTTTGGATATTTATCTGCTTACTCTTCCTACACACAGAAATGTTCCTGCCTTCACCAGTCACTAGCCCTAGCTCTCCAGAAAGGATCTCTGTGACACAAGAGTTAAATGCTGGGCTGCTAACCTAAAGGTTGGTTGTTTCAACTCCCTAAGTGGCTCCAAAAGAGACAAGCCTGGGAAAGACCTGGCCATCTGTTTCTGTAAAGACTGTAGTCTAGAAAGCCCTTTGGGGCCATTCTAGTCTGTCACATGTGGTCATTATCAGGTAAAAACCCACACTACAGTACCTAACAACAATAGCTCTCTGTAATATGGAATACCACAACTAAATTTCCCAATCTTATTAACCGTGCTTGTATTACTGGCTCCTTGAAACTGCTAACTATACCTAAGATTCTCTTCCTAGAACTCGAGTATTAAAAATAATCTCAATGGCAAACATTCTCTCACTTGACTCTTCTACTTTCCCATTCCTCATCCGGGTACCAGTTCCCTTTGCAGGGAAAAGAGATGGAGGAGCAGAAATCACAACATTTAACAAGGAAGTATTTTTTATTCACTGATTGATCTATTTACTGTCTGAAAATAGTGAAAGATATTCATCAGTAAGACTGGATTGATAATTTCAGTAGCCTTATTCCTACCTACAGATAGTTCTGTTTTGAAGGTTAGACAGCTGAAAATTAAATGGGATTCTACAAGTGCTTAATCTAGAACTCTCTCCCTTAAAAATGAGAGTGGCAGAGTAAGGACAGGAATAAAGAAGGTATAAATAGCAAACTGTCTAGCTGGTAGCCAGCTGAGCATAGCATGGTGCAAATAATACAAAATCCAGGATCAAATCCTAGCTAAGGATGGATAGGCAAAGTAAGTACTCTGCATACTTAAGGAAGGCTAAATGCTTCCATCTGCAGCCTGGCTACCACCTGCACCATTAACTCAGGCTAAAATCGAAACACTAAACCCAGTGCTGTTGAGTTGATTTTAACTCACAGCAGCTCTATAGGACAGGAGTGGAACTGAGACATAGAGTTCCCAAGGAGTGCCCGATGGATTCAAACTGCCTACCTTTTGGTTAGCAGATATAACACTTAACTACGATTCCACCAGGATTTTCTAATTCAGGTCACCCAGTGCCATGAGTAGATTCTGACTCATAGCAACTCTACAGACAGTAGAACTGCCTCATAGATTTTCCAAAGAGTACCTTGTGGATTTGAACTGCCAAGCTTCTAGTTAGTAACATAGCACTTAACCACTACACCACCAGGGTTTTGTAACTCAGGCTAGAAGTCTTTAAAAAAAAAAAAAAGGCTGTATGAGGAGCAGGTGAAACATTGTGGGTAGTCAAAAATAAATCCATCCCAACTTAACATCTTAAAGTTTGCTCCCTTTTGATGCATCCTATCACCTTGTTATCTAATAATAATAGAATCTTTGTTGTAGCACTTTTCAGATGGATTCTTGGTATCTAAAAGACAGCACAGAATCTCAGAAGTTGTCTTCAAGGCCAACATAAGGCACAAAGCTTTGTGAAAAGTGCTTTTAGCCCAGCAGTGCCCATTCTGGGGAATCCTATGCTTTCCTCTTGCCAAAGCTACTGTACTTGCATGAAACACAGACTGGCTTCTGATTTGGGGGTGGTCAGTCAATCAAAACATATTTAGTGAAGGTATACTTTGGAGCTTGCACTGTTCAAAGTGCTCTGGGCTATAAAATAAGTAACTACCCAACCCAGTGGCATCACGTCAGATCCAACGCATGGCTACCCTAGAGGCCATAGTAGAAATGTTATTTATAACTTGGAGCAAACAAGATTACACACTTGGCATCTTTCTTCGGGCCCATGGCTGTTCACTGCTAAGTGGTGCAATCTGAGGCTGGTATTCACCCAGAGGCCAAACTCAGTGTCCCTCTAGAGTCCACATTCTGCAGGGGTTCAGTTCAATCCCAACATCCTTTTCTTAACACACATGCATGTCCAGTCTTGGTCTTGATCCTGTATGGGAAACAAGAAGAAGAATAGTACATGCTGCTGTGGCTGCAGAAATACACAAGACATGCTAACTCTTGCTGTCAAGGAATTACCAGTTTCATTGGTAAGGGGAGAGGCAAAGGAGGTGGTTACTAAATGTGAATCACTAATGACCAAAGATGCTCAGTTTCCACATCTGTAAAATGGAAGAGTTAACCAAATGATTTAAACGTGACTTTCTAGTTCTATGATGTTATAAGATTTGCCTGCATAATTTGCCTTACTGTAAATAAAGTCAATCTACAAGTGTTGCCAGCCAGCCAAGTGCCGTTGAGTCAGATCCGAGTCATGGCTACAAGTGTTGGGATGAGCAAAAAACCCTCTTTATAAGGAAAGTTGTGGAACAGAGATTCTATTTTGGAAGGGTACCATGTCTACCTGCTCCAAATGTCTTAGAGCTACACTCAGCAAGTATGACAGCCATTCTAATAAAAGCTGATTCAGAAAGGACTCATTTATGCCACGGCCACTATAATGTAGGCACTATAAACATGTCAGAAAACCTGCTGGCATAGTGGTTAAGTGCTATGTCTGCTAATCAAAAGGAAGGTAGTTTAAATCTGCCAGGTGCTTATTGGAAACTCTGTCAGGCAGTTTTACACTTTTCTGTGGGGTTACTATGAGTTAGAATCAACTCGACGGCAGTGCATTTGGTCTTGGTATAAGCACATCATCTTTGATGGGTGAAAAAGAGGAAGACCCTTGTCTTAGTCATCTGGTACTACTCTAACAGAAAATACTGTGAGTGGAAGGCTTCACAAGGAGAAGCTTTTATTGTCACAGTCTGGTAAGCTGCTAATCCGTTAACAAGTTACAAGTCCATTCCCTCCGAGAAATCATCACAGTCCGGTGGTCTAAGACCAAGTTCAAGGAGAGTATCTCGGCACAGGAACCTTGTGTCTGGAGGAAGTGTTCTGCTCTCGGTGCTTCTCTCTTGGTGGTGTGAGGTTCCCAACTTCCTCAGCTCATTTCCCTCCCTTATATTCCACAAGTGTGTAACTTGAGTCCTGCCTCACTAACACAACTGTAGCCCATTCTGCATCACCAATCTCACAGAGGCAAGACTCACAACACATGGGAGGAAGGGCACCATATTGGGACTCATAGCCAAGTCAAATCAAGACATACATTTTTAGGGGGACATAATTTAATCCATGACAACCCTCAACAAGATAGATTGATACAATGGTTACAGCCATGTGTTGAAATATAGCCATTATTATCAGGATGGTGCAGGAGTGGCCAACATTTCATTCTGTTGTGCATGAGGTCAGATCTGGCTCTGCCATTGACACAACAATATTCAAAGCCACATCTATAGGAGAGAGATTGTTTTCTAATGTGAAACTAGACTAACTTTCTTTAGGAAGAAAAGCAGTGGTCTCTCTGCTCATGAGTCATGTGAAAAGAGGTTGGCTACACTGGCATCTGTAACTCAGTGATCCCATACCCTTCTTCTCTACTCGGACTAGCCAATTCTGTCTAGAAGAAAATTTTCATCATCATCTTGCCAAAGGTGGTGGACCAAGATCACCTGGTAGAACTTATCACATGTGAGTGGGTGGGTGGGTAGAATGGAAGACAGATAGAGCTTCTCAAGCAAAGGATCACTTGAAGAACAGCAGTACTAAACTATGAAGCATTCCTTTCACACCTTTGCCCCAGCACCAAGCCAAGTGCTGTCGAGTTGGATCCGACTCATGGCGACCCTAGGGGCCAGGGTAGAACTGATTCCCAGAGTATTCAAGGAGCGCCTGGTGGATTTGCCCCAACATGTGCATACAAATACTTACAGACACACACACGCATACACACTTATACATGTGAAAAGTCACATAAGATCAACAATTTCCAGTTCCACTCAATTTTGCTTTGGAATACTTACCCAACTCTTTAGTGAGCGAACAAACTACTGTTTAAAACTCCACCAGAGTTTAGTATGTGTTCATCTGGCAAAGAAGTTTGCCCCCCGAAGGAAGCACAACCCCTACTTCTTGATTATTTTCAACTTGTCTTGGGACTCCATTTGAGACAGGCTGAAGGACCCCATCCCTCCTCTCAAGAACGACTCACTGGAAAAACCTACAGACTATTATATGAGCCCTTCCCTAAAATAAAAGGTCTTAATGCCCTCTGTAGTGTAGCAATGTCCCCTACTTCCCATTCCCTAAGGGGCTGAAAGCACAAAGTCTGCTTTTCTTGGGTTACATTTCAGAGGAAACTCAGACTGAGTTTTTCCAAGGCCTTTAACCCACAGGTTAAAGCATAGGTAGTCCTTAAAGTGAACACAAGGGAAAGGGATAGTGGTGAGCTAAAGAGGGAAATGGCTAGAGGGAAAAGTAGGTATTCAGGATGTGGAGTGCCCACGGGAGAAACATGGAGGAGTCCTGTCATCTTTTGTTTTACCTTCCCTCTCAATACAGGCACCATCATTCATAAATTAGGACTGAGACGCTGAGAAGTGTGGGCATGTATTGGGGCACGGAGGAGAGTTGCTGCACTCTTTGATGTGGACAATTAAAAATGATGGGTTACAGCTGATGATGTGGAACCATCATTCAGAGAAAAGAGAGGCCTATAGGGACTGGAGGTGACAGTTCTTCCTAAAGGATGGATAACTTCAGCTGGGGCTTGCAGGATGGTGTACAAAGTAGCCTAAATCGACAAAGGTTATTTGTTGTTGTTTTAAGTAGTTAAAAAATATAAGTAAGTTAAGCAGGAGAAGAAGGAGCCCTGGTGGCACATTGGTTAAAATGCTTCACTGCTCTTTGAAAGGTTGGTGGTTTAAACCCAGCAGCCACTCTGTGGGAAAAAGATGAGGCAGTGTGCTTCCATAAAGACTACAGCCTTGGAAATTCTACAGGGAAGTTCTACGCTCTCCAACAGGGTCACTATGAGTTGGGACTGATTTGAAGGCAGCAGGTTTGGTTTGGGGTTAGAAATAGAGTGGGGCTAGATTATGGGGACCTCCACAACTAAGCAGAACTGGAATAAGGCCTATCAGCCCTAGCTCTTATAAAACCCACTAACTTAAAGGTAAGCTCTGTTTTAGAGTTGATGGGTGACTGTTTAAGGTTTAGATCTAGTTTGATTGTCTACAAATAAAACCCTAAACATGATTGTCTACAGCTTATGACTAAGATTGAGCCAAAACCTGGACATTCCATTTCAGGGAAATAGACAGATGAGATTTCCCCCCTTTTCTTACCTTTAATTGTGAGTCTAATTCATGTATATACTGAAACCCAAATAAAAGGGGCCATCAAATTGGAAGATATAGGTCTTGTAGTGGTGTTTGTCTGCAGCTCAGGCTGAGGGAAAAAAAATCAACAGAAACACGAAGACTATACTCAAAATAATAACAGACAGATTTGGTGTTCAATATCTTTAAAACATCAGGAAATCAACCATAGGTCAATGAAGGGAAAGTCCTCAGCTTGGAAATGTTCTATCTTAATTGTTGTTCCACTGACTCTGGAGGAGACACAGGGGTTTTGTGATGGCCAGGCAATCTAGAATGTTGAGGTGTTCTGTGATGGAAGCAGAGGCCAAAAGCACAAAGACTCAAACTGATATTTGATGGCACACTGCATTCTGTGAGATGTAACCTTGGTACCAAAGAATAGTAGGTGAGGGCACGGGCAGGAAGAACCCTTATGGTATCATTTTCTTTTCCCTCCTTATGAAGCAGAGACTTCTATCCTTTTAGTCCCTTTTGGCCATTAAAAAGATCCCTAGGTGCTGCAAATGGTTTGTGCTAAACTGCTAACTGAAAGGTTATCAGTTCGACCAGTCCAATGGTACCAAAGAAGAAGAGGTCTGACAATATGCTTCCATTAAGGTTACATCCAAGGTAGCCTTAGGGAACAGTTCTTCTTCATAACAAATGGGGTTGCCAGGAGTTGGAAGGCAACTAACATCAGTAATCACCCTTTTGGAAGTATTTGTATGGTAACATCCACCCTTCCTTCAGCAATGACAACGTGACCTATAGTGCTGAGCAAGAGCAGCTCATCCCATTTTGGGGGATTCCTTTCTCAAACCACGGCTCTTTATTTGTTAGGGATAGGCTTGTAGTTTGCGAGTGACTAGGTTCATCATAGGGGGTTCCTGGGTGGCACAAACAGTTAAATACTTGACGGCTAACCAAAAAGTTTGAACCCCCTCAGAGGCATCTCTGAAGAAAGTCCTGATGACATAATTTCAAAAGAACCCTATTGGAGCAGTTCTACTCTGCAAACACACAGGATCACCCTTAGACAGCCTTAACCTGATGGCACTGATTTGTTTTTAAGTATGACTTTCCAGTTCAGAAAAGTGTATTAGGAAGTCCAATTCAGGTTCAGCACCCAGTCCCTATCTCCAACACAGCTTCTAACAGAATCTGATAATGTGATAATACCTGATTCTTGCATGTTCTTATTAATTGCTTCAGAACCTGCTGGAGGAAAAGATGCTATTGACAGCATCCTGTCTGCAGGGGAGTACTGGTGGTGCAGTGATTAAGTGCTCAGCCGCTAACTGTAACAATTACAGCTCTAGAATACACGTAGGGCAGCTCTACTCTGTTGTATAAGATCTGTTAGTTGCAATCAAGCCAACAGCAACAATGCTAGAGTTCTCATTTTAATGTTCTATACTGGTTCATATATAAGAGAACCAGAAAGTGGGGATTTCAGAGAACTGTCCTTTTACTGAAGCAAAAAGGAAAGCTTGCTAAATACTCAGGGTCTGGACAGGGAGCGTTGCTCAGCAACATGCCCCCTATCAGTGGGCAGGCAGTGGAACCAGGAGTTGCAAATTCATTCACCCCAAGTCTGAACAGAACTAGCACTATTCTGAAATGAGCAATTGAAAATGATTCTCAGACTGAATGAATTGTTTGAGGAAGAGAATGTGGCAGCAGTACTAGCCACTCAGACATAAATAGGCAGCTAAGGAAGACCACCAGGAATGGAGAAATAGAGAGAAAAGAGCAAGAGATTGGTAATCTGGGGAATTCAAGAACTTTGTAGATGTGTCTATTAAAAATGTTGAAAAACCTATTTACAAGGAAGAGTAGAAGTTGTCTATCCACACAGAACTGTCATTCAATTTAGCACTGGAATGTGGAATATGGAGAGCAAAAGAACACAACAACAAATAAGTGAGGCTTTTAATATACAAGATGGACAGTGAAGCGTAAATGAGGGGCCCAGAAAACACTGTAGGCCTGGAGACGCCAGCATAGCCAGTTTCTAAGTGGATTAATTGTGTTGATTGGGTGTCTTAGCTGGTAGGAGACTGTTCTGCCCTGCAGAGTTCTGGGATGATAGTGTTTATTGGGTATCTTAGCTAATAGGAGGAGTAAAGATAGAGTGAGCAGCCCCCACTTGTCTGTTAGTGGAGGCTTGCTTGTTGCTGTGATGCTGGAAGCTGTGCCACCAGTATTTAGGCACCAGCAGGGTCACTCATGCTAGACAGGTTTCAGCTGAGCGTCCAGACAAACTAAGAAGTGATTACGTGAAGTTTACTTCTGAAAAGCATTAGCCAGTGAAAACCTTATCAATAGCAGTGGAACATTGTCAGATACAGTGCCAGAAAATGAAACCCCCAGGTTGGAAGGTCCTAAGAAGAGGACTGGGGAAAAGTTGCCTCCTCAGAGTAGAGGCAACTTTAATGTTGTGGACGGAGTAAAGCCTTTGGGGTCTTCATCTGCAAGATGTGGCGTGACTTAAAATGAGAAGACACAGCTGCAAACATCCATTAATAATTGGAACATGGCGTGTACGGTACGAATCTAGGAAAATTGAAAATCATCAAAAATGAAATGGGACACATGAACATTGATGTCCTAGGCACTAGTGAGCTGAAATGGTCTGGTATTGGCCATTTTGAATCTAACAATCATTACAGTCTACTACAATGGGAATGAAAACTTGAAGAGTAATGGTGTTGTGTTCATCATCAAAAATAACATTTCAAAATCTGTCCCAAAGTACAATGCAGTCAGTGATAGGATAATATCTATATGCCTATAAGGACGACCAGTTAATACGACTACTATTCAAATTTACACACCAACCACTAAGGCCAAAGATGAAGAGATTGAAAATTTTTACTAGTTTCTACAGTCTGAAACTGATCAAAGATGCAATCAAGACGCATTGATAATTACTTGTGACTGGAATGCAAAAGATGGAAACAAAGATGGAGGATCAGTAGTTGGAAAATACAGCCTTGGTGATAGAAATAAAGTTGGAAAATACAGCCTTGGTGATAGAAATAAAGTCAGAGGTCGCATGATGGAATTTTGCCATAGTAACAACTTATGCATTGCAAATACCTTTTTTAACCAATGCAAACAGTGACTGTACACATGGACCTCACCAGATAGAATACACAAGAACCAAATCGATCACATCTGTGGAAAAAGATGATGGAAAGGCTCCATATCAGCAATCAGAACAAAACCAGGTGTTGACTGGGGCACAGACCATCGATTGCTTGAATGCAAATTCAAATTGAAACTGAAGAAAATAAGAACAAGTCCATGGAGAGTCAAAGTATAACCTTGAGTATATCCCTCCTGAGTTTAAAGACCATGTCAGGAATGGATTTGATGTGTTGACCACTAATGACCAAGCCAACGGCCAAGTAAAGACAGGACAAATTGTGGAATGACAGCAAAGACATCATCCATGAAGAGAGCAAGAGGTCATTAAAAAGACAGGAAAGAAAGAAAAGATCAAGTTGGATGTCAGAAGAGACTCTGAAATTTGCTGTCAAATGTTGAGGAGCTAAAGCTAAAGGAAGGAATGGGAAAGTAAAAGACCTAAACAGAAGATTTCAAAGGGCAGCTCGAGAAGACAAAAGAAAGTATTATAATGACATGTGCAAAGAGCTGGATGTGGAAAACCAGAAGAGAAGTGCACGTTCTGCATTTCTCAAGCTAAAAAATTTTAAGAAAAAGTCAAGTCTCCAGTTGCAACAGTGAAGGATTCTACAGGGAAAATATTAAACAACTCAGGGAGCATCAAAAGAAGATGGAAGGAATATACAGTGTCATTACACTAGAAATAACTAGTTGATGTTTAGCCATTTGAAGAAGTAGCATATCATCAGGAACCAATGACACTAAAAGAAGAAGTTGAAGCTGCATTGAAGGCAGTGGCAGAAACAAGTCTCTAGGAATTGATGGAATATCAATTGAGATATTTCAACAAACAGATGCAGCCCTGGAAGTGGTCACTCATCTATGACAAGAAATTTGGAGGACAGCTGTCTGGCCCACTAACTGACTTGAAGAGGTCCACATTTATGCCCATTCTAAAGAAAAGTGATCTAAATGTATGTGGAAATTACCAAACACTATCATTAATGTCACACGGAAGTAAAATTTTGCTCAAGATCATTCAAAAGCGAATGCAACAGTACATTGACAAAGAACTGCCAGAAATTCAAGCTGGATTCAGAAGAGGATATGGAGCCAGAAATATCATTGCTGATGTCAGAGGACCTTGACTGAAAGCAGAGAATGCCAGAAAGATGTTTACCTGTGTTTCATTGACTATGCAAAGGCATTTGACTGTGTGGATCGTAACAAATTATGACGAACATTGTGGACAATGGGAATTCCTGAACATTTAATTGTGCCCTTAAGGAATCTGTATCTAGATCATGAGACAGCCATGTGAACCGAACAAGGGGACACTGCATGGTTTAAAGTCAGGAAAGGTTTGTGTCAGTGTTGTGTCCATTCACCATACCTTTTCAATGCATATGCTGAGCAAATAATCTGAGAACCTGGATTATAGGAAGAAGAATGAGGTATCAGGATTGGAGGACAACTAATTAACAACCTGCGTTATGCAGACGACACCACCTTACTCTCTGGAAGTAAAGAAAATTTGAAACACTTACTGATGAAGATCAAGGACCACAGCCTTCAGTACGGATTGCACCTCAACATCAAAAAAACAAAAATCCTCGCAACTGGGCCAGTAAGCACAATCGTCATAAATGGAGGAAGGATTGAGGTTGTCGAGGATTTCATTTTACCTGGGTCCACAATCAATGCTCATGGAAACAGCAGTCAAGAAATCAAAAGACACATTGCATTTTGAAAATCCGCTACAAAGGATCTCTTTAAAGTATTGAAAATTAAAGATGTCACCTTGAAGACTAAAGTGTACCTGACCCAAGTCACGGTATTTTCAATTGCATCACATGCATGTGAAAGCTGGACAATGAACAAGGAAGACAGAAGAATTGATGCCTTCGAATTGTGGTGTTGCAGAAGAATGTTGAATGCACCATGGACCACCAAAAGAACAAACAGATCTGTTCTAGAAGGACAACCAGAGTGCTCCTTGGAAGCAAAGATGGCAAGACTGTGTCTTACATACTTTGGACATGTTGTCAGGAGGGATCAGTTCCTGGAGAAGGATATCATGCTTTGTAGAGTGGAGAGTCAGTGGAAAAGAGGAAGACTCTCAATGAGATGGATTAACACAGTGGTCACAACAGTGGGCTTAAGCGTAAAAACAATTGTAGACATGGCACAAGACTGGACAATGTTTCGTTTTGTTGTTCATAGGGTTACTTTGACTCAGAGCCAAGTCAACAGCACCCAACAACAACAACAACAAGTGTTTCAAGCATGGCTGGATGATCCGTGGAGCAGGAGTGAAAGTTCCATTTAGGTACCTTCCCGTGACCAAGGATGCAGGTTTCTTCTCTTGCCTTCTCAGACTTTTCTCTTCATTTACCTGGGAGAACCCTAGAGCAAAACTGATAGAGTCTCAGCTTTACGTTCAAGCTCCAAGAAGTCAACTGTATGACAGAAGTTAAGAAGTAAAGTGATCACTTCAGATACCTCTCTCCAAGAAAGGAGGCATTTGTTAATGTTACAGATTTCTACTCCAATTATGGGAGATGTAGTGTCACAGTTGAGTCACAACTGAGTGTTACAACTGAGTCTACTCACCAAATGCAGACTCTAAGTAATTAGCACAGTTGTTTTGGCATCTTGGTGAGATTCAAACCAAGAAGCTTCCCCCATTCTCTGCTCTTTTATTTTCTCTGTCCTCTCAGTTTTTCCAAATCATACTGGAGTCTGCATGGTCTAGTAGGCAGCAAAAACAATGTAGCATAATGCATAATCATGCCAAACTGTGTATCTTCCCATACATTGCATTTTTATACCAAACTAGATGTTGAATTTTAATGCTTGCTATAGCTTCAAAAACACCAGTGTTACTAGTCTTACGGTGGTGGAGAGGGAGAATGGGGAAGGAGAAGCCCTGGAGAAAGGGTCTCCTTGCCCACTGAGTTCTCTCAAGAAGAAAATTCATGCTGCCAGTTAGTCTACCATTCTAAGACGCAATGTACATTTCCCACATCTCCTGTCACTGGGCTTCCTACTTAAGGAAAAAAAAAAACCTTAAATGCATTGCTGTGACTCAATTCTGACTTACTGATAGTGGGTTCTGGTGAGTTTGAATTGACAGTCTTTTGGGTAGCTGCCAAATACTTAACCACTGCACCACCAAATCTCTTTTTTGGGCTTCCTATTAGGTTCTGCCCAGAAGAGGCACTAGAGAGAGACTGGAAGTTGGGGAGAGGGAGAAGAGGTCTCTCCTGTTTTCCAGTTAACATCTCTCTGGCAGAAGCAACTGGTCCCACCTACGCTATCTCCTGGAAACCCTGGTGATGTAGTGGTTAAGAGCTCAGGCTACTAACAAAAAAGTTGGTAGTTCGAATCCACCAAGCACCCTTTAGAAACTCTATAGGGCAATTCTACTCTGTCCTACAGGGTTTCTATGAATTACAATTGACTTGCTGGCAATGGTTCTATGAGTTACAATTGACTTGCTGGCTTAGCTATCCCCTCCTCTGGTGTCTAGGCACCAGCTCCGGTAATCCCAACTCTTACTTTTGCTTCCCCGTCCTAAAGTAGCAGCTCCTTCCTGCAATTGTCATCTTTGTGTTACTTGACTGTCTTCTTTTCTCCCATTCTTTCAGCCTTCCAACCCCCGTGTAACCCTGTGGAGTACATTTCTACTCTGACACACACGGGAGCGCCATGTGCTGGGTTTCACTCCATGGCAACTGGCTTTTCATTGGGGTTTAATGTTAAAAAGTGAACAATATATGAGGCAGAGATTAGACTGCATGTTGATGGTTCTTATCAGTATCGTTTCCCTTAAGACATGATAGACATAAGAAATGCTTCTATATAATCTTTACCAGCCTTCAGGAAAGTTTATGAACAATGGTCCAAGTATGCCACTCCCTGAGCATGGAAGCTTCACTTAGGTCCTCACAAATACTTAGACAAGTTTGGAGACAGTAGAAGAGGCAGACTGGTTGTGATTGCATCAATTTTGACTGATAGTGACCCTGTGGGACAGAAGAGAACTGCCCCATACAGTTTCCAATGAGTATCTGGTAGATTCAAACTGTTGACTTTTTGGTTAGCAGCTGAGCTCTTAACCACTGTGCTACCACGGTTCCAGAAAAGGGAAGCAGAAGAAAGGAAAGGATCAAGCAGCTCTGTAGATAGATCCTTTCCCTTCCCCCACCATAAAATGATTTTATTTCTTTAAGTATTTATGATCTGAATATAAAACAACCAAATTCAACTCACATTTAATTATTCTCATCTTCCTTATCTGTGGGTAGTTTTCATCCCATTTCAGAGGGCTTTTGTCCAGGATTGATTTTGTACCTAAGAACCACCCTAGAAATTGACTACAGGATCTCCTGTTAGAGACAGATCTTTTTCTAATGAAAAAGCATCACAATATTTTCCTGTTCAAAATGTGTCAGTACCTTTCTATCCCACTGAAAATAAAATTCTAGCTCCTCACCATATTAGACAAGAATTAGACAACACCCTCATGACTCTCCCTGTCCCTTCCCCAACTTCATCTCCCGCTCATCTCTCCGCTATGTTGGTGACCCTGGCCGTGTTGAACAATGGCTCTCTTTTTAGACACTCTAAACCCATTTCCATTTCAGTGATTTTGTTCTTTGTGTTCTTTTCAACTGAAGCACTCTTGTTCAAGAACATTCTGTGACTTACTGCTTCACATCGTTCATTTTTTTACTCAAATGACACCTTATAAAAAAGACCTTCCTTATGTACCACAAATAGGCATTCAAAGCCAATCTATTTCTTTCTTAGACTTTATTTTCCATAGACCTAAAGGAGCCCTGGTGGTGCAAATGGTTGAGTGCTCAGTTGCAGGTAAAAGGTTGGTGGTTGACACCCGTCACCCCTTATTGCCATGGCTCTTTAGCAGACAGACCTGGCAATCTGCTTTATAAAGGCTACAGTCAAGAATACACTATGGGGCAGTTTTCCTCTGTCACATGGGGTGACTAAGAATTTCACTCTACTAAATGGCACCCAACAAGAACAACCTTCTTCAGAGCCCTTAGCTCTACTCAAACTTATGTATTTCTTAATTTATTATCCATCTCCCTCACTGCAATGTATGCTACAGTGTGCTGATGTACTTCCCTGTGTTTGGTTTCGTACTCTATTCTCAGTGCCTAGAACAACAGTACTTGACACACTGTCAATAAATATTTGTTGAACACAAAGTTACAAAACTTCATAGGTACATACAAATTCCCTGAGTGACTGAATAATCGGGCTGAGGGATGTGGGGACCATGGTCCCAGGGTACGTCTAGCCCAATTATACAACATAGGTTATAAAGAAAATGTTCTACATTCTACTTTGGTGAGTAGTGTCTGGGGTCTTAAAAAGGCTGTGAGTGGCCACTTAGGATACCTCACTGATCATGCCCGTTTGGGAGCAAAGAAGAATGAAGAAAACTAAAGGCACAAGGAAAAGATTAGTCCAGAGAATTAATGGGCCACATCTACAGTGGCCTCCACCAGATGGATTCCAACACAACTAGATGGTCCCTGGCTACCACTGATTGCTCCGGCAGTGATCACAACAGAGAGTTCTAGACAGAGCTGGAGAAAAACGCAGAACAAAATTCTAGCTCACAAGAAACGACTAGATTTCCTGGCTTGATAGAGACTGGAGAAACCCCAAGAGTATGGCCACTGATACCCTTCTAGCTCAGTAATGAAGTCACTTCTTAGGTTCACCCTTCATCAAAGCTGAGACAAGCCCATGAGGCAACATGTGACTAAAGGGGCACATCAACCCAAGGTCAAGGACTGGAAGGCAGAAGATGACAAGAAAGTTGGTAAGAGGGAACCCAAGTTTGAGAAGGGAGAGTGTTGACATGTCATGGAGTTGTTAACCAATGTCACAAAGCAATGTGTGTGCTAATTAACTATGAGAAGCTAGTTTATTCTCCAGTACAACAATAAAATTATAATAAATATTGGTTGACTCAGTGACTGACTGAAAACTCAACTGGAAAAGCGTAAGATTCCATGAAGTGCCTGTGAGATTTTTGCTTTTGATTTTTTAGTGCTAAGCGTTGTTGGTGACACTAGAACAGCCATCTCAAATTTTCTTCTTTTGATCTTGTTCTTAAAGAAGAAACACTAAGCCCAAGAAGAAATCAAGGTGGAACCACTATCAAAGGATTTATAAGACTTATCCATAACCTCTGTGCTCTCATGATCACTAACAACATAGCAATACCTATCAAGATAAAGGGAGATAAAGAGAAAGTAGGCCTCTTCTTACAAGAAGAATCAAACAGTATCTATCCAAAGACTAAAAAGTCGCTATGGAAAGCTTAAATCCTGAGTGCTTTTACTTATGGAATCAGGCTGGCCCAGAAACAGAGGGGGGACCTTGGTTAGCAGACAATCTAATGGATGTTTCAAGTGAAGAAAAAACTATGACTGTGGAGTCTTAGTTTTAGAAATAACAGAAGGCAAACTAGGAATTTATCAGCAGACTGCCACTCAGGAAAAGATGTGAAATCTGAATTGCCAAAAGTAGTCTTAAACAAAAGAAAAAGAAGTATGCTTCCCATTTCCTCTGTGGATCTAGCCACTTTTACATTTAAGAATGGGTGTTGTGGAAGTGTTTTTGATGACAGAAGGTCTAGGAAAATGACGTTGTCCAAAAGATTTAACGATAGAGGAAATGAATGATATTAGGGAACAATTTGGAATTACACCCCAAGAGGGAGCCTAGATCTAGGAAATTATTGAAAGTCGCCCTCTGATGGTGACAGATAGAAAGTCGTTCGTAAGAACAATTGGGGGACTTTCTCTAGATGGCTATCCCAGGTGGTTACAGAAAATTTAGACAGGCTTACAAGAGAAGAAGGTCAGAAAAATTATGAGAGATCCTGTAGGTACTATTCTGTGAATTCCAAGTGACAAAGGTCTTCGAAGTGAAGAAGCATGATTGGCACATGCCATCTGGAACATGCCCATGTCATATATTGAGATAGGACTCTAGAAAATGAGATCCACCAAAAGGGAGCCAGGCAGCGTACGAAAGAAGGAGTCTAGGGCATTAGGAGGGAAGTCTGATATATATCTTTTTTACCTACAGTGATATGGCTTCTCCCTAAAGGATACGAAGGCAAATACAACTTAGCATTGTTAATATTTTCTTTCCCAAAAATAAACAATAAATTCCATGTGAGATTCCGCCTTTTACTACCATGACTTAGACTCTATTCGTTGACGAGCGATATTTTGTTCTGTTACACAAAAGGTCACCGTGAGTTGGAACTAACTTGATGGCAACAAGGTATAACAATAGGGTGATTGTTGGAGTGATATTTTCGTACCACATGTAATGACCCATGCCGTCAAGTTGATTCTGACTCATAGCGACCCTATAAGACAGAGTAGAACTGCCTTACAGAGTTTCCAAAGAGCACGTGGAGGATTTGAACTGGTGACCATTGGGTGAGCAAACGTAGCACTTAACCACTAATAATGGTACACGTGTAAATTTTTATTTCCCTCCCCACCACTCTGAGCTTTGCATGGTGAAAGCTCTTAATTCCAAAGGAAGGAATGCTTTCACAATGACAGTGTTTCGGCACTAGAAGCTAAGATTTCCTCCCACCATTCCGGGTTCGTCATACCAAAACAAAAAACAAACAAACAAAAAAAAAACCCAGGGCCATCGAGTCAATTCTGACTCACAGTGACCCTATAGGGCAGAGTAGAACTGCCCCATAGAATTTCCAAGGAGCACCTGGAGGATTTGAACTGCCAACCTTCTGGTTATTAGACATAGCACTTAACCACTATACCACCAAGGTTTCTTACACCACTGGAAAAAATAGACTGGACAGGAGGTTATAGTGTTGATTGGTGAGCGTTTGATACTTGATAAGTGTGCTGCTGCCTTACGAGGGAGGAGTGTAGAGGAAGTCTTAGGAGGGAGAGGAGATAAAAGTCCGGACTTCTAATGTAACTACCTTGGAGAAGAATCTCAACTAATTGGGCATAAAATGATTTTTTTTTTTATGAGTGACTGCTATTATCTGTTCTCTCTTGAAATATACTTTGCTATTGCTTCCATAATTTTCAGTTACTTTCATCTGTTGGAACAGTCATTTTCAGTTCTTAAGTGTCCTTGCTGCTCATTTTATGACTTAAATCCTGTGTATGATTTTAACACCTCTGCTCAGGCTCCTTCTTCACCCTGTTTTCTAGTGATGTGGAGTGGAGGCGGGTGTTCTGGCGGCTACCCCTTCCCCGGAACATGTCTGTCTGATATTGGAGTGGGAAACAGGGCTGGCAGAGGTAGAAGCCTTTATTACTTACTTCTTCCCTGTGGAACTGTCCATGGAGAGATGAAGGTTCTCATTGGTTCATTGTCTCTGAACACAGCGTGGTCAATTTGGTCTTTTCAGCTGAGGTCCACTGAGAGCAGACTCACTCTCAAGCAAGGTCTTCACCTGACTAATTCCAGCCTTGGACCTCTTGTCCCATCCCTTTTATGTGTGTGGATCTTCTCCCACTGTGGAAGTCCCAACAGGATGGCAGCCTGGGTTTCTTCCACCTCTGCAGCTGAGCAGTGACCCCACAGGCGCTTGGGAATTTTGTATGCTGTTCCTTCCAGGAACCAGAAACTTGGGGAGGAGGCAGTGGTCCTGGTTTCCTCTCTTCCTTGCTAGCCCTCACTGTGCCCTCACTCTTCCATTCTTTTCTCCTGCTCTCATTCAGAAGCACAGGGCAGGCATTGAGCCCTGTGGTCAAGAAGATCTTCATTTGGAGCACCAACTGCCAAGCTCCTTAGCAGGAATTTACAAGAATCTTCAGGTAACTCATTCCATGAAGAACTAATATGTTGAAGTAAATCTTTCTCTTTGTGTAAAACTGTCTCTTAAATTATTGAAACTAGGAAATCTCAGTTTCAATGGAAACTAATGCAATTTCTTTTTTAAAACAGGGCCACATCTGGTATCAGATGGGTCATGCCTTCTTCATGATGAGCCTGGGCTGAAATCACTGGGATCACTGTCTGCTGAGACCCAGCTCTGAGTCATTCTTGTAGCACTTTGACCCTGGTGAAAATCCCCTGCCTTTGGCTTTTAAAGCACGGACAATCTGATAACCTCCACTGTACAACTTGGGGACAGGCCCAACTCTGGAAAACCATCAGTCTGGCTTCATTTTGTTTTGAGACTCCAGGTGATACGGCACCCCTGAAAAAATTGTCTAACCCACTCCCAACACACTGTGCTACTTAAACCAATACCTGACTGAAGGCCTTGCTTTCTGTTTGATTCTGCGTGGGAAGGTTGCCTACACCCCGGCTGGAATGACTAATTTCAAAACTACTCCCCCTGTCTTCTATGCCAAGCACTTACAGTTGGACGTCTGGGATTGGCTTCTCCAGAACCATATTTCCAGTCTGGAATTGGCTTCTCCAGAACCATACTTCCAATTGCTGTTGAGTTGATTTTGACTCATGATGATCCCATGTATTAGCAGAGTGAAACTGTGCTACATGAGGTTTTCCATAGATTTCCAGGTCTTTCTTCTGAGGTACCTCTGTGCAAACTGCCAATCTTTTGGTTAGCAGCTAAGCAAGTTAACCATCTGTACCATCCAGGAACTCCCCAGAATAATACACTGTGCTCTAAATTAGATGCAATGATAAGCAATGAGACCTTTGAAATGGAGCATCACTTGGTCTGGATGCTCACTGGCTGTCTTCGCACCTCCAGCAGCCTCTCCCAGGTTACTTTCTGAGGTCTCTGAGCCCTCTAGTGACATCTGACTTCTCTCAGGCCAGACCATTTTAGAGCCTCGCCCCTTAAATATCAGTGTGGTTGACTGTCACATATCACCTTTTGTGGTCTGTGTTAGGATTGCAATTAGACCCCAGGCCATTTAGAAAAGTCTGAGAGTCTTCCTTTTCTAGCTAAGTCTATTCTAAACGAATGGAAATTCTTGATAAGGGTTCTTTCGTCACTATTATTCTCTTATTTCTTATTGTGAGGATTGCCCATTATGGTTTAAGATGCTGTGTGGTTCAGAGGTTATTGACATAACTTGCCTCTGCTAAATTTTAAAGTTGGCTACTCTCAAACGGTTCAGGAAAAAACCGAGGGGTGTGTGTGTGTGAATAATGTGCACATGTATATGTATGATCAAGCCAAACCAAACCCACTGCTATGGAGTTGATTCTGACTCACAGTGACCCTATAGACACAGAGTAGAACTGCCCCATACAGTTTCCAAGGAACACCTGGCAGATTTGCACTGCTGCCCTTTTGGGTTAGCAGATGTAGCACTTAACCACTGTGCCACTAGGGTTTCTATGTATGATAGATAAAGCAAGTGTGATAAGCAGTTAACATTTGGAGAATCAGGGCAGTATAGGGAAAAGTCTCATATTTTTTCTGTCTACATCTGTATCTAAATAAAATGTTTAGGATATAAACACACATGTAAAGCATGACCAAGAAACCTAAAATTCATAGTAGTTGTCACTAGAATGTGAGGTCACAGGAGCTTAGTTCTCCACTTGGTTTGTCTATATTTCTAAATGTTCTTCAAAGAAAGTGTATTGCTTTGTAAAAAGGATAAAAGAGCATTAGAACTGTAAAGCTGGAAGAATTCAGTGGTTTTGAATGTTGAGCCTGCTGGTCACCTAACCACCCAATAGTATATTGGTTTCCTTAGGAAACAGCTTAGATTTCCTTAATGTGTGGTCTAGATCTATTTTGAGTGAGTGGGAGATGTTTTGTTCTATGACCAAAGCTAGTCAAAGCCACTGGCATTCCTCCAATCCCCCAATATTAATGGTATTATGCTGGATATCTCCTGATATCCCCCTATATCCACTTCCATCTTCTCTGTCCTTCTTCATCCCCAAAAGTGTAACCTATCTTAATGACTCTCTTGTTCTCTGGCTTCCAGCTGGTTTTGACCTGTGGTGAGCAAGGTGAGAAAGAGGTGAGTGATCTCTGGGTATTTTTCATCTTGCCTCCTTCCTTGGAGGCTTACTACGAGCTGGCTTCATTCCTTAACTGAAGGACAACACACCTGTCAGTCACTTCTCCACACAGCTCTAGTAACATGTTGCTGAGCCCTTTCCCCTTCCCCTTCAAGTCTACAGATGGTAATGGTGCCCCAAGTTATTCGACCCAAGATACTGAGCTACCCCTTAGTTAATCCTCTACTCACACCTTTAAAAACAGTTCCTTTGTCAAACTATCCTCTGTTTATCAAATGTGAGGATGCCATATTGTTCTTCGTTGGACCCTAAATGACACAGCAACGTCTGGTGCCTTGTGCTTTTAAAGGAAAACCCAGCAACTGTGCCAGATAGTCACAAATGACCCCAGAAGGGGGTATTTTCTTACCACTTATTCCTTTACTTCTCCCATACAGCGTCTTAAAAAGATTGGCCACAGATGACTCATAGCAATGGTTGAGCAGCTCTTTAACTTGGTTCACGTAGAATATCTATCTACTGCAATTATTTGTTGTCATTGATGAGGCCAAGGCTTTCTTTTGGGTCTGTCTCCACTGTACCTATCAGCATCACCTCCTAAAGTTTTTTTTTCTTTATTTATTTGTGTAGCTACACAAATACCTGAAATAATGGGAAGGTAGTCTGTTTTCTGCAACTGTAGAGCTAATAATAACACTTCCATACCATAGGAACTACACTGGAATTAAGTCTTAAGTGCGGGACTGAATACAATCCCAGTGACCCACTGACAAGGGCTGAATACGTGCTGGGACCTCTACTGGGCAACAAGGCAAAAATGTCTGTTGCAAGGACGTTTCTAAAGTACAATTTAAAGGCACTTTAATGGCCAATATGACCAAAATGGACTGTAAGACCTAATCTGTCTCAGTTACTCCATGTATAAAGTAAGTTGATAACCTTACTTTCTGCTTTAACAAAAAATTTTAAATAATTAAAAAAGACTTCCCCAGACTTCTACTACCCTTTCCACCCACCTACGAGTGTCTGCCTCCACATATGATACCTTTTTAACTGCTTCACAGTTGAGATATCCTTGCACCCATCTGAAGTCAATTCCTCTGTGTATGTGATAGATTCCACCTCTTTGTCTTACATTAGCAAATTTCTACTCCCTCTTAAACCATTTTCAGCAGAATATAAGCAGGTTGTTTGTGTCTCTTCTTAAAAAAACAAAACATCAGACAAGAATATAATTTCTCTTGACCCCATTCTCTGGTCAGCTCCCACCCTATTTCTTTGCTTCCATTTGCAGCAGAATGTCTCAAACTAATGGCCTAAACTCATGGTCCTTAGTCCCTTTTCTCACATGCTCTCTTAAACCCACTGCAATCAGGCGTCTGCTTTTACCACTCCACTCTGTCTGCTCTTATCAATGTTTCCAATGACTTCTTTATGGCTAGGGCCGAAGTCAGCTCCCCTGCCTTCACCCTGCTGGACTTTTCATGAACATCCAGCAGAGTGGATCACTCCCTTTCTGGATATTTTTCTTCTCTGGGCTTCTAGGACATCACACTCTTGGCTTTCTTCCCATCTAAGTGGTCAATCCCTCTCAATCTTCTTTACTTGGTCCTTAGCTCCTCTTCCTCAACTTTTCATGTTGAAGTACCCAGGGATCAGTCCCTAGCCTTTCCTTTTTATCTTTCTACAATCACTTTCATGGTGCCCTGACTGAACCGCATGACTTTAAATAGTATCTATATTCTGATACCTCCCAAATTGTTATCTTCAGCCCAGATCTCTCTCTTAAACTCTGAAATTACCCACTCCACTGTTCACACAAATTTTCAACTGGAATGCCTAATATATGACAACAACCAGTTAAGTTCACAATCTCATCATAGAAAAGTGCTACGTACCTCATTGCTGAATATCACAATGGTCACCTACGAAGTGCTCCCCTTGGGAAGCTGTGCACCAATGCCAGCACCTAGTCCATCCTTCAGAGAAGCTTGGAACTCTTTTTCTGGAATGGTCATCAGAGCTGTCCATTGTATTATGTTAACTTTGATGTTCTGAATGTCATCAAAATATCTTCCTTTCAATATTTCCTTTATCTCAGGGTAAAGAAAGAAGTCACTGGGGGCCAAATCAGGTGAGAAGGGAGGGTGTTCCAATACAGTTGTTTGTTTACTGGATAAAAACTCTCACAGAGAACTATACCATTAACTTTGTGAACTTGCCACCATAACCACTGTGTGCAATGGCCATTCCAGAAAGAGTTCCAAAATTGCTTTGAAGGGTGGACTAGGCACTGGTGACAGGGCATAGCTTCCCAAGGGGAGTACTTCAAAGGTGACCATAATGACATTCAGCAATGAGGTATGTAGCACTTAAAGTAATTAAGGACTTAACTGTCAGAACTTGTGCACCTCAAACTCAACATACCTAAAACTGAACTCTTGTTCTTCCCCTAAAAGTTTATCTCAATTCTAGCTTTCCTCGTCTGTGTTGATGGCAACTCCATTCTCCCAATTGCTTAAGCTGAAAAAACTTAGAGTCACCCTTGACTTTTCTTATTCTTCCATTCTCCGTGTTCAATCTACTAGGTAAGCTGGTTGGCTCTTCCTTTAAAATGTATCAGAAGCTGACCACTTCTCACCATCTCCTCTATCTTTTCTATAGCCACAGCCACCATCATCTGCTATTTAGATTAATGAAGTTGTTTCTAACAGACCTCTTTGTTTGAATCTCTCAATACAGAGCCTGGTGGGTCAGTGGTTAAGAGATTGTCTGCTAACCAAAAGATCTTCAGTTCAAACCTACCAGCTGTTCCTTGGAAACCCTTGGGGAAGTTCTACACCATCTTACAGAGTCTCTGTGAGTTAGAATCAATTTGATGGCATTTTTTTTTAAATTAATGTAGAGCTATAATGATCCTTGTAAACATAAGGCAGACTGTATCATGCTTATACTGAAAATTCTTAATGGTTTTCCCTTTTTCTCAGAGAGAATGTTGAAGTCATTATAATGCGCTGGAAGGCCACAATGGTCTGGCACTCCTCCTTCCTCCTAACCATAACTCTGCTCCAGTCATACTGGTCTCTTTCCTGTTTCTTGACCTCTCCACCTACAGTTGTTTCTTTAGCTGTTCCCTCTAACTGGAACACATTCCCCCAAATATCTCCTGACTAACTTCCTCACATCCTACAAGTCTTTGTGCATATTTCATATGCATAGTGAAACCTGTCCAAATCATCCTAGTTATTACCCAACTTAACTCCCATTCCCTACCAATACTCCTAATCCCACTGACCCAGCTGTATTTGTATTCATTTCATATTCTTTATTAGCCAACACACTATATTATTTATTTATTGTTATATTCTATAGGGAGTCTTTGGTTATATGAACTGTTAATATTAAACTTCTAACTAAAAGATGGCAGTCAAGTCACCCAGAGTGACCTCATAAGAAAGGACTGCCTACCTACTTTCAAAAAACTAGCCACCAAAACCCCTCTGGGTCACAATACTACTCTGTTAGAAGACAATTTCACTATCTAGGCACACAGGGTCACCATTAGTTGGAATCAATTTACAGCAACTGGTTTGGTTTTTTACTGTCTGTATCCTTTCTGCAGGAATGTGAAACCATACGGGCAAAGATCTTTGTTTTATTCACTGATATATCCCAAATGCTTATAAAAAGTGCTGTTAGTATACCCTGGTTCCCAGTGTCTGACAAATTCTAAATGTTCAACAAATATTTGTTGAATTGTCTAACCCAGCCCATGACAGCCTGGTTGTTTCAGACAAAAGCCCTGACTACACACAGCCCAGGAAGTAAAGTCCCTGTCAATGCCTCTGAGGCCACTAGATATGCTCCAGTTCAGTCCACTGCTGACACCCTGCTGGACTCCACCCATGGCGTTGCTGCCCCCTCCCTTGACTGGATGAGTGGATTCAGACCTCCTTGGGAACCATGTGGGTGACAGGATGTTGCTGGATGCCTCTCCACCATCTACTGTGCAATAGCCTGCTTTAAGCAGTAATGGCTATAACCCTTCCTGTCCTAGAGGATTTTTCTGATGGTAGGGGTCTTCAGGAAACAGATAAAAGCTTGCTTTTGTTTTATTTACATTTGCTGAGTCTATTTTATTGTAAAGATCCAATTAGTTAGAGAAAAAGAAATTTGTTCTTAGTTCCACCATCGGAACTAAGAATTAACCTTTATTCAGATGAAAACACAGGTGTGAGGCAGATAATAAGTTTTGAAAAATGTTAGTGTGATTTTTTTCCCCTTTGTTTTCATCCATGTGACTATTCCCTATTCAGCCAGAGGCATCTATTTACCTCAAAAGCACCCTGATTATTACAGCAGGCACGCAAATGTAAATAATGACCCTAGTTCAGCTTTTCATTTCGAACAGAGGCTCTTGAAGTCTATTTGGCTTGTTGTTGTTAGGTGCCATCAAGTCATTTCTGACTCATAGTGACCCTATGTACAATAGAACGAAACACTGCCGGATCCTGTATCATCTTCATAGTCGTTGTTATGGTTGAGACCAGTGTTGCAGGCACTGTGTTAATCCATTTAATTGAGGATATGTCTCTTTTTTGCTGACCCCCTAATTTACCAAGCATGATGTCCTTCTCCAGAGACTGGTCCCTCCTGACAAACTGTCCAAAGTATGTGAGATACAATTTTGCTATCCTTGTTTCTAAGGAGTATTCTGGCTGTACTTCTTTCAAGACAGATGTATTCTTTCTTCTGAAATTCCATAGTCATAAGTCTGGCAATTGAGTTTGAGAACTTGCCACTACTCATTTACACTGGAAGCATGTTGCAAACAACTCAGTAAGGTTTCATAACCTTTGTATATCAGTGTCTCACAGCTGTTTTCATGTCAGCATGTGGTGGTGTCTTGCTGAGTGGTGCTCATTATTGTCGTTGCATGTTTTTATGTGCTATCGCAAGAATGTCGGAGCTTTAGTTAGAGCAATGAACAAACATTAAATTTCTTGTTAAACTTGGAAAGAGTGAAAGTGAAATCAGGGACCTGTTACTCCAAGTTTATGGGGATAATGCCATGAAGAAAATGAGAGTGTACAAATGGACTAAACTTTTTTCTGAGAGCAGAGAAAACGTCACTGATAAAGAGAGGTCAGAGGAGCAGGTGACAAGCAGAACCGACCAAAACATTTCAAAGATTCATTCCATGTGCTTCAAAATCATTGGCTGACTATGAGAAGCACAGCAGACCAAGTGAACATTGATAGAGAAACAGGAAAATCTTAACTGAAAATCCTGGCATGAGAAAGGTGTGTGTGCAAAAATGGTCCTGAAGGAGCTCACCAATGAATGAAAACAAAGGAGAGCCAAAGTTTGCCAAGACCTTTTGGAGAGGCAAGACAATGTTTCAGGTCTTGTTATCACTGATACTGAAACATGAATGTTCCAATATGACCCTGAAACAAGGCATCCAAGTGCCCAATGGAAGTCAGCCAATTGTCCAAAACTATAAAAGTTCCATCAGTCCAAATCAAGAGTTAAAATGATGTTGCTAAACTTTTTTTGTTATCACAGGAATTGTTCATCATGAATTTGTACGAACTGCAGTTAACCATGTTTACTATTTGAAAGTGCTAAAAAGGCTGCATGAAAAAGTTAGACAAAACCAGCCTGTACTTTTTGCCAATAACTCATGGCTCTTACTTTATGACAATGCACCAGCTCACACGGCACTGTCTGTGAGAGAGTTTCAGCCAGTAAACATATAATTGTACTGGAAGAGCCTCCCTACTCACCTAATCTTCCCCCCAGTGACTTTTTCTTTACCAGAGATAATGGGAATATCAAAAGGAAGATATTTTGATGACATTCAGGACATGAAGGGCAATATGATGACAGCTCTGATGGTCATTATAGAAAAACAGCGCCAAAATTGCTTTGAAGAGTGGAGTAGGTGCTGGCGTTGGTGCACAGCTTCCCAAGGAAAGTACTTAGAGGGTGACTGTAGTGATATTCAACAACGAGGTATATAGCACTTTTTTCTAGGATGCATTCATGAACTTGTCATACTTTGTATTCTTCGCCAACACCATAACTCAAAGGTGTCAATTCTTCTTTGGTCTTCCTTATTCATTGCCCAGCTTTTATGTGCATATAAGGTGATTGAAAATACTCTACAGCTTGGCCAAGCCAAGTGCCGTCGAGTGACATTTTTCCTTTTTAACGCTTTATAGGGATCTGCAGCATATTGGTCCAATTCACTGTGTAGTTGTTTGATTTTTTGACTGTTGGTTTCATGGGTGTTGACTGTGGATTCTAGTAAAACGGAATCCTCCACAATTTCAATCTTTAATTGCGACAGATCCCCCCATGTGTCTGTCAGTTTGTTGTACTGGGGAGGGGAGCTTGTATATTGCTTTGATACTGGAAGCTATACCACTAGTGGTCAAATACCAGCAATGTCACTCATGATGGACAGGTTCCAGCTGAGCTTTCAGCCTCACACAGACAAGGAAGAAAGACCTGGCAGCCTACTTCTGAAAAAATTAGCCATTGAAACCCTTATGAATAGTAGCACAACATAATTAAGTAACAGTCAAGCATGGCATCTGGATATAGTTTTCCACTATAATTAATAGGTAGAGCAAATTTGGGATATGATGGTAGGAAATGAAGCAGCAGAGGAAGGTCTGAGGGGTGGTGACTAGACTTACTTGCAGCCTGCATCCCTGATAAGGGACCTAACATCCTCCTTGTCTTCTGGTGGGACTGTCAAATGTCCCTCAGTGGAGAAGATGAGCATGATATCAGCAACCTTGGATAAACTGAAGTAGCCTCTGAAGCTTCTGGGCTGATTCTGGCTGTGCTTTTTCCAAGGCAGATTTGTGTTTTCTACTTGCACTCCATGTTCAACATGGAGCTGGAACAATGGGGCACCACTCAACAGACAACTCTGAATTGGCTGAGATGTTTATAGGCAGATGGACATGCATTTGCACCCCAATTCTGGGTGGCCTTGGTATGGTATGGTGGGTATTACAGATTGAATTATGTCCCAACAAAAAAGATACAGATATTCCACACTTTTCAGAAGATTGATGCCCACTTTGCTTTTAGGAAAGACCCACATTAGTACAAAAAAAAATGCAGAAGTATTTAAAGTGGCAGTATGCACTCAAGTGGCCAGAGTGGCATCACCAAATGCCTTCCCCAGGAATTATACTTAGCATCTACTTTATGTGTATGCATCATATCATTCCTGCTTCTGCTGTTAGTATTGTGTTAGATTTTATATGGTATTTGGTATGATTTGTAAGGTTACTTTTTGAGTTTGGGAATACTGAAAAAAAAAACTCCCTTGTAAATCAATGGCAATAGCTTCTTCACTTTTTGCCATTTTACCTTACCAAAGGGTTCATAGGAACACTCTATTTTTGGATAGTGAGGGGGAATCTGTATGTTGAAATTCTGATTGCTATAAGCACTAAAGCTAAAGATGAAAAAATTGAAAATTTTTACCAGGTTCTGCAGTCTGAAATTGATCAACCATGTAATCAGGATGCATTGATAATTACTAGTGATTGGAATGTGAAAGCTGGAAGCAAAGAAGGAGGCCTGGTAGTTGGAAAATATGGTCTGGGTCATACAAAGGATGCAACAGATCTTAGGATAGAATTTTGCAAGATGAATGACTCCCTTATTGCAAATATCTTTTCTCACCAACATGAACTGTGACTATATATGTGTACCTTGCCAGATGAAGTACACAGGAATCAAATAGACTATACCTGAGGGAAGGGCTGATGAAAAAAATCTCAATATCATCAGTTGGAACAAGGCCAGGGGTTGATTGCTTCATTGCTCATATGCAAGTTTACGGTGAAACTGAAAAAAATTACAAGTCTGTGAGAGCCAAAGCATGACCTTAGGTATATCTCACCAGAATTTAAAGACCATCTCAAGAATAGATTGAACACTAAGGATCAAAGATCAGATGACCTGGTCTTGCCATCAAGGACATGGCACATAAAGAAAGCAAGTGGTCACTAAAAAGACAGGAAAAAAAGAAGAAAAAGCCAAAAAGGATGTCAGAAGAGACTCTGAACTTTTCTCTTGAATGTAGCTAAAGCAAAAGGAAGAAATGAAGTGAAAGAACTGAACAGAATATTTCAAAAGGTGGCTTGAGAAGACAAAGTATTATCCATGACATGCACAAAGCCTTCAAGATAAGAAACCCAAAGGGAAAAACATGCTTGGAATTTCTCAAGCTGAAAGAACTAAAGAAAAAATTCCAGTCTCAGGTTGCAATAGGGAAGAATTCTGTGAAGGAAAATATTCAAGGACACAAGAACTATCAAAAGAAGATGGAAGGAATAAATACATAGAGTCACATAACAAAAAGAACTGGTCGCCATTGAACCATTTCCAGAAGTGGCACATGATCAGGAAATAATGGTACCTAAGGAAGAAGTCCAAACTGTACTGAAAGCATTGAAGAAAAACAAGTTTCTGGGAATTGATGTGATATCAACTGAGATCACCCACTTATCTATCAGTTTGCCGTGTTGTGGAGGCTTGCATATTGCTGTAATGCTGGAAGCTATGCCACCGGTATTTAGACACACGTAGGGTCACCCAAGGTTTCAACTGAACTTCCAGACTAAGACAGACTAGGAAGAAAGACCTGGCAGTCCACTTCAGAGAAGAATTAGCCGGTAAAAGCGTTATGAATGCCAGCAGAACATTGTCAGGTATAGCGCCAGAAAATGAGCCACTCCAGGTTGGAAAACACTCAAAGGACAACTGGGGAAGAGCTGTCTCCTCAAAGTAGAGTTGACCTTAATAATGTGGATTGAGTAGGCCTTCAAGACCTTCATTTGTTGATGTGGCATGACTCAAAATGGGGAGAAACAGCTGCAAACATCCATTAATAATCGGAACACAGAGCATGTGAAGTATGAGTCTAGAAAAATCGGGAGTCATCAAAAATGAAGTGGAACACATAAACATTGATATCCTAGGCACTGGTAAGCTGAAATGGATCAGTACAGGGCATTCTGAATTAGATAATCATACGGTTTACTATGCCAGGAACAAAACCTTGAAGAGGAATGGTGTTGCATTCATCATCAAAAAGAGCATTTGATGCTGGAGAGGCTGTGGAGAAAGTGGAACTCTCCTACACTGTTGGTGGGGTTGTAAAATGGTTCAACCTCTTGGGAAAGCAATCTGGCACTTCCTTAAAAAAATGGATATAGATGTACCATTTGACCCAGTAATTTCACTACTTGGAATATATCCTACAGAATCAAGGCCATTCACACCAACAGACACATGCACCAGAATGTTTATCGCAGCACAGTCCACGATAGCAAAAAGATGGAATCAAACCAGATGCCCAACAACAGAGGAATGGATAGGTAAACTATGGTATATATACTCAATGGAGCACTATACATTGATAAAGAATAATGATGGTTCCAGGAAACATCTCATAACCTGGTTTCAACTGAAAGACATTATGTTCAGTGAAAGTAGTCAGCGACAAAAGGACAAATATTGTATCAGACTCCTACGATAAGATCTCAAAAACAGACTTATGTATAGAAGAAAAGACTCTTTGATGGCTGCAGCGGGGGGGTTAGATTAGATAGTTGGTAGAAATTTGGTTGGATGAAATTGGTGATAGCACACATTAGAAACAAGAACAATATCAAGTGGACTTCCGCATAACTTGAATACTTCTTCCATCTTAACCCGATATTGCAAGGACAGAGTAGCTGGGGCAGGGGGCAGGAGACCATGCTCTTAGGTGAAATTGAGGCCAGTTGGCACAACTAGCGTTTTGCTAAGAGGGCTCTCTGCACCCCACATTGGTGAGTGGCATCTGGCATCTTAAAAGCTACCAAGCTGCCATCCGAGGGCACAGAAAATGGTCCTAACTCAGCACGAACGGATAATCACCGAGGACCAAAATGACATGGGGTAAAGACAACCCAGAAGATAGAGAGACCCACATGAGTGGGTGCCTACATCGACTTGGGACCAGAAGATCCGGATGGTGCCCCGCCACCACCAGTGATAGCTGCGATGGAGCTCACTAGGTTGAGTCTCACTGGCAACACAAGAATAAAAAGGGGTGCACCCTGAGATCTCCACTAAAAGACCGCAACTGATGGTCCAGCGACTTTGGGGTTCCGGCTTTGGCTGGGAGCATGGCCCCTGGCCCTGATGTTGCCCTTGCCCATAAATCATAATGAAGGTACAGTCTTCGGATATGAATGGGTTGTACTTGGCGATGTAGAGTGACCATATATTGGATGCACTTTGTGGTTCTATGCGTCTATAGGATATCATCCTGCTGACCTCTGGCTGGAGGAAGGAGAGTGGGTGGAGAGGAGGAGAAAGGAGACTGTTGGGAGGATGAGACATGTATGGAGCAGAGAGGAATAGTGTGCTGTCACCGGGCAGGGAGAGCAGTGGAAGCTGCATATAGATGGGCATGTAAATTTATATGGGAATGTACATTTTCACTCAGTCATAATAAAAGAAAGAAAAAAGCATTTGGAGATCTGTCCTGGAGTACAATGCTATCTGTGATTGAACAATATCCATATGCCTGCAAAAAGGACCAGTTAAAATGACTATTACACAAATTTACACACCAACAACTAAGGCCAAAGATGAAGAAATTGACGACTTTTTCGAGCTACTGCAATCTGAAATTGATTGAACGTGCAATCAGGATGCATTGATAATTACTGGTGATGGAATGAAGATGCTGGAAACAAAGAAGAATCAGTAGATGGAAAACATGCCCTTGGAAATAGAAATGATGCTGGAAATTTCATGATAGAATTTTGCAAGACCAGTGACTTCTTCACTGCAGATATCTTTTTTACCAACGTAAACAGCAGCTATAGACATGGACCTTGCCAGTGGAAACAGGCAATGGAAAAGCTCAATGTCACCAGTCAAAACAAGACCAGGTACTGACTGTGGCACAGACTATCAATTGCCCATATGCAAGGTCAAACTGAAACTGAAGAAAATTACAAGAAGTTCACAAGAACCAAAGTATGACCTTGAGTATATCGCACCTGAGTTTAGAGATCATCTCAAGAACAAATTTGATGCACTGAACACTAATGACAGAAGACTGGGTGAATTGTGGAATGACATCAAAGACATCATCCATGAAGAAACCAAGAGGTCATTAAAAAGACTGGAAATAAAGAAAAGACCAAATTGGATGAGAGAAGAGACTCTGAAACTTGCTCTCAACATTGAGTAGCTAAAGCAAAAGGTAGGAATGGTGAAATAAAAACCGAACAGGAGATTCCCAAGGGCAACTCATGAATTCAAAGTCAAGTATTATAATGACATGTGCAAAGAGCTGGGAATAGAAACCCAAAGAGAAGAACACACTTTGCATTTCTCAAGCTGAAAGAGCTGAAGAAAAAATCCAAGCCTCAAGTTGCAATACCGAAGGATTCTACAGGGGAGCTATTAAAAGTCTCAGGAAGTGTCGAAAGAAGGTGGAAGGAATACACAGAGTCGTTATGCCAGAAAGAACTGGTCAACATTCAACCATTTCAAGAGGTATCATATGGTCAGGAACTAATGGTACTGAAGGAAGATGTCCAAACTGTGCTGAAGGCATGCTCCAGGAACCGATGGAATACCAGTTGAGACGTTTTAACAGATGAATACAGCACGGGAAGTGCTCACTCATCTATGCTAAGAAATTTGGAGGACAGCCTCTTGGCTAACCAACTGGAAGAGACCCACATTTATGCTTATTCCCAAGAAAGGTGATCCAACCGAATGTGGAAATTATTGAACAATCCGACTCGACGGCACTTGGCTTGGCTTGGCATCATTAATCTCACACAGAAGTAAAGTTTTGCTAGAGACTATTTAAAAGTGTCTGCAAGAGTATTCACAGGGAACTGCCAGAAATCCAAGCTGGATTCAGAAGAGCACATGGAACGAGAGGTATCATTGCTGATGTCAGAGGATCTTGGCTGAAAGCAGGGAATACCAGAAAGATGTTTACCTGTGTTTCACCAACTATGAAAAGCATTCAACTGTGCAGATCATAACAAATTATGGATAACACTGCTTCATTGTGCTTATGAAGAATCTGTGTATAGATTAAGAGGCAATCATTTGAACGGAATAAGGAGAGACTCCATGGTCTAAAGCCAGGGAAATTATGCATCAGGGCTGCATCCTTTCACTTTAGTTTTTCAATCTATAGGCCCAACAAATAAGAAGTTGGACTATATGAAGAAGAATGAGGCACCAAGATTGGAGGAAGACTCATTAAACAAGGTGTGTTATGCAGATGATACAACTTGCCTTCCTGGAACTGAAAAGGATTTGAAACACTGATGCAGATCAAGGACCACAGCCTTCAGTATGGGTTGCACTTCAGTGTCAAGAAAGCAAAAATCCTCACAACTGGACCAGTAAGCAACATTGTAATAAGTGGAGAAAAGATTGAGGTTGTCAAAGATTTCATTTTCCCTGGTTCCACAATCAATGCCCATGGGACTGGCAATCAAGAAATCAAAAGACACATTGCACTGGGAAAATCTGCTGTAAAGGGCCCTGTTAAAGTGTTGAAAAGTGAAGATGTCATATTGAATGCTAAGGTGTGCCTGAACCAAGTCAAGGCATTTTCAATCATATCATATGCATGTGGAAACTGGACAATAAATGATAAAGACAGAAAAATTGACCCTTTTGAATTGTGGCATTGGAGAATGTTGAATGTACCATGAACTGCCAAAGAAACAAGCAGATTTGTCTTGGATGAAGTACAACCAGGGTGTTCCTTAGAATCAAGGATGGGGAGACCATCCATGTCTTACATACTTTGTACAGATTGTCAAAAGAATTCACTCTCTGAAGAAGCACATCAAGCTTGGTAAAGTAGACGATCAGTGAAAAAGAGGAATGTGCTCAAGGAGATGGATTGACACAGTGGTTTTAATAGTGAGATGGAGCATAACAATTGTAGCAGTGTTTCCTTACGTTGTGCATAGGATCACTACCTATGAGTCAGAATAGATTTGACAGCACCTAATAACAAAAGCAACCAGAAGCTAGAGGAGGCAAGGAAGGATCTCCTCCTACAGCAGACAGAGCATGGTCCTTCCAACACCCTGGAATTTGGACTCCTAGCCTCCCAAACTGTCAGGCAATAGATTTCTGTTATTTAAAGCATCCCAGTTCTCAGTGTTTTGTTATGGCAGCCCAAGGAAATGAAAGCAGAGGTGATCTGGAATAGTTTCGAATCTTGGTAAGAGGGTGAAGAACAGCTAAGAGAACCAAGGTCCAGAAGAGACCTGCATTTCAGACAAGGAAATCACTCCCAGCAGAGACCTCACAACTAGAGGCTTATAAGGATCACAGACTTCAGCAGTGAGTGCTAAAAGGGTATCCTGAGTCCATATAGGACCTATTGCAACTTATTAGGTACTAGCACTGTGTTCCCAGAGACCACTCACCCCCCAAAAACCAGAGTGCTAGAAATGAGTGAGGGCCCAGACAGTGGTACATAGCCCTGAGAACGCATTCCTTCAATCGTTGTGAGCATATGCAACCTCTTCCATGTTCAGAAATCATGATGGAAAGCAGGGGGAGACCCTTGGGAGTTGGTAGCCCTGACAGGGAATTTGAACTTTGAATTGACTGACTATGTATTCCAAAGAGACTGAAAGGGAATATCTGAAGTTGAAAACGATTAACTAAAACCCAAATCCATTGGTGTCAAGTCGATTCTGACTCACAGCAACTCTATAGACAGAGAACTGCCCCATAGAGTTTTCAAAGAATGCCTCACAGATTTGAATTGCTGACTGAATAGAAGCACTCAACCACTACACCACCAGGGTTTCTGAAAGTGACTAAGTTAAACTGAATTGGCAAGTTCCAAGTTTTCCCGTTTTCCTCCACCAGGTATGGGGCTTATGGATATGTTATGGTTAGTTGTTAAAAGCTCGGCTGCTAACCAAAGGGTGAGCAGTTAGAATCCACCAACTACTCCTTGGAAACTCTATGGGACAGTTTTATTCTGTTTTATAGGATCCTACAGAGTCTCCGTGAGTCAGAATTGACTAAATAGCAACAGATTTTATTTTGTTGTGTTTTAGTTATGGCTAATAAATAATACTATAATTTTTTTTTGCTTGCAAATGGATTGTGAATGTGTGTCGATGTTAGCTGTTTTTGTTTTCTTCAGGTCTACTAAACTAGAAGACTTTGACGGGGAGCTGGCTTTGGTGATGAACGTTCTGGGTCTAACAACTCTTCAAGTGTTGTTATGCAGAAATGAGAGAGGCAGAATGTCTGTTGGGAGGAAAGTGAAAGGAGCAAGTGCCCCAGGGAAAGATTTCCTGAGGGAGACTGGGCTCAGTTCCTGCTTGGTTTAACATGTGTTGACATCCTGCCTAACACCCCAGACCCATTCTTAAGCTTTGAAGCTTAAGAAAATGAGAATGGATCCCTGAATTCCAAGTGAAGGACAGGACAGAACACCTCTGTCCCTCTACTGGAATAGACTCTGGAGCTCCCGAGCTGAAGGGATGGTTCCTGACACCCCTCATGCATATGTAAAGAGTTTTGACTGTTTTAGGTAATCACTGTACTTTACTTTTTGTTCATATAAATAATGATTTTTGCCTACTTATGTACTTTTAATTGCATTTTGACTCTGGTGTTAATCTTGTCACAACTGTTCACTTTCAGTACCATTTGCCTTATATATATATCATTTCTCACCCTACAGTCTGCATTTTTTTTTGACCTATAACATTTTGTCTATCTCCTTTAAAATATCCTAAAGGTTATTTTTTTTTTTTTGCTTAGCAAACAATATGTGAAGATATTCTCCTTAAAAGAGTGAAAGCATTACATAGACGGTCCTGGACCTAACTCTCAATCCAGCTTCTTCCTTTATATTGCTTGTTACTATTCTTCAGACATTTTGTTGCTGTTGTTCTTATCTTCTGAATTTTTGGTTCTTTAAACACTCTGGATGTTAATCTTAATCAAGGGCGTAGCTTGATATTTAATTTTGTTTATGTTTATAGATGCCAAATTTTAATTTTATTTTGTTGTTGCTTTTGAGGCTATACCTAGCCAACAGCCGTTCAGCGGTTTCTATGTGTACAACTCAGTGATGCTGGCTATAGACTTGGAGTTGTGCAACCATTCTCCCCTCCTCTTCTGAGTTGTTCCTCCTACATTAACATAAACTCACTGCCCCTAAGATTCCTATCTAACCTTTCAAGTTGCTATTGTCAGTTTGATGCCATATAGATAGTTCTTAAAAGAGCACAATACTCAAGGCAGATTTTTTTCTTTTCTTCTTCTTCTTTTTTTTTTTTTTTAAACTCGTTAAGATAAACTACTATTTGGTTTTAAGATAACTTTAGGGGATATTTTTCATTTAAGGTTTAATCAGTATCTTGGAACAATAGTTTCAGGGCTTCACTCATAGACACAAAATTTTGATGCAGGCTAATGCATCAGTCCTTTCCTTCTCTGAACTTCTGTGTGTGTGTGACTGTTTTGAAAATTTGCAATCCTAAACAAGAAGACTTTCCTTATCCAGTGACGATACAGAGATTTTCTGGTAATTCCTACTAATACTTATTAAACTTAAAAATATTTAGGTCTTCATGCTCTTAGGTGAAATTGAGGCCAATTGGCACAACTAGCGTTTTGCTAAGTGGAATCTCTGCACCCCACATTGGTGAGTGGCGTCTGGGGTCTTAAGAGCTGCCAAGCTGCCATCCGAGGGCACAGAAAATGATCCCAACTCAGCAGGAATGGATGCTCACCCAGGACCAAAATGACATGGGGTAAAGACAACCCAGAAGATAGAGAGACCCACATAAGTGGGTGCCTACATCGACTTGGGACCGGAAGAACCAGATGGTGCCCGGCCACCACCAGTGATAGCCACGATGGAGCTCACTAAGTTGAGTCTCACTGGCAATACAAGAATAAAAAGGGGTGCACCCTGAGATCCCCACTAAAAGACCTCAGTTGATGGTCCAGCGGTTTTGGGGTTCCCTTGGGAGCATGGCCCCCGGCCCTGATGCTGCCCTTGCCCATAAATCATAACGAAGATCCACTCTTTGGACACGGATGGATTGGACTTGGCGATGTAGAGTGACTATATTTTGGATGCACTTTATGGTTCTATACATCTATAGGATGTCATCCTGCTGACTTCTGGCTGGAGGAAGGAGAGTGGATGGAGAGAAGGGGAAAAGAGACTGTTGGGAGGATGAGATGTGTATGGAGCAGAGAGGAATAGTGTGCTGTCACCAGACAGGGAGAGCAGTGAAAGCTGCATATAGTGGGGCATGTAAATTTATACGGGAATGTACATTTTCACTCAGTCATACTAAATAAAAAAAAAAAAAATTTAGGTCTTGACCCTGTGGAATTTGTTTTCACATATGGTTTAAAATAGAATATCATGATGTATTTTTTCTTTCTTTCTCCCCCATTCTCATGCAGAGACAATAATCTCTGTAGCATTTATTGACTAGTCTATCTTTTTCCAAGTCTCCTTTCTGAGCTCTTTATGTGGTTCTATTTTTGTATTTGTCCGTGTCTGTACCACATCATACTGTAGTAATTACTATAGCTTTATAATATTTTGATATATGATAAAGTAATTCTCCATCTCCCTCTTCCCCTCCTGTTCTGTAACATTTACTCAAAACATTTCATGAAAAATAATTTAAGGACTTCGAATTGGAATTGTATTAAATATATGAATTAATTTGAGAAAAAAACTAATATCTCTACAGTATTATTTTATCATCAATGGACACATGATGAGCCTCCACTTAGTTAGATCTGCTATGTCATTCAGTAAAAGTTTTATAGTTTTCCATACCACTTCTTTGTATTGTTTGTTGCTACTGTGTTTTGAATGACTCAGTCTATTACATTTTCTGATTGATGATTGCTGGCACCTAAGACAGTAATTAATTTTCTCCTTTATTCTAGTAATGTAATGAATTGTATTGCTAGGTCTCTATTATTGAATTAATCTGGCTTTCCTCAGATGAGCTTCACATGATCATAATGTTCTATTCTTTCATTCATTGTTGAATAAGATTTTCTGGTATTTTGCTCTGGATTTTTGCATAGGTATTTATAGTAGAGTCTCTTTCCTGTCTTTTAGTTACCTTATTTTGACATCAGGGTTATCTTAACTATATAAAATAAATTGGATGATTTTTTATAATTTGGGTAATCTCTATAAATTGGAAAGTTTTCTATCTTTTTTTATGTTCTCTTTATTGAAGGTTCAGAGAACTTCACCTATACAACTACCTAGAACCAGTGCCTTTTCATGGGATAGATCTTCCACTAGTGTTTCAACTTCAGATTTCCTGATCTTGTACCATTGTGAATATTTTTGTTTTTATTATGATTAAGTGAAAGTATATAATCCAAATTCATTTTGCATGCCCACCTATCTGCAGCTCCATCTGGTCTTCTCACTCAGTGACAGCATAATTCTCCTTTTCATTCTATATTTCTAGTATCCTCTTTATGAACTCCTCCTCCCCATCCTTTTCTCTGCCATCTAGAAAGAAACCAGTAGGACAGCCTCCTATAGATATGTAGAACCATAAAGTACACACACCATATGGTCTCACTGTGCCCCTGAGTCCAGTCCATTCTTGTGTGAAGAGTTGACCTCAATATTGGTTTCTGGTCAGGGACAGCAGTAGGTCTAGGAGCTGTGTTCCCAGAGGATGCTGCAGGCTGTTAGCCCATTAATTCTGGTCTTTTAGTAGAGTTCTTGAGCTACACCCCTCTTTATCTCATGTTGCATCAGGGACTCTACATTGTGTCCCCCATCACAGCTGCCTTTAGTGGTGGCCAGGCACCATCTGGTTCTTCTGGGCTTGTGTTGATACAGTCTCCCATTCATATGGGTCCTTCTGTGGACCATGGTGAAATTTTATGTTTCCTTCTAAAATTATCCATATAATTTTTTCAACCCTTTTTATAAAAAGTTTCATTATACCTTCATAATTAAAAAAACTCTGCTCATGTGTTATTTTGGTTTTATGTTCTTTGAAAATTTTCCTAATAACATTTTTGTGCCTTGTCTCTGTTTTCTTAATCTTATTTTCCAAAGAAATAGGGTGCACCCTGAGATCTCCAATAAAAGACTACAATTGATGGCCCAGGGGCTTTGGGGTTCCCCTGGGAGCATGGCTCCTGGCCCTGACGCTGTCCCTGTCCATAAATCACAATGTAGGTCAACTTTTCAGACAGCAATGGGTTGGACTTGGTGACGCAGAGTGAACGTATCTTGTGAGAATTCTATGGTTCTATGCATCTATAGGATGTCATCCTGCTGACCTCTTGCTGGAGGAAGGCGAGTGGGATAGGAGGAAATAGGAGACTGTTGGGAGGATAGGATATATGTGGAGCAACGAGGACGGATGTGCTGTTATCAGTCAGGGAGAGCAGTGGGAGCTGCATATAGGTGAGCCTGTGAATTTATATGGCAATATACATTGTCATTCAATCACAATTTTTTTTAAAAAAGAAGAAATCTATTTTTATTAGTATTTTTAAAAGAGCTTTGCTCAATTCTATGTTTTTCACTTCTGTTTCATTGTTTTCTGCTTTTACCTGTCACGGTGTTGGTTTTAGCCTGTTTGTTTCATTATCACCCTCCTAAAGAGCTTTTTTAGAAATGCTGGTGGCATTAATAGTTAAGAACTACAGCTGTTAACGAAAAGGTTGGCAGTTCGAATCCACCCGGCATTCCTTGGAAACTCTATGAGACATTTCTACTCTGTCTAATAGGGATTCTTTGAGTTCGAATTGACTCAATAATTCATTTAAGGAGTCTTTTTATGTACTTCCTTCCTAGTTGTCCCTCTCTCCCTAAAATTTCGATACCACACATATAATCTTTATTTGCTTATATAGCATGACCCACTGGAGGGCCACACCCACTGTAATATCTAAGATATTTTCACTCCCCCCTCCAACAAGAACCAATTTTTGCTCCTTTGAAGGTGATGTTTTCCCCATTGAGAATGCCTGGTCTGTGGTAACATCTTTTTCTACTTCTGGAGGGTTTGTTTTTCTTTTCTTCTCTAGCTGAAAGCTTGGTTCATTTACTTTCCATCTCTTTTTTGAATTAAAAAATTAAGGCTATAAACTGCACTCCCTCTGCATTAGTGTTTGTTTCATCACATAAGTTCTTCTGTGTATTTTGTTTTCTGTCAGTTCTTGAGTTTTGTAATTTTCCCCATTCATCTGAGTTGTGTGCAGATTTGCCTGTCAAATTTCCCAATGGTGGTTTTTAGTTGCACAGTATTTTTATACCATCACTAGCCTGGGATTTGTGAGACTTTCTGTCTTACCACATGGTCAACAGGAAACTTGCCATCTTTCAACATTGATTTTCACTGCAGGATTTTGGTGAACACCCTTTATCATTTTAAGAAATTATCTTAAAATGGGTGAGGGGGTGAGTGAAAATATCTTAGATATTTTTAAATTAAATCACGTAGGTGCTTAGTTTTAACAAACTGTTATTAGAAGAATTGATGCCTTTGAATTGTGGTTTTGGTGAAGAAGAGTGAACATACTATCGACGCCAAAAGAATGAACAGATCTGTCTTGGAAGAGGTACAACTAGAATATTCCTTAGAAACAAGGATGGTGAAACTGTGTCTCACATACTTTGGACATGTTGTAATGGGGAATCAGTTCCTGGAGAAGGACATCTTGCTTGGTAACATAAGAAGGTTAGCAAAACAAAGGGAGATCTTTAAAGAGATGGACTGACACAGTGGCTGCAATGGTGGACCTAAGCATAGCAAGAACTGTGAGGATGGTGCGAAGCCAGGCAGTGTTTCATTCTGCTGTGTGTAGTATCACTGAGTTGGAACCTAACTCTGCGCATTTCCTAAGCCATATTTGTATTTCCACTTACATACAACAGTATTAATCACTACAGCTCTGCCAAAAACATTGAAAGTACTGTCTACATTTTCTGTAGCCATCTAGTATACCTACCTCAAGGTAGTAGGGATAATCTCTGGATGCTCTGGTTATATTGTCTCTCTGCAGATCCAGGCAGGTACCTCTTGATATTTCTTGGATCCAAGATCCCTAGTGGCGATGAGCACTGCTGTTTTCTCTTGGAGGACTTGCTTCCATTCTTGCATTCCATTCTAAAAAGCTAGGTCTTTTTGGGTCCCAATCGTTTTCTCTAACTTAGTAATGACTAGATGTTACCCTCTTTTATAATCCCGTCTTTCAGACTAGTTGGCTCCCAGTCTTTTCCCTTTTTATATCCCCAATTCTGTTCTCTAAAACCACAGTTTTCTCCTCAAGACATTCTTCTCTTGTTTTAACTTAATCAGCCTGTCTTATTCCTTTTTTTACCCTCATCCTGCTTCTGTTTTGATTTAAATATATTCTGAAACAAATACTTGATTTCCTGTATAGATCTGATTCGTAGTGATCGAATAGCCTAGGCATAACACTTTTAAATATCCTTCCTAGCCTTTGGGATCCTTATTGCATTGCTTCTCTCTACCTCAACTGCATACATAACACACACTTCCATTTCTCTTTATGTATTTATTACAAAACCCACCATTGCTTTGTGGTGGAACACACAACCTGGATCCATGGAAATCCACTGCCAAGGCTTATATATTCAGCAACTCAGTCACTACCTTGATACATGAGTAGAAGGTGACTCTGGATGTCCCATGTGAATTAAAGAACTTGGCCCACCCCATAGGTCTTTCCCTGGACCTATATATGGGTGCAATGCAAACCAAGATAAAGGAAAACCCAGTTGGGTGAGACTGAGCTAATGCCACCCACTAATCCCTGGCACAGTTTGAAGGCTAGAATTTCCTGTATGTGCTCTGAAATATACATGAAAATTATGCCATTGCAGCTTAAAGTCTTCTCCTGTGATACTGGGTGAGAACAAAAGCAGTGCACATTATCCCATTCAATAGCACCTTACCTTCTGCAGTAAGCCTGTTTTGGTTACATCTGTGTGACTCAAGATTTGTAGCAGTGGCCTTTGTGTCCCACTGTTGCTAAGGTCTATACCCAGTGCCTCTAAACCCCAGGGTCTTCCTATAGACACTAGCTACCATCAGCTGTTATGACTTGAAAAGATCAAAGAAAGGTTTCAGATAACTAAAATACTATATCCCACCCCTGGCACACTAGAAGTCCTATTCTGCACACATATTGTTTTGCCTCCTAATGCCAGCTGGGATGTGTGTTTCTCAAGCTTTAACAGCCAACTCATAGTTGGTTGTGTGGGGTGATAAGACAGAAAATTAACCATACACATTTCATCTTCAAGTTCTGAACAAACTGAGAAATAGATAAAGGAGTCACACAAATGAGGATCAAAAAACTCAGTTTTTTCTGATGCAGCTCTATTAATGGCCAGAACTGGACTTACTTGTGGTATTTCTGTTATAGTAGAACTAGACAACTAAGACAATTGTATACATATTGTGGTTGGGGGGCAGGTAAAGAGAACAAGGAGAGAGCCTAGAGTCTGTGTCAACAATGACGTCTCTGTCTCCATTAGAGAAGACAATCTTCTTCCTCGGGAGAAATAAGTAAGAGAGACAGGGGCCAAAAGGATGTTCCATTATGGTTCCTCACTTGGAGCAGAACAGGCAAACAGAGACTGATGACAGATTCTTCCTCCATGAGTAGGGGTAAAGCCTGTGTCTTTACTCTGTTCCCTTCAAGGGCAAGGAATCCAACTCCCAAAGACCCAAGATCTGACCTGGAATTCATTCCCAGCTTCCAACCCAGATTTCAGGAAGAGTTCTCTTAACAGAGTCTGGTAATAGGTCATGATCAGAACTCAGGATGGCAGGGTTGGGGGAAGGACCCAGAGAAGATTTGTCTGCTGAGCCCCGCTGACTTAACATAAAGAAGCAAAATAAACACTAGTGAAAGTAGAAAGCTCCGAGAGCCATCTGGTTTTTGAAAAACCAGTCACAAATCTTGTCTCCATTATTGGGCTACTCTGTTGTCCTAGGTGTCTCCCTCCTACCACCCTAAGACCTGGGAGGAGTCAATTCTGTCAGTGAAAGACATGTTACAAGTAGAAGAACCCAGGTAATGACACTACTTGGGAACTTGAGGGTAAACAGTGATTTATCAATGGGTATTTGGAAAAGTCAAGTTTTCTTGGGGCCAATTCCTGAATGGCTGGTGAGAGTCCCTCTCCTGCTGGCTTTGCTGTTCCAGCCACCCAGTGCCAGATCTTCCGATGAATCTCTGAGACAAAAGGGCCCATAGTTAGGAGGCAATTGGAGCAAAGGGACAACTCTTTGTGCCACCAAAAAATTATCCCTACCATCGGGGCTCTCATTTTCCCATCTGTAACTCATCAAAATCTCATGTGTCCTGCTTGTCCGACATCAAGAAACTCTTCAGGGCCCTTTCCAAGGAGCCTGCCTTAGTGTGGCTGCACTTAGTCATGTTGCAACACCAGGTTCACAGCACTCATACATGAGGATACTGGAATGTCCAAGGCCACAGAAAGAACAGACTTGGCAGAAAAAATTAATCGATTGGGTCAAAAGATTAAGTCTGTCCTAGGATGCCAAAGAATCTTTCACATGCTGTGGATGGAGGGAATGGACTCAACCTGTTAAGAAAAAGGGTTTTGGGGTTGAATATAGCAGGCTAAGGGCTCAGTGGGAACCAGAGATTTGAAGGCATACAGAAGTGACAGGAAATAGGGAGGGAGGAGGACAGGGGTCCACCAGGAAGAAGATTGGGTATCCTTTGACTGAGACCACTGCTGTCTTGAACCCATCCCACCCAAAGTCACCGCATTCCAGAGACTTGAGTTTGCCTTCTGCATGAAGGCAGCAAGGGACTAGTCTGGACCACGTTTGTCTTTCTGGTACTTTTATGGTTGTTTCCAAATTGTTAACATAATTTTATTGTGTGAGTAAGCAAGAGGTTACCAGCGCAAGTAGGGAGAAAGGCTACGACGCAAGTGCAGGGGTCTGTCCTACGCAACAGGACCTGTAAACAGACTCATACAGCTCCCAGACACCAAGAAGCGTCTCCCAGCCACACATCCACAGGGACGCTTCCACAACCTCTCTATTCAGCAGAAGCTGGGGTGAATAGGGAGAGGAGGACACGGAGCCTCCCATCAACCTGAGATCGCTGTTTAAAAGTGGCTAAAAAGAAATTAGTGAACATTACTGTTTACAGAAATAGAAATCATTTCTGTTTCCAAAGGCCTCTCATCATCCCAGTCCTGGACATTTCCAAGACTGCCACCCATGACACCCTCTCCAAGGTCCACCCTGGTGAGTGGGTGAGTCACCAGAGTCCTTTAAGACTGGGAGACCCCCAGGCACCTGAGAATTCCACTTTCACATCTTCAAGATTCTGGAGAGCATCAAGTTCATCCCTTCTGGTCAGTTCCTGGGGGCTGTCTTGAGGCAACAACCCCCCCTTTAAGATGAGATACATGTGCAAAAATTCTGCTGTTTTCTCACCCTCAGTCTCTCCCCAGAGTCCAATGTCCCTGCCATAACCCACCCTCAGAGCAGAGAAACCAGTCTGTGCCTTGGTCTAGTGGCGATGCGAAGGAGCGATAAGCAGTGAGAAAGCAGCAGCAGTAGCGGGGCATCCGTCCTCGCGAGGGGACGACTAGCAGCAGTGACAGTCCAACAAGCGCGTAGTGAAGCCGGCCTCCTGGGCATGTCCAGGGCCAGAGCTGTTCTACAGGCTCTCTGGTTGTGAATCGGCGACACAGGGAGTACGACGGCGCCCTCGGTACTCTATCATGTCAGGACGATAGTCGGGATGGCGGCGGGCGTGTTTGGTCAGGTGATCGCTCCGGGAGAACTGCTTGGGGCAGAGCGGGCAGGAGAAGCGCTTTTCACCGGTGTGTGTTCTGTAGTGGCGGGCAAGCTCGTCAGAGCGCGTAAACTTCTTGTCGCAGTCGAGCCAGTCGCAGCAGAAAGGGCGCTCACCTGTGTGGGTGCGCTGATGGGACTTCAGGTGCGACGACTTGTAGTAGGCTTTGGCACATCCCGGGTGGGGGCAGCGGTGGCGCTTCACAGCAGGTGTAATGGGCCTCCGGCGTGGGCTTGAACCCATGGCAGGCGCGGGGCCAACACTCGGGGGCCCCACAGCACCAGGACAGGGGCCAGAGCCCGAGCTTGGGCCGGGGCCCGCAGCGGAAGAGTGCGCGGGGCCGGAGAGCGCGGTTGCACTTCTGGCTGGGGCCAGGTAAGCTGCTGCGGGCAGGGCAGGTGGGCCAGCCGGGGCGGTGCGGGTAGTCCCCGAGGGGCCCCCGGAGTCCACCCTGGAGGCATCGCGCCACCCAGCCAGGACGCTGGCAGCCATCAGATGGGGCGCAGCCGTGGCAGCTGCGCTGGAGCTGGGCGCAGGGACCCAGGGGCGCGAGGGAGGCACAGAGGGCCCCGGGGGTCCCGGGTCAGCGCGTGCGGGCCGCGCGGCCCCCTCCTCCGCGCCCGCAGAGGCGGCGCCCGCGCCCTCGGGGTCCGGCCGGCGGCAGTGCACCACGGCACCCGCGGCGATGGCCACCAGGCACTCAGCGGCGAAGTAGTCCAGGTAGGCGCGGGATGCCCACATGTCGGCCCCGCCGGGACGCCCGCCGTCCCCGTCCGAGCGCCGCCGGCCGCGGCCCCGCGAGTTCTCCGGCGCGTCCGTCCCGCCGCCTGGCAAAGCCGCGCAGGAGCCGAGCGCCGCCCGCCGCCGCCGCGGAGCCGCCGCCTGACGCGCCCTGACGCACCGGAGCCGCGGGGGCGCAGACCCGCCCGGCCGAGACCCCCGCGCGCCGCCCGGCTAAGCTATTGGTCGCCGCTCCGAAACTGTCCTGTCCCCGCGGTCTCGCGACCGCTGGCAAACCAGGTAATGCTTCCCAAGCGCCAACTCCCGGGTCGGAACTTCTGGGCAGCCTGCTGGGCGCGCCCCTTGCGCTGGGCCCCCGCCAGCCGAGTGTGCGACCCCGTGCGATTAACTTTTTTTTTTTAGGGCAAAAAAAAGGTTAATACCTGGCTGCCTTTCGATTCATCATTGCGCGCGATCGCGAAGTGGTCTGGAATGGCAGTCACTCCTGTCCAGCGCTGTAAGCCCCAATGCAAAATATCCTCAAGGCGGCATCCAAAAGTTTTCTCGCTGCACACTTCACTGTGGATCCAGGGTCGCCGGCAGTGCCCTAAATAGAGTGTCTACGTAGATGTTAATTAATAACGCTGTGGACCCGGAACCTTTATAACCTTGACAGCGCAGAGAATCCTCTCACGGTTGAAATTGAAACTTAAAATCCTTTGAGTAACGATTTAACTATTCAACGAACGGAAGAAAAACCGATGTTGAAACTGCATTAACCTGTCACAGGCATACAAACAAATTTCCACGCTGAAATATAAATTATAGACTAGCAGCAAGATAAACACATTAAAATGGACTCCCACAATTTTAATAATAGAAAGTCACGTTTCCAATTAGGCAAAATCTTCTATATTTCTTTAGACAAAATTTACAAATAAGAAAATGCAGAAAATAATATAGAATGTTGTTATGATGCTTTGTGATTATGAAAGTTTTTATATCTTCATACATGTATAATTTCTGTTTGAGGGCTTCATTTCATTTGTTCTCATTTTTATTTTCAAAAACTTAAAAACATAGAAAAGCAAGCAGAATCATTTCTAAAACTAGTCATATCTTGTTTTTGGATGTACACAGGATTTATGTTTATGGTATTGCATTATGTGCATTTTATTTGTAATTTTTCAGCATTTTCTTTCTTTTACATTTTGAAAATTAAAAATACATGTACACCAAGAAAAATATTTATTCATGTACATGCTAGGTTAGTCCAATGTGAATCATATGTGCTTCAGATTTTTTATCTGTAAAAATTAAAGACTGATGGCATTGAATGTCAGTTTATTTCTCTCAGTTCCACTCCCTTTTCTCTTTCCTTACTTCCCTAAGTAATCAGTATTGTAAAGGGCATATTCTTCCAGCATTAGTTATTATATGTGTATTTATATGTAAATATCTACAATATATTTAAAATTATCTTTATAAATGATTCAGTAGTGTATATTTTGCAGCTTGCTTTTCCCCTTGTTATAATTTTGAAAACTCTTAGTGTTGATACCTGTAGAAGTTAGTTTATTTATTTTAGCAGTTTTATCACATTGTCAGCTTTATTATTTTTTAAAAAGGTTCCGTTTTTACAAATATGATTGTTGTTAAGTTCCTTGTCTCAAAATTTTAGAGAACCAACTTGCAATTAATTTACACAGGTCCAAGAAAACCTCAGAGGTAGTACTTTTTACTAGCTGCTTTTCTTTTAATTTTATTGTTTAGAAAAATGTAAGGATGTTAAAGGTATAGAGAAAATACTCAGAGCGCTCATGTGCTTATCTCATCTGATTAATAAAAGTTAATGTTTTGTCATATTTGCTTCAGGTCTGTTTTTAACAACTGTTCAACATTATAAAATTCCAGTCCCCTTTCCACTGCTTCCCGGTGTCGTCCTCCACCCTTTTCCCCAAAGGCAAACACTATCATGAATTTGATATGTAACTTTCAAGTCTAGGCTTTATAGTTTAATATAAAATCTGGACCCATAAAGCTTATAAATATTGCTTTGTATGATTTTTTAAATGTCTATATGTGATGTATATGTAATTCTGCAGCTTGCAGCTTGTTTTTATTTTTTCTCAGTGTGTTTTTATTTTTCTCTCTGTTAGTAAACCTAGATCCAGTTCATGCATTTTAATTATTATATCATAGATTTATGCACATGATTGTGTTGTGTTTCTCCACTCCCCTGTTGGAAAACAGTTAAGCCGCTGCCAATTTCTGGTATTGCAGGCAATGCTAAATATGAGCCCTTGTGTCCATACTTACCTGACAAGTATGTGAGACTTCCTGTGTCCCTATACCTATATAGGATATTGCTAGGGTGTGTACACATTTGCAGTTGAACTACAGACTGTCAGCTTGTTCTCTAGTTGCAAGCTCATTAGCAGTGGATAAGACTTCTTATCTGCCTCACAAGACCTTCAATACTTTTTAGAGTCAGACTTCTCCTATTCTTTCAGCTGGACATTTTAAAAACCCAGGATCTAGTTGTTTTATTTGAATTTCCCTCACTGTCAGTGAGTTTGAGTACTTCATAGATTTATTGACTAGTGAAACTTCCTAGTCTGTGTGATCTGTGTTTCTCATAAACACTATCCAGTTTTCCAAGGGGGTGTGTGTGTATGTCATGTTTTTCTCCGTCTTGATTGGTACGTGTTCCATGCACATAAACAGTAAATGTGTTTTCTCAGTCTGTGCTTCATGTTTTGCTGTTGATGTCTTTTGTACTACAGAAAATTGCTGTTGTAGTCATGTTCATTCTTTATAGTTTATGACATTTGTGTTTTGTTAAGGAAATCTTTCCATACTTGATTCTATGAAGATAGTCTCTTGTGTGTGTGTTTTTCCCTTAATGTGTTACAATTTTGCTGTCCACATTTATGAAATTAACCTATCTAGGACTTTTTTTTTTTTTTGGACTGGTATGAAGTAGGAATTTGTCCTTCCTCCCCCCACTTATAGGAAGCCTGTTGTTCTGACCTGATGTACTGAACTGTCTGTCCTTCGTGTCCTTATTGATATGTAATACCACCATAGTTGAAAATGATGTTTCTGTATATGGATATATGGCTATGTTTCTAGTTTGTCCTTTCTCACTGCTCAAGCCAATTCTGAGCCCATCCTGAACTATTTTAATTACTATGGCTGTAGGGTGACTGTGAGTTGGAATCCCCTCAACGGCAATGGGTTTGAGTTTTTGGTTGTATATAATGGTGCAGAAGTTAACAGCTGTGTCTGCTAACCGGAAGATCAGCAGTTTGAATCCACCAGGTGCTCCTTGGAAACTCTATGGGGCATTTCTAGTCTGTCCTACAGGGTTGCTATGAGTTGGAATCGACTTGATGGCAACAGGTTTGATTTTTTGGCTGTGTAATAAATCTCGATGTCTGAATGGGCATGTCTCCACTTTCTTCGTCTTTAAAATTGTACTGGCTATTTTGTGGCTTCAACTCTGCCATACCAACTCGAGCATCAGTTTGTCATGTCCCATTAAAAGAGACTTTGCTGAGTTATGTTTGTAGGTTAAGTTTTGGGAGATATATCTTTAAGGAAACCTGGTGGTGCAATGGTTAGGTACTCATCTGCTAACTAAAATTTGGCTGTTCAAAACCACTCAGCTTCTCTGTGGGAAAAAGATCTGCCTATCTGCTTCCATGACAGCTAAGAAAATTCTGTGGAGTGGTTCTCCTGGGTCATATGGGGTAGCTATCAGTGGGAATCAACTCTAGGGCACCCAACAACAAAATCATGACATCGTTGTAAAAATGAGTCATCCAGTAATAATAATAGTATTTTGATTTTTAAAATATCTTTCAACACATTTTGCTTATAAAACTTTTAAACCTCCTTTTGTCAGATTATTTCCTAGATACCTTACAGCTTCTGTACTATTATATCGTGATACTTTATCTATTAAATATTTTAATTGGTTATTCTTACTGTTTGGAAATGCTAATGGTTTTGGAATGCTGATATTGTTTTGGCAAACGTGCTGAACTTTCCACATAGTCTATCTGTAGATTCTTTTGTATTTTCATGTAGGTAATCATATTATCTGTCAATAACAATCCTGATATCTTTTCCACCTTTTTACTCCCGTTAGATTGGCTAGGATTTCCAATAGAACATCAAAGAGTAAGGATATGAACAAGCATTGTTTTCCTCTTTCTAACTAATTTAAATGCTTCTGGCATGTCATGTTTATTGATGATATTTGCTGTAAGTTTTCAGTAGACACCATTTATCAGGTTAAGTTAGTTCCTTCCTTTCCCAGTTGTACTTAAAGTGGGAATATTTTAAAACCACGCAATGAATATTAATTTTTATTAAATGGTTTTGCTACAACTGTTGAGATCGTTACACAGTTTTCTCTTTGGTATGTTAATATAAGGGGTGATATTGATAAATTTTTCTAATGTGGATATATTCTTGTATTGCTATGAGTCATAATGAACTGCTTTTTTTTTTTAATATACTGCCACATACAGTTTGTGGATACATTTTTTTTTTTTTTAAAGCGTCTGTGTTCCTAAGTGATTTTGGCTGATAATTATCTTTCCTTGCATTGCCTTTGTTGAGGCCTGGTATCAGGATTATAACCTGTTGCTGTGGCGTTGATTCCAACTCAGAGATGCTGTAGGACAGAGTAAAACTAACGCATGCATTTCCAAGGAACGGCTGAGGGATTTAAACTGCCAGCTAACCAGCTCACTGCACTAACCAGTGAGCACACAGGGCTCCCTCAGGGTTCAGTGTCCTCATGGATGCATTTGGAAATTTCCTTCTTATCTATTTTCTGAAGAAGTTTATGTGAGATAAGTTTTATCAGTTCTTTGAATGTTTGGTAAAACTCATCTGTGAAGCCATGATATTTAGAAAATTCATTGTAGTTCAGTTTAAATGGATTTTCCACTTCCTTTTAAGTTAATTTTAGTAATTCACATTTTTCTTTTTAAAAGTAGCTATTACACTTAAGCCTTCAAAAATTATGGCATGTATCAATAGTATCTTACTATCATTTAAAAATCTCTACAGTTATCTGCAGTTCCAGTTTTTAATCCTGATAGTGTATATTTGTGAATTCTTTCTTTTTTGTCTTGCAAAAATTTGTGTATATCATGAGTCTTTTCAAATAGTCAGCTGTTGTTGATTGTATCTGCCCCTTTTAAAGTTTATACAGTTGTTTATTTTCAGCATTTATTTTTATTACCCGTTGCCATTAAAAAAAAGAAAAAAACCCCGTTTGCCATCAAGTCAGTTCTGACTCATAGTGACCCTGTAGGACAGAATAGAACTGACCCGCATGGGGTTTCCAAGGAGTAGTTGGTGGATTTGAACTGCTGACTTTTGCTTTGCCGGTTGCATACTGTTGGTTAATCCCTCACTTTTATTTTTGCTGAGTTTAGTGTACTATTCCTTTTATTCATATTTAACTCGTTAATTTCCAACCATTTTTATTTTTAATATGTAACTGAGAGCTTTAAGTTTTCTTTCCCAGGGCAGAAATCTCCGTTGCTTTATCTGTATCCCACAAGTCTTCAAAGCAGTGCTTTCATTGCCGTTCAGTTTTAAATCCTTCATAAGTCAACCAGGACTTCTTAAAATGCTAAATTTCCAAAACCTCCCTCGCTTTTCCCTTGGTAATGGAAACCTTCCTACCAAAAGTGCAGGAAAGGTAACGGGTACTTTTGTGTAGGTGATACGCTGAGGGAAGTTCTTTCTGAAAAAGCAAATACCTCTGTCTTTAGGGCAAGTGGTCCCAGAAACACAAGACATTTGTCAGGATATTAGGATCTGGAAACGTTATCTTTGCTAAGAGAACACTGGGCCATAGTGTTGGCAAGCAGTTCTGCTTATTCTTTCAGGAAATTCTCATTCGCACCCTACCTATGTGTTTGGGATCCTTCTAGGCGCCGGGAAACACATCAGTGAATAAAATCAAACTAAACATCCTGCCCTTGTAAAGTTTACATTTTAATGTAGGTGTTTGCTTGTTTTCTTCATTTGTGGATGTGGGCTGACATGGCAAATTGTCTTGACAATTGTCTTGAATTTTTGAAAAAGTATGAGTTGTGAGGGACTTGGAGTTGGAACACAAATACAGGTTTGGGGGTGCTGAAGGAGCACCTCTAGTGCCAGTGGAGGACACCCTGGCCCTAGCTGCTGGGAAGGACTTCAGATTCCACTCCTGTGAGGCTTCCATGCCTGAGAGTCAGCAGAATGGGAGGAAATGGCAGAAAGGAGATGCCTTTGCATGTAGGTAATTTCTCTGCAAAAGGGAGGGGACTTGTCTCTTGGGATCAAGAAATTTGCTTGATAATGGAGAGGTAGTCAGTTGTTCAAGCTGGTGAAAAGACATTTGGAGCCTCTCTACTGCTGCTGTTACATCCTGGAGCTTTTCTGTAAATGGGGCACATTATCAAACATTCTCTCGGGAGATGATTGAAACTATGATTGAGGATTATTTGAAAAGTGAAATATAATCGTGGTAACTTCTCAGCCTGGTATGTACTGTGGCCTTGACATAAACGTTCCTGAATAATAACCCCTCTCCTGAGCCCGTTCAGAAGACGCTTGTGAAGGCTAAACTATCTATCTCTGTGTCACGACAGTCTAAAACGGGCACACAGAAGGCAGTCTATAAAGGTCCGTAGCCTGGATGAGTAGGAATGTGTAGGCTGACAGGTTAGTATTGCTGTTCACGCATGATGACCCACCTCAAACAGACATTCAGCATTCCCAGAAATATTGCAGACCTGCCTACATTTCTGCCAGTCGCCTTTTACTTCCTGGCAAAGGCCGGTCCATTCTCCAGAGCTCAAGCCCCGTTATCTCTTGTTTTCTCACAGTACACATCCGCAACCTATCTCCTCTTTCTTCAGAGTTATCTGTCCACCTTTCCCTCCCAAATAAGTGAATCAATGTTCAATAATGGACTAATATCTCTAGTTAAAAACAAAGAAGCCCTCTATTCTGCCTAGACTCTCCATTCTCTCCTAGGTGCAGCCGCATAATTATGTGCCTTTTCAGCATCAAGTTTCTCAAGAACTCAGTATATTCCTATTAACAAGTCCTTACCCCAAAATATAATGCTCCAGTAGTTGGCCTTCACCTTGCTACAGAAATTCTTTTTCTGAAAGTCAACACTGACCTCCGTATTACTAAATCCAGTCCTCAAATAACTAGAATGTTCAGAGTAGCTGAATGCTCCATGAAACACACTTTTCTTTTGGCTTCATGGTACACATTCTTTTGGGCTTCCCTGGGTTTTTCTAAGGGGTCCTCTTCAGTCTTAATTATTCATTTCCCCCCTTTAGCCAATCTTTAAAATGTAAAGTTCTGCAGAACTATATCCCAGGCTATTTTCTCCCCATTAGATTTCCTTGCTCTAGATAATTTTAATAGTTTTCCTAACTTAAACATACCTATATTTAGTTCTCTCTGCCAAAGACATCAGGTAGTCTTATAGTCATCTAACTACTTAAGAGCTGCCTACCCCTCCTGGAATGTTGCACCTGTCTCCAACTTAATATATTCAAATGCTGTTACACCCCCAAAATCTCCTTCTCTTCCATTCTTCCTTGTCTCAGTAAGTAGATCTTCTGTCTGCTCTGTTTCTTACACCAGAAAACCGGGGGCCATTCTTAACATATCCTTCTCCATCAGTCCCTCCATTTAATTCATCATCTCTTTTGGTTAATTCTGTCTTCAGAACATCTTGACCATTCAGTTGTCTCATCCTCTTTGCAAATCTAATCCAACAACCAATATCTCTTGGTCAGACTACTGTAATAATAATAATAAGCCGTTGTCGAGTTGATTCCAGCTCATGGTGACCTCATGTGCGGCAGAGTGGAACTGGGTGGATTTGAATCTCCAGTCTCTCGCTCAGCGAGCAAGTGAGCATGTTACTGTTTGCAGTGCCCAGGGAAACTGTGGAGCTGATTCAGACTTATAGTGACCCTGTAGGACAGGGTAGAACTGCCTCATAGCTTTTTGAAACAGCACCTGGTGCATTCTAACTGCTGACCTCTTGGTTTGCCCTTAGCCACTACAGTACTAGCATTTCCAGTGGGGTCCCTTAGATGGCCCCTCTGCTTTCCCTCTTGCCCCACACTCCTCTTTTCCCACTTAGTTCCAGGTGGTAGAAGTCATCAAAAGCTTCCCATCCACTGACGATTAGATCCCAAACAAAAGCTTCCCATCACAATTAAGATCCAAAGGGATCAATAATGATCTAGCTGCTGCCTACCTCTCTGCCTCATCCCTCGTCTCACTCACCGTGTCCCAGCTACACCGGCATTGAAAACTCCAGCTCCTCAGATGTTCAAATTCAGAAACTTTATATGCTCTGTTTCCTCAGTCTAGACTGCTCTTTCCTTCACTCTTGACCTGAATAATTCCTATACAGCTTTGATTCTAAACTTAATGTCACTTCCTCAGAGAAGCCTATACCTCCAGTATAGATTATGTCCCTTCTTGTGCATAATCATTCATTTATTTAAGAAATATTTATCAGGTGCCTGTTTTCTGCCTGACATGGTCTGAGGCATTGGAGAGAAATCAATGAGCAGAAAAAGCCTCTGCCCTCCAGGGCTGTCATTCTCAGGGTGACAGGGGGGCTGACCGTAAGCAAAGAAGTAAACATATTAAAATAGAGACAGGTACTATGGATGTCAGAAGAGGGTAAGCAAGTTGGTGTGTTAGGAAAGGAGATATTTTGCGTAAGGTGGTCAAGTAAGATTATCTGATGAAGAGAACTGGAGAGTGAGTCTTGGAGAAACTGGAGAGAGAAGAGTGAAGAAAGAGGGAAAGCCTTAAGGCAGGAGTGTAGTGGGCATGTTAGGACGTTATGAAGGTTAGAGGCTGTCTGACTCTTCTGTAGCTGCTCTAACAGGTTACCAAAAACTCAACACTTTAAAACAGCAAAGACATGTATTTTCTTACAGTTCTGGCAATCAGAAGTCCAAATTAGGTCTCACTGGACCCTGGTAGTGTTCTGGTTAAGAGTTTGATTGCTAAACAGAAGGTCAGCAGTGTGAATCCACCAGGTGCTCCTTGGAAAGCTGGGGCACTTCTACTTTGTTCTATGGGGTCACTATGAGTTGGTATTGATTCGATGGCAAAGGATTTGGTTTTATTCTTGGGCTAAAATTAAGGTATGGGCAAGTTGTGCTGCTTTCTGGAGACTCTAGGGTAGAATCCATATCCTTGACTTTTTTCAGTTTCCAGAAGCCATCTCCATTCCTTGACTCTTGAACTCCTTTCTCCATCTTTAAAGACAGCAATGATGGGTCCGTCGAGTCCCTCTTTGTCTGGCCTCTCAGGATTCCCTTGTCCCCTCTTAAGACCTCTTGTGATGACATTGGGCCCACCCAGATAACCCAGGATTAACCCATGTCTTAAGGTCAGCTGATTTGCAACATAATTCCATCTGTAACCTTACTTCATCCCCCTTTGCCATGTAAGGTAAAATATTCACAGCTTCTAAGGTTAGGAAGTGGACATCTTTGGGGAGCCATTATTCTTCCTACCACAAGACTGAAGCAAAGGGAAGTGTGCTAAAACATGGATGAGTTCAGAGATACTGGTGTTGGCAGGTTGGGCTACAGGTCATATAAGGCCTTAAGCCATTGCAAGGGATGTGGGAAGTCTTCAGGAGAATTTTGAGCTGAGGAGTGATGTGATCTGAATGAGTTACTTTTTAATGGTTCTTGTGTGGCAGGGGTGGAAGTGGGAAACCAGTCTGGAGGCTACTGCAGGAATCCAAGTAGATTATGTAGTGGCTTACACCAGGATGGTAGGAGTGGAAGTAGATGAGACGTGGTCAGGTTGTGGATGTCTTCTGGAGTGAAAGTGAAGACTATTTCCTGATACATGGGATGTAGGACATAAGAGAAGAAGAGGACTTAAGCATAACACTGAGGATTTCAGCCCTGTGACTGGAAATCTCCTTTCTATCCTGAGATGGGAAGACTTGAGAAGAAGAAGGATCTAAGTAGCAGGAGAGTCTGGCTTTGGAGACTTGGAGATACTTCTTAGACACTGAAGCAGAGATGCTGAGTAGGCAATTGGATCAATGAATCTGATGCTTTTGCTGTTTGAAGTCTGGCTTGCATCCTTGACCAAGCAGCAGGATAAAGGGATTTTTAAAAAGTGGTTTATTTATATGTGTATGTGTTTCTGGAGGACAGAAATTATAATTCTTAGTGAAGTTTCTCAAAAAGCCATCTATAACGATTTATTTTTTAGTATACTGATAAGACATTATGTGCATACTGTTAAAACCAATGTAGGATTTTTTAATAAAGTCTAATTTAATATTTTAGGTCCAATTTTAATTTTTAGTAAAAAACTTGTATTTCTAGCTGTGCAATTTCTTTTAGGTCCAACCGAACTTTCGTGGGACATTCAGGCACATGTTAATTTACAAATCTCCTGTACTTGGGGGCATTGGTGGTACAGTGGTTAACTGTCTGGTTGGTAACTAAAGGGTCAGCAGTTTCAATCCCCTGGCCATTCCTTGTAAACCCTATGTGGCAGTTCTACTCTATCCTATAGGGTGGGTATCGGTCAGAATCACCTAGATGGAAATGGGCTGGGTTTTTTGGTAACCATATATGACCCTATGAAAAACAAGAAAGCCTTTGTTTGGCTCAGAGTGCTTAGTGTTGTGAACTTTTAAAAATAATCATCAACTGTAAGAGAGAACACATCAGAAATAATCAGTCAGTGTTTGTACATAAGGAGACTGAAAGTAAAGACAACATTGAGGTATCTATTTAGGAAGGAAAAGAAGTGGGTAATGTATGGGTCTGTAATATAACAACAGATCCTGGTGGCTTAGTGGTTAAGAGTTTGGCTGCTAACTGGATGGTTGTTCAAGTCCATTAGGGCCTCCTTGGAAACCTTGTGGGTAGTTCTGCTGCTTTCTATAGGGTTGCTATGAGATGGCATTGACAGCAATGGGTTTGGTTTGGTTTTGTATAATCACCCAATAGCTAAGGCAGAGATCAGCTGGAATTCCAATCCCAGCATGACAAGACATAGGATTCTCTCCTCTCCCATGGGAGGAATGTAAATTGATGGGGCAAGCTGACAATATCTTGTGAGGATGACTGTTTGCGTGCCTTGAGACTTGGGAATTTCATGTGCTGAAATATACCTTAGAGAAGTTCTTGTACTTGCACCGTAGGAGACATCTGTGCAGTGTTTGCTGCTTTTTTTTTTTTTTTTTTTTTAAAGCAATCTGAGTGTTCTTTTAAAATGCAAGGCAACACCACACAGTGGTAAAAATGAACGAACCAGAACTAGCGACATTATAGATAAGTATTTTCTGCTCAGTAAATAGAACACAATAAAAAAAACAACAACAAGATTTTAGAAGAATGTGTTCCCTAGGATACCATTTATACAAAGTTTAAATCCCTGGGAGTTGTTACTGTATTCCCTGATGTTTAAATACATGGGAATTATTGTTGAATTACTACTGTACTCTTTGTGTTGTTAATAGCATAAATTCTGTTGCTGGATCTTGCTCCATTACTGGCTGTGACCTTAATTAAGTTACTTTTCTTATTTATAAAAAGTGTACAATAACAGTACCTACTTCCTTGGGTTGGAAACTCTCAGGGCACAGTGGTTAAGTGCTGTGGCTGCTCATCAAAAGGTTGACAGTTCAAGTCCACCAGGCACTTCTTGAAAACTCTGTGGGGCAGTTCTACTCTGTCCTGTAGGGTTGTTATGAGTCAGAATTGACTCAATAGCACTGGGTTTGGTTGTTTTTTCCCTTGGGTTGTAGTGAGAACTGTATTAGTTACCAGATCTCATCAGCCCACAAAAAGCTTGTAGGAAGCAGTATATGAATATATTAAAAATATCATACATTCATGGGAGTGATAAACATCCTATTTACGATAGTTGTTCTATCTAGTGGGTGTGGAAGGGAACAGGGTTTTAATGGATTCTGTAGTGTTTTATTTATAGCACAATGATGTGATTTGTCAGCATGGGTGATGGGTACATTGCTGTTTATTATGTTGTTCTCTGTACTTTTCTGAGTGCATGAAATATTTAATTTTTTTTTTTTTTTTTTTAAATCCCACTTGAGATCCTAGGGCATTAGGTGCTGAAAATATCTTCATTGAGTGAGTGAGTAGTTAAAAAGGCATGGACTGAGGAAGCAGGCTAGGAAGGTACAGCTGCACTTCTCTGACAGACAGCTGTCTAGCACCAAGGAGGCACGCAGTGGGGCACACTGGTCATTGGAGGGTAGCAACTCTTGAGCAGTGGTGGACTCAGACAACAGAGCAAGGCTTTCAAGCTTCTAAGGGAAAATGATTTTGAACTTAGAATTTTATACTCAGGTGAACCTATCATTCAAGTCTGCCAGCAAAATAAAGATGCTTTCAGAAATGTCAGGGCTCAGAAAACACACCACTCAAGTACTCTCTCTGAAAAGATAACTCAACAATATATTCCAGGAAAATGAAAAACGAATCAAAGAGGAAGACATGAGAGAGAGGAAATTCTGGTGTCAAAACCCAGTGAAACAGGTAGTGAAATTTAAAGAAATTATTGACTGTGGAGAGAAAGACAGAGACACATGCACACACACCAGGGAAAGGAGTAGCAGTGATCCAGAGTGAACATCCCTAATGATCTTTACTTGGGAGGTGGCAGGGTCAAGGGGAAAGGTACAAGCAGGAAAGGTCTTGACCTATTCAGAGAGAAGCTAGATAGATGCTGAGTAACTGAAGATGTTGATTTTATAAAGCAAGTTTAAATACGGGCTTAAGAATGAAAGAGTTACCAATGGAAAAATTGAAAAAGGATGTGCTGTGTAAGGTGGGAAGCTGTCAGAAAATGAGATAGATGACCAGTATAAGGTGGGAAGCTGTCAGAAAATGAAAAGTCAATTATTTTCCATGTTTTGATAGAGACAGAGAAAGAGAAAGACAGAGAGAGAAGTGGTGACTGTACCCTGTCAAAGGTGGAAAACTTACAAGATCCAGAAAAACAAGGCAGTCCATAGAGTTCTGGCTCTCACAGGGTTCACTGTATATAATCTTCCTAACCATTTTCAACTACCAATCATTAAAGGGGAAACCTTGGTGGCATAGTGATTAAGTGCTATAGCTGCTAACCAAAAAGTTGGAAGTTCGAATCCACCAGGTGCTCCTTGGAAACTCTATGGAGCAGTTCTACTTTGTCCTGTAGGGTTACTATGAGTCAGAATTGACTCAATGGCAATGGGTTTGGTTTTTTTTTTTTCTTTTGGTTAATCATTAAAGGATAAGAAATAAAATGGGAAAACTTCATCCATTCGACCGAAAGGGAGAGGAAAAAATAAAAGGAGAAGCAATAAGAACACTATGTTAAATAGAAAACCAAGCAAGATCCAAGAATTAGTCCAGAGTGTTTATCATCTCAATAAATGTGAATGGATTTACTAACCCTGTGAAAAGACAGAACCCCTCAGATTGGAGGGGGGGGAAGCCCCAAAGAGCTCTATGCTGTCTACATAAAACAAAATGATGCAAGAATTTAAAATTAACGGCACTTGGCTTGGCAATAAAAACAAATATACTCTGCAAATGTTAACAAAGCAAACCAAATTAATACTTGTAGGAGGACAAAAAAGCATCTAGAGGATTCAGTTAACATTAATAAGAAGCTTTGTGTTCAAGTAGTAGATCTGTTCTTTTTAAACACACATGAATAATTACAGAAAACTTTTCAATAAATTCTAAAAAGTGGAAATTATACAACCTACGTTCACTGACTGCCTGCCTGAGATTACCGTTGGACCACAAAAGGTAGCAAAAAGTAACACAAACCAGACCAAGAAAAAACATAAAACTATCCTCTTGAAAATGAGATTAACTTGGATTAAGTGGAATTAAAATAGAAATTATAGACGACTCAGAAATGAACAAATGAGCACACTACATTTCAAAATCTCTGTGAGCTGCCATGCCAGAGAGTTCAAATGGGACGGTTCACATACAGACTTCAGTGCTTGCACAGAAGACAAGAAACTATGAACAGAAGCAAACTGAGTGTTTAACTCCAGAGCTAGAAAAAGAACAAGGAAAAGCGACTTGAACAAAAGAAGAATGTAAAAATGAATTCTTAAGACGGCTCCATTAGTAAAACCAAATTACTGATTCTTTAGCAAAATAAATTTAAAAAAAATCACAGATGCTTGGAGAGTCCAGTTTTAGAAAGACAGAGGAAAGATCTAAATTCGGTGAGGAACCAACAAGGTGGACAGAGCTGAATTATTACTATGCAATTTAAAAATAAGATGGAATGTTCGATCTGCAACAGTGTGAATCGTCAAAGTCGGTGTGCCATAAGAAGAGAGAAATCTCCAGAAATGATCACCTAAGAATAAATGGAAAAACAATCAGCGATCTGTTCAAACAAAAACCCCACTAGACCCAGACAGTTTTGCATCCTAGAGGGAACTGCCAAATCTAAGGAACAGGTATTTCTAATACTTCTTAAGTTACTCTAGCCCATAACACAGATTGAAAAGCTTCCAGTTCACCTAAGAAGTAGTTATTAACCTGGTTCTACAATCAGATGAGGGTAGGGCTAAAAGTAATAATCTTACTTATTATCATAAGTGCAAACTTTCTAAATAAGCTATTAGCATGTGAAGTATAATTATTACTGTCAAGTTGATTCCAACTCATAATAATACTATAAGACAGAGGAGAAATGCCCAATAGAGTTTCCAAGGAGCACTTGATGGATTCGAACTGACAACCTTTTGGTTAGCAGCCATAGCACTTAACCACTCTGCCACTAGGGCTTCCATATAAAGTACGGACCCCCTGCTGTCGAGTCAATTCTGACTCATGGTGACCTTATAGGACAGAGTAGAACTGCTCCATAGAGTTTCCAAGGTGTACCTGGCTGATTCGAACTGCCAACCTCTTGGTTGGCAGATGTAGCACTTAACCACTATGCCACCAGGGTTTCCATACGAAGTATAGCAATGTGTTAACAGAATACTGCGTCATGATCCAGCTTGGGAAAAAAAAACCTACCAAAAATATGTAATAAACATAATGTTTAACATTGAAATACTCAAAACATTCTTGTTAAAATAAGGAATAATATGGGGGTATCCCTATCTCTATATATTGAACTAATGTTCCAATCAATGCAATCATAGAAAAAAAGTAAAGAAATAAAATATATAAATATTGGCTAGAAAGATACAGAACTGTGGTTATATTTTTGCAGTTTATATTTTTATTTACCTAGAAAAATCCAAAAAATACTTCTGAAAAATTTAGAGCTAGTAAGATACTGATAAAGTGGCTATATAAAGACCTTCATAAAGTCCAGTATAAAACTGGAGTTCACAAATGAAGATGTGACTAAATGGAGAAATACGGTCTCTTAACAGAAACAGTGTTGTAACAGTTCCTTCCACAAATAATTGATCTTAATGTCATCCCAAGTAAAATATCTATATGGAATTGACAAGCTGATTCAAGTTCATATGGAAGAGGAAAATGGCAGGAATAACATTTTTCTAGCATATTAAAACATTTAATAAAGATTTAGTAACTGATTTAGTGTAGTACTGGCATAGCAACACACCAGTAAACTGATGGAGCAAAAGAGAGGTTCCGGAAACTGAGCCCTTTATATTTGAGACTACAGGGCATGATAAAAGTGATATTTCAAATGAAGTTATAGTTTGTATAAAGGATAATCAACAATTAGTCATTTTATTAAAAAAAAGTTAAGCCACTTCCACACACAATATAAAAAAGGAACTCTGGGTGGGTTAGAGATCTAAATGTAAAAGTACTAGGATAATCAACCTCGGTAGATATTGTAAAAATATTTGGCAAAAATCAACATCCATTTACAGTTTAAAACTTTTAGAAAACTGGGAATTAAAAGTAACTTCCTTAATATGATAAAGAACATTTACAAAAACCTATATAGTGAAAAAAAACATACACTGCGTCTCTCACTTAATGTTGAAAGACTGAATGTTTTCCCCCAAGACTGGAAATGAGCCAAGAACGTCAGCTTTCTCATTTCTATTCAGTGTTGTAGTGGAGGTTTCAGCGGGTGTATTATGGCAAGAAAACTAAATTAAGGCATACATATTTGAAAGGATGATGTAAAACTCTCTGTATTCTAGACATCCCAAGGAACACACCAAAATACCAGAAACTTACTAGAACTAATCAGTAATTTTCAAAAGGTTACAGGTATTTCAAATCAATTGTATTCAAATTTATTCAAATCAATATTGTTTCAAAAAGATTTGAGTAGACACTTCACTAACAAAGATACACTGATAGCAAAAAAACACACAAAAAGATAACACAACATTATTGGTTGTGAGGGAAATGCAAAGTAAAAACACAGTGAGATACTACCACATACCTATTAGAATGGTTGAAAAAGACAAATCTGACAATACCAAGTGTAGTGCACTTGGATCTTTCCTACATTGCTGATAGGAAACAAAAATTATATAGCCTCTCTTGGCTTGGCTTGGCTTTGGGAGACAGTTTAGTAGCTTATGTTGAACACATACTCACCGTATGATCCAGCAATCCCCATCTCCCGCAGATATTTATCTAAAAGAAATGAAAACTTGTATTTGTCTGATCGCCTATATATGAATGTTCAGAGTGGCTTTATTTGTAATAACCCCAAACCTGAAACAATGCAATGTGCCATAGCTGGTGAATGGATAAATACACTGTGGTACTTTAATGCAGTGGGATACTCGTCAACAAAGAAAAGAACGTACTTCTTGATATGCACAACAATGTGGATGAATCTGATATGCTAAGTGAAAGGAATCAGACTCAGAAGGCTACATCCTTAACAACAAAGAAAGGAGAGTCAGGAAGAGGAAGAGGAAATGGAACGTGTAGTTAATTGCCTCCGTGAACAATTACGTACTTTGCCATGAGACCAGAAGTGCTGGATGGTGCCTGGCTACCAATACTGAACATTTGGATTAAAGATTCTATAGTACAATCCTGATCAAAGGTGAGAAGAGATGTAGAACAGAATTAAACATTCTGGAATACAGTCTGTCTGGACCCATGGCAGTTGGGGGAACCTCCAAAACTATTGCACTGAGATATCTCTAAACCTGATAGTATTTTTTAAAATCTAACAATAGTTTAGCTTAACTAGTAAACAATGTCTGCCTTGAATGTTATGCTGTTTTTGTATCTTTCTAATAGGCTCAAACTGACTATAGTAACCTGATAGATTGGGTGGGAACCTTAGGGAGCAGTGAGTTTATGTTAATGGGCAGGAACAATTCAGAAAAGGAAGGTGAGAATGATTGCACAACTGGAAGCCTGTAATCCATGCTACTGCAGAAATTATTTGACTTGGTGTGTGTTCTGCTGTGGATATTATCACCACTGACAACTAATAAAATAAATTGAAAAATCCCTTTCACTTTAGAAACACTGTGGTCAAAAGCAGAGTCTCTCTGACAGCCATTTTAGTCATTTTTCCCCCTTTCTTTCCCATGCTTTAAATTACCTTTTGTTTCCTCTTGTATGATGTCCTTGGTATCCTCCCACAACTTGCCTGGTCTTTGGTCATTAGAGTTCAGTGCATCAAATCTGTTCTTGAGACATCCTCTAAATTCAGATGAAGATTTTTACCAGCTTCCGCAGTGTGAAATTGATCAAAAGAATGTAATCAGGATGCATTGATAATTACTGGTGACTGGACTGCAAAAGCTGAAAACAAAGAAGGATTTGTAGTTGGAAAATACAACCTTGGTGATAGAAATGATGCCAGAGATCGCTTGACAGAATTTTGTAAGGTCACCTACTTCTTCATTGCAAATATCTTTTTTCACCAACACAAATTGTGACTATACACATGGATCAGATCTATTCTTCAGATTGGTCTCTAAATTCAGACAGCTCAAGATGATGTATTTGAATGAAATAGGCAAAAGTTGTGGAATTAGAAAACCAAAAGAGAAGAACACACTCAGCCTTTCTAAAGCTGAAAAGAGCTGATGAGAAATAGTCAAGCCTCCAGTTGCAATAATAAAGGATTCTATAGGCAAAATAATGAACAACCCAGGAAGTATCAACAGAGGATGAAAGGAATACACAGAATCACTGTGCCAAAAAGAATTAGTCAATGTTGAGCCATTTCTGGAGGAAGCAAATGAGAAGAACTGATGGTATTGAAGGTAGAAGTTCAAGCCTCACTGAAGGCATTGACAGAAAACAAAGCTTCTGGAATTGATGAAAATTGAGATGTTTCAGCAAGTGGATGTAGTGCTGAAGGTGCTCATTTGTCTCTGCCAAGAAACTTAGAGGACAGCTACCTGGGCAACTGACTGGAAGAGACCCATCCTGTGCCCATTCCAAAGAAAGGTGACCCAGCAAAATGTGGAAATTTTCAATAATATTATTAATATCACACGCAAGTAAAATTTTGCTGAAGATCACCCAAAAGTGATTGCAGCACTGTGTTGACAGAACTGCCAAAAACTCAAGCCAGATTCAGAAGAAGACATGGAACCAGGGATATCGTTGCTGATGTCAGATGGATCTTGGCTGAAAGCAGAGAATACCAGAAAGATGTTGACTTGTGCTTTATTGACCATTCAAAGACACTTGACCGTGTGGATCATAACAAATTGTGGATAATATTGTGAAGAATGGTAATTCCAGAATACTAAATTTGCTGATGAGGAAACTATACACAGACCAAGTCATTTGGACAGAACCAGCGGATATCATATGATTGAAAATCAGGAAAACTGTCTGTCAAGGTTGTATCCTTTCACCATACTTATTCAATCTGTATGCCGAGTGAATGATCTGAGAAGCTGGGCTGTATGAAGAAGAATGTGGCATAAAGACTGGAGACAGCCTCATTAATAAGCTGCCATATATAGATGACACAACCTTGCCTGCTGAAGGGGGACGTAAAGCACTGACTGATGAAGTACAAAGACTACAACCTTCAGTTTGGTTTGAACCTCAACATAAAGAAAGCAAAAATTCTAGCAGTTGACTAGTATGGACCATTCATGATAAAGTGAGAAAAGACTGCAGTTGTCAAGGATTTCCTCTTACTTCCATCCACAGTCAACTTCCACGGAAGTAGCTGTCAAGATGCCAAACAACATACTGCGTGGCCAAATCTGCTGCAAAAGACTTCTTTAAAGTACTAAAACAGCAAAGATACCACCTTGAGGACTAAGTTGCGCCTGACCCAAGCCATGGTATTTTCAATTGCTTCACATGAGTATAAAAGCTGGACAATGAATAAGGAAGACTGAAATTATGGTGTCGGAGAAAAACACTGAATACACTCGACGGCACTGGGTGTTTTATACTGTGGATCAGCAGAAGAATGAACAAGTCTGTCTTGAAAGTAGTACGGCCAAAATGCTCCTTAGGAGCGAAGATGGCAAGACTATGACTTACTTTGGACATATGATCTGTCCCTGAAGGAAGACATCATACTTGGTAAAGAGTAAAGGGGGTGGGGGAAAGACGCTCAAAGAGATGGATTGATAGTGTCTGCAACAATGGGCTCAAACATCGCAACAATGGTGAGGCTAGTGCAGGACCTGGCAGTGTTCTGCTCTGTTGTACACGGGGTCACTATGAATCAGAACTGACGCAGCAGCACCTGACAACCACTGATTTTAAAAAGGCTACATACTCTATCATTCCATTTATGTGATTTTCTGGAAGATGCAAAACTACAGAAACCTCTTGAAAACAGAGCAGTGCCTGTTGTGGGCAAGGGTGGGAGAGAGGGGAACAGGAAGGAAGTTTGGAGATGTTAAAACTGCCATCTTGTTTGTGTGGTGCTGATTATGTTGTTGTTTGTGTATGTTAAAACTCAGAGCAGTATACCACCAAGAGCGAGATTTTGAATATGAATTTTAAAAGCATTTTGAAAAAAAATGTAGACCAACTTTATAACTGTGCAGTAGAAAAGGAAGACATGAAACCCAGAACCCATGAAGGAAAGAACAGATTTGATTGCTACAAAATAGAAATTGGCTAGGACGAACGTCGTTGTAAACAAATTTAAAAATCAGACCACATACTGTGTGAATATGTATTCAATGTGGGTACCAGACGAAGGATTAAGGATACAAGGAAAGTCTACAAATTAAAAAGAAAAAGAGAAATAATTCATAGACAAATGGAAAAAGGATATGAACAGGGAGTCTGTAGAAAGAAATCAGATGTTTAATAAACATATGAAAAGATTCATCACTACAGTATCAGTGAACTACTAATTAGAAAAATAATATGTTTGCAGCCATCTGGTAGGCAAAACTTTCAGAGATTATTAAATCCAAGATTAGTAAAGGTGAGAGACAACCGATATTCCCCTAGTTTTGAGAATGTGTAATTTGGTATAACCCTTTGAGAGATAATTTGGTAGTATTTATCAAAAACTCAAATGTGCATAGCTTTTGAGTCAAAGAGGTCTTTTGCAGGAGATTTGCCCAACGCAATACATCGTTTGATTTCTTGATGGCTGCTCTCGTGCGCATTGACTGCGGATCCAGACTAAGTGAAATCTTTGTCAACTTTAGTCTTCTTTCTATTTGCCACCACGTTGCTTATTGGTCCTTTTGTGAAGATTTTTTTATGCTGAGGTTAATTAAATCCATACTGAAGGCTGCAGTCTTTGATCTTCATCAGCAGGTGCTTCAAGTTTTCTCCCGTTTCAGGAAGGAAGGTTGTGTCATCTGCCATTGCTGACTGTCATTGAAGTACACAAAGGTGTCTAAGGAAGAGGTTTTATTAATGTATTACCTGTAATAGTGAAAAATAGGGACAACTTGAAATATCAACTGAGGAGTGGTTCAGTAAGTTACATAAACCTTTATCATGAATTGATACAAGCAGTACAAATGACACATATGTAAATACTAAGAGTATATCAGTATAATGCCGTGCCTATTTATTTACAGGAATTTCTGAGTGGTGCTGTGATTAAGAGATACAGCTGCTAACCAGAAGGCCAGCTGTTCAAATCCGCTAGGTGCTCCTTGGAAACTCTACAGATAGTTCTACTTTGTCTATAGGGTTGCTATAAGTTGGAATGGACTCTACTGCAGTGGGTTTGGTTTGGGTTTCAGGGTGGTGCATATGGTTGACATCCTTAGATCCTCACCCAGGGTTGGGAGTTCAAGTGCACCCCGAGTTGCCTCAGAAGAAAGGCCTGGCACTCTGGTTTCTGAAAAATTCAGTCATTGAAAACCCTATGGAGCACAGTTCTACTCTGACATATATGGGGTTGTCGTGAGGCAGAATCAACTTGACAGGAACTGATTTTTTTTTTTTTTTTTTACTGTTTGCAATGAAAATGTATTATTCAATTTAAAAAGCAAGTAGCAGGAAAATATGCATATCAATTAAATCTACAACTTTTAAAAAAATCTCTAAATCTGTGAATCAAAACCACTGAGTCGACTCCAACTCGCAGTGACCCTGCAGGATGGTACACAACTGCTTCTTGGGAATTCCAAGGAGCCACCGGTGAATTTGAACTGCTGACATTTCGGTTAGTGACTGAGCTGTTAACTGCCACGCCACCATGGTTCTTCTCAATCTGTACGCACACAGAAATGTGTAGGCAAGCACATCAAGCTTAGGGCTGTGGTTCTCTGTGGGACAGGCAATGGGACTCGGGGACCCCACTGTGGAATTGTCACTTGTTTTCTACGTGCCTGAGTCTTAATTGAACTTTCAAAATGCAAATATATTTATATTTTACTTGTATAATTTTATAAAGAGTTGTATCTCAGATATATTTATAATTTTAAATTAAGTAAGCTCTAGTAGGAAAGAAGAAACTGGTGATCTAGTGGTTAAGAACTATGGCTGCTAACCAGAGGTTGGCAGTTCAAATCTGCTAGGTGCTCCTTGGAAACTCGGTGAAGCAGTTCTACTCTGTCCTATAGGGTCACTATGAGTTGGAATTGACTTGATGGTAGTGGGTTTGGTTTAGTAAGGAAAAAAGAGGCATATAACTTCTAAATCATGAATGAAAAATCAGTAAGAAAAAAGAAAAAATAACAGAAAGTGTTACAAATAGAATAAAATAAAATAAAAGCCAAGTATAATTTTTGTCACATTAAATGTGAATTACGAGCTTTTTAATACTCTATCAGAAAACATGACTATCAAATATCTTTGAAAAAATGAAAACTTTTTGTAAGCTACTTACAAAATGTGTATATATATGTGTGTGTGTGTGTGCAAGTGTGTGGTTTTTATGTAGATGTCACAAAATGACAGAGAAGATGAAAGATAACAGGCTGGGCAAAAAAATAAAGCCAAATGCATATTAGACAAAATAGAATTCAGTACAAAATATTAAGTGAAACACATATAATTATTTTTGTATCAGTACTTAATTACTTGGAACCCTGGTGTGGTACAGTGGTTAAGTCTTTGGCTGCTAACCAGAAGGTCAGCAGTTTAAATGTACCACCTATTCCTTGGACACCCTGTGGGCTGTTCTACTCCATCCTATGGGGTTGCTATAAATTGGAATTGATTTAACAGCTATATATATTTACTAAGTCAGTACAGCCAAGAACGTTAAATCCCTCCAAACAGAAGTCTAATTACATTATGGTACTTGTTTATTTACAATGAGATTCTATAGAAGCAGTACATTACTAATGTGGTAAAACATACAATGAGGTGAAAATATGTTGTCAATCCACTGTGAAATGAAAAAAAAAAAGATTAGAAAAACTTATTGCCATCAACTCAGTTGTGACTCACAGCAGCTCTATAGCACAGAGTAGCACTGCCCCATTGGGCTTCCAAAGAGCAGATGGTAGATTCGAACCTTGAACCTTTCGGTTAGCAGCTGAGCTCTTAACCACTGCACCACCAGGATTCCAGAAATACTGATTAGATACTGCAAATACTGTATGATCTCAGTTTTGTTCTAAAATTTTACTTAAAGGGGGGAAAAGGATGGGAGGAGCTCCAGTATCTGGCTATCAGTGGCTTTGGCTTTAGATGCTCTGGAAGCATTGAGATGGTCATCAGAAAGTGCTGTTTTGTCACCAGGTGGACAGTCCAATGAGAAGAAGAGACAGCTGGATTCCTCTGGAAACGAGTATTTCTGTTGTTCTGGGGAGGCCACAGGGGAAGACTAACTCTTTCTGTCTCTCTCCTAACAACTTCGTATCTTCTCCCACGAGGTTGGGTTATTACGGTGCTGAGACAGGCAGAAAGTAGGGGAACACTGAGGAAATGGTGCAACGGAAGAAGTGGCTCTTGATTCACATGAGCTGTGGCCAGTGTGGACTCCTGTGGACTCCTTTGGACCAAGAGGTTACACATTACCTCTTCACTGATAGTGGTGAGCATCATGGGGCCAGAAACTGCCCCTAGGTTTTGTGAGCCAGCACAGTCTCCATACCTTAAAGCTCAGATGCTGAAAATGTGCCTTGGTACTGGTACCCATAAAACTCTACTTAAATGGTTGCCAGTAAGCCAATTATGGTTCATAGTTACCCGATAGAACAGAGTGTGTAACTGCCTCATACCATTTGCTAGACTGAAAGCTTTAAGGAAGCAGACAGCCAGGTCTTTCTCCTACAGAGGGGCTACTGAGTTCAAACCACCGACCTCTCAGTTAGCAGGTGAACTTCAATGAGACCTAAATGATGCCTAGCCTGGGAGACTTCTGTATTTACCAATCTCCTGTGACTTTGGGCAAATCCTGGTGAACAGTGATTCTCAAAGTTTAGCCTGCACCAGAGGGAGGACTTCTTCCTCCCTAAAATTTGGTGTGAATTGTGAGGACAATATTTCCTTCTGTTATGCTTAAGGTGGACATGCCTTGGGGCTGACTCCAGCCAGGGTGAGTAAAAGCAACAGGGCCTGGAGTGGGGCTTTAGAATGAGCATCAGGTGGTGTTGGTGGCTGCTGGTCTGTGAGTCACACTGAGAACACCTGGCTGAACCCATGTGGGCACGTAAATGAAAGGAATGAAGAGCGAATCTCAGAAGAAGTCTCTCAGTGTCAGAATCCTAGAAGCTACGTTTTTGTCCATAAGGTTTTCATTAGCTAATCTTTGGAAGAAGATTGCCGGGACTTTCTTCCTAGTCTTAGTCTGCAAGCTGTGCTAAAATTTGCTCACTATGGGTGACCTTTGAAATACTGGTATCATAACTTCCAGCATTATAGAAACATGAAAACCAGGACACCATGACAAACTGACACCTAACAATAACAACAGGATCCATGTCCTGGTGTCTTCCTAACAGAATTATTATACAGTGGACCCCCTTGTTCTGCTGCAATGAGAGAGAGTGCTCAGCTACATACCTCATGGGTGCTACTCCAATTGCTGAATCAGATTCTTAATCTTCCACGGTCAGCAGAGCTACAGAGTATTAAAGAATGGGGTGAGAAAAATCACATGTAACTTAGAATTTTAATAAAAGGAGTTTGAGCCTCTTCCAACACCCTGGGCAAGTCCTGACAGCTTCCTGAGGATTCGTGTCAACTTCTAGGCTCACATGCTCAGTGACCTTTGACTCTGCTTCTAGGTATCTATCTAACACCCCCTCGCCACAGTGGTAACCCCCTCTCTACTGCACATGATCACAGTGTGACCTTGGGGTGCTTCCCTGAGTCCCTTGATTCTATTCCTAGTAGCTGTCGGGTACAGTGAAGGAAGTGGCAATCTGTTCAGCTTGTCCAGTATGCCCACCTTCGCAGGTCGTTGTACCCTGACCTGCACTGGGAAACTACTGTCTCTAATGGCAATGGAACCAGCATGGCTGCCAAGGTGTGCCCCCAACTCTAGGACCAGGAGTGAATGAGCCCCTGGCCAAGCCGGGCCAGTCAGAGGTGGACTCTCTGGACTCGGGCTCTGAAGAGGAGCTGCTGCCTGTTGGCTTTAGCCAACTGGCTAGACCGGCAGTGCTGTTGTTCTGAGGCTCGCTCCTCAGTAGCACGGCTGTGGAGTCTGGTCCGGCTCGTAGCTACCCTGCGGCCTGGGGCTTCCGGGGCTGTAATCTTGGTGGAAGCTGATGGCCACATCTTTCTCCCACTGAGCATCTAGGTGGGTTCAAACTGCCCACCCTTTGGTGAGCATCTGAGTGCTTGACCACGGCACCACCAGAGCTCCTTAGCTCTTCGACCTTTCAACTCTTTGATCTGCTCCATACTTTTAATAAGTCCTGCTGCTTTAAAGCTAGCCACAGACTGGCTTGTGAAGAAAAAAAAGGAAAAGCCCAAAGTGGAGGTTTGTGGTCCGAAAAAAAAACCAACCAAACAAAAAAAAACCAGGGGACTACAAGTGACGGTGGCCCAAATGTGTCAGAGTGGTACTGTGTCCCATGGGGCTCTCGGTGGCTGAGGTTGTGGAGCCCCTCAATGGACTCCAACTGCCAGCCTTTGGGTGACCAGCCGATGGCATCCACCATTGGTACCACCCGAGGACATCCTCGGAACTTGGTGCCTGCTGTTGAAACAGCACATCTTTCTCTGCCGATTCCAAAGTGGCTCCTGTGTGCCCTGTCTGTGGGGTCACTTTACATACATGTTCTGTATCTCAGTGGAAGAACATAACCCATAACTTATAACCCACTGCCATCAAGTCGATTCTGACTCACAGAAACCCTATAGAATGAAGTAGAAGTATCCCATAGAGATTCCAAGGAGGATTCAAACTGCTGACCTTTTCGTTAGCAGACATAACACTTAACCATTACGCCATCAGGATTTCTTTCCGATGAAGAAACATACTAATGCTAACTAAACCTACAAAAGGCTGATCCGTAAACCATGAAAGCAGCTTTGTAATTTTAGTGCATGTGACTTTCAGATGGATTAAAGTTGCTATACCTTGACCCCATAGCCTGTCCTTGTGTAGCAATGAGTTAAGAATTTTTTTTTAACATTTTTTGTGGATTGTAAAAAAATAAATAAATAAAACAAGAGAAGGAGGAGGAGGAGAAAAAGGAGAGAAGGGGCAAGAGAAACCTGTATGGCCACAAACCTAAGTATTTACCACCTGACCTTTTGAGAGAAGGTTGCTGACCCTGGAACAGGGTGTGCCTCTGACCAGGTGACGGTGACTGAGATGGTATGCTGCAGATCTCAGAAAATAGATCAGTGTTGGACTCTTTCATTTGAGGATTGTCTCTGTGGGCTGTGAAGACCTTTGTCTGTCATCTGGGGAGATGGCTGGCTCTGGGGTTGAGAGCGGGAAGGGGAGGGAGTTCTGGGAGGGCTGGCCCACCCAGAGGCTCCAGGAGGCCTGGAGGTGAGCTTCTCCATCCCTGTGAAGGACGTAAAATGAGGTTTGGGACCTCCATTGCCTCTCGGCAAGGCAGCAGTAGTAGGGAGGCCAGGGTAGTCAACTTGCAGGATTTAGAGCAAGGATCTGTGCTGATGAGAAGAGGTCCTGGGCAGAGGTAACTAGATGCTGCTAAGCTCAGCAGGAGAGGGGGTCTGGGGTAGAGCTTGACCCAGACACGGGGGCATTTGAATCCCTACACTCTCCCCTGCAACCCCCACCAAGCCACAGCAGAGGGCCTGCAAGGTTAACTCTCAGACCAATACATGCAACTATGTCTCTTCTAGTCCCTGACTTCCTGGCTTCTCCACCTAAAACTGCCTCAACCCAACCCCAATGCCTCATCGCATAGACCCTCTCCCTTGCTGTGTGTCTCTCCATAGCACTTAGTACTGCCCAGCTCCGATCTTTTTTAACTCACCGTTTAGTTCTCTTCTGTCTTCTCTACTAGGATGTAAGCTCTATCGGGGCAGGGATATGGGAGTGTGTTTTGTTTACTGCTTTAAGGCCAATGCCTAGAGCAGTGCCTGGCACACAGAAGGTGCTCAGTGAATCCTTGCTGATTGAGTGGCCTAAATCTTGCTTCTTTAAGAATATTCATGGGGAAAGAATCTCAGAAAGTTTTAATTCCCACTAGTTGGATCAAACATGGGCTGGAAGCACCTCCAAATTGAACATTAAAGAAAATAGGAAGTTATTTCATATCCTAAAGTAATGAAGCATGGAAGATCGGACATCGTGAGTGTCAGTCTGCTGGTATGTTTTCTCCCTAAGACAGCAGCTGCATAGAATGTTAACTTACTGTTTGTCAGAAGGTCACTTAAAGAATATGGAATCAGGAAAAAGGCACAGACATCATCATGATAACCAAAACCAAACCCGGTGTCACTGAGTCAATTCTGACTCATAGCGGCCCTACAGACAAAACAGAACAGTCCTTAAAATTTCCAAGGAGCACTGGTGAACTTAAACTGCGGACCTTCTGGTTAGCAGCCATAGCACTTAACCACTGTGCTCCAGGGTCTCCCTATTCATGATAGCTGGAGTTTTTGAGCTATGGTGTAGTCTTGTGACTGCATGCATGTGATGGGGACATACCTTCTAGGGTGTGCTCCAGAAGACAATTAAAGGCCATTCCTTTCCATAATACGGGCTGCCCAGGGCTCTTCTTTCACATAATAACAGTCTATACTTACATAGCATTTACTCCATGCTAGGCTAATGTTCTCTGCTGCTCACCAGAAGCCAGGGTGTTCAAGTCTACCCAGAGGTGCCTAGAGGGAAGGCCTAGCAATCTAATTCTGAAAAATCAGCCACTGAACACCCTCTGGAGCAAAGCTCAGCTCTGACACACAGTGGGGTGGGGGGTCCTATGAGTGTTCCTTGGCAACTGATTTTTCATTGCCAGACACAATGCAACATGTTTTTTTGTGTGCGATTTGTTAAATGCACTTACAATGCACAGCCAATATTTTGAGCATTTTCTGTGTACCAGCTGCTGTTTCCAGCTCTTTTTGTATTTTATCTCATTTACTCCTCATAAGGATCTTATGAAGGAGGTTGTGGGACATCAGAGGATTTGAGAGGTTGCCTCAACCCAACCCGAATGCCTTGTCTATTCCCTTTATTTATTTGCCTACATGGGTTCTAAGCCAGGAGTCCTCAAAGCGTGCTTCCCAGACTAGTAGCCACCAGTGCCATCTGGGAAATGTGTTAAAAATGCTCATTCTGTGTTGGTTATGTGAGCCCAAGAGACAAAAAGGGTCACATAATCCAGAGACGGTGTCAACATGAGACCAGAAGTGAATGGTGCCCCGCCACCACCAATGACTTGTCTGGACTGGGACTATGATATAGAGTTCCTGAATATCAGGAGAAAAATGGGGTTCAGCCCCGAACTGAAACTATTCCAGAAGCCAGCTGTTCAGAGAAAAATTGGACTGGACTATAAAACATAAAATGACACTGGCCACATGTGTGCTGCTTGGCTTGGGTAAATACATGAGTCTGACTGGGCATCTCCTGTCCAGAGGCAGAACGAGCAGACAGAGGGGGACAGCAGCTGGTTGAAGGGACACGGGAAATACAGGGTGGAAAAGAGGAACGTGCTGTTCCAGGGTGGGAAGAGCAGCTAGAGTTCCATAGCAGAGTGTGTGTGAGTTTTTGCATGACAAATTGACTTGGATTGTAAAGTTTCACTTAAAGCACAGTAAAAATACTCATTCTGTCAGTTGCTGTAGAGTCAAATTCCAACTCCGCTGACCTTAAGTAGAATAGAACAGAACACCACCATCCTGCACCATCCTCACGAGTCCCCCAGAGCTACTCAGGTAAAGTTTGGGGAGGCCAACGGGCAGCAGACCCAACAAACAGAACTTGACCAAGTACTCCAGGGGCTTCTGATGCAGGTGATACTTTTTTCTTTGTCTGTTTGTTATTTGGTGCTTTAGATAAAAGTTTAGAGACCAAATCCACATCTCAAGAAACAATTAATGCACATGCTATTTTGCGACCTTGGATGCCAACCCCGCCGTGTGTCAGAGTGCTCTCCTTCTCAACCTTGGGTTTCTCACTGCCATTTGTCCAGCTGGCCTGCTTCCTCCCGCCTTCTTGTCCTTGTCCCTGGGCTGATGTACGCATTTAGTCTCACATGCTTGAAAGAGTCATGTGCATTATTGTGTGATTTATGGGGCAAGTCGAAACAGAGGGAAGCAAACTAATGAGTGGTGGGGCTGGGACTTGAACTCTGGCATCAGCGCTGTGCCCGAGACCTGAGGCAACGCTGCTGTCCATTGCAGTCTTTCTTTCCATGCTCTGTGCACATCTTTGTAAACATCACATTCCGGTCATGTCTCCCTCTGAAGGCATTTCTACCCTTAAACAAACTTGTTTGTTCCCCCAGTCTCGTCAACTGTGACCTGTTACCTTTATCTTGTGACTGTCTATAGTGCATCAAGTGCCTTTACAAAAAAAAATAAAAAATAAAAAATCCTTATCTTTGCCTATAAAAGAGAGTATTCCTTTCATTCTAAAAATCAGGCCATAGTTTTCATTCAGTGGGGTAGGCTCTCTGTTTTAACTTTGTGGTACAACCTGAGTGTTCTCATCATCATCACATAATTCTGGCATCTTGAAAGCTCGGGGATTTGCATGTTAGATGTTCTTCGCGGGGTGCACATCTGCAGTGACTCAGGGGAGAACTTTTTTGATTCAATTAAATACACGTTTTTGCAGCTCTGTTCTGATTAGAACTGGGCTGGATAATGAGAAAGAAATGAGCTTTAAAAAAGAGCTGATTCCCTTGCTGTGGGAGCCAGACGTAGACGCAGGATACAATTTAATAACCAATAAAATGGCTTTTGATAAGCGCCACAATGAATGGAGCTGATATTAAGTACAGTGAGAATTTGAATAAGGCGGACTATCTGGAGATAATCTAATCTTAGAGTAGGCGTCCCACTGTTAGGAAGGGTTTACATTTAGTCCCCCCTGGTGGGTTTGATAATGCCTTCCCAAAGGTTTCTTACATTTGAACAGCCTTGTCTAAAAAAAAAAAAAAAAAAAATCCAAAGCTCCAACAGCTGTCTCGGTGGAGATGTGCTTCCCTCTAGTGGTAAATGGAGGAGTTGCTAAGTGACTTATTTTTTTATTTCTGTCTTTCTTTTTTTTCAAAAACTATTTATTCCTTTATTTATTCAGGACCTGCTATGCCCCAGGCTCTGTATTGGGAATACAGAGATAAAAGACAATTCTTTTTATAAAGATCTCGCCATTAGCACAGCTGGCTGCTGACTCGAAGGATGGAGGCTCAAGTCCAGCTGGAGATGCCTCAGAAGAAAGCCCTGGCGTCTGTTTCTGCTTCTGCTGTATCAGCCACTGAAAATTCTATGGAGCCCAGCTGTCTTCCTTTCCTTCTTTCTTCTTTATTTTAGGTGTTGTAGAGATTCCTGTAATGTCATTATGATCAAAATGCAAAGCTCTTCCTACACTACAAAAATCTTCTGCTATCATCCCGTTCTAGTCCACTCGCCCAGGCCCACCATCCCTAACGCCTAGCGACCACCACATTTCTCTCCCACTCTACACGCTGGTCACTTGGACTATGTAGAAATGGAATTATACAGTGCATGGCCTTCTGAAATAGCCTTTTTTCATTCCAAGTGATGCCCTTAAACTCTATCCAGTTCGTCTTATATACCAACAACAGTTCACTCCTTTATTGTGAGTGGAATCCATGGTGTGAGTTAGCCCAATCTGTCTAACCATTCAGCTATTAAAGACTATTTGGGCTGTTTTCAGGTTTTGGATATCACAAAGAACCTTGCTATGAACATCTGTGTGCAGGTTTTTCTGTGAATTTAGTTTTCATTTTTCTAGTGGTTAGCAGTGACAGACTACTAATGAGAAGGTAGGGAGTTCAAATCCATCAAGTGCTCCTTGGAAACTTGATGGCGCAATTCTTTTCAGCCCTATAGGGTCATTATGAATTAGAATTAACTCAATGGCACTTAACAACAACAACGTGCCAGAAGGCTGATTGCTGGAGAGCCCTGGTGAGGTAGAGGTTAAGCATTCAGCTGCTAACCAAAAAGCTGACTGTTCAAATCCACCAGCCAATCCTTAGAAACACTCTGGGGAGTTCTCCTCTGTTTATAGGGTCTCTGTGGGTAAGAACTGAATCTATGGCAGTGGGTTTGGTTTTTTTGGGTTTATAGTAAGTGTATGTGTGGTTGGTTTTGTTTTAAAAAAGGAAAACTGCCAAACTGTTTCCTACACTGTGCCGCTTAGTGTTCACAGCAGCGCAAGTATGAAAGGTCTAATTTCTCTGTATCCTACCAACATTTGGTGGTATCACTCTTGGACTTTTGAGGTTGTTTGCTTGCTGTTGTGACAGGCATGTGGTGCTGGTACACGGGGTACTTCCCTTACACAGATAGCGACATGGAACATCCCTGATTGTGCTCATTTTTCATCTGTATGTATCGTCAGCAAATTAATCTCTGTGTCTCATCCATTTCCTGATAGGGGGTGCTGTGTTTTTTTACTGTTGAGTTCTGAGAATTTGAGCTTTTGACTTTTAAGTCTTTACATGTAAGATTGAAGTCTTTAAAGTCTTTAGACACTCTCCCTTGATTATCTGTGTGGACTGCAAATATTTTCTCTTGGTCTGTAGCTTGTCTTTTTAGCCTCTTAACTGTGTCAGAGAGCACTGATCCTCATTTTTATGAAGTCCACTTAATCTGTTTTTTCAGTCTCTGGATCCTGCTTTTGGTGTCACAGCTCAGGACTCTTTATCAAGTCTGAGATCCTGTGGTTTTTTTGTTTTTTCTTCCTTATGTTTCTTTCCAGAAGTCTTACAGTTGGACGTCTTACCTCTAAATCTATCATTCATTTTCAATTAATTTTTTTTCATTGTGTTTTCAGTGAAAGTTTACAGTGCAAATCAGTTTCTCATTTGAGTCATCACTTATTGTTTGGTGACATTGGTGGTAGTCCCCACCATGTGTCGGCAGTCTCCCCCTTTCCCTCTGCACGCTGGGTCTCCGGTGTCTATTCGTCCAGCTTTCCTGTCCCTTCCTGCCTTCTCGCCTTTGCTTTTAGGCAGGTGTTGCCCACCTGGTCTTCTTCACTTGACTGAACTCAGGGCCACATTCTGCACATGTGTTATTGTTTTATGGGCTCTAGTCTTTGGCTGAAAAGTGGCCTTTGGAAGCGGCTTCAGTTCTAGATTAGCAGGATATTCGGGGGAAGCATGGTCTCGTGGTTCTCCCTACCATCTCTGCCAGACCAATAAGCCTGTTCTTTTTTTTTTTTTTTTTTGTAAATTTGAATTTTGTTGTGTATGTTTCTCCTGATCTGCTGGAGCCCTCTGTTGTGATCCCTATCAGAGCAGGGCAAACCCTGGTGGCATAGAGGGTAAGTGCTATGGCTGCTGACCCAAAGGTTCGCGGTTCAGATCCACCAGGTGCTCCTTGGAAATGCTATGGAGCAGTTCTACTCTGTCCCATAGGGTCACTGTGAGTTGGCATTGACTCAACAGTAATAGTTTATTTTTATTTTTTATCAGGGAAGTCAGCATTGTTCTGAGGTAATTTTGTATTAATTTAGTATATTACTGTGTGCCCCAGTAATACTTGTTGAAAAGACAATACATCCTCCCTTTTGTGTGTTTGGCCAAAATAAATTGTCTGTACATGTGTGAAAAACTTTAAATGGAATGATGTCACACAGATTAGATTCATCACAATCACTGGAGACGAGTGTGGTTTATTCTTTTCCCCAGTGCGAAGTTCCCTTGTATGAACACACAACACTGTGTTTAACCAAGTTACAGTTGATGGACCTGTGTGTGTTTCCAGTTTGGGGTTGTTTAGTAGCTTTGTGAATGCCACCATACCATCGCTGTGCGTGTATCCATTTGTGCAGGTACACGTGAATCACAGGAGATGTGCCGTCCCCTGTGGTAGTCACTAAGCACGTGTGGCTATTAAAATTAAGTATAATTAAAAGTTTGGTTCCTCAGTTGCACTAGTCCCATTTCACAGGCTCAGTAGCCACACGTAGCCAATGGCTCCGGTGCTGGACCACTAAGGTGTTGAAAGAATCCTTTGAATATTGTAGAAAAGTTTTCCTGGGCAGCCCTGCCCCAAGGTCTATACCTAGGAATGGACACACTGGGTGAAAGGCTGTGGGTATGTTCTAAGTAATGCCAACCTGTATTCCAAAGTAATTTAATAGTTTATACTCTGAGCAGATGTTTTAGTTGGCAATGCTGCTCTGACAGAAGTAGCATGAGTGGATGGCTTTAAGAAAGGAAGATTTATTCTTACACAGTCCAGTAGGCCAAAAGTCCAAATTCAGTGTGTTCGCTCCAGGGGAAGGCTTTATCTCTGTCTGCTCTGGAGGAAAGTCCTTATGTTGTATCAGTCTGTGTTCAGGGAGCATCTTGCAGTAAGAACCTCAGGTCTCAAGGACTTGCTCTACTCCTGGTGTTTCTTTCTTGATGGTGTGAGGTTCCCAATATTCTGCTTGCTTCCCTTTCCTTTTGTCTCATGTAGGATGAAAGGGTAAAGGGTGGTGCAAGCCATACTCCAGGGGAACTCCTTTACAGTGGAGCAGCTAGGTGATCTTATGAAGGTATTTATAGTGCCAACTTAATCCTCTATCATACAGCATAGAAAAATCACAGAATGGAGGACAATCATAAAATATTAGGAATCGTGGCCCAGCCACATGGCTACACACATTTTGGGGGGAACATAGTTCAGTCCATGACAGCAGGAAACTGTGAGACATTCATTTGGGTCTTATTTAAGGCATATCTTCCTATGCTTAGATTAGCTGTAATATAGTCTTGATATTATTTTTCCACTGACATCACTGTTGTTCTTTTCATACCTAAACTTGCAATCTAGGAGGGGATTTGGGGGCTAAGTGTGGGGAACAATTCAGTTTTATTGTTTCTATACAGATACCTGTCCTCTCTATTTTGTAGTGTCAGCTTAGTCCTGCATCGTTGCTCCTGGTCCCTTCCCCACCCTGTGTCTCCTCTGCTTCAGCTGGCCAGTTTTGCTTCTTCTTGTGACAGTACCAGATTTCCTTATTACTGTAGATTTCTAATTAATCTTCTTGTCTGAGAGAACAAGTTCCTCTGTTCTTGTTCAAGAGTGTTTTTGTAATTCTTGGTTCTTCGCATTTCCATATAATTTTTTTCTAAAAATTTATCAGTTTATCAGATCACTTAAAATTTTGGGGGGGAATTACATTAACTCTATAAGCTGATTTAGGGAAAACCAAGATCATTGAATTGAGGCCACCAATATATTTATATTTTTCTTAGTTTTTTTTTTTTAAAAAAAAACCTTTTTATTTTGCAAGAATTGTAGACACATGAGAAGGTACAAAAATGACAGGCAGTGATCCTCTACTCCCTTCACCCAGCTTTTCCCCTAATGGCAACACCATATGTAATTACTGTGCAAAGTCAAACCAGAACACTGACATTGATACAGTTTTCAGACCTTATTCAGACTTCACCAGTTTTACGTATAATCATCTTCATGTGTGTATACTTCTATGCGATTTCTATAATTTTGTCATATGTATTTTTTTTAAAAAAAATAGAAAGACCCAAACCTGTTGCTGTGGAGTTGATTCTGACTCACAGCAACCTTATAGGACAGAGTAGAACTGCCTCATGGGGTTTCCAAGGAGCAGCTGGTGGACTCAAAACGCTGACCTTTTGGGTAGTAGCTGAGCTCTTAACCACTGTGCCACTAGGGTTTCAATAATTCCATGTGGTTTCGGTGACTTGGGCTCATCTGCAGATTTGTGCAGTGCCACTACCATCAAGATACTTCTGTCACCATGAAAATTCCTAGTCCTTTATGGTCACACCCCTTCTTCTTCAATATCTTGATAAAAATTTTAATTTTACCCAATCAACCATGTGTGTTTAGGATACTCCCATGTTGCTACATGTACCTGATTCTTTTTAAATACTAAACAGTACTTCGCAGTGTAAGTACACCTCCTGTGGACTGAGCTGTTCTCCTGCTGATGGAGTTTGCAATCATGTCTGATTTTTTGCTCTTGCAGATACTGCTGTGATGAGCACCCTGATGCCTGCTCATGAACACACACAGATGTTTCTCTAGGAGGGACACCACACACCTGTTGCCATTGAGTCCACTCTGGCTCATGGTGATCCGGTGCATGTCAGAGCAGAACTGTGCTCCGTAGGGTTTTCGTGGCTATGACCTTTTGGAAATAGATCACCAGGCCTTTCTTCAGAGGCACCTCGGGGGGGTGGTTCTGTACTGCCAATCTTTCAGTTGGCAACAAATACTTCTATTTGCCTAATCGGTATTTCTTTACCTAGGATGATTCTGAATTACAGTGCCCCTTACCTGGATCAGTGGAAACTCTGGTAGCATAGTAGTTAAGAGCTGCGTCTGCTAACCAAAAGTTTGGCTGGGAGTTCAAACCCACCAGGTGCTCCTCGGGGCAGTTCTCTTCAGTCCTGTAGGGTTGTTATGAGTCAGAACTGACTCAGCTGCTGTGGATTTGGTTTTGGGTTATCTGGGTCATTAGCATCAGGGCTTTAGAAAGCACTGTCTTGAATTTCTCTGTATCTGAAAGCGTTCCTTCCAATCAAAACATACATGAGCTGGTAATCCTTGTTTCAGCTGTAAAACACGAGGTGGCCTAACACGTTCAAGAACCCTAATCTGGCAAGTGAAATTGGATCTGAGCTTTAGATCCAGGAAGGTGAGCACTCAGGTAAGAAGCGCTCTGGGCTGTCACAGAGGCAGATCTCCCTCTTAGAGTAAAATGATAAAGACGCGTTGCAGTAGGGATGATTGCAACCCGACAGAACAGGGTAGGACTGCCCCAGAGGGTCTCCCATGCTTTATGGGAGCAATTATCAGGTCTTTTCTCCCGTGGAGCCACTGGGTGGGTTTGAACTGCAGACTTCTCAGTTTGTCATCAAGCACTTAACCACTGCCCCACAAAAACAAAAACTGTTGCTGTCAAGTCAATTCTAACTCACAGGACAGAGTAGAATTGCCCCCATAGTGTTTCCAAGGGGAGGCTGGTAGATTCGAACTGCCCATCTTTTGGCTAGCAGCCAAGCTCTCAATCATGCTGCCACTAAGATGCCTTAAAAATTTAAAATAAATAAATGAATCATGGTCTTCATACCTTTACAGCCAGTTGTCATGTAATCTGTACACACTGTTTTGTCATTATGTTGCAGTTCTATTTCTTCTTTAGGGGCCTGGAAATGTTTATTAGAATCGGGTATGTTAGATGTGTGAGAAATTCAAGTTGCAATCTGTTTAAACATCTGGAGAACTCTTATCTGTGATATACAGATTTTTTATTGTTAATTGAATAAACATCTAGAGGAATTTTAAATGTTTACAGCAGAGTTTGCATGGTAATGGAATGAATATTACTTCATGATCCAATAACATAGTGTGTTCCTTGGCTAGAGAAACTTCCCTCCTCCCCCGTCTCTTCAGACTTTAAGAGTTCTCTCTGATTATACCAAACCCTTTAAATTATATTGTTTTAAGAAAAGGAGAGAACTCCAGAGAGAGACAGAGACACACGCAGAGAGAGAACAAGGCCAGAGGCGGGGAAGAGATTTTGTTTCCTTATAAAATTCTTCTACCTGGAAAAGCAGCAGGGCCCAGGTAACTTAATATTCATGTTAGCTTCTCACCAAGGAGCAACGCAAAGAGAAAGTTACCTTTTAGAAGATTACGTTGTAAGATTAGAACAACTCAGAAACAGACAGATTTATAGTTGAGTTCTGTTTTGAACTCAGATTCTATTCACAGCCAGTGACTTAAAATTTACATGAAAGGAGGCATACGGATTTTCACACAAATGACAATAATGAAGATGATGGTGAATGGATGCACGTCCTGCACATGTTGTTTGGGATTTCGGATTACCTTGGGTAGGGGGGCTGGAGGACGTGGGTGGGGGTTCATTATGGTCCTTGTCCTGCAAGTCCGTAACTGAGCTGCAGTTGCTCCTGTTTTCACAAATGCAGCCCTTTTACCCGTCAAAAGAACAGAAAGTCATTTCTTCTTCCAGCTTCCATTTGCCTGTTATCCGAATCTGGATTAAAAGCAAGCAGTTGTTAGATAGAAATGTCACTTACCAGGGTGCCCCCTGCCTCCTGAGAGTACTTAAGTGATATTGGCGTGAGGACAATGTTGCCAAAGAGTTCAAAAGGTGACTTGACTGTTTCAGGCCTCCTGCTGTTTAGATAATGATGTCTTTCCTAGCCTAGGGTAGAAAGCACCTGGCATTGCGCCCAGAAGGGGCCAGGGCTTCCCATATAGAGAGAAAAATGATGGTGTAGGTTCATTTGTGATCTTGGTTGGTGGCCGCAGCTTAGGTGGCTTGAGCTGGGACAGCGGGGAAGGGGTAGACTCCATAACTGTTTGTCTTTTTTTAAAAGTCATAAATTCACAGGAAGGTGACTTTGCATTCCTTGTCGATTCTGCTGACATTCACTGCAGAATCCAACAACGGAGACCAACATGCAAAACTGTGAATATTTACAAAAATGTTTTATATGTGTTGCTAAAGTGTTTTATACATGTTGCTAAATTCTCAGGTGGTTTCATCACAGAGAAAACTCTCTGAGGAGGGATCCTGGAGTGCCTGAAAATCCCTTCTCAAGCCATTAGGAGAATAACAAATGTAACTTAAATGTGATTTGCTACCAAAATGTCTTAATTAAAATATGGTAATATCTTTTAGGAGCTGCTTTTCTGGGATATAAACAATGTTTTAAAGCTATTTACCTCCATAAATTGTTCCAGTGACATTTCTGAATTGAAAGTTGTAAGAGCCTCTGATCACTCTGTTATTCATTTGGTCATGGTTGCTGATGTCTGTAGAGTTACTCCATCACTGGGATAAGAAACACCTATTTAAAGGCCTCTTAAAAATTAGAATTCAACATTAAAGCTGTGCCTCCCTCAAACAAACAAACAGTTGCCGTGACGTTGACTCTGACTTTTGTGGACCCCATGGGTGTCAGAGGACAGCTGTGCTCCAGAGGGTTTTCAATGGCTGATTTTTTGTAAGTAGATTGCCAGACCTGTCTTCCAAGGCACTCTGGGTGAACTTGGCCCCATAGCCTTTTGGTTAGCAGAGGGCATAAACCATTTGTGTAACCCAGGGACTCTCAATAATAAATAATACTACACCAGATTTAAAAAAGAGAGGCAAATCCTTGAAGCCTGAATTTGTGTGGTGTTCTCCTGATTCTGCATTCCCCGACCCCACCCCATCCTTTCTCACCTGTGTGGGTTTCACCCTGTGACCTGTACTGGATCCCTATGAGTTACATCACCTGAACTTCTTTGGTCTGGCTGGTGCCTGTTCGAATTTGGCAAAAGCAGGGCTTCCTTCTGGTTAAAGCCCCTGATGAGAATTTGCATTTCTAACAAGTTCCCAGATGATGCAACTGCTGCTGATTAGGGGCCACATCTGCGGATCACTGATAGAGCAGTGCTTCTCCAAATGTATCATACCAGGTCTGACAAGAAGTTCATGAACTCATCCTAGAAGAAGTGCTACATACCTCACTGCTGAATATCACGACTGTCACCTTCTGTGTACTCCCTTTGGGAAGCTATATGCCGATGCCAGTGCCTGGTCCACCCTCCAAAGCCATTTTGGAACCCCTTTTCTGCAATGGCCGTGAGAGCTGTCGTCATATTACCTTTAATATCCTGAATGCCATCCACACGTCTTCCCTTCAAAATTGTCTTTGTCTTTGGGTAAAGAAAAAAGTTTTTGGGGGGCAGATCTGGTGAGTAGGGAGGGCATTCTGATACAGTTATTTGCTCACTGGCTAAAAACTCCCTCACAACCATACAACTAAGTTCATGAACTTGCCGCCTTACCACTGTGTGCACTGGCCATTCCAGAAAGAGTTCCAAAATTGCTCTGAAGGGTGGGCTAGCCTCTGGTGTCGGCACGTAGTTTCCTAGGGGAGTGCTTTGAAGGTGGCCTTAGTGGTATTCAGCAGCAAGGTATGTACACTTAGAACAATTAAGTTCGCGGACTTAATTATTGGACCTTGTAAATAATAATCTCCCAGGCAGCTTGTTAAACTGTAGATTCTGATTCAGTACATCTGGAGGTGGAACAAACTGGTTTGAAGCCCTGGCCAGAAGAGTGAGGCAGGAGGGCAGGAGAAAGGTCAGGAGAGCTATTCCCCATTTCCTTCATGCTCCTGAGTCTCACCTTGGGCAAAAACTGGGTCCCTCCATAAAAGCACGTCCCACTGGGTGACCTTCTGCTCAGCAACAGTTTTTTTTTTTCCTTTTGTCTCTTCCAGCCTAGGGAGGGGTATGGCTCCCCTCTGGTGCTTGTCTCTGGGACCCTGACCGCATGTCTGTGCCCTTAACCCTGCCCTCACCCCGAACATCTTCCCTTTACATTAAAGTCTCTTTATTTGAACCAGCTGGAGTGAATTCTTTCTGCTATGATCCTGCCCTGATCCATTCACCTTGTATCTTTCATTTGTACTTTCTGTAAATTTTACATTAGGACCTAAGATGGTAGTTGTTCTATGTGTTTGCATTCTCTGCCGTCCCCTTTGGAGGGATACATGGGAGCCTTGTGTAGGGAGGACACCAACCACTCAGACCAGCTGCTGGCCTGTGTGCTGTCCTGGTGCATTCTGGGCATCAGCCAGTTGGATACAACGAAGTCTAAAGATATTGGGATTGAAAAAAAAAACAAACAAAATAATAACTGATGAGGTCTAAAAATAAAATGTGGTGGCTGACTCTGCTGCCTAGGCACTGACCTCCAACTCCGTGTCTTCTGTTATTTCCTCTGTTGGAAACGATGCTCTTACTGAAACTGGCTTTCCCACTGCTTGCTTTCTGATGTGTGGGAAACTGAGAAAACCAGGCCCCAGAATAAAGGAAAGAAAACCCTAGTGCTAAAACAAAAACCAAAAATCCCAAACCCATTTCTGTCAAGTCAATTCTAACTCATAGTGACTCTCTAGGACAGACTAGAACTGCTTCATGGGATTGCCAAGGAGGGACTGATACATTTGAACTGCTGTTTGGTTAGAACGTATAGCTTTTAAACAACTGAGCCACCAAGGCTGCAGGTGTTACAAAACCCCCACCAAAACCCATTGTGTCAATTCCAACTCATAGTGTCTCTATAAGACACGTAGAACTGCCCCATAGGGATTCCGGGGAGCAGCTGGTGGATTTGAACTGCTGGTCTGCTGCTCAGCAGCCGAGCTCTTAACCACTGTATCACCAGGGTTGCAAGTGCTAATATCCAAAACCAAACCCAATACCGCGGTTGAGTCAATTCAGACTCACGGCGACGCTAGAGACCAGAGTAGAACTGCTCCATCGAGTTTCCAAGGAGTGCCTGGTGAATCTGAAAATAATACCTTACTTCGTAAACCTTTGTCTGTTTTTACAATCTATCACTTCAACACCTAGCTGTGGTTTTCAGAGCTGACTCACTCAGGTGGGTGGAGTTAATGACTGCTGCATGATGTGCCCTCAGTGTATTGTTAACAGCGGGTACTTTACCGTGACCTTCTGCCGGGCAGAGAGCATGCCTTTTTGACGTTCATTCACCCCTAGTGCGTGGCGCAATGATGAGCCCTTTGTAGGGATTCAGTCAATATTTGCTGGTGGAAGACGTAACACAAAAAACAAGACGGGAAAAACTGCCTATTTAGGACGCTTCTTTTCTCTCTAAAGCAAGATGCGGCTTCAGCGAGCCCAGGAAACACCCTACTTCAGACCACAAATTTGTGAGGACAGGCAGCTAAGGGCCAAGCACATTAAAGCAGCAGAGGGGCTGCGGGGACCTCCCACAGAGCCAGCAGGCGTCCAAAGTAGCTGACACCCAGCGTGAACCCTGTGGCATTTTTTGCGATGACGAGACTGAGGTATACTGGCTAGTTTCAGGGACTTCTTGATGACTGCTCGACATCTCTAAGTGGCTGTGGGTGAGGACAGAAAAGACCACGAGCAGACCTGCCATGCTGCTGTTGGGTGTCATCAAGTCGAATCAGACTCAGCGACCACATGTGACAAAGTGGACAGTCCTATAGGATTTTCTTAACTGTGCTCTTTATAAGACAGAGTGGCAGGTCTTTCAGCTGTGGAGCTGCAACCCCAAAACCAGCCCCCTGCTGTCAGGCAATGCAGACTCACAGCGACTCTATAGGTCAGAGTAGAACTGCCCCGTAGAGTTTCTAAGGAGCAGCTGGTGGATTTGAACTGATGACTTTTTGGTTAGTACATGTAGCACTTAAACAGCTACAGCACCTGGGCTTCCACGGATCTGCTAAGTGGGTCCAAACCCCCAACCTTTTAGATAGCAGCCCAGCACAATACTATGTGTGCCGCCAGACCTGCCATACCAGCAGGAGTCCCTGAGGCTGGGCAAAGGAGGGCCTGTAGATCAGAAATGCCAGTTCCTGTCTCCCACTCACAAACACACACTTAGGCACACACACTTCACCCTAGGACCTACTGAGCCAGCCTGGGGTGAAGCCACCTTGAGGACAGGGACTCGGTGCTGAGGAAGTGTCCATCCATACCCAACAGAATGCAGCTCTAGCTGCTGTTTTTGTCAGGACGCGACTTCTGGGGAGGGCAGCGTCTAGAGTTCAGTAACTCTTCCCAGAGAACAGTGATGAAACTGGACAAAATTCAAAAACAAACAATCCCTTTAAGACTTGGAATCAACCCAACTATGAATGAGAGTTACTCAGTTTTGCCAAACTTCTGAAATGTGGGTCAAGACTGAGAGTCTACAGTGTTCGAGTGCAGCATGGTTCCTGCCGCTTCTCCACCCCGCGGGCTTGGTCAGTACAGGGGCACGCTTGGCCATGAAGACCACCCTATACACTGGCAGCGGGTGAAAACCCCGCGGCCAGCAGAGCTGGCATTAAAAATAGCAAAGTCAGTAGGAAGCAGAGGTCCAAACCCCTGGCCTTGCAGCCTGAGAGTCTGGTCCCCACGGAGTAAGTGGAAGACCCAAGATTTAGTCAGAAAAACAAGCAGACCCTGGAATTGAGAGCATCCTGGAGGTGCTAGATAAATTCTCTACACATTGCTGTCTAATCAGGATGCTATTGTGTGTGCAGCTGAAATATGTTGATTTAGCTTTATATTCTTTTTTGAGGTGAGTTTTTTTTTATTCCCTGTCAAATTTTGTTCATTTAGAGGTGTCTTGCTTGTTTTCAGGACCGACAATCACCAGCCAAGGTAGCAATTTTAGATGGCCTTCCTACAGTATTTCACGGTATAAGAGCGCCCTCTTCTGTTGATTTGCAGAATTTTGGTTTCGTGAATCAATTGCACTGTTTTGATTTCAAAAATAAAAACATTGCCTGAAGGCAATTCCGACTCTTGCGACCGTTTACGACAGTGTGGAACTGCCCAGCAGAGTTTCCAAGGGGCCTTTTAAAAATATTTGTTCTACTAGTTGTAAATTTAAGGAGCCCTTCTGGCTTGCAGCTCAGGGGTTAAGAGCTTAGCTGTTCATCAAAAAACTGATGATTCATACCTACCAGCCACTTGGTAGGAAAAAGACCCGGAGATCTGCTCCTGTAAAGATTAAACCAAAATAAAAAGTATCCGAAAACTATAGCCCAGAAAACGTCACTGGGAAGTTCTGTGTCCTCTAGAGCAGTATGTGAGCTGGAATCTCAAGTTGGGAGCTGGGATCCACTTGATGGCACACAACAGAGTTAAAGATTTTAATTAAAAAAAATATACTTTGGGGGAACTAAAGTAGTCTATTTCTTGATCTCGATAGATGCAACAGTGTGTTCCATTTGTGAAAATTCAGTGAGCTGAACACTTGGGACACGGGCATGTTTCTATGTGTTTATGATATATACTTCAGTAAACAGTTAAAAATACACCCAAGGCTACAATTATCTAGTGACTGATGTCAGAAATGAAACTGCCTTATGTTTGAGAAAATTACCTTCTATATCTCAACTTTATGACTTATTTTTTTGGTCTATTTGGTATTTATTGTGCAAAATTGTATTTTCTGTGTGTATGTCTAAAAACATATATTTTGTAAGTAAACCTAAAGCTCTTTTACAGCTATTTCTGTTTTGAATTAGCTTGCGACTGACTTCCAGTCTTTTCAAACTGTGTCTTTCTCATGCATGAATTCTGTGTTTTTCCTTATTCTGCCAGTGGCTGAGACACAGCATCAAGTAATTTTACTGGAAATAACCCCATTGGAGGAACACTCCTCAAAGTTCCACCACTGACCCAGCACCAACCTTGTATCTCTAAAGGATGTTTTTCTGTTGCTTTCTTAGAAGAAAAATCGTCAGATCACAAACATCGCCCTTCAAAATTCATTAGATATTGTTCTCTTATTTTTTCATATCATGTATTATGGCAGAATATGAAGCTAGCCTGTTTTTTCCCCCCCCCTTAACTCCACTGTCTAAGATTACTTGCTGGAGCCCTGGTGGTGCAGTGGTTAAAAACACAGTTGTTAACTAAAAAGTCAGCAGTTGGAGTTCACCAGCCTCTCCTGGGAAACTTCACGGTGTGTTCTACTCCATTCTATATGGTCGACTTGACAGCAATGGGTAATATTTGCTATTGTCATTAGGTGCCATCGAGTCGATTCCAACTCGTAATGACCCGATGCACCACAGAACAACACATGGCCCGGTCATGCACCATGTCCACAACCATTTTTATGTTTACGGCAGCCACTTTGTGGATTCATCTTGTTGACGGTCTTTCTCTTTTTCGCTGACCCTCCGTTCTACCAAGCATGATGTCCTTCTCCAGGGACAGATCCTTTGTAACAACATGTCCAAAGTATGTAAGACACAGTCTTGCCATCTTTGTTTTCAATGAGCACTCTGTTTGTCCTTCTGGAGCAGATCTGTTTGTTCTTTTGGCAGTCCATGGTACATTCAACATTCTTCTCCAACACCACATTCAAAGGCGTCAGTTCTTTTTTGTTCATGGCCCAGCTTTTGCCTGCGTGTAAAGTGATTGAAAATGCAATGGCTTGGGTCGGTGCACTTTAGTCTTCAAGGTGACATCAGTACATTTTCAGTACTTTAAAGAGATCCTTTGCAACAGATTTTTCCAGGGCAATGCGTCTTTTGATTTCTTGACTGCTGCTTCCATGGGCATTGATTGTGGACCCCCCAAAAATGAAATCCCTGACAACCTCAATCCTTTCTCCATTGTGACTATGTTGTTTACTTCCAATTGTGAGAATTTTTGTTTTCTTGATGTTGAGGTGCAATCCATACTGACGGCTGTGGTCCTTGATCTGCATCAGTAAGTGTTTCAAATCTTCTTCACTTCCAGCAAGTCAGGTGATGTCATCTGTGTAATACAGTTGTTAATGTGTTGTCCTCCAATCCTGGTGCCTCATTCTTCTTCATATAATGAAGCTTCATGGATTATTTGCTTGGCGTGCAGACTGAAAAGCTATAGTCAAAGGACACAACCCTGATGCGCGCCCTTCCTGACTTTAAACCATGCAGTTCTGTTCGTACAACTGCCTCTTGATCCATATACAAATTCCTTAGGAGGAAGACTAAGTGTTCTGGAATTCCTATTCTCTTGCAATGTTAGTCCTAATTTATTATGATCCACACAGTCAAATACTTTTGCGTAGTCAATGACAGACAGGTAAATATCTTTCTGGTATTCTCTGCTTTCAGCCAAGATCCATCTGACATCAGCGATGATATTCCTGGTTCCATGTCCTCTTCTGAATCCAGCTTGAGTTTCCTGTAGTTCCTTGTCTATATACTGTCGCCGTCACTTTTGAATGATCTTGAGCAAAATTTTTACTTGCATGTGACACTAATGAGATTGTGCGGTAATTTCTTCATTCAGTTGGATCACCTTTCTTTGGAATGGGCATAAATATGGATCTCTTCCAGTTAGTTGGCCAGGTAGCTGTCCTCCAAATTTCTTGGCATAGACGAGTGAGCACTTCCAGTGCTGCATCTATTTGTTGAAATATCCCAACTGATAACCCATCAATTCCTGGAGACTTGTTTTTTGCCAGTGCCTTCAGTACAGCTTTGATTTCTTCCTTCAGTACCATTCGTTCCTGGGCATATACTAACTCTTCAAATGGCTGAACATGGACAAGTTCTTTCTGGTATAACAAATCTGTGTATTTCTTCCATCTTCCTTTGATGTTGCCCGAGTTAATATTTTCCCTGCAGGATCCTTCACTATTGCAACTCAAGGCTTGAGTTGTTTCTTCAGTTCTTTCAGCCGGAGGAATGCTGAATGTTTTTCCCTTCTGGTTTTCCATTTCCAGCTCTTTGTACATGTCATTGTAACGCTTTCTTTTGTCTTCTGGGAGCTGCTCTTTGAAATCTTCTGTTTAGGTCTTTCCCTTTACTGTTCTTTCCTTTTGCTTTAGCTGCTCAATGTTCAAGAGCAAGTTTCAGAGTCTTTTCTGACATCCAATTTGGTCTTTCTTATCTTTCTTGTCTTTTTAGTGACCTCTCACCCTCTTCATGAATGATGTCTTTGATGTCATTCCACAATTCTTGTCTTTGCCAGTCATTAGTGATCAACACATTGCATCTGTTCTTGAGATGATCTTTAAACTTGGGGGGATATACTCAAGGTCATACTTCAGCTCTCATGGACTTGTTTGATTTTCTTCAGTTCCAGTTTGAATTTGCATATGAGCCACTGATGATCTGTGCCACAGTTAACACCTGGTCTTGTTCTGACTGCTGATATGGAGCTTTTCCATCGTCTTTTTCCACAGATGTACTTCACTTTGTTTCTGTGTGTTCCATCTAGTGAGGTCCATGTGTATAGCTGCCATTTGTGTTGGTTAAAAAAGATATTTGCAGTGAAGAACTCATTAGTTTATCACACAATCTCCAGTGTTGTTTCTATCACCAAGGCCATATTTTCCAACTACTGGTCCTTTTTCTTTGTTTCTCACTTTTACCTTCCAGTCACCAGTCGTTATCGATGTGTCCTGATGGCATGTTTGATCAGTTGCAGACTGCAGATTGCTGATAAAAATCTTCAATCTCTTCATCTTTCGTCTTATGGTTGGTGCATAAATTTGAATGACAGTTATATTAACTAGCCTTCCTTGTAGGCATATGGATGTTATCCTATCACTGACAGCAGTGTACTTCAGGACAGATCTTGAAATGCTCTTTTTGTAGATGAATGCAACACTGTTTCTCTTCAAGTTTGGTTTCCCAACCCAGTAGACCATGTGATTGTCGGATTCCAAAAGGCCCACACTGGTTCATTTCAGCTCACTAATGCCTAGGACATCAATGTTTATGCGTTCCATTTCATTTTTGATGATTTCCAATTTTCCTAGAGTCATACTTTGTACATTCCATGTCCTGATTATTAATGGGTGTTTGCAGCACTTTCTTCTCATTTTGAGTTGTGCCACATCACCAAATGAAGATCCCGAAGGCCTTACTCCATCCACGTCATTAAGGTCGACTCTACTTTGAGGAGGCAGCTCTTCTCCAGTCATCTTCCCAGTGCCTTTCAAACCTGGGAGCTCACTTTCTGGCACCATATCTGACATTGTCCTGCTGCCCTTTATAAGGTTTTCCCTGGATAATTCTTTTCAGTAGTAGACTGCTGGATCCTTCTTCCTGTTCTGTCTTAGCCTGGAAGCTCAGCTGAAGCCTGTCTGGCATGAGTGAGCCTGCCGGTACCTAAATACCAGTGGCATAGTTTCCTGCATCACAGCAACAAGCAAGCCTCCGCTGACAGACAAGTGGGGGCTTCTCACTCTATCTTTAATCCTTACCCGACGCTGTTATCCTCCTTACCTGACGCCGTTATCCTCCTTACCTGATGCTGTTACCTTCTTTACCTGATGCTGTTACTTTCCTTACCTGATGCTGTTATAATGACTCTGATTTATTTCCAACTTCTTTTGATCCTTCCTGAGTTGTTGTGTATTTTCCCTGTAAAATCCTTTACTATTATTTCTTGGGTGTAAAAATAGACTGTAAAATATTGTCCTTGTTTCCAGTACCCTTGCTAATTCATTTATTAGTTATAGTGGTCTATCTGCTGATTCCTTTGAATTTTCTCCACACACAATTGTATCATTTCTGAATTATGAAAGTTTTATTTCTTCCTTTCCAATCTTTACAGTTTTTTTGTTTTTCTTGCCTTTTCTCATTAGCTGTCGTGGATCGAATTGTGTCCCCCCAAAAATGTGTGTAGCCATGTTTCTGGACCATGGTTTCCAATATTTTGATTGTCTTCCATTTCGTGATTTTCCTATGCTGTATGTTAAAGGATTAGGGTGGGACTGTAAATCTCTTCGTCAGATCATCTCCTTGCTTCACTGTAAAGGGGGTTTCCCTGGAGTATGGCTTGCACTGCCCTTTATCCTTTCATCCTACAAGAGATAAAAGGAAAGGGAAGCAAGCAGAGAATTGGGAACCTCACACCATCAAGAAAGCAGCACCAGGAGAAGAGCACTTCTTTCACACCTGAAGTTCCTGTGCCAAGATGCTCCATGGACAGAGACTGATGCAATATAAGGAATTTCCTCCAGAGCCAATGGACACACTGAATTTGGACTTGTAGCCTACTGGACCTTGTAAGCATAAACTTTCCTTTGTTAAAGCCATCCACTCTGCGCTATTTCTGTTACAGCAGCACTAGGTGACTAACACACTAGCTTAACCTCCAATATAATGCTCAATGGAAGTAATAATAGTGGATATTTTTACCTTGATCTTAAACTCAAAATTTCATTATTTCACAATTATGTATGATGTTTGCTATAGGCTTTTTGTATGTACCCTTTGCTGGATTATGGGAGTTCTCTTTTGTTCTTAGGTCCCTCACAGATCTCATTTCATTTCTCTTTCTTTCTTTTTCTTTAATCAAGAATACTGCTATTGCTTGGTGCTCTTCAGTTCATTCTTGATTCCTAGCAAAGCAGATTGACTCCCAGCAAAGCAGATCACCAGGCTTTTTTCCTGCAGAGCTGTTGGGTGGGCTCAGGCCACTAAGCTTTGGGTCAGCAGCTTAACCACTGTGCACCAGGGTTCCTTGGATCAAAAATAGATCCCAAATTTTAGTGATTTTTTTTTCCTGCATGCTCCGAGACAGTATGGCTTTTCTCCTTTCTCTGTTGAAGGCTTGGTTACATGAACTTTCAAATACTGAAATCTTGCAGTGCTGATGGATTCTCCTTTGTATGCTTTGCTGGATTCATTTGGCCATCACTCTGTTTAATGTTTTCCTGTTTATTTTCAAGCAAGAAATCAGCCTGTGGAGGGCTTTTCCTTTCTGGCTTTTGTTGGGCTTTGTTTATGCTGGCTTCAGGAAGCCACAAAGTGCTTCCCATTGTTCTATTCAGTGGAATAGTCTGTAGACCCAGAATCAGTCAGCTTTTCTTTTCTTATACTGGTTTTCGTTAAGTTGTGCTTTGCAAGGAGTTTATTGTTTTGTCTACATCTTAGACTGTATTAGCAGTTCCTTTGTGGGCACATTTTCTACTTCTCCAGCAGACTTCCTCTGAAAGCAGCAGGAGGCCCAGTTCCAGGTCTTCTTCTTTTAGATAAAGTTGTGTTGTGTAGTGGGTGAAAGTTTACACAGCAGGTTGGATTCCTCTTTGACAGTTTCCCCAGTACTTGGCAAGTGACATTAGTTACATTCTCCACAATACTTCCCTTCAGTGTATCGACATTTTCTTTGATTGTGTCACGGTTGCTTTGTTTTCAGTGTTAGTTTCCCTGCCCTATTATCTTTTCCTAAACTCTGGTGGTGCGGTGGTTAAGTGCTACATCTGCTAAGCACAAGGTCAGCAGTTCAAATCCACCAGGTGTTCCTTGGAGACCCTATGGGGCATTTCTACTCTGTCCTATAGGGTGGCTACAAGTTGGGATCAACTCACTAGCAGTGAGTTATCTTCTCTTCTTTGCTTTAGAGTAATTGTTAAGCCTTTTGGTCTCATACAGATGGTTTTTTAGTACAGTGCCATTCTTATGAGAAAAAATTTTTATTTTGCATACTACTCTGCTATGTCACTAAAGGTGATCTCAGGGGATAGGCTTGGTTCAAGGCTGAAGTGTGTATCAGGGTGATGATCTCAGAGTGTCCTCTGATCTCAACCAGTCCAGTTAGTTTGGCTTTGTTTGTTGTTGTTGCTGTTTGTTTTTTAAGGATTTGCGTTTTTTCCTACATTTTAATTCTGTTCTTGCCAGAACCATCTATTGTTCTCCTGATTAGAGCAGTCAATGGTGGCAGCCAGGCACTTTCTAGATCCTCTGGTCTCAGAACAGATGAGACCATCTATCCCTTTATATTTCTAGTATTCTCTTAAAGAGCACCTGTCCCCTCCTCTCCAACCTCTTCTTTCCCATCTAGGAAGAAACCAGTAGGACAGCCTTCCATAAATGTATAAAACCATAAAGTATACACACTATTTGTTCACACTGTGTCCCTGAGTCCAGTCCATTCTTGTCTGAAGAGTTGATCTCAGTACTGGTTTCAGTTCAGGGCCAGCAGCAGGTTTAGTGGCCATGTTCCCAGGGGACCCTCCAGGCTGTTGGACCATCAATTCTGGTCTTTTAGAAGAGTGCATGCGCTGTACACCTCATGCATGGCTCCAGTAGGGTAACAGCCCTCTAGACTTGTTTCTGCTGAGATTTGGGTTACCTTATTCCTCTTTTGCACCTGTTAAGTAGGAGTAATAGTTGTATCTTAGATGGCCACTCAAAAGCTTTTAAGATCCCATAAAAGCTAGCAAGCCTACCTCTGAGGTACACCAAATGGTCCTACCTCCATCAGGAACAGATGACAACTGAGAACATCAGAGACATGAAGTAAACTGAGTTCTGGAGGCTGAAGGACCCGTATGAATGGAAGACTGCACCAGCATGAGACCAGAAGAACCAGATGGTGCCCGGCTACCACCAAAGGCAGCTGTGATGGGGATGCAATATAGAGCCCCTCAGACAACATGAGAAAAAGAGGTGTGCAACGCATGCATTTTTCTAAAAGACCAGAACTGATGTTCTGACAGGCTGGAGGATCCCCTGGGAACATGGCCACTAGACCTGCTGCTGGCCTGAACTGAAACCAGGACTGTGGTCAACTCTTCAGACAAGAATGGACTGGACTCAGGGACACACTGTGAGCAAATGGTGTGTGTATTTTATGGTTTTATACATTTATAGCAGGCTGTGCTACTGGTTTCTTCCTAGATGGGAAAGAAGACGGTGGAGAGGAGGGGACAGGCTCATTAAGAGAATACTAGAAGTATAAAGTGAAAAGGAGGAATGTGCTGTCATATCGCGAGGAGAGCAGATGGAACTGCAGATAGGCAAGCATGAGGAATTGATGTTGCTGTATGCTTTCAATTAATCATAATATTTAAAAAAAAAAAGCTTTTAAGACCATAGAGTCCACCCACTTCCCTAGGATGCAGAACATGAACTTTGTGAACTGTATTATGCCAGTTGACTGACCTGTCCCATCAGCCCATGGTCCTACACCTTCAAACTCAGGAAACCCATCTCGGTAGGTGCTGGATTATGTCCAATTATGTCTGAGGAGTACCTGTAGTTACGTCTTCAGTGAGTACAGGTGTCTGCACACACATACATATATTGACGTGTACATGTAGATAGTTTTGTCTATTCTCATAAATACACATATCTGTACCAACCCAACACTTCTATGCCTACACACCTTCACGTGTGATCTTGCATTCCTCTTGGTCTTTGTTGGAATTACTGCCGTCTTAAATATGTTAATTTTTTTGTACTAGTATCCTTGCATTGTGAGTAGGTGGACACCTAGGTTCCTGCAGTTCTAAATTCTATCTGCTGTTTCTACTGGGACTCTGTTCTTCTGCTTTCCTGTGATGCAGCACGTGCCTCCGGTATAGCCAGTCTAAGTGTGAGGGTCACTCCTTGTACTTCTCTGAAATGCTGCCCAAGCTACATGTTCTCTGGCAATTTCAAACAGCTTATGAAATGTATATGGTGCACTTTTGTCACTGTGTTTCATTGGAAAGTTGATCTGATCAGGAATCCAGTTTGATTTTTCTCCTTTGCTTACAAACTTTGCTTTTTCACTTACCTGCTTATAGGATTCATTTCTTACCAACAAAATGTAAAGGGGGCAACCAAAGAATATATAAGATTTGGTTGCTTTTTACTAATTTTTTGCTTTGTTGGAGTCCTTTCGGTATTCAGTACTAGGTCTTTGTCCTGCACCATCCAGTAGTATGCCTTTGTTTTGTTTGTAAGTTGTTGAACTTCTTCCTGTCCTCTACCTGGACCAATCAATTGCTGCCTCTGGCTCAGCTCCAATTTCTTAACCTTTGTCTACAGTTTGTCTAGGCTCTGGTCCTGCCTACTGTCTGACCACAATTCTTCTCAGTCTTGCACCTTCTTCCCTGCTGTACTTTCTGTTCCACATATTTCATTGTCACCATAGGGCTTTGTCCTTTGCCATTCCCTCTGTAATTAGGCTCTTTCCTTAGTTCTCTTCATGACTGGCTCTTCCATTAGGCAGGTAACACCTTCAGTGCCATCTGCCTTATCTCAACCTCTGCTCTGTTACCCTCTCTATATCATCAGAAAAGCTAAGTTATGCTACTGTGGCCAATTGCAGTGACTTTAAACAACGAAGTCTTTCTTCCTGTTCATTCTATGTGTTACAAGTTGGCTGAGGACCCTGGTCCAGGCTGTCCTTAGTGCAGAGTGCAGGTGATGGGACAACCACTCCCTGGCATGATGTCAGTCACCATGTTAGAGGCAGAGAAGGCTCCAGAGGATCTTGCAGTAGCAATAAATTGCTTGACCTGGGGGTGACACAGAATGTGATGACTGGAACTCATGCCACAGCCCCACCCAGCCATAGAGAAGAACACACGTGTGAGCTAGGAGATGAGCAGCTCTGGTGACCACTGACAGTTTACCAGGCCATTTTGTTTGCCTGGTGTTTCTCTGGTTGTGAAACGTATCATAAAGAGTCAACAGTACACATGTGCAAAGTCTGAGGGATAATAAAGAAGTAGATCTCTGTGTACTCATCACCCTGGTTAATAAATAGAGTAATTCCAAGACTTTAGACTCCCACATGAATGCATCATTCTTCTCTATGGAGCTAATCACCATTCTAGCCTTTAGGTTAATACCTGTGCTCTTATGTACAGATTTATCACCTAAACATGCATTCTTTCTTAGTGTCAGCTGTTTGGGACTTACATATAAATGGCTCAATGCATTTTGATTTGTTTCTTTCAGTAAAGACAATGTTTATGAAGCCTATATACACATACAATGTGACCATATTTCAATTCGTTTTCACTGCTGTATAATATTCCACTACTTGACTATACCACAAAATTATTTGTCCACCTAATTGTTGAAGTGTATTTGTACTGTTTGCAGCTGTAGGATTTATAAACAATGTTTCCATGAATATTCTAAGTTATTCTTGTGAGAGTGAGAATTATAGTGTAAAGGCAGGTTCACAGCTACTTCTGAAAACATCAAATTATTTTCAGAAATGTGGTTGGGAAACAGACTTCCACCAGGGGAAGACGTACAGTTGCTCCGTGTTCTTACCAGAACCTGGTGGTGTATTTTAAATTTTTTGCTTATCTGATGTGTATGTGCTGATCTCAGTTCATTTTTCATTAGATATCTCATGAGATTGACAACGTTCCCATATAGATTTTGTGTATTTCTTTAGTTAGATAAGCACTATGCCTACTCACCCAGGATGGTACCCACTGAGGCTTGTCACCCCAGCATGATGGAAAATGTCCCCTTTCTTTCTCTGAAAAGTTCTCAATCATGTGGCCACCCTCTTCTTAGCAGAGGTTCCTCTGCTAATATGGAAACATCTTTTCTGCTCTCCAGGATGAAGACTGATGGGCCCCGACAGCTCTGAGGAAAGCATCTTGATGAACACAGAGGAAGGAGTGAAACACAGGGATAGGAAGCCAGCGCACAATGAACTGTGAGTCCCAAGTATGACTCAGAGTGACCTTTTCCATGATAATGTGAGGATGGTGCCTTCTCATGGGCCCTAACCAGATGGATTTAATCAATAAGATAGCAGCCAGGGGCCAGGACTTTGTTGACTTATTTCTCCTGAAATGACTCAAATCTCAGTCATTGACTGAAAACTGGTTCTGGTGCCCACAGCAACTGCTCTGTCTGTAATAATTATCTTTAACGCTGGCACGTAGAACTCAATGATGCTTTTCTCCCCTTCAGACTCCTTTGTGAAGTTTCTTACTCTTTTAAAGTTTCAGTTGCAGTGGTGCTGTTGGACCACTTCTCTATCATGACATTAATATCTCATTTCCCCCCCAAAAGGGAAATCCAGTGAGGTATGTCTTCGTCATAATGTATGTTAAGGGAGACTTCCATTTGCTAAGTGCTTTATAATGATTTGGATCTTCTCTCTCAGTGAAACCCTGAGAAGGCATTTTTCTTCCCAGCCCTACAGAAGAAACAAGTGAGGCCCTGGAGGCTGACCCAGTCACTAGGAGGGAGCAGAGTTGGTGTCCTGGGAGTGCCAAGTTCACTGCTAAGCCCAGTAAAGGACCTTTCCTTCCTAGTAGGAGCTAATGAGGCTGTGAGTCTGAGTTCATGCCAAAGACCAAATGCCAGATGAGTTTCTTGAACAATCTCCTCTCTCTGCCATTGTGTCCAGTATGGGGGTATCTGTACTTTCTGAGTTCATCTCACGTCTAGTCACTTGAACACAGTTTCTCCCAAAGCTATGAACATGTAAATGACCATGTTTCTCCTCTCTATCAGTGAAGCTCCCCAACAGCTGGAGGGATTTTCTTCTAAATCCCCCCAAAATTGAAGAACATAAAAGTAAATTGTCCTGCCTCTGGAAAGAAACTGGCGTAGGGAGGTTCAGCAGTGTTGCTGGAGCTACAAGTCACAGCCAGGTAGGAATTTATATTTATGCAGATTTGGCTCCCTGTGACAACAGCATTTCTTGCAAATGACATTTCCATTCTGTGCTCATCAGACTAGCTCCTGCTGGGTGAGGGGCCCTGCCACTGGCATGTCAGGGTCTTTTGGAGTTGGCCCAATCCAACCCTTCAGGGTGCTAATGGCTCCAGTCTGGAGGACTCAGTAGCACAGGATCAGGGAGTTGAGTTGTCTGGGACAGCCCCTCCCCAAACTGTGTGTGGGGAGACATCTGAGTGTGTCATCAACACTCTATGGTTGTGCTGCCCAACAGAGTCACCACTAGCCACATGTGGCTATTTAAATTAAGTAAAGGTAAATACATTCTATGATTCAGTTCCTCACTCACCCCAACATCATCTCATGTGCTCAGCAGAAACATCTGGCTGAGAAATACCAGTTGCCGCTGAGTCAAGTATGACTCATGGTGACACCCATGTGTCAGAGTAGAACCATGCTCCATAGGGTTTTTGGTGGCTGAGTTTTCAGAAGTGGATCACCAGGCCTTTCTTGTAAGGAGCTTCAGGGGAACTCAAACCCCCAACCGTGGTTACCAGCCAAGTCTGTTTGCTGCCGCCTAGAGACATCACATCTAGCTAGAGGCTACCATGTTGGACAGTGCAAACACAGAATTACAGAATACTTCCATCACCACAGACAGTGCAGTTGGACAGCATCACTCCTGGTGTGTTATGGTGAGCAGGACATCCTAAATAGTTCTGGGGTCTTCTCCCAGGCTATCTCACACTCCTTCTGTCTCAAAGACCAGCACCTCGCGGGCTCCACCCCAGGCCCACGACTCTTCATCAGCTGCGAGGCCTTCCTGGCTTGTCTCCACAGGGAGCCTCTTCAGATGTAGAAACTCACAGGGCAGAAAAACATTTGTGCAGTGACGCTGAGAGCAGTACTAGTAGTGTCATTTAGTGCTCAGTGTCCAGGTCACCCAGTTACTTCAGAGCAGCTATCTTATTGGCTATAGGGGAGAAGCTTTTCGTGTCAGCCTACTTGCCCTTAGGTCCCACCCTCCAGGCATTGAGCCATAACCCGGTAAGTTACACACAGGCTTACTTGGGCTACTTACCAATCTGTAATGCACACTTTCGTCTGTTTTTCATCACGTGAAATTGTGCGATAGTGTACCACAGACTGGCGAGTAAACACAAGTAAGCTGAGTGAGCCTGGCTCGCAGTTAAGCCACCCTGCCTACAGGGCCCCTCCCCTTGCCCTTCCTCAGACCCACCTGGCCTCTCCTGGCTCCCTCCCGGCCAAACCCTCTGCTTCTGTAGCCCAGTTCTCTGGATTACGAGCTCCGCTGACGTGCTTCACAAGCAGGGAGGAGACTTGCTGTTCCTCAGTAAGCAATGCTGCAAGCGTGAAGGATAGAACAGGTCATGAGGCAGGACCAGAAGGCAAAACAGGAGCTCAGAGCAGTGATGGTTTTAAAATTACGACTGTGGCTTGTGCGTTCTCCAGGAATTCGCTGGCTGTCAGTACTCCATGGCTGTAAATCCCATGGCCTCTGGATTAACAGTCTTCTCTTGTCATTCCTCCTGACTCTTGCCTGATGACACTTCTAAAGAGCTCAACATCATCATCAAAAAGTAAAAAAAAAATTATTACACTTTAAGCGAAGGCTTACAACTCAATTGCCCGTGAAAACTGGCACACAGCTGTTCTCCCTACCCTGTGACAGCACACTCCTCCTTTCCACCCTTTATTTCTGGTATCCATGTAACCAGCTCCTGTCCTCCCCTGTCCTCTCATCTCTCCCCCGGACTGGAGCTGTCCAGTTAGACCCATGTATCTACTTAAGCCAAGAGGCACACTCTTTGCCAATATAATTTTAAACTCAATCTTTGCCTGAAGAGTTGGCTTCAGGAATGGTCTCAGTTCTGGGCTAACAGAGTCCAGACACCATGTCTTCTGGGGACCATCGGGTCTGTTGGATCATCAAGTCTAGTCTTTTCAATAGATCAGCATCATTAAAATGTAGGCAAGATCAGCATGCTTGTCGTTAATTTGCCCGGATGTCAGTGTACAGCCAGCTCTGGCACCCGCAGATCTGGAAAAAAGTAAAGCCATATTTTACACCAAACAGGTGCAAGAGCTGGAAACACATAACCCCATGATCCATGTGATGGTGGGAAAATGATGATGGAGGAGGGGTGCACTGAGAAGCTGATACACGCTTCTCACCTGCAAATAATCTGGAGGGGATCTGGACAGAGATAACTACTCTGCTTTGATAGTGATCCTTTTGGTAAAGTTTGTAAGTGTCTTCACACTTAGAGAATGTGTTTATAGGTCCACCTACAAGGTGGGAAGATTTTGCTAGCCCCAAACATGGGGTTAGGCATGGCTGCATACCAGTATCATCTGCACATTTACCAAGTAAAATAGACAACACATTTTAAATTGCAAAACAGGGCTATTGGATAAGGGCTTTCAGGCAGGATTGCTGGGGTCTTTCTTCACAGTGTATGTGCTATTGGTCACTCCTGTTCATTTATAGCTCACTCGAAAAACCAAATCCATTGCTGTTGAGTTGATTCTGATGTATAGAGACCCTACAGGACAGAGTAGACCTGCCCCATAGAATTTCTTTTTTTAAATATATTTTTAATTATAACTGAGTGAAAATATACAATCCCATATAAATTTGCATACCTGTCAATGAGTGGCTCCGACTTCTCACCCTGCCCGGTGACAGCACATTCCTCCTCTCCATTCTATATGTGTCATATCCTCCTACCAATTTCCTATCCCCTCCTCTCCACCCTCTCCCCCGTGCCCAATAAAAGGTCAGCTGGATGACATCCTATAGATGCATAGAACCATAAAGTGCATACATGATATGGTCACTCTGTGTCACCAAGTCCAATCCATTTTGTCCAAAGAGTTGACCTCCATTATGATTTATGGACAGGGGCAGTATCAGAGCCAGGGGCCATGCTCCCAGGGGAACCCCAAGGACGCTGGACTGTTAATTGCAGTCTTTTAGTGGAGATTTCAGGGTGTACCCGTTTTTATTTTCGTGTTGCCTGTGAGACTCAATTTTGTGAGCCCCATCATGGCTATCACTGGTGATAGCTGGGCACCATCTGGTTCTTCTGATCACATGTCGATGTAGTCACTGACTCATATGAGTCTCTCTTCTGGGTTCTCTTTGCCCTGTGTCACTTTGGTCCTTGGAGATCATCTGTTCCTGCTTAGTTGGGACCATTTGGTGTACCTCAGATGGCAGCTTGGCAGCTTTTAAGACCCCAGATGACACCAATTTGGGGTGCAGAAGACTCTCCTAGCAAAATGCTAGTTGTGTCAATTGGCCTCAATTTTCCGTGAGAGCATTGTCCCCTGCCCCACACCCCAGCTACTCTGTCTTTGCAATATTGGGTTAAGATGGGAAGAGTAATCATGCTATGTTGAAGTCCAGTTAAAATTGATCTTCTTTCTAATGTGTACTGTCACTGATTTCACCCAACCAAATTTCTATCAACTATCTAGTGTATACTCCACCCTTTGTTTCCCTCCCTCCCCACCCTTGCAGCCATCAAAGAGTCTTTTCTTCTACACATGAGTCTGTTTTTAAGTTTTTATTGTAGGGGTCTCATATAATATTTGTCCTTCTGTCGCTGCCTACTTTCACTGAACATAATGCCCTCCAATTGAAACCAGGTTATAAGATATTTCCTAAAATCATCGTTGTTCTTTATCATTGCATAGTGTTCCCTTGAGTATATATACCATAGTTTACCTATCCATTCCTCTGTTTTGGGGCATCTAGGTTGATTCCATCTTTTTGCTATTGTGGACTGTGCTGCGATAAACATTTGTGTGCATGTATCAGTTGGTGTGAATGGTCTTGATTCTGCAGGATATATTCCATGCAGTGGAATTACTGGGTCAAATGGTTTGAGAAGATGTTTTGCAATAATTCAATGGTATGGATTTTGTTGAGATTTGCTTTATGTCCCAACACATGGTCTATTCTGGAAAATGTTCCGTGTGCACTGGAGAAGAAGGTGTAGTTGTCTGCTGATGGATAGAAAATTCTGTATGTGTCAATGAGGTCTAGTCGGTTAATTGTGGCAGTAAGATCTTCTGAGTCTTTATTGAGCCTTTTTCTAGACCATCTGTCCAATACTGAGAGTGGAGTGTTGAAGTCTCCCAGTATTATTGTGGAGTGATCTACCTTGTTTTGAGTATAGTCAGTGTTTCTTTCATGTATTTAGATGCTCTAGTATTGGGTGCATAAATATTTAATATGGTTAAGTCCTGCTTGTGTATTGAACCTTTCAGCGATAGTGTCCATCCTTGTCTACGATGGTGGATTTTATATTAAAATCTATTTTCTCTGAGATTAGTATTGCTTTTCTTTGTGTATTGTTAGCTTGATATATATTCTTCCATCCTTTAGTTTTCAGTTTGTTCATATCTTTAAGCAGCATATAGAAGGGTTGTGTCTTTTGGTCCAAGATGCGACTCGTCTCTTTACTGCAATGTTCAGTCCATTCACATTCAATGTAATTCTTGATAGGTATGTGTTTAGTGCTGTCATTATGGTATGTTTATTTCTGTGTTTATGTTTTCTCTGTTGTTCTTATTATTCTGTTTTGGAACATTCTTCTTTATGAGTTGATGTTTTCACCTTTTTCAGTGTTGGTTTTATCGTTGTTGAGACTCCTATGTTACATTTCTTGATTTGATACATTGCACCTTTATTGTGCTTTGCGGCTGCCCCTGTGATCCCCCTTAAAAATTTACATTTAAACTCAATTTTGACTACTACAAGACTTACTAACTTCCTCTCCATCTGGAAGGACTATAACGACTGTAGTACATTCCTCTTTTTAATACGATGACACCATAGTTTTCATAATATAATCACCAGATCACTTCTTTTAATTTTACAGCTTTGATTGACTTTGGAGCCTTCCCTAACTGAGTAGGTTTCTGGAGGATGTGTCCTGTGTTTCCTCTTAAAATATAAAATTAATGGCTTTGTGCTTCTAAGCTTAGAATTTATTTCAGTATTCCTTGTAGCTTTGGTTAGGTTTTTACAAAGTCTGTGACTTTCGGCTAATGTCTTGATTTCATTTTCATATTTGAAAGATAGTTTTGCAGGATGTGTAATTCTTGGTTGGAAGTTCTTCTCCTTCAAGGCTTTGAATATGTCATCCCATTGTCTCCATGCCAGCATTGTTTTTGCTGAGACATCAGACTAAAGCCTATAGGGTTTCCCTCTGAATGTTAGCTTTGCTTTGAGGCTTGCTGCCTTTAAGAGTTTCTACTTGTGTTTCATTTTGTTAAGCTTGATGATAATATGTCTTGGAGTCTTTCTTTTGACATCTATGTTGAGTGGCATTTGATATGCATCTTGGATATCTATATTCTCTTCTTTCATAGTTTCTGGGAAGTTTTGTGACAGCAGCTCAGCCACTATACTCTGTGTTCTCAGGTAACTCACCCTGTTCAGGAACTCCAGTTAATCATAGCTTGTTCCTGTTAATAGAGTCCTACATGCTTCTTAATACTTCCTCATTTTTCTTAATTTTTTTTTTTCTGATTTCTCCTCACTGATGCTGGAGTCAGTAGCTCTGTCTTCAAAATCAGAAAGTCTATTTTCGATTTGTTCCATTCTGTTTTCTTGGCTTTGAACTGAGGTTTCTATCTCTTTGATTTTGTTCTTGATCTGTTGAATTGCAGAGTACTAGTGTTCCATCAGATCAGACAACTTGCTTAATTTTTCATTTTGCTCTGCTGCATTTTATATAAGGTCTAGGAGGATTCTATATATAATCCCTTTGTACTCCCATTCCAATAGTTTCAGAAAGGTTTCTTCATCTGGGAAGTTCTTTGGATCTTTCTTTTGTAGGTCTTCTGAAGTGATAGGTCTATTCTTCCTAATGGTCTCATCCAAAGTTTGTTGCTTTTTGGGCATCTGGAGGTTGTTTTGTTTCTCTGGTGTTACTTTAATAGGATCTGTCCAAAAAGGAAGTTGATCACCAGACATCTCTATGTATTCCAGTGACTCAGCTCAGTGGAATCTCTTAGCAGACTCCACCTCCTGATTGGCTAAGACACAGCCCCACTTACAGAGTCACTGGAAAGCCATCAGCTGACTCTATACTGTGAGACAGTTGAGGCTGGAAAAGAAGCTGTCTGGTTGCACTGCAGTTATTTCTCTATTGGAAGGTAAAAGGTATCTGACAGCTTCTGAAATTAGTCATGCTTTCAGGTGTGCAAACCCCTCTTCCCAGCTAGCAAAATAAGCACCTCTATATCAAAGACAGCTTTACTGCTGGAAAAGTGCTCTCTGGGCAGGCACTGCCTCCCAGCCTGGGAATTAGGTCCAGCTGAGGCCTCTGTATAGGAAACTCTACCTCCCAGTGAATCAGGATGGTGTCCCCCACAAGCTCCCCTAGCCACCTCAGAAAAGGCCATTCTATGGCGGAGATTCAGAGATTCTAAGAGAGAGAGGTGCCAAGTGGCACAAATTCCAAGGCCAGGCTCTCAAAGTGTGGCAACTCTGCTCACCAATCTCATCGGCAGTGCATCTGAGACTTGCTGCCAGTCACCTCAGCCCCTCCCATCAGCTAAGACAGAGAAAAAAAATTAAAATGGCAACTTACCTTCAGTCAGCAAGAGCTAGGGCTCAACCAGAGGGGGGTCAGCAAAAGAGAAGAGGATTCAAGCTCAGTGGTATGTAGACCAAATATACAGCCCTATGCCATGTCCTAGGGCTCACTAGGTGTCCAGAAGCCTCCATTTAATTATCAGTTCAGGTCTTGGTTTCCAGAGGGATTTAGGGAGATGTGTGTTTAGTCCACCATCTTGACCCCCGTAGACTTTCTTAGGAGTGCCTGGAAGATTCAAACAGCTGACATTTTAATTAGCAGATATAGCTCTTAACTGCTATGCCACTAGGGTTTCCTGTAGGCTCATTGTCTGGCTTTAATAGTTGATTTTCAAGCTTACTGATTTGTTTTGTAATTGGAACACACACACACACAGTAGAAACTTGGACAAATATAAAACTATGAAAGTATTATTAAAAGTCAGAACAATTTCAGCATACATTTGGAATACTACTTAACAGATTTGTGTATTCTTTTCCAATCTTTTTTCCTAGGCACACATTTACTTTTTCAATCAAATTAGGATTATGATAAATACAGTTTAAATTTCTGCTTTCATGAATCATAATGGCCATTTCCCTGTTTATTGTTTTTTAAAACATTGAGATGGCTATACTATGCATGTATCTGTTCATTTCACATACAAAGACTGCCAATTAAGTTTGTGACTTCATCCTAGAAAAAAATGCTACATACCTCATTGCTGAATATCATTAAGGTCACCTTCAAAGTACTCCCCTTGGGAAGCTGTGCACCCATGCCAGTGACTAATCAACTCTTCAAAGCAATTTTGGAACTCTTTTTCTGGAATGGCCATTAGAGTTGTCATCATATTACCCTTGATCCTGAATGTCATCCAAATGTTTTCCTTTCAATATTTCCTTTATCTCCAGGTAAAGAAAAAAGTCATTGGTAATCAGATTGGGTGAGTAGAGTGTTCCAATACAGTTATTTGTTTACTGGTTAAAAACTCCCTCACAGACAACTACACAATTAAGTTCACAAACTTGCAGCCATGCCACTGTGTGCAATGGCCATTCCACAAAGAGTTCCAAAATTGTGTTGAAGTGTGGACTAGGTGCTGGCATCAATGCGTAGCTTCCCAAAGGGAGTACTTCGAAGGTAACACTAATGATGTTCAGCATGATTACATTCACGGACTAAATTGTCAGACCTCGTATTTCTGAGTGCCAGCAATGGCTCAGCCTTGTGTTAGGTCCTGGGGGGTGGAGAGGGGTGTGGTGAGAAGCAAACAGGGCCCTGCCTTCAAAGACTTCACCCTCATTTCATAATACATGAGCATCTAACTAGACCTATGTTCTTAATTTACCATTTCAGTACCTATCTTCTATGTGTTAGCTCTATGACACTAGGTTGTATTGTGCTGCCCTGAATATCTTTGCACAGTTTTTTTACCTCACTGCTGGTACAGCTACAGGAGAAGTTCCTAGAAGGGATATTATTGAATTTAAATTTAAAACACTTTAAAGCATTGTAATATGTATGGTTAATTTTCTCCCAGAGAGTGCCAAAAAGATATGTGTTAAAAAAAAAAAAAAGATACGTGTGTGGGGAACGATTTGTAACCTTTGCTAATTCTCATGTTGTAAATACTCCTATCAAGGCTAATGTAAAGCTACGAGTGTATATTGACCAGTCTACAAAATCCCCAGAATTCCAAAAGTTGGCTCTGTGAGTTGGCTGCTGCAGACTGCTCAATGTATTCATGTTGATGTGCAGAGCTGGGATTTGTTTTGGGTGTTTGCTTGGCTATCCTGTGGCTGTACAACACTTCTTTTTTTTAAGAAAAATCCATTCTCCTGCTGGCATGTGCCTAGACTGTCTCCAGTTTTCACTGTGATGAAGCAGTGCTACAGTCAACACCCTTCTTCATGTCCCCTGTGCTTGTGTGCGGAACCTCTTGGGTCCTTGGGATGATGTTCACCAGACTTCCCCAAGAAGCACAGACTGCTCTCCAAAGCAGCTAAGTCCATCCGTCCCTCAATGCTGGGACATGTGAGATCCCATTGCCCTACTTAGTGCTGTTAGACAGGATGATTTTTGTTGTCCCTCATCCTGAGATCCTTTAACTACTCATCTGTAACTCTCTACAGGTTTAGGGTTTCATTTTTTTTTTTTTTTAAGTGTGATTGCATGGAAGTCTGCAATCCAATTTAAATTTGCATGCCTGCCTATTTGCAGCTCCCTCTGCTCTCCTTGCCTGGTGACAGCATACTCCTCCTTTCCTTTCTATACATGTCATAACCTCTTTCCACTCCTCTCTAGTAAGATGCCAGTAGGAGGGCATCCTATAGATTCATGGAACCATACAGTGCATACATGATATGGTCACTCTGTGTCCTTGAGTCCAGTCCACTTCTGTCCGAACAGTTGACCTCAGTAATGATTTATGATCAGGGGCAACATCAGGTCTAAGGGCCATGCTCCCAGGGGAACCCCTAGGCCTATGGACCATCAATTGCAGTCTTTTTGTGCAATTCTTAGAGTGCACCCTCTTTTTTTTCTTTCACTGGGACTGAACATTGTGAGCCCAATAGGGTTTCATTTTTTTACATCTCATTCTGGAATTCACCTGGGTCGCTCTAGTTGATGGTAATGAAAGCTACACTTATTTGAGAGAAGTTGAGTAATTTCAATTTGGAGATTTTGAAACAGAAGCCAAGATGTGTGTAAGATTGTATTGGTTTCTATTGTATTAGGCTATGAGCAAGAAAGAACCACAGTAATGAGTGGTTTAAACAAGTGCAGTGGATATTTATTTCAAGCAGAAAGAAGCCCAGGTCTACAAAGCAGACACAGATGCCATCCTGACCCAGGTTTCTTCCTTGCTGTCCTTAGCCCATAGGCCCTGCCATGTTCATCCATCATCTCATGGTTGCAATACAGCTGCTGAAGCTCTAGGCTTCACAGCAACACTTGGGGCAAGAAGCAGCTGTGCTGAAATCAGGAAAACAAGACCTTTTACATAAATCCCTAGATGCTTTCTGTCAGGGTCTCATTAATTAGTCCTGTGTCACAAAACCACTCCATGTGAGGGGCAAATATTTTTACTGGGAAATGTTTTCCCTCATCCTCTAAATAAAAGTGGCATGGAAAAGGGAGGCAAGGGGGCTGGAAAAGGGGGAGAAGGGATATCAATATTGGCCACAGGAATTATTTGGACAGTAGGTTTTACAGATGTTACTTTTTTCATCATTAGATCAGACATGGTGAAAGTTCTGAACTCATTCAGAAATGACTACCATTCAAAAAAAGAAAACCTTTTAGAACCTAGTTTCCACTTTTCATGATAGCTGTTTTGTTCATTCAACATTGCCCATTAGTCTGGGATTCACTACCCTTGTTCCTTTTTACTCATTCACCAAGAATTTTAAAAGTTAGAGTTGACATGTATTTAACTAGGTACAGGCTAGGTTATGATGGGTTTCCCAGGCATGCCTCACTCCATAAAAATGCAGAATATTTTATAAGTACAGGCTGCTGAGCATGGGAGAGAAACCAACAGGCCTCAAAAAAATTCTCATCTTTTTTTTTTTTTAACTTTGTGTTTCTGAGACAAGCCTCTCTCAATGCCTCATACAATTAATGCTATTCATGAATACTTTTTTCCAAAAGTCAGAGACTCTGAGTAGTATGTGTGGGTGGGACCCAGCAAGGTGTGGTGCCTTAGAGACCATAACCTAAAGGTGAGTCATGGGGCCACCATCAATTCAACAGGAAAAAGGACATTTGAACATGAAAGTAGGACATATGCCAGATTCCACAGCAATTAGACCTCTCCATTAAAGAAGCATCCAGTTTGGGAGCTTGAAGGTAGAATAAGTAAGACAATTTGCAAGAGGTCTCACAAAAAAGCATGCAAACCCTCACTGACTAGTGATTAACTACTAAGTCCTATAAAGCAAGCCTGCAGTGTGGGATGTAACCATGGATCTGCTTCCTTGGAATACCTCTTCATGGGTGCAGCACTCACAGAGTCAACATCAGGACATAAAGATAGTGGTGAACCTGAGTGTCCCACTGTCACCTTGTAGCACTCACTGACTGCTGCTCTAATGTCATACTTTCCACCAGTATAGAAGTCAGCTGCCACTAGATGTTTCATGGAGCATTTGTATTACCCTGTGGAAGGATTTCATTTCTGATGTTGTTAGATTCTAAGCTTGAAACAAGAATACAGTGTACAAGCATGCTGTCTGCTCTGTCGTGTAAGATTTTTAGTAAGAAGACAACACCGTTGTGCATTGTTCGGTAGTCACAGGGCAGTGGAGATCAAGGAACCAAACCTGAAGCTGACCATCCTTCTTCTTCTCGCTGCTTCACTACCTTATGGGACCAAACCCCAAAGGAAACTCGTTACTGTCAAGTCAATTCTGACTTTCAGTGACCCTGTAGTAACTGTGAAGGGATATTCAGTTTTGGCGGTATAGTGGTTAAGTGCTATGTCTAGTAACCAAAAGGTTTGTATTTCAAATCTGCCAGATGTTTCTTAGAAACTCTATGGGGGCAGTTCTACTCTCTTTTGTAGGGTTGCTATGAATCGGCATCAACTCAACAGCAGTACATTTGGTTTGGTTTTGGCCTTCTTTTATTTTTATGAGAAGTATTTTCTTTCCAATATGTAACTGAAACATCTTCTACACTGCAATTTTCCTTATGCATTAGGACATACCCTGACTCTGGCACTGTGTAGCCCTGAGTGAATTTCTCTACCTCTCTACATCTTCATTTCTTTTTTAAAAATTTTTTTTATCATGTCTTAGATGAAAGTTTACAGAACAAACTGCCAAGGCCAAGTGCTGTCGAGTCTAATTAGCATACATATTATTTTAAAGCAATAGTTATCAACTCTACAACAGGTCAACATTCTCCCATCTCAACCTTGGGTTCTCTAGTCCCAGCTTTCCTGTCCCCTCCTGCCTTCTTGTCCTTGCCCCTGGGCTGGCATGCCTCATTAGTCTTTTTTTTTTTTTTTTTTTTTTGGTGGGCCTGCCCAGTCTCTGGCTGAAGGGTGAACCTCAGGAGTGACTTCATTACTAAGCTGAAAGGATGTTTACAGGATGTACCCTCAGTGTTTCTCTAGTATCTGTCAGGCCAGAAAGTCTGGTCTTTCTCTCAGAGTTAGAATTTTGTTCTACATTTTTCTCCTGGTTTATCTGGGACCTCTCATTGGGATCCCTGTCAGAGAAGTCAGTGATGGTAGCTGGGAACCATCTAGTACCGGACCCAGTCTGCTGGAGACCATTGTAGATGTGGTCCATTAGTCCTTTGGATTTATCTTGCCCTCATGTCTTTAGTTTTTGTCTTTCTTTCTTGCTCCTGAAGGGGCAGGATTAGTAGAGTATCCTAGATTGTTTGCTCACAGGCTTTTAAGACCCCAGATGCTACTCACAGAAGTAGGATGTAGAACATTTTCTTTAAAAATGATGTTATGCCCAGTAAGCCTGATGTTGCCTGAGACCATGGTCCCCGCAGTCCTCATCCCAGCAATTCTGTCCCACAGCGGAGTTGGATGTGTCTATGGAACTTCCATGACCTTGCTTGTACAGGTTGTGTGGTCTTCCCCAGTACTGTGTACTGTATTACTCTTCACCAAAATTGTCACTTATCTATTGTCTGGTATTTTTCCATCCCCACCCCTCCCTTCCCTGTAACAGTCTAAGATTGTTTCTTTTTTTGTATAAACCTTTTCGTGAGTCTTTATAGTAGTGGTCTGGTAAAATATCCTTCTGTGATTGACTTAGTTTTTCAGCACAATACCCTCCGCTTTCCTCCATGTTGTGAGATGCTTCACGGATTCATCATTGTTCTTTATTGTTGCATGATACTCCATTGTGTGTATGTACTATAGTTTCTTTATCCATTCATTTGTTGATGGGCATCTGGGTTGTTTCTATTTTTTTGATGTTGTGAACAACGTTGCGGTGAACACGGGTGTGCATACACACACATAGATAGACGCATTAGTGCGATGACTCTAATCCCTAGGATGTATTCCTAGGAGTGGAATCCCTATTTCTTAATCTGCCAAGGTGGAGCCATGATACACCTGCTTCTGCTTCACTGAGACTGTGGTGAGGATGGAGTGAGAATATGGAAAAGTGCTTATTAGCACTCTGCCTGGTACTGGAGAAGAGTGAGGGTTACCCAGAATCATTGTACCCAGAAGAATTAGACAACATTAAACTGTTTCAGGAGATAGCATGTGATCAAGAAGTGAAGGTATTGAAGGCAGGAGTCCGAGCTGCACTGACAGCACTGTCAAAAAATAAGGCTCCAAGAACTGATAAAATCCCAACTGAGATGTTTCAGTAAGTAGACGCAACACTGGAAGTGCTCATTTGTCTATGTTGAGACATTTAGATTTTCGCTACCTGGTAAACTGGCTGAAAGTGAGATCCACATTTGTGCCCATTCCAAAGAAAAGTGATCCAACAAAGTACAGAAATTACTGAACATCATCATTAATATCACTTGTGAGTAAAATTTTACAGATATCTGAAAAATGGTTGCTGCAGTGCATCCACTGGAAACTGCCAGAAATTTAAGCCAGATTCAGAAGAGGAAGTGGAACAAGGGCTATCATTGCTGATGTCAGATGGATCTTGACTGAAAGCAGAGACTACCAGAAAGATGTTTATCTTCATTGACTACGCAAAGTCATTTGAACACAAATGATGGATGGCACTGTGAATGATGGGTTTTCCAGAATGCTTAATTGTGCTCTTGAGGAACCTGCGACGGCAGTTGGCTTGGCTTGGCTGAGTAATCTGTACACAGACTATGAGGTAGTCTTTGGAACAGAGCAAGAGGATACTGTATGATTTAGAAATCAAGAAAGGTGTGTGACAGTGTTGTATCATTTCACTGTATTTCTTCAAACAGTATGCTGTGCAAATAATACAATAAACTGGGCTTTATGGAGAAGAACATGGAGTCAAGACTGGAGGAAGACTTCAATGTCCAGATGACGCAACCTTGCTCTCTGAAAGTGAAATGGACTACAAGTACTTACTGATGAAGATCCAGGACTGCAGTCTTCCGTCTGAATTACACTTTAACATAAAGAAAAATTAAAAAAAACTCTAGCAGCTTGATGAATAAGCAACATCACAACAGACAAAAAAGACTGAAGTTGTCAAGGATTTCGTTTCACTTTAATCCACAATTAATGCTCATGGAAGCAACAGTCAAGAAATCAAATCACGTATTGCATTAGGCAAATCTGCGGCAAAAGACTACTTTGAAGTGTTAAAAAAAAAACAAAGACATCACCATCATGGATTGAATTGAGTCCCCCCAAAATGTATGCAGCAATTTGGCTAGGCCATGATTCTTGGTGTTGTGTGATGTTCTTCCACATGGCCAACTCTGCTTCTATGATGTTAATGTGGCAGAATGGGCTGTAGTTCTGTTGGTGGGACAGGACTCAATGTGTAAGATTGTTTTGTGCCTTGAGGCAGTCCTTTGGGATATAAAGGAGAGAAGCTAGCAGAGAGATTTGGGGGACCTCATACCACCAATAAACAATACTAGGGGTACAGCACATCCTTGGGGGCAGAGCACATCCTCAGTCCTTGCACTTGAGAAGCTCTCAGTCCAGGGGAACACTGAGGACAGAGACCTCCTCCAGAGTCAGCAGAGAAATCCTTCCTCTGGAGCTGACAACCTAAATTTGGACTTTTAGCCTACTGGACTGTGAGAAAAATAAAATTTCTGTTTTTTAAAGCCATCTACTCATGGTATTTCTGCTACAGCAGCACTAGATGACTAAAACAGCCACTTAGAGAACTAAGGTGCTCCTGACCCAAGTCCTGGAATTTGCAGTCAACTCATATGTATGCAGAAACTGGACAGTGAATATGGACGACCAAAGAGTAACTGCTGACTTTGAACTATGGTGTTGGTGAAGAATATGGAACATACTATGGACTGTGAAAACAATGAACAAATCTGTCTTGGAAGAAGCACAGCCATGGTGATCCTTATAAGTAAGGATAGTGAGAACTTCATCTCATGTACTTTGGACATGTTATCAAGAGGGACCAGAGCCTGGAGGAGGACATCGTGCTTGGTAGAAGGCCAGCAAAAGAGAAGAAGACTCTCAATGAGATGGAATGACACAGTGGTTTCAACAATGGCCTCAAACATAGCAACAATTGTAAGGATGGTCCAGGACCAGGTAATGTTCAGTTCTATTGTTCATAGTGTCACTATCAGTTGGAACTGACTAGATGGCACCTAACAACAACAACTGGTACTAGTGATGACCCAAAAGACAGATGGTATAATTACTGGGATTTTCTCCATTGGACCGCAAGTCCAAAGCTAAATGCAAACTGGCATGATTTGATCTGTAGCTTAATCTCACGCACACCATTTGAAGGCATAAAGTTTTAACACAAATAGTTTCCTCCTTGAGGCTGTGCACTGCTGACGTGTTTTTCTGTCTTTCCATGTGGATTTCAGGGCTGAAATGACTCTTATCCTCTTAGAGTTACTTTGAGATAAAATGTGGTAGTTTAATACCTGGCATATAGGGGATTCTCAGCAGATGTCAGTTCCTTCCTCTAGTGTCCCTCTAGTGCCATTTGCATTTATCTCTAGTAATACAATTATCTCTGACTATGGAGGTCTGGCTTTTCCCTAGGAACCCTGGTGGCATGATGGGTAAGTGCATGGTTGAACCAGCCAGCTGCCTGATCCAGCCAGCTGCTCTGTGGGAGAAAAGACCTGGCAATCTGCTCCAGTGAAGATCTACAGGTTAGGAAACCCTATGGGACAGGTCTATTCTGTCCTATAGAGTTGCTACAAGTTGAGATTGACTCAACAGCATACAACAATGACAACAGCTTTTTCCTTAGGACAGACACTAGGAGCAGCAGAGGACTGAGTCTGGGGACTGGGAGATCCTTCTCCAAGGCCCTGAGGCCAAGCACCCACCTTCTCTGGCTTGGAGCATGTCTCAAAAACTTCTACTAACACAACAAAGAGAGATGGTGGCTCTCTTCATTTCATATCATTTCACAGATACAGAAAATAATCCTAGAGAAGCACTCATTTCCAAAGGGAGAAAGGCACAGTGGGTAAGTTCAGATGGAGACCTTTGGTCATGGGTTTGGGTCTGGGTTCAGGCAGCACCTGAAGGCAGATTGGGGCCTGGCAGAACATGGAGTTGAGGTTCTAGGGCTTTTCCTCTGGTGACCTGAGCGTTGGCTTGATGTCATTATGGGAGTGAAGATGGAGAATTCCTCAGGTGAAGGTTCTCTTTGTCCACAGAGCATCTACTGCAGTCCGTTATGCTAGCTCTTTGGCTCTGACCATGGTGCTGAATCCTCCAATCTTAAAATTTCTTATTTAATGGTAGTAGATTCAAACTTAGGTGTGGGATGTACTATAAGGGTTAGAGGAAGAATGTATGTCCCTCTGTAATTCTACTAGGCACGTATTCATATAAGCTACAGAGTTTAATGCCCTCCAGGAGCTCCACTTAACTTAGAGGAGAATTTCTGACTAACAGTCATAGATTAGGATGCTTCTGATTCCTGAATCCTATCTGAATGTGCAATCTGAGGCCACAGTAGGATTTCAAATGGTCAGAAAACAAACTGTCTCCAAAGTAAACTAAATTCAGGCTGATCACGGTATGTTTTTTTCTCCATTTCTGGAGATGAATGCAAGATGTGTCCTGAGACCCTGACCGCAGAGGTCTTTGGCTTCTTGGGGGGGAGAAAGGGAGGGACTGTGACCTCAGTGCAAGCTGTTTCACTTCTGACACCCAGTAAATTTGTGTTCACATAAAGCTTTATGACAGGCTTGTCCTCCAGCCTCTACAGACAGAATTTGTAGGAAACAGTACTTTTTCACATCAGTTCCATGTGGACTGCCTCATCATTGTAGGCATATGGTAGGAGTAAGGACACTGGCATCAGAAACTCGCAGGCCATCAGGTGAGAGAAAAGTGCTCTAATGCAAAGCAGCATGGGTTGTGGGCTTTAACAGAGACACCACATGGCAGAGGAATAGACAAGCCAGAGATCCATTCCAATGTGGAACCTAGCTGACAGCTCCTAGGAATCCCACACTCCGCTCTCAACCTTGCACTCTTTTCCCTTTCTAGCTAAAAACCTACTGCTGTTGAGCTGATTCTGACTCATAGCAGCCCTATAGGACAGAGTAGAACTGCCTCATAGGGGCTCCAAGTCTGTAATCTTTAAGGAAGCAGCCTGTCACATCCTTATCCTGTGAAGTGGGACTGGGAGGTTCAAACCACCAGTTTTTCACTTAGCAACCAAGTGCTTAATCATTGTGGACAGGGTTCCTTTCATTCTGGGCTAGGGACACACATATCTGAAGTGATGAAATCTGCTCAACGGTTAAGTCTATTTTTAGAGGCAAATTCCATTTTGCTGAGATCCTGGTCATGAATCTTGGGGCTTCTGCTTGCTGGGAGCTTGAGTGGCTTGTTTTGCACCTTCAACCAGTACAAACCAGTGAGAAGTTAGTCCCAGGCAGGTCAGGGCAGATTGCATGTCGTCTGTTGCATAGACATGAACTCCAGCTCCACCAGCTGCATGCACACACAGGAGGTATGCATCTGGGGGACAGGAAGGCATTTGCGTAGGAGGGACCAGCCAGGTACTGATTTTTCCTCTGGCTGGCCTGGGGGGGTCACTGAGAAGCAATGGGATCAGAGGGTCTTTTGTCGAACTTCATGTGACATTATCATCTTGGTCTAGGAGAAAAGTACGGTTTTTCACAGCCTGAGAAGATGATACATGCAATCACGTTAACTGCTTAAACCGATGTCTTGAGGTGAGAACGGCCCAGAGCCCAGCTCTGGGGAAGCTCTGGAGGAACCCGTCAGTGCCTCAGTGGTTCCTGGAACACTGTAAGTACTTACTGTATGTGTCTGCAACTCTATTATTGCTGTGACTCTAGAGGAACAAGGGATGGACACTTCCAGACGACGAAGTAGAACTCTGTAATTGTGAGTTCTGGTCCTCTGGGACACACTGATACCTCAGCAGTCCACAGTCCTCAAGTGACGTGATGCTACTGTGAGCAGAGGCATGAGCCCAGAGAGCGCTCCGTCAGTGACCCAGAACCAAGCCAGCTTCACTAACCACATCTTCTCCAGATTAAAGATGGCCAACGTATACGTCCACAATCCTTCTTTCTCTTTACAGATCTCCCCACTTGTACTTTCAAGAGATCTCAAAGAAGTTTTGCCATTAATCTAATGTCTTATCAGGGAAAACAAGGTTAGCAGTTTCTCATGTCTAGTTAGTATGGAAGCAGGATCCTTTCCAAGGACATTTCAAAGTCATCCACAGGTAGGGTCCACCCGAGAATCTCGTATCTGTAGATTGTTTTGTTACTGAGACTCTGTTAATCTCATGTTTTTCACTGCCTCTCTCAAACTCTCTCTCATTCAGTTCTCTAATGTATTTTTTGGCATATGCAGGAAGCCCATATGAACCGGGATTAGAACATGGGTCTGTGTACAAGCCATATCTCATGCTGTTGTCCTGGTTCTCCTCCCTGCCCTTGACCTTCCTGTCTGGCCCATTCAATCACAGGAAGGAAGTCTGAAGGGAGAGGCAACTGTTTGCATGGAGCAAAAATGCCTCTCTGGGAGATCACCCAAGGGCTTTGCTTGTCTCAAGACCAGTTCTAACAGCTAAGAAGGCTGGCGCCCAACTGGCACATTCCAATACCTTTGTCCTGTCACCTCCTGTCACATCAAGCCTTTGGCACAACATTGGCTACTGAACCCTTGCCAGGCCTGCCCCATCTTCTGCCCAACCCAAGGCAGGTGATGTCCAACATGTTCAGGACTGATGCTGATTGGTACAGGGCCATAATTTCATGGACACCCTTTTTCCATGGAGACAGAATTTGTAGTGGTAGAAACACCCGTCAACCTTTCAGTCTTCGTCTCCCTCAGCTTTCTCCTATGACTTTGATGATCAAGCTCTCTGTCCACCTACAGACCTTTCTTCACCTCCAGGGAGGAAGCATACCCTACCTAAAGCCTCTATTATCTTCTCTGGCTTCAGCAAGTGCTAATCCCCAGACAACAAGTCTGCACAGTTTGACCCCCTACTTTCTGACCGCACCCACATTCCAGGGCAGTGCCCGCTGACTCCCTCCTCAGGCAGAAACCCATTGTTTCCCTGCAGTGGGCAGGGATGCCCATTCAGCACCACAGTCTTCTGGGTGGCTGTTGAACAGTTGGAAAAAGTTTTTTCCTTGGCCTTTATAAGAGAAAGAAGAGCAATGGGAGTGGGGTATGGAGCTCACAACTTCTCTAGAAGACCACGGGAATTAAAAACCACTGCCCCAAACCCTTTAGCCAACTAACTAAGCAGGATTTCATCAGGGTTCTAAGACCCATTGTAGGAATGATTGAAGACCACTGTGATGCGTGGTGGTTGTACCCATATGCAACACAGCAGAGAAGGTTCTAGAGCTTCTTTCCAGCCCTCATTGACCCACTGTGTAAGTCCCGAGTAAAGGGTTCCCCCTTCTGATCCTCTTGGTCTGTTCAGCCCCTTCTCATTAACCTTGGCCTAGACAGAACCAAGAACAAAGGGCCACACTGCTTCATGCAACGTGATCCATGTTTTGCAGGAAGATACAGCAAAATCAAACTTCAAGTTTTGGAAGGTGTTACCTACTTCTTGAAGCAGATTTACTTTCTTCTTTTTAATTTAGCCCTTCTTTGAGGGTAGTTTCCACCCCCCAAGCATACAGCAAATGGCAGTGGAGAGAAACTATGAACTGACTGACAAGTGGCGTGGTAGGCTAGAAGGAAAATTGGCCATAGACACTGACACAGAGAAGATTTCATATGTGAACTCTGTGGGTAAGAACTGAGGGTATGCATCTTGTGTGGTCTTTTCCTGCTTCCTTTATGCAAGGATCTCACAGCCTAGTGATAAGGCTGGTGAAATAAGAGACAGAGAACAACGTGTAGAGAGTCCTTGGTTCTAAGGACCCACAGAGAAGAAAGCTACTAGCAGAGCTTCCAGCTTCCTAGACAAGCAAACACGGGAGCTAGGGGTGGTGTTCCCAGGCCAAAGAGGAAGAGGAAGGGGGAATTCTGGGCAGAGGAAGCAGAAGCCACAAAGCCAACTAACAAAATAAGACTTCATGAAGGTCCTAAGCCCCATTCTAGGAGCGACTGAAGCCCACAGAGGCTGGAGACGAGAAAGCCCTTGGAGTGACCACAGCAGCAAGCAACAGGGTGAAGGCAGTGAAGGCTGTCAGAATGGTATGTCTAGAGAAGACAGTCATTGCTGAGGCAGGCAGGGATCACGAGGGGTCCTGTATGCAGCATAGAAGCATTGAGAATTCGTCCAAAAATACAGCAAGCCTTTGAAGGAACACGGTCCCATGTGTGCTTTGAAAGATAATTGGTGGTTGCACAGAGGCTGGAGGAGAGGTGAGTGGTGGGGCAGGCAGGCCACCTTGGGGTCTGAAGAGGCTGCAGAGAAAGGGCTGGATCTGGAAGACAAGTTCAAGGGTAAGAGCAGCCAGATTGGGTGAGGGTGGACCCAGTGAGAGATCAAGGAGGAGTTCTGGTCATGCAGTCCCAAGGTGTTCAGCTTTAACCACGGAATAGAGTGGGAAGAACTAGTTTTGGAGGAAAGGTAGCCTTTGGCCTATTAAATTGAGACAGGTTTACGGCAGCTGGTGTAAGTAGTTAAAAGCGAATTGCTGTTGGTGACCCCATGTGTGTTCAGTCAGAGTAGGGCTGTGCTCCATAGGGTTTTCGATGGCTGATTTTCTAGAAGTAGAGCACCAAGTCTTTCTTCTGAGGTCACTCTGGCAGGACTCAAACCTCCAAACTTTCAAGTTAGCAGCTCAGTACGCTATTGTTTATACCACCTAGGGATGCCAGCTATCTAGTAGCCACTGAAGATATGGAAATACAGAGTTCTGGGAGTATGCGGAAGGCTAGAGGTCTAGTTTGGGGGAATAAGTACACAGGAGATATATTTAGAGCTGGAGGAGTAGATGAGATTACTCAGGGAAAACAAGGGAGCAGAGAAGAAAGTTGAAGTCAGAATTTGGAGGGGTGGATAACCATAGGACAGAAAAATTGGCACAGGATTTGCAGGATGGATACAATGTTTGGGCTACACATTCCAAGTCTTAGACTTGAGCTGAAAATGACTTTCTCAGTCAAATCACAAAGAACGGTGCCAAATGGTAGGAAGGGAGTGTCAGGAGGGTAGAAAAGGTACAAACAAGTACACTTCAACAGAGCACATATTACCTCTCGATTGTTAGGCCACAGATTCTTCCAGGCCAGAGAGAAAACATGAAGCGAGGTGTCTGGAATCTCAGCAATCAACCTTCTGTTCCCTGGATCCCACTTCTGGTGCAAAGCCGTGGTAGCAGGCTGACCTTCGTGCTAAATCTCTCCTTGCAGGCAGGGGTAGCATTTACGATCCTGGGAGGCTGAGTGGCTGAGACAGTCCTACTTAAACTGCGCTCCCCTTTTTTAACTTGCTTAGATCTAGAAAACTCAGCATTGTTTTCAACAGAACACTTTCATCACCTTTACAGGAAGAAGGCATAACTTATGACAAGAATCTCAGTATGACTTCCTGCTTCCTTCACCTTGCTTCCTAAACAGAAATGTGTAGACAGAGATTACTTTGTCCCTCTGTGCCATTTTTCCTGGTGTACCTCCTTAGCTTTGACTTCTGGCCCACTTGAGCCTGCTACTGCCTTTTAAGAAAATGGTTTGTTTAGCCATAGCGTGAGCTCCACGACCAGGCAGGAGAGTGAGTGTCCACTGATGAGGTCACGCACGCTTCTTCTTAATAAACTTGACACTTTTGCTGCTCCTTTCAAATCATCTGACTGCTTTTTACCCTTTTTCTTCTAGATATCTATCACCCAAACAAAAATCCCCACAAATTCTGTGGAATTTCTCTAAAAATGCAACCATTAGCAATACGCTACCCCCCCAAACAAACAAAAAACCCACTGCTATTGAGTCGATTCTGACTCATAGCAACCCTGCAAGTCAGAGTAGAACGGCCCATAGAGCTTCCAAGGAGCACCTGGCAGTTAGCAGACATAGCATTTAACCACTATGCCACCAGGGTTTCTCACATGCTAACAGTTAGCCATTCATTAATAATACAATCATACACAGAGTTTAGAGTGAAAAACTCAAAAACTGAAAGGAGAAAAACCAGCTTGGTAATTCAGCTTTGTATTTCTGCTTCTCATGACAAAGATCGGCAATATGTTTCCTCCGGCAGTTGGCTGCATGGTGCACTTCCCCAATCATTATAACCGATTTCAGATGGTGCTAGAAAATTATATTGACTCTGAACACCAAAAGAAATCAGTCATCCTCTAAGGGGTCACAGGAAGACGTGAGGACGGGGAGGGGCCAGACATGAATAAATCCGTCATTCACTTGACCTTTAACCCTGCAGAGTGGAGTCAGCGTTACAGGACAGGTGCTACAGAACTATTATTATACAAACAAATACGAAGTTCTGAGAACGGAACATGCCCACATGCCACGTGTAACACGTAACACCACTATTGGCAGGGGTCAGGAATGGCCCAGCTACCATGTGAGTTGTCACAGCCGTCTTGTCTTTGCTTTCAAATACTTCAGGACCCGCTCTCTTGCCGTTGGAAGCGCAGGTGGTCTTCCCCAAGAACACTGATTTCAAATGGTGCTAGACAATCACTATTTAAATCTAAACCACCATATGAAACCAGCTTCCTGAAGAAGCTTTATGATCTTTTTTTTTTTCTTCAGATTTTTCTCTTAAAATAGACTCAAGGCAACCTGCCAGCCAGCCAAGTGCTGTCGAGTCATTCAAGGCAACCTAGAAAGAAAAAAATTGACACCTGGTGTGGGTTATTGACTTTGTGGTTTCAAGTGAACTTTAGCAAATGTCTCTGTCTTGTAGGGTCGCTGTGAGTCTGAATCGATTCAATGTCACTATGTTAGCAATTTCCATAAAGTCACCATATCTGTGGGCAGAGAGAGGTGACTGTGATTCTCCTTTTCCTTCAGTTGCTCAGACATAAGGTGCAGTTACATCATTTTGAGGCCATGCACCCACCCATTTACTCCTGGGTCAATCAGAGGAAATCTTTTCCTTGAGTAAGGGAGCAAGGGCTGAAGCCCAAGTTCACCCAGGTTAAGGACAATGAGAGAACAGTGTGCAGAGCCTTATGACGTAAGATGCACAGCACACCGCCGTTGAGTCCCACTCATGTGACCCTAGAGGTCAGAGCAGAACTGCCTCGTAGAGTTTCCAAGGAGCGCTTGGCAGATTTGAACTGCTAACCTTTTGGTTAGAGGACATAACACTTAACCCACTACACCACCAGGGTTTCCACATATTACACGTAGATAACACAAAAACCAAACCAAATCCATTGCCATTGAGTTAGTTCCAGCTCATAGCAACCCGACAGAGAATACTGGTGAAGCCAAACTGGTATGAACTTAGATGTTTTGTTCAACTTTTGTGCAGGGCTTTGGGGCCAGAGCAGAACAAATCTACAGAGCAGAAGCATACACTTTCTTAAACCCCATACTTTCACTCTAAGATAATTTTGATTCAAGGGATAACTGTACTTTGAGTCCAAGGAAGACAATAGATAACTTAGAGGTAAATACATTGATGTTCATATGATCCTGATGTGTTTTTCCAGAGTGGAATTCCCAGATCTCATGTCTAAGTTGGGGATTTTTGTTACCTTTTTATTTAAGAGTCTCCTCCCTGTTACTGTAAAGTTAAAGGCTTTGTGCCTCTTTGTTTTCTTTGGAAAATTATTTTTTGCCACTGTTCCCCTTTCCCTTCCACGACAGTTCTTGACATCACTCTACTAGGTGGCCTGATATCATTCCCTTTAATGTTCTAGGAATCCCAGAAGATAATGTACCAGGCTGCCTAACTAGAGAGATGAACATTTTTAAAAACTGTCACTACAAACAATTTCAGACATGCACAAAAGTTGAACAAAACATCTAAGTTCATATCACCTAAACCCTACTATTTCTTCAGTTTGGCTTCACCAATATTCTCTGTAGGGTTGCTATGAGCTGGGACTAACTCAGTGACAATAGTTTGGTGTGGTTTTTGTGTTATCTACATGTAATATGTGGAAACCCTGGTGGTGTAGTCGGTTAAGTGTTATGTCCTCTAACCAAAAGGTTAGCAGTTCAAATCTGCCAAGCGCTCCTTGGAAACTCTATGAGGCAGTTCTACTCTTTCCTCTAGGGTCACATGAGTCAGACTGGACGGCAGTAGGTTTTATGTAATACGTAGGTACATATTCTTGCTCAATCGTCTGAAAGTAAACTGAAAATTATCCAGGTACTCTGCTGCGAAATATTTGAGCATGGATGGTCTAAAAGTGGAGACTGTTCTTCCATATAAACACAATACTGTACAGTACCTGAGAAAATCAACAATCATTCCTCTGTGCACCTAATAGCCAGTCAATATTCAGCTTTTCCCACTGTCTCCAAAAAGCATCTTTTACAGTTTTCTTGTTTGTGTTTCAAGGTTCATGGACTAAGACTCTTGGTCTGTTTTCATCTAAAACACCCCCACCAACCTAGCTCTGGCATTCGCTTACCCTGCACTCTTGCTTAAATCAAACCACTGCCCTTTAGTTGCCCCTCTTGCCTTTCCTCACACATCACTATGAGATCTCACTGTACACTGGGGCCACAATGGCCCGTTGCCAGGTGTCCATGGCTGGCCATCTCCAGGGGCTTCAGCAGGATGCTAACAAGTCAGGAGGCACAGGCCACTCAGCTTGAGCATCACCAGCACTCTTACCCCTCAAGGTGTGGCCAGTGGCCGCTTCCTATGCAGATCTCAGCAGAAACTCATGTGCCAGGAGGAGGAAGCATCCGAAGCCAGTGCTCCCTGTGGCTGGGTGAGGGTGTTCACCCATGAAAGAAGGCAACCAGAGACTCAGGTGTGCAGTGACCATTCCATCCGAGGGACAGTAGCTCACTGGCTGCAAAGCAAGGCACACACTTGGTGAACAGATAGGCAGTTAAAGATGGTGAAACTCCAACCAAATCCACTGCCGATGCGAGTTGATTCTGACTAAAGGACTAAGTAGAACTCAGTCCCCGAGGGTTTTTACAAGGCTGTAAATCTTTATGGAAGCACAGTGCCACATCTTTCTCTTGCCAAGTGGCTGGTGATTGTGGACTGCCAAGCTTCTGGTCCGTAGCCGACTGCTTTAACCACTACACCACAAAGGTTCCCTCAAAGACATCAACAGGATAACGAAAGTAGGCATACACACCCAGTATGGTCATTCTGAAAAAGGGCTGGATGGAAGACTTGCTCACGTTCTCAAACACCGTTGTCCCTCGTCTTGTGGTCAGCCAGCTGCTCCACTGCGCCCTTCTGTGACTCAAGGACATTAGGAGCTTCTACATGATTCTCAGTCCAAAGATCCCAAATCCAGCAAGGAGGTCTACTTATTTATTTTTCTACAAATGACAAGACCCAGCTTTTACCTACTGCTACTCAGAAATGTTTTCAGATAATTGGCCCTTTAGTTACAAGCAGAAAAGAAAAAAGCTTGTCATTCATGCCTGATACAATCTTATATATGAGGTCTGACAACTAGGTTGATGAACTCTTTCTAGAAACAGTACTACATACCTCACTGCTGAATATCCCTACGGTTACATGCGAAGTACTCCCCTTGGGAAGTTATGTACTGACTCCAGAGTGCTTAGTCTACCCTTCGAAGCAATTTTGGAACTCTTTTTCTGGAATGACTATATCAGAGCTGTCGTTGTATTACCCTTGATGTCCTGAATGTCATCCAAACGTCGTCCTTTCAAGATTTCCTTTATCTTCAGGAAAAGAAAATTCATTGAGGGCCAGATCAGATGCGTCAGGAGGGTGTTCCCACACACTTACTCGTTTACTGGCTAAAAGTTCCATCACAGACAACTATACAATTAAGTTCACAAACTTGCCACTGTACCATCTTGTACAGTGGCATTGTATGATGGCCACTCTAGAAAGTTCCAAAACTGCTTTGAAGGGTGGACTAGGTGCTGGAATCGGTTCATAGCTTCCCAAGGGGAGTACCTCGAAGGTAACTGTAGTGATATTTGGCAATAAGGTATGCATGCAGCACTTAGAACAACCAAATTCATGGATTTCATTGCTGGACCCTGTACCTTCCCTGCCTTTTTAAGCCCTCGGGGGCATGGAGGTACTGAATTATGATCTGGTGTGTGACTGTAAATGATTTGAACAGAACACACTGAGGAATGGATTGTGAGCCTGGCCCCTGTTTTCAGTAAGATAAGTCTTCTAAATCAAGAGACCAGTTTTCTGAAAATAAGTCTGCGTGGGGAGACTACCACCACAAGAACACAGAAATCAACAGCCTAGTCCACCAGGAGAGAAAGGAAAAGCCCAGCTGGTAGATAGACCAGTAGGGGCATATCCATCCTCTTTCCAGGCTGTGCACAGGGAGAATGACAGCAAAAGGGATCTGCTGACTTGTTGAGCCCCATGGATACGAAAACTGCAGGGATAACTCTACTAACAAAGAGAATTTTTCTCATTTAGCACTAGACTCCTTCCACTCTTCCATGCCTTTCTAATATAGCAGTGACTTGATTCTTCTGTATGTTCAGGCCAGGATACAGTAGGGCTGCATGTTTGTAACCGAGGGTGTTGCTATTTGAAGGCCAATTTTAACGTGCTGCAACATTTGATATGAAAGTTATTTTTAAACAATTCTGTAAACACAGAACATACACTACTGTCAAACTCTCCGTCTCTTATTTTAGAACAATTACCTTTCAGAAAAGAGAGAGAGAGAGAAACAAAAGGGAGGGAGGGATGGAGGGAGGGACGGAGGGAGGGAAACCTTCTCATGTTCCTCAGCCCACAGCTATGACAGTGTGTCTCCATTCAAGTCTGGTCTTCTGCACTGCTGTGCTTTATGCTGGTTTTCAGCAAGCTACTCTTCTTTTTTTCCTTCCAAATGATAGCAAGGTTGGAACCTGCACCATAAACCACATCAGTAACTCCTGTGTGACGCAAGGCAGAATAGTGGAAGTACATTGTTTCTGCTGAAGTGAGATGCCAGTCTGTTCTTGCAGAAGATTAAGACACCTTCCCTGAGGGCTGGAGGATGTCACGAGGAAAAAGGTACCTGAAGAGGACACCTCTCTAAGACTAGCTTCAGAACACAGGAACAGCGGCACACTGGGGTCCTCAAGGTGACTACTAATGTCATTGTCTGATGCTCTCTGCTGACCTGAATGTCTTCAGTGGACATTTTCTTCCCGGAAGCAGATAAACAAGTCAGCAGGGTCTGTGACTGAAGTCCTAGCTGTGTTAGCTTACTAGACGGTGATCTTGGGGAACTCATTTGCTTTCTCCAAGCCTTTATTAGTATCTCGAGCTAAAGAATGGAGATTAAAATCCCTGTACTGCAGTGGTTGTTAGTACCATTTGTCACGAGCAGATAAATCTTAAGCACCACTTAAGTGTTCATGATTTTACTGGATGGATCCGACCTTTGGGGTGTCTTATCAGGGTGGAGGTTGGCATCACTTTGGAGGGCACGAGGGCAATCTGCAAGACAATGATACCAAAAACCAAAAACCTGTTGCCATCCAGTAGCTCCAAACTCATAGCAACCCTACAGGACACACTAGAACTCTGCATAGTGTTTCCAAGGCTATAATCATCATGGAAACAGACTGTTACACCTTTCTCTTTCAGGGTAACTGGAGGGTTCAAACCACCAAACTTTTGGTCAGCCAATAAGGGCTCCTTAGATCACTGATAGTCTCTGCTTCTGGAACCCTTACTTTGTGCCAGACACTATGCTACAGGCTTTACATGCATCTTCCCAGGGTTCAGACTACCTAAGAGGTAGGGTGCCGCTATCTCAGTGTGGCAAGTGAAGGAACACAGGTTTAAGAAAAGGTGCCTGGCTTGCTCATGGTTACAAAGCTAGGGAAGGCCAGGCCGAGATTCAGATCTTGGGTGCCTGATTTCCAGCCCACACTCCTTGGCCTTGCCCTTCACTGACTGGTATTTTCTGTGCACTGTACCAGCTTGCCTTCCCGTGGCCCACACAGAGCTCTGTAGACAAGCAGGCTCCAGGTCTCAGGGCTTCATCTGAGAGCATCTGAGCAAACCATTAAAGTTAGCTCTCATCCAGGTGAGCAGAAGTAACACCAAAGTAAGCCTACGAAGAAAGTCGCTGTGTAGAGTTGATTCTTACTCAACGACCCTATAGGATAGAGTACAACTGCCCCCTCTTTCTCCTGAACCCACCACAAAAAGAAAACTTTCAAGTGAGTTAGGTTTGCTTAGCAGTGACCTGTCAGAAGACCTGGCCCCTCAGCCATTTGTCTGATGTGCCATTGACCTTATATGAGCTGTATCTTCTCTTAAGCCTCATTTCTCACCATATCAAGGAGGCCAAAGTCAAAAGAGCTTGGTGACCAGTCCTATTTGTCAGGTTTCACCTACTCACAGGGTCACCACATGTAGCTTAGGAGCTGCCATCCTCCCCCAAAACCCAGTGCTGTCAAACTGATTCTGACTCAGAGAGAGACTATTGACCAGAGCAGACCTGCTCCACAGAGTTTAAAAGGAGTGCCTGGTGGATTTGAACTGCCAAACTGAACTAACCTTTTGGTTAGCAGACATAGCACTTAACTGCTACACTACAGGTTTTCCAGAAGCTGCCAGCTGCCGTCAAGTAGGTATAAAAACCAAAAGAACCAAACTCCTTGCCATGGAATTGAATCTGACTCATAGCGGCCCTATAGGATAAAGCAGAACTGCTCCATAGCGTTTCTAGAAGGCGCCTGGTGGATCTGAACTGCTGATCTTTTGGTTAGCAGCCATAGCACTTAGCCACTATGCAATCAGGTTTTTGGCAACATTAAAATACCATCTTCAAATGTAGTCAGCAGTCCTGCTCTCCAAAGTGTCATATTTCTATGGGTCATAGAAGGGGGACAGTCACGAGCAGACTTTCCAACTCTGCCATCAGCTCCCTGCATGGGCATGAGTGCTTCAGTATCAACTGTAAAGTAAGGACAAGAACAGTACCTACTTTGTAAGATTGTCTGTGAGGGTTCTGTAAGAAGCAACGCACAATGTACAAATGCCACAATGGACAGTGGCAATATGATAAAATAACAGATCATTCTTCCTTCAGCACATGATGGGCAGAGATGGGGCTGAAAGTCCTCTCTGAGTAGAAGTGGAAGTGGACCTCTCTAAGTGAGTCTCTAAGTGGAAGTGACTCACAGTTCCTGCTTTAGACCATGTCCCCAGATACTGGCAGCTTCCAGAAGAGCCAAATGTAGAAGTCCCTGGTTGGGAGCAGCTGGTGGGTTTGAACTGCCCACCTTTTGGTTAGCAGCCAGCCTTCTAACCACTGCACCACTGAAGCTCCTCTGACCAGTGTTAGAGTTGCAGGAAGATGTCTCTGGATCGATGAATGGCCTGTCCATCTCAACTGACCGAAACAACTATCTGCTGTTACGTTTTCTGCCCCTCTGCTCCTTTTCTGAAATGTGACCTGCACACCCTTGCCTTTAAAGCAAGAGCTCATGTTCTAAAATTTTCTTTTCTGATAACAAGTTGGGAGCTAGACGTTTAAGAGACAAAAAGTAGACGTCAATACTGACCCAAGAATAAAGTAAAACTCCCTCAAGGTTGACTTGTGAGCCTCTACTTACATGGAGTGTGAGAGTCATCTGCTGGTGGAGTATTTTCTGGGTACAGAAATCCTCAGAAGACTGGCACCTGGAATTAAAATGGCAATGAAGTCTTAGAAGTCTTTAAGACCAATAAACCAAAAACCAACCCAAATCCAATGCCACCAATTTGATGCTGACTCATAGCAATCCTATAGGACACAGCAGAACTGCCCCATAGAGTTTCTAAGGAGTGTCTGGTGGATTTGAACTGATGATCTTTTGGTTAGCAGCCGTAGCATCCTAGAGCAACAGCAGAAGTAAAAGCCAGCTGTCTTCTGTTCAGTACATCACCCCACCAGTATCATCACAGATGCAGTTTTCAAAACGAGAAATGAAAACTCCCTGCTTCAGATACACGCTGGGAAAGTTCCTGTTCACTGAGCAACATCTGCACCCCACTGGGCTGCCGGGCCCCCTGTAAGGGGAGGCACGAGGTGTAGCCGTTGCTAAGGTGACCCTCCACTGACACAAGGCCAAGCACTTCGCACATGAGCCTTCCCAGATCGCACAGGTTCGCTGTCTTTGGAAAGAAAATGCGTCTAAATGTACAGATCCAAAGGCAGAGGAAAGGCTTGGAAGCAGCCTGCACAGAACACATGTGGCTCCTATTTCAAGGTTGCTTCTGCAGCCTCCTGGCAGCACAGATTCCAGAAGGCCTGCAGGGGGCAGCAGCCGGCTGGCACAACCGTACTCAACTGCTTCAGAGTTGGGCAGAGGGTGACGAGGGGAATGGAAACACACACCACCTCCTTTTGCTGTCTCAGTTCAAGTTGGAATACATCTCTCACCACATCACTGGGGTGGGAGCCAGTGTCACGGAGGACCTCATTTCTGAAACTCGATCACTTGAGGTCTTCAGTCTTCCTCACGATGCCATCTGTCACAGTATCTGGGAACACTGTCACCACAGCTCCAAGGGTGATTCCTTCCAAGGGTTTGAACCTCAAAAATTGATACTTCTCTCAGAGAAAGGTCACAGAGTGACTCCCCAGTCAGATGAAGGTGAGGCCACCCTGCCAAACAACCACAATCGCAATATCTATGTTAATGCTTACAGTTTCACAGAGGGACTTAAACACAGCCACACCAGAGAGCAGGCCATGCTTATCAGCAACTGAGGAATGACATGGTCTACACAGACGCGTCAGAACTGAAGGTACAGAAAAAGGTTTCTGATTCACAGCTGTAAACTTTAAGCCAAGTAATAATTAACAAGGAGCCCTGGTAGTATAATGGTTAAGAGCTAAGGCTGCTAACCAAACGGTTGGCAGTTCCAATCCATCACCCACTCCCTGAACACCCTATGGGGCAGTTCTACTCTGCCCTATAAGTTGCTATGAATCAGAACTGACAGCAGTGGGTTTTGGGTTTTAGAGACCAGGAAGCGCATGCATACGAAGAAGATACCAGAACAGAAATATAAAGGATTGGGAAGACTCTTTGGAATTAACACTCAAAAAGGCTCCTGACTAGCAAGGAAAAAAGAAAGAAAGAAAAAGCCATACTTGCATTCCAAACTGCCTTAGTATGGAAAAATAAGTCTTAAAAAAAAAAAATTGAAGATGAGACATTACAATTGGGAAGGGAGATATTTAAAGGGTAAACATAAAATTCAAACCAACATGGTGCCATGAAGTCATACATGATTATGGAATAGTTAAATACAATTATAAGATAATCTCGTATTTCTGGAATCATATGATCATACACATCAGGACAGGAACCCAATTCATGGCCTGAGCCTTTTCACTTTTCAACAGTGACTAATGGCTGGTTTGGATTTCGAGATGTGCCAGCCTGTTTTCTGGAAGCTTTTAGTATTTGGTATTTGGAAAAGCCATTAATTCACTGATGCTGCAGGGAATCTTCGTTCCAAGAACGTTTTCCTTAATGTTGCTGTTAAAGTACCATCAAGTCAACTCTGACTGACAGTGACCCCGTGTAAAACCAAACACAATGCTCTTCAGTCCTGTGCCATCCTCACAATCACAGCTAACAATCACAAGATAAAGCTAATTATGTAGCATGCTCCCTTCATCCTCTCGGTCAGCATGCTCTCTAACCATTGCCCCTGCAGTCTCCTGAGATTTAGAGGTATGGGCATCATTTACAGATGGGAAAACTAGAACACAGAAAGGTCTAGCCAGCACAGCTGTAGAATTAAGGACCAGGTATGTCAGCTCTCAGGGCTATGAGTTTAACAATGGCATGGTGAGCTCTGCACTCCTGTCCTTGCCCCCACACCCACTCCACGCGTGTGCTGAAAATCTGTGCTGGCCACAGCAACTGTTGTGTGTACTAATCTAAACCTATACTGAGCCTGAGGCTTCACGAAATCTATCGCCAAACAGGAGAACAATGCATGGCAGACCAGCCAATGACCAGGCTCCACGCTGGGACCCCTCCACCTTCAGAGAAGAGGTGATAGGACCATTCACACTCTCAAAAGGATGGTCCTTTGTCACAGGGACCCCCTTCCAATGAAGGTCTTCTTGAGTACTCACAAACATACTCTTGATGTTTCAAGGGCTCAGAAGCCAACCTCTGCTGGTCTCTGCTTAGAATCCAATGTGCCAATGAAGGTCTTATTCTTACCTTTGCCTTTCCTCACAAACATCAGCTTATTTGAATTCATGTCTTTATTTGCAGCCCTTTAAATGTCAAATGCTATTAAGTGGCTTCCTATTTAACGGCACTTTTAAACAGGGAATAGCATGACAATCGGCACAGGCTTTGGGCTTCAGCAGACCTGCATTCATACAATGCCTCTGTCACTTGCTCTTTGAGCTTTTAGTTCTCCCTTTAAAAGGTAGAAAGAAGGCAGGTGGTCCCCAGGGTAGAAATCTCCAACCACTATGAACCAACTCCTGTAAAGCTGGTGATACTAAAAACTCAAAAGACACACACAATGTGCATCAAAATATTGTTATTACTGTGTTATCATGTTAAAGATGCCCTAGTGTATCTGGAAAAAACAACAAACAAACAACCTAAACTCACCACCGCCAAGTCAGTTCTTACTCACGGTGTTCCTACAGGACAGAGTGCAACTACCCTATAGAGTTTCCTAGGGCTGCCTGGTGGTTCTGAACTGCTGAACTTTTGGTTAGCAGTCGCAGCACTTGACCACTATGTCTAAGTGTTTCTTTAATATTTTTATACATAGAAAGGCACACTATATCCTTTATAATGAATCAAACATCTAACCAGTGTTAGAGATGAACCACACCTAACTGTTCTGAATTACATACAAATTAGACTTAAAAGAAGACTGAGGAAAGGAACCTATTCATAATCCAGGGACTGCCTGTAATGCCACCTTGAAGAGTTGTTGGAAAGATGTAACTAACATCAATAAAACACATAGGACATAGTAGATGCTCAATAAACACCAACACCCCCAACCCCCCTATCCCTCTGTGAGGGGATGGCTTGTCTGTCATTTTGGATAGGCTTCCAGAAGGTCTAGACAATTGATATGTTAAAATTGGTGTGAAAGACTAACACAAGGTCAGGCATCAGTAAATTGAGACTGTGGCGGGTCTCAGGCTTCTCCGGAGGGAAAGGAGTGGCCAGGGATGTCAAAACAAGAACCGAAGAGTCTACTAATGGACCACCGCTGTTACAGCATCCAACAAGAGAGTCCAGCATGACCAGATGGCGCCCGGCTACCATCACCGACTGCTTGGACAGGAGTCACAACAGAGGGCCCCCGACACAACTGGAGGTAAATGCAGAACAAAACTCTAATACACACACACAAAAAGACCAGACCCATGGGTCTGACAGAGACTAGAGAATCCCAAAAGTATGTCCCCTAGACAACTTTTAATTCAGTATTAAAGTCACTCCTGAGGTCCACCCTTCAGCCAAACATTAGACAGGCCCACAGAACAACATGAGACTAAATGGGTATAGGCACAAGGATGAGAAGGGGGAGGGTAGAGGAAAGCTGGATGAATGGAAATGGGGAACCCAAGGTTGAAAGGGGAAAGTGTTGACATGTGGTTGGCAGCCCATGTCACAAAGCACTATGCATACTATTGTTTGATGGGACACTCATCTTTCTGTCAACTTTCATCTAAAGAACAATAAATGAACAAACAAACAAGAGTCTGGGACCTGGACGCTGGGACTAGGACCTTCCAGGCGTTTCCACCAACCTGACCACTCACCACTGACTCACCAGACTCTGTCCAAGGCACAGAGCTAAGGCAGACGGTAAACAACCTCAACAGACACCACCTGACACAGACTCTATGGGGAAATCCGGGTATAATGGGAGCAAACAGAAATGCAGGTCTCTGCGGGCCACATGCAGGGAGTCACCCAGTGTAGGGACAGTCACATCTCATCAGGGGCTAACCAACAGCAGTACTGCTAAGCCCCAAATCACTTCTCAATACTATGGGTTAAGACCCCAAAGAAACCAAACCCATTGCTGTTACGTTGATTCTCACAGGGACCCTACAGGGCAAAGTAGAACTGCTCCATAGGGCTTCCAAGGAGTCGCTGGTAGATCTGAACTGCTGACCTTTTCGTTAGCAGCTGAGCTCCTAACCAGCCCTGTGCAAGGCAGGCCTTGCCAGAAAAGCACAGAAGACGTAGCTATGTCTCTGTGTGATTTTACATTGGACTGTGGAAGGAGGTCCGGTGTACACGTACAAATAAAGTTCTAAGCTGTGTATCTCAAACAGAGTATAGCAGGGGTTTAGGATTCAATAAGCCCGGGGCAGGCTGAGGCAGCAAGAGGAGGCTTCATACCGGAAGGAGGGGACAGGGAAGGCTGGGCTCAGGAGGGCTGGCCTGAACAGGTAGAAGGAAAGGAAGAATTCCAAAAAGGGGACAGTAAAATTGTAATAAATGTGGAAGAGGTGAAGGAAAGCAAACAAGGGAGGAAAGCCTTTGGGAGTTCAACTACATGGGGTTTGAGGAGACAAGAGGACTCCGGATGGGGATGGCAGAGTGCGTGTACACGTGTGAGAGAAAGTGTGAGAGTGTGTGTGTTCAAAGTTAACTGGGGCCAGGATGGCAGGAGATGGGAAGAAATGTGGAGGTCGGAAAGGGCGAGAAGCAGTAGCAGCTTGCCTTGAGCTCGGCTGGGGACAGTACCCTTTCCAGCAGCTCACAGCGTAGCGCAAACACAGACAGGCCAGCAGCCAACTATTGCTATCATGGGATGGGCCCCAGCTCAGAGGGTGCTCCAGGGGCACCTGATTTTAGGGGTCCGGATGAGGTTCCCCCAGGGCTCCCTGCTCTCCATCTGCCCAGAGGTTGCAGTAAGAGGAAACGGGGATGAGTCAGGGCGTTCTGAGGGGACCAGCGAGGCTAAACCAAGCCAAACAAAAATCTAGTGCTGTTGCACCAATTCTGACTCATAGTGACCCTCTAAGACAGAGTAGAACTGCCCCGCAGAGTTTCCAAGGGGTGCCTGGTGGACTTGAACCACCAAGCCTTTGGTTAGCAAACATATAGCACTTACCCACTACGCACCAGGCTTTCCTGAGGTTAAGGGAGCCCTTTTCTCGGGGTACCTTAACAAAGAGGGTGCAGAGGCAGCCACCTGGAACGCAGTCACAGCTGAAAACAGAAGAGATGGAATGACAGCTAGTAAATGCCATCCAGTCCATCAGATGTCCCCTCCTCTGACCCCAACTCCTTAGAAGGCTATGAGGTGACTTAGGATCCTGACTGACCCTCACAGGAGGTGAGATGAGGAGTGACTTCAGTGCACGGTGAAGAGAAGGACATTCCCACAGAATTGTAAGTGGACACGCCACTGAGCAGGACAGGCAGAGGGCAGGGGCACTTGGGAGCACTCCGTGTTCTCTCCTGACTCTGGCCACCCTGCTCCACGCGGGAAGGCGAGCAGGAACGCCCCCTGTCCTAGGAAGTAGGCGGCATCCATGCTCCGACCCCGGTGGAGAAACCTCTAGAAGCGAACAACTCACCCTGTCCTCTATAGGCTTTTCCAGCTTACTGGGTCATTTTGTTAGGAAAATTTTACTCATCGCTTAAATTTGAAACATTTGCTGGATTATGATTTTTTAAGTACACAAATACAAAAGAGAAAGAAGATGGGAGTACACACAAAAACAATCATGTTAGAGAGAAATGAAATCACGATGCTGTCTGTTCAGCATAGGGAAGGTGCGTGTGTGTGTGACAACTTCCTGAACCCCTGACACCCGAGTCCCTGACCAGCAGGACGAAAGTAGTGCCTGTCCTCAGCTCACTTCTGTCAATTCTGCTTCTCTCTCTAGTTCCTCCTCTATTTCCCCCTATTCCCTGGTGGTGCAGTGGTGAAAAGCTTTCCCTGTGAATCAAAAGGTCAGCAGTTCAAACCCACTAGACACTGCTTGGAAACCCTACAAGGCAGTTAGTTCCACTCTGTCACTAGGAGTCAGAATCGACTCGACAGTAATGAGTTTTTTTTGGACTCTGTTCCCTAGCGGCGTCCAAGCTTCTAGATTATCTTCTAAATGTTCCATTTACTTAGCGTCCAAAAGAGAGCAGCATGTTCTTAGAACATTGCTCAATTCCCCCTCCGGAGGGAAGGATGGAAAGTTTTTTATTAAGAACTAGCATGGCATAAGCTAACTCGCATCCAGGGGGAAGAAAACACTCAAGTGTCTGATTCTGGCACTACAATGGGAACCACCGCTCCTTCTCTGTCCAGAGGCTAACAAACCAACACGTCATTGATTGATTTCCTTCTGCAAAGTGGGGGCGCTCCTTCCCGACCTAAGTACTTTCCTCAATGTTCTTCAAAGGCTGTCTTTACTCGGAAGCCTCAGTTCAATGTGTGAAAAGGAGCAGAGTGGGCAGATGGAAGAGGCCTGGACCCTGGGCCCAGGAAGCCTGCCTGCAGACAGGCCTCTGTCTCTGTGATCCAGGCCCCCAGTCACCTCTTCATGTTTGAAATACAGGTGTTATGTTTGGTAGTTTTCCTCTTGCTGAAAAATAAGAGGAGTCCGAAATATGACATTAAGTGTAGGCTGACTTTTGCCTTGACCCTCAGCCAAAGGCTTGTAGTTGTGGCTGAGGTGGGGACAGTGACCCTACCTGTTACAGACTAAACTGTGTTCCCCTAAAATATGTATATGTTGCAAACCCTAACCTCTACGCCTGTGGTTATCCTCACAACAACATGACTCTGGATATAGTCCTATCTGAAAATGTGTTCTCTTTGTTACATAAATGAGGCAAGATTAGTGTAGGCCGTATCTGAAATCAATCTCTTGAGATACAAGAGCGATTAAATACGCAAGCAGAGTTGTCATTGCTGGATGGATTAAGTCAGTTCCAGTTCAGAGCGATCCCAAGAATAGGAGAACAGGGACATTCCCCAATCCGGCACTGTCCTCACAATCCTTGCTGTATCTGAGGCTGCTATCGCGGCCACTGTGTCAGTCCATCCCCAGGGCTCTTCCTCTTTCTCCCTGACCCTCTGCTTTACCAGGCACGATGCCTTTCTCCAGGGACTGGTGCCTCCTCATAACATATCCCAAGTATGTGAGACAAAGTCTTGCCATCCTTGCTTCTAAGGAACATTCTGGCTGTACTTCTTCCAAGACAGATTTGTTCATTCTTCTGGCAGAGCAGAGATGGGGGAAGACAGATGCCCTGACCCATGAAGATCTCCAAGGCACTAAGAAGCAGAAGCTGAAGAGACACTGACCTTCCCCCAAAGCCGACACGGAAACTCTTCCCTTAGACCCAGCACCCTGAATGTGGAATTTCTGCCCCCTCAGCTGTGAAAGAATGAATTTGTTTGTGAAAGCCGTCCGGCCAGTGGTATTTCTGTTACAGCAGCACTAGATAACTAAGACACTGCCAAGAAAGAAACACTCTGAGTCACTCAAAACCATCAAGAATGTTGGCTCTGGCTTCAGAAAGGCAGGGTAAACAAACCCGTGCGGAGGTGGAAGTGGCTTACCGGATTCCCTGCCTCATTTAACTCTTCAGTTCCCAAGAACCTCCAGCGTCTCTACCAGCTTCCATGTTTAGCACCATCAGAGTCATCAAGACGACTCCCGTCCATGCGTTCTGCACATGTGTCAGGTAGAACTGTGTCCCACACGGTTTTCCAAGTTGGCTTTTTCAGTAGACCACCATGTCTTTCTTCGGAGGTGACTCCTGCGGACTTGAGCTTCCAGCCTTTGGGTCAGCAGCTGAGTGCATTAACCATATGGAAATACACCGTCACTGACCTGATTCTGACTTCATAGCAACCATCTAGACAGAGTAGAACTGTCCCGTAGAGTTTCCAACGAGCACCTGGTGGATTCGAACTGCCAGCCTTTTGGTTAGCAGCCATAGCACTTAACCAGTACACCAACACAGTGTCAGTATTAACCATACTACTGCACTACTAATGCCAGCCTTTTTTTTTTTTTTTTTTTAAAAACAGGCTAGTAATATTCCATTCACTTCTGAGTGGTTATTAATCTCTTCACATGGTCACGAGGATCGGCCTTATTCACAACCTCTATCCAAACACACAGCCCCGGTGGTGGTGTGGTTAAGAGTTATAACTGCTAACCACATGTTCCCTGGAAACTTTATGGGACAGTTCTACTCTGTCTTTGCAGGGTTACTATGAGTTGGAATTGACTCAACAGCAGTGGGCTTGGTTTTTATCCAAACACAGTTTGGAGCTTACATGCCACAAAGAATATAAAGAATATAACTCCCCTCCTTCTAGGATCCTCAGTAGTGCAGTGGTAAAGCGCTTGGCTGTTAACTGAAAGATTGGTGGTTCAGAAGAAAGATGTGGCACTCTGCTTTCCTATAGATCAGAGCCTCAGAATCCCTATAGAGCAGTTCTACACTGTCCTCCAGGGTTGCTATGAGACAAAGGTGACTCCAGAGACAGAGAATTTGTGTGCCTCCTTTCAAGAGCCTCTCCCAAACCATACTTGCAAGTCCAGATGACTCTTGGGATTCTTTGGACTGCAGTGGATTCTAGAATCAATAGACCTATAATTTCACATGGTTTCTAGTTCAACTTTTACGGCTGTGAACTCATACAGCTTATAAAAATCAGGATACGGTTCTGGTTTCTCATAGAATTTACCCAATTTTTCTGCCTTCAAAAAGCTAGTAAACCTTTGGACCATGCATAACTTTGTGAGGCTAATTGTTTTCTTTTTTACCGGCAAAGAATACTGAATTTATCACGGACTGCTTGAAGAATGAACAAGTTTGTCTTGGAAGAAATACAGCTAGAGTGCTCCCTAGAAGATGATGAGGCTTTGTCTTTCACACTTAGGACACGTTATCAGGAGGGACCAGTCCCTGCAGAAGGACATCATGCTTGGTAAAGTACAGGGTGACTGAGGAAGAGGAAGGCCCTCAGCCAGAGGGACTGACAGTGGCTGTAACAATGAAGTCAAGTGTAACAATCGTTGTGAGGACGGCACAGGACCAGACAAGTGTTTTGTTCCATTGCACAGAGGGCTGCCATCAGTTGGAACCGACTGGATGGTAACCTAACCAACAACAATAACATTTTTTTTTTAATATGTGCATTACCCTTGGAAAGTAAACAGAAAAACAAAGGGGTAAACTCCAGCCCCTGGTCCCAGTTGACAGCATAACGGCAATCAAGTCTTCAAGTTCAGTGGCTGCTCAACATGATGCTTCTGTTTGCTCGAGAACACAACTGGGCTTCTGCCTCCAGGGACACTTCAGCCAGGCAGAATCACTCGGGCACAGGACACATGAAGTCCAACAGTTAAATGTTTCTTTTTTTTTTATGTTAAAAAATTCCATACATGAAAAGCCAGAGACACTGTGTCATTTTCTCGTCTCTGAGGCTCACGGTGGTGACAGCACAGAGAGCCACTTACACCATTTGCATCCAGGCGTGACTTTTGTCACAGACTTCTTGATGCCTTTGTGGGAACTGAGGAAGCTGGTGGCATTTCCTAAGGGCTAGATTATTCAGTTGTGAAAGTACAGCGAGCTTTGTGCATTGCTTTTTTGGAAACTGCTGACTGGCTAAAATGACGGCTGGATGGTCATACTTCAGTTTCTTCTTTTGGTCTTGGATAAAAGTGCACTTTCTCAGGCAAGGGGGAGGTCACCATTAACTGCTTTGTGGAGCTGAGGTCATCTCCATTCATTGGTATAATAGACCAGCCAGACATACATCTTTTTAAAAATTCCTTTCACAAGCAACCCTACATTTTTCTCTTCTCTGGGAAGGAACAAAAAGCATCATAATGTTTTAAACAACACCCACCAGAGCAGCTGTAAGTAACCAACTTTAAAAAAATAGACCGACCTCTCTTTGCTGGTTTCCTAGGGTCTCGACACCTTAGATATCTCACCACATCTTGTTATTCCACGGAGGTGAGTGCAACTCATACTGATTCTAAAGGACACAGCAGAACTGTCCCATAGGGTTCCTAAGGATACAGTCTTGTGGGGGAGTGGCTGGTGGGCTTGAGTCACTGAGCTTTCAGGTGCTTAACCACTGAACCACTAGGGCTCCTCGTAACCTCAGAAACTCTCTTGACCCACCATGAGGTCAGTGGACTGGGATGGATTCTAAGCATCCTGTAAAACCCCCTTTTGTCTCTGCATTTAGAACCAGATGCTCCTGAGTTGATTCCAACTCATAACGACCCTATAGGACAGAGCAGAACTGCCCTATGGGATTCCGAGAAGCAGCTAGTGAACCTGAACTGCTGACCCTCTGGCTAGCAGCCAAGCTCCTAGTCATTGCGCCACTAGTGCCTGCTTCCAGGTCTAAAGGTATCTATGACATGTGTGGAAACCCTGGTGGTGCAGTGGTTAAGAGCTACGGCTGCTGACCAAAAGGTCGACAGTTCAAATCTGCAAGGCACTCCTTGGAAACTCAATGGGGCAGTTCTCCTCTGTCTTACAGGGTCACTATGAGTTGGAATTGACTCAATGGCACTGGGTTTGTTTTTCTTTTCGGTGTATGAAATGTATCATGTTGGTGACTTCAACTCTTTGGTAATTCAATTATTTTCTGCTTTGAATTTTTCACTGGTTTCAAGTGTTTTCATGAGCAGAACCATGCTGACTCACTGGGTGCATCTGAACACTAATGACCCACCACCAGAAGAGTTGTGAAACGACATCAAAGACATCATTGATGAACAAAGCCAAGAGGTCATTAAAAAGACAGGAAAGAAAGAAAAGACCAAATTAGATGTCAGAAGAGACTCTGAACTTGCTCTTGAACGTCGAGTAGCTAAAGCAAAAGGAAGAAATGATGAAGTAAGAGAACTGAAGATTTCAAAGGTGGCTTGAGAAGACAAAGTAAAGCATTATAATGACATGTGCAAAGAACTGCAGATAGGCAACCAAAAGGGACAGGCTCTGAATTGCTCAAGCTGAAAGAACTGAAGAAAAAATCCAAGTCTCGAGTTGTGATAGTGAGGATTCTACAGGGAAAATGTTAAACAGCTCAGGAAGCATCAAAAGAAGATGCAAGGAATACAGAGTCATTATACCAAAAAAGAATTTGTCAATGTTCAACTGTTTCAAGAGGTAGCAAAGGACTGGGAACGGATGGTACTGAAGGAAGAAGTTGAAGCTGCACTGAAAGCACTGGTGAAAGACGAAGGTCTAGGAATGGATGGAACATCAACAGAGATGTTTCTACAAACAGATACAGTGATGGAAGTGCTCACTCATCTATGCCAAGAAATTTGGAGGACAGCTACCTGGCCAATTGACTAGAAGAGATCCATATTTACACTCATCCTCAAGAAAGATGATGCAATGGAATGTGGAAATTATCAAACAATATCATTAACATTACATGCAAGTAAAATTTGGTAAAGATCATTCAAAAGTGACTGCAGCAGTATAGTGACAGAGAACTGCCAGAAATTCAAGCTGGATTCAGAAGAGCACATAGAATCAGGGATCATTGCTGATGTCAGATGGATCCCAGCTGGAAGCAGAGAATACCAGAAGGACGCTTACCTGTGGTTTACTGACCATGCAAAGGCATTCAACTGTGACGATCATAAGAAATTATAGATAACACTGTAGAGAATGGGAATTCCAGAACACGTAACTGTCTCACGAGGAATCTGTATGTGGATCATGAAGCAGTCGTTTAAACAGCATGCGTCAGGGTTGTATCCTTTCACCACACTTTCAATCTGTGTGCCAAGCAAATAATCGGAGAAGATGAACTATGTGAAGAAGAACAAGGCATCAGGATTGGAGGAAGAATTATTAACAACCTGCACGTTATGCAGATGACACAACCTTGCTTGCTGGAAGTGGAGAGGATATGAAACACTTACTGATAAAGATCAAAAACCACAGCCTTCAACATCAAGAAAAAAAAAAATCCTCACAAGTGGATCAGTAAGCAACATCAGGATAAATGGAGAAAGGACTGAGGTTGTCAAGGATTTCCTTTTACTTGGCTCCACAATCAATGCCCATGGAAGCAGCAGTCAAGAAATGAAAAGACACACTGGGAAAATCTGCTGTAAAAGACCTCTTTGAAGAGTTGAAAAATAAAGATATCTCCTTAAAGACTAAAGTCTTCAAACTGTGGTATTTTCGGTTGCATCACACACATGCAAAAGCTTAGCAATGAATAAGGAAGACAAAAGAATTGACGTCTTTGAATTGTGGTGTTGGAGAAGAACACAGAACGTACCATGGACTGCCAAAACAACAAACAGATCTAGTCTGGAAGGAGTACAACCCGGGCGATCCTTGGAAGCAAAGACGGCAAGACTGTGTCTTAAGTACTTGCACATGTTGTCAGCAGGGATCAGACCCTGGAGAAGGACATCATGTTTGGTATAAATTAGAGGGTCAGTGAAAAAGAGGAAGACCCTCCTCAAGACAGAACTGACACAGTGGCTGCAACAACGGGCTGAAGTATAAAAACAATTATGTGGGAACGGCACAGGACCAGGCAGGGTTTTGTTCTGTCATGCACACCAAGAGCTGCTGTGAGTCAGACCCGACTCGACAGCACCTAACAACAACCACCCTATGGATTTCTTTCCCGATCCTTCCCACAAGCCTACCTGTGGTCCATATGAAGTACTATTAATATACCCCAGAGTGCCCACCAGGGTTTATGGGGACATAAGTGCAACAAATAGTTCTAAAGTTTCTATTTTTCTTATCAAAAATTCAGACACTGCATGCACGGCCCTGTAAAAGGCAGTTATGAGCAGCACATGCCTGTTTCTTGGGATTCAAACAGTCCTAAAGGCCCCTGCCTTGTGGCAGAGCCCACTGTCAGTGGTACAGCGGCTTCTCAACTAACCCCAGAGGCTGAAAAAGTTCATGGTCACCAGGCATGGAACAGAAGAAGCGGCCAGGAACCAGACCTATACTGCGGGGAAACTTTCTGTGCTTTGCCAAAGATACCAGCTAGACATGACCGTGAGGGCAACTTCTTTTTTGGTTCTTCTCAATTGGGCTTTACTTCACTTATTAGAAACCCTGGTGGCACAGTGAGTTACGCACTACATCTGCTACCCAAAAGGTCAGCAGTTCAAATCCACCAGGCTCTCCTCTGGAAACTCTATGGGGCAGCTCTACCCTGACTTCTAGGGTCGCTATGAGTCGGACCCGACTCCACGGTAGCAGCTTCTCATTTCTTATCAGCTCACTGAGACGCTAGATGCATACACAAATCAAGGTGTTTGGGTTTTTTCCTTTGCTCCCTCTGTCCTACTGAAAGAGCCTTTATAAAGCCCAAGGGAAGGGCAAAGACTCCGGGCTACTGCCTGGCCCAGTCAGTCCCGGGCGGCTGCCCAGGGCACGGTTCCCAGGGCAGTGACTCAGCGCTGAGGACAATCTGCTGTGTGGGTGTCGCTGACTTCCGGGTCATGACATTCACGAGGGCAGTGGGAAGGGACAGTGCTGGAGGGACACAAAAGACCAGAGAACAGCTCAGAGCCAGGTCAAGGGCAAGGCCAGAAAGCTTTAATGCATAAAAGGAAAACACAGCTCTTAAAAGTGAGGCAGTGGACACAAAGTGCCCACCCAGGTGGACCCTGAGCTTCTCGGTGGCCACAGGCAAAGTGATGAGGAAGCCAGGCACATGACAAGGTTAAAAATGGAGCCAGGGCCTCAGGGCACCTCCCATTTTCAGGAGCACACGTCCACCCCAGAGGACTTTCCTGTGGTTTCCAGAAGTAACCCAGGTGCTCTCCAGCTCCATCGGCCCCCAGTGCATCTGTGGCCTCCTACTGTTTGAGGGAAAGAACACTCAATGTACCATGGACCACCAGAAGATCCACAAGTCCATCCTGGGAGAAACACAGCCAGAGTGCTCCTTAGATGTGAGGATGGTGAGACTTTGTCTCAAGTACTTTGGACACATTATCAGAGGGACCAGTTCCTGGAGAAGGACATCATACTTGGTAAAACAAGAGAGTCAGGAAGAAAGAGGAAGACCTACAGGGAACAGACTGACTTGGTGGCCGCAGCAGTGGGCGCAGGGAGAACCACAACCGTGAGGGTGGGGCGGGACGGGGCAGGGTTTCGTTCTGCTGGGCCTGGGGTCGCCAGGAACTGGAACTGACTCAAGGGTACCTGACAACACAATGACAGTCACAACCACTGGCACCGGCTTGGCCCCACCCACCTTCAGGCATCCTCTCCAGTTCCTTCCGATACACTGTCCACTCCAACTACAGCAAGCAGCCTCGTCCCCTGCCTCACAGATGCTTCCCCCTCTGGCCCAGCTGCAGAGGACAGCTGAGCTGCAGGCAGTCACAGGCACTGAGCTGTTCCACCTGGAATTCCTTTCACTGATCTACCCATTTTACATGTACAAGAGTAAGTCCCTCTTCCGCCATTCCTCAGACGCTTCCTGGACCAGTTGTGCACTTGGCCCTGACCACACTCACTGTCTGAACCACCCCTGCCGAGACCTGAAGGCACATCAGGGTCTGCTGGTCAGCCACAGTCATGAACACAGACTCTGGTGGGAGGGGTCAGGAGTGGCAGGTGTGAGTGCCTTTCAGGACGTGCAACAGGCACGTGTCTGACGGTGGCGTGGGGAGAGGCTCAGCAGAAGGAGGCGCTTCTGTCTGGGTGTCAGAGGAGGCATCACAGAACCCCCAGGCTGAACTCAGGGAAGAATATGGCTTCCCAGGAAGTTATGGGATGGCACACATGGTTAACTGCTCAACTACCAGCCCAAAGTTCAGTGGTCTGATCCCCTAGTGGCTCCAAGTAAGGAAAGATTAAAAGAAAAACAAGTCCACTGCTATCGAGTCAGGTCTGACTCATAGGGACCCTATAGGGCAGAGTAGAACTGCTCCATGAAGTTTCCGAGGAGCATCTGGTGGATTCAAACTGCTCACCTCTTGGTTAGCAGACACAGCACTTAACCACTGTGCCATCACGGTTGCTGAGAAATGATTACAGCCTAGGAAACTCTAAGGAATAGTTATACTCTGTCACCTGGGGTCACTCTGAGTCAGAATTGCCTCGATGGCACCCAACAACAACAGAGTTTTCCAGGGTGTCTCAAACAGTTAAGCCCTTGACTGCTAACCAGAAGGCTGATATTCCACCCACCCAAAGGCACCCTGAAAGAGTGGCTCAACAATCTGCTTCTGAAAGGTCACTCAGCACACTTGGGTTTGCCATGAATCAGCGAGTTCAGAGTTTGCCAGATGGCCAAGAAGAAGAGACGAGGAGGAGAGAAGGGTTAAGGGACACTGTGCTGGGCAACGTGGCATCTTCAGTGTCTCTGCAGTTTGGGGTTCGAGCGTGGGGCACATGAGGGCCTCACCACAGGGGGCCTTGGAGGTCACGCTGGAGCCGTTCCAGGTGCCACATACAGTGCAGGCGGTGTAACAAAAGGGAGCAGCCTGTGGGGGACAGAGGGTGAAGGCAGCCTGGCTCTGGAGCTGGGTGTCTTATAGAGCAGAGGTGCCGTGCAGGCACTGTCTGGGTTAATCACCCACTAGACTCTTATGCCACTTACTTGGCAATTCATCACATGCTGCCTTGTGACACGTTCATTTCTGCTGTCTCTTTCCCTTGATGTCTCTGGCATGCTTGTCTTCACCTGCCAGTACAGAAAAATGCCTCCTTCCCTGAAGGCCCCCCAGTGACCATCCCTGTGCTTGGTGCCCCCGAGAAGTTGAACAAAACATGCTTTAGTTGAAATCTGAGGACGTGCTTTGGCCAGGCTGAGTCTCAAGCAAATACTGAGAGCAGGAAGAACACAGACAATACAGAGCGGACATGTATAAAGGAGTGTGAAACACAGCTGGGCCGGGGGCACACTGTGGAAGTCGCAGACTTCTAGTGGAAGAATCTGGAACTTGGCTGGAGCTGACTTTTATGTACCTCTTCCTTTGTGCAAGGAAATGATCAGATGGATACCACATTTCACAAAGAAGACCCCAGCAGCAGACGGGCTGTGTGGACAGAGAGAAGCCCACAAACCAGAGAGAATGCTAAGTGCAGTTTCTGGAGGAGAATTTCTCTCTATGGATTTGCGGGGCCTTCCCCTAGGGCCCTGAGTTGAACTTTCTCCTCCATTGAGTGTCACTATCTGGTGACCGCAGTCTTTGCCTGCTTTCACTCCCCCTCCCACATGCCTTCTAATACTTAGCCACAGTTACATGGCAGCCACCGTGCTGTCCCACAAGGCACAGGGAGGTGAAAAGCTGTCCTCTACTTTCAAGTAGCTAGTATCTTGTGCACGAGAAGGAAAGGTATCTGGCTAGGACACAGAGGGAAGGGTCCCCAAATAGTTCCTCTCTCCCTTCCTTCTTTTTCTCCCAGCCATCCAATCTTCTACTGTTTTCTCTTCTTCCAAACGCTGGATTTCAGGTGGAATAAGTCAGTCTGCTGGGAATATATAAGACCAGGCCAGAGCTGTTGCCTCAACTTGATTCCAACTCATAGCAACAACCCTATAGCACAGAGCAGAACTTTCCCCAAAGAGTGCACGGTGCACTGGCACTGCCGACCTTTTGGTTAGCAGCCACAGCACGTAATCACCAGGCCACCGGGAACAGATAAGAGGGAAGCCAACATTATGCGGGCAGTCCCTGGGTGGTACAAGGACTACTGTGCTCAGCTGCTGACTGTAAGGCTGGAAGTTTGGGTCGATCCCCCGAGGGGCCTGGGAAGAAAGGCCTGGTGATCTACTTCTGAAAAAACTGCCATGGAAATCGTGGTTCTACTCTGACACAGTGGAGTCGCCATGATTCAAACGGCAACCGACACGGTGTGACAGAACACACAGAGAGCTTCCCGAAGGAGCCAGTACTTGAGATGTTAGCCAGGTAGGACAGACGGAGAAGAGGAATGAGCCCCGCAAAGAGCAGCCGGGGCGGACGGGCAGGGATCTGCGCGGAGTCCTCACCAGGAAACAGACGTGCCATTCCATTTCAGGAAGCTCAGTCTGGAAGGCAATGACTCTCCGGCCAGAGAGGGTGGAGCACAGATTAGAAAGACAACAGGGCAAAATTGCCAGGCCCCGCAGATGGGGCGAGGTGCGGAGTGAGCCAGTGACCACGGAAGGTCCTTGGACCCCTTTCAAGTGAACGCAGTCACAGAGCAGCCCCAACAGGTTGCCAGCGCACTACCAGGGAACGACCACAAGGTGGCAGCCGCACACAGACATTTGAGTGGCCGTTTCCTGTTGAGTCAGAAACCCAAGTCCAAAGCGACCCTCTGCGACTGAGTACAGCCGCCCCATAGGGTTTCCGAGGCTGTAATCTTTACAGAAGCAGACTGCCACCTCTTCGTCCAGAAAGATTCGAACTGCTGACCAAAAGGTCAGCAACCCAGCGCTTAGCAACGGAACCAACATCACTCCTCCTACTGGGGTCAAGGGAGATGATTTGCATATTTGCAAAACAACTGGGACATTCGGTTTCACCGCCAGGAGTGGCTGCTCTTTTCTAGGCTCTTAAGACTAACAATTTTAGGAGGTAAAGAACGCTTATAATTATCATAGTTGCGCAGTCTACCTACGACACGATCTGTTGGGGTAGTTCTCGCTTGACAGTCAGCCCAGCTTTCTCTCTCCTCCCCCGGGGCTTTTGGGGCACACTGCCCGCCCTCTCAGACCCCTCTAATTTGGAAGGGCTTCCTCCAGCACACAGAGTCGCAGAGGGAAAGAGAATAGCCTTCATTTGCTCAGACGTGGCCCCGGGGGCCTTCTAGTTCTAAATATGTCATCTTTGTGGAAAAGCTGGTGGAGTCATTTAGACTTCAGACAACGGGGTTCACACCAAGAAAGGCAGAACTACCAAATAAGTCCTGACCTCAAACAACCTCTCTGAGCTAAGCCCCCACACACTTTGCCTCCCACTTAAAATCTCTACAGAAGCTTTTATACAAGCAGTGAAACGTCCTCCAAACTGGGGACAGCAGTACAGAGCTAGTGTTCTCCTCAGGCCTTGTGTGCCAAGTCCTCAGAGGAGGGCGGAGGCTGAGAACGGAACGTCTCCCTGAGCGAGTTCTCACCGAGGGGAACCAGCCGTGAAGAGCCTGACTCCGAGCCCGGAACGTGGCCTCCAGGGCGGCTACACTCACCTACCTGTGGCTCTCGGCTCCAGTGTGTGACGCAGTTACAGGAGGGGACTCTGGGCCATAAGGCCGAGAGTAGCCGGTGCTTCTGGTGAGGTGAAGGCTGTGTCTCTTCACCCAGAGGAAGGATGCAGGGCACGACTCACGAGGTGCCCACCTGACCCCTCCCCAGTCGAAAGGGCACCAGGAGCCACTCCGCCCTTTCTGGCTTCCTTGGTCCGTCCACTTGCTCTGATTGGCTGTCTTGTGACTGCACTCTTGTATGCTGTCCAGGCGATTCTGACTCCGAGTGACCCTAGAAGACAGGGCAGAGCTGCTTCACAGGGTTTCCTAGGCTGAAATCCTTACGGGAGCAGGGCTGCTGGTGGGTGCGAACTGACAACCTTCTGGTAAGCAGTGGAGTACTTAAACCACTGTGCTACCAGATATCCATTTGCTATTCCCACTCGGTGGCAAAGCAGCCTTAACAGGTAGGAGAAAAGAGTAAGACAACATCCCCGGGAATGGGGAGTCTATGACTCATGCCTTGAAAGACAAAATCACCCCATAGGCACCGTTCTAAGAGTTCCACACACAGCAACCTCTTCAATCCTCCCAACAGCCCTGGGACATGGGCACAGTTATCAACCCCATTTTACAGACCAGGAAACTGAGGCAAGAAGTAAGTCACATTAACATGGCCAAAGGCACACAACCAGTATGTGGCAGAGCTGGGGTTCAGACTCTCGCATGTGACTCTATAGCTTCTATGCTATACACTGCCTCACTGTTCGCGACAAGGGTCAGGTGACCTGCCCAGAAGCACACTTAAGGTGATAGAACCGGAACCCCACTTCCCACCACACTCCAGAGCTTTCTCCCCGATACTCTGGGGTCTCCTCTGTGCACGCGAGCGGCCGGGATAGACAGATGGGTCCACCGTCAGAAGTTAAAGAGGAGGCCTGGTAAACACCCTGTATGGAGATGAACGCACACTTCTCTTACGACACCCAAGAGAGACTTTCAGTCCTCAACACGATTCGAGACCCTGCCCCTGTAGACCAAGACGGATCCCCGTGTTTTATCACTTCGCTTAGATTGTATGTGATGCAGAACCTCCAGGCAGTTCTTGATTCAACAAACATTGTTAGGGTTTTAGGTGGCACACGACGGAGCTGTAAGAACCTAACTGTGCAGGTGATGATGTTCTCTCCATCAGAACCTAAGCCTGTGCCTAAATTGGTCCCACAGAGGCAGGCAAAGCTGGGATAGTGCCAACTGTGTCCTGAGAAAGCTGCCTCTCTGGGGGCAAGGAATCCCCAGTCACAGCAGGACCCTGGGGGTCACCTCTCTGGGGACAAGCTACACCCAGCTGCAGCAGCACCCTGAGGGGCCCTTTTGAAGGCCTTGAGTGCTAATGTCAGACTTTCAAGCTGGATCAAGGACCCGACACACAAGCCCCCAGAGGTGGGTTTGAAAGCTACCCCTCCCTTGCTGTTCCAAATGAATATTTCAGACTATAAGATAGAAGCAACCTGTTCTCCATGCTGAGTTACAGTGAGTGAACTTGTCACTGAAATTACAACGCATGATGAGGGGGTGGAGGGCTGAAGAAATCAATGTTTCTAAGCTGCCCTGTGGTGCTAAAAATATCTTACACTTCTCCTTTCATCTGTCTGGTCACTACCATCCCAGACGCAAGCTCAGCACTGCCTGGTCGATGCAACCTGTTCAGGGCTGTTTACCCCGCATCTTAACTAGATAAACAGAGACATTTCTCTCTCCCTGTCTCTCTTTTTCCTTCTTCTCAAAGGCTCATAGAAGGGTGCAGACCAGGATTTAACAACACATGATGCACAAACAGCTGTTGAGGATAACTGCTTCAACTGGTACCCGAGGGACACTTTGAAAGGAGAGCCCAGTGATCACTGCTTGCTCCGGAGGCCTAGCAAGGTGTTGACACAGAAATCCCTCATGATACCCAAGCAAATAAGACCTCATAAAGGCAACTTTTGCTTACTAGACTTTGTGAACAGGCTCCTCAAACCTCCTGCAGCTTCAAAGGTATTCTGCTCAATTGCGTAACCCACAGCCTTGAAAAAAAGTCTGCCTTTCCTGCCAGCGGCCTCTCTGCAGTTCACCTGTCCCTACAGGTAGTAAAAGATTAGAGGGATCTGAGCTACAGTGTTTACACAATACCGTGGAGTGCTCTCTTCCTTCTAGCCCCTGCCCGCCCCACCCACCCAAGTTCAAAGTTCATTTCTTCTCGAAAGAAAGGAGAGGGAGGCAGACAGCCGGGAGGAGGAAGACTCAGATGGAGAGAGGTGGATGAGGTATACTTGCTCCGATGCCTCCCCGCCCCCCGTCCTGGCACAGGACAGCATGGGGACATGGTCCTCGGACCTTCAGACAGGGTGCTCTGCAGCAGACAGGCACCTGAGGACAACACTGTGTGCAGAGAGTCCACCCAGCTCAAGGAGGTGGTCATTAGACACACGCGGGCATGGCAGCCCAGAGGGAGAAGTAGGGGATCCCCCTTGCCCCCGAGGACCTGGGGTCCAGTAATGCCAACTTCACTTTGGAATCCGTCAACATCTCTATCTTCAGCACCAGAATATTATTTGCCCACTGTGAGCCCTGGGGGAGCAGGCCAGGCTGGCTATCTCAAAGCCAGCTCTGTTTAAAGTTATAGCCCCTTGGGCATACTTTCAGGGGCCCTGGTGGTACAGCAGTTAAAGCACTCAGCTGCTAACTGAAAAGATGGGAGTTTGAACTCACCAGCCACTCCACGGGAGAAAGATGTGGCCATCTGCTTCTGTAGACTGACAGCCTCGAAAACCCTATGGGACAGTTCTCCTCTGTCCCCCCAGGTCACTGTGAGTTGGAACTGACTCACTGGCCGTGGGGTTGGTTTGGTCGGGCACACTTGATCAACATTTCAGCACCTGAAATGACTCCTGGTTTCAAATTCCCTGTTGTTTGCATTCACGTCTGTTCTTGTTCATTCCCATAAAGAGGAAGTGATGTCAACAAGAGAAAGGGGCGTGGGCACTAGGGCGGGGGTTCTGAGAGCCGGGGTGCTCCATGTGGGGATCCATACTGTAGGTGTGTGGGAAGGTCCCATGGGACTGCCGAAGTGCACCCCTGCACCGCCCCTTCCACAGCAAAGGCGACCAGCTGACAGCTTACCTGCTGGCTTCTCCCACCCTCACCCTGGGCCGCACCCAGAAGAGGCACAGAAAGGGGGTATTCACCCCATGTACAAGTCCCAGGGGGTACCAGATGAGGCTGGCCAGCAAGTTGCCCTGCGCCCCCTCAATGTGGCTGGCAGGACACATATTTGGAGGGTGCTTATGAAAGTTTATGGCCACACCTGCCTCCTGGCTGATTCTGGGGCTTTCCTAACATGCTCAGGACTTTCATCCCCGAGTCTTCCACCAACACAGTCCTCCTCCTCCATGAGCTGTCACCCCTCAGGGAGCCCCTCTAAATGAAGTACCCCCTTTTATCTAGGTGCCTCATTCCCCTTAGCATGTAGCCTGGTTTTTATTGGACTGTTCTGTGCACTCATTTAGATTTGGTGATGACAGACAGTAGGCATACACTACTGTGTATGCAGTGCTCGCTGGGGCCTGGCACACAGTAGGTACTCCCCAGATGCTTGCTGAGTGGCTGAATGAACAATGGCCCTGGATGGTGCCCGCTTTCACATGGCCTGCAGCAGGCACCTCCTGCCGCTTCTGCAATTTCTGGTGACCTTGCCTCCCACCCAACACAACCATCTTAAATGCTGGTGTAGTCTCTTTCTGCAATAACCGTGTCTGAAAGACGTCCATAACTGAGGCTCCACACATTCCTGAAGGGCATTATCTACTGGGTCTAATGACCTATTGTGGCAGCAGAATATACTTCTCTTTGAAATTAGCAGCCGCTCCTTTCGACAGCATTGCCAGGGGACCCAGTGCAGAGCGAGGCTGAGCGTTACACTTGGAATTTTCAACATTTAGGAAATGCTGCCCAGATCTGTTTGCCCCTCTGCCTCTCCCAGATTGTGACAGTGATACGGGCCTGCACTGCAGGCAAGTGGCTCATAGTGTCCCCAGGGTGCTGCCAACTGCTGGCTCCCACCTGCTGGCTTCTACCCTACTCCCCAGAGGGCCTGTAGGGGATGCTTGTGGGGGATACCATCCCAGTTTGTCACTGATGACTCAGGCTGTCACAACCAGGCAACTCCTGGCCACCCTGTCACACCTTCTCACTCTGGTGTCACCGCCTAGGGTACACACACCTCCCAGCCAGCTCACCTGCTCCACCGTGGTCTTCCTTACTCAATTATTCTACCTGAATCCCACATGTCTCCATTTTCCCAAAAGTCCTCCCTGAGAGACAGAAAGAGAAGCTATCAGCCCAGTCTAAATGTGATGCTGTATGTTAGACACCTTAAACCCTGGAGATATTCATGGCCTATCCCCTAAGGGGACAGAGTGCCCAGGAGACAGGAGGGAAGGCAGAGGAGATGCACAGGCATCTGTCAGTTCTCCTGGTTCTAGCTGGGGACAGGGATGGATGACACGCCACTTCTGTCACAGACTGTTCTCATCCGCTGGTGTACTAGAGTTCACATCAGCCTCACCATGTACATGCACTGTGTCTCATCAGGCAAACTGACTTCCTAGAGTTGCTGTTAACATTAAATGAAGCCAGGTGTACCAAAGCACCTTATAAACCATAAGGTACCAGACAAGTGGTGGGTATAGGTTTCCAAGTATGTCATTTCCACCCATCTCTCATTCAGATGTGCACTGAGTGTCTGCTGTGTTCCAGGAATTGTCCTCTGTCCGCGTAGACCCTCAAAAGTAAACAGTGCCCCAAACCAGCTCTCTGGGGCCACCACAGTCTGGCAGGACAGGCAGGACACACGAAGTCAGGATGTGGGGTGGTGTGCACATAGGGGGATTTGGAGGATGCTGGGGTGTCTGACCTCATGCTGAGGAGTTAGGGGGCTGCCAGGAGGTGTGGCATAAATGGTCGTCTGAAGGGACAGCCAGTGTAGTCCAGGATGAAAGGTGGGGGTGGAGTCACAGGCGAGGGAAGCATGGCCTGTTTTAACTTGCTAGGCCGGATATCAACATTTACTGGTAGGGTGGGGACTGTGCCCAGGATGAGGCCAGACCAGGAAGGGCCTCTTGTCGGGTACCAGCAAGAAACCAGCTTGTCCAGACCAAGGCATTGTGTAGTCAACCAGGTAACAATAACATCAGAAGACAAGAGACTTCTGGGACCTGACGATGGTCAGGGGCCCGAAGTTACTGGAAAGAGCAACATGTATGAATTTCTGTCATTTCCAGCAATCGAAGAAAGGGAATTCCATCCTGTGCCACACCAAGCTCTGTGGGTAGCTAGGGGAGCTGCTCTGTTAATTTCCTTTGCTGACCGTATTCTCTTCTCACCAACAGCACAGTAGCTGGAGTCACATGGGCGGGCGGGCTGTGGCAACGTGCACGGTTACCAACAAGCTGCAACCAGGTAATCCAACGAGGCAGGGCACCAGAAGGCCACCGTCGGGGGACGCAGTCACTCTTCCCTAATACATTAACACCACCACAAAAGGTAACTGACTAGATCGAAGCGAGCAATCTTCAAGAGGACAGCTATCTCCAAAGTATGAGTCACTTGTGAAAACTGAAGAGGGTACACAATGAAAGCTCAGGCTTAGGAGTCAGACTGCTGGGATTTGAATCCTGGCTGGCTCCTCCTTGTTGTTGCTAGGTGCCATGGAGTTGTTCTGAATCACAGCGACCCTACGTACAATTGAAGGAAACCCTGCCTGGTCCGGTGCCATCCTCACTGTTGTTAGGGGCTGGCGAGTCAGTTCTGACCTCACAGCGACCCTAGGAACAACAGAACGAAACACTGCCCGGTCTTGCACCATGTCCGCAATCGTTTTTACACTTAACCCCATGGTTGTGGCCACTGTGTCAATCCATCTCATTGAAGGTCTCCCTTTTTTTCGCTGACCCTCCACTCTCCCAAGCATGATGTCCTTCTCCAGGGACTGATCTTTCCAACATGTCTAAAGTATGGAAGACAGAGTCTTGCCATCTTTGATTCCCAGCAGCTCTCTGGCTGTACTTCTTCTAGAACTCTTCCATCCTCACTGTCCTTGCTAAATTTGCGCCTACTGTGGCAGCCATTGTGTCAATCCACCTCTTGGTGGTCTATCCTCTTTTTTTGCTGACCCTGTACTTGACCAAGCAGGATGTCCCTCTGCAGGAACTGATCCCACCTGATGACATGTTCAAAGGATGTAAGATGATGTCTTGCTGTCTTCACTTCTAAAGAACATCCTGGCTGTACTTCTTCCAAGACAGATTTGCTCGTTCTCCTGTCAGTCCATGGTGCAGTCAATATTCTTTCCAACACCATAAATGAAAGGCATCAAATCTTCTTTGGTCTTCCTCATTGGCCCAGCATTTGCATGCATAAAGCCGAAAAACTGAACCCCCTTGATGTCAAGTTGACTCTGATTCATAGCAACCATGTGGTTCAGAGTAGAATTGCTCCATGGGCTTTCCAAGGAGCGCCTGGTAAATTCAAGCTGCTGACCTTCTGGTGAGCAGCTGTAGCTCTTAATCACTGTGCCACCAAGGATTCCTACGAAAGACTGAAACACCATGGCTTGGGTCAGGTGCACCTTAGTTCTTGAAGGGACAACTTTCTTTTTAACACTTTAAAGAGGTCTTTTGCAGCAGATTTGCCCAATACACTAATTCATCTGATCTCCTGACTGCTGCTTTCATGGGCGTTAATTGTGGATCCAAGTGTAGGTAGTCCTTGTCTTACAACATATCTGAGTTATGACAAGCTGCACTTACAACTTTTGAAAAACATCTTATCATTAGGAATATGTACTCTATACAATATTAAATATTCCAGTGTAATATCCCCAAATCCTAAAGACAGATAAAAATTAGATTTATAAAGATACTTAATAATAAAGACTAAAAAGACAATGAAGTATTCGATTTACATCCAAACTGACTTACGATGGAGTCTTTGGAAAAGAAAGGCATCTGTCATAAATCAAGCACCAAGTCTAAAATGAAATCCTTGAGAATCGTAGTCTTTTCTTCCTTTATCATGATGTTGCTCACTGGTCCAGTTGTGACACTTTTTGTTTTCTTGATGTTGAGGTGTAATCCAAGCTGAAGACTGTAGTCTTTGATCTTCATCAGTGAGTGCTTCATCTCTTGTTCACTTTCAGCCAGTAAGGTTGTGTTATCTGCATACTGCAGACTGTTAATGAATCTTCCTCTAATCCTGATGCCTGACTCTTCATGTAATCTAGCTTCTCGGGTTATTTGCTCAGCATACAGACTGAATTAAGTATGGTGAAAGGAAACAACCTTACGTACACCTTTCCTAGTTTTAACGTACACAGAATACCCTTATTCTGTTTGAACGACTGCCTCTTCGTCTATGTACAGATTATACATGAGCATGATTAAGTAGTGTTCTGAAATTCCTATTCTTTGAAATGTTACCTGTAATTTGTTGTAATCCACACAGTCAAATACCCTTGCATAGTCAATAAGACACAGGTAAATATCTTTCTGGTATTTGTTCTCAGCCAAGATCCATCTGACGTCAGCGATGATATCCCTGGCTCCACATCCTCTTTGAATCGGCTTGAATTTCCAGCAGTTGCCTGTTAACGTACTGTTACATTAACACTAACTCAATCTTTTGTTCAGCTGTTCTGCTTCATCATTCCTTCCATTTGCTTTAGCTGCTCTACATTCAAGAGCAAGTATTAGAGTCTCTTCTGATATCTACTTTGGTCTTTCCTTTCTGTCTTTTTAATGATGTGTTGGTTTCTTCATGTGTGATGTCCCTGATGTCATCCCACAGCTCATCTGGTCTTCGGTCATTAGTGTTCAACGTGTCAAATCTATTTTTGAGATGGTCTCTAAATTTACATGGGATATAATCAAGGTTGTATTAATAATTTGGCTCTTGTGGACTTTTTAAAAATGTTCTTCAGCTTTACCTTGATCTTGCATATGAGCAACTGATGGTCTGTTCTCAAGTCAGCTTGGGCTCCTGGCCTTGTACTGACTGATGACATTGAGTTTCTCCATTGTCTTTTTCCCCAGGTGTAGTCAATTTGATTTCTGTGTTTTCCATCCGGCGAGGTCCATGGGTACAGTCTCTGCTTACATTGGTGAAAAAATGTATGTGCAATGAAGAAGTCGTTGTCCTGCTGAAATCTATCATGCGATCTCCGGCGTCACTTCCATCACCAAGACCATATTTTCCAGCTACTGACCCTTCTTCTTTGTTTCCAGCTTTCACATTCCAGTCACCAGTAATTATCGGTGCATCCTGATTGCACAGTGGTCAATTTCAGACTGCAGAAAGTGGTAAAATCTTCAACCACTTCATCTTTCCCATCAGTGGTTGGTGCACAGATTTGAATAGAAGTCACATTAACTAAATAGCATTTCTTGTAGGCGTATAGATACCTTGCCACTGACAGTACTGTACTGCAGGATAGATTCTGAAATGTTCTCTTTGACAGTGAATGCAACATTGTTCTTCTTTAATTTGTCATTCCCAGCACAGTACACCATATGATTGTCTGATTCAAAATAGACAATACCAGTCTATTTTAGCTCACCAATTCCTAGGATATGAATCTTCAAGGGTTCCATTTCATTTTCACAACTTTCAGTTTTTCTAGATTCACACTTCGTACATTCCATGTTCCAGTTACTAGTGGGTGTCTGCAGCTGTTTCTTCTCATTTTGAGCCATGTCACATCAGTAAATGAAGGTCCGCAAAGCTTGACTCCATCCGTGCCAGTGAGGTCAACTCTACTTTGAGTCTGACAGAAGAGTGGTAGGACTCTTCCCTACTAGCTCTGTATTAGTGGGTCAAAGGACAGCCCTGTGGATCACGGTGGGCGGATCTGTAGTGTCTCCGTAAACTGGGACCTGACTTGACAGAGGCCGACAACAACACATTTCATGAGAGCTTCCTCTTCAGAATAAGCCAAACCCAGTGCCATCGAGTCAGTTCTGACTCATGGCAACCCTACAGGTCAGCAGTTCGAATCTGCCAGGCGCTCCCTGGAAACACTATGGAGTAGTTCTACTCTGTCCTATAGAACTGGAACTGACTCAGTGGCAGTGGATTTGTTTTTTGTTTTGTTTTGTGACACACCAGTTCAGGGCTTTGCTGCGAACTCAGTTAGCAGTTTAAACCAACCTGGCAGCTCCGTGGGAGAAAGACCTGGTGACTCGCACCTATAAAGATCACAGCCTAGAGACCCCTGTGAGGCAGTTCTGATCTGTTACATAGGATCACTGTAAATCAGAATTGGCTCAACAACACCAAATAACACCACCGTGATGGCGACTGGAGGAGTTGATTTTTCGCCTTGATCTTCTTAATGTTCTAACAGGAAGGAAAACACAGGCCAGGGGCAGTGCTCTGTCTTCCTTGTTTCAGCAAATGAATAAAACCCCAGAAGTTTAGAATTTGTGTATCTATGCAGTACAGGCAGCAATGAGTCAGAAGAGAGGAACACAGCAGGGCCCTCGGGGCTGGCCTCGCAAGGGGAACGATGCAGAATGCCTTGGGATTGGAGCGGGTGACCATGGGGGCCAGGGCATCCATGAGGAAGGAGCACCATTGTCAAAGGAACAATGGATCATAGAGAACAACTTTGCAAAGCAACAAGTCGGCTCTTGCTGGAACACAAGTGTGAGGGAACAGGCCAGGGGAAAATAATCCAGGTTATTTACTTTTTTCCCTGAAGATCATTTCACTCAAGTTGAATGCTTCTTCTGAAGGCTGATGTTACTGTTGTGTGTGAGCCTGTATGACAGCAGAAAGCTGTTTTTGAGGCTACAATTCTTACTGGAGCAGACTGCTACGTCTTTTCTCCCACGGAGCTGCTTTCAGAACAGCTGACCTTTACGTTAGCACCTGTGTCACCAGGGTTCCTTCGATGTCACTAGAATATCAAGTGTCATGCATTGCACTGTGTTCACCCCAAAACCTGTGTAGCAATTTAGCTAGGCCATGATCTCCAGTATTGCGTAACACTCCTCCACGTTGTAAATCCTGCCTCTCTGATGTTAGTGAGGGAGAAGGAGCGGCAGTTGTGTTGGTGGCACAGGACTCAAGTGTTAGAATGTTGTGGGCCTTGAGGCAGTCTCTTGAGATACAAAGGAAAGAAAAGAACAGACAGATCTGGGGGCTCATACCCAAGGAAGCAGCACCAGAAGTAGATCGTGTCTTTCAGACCCGAGGTTCCTGTGCCAAGATGCTCCCTGACCCAACACTGATCCAACACAAGGACCTTCTTCCAACAAAGAGGGAAATCTTCCCTTGGAGCTGATTCTTGAATTTGGACTTACAGCTTGCTGGACTCTGACAAAATAAAATTTATCTTTGTACAGGCATGCCTTTGTGGTATTTCTGTTAAAGCAGCCAATAGCTGACTAAGACATCAGGCTAACGTATGTGAAGTTCTTTTCAGTACAGTCATCCTTAAATTTCAAAGTCCTTGCTGGGTAGACTGTTCAACTCAGTAGCACTGTTCACTGCAAGCAGGGAATTTTGAGTCCAGCAGACACAAGGTCACAGAGGGAGTCTCCCCAAGGCAGGAGAGGTGGAACATGTTAAGTAGCCTGTCAATAAATGAACTTCCTCTGACTGGTCACAGGAGCCAGAGCTAAGGGCTTTGTCTTCCAGCCCTGACCCAAGTCGGGTGAATTCACGAATGTTCCTCACGCACTGGACAGCACCACTCAGAGATGCTGAAACACACTGTCTTTCCAGGTTTCCGAGAAGGAGGTGGTTACTGACCTACATTCACAGGTCTAGATCAAAACCATAGGCTTTAGATAAAGAAAGACTCTTGCACAAACTCCCATAAAATAACTCGCTTTTTACAGATAGGAAATGGAGGCTTGGACAGGAAAAGACTGCACACAGACTTGAAGCTAGAGTTAACTTGTGCTGGGAGCCAGGTGAGTGATTAGCGTGGGGGTGACTGCCCCTCGGCTCATGGCCAGTACACTGCAAGGGTCTGCAGATTTGCTGCGGTAGCGCATGAAGACACAGATGTAAATCCCTCTGTACGGTAGAGTTCTGTCAGGTCCCATGAACTTTCTAGGAATTTAGGAAACTCATCAGGCAGACTGAAAGAAGGAGATTCCACTGCTTGTGGTGAGAGGGACATCAGTGCAGGCATTCGTAGGGCCAGGCTGAGGTTACCAATGCCCTGACTCAGCAGCCTCTGTGTTGAGGGGCCCTGTGGCAGAAGTGGGGATGGCCGCTAGGGAAAGTGGACTGATGGTGCCCCAGTCTTCTTCCAATGTCACCTCCTGTCCTGGGGCCCAGGCTGCCCCCTGCTGCTCTGATGAGGCCCACCTACCAGGCTTCTGTCTGCCCCTCAGAATCCAAAGGGCCTTTCTACCCCTTTCCTAAATGGACACTTCAGTTCTAGCCAAACGAACAAAAAGCAACTGTACCATCATCAAGCTGCTGGCATTAGCTGTCACAGAGCCTACCCAACTCACAGCGATCCCAAGGCTACACAGAAGTGCTCTGGGGGGAGAGGCTCTTTTGTGGCTGTAATCTTTGCACCTCACTAAGCCTTTCTTCTGCAGGGCTGCTGGGTAGGTCTGAACTGGTAACCTTAAGTTAGCAGCCAGTCACAAACTATGTGTGTCACCCGAACCCCTGACTGCATTACAGTAGGGAGTTCTGATTAGGAAATTAGGTTTGCAAACCAGATTCTTTACATGAATAGTAATCATACCCTTTTAAACTGAGGAGCCACATTTGTGAAAAAGAAATGATCAAAACCTGTTTAAGAAAGCAGCTTCCTAAGTGTTCTGTTATATTGTTCACTAGCTTACTATGCTATAAAATTTAATAAGAATCACCTGCAGCTTGCTTCTTTCCTAGGAAAACTGAACACATTCTGATGCACACAGGCATTTCCAGCCAAAGAAAAGTTGTGATTTCAGATGAGCGCACACAGTATTGACTCTTCAAAGATGATGATCAGCACAATTTAAAGGTTTTGACTTTTAGTTTTCTTTTCCTAATATCACCTCTTCATTATAACAAGAAGACCCAAATATAATATTAATTTGCTAAAGGCTTCCTAGAAATCAAACCTACAAAAAAGTAGGATTCACAAAAGTACTTTTGAATTTAAAAATTATCACATGAATGGAAATGTCTATCAACAGATGAATGGATAAACAAAATACGGGATATATACATGACAGAATACTACATGGCTGTAAACAAGAAATACAGGCATCCTGGTGGTGCAGTGGTTATCGGACCAGCTGTTAAGTAAAAAGTTGGCATTTTGAACCCGCCAGCTTCTCTGTGGCAGGAAAGACCTAGAGATCTGCTCCCACAAAAATTTTAGCCTTGGAAACCCCGTGGTGCAGTTCTACTCTGTCCTGTAGGGTCACTGTAAGTCAGAACTGACTTGATGGCACACAACAACAACCACAAAAAGAAATGAAGCTCCGATGCCCATCACAACAGGGATGAACCCCGAAAACACGAGGCTGAGTGGAATAAACCCCAAACCAAACCCTCCGCCACTAGGTTGATTCCGACTCTGGGAAACCCTACAGGATAGAGTAGAACTGCTCCAAGGAGTTTCCCAGGAGCACCTGGTGGATTTGAACTGCCAAGCAGATGCAGCACCTAACCACTAGGACACCAGGGTTTCCGAGTGGAACAAATCAGTCACAAAAGGGCAAATACTGTATAAGCTTCAGTATACGAAATAACCAAATACACAGAAACTGGAGATGATTACTGGTTACCCAGACTGGGAGGCAGAAGGCAAGGGGGAGCTTTTTTCTGGGCCCGGGGTTGCTGAGATTATGTTAATGGCAGTGGAAAGTTTTGGAAAAGGATACCAATAACGATGGAGCATCACATAAATCATGGCACTGAACTGTCAGCGTGAAAGTTGTGTTGATGAATGTTTTGGTGCCTGTATTTTCATGAGAGTAAAAAGAAAAAAGATCATAGGAATAGATGTGTGACAAAGAAAATACAGTAAAATGTTACTGTAGATTCTCACTGAAGGGTCACTGTAAAATTCTTTCAGCTTTGCTGTATGCTTGAAATTATTCATAATGAAATGCTGTGAAAAAGTATGACTACATCCTCCACCCAGGTCCTAATGTCCCCAAACTCAAGGACTCTGACAGTTGGATGTAACAGTAACAGATCATAAAATGGAAAATCGAGGAAGCAGTTGTTTTAAATGGGAAAGACAGATGACTCAACACATAACATTGGGGCATCAGCTGTGGGAAAAAAAATCCATCTGAATCTTTGCCTCACACCTTACACAAAAATACCTTTCAGGTAAATCTGGTGCCTTTAACGTAAAATATTTAAACTTCTGCAAGTGAAGAAACTTTTAAGCTCCAGGTTATAGAAGTAATGAAGAAAAAGAGAGACAAAAATTGTTTAATTAAATAAACTTACAGTTTCTGTAGCTCCAAAAAAAAAATCATAAACAAAATGAAAAGTCAAAGAAGCTGGGAAAAATCCTGGCTTCCAGTATCACACACACGCACGAAGGAGACCTCACAACCAAATGACAGACACGGTCACGCCCCAATAGAAAAGCTGGTAACAGATGTGAACAGAACAGTAACAAAAGAAACAGGCTATTGATAAATACATAGGAAAAAAAAAAATCAACTTCACTGACAGCAACAGAAGAATGCTAGGTGCACAGCCCAGAGGGGGTGTTCATGCAACAGCCACCGAATGAGCAAACCAAGAATGAGGCAACGTTTCTGTCCAACAAAGATTTTAAAAAGATGACACTGCCATAGAAAATATGGGGAGACAAGTATTTCTGGACTTTGCCAGAGTGTCTGTAGCTTGGCCAAAGCTTTCTGGGTAACAGTTTGGCTAAGTATATCAAGAAGCTCGGAGTGCCTGGATGGTGCAGTCACGTGGTCGTCTGCCCATCGAAAGGCTGGAGGTGGGTCTGGGAGGAAACGCCTGATGATCTGCTTCTGAACAGTTCCAGCCTTGCAAACCCTACAGAGTGGTTCATTTCTGCACACACGGAGTCACTATGACTCAGAACTGACTCAGCTGTAACGGTTAATCTCTCCTGAACTCATTACTGTCAGCGCGCTCTGAATTTCTCCAACGGATTACCACAGATGGGGTCAGTCTGCTCTCCCTGCCCTGCCTCCTCTTCCCTCCCCCAGGACGCACTGCCTTCCCTGCAGCCTGGGCCGTCTTTCTGAAGCACGCACCCGGCCACATCGCTCTCCCAGGTGGAGCTCTTCGGGCAAAGCTGGCGGAGGGGCGGTGCGGGGCATGAACGCCCACGTTATCAGTGACTCCTCCAGCTTACAGTCTCGCCTTCCTTTTACCACGCCTTCCACCACACCAGTTATGGCCGAACCTCTGCATACGCCCTTCCTTCTGCCTGAGCCCTCACCACAAAGCTTGCCTCCTTCCTCTGGCTACCTCCTTGGAGACTGTTGGGGAAGATTCAAATCAGACACATCACCCTCCATCGGGGGGCTCGTGGGTCAAGGCTAAGGTTTACAGCTCCCTGGCATCTGTTTCTACTTGAACACCGCATGCATCACCTCTGCCTCCTCTGCCAGACCACAGACCCTTCACAAAGCCGGCCCCCAGCATGGGCTGGCTGAATGAATGAATAAGGAGCTCCATCACCTAGACCTGATTTACCAGCTTTATCTGGAAAGCAGTTATCAATACAAGACTTCATAACCTACCTCAGCTAGCCCTCAACTACTCAATCATCTTGGCCACTGAGAGCCTTTCTCATCTATGAATCAGCCAACACGTTTATTTATTATATCTCTTCTCTTCCACTATCTCTTTGGTTTTATTTGAATCTCTTTACTCCTGCTGGGTGTATCACAGGAGTGTCACTTACATAGTAACCACCAACTAACAAGCACCATTTACAGCACTTCAAGTTACTGCACGTAGCTGGCTCATGGGTTAGCTCCAAGAACGCACAGAGAGATGGGACAGTCTTTAATGACTATCAAGCCCAAAACACACCGCTGTGGAGTCGATTCTGACTCATAGCAACCCTATGGGACAGAGTAGAACTACCCCATAGAGTTTCTAAGGAGCACCTGGTGGATTTGAACTCTGACCTTTTGGTTAGCAGTTGTAGCACTTAACCATCCTGCCAGCAGGGTTTCCTTATAGATTATTAGCAGCAAGAAACTGTCTGGCCTCTCAGAGCACTGACCACTCCGTTACTTGATCCTTTCCTAGCAGGGTGGGTGATTCCTGTTGCCTGTCGGGGAGCCCTTTGCAAGCGTGATTCAGGCTGGCCACAACAACCCATCTGACGAATGCAAACTCTTATTTTCACATTCTTCCCTTTTTAATCCACCCAAGAATCGCATCTATTTTTCCACGATAGTCTTTGCAGCGTTGACTTAGATTTAGTTTATGGGCAGTCAGGGCTATATATTTTTGCCTTTTTTTTTTTTTTTTTTTTTAATGGTGTTTCTTTCGTATTCAACAGAACTAAATTCACCAAGTTTTTGGCTAACCTAAGATCTTTTTTCCCCATTTGTTACAGTAGTTACGAATGACATTCCTGGAGTTTAGAAAATTCCAACACTACTTCATTTGGTGACACACCCAACAGGAAACAACATTAAAAGAAGAAGAAGGAAAAGTCACACATCGTACAAAAGGCATGTGCAAGGAAAAGCCTCTCCAACTGGTTAAGCTTGAGTCTTTAACTCACCACCCGAATTCACAACACAGGTACACACACTTGATTCCTGTTTAGGGACTCTGTGGTAGGCATTTGAAGGTACTGACACTATTAGCCATTACTATTAGCAATGACTGCTAACAGAAAGGCCATGGGTTTGAAACCATCAGCGGCTGTCTGAGAGAAAGATGTGGCAGTTCGCTTCCATCGAGATTTATAGTTTTGGAAACTCTATCGGGTTGCTGCTATAAGTCAGAATCGACTCGACGGCAGTGGGTTTGGTTTTTTGTGTTTTTTACATTAGTCATGTTCTCTCTCCACCCTTTCTCCCTGTCTCAGGCTTTGAGTACCCACCTAGCAACCACAGATGGGGACTTCTCTAGGATCTGGAGGCAACCTGTTTTTAATCATCATGTTTACTGGGAAGCACAGCAATGGGGGAACAATAGTCAAGTCTCTTTCTGCGGCCAGTATCCTTGATCTGGGTGCATGATGGAGCTTGACTGGGTTTGCAAATGCCCTGAAAATGTAGGTAACTATTTGTGTATGGGAGTGTTTTTCAGAAAAAGGATTCACAGGTTCCACCATAATCTCCAAGGGTCTAACACTCTGGAAGGTTGAGAACTCTAATTCTTAGGTGTTTGGACCCAGAACAGAACACAGAATAAACAGCACCAGCCAGTCAGATTCAACTTTCTACTCAGTCCCCTCTGAAGACAATTAAGAAATTCTGCAGTAGCTACACATCAAGTATGAGTTGTGTACATAAGGAACATAATTTGAGGGTGTGATTTGGGGGGGCGGGGTCCAGCATATATGAAACTACACAGAGACAATTGTCTAACACTTGAAAACTCAAGGCTTTCTTTTCTCTGTTTCTGCTTGTACCTAACTTCAATATGCTTGCTCTGTCCTCTGCTGGCACTTTTTGTTCATGTGATAACATTCAGTTCACAATCAAAACATCACAAGTTCCTCTGCACAGAAATATTACAAGTCAAAAACACACCTCCTTCATTAATGGGTGGTAATTGTATTATTTTTGCTACAATATAAGGGTTCTCTTACATTTAAAATAACATTACAAAAAACCATTAGATGTAAACATGCCAAAATCAAAACTGCCTTCATGTCCATACACTATGAAGATGTATCAAAACATATCTTCATTCTTAACTTTCCTTGTTGTCTAAGAGTTCGTATCTTTTATAATGATCACACCCAGAGCATTTTCTACAGGTAAATATGAAATGAATTAAAAATGTACCACGAAAACAAACCAAAAACAAGTTCTTTAAACTGTTTCCTTTTACAAAATGCCACTTAGAAAGCAGAAACCGGGAAACTGTTGTCATACAAACTCACCACTGAACACTTGCTCACGCAGAGGGCCCGAGTGTAGGCTGGACTTACCCTGGAAGCAAAGAATGGAATTCCATTAGGGGACCAGGCAAGTAGAAACACCAAGGGACAACACCACCTTCCCGCAGCTCATCTCACTGGCAGGCACACTGATTTTGGAATCCTCCAGGGCTAACAATGAAAAACACACCAGGCTACTTTCCTAATTCCTCTGAAATGAGTCAGTAGGTCAAATAACTTCTCCACTCTGGAAGGAGAACAGTGCCTTTAACTACATTCGCTGATTCCAGTAATCCTGTTCCCTGTCTGCATCCTCTGGACAAAAGGCTGATAATCCATGGAAAATCCACTGCATTTTGAGTGAGACACACGGCAGGTATTGCTTGAAAGTCAGTTGCTCTTCTCTGGACAGTTTCAGGACATGAAACACCCAGGGGTCTTTCGAAAGAGTCCAGTTAGAAGTAGCACATGCATGAGGTCTCTTCACTTAAAAAAGAGTTGGCATGACTTTCTCTCTCCAGACCGTCTATTCATTTATATCTTTCACTCAAGAATATCGAATGATGCTTCAGATATAAAAACAGCAGTAACTGTACCTCGAAAATTTCCCCCCACAAACCGCTTCCTTCTGTAAAACACTCTTTTCTCCTCAAAAGGACAAATACACTCAAAAGATTCTGTGATTATGCAGTTAATCCATGTTCTTAAAAACCCTTTGCAGGCTTCTGTGAATCCTACATTTCCACCCATTAATCACATAAAACAAAAGTATTTAAGAGCTGCTGGAAGTCCTTTAAATTCATGACTCAAGATGATGAACACAGGTTTAGGAATAATCTTCTGAAACTACCACCTACTCACCGCTGGGAACATTGCTTGTAGTTAGCGATCTTTTGCAGTGCAAACCACCAGCTACTGGCTATGAGTCCAAGATTCCAAGAACCTACCCATCCAGGCATACACACAGACACACGGGTCTCTAAATATAGGCACAGAGGATCTGCTGTGACAGTTCTTCAGCAGGACACTGGTGATACACTTTTGCTTTCTGTATCGATAAGACTTTTTCCTTTTTAAAGAGAAGGTTTCATTTTGATCTTGAGAAATTCTGTCTGATAAAACCACCAACTGAAAACCTGCCATTATAAGCAGAGGGATTTCACAATGCTCATTCCAAAAAACCGTGGCTATTCATTTCTGGAAGTGATTCACTGCAGAAAAATCGTCGGTGGTGGCGGGTGGAGGGGCACCCATTTTTGGAAGGCAGCGTGTCCTTTGAGAAGCAGGCAGAAACCCCAGGGAGGGCAGCCACGTGCCTTGCTGACCTCCACCGCAGTGGCCTGAATCACCGCACTGCAAGATGACATGCGGTGACCAATTTCCTCTTACGGCTCCCTCGGTCCACAAACACACCCTGCACTTTAATCCTCGGCTCTGGTGGCAGTTTTCAGAGAACGGGCTGCAGCAGCGGCAACTTCACCTGTCAAGGCTCAGTTGCTCGTGAGTAACCAGCATATGGGTCTCACTTCCTGTGACTATTTCTAAAAGAGTTTATGATATTTCCTTAAAAAAAAAAAAAAAAGGAGGGGGCTGGGGGAAGCCACTCAGGAAGGAGAAGTAACTCCAACAAGCCAGCCAACGTGATGACTGTTTACCGGCCCTGCCTAATTTTAATTTGGTTTCTCAGCCCTGTGTAATTAACTCAGCCAAGAGAGAACAGCGTCAGGAGAGAAAAAAGAAAAAAAAAAAAAGAGAGAGACATTTCACAAATGCTTAGGCCTTCAGTGTGCGTGACCAGAAAAGTAATTTTAAGATTGAGGCGAACTCATCTGATGGTGGGGAAAGCATTAACCCTTCAAGGAAAGGGGGGAGAAAAAGTTCTTTCAGCTTGTCCCCCAGTTTCCAATGCGGATATCACCTTGCCGACCAGGCACTGAGACACAGCCTCTGGGTGCCATCTCCCCGTATGAGAGAAGAAAGAACCTTCTCAGATCCGTCAGAGTCAGGGCCACGGCGGTGCCGATTTGTAAGAGGCAGTCACATTAACAGGGTAGCCCACGTGGTGGCTTTCAGAGCAGAACGCTCTTTGAAAGTGGCTGGCGAGGCCTCAAATATGACATTTTGCATTTTCTCTTGGCTGTAGCTGATCACTTGTGTCACGGAGCAACGGCACCATTTCTTGACCACTCGGCAAAATGAGTTAAAAAAAATAAAACATGGCTTAACCTCACCTCCGCGAGTAGCAACAGTGACCGCACTTGTCTGCTAGAGAGACCAGCAGATATTCTGCTGAACAAACAGCATGACAAACAACATCCTGTCCTTTCTTTTGGGGCTGTTACTGTGCTTCCATCTTGGGTGGGGAGGGTGGGGAGGGTGGGGAGGGGGGTGCTTACGAAGGTGGCAGGGGAGAAAAACACAAGCTTCCACATAAATGGGAACCGGAGAATAAAAATACACCGAACACCTGCAAACTGACAGTCACCGGGCTGTAGCTCTCAGCCCTTGGTGCCGACACAGGGATGCTGCCGGCTGAACGTCAGCACCTGGCTTTCTGCTGCTCGGATACTAAGGGCAAACGTGAAAGATGTATTAAAAGAATAAAACGGCCTGTTTTACACTTTGGAAGAAAAGTCTCCCTAACAGGATGCGTCTTTTAATTTTGACCAAACTGACGTTTGAAACAGTAGAGTATGGCGACCAATGGCCTGTTGTAAAGATAAGGTTCATTCAGGCTGAGAAGGGAAAACAGCACCTATAAGCATTAAGAATTCACTTCAAACCAACTATACCATACAACAGTCACCCTCTCCCTGTCACCCCTGGGACCCGATGATGCGTGCCACGAGTCAGTTCTGACTCACAGTGACCTACAGGGCAGAGGAGGATGGGTCCAAAGGGACGGAGAGGCTGTAATCTTTATGGGAGCAATTTGTCAGGCCTCTCTCCCACAGAGCAGCCGGGGGCTTTGAACTGCCAACCTCTGGGTTTGCAGGCAAATGCTTTAACACTGGTGCCAGCTCCCCCAAGACCCAATAGAGCTCTTCCATCAAAAGAAGAGGAATCGTCTGTATTATGTCAACAAAACAGGAACTCTTTACATGGCCGGCCAAGTGCCGTTGAGTTGGATCCAACTCATGGACATAACTGTAAACGTCTGCAATGTAAAAGAAACCCTGGGAGAGCTAGCTGAGAGAGAGAACAAGCCATGGTCAGAGGTTTGACAAGGATGCCAGCTGTGGAACACCTCATACCTCCCCTTTCTGAGAAGGATGTCCCCCTCCTGCTGGGCCATCTACCCAGGTGTGGGTGCAGTGCTCCCTGCTTCTGGGCAGTTCCCCTTTCAGACTGGGCTTCATAGGAAAGGTCCATGGTCCCAGGTGGCTGGTGCAGAGGTGGCAGAAGGAGAGAGGAAAAGTAGGGTATGACAAAAGCCAACACTGTAGACCCATGTTGGGGGGAAGCATGGAGAATTCCTGTTCACTTGGGAGCAGGAGGAGACAATTTCTCCAGCAGGGTCTTCATACTGTGGGGCTGACTGTAATCCCTGATGTCACAGATGTGGTACCGGGGTTACAGAGTCCAGGTTTATAGAGCCACTTTGTGCTCTCCAGAGCTCAGGGCCCACCTCCCCAAACAAGATCAACTCCAAGACAGATGTTCCACACACTTAACCTTTACTCCAAGTTTTCTGGGAAACGACGAGGAAGGCTGGCTTTAGGGGCAGTCCTATGGAAAGGGGAAGGACAGGCAACACATGGGAAGCAGCACTTGCCTGGGATGTCAGAAGGCCTGTGTTTGAGTCCTGCCCTGTCCTTTTGCTGGGATTTGCTCCTGTGCACATCATCCAACCTCTTTAACCCTTTGGTGACCCGATTATTTTCTGCTTTGGATATTTGGTTAATCCCGTGTGTTCTCGTGATTGGAAGCATGCTGAATCATTGACTGTATCTGAATTTTGGGTAGTGGATGTAGATTTTTTTTTCATTGCCCCTTCTCACAAGCCTACCCTAAGTGGTTAGTGGCACATGTGAAGTACCACTCATTATATCCCAGAGGGCCCACGAGGGTCTATTGGTACATACAGGTAACAAATACACAGTTTCAAAATTTCTATTTTTCCTACCCAAAATTCAGACACCTCATGCCACACCCTGTACCAACGGTGATGTGTGGCACATGCCCATGTCTTCTCTTTCAAACAGTCCTAAGGGCCCCTGGCCTCCTGCAGCAACTCACTGTCAGTGGGACAACAGCTTCCCAGTAAACTCCAGAGGCTGCAAAATTTCACAGTGGCTCTATGGACCGCCAGGCATGAGAAGGTGTGTGCTGGCTTAGTCACTGGCGGTAGTACAGCCAGCTGATACTACTGAGAGCCCTGTATGTGTCCACTCATTCAAGCCTCAGAGCAACTCTACCTGCTAAGCTTCCATGGTGGACCTCATCCTACAGAGAAGAAAACTCAGGCCCAGAACTTAAGGACTTGCCCAGGGTTACAGGTTAAGGAGGTGGCAGAGCTAGGTACCAAGTCAGGGAGCTTGAGCTTGACCTTGACTACTCTGCTTAGCTGCATCCAGACGGGGGTGCATCTCAAATGAAACAGTGCTTATGAAAAATCACCCTGAACACTACAAAACATGACAGGCTCAAGGAAGAGTTTTAATCTGACTTGTAGGGTTGCTATGAATTGGACTTGACTTGACAGCAGTGGGTTTTAGTGGGATAGAAATCTGGTCACCCCGGTGGCATAGTGGATTAAGTGCTCCTGCTGCTAACCACAAGGTCAACAGTTCAAATCCACCAGATGTTCCTTGGAAACTGTATAGCAAGTTCTACTTTGTCCTATAGGGTTGCTATGATTGAGAATGGACTCGATGGCAGTGGGTTTTAGTTTTAAGTGGCACATTGATTAAGGAAGTACTCATCATCTAACTGAAAGGTGGCTGGTTCAGAAGAACAGCCTTGCTTCTGAAAGGTCATGGCCATGAAAACCCTATGGGGTGGTTCTACCCTGCCTACATGGAGTCACAGTGAGTCAGAATCAACTTGATGGTCACGGGTTTTTTGGCTCTAAAAAATATCTCTCACTTAGGGTCTTCGAGTCTTTAGCGCTACTCACTCTGCACTGAAGTTTGGACTTGTTTTCTCGTGGAATTTTTTTTTTATGGCTCTGTACCAGGCTGGGGCACACCCAAATACTGAAACATTTTCTCTTCCTAAAACAGTGACATTGGTTGACGAGCAGAATTAAGAAAAAAGAAATCCGACCATTCTGGGTTTATTTCCATTTCAGAGAGCAGAGCGACTGTGGGTAAAGATGCTGGGAAATTTCTGTACGTTAAATTTATAAGCTGGCACTCCCCCTCCCCAAAGATTTGGCATGAAAAGTTATTTCCTGTACCATAATCATAAAACCAAATGTTATTGACTCCTGTCATAACCATCCACATACTTCCTGTCATAAAAACTTGAACCTGGTTGAGCTACCACAGTAAAAGAGAACACACAAAATCCTACAGGTAAGAAGTGACCGTGTGTGTATGTATGTTACTATAATCTCATATGCCCATCTAGGAAGGGGACAGACCAAGCCTTCTTGGGAAAACAAGTATCACGGTATTTTATCATCTTGTCTGACTAAGGCCAGCCACAAGATGAACTTGAAGAATAAAAAGAATTTTTCGCTGGGCTCCATCAATAGTTTCGGCGGCTATCTGTATACGTGTGTCTTAGGTGCACACGCACCTTTCTCTTTCTGATGCCTGCCTACTTCTAAAAGAAAACAACTAGCTTCTAAATTCCTAGTTTGTGTGTGTGTTGGGTGGTGGTGGCAGAGCCACTGCACACACTTGATGATGGAAGAAAGCACGCAAGAACAGATTTGTTTACAAAACAGGGCTCAGCAGAGTCTGTCTCTCCGGGCCACCGCAGGATGCATCCAACAAAACAAACACACAAAGCCACATAGAGGCATCTATGGGCATAGTTCTTCTTCCGATGAAGGTGTAATAGTCTGTGATTACAACCAGGCAACTGGCTATGATGCAACAATATGGCTCCGTCCTGAGCTGTGAAGACACCATCAACTCTGGTTTAGAATACATGTCTGCACCCAGAACACAGACTTACACAGTATGATGGTCTCAATTCCTCTTCTTAAGAGTCTTTGTCTTTTCTCCTACTCTTTAAACCCCGCATCTTCAAGAGTGCTCCACCTGCACAGGCCAGCCCTTTGAACGTCATCTGGAAAAAATAAAAACCGACATATTCTGATTATGTTAGTTGAATGAATTGTATGGCCATCTGAGCAGCTTGGAAGTTTGGATCCTGGACTCCTGTCCTCCCCTAGCCAACCCCACCAGTCACGGAGTCTAGTCCACAGCTGTTTTCAAAGTCTGCTTCCTAGGTGTTCTCCTTCCCATTCCTGCTTCCAGTAAACACGCTTGGGCCTTCATCATTTTGTTCCTGGACCAGCATGACAGTATCGTTAGCCAATGAGCAACTGTGTGGTGGAAAAACACAGCAGCAGATAGGAAAACTGGATTCTAGGTTGGTGGTTCAAATCCACCCAGAGCTGTCTTGGAAGATAGGCCCAGCCCTCTACTTCTTAAATACTATAGTCTTGAAAATCCTATGAAGCACAGTTCTCTGTAACACACGGTGTCGCCATGAGTCAGAATTGACTCAGTGGTTCACCTTGCCAACTATAAACCATGCGATCATGAGAAAGTTATTGGATCTCACGAGGTCTCAGTGTTCTTATCCATAGTATGAAGAAGACAGCTATCAAGTTATATGATCTGATACACTACATCAGGAGCCCTAGTGGCTCCATGGTTAAATGCTTGGCTGCTAACTGAAAGGTTCCTGGTTCAAACCTACCCACTGGCTCCATGGGAGACAGACCTGCAGATGTGCTCCCATAAATACTGCAACCCAGGAAACTCTATGGAGCCATTATACTCTGTCAGATGGGGTCGCTATGAGTCAAAGACTGATTTGATGGCACCTGTCAACAACCACAATACATTAACATACACAGTTACTAAATAAAATCTGATGTAAAATTTAGTGTTCTTATTTCACTGTACTCCCTGAAGATCTTCAGTGGCTTTGTCATACCTAGAGTGAAAACATTAAGCTCTTCAGCCTCTGCATTTTTTATGAGGACTTAATAAAATGTAAGAAGCTCACATAAAATGTAGGGTAGCACACAAATGCAGTGACAGCCCCAACAGGGAACACTGCTGGAGCTGAATGCACTGTGTCTCACCCAGGAGTTTCCACTGATGGGCTCTGATCTCTGACCACTGCGCGAGGTTGGCTTTATCACTCTATATTACAGATCAAGAATCTGAGGTTCCATGATAATAACTCAACCAAGGTTATACAATAGAGGTTAGCATCAGGAATGGCAGAGAAATCTACATGTGGTTGATTATACGGCCCACTAAACCACACCAGGAACCCTCGTGGCACAGTGGTTAAGCCTTCAGCTGCCAACCGAAAGGTCAGTAGTTTGAATCCGTTAGCTGCTCCTTGGAAACCCTATGGGACAGTTCCACTCTGTCTATAAGGTTGGTATGAGTTAGAATCAACTCAACAGCAGTGAGTTTGCTTTAGGTCTTCAACCCACAGTGAGTTCCTTAGGAAACTCTAATGGCATAGTGTTTAAGTGCTATAGCTGCTAACTGAAAGGTTGGCAGTTTGAATCCACCAGGAGTATCTTGGAAACTCTGTCCTACAGGGTCACTATGAGTCAGAATTGACTCAACAGCAGTGGTGTTTTTTTTTGTTTGTTTGTTTTGGTGTGAGTTCTTTAAATGTAATATAATACTGGCATTGTGGAGGGGGAGCAATCATTATCTGACTCCCTGCAGTTATCAGGTTGTGTAAGGGAACAAAGTTCATTATATATTTAAAAAAAAAAAAAGACGAACGTTTAGTCCTCATTCATATCAGCATCTCTTCCTGCTCACTTTCCTGGTCAGCTAGCACCACAGGAGAAAACGCAAATACAACATAAAAAAATTCAAGCTAGCCTCATTGCCACTGAGTTGATTTTGACTCACAGTGACCCTATCGGAGTAGGGTCAGAGCAGAACCGCCCCCCAGTTTCCAAGGAGCACCTGGTAGATTCAAACTGCTGACCTCTTTGTTAGCAGCTGTAGCTCCCAACTACTATACCACCAGGATTTCCATATATATATATATCATATATACACAAGGACTGCCAATTAAGTTCACAAACTCATCCTAGAAAAAGTGCTACATTCCACATTGCTGGCTACCACTACAGTCACCTTCAAAGTACTTCCCTTGGGAAGCTATACAGTGACACCAACACCTAGTTCTCCCTTCCAAGCAATTCTGGAATTCTTTTTCTGGAATGGCCATCAGAGCTGTCAACGTATTACCCTTGATGGCCTGAAAGTCATCAAAATGTCTTCCTTTCAATATTTCCTTTATCTTCAAGTAAAGAAAAAATAAAGTCATTAGAGGCCAGATTAGGTGAGCAGGGAGAGTGTTCTAATGCAATTATTTGTTTACTGGCTAAAACCTTGTGAACTTGCCACTGTGCCACTGGGCACAATGGCCATTCCAGAAAGAGTGCCAAAATTTCTTTGAGGGGTGGACTGGGCACTAGAGTCAGTGAATAGCTTCCCAAGGGGAGTATTTCAAAGGTGACCACAGTGATATTCAGCAATGAGGTCTGTAGCACTTAGAACAATTAAGTTTGCTGATCTAATTATCAGGCCATGTATATCTGGGTGTGAGTGTATGTATATATATATATATATATATCTTAAATGATATTTCATTGTGTCTTTGGTAAAGGATTACACAACAGTTTAGGCTGCCAGGCAACAATTTCTACATGAGTTGTTCAGTGACACTGGTCACAGTCTTCACACTGTGTGAAGGAATATTCTCATTATTTCTGTTCTGGTTGTTCCATTAATCCAGTTCCCCCACTCCCTTTTACTCTCATCTTTGTTTTAAAGTCATTGTTGACAATTTGGTCTCATATTTTTAAAGCTCAGTAATCGTGGGTGATATTCATTACTTTCTGAGCCAGTTGATTATTCAGCTTTTCTGCACCTCTGGGGTTAGCTTAGCTTTGCGGTTTAAAGACTATCTCAGGGTAATAGTCTCAGAGAGTCCTCCAGTTTCAGCCCAGTCCAGCGGGCCTGCCGCCTTGTTCTCTCCCCCGTCTCTGCCAGTTAGGAATCTGAGGTTCTGTTTCACATGTTTCTCCCATTCAATCCAGGCTCATCTACTGTAGCCTTGTTCAGAATCTTCAGTAGTGGCAGCCGGGCACCATCTAGTTCTTCTTGTCTCAGGGTAGGTTAGATCACTGTTGATGTAGATTATTTGTCCTATAGACAGGTCTATGATACTTTGAAACAGCACTTTTCCTCAAAAGTATAAGCTGTTATTCTTCATTTTGAATAATCCTGAGCCTGTGATCCACTCATAACACAGAAGTGATTCTTTTGCACACAGGTGCAAAGGACATACATGTATGCTCTTGATAACACACAGGACAAAATTAATGTCAACGCATATAGGAGTCTTTCCGGAACCCACTATCTGATCTTAAGGGACAGGATGACCAGGAGTGGTGAGGGAAGGAGGCAGTTGTTCAGCAGTTGTTCAGCAGTTGAGAACTTCCATGATTCCTAAAGACTGCGAACACCATCACGCTCATTTTCCAGAAGGGCCTCTGCAGCATTGGCCCCAAAGGCTGTGTGATGAGTCGCTGCCCTGTACACCCATCACGTGCTCTCTTCTGAGACTCTAAACAGAGGCTGAAAGTCAAGCCGGTCACTGTCCGCTCCCAGTCCTCAGGGCAGTGAGGTCTTTGCTAGGCAGCGCGGGCGGAATGCTTGCTTTGGAGCACTTTCAGGGGACAGCGGTCAGTCTCCCTCATTGAACCAGGTCACCCAGGCATGGAATGCACAGTTCTGCCAGACAGAGAGCATTGCGGACGCCTGAGAAACAACAGCTTGTCCGGGCTTCTGATGCAGGGAGAGGGAGGCACTGTTTCCTTTTTCTCTGCTTTGAATGGCAGCCTTGACGTCACAGCAGCTAGGAACCACTGGAAGGACAAATAACAAGGCATGTGCCAAAAACACCCTGTCCTGTGGCAGTGGCTGGGCTGTTTGAACCAGGTTCTGACATCTTGTGTGTCTATAGAGAGCAAGGGTGAGCACAGGTGGAGGACTACAGCCTCAGAATACAGGCTGTCTCTAGGGGGATCAGTGAGCCGACAGCCTTCAAGAAACATGGATAAGCTCTAGTTCTCCAGTCACAGAGGCTTCTGACAAGCAAGGCTTCCCTGGGAACACCTGCAGTTGATTCCTCTGATGGCTCAGACAGCTGCACCTTCCCTGAATCAATGCACTTCCTATGTTGAAAAGCAGACCTCTCTCCAGAGGGGGCTGGCTCAGAGGCATCTTGGGGGAATGCAAGAGCTCACAACAGCAGGCAGGCAGTCTTGGCAAGAGACTCATCCCATGTCACAGGATACGAGCATCCTTTCAGGGATTTTGTAATTTTAAGTTAAGGCAATTAAACTTGCATTTTCACCCCCAACTGCCAGCGTTTGAACAAACGGGTGATCAACGTTCCACCTCTGGCAGGCTGCATTCGCCGTTTTCTGAAATGAGTTGTCTAGATCAGGCATCATCAGAACCGTCTGGGGAGCATGATCTTTTGTTTCAACTTTACATCAAAATTATAAATTGCATTTAGCTATGTGACTCGATGGCACTTGGCTGGCTGGCATGTCAGTGTGAGCTCATTTATTCCCATTATAAACGCAATGCTAACCAGAGATACTGGAGAGCCTGCAGGCAGGATCTGCGGGCTTCGCCCAGCATTTTCCTGGAACACAGAGCAGCTTTCCGTGGTCATGTGTCTCCCTTTGTCCAGTCTCCTGCCTCGAGGGCCCAAACAATGTTCCCCAAACCCAAGCTCCAACTGGAACCCGTGGTGCTCTGGGTCCTCTGGGATGGCCAAAGCTGGAAATGAGAGGCTGGGAGGGTCGTCCTTGAGGGGTGTATGTGCAGGAGGAGTGTGGACCTCTGCATGCATGTGAGTGCATGTTGGAGATGTGTGCACGCACTAAAGGTGTGCATATATGTATGTTGTACATGTGTTAGAGGTGTGTGTGCATGCAGGTGTGTGCTGGAGTGGTGTGTGTGTTGCAGATGGGTATACATGTGTGCGGCGGAGGTGCGTGTACATGTACGTGTGTGTCGGGAGTGGTGTGTATGTTGAAGGGGAATGTGTGCATGTGCAAATACAACTAGGTGTGTGTGCACGTGCATGCTCATGTGTGTGTGCTGGAAGAGATATGTGTGTGCATATTGGAGGTGTGTTTTTCGGAGCTGTGTGAACATGTGTGTACTGGAGGTTTGTGTGTGCTGGAGGCATGCATACACGTGTATATGTGCTGGAGGTCTGTGTGTTGAGGTGGCATGTATGTGCATGAGTGTGTATGGAGGTATGTATGCACACGTGTGTGTGCTAGAAGTGTGTATGTACATGTGTGTACTGGAGGTATGTATGTATGTGTGTACTGGAGGTGTGTATGCACATGTGTGTCTGCTAGAGGTGTATGTGTGTTGGAGATAAGTGTGCACATGTGCACATGCTGGAGGTGTGTTGGAGATGTGTGTACGTGTGTGTGTGCTGCAGGTGGTGTGTGTTGGAGATGTATGGGCACCTGTGTGTGTGCTGGAGATGCATGAACATGTGTGTGCACTAGAGGTGAGTGTGGGTGCATGTGTACACAGGAGGTATTTGTGTATGTGCTCGAGGTACCTGTGTGCTGGAGGCTTGTATGAGTTGCATGTGTTTGTGCATGTGTGTGTATCCTGGAGGTGTGTGTGTGCTAAAGGTATACATGTGTTGGAGGTGTTTGTGTGTACATGTGTATCCTGGTGGTGTGTGTGTGCTGGAAGTATTTGTGCATGTGTGTCTATCCTAGAGGTGTGTGCATGCTGCAAGTGTTTGTGTGTAAGTATGTATCCTGGAGTTGTACACGTGTTGGAGGTGTTTCTGTGGGGGGGTATCCTGGAGGTGTGTGTGTGCTGAAGATATTCATGCATGTGTGTGTACGTTGGAGGTGTGCGTGTGTTAGCGGTATGTGTGTTCATGCGTGTGTATGCTGGAGGTGTGTAGGTACAGTGTGACATGTGGAAGAATAACAGAAGTGCCAGGTCCCATGACTCTGTGCTCACATCTGTGGAAGTTCAGCGGAGGGAACACTACGGCTGCTACTCAGTCTCTTTGCTCAACTCTTTTCTTAATGAAAAGTGCACTTCCAAAGCATTCTTTCCCTTTTGTCACTGTGTGAGTCTTGTTCCATGAGGATAATCTGCTCTGCAGACTCAGGAAAACAAATCCAAATCCGCTGCAGTCTAGCTGATTCTAATCCCAGCAGCCCTATAGCACAGGGTAGAACTGCACTGTAGGGTTTGCAAGGCCCTAACTTTCACAGGAGCAGACTGCACATTTTTTTCCCACAGAGCGGCTGATGGGTTTGAACTGCCAACCTTTCGGTTTGCAGTCCAGTTCTTAACTGCTGTACTACCACGGAGCCTTAGTTATACCTGAGGTAAATGAGGTTAAGATTCTCACTACAAACATGCGCATTGAGCTCTACTGTACAACACATCCTCTTGCTTCAGGCTACCTGAATAGCACACACCTCTGCAGGTGAGTGAGACCTGTTTCAGAATCTAGCCTCTGGATTCCAAACATCTCTTTCTCCAGGTAGACAGCAAACTGCCTTGTTCCAGCTGTTCAAACAACCTCAAGTATGTTCAGTGATTAAACAATGGAGAAGCTACAGCAGAAACTATTTTTTTCCCCACTACATTTGTTTTCCAATGGCTATTATACTCAAGGGGTAAAACTTATTCTAGCCCTACCCTTGCTTTTCAAGTCCTGGTGCATACTGGGTAAGAGCTACACCTGCTAATCAAAAGGTCAGCAGTTCGAACCTACCAGTCACTCCTCGGAAATGCTATGGAGCAGTGCTATTCTGTCCAGCAGGAACGCTATGAGTCAGAATCCACTCAGTGGCAATGGGGACCCCTGCTTCTATTTTGGAAAAGCTTAGTGCAGCTTAAGAACTATAATTAAATATCCTCTGAATTGACTGACTAAATTTACAATTTCAAGAAGAGGATGGTGGGATTTTTGAAACTTTTAAGTCTCCAAAGAGAGGATAATTTATTTTTATTGTTCTAAGGTAAAGGTTGAGGGGGGGGAGGAGATGAGAAGGAAAGCTTTTGCAATCTGTGTCTCGAGTAGAATTTTTTAATATCCAATTTTCTGGTTTTAAACCACAGTAAACAACCAGTCATTCATTCAGGAGCAACGAATGAAAAGACTATATTTAAAAGAGAAAAAATAAAACATGATGTGATTAAAACGCTACACACGTCTTCACTTCAAGGCAAACGCTGTGGCCATCTGGGTATTTAGAAAGAGCCAAATATCACTGGGATCTAGATTTAATTCCTGTCCTAAAGAAAGCATCGTGTTCAATGTGCTTCCAAAAGACCTAGAACCTCATGGAAATAACAGTGGTCATAACCGATAGTCAACTTTTAACTTTTAAAGGAGATGTTTGTTTTAAAAATATCTTCACATGTGATCATTCACAAACCTGAACAAACTTTCAGTGATAATGTTCTATCCCAAAAAAGAAAAGGTAGAAAGAGAATTTTCAGCTTTAATGTGTTTCTGCTGTCATTTTCTCTGCTATTTAGAAATCTTTAAATGTTGCCTTCAAAAGTACCAGCTGCTTTTAGTTAGAAGGGCCAAAGAAGAAGACACAAGATTTGCTCCCGAGGGACCCGAAGACAGATGCTGAGGACTGACCATGCACCTGCTGCCACTAGAAGTGAAGATCCTCTCTTGCTTGCTTTACACTTGGAAGGACGGGGCGGTGGAGACTGAGTCCCATGGTCCCCTTGTCCAGTACCCCACACAGAGACAAAGGTACTCATGTTTAGGAGCTAAGCCCCCTGCCAACCAGACGCTGTAGCTGTCACAGTGGCCTCAAGCTCTTGCCCTTTGAGCTTTTCAAGGGACAGTTGACCAGGTTTCTGTTTTCAGTTCAAGGACGCTGGTGGGGTTTTTCCATGCATTTTCTTTAGGAATAGAGAGCTCAGGTAAACACCACAGGAATCAAGTTTCCCTTTTCCACTTCCTCTTCTGAGGATGATGCCAAAGAGGCAGACCTAAGCTCTAACTTCATCTGTAGTAACAAAAAAAGGAGGTTTCTTCCCAGTGAAATGTTCAGCTCAACCCAAGTCATCATCCAATGCTATAATGCACATGTGCAAAACTGGTTTTCACAGATGGTCACTCGTGCTTGTTAGCTTGTTAGGGAAAAGAACTCTTCTGTACTGGTATCCTGCAAGGACTGACAATTAGGCCCATGAACTCATCCTAGAAAACATGCTACATACCTCATTCCTCAATATCACTATGGTCATCTTCAAAGGACTCTCCTTGGGAGGTTGTGCCCCAATGCCAGGGCCTAATCAACCCTTCCAAACAATTTTGGAACTCTTTTTCTGGAATGGCCATCAGAGCTGCTGGCATATTACCCTTGATGTCCTGAACTGTCACAAAAATATCTTCTTTTCAATATTTTCTATGTCTTCGGGTAAAGAAAAAAGCCAATGGGAGCCAGATCAGATGACTAGGGAAGGTGTTCTAATACACTTATTTGTTTACTGGCTGAAAACTCCCTCACAGACAACTATACAATTAAGTTTGAAAACTTGCCGTTGTGCCACCATGTGCAATGGCCATTCCAGAAGGAGTTCCAAAATTGCTTTAAAAGGTGGACTAGGCACCAGTGTCGGTGCATAGCTTCCCAAGGGGAGGACTTTGAAGGTGCCTGTAGTGATATTCATTAATGAGGTATGCAGCACTTAGCACAATTAAGTTCTTGGACTCAGTTGTCAGACCTTGTGCATATCTGCTCTTTATCTATATGGGGTTACAAACAAACAAACGAAAAACATTACACTAATCGCCAAGAGTGAATGTGCACTAGCTAGCTTGCCAAACCCAAAGCCTTTATGCTTATAAAGCTGCCCTCCGACAGGCAGTGACAGAGACCTTGCCCACATGTCGAGTTAGCACGTGCCAGGCTTTGAGTCAATGCTTTCCCGCATGGGTTCTGCTGTTCCACAGCCCACCCCAGCCTGCAGTCGCCTCCGTGTGCTGGTCTGCTGCCTGTTTCTTCCAGCAGCCTGCAAATTCACTGACGGCAGGGTTACCATCTATACGGTCCTGGCATAAACACACTGTGGGTGGATGGAGAGAAGGGAGAGCAGGGAGGGGGAAGAAGAGAAGAGTAGGGGACAGAGGGAGGGCGGTTGGGGAGGAGAAGGAAAGAGAACTGGAGACGCAACAGTAAGAGGGAAGAAAAGTGGAAACAGCAGCTACACTGGTTTTTGTATACCTGCAGCAGGAGATCAGTTTTCGATTACATAAGCTGAAATTCTTTGTAACTATTATCTCATCAAATCCTAAGTGACCTTTTAGCATTAAGATGCCATTTTTTCTTTATGGCACAGAGGTAAAGAAACGAGAAACAACGCGTTCCTAGATCTTGCATGTTTTATCTACACAACATCCACAAAGGCAGCAGTTCTGTTTACCGACCTCTCCAGTTACCTGCGTGTAAACACGGATCTACCTTTCCTGATCGAAGATGACCGGGTCAGAGCTGTGCTCAGGGAGTGGCACTTCTTCGCTTCTTTATTCAGTCGACACAAAACCTGAGCTTTAACTTGCTGTTTATGCAAAAAAAGAACCAATTAACAAATAGTTCTCCTTTTTTGCTATCCAGGGAATGCTACCTAAATGTATTACTTCTGGAAAAGAAAAACAATGACAATCCATTTGTTAATAAAAAGCAGTGTCACTGAGGCAGGAGACCCCTTGGAGGGCAGCTGTACCATGAAGGGGGTTAGGGGGTTCTCATGAACTTGCGGGGGGCTGCCCAGAGAGCATCCACGGTGCAACTTAACACATAGCAAGCACAGCACTAGGATGCTCATGCTGCAGAAGACCTTGGGTCACCCAGCCCCGCGTCTGCACTGTCCACATGAGGCATCCAAGACTCAGATTGTGAAGCCACCTATATGCAGGTCTGACTTCCAGCCCTGCTCTATTGGCTGCCACTGCCGACCCTCCAAAGGCTGCTGTCATCGGCCTACGGCAGGCCAGGGAGCATGCCCAGACCCCTCAAAGCCGACCAAGGTCAGAGGCAACCGAAGGCCCTGAAGGCCCCAGGTCTCGGCGGCTCAGGAAGTCTCAGTACGCAACACAGGCTGCAGCAAAGTGAAAGGGTGGATGAAGAGTCCCTCTAAGGGAAACAACAGTCCAAAGAGGCATCCTAATTCTGAAGCATCTGGCACGGGAACAGTCACTCACAGGACACTTCACCTGCTGAGCTGAGCACAGCCAAATCTGATCTATTTTTACCACAACCACCAACACTTTTCTGTTAAACAGAGATGAACATCAACTTCTACATCTGGGGCTGCCCTGGGGCTCGCGAGAACTGAAAGGCAGAAGGCCTGCCCTCATGAACCTGCGGATTCTGGGTCTCCCGTAACTTTCCCCACTTCGGAAACACACCCACACCCCATGCTGATCTGAACACCATCGGACCAAGTCAGGAAATTCAGCTCTCATCTTGCTGAAACCTTCCCAGCCATGAAGTTCCTCAGTCAGTTTATCAAAATATACAGTAAGCGGAGGGTCTATCCTACTAGACGTCTGGCATTCTTGTGAGGAAAAAGTAATAGATCACTACCTGCGCGCAAGGAGTTGGACTCGGGTTTTCCTCTGCCCGCTCCTGAGTACCTGGCATCTTCCTCCTGACTGACGTGGCTTTAGGAGGTCTGGAATGTCACCAGCCTAGGAAGTGAACTGCAAGGCAGTCGTCACACACAGGCCGAAGGACAGAAAGGTGCCGGTCCTGACAGCTGGGCAAATTCACCTGGGCCCTGACCTGTGTCACCAGCTGTCCTGGAATGTGACCTTCCCCTCACACCCTCCCGTGGCAGTCAGCTGTGACCCTTTGCCCTGTGTAGGCAGGACATTCCACATTCCAGCTTCATTTGTAAGGGCATTCTAGGTGACAGGTCACTGCGGAGGGAGGTCTTAACCCCTTCACTGCACCCAAGCACGAGACGGGATCAAGGTCAGCAACCCATGGTCTGGTTCCACTACCACCACTGGCCTGTCAAAGGCCCTCAGAGCAAACCATGTCTGCCCTGGCTGGGGCAAGGGTTCCTTGCTTTAAAAGGAAGGGACTCAATTTTACTGTAAAATTAAGCAGTTTCAAAGGTCTTCCAGATCCCTTTGAGAAATGTGATTTATTTCATTAAAACATATGTGACCCATGAGTGGCAGGAGATCAGAGTTCTAGTCCCCGACCCACTAGTGACTCATTGGATGGCTTTGGGGGAACAATGGGAGCCAGAAGACATCATTCTCAACTGGCACAGAGTGAGCGCTTGGGAGTTGGGCAGTGCCCGGTGGGGTCCATGGCTGTGTCCAGTGGCCATGCTAAGTCAGGGTAGCCTAGAGCGGTGCTGTGCGGCTGGGCTCAAGGTGGCCATGCCAAAATGGGAGTAAGGGTTTTGAACTCTTGAAGCCAAGGTGGCTGGGAGAAACCCGTCATTTAAAAGAAGGAGTGCCATACAGCAGCTAAGACCACAGCCTTTAGGAGCAGGCTGTGCAGGCCACATCCAGGGCCTCCTCTTTCAAAGTCTGAGATTCCTCATCTACAAAGTGGGAAAAACTATTATCTGCCTCTGGCAGATGTCTGTAACAGTCAGATGTGTTACCACGTGCCAAGTAAGTACCCAGAGGACGCTGGCTCTTAGCTAAAAGTTAAGAGTATAACCAAATATAATAATCAAGTAGTGTTCAGTTTACAAAGCAGCAAGTTTATGTATACAGTTTCCGTTGGATCTGCAAAACTTCCCACACAAGAGGGCATAATAATACCTCATCTTTATACAGCCCTGTAGAATTTCTGAAACACTTTGACTCGTTTTTAGAGGCTGACGTGTTCCTCCTTTATTCTCTTTAAAGGTACACTTCAGCAAACTGATGAGGCAGATTTGGAAAAGGACGAAATATGAACTTTTAGAAATGGGACCTAAAAACTGTTAAATAAAAATCTCAGTGGACGCTTTAAACAGCAGTCTAGAAACTGCTAGAGAGGTGATGCTTAATGCCATCCACGTGCTGAAATTTCCATTTGGCCCTTTCCTGAGTCACAGACTTGAGTATCCACCTGTCCACTCAGCGTCTCCACTTGGGTTTCTAACAGACATCTCAAACTGGGTATATCTAAAACAGAAGTCCTCACTAGCCCCTTCCCCCAAGCAAGCCAATGGATAAACAAACTTTAGTGTATTCACACACTAGAACATCACAGCAATACATGTGGAGCAACTACAGCTGTGGGTGACAACATGGAAGAACCTTTTCAATGTAACACAGAAGAGAAGCTGCTGACGGTGCATTTACGCATTTATGTGACACCATGTTTATACATCTCAAAATACCTAGCAACGCATATTCACGTAGTTATATACATAAATATCATATAAATGTGTATTATGTGTCAGATATTATATAACGTAATATACAAGTGTGTATATACAGGGTCACTATGAGTTAGAATCAACTCAATGGCAACAGGTTGGATTGCATGTCTGTCTAGCTCTCTATCAACCAACCTACCTATCTATCTATCTAATATTTAAAATCAAGAGAATTATGAACACACATTTTAGGGTAGTGGGGATGCAGAAGAACTAAGAGGAATGAAACACAAAGAGAAAGCCAAAAGTATCTGTAACATCCTCCTTCTGAAATTGGGTGGTGGGTCACCTGAGTGTATTTGGTTATTGTGCTTTAGAGTTTACTCCTGTGTTACATATAATCTTTTGTATTTATCAAATAATAAAACAATTAAGGCAGAAATATGACCTATGAAAATTCACTGTGTTGAAAGCAACTCTCAACTCTAAAGAACAAAAGAAGCAGTGAAGAAAATATTGCTAAAAAAATACGAGGAAATTAGTTTATACTAACTAAGTTAGCTATGGAATATGATTAACAAGGATAAATAAAACAGGTACATAATACTCCACAACCAAATCCACTGTCACGGAGTCCATTCTGGCTTACAGGGACCCACCCTACAGGACAGAGTAGAGCTTCCCTACAATGTCTCTAAGAGGGGCTGATGGATTCCAACTGCTGACTTTTTTATTAGTACCTGAATGGTGAAACAGTGTCACCAAGACTCCAGGTACGTAATAAAAGATCAGACACTCAGAGAAAATGACTAGCTTTATACAGCAGAACAATACGTGGACCACGTATCTTCTGCTGTTTTGTCAGCCCTGTCTTTCTTATAAGCAAAATGAACAGTGTTACCTGTCTGAGGCTAGCTGCTTAGCAGGTAGAAAACCTGTGGCCACGCAGGCTGAGGTGCTCCCCTCCCCTGCTGGGTGTCAGGCCTCTGTGGGCTGAGCTCATCAGGTAGGCTCCGGGGGCTCTCACAGTTATGCCTCTTGCAGGCCATTGATTTTAGATGACGCTCCTTTTCCCCACCAGCTGGGCTCCAAACGCATTTTCTTCTTTCTAGATGGTCTAAGTTGCAATTCTTACAACGAATGCAGCATCAGAGACCATCCCAGGATGAAGCAGCTGAGCACGAGGCAACAGTAGGCATGATGTGCCTTGTTTATACAACTGTCTGAACAGGCGCAAAATAAAGAGGCCTGTGTACTTCTTGTCCTTTTTATATAAGAGCTGGATCCATGTGAATTAGCAGGGAGAAGAGCATTTGATGTAGATCTGGCAGGAGTTTAGGGGAAGAAAAGCCTTTGTAGCTGGTCCTAAACATTATGGTAACTTGGACTGAGCGAGCCTCTGAGGGAGAAGTCACCACACGTTACAACAGATGCCACTGGGCTTGGCAGGGAAGGGAATGAAAGAATTACAATTAAAGCAGCCCTAAACACTGGCAGTGTAGTGGTTAAGTGCTACATCTGCTAACCAAAAGGTCTGCAATTTAAATCCACAGCGCGCTCCTTGGAAACCCTATGCAGCAGCTCTGCTCTGTCCTGCAGGGTCACTATCAGTCAGAACCGACTTGACAGCAGTGGGTTTGGGTTGGTTTTATTTCCCATCACGGTGGAGATGTGCTGGCCAGGACCACTGTTTGATGGCCCTTTTCCACGGTCCACCCAGTCATTCACTGCCTTCCAATCAGTCTTCACCACAGCAGAAGGAAGAAATTTACTTAACCCTTTTGTGCCTGGCAGCACACAGAGTGACCATGAACTTTTTCCACTTCTGGGGTTTACTGGGAAACTACTGTCCCACTGACAGTGGGTGCTGCCAACAGGACTGTTTGACTTTTAGGACAGTTTGAAGAAATGGGCATGTGCCCCAAACTACTGTTTTTACAGGGTATGGTCTGAGGGGGTTGGATTTTTGGTAGGAAAAGCAGAAATACTGAAATTTTTTAAATTTGTTACACATATGTACCAAGAGATCCACTCTGGGGTATAATCAATAGTTCTTCATATGTACCGCCAAACAGTTATGGCAGGTTTATGGGAATGGAAAGACAAAAAATCCACACCTACTAAAAATTCAGACCCATTCAGTGATCTAGCCTGTTTCCACAAATGAGAACACATGGTATTAACAAAAAAATTCAAAGAAGAAAATAATTGGGTCACCCAAAGGAGACATCTCTAATGAATTCTTAAAGAGAACATTTCCTTCCTCCTTACTAAAAAAAAAAAATTAGATGGTCAGGACAGTCAGCAAGAATGCAGAATTTGAGAAGGGTCAGAGGATGCATTTTCCAACACTTTTTTTTTCATCTTTGTAACTCCAAGAAGGTAAGTCTGAGTTCCATTCTGATGTACAATTTGCCCCTCTGCTTATTTTTTTTTTAAATTATATTCTTGGTTCCATTGGTCTTTCTGTTCTGACCGGTCGCTTCCAAACAGAAACTGCCCTACTTTGAAGCTTTGCAAAGCCAAGTAGAGGTCCAGTCTGGGCAAAGCCGGCTGTTAATGAAGTTTTCATGGCTGAGTCTGCATTCCTGCCTGGCCTGGGTCTGGACATGAGTCCTAAAGCTCCTTAGACTGACAGTGATAGGGCCAGCCATCAGATTTGTTGGTGAAAAAAATCAGAGAACAAGAATTATATAAATCTTGCCTCACAGAAGAAGTATGTACGTGGACCAAATCAAAAAACCAAACCCATTGCTGTTGAGCTGATTCCAACTGACAGCGCCCCTAAAGGACAAAACAAAAACAGAACTTTCCCACAGGGTTCTCAGATCTTTACAGAAGCAGGCTGACACATCTTTTGCTGAAGGAGCACCTGATGGGCTCAAATTACCGACCTGCAGGTTGGCAGACGAGTGTTTTAACCACTGCATCACCCATGCTATTTCACGTTTTTCATGAAATATACAAACCCAGGGGCTTCTCTTCTCAAAACCATAGTGTCTGTTTAACAGAGACAAACAGAAAATTTACATTATTTACTACAAGTCTGGCAGAAATCAGCATCATTTACTTGCAGTTAATGGCAAGAACTAAATACGATAGATGGAGGCTAAGCATTCAATGCTGGCTAGTTCTGAGTCAGTCCCATCCCAATTTACAACTTCTAAGATGAAAAGTAAGCTTAGAAAATGGTACGGAACACTGTATCACTGGTTTTTGGTTATGCTACGAAAATAATGGCTTGGCAAGAAAATAAACTTGGGAAAAAAATGGGACAAAAGATAAAGAATACAGCATCAGTTTCCAGAGTAATACATAGATTATTATATATTTCACTAAGTAAGAGACATGTTTAAGGGACAGGACACAAACCAACGTGTGTGTACAAAAAAAAACAGACATAGAGACAGAAAAAGAAACACAGACAGAGAAAGACAGAGGGTTCCAGAATACGAAATGAAACAGAGAACTTCAGGAAGGTTTTTAAAATATATAATTTGATTTATTGAAAGCTCTAGGATTTAGATGCTGTCCTAGACCAGTGTGGGGTACATGTTACATAAAATCAGTCCTGTACACTGATGACAAAGATAAACACGAAAATATCTGAATTTCCTCTGAGAATGATAATTACTGGCAGAAGGAAGGTGTTACATGACTTAAGCCAGGGCTGGTCTGCTGGTCTGGTAGCACGCACAGAGAAACTATCCCCAGTAACTGTTTAAGGGCTGAATCAACACAAGCCCACAATACCCTCACTCTCCCTGGCCCTATAGCCATTTATTTGGTGGATCACAGAAGTCAGAACGAGTTAGTTACTCACTCAATTTTTATGCATTAGGCATCTACTACGCAAAGTGGCTTCAACAATGGGCTCAACTATAACAGCGCTTCTGAGGATGGTGCAGGATGGGGCAAGGTTCTGTCCCACTATATGCACAATTTGCCATGAGTTAGACAACTCAATGGCACCTGACAACAACAACAACATGGGCCGGGTGGTGGCGGGTCAGCGGTAGAATTCTCTCCCTCCAGGTGTGTGACCTGGGATCGGCTCCCAGCCAGTGCACCTCATCTGCAGCCATCACCCGTCTGTCAGTGGAAGCTTGTGGGGTGCCATGATGTTGGACAGGTTTCAGGGGCGCTTCCAGATGAAGAGGCGCTAGGAATCAAGGCCTGGCCATCTGCTCCTGAAAACCAGCCAGTGAAAACCCCGTGGACCCCAACACTGGATCTGCCACTGATTATGGGAACGGTGCAGGAGCACGCAGTGCTTCCTTCTGCTGTGCACGAGGTTGTCACGACTCAGGCTCCCTCGACAGTGGCTAATAACACATGCCAGGTACTGCATTGGTAAATGCCACGGGAAGAAAGTGTTTGCTGCCATGGAGCTGCCAGTGTAGCAGGGGAAGGCTGGGGAGTGCCAGAGAGAGTCTCAGTAGAGACACAGTAGAGTGACCGAGAGTACTGGGTTGGAGTCATTCGGGTGACACGTAATTCTCTGCCCTGCTACTTCGGAAAAGTTACTGAAGTTCCCAATCATTGTTTTATTTATGTCAGAAAACGGGCAGTAACACCAGCCTCCTTGGGCTGTTGAGAAAACTCCATGAGATAATAATATTTGTACAGCACTTTAAACAGTACCTGGCACACAAAAGTCCCAATAAATGGCAGTTAGAATGGGTAATCCCCTAGAGACTCAAGAAACACACAAACTACAGACATGTTTGCTGTTTCGTTCCCCAGAACACACCCCCAGCTGTTGGACAAGGAGCTAACCCTCATCACCACCTCACCACATCATGACATGACCTCGGGCAAACCAGAGGGCCACCAGGGTCACTAGCCTTTAAAGGAAAGTCCAGTCACTAAAAATAGACCCCAACAGGAGGCCACAGTATTGCTGTCATGGGAACATTTTCTGTTTTTCCAGGAGGTACCAAGCAAGTATTATTAGGTGGCATCTTGAAAAACAACTTGTAAGCATTTCCTCTTCTAAAACAAGTCCTGCCAAAAGCAGCACGACTGTTCAGAATGTTCTGGATGACAGCTCCAAGGGAGAGATGAAGCCTATGACCAGGACATAGTGAGCTGAGAAGTGACTGAGTGGTCCTGTGAGGAGTATATCCCTTGGGGTCAGGCTGTCTGGGAAGGAGGCATGTTTCTGTCACTCACTAGCTGTGCCTGTTTCTGGGACTCAGTGTTTAACATCTGCAAAATGGGGATAATATTAGTCCTATCTCATTCGGCTGCTGTAAGGAGACAAATTACTAATACCAGTAAAGCACTTAGGACAGTACCTGACACACAGAAACTATTCCATAAAGTTAGCAATAATTACTCACAGCAAATCTAGCATGATGGTTAATATCACATGCCAACTTTGCCAGGCTATGGTGCCCAGTTGTGGGGTCAAACACTAGTCTAGGTGTTGCTGGGAAGTTTTTTGTAGATCTGCTTATGAACATTTACCATCGGTTGACCCTAAGTAAAGGCGATCACCCTGGACAACATGGGTGGGCCCCCTCTAATCCGTGGAGACCCTGGTCAAGATACATACAAACTACAGTAGTGGTTAACTGCTAGCCAAAAGGTTGGCAGTTCAAATCCACCGGGCACTCCTTGGAAATACTATAGGACAATTCTACTCTAACCTATTATAGGGTCACTGTGAGTTGGGATTGACTCAACAGCAGCGGCTTTGTTTGGAAATCCTGGTGGCTTAGAGGTTAAGTGCTATGACTACGAACCAAAAGGCTGGCCGTTCAAATCCTGGCATTCCTGGAAAGTGTGTGGGGCAGTTCTACCCTATCTCTAGGGTCACTGCAAGTCACAATCCACTCAATGACAGTGGTTTCTTTCTTTCTTTCTTTTTTTTTTTTGGTTTCTTATCTAGTTAGCTTATTGAAGACCTTAAGAGTGAAAACAGGTTTCCTGGAGAAGAAGAAATTCTGCTTCAAGGAGGTGACGCAGAAAACCTACCAGAGTTTCCAGCCTGCTGCCTGACCTTGGGAGTTTGGACTTGCCAGACCCTACAACTGTGTGAGCCAATTCTTTAAAATCAGACTCTCTCTCTCTCCATACACAGACATACACACACATCCTGGATTGGTTCCGGTTCTGTTTCTCCAGAGAACCCTGACTAACAAGTAACTTTATTATCCTGTAGTAAAAGCTTTAAGGAGCCCTGGTGATGTAGTGGTTAAGCGCTGAGCTGCTATGCAAAAAGTCCACGGTTCAAAGCCACCCGCAGCTCTGAGGGAGAGAAATGGGCATCTGCTCCTGTAGCAGTTACAGCCCAGAAGGCCCTACAGAGCACTTCCACTCTGTCCTCGAGGGTTGCCATGAGTCTAATCACTGGCACGCAACAACTTTCAAAGCTTTACAGCCAAACAGCAAGAAAGCAACTGAACTACACCAGAGGAAACCCAACTTCTGCCCTTGGTCCTCATGGACCTTCCGAGTTACTGTGCATAAACCATGTCCCTTCCATTACTCATTTCAGTAAACACCAAGAAGGTCCAAAAAGGCTGAAGGCAGCTCTCCCCTACCTCCTTTTCTAGCTAATATCCACAATAGCTGAACAATTCAAAGTTCTGTATCTCCCTATCCTTTCACAGGAGGTGGTGCTTAGCTAGTTCTTCACAGGTGAATTCTAAATCTGCAGAAAACCTTTAAGGCATCTGGACAGTGGGATGGGCCAAGAAGAATGCATCCTGACTCACAAAAAGACAAACCTTTAGAACGAGGGTCATAAACTCAATGTCTCTAGGGCCCTGGCAGATAACATACGTGAATGACACATGCAGGAAGAGGTCATATAAAGCCCAGAGTGTGTACCGCACCTAGGATCTGCTGCTCCCAGGTTTGCGCGTGGGGCTCCAAGCCCAGTGGCTTTTTTTGCTCATGGGAGGCAGGACGGCTCCATGGGTGGCGCATCAGCAAGCCAGCACCAAAGGGTCCTGCCTCCCAGCTCTGCCCCTCCTTAGCAGTGTGACCTGGATTAAGTTATTTACACTCTCCAGGCCTCTGTTTTGTTTGACCAACTGTGTAAGTATTGTGAGCAGTAAGGGAAAGTGCCTGAAAGGTGAGAGTTAAGTACACATTAGTTTCCTTGTTTTTTTTTTTCCTCAACAATCACCTACACAGGACTTACTATGTGCCAGGCACTGTTCTGACAGCTTTATAGCTAATTGATTCACTAGAACCACCTGCGACAGAGGTACTCACGTTACCGGTGAGGGAATAGAAGCTGAAGCACAGAACGGCTTAGTGATTTGCTCAAGGACACACAACAGAGAATACTAGAAGACTGCCAAAGAAATACAAGACATCAAGACTCATTATCAGAAGCTACAATAGATTCACATTCCTGAAGCCTTCATAAGCTTCTTTTTCCAGTCTTTTGACCTAAAACTTCTTGCCAGAGTAGGTTACGCCTGCTGCCTCTACTGACCATCTATCATTCCTCAATGGCTTGCAAGCCCCGTTCACCTCTATCTCCCCGAGAAATGGCTCTGTTAGGGGCAGTAAGGAGTCTGGGCTTTGAAACCAAGGCCCCCTCAGCAGTCCTTACCCTCCTTCTACACTGACCTCCAGTGGCCTTCCAGGACTCTGAACTTCTCCCGTTCTTTTTCCATTTTCCTTTTTGCAAACTCCTCCTTAGTCTCCTCCAGCCTTGGTCTTCTCAAAGGTTCAATCCTGTGTGCCATTTGTTTTTGTCTTGCTCTTTCTATGCCCCCTCAACTTGGTCCTCTCTCTAATATGATCCATGTAGTCTTAAGCATCACACACCTTCAATGAAGACCTAGCACCCACCCTCCATATCTCCTCATTAATTGTTAGCCAATCCCTACACTCTCTCTGTCCCAAGTCCTGCCGATAACCTCGGTGATTTCAACGACCTCCAGGCAGAAAATCCACCTGACACCTGACTCTTGGCTCCCTACCTCCTCACGCCCAAAGACCAGAATCTCCTCTTGACCTTCCTCATGTACTCTGGGCACCACGTTCTTCTACTGCCACTTGAACTGCTTCACTTCTGAAATCACAAATTATGACACCCCTCTCTCTAGGACCACAACCTCCCACCTTTCAGCTCCCTTAACTCATTACTTAGGGTACCAGCTTGCTTACCACACCAACACAGCCAAACCTCATAATCCTAAACCCCCAACTGGATGCCTCTACCACATACCATAGTTAAGTTCCAGCAACAACCCACCTGTCCCAGCTGAAGCCTACATGTTAGCTGTCATTCTCTCCCACCCCTCATTTTCCATCCCCAACATACCACCCAGTTCTAACAAGCTGACCATTCTTAAGTACCTGCCACAGTCATGCTCTTCTCCATCCAAATCAGCATCATCTCTCATCCAGACTTTCACTATGGTCTCCTAGCCAGTTTCCTGCCTCCCTAAAACCTGTTTTCTACCAGGCAGAATGATCTAAGACATACGCCTGATTGTCATGCTTCTGCGTCCCTGTGTTGTTACCGGGTGCTGTTAAGTAGATTTCAACTCAGCAACCCCACGGAATAGAGTAGAACTGCCCACTGAGCTTTCTTAGCTGTAATCGTTATGGAAGCAGAGCACCAGGTCTTTCTCCCCACAGAGCAACTGGATGGGTCCGAACCATCAACCTTTGGGTTAGAAGCTGAGTGCCTAACTGTTATACCACCTACTTCCCTACAACCTTAAGATAATGACCAAATTCCCTAACACAGCTTCTGAGATATTCTTAGACCTAGCTCCTGCCTAGTACTCTAGATCTCATCTGCCAGGGAGAGATTACCCAATAACCAAGGTATGCCCGGGCCCAAATGTGCCTTCCCACAAACCTGCAGTAAAATCAGTGACATGGTGAAACCCACGTGAGGGAACTCATCAAGGATGAGCACGTGAACACAATTAAGCCTATGGGAACCTTGCTTGAGGCAAACTGGTGGACGCCAAGCTTACTGGTTAAATGACCTTGCAACTGTCCTTGCCAGTTGGACACACCAAATCTTCTGTTCTTCAGAACCAGTGTGCTTCTCCCTTGCCATTGGGCCTTAGTATACTCTATTCTCCTGCCTTGACCACACCTCAGGTCACTTTTTACCTTGGCACTCACGGTTGGGGTCTCCTGTTAAAGACTGTCTCACCCTCCAAAGGCTTCCCCTGACCCCAGATGACAGAGCACCCTGGTACATTTTCCTGTAGCAAATCTGCACTTCCCCTGTCACGACACTCAGCCTTGAGCATCCAGTTTCCCTCACTAAGCTCTGTGAAGCAAGACCATGCCTGTCTTGTTCACACTGCATCCCCACTGCCTGTACAGTGCTGGTCCATCTATGTCTCTCTACAATCATTGCCAAATGATGGATATGCAGATGATCTTCAGAGCCCTGTCTCTGAGCCTCGTCAGCTTGTCCTTGAGATTCAGTTCCATGTCTCCAGCCATCTAACTGACACTCACATGTGGGAATCTCACCAAGACCTAGACTCCTATTCCCACTGCTGTTGAATAGATTCCAACTCACAGCAACTCTATGAGTGTTGATGTATGGTGAGATGTATCAAAGCGGTGTCACTTTTTGCAGATTATAAGATCCATCCCTGCTGTCACATACAGGCTGTAATCTTTATGGGAGTGGATGGCCAGGTCTTTCTCTTGTGGCCTTTCAGTTAGCAGCCAAGGGCTTAACCACTGTGTACAGAACGGGTAGATACCATCTTCTCTCTAGTCTTTAAACTGTAGAGTGGAAAGAACTCAGGGGACACGGTCAGAAATGCTTACACTGAAATCCTTGTTCTATTCCCTAATAGGTGTGAAGTGTTAGATTACTTACCTTCTCTGAGCCTTAGTTTGCTCATCTTTGAAACAAAGGCAACAGTAAAATGAGATAATGTACAAGAAGCACCCAGAACACTGAACAGAAGTAATAAATGGCATCTGAGTTCAAAACTTTGGAGTCATCTTTGCTCCTGTCTTCCTTCCCACCAGTCGGTCCTATTTTCCAGCCAGTTCTTACACACCATCCAGTCCACATCTCTTTAGTCTGCTTCGTTCTCTCCATTCCAATTGTCTCCTCTCATTCAGGCCCCCTTGACTGCCTTCCTGGACTATCACAACAGCTTCTGTGGGCTTCCCAGGCTCTGGTGTTTCCACTACCCAAGCCCCCCTACTCAGGGAAACCAGACTCACCTTCTTACTGCAGACAGCCTACCATCACACTCCCAACAAAAATTCTACAACTGCTCCCCAAGGACTTAGTATTTTTTTGCAAATACCACACCCACACAAACAACACACCCACGCATATAACGCATGACACAACAAACTTAAGAAAACAGTGCCAGAGTGTGTGCATGGTTGGCCCCAATCTTTTCACTAGTTATTTCTACCCACGCTGTTGCCCAGTCACTGCCCACGTGGTCCACTGTCCATCCCACCCCATCTAGGTCTTGTTCATGTATCCAGGGATGGATTACCCAATAAACAAGGTACGCACTGGCTTACTTGTGTTTATTTACTAATCCGTAGGGCACAATTTCACCATCTCTTTGATGTGCTTGAACCCATGTGCAACTGTGCACTAGGAATGAGTGGGCTCCAGTAAGCTGGTGTGTACTGACTGTAAGCCTGTGTCTACTTTGCTTACTGGTTCATCTGTCCCTACAGGTTTCCTTGGCTTCAGACAGTCTCCTTCTAACTTGTCAATCTTTTTCTTCCAGCCCAAGTGACATCTAATCCACGAAATATTTCTCGCTCACCTCACCCCCTGCCCCCCAAAACTCACTGTCATCGAGTCTATTTGGGCTCAGTTGATCACAGTGAGCCTAAACGACAGAGTAGAACTACTCCATAGAGTTTCCAAGGAGCACCTGGCAGATCTGAACTCCTGACCTTTTGGTTAGCAGACTTAGCTCTCAACCGCCATGCCACCAGTTTCCCGATCATCCCCAGCCACGGCTGATCTCTATTTTCTGCAAACCCGTGATGTGTTTATTATCTCTCTGCTATTCATACATTGTTCTTTGCATTCACGCACTGCCTCTTAGCATCAGACCCTCCAAGCGGAGTGCCGTGTTCTAGCCACACTGTCATGCTTGGAAAAGCACCAGCCACTGTCTGCTGAGTCATGAAGAGTCCTACCGAAGGCCACCAGCACGTGATACCTGCAGCATGCCAGCACAGACTGCTGCTCAGCTCTTAGAACAGTCCCCAGAGCAGAGCAATGCTCAACAAAGAATTGTTAAATGAAACACCCCACAAGGCCAATCAACTATTGGCTATAAGAGAGAAGGTCCATGCCTATGGAACACAGCCTGTAAGTGTCCTCTCCCCTATAGGTAACAATGCAGGAAAGCTTCAAGTTTATCATTTCCCCAAAGGTATACAGCTATTTCAGCAATAAATAAAACATGGAATATTTTGGTGTACTTCCCAGGTCAAAATGAATACATTTTAACACATAAATAATAAGAACCTTCCAGATAGTCTCCTTTGGAGGATAAAGAATCATTCTGACCATGGTCCAAACCTTTTCTGGACCACATCTTTTGTGTAGCTGCAACTTCTTTCAGTTAACAACCAGGAAAAAAAAAAAAAAAACCCAACAAAATGACTATAGCAGAATGAGACTGTTTGTCTCCTAAGACTTTCAAACTGGCTGAGAATGCAAGAATTTCAGAAATAAACCCCAGTCTAGTCCCTTAATCCTTAAAATGGGAAGAGAGCTTCCCAAGGCTTTCACCTCTAAAATTAAATCATGTTAGCCACTATATAAATCATACACACAAACATTCTTGTTTTACCATCAAATTGGTATTTTAAAATTTTACTTTAGCTCCCTGTGGGTTCTAGCAAAGGAGGCCTGATGGTGCAGTAGTTAGGTGCACCAGGTCAGCAATCTGAACCCAACAGTGGCTCCAGGGAAGAAAGACCCAGAGATCTGCTTCTGCAGAGATTATAGCTGAGAAGACCTATGAGGCACTTCTACTCTGTCCTATAGGGTCACTATGAGTCAGAATCGACATGGGGCAATAGATTTGGGGCTCCACTACACCACGTGCATCTCTGTCACAGTGCTCACCAGCCCAGAGAGTGATCTCTTTGCACATCATCAATCCCACAAACGTGCATCTTCCTGGAAGGCCAGAAACCAGACTCACTGGCTTCCGAACCTGCAGTACTTGCTACTGGGATGCAGAAGGGGCTTGGTGCTTACACCATGAATCAGTAACTCAGATCAGTGGTCCAATCATCTGCTTTATTCGTGAGACCTGACTGGTGGCTCCCTCCTACCCTCTAAGAACAGAGATCTTCCACCACTGTGGATATTCCATGAAAGGAAGAGGGGATGCTCTTGAAACAACGGCCAACAGAATGTCCTGAAGGCATGGCTGCGCAATTTGAGGGGGGTCAATGCCAAAGAACTGTACATGCAAAAACTGTCCAAATGGTATATGATCTGCTGCCTGTATGCAATAACAACAACAAAAGTAAAACAAAGTTCTAAAGGTACCCTTGATAAAGATGACATCAAAGTGCAAGTTTAAATTCTTCCCAGAGAACACAGGACATTAGTGAGACAATCCTTATCTCAGCCTATGTCGGGTAATCTGTGCGTTAAAACACTGACCACATGTCTTCCAAGTCACACTTCACATGTATGCACCATGCACCATTCTTTTTTTTTTCCCCAGTCCCTGTGAAATAAATACCAGTAGGAAGACTGAATTAATCTAAGTCAGACATTAGAAGGGAGAGTTGGCTATAAACCTAGTTGAGTATCTCACGTTACTGTGAGCAGAAAGGTAGAAAAGCCTAAAGGAGCCACTTGGTCAGTGGAGTGTACCCTGCAGTGGCCGCAATGTGATCCACTTTTCAGATGCCATCCAATCACGCAAACTGGACACCAGTATCTCCAGAAACAACACATCATGTGTCCAAGGTTCATGACATGACCACTTCTGTGTTTTCAAGAAAGTGTATCATGAGTTGATAACACGTTTGAAAGAAAGCTCCAGATGAAACCACAGACACTATTTTCATGTTTGGGCTTTCTCAGCATATCTTATGGAAACATTGTATTTCCATATCATAAGGAGAGTTCTAGAAACCAGCATGTTCCAGGAAGTCTGTATCTACTGTTTGGGAACTAAGTACAGTGGGTAAGGACCAAAACTTTTCAGATGACCGTTCAATGAGGTACGTAAGAATGGAATATAACAATAATCAAAGACTGTGCAGATACTGGAAGTCAAGAATTGAAAGGAAGAGTGTGCATTGTGTTGTGCAGAGGCAAGTGCTCGAGGTTTTATACGGCAAATTGGCTTGGATTGTAAACTTTCACTTAATCACAATAATAAATAAACAAATAATAAAAAACAGGAAGCAATATAGAAACTTTCTAAAAATAAAACAATTAGCCTAGGTAGAAGAAGAATAATAACCAAAGATTTTAGAAGTTTTCAGTTAGGATAGAGCTTTTACCAAAGACAGAAAATGTCACTTATTTCATATTCTCTTAAATACTTTCTAAAAGGCAGCAGGAATTTCTTGCATTGAAAGAGGCAGACACCAAGGCAAAAGAGTTTGTTAGAATTCTCTGTATTTCCAAAGCAATTAAGCCATGACTCTGAACTCCCAGGGTTCCCCTAGGACCTGTTCTTGTGAGACAGGGCCATGAGGTGGCTGCTTAACCAAGGGACAGATGACACAGGCAACTCCAATGACTGATTCAAGAAGCTGCAGCAGGCGACTGGGGAGCTCAGGTCTCTGCTGACATCCTGTTTATGTTTCCCTTGAGATAACACTTCTGTAGCATAACGAACAGGGGCTCCTGGGTTACAGAAGGATGAGATTCTTAAACATTCCCCTGGGTGGCCACATGCTGTTATCTTCTGATTATGCCCCAGTGGGGTACACAATTTTGTTCATGAGAAAGCCAAACCAGGAAGAGGAACCCTCCCTCCCTTGCCGTTTTTCCCGCCAGTGGCTCCCTGGTTGACAAAGGGGCAGAAATGCTGACATGAGGTGGCAATACCCTCAGACATAATTCAAGTAGAATTCTGAGTGGGTAAATGGGTATTCTGAACTTTTTTTTGCAAGTGCCATGTGCTCTCATCTTCCCATTCATTCTGAGACAGACAGATCATCAATGATTTTCTGGGTCACTGACTAGAGTGAAAGCTGATTAGAAGAAAGAGTGGAAGAAAAATAAGGGGGGGTGCTTCCTTCCACACCAGACCCCCCACTGCCTTCCATGAAAGAGGACAGATGGCAGCCACCTTCCCCTTTAATGAGGAGGGGCAGCTCAGAAGGGGACAGCCCCACTGGCCTGGCATCATTTCTCCCAAGATTGTTGCCCCGATAAAGCTCTGCTCATTCGCCCTTGTTTCACCTTTCATTTACAAACAGAATTTCCATAAATTTAATGGCAACAGACTACAGCTCCGTGCGCAATGCTACACATAAAGTAGGTTCTTACATGTATTGCAGAATTAATAATTCACAGACCATTCCTGTAAAGAGACAGGTGTGTTCCAAACATGACCCCAGCTCTATCAGCACTGGTCTGAGACATGAGTTCCCATAGCGCAGAGAGCTAATGTCAATTCACACAGCACTATCCCTACTGGACGTAGATGGGAGACCCCCGAGTTTTGCTATCTACCAGTCACGCTGCTTCTTCCTACCTTCTAAATGTTATTGTTCAACTTGGAAAAAAAAGTCGAGAAAATTCTATGGTCATTCCAGCCTGTTTCATAAGGAAGGACAACTGAGTGACGTATCACAAACCACTCCACATTTCTACTTGCTCGGCACCTCTCGAAACCACAGAACTTTGTATTAAAAATTAATCAAGTCACACAATATCTCTGGTGGCAAGACCAACATAAAAAAATATACAAAAACAAATAAAAACAACGGCATTTCAAATACGTAAGACAGGGGCCAAGTGTCATAACAAGCTGGTTCTGAATAAGTCATGAAGTCTCCTTATTGTTTTCTAAAGTCTAATTGCTATAAATCTACAAGACAAAACTTTCCATTACTAGGGAAAAGTTCAGTTTCTGCTGACAAGGTCTTTAGACATTTATTCCATATTTATTTGTAATTTGTATTCCCTTCACTCCTTCTCATTTCCTGACCAAAAAAACCCCAGACGCATTGCCACGGAACCGATTCTGACTTATCGGGACAGAGTAAAACTGCCCCATACAGTCTCTAAGCAGTGTCTGGTGGATTTGAACTGCTGATCTTTTGATCAGTAGCTGTAGCTCTTAACCACTACGCTACCCGGGTTTCCTGACAGCTTTTTAAACAGCAGCCTCCTGCTGAGGACCCATTCCTGCCTGGTTTCTAGACAGTTCCCACACAGGACACTGGCTTCATACCTGCTCCCCGTAGGCGCTCCTTCTTGTTGCCAATGAGTGCCGTGAACTTGGACTGTTCAGCTAGATGTGCTCCTGGCTGCGCCACATAAAGAGCCTTGTTCTGTGTCATTGCTCAAAGGCAAAGTTCTTGGACATTTTTTTAAAAAAGAACTTTTTGTTTTCCCACTGATAATAAATTTCAGCTTCTGACTGTCTCTAACAAGCAAGCCAGGAGGCTAGGTATAGGGAAGGGAAATAGGACAGATCAAGGAAGCAGTTAGCCATTTAACAAACTCTACATCCTGCTTTCCAGAGAAGGAGAAAAAAGCCTGGCATCTGACAGGTATTGCGGCTGTTATCGGCTGTGGAGTCGGTTCCGACTCACAGTGACAAACAACAGACGGAAACACCCGCCTGACTCGTGTCATCCTCATCTGCCTCATAGCGAGTATGTAATAATGCTGGCAGGGAAAAAAAACAGTAGGCAAGACTGACTAACAAGACAAAAACAAAACTTACTTTGTCTTCCAGTAAGCAGGTCGGGAAGCAGATGCCTTCAGTGATCTCCTGTTCCAGGCCTTTGCTTTCACTTTATGAGCTGTGTTTACGCTTAGAGCCAGGTTTGCTGAGGACTCCAAAACGCCCGCCTGTCAAAAGATGCCCAGATTCACAGGCCATTTCGGGAACCTGACTGGGAATGCCCAGGACAGAGGACTTGACCTCCAGGTGCTACGTGGCACCACTACTGTTGTGACTAAATACACAGCCAGGACACCCACTTGTTACCTCTGGAACCAGGAGACCAGAGACAACGGCTCCAACGAACGCCCAGACTTCAGCCTCTGACATTCTCATGCTCAAGGTTGGAAAATGCATTAAGACAGAACCCTGCATTCAGCAGTATCCTGAATCATTACCGTACTTAATTAAATGCTTGTCTAAATAAAAGTCCAAGGTACTAAAATTAGAAGGACTATTTTACCAGCGATTGTGACTGGCATTTGCCTCATGTTTAAAGGACTGGCCCTGCCTTACTCTCTACAACAGCATTACGAATCCTAGATCGGCTTGTAATTTTCACAGAGGAAATGAAATATTTTCATTTCCTCTCTGAAAATTATAGAAAACCAATGAGACAAGGGAAAAAATAATTTTGCTTAAAGATATAATCCTTACCAAATCTCATCTGGCTAATATTTTCTTCATTAAAAAAAAAAAGAAACATAAATTGGAAGTTTGTTTTGAAAGATTACTTCACCCATGTACCGTGGTGCCCGTAAAAACAAGCCTTCCTCCGGCAAAATGGGACACTTTGACCTTGTTTACTGTAGGGTTTTGAAATCGCGGTCTCAGAGCTCCTGACATCACCCGCTGGGCGTTCGCACCTCTCGGCCGCTGGCTTGCACACCCAGCAGCCCTGACCATCTTAGTAGCAAGTCACTGAACAAATAGTCCCCACAGCAGCAAGGACACTGACAGGAGCCCTAAACCCACAAAGCTCACATGGTAGCTTTTATAAGTGTCATTATCTCTCTGATCACTTTGTCAAGAAAACATAAGCACCTTATGTCCGATCCTCCTCAAGCTCTGGCCCCCAGACCCAGATTGGCCACGCTCTCCTCTAAGCCAAGAGAGGGGCTGCCTTTCTCACCAATCAACACACGACCAAGAATTTCCTTCACAGAGCCTTACCGGTCAACGATCCCGACCTACTTTCCTCCAATAAAATATCCTCATCAACTTTCCTAGAGAAGCATTTATTTTAGCACCGTTTAGAGTTTCAAAAAGTACTGCATTTTTCATCATGTTCAAGTCCAGCTTAACCATTTTTAAAAAGTGATTTAATGCAGCCTATTTTGGTGCTTATCTGACGGTTGCATTTTTCAAGAAATCATTTTCCTGTGTAAGTCTGACGTGCTCCCACCTGTGTGCCCTGGTTCCTGGGCTAAATATAGCAGAATGAAAGCAAAGGGCAGTTGTCTCCACTGGAAGTGAGTCACCATGAAATTTTGGGGAACATCTTCCATCACCCATCTTTCAAAATAAAACCGAATCCTCTGCTTCCTACAATGATTCTGCAGTTTTACAAAGCAGTCATGAAAAAGGCGAGTTTCACCTATATCTGAAATCAGTTAAGGACCATCTTGTCCCTTCACTAAAACCACGTAGGAAACCCACAACTTAAAAAAGACCAAATACATGAGCAACTCTATCCCTTGTTTGCCAGAGACCAGCGTGGAGAAAAACACCCAGAGTTAATAAAATTAATCAACTCCAGCTAAAGTTACTAAAAAGACCCTCCAAATGTCATATGGTTACTATGACAACTATAAAACCCACTTTCAGAAAATGTGCGGGATGATTTTAGGATCTGTGGCAAAACAAGTGTCATCTTGCCTGCCAGCCACGACTCTCCCATCAGGCGGCGGAAAGGCGACGTGGCTACCGGCAACCCCGAGCCACCAAATCGTTACCTTCTGAGAGACGCTGCACTCTTGGTTCGGATCATGACAAGTCCTAAGCGCAAGAATCGCCCCCTCCATCACTGGAACCATTCTGATCTGCGCCTCTATCACTCCCACGGTCTAGCTAGTTGGTGCATTATTTTTTATAATGAAAGCAAAGTCTGATTCACTCGGAAAGAGAAGGGACAATTAAAAAAAAAAAAAGAAGAAAGAAAGAAAAATCCCTGAACAGACTCTGATTTTCAAACACAAATAGGTCAGCACACACTCCAGTTCTCAGGGGTCAGTAATGAGACCGAAAAGGAAAACAGCATTTTCCCCTTAAAACTCCGGCTCTGAGGTATCAAGGCTGGTTTACATCTTACGTAATCTTGATGGCTCAATCAGGAAGTGAGAATTTAAAGTGCGTGTGTTCTGGACAGGGAGTCACATGACCCTGAGCTGAGAAAGGGATGCAGCGGGCCAGCACCCTGAGACAAGGCACTTTAGGGGAAGTGAACACTCCGTCTTTGGGACACCAGCCTCGGAAAAAAAAAGCCCTGCAGGCGGTATTCTAAAATATTAAGGGATCAAATCAACACACAGTATAAAATGAAAGCTCACCAAAGAACCAGTTTCTCTGAAGGCAGCACTCAACTATGATTTATTTTAGAAGCTATTTTTCAATATTATTTGAAGAGCAGGTAATACATCACATAAGCAAACCAAACACCAGCTCTAACCAACCCTGTACAACAACACGTACTTGTATGTTATTTAACAAGAAGTGCTGGGTATTCTTGAAGCGCAGAAAGAAAACTGCCCAAGTTATCAAGACTCAAATTCCAGAGATTTCAGATGGTCACTGCATTTTATTACAGCAAACGTATTCTCAGGTGGAAAATGGAAATGTCACAGAAGTATTCATCTGGGTTATTTCAGCCTGCACAAAGTTATCCCTGAGTAATATTTGACTTCTCCTGTGTGTTATGTAAGTTCTGACACGGATGTCACACTCTGCTTGCTGTCCTCTAGAAATCAAAAACTGAAAGATGCATATTACAATACTTTAATTATAAGTTGGGTTGACAAACTGATGATTTATAATAACTACTTAAGACATATTCTTTGTGCTACTTGCCAAAAATAGAATTTATACTCATAAATATATTTAAAATGCAAAAGGCTTGGCTTGTGGCTGTTTTGTTTCCAGATACCATTTGTTATTAATGTGTTAATAAGTAATAATTTATTAATGCTAAGAAATGAGGACAGGCATCTGTAACTCATAGCCTTTTCGAAGTGTGCTTATTATTTCTGTTTCAGTCTTTAAATTCTCTCTCTCTCTTTTTTTTATACTATAGATCTGGGAATCCCTGGTACCACAACAGCTAAGAGCTGTTAAGACAGTTCAAATCCACCAGCAGTTCCTTGGAAACCCTATGAGGCAGCTCTATTCTGTCCTATAGGGTTGCTATGAGTCAGAATGGACTCACCAGAAATTTTTTTTTTTTTTTTTTTTGGCACAGTTCTAGACAACTGGCAGAGCAAGGTTAGCGACAAGAATGCATTCTGGGTGTTTCTTAATTACTAGCTTGTCTTTTTTTAATTCTTAAACCCAAGAAATAGCCAAGGGAAAGAAGAGACTACAAGGAAACAAACTGGAGGAGAATATATTTAAAGTGCTTCTGGAGGGCAGTCAGAGGAATCAGATTTTTATTCTTTCTTTATAATCTTGAGATGCACACCATTTCAAGATTATAAGAAACATATTATACATACAAGTTTTATAACTGGAAAAATATGATTTTAGCTAATGACACCATCACATATATTTCTTAAAATAAAACAAAAAACCAAGAAGCCTCAAACCTGTTGCCATTGAGTTAATTCTGATCTCAGGACAGAGTAGAACTGACCCATAGGGTTTCCAAGGAGTTTCTTGTGGATTTGAACTGTTCATATTTTGGTTAGCAGTCACAGCCCTTAATCACTGTACCACCACGATTTCCCACATATATCTTAGTCATATAAAATCATTACAATATTTACAAAGCTTTTTTTTTCACAATGGAATATTTTTATTTTATCATTAAGTGCAAAAAGAGGGTACAGGACAGTATGCTTAATACATAAAGATTTAATGAAAAAGACCAGAGGTGTATGCACTGAAATATTAACAGTAGTCACATTCAGGCAGCATTCTTGTGTATAATTTTCTATGTTTTATAAATTGTCCAGAACTGTCACATACTGCTTTCATAACAAGAAAAAAAAAAAAAAAAAAGATAACAACATCACAATTATAAACCCAAATCAAAACCAATCCCATTGCCATCAAGTCAATTCTAACTCACAGCAACCCTACAGGACACAGTAGAGTTTCCAAGGAGCACCTGGTGGATTCAAACTGCCAACCTTTTAGTTAGCAGCCATAGCACTTAACCACTATGCCATGAGGGTTTCCTATCACAATTACAGGGCTGATCAATACAAAACAGCTACTATTAAGAGTTAATTTCAAAATACAGAGTGTCAACAGTCACAAATATCTGCCCTGTTAATTAAGAGAGGAAATCCTGGTATTGTAGTGGTTAAGTTCTACAGACACTTACCAAAGGACAGCAACTGAAATCCACCAGATGCTCCTTAGAAACTCTATGAGGCAGTTCTACTCTGTCTATAGGGTTTCTGAGTCAGAATTGACTCAATGGCAGTGGGTTTGGTTTTTCTGTATTAATGAGAGATTTCATATGTTTAAGTTCAGGGATCCCTGGTATGATTTCAGGAACCAGGAACTGGTGGGTGAGGGAGGTGGGAGCAGATACTACATCTTATTTGTCATGCTGTTTTCTGCACACAGCAGTTCTGTAAGGGTCCTGCCAGGCATAAAGATCTCAATGTGGGGACATTATTAGGTAAACCACTAAAAGAGGAAGGCAGAGTCCATGGAAACAAGAGAAGTACCAGGAAAACAGAAGGTCCAAAAATCCTGAGGAGGGCCTTCTGATTTAGCAAGAAAGACAGTTTAAAGGATGCTGAGAGTGCCGGCATCAAAACAGAGCTTACTTTTGATACTGAATTCTTTAAATATAATTATAGAAGTCAGCTCAGAAACACAGAAGATCAAAAGTGAAAAAAAGAAGGGACGTGGTGTTTAACTGGAAGAGAACATACCAGACCTCTTTGTGGTTTTTTGAGACCCTCTCATTACAGCCAGCTTGAAAATTCCCCACAACTAGGAAAGAACCTGCAAGTCCCAGCAAATGATGGCGTTTTCTCATCAGCTAGCAGAAAAGAACATAACAATAAGGGAACCCCTGTGTGTCCCCAAAATGTACCCCACACCTATTCATACTCTCATCACAGAATCAAAGAGCTGGGGAGCTGGATGGAGTATGCCCTTGGAGCTGTTTAGGGACACAGATGTCCAAAGAGGCCTGCTCAACGTCACTCTGCTAACGCTGGATTTAAGACAACCCCCTGGGGGATAATTGTGTTTTAATTTTTAAAGAGGCAGCTGCTTTCAAGGTAAGAAGCATAGGATCATTGGATGGTTCTTTCTACCAGTCATTTGATTAATTTGCTTCATTGAGCAAACATCTGCATGCATGACTAGGTGCTGGAAGGTAGACAAGATGTCACTGTCCTTTCCTCTTCAGACCAGCAATGACAATGAAAAGGAGACAGAGGGTGCTGCTGGTACATTTAAGAGAGGGCTTCAATCTGGTCTATGTAGATCAAGGGTGGAAACCTGGCTGAAGCGATATTTGAACAATAAGAGTAATTATTATAGCAGCAAGCCTTACTGACTACTTGCTACCACTCTGGGCCAAACAGCGCTAAATCCTTCCTACGCATGAATTAATTTAATCGTCATTACAGTCTTAGGAAGTACGAGGATTACCATCACTCTGTTTTGAAGAGGGGAAAAATGAGACACAGTGAGGTCACACAGCTGGAGTCAGATCAGACTGAATCCTCCTTCAAAATCCGCTTCGAGGTGAAATCACACTATGACAAGACAGTGATGAAACTTAAGAGTCAGAACATTCAAGGAAGAGCTGAACTGGACTGAATAGAAAAAAGAAGGAGAGAAAGGATTTGGTTACTACAGGTGGGACAGGCTGAGGCTGGGAAAGCACTACAATGTGAGTTGTGGAAGGGATGGAGGGGCTTCAAAGACCCCTGATTTGGAACCCTGGAAGGTGGAGTGGTTGATGTCTACCTGAGATTTCACTGGGTTCCACCGTGTCGGTAGAGAAACGACTCTCCTCTCCACCTTCCCATGAACGCTTTAGTGCTCTGATGACCTGCTAGGCAGAGGGTGAGAACAGATGCTCTGCAGAAACCCCACCAACCTGGGTGCAGGACACTGTAGTAGTGGGTTAGGGTTTGCACAGAGACACGACAAGAGTAATTTTTAGAGGAATCCCTTTGACACAATCAGGAGAAGTGATTGAGAAGAATACCAAACTTAAGGAGATGGCTGCTAACTTAATAATCAACATTAAAGACGATGGTAACAAAAAACATGACACCCCATAGACAGAAAAGGTAGATTGATTTGGTAACTGCTGAGTGCATAATTTTAACCAGATTTTGTTTCTTAGTGGATTTGGAAGATAGAGTAGTGATAAAGATTGATACTAACTCATGGATTTCAGACTTGGGTACCTGAAAGCAGTAGCTTTCAAATGATGCCTGCAAGACACTGAAGTGGACACATCCAGCTGGCATACAGTTAAAAGATAGATAGAAGGAACCTGCAAAAGACACAGAAGAGAAAAGCCAGAGGGGTGGGACATGGCGTTGAAAGGCCGGTGAGGGGAGCACATCAAACACTGCTCACTGCTGGCATGCCACAGAAGACAAGAATCCAAGTACTTGATGGATACAGCAGTCTCAAGGGTAGGAAGGTGCCTCCAGCCTCGGTTACAGCAGTCATGGTTGGGCTGCAGGTGTAAAAACCAGATGTAGGGGGATCAAGGAGTGGATGGGTGTGAGAACACGGAGACAGCAAATACAGTCAGTGCTTTCCGAAGTTTGGTTCCTGGCGGAAGCGGGTGGAGAAGTAACTGAAAGGCAAGGCAATAGTGAAGACTGGTGTTGTTTTACAATGGGAAAGATATGAGTGGGTTTAAATGCTCAGAGGAGAAAGTCATGGAGAATGAGAGGTGTTAAGTCAGAGAGACAAAGTGCCTGAGAACGTGGACGGTGTGAGGATGGGGGCCAGAGCCTCGGAAGCGAGGACGGCCTCCACTTTCTCTGACTCAGGAGGCTAGGAAGAAAATGAGGAAAGAGGTAGCACCTGGGGATTTATGGCAAGAGTGTCTATTTCCTCTATGATGTAATAGGGACAACCAACTCCTGAAGACAAAGCATGAGTTAGAAAGTCAGAGGATAGGTAATGAAGAGTTACCAGGTGGAGAGAGAGAGAGAATGATGGGATGTCCTGCAGGGTCCAGGACCTAGAGTATCCACAGGGCACAGATCGGCCACCAAAGAGGATAAAGGTACCTTGTGGAATGACTTTCTCCTGCTCCTCAAATCATGAGACCCATGTACCAGTGCACCTGCAGCATTTACCAAATACTGAGCACAGAAACCAAAATTCATCTACAGCCAGCAGTACTTGTGGGAAGTCTCACCTTCACAGGACAATCATTAAGGCAGCTGGAATAAACAATATTAATTTTCCCTAGGTCTCAGCCACATCTGTACAAGAAAGATAAAGGCTTCATAGAACATGACTCCTATCCCGTGCTCAGTGCAAAAAGATCACCTTTCTTCCTACAGGCTGACTTGGTTTGTGTGTAACCAAAACATCATTATTTCACTGAGATTACATCATTAATGGCTCATGAACAAGTCTTCCAGTTTGGTCAGAGGTGGACTTGGCCTTCCAGCATTGCCATGATCAGCTAAGCGTAAACACGTGATTACAAGGGTCAGACACGTCCCGCCTGCCACATCACGAGGAGAAGCAAGAGTGGGGGGAAAGGCCCATCACGGCCACTTCTCCCAGCGTTTGCTCCTGCTGCTACTCTTGCCAGGAAATTGCCAGAGAAAGCAAAAATGGGGCCAGGATCTAGGCACAGCTATACAAGTCCAAACACAGGCTAGCGAAGGTGGCATTCCAAGGGAGTGGATACTGTGTTTCACCTGAGTTTACTGAGCTGAGTAGGAGGAGAGAAGAGTGAGAGCTTGAAGAATGTCTTTCCTTGTGAAGTCTTTTCGCAGAGAAGTAATTTTTGTCATTAATATCTGCAGAGTATGTGTCTCCTAAGGAGTTCACAAGAAAAACCCTCAGCGGGGTTTTCTTTACTGTTAGTCATTTTTCATGCAAATGTCCCTGATATGTAAGTTAAAGATTGTACCAACCAACTAAGACTTAGGAAGGTTGACCCAGGTGAACTGTTACACCCTAGACTTTAGTACATGCCTCAGGTAGCCAAGCCAATCTTTAGGTTGCTCTGAGCATCACTTTAGGCAGAGGGTCCATAAGGCTAACGTAGAGTCTCATAAATTACTGAAGATATTATCAGATACAAAGACTGAGGACCAATCCAACCTGAGCCCTTCAGGATCAGGTCTTTTTGTTTCTTCACAGAGTTTTCTGGAAAAAAAAAACAACAACACAGGCCAGACACAGCCACTAAAGCCTGGACACTCAATCCAGTACCATGTTCGTCAGGGCCCAAGGGGCCTATACAGCAAGGTATGGTATTGGTCCAGAAAAAGAACGATAGACACTGTCTACAGTGCTTGGACAGCAGAGCCCTGTGGAGAGGGGCCAGTGGTGATTTAGCAAAATATGCTGCACTCTCTGTTTTTTGTTCTTTCTTAAGGATTACAAATATAATTTTGTTGTTGATACCGAGGATATACAAAGTACAACATAGACCAATCCAACATGTACCACTGAGTGACACTGGTGACATTCTTTGGAGTCATATAAGCATTCTCACCATCTTTTTCTCTGCACTCCCTATTTTCTGTCCTAAGATTCAGGTAAGGCAGAGTGAGGCGGGCATTCGCATAGCATCAGGAAGGCGCCTGTCTCAGCCAGTGAGGCTGGATGAACTCCCAAAGCTAGCACCATGAGATAATCTTTAAACCTGAAACCAAAATATCCTTTCAAGTTTTCTTAAAACCAAACTACAGATTAAACAGTAAACAATGCCAGCCATGAGCACTGTGCTGTTTTAAGAATTGTCTATACAGGATTGAATTGACAAAGGTAACACAAAAGATTAGACGGCAAACTTAGGGGGCAGTGAGCACATTATTGGGGGAGGAATAGCTCAGAAGATGAGGGTGTATGAACTGAAGAATGTAATTAATATCACTGTCACTGAACTGTACACGCCACTGAATTGTACGTTGTTGAAAGCGGTGCATGGTCTGCTGTATGTTTTCCTAACAATAATAAAACTAAATTAGACAGACAGACAGACAGATAGATACAGAACGGGCCAGTCTAACTAACTGACCAGAAGTTCATCTCAGAAATACCATGGCTGCTCTTTGAAGAAGGTAAGGGACCGGGGGCGGATCCACCCTGAGGCCAGAACAGACAAGTACAACCTGCTCCGGCCTCTCTTGGAAGACTCAGAATGTTCCTGGGTGCTGGTGCTCTTCTCTCTAGCTTCTACTAGTTCCTTTCTGTCCTTCCTTGTGTTACTGAAACTGGGACATCTCCTTGCCTTTGAGGGCCTTGGAAGTCAGGGCAAGAGATCAACGGGAGAGACCGCTGGTGTCCAGACCTGTCCACTCCTCCATAAGCCCCTCATTCTCCTGAGGCTGCTACATCACCAAACTAGGAATTTGCAGGTCAAAAAACAAAACAGACTTTCAAAGCACTTTCAGACTCAGTGTTTGCTGAAGCTAGCCACTGTTTGCTTCTGAAGCCCGCCGACAACCCCGGCAGCCCCCATGGAACTCACTTGGGTGTTTGTATGCCTCTTAGAGATCCCCACTAGGGGAGAACCCCACTATCACCGGCTGCTCTATGTCACTGGTAGATGAGATGACAGGTTGGCAGCAGGGAAAAATCGGGCATCATGGGCACTCAAAGACTTCATGGCCCTAGTGACCACAACATATCCTCGATGGAGGGAAAGAAACCTTGCTGAAGGTAAAACTGGGGAGATAGAAATTTGGCACCAGTGTGAACGGATGCCCAGGCATACCACTTGTTTGCAAAAGAAACATATAGATCACAACCTATGAAAATAAATTTTCTAACAACAAGAAGCTTGTACTGTAAAACCCAAAAGGCACAGTGTCCCTTAAGACACATTTGGTGAATGAAAATTTCTAAGCCCCACACGGAAACTTATTTCTGGAATAATATTCATTCAAATGCAAATCTCAGGGGCTATTTTTTTCCCCCCCTGGATTTAGTTGTATTTATGTGTGATGCTTAGGGAAATTACTCTGTTTTCATCCTCCCTATTGTTACATTTATTTCACTTATAGAATCTTTACTTAAAAACATAGTACACCAGCAAGCTTATCGGCATAAACATATAGCCTTTTTCCATAATAGCAAATGGCTATTATTTTGTATCACATATTTTTGAACATGTTAGCAGGAGAGATCAGTCCCTGGAGGACACCATGCTTGGTAAACAGAAAGGTTAGCCAAAAAGAGAAAGACACTCAACAAGATGGCTTGGCACAGTGAATGCCAACGCAACAGCGATTACGAGGACAGAGCAGGACGGGGCAGCGCTTCATTCTGCTGTACGCCGTGTTGCTATGTGTCAGAACCAATTTGACAGCACCTTCCATGGCTTCTTTTTCTTCCCTGGCATCCCTGTCACAGCACACGGGATTCTGGCACCAGTAGAAACAAATCTCAGGGAGCTAGGTCACACCTCACGTCTCTTCTGTCTCTCCTTGAAGTGATGAGTGTGATTGGGTCTATCTTTTAGAAGTAATGCTCCCAGTCATTTGGGACCTTATTCCTAACGTGATGCCACTGTCATACCTTCAAGCTTTCTCCCTGGCACCTGTACTCATCCTTCTTGATTACAGGCCCTTGTTCCTTGTGTTTGAGACTAAGGAGGGTTGAGAAGGGTCACTCTGCACATCAGCTCCCGACTGGGAGCTCACCCCAGTCACCATGGCACTTGGGAAGTGATGCCAGACCCGACTGCTCACGAGGGTCTGAGGCCCTCAGACTGGACCACAGGCCAGCTCTGCTTCTACCACAACCAGAAACGAAGGGATGAAAACAAAGAGGAAAGTGAACCAGTTCCAGGCAGGGAGCAGGGTAACGCGCTAGCCCTGAGGGTGGGAGTCAGGAGGCAAGCAGGCTAGAAGGGGGCCCTTTCTGCTCAGAGCTCTCCAAATACCAGCACTGAGTAAGCGGCTTCTTGTCCTTTCTGTCTCCCTTTTAAAGAGTGGTGGTGACACAGGACAACTGCCACCACAAAATGATCATCAGGGAATAAATCACGGTGGGTTAACTGCTGAATGGACAACAGGCTGGTGAGTCAGAAGCGGACACTCTCAGTATGGTTGAGGGAAAACCCTGTAGGCAAGCGTACAGAATGCTGGGAGGAAGAAAACTTTAGGAAGCAGATTCAGTCCACAGGCTGCAATCATTTCATCTTGTCTGTGGACACAGAGACTTGCAAGGAGGGAATTCTGCCATTCTGAAGAGCACACAGACACTGCACTCAGAACGCTTTGTGAGGCAAGCCTGAACTGCTGGGCTCCACTCTCCTCTTTGTAATGTGCACACATGGGACAGTACTACCTGTGTCACGCCCTGCACTGTGAACTGCCACAAAGAGGAAAGCAGAGCCCCATGAGGACTGGCAAGGAAGTAGGACCAGCATTCTCTCTTCAGTTCCACAAGTGGATCACTCAAGTTACAAGTCACCAGTCCCCACATAGTCCCAGGCACAGCACAGGCCAGTCTACCAGGCCAGCACAGTGCTGTCTACCATACTCTCGCTGGTCTTCCCAGTGGGAAGAGTGTTGGGGGTAGCAGCTGTCTGTGAACCTCTTCAGAATCCAAGTCCTCCATCCCCTTACTCCCCCCAATCCCAGTGCCAGCCACAGATGGGGTACGTTTGACTGCTTGTCATGTAAGTCTCTACCACATAACAGAGATGTTCTTTGATTCTGTATGGATGGAAGAGACTTTTGTTCCTGAGAAGGAAACTGATTTCTACCTTGTATCACAGGACTAGGAAACCTTGGTGGTGTAGTGATTAGCTGCTATGTCTGCTAACCAAAGGTCAGCAGGTCAGATCCACCAGGTGCTCTTTGGAAACTCTATGGAGCAGTTCTACTCTGTCCCTTAGGGCTGCTGTGAGTCAGAATTGACTCAACGGCAGTGGGTATCACAGGACTGCTAGAGAATCAATGTCACATACTGACCTAGTCTATTCAGAAACGTGATCATTCTGCCAGGATTAATAAAGACGTGTGGTGGTCCTTGTTTGTTAGGTGGTGTCAAGTAGATTTTAAACTCACAGTGACTGCATGTGACGGAGCAGAATGACCTCACAGGGTTCACAGCAGTTATCTTTACACGAACAGACCATGGGTCTTCTTTGAACCGCCACCCTCTGGGCTGGCTGCTCAGAGCTTAACCATGATGCAACCAAAGCCCCTTAATAGAGACGTAACGTAAATCAAGCTTTAAGCTTTGACAGTTGAGAACAAGATGGGGAGAAATGAGTTAAGCAGGGCTGATGAGACCATCTGACATCGGCAAGAACTCTCAAAATACTAAAATAAAATGACATTTCTTCAGTTTGACAAAAGGCAGCTAAGAGAAGTCAGCACCTAAAGTCACATTTGGTATTTAAATGAAACTGAGTATTTTACCCTAAGATCAAGAACAAGGTAAGGATGTTCACTCACTACTTCTATTCAGTATTGTACTGCAGCTCCCAACAGGTACAATAGGGCAAGAAAAAGAAATAGGGCATCAGGATTTGAAAGAACAAAGTAAAACTGTATTTTCAGATACACATGTTCACACACAAAGTCCTACAGAATCTGTTTGGAAACTCTAAGAACTAATAAATGCATTTAGTAAAGTCACATAATACAAGAATCAGTTTTATTTCTGCTTAAAACCCACAAATGATTAAAATCTAAATTAAAAAAAAATTAACAATGGCATAAAACACACACGAAATTCTTAGAAGTAAATTTAACAAAAGATGTGTTTAAGACTTTTACAAAATTTTAAATTATAAAACACTGTTGGTGGTAATTGAAGAACCCTTAAATCAACAGAGAAATCTGCCACACCCAGGAATTGCAAAATTCAGTATCAGGATGCCAATTTTCCCCATACAGAATCAATACAATCTCAATCAAACCACCAGAAGGCTTTTTTTTTTTCTTTTTCAAAATGGAAATAGAGAACATGATTATAAAATTTATATTTCAGAAATACCAAGAACCTGTCCTGGATTGAACTGAACTTTATCTCCCTAAAAATGTGTGTAGCAATTTGGCTTGGTATTATATGATCTCCCTATATGCTCTATGACATCAGTGAGAGAGTATGGGCAGTGGTTGTATTAGTGAGGCAGGACTCAGTTTATAAAATTGTACTGTGCCTTGAGACAACCTCTTGGGATTTACAGAAAAGTGAAAGAACGGAGAGTTGGGGACCTCATACCATCAGGAAAGAAGCAGTGGCTGGAGTAGAGCATGTCCTTAGGACTCAGGGTCCTTGTGCCTCAGAAGCTCCCAGTCTTGGGGAAGACTGAGAACAAGGTCCTTCCTCCAGAGCCAACAGACAAAGACATCCCAGGAGCTGATGCTCTGAATTTGGACTTACGGACTACTTTTCTGCCAGAAAATACACTTGTCACAGAAAAATCCATCAATGTATTTCTGTTATAGCAGCACTAGATGGCTAAGAATGTACCTAAAATGGTCAACACAATCTTGAGTAAGAATGAAGTCAGCGAACACAGGGTCCTTGATTATCAGACTTATTATAAGGTACAAAAAACAAGGTAGTGGGTGCTGGCACAAAGACCAACAAGAGAGTTAATGGAAAAAAAATAGAGTCCAGGAATAAATTCACACATATATGGACAACTGACTTTCAACAAAGGCACCAAAACAATTGGAAGGGGAAAGAAAAGCATTTTCAACAAGTCAGAAATTATGATGGAATCACTGGGAAAACGTATGCAAGAAAAGAAAACGGAGAGGGGGGAATCTTGACCTCTACATCATCTCATACACCAAAATTAATCTGAGATGGATCATCAGCCAAAACTTAAAGGCTAAAGCTATAAACTTCTGAGAGAAAATAGAGGCGAATACATTCATAACCTTACCATTACAGAAAAGTAATGGTAATAGAAGAAAAAACTGATTAATCAGATTATTTTAGAATTAAAACCTTCTCATCGAAAGACAATTTTAAGAAAATAAAGGTAAGCCACAGACTGGGAGAATATATTGCATTACATATTTCTGACGTAAGAGTTTTATCCAGAAAACATATAAACCCTACTAGTACATGTTAAGGATAAGAAAACAATCCCATTTAAAATGAGGCAAAGACATGAACAGATACTTTACAAAAGATATACAGATGGCCAAAAAGTGCACGTTAGTCATCAGTGAAACGAAAATTAAAAACAATAGGCTTTGTTAGCATGAGGAAGTAAAGGGGTAGGGAGGAAAAAGTACTAACTACAGATAGTAGGTAAGTGGTAACTTTGGTGAAGGGGAAGACAGCACACAGTACTGGGGAAGACAGCACACAGTACTGGGGAAGTCAGCACACAGTACTGGGGAAGTCAGCACACAGTACTGGGGAAGACAGCACACAGTACTGGGGAAGTCAGCACAACTTGACCAGGGTAAAGTCATAGAATCTTCACAAGTGCATTCAAAAGCCCTGAGAAACTGAGCTAGTGGGCTGAGGGCTGCGGATTATGGTGTCAGGGGATACATAGCTCAACTGGCATAATATAGCCCATAAAAGAAAATGTTCTACATCTGATTGTGATGAATAGCAACTGGGGTTTTAAAAGCCTGCAAGCTATCTAAGATACATCTACTGGCCCCATCCTGGGTGGAATAAAGAAGAATAGAGAAGACTAAAGACACAAAGGAAAGATTAATCCAAAGGACTAATGGACCACAACTCCACAATCTCCACCAGACTGAGCTCTGAACAACTAGATGGTACCTGTTTACCACCAGCAATGGGTCTGGCAGGGATCACAATAGAGGGTCCTGGAAAGAGTGGGGAAAAAAATGTAGAACAAAATTCATACTCACACATATACACATGACCAGACTTGCTGATCCTATTGAGACTGGAGAAACGCCAAGAGTATAGCCCCTTGGACTAAGTTAATGCTGAAGTCACTCCTTAGGTTCACCCTTCAGCCAAAGACGATACAAGTCTATGGGGCCAACAATAATACATGTGAGGGATGTGTTTCACAGTTCAATCATACATACAAGACTAATGGGTAGAGCACCCCCAAATCAAAGACAAGAAGGCAGGAAGGGACAGGAAAAATGGACAAATAGAAACAGGAATCCATGGTACAGAGGAAGAGTGCTCACACATTGGGGGGTTGGCAACCAACATCACAAAAAAATTGTGTACTAACTGTCTAATGAGAAATGAATCTGCTCTGTAAACTCTCACCTAAAGCACAATTAAAAAAAAGAGAGAGAGAAAGAAAATAATGACATACCACTTTATATCCTACAGAGTGGCTCAGATTAGAAAAACCAACAGTATAAAATGTTGAGAAGGAACTGGAGTATCTGGAATTCTCATACATTGCTAGCTGTAGTAGAAAATGGTACAATTACTTTGGAAAACTGCTTGGACGTTTCTTGCAAAATTAAATATATACCCAACCAAGGAATTAAAGCTAAATATAAAAGAGAGTACCTTTCACAATGAACAAAGAAGACAGAAGAATTGATGCTTTTGAACTATCATGTTGGAGAAGACTGTTAAATGTACCATAGACCGCCAAAAGAACAAGCAGATCTGTTCTGAAAGAAGCACAACTAGAGTGCTTCTTGGAAGCAAGATGGCAAGACTTTGTCTTACATACTTTGGACATGTTGTCAGGAAGGATCAGTCTCTGTAGAAGGACATCATACTTGGTGGAGGGTCAGTGAAAAAGCGGAACACCTTCAATGAGATGGATCCACACAGTGACTGCAACAATTTGCAACAATGGGCTTAAGCATCAAGATGACTGCGGACCTGGTGCAAGACCGGGTAGTGTTTCATTCTGTTGTTCATAGGGTCACTATGAGTCAGAACTGACTCGATGGCACCTAACAACAACAACATAAAAGAGAGTAAGAGAGACAAAAAGCAATTTTTTCATAGCAGCTTAATATCCGTAATAGCCAAAAAGGTAAAAAGCTAAATGTTCATTTGCAGGAGCCTGGATAAACACATTGGATCTGTTCACACGACAGAATACTACTCAGCAACCAATGAAGAATGAACTAACAAAAACACAACAACATAAAACTTTATTGGGCAAAAGAAATCAGACACACACAAAAATACATCACTATGATCCCATATATACAAAGTTCAAGAGCAGACAAAACTAATCCATAGCAATAGAAATCAGAAAGCATTTGCCAGTAGGGGTGATTGATTAGAAGGGAACATGAGGGAACATCTTGGGTGACAGGCATGTTCTTTATCTTGACTGGGATTTGGTTACATGACAGCACTTAACATCTATGCATTTCACATCATCAATTAAAAAGGGGTACAGGTAAAAACAAATCACAATTGTTGTTTAATTGTTTACCATCTCTTAAAACGGGTGCAGCAGATAAAAACAGACCATACTTGTTGCCACCAAATCAGCTCTGACTCATAATGACATTTCTGGACAGAGCTGAACTGCTCCAGAAGGTTTCCAAGGCTGTAATCTTCACAGAACCTGAATGCCACATCTTTGTCCCATGGACTGGGTTTTAACTGTTGACCTTTCAGCCAGCAGCCTAGTGCTTAAACACTGCATCGCTAGGGCTCCTGGTAGGGTTCCCTCTTTGCCGTGATATCCCCAAATCCTCCTGAAGAATGTGATTTGATCTGCACTCTTTGATTCCACCCAACAGGGGTCATTTCTGAATTACTAACAGTTTGTATCCATGACCACTGTCAGATCTCTTTGGAACCATCCATACAAAGTTGTTTCCTCAAGACAAGAAACCTGCTGCTCTTCTCTCATCCAGCAGGGGCAGTCAACCCAGTGGCAAACTCCAGAATCCCGACGGGGGTATTCTAAATTCTTGAGTCCTGAAGTCTCCTTTTGAGGTGCACAATTTTTGGAAGACCACTGACAATCTACACTACTTTCATAGACTTTTTAAACGACTAAGTTGGATGTTTTACAAGATGCAACTTCTCTCCTAGACTAAAACTGTTCAACGGCTCTGTGCCAAACGACCACATCCCCTGCAGCTGCAGAACCTATCTTTGTAAAATAATCACAACTCACTGTTTCATCCTAGTCAAGGAATTAGGAAGGTTAGTTTTCCAAAACCTCAATACCTGCTTGCAGTGACTGTGTCCTATCTAATCCTTTTCCCAGTTAAATGACTGGCTAACAGCATTTCTGGGATCATTACTCAAACACACCTTCTGACAAATCAACAAATGAACCCACTACTTATTGCTGTCGAGTCGATTCCAACTCATAGCAACCTACAGGACAGCACAGAACTGCCCTGTAGTGTTTCCAAGGAGCGCCTGATGGATTCAAGCTGCCAACCTTTTTGATCAACAGCTGGAGCACTAAACCACCATGCCACCACAGTTTCCTAAGAAATGAAAGGACTTCCTGTTTCAGGATGGTAGTCAGGGCACATGAAAGAGTCATTAAAGTGCTATAAAAGCATATGCACCTACCATGATAAAAATAGCATCAGGGGCCCAAGGGACAGTTGCCAAGGTCCGGAAGTCAGGAGGATGATGAAATACTGACCAGTGAGGTGGTGCTGAGGCAGCCACAGCCCAGAGGGTCCTCTCAGGCTGCTGCCAGTGAGGGGGCTGCAAACACACTTATATGGGAAGTAGAGGGTGGAGAGGAGAAGTGTGCTGTCACAGTGCGGGGAGAGCAGCTGGGGTTGTGTGACTGATGGATAAGTTTTTGTGTGATGAACTGACTTCCACTGTGAACTTTCACTTAAAGCACACACAAAAAAGGACCTACCCAGAGAAACTTCAGACCCAGGAGAAAAACAAAACACCCAACCCTGTGCTGCTGAGTTGATCTCGACTCATAGCGACCCTACAGAACCAAGTATAATATGAGACAAAAGTGACAAACAGGATAGGAAAGAAAAGGTTGGTTGAAAACCTGAATATGGGAGAGCTAGTCCCTTCTCTAAGGAGCCCTGGTGGTGCAGCACTAAAGTACTCAGCTGCTAACCTAAAGGCTGATGGTTCGAACCCATGCACTAACAATCTGCCCCCATAAGGTCATAGCCAAGCAAACACTATGGGGGCAGTTCTACTCTTACATGGTCTTTACAAGTCAAAAGTCAACTCAACGCAACCTAATAGCATTCCCATCTATACTCCATTTCTACTTTTATAAGAAACAACAAATCTTATAGTTCCCCCAGCAAAAACTAAAAATAAAAAAAATCTCAAGATGATTCTCTCAAGAAATGAAACCAAAGGTGGTGAGGAGTAAATAGCTTGAGCAGTTAGGAGAACCCCAGAGTCAAGTCCTCTTCTTCCTGACACTCAGCAGGTCCCCAGAACGAGGGCTGGCTCCGCGTCACCAGAAGCAAAGCGTGTCATTGGTGAGATGCACCCACACATAACAGAGCTTCGGATACTGTTTTATTTTTGGCAGGAATAAACAAGCAAGGATAAATACACATTTAAAGACAGCCTGCAACAGGGAGGAGAAAAGCCAAGATAAAGCAAGACAAAAAGACCCTGGAAGAAAACAGAAAATTCAAGGGAATAAAGACATTAAGAAACAAATAAACAAGACCAAGCTCTTCTTGGTCACCCAGGAAATATCTGAGAAGAAACCATTGCATCCACACAACAAGAACAAAAAACAGGAAATAACAATCCAGGAAAAAGATCAACATTCAAAATAAGAACCGAAGGCAGCAAGGATTAGCAAAGACTTCCACACATGTGCCTGGGCAGCCTAGTCTCACAGGCGGGGTTCTGATGATTTAATTCTCTGATGCAGACAACACCTCACCTAAGATCTGTTAGGGCTTCTGTTACAGTCACCTGAGAATGTAAAACGGCACATGCAGACTATGGTCACACTAAGACGACAGTGACAGTCACAGTAAGAGGACAGTGACACAACGCCCCTTTGCCCAAGAAAAACTGAGTCTGTTTTTACCCCCTCAGGTAGCCTACAGTATGACCTGTAAACTTCTCTCAGTACCTAGTTTGTCCTTTGTTATGGAAAGGAATAAAGCTAAGGTTGTACTTTTAGAAGGACATGATGAGGACTCTTAGGAAGTATTAACCAAGAAGAACTAGCTTAATTTGAAGGCTCCAAGACCCTAAAACATATTAATGAGGTACCTATGCAAACCGGACCTTCCCTGCAAAATGTCATAAAGGAGATACACATCCCTCTACCCTGAATGGCTTGCACACTACCCCCCGGACATGGAGGGGTATGCTGCATCATTGTTTCAAATGTTTACTGGATCCAAAACCCTCTTTTTATAACCAAGTAATTGGAATGAGCCATTTACTATTCTAAAATAAAGCCAAGCCAAAAGCCAAGTGCCGTCGAGTCGGATCCGACTCAAAAGTCATTGGTAATAGTAATTCAGGTACATATAATTTTTGAAACATTAACATAATTTCCAAACTATAAAATTAAGAAGAAGTTTTTAAAGGCAATTTATACTAAACCTACTACATATTTCAACATGTAAATCATTCTCCAGCGGTCAACTACAAAATGAAATAGATGCTTAGAACTTACAAATAAAGAATTAGGTTGGCTTAAGGAAAACTCCCATTTCAAGGCTTCCCTGTTAAAAGTCCAGGAAAATACAAAAATAGAAGCACAGGTAGACACTGGTATATTCTGTGTATATTAGAAGTATACAGAAGTTATTTTGTGCCATTATGTAAAATGTTAGGTCTAGGTTTAGATCACTATAAACAAATTTTTCATTGCACAAATGTTCAGCAGGAAAGTTCAAAGTCATGTAAGACGTAGGGCAAGTTCTTCTGTCTTTTCCACTGAGGGACATTTAAAAATCCCTGACTCCTATCCATTAATTGTCAGCCACGGTACAACAAAAACTTACTGTCATCAAGTTGATTCCAACTCCTGATGACCCTACAGGACAAGGCAGAATTGCCCCGCAGGGTTTCCAGGGCTGTGAATCTGTATGGAAGCAGAATGCCATGTCTTTTGGATTTGAACCCGCGACCTTTTGGCTAGCAGCTGAGTGCTTCGCCACTACACCACCATGGCTCCTTACTACGCAAATTCCCACTATACCTGCTAGGGGGCGCTAATGTTCCCAGAGGAACCACTAGCTACACGACCTAGCTGTGTTTCCTCCCAGCCGTCACGTCCCAGCACACTGAGAACCCAATTCTCCAGGACAAATCAGCTACATCTAAGAAATCTATTAATTTAACACGGAAAACGACGATCATCCAGACTTAAGGCCCTTCGCTGTTTCCCCTCCGGAGAGCAGGTTCCTTCACAGACAATGCGGATTTAAAAAGCTGCATCTTGGCGACATGTGTTTAGCTAGCCCCAAGTGATTCCCATTTTAGAATTTTCAGCATTCAAATCTGGTTGATGAATGATAAAAAAGGGAGTTTTTACACTGAAGACTACAACTCTCATTTCCTCAAAACAAGAATCAATGCATTCTTTCACATGCGGTCATTACAGGAAGAGGGGGGGCATTTACTGTAAATGTCTTTCTGATGCAATTCTACCACCTCTTTCAAAGAGAGAATTCATCCAAGAAGCCTTAGTCACTTCTTCAAGAAAAATAGCACTACACTGAGTGTACACAGACCAAACCACATGCCCCAGGAGAGAAGCTGAGCTGATTCTTTCATCAGAAAACAGATCGAGAGAGAACTGGCACAGACAAACTCAGAGCTTCTTCTCTCAGAAGAGATGGAACAGTATGTCTGAAAAACTGGCTTCTAATTGAGAGAAAAGCTTGGCACATACATACATGACAATCATTGTTTTATAACTCAGACGCAAACACAGACACCCCCTCCCTCCTGCTTTGTAAGCACACTTCCCCAAATCCTAAGACCTCAGTTCTAAACCGGGAATCTGCATGTAACTAGAAGCTGAAACTACTAGGGGTGTTTCATTTAAATTGTTCATGCACAGAAAGAAAAATGGAATCTTCTGCGTGACATTTTGAAAACGAAACTAACTGCTTTTGGAGAGCGTGGATTTTCATATTGGAAGGTAACACCACACAGCAGTCGAGAGGGAAAAACTTCAAAGAGTTCTGAGTTCTTTTCAAAGCGAGGATTTATTTGTCTAAAATTCGATATCCACCCAAAGGGGGGAGGAATAAAAACTAGGAATGATTTCTCCAGTTTATCCTTACCTGGATTACTACCAATTCTTCTAGAAGTCAGATGCCCCTACTCATTCTCCTGGTGGCATCAAGGCCAAGTCCACTGCGCCGGAGTCACCCAAAGACTCAGGGCTGACTGCTTTTGGAGCCTGAAATCCCCCGGTGAATGAAACTCACATCGTAAGATATACTTCTTGAGCAAGCTATTGGCTAAGTGTGTGATGCGTGTGGAAGTCTGATTTGCCACTCTGGGGCATGCCTCTAATACCCTATCTCAGAAAGACAGCGGGCACACTACGCCAACTAAGTCAAAACCAGAGAGGGTCCGTTGCTCTGCAGCCTCCTCCCCACCACAAATGAAACTACGGGGAGAACAACCCACAGTGAGATCTGACTTCGCCACCAGGCAGTGCCCGTGAAGAAAGAATGATTTTATCACCGCTGGCACTTTACAACTAAACCTCACGCCACTGCCAAAGCATCTTCCTGTTCTGCCAGCTCACTGCCTGAGAGTCAGACATAGGTACAGGCATGGGCAGTGCTTGTTGAAGCCAAGAAACCTGAGCCATTTTTGGGGGGCTCCCTGTGGGTGGCAAACTCTACCTGAGGGTGGTAAAAAATTAATCTTTTTGCTACACTGATGATTAATCAATAATCAAAAAACCATGAGTGGGGCAATATGTTTCTACAATTATGAGGTTTCCACCATAAGGTCCTTGGTCCACCTACATGAGAACTACTCAAGTTTGCACTTGACATCTCTGGGGTGGGGCTCAGGCATCTGTGTTCGAGTTGTCCTGGTGGTGCAGCGTTAGGAGTTACAACTCCTAACCAAGAGGCTGGAAGTTCAAACCCACCAGGTGTTCCTTGGAAACTCTATGGGGCAGTTCCATTCTGTCCTATAGGGCTGCCGTGAGTCAGAAATGACTTGGCCACTACGGGTAGAGAATTCTTACACACATTCTAGGGGCACAGTGGTTAAGAGCTACGGCTGCTAACCTAAAGGCTGGCATTTCAAAGCCACCAGGTGCTCCTTGGAAACCCTACAGGGCAGTTCTACTCTGTCCCACTGAGTCTCTATGGGTTGGAATTGACTCAATGGCAGTGGGTTTGGTTCACATTTGGGGACTACTGTTGCCGTCATGGGACTGAACAGCTGATCACTGATTGCTGTGTCTGCCTTCCTTTAGTGCCCCACTGTTTGGTGATGACGAATGCTGAAGCCAGGAGCACTAAGTACTTGGAAACCTCATCTGATCCCTAGAGTTGCAAATGGACAGGACAACCTGTGGCTGTCCTCCAGGGAAAAGAACAGCCAATCTGGGTTCCCCAGGTCACCCCCCACCACCACCCACTTCTTCATTACTGCACTAAGAGAGAAAAGCCCAAGCTGCAGAAACTGGAAAAAAAAAAAAAAGTACTGGGGGTCAAATGTGAATTGTAACTTAAAAGACGCTGTAACTGGAAAAACAAAAATACACTGCTAAAAACAAGAGGTGAAATGAGGAAGATGGGAGAGAGATAGCTGTTCGCCGACTTTTCAGCACGTTCCTGGTATTGCTTCAAGGGTTACATGACAGTCTTTGCTGAGGAAGCCTCACCAGAAAGCAGCAACTTCATAAGGACATAAGCACATCACCTCGGAAGTCCACCTCTAACAGGAGGAACCTCCGAGCAAGGCATGCTCCCAGGAAGACTCTGCATGGCTTTACAGGACTGTCCCCACCTCTTTATTCTATATACAAAAAGGATTGTAAAAAAAAGCAAAAAAGGGAAATTGAAAAATACTATCAGAAATAGTTAATATGACCTCATCTTTCTATATTTCTTCTTCTTGTTCCTTCTTTAGTCAGACTAAGACTGTGAATGCTCAGAAAACTCATGGTAATTTTCCATCATCTGTTCTCTGTTTTAACCAGTTAGTTGACCAGCAGGTCAAAGGACTGGGGAGGTCACCCCATTATTATATTATTACAAAACAAATAGGAAAATGGTATTTGAACATCACTAGCAGCAGAAAACCCCGGCAGCGTAGTGGTTAAGTGCTACAACTGCTAACCAAAAGGTTGGCAGTTCGAATCCACCAGGAGCCCCTTGGAAACTCCATGTAGCACTCCTACTCTGTTCTACAGGGTCGCTATCAGTCGGAATCGACTCGACAGCAGTAGATTTGGTAACAAGTATGGAGGAAACTCTAGTGGCACAGTGGTTAAGAGCTATAGCTGCTAACCAAAAGGTCAGCAGTTTGAATCCACCAGGTGCTCCTCAGAAACTCTACGGGGCAGTTCTGCTCTGTCCTCCAAGGGTCTCTGTGAGTCAGAACTGACTTGACAGCAAAGAGTTTGGTTTGGGGAACAAATATGTAAATTGGTTTTTAGTTGGGTTTCAAAGAAAAATGAAAAGAGAGTACTATCATTTCCTCTGATTTGTATAATGTTCCTAAAGAAACCTTCTGGACGAGGAGCACTCACAGTATGTTTACCAGTAAGCTCTTCACCCCTTTGCTTCCAGATAATTCCACACTGTGATAGCGTAATACCAGCAGGTCTTCGATGTAGTAGACTTCGATACCTCCAGCTTTCTACCAGGAGCTGACCTAGTCTTTGGTGCCCCAAGTACTTTGCCTAATAAGCAAAGTTTGGATCTGTCAGGAAAGTGGTTCTCAAACAGTGTGTTAGCACTGGAATCCCTTTTAAGACCTCAGGTAAAATCTTGAGTGAAAGCCCAACACAGTCCAAGATGAAAGCAGAGCAGCCTTGGTTGATATGGTGGGGACAAGCGTGCAACAAACCCAACCCAACCCAACCCATTTCCAACTCACAGCAACTCTATAGGTCGAAACAGAACTGCCCCACAGGGTGTCCAAGCTGTAAACCTTTCTGGAAGCCAAAGACCACATCTCTCTCCCTCAAGACTATATACAAAGCAAAACCAAACCCATTGTTGTTGAGTGGATTCTGACTTACAGTGACCCTACAGACAGAGTAGAATTGCCCCATGGAGTTTCCAAAGAGCGCCTGGAGGATTTTAACTGCTTGCTGACTTTTTGGTTAGCAGCTGTAGCTGCTTAACCACTATAACACGAGGGCCTCCCAGAAGGACACAAACCCATGGCACTATCAAGTTGATTCTGACTCATAGTGACTCTACAGACAGAGCAGAACTGCCCCACAGAGTTTCCAGGGAGTGCCTGGCGGATTTGAACTGCAGACCTTTTGGTCAGCAGACACAACATTTAAGCACTATGTCCCCAGGGTCTCCAAGAGGACACAAGACCCTCCTTATTTGGGCTGGTGTGCTCATGTCCCAGGGTGCTTACAGAGGTGTTGTTGCCAAAACCCAAAGGCTCTATTTTATGTTTTCTCAGCTCTTGATTTATTCTTTTATTTTTACTTCATCACTTCATTCTATGTATGCCTTTGTGTCCCAAAATGGGGCATCCATAAAATAAAGTTATGTCCAGTCATACTCCAAATCCTGCTTATTACACTGAACTTAGGAATTCTGTTACATATTTGGCTTGTGTGAACCCTAACATAAAAAATATAATCTCTCCTTGTATCTCTGTGTAACAATACCCTTAGCATATTTGCAAGTTCAAGGTCACTTCAGAAACACATAATTTCACCAAGATACACATTTTAAATGAATGAGATCATCATGATTTATAAGACCTCTTGTCATGATTTCACTTTTACCAGTGGTCATTAGCTTGCTACACATATATAAGCTTCAGATGATATATTTAAACTAAAAAAAAAAAAAAAAGATTATCTTGAGATTTAAAATGGCAAATGAATTTAAAGTGCTGGCAGGTAATCATTATTAAAAAACTATAATACCAGGTCAGCACAGAGAAAAGTTTTAAATACCATCATGAAGAGCTAATCCTTCTAAAATCCTGCTAACTAGAACATTTACTGGTTTCTTTTTAAATATTTCCTGAGTGGCGTGTGCCAGTCCCTCAAAAATATAATGCTTCTCATCAGGTAAAGCCACTGTATTTCAAGTGCATGTGCAAAAAACTGCCCAGAGTCTGAAAGTCAGTGGTCTATCACGAAACAAGATTAAAAAGCATGTTTGAAATAAGGTGGGTGGTGTGGAGATTTAATTTAATTGGTGTAACGTGTATTTGTCTTGGTCTTGGAAATCAAGCCACAAATTGATGCATTTACATTATTAATCAACAGTCTCCAAAGAGATCATGAAAACTGTTCTTCACTCATTCACTCAGCTGAGGGTCGGTTCTTCTTAGGAGGCATGGAGAGGGTGAAATTTGGAGGGGAAAAGAAAAATCCCACTCAACAGGGTCATAAAATAATAAATCAAACCCCATGGAGTCAATCCTGACTCATAGCAGCTCTACAGGACAGAGGAGAACCACCCCACAGAGTTTCCAAGGAGTGGCTGGCGGATTCAGACTGCTGTTCTTTTGCTTAGCAGCGGAGCTCTTAACCACTGCACCAGTCAGAATCCCTTTACCGTGTTTATTGTGTGTCTGAGGGTGTTCTAAGTGCCTTCCGTGTCATTATTGCATGTCATCCTCACAATAAGCCCATACAGGCAAATAATAATATCATCCCTGTTTTACAGATGAATAATCTACGAAATGATGCCTAGCAGCTAGTAGCTGGACGTGGGAACTGTGGCTACCAAGCCCACCCCCTCAGTGTGGTAGTTTTTACCAGTTAATGTCCTGGTCATCTGCAATGGACAGTAAGACTGAGGCTGGGGAGAAAGAGGCAAGAACAGACACAGGCACTGGACCCCAAAAACTATCGCTGCTATCCCCACTGCTTCGTGCCCCTTTTCATTGTCTCATAGTGAGTTCAAACCACAGCCCACTCTACATCTTCAGCCTCTTACCCACTTGATAACCCAGACATGTTCTGTACACTCTTCCCAACATGTTATTTCAAACTGCACCCCTTCTTTCCCTCTCCAGAAAACACACAGGAATGCCGCTGAGTGGGGTCTACACTTTTGTAAGGATTTTGCCTTTTGTTTAGTTAAAGTGTAGAAGGAATTCAGTCTTGGGGCTGATGCTCCGACTTTGAGTAATAGCCAGTCCTTTCTGACATATCTTCTGCCTCTTATCTCCACAAGCATAATGCTTTCTGGCAGTGTGGGTGACACAAAGGACCTTGAGGTCCCTCTTTCTCTGCACTCACCTGCATCACTTTCCTCACTGGTTTCCAGCAAGAGCCAAAGAAATCTCAGAAGGTACACTGTGACAAGTGAAGTCCCATTATCTTCATTTGAAAGCCTCTGCCTTATTTCACAAAAAACAGGAGGATGACATGTCAAACATTTTCTTTTTCCTCTAACCTACCCACTCTTAGCTTGATGCTATATAGCAAGCCCTATAGACAGGATCAGAGGAAACCCTGATGGTGTAGTAGTTAAGTGCTACAGCTGCTAACCAAAAGGCTGGCAGTTCAAATCCACCAGGTGTCCCTTGGAAACTCTATGGGGCGGTTCTGCTCTGCCCTACAGGGTTGTTACAAGCGGGATTCAGCTTGACAGCAATGAGTTTGTTTTTTAACAGAGAGGACTGGGGCCCTGGTCATACAGTAGTTCAGCCCTCCGCTGCTAAGTGAAAGGTCAGCAGTTTGAATGCTCCAGTTGTTCCAAGGGAGAAAGAGGGGGCAGCCTGCTTCTGTAATGATTTACAGGGTCACTGTGAGTCAACACTGACTTGAAGGCAGTGCTTTTTCTGTTTGTTTTTTAAACTTTTTCATATAGACAGGATCCACAATCAATGCCCACGGAAGCAGCAGTCAAGAAATCAATGTATTGCATCGGGCGAGTCTTTCTCTAAATGCGCTCTTGAAAGTGCTAAAAAGCAAAGATGTCACTTTGAAGACTAATGTGTGCCTGATTCTAGCCATGGTATATTAATTACCTTCTATGCATTTGAAAGCTGGACAACGGAAAAGGAAGACTGAAGAACTGATACACTGGAGTTGTGGTGTGGATGAAGACTGTTGAATATACTCTCTATCTTCTGCCAGAAGGATAAACGAACACATCTTGGAGGGACCAACTGCCAGGTGCTCCATAGGAGCAAGGAGGTGAGACTGGCTTTGAACATGTTTTCGCAGGAAGGACCAATCAATGGAGAAGGCCATCATACTTGGTAAATGGAATCAGAAGAAGTCAGCCGACAAAACAGAGTGGCCTAGTGGCGGCAACAATGGTCTCAAACACACCTACTATTCTGAGGATGGTGCAACGCTCCACTGTGTTACCCACAGGGTCGCGGTGACAGGGTTCTGTCTCCATGACCTGCCACCATGACAAAGGGGGAAGGGTGAGCCTTGCAGGTAGATGAATGCGTGGCCTCTAACATTTGCTCTCTAAGGTTCTTTTCTTCCTTCGATAAATCTGTGTTGCTGATGACAATGTGTAGGTCAACCAGAGGAGAAACAGCCCATTGGACGCCAGATTTAAGTAACTCTTGCTTTCTGCCCCAGTGGTCAACACGTGGACCTCTGTCAACCCAGAATGGCAGGAATTTCCAAAGACACAGGCCTAACCACAGAGATGAGAGCAAGACCCCTTCCCGCAGGGCCCAGAGGTGTGGGTCTGAGAACGACTAGCCAAAGTCCTCTGTCCCTCCTCGGCTGTCAGGAGATGCAGGTTAGTGGAGACAGAAACATCTCTATACTGGCAACCTTGACTCCATTACTCATTTTACAGACCTGGGGATGGGACGGTGTCTCCTGAACAGGTCCCCTGGCGCCGCCCCATCAAGTGTGCATTTCATCCCACAAGGGCCGCTTTGTTGTGGTCTTTGTGTTTTGTTGCTCACATCATGCACACTGAATACTGAATTGGGGTGCTGTCTGCTTGGCAGCACTGGTGGCAGGGTGAATGCTGTCCGGTGACGGGTCCTGGACCTGACTGACCATCCCGGCTAGTCAGCAACTGCTTCAAGTTCAAGTTAACTAGTTATTTGACTGAAGTGAACGAACCAGGTTGTTCTATGTGAGTGGATGAAGTGGATGAAGCCTACAGTTTTTCAAAGTGAGGGCCCCTTCAGAGACCTCTTGAACCAGAATCTCAGGGTGTTTGTTGTTCCTGAGACTCACTATGCTCTTCAAACTTAAGCACACCGAAGTTGGGAAAAATCACTGATTTAGGTATAGAGCATGACTCCTGATTTTCCCTAAGTATTGGGTAAGAAGAAATCCTGGCACTGTAGTGGTTAAGTGCTATGACTGCTGACCCAAAGGCTGGCAGTTCAAATCCACCAGGTACTCCTTGGAAACTCTATGGAGCACTTCTACTATGTCCTATAGGGTCACTGTGAGTCAGAATCAACTCAATGGCAGTGGGCTTTTTTTTTTTTTTTTTTTTTTTCGGTGTTAGGTAAGAAGAAATCCAGAGAGAACTTTCTTTTCTCTTTCTTTCTCTCTTTTTTTGGGGGGGGGGGGTGGGTCGTGGGCCACGTTACCTGATTTCTTACAAAAGAAAAGAAGTTCTTTATTTGAAGAGCCATAGATAAATGCCACCCAAAAATGTCTCTTACACTGGCTTGCCCACTCTGTCACACTGCAGTCCTGTGGCACTAGGAGCCCTCTTTTACTATGTGAGTGAACACAACGTAGTGATTTCAGCCACCAAAGGTTTCACTGGAATTAGCTCAAAAGAGATTAGCAGATCATCTCTTGGATGCTATCCTGGAGTAAGGATACTCAAAAAAAAAAAAGCCAAACCCACTGCCATCGAGTTGATTGATTCCAACTCATGGTGATCCTACAGGTCAGAGGAGAACCGCTTCACAGGGTTTCCAAGGAGCACCTAGGAGATTTGAACTGCCAACCTTTTGGTTAACAGCTGAATCACTTAACCACTACGCCACCAGGGTTTCTATATCCAAACAAGGACCCTCAGACTAGATAATTCTGATGAGAAGGGTCATAGAAGGCAGAGGGTGAGTAGAGATGGAGTGGATTCCGGGGTGAGGACAGGCCTACCTGGGAAAGGGAGACGGGAATGTTGGTTCACCACAAGCAAGCATCAGGCCCTGAAAACGCATCCCTCGTGGGCATTTTCTCTGAACATCTGCACCAATAACCTCCGTTTTTAGAGCAGAAAACTGAAGTTCTCAAAACTGACTTACCTTTTATAAGACTGTGTGGCTTTTAGGTGGCAAAGAAAACAAAATGAACTTAAAAATAAAGTCTTTTCCTACTCAACCTTTTTCCCTCCTGAAATTTGGTGTGGTGCTGATGGTGTACGCACATGGGTGCACGTGCGTGCATGTATGCGTGTGCCAGAGGAAGCAGGTCCTGTGTAATAAGGGCACAGTATGGGGACAAGGAAACGAGTACGGTTAGGCACCCACGAAGAGGTGGGGTGTTGAAGGTGATGAGAATCAAGCTTCACTACGTATAGCAGGGGTTGACCTGAAGCCCCAACAAGGAGGAAGCAGTTCAAGATTTCAAGAGTATTAGCATCTTTAATTGTTCCTGAAATATGGTAAGCTCAAAACCTGATTCAGGAAGATATTATCATAGCAACAACAAAAGACACATTTTCCCTTGGTCTTCAGATGAAGGAAGAGAGTACTCTGAGGGTCAACTATAAATGCTCCCCACCACAGCACAGGTGCCAAGAGTCCACACACTGGGTGACATTCGCTGTGCGACATTTTGCGGGCCAAACTGGAAGCTAGACCTTAGCAGCTGGGCTTTCTGGGATGGGTGCTCTGGTGGGTCTTGGTTACCTATTCTGGTTATTGACTCAGACATCTGTAAGTCAAAGAAGCCCTTCCCTTAAAGATATATCCATCTCTGACGGAGGAACGGCCTCTCTTGTCCATAGGCCACGTCTACACCGAATCATAGGGCACTCTCTGCTATAAAAACCCTAACCTGGGCCTGTCCCCGAGGCCTCCCCTTCCACTGCAGGAAACAAGCAACCCTCCACCTCTTCTCCCAGCCAAGTTCAAGCAGCAAAGGCAGTTCCACAGTCGTGGCCTGCTGAAAACCTGATACCTGGCTGACAGGTGCAGCACTCTCCTTCTGAATTCAAGCCTCTTTTCAAATTTACAGTCCCTGGCAGGGGTGAGGACCCAGTAAGCCAGGTAAGCACAGGCTTGTTGGCACTTACTCATCTGTAGCAAACAACCACCCATGTGAACCTGCTCACTATAGATGATCTGGGCAGCAGAGTACCACGCCTACTGGGTAATCTGTCCCTGCTGCTGCCTCCTTCTCCCTTGGAGTGGCTGCTGGGTTCAAACCACTCACCCTTCAGTAAGCAGCAGAGAGCTTAACTGCTGCACCACCAGGAGTCTTCCTGGGATACATGTATATACCTTATACATATATAGACGTATATGTATGTATACATATATACACACACATATATACATTATACATATATACAATGTCGACTCGACGGCACTTGGCTTTGGCTTGGCATACAGATATACCTATACGGAGTAAACATGGGCAGTGGAAAGAAATCTTGCCAACGGAGGAAAACAATGCTAAGGACGTCATCTGACCACTGTACCTAGGCCACGTAATTTGACACCTGGATCTTCTAAAAATAAGATTCACACAGAAGGGACATTTGCACTCTTCGTACTGAAAGCAGAGGGATGGATGAGAGCAAGCAAAAAGGCTGAGCAAAAATAACATCTTCCAAATCAAACAGAGAAAAAAAAAGGCTTTTAAAAAATGCATAATGGTGCATTGGCTATTGCGATGATGTAGATAATTAATTATTGGAACCACTAAGCAGCCTTTCAAGATACAATGAAATAAGATAACTAAGCCAAAATCGAAATTTTTTTCTGGCTTAAATAGATGGTGACAGTGTGTTACCACATTCTGCTTACAAATACATTTTCTAATTAGCCTATTAAAGTGATGATGGTTTAGCATTCTCTTTTAAAAAATACATGAAAGTTGAGTGCTGTCAAAATAAATATTTCTACTTGGATAACACTGTCTACACGACAGCATTAGGGTATGCCATTTAAATCATCATACCAGAAGCAGGAAATACAGTTTTACTATTGAGTGCTATAATCATTTTCAGGTTAATGTCATTTCTCTCCCAGGTCACAGCAAACTGCTGATTTCTATCAAGCATTCATTGTATTTAAAACCAACACCATTGACTGTAGATTGGGGTCCATTTTCTGTAGTTTAAAAGGAAAGATGATTCAACTATCTACCAGTCTAGCTAATGAGCTTCTAAGAAAGCTACGGCTTTTGGATAAACGAGTAGCGCTGTTTGCGCTTTTACACATATGACACGTTTTACTAGCGGTATGAGATGGTGGGAGTTTCTGCTGCTGATGTTCTTTTTCCATGCCCCATTTATACCCTTTTCCCTTAGCTGCTCGAGGACCCCAGAGCACCTACTGTCAAGACAATCATCCAGTGGACTAGTTGGCATCTACATGGAATAAGATTTTTTTTTTTTAACTGGAAAAGCAGATTACACAGAGGTGAGAATCAAACGTAAAACTGTGGCCTCAGCTAGCACATGCATTAACATAAAAGTGCATGACCAACATGAAAACTGCACCTGAAACCAGTACCAAGTGCGACGCGAATAATAACCTTCTAGACAGGGCATGCTGCTGGTTGAGGGAGGCTGGCTGAGACTTCCTTGGAAGAGAGGAATTAGGGGAGTGGCTTTCTGAATTGAATAGGGAGGGACAGAGAGCTCAGAGAAAGGAAACTTCTAAGGGAGGTGACTATTGTTATAGAAGGAAGTCACTCTGGGTTTCAAAATGATCCCACAAAATCTTCATTGTTACTGGGCAAAGACTGGGCGTCTCTCCCCTTCACCCATTTGTCTGTATGTCAGGGTGTCCTCAGTCCAGCAGAGTGGAAAAACCAGTGACCTAGTAGGAAGGGGCTTTGTTTCCAAGACATTGTTCTACAAACACTGTCTCAGTAGCATGTTAAAAAAAAAAAAAAAAAGAAAGAAAGATTGAGGTCTAGCATTTGTTTTTGAAAATTACTAGTACTTCTGGCTAAATAAGTACTACCTACTTGTCAGTACTTTGGCTCTTTGATAGAGCTGTGTGCAGCTGTAGAGAGGCCCAAAGGCTCCTCACTTCTCCAAGACTCAGTTTCCTAATCTGGAAATGGTTAGAATAAATGCCCTTTAACCTGCCTTTCAACTCCAGGCTTTGATGGTTAAGTTAAATTATTTTGTGACTTACTTCTCTGCTCAACTATCCTTAACCTTAATCTTATACCATTTTTATTGAAAAAGTAATCATGATAGTAAAAGTCTGGGAATAGAGCAGGTGAGCCTGCCAAGATAAACTCAAGCATGAAATGCCTGCTTTGCCTGAACATTCAGAGTTTTAAGGACAAGCAAATGGATCTGAATCACTAACAGAGAGGTAATAAACTCCCTAGTGTCAATTCTACATTTGTGGCAATACAGACACCCTATTTTAAATTATAAGGAGATTAGGCCACCTCCAAACCCCATTATCAGTGGTGGTAAGCTCCAGGAAATGAGAAAAACCCAAAGTAAACCATAAATCACTGTAAAAAGAAAACTTCTGATTATCACCCTAATGATCCCTTTCATTAAGATGGTTAATTGAAAATTGATGGTAATCATTTATTTGCTCCTTCAACCAAAGGGAAGCTAGGTTTACTTTTTCCAAATAATAGTGCAGACATGCCTGAAATCCTGAAATCCCTTGGAATCTGTCTGCCTAAAAGGTCCATTTTCTATGGAAACAGCAAGATGTGTACAACTGGGAAAACAAATATTCAGGAAATACATGAATCATGCTGATTACAGACATTTTAAATTGGGAATTCTACTTTGAATGTATAGGGTTTTTTACTTTTAATGTTTTAACACTATTCTGCCCCTAAGAAGCAAACAGTAGACTACATCTTGCAAAACTTTACTAAAAAAAAGAAAGAAATTAACACCAGATTATTAAAATAATGCCTGAAGGTTAGGGAAACCCGAGTTATTTTTTACTCTGTTAAGATCTCCTTTTTTTTATTTAATAAGTTGCATTTTTCTTTGTGGCTGCTACAGCTAACCAATAATGCAAAACCAAAAGCTTTTTAAAGTTTTAAATGTTGCTGCAATATTACTTGAAGCCAAATAGCACACGACTTAGACGAGGTTACAGTACTGCTTTGAGTCCGACAGGGGTTATGAAATTGTGTTTCTTCACGCACTAACCAAACTCAACTTTCTTGTGTCGCACACATTGTGTAAAACTGGGCAAACGACTTTACGCTCTTCACCCAGTGCTTAGCACCTAAGAAATATTCAATAAATGTTATCTCCGTTCTTGTCTTCTTTGTCACACAAATTACCACAAAAGAAGGCAGGATAGATAGAAACAAATCTCTCTGTAACAACAAGAAACACAATTCAAAGAACTTACTGAGAGCATGTTGAGTACAGCATCTTCAACAAATGTTAACAATAGCAGCTACTGTTAATCAAACATTTACAATGTATCAAGCATTTTACTTACAATATTCCACAGCAACAACATAAATACTTAGACTTTGACATTGTTAAGCATTAGAACTTCAAGCCCAGCAACCATGATCCACCTACGGTTCCCTATCTTATTTTTTTCCATTGTTTTTTCCTCTTTTATTCACACTTTTAAAAGAAATGCCTGGCCACCTTCTCATACCTTTCATGATCAGTCTGGGTGTCTTGATGACAGGAATAGGTTTTCTATTCTCTTCAGTTTCCCTCTCAGAAAATGTACAAAGAAAAATTACAAAAAAAGAAAGAAAGAAAGAAAAATTGGAGACTACTCTGATAGGGATCACAAGAGAGGGTCCAGCACTGAAGAAAAATGTAGAACAAAATTTTAACTCACAAAAAAAGACCAGACTTAATAGCCTGACAGACACTGGAGAGGTCCTGAGAGACAGTCCCCAGGCACCCTTTCAGCTCAGTAAGGAAGTCCACCTCCTGAGGTTCACCCTTCAGCAGATTAGACAGACCCATAAAACAAAATGAGACTAAAGGGGCATGTTAGCCCAGAGGCAAGGACAAGAAGGCAGGAGGGGACAGGAAAGCTGGGGACAGGAAAGCTGGTAACATGAAACCCAAGGTCAAGAAAGGAGAGTTCTGACATATCACGGGGTTGTTAACTAATGTCATAAAACAATACTTGTATGCATATGAGCTGTTTAATGAGAAGCTGGTTTGTTCTATAAACCTTCATCTACAGTACAAAGAGAAAAAGAAAAAATCAAAAGGATAAACTATTTTTCAAAAATGTATGCTATTCTTGTTTGGGGCTATTACATGCAAAAATAGTACTTTATAATACAGTACTTCATAATAATGATGATGTTTCTGCCCTAATTTGCCCCCTTCAATAATCAGTAACGTCCTTTTCAATTCTGTCATTCTCCAAAGCCAGAACATTCTTGTCCTATGACACTTACGTCACCTTTTGACAGATGCTGATAGGCTGGATTTAGTTTCCTCTGTATGCTCTCAAAAGGTTCCCTGGTGGTGCTGTGGTTATAGGCACTTGTTGCTGACTGAATGGTCAGCAGTTCAAACCCACCAGCTGCTTACTCTGAGGGAGAAGGATGTGGCAGCCCATTTGTATAAAGATTGACAGCCTTGGAAACCCGATGGGCGGTAAACTCATCCTGCAGGGTCACTGTGAGTCGGAATGCACTCATGAGCAGTAGGTGGGTATGCTCTCAAAGCTCCCCGTTTTTCCACCGATTTCCAGTCATTGGCCATGTGCTAGGAGTCGGGAAGAACAGGTTAGGAAAGAGGCTGAAAGTCAGAATTTCATCCCAAAACCCTAAAAGTGGACTATTAGTTAAAGGTTCTTTTTAGGGTTTCTTTTTTCTACCCTCAAATTAGCGATTCAAATGAAGTAGACTTTGTATTTGAAATCTAATACAACTGTCCATGCTATTGATTCTCCCTGCGTTGTGTACATACTATGAGTTTATCCAAGATTGGAACAAGATAAAACAAAGACCACAGCTGGTGGCTCAGTGGTTAAGCACTTGGCTGTTAATTGAAAGACTGGTGGTTTTCAGCTGCTCCACACGAGAAAAGATCTAGTGATACACCCCTGTAAAAATCATAGCCTAAAACATAAACAAAACCCCCTATGAATCCGTTTTATCCTGTCACACGGAGTCACTATGACGGCATCACCTTGATGCCGTCACTTGGGAGTCACTTGGGAGAAGTCACCAGACAGGTGTGACACGAGCAGCAGGATGCCTCAAAAGGTAAGAGAAAAAGGAAGGAAGAGAGAACATATTAACTGTAGTGGCGAATACAAGACCTGACCGGGAGCAGTTTCAGTGGTGACAGTGACGTGGGAACCAGGCTACGCTGCCATCCTGGGAGAAGACAGAAAAAACTGTCTTCATAGCTCTGACACAGGAAGCTCTCACTCAGATTTCCCGAGACAGGATTTTCCATAATCTATGACTCTTCCCTTTCTTGTTTTTACTCAATATGTCTAGAGTTCTGGACCTGGGATCTGGACCCACTGAGGCCCTCTGGTATTTTCTAGGACTGGGGTTCATCTGCCTTAAAATGACACGGCTGCCCAAGAGGACATCTCGGCATGCACAGATGATGTACTACTGTTTCCCAGACCCAGTGACATAAATGATGAGACTTGTCATAGACTGAACTGTGTCCTCCTAAAATATCTGTCAACTTGCCTAGGCCATGATTCCCAGTATTGGGTGACTGCCACCATTTGTCATCTGCCGTGATTTTCTTATGTGCTGTAAATACTACTTCTGTGATGTCAATGAGGTGGCCTTAGTGGCAGTTATGTTACTAAGGCAGGGCTTAATCCACAAGACTAGGCTGTACCTTAAGTCAGTGTTTTTTAACTTTGGTATGGCTTCAGCACATAAAATATTTACAAACTTTTACAACAACTCAGTCAGATCTTTTAAAAACAGTCACAGGGATACAGTCTGACTTGGTGGTCTAAAACCGTGAGAAACAATCATCAAAGACAGGTGAACACGGGTTTGGTTTTGGCTACATGACTTTACAACTGGTAACCTTTAGGATGACCACATACACTGTGTCATTCTAGAAAAAGAAAATTACAATTCCTTGATAAACAAAACGTGCCTCTAAAATCAGTGAGAAGTTTGGTAAAACAAGCATTGCACAGAAATGACTGTAACACTCTGACTACAGCTTTGGAGTAAATAGGGGTGATTTTATATTTTTGTAATTCCAGCGCTAGATTTATAACTAGAACCAAATGCACCTCTCCTGTGACAAACGACGCTGCAAACTTAAACCGTTTTAAAAGACTCCTCAGCATCTTGGAAAAGTGAATTACCATGTCCAAAAGTTTTAAGTGGATCCAAGCCTGTGAGTGTTTTACAAAAATGATCATTCTGTAGTGCCCCTTCCCCGCCACCCCTAAAAAAAGAAAAAGGGAAAAATGAAGGTAAAGACTGGGTCTCAGCATGAATTCCTTTTCCCCCACTTGCTCTTAGTTCCTTCAATTAGGTGAAACGGTACGAATACATTTTAGTTCACTGTCGAGCTGGAAATCCTACAGTCGTTTTAACCATTCGGTGGGTGACTTCAGTACATTCCTATATGCAAGTTCATGCACATACTGTGAAAGTTTAAGGTCCTAAAAAGGACACGCTGATCAAGTCTTCACGATAGAAAAACAATGCAATACCCCACTATGGCCAGAAGAGGTCTCTCTGCAGCTCATGGCAAAACAACAGCAAGGTATAGAACGCTTCCTATTTCCATCACTGCGCCCTCAGCATTCAAGGGAATGGACTTTGTGAGATTAGATGCTCAGAACAGCTATGCTTCTGAGACATAAATATCAGAATCTAAACAAACGTAAGAGTTAAGAAATAAAAAATAAGGGGGTTACACGATAGGGCCTCAGTTTTTGAGAATTATGTTTCATATGAAAGACAGACCAGTAAAGAGGAATCTATTTCATTCAAATGAGTAAATTAAATGATTCTCGGCTATTAGTCAGGAGGAGAATGTCAAAGCTCAAATGAAAGGAAGGACTGAATATTATGTGATAAACTGTAGCTTTGCTACGAAAGGAAACAGAGTTTCAGAAATAAAGGCAAGTTTCAGAGGTTCTGTGGGGTCAGAGACACTTGTGTGTGTTAGTAGACATTAAGGGGGGAAGAGCAAGAAAGCAAGCACCCCAACCCAAAACACTGCAGCCTTGTCAAATAGGACACAGCATAGGTTATAAAATCAATTTTGTGGGTTATGTTCAACCTTAAAGAGAAGAGGAAGAAGCAGAGAAAAGAAAAAAAATTCGGTGTACCGGAAAATTCCATCCCAATTCACACAGAGCAAAGGTATTATTTCAGGAAGCCATATACCGATATATACAAACGTGTGTACTGAGTCATATGGTGGCATGTATTTCTTACTTCGAAAAGTTTGAAAGCCACCCTCGGGGAGGTGCCACTGGTACACATGTCTCCCAAGCTGTTAATGTCAGCTGCAGCACCTCCAAGGGGAAAATGAACTTCCAAAGGCAATATACCAAAATCCCAGTAGGGAAATACAGCAAAACATAAAATGGCACAGCGGCATAGCGTTCCAAATAAGCTAAGACAACAGTGAAACAGAAGTCAGGGGAAAGAAGATACATTGTTGTGTGCCATCTAAGGAGACGTCTAACCATACCCACTCAGACTGGGGGCCCTCTTCACAGCATCTTTCCCTGCATGCGCTGTTGAAGGTGACAGAAAGGTTAGAGGTGACAGAAAGGTTGGAGGTGAAGGGCAGGTTGGATCCACACGGTCAGCCTCAACAGCAGGCCCAGATCTCCTCTCAAAGAGGTTAAAAAGTACTCAAGAATCGGTACCTATCCAGGGATGTGAGAGCTGGGTAAAGAGAAAGGTGACATGCCGAACCATACAATCTCAACACTAAGAGCAGCACTTGGCACGTGGCAGGTCCCTTATAAGTGTTTGTTGAATGTCTCAGTGGGTCTCAGCATCACCCACTGTTTTATCAACAGAAAGCTCATGCCTGCATCTTTCCAGAGTTTGGAACTTCTTACTCCAAGTCACTACGGCCACCACCAGAAAAGGTGAAACAAACAAACAAACAAAAATCCCCACTGCTGTCGAGTCGATTCCAACTCATAACAACTCTATAGGACTGAGTAGAACTGCTCCACAGAGTTTCTGAGGAGCGCCTGGTGGATCTCAACTGCCAGTTTTCTGGTGAGCAGACACAGTACTGAACGACTACACCACCAGGGTTTCTAGAAGAGGTGACTATTGTTTGTAAGGCCTCCTCTCCAGCCTTCCTAACTAACCACAAGCCATGCTAATGGCTCCATATAATCAAAGATGTGCTCCATCTTTCTAAAGGATAAGGAACTATTTCTTCCAGAATTTCAAAGCTTACCTTGCTAAAAAATAGTCACAAAACTTATCTTGTTTAAAAATATAAATAAATAAAAGACACTTATAAGGTCCTTAGGAATGGCCTTGACCTAGGACGGTCACAGACCCAAGAAACTATGCCCCTCAGCATCATTGTCCCAGGCCACATGAGGGTCACTGCAGAGCTTACTGACCACATTCACACTTGCTTGAGGAGCAAAGGTTGTGGTTTTATCGGGGACTTTTTTTTACTTGTATGATTGGCTGGTCTTGGTCTCAGGTACATTTTTTAGAAGCTTTACTATTAATAATAATACCAAACACATGGTAATTACTACACGCCAGGCACTGTTCTAAGCACTTCACAAGTGTTAACTCATTTCATAAGCACATTCCCAGCTGCTGCTCACTCCCGTTACCTGGGCACTGCTGCTCCATCACAAACGGCTCTGCTTCCTCCTTCTCCCTCCTGCAAATGATGAGGAAAACACTGTCAGCGGCACAGTCATAAATGCACACATACGTTTTGACATCATTATTTGCTGTATTCTAAACTCAAGAGACTCAAAAGGGCTTCATTAAGCTTTTCTGGTCAATGAGTTTAACTTGTATATACCGAGTTCCTAGTGGTATAGTGATGAAGGGCTACGTCCGCTAACCATGAGATCGGCAGCTTGAATCCACCAGGCGCTCCTTAGAAACTGGACGGAGCAGTTCTATTCTGCCCTGTGGCGTAGCTGTGAATTGGAATCGACGTGACGGCAGTCGGAAGGGGTGGTTCCTGGTGGCACTATGTCTGCTCACTGTGAGATCAGCAGTTCAAATCCACCAGGCAGTCCATCCCTGGAAACTCTAGACCAGTTCTACTCTGTTCAATATGCATCGCTATGAGTCAGAATCAACTAAACGGCAATGGATTTGGGTTTGGGGTTATACAGAGTTCCTAAAGAGAATCATAAAGCATTACTGTAGGTGCAGATACTAAGAGATTTGATAAACAGATACCTGGTCCTTGAAATGAAACCAAAACACTATAATAAAACGTTAGCTGCAATGGAAAGCAACTTAGAATAAGATCCTTCTCAACTCTGAACTCCTCCACATTTAATTTGCCTCTGCACACTACACACCCTCTGATGGTTCTTTTTTAGGTGTTCCATACCTTCTGCCTACTGGGTGAAATAATTGCTGTTCCAAAGATAGAAACAGCTGATGGACAGAGATACCAGAGATTTACTTACATTTTTAAAAGACTATGAAAGGGAAGTATTCCTTAGCATGAAAGGGAAGTATTCCTTAGCATGAAAGGGAAGTATTCCTTAGCAAAGGAGGAGCAGCCCAGGAAAGGTAGCAAGTCTCCAAGAGGGAGGGTCCAAAATAAAGGGCCCCCCCAATTGATCTCATTAAATTTCCAGGCATGATCAGATTTATCAATACTCATGCTAGTGAAGCACACAGGAGACAGATCTGCAAGGCCATGGTTGCTGATGCATTCATTTTCAAGGAACAAAGCAAGTGACAGGTACCAGGATGCATGTCCAGCTTGGACAATGTATTACATTTCTTTCGTCAACAAATATTTACCAAAAGCCAGTAAATCCCAGGCACAGGCACTTTACAGGCAAGTTAAAGGTCAACCTAGATTAGCAGAAGATTGTTTAGGGAGTATATCTGAGCAAGCTGATGGCTTCAGTCACTTCGTAGCTACCAGTGGTCTTCAAAATGACCTGTCCAGCCCAATATCTCCCATTGCCACCACCTCCACTATCCCAGCCCAATCTACCACAGTCCTTCTACTCTGACATACAAACACAAAAACACAGCGATTTTCTGAGCTTCCACTCTTTCTTCCCAACAATCTACTATCCACAGTGTGGCTGGGAAAAAAACACTTTAAATTCAAAAGCAGAGCCTGGCTCAGCCAGACTTAAAGGCCCTTAATTAAGCTCTGCTCTGGCCTTAGGGTGAAGCCCCAGGCTGGACTCCCAGCGCTGCCCTGGCCTGCTCACTCCCCGGCTCACTCCCCAGCCTCCTCCGGGCACCAAACTCACGGCTCTCTTGCACTCCCTTGACTCCCCTGCAGGCATGAGACCTGGCAGCACCTTGGGGATGTGCACACCTTGCTTCCTCTGCCTGGAACTTGATATAAATCCTCTACCAACCTCCCCAAACACACACAAGCCTCGAAACCTGCATATCCTAAAGGGTCACTTACATGGCCTCCAAGATGAGGTCAAGGTTCCCTGCACTCTAGCACTCTAGTTCCTATTTTCTCCTGTGCAGCACTCAACTTTCTCCATTTCTCTCCTGTGTAGCGCTCAACAGTGTGTAGTCAAGCCAAGTGTGTAATGACACATTTATGTCATCACTTGATGTATCTCCCTCACTAGGTCGCACACTCCAAGAGGGCAGACACTGTGCTCACAACTATATCAGCACCTTCCATAATGTACTCACAGAGCAGAGAGTCAATGGATATTTTATTGACCAAACGGTGGCTTTGGGCTACTGGAAACTGTTGCATCAATTGCTCACAACAGGCTACTTCTGTTAGGTGGATCACATGGCTTTCTGAATGGCATCCCCCTCTACATGGTGTCTGCCCACCTACGCCCAGGGCACCAGGAATCTGATGGGCACTGCCTACATTCATTTTGTGACTTCCCAGTTTCCTGTACTGCTGTGACAAAATAAATCTTAAGATAGGAGAAGAGAAATAACACCATAATCGAGCAACACTGCGCAAAGGACTTGTGGCAGCAGGTTACTAAGAAACACTGTAAACAAAAAAAGCAAACAGAAACTGTGGCCAAACGAAGCGCTGGATGAGTCGACACTGGCAAATGAACACATACACATGCATGCACGCGTATGCACACACACACACACGTGCATGTGTGCGCACACACACACACACACACACCCACATGGCAGCAGTCCTCAGAGGAAGGAGCATCAGACTTTAGAGTTTGCTGCGTTGTGACGTTGTCTTAACAGCAGGGCTATCCGCGAGAAAGCATGAAGGTCCCCGAAGGAGAGACTGCACCTTGCATCTCCTTCTGTCCCCAGGGCCAACCCTATATGTACGTCTCACAGGAGACCTGATACGTACTGACTGTGTGTCGCTATCCTATCTGTCCTACAAATCAGCAATTAGTTGACATTTCCACGGTGCATTTGGCTGTAAGTTCATACCTAGCTGTGGGTTCTGAGACAGCCAACCTCATTCCTTCATTCCACAAAGACTGTGCACCTAGATTAAGCCAGATGTTGTTCCAGATGTGTGGGCCTAGCATGCAACAGGCGCGTAACCCCATTCCTACACAGGTAACACTGCAGGAGGAGAAAGAGACAGACAGTGAACGCTGCGGAATACAACAGTTTGCTATAGAATACCAGGTAGCCACACATACCATGGACGCAGGTAAAGCAAAGAGAGTGACCGGAAATGGATGTGTGTACGGGGGGTTGCTATATCTGGGGGTGTCAATGTTTAATAGGGTGATAAAGGGAAGCCTCACTGAGAAGTTGACACTTGAGCTGAGATCTGGTGGACTCATGGACAGAAGTGACACAGACCTCAGGAAGGACAGCTTTAGAGCAGCAGATATTCTGAGCCTGAGGTATGGTATCTGTCGTGGGCAGAGCAGAGAAGACGGGGGGCCGGGTGCTATCGTCACAAAGCTAAGTGCCAGCTTTGAGGGGCATGATAAGGCCTTATTCTAAGATTTTAAGCTCTCAGAAAGCAGCTGAGGACTTCAGAGAGGAGGCACAGGATGACCTGATCGGTGGTTGATCAGCTACTGGGATGTGCCACGCTTGGACAGGAGGGTAGCCGCAAAACCCAAAAGCAAACCCAGTGCCACTGAGTCGATTTTCATTCCTAGAGTAGAACTGCTTCCCACAGAGTTTCCGAGGAGCACGTGGCGGATTCAAACTGCCAACCTTTTTGTTAGCCGATGTAGCATTTAACCACTATACCACTCGGGTTTCCAGTAGTAGCAAGAGGGCGTCTATAAAAGCTGGATTCTGCCAATTTACATCAATCTATAAGTCCTGGAACATAAAGGACATGCAGATGCTGTGGTCACAATGGAAGGACTGGTCTTAGTGGCTTTAATCCTTGTATCACTCAAGGTGGTTCTTGTTTTTCACTATTCCATTTCACAAAATAAAACATGGTGATTTTAATCCACTGAAGATGTAATACATGACCCCTCAGCATGGAAAAAATAAAACAGGTGGAGGGACTGAACAGAAAAACCTGTCTCATATCAACACCAACCAACCAACAAGTCCATTGCCATTGAACTGAGTTCCCTTATCGGTCCCCCCTAAATCCTGGCATCTTTCATTTACTCTGAAAATAACAGACTTCTTCCCTATCTAAGGAGAAAGACCATCCTATACAGGCAGCTGTGACTGCTAACAACTCTACTGAACAAAAAGTTTTCCACTCCAAGGTCTACAGGTAAACACCACGCCAAGGTCAGCACCATCCAGCCCTGCTGGCGGCAGCTCAGCCCTGCACGGCCAGTGTCGGCTGGAAGAAACACCGGAAGCCACAACACCCTGCACAGGCTCTTCTCCTGAGGGACCTGTAATGATAACAAGGTGTTAAGTGAAAAATGGATGTGATGAAATGCTGGAAAAACTAAATAAAGTATCCTTTTTGTGCTCTGCTCTCCTCTAGGGTAAAAAAAAAAATTTAAAAAAAAAAGGAGAAGAGAAAGTAGCATGTTAACTGTCGTCATGGAAACCCTTCCTCAGGGCAGCCAAGCAGCTCTTGCAGTTGGCATCTGAGCCGTGTGCGTGCGTGAGCGCCTCATCTGTGCTGCAAACAAACCCGCATCCTTCGCTAAACAGAACGCTGCCGTTTAGTCAAACACCATCAGCAGGCCTGGTCTCTAGTTGCAAACAAAATTAAACTCAGATTCTCAACATTTAATACTTACAGCTGGCCTGCCTTGTTTGTTTAGCTTCACTCTAAAGTATGCGAAGACAGGTAAATCTCTCAGGGTAAATCAAGTTTTGTCATCACCCAGGAAAGTGATGCTTTTTCAAACCTCAGCTTGGGCACAAGAATCGCCTGGGGAGTCTCGTGAAGAGGCAAGTTCTGACTCAGTCTTTGGGGGGAGGACAGCAGCGGGGGTGAGCAGGCTGTGGCGCTATGTTGCTAACAACCTCCCAGGTGACGCCAAAGCCGCTCTGTGGGCCACAGCTTGAACAGCACGTGTAGAATTTATTTATGATCCTCCCTCTTCCCATTCCATCTGGAATCCCCGGTGGCGTAGTGGTTCAGTGCTATGTCTGCTAACCAAAAGGTCGGCCTGCTCCAACCCACCAGGCGCTCCTTGGAAACTCCCTGGAGCAGTTCTAGTCTGCTCTATAGGGCTCCTAGGAGTCAGAATTGACTTGGTAGCAATAGGTTTGGTTTGGTCTGCATTCCCTTTACAAACACACTTGATAGAGACTGCGGTATCTGTATTCCAGACTAAAAGGTTTGCTCTTAGATTGAAAATCAGAATTGGCCCTTGACGGTTTAGGAAAGGAAACCCTGGTTGCTTAGTGGTTAGCACCACATCTGCTAGCCAGAAGGTTGGCAGTTCAAATCCACCAGGTGCTTCTTGGAAACTCTATGGGGCAGTTCTACTCTATCCTGTAGGATCTCTATGAGCTGGAATTGACTCAGCAGCACTGGGTTTGGGTTTTTTTGGTGTGGTTTAGGAAAGTTAAATCCCATCGCTTTGAAGCTAAGCAAGACCCTCCAAGTTTAGCACACAACAATGCTACTCTGACCAGAAATCATCATTCCAGGTATCTGTCACTCTGTGTGTGAGAAGGGGAAGCACTGAGGGGTAGGACTCTAGCCCTTCATGAGGGAGATCTGGGTTCATTTCCCAGGCAACCCACCTTGGGCACAGTTACTATCCATCTGTCAGTGGAGGCTCGTGCATTTCTATGACACTGAGCAGGTTTCAGCAGAGTTTCCAGACTAAGGAAGACTAGGAAGAAAGCCCTGGTGATCCACTTATGAAGAATCAGCCATGAAAACTCCACAGTGGTCTGACGAGCCACCAACCACGGGGAGGGCACAGGACTGGGGTGCATTTCAGTCTGCTATACTCGGGGTCTTCATAAGTCAGGGGACAACTTGGTGACACCAAACAATGCCACCATATGTGGAGCCCCTGGGTGGCACAGATGGTGAAGTGCTCAGCAGCTGAACCAACAGGTTTACCCAGAGGTGCCCAGGAGCTTCCAGACGTCAACCCCAGGTCACTCTGTGAAGCACAATTCTGCTCCAGGACATGCATGTTGTTACCACCAGTCAAAATCAATTCTACAGCATCTGGTTACTGGTTACAATCTCTTTATTGTTACAGCACATGATGCAACAGTAACAACACAGAAAGAGTTCTAATATTTTCCATTTGTGTGTGTGTGTGTATACACTCGCACACCAAATACGTTATTTAATAATATAGGTAATCTTCCCTATAGCATACATATAAAATACAATCTTTCACAGTTACTGGCAAGCTGGTACAAAAGCATACATGGCAGTGCCCTACAGTGTGCCCCAAGCACGCTCATCGAAGCCAGGCACGGTGGCTGTAAGGCAGCACCCAGTGACACCCTGTAAGCCTCCAGGTCAGAGCCCTGCAGACTGGCAAGTCAACTGTGTCTTCAAACTTTCCCTAATTCATGCAGGCCTCTACCCTAATGACTAATTTCTACCAACAAGGGAAATTTTATTTTGCCATTGGTTCTATTTTTTTCTAAGAATCTAACACCCAAGTCAATGTGCTCTGTACCCAGCAATGGCAATCCTGAAAACGTGGCCCATGGCACTCTGTGGTCACTTATGTGAAGGGCCCTTCTGACCAGGGCTTCTCCAGTGAGTGTCAGACAGGGGAGTAAGCCTGGGAACTCCAGAGCTACTGCTGGGGGAAAAAAGACTTTGCTCCTCTGAAGAATTTCCAGACACCGTACCACAACCTGTCCCAAAGAATTTAGGATGACGCATGAAACCACACCTAAGATTTGGCAGAGCCTGGCTCTATCAGCACTGGCCCCTCCACATCCTCTATGCTCTGCCTGCCCACAAATTCCTACTCTTCCCTCCCCATAAAAGGAGTCCTGGAGGCACAATGGCTAAGGGACTGACTGCTAAACAAAAGATCAGCGGATCAAACCCACCCATCGGGTCCTCAAGAGAAGAGATGTGGCAATCCGCACCCGTGAAGATAACAGTCGAGGAAAGCCTATGGGGCAGTTCTACACTGTCATGTGGGGTCGTGATGAGCTGGGATGGACTTTAGGGCACCCAGCAGCCACCACCTGACACAGCTGGTCCCTTCAATCCCACCTTCTTTTCTGTGCAACTGCTGCGGGTAACAGCAGGCAGCCTCTCAGCTCTGTGGCTGCCTACGTTGGGCTAAAAGCTGCAGGGAGAGGGGGACACAGGCCCGTGGCCTCGGGGTGGGCGGCCAGGCTATCTGCCTTTGTGCTCTGCCCCTGTAGTTGTCATAGAGGGAAGGCCAGGGGCCCCGGTCCCTCCTCAAAGCCTCACAGTCCGAGAAGACTTGATAGGGTCGTTACCTTACCTCGAAAGGTTTTTTTACCCTAAGTTTCAAGACAGGTATTTCAGAAAGATTTACAGAAACTTTCTGGGCAAAGTCATATATACACTCAGATCTTAAATTTATTTTAGAATAACTTTTTTTGTTTTTTTTAAAAAAGAAAAGACTTAGAAACTGTAAAAAGGGCAGCATAGTGTAGTACATGGGCCAAATGCTGCAATTCTGACTAATGTTACCTGATTTTTTTTTTTAAATCTGGTAAGTTTTTAAGTGGCTGTAAGAGGTGGCCCAAATTCACTTTGTGTTCAACCCTATCTGCTTTGGCCCTGAAAACAGCACTGCCCCACCAGGGGCTGCAGGGGAAAGAGCCAGCAAACACACCGAGGGCCAGGATGGCTGGTGGTTGCTCTGAATTTGAGGCTGTCTGAAGGTAGGATACAATTCCCCCAAAGTCTTCTATCTTTTTAATTTTGTCAGTTCCTCCTCAGATTTGAACAAACTAGAAGAAAAAGATACTGGCTAACTCAAAGTGAGTTTTTGCCCTCAAATTCCTCGGCTCTGAGAGTTAAGGGTGCTCCTTCTTAAGAGACATGTCTGAATTCCAACCACAGGGCAAAAGCCCCGAAAGGCCAGCCCCCAGCCCACCTCATCTTGCCACCTGCTAGCTCATCAGCAAGGATTCTCCCAGCACCTACCACCTCAGTCACAGCCTGGGCTCCGTCACCCACGCAAGACACAGCCCACTGTGTGCCACCCACCTTCACACACACTGTGACAGCAACTCGTAGGGGACACTTCAGCAGGGGTGAAGAATGAGCCGGAGAGGTCAAGTCTCTCCCCAAGGAGCACCCCCACCTCCAAAGCAGAAGACCTGATCTGCCTGTTCTCCAGCTCAGAAAAGGAACGCATCTGCTCCGATGGCCAATAGTGTCAGATACGGAACAGGCTAAAACGAAAAACACGAAGCCAGCCGGGAGCCAGTAATTAAATGTCAACAAGCCCACGTGTCCCTGTCCAGAGCAGGAACAAGAAAACATGCCTCTCTCCGAAGGCTGCACTGGAACTTAGCCCTCACTAGGCTACCAGGTTGCAGGCAGAAGACGCCTGAGGTCACTCCCCACCTGATGGAGGTGGACAGGACGGATTCCTGGCCAGAGAGGGTGTCCACAGCAAGCCCCAGTGTCAAGCTGGGGGTCTCTACCCGACTCCAAGGACAGGAAATCCAGGGACACTGCCACGTGGACTTGCCGCAGACCCTGCATGGCACACCACACGGGGATCATAGGATTCCCTCATCTCACTTCAGACGCTACTGTCTGGGCTTGGGTGAAATCTACACCAGGGCAATGCCCAGGCGCAATGCAAGAGCCAAACTCTGGAAGACAAACAAGCCACAAAGGGGGTGGGGAGCTCCGAACTGGGGGAAAGCAGAGAGAAAAAGCATTTTTTAAAACATGAAAACCTGTGCTTCTCTAAAACTGAGAAGGAAGAGAAAGGCACAGAGAGGGAAGGGTGACAGCTTGGTCTCAGCAAGAACAGAGAGTTCACAAAAGCCTGGGCGTGTGCTCGCTCTCATTCCCGCCCACCCACGGCTCTGGGGCAAACAAATTCTTGGCTGACCAGGTATGCGTGGGAGGTCTGATTTATTTTCCAACCATTCCAGCCTTGCCCAGAACTACTTAATCAGGATTGTTCAAGGTCATACATTCAAGGATGATGTTATAGTCTTACAAAACAAGTAACTCCGGGATCTACGGGCAGAGGGGTGGGGGCGGTGAGAGGAGGGGAAAGAAGGAATTGGCAATCCTCATCTGACCTAGCCTCCCACCCACTGGAACCTCAGGTCTACTACTGTTTCTCAGAAATGCAGCAAACTGGAAAAATGTATCGCTAAAAGAAGTGACAGCTAATTTTAGTTGCCCAACAACAGGCACAACGCTAAAAACTGTGTATATGAATTGGTCTGATTCTCACAGCAGCGCCACATCCATACCATCTCTGCCTTACAGGCGTACAGAGAGGCTAGGTGATTTGTCCAAGGACCAACAGCTGGAAGACGTGGACCTGGGTAGCACACCCAGCCACCAACTCCAGGGCAAACCAGCTGCTGTAGAGTCAGTTTTGACTCATGAGGACCCCACGTTGTATTAAAGTAGAACTGTGCTCCCCAAGGTTTTCAACAGCTACTTGTCTGGGATGTAGATCACCAGGCCTTTCTTCTCCGGCACCTCTGAGTGGATGTGGATAGCCACCTTTGGGAACCCTGGTGGCCTGGTGGTTAACACAGTGGTCAACACAGCTGCTACCACAAAGATCAGCAGTTCAAATCCGCCAGGCTCTCCTAGGAAACCACAGCGCAGTTCTACTCTGTGCATAGGACTGCTATGTATGGAAAGCCACTCCAAGGCAGTGGAATTTTTTTTTGGCTATACTCCTTCTGTTGCCCGACCTGCAAAAAGGCAACATTGTAACAAGAGCATTTTTCTGGTTGTTTAACTGTGCGCAGCAGGCAACACTGTAACACCAGTATTTTCCAGTTATTGCTGTTGTTACTGTGTGCCTTCCAGTAGGTTCCAATTCAGAGAAACCCCTTGGGACAAAGTAAAACTGCCCATAGGGTTTCTAAGGCTGTAATCTTCACAGACGCAGATCTCTGCCTATTCTCCTGTGGAGACACAGGTGGGTTTGAATCCGCACCTTTCAGCTAGTAGTGGAGCACGTCCCGCTATACCACCAGTGCCCCTGCGTTAAAACCAAAAAAAAAAAAAAAAAAAAAAACCCACTGCTGTCAAGTCATGTTGGACTCAGCAACCCCAGAGGTTGGAGTAGAACTGCCCTGTAGAGTTTCCAAGGAGCGCCCAGTGGATTTTCACTACTGACTTTTGGTTAGCAGACGCAGCACCTAACTACTACACCACCAGGGTTTCCGCTGCATGACCAGTGCCCCTGGGTTAAGACATATTTAATTTCATTTCACCAGTGAGGCAGCATTTTCTTTCAACTATTTTCCAGAGAGGAATATTACGAGGGTCAGTCCCTGCCTTAAAATGCAGATAGGACAGTATTAAACTTGCTACTCAAAAAGCCATAGAACTTTAGAAGGCTGGAAAGGTCCCAAGACTCAAAATGCAACTCCCCCTCAGGCACTGCCTGATTACAAAGCAGCTCTGGGCAAGGCTTTGTTTGATCCCTGTTAAAATGTAAAAGTTGCTGGGAAGTGCACACAACCTGCTGTTATCAGTTGGTAGGGAAAGTTGCATTGTTATCTTTTCAAATACATTTCATGATAAGAACTTCAGGTGGTTTCCACATCCAAGTCACCTGTCCAGGTCTGACATGTTCACTGCTGGGTTCCTAGAACTCTCTAGGGCTTGGCACGTAATAGATGCTTTGTAACGGCAGTGTCGGTGAATGAACAAACCAACAAATGGCTAGTCATCTTGCAGGGTCTAGGCTTGGGTCAAAATTATGATGTGTATAAGAATGAAAGAAACCCCTGGTGGTGTAGTGGTTAAGTACTGTGTCTGATAACCAAAAGGTCAGCAGTTCAAATCCACCAGGTGCTCCTTGGAAACTCTATGGGGCAGTTCTACCCTGTCTATAGCATTGCTATGAGTCAGAATCAACTTGACGACAATGGATCTCTTTGGTAGGAATCAAAATGGGCAGCTAAGTCGGGAAAGGTACCACGGAGACATGCCAATCAGTGACACACAATATTCACTCTTCTATATTTAAAAAGGCAAGTTGTTTGGAGGAGGCTGTTGAGTCAATTCTGACTCATAGTAACCCCATGTGACTTACAGCAGAACTGCCTCACAGAGTTTTCCTGGCTGTAGTCTTTATAGAAACTGATGACCAGATCTTTTTCTCACGGAGCCAGTGTGTGGGTTTGAACTGTCAACCTTTCAGTTAGCACCCCAGGATTTGACCACGGTGCCGCCCAGGCTCCTTATTAAAACTCTGTTTTAGTCAGCTAGGGCTGCTCTAACAGAAATATCACAGAATGAATGGCTTTAACAAAGGAAAGTTTCTTCTCACACAGTTGGGTAGGCTATGAGTCCAAATTCAGGATGTCTGCGCCAGGGGAAGGTTTTCTTCCTTGTTGGCTCTGGAGCGAAGTCCAGAATCGTAACAGTTTTTGCCCAGGCACAGGAACCTCAGGTCTGAAGGACACCCCGTTCTCCTGGTGCTGCTTGCTTGATGGTGTGAGGTTCCCAATTCTCTGCCTGCTTCCCTTTCCTTTTATCTCTTGCAGGATGAAAGGATCAAGGGTGGGGCAAGGCATACTCCTGGGAAATTCCCTTAACAGCAGAGCAGGGAGGTGATCTTATAAAGGGATTTACAGTCCCACCCTAATCCTTTAACATACAGCACAGCAAAGTCACAAAATGGAAGATAATTGTAGAATACAGGAAATCATGGCCCAGCCATATGGCTACACCTATTTTGGATGGGACACAATTGAATCCATGACAAATTCATATAGAGCTATAGTATTAATGAAGAAGGTAGTATACTGAGGGAGGTAGTGACACCTACGTTATTTTCCGTTAAAATTGAACCCTCCCCAAAGGTAAAGTGCCATAGGACATCATCTTTTCTCCCTAAGATCCTTATATCCAAATATTACGTGCCCTCAAGGGCCTGGCCTAAATGACTCTTCTTCCAAGAAGCCTTCTTAGACTGATTAGCTCTCTCCCTCACTTGTTCCCCTAAAGGGACTGCACTCTGTTTCTTTCACACAAACTGGTCATTATTTTTCTTATCTGCTCTATTACTTCATCTCCAGTCTCATTCCTGTCCTTTACAAGGATCCAAACTTTTTATCCCAACATGACTCCGGCATCCAGTCGGTATTTATAAAGCTAGTTTCAAACAGACTCCTATGAGAGTGCTCCAAGGATAACACAAACACCTGTTTCTAAACTTTTTAACATACTTGTTTGTTGCTGTGTGCTGCTGAGTTTCCTGCGTGAAACAGGAGACCTGTCCTGCAGGGTTTCCTAGGTGCTAATCTTTATAGGATTCTATTGTTGGGTGTTTGCTGACAGGTGAGTTGGAACAGTCAACCTTTGGAGCCTCAGTCAAGCACTTCACCACCACACTACCAAGGCTCTTTCAATGTATTTAGATATTTTTAAAACTATGATTGTAAGAAGGCATACTGAAATGATTTATAGGTAAATGTGTCACCTGCTGTGGGACTGTGATTCACAAACCTGTGCCCGCCTCCTTCTCTGTGAGATCAGTCCTTACAGCAGGCCAACTCTGCCACCTATGCAGATGTATGATGCCATCTTGTAAGTGCACCCTGGATCAAGAAGGTGACTGCCACCACTGCCTTGTAAAGAGAGCAGAGATGCCCCGTCTGCTTCCCTAGAGTTGTGCCAGCCAGCAGCCAAATGCAAAACCACCAAGTACAGGCCTCGATGACAGCCAGGAAGGCTTGGGGCATCAGGAGGGCCTTGTTTTCATCCCAGCGTAAAATGTCCTTCATGATAACATCAGATTTGCAACACGGTAAATATTTAGACGCTTCCTGTCTGGTTATAGATTTATGATAAGGAGAGTGAGCGACTATTTCATAACGTTCTTACAGGGTTACAGCTTTAAAATAAATATTCCCTACCCTTCCTTGGTTGAGTGGAAAAAGCATCCTGGATCTCAAGACGAGCTATTTAAGAAAGAAATACTGTTACTTTTTGCAAGTAGTGATCTGTAAGATTAGATTTTTTAAAAAAAATACTGTGCATTTAAAGCAAAGTATTTACTGACACACAAGTAGATGATGTGAATGGAGCTATTATCCAGTTACTACTAACTAACAACAGCTGATTTAACCCTTTTATGCACACTGATAGAATGCGTCTACATTCTCGGGTTCTCAGGATTCTTGAGAAGCAGCTTTCCCACTTACAATGTCTGCTGCTGCAAGGTGGAAGACTTGATGACTGTTTGAAACTGAAGAAATGGGCTTGTGCCACAAATCACTGTTTTCATAGGTTCTTGTAAAATGTGTCGACATTTTTAGTAGAAAAGAATCCTGAAAATTTTTATTTGGGACCCATGTGTCCCAATAGACCAAAGTCTCTGGGAATATAACTAGTGGGACACTGTATGTCCCTCTGGAGTCTGAGGGCAGACTAGTGGGAAAGGAGAAGAAAAACATAAACCATCCTACCTGTCAAAAACTCAGACATACTCAAACAATTCCGTGTGCTTCCATTAATGGAAGTGCATGGTACCAACAAAAAATTCAAAGAGGAAAACCTGCAGCGTTTGAAAGGATTAAACATTCTTATTTTTTCCTATCAGCCTCACTGTCACGCTAACATTGTCATAAACACGGCAAATCTAAACTTTAAACAATTTTTGCCAGTAAAAAATCACTTTGTCTAGTGTCATGGATTGACTTGTGTCCTCCCAAAAGTCATATATCACTTTGGCTTGGCCATGACTCCCAGTATTGTGTGATTACCTACCATTTTGGCATCCACTGTGATCTTTCCTATTTGTTTTAAATCTTATCACTATGATGTTGATGAGATGGGATTAGTGGCAGTTATGATAATCAGGCAAGACTCAATCTATGAGATTGTGTCTTAAACCAATTTATTCTGAGATATGAATGAGAGAAGTGAGCAGAGAGCCGTGGGGACCTCTGACCACCCAGAAGAAGCATCAGGAGCACAGTGCACCCTTTGGACCCGTGGTCCCTGTGCTGAGAAGCTCCTCAACTGGGAAAGATTTATGACAAGGAACTTCCTTCAGAGCTGACAGAAAAGAGGAAGACTTCCCCTGGAGCTGATGCCTTGACTTTGGATTTGAAGTGAATCCTTGACTTTGGACTGGAAGTTAATAAATGTCTCTTTGTTGAAGCCATCTAGTTGTGGTATTTCTGTTATGGCAGCACTAGATAACTAAGACATCCAGTAATATGGCAGAGTTTCATACTACAATTCATGAGGTACAAGGATTCACTGCCACCCAGAAAGTATGACAGGCTCTGTGAGCGTTTCTTAAACAGCAGTCTATGGAATGGCTCCAGAAGGCCTGGCTGAACTTGTTTAATGCACGGACTTCTCAATAATCCCTTCCAAGAGGTAAAGAGTGGAAATGAGGGAACTAGACTCACAGGGAAGTGGGAAAGAAAGAAAGAAAGAAATAGAAACTGCCAATCTAACCAATACATTGCCATCTCCATAGAAATCCCAGTGAAATACTTGGATACAAGCAAGACAAAGTATGTCAACACATCCCTCTTATAAAAACTGTTTCATAAAGAAATTCCAGTTAGTTTTTATCATTTGCTTCCTAGGGAACTCATGTTGGACCTATTAGTGCCATATACTTTTCCAGATGGTCACAAATCATCTACTTCATTGTGTGCTTTAAGATTTCACCGCTGATCAATAGCCAGAGCATCACTGTGACTTCTGGATCTCTAGCTTTATTTAAAATCAGGGCAAAGAGTTTTTTTTCTCCTGTCTTTGACCCCTTATAAATTCTTCAAGACTCTTCAAAGATAGTCAACACTGGGTTTTCCAAGATACTTGTAAGCTTCTTCAGTATACCACAGAGCTTAAGGACTATTAACTTACAACCAACCCAAACCAAACCCATTGCTGTCAAGTTGATTCCAATTCATAGCCAGGGCCAGATTACCTAACAAGCAAAGCTATGCACAGGCTTGCTTCTACTTACTTACTAACCTGCAGTGAATACAAGTAAACCGACGAGTACCTTGCTTAGAGTGAGTTCGTACCATGCCCTAGCTTGTACTAACTTTATATGTTTAGCATGGAGCTATATTCCATAGAGTTTCCAAGGCTGGGAACTTTTGGAAGTAGATCACCAGGCCTGTCCTCCAAGGCACCTTTAGGTAGTTTCAAACCACCAACCCTACAAGCACCTTTAGGTAGTTTCAAACCACCAACCCTACAAGTCACTGAGTGTGGGCTCCCCGCCCCCCACTGAGCTACACCCCAAGGACTACTACGGCTCTGTACTCTTTGGAAACCCTGATGGCCTAGTGGTTAAGTGCTTTGGCTGCTAGTCAAAAGGCCAACTTCACCCAGCATTCCTTGGAAACTCCCTGGGGCACTTCTACTCTGACCTATAGGGTCATTATAATTTGGAATCGGCTCAACAGCAGTAGATTCGTTTTTTCTTTTTTGTACTCTTTAAAGTTTTAAAACCGTTTTCTTTCTTAAAAAATGCAAGACACATCTTGAGGAGACTAACTTTTTTTTTCATGGAAGGACGCATTGGAATGTAACTCCTCCAACATTACCGCTTTTTCATATAGGGAAGTATATTTAAGAAACAAACAGTTGCTGGCGGAGTGAGGACCCAGCATCCAAGTTGCTATGGTTTACTGCCATCTTCCATTTAAAATGCGTTTAGGTTCTTCCAATCACCAGCACAAGGCTCTTGGTCAAACTCTGTCAGCTACAATTTCCTTAGACATAAGAGATGGAACTAATAGCATCCAGAGTTCTAATACGAGGTAAACTCAAGTTTCTTACTAGTCTTCTACAATAGCATCCAAGTAGCACATCAAGTATGTTAGCAACAGCAGCTATAAACAGATTTTGTTGATGTTGTTTTAGAAAAAGAGAGGGGAATTATCCAGGGAGGCAGCAGACTAGCCAGGGACCTTTGTGTTTTGAAGACGGACACCAAAGGAATTAGGTGCTAGACTCTCCCAGAACTCAGCGTATGTATGAATGCCATAGGTTTGTGGGTTTGAAGAAGAAAGTGACTCAAACCCTGGGGCCAAATTCCCCAAACTGGGAAAAAGAATGGTTAGAATCTCATGACGGAAAATCCCCAGCTCAAATACCTGCTCAAGCAAGATTTCAGGTGACAGTGGCTGGCCTGGTTCCTGTGTTAGCCACAGGGAACACACAGTTTGGGGAGCTTAGCAAAGACTCTGCTGGTGTCTTAGTTATCTAGTGCTGCTAAAATGGAAACCCATAGGTGGGTGGGTTTAACACAGAGAACTTTATTATCTCACAGTTCTGGGAGTCTAAAAGTCCAAATTAATGGTTCCAGCTCCAGGGGAAGGCTTCCCCTCTCTGTCAACTCTGGGGAAAGGCCTTGTCATCATTCTTGCTTTGGTCAAGGACATTCTCAGTAAGACATGCTCCTGGTTCTTGCTTGATGATAATGAGATTCCCTTCTTTCTGCTCACTTCTTTCTTTTATATCTCAAAGGAAACAGATTTAAGACACAATCTAATCTTGTAGATTGAGCTCTGCCTCATCAACACAACTGCCCCTAACCTGCCTCATTAACATCACAGAGGTAGTATTTACAACACAGAGGAAAATCACATCACATGACAAAATAGTGGACAATTACACAATATTGGGAGCTCACCATGGTAGTGGTGGACCCAGGAGCAGGTGTGGAGCACATACAGGGGCAACCACGGTTCCTTGTTCCATCTAGTGGCTGGAGCCCCAACAATGGTTGAGACTGGATTTCCCACACACCAGGTTTAGTGTGATTTAGAAAAATGGCTTAAATCAGGTTCAACCTCAGGTCACACAGCTCCTAAGGGCAGACCTAGGATCGGAATCCAAGTTTATCTGATTACAAAGGTCAGTCCCATTACAAGTGCCACCTTTGTGTGAGAGGGCAGGTTCAAAGTATGGGCTCCACCAACAGCAGACCACCGCAAGGGTCTTCTTAAGATGGAGAGCAGCAGATCATTTTTCTGTTACCAATATTTCATCTAAGAAAGGTCTGCATTCTGTTACAAGAACACTTGGATAGGCTATATCTACTATTTGCTATATTCCCATAAACCCCAATGCAGGCTAATTTTCAGTACTCCCAGAGTTATGCTTAAGCTCAATGTAAGAGGCAGCAAAGTTCTGAGAAACGAATTTATCTGAGTAAGTGTTGGATGGCCATGCCACTAGGTTCCTAGTTCAGGAGAGGTCCTGGAGGGGCATTCAGGCAGCCATTCAAGTATGCTGTTGAAAATAACCTGGTTCCATTTCACCAACTAGCAGCTGGCAAAAGTTGACAACCTAGAGTGTTTGGGTCTCTTTATACCTTGACATTGAATGAGAATCTGATATAAACAGAAGATGTCTTCATACCCATTTTGGGGATTTTGATAAGAAAACCTCTGGGGGACTAACTGACCCAAAGTAAATCAAAGAACTTTTTTTTTGTTTTCACACTATGGTCACTAGCCAAGGCTCAGCTAACTAAATCCACCATGATTAAGTGGATTCCGAATCACAGCAACCCTATAGGACAGAGTGGAACTCCTCGATAGGGTTTCCAAGGAGCACTTAGTGGAATCAAACTGTCGACCCTTCGGTTAGCAGATTTAAGCAATGACTTAATACGTCCCACAGGAAAATGGCTTTATGTTAGAATGCATTTCCTCGTGGTGAAATGCATGGTGTGAAAAGACGTTACAAGGATTTCCATTCATCTGGCTGGAGGTCACAGACCTGAGTAAGAAGTCACGTACCAACAGGGACGGGGCAGTAAGAAGGCTGGCTGCAGAGGCTGGGCTAGGACAGCTACTTCAGAAGGGATAAGTGTCTCAAAGCCCTGCTGGTGGGCCACCTGCATCCTCATTACCTGGCACCTTGTCAGACATGAAGATCCCTAGGCCTCATTTCTGTCTACTTCACAACATTTAGAAAAATCCATATACAGAGAGGACTAGCGAGCTTTTCTGTGCTGTATTTGATTATTTCACCACTAAGCTGAAAAGCCTCCTGCCGACACACGGAGGGACTGTTGAGCTCATATTCCCCTTCTCCGTGTTTCCAAACATGATGTTATGAACTCCCAGCGCTGGCGTCCCGGTGATGCTGCTGCGGAGCTCTTTTCTCATTTCTGTAGCCCCTGCTGGAAACTACAAATGGGAACCACAAAGTGGGGGCCATCTGAGAACAAAGATGGCTCCTGGCAAGTCCCCGAGAATCCACCAGCAGATCAGTATAGGCTCCCCATCTCCGCTCTCAGTTTTTGACCAGAATGTACCAATATACAACCACAAAGTCATTTAAATACATATATATATGTATATACATACACAAACAAAAATTTTTAAATACTCATTTGTCTCTCTTGCCTCCATTTCCACCCATTCAAGCATCCACCACTCTACTTTTCTCACAACAGCCACCTTTTGTATTACAGCCTTCCATAAACCACACCCTGCCTATGGGTCCTCTCTGAGAGGAAGAACTAAGCTCTCGTAGCACACAGCACTCTGTCTCTATTGCTCGAACAGAACTATCACTGTCTACCTTATATGTCTGGTTTGGAAATCCTGGTGGCGGAGTGGCTAAGTGCTACAGCTGCTAACCAGAAGGTTGGCTGTTCAAATTGGCCATGTGCTCCTTGGAAACTCTACGGGGCATTTCTACTCTGTCTGTAGGGTCACAGTGTTTTTGTTTCTTGTAGTACCTACAATTTTGTACAGATACCACTTTTGTGTATATAAGTGTGCTGTGGGAGGATAGGTGGGCATAGATCAAGATGTGTGGAGTGCATAGCATGCCCCAGGCACTGTATTATACCTACATTGTAGCTTCTTATCTTCACAAAGCCTTTATCCAGTAATCCTCATCATCCCAGTTGTTACTGTTTTTTTCCCGTGCTATTAAGTAGATTCCAACTCATAGAAATGCCCCACAGGGTTTCCAAGGAACAGCTGGTGGATATGAACTGCTGACCTTTCAGTTAGTGGCCTGAGCTCTTCAACACTTCGCCACCAGAACTCCAGCAAATCACTGCCATCAGGAAACCTAAATTCAGAGAAGTTAAGGTTGGCCAATGCCACAAAGCCACAAAATGGCAGAGACGTAGGTCAAAAGAGGTAATGCTCTTGAGACTGTAATCTCCATACAGCAAGTCATCTAGAGAAGGGCATGTCTATGCAAAGCAGTGTGTGTGTGTGTGTGTGTGTGTGTGTTGTGAGTCAAAGTGTTTCCAGTTCAACAAGTAGAAGTAACTGACTATGAAGTCCAGCAATTAAGTCTGTGAACTTAATTGTTCTAAGTGCTACATACCTCAGTGCTCAATGTCATGGCGGTCACCTTCAAAGTCCTCCCCTTGGGAAGCCAGGCAGCAATGCCAGTGCCTAGTTCACCCTTCAGTGCAATTTTGGAACTCTTTCTGGAATGGCCATTGTGCACGGTAGCACGCTAGCATGGTGGCAGTTTCATAAACTTAATTGTCTAGGTGCTGTGAGGAAATTCTTAGCAGTAAACCAGTAACTATTGGAACACATTCCCTACTCAGCTGATCTGGTCCCCGACGACTTTTCTCCTTACCCGAAGATAAACGAAATATTGAAAGGATGACATTTTGATGGCATCCAAGATATCAAGGGTAATACGACAACAGGTCTGATGTGGCCATTCCAGAAGAAGAGTTCCAAAGTTGCTCTGAAGGGTGGACCGGGCACTGGCATCAGTGCCTAGTCTCCCACAGGAAGCACTTCCAAGGCGACCAGGGTGATATTGAGTAATGAGATATGTCGAACTTTTTCTAGGATGACTTCACGAACTTGTCATTTCTCATATAACACCAGACAGAAAGCAGCAAGTCCAAGGAAAGGCTTCGTGCAGATGCCACGGACGTTCTCAGGCTATAAGATCATTGCTGAATTTCAAGTTTTTGGGGCGGGGGTGGGAGCAGAATGAAGATAATCATGAAAAACATGGCACTGACTTGAACAAGCAGAGATGAGAGCTAATTTTTTAAATATATTTTTTATTGTATTAAGTTCACAGTCCAAGTCAGTCTTCCATATAAAATGCTGTGCACCTGCCTCTATGCATCTCTAGCTGCTCTTGTCACCCTGTGACAGCACACTCTTCCTCTCCACCCCGTACTTTCAGGATCCACTCAGCCAACACTTGAGAGATGTAACTTTTTAAAAGATTGAATTGAACTCACACTAGTATTCCTCCCAAAGCAGGAAAGCAGACTAACAAGTTAAATTCAATAGGTCTGTATTCTTAAACGAAAAGACAATTTCAATGACTTGTTTTTAATAGATTTCAGAAACATTTGATAAATATTTACTAACTAAGCACTGGTGGCACGATGGTTAAGTACTCAAATGCTAACCAGAAGGTCTTTGCAAAGCCTTTATCCAGCAGTGATCATCGGCCCAGTTGTTGCTGTTTTTTTTTCCCAGTGCTATTAAGTAGACCCCAACTCAGAGAAATACCCTATAAGGTTTCCAAGGAGCAGCTGCTAGATTTGAACTGCTGACCTTTCAGTTAGTGGCCTGAGCTCTTCAACACTTCCCTACCAGAGCTCCAGCTGTTCTGACCCCATCAGCAGCTCTGTGGGAGAAACACGGTGGCAGCCTGCTTTCATACAGACACAGCCTTGGAGAGGGGACAGGGCAGAGTGGTGAGGTGTGGTCAGGTGGTGGATGAGTTGGATCCTGGAAATAAGGAGTGGAAGAGAAGAGCATGCTGTCACAGTGTGGGGAGACCAGACAGAGTTGCAGAGAGGTGGGCATGGGTTTTATATGGAAAATTGACTTGAATTGTAAACTTTCACTTAATCACAATAAAAAAAAATTTTTTTTAAGTGTACAGCCTTGGAAACGCTATGGGGGCAGTTGTACTCTGTTTGATAGGATAGGGTTGCTATGAGTCAGAATGGAACTTGATGGAAATGGTTTGGACTTAGCCAGGATGGGAAATGAGGCAGCTGCATTGTCTAATGTCCCTTAGGATATTTAATTCACCTGAACATACTGTTTTACCTGTGATCTGGCTCTACAATGCAGTTTAATGAAGCCCCCTTCCAGTCATTAATGATTCTTCATGTTGTGGAAATCCTGGCATACTGGTTACATATTTCATCTGTTAACCAAAAGGTCGGCCGTTCAAATCCACCAGGCACTTCTTGGAAACTCTATAGGGCAATCCTACTCTGTCCTAAAGGGTCGCTGTGAGTGGGAATCATTCAACAGCAGTGGCTCTCTATGTTGTATGCATTCTCTGCCCAATCCTAAATCTGTATGTGCTCTTTACATTCAAAAAACTAGCTGAATCACTCCCCAAACCAAGGACAAATCTATTTTTATTTATCCGTTTGTACATCAAAGGCTCTTTCTTGAGAAAATACTTTTGTATTTTAAAAAAGGTAAAATTAACAAAAGATGCCCATCTATGGAAAAAAAGACAAGAGGAGCCATAAACATGCAAAACAACACGAATAAAAGCACAAAGGCAAACTCAGCAGTCACAACAGTCTATGATAGCCACTCTTCCAGGAAGCCAAGGATCCCTCTGATGAAAGTGTCAGCAGGGAAAGTCAGTCGCAATGTGCCTGAAGCTATGAAACCTGCTTTCCTCCTTGTCTTTTTGAAAAGGCAACATGTCACAGTGCGACTTCTTATATAACAGCATCCACTCTTGTGACAAATGTTTGTCAAGGGTGCGAGGAAGAAACGCGAGAGGAATAAAAAGGCAAAAAAAGAAAAAAAAGGTAGAAAAGAGATCGGAAACAGTAAGACGCCATGGAGGCTTCAGGAGTGCTAAACCCACTGCTGTCGACTCATTGTCACCCTAGAGGCGGAGTAGAATTGCCCCCACTGAGTTTCCAAGGAGTGCCTAGCAGACTTGAACTTCCAGTCTTCTGGTCTGCAGCGGTAGCACCTAACCACTGCACCACAACCAAGAAAACCCACTGCTTTCAGGTTGATTCTGACTCACCACAACCCTCTAGGACAGAGCAGAATTGTCCCATGGAGTTTCCAAGGAGCACCAGGTGGATCTGAACGGTCACCCTTAACTACTTAACGCACTTAACTACTATGCCACCACCAAGGGGCCTAGACAAAATAGATTACAATTAGCAAGCTGCCCTGAGCATTTCCAACTGTAGTTTGGTACGTTTCCAGGCAAAAGGAAAAGGAAAAAGCAGGTATTCATACGACAAGGAGCAGGTGTTCATGTGCCCGTAAACCAAAAACACCCAAACCATTGCCATCAAGTTGATGCCAACTTACAGCGACCCTAGAGGACACAGCGGAACTGCCCCATGGGGTTTTCAAGGAGTGCTTAGTGGAGTCACACTGCTGACCTTTAGGTTTGCAGCTGTTACCGTGTCACTAGGGTTTCCATTCCTGCACCTACCTCCACCCTATTTTGTGAAATACTTTGGATTTAGGGCACTGTAGAGTGGATTTTCTGAACAGCAGTGAGAACTCCGGATCTTGCTCTAACAGGCGTCCTCCTGTCCCCTTTTGCTATGGATTGAATTGTGTGACTGCAGGGTGTGTACCCGTTTGGGTATGCCATGATTCCCTGTATTGTGTGATGTTCCTATGTACTGTAAACACTGCCTCGCCGATGCTAATGAGGCAGGATGGGTGGTGGCTGTGTCAGTGAAGCAGGACTCAAGGTGTATGCCTGTACTGTGCCTGGGGACAATCTCTTGGGATAGGAAAGAAAAGGAAGCTAGCACAGAGTTAGGGACTACACACCGTCAGGAAAGGAGCAGCCCTGGGAACAGAGCACTTTCTCTGGAGAGGACCCAGGGGGCCTGAGCCTCAGAAGCTCCCAGTCCAGGGAAAGGCTGACAACAAGGACTTTCCTCCAGAGCCAGCAGAGAAAGACTTCCCCTGGAGCTGATGCCCCCTGAATTTGGACTTGGAGCCTACTGGACTGTGACAGACTAAAATTTCTCTTTTAAAGCCACCCACTTGTGGTATCTCTGTTATAGCAGCACTAGATGACTAAGACACCTTCTGAGGGTGAAGGGCCTCTGGAGACCAGGAGCCAGCCAGCACATGTCACAGAGTGACACTGGAAATCACTTGGTCTCAAAAATCACTTAGACCCTATAGCCCCTGAATCTCATCACCTCATCCATAATCAAAATGAATAAACCAAACCTGTAGCTGCTGAGTTGATTCTGACTCATACCAACCTTGTGAGCTGCAGAGTAGAACTGTTCCATAAGGCCTCCTTGGCGGTCTTCTTCACGGAAGCAGATCGCCAGGCCTTTCCTTCCCGGCACTGCTGGGCGGGTTTGAACCACCAATTTTCAGGCAAGTCGTCATGAGCAAACTGTGCCATTCTTTGCTGGTGGGCTGCCATCTACATGGGTGGGGGACCCACAGAGCAGAGGGATGGAAATCAAAGCCAGAACACTAGGACCCTCAATCAGTGATGGACTGGAGTTACTGAGTAGACAGATGACCACCAGGCTCACAGCCCTCGGGTGGGGTAACTGAGGGGTGTTCTTTATGCTGACTCCCAGTTTCCCAGCTACATTAAGCTCCAGTGACCTGGTGGCATAGTGGCTAAGTTCTATAGCTGCTAATCAAAAGGTCAGCAGTTCAAATCCGCCAGGCACTCTTTGGAAACTCTATGGAGCAGTTCGGATCTGTCCTATAGGGTCGCTATGAGTCAGAATCAACTTGACAGCAGTGGGTATGGTTTTGAGTTTGTGCCCTTAACAGCAACTGGCTTGGTGGCAAATGTTTTATCAGCTGCTCCAAATGTCATTTGCCCTGCAGTGCTTCTTCCACTGTCTAAACAGTCCGTGTGTCTCAAAGGAGTCCACGCTAAGAAAATACCTCCCACCATGATAACCAGAAACCCTGGTGGTATAATGGTTAAGTGCTATAGATGTTACCCAAAAGGCTGGCAAGTTGAGTCCACTCTATGGGGCAGTTCTACTCTGTTCTTTAGGGTCACTGTAAGTCGGAATTGACTTGATGGCAACATGTTTGCTTTTTTATGATAACCTAGAGATGTCTGTCTACAAAGACTATTTGTCTTACTTTCATCTTAAATCTTCTACAGACAAAGAAATGCCAAGTGCCATCGAGTCGGATCTCTTACATTTTCAGTATTTCCATAGAATTATTGTTAGGTGCCGCTGAGTCGGTTCTGACTCATTGCAACCCTATGTACAACAAAACACCACACTGCCTGGTCCTGTGCCATGCCCACAATTGTTGGTATGCTTAAGCCATAGACTTAGCAACACAAAATATAGAGCTGTTTTATTACAACAAAATATTAAAATAAGTCTGAGAAGATGGCCTGAACAAAAAACTCTCAAATCTATTGTCATCTAATCAATTTCAACTTACAGTGACCCTATAGCAGACAGTGGAACTGCCCCATAGAGTTTCCAAGGAGCATCTGGTTGATTTGAACTGCTGACCTTTTGGTCACTAGCAGTAGCACTTAAGCATTATCCCACTAGGTTTCCTTACAACTCAGTACTGAAGTCACTCCTTGAAGGTCACCCTTCAGCCAAAGACGAAACAAGCCCACAAAACAAACAATAATACATGTAGCTCAACCACGTACATCATATGAGATGAAATGGGCACACCAGCCCAGAGGCAAGGATGAGAAGGCAGGAGGGGGCAAGAATGCTGGACAAATGCGAATGGGGAACCCAAGTCGAGAAAGGAAGAGTGGGGACATGTCATGGGGTTGGCAGTCAATGTCATGAAACAATATGTGTACGAATGGTTTAAGGAGAAATTAACTTGATCTGTAAATCTTCATCTAAAGGCCAATAAAAAATATTAAGACAAAATATCAGTGGCATTTTCATGGAGATTAAAGATCCCACTAGATTCATGAAAGTAATTAAAACAAAAAAGAGTACGTAATCCCATGAGTTTTTTTTTATTCTGGTAGTGAGTTACATTTAAGTCAAAAAACACTAAAGCTTTTGGTATACTGAAATCCTAAAACACAAAAACCTGAACCCTTTGCTATCGAGTTGATTTTGACTCACAGCGGCCTTGTAGGACAGAGTAGAACTGCCCCATATGTTTTCCAAGGCTTTAAACCTGAAGAAACAGACTTTGGAGCAGCTGGCAGGTTTAAACTGCTGACCTCTCAGTTGGCAAATGACCACTTTAACTACTGTACAACCAAACTTCTTAAATAAGGCAATAGCTGCCCTAACTGTTCGGTCTGATAATTGTTTCATGTCTTATGAGCCACCGGAAATAACTAACTTTCTGCATTCTCTGACCAGAAAAGAGTTTAAGTCATTCTTAGCCACAGAAACAAAGCCAGTTTTCAGAACAATGCTGCTGGTTGGGGTCCTGGCTTTCCTCCACAGCACCCCTCTTCCTAAGCACCATCTGTACCCCTTGGGGGGCCCTGGTGGCTCAGCAGTTAAAGAGCTTGGTTGCTAACCCAAAGGTCAGTGGTTCAGACCCATCAGTGACCCAGCAGGAGCAACGATCTGGCCATCAGCTCCTATAACAGTTACGGCCTAGGATCTCCCCTGGGTCAGCTCTACTTGGTCCTTCTAGGGTTGCAAGCTGTCAACTGGAACCGACTTGACAGCACACAACAACGATGCCTCCTGCTCCCTTTACCCATCTCCAACCTTGGACAGAAATCCAGCACCAACTCTTTTGCTTTCTTCCCATCCCAGTCTGGAGGTATCACTAAGAAGACCTTGTCAGTAAGGAACCATCTGTCTTCCAGTCATTTCCACTAAAACCCACTGCCGTCAGGCAGACTCTTACTCACAGCGACCCTACAGACAGAGCAGAACTGCCCTATAGAGTTTCCAAGGAGCACCTGGTGAATTTGAACTGCTGACTTTCCACTAGGAGTTAACTAAAGGCACATGACAACCCTCTGGACCCAGCATCACCCCTTATCGACTGCTTGGACTTTGGGACATGACTTGACCTTTCTAATTTAGTTTCTTCACCCAGCAAATGAAGAGGTATGGTTAGATGCCCTCAAAGGGGCTTTCAAGCACTGCAAGTTTCATTTCCATTAAGCGTACACAAAGAAAGATGTGCTGAACTGCAGAGAACATGCTCTGACAAATCAGAGCCAGACAGGCCACCAAGAAAGTCCCCGGTTTTTAGATTCCAGTATCTTGTACGTTCTCAGAAATTCAACTCACTCAGCAAAGTCCAAGACCATTATTAAACGCTTATTTTTTAAAAGAAATCATGAAATATGTGTAGGTTGTAATATTTTCTTAAAAGATTAAATTTCCATTTTCAAGTAAGTTGTAGAAGCTGGATTAAATAAAGGCATCCCTTGACATCTTAGGACTGTGACAATGTGAACTGTCACCACTAGGAGTCTCCAGGAGAGAGGGCACAGCATTTCCTGGACTTAGGAGATCACAGGATCTTTTTATTAATCAGAAATTCCTGCAGATCCAGTGTTCCCCGGGAACACACTTGGAAATGCTGTGCTCACCAATGAAATGTTCCGTCCTGAGAAAGCAAAAATGAATGGACTTGAACCATCCCTCAGGGGACAATGCTGTGCCCATCTCCATCCACTGCAGGTTCTGCTGTCAACTTATTGCTTGCACTGGGTGCAGATAACCTGGCTCTCCAGGCCAGCTGGGCCCCCTGCCCTCTAGGTCTTGGCTGCCAACCTTGTGTGTGTTCCCCCAGCCTTTTAGGTCTCCCCCCAGACCCCTAGCAGCATGGCACATGGCCAGCTAAGGTCTTTCCTCTGGTGTCTAGGTATGGCAGAAATCCTGGCTGCACAGGCTGCCCCTAAGTGACAATCCCACTGATTTCCAACCCTTATTCCTCTCTCATCCTAATTTCTATGTGATCACATAAAGGATACGGGCAATGGTCTACAGCTGCTGTGGAGTAAAGATCATTCCAGAAAATTCCAAATGTTCTTGGAAGTTTCTCATCAAACTATTCTGTTGTCATAGAAATGTCCTAAATCTCTAATGACAAGCAAACACAGGAGATCAAAACAACAATATAGGTTTCTTTGAAATTAAAAAAAAAGGAAAAAGTTTTTCTGTTAAGTATTATTGACTGAAAACCTGTTAACATGTTTGTCACTTTCAGAAAGCCACAAATGAATTTCTCTGAAAAACCCAATGCTTTCTTCTTTTTTTAAAATCCACAAAATTGGAACTCTGCCAAAACTTAAATGTTACAAAACCACGCGCTCAATGCGTCGCTCTCAGTTCACCAGTAATTACGGGAGCAAGGATTACACTTTTGGAAACTTGAAGTCAGAAAGACTGGACACGGCTTCAAATGCTCCTCTTGTTGAGAGTACCTGAGCAGCTTCTCGGTCTCCCAATCCATTAGATAGAAACAAGGCTATTTAACTTACAGGATTGCTAAGCACTTTTAATGAGACACAGTTGAATTTCCACAGCAGATCAGGAACCTGTATCTTAGAATTAGGTTTATCTCCAAGTGACAGGAAGCCACCAAATGTCAGGGAAGGCTGGTGTGGTACCCCATTTATTTTGTTGTTCTACTACAAGAGACCAACTTCATAGTCCAAAATGGTACCCACAACACTGGAGATGGCAGAATGGGAAAGAGACAAAGAAGGAAAGGCAAAGGGGAGGCATTCTGTCTCTTAGGGTTCCGGGAAGTGACCACATGAGAACCAACCTCCCATCAGCCAGAATTCAGTCACGTGGCCATAAAGCCCCCCAGGGCCCCAGCTATGAAGCAAGGTTCCTGGTACTATATACAGAGTAGCTCTGCCACAAAATCCAGCGATGGCCCTGTCCTGTCTCAAATGGCTTCATCTCCAGGCAGGGGGAGTGTACGCACACTGGTACAGCCACACCAGTTCTCTAAGGCTGACACCCATTCTGAATGGCTGGTCCCCATGCTTCAGTGCCGTTAGATATTTTGAAAATGATCCCTGCCTTAAGGAGCCTGGTATCACAACAGTTAGAGCACTTGGCTGCTAAAAGCTTAATGATGTGAACCCACCCAGCAGCTCCACGGGAGAAAGACCTGGTGATCTGCTCTCAAACAGATTACCATCTTGAAAACCCTCTGGGGCCGTTCTACTCTGTCATTCAGGCTGCTATGAGTTGGAATCGACTGGACAGTACCCAACACCAACCACCCTCGCCTTAATGGAAAACACCAAACCAAACCCTCCGCTATCGAGCTAATTCTGACTCATAGCGACCCTGTAGGACAGAGCTGAACTGCCCCACAGAGTTTCTAAGGAACATCCAGTGGATTCCAGTGGTGGACCTTTTAGTTAGCAGCTGTAGCACTTAACCACTAGGATGCCAGGTTTTCAAGAAGCTCTGCCTTAAAGCAAAACTCCAAGGCAAACAGGATTTTCCTTATAAGGCACAAAGCTTCTGACATTCTTTTTCCCGAAGCAGTAAGTTTCCCCATACTTTTCTTTCCTGCAAAAGTACAGATCCTAACAACTTGATTTAATAGGAACAATAATACACATTGTTGCTGACTTACAGGGTCCTGTTTTCAAGAATTAACACTTCAGTTTTACCAACTATGCACTCCCTCTTTGACATTTTGTCCTTAGAAGCTGAAATGCAGGGACTCAATGGTGAAGAAATTCTTCTATCTCCCTGCCCCAATCCCACACTGCTGGTCCCTTCCACTTCTCAGGTCACTGGCCATAGCTGTAAGCAAAAGGGAAGAGAAAGAGCAATGGGAACCATTAAGTCCCCATTCAGGGCACATGTGACTTGTACCACGGAAGTGTGTGATGAATGATCCACTGTGCATCACTGTTCAAATTAAACTCAATTAACACAAGTATTTCATTTTCTCTGAAGACGGGGTAAGGCAGGGTGCCCCAGACCCATGACAATTTATTTTCAACCTCATCTTTCTGGGCTAATCATTTCCAAGAATATAAATCAGCATTTGCTAAGCTGTGTTCGCAAGCATAAAGGAGGGGTCGCGTGAAAAAAATATTCAGTTCTAGAAATATGTGTTCAATTATATGCAAAAAAAAAGAATTCTGAATAGCTGTAAGGCCACACAAAAACCAGTCTGGAAGAAACAGTGTGTCAATCCTGGACAGAAGACCCTGTGGGAGTTTCTCTGATGGTCACAGCAAGCTTCTGCTCAGCCCTCGATTCTGACTCAACTGTATGATTCTGTCTGTCCTAAATGACCTTCACCTTCTAAATACAGGCAGTCCCAGGCCATGGCAATAAAGGGAGTCACTTGAATTATTTGGTTTTCAGTGCAAATGACACCTATGCTTACATTATATTATAGTCTATCACGTGAGCAGCAGTATTCTGTCTTACAAAACCAATGCACATATATCTCAGTTAAAAAATACTTCATTTGAAAGAAAAATGCTGCCCAGCCCTCAGGCCTTCACTGAATCCTAATCTTTTTGCTGACAATAAAGCTTGCCTCGGTGCTGATGGCTGCTGACCAATCAGGCAGTGGCTCCTGAAGGCTGAGATAGCTGTGGCGATTTCCTAAAATAAGACAATGATCAAGTTTGCTGCAGCAACTGATTCTTTCTTTCACGAAAGGTTTCCTTGCATCATGTGCTGCTGACGGCATTTCACCCACAGAAGAACTTCTTTCAAAACTGGAGTCAATCCTCCCAGACTCTGCTGGGGCTTTATCAGCTAAGTTTATGTAACATTTTCAGTCATTCATTGTCCTTTCAATAATATTCGCAGCGTCTTCACCAGAAGCACATTCCAGCTCAAGAAACCACTTTCTTTGCTCATCCATAAGAAGTACCACTCATCCACCACAGCCATATCCAGCAATGGCAGCAATTCAGTCACATCTTCAGGGTCACTTCTGGTCCTCTAGCTATTTCATGTGCAGTTACTTTCTCCATTGAAGTCTTGAATCCTCAAAGTCATCCATGAAGGGCGGAATCAACTGCTTCCAAACTTCTGCTAATGTTGATATTCTGACCTCCTCCTGGGAATCACAAATGTTCTGAACGGCACCCAGAGTGGTGAATCCCTTCCACAAGGTTTTCAATTTACTTTGTCCAGACCCATCTGGGGAATCACTATCTATGCCAGCTATAGCCTGACTAAATATATTTCTTAAATCTTGGTGTGTCCTGCTGCTATCCCTCACCTGGGTAAAAACCGCTGCCTGTGATGAGAAACGTGGCTGAAATGAGTTATCAAGGGCTGCGCTGACTGGTGGAAGTCTCTGTAATAATGGAAACGTTTCATATTCACGCCATCCAACACAGCAGCCACTGGCTGCCTCAGACTCCTCAACACTTCACAAGTCTACTGAACAGTGAACAGACAAAGACAGTTTTCTCTGTTGTGAAACAGAAGCAATAAGACGTGTGTATCTGTCAGCATGTCCCAAAAGTACACCACTGAAGTTCAAGTCACATATTCCTGAAGATTCTTCTTTAACATCTATCTCCATGGCTGACTGAACTATTTCCAAACATAATTTATTGAGTGAAAGTTGGAATAAGCATTAAATACATGTTGCAATTAATTATCTCTAAAATCTGAAATTATAATGGTTTTTGTTTACTAACACTGTATGTTTGGATTACACACAGTTTTAAATTTTTCTTGGCATGACATTGCATGCGGATCACACTGAATTAACAGTTTTTTTGTTAGGTAAAAACTGGAGAACAGCATATACAATATTATGCCAACTGCACATACGTGTGTGTATATACATATACACACATATATACATATGTGCTTTGTATATGAGGTCTGACATTACAGTTTGCAAACTTGCCACTCTGTGCTTCCGTTGGCAGCACTGTGCAAACAACTCGGTAAGGTTTCACAACTTCGGCATGTCAGTGTCTCACAGCTGTGTTCATTTCGCCATGTGGCGGTGTCTCGCTGAGTGGCGTTCGTTATTGTTGTTGCGTGTTTTTGTGCACTGTGGGAAGAATGTCTAAGCTTGAATTACACATATGTAGCATTTTTTCTAGGATGAGTTTGAACTTAGTTGTCAGACCTCTTATGAATAGAATTCATCTAGAACATTACTGATGAGTAGGTTTCTGTGATGCTAGGACTGTTCAATATTTATACCGTCCAACATGGCCCACATGAGTTATATGTGGCCACTGAGCACTTGAAAAGTGACTATTATGACAGAGGAACTAAAATTTTCATTGTATTTACTGTTAATTAAATTTAAATGTCTTATCAACCACTGTAGGCACAGAAGAATGAACCCTGAATTGTTCATTAAATGGCTACCTGGAGGGACTGTGATTCAAAACCCCAAAAAACCCACTGCCACTGAGTTGATTCCAACTCACAGCAACTCTGCAGGACAGAGTGGAACTGCCCCATAAAGTTTCCAAGAAGCACCTGGTGGACTTGAACTGCTGATCTTCTGGTTAGCAGATGTAGCACTTAACCACTGCACCACCAGGGTTTCTGTGACGGGGCAGGTGGGGGAATGGGGACCAACTTTTACTTAAACTAGGTACACCACTGAGCTGTTTGGGTTTAGTAACCAATCATTTTAGAGCTGGTATAGCACACTAAACAAACAGGAAGGCAGGGAGCGAGGGAAGAACAGAAGACAGTCAGAACCAAATCCTTCTCCTTCCTTTATGCGTTTTTCTCCACTCTGTTTACTTTAAGAAATGTTACTACTACATTTCTGAAATCTGTCTCTTGAATAGCTCTGACAGTGGCATCTGCAACTGAACAGACTTATGGCCAAGTTTCAAGACCTCAGGATATTACAAATTTCAGTTTAAAGGAATGCATTCATGGTTCACTGTACTCATCTCTTTACGGACTCCTACTATCCTGCTGCCACCAGAGATGTCAGCCCCATGGCAGGCAAATGACTTTCCACGCATCACCTTTAACCATGATGGCATGTACTAAGTTGTCTGAGTAGCCCTGCCTTACGGTGGTCTCAGAAGCTCCCTTGGCATTACCTCAACCAGCAAGCTCCTCCCAGGTAATCTCCTGAGAAGCCAAAGGCCCCCTTCTCCCGGGAGAGGCTACAGTCAAGCCTAGCTTCCCACAAGCCCAGTGGCTTCTTCCTCTTGGCCTAGAGGTTCTGCAGCTTCCCCCACTGTCAAGGTTTCTGGGTACGAGACAGCTGGTATCCTAAGGAGTGCCCATAGACACAGAATGACGTATTTGGTGTGTATACTTTATGGTTTAATATGTATACAAGGCTGTCATGCCACGCCAAGTGCCGTCGAGTCGGATCCGACTCATGGTGACCCTAGGGGTCAGGGTACCAGGCTGTCATACCAGTGTCTTTTTAGACAGGGGTGGAGAAGGTGGAAAGGATGGGACAGGTTTTGGCTGCGTGGATACTGGAAGAGTGAGAAAGAAGAGTGCGCTGTCACAAAGTGAGGGGAGCAGATAAGAGTTAGAAAGAGGCAGATACTTGGGGTTTTGCATGGAAGTGACTTGGACTGTAAACTTTCAGTTAATTACAATAAAGAAAAAGAGTTCTCATAAATAGCTGACACCCTAAATGCAGCCTTCCTGGTCCTAAGCTGTCTATGTATCTGCTGACAAAGCTGCTTTTCAAGCCCATAAACAAGGCCGAAAAAAGGGGGCAACATTCTACACCTCCAACACAGGCCTGCATTGAGGACCAGCTGCACCATGGCCTTGAACCCCTCTCTGTGGAGCCCTCCTTTCTCTTCTTGACCAAGCCTGTTTCTCTCACACAGCCTTTTCCTCTGCCCATGCTGACTGACTGTCCTGAACTCTGTGTCTCTGGGTAGGGACAAGGAGGAATCCACCCTGCAAAAGTCTAAGCCTGTCCTCTCCAACATTTCCATTTCCAGTCCAGCCACGGATCTATCTGTTGCTCTACCATTATTCTCCGTTAACCCTGGTCATCTTGTTCAGCTGTTTCCCATCCATGTTCTCCAAGGAACTCTATCAGAGCCTAGCACTGTGGATAAATGCCATGTTCCTTTCCCACAGTGGTGAGAAAATTGCTGAAGACACGCTGAATGTCCTTGATTGCTCTGGTGTCAACCAAACACAGTGGCAGATGCTATTTGGACAATCACTGCAGTCATTATGATGGCAGTCAATTAAAATGGCCAAGCAGGTGTTTGGCTAAACAGACAAATGACTGGACAAGACTGACTCCGCTGATTTGGGGCTGCATTTGCCATCCTGCAGCAACACTGGATACGCATATTGATCGCTACAAGATAAAAATGGTGATGAAGAGAAATGGTTTTCTCCAGCCTTTCTATTTCTGTCTTGACCATGCTCTAGAACCATGTTCCCAAACACGTGTGACCTAGAAAAGCCCGTTTTCCTTTGAAACACTTGCCAGCATCTTCCCTAGCAACCTCGCTCACCCTTCACTTGCCGTGTCTCAGGAAACGGCACCTTCTTTCGCCTAGTCACTCAGTCCCAAATCACGGGAGTTTCATGCTTGACTTCTTTCTCTCAGCCCCTACAATCATCCCATCAGCCAACTGCACCGGCTCAACCTTCTAAACAAGCTCCCAGTTCAATCCCCCTTCCCCACCCCTACTGCTGCCAACCTGGTCAGTCTCAGCAGCTACCACCTCTCACCCGGACTACCACCGAGACCCTTATCTGGTCTCCCTGCTTCCACAGCTACCACCTCCACTTCTCCCATGCAGCACCCGAAGTGACCTTTTAAATGAAATCCTACCACATCCTCCCCCTGTTCAGAGAGGCTTGACACACCACACAGAATCAAATCCAAGCTGCCCACCATGGGCCTCAGGAACCTAAGTGTACCGGCCCCTGGGTCTCCCTCCAAATTCATTTCCACCTACTCTTCCTCTGCAGCCCACCATGCTCCAAGGGGCTCAGGAGCTGGCCGAGCAGTTCCTCTGGCTCACCAAGCCCATTCTCCTCTCCTGGCCTTTGAACTCGCATTTCCCATCCCTAGGATGCTCTTCCTCACCTGGTTCAGGTTTTTGGTTAAATGTGTCCCCCTTACGGGGACCCGATGACTCCACTACAACAGCACTGAGCCCTGTTTCTCCCACCCCTTACTCAGCTGTGTTTTCCACACAGTCCATCCCATTACATACATGACGTTACCTATTTGCTCACTGGGCAAGTGAGTGTCTCTCACTTCAAAGCCCATGCTGAACATGGGCACAGACCCTGTTGTGTGCTCTACTGTGTATCCCTGCACTCTGGACGGTGCCTGGCTGGCAGTGATGCTCCCTGTATTTTCACTGTATGAATTAATAAATAATTCTTATACAGTGTCTCTCAGAATAATTTGTCAATTACCAAAAAGGAGGGGAGTAGGAACAATTATGGACAGAATACAGGAAACCAAAGTCCTCCAGAAAGAACTGAGCCCCTTTCATATCACCACTGCCAGGCAAAGCACCGGATGTAAGCAGCCTAGCGTCCCCAGAAGGATGCAGGTATGCTGGTTTCCAGGGCAACTGTGCCAAGCCTGGGTATCACCAGTCCCAACTGGTGAATGCTTCTGTGTCTCTGTAATGATAAACTCACTCTCCCTAAAAGTAGGTGCACAACTCAAACCCTATTAAAAAGATCAGACTTGATGGTCCAACAGACTGGAGAGTCTCAGAAGACATGGTTCACAGACTCTCTGTTAGCCCAGAACTGAAACCATTCCCCAAGCCAACTCTTCAGACAAAGACTGGACTAGACTACAAAACATAAAACACTCTTCCTAGCTTCAGACACACACAAGGTCTGACAATTAAGTTCACAAACTTAACTGTTCTAAGTGCTACATACCTCATTGCTGAATATCACTAAGCTTACCTTCAAAGTACTCCCCTTGGGAAGCTATGCACCAATGCCAGCACCAAGTCCACTCTTCAAAAGCAACTTTGGAATTCTTTCTGGAATGGACATTGCACATGGTGGCATGGTGGCAAGTTCATGAACTTAATTGTATAGTTGTCTGTGAAGGAGTTTGTAGCTAATACAGTTATTTGATCTCCCCCTGATAAGATAAACTCACTGACCCCCTAAGGTTCCCATTTAATCTTATTGATTTGATGACATTCAAGACATTAAGGATAATAAAGATGACAGTTCTGATGGCCATTCCAGAAAAAAAAGAGTTCCAAAATTGCTGTGAAGGGTGGACTAAGTGCTGGCATTGATGCGTAACTTCCCAAGGGGAGTACTTTGAAGGTAACCATAGTGATATTCGGCAGTGAGGTATGTTGCCCTTTTTCTAGGATGACCTGATAAACTTAACTGGCAGTCTTTGTAAGACTGAGAGGCCAGCTCCTGCCCAGAGAGGAGATGAGAGGGCAGAGGAGCACAGAAGCTAGTTGGAAGGACACAGGAAATGCAAGTCAGAAAACAGGACTGTGCTGCCATAGTGTGGGGAGAACAGCTAGAGTTAGATAGCAATGCAGGTGGACGTTTTTGTATAACAAATTGGCTTGGATGGGTCGCCATGAGTCGGATCCGACTCGACAGCACTTGAGGGGCAAGCTTTCACTGACAGTACAATAAAATATATATATATTTTTAATGCTAAGGAAAATAAATTTAAAAACCACCTCATTCTTCTAACTGGGTGATTCCAATTTTGGATGTGAAAGATGCTGTTAAGGACAGAGTTGTGTCTCCACAAAGTATGCAGTGTAAGTCTTAACCCCTAGTCTGCTTTGAGTGCTATGCTGTTTTACCAGCTATCTACACGGGATCAAACTGACCACAGCAAGTCGGAAGATTAAACGAGAACCTCAGGGGGTCGGTGAGTTTGTGCTAATGGGGGAGGATCGATTCCAAAGAGGACGGTAAGGATGGCTGCACAGCTCCAAGAAATGTAATCAGTGTCACGGGATTCCACAGGAAGAAATTGTTGAATCTGGAGTATATTCTGCTATGTATGTTCTCAACAACAACAAAAATAAAATAAATTAAAAACATATACATTCCTAATCCCTAAACTAGAAACCTTGGTGGCACAGTGTGTTAAGTGCTACATCTGATAAACAACAGGTTGGCAGTTCAAATCTGCCAGGTGCTCCTTGGAAATTCCATGGGGCAGTTCTACTCTGACCTACAGGGTCGCTATGTGTCCGACCGACTTGATAGTAGCGAGTTTCCTTTAGTTTTTTGTCCTATTTAGCACTGAGATTTTCTTTGTTATTTTAATTAGACCACATCAGTGTAGGGTGTGTCTTCAGCCAATCTTTTCTGAGCCATAAAAAGAGCAGACCAAGGAAAGAAGCAGGGAAGCAAGGACCCAGAAGGACAGATGCTACACCACACGAAGAACACCAAGGAACTGAGGACCAGACACTGAAAAGAGACAAGACCCTTCCCTTATGGCCAATACAGAGAGAAAGCCTTCCTCTAGAACCAGTCCAATGAATTAGAACTTCCAGCCCCTAAACAATAAGAAAATAATATTCTGTTCATTAAAGCCACCCCCTTATGGTACTTCTGTTACAGTAGCACTAACAAATTAAGACAGATGACAATGTTTCCTTGCATTTATACAAAATATACACTAAAATCCTCATGAACAGGAAAAGACTTCTCAGAACTTTCAAAAGGGGAAACACAACTACATGCTCATAGAAGGTAAGTAAATAGTATCTATTAAGGTTTTTAAATGTCCAGTCTTTATTCCATCTTACACCAACTAGTGACAATGTTTCAGAATTGAAGGCCAGCCTCACAACCAGAAATCTATTTTCTTGCCATTTATACTGAAGATGCAAGGATCTGGTGAATTTTCATTGTCTCTTGGTTTTCCAGTATCTTCATTCCCAGTTCAACTTATGAACTAACATACAGCATAGACATCAAGTTGATTCCCACTCATAGTGACCCTATAGGACAGGGCAGAACTGCCCCACAGAGCTTCCAAGGAGTGCCTGGTAACCTTTCAGTTAGTAGTGGTAGCACTTAATCAGCACTTAACCACCACCAGGTTTCCAAGAAGGAAGGGAGAAATCTGGCTCTTCTGCTCCGGCCTTGTCCCCTCTGAAAACTGTCACTGACATCATCCTCACTCCCAGTCGCCATCTGTCCAGCTGGGCACCCCCGTCCTGCTGGGACACTACCAGAGCAGCCATTACTGTACCCTGTATGTTGAAACAGCCATCCAAAATAGATTTATGACCTTGGACAAGTATTTAGCCTCTCTGGGCCTTAATATACTTACGTATAAAATGGAGAAAAAGGGCTACTGGGTCAGCTTAGGAGTTGATGCATAAAAAGCACTTAGTGCCTGGCATATACATACATACCTGGTGGTCACAAATCTGGCCGCTAACCAAAGGGACAGCAGTTCAAATCTGCAAGCTGTTCCTTGGAAACGCTACAAGGTGGTTCTACTGTGTCCTGTGGGGCTGCTGTGAGTCGGAATTGACTTCCTGGAAATACGTTTGGTCTTTTTTTTTAACCAATGTGTGTGCTAGTATTATGACAAGGTTTATCTTCATGCTGCTCCTTTTGGACTTATTAGAACCTTCAAAATAGGGATCAGGGGTTGTGAGGTGAACGCAGGACTGGACAGTGTTTCATCCCGTTTTACACAGGGTCAGTGGGAGTCAGAACTGACTTCATGGCACTGAGCAGCAATGACAGCACAGGCCTTCTGGAGGAGCCTGGTGGCTTGATCGCTAAGCTCTCTGCCATTGACCAAAAGGGTGGCAGTTTGAATGTACCCAGCGGCTCTGAAGGAGAAAGGCCTACGTTTTAATCTGCGTCTGTCCAGATTGCAGCCTTGGGAATTCTCGGGGGCAGCTGGACTCTCACATGGGGTCCCTATGAGTCAGAATCTGCTAGATGGCTAACAACATAGATTTTGACTCTAAGAATGAGAAAAATTTTAGTTTGGGACAGGAAAAAAAGAATTCAGACAGGATTTGCTCTCATAATTATTCCACAAACCTAGGTATCTAAAAACAAACAAAAAAAAAAAACACATCTGTCGCTGCCAAGGAGACACTAATGGCACAGTTGTTAGTGCTACGGCTGCTTACCAGAAGGCTTGCAGTTCAAATCCACCAGGTGCCCCTTTCTACTCTGTCCTATAGAGTCACTGGGATTCAGAATTGACTGAGCGACAACAGGTGATGTCTTCATGTTCATGCTTTTCAGATATTTATTATTCCTAAAACTGTTGAAATAAGTTTGTCACATAACAAACAGGGCCTTTACCAGTACATAAAAAGGAGACACTTTGCTCATTAAAATGAAATTCAATGTAAGTCCATGTTAAATACAGCCTGGAAGTGTTAGTATTTCACAGTGGAAGGTAACCACTCATCAGATCCTTAAGGTCGACCAAGCAGAAACCTATGCAGAAAGGATGAAAGTGATGAGCTGGAAGACAATGTTAGCAAACTCAGCTCTATCTATTTGCTGGAAGAGCCCTGACTTCCATCCACGGATGGCCCTTCACAGAGGAGTAAATGTCAGTACAGCCTATGTATGAAGGGTGAAACCCACCCGGGGGCATCTTGAAAGACAGGTGACCTGCTTCTAAAAAGTCAGCCCTGAAACCTCTATGGAGCAGTTCTCTGCACCCACAGGATTGCCACAGTCAGGACTGACTCAAGGCAGCTAACAATAGTAACAACATCCTAAGACTGAAACAACTAAAGTATCAGCCTAAAAATAAATTCAAGCATGAACAATGAAAGAGGAAACCTAATAACAATTTTTTCCACATGCTCGAGATCATACTGATCACAAGAAACCCCAACATACCCAAACCAGAAAACGAAATCCAGTGCTGTCCTGTCTATTCTGAATCATAGTGACCCTAGAGGACAGAGCAGAACAGCTCCATACGGTTTCCAAGGAGCGCTTGGTGGTTTTGAACCGCTGATCTTTTGGTTGGCAGCCAAACTCTTAACGACTATACTGCTCCAGCACAGGTATACGGAAGAAGAAAAAATGCCTTCACAACTACTTGTAATGACTTCAAACAAGAACTTCATTTTTGCTTTCTCCAGTGAGCCAAAAATGAAAAACAAAGCATTCGTTTCAGAAAAAGGCTGTTAAAAAGACAAAGCACAACAATACACAAATACACACACCTCTCTTAACAATAATGTACGTGTGCACTTGGCTTGGCTGACTCTATAAATAATGCAGTGTTGTTGTTGTTGTTTTAAATCGTGAATGAAAAAATGGAAACTACAATCCCAACCTGACGAGGACTGCATATTTCATAGATTAAAATTTCCAAGCACATACCTCTTAGTTCCCCATCTTTTAACTGGGCACAGGTAGTTGCCTAGGCAACCTCCTGACTGAACGAGGAGGCTCAGCAAATCATCACATCCAGGCCTGCCGACATGACGCACTGCCTTTACCCCAGTCTGTCCTGCCGTGTTCTCAGAACCAGATATTTTTGCAACTTGGGTGACATCAAAAAAAAAAAAAAAAAAGAGTAATTATATATTTGAATATAGGTCCCTAATAGGAATAAAAGTTAAAGAGGCCAAGTCCCTAGCTGCATCCAATTTAGAAGGAAAATGCATATTCTCAAGTATGTCCCATATTATCCTAGTTGCATCAGATGTAGAAGGGAAATGCATATTCTCAAACATGTCCTATATTTTCAAGTCACTGTAGAGTGTTGTGCTTATGGCAGTATGTTGATATGACAGTGGTTAAATGTGGTAATAAAAGATCACAGAGAGGACTCTGGGAAAGTAAAGCCACAGACACACCACAAGAGAATGCAGCCATGGGGTGTGGCCCCCCAAATTCTGCAGATCCCACTTCCTTTTCATCAGACTTTCTTCCTGTAACAAGCCCCCCCACCAAGAGTGTCTGAGTGCACCTGAAAAAAAAAATCCACTGCCATCAAGTCAGTTCTGGCTCCTAGTGACCCTACAGGACAGAGCTGAACTGCTCCATAAGGTTTCCAAGGAGCACCTGGCAGATTCAAACTGCTGACCTCTTGGTTAGCAGCTACAGCTAACCACTGCACTAAGAGGGGTCTTTGCCTTGCACCACAGAATTGTAGGGCAATGGTGGTGGGTGCTCATAACTACCCTGCCCAAGGCATTTCCTTCAACAAACTCTCAGCTAAACCAGGTCCTGAGGGCCAAGCCACCAATCTCGCGCCCACTCTGTGGGCACTGAACGCACAGCATGTCCCCCGTGGAGCACCTGCCATAGCCAGACTGCCCCTCACCCTCTGGACCCGCACTACATCTGTCTTCTTCCAGTTGGCTTCCATACACCCTCCAACCAAAACCAAAACAAACCCACTGCCATCAAGTCAATTCTGACTTATAGTGACTTCACAGGACAGAGCAGAACCGTCCCACAGAGTTTCCAAGGAGCACCTGGCAGATTTGAACCGTTGACTTTTTGGTTAGCTGCCGTAGCCGTTAATCACTATGCTACCAGTATTTCCCAGTCTTGGACACCTAGGCCACAGGTCAGTTCCTGTCTAAGGACTCACCTCCATGTGTGGTCAGTCCCTGTGCTTGTGTGTCGGAACTGTGACTGTTCTGCCCTGGGTCACTCTCACTAGACTGGAAGCTTCCAGAAGACAGTACTAGCCTTTTATTCCTGTGCCGTCTTACCCCCTCAGGGAACAGGAAATAAATGCTGGCTGAATGAGTGAGTGCTTACAGCCTAGGGCAGGAGTCAACCTTCTGAGCAAAGGTGTTAGTCCATTGTCTCATGTCATCCACTTCTGTTGCATGGCCACCATGTTGGCTCCAACTCATAATGACACAATGAACAATGGCACAAAACACGGCCCAGTCCTGTGCCGTCCTCATGACTGCTGCTATGCTTGGGCCCACTGTCACAGACACTGTGCCAAGCCATCTCATGGAGGGTCTTGCTCTTTTTCACTGACTTTCTACTTTACCAAGCACAATGCCCTTCCACGGACTGGTCCCTCCTGATAACATGTCCAAAGCATGGGAGTCAAAGTCTCGTCATCCTCACTTCTAAGAAGCATTCTGGCTACACTTTTTCGAGAACAGATTTGTTCATTCTTCCGGCAGTCCCTGGTATATTCAGTACCCTTCTCCAACACCATAATGCAAAGCCATCAGTCTTCCTTACTGTCCAGCTTTCACAGACCTATGAGGCAAATGAAAACACCATGGTTTGGGTCAGGCACGCTTGAGTCCTCAAAGTGGCAACTGTTTTACACTTTAAAGAGGTCGTTTGCAGCTGATTTGCCCAGTGCAACGCATCCTTTAATTTCTTGACTGTTGCATTGCTTTTTGTTGTTACTGTTGTTAGGTGCTGTTGAGTCGGTTCTGACTCATAGCGACCCTATGCACAACAGAACGAAACACTGCCTGGTCTTCCGCCATGCCCACAATTGTTTTTATGCTTAAGCTCATTGTTGCAGTCACTGTGTCAATCCATCTCATGGATGATCTTTCTCTCTTTTGCTGATTCTCCACTCTCATAATGTCCTTCTCCAGGGACTGGTCGTTCCTGACAACATGTCCAAGTTATGTAAGATGTAGGTTGCCATCTTTGCTTCCAAGGAGCACTTTGGTTGTACTTCTTCCAGAATAGATCTGTTTGTTCTTTTGGTGGTCCATGGTACATTCAACATTCTTCTCCAATACCACAGTTCAAAGGCATCAATTCTTCTTCTGTCTTCCTTCTGTCCAGCTTTGGCATGCATATGATGTGACTGAAAGTACCACGTCTTGGGTAAGGTGCACTTTAGTCTTCAAGGTGACATCTTTACTTTTAGATACTTTACAGAGGTCCTCTGCAGCAGATTTTCCCAATGCAATGCATCTTTTGACTTCTTGACTGCTGCTTCCACGGGCACTGATTGTGGAATCAAGTAAAATGAAATCCTTGACAACCTCAATCCTTTCTCCATTTGTGACAATGCTTCTTACTGGTCTAGTTGTGAGGGTTTTTGTTTTTTTTGATATTGAACTGCAATCCATACTGAGGGCTGTGGTCTTTGATCTTCATCAGTAAGTGTTTCAAGTCCTCTTTACTTCCAGCAAGTATGGTGGTGCCATTCCAGCAAGTAAGGTGGTGCCACCCCTTTCAGATGCCCAGAATTTTGGACCGAGTCAACATCAGCTGAGACAACCTGATAACAGACTGCTGTTGCTGCACCACAGTGTTAAAGAGGACATCCCAGCGCAAAACAACATACTGAAAGAGGTCAGATCGTTGAGTGTCAGCTCAGGCTCACAAACAGTTCCTGAGACGCTGGCATCCAAGACAGCCTCTGGGCTGAGGTGGACCTGCAATAATGGCATGGCAGCCCAAGCACAGGCTCCTGAAGGTCTCTGGGCAAAGCAGGCACGGAGGAAGGACTCAGCAGGTCTCATACTCACTGAAAGACACAAACAGGCTGCAGGAGGTGCTGCCAGTCTGAGGGAAGAAGCAACGTCTAGGGATGTAAAATGTGCTGACATTTAAAAACCTGGGGAAATATATAGGGCTTCTGAGAGGAGAAGCAAAGGTGACCAGGGGGAAATAAAATATGGGGGACAATTTTAAAGCACCCTTGCAGATCTGCACAGAAACCCCACTATGTAGTTTATTCATGAAAATACCACATTAAGTAAGTTTCTGAGACGTAAGGTCAAGTCCTGAGAGTGAAGCAAGAAAATCCATGAAAAACTCTCCTATGGTTATTGTTTGTCGGGTTTCGGGTCGGAGTGAGGGTAAGAGGTTTTTTTAAATACCTTAAAAACCTAGGAAGGAAAGAAGGGAATGAGAGAGGGAGACAGGGGAAGGAAGGAGGGGGAAAGAAGGGGTCAGTTCTCCAGCCCCAGTGTCCCTGAGCCTTCATACTGCTCAGAGGACTGGACAGCGTGCAGGACCACGCAGAGTGTGCCCCAGAGCTTTGTTTTCCATCTGAGTTCTCTTCTCATTTAAGAAAAATGCTCCTTCAGCATCTTTTGCAAATCTGCAGGCAGAGGGGTCGACCAGGCAGCAGGCGCCTGTCCACTGCTGGGGGTTTTGCACATGACACCAAGGAGCCATGGAATAAACTGGTGTCAATGTAACCTCTGTCTGTGTAGAAGCCATAGGATTCTCCTAAAGGAGCTCTGTAAAGAGCAAGGCACAAGAGCCCTTAGTTGTTGATCCCCACAGAATCTTCTCACTTAGTTTCTCATAGGATAGTAATTGTTGTTCGTCCTGGTATATTTTATGCAACACAGACACCTTTTTGTTATGGAGGAAAAAGTCAATTCCAACTCTTGGTAACACCGTGTGTTACAAACAAAACTGCTCCATAGAGCCTTCCTGGCTGTGCTTCTTTTTGGAAACAGATCGCCAGGCCTTTCTTCCACAGGGCCACTGGGTGGGTTTCAGCCATCCACCTTTCAACTAGCCAGACTCAACCCCACTGCTGAGGAGTCCATTCCAACACATAGCAACCCTACAGGTGAGAGAAAAACCGCCCCCTAGGGTTTCCAAGGACCACCAGGGAGATTTGAAATGCTGATTTTTTGGTTAGCATATATAGCACTTAACCACTTTGCCACCAGGGTTCTCAATAGTGGCCAGAAAACCATTTGTGCCCCCAGGGACCTCTGATTACCTTCATGACCTCAGAGGTTGGCCTAAACTGAAGTTGCGGGAGGCATGCCTGCCAGGAACGAGGTGTAGAAATACACTCTGATCCCTGAGCAGGGCAGAGAGGGGCACCTGCAGCTCCCCAGAGGCAGGTAAGGGCAGTCAAGGCAACCATGTGGGTGAAAACCCATTACCCATGAGCAGAGGGGCTCAGGGTTGGGCATCCAAAGCTCTGCAGGGTTTGCTTTACTGGCTGAGACCAAAAGACCAGCCTCTATCCAAAAGCTTCTCATATTTAACTGGCCTCTCGCCTAGCTGAGAAGAACTGAGTCTTTTTATATTTCATTTTCATAATGCTCAGCTCTTCTCATTCGGGCACATGCAGACTCAGAAACCACAATGAGTAATACCCAAACGAAATAACAGCACACTGAACTGAGATACAAAACGTAGGCAAGAATAGCCTATATTCCACAAGTCTATGAAAACTTCAAATGGGCCTTCTTACAGAGCATGTGGGAATCCCCCATGTGAATTCAAGACTCTTTTGATTGCCTGAGAGCAGAATTGAAGGGTCGGGGAAGGATTTCCCCTGTGGTTGATTAAAAACATGCCTCTGTTTTGAGTTATCATATGCAAAATGACTGCAAAGTGAGAAAAAGACTTCTCCAAATTGGTTTTCTGAACTTTTTCTCCCAGTACTGGATTCTAAGAGGGAACAAGAAGTTCTAGTTTTCTGAAAATGCAATTCGACAAGCCACCATAATGAAACCAAATGTTTGCAAATGTGGATTTGCCAAAGTGGTCATTTTGGGCATTGCAGAGTTGATCACGAGGTTTTTCTGGGACAGGAAGTTCCTCAGAGTGCACATGGAACATTGATGAAAAGACCAAAGAGTTATTTGGGTGCATCTTTTCAAGAACAGTTCCATTATAGACTAAATCAATTATGTATTCTTCTCTTTTTCATTATTCTTGCTTAGAAATGAACTTGACATGAACATGTACATCAAGTCACTTGAGTTGAGTGTAAAAGAGTCATTTCAGACCAAAAAAAAAAAAAAAAATTTCAAATTCATTCAGATTTTTACCTGAGAAACAAGACAAGATGAATGACCAATGTGTAATCTGAACTGTAAGCGAGGACTAAGCTACCTTACAGGTAGGAGAGATGTGTGCAAGGTTAAACCATCCACCATGATGTCAGAAAAGATGTCAGAGGGAATTAAAAACAAAAACCCAAACTCTCCTAGATCTTTAAGATTATTTTACATGCAGAAAGATTTCTACCAAAGTCATTAGAATAAGGGTATTTTGATGTTTACTGGATGAAATGCTGTGATGTTAAAACTTTATCTCCACTAGTAGGAAGAAGGAAACCCTGGTGGCATTGTGGTTAAGCACTGCATCTGCTAACCAAAAAGCTGGCACTTCAGATCCACCAGATGCTCCTTGGAAACTATGGGGCCGTTCTACTCTGTCCTATAGAGTGGCTGTGAGTCAGAACAGACTCAGCAGCAGTGGGTTTGGTTTGGTTCTCAGTAGGAAGAAGAGAAGAACAAGCTGTGCAACCACAAGGGCAGAAGTTACGGGTAAGATAGGGTTCACAGAGCACAAAGTTTTTTTTTTTAATTGTACTTTACATGAAAGTACTCATTAAACATTTAGTACGCATCTGTGCATATTGTTTTATGACACTGGTTAACAACCCTGCAACACATCAACAACACCCGACCTTCTCAACCTTGGCTTCCTGATTGCCAGCCTTCCTGCCCCTCTTGCCCTTTGGTCCTTGCCCCTGGACTAAAGCACTCCTTTAGTCTTGCTTTGTTTTACAGGCCTGTCTAGTTCCTGGCTGAAGGGTAAACCTTAGGTGTGGCTTCATTACTGAGCTGAAAGAGTGTTGAGGGTTATGCTCTCAGGGTTTCTCTAGTCTCTGTTGGGCCAGCAAGTCTGGTCTTTCTTTCTGAGTTAGAAGTTTGTTCCACACTTTTCTTCAGCTGTCTGAGATCCTCTGTTTTGATCCTTGTCGGAGCAGTCAGCGTTGGCAGCGGTGTCCCCATCCGGTGGAGGCCATGGTGGATGTGGTCCATTAGTCCTTTGGACTCATTTTTTCCTTCTGCCTTTCTTTTTCTTCATTCTCCCTGGCTCCTGAAAGGGCGAGAACTATAGAGTATCCTAGATGGTTGCTCATAGGCTTTTAAGTTCCTAGGCAATACTCATCGAAATAAAATAGGGAACATTTTCTTTATAAACTATGTTATGCCAATCAAGCTCCATGTTCCCCGAGACTGTGGTCTCTACAGCCCTCAGTCCAGTAATTTGGTCCTTCAGGGAGTCTGGACGTGTCTACAGAGTTTCCATGACCTTGCTTTGTGCAGGGTATGCGGGCTTCCCCAGTATTTAATGTGTGCTGTCTTGCCCTTCACCAAAGCTACCACTTACCTATCGTCTATTTGGTGGTTTTTGGTCCCCACCTCTCGCTTGTAACCATCAAAGATTGTTTCTATTTATGTGTATACCCTTTTGTGAGTTTTTACCATAGTGGTCTCATACAGTATTGGTCCTTTCGTGGTTGACTGTTTTCACTTATTATAATGCCCTCCAGTTTCCTCTGTGTTACAGATGCTTCACAGATTCATCGCTGTTCTTTATGGTTATGTAATACTCTACTGTGGGTATGTGCAAGCATGAAGATTTTAAAACAAAACTAGTTGACAAAGCTCATGGGGTCAGAAGAAAGACTCAATCTAGCAACTAACTACTTCACTTTCATTTTAGGTTTAGGCCTGTTACATTTATCCTTAAGGCTTTCAGTACAAAATTTATTTATTTGGGACACAAAAAGGGAAAAAGAGGCATGGCTTAAAATACAACTTACACAGAGATGTTGCTATTAGTTCTTCTTAATCCAGCCCCCAACTTAGGACAACCTCTGTGCACAGTGGTATGAAGTACTGCCCATGCCTGTGCCACCCCAATAGCCAGCTGCAGTTCAAACCTCTATGTTTCACTGGCTGATTTTTAGAAGATGACTGCGAGGCCTTTCTTCCTACTCTTAGCCTGGAGGCTCTGCTAGGCATCAACTGTTGTTGTTGTTATGGGTTGGTAAGTCATCTCTGATTCATCCTGACCCCATGTCCAACAGAAAAAAATACCGTCCAGACCCGCATCATCCTCATAGTAGATGCTATGTCTGAGCCCGCCATTGTGGTCATTGTGTCAATCCATCTTACTGAAGGTCTTCTTCTTTTTTTTTTTTTTCGTATCTACAGCAACACACAACTCACTACTGATAGACAGATGGGGAGTGCATATGAGGTGTGCCCGGGCCAGGAACTGAATCCAGGAGTCCCACATAAAAAACCCACAGCCAGTGAATTGACCCCAACCCATAGCAACCCTATAGGTCAGAGTAGAACTGCCCCAAAGGGTTTCCAAGGTGTGCCTGGTGGATTTGAACTGCCCACCTCTTGGTTAGCAGCTGCAGTAGTAAATCACTATGCCACCAGGATTTCCCATACAGTAGGTCAGAATTCTACCACTGAGTCACCAATGACCTCATTACCGATAAAGAAGACGACTAAAAACATTCTAACATTGAATGTATGCTGTGCTTAGTGCCTTGGTTCCAAAAGGCAGAGTATGGAAAGGGGTGGGAACTTCAGAGGGGAAACTGGCAAATGCTCCTCGGGCCAGGTGATCAAGGTCAACACCATCAGTGATGAATCATGTTGATGGCACATACTCTTGATACTATGTGATAAGAATGTCACATCATCTCTGTGATCTTCCTCCCCAAGATTCATAAGTCTAGTCCAGCAATGAGAAAAATAGCAGAAAAATCCAAGCAACCTATAGTATACCTGACCAGCACCCCTCAAAACTGACAGGGCTGTCCAAAACAAGAAAAGTCCGAGACACCCCAACAGGCCAAAGAGTCTAAGGACACATGAGGATCAAAGGTCGTGTGACATCCTAGGTGGGATCCTGAACCAGAAAAGGGGTGCTGGGGGGAAAATCTAAGGAAATATGAATAACTGTGAGATTTAGTTAATACTACCAATGTATGTTCCTACACTATGACTAACATAACTAATGGTGACCTAAGAGTTTGTGACAGAGAAGCTGGCCAAGGGGCATAAAGGAGCTCAGGCAATCTGCAACTTTTTAGCAAATCTAAAACTATTTGAAAACAGTTTATTTAAATAACAATAGAAACTGAACCCACAGCACAGATGTGCCAGGTATGGACGGGCGTACGTACGGGCGTGCTGGTTACACCGACAGTGAGCTGCTCACGCTGGGATCTGACTGTTCTGCTGACTGGGCTGTGTGTGGACCAGCTCAGGCCTCGGCCAATGTGGGCGCTTGTCTAAATTGCCTGAGACCACAGATGGTGTGGCAGTGACGAGGACAAATGTCTCTGAAGTGCCTAAACTCTCAGTGGAAGTGAAAAGTAGGCAATTTTATGCAAGAAAAAACACAAAGGAGCAACAAGCTGGCTTGGAGCCATGCTGCTCCCTGAAAGCACTTTATAAACCAGCCTTCATACGTCACTTAGCAAATAACCAGAGCCAGAACCTCAGCAGGTGTGGACAGGAGTTCTACAGGCTTCTCTCGCATACCCAAGGGGCTCTGTCATCCTTCCTACTCACCATAAGAAAATGGTCAATTAAAGAAGCAGGGGTACAGAATTCCTGTAAGAATTTGTAGGGGAAAGCAGTCCACTTAAAGGGGGGAAAAAAAAAAAAACTTCTTCCATCAAACCACAACCTATTATCTCTTTTTGAGAATCAGTCCAGTCAGGGCACACGTGGTACCAGGCAAGCCGTGTTTTGTAAGAAACAGGCAAAGCCTTTGAAGTGCTGCTCAGGAGAGAAAAACATTTTGTCTCAACAGGATAAGCATCTGGCATTGTTCTCCTGGCTGCAGCGGATTTCTTTAATTGCCTCGAATTTTAATTCAAAAAGAAATCTGGTTTATCTGCTCTAACCAAAAAGTTCTGGAATTTAGGAAATTGATGAATATGCAAGCACTCATTAGGCCAGAAACAAAAAAACTAAACAAACACCATCTCAGTGAAAATCCTGACAGTTTCAGAGGAGACTTGACGAAATCAGTTTTGAAATTCAGCTGGAAGAAAATTGATGCAGAAACAGATTAGAAAATTCTGAAAAAGAGTGGCGATGATGATGATGATGATGAAGGGTGTCTTGTTCTGCCAGACACAGAAACTTTCTACAAAGATCTAAGAACTACCACAGTGGGGCCACTAGGACTTGGATCCAGTCTGTTCCAGTTCAAACTCCTGCTGAGAATTTGCATTTCCACTCCAGAGATACTGGATTAGAATCGACAGTTTAACAGATCTGCAGGTGATTCTTAAAACCAAAAACCCAAACCCACTGCCAATGAGCAGGTTCCAACACACAGTGACTCTACAGACCGAGTAGAACTGCCCCACCAAGGAGTGCCTAGCAGATTTGACCTGCTGACCTTCTGGTTAGCAGCCATCGCACTTAAGCACTATGCCACTGGGGTTTCTCATGTGTAATAAATTTGGAGAATCACTGCTCTACTGGTGGTTCTCAGAGCTGGTCCCTAAACAGAAGCATTAGCATCATCTGGGAACTTGTCAGAAATACATATTCTCAGAAGGGTTCAAATTCGAACAACCCCCCCCCACCTTCCAGAAACAGCTCACAGGCTGGCAGACATAGAACAGACAGATAAACCAAAACCAAACCCGCTGTTGTTGGGTTGATTCTTATTCATCATGACCCTACAGACAGGTTAGAACTGCCCCACAGAGTTTCCAAGGAGCACCTGGAGGATTCGAACTGCTAGCCCTTTGGTTTGCAGACATAGTACTTAACCACAACGCCACCAGGGTTTCCAATAAAATAAGTACTAAAAATGGATTCATTTACTCAAACAGTTATTGAGTGGCTGCTAGGTGTGGAAACTGTAAATTTTCATCTGGTGGTGAGACCAAGAAAATCAGACCAAAAGGAAAAAGTACTTAAAAATTTGCGATTAGATGGAGAAAAAATTGTGTTTGGTATTTTCCTCCTGTGTTGTTAGCTGCTGTTGGGTCGATTTTGACTCATGGTGACACCACATGTGCAGAAGAGAATTGTCCCATAGGATTTTCGAGGCTGTGACCTTTGCAAAGTAGAACACCAGGCCTTCCTTCTGATGCCCCTGTACATGGGTACAAATTACCCATCTTTCGGTTAGTAGTCTAGTAGTATTTAACCATTTATAACTCCCAGGCATTCCTTTATATCTTATACCTCAGTAAATCTCAGAGAAGTAATTAACAGAAAAATAACTTTATATAAATAATAAAATACAGCTTGATATTTATATCCTCTACGCATCTGTTAGTTTGTGTACTGTGGGGGCTGGTACGCTGCTGTGATGCTGGAAATGAGGCCACTGGCATTCAAACAGCAATGACAGACAGTTTCAGCTGAGCTTCTGGACTTAGACAGATCAGGAGGAAGGACCTGGAAGTCTACTTCTGAAAAAATTGGTGAGTGAGAACTCTACGAATATCAGCAGAATACTGTTTCAGATATAGTGCTGGAATGCCGAAGCTTGGAATGCACTCAAAAAATGACTAGAGAAGAGCCACCTGCTTAAAGGACAGTCAACCTTACTGACGTGGATGGAGACAACTTTTGGGGACCTTCATTTGCTGATGTTGTGTGACTCAAAATAAGAAGAAACAGCTGCAAACATCCATGAATAACAGGAACATGGAATGCATAAAGTATGAATCAAAGAAAGTTGGAAGTTGTTAAAAAGTGAAATGGAACATCAATGGTTTTGTGTTAGGCATTAGTGAGCTGAAACGGACTGGTATTGGCCACTGTGAACCAGACAATGACATAGTCTGCTATGCTGAGAACAACAAACTGAAGAGGAATCAACAGCATCATGTTTGTCATCAAAAAAAACGTTTCAAGACCCATCCTGAAGTCCAGTGCTGTCAGTGATAGGATAATATCCATGTGCCTATAAGACCAGTTAATACAACTATTATTCCAATTTACCTACCAATCACTAAGGCCAAAGATGAAAAAATTGAAGAGTTTTACAGACTCCTACAGTTTAAAGTTGATCAAACATGCAGTCAGGATGCACTGATGATCACTGGCAACTGGAATGCAAAAGTTGGAAACAAAGAAGGATTGGTAATTGGAAAATACAGCCCTGGTGATAGGAACGATGCTGGAGATCGCACTGGATAACTTAGCAAAAATAATGACTTCTTCACTGCAAATACCTTTTTCCAACAACATAAATCATGACTATATACACAAACTGTGCCAGATGGAATACCCAAGAATAAAATCAGCTACATCTGTGAAAAGAAAGGATGAAAAAGCTCAATTTTATCATTCAGGAAAAGGCCAGGGATTGACTGTGGAGCAGACCATCAATTGTCTTATGCAAGTTGAAGTTGACACTGAAGAAAAATTTAAAAAGCCCCAAAGTGTCAAAGCATACTCTTGATTACATTCAATCTGAGTTCAGAGAACACCTCAAGCACAGATTTGACGCATTAAACACTGATGTCTGAAGACCAGATAAGCTGTGGAAGGACATCATACATGAAGAAAGCAAGAGATCATTGAAAAGACATGAAAGAAAGAAAAGACGAAAATGGATACCGGAAGAGACTGAAACTTGCTCTTGAATGATGAGTACCTAAAGCAGATTTCGAAGGGCAGCTCGAGAAGACGGTGTGAAACATTAAAAGGAAACGTGCAAAGAGCTGGAGACAGAAAATCAAAAACATGTTCGCTATTTCGCAAGCTGAAAGAAAGGAAGAAAAAAATTCAAGTTGTAAGTTGCAATACTTAAGGATTATATGGGGAAAATACTAAACAATGCAAGAAGCGTCAAAAGAAGGTGAAAGGAATACATAGAGTCATTGCATCAAAAAAAGAATTGACCAACATTCAAACATTTTAGGAGGTAGTATATGATCAAGGACCAATGGTGTCAGAGGAAAGAGGTCCAAAGTGCCCTGAGAGCACTGATGAAAAACAAGGTTCCAGTAACTGAGACATTTTAACAAACAGATGCAGCACTGGAAGTACCCACTTGTCTATGCCAACAAATTTGGAAGACAGCTACCTGGCCAACTGCCCACTCCAAAGAAAGACGATTCAGCAGAATGAAGTAATTATCGAATAATATTACTAATATCACACAAAAGTAAAATTTTGCTAATGAGCATGCAAATGTGGCTGCCGAAGTACATCAACAGCAAACTGCCAGGAAGATGCAGGAGAGGATGCGGTAAAAGGGGTACCATCGCAAACGTTCGATGGATCTCAGCTGAGGGCAGACAATAGCAGGAAGATGTTTCCTGTGTTGTATTGACTCTACAAAGGCACTGAACTGTGTAGGTCATAACAAATTGTGAATAACACTGGGAAGAATGGAAAATCCAGAAAACTAAATTGTACCCATGAGGAACCTGTACATAGATCAAGAGGCAGTCATTCAAACAGAACAAGGGGATGCTGTATGGTTTAAAGTCTGGAAAGGTGTGTGTCAGGGCTGTATCCTTTCACTACACTCATTGAGTCTGTATGCTGAGCAAATCAGGAGGTGCGTTACATGAACGAGAAACACAGTATCACAACTGGAAGAAGACTCATTAACAACCTGTGTTACGCAGAAGACCCAGCCTTGCTTGCTGAAAGTGAAGAGGACTTGAAATACTCATTGAACAAGATCAAAGACAATAACCTCCAGTATGGATTACACCCCAACGTAAAGAAAACAAAAGTCCTCACAACTGGACCAATAAGCAACATTATGATAAATGCAGAAAAAAATGAAGTTGTCAAGGATTTCATTTTACTTGGATCCACAATCAACGACCACAGAAGCATCCGTCAAGCAATCAAACAGTGCATTGTATCAGGCACATCCGCTGCAAAAGATTTCTTTAATGTGCTAAAAACCAAGGATGTCACTTTGAGGACTAAGGTGCACCTGTCCCAAGCCATGGTATTTTCAACACAGTTATGTGCATGTGGATAAGAAAGACTGAGGAAGAATCGATGCCTTTGAATTACGGTGTTAGTGGAGAACACTGAATGTACCATGGACTGCCAGAAGACCCAACAAGTCTGCCTGGGAACAAGTACTCTCAGAATGCCCGTTAGAAATGAGGACGGCAAGATTTCATCTCACATAGTTTGGACGATTTATCCGGAAGGACTAGTCCCTGGAGAAAGACATCATGCTTGGTAGAGAAAAGGATCAGCAAAAAAGAGGAAGGCCCTCAACGAGGCCGAGGGACACAGTGGCCACCATGATAGGCTTAAGCATCACAGTGCTCGTAAAGGCAGTGTCTTGATCTGTTGTAGACAGGGTAGCGACAAGTTGGAATCGACTCACAGCACCTAACAGCTACAAATATTGACGTAATATTTTGTAAAGGGAAAGATGGAAGTTCAAGAATAATTATTGTGAAGCTATGTTTCGAATGTGGCCACGGTTAAATAATGAAATGACTATGTAGCCAAGTAACAGATGGTTATGCAATCATTAAATTGTTGATGGAGAAATATATTTATTAATATGAAATGGTGCCAACCAACATTTAGTAACAAAAAAAAGTAAGTTATAACAGTTACGTTCAAGTCCAAAACCAAAACCTAATCTACTGTCACTGAGTCAATTCCACCTCATAGGGACCCCCTAGGACAGAGCAGATCTGTCCCATAGGGTTTCCAAGGCTGTAATCTTTATAGAAGCAGAGTGCCACATCTTTGTCCTCTGGAGCAACTGGTGAGTTTGTGCCGCTGACCTTTTGGTTAGCAGCCAAGCACTTTAACCTCTGCAACACCACTGTTCCCTACACAAAAGTAAGAAGACCTAAATATAGATATTCAAGATGACATAGGCAGGGAACTCCTATGCCATGAATATGTTAACTCTTCTCAAATTAATCCGAAAATTGAAGGGATAAACTCAATCATGGGACATAATTCTACAATGTACAGGGAAGAAGAGCAAAGGGGCAGGAGACATAATTCTATAACACGTATGGAATGGCAAATGGCCAAGAGTAGGCACAACCTGGAATAAGAACAGGAGGAGGAGACTTTCACTTACAAGACAGAAAGACATAATGAAAAATGTGGACTACCTGGTGCAAAGAAAAGAGGTGAGTCCAACAAAATTAAGAAATCAAAAGCAGCCTGCAGAGATAGGAACCTGGACACAGCAATGGTGCTGCACTTCTACGGAGAAAGGGTAAGCTGTCCAGTAGCTGGAGGGAAGCCAGCTGGTCATCAGTGAGAAAAATAAAAGCAGATACCCCTCAGACAGTCCACACAGGTTCATGTTAGCTGAGGGGCAGTCTTAAATGTGAAAAGCCCAGCATTAGGATTTCTAGTAGAAAAGAGAGAAGGATGTTTTTAGTAGACCTCTGCCTGAAGAAGCATTTTTTTAATAATCCCAAGAAGCAGTGTCCAAAGGAAATGACTGGTAAATCTGACTGCATTAAAGGGAAACGCCTGTTCAATTTTAAAAAGTGACCAACCAAGCCCGAAACCAGGACGAAGTATTTGTAACAGATAAATACAAGGAAGAACTGTTACCCAGATTAGGTAAAGATTGCTACAAATCAACAGGGGAAAGAACCAACAGGAAAATAGTGAAGGATTGGAGTCCACACTTGACTGAAGAAACCCAAATAGCTAATAAACACACACAAATTCTTAATCTCACTAGCCATCGATAAGATTCTAATGAAAACCACAATGAAGTATGATTTCATACCCATCAGAGAGGCAACACTGAAGTCTGACAATAACCTGTGTTTGTGAGAATATGGAGCAAGGTGCAGCCACTTTACAGCGCAATTTCTCTGTAATGTTAAATCTGAAGTTGAATATATCTTAAGACCCAGCAGTTTAACTCTGGTTAGACACCCTACATGAACCCTGGAGCACACACTGAGAAGATATATAAAACTTGCACACAGCCACCTTTAATACAATAGTGAAAAACTGCAAAAAAGTCAATGTTTGTCAACGGAAAAGTATATTAAAAACTGGAGTACACTGATAAAATTGATTAGTATGCAAAAAATGATGAGTCAAGTTCCCTACTGGGCTGCTACACCCAATAACTGGTTGATATGAAGCTACAAAGGGCCGTTCCTTCATCCCAACTCTGGACAATTCTGTAGAGCTACCCTGCCTTCAGAAGCCCTGGTGGCATGGTGGTGAAGAGCTCTGGCTTCTAACCAAAAGGTTGGTAGTACAAATCCACCAGATGTTCCTTGGAAATCCTATGGAACAGTTCTGCCCTATCCTGTAAGGTTGATAGGAGATGTAACTGACTTTGACAGCAGTGGGTTGGGGTTTTTTTTCTTTTGTATCCCACCTACAGGAGTTCCTGGGTGGTATAAAGAATTGACACGCTCTGCTACTAACTGAAAGGTTGGTGCCTCACAAGAAAAGCCTGGTGATCTGCTTCTCGTAGGCCATAGTCATTGACAACCCTATCATGTAACTCTACACTGAAACACCTGTGGTCACTGTGAGATGGAATCAACACACAAGAAATAAGTTTATTCTCCTGTCAGTGCTCCCTCTGGGATCCTCGGAGGCCTTCGTTGTGGCCCAGTTGCAGGCCAATTTCTCCCTTGGTTCAATCCTGCTTTCCCCCTTTTACAGGTAAACCAAAACCCAACCCATTGCCACTGAGCGGATTCCAACTCATAGTGACTGTGCTAATCCTAAAATCTCTTTAAGACACTTCCTGTATGTTCATCTCTGGGTCTCAGTCTGCTTCCTGTGCAACTTGACTCACAACAGACGCAGTGTAAATCTTGTTTGCAAATGTATACCACACTAGTAAATCCATCATAAAACAATATTACCTATGTTTGGGAATACAGATGAATTTAGTAAAAGTGTAAAATATGCATGAAAATAATAAACACCAAATTCAGAATGGGGGTTACCTCTGAAAGGCAGAAAGGTAGACTTGTTTGTGGAAGAGTACACATAATGTTTTCACAACTACATAAAGCTTTGACCCTTACACTGGGTAATTTATACAGTGGCTGGGTTATAGGATTTCCTATGCTTTCTCTGCATATCTGAAATATTCCATCATTTTAAACAAGAGCTTCAATGAACAGCTTCCCCTAGGTGGCCAGTGTCTACTTTTTTGGGGCCACATGAATGGCATTCATATGGAACACAGAGTCTCATGCGTGATCCCACATTTTGAAACAAAAGAAAGTTTCTGGTGGAAGTAATGAAAGTGAGATCTTTCTTTCTAAATTGACAATTCTGAAAGTTATTACAAGTTCATAACTCCTTATGGTGGGCCCGGAAACCATGGTGGTGTAGTGGTCAAGTGCCACAGCTGCTAGCCAGAAGGTCAGCAGTTCAAATCCAGCAGGTGCTCCTTGAAAACTCTATGGGGCAGTTCCATTGCATCCTCTAGGGTTGCTAGGAGTCAGAATCGACTCAAAGGCACTGGGTTTGGTTTTCTGCTACGGTGTACTTGCCTCATAGAAAGGTCAGAGGTTCAAACCGTCTAGCCATTCCACAGGAGGAAGATGGGACAGCCGGTTTCTATAGATTCATGGCCTTGGAAACTATTGAGGGCTCTGTCATACAGGGTCCCTAAGAGTCAGAACTGACTCCATGCAACAAGTTATGGTGTCGTAGTAATGATCACTTTGTATAGTTAGCCACACTGAGAAAACAGAATTATGTATAATTTCTACAGTAATTCCATTCCTCCCTGTTCTGCTCCAGAAATTACCAGAATTGAAAGGAGTGACAGTGAAGTCACAGGGATACCTCTGACTATACCAAGTGTCACACACACTGGCACTACAATTTGAGTCAGGGCGGTGTGACACCAGGGGCCCTGCAGGCTCCGACAGTTAAGGGCCTGGCTGTGAACCCAGAGGTCAGTGGTTTGAAACTGCCAGTTTCCCTACAGGAGAAAGAGGTGACAGTTTGCTCCTGTACAGATTACAGCCTCCAAAAAGTCCCACGGGGCTGTTCTACTCTGTCCCATAGAGTCGCTACACGACCTGACAAAATTCAACTTCATGGCAGTGGGGTTTGGTTTGCTTTTTGGTATGTGAAGCTGGACTTGAACAGTGGTCAAATACCGCCAACCTCAGAGAACATGTCGAAAAGCAGGATTCAGAGGAAAAGGAAATGCCTAATTTATTCCTTCTAACTTCAGAACATTTTCCTATACAAAATATGTTAATGTATAATCACAGTTATGTAAAACATGATGTATTTATGATTTCTATATTTGTAATACAAATAAACACTAGCAGAAGGTAGGGAATACCTGGAAAATCAAAATCAAGGAACATTCACATGGAATATTTGTGTAACTGAGATGAAGCTGAATGTTTCCCTAAATTTTTTAGAATAATTCCACAACTGCCAGCATCACTCAGCATAGCTCTGATCTTGATTTCAAACTTCAAAAGCCCACTTACACTAAATTAGCTCTATGTCCCTAGGGTTTCTGTCCACAGAAACACTGCTTTTTTCCCTTGTCCCCAGCCTACCTATTGAGCTAGGCTATCACAGCAAATCACATAAAAGGATCTAAAAGCTGAAAATGGGGTGGAGTCAGGGGCACAGGGAGTGAGGAGTGAGGGGGGCGTGCAGGGAAGGGACAAGATGAAAAGAATTTTTAATTTTCTAATTTACTCATTTGAGGCAAACAGGTTTTCCACCAACCTATGGCACCGAGCACAAATAGCCCAACCAAATTTTAACTAAGACTAATTATTCAGGGTCACCAGAGAGGAACTAAACTTTAGGTTACATATTTGATATAAAAGACTTATAGACACAGTTGGAAAAAAATGGCAGAAAAGAAAATAAATCAAAATCTTCAAATACAGGCAGAAAATGGAATCCGCTGCCATCCATGCCAGTGCAGCTGCCACATCTCAGAGGCATCTGATTCACCATCTCTTCCTTTTCACCAGTTTCCAGGACTTCTTTTCCTTGACACTGTTCCAAACTCTCTTCCTTTCCCATTTTCCCAGTAGCCATTTCTCGGTTTTCAGCCATAACCTCTGGAATTCGACTTCAGCTCAGGAATAACAGCCACTCCCTCTTGTGGTACAAAATGAAACTGCCTGTTTACACAGGGATCCAAGCCCCAGAAGTCATTTCTAGGTTTTACAGCACTCAAGGAAAATCACGTACTGTGGTTATGTCCGTGTCAGGCACCGCGTACATTCTCCCTGAAACTCTCACAATGACCCTACATAGCAGGCAATTCACTGCTCCGTTTCACATCTGATGAAACAGCTTAAGAAACAAAACTCGTTGCCATCAAGCTAATTCTGAGGCATAGTGACCCTAGAGGGCAGAGTACAACTGTGCCACAGGGCTTCCAAAAAACGGCTCATAGATTTGGACTCCTGGTCTTTTTTTGGCAGCTGAGTTCTTAAACAGCCTAAATGAGGCATCTCAACTAGCAGAACTGAGAATCGAGTTCAGAAGAGTCATATTCCAAAATCATGTCACTTGTGACTACCACCTCATCAATGATGTGATCTGTTCATCCTGTGTTTTCGTTCCCAGGTTTCTAAGAATCCGTGAAATCAGGTACTGGCAACGTAGTTCTAAAAGATAAGCTTAACACCACAGGTATAGCTTAATTTCACTTCAATTGCTTTGATATAGTTTCAAAATGGCTGTTTGGGTATTAATTTCAGTTTATTATAATATACTCATGGTTGGTAACAAAAGAGCAAATGATGGACAACTTGTAAGAAAGGGGAGTTATTTTATAAATTATTTCTCCAATGTTCTCAAAAAGTCTTTATTTGAACATGATTTTATTTCTCACACATCTACTTGTTACCAAAAGTACTTTTCAAAAGAAGGACCAAGGAGAAATAATTTGAGTTTCTAAAGCACGAAGTGTCACTCTCAGCTGCTTTGCATGGTAACGTCAATGGCTAAATGTAGAGAATTTATACTTCATGTCAATGACAGATCATAAAACCTGAAAACCTGTTGATTTCCAAACACCTTTATTATGGATCTACATTATGAATTTATAGAATTCACAGAACCTCCCTCACAGGGTGGTCTGAAAAGCTGAATGAGGCAATACATACAGGATGGATGAGTCTTTTCTAAAATTTACCCTTGTTATCTTCTTTGTATCAAAATCTTAACTTAGCTAGGTCATTTTTTTTTAAACTCTGCCTTTATAAATGGTAAAAATATGAAGGCAAAAGATCAAGAGGAATAAAATAATTTTAAAAAGAAATATTAAATTCTTAAATGTGATAGGTTCTCTTAGACAAGAATTTTTCCATTGCCGTAAATTCCCAGAAGCATCTGACACTGGGACATACCCTAGCCCTCCATGCCATCCAACCACAGACCACCAGCATCACATCAGCTGTCCCTTTCCTCTCTAGTATTCTGTACACCTCCTTCCCAAATCTGGACAACAGGTCAAAGGGGCGTATTGTTCCATCCCAACCAAGCCTGTGCAAATAGCTGTTGCTTCCTGGACAACCGCTGCAAATCAGCAAGCAAAATAGACAAACCCCTGAGCATCCTGTGTTCCCTGCCCCCGTGAGTGGCACTACTCCTTGCTGAGATGGCCAATGCAAAGAACCTGCACTCGACTCTCAATTCCTTTCTCTCCTATGCTCTCCATATTCCTCCAGTTACCACTGAACCTCTTGACTCTACTCTCTTTTCTCTAAATCTAATACTGAGATAAAGTCGTCGTACTTTTCTCCCAAACTAGATAACAGTTAAGTCGCTGTCAACCTTCAAAACTCAGCTCTTCTGTCCCTCTCCTCCAAGCCATTCTCCAGTCCTCCTCTGTGTATGTCCTTCCTTCTTGCTAAGGCAGCTTGGGTACCAGCCTTCCTTCCCACCCCTCATTACCTAGTCCTTTATGGCTCAATAATATCCCACATTCTGTTTATCCCTTAACGATGGTTTGCACCACTTCCAGTTTTTGCCTGCTATGACCATTTTTTTGGTCTTTGGTTGGGCACAATTTTGTTATAACTTTATTGAGGCACATAATTAGCATCCAATAAACTGCACATATTTAAAGGATATATCTTGATGAGGTTTGACATACATATATCCAGGAAACCAACACATGTAATCAAGATAACGAACAGGTACATCACCCCCTAAATTTTCACTGGGTCCTTCCCTTTTGTTATCCCCTCTGAAGCCATCCTCAAGCAACTACTGATCTGTTCTCCATCATTATATATCAGCTTGAGTTTTCTACAATTTCACATAAATGGAATCACAGAGTTTGTACTCTTTGGGGTAGGAAGGGATATGGCTTCTTTCATTAAGCATCATTAAGATTCATACACATCATTGCGTGTATCAAATAGCACATTCAGTTTTCATTGCTGAGTAGCACTCCATTGTCTAGATATACCATGTTATACTGCAAATCACCAATAAATCTGCTATAAGCATTGTACAAACCACTCTCCAGACAGCATAAAACTGCTGATCACACGTTAGGCACATGCTTAACTCTACAACAAACTCTTGTAAAATATGTGATCTACACAGTAAATATGTAAAATATGTAATATGTAAAATGTAACTGGAGGAATATGGAGAGTATAGGAGAGAAAGGAGTTGAGAATCTAGTGCAGGTTCTTTGCGTTGGCCATCTCAGCAAGGAGTAGTGCCATTCACGGGGGCAGGGATGCTCAGGGATTTGTCCATTTTGCTTGAAAATCAGTATACTTGTAATACTTTCCATGCAAAACTGTCTCCCAATGAGGTTGCGCCATTTTAAATTTTCTGGGGCTTTTTGCCATACTTTTTATGGTTTCTTGTTTGGTGGTAGCGGCTGTGTTGGTAATTTCTCTGGAGGGATCATAATACGCACCTTTCATTTATCACAGTCTATTTCAGGTTAGTACTGACATCACAGTAGAAGTTGCAACTGTCCATCAGCAGAGTTCTGTGTCCTACCTTCCTCTCTGTGTTACTGTCATGTATTAACGCATAAATGTCATGGATCCAACCATACAGTGTTAAACTTGCTGTAAATAACTTTTTTTTTTAATTAAAAGAGGAAAAGAGAGAAAAAAAAACACACAGCTTTTCACCTTCACTCCTATGTATACATGGAGTTCCGGTGTGATGCACACAATTAATGTCCTTGGCTACCAACCAAAAGGCTGAGGTTTCAAGGACTTTCTGGAGTATTCTCCAAGAAATGCAAACCTTAGCAGCCAGCCACAGATGCATGCAGAGCTGACCTCCATCCTTGTATGGCTCTCTCATTTTTAGGACCCCCCTGTTAACATTCTGGCTGGCAGCCCCAAACTAGGAACACAGCTCAAGGCAGCAAAGTTACTGGCTTCCCTCTCTGCAATGGACTGAGGAGGGCACTTCCAGCCTGCAAAGCTGGATTTGCACCTCATTCCCCCGACTTTCTTCGCTTCAAATGGAGTTTACTAATGCTGCTGGTAAAGTTTTAGTTCCTACCAACTGAGACAGAAGAAGGAGGATAGAAGAAGTCCCCGAAAGGACACAAAACTCATAATCTTCTTACCCAAAACTATAGCTTCTCAAAAATGCTTTTCAACTTAATGTCTGCCTTTTTAGTTAATATTCAGTGCCTATATTATAACATTGTCATGTTTTATGGAGAATCACCTGATCTCCTTCCTATCACCATTAACGGCAGTGACCTCAGCGATCCATTTTGAATTTCTCCATGTCCTATAACAACCTCTTACAAAAATAAAGCACGACTATAAGTCCACTTCAGGTAGTAAATACAGAAATACTTTCCATGTGTGCTATAAAATTTACTATCACAGCTTGAACATTTTCCATTAAGAGAGTGGCTCCTCCAACAGCGCCAGCAAACCAACATTACATTAAAATACCAAAATGGAGAAATTCAATATTATCAGGACAAGGACAAGGGCCAACTGTGGAATAAACTACTAATTGCTCCCATGCAAGTTCAAGCTGAAGTTGAAGAAAATTACGTCTATATAAGAGCCAAAGTACCAACTTGAGTATATCCCACCTGAATTTAGAAACATCTTAAGCATAGATGTGACACACTGAACAATAGTGACCAAAGACCAAACAAGCTGTGGAATGGCATCAATGATCTCACACATGAAGAAAGCAAAAGGTCATTAAAGACAGGAAAAGAAGACAAGACCAAAATAGATGTCAGAAGAGACTCTGAAACTTGCTCTTGAAAACAGAGTAGCTAAAACAAATGGAAAAAATGATGAAGTAAAAGAGCTGAACAGAAGATTTCAAAGGGTGACTCAAGAAGACATAGGAAAATATTATAATGAAATACGCAATGACTTGGAGTTGGAAAATCAGAAGGGAAGAACATACTCAATTTCTAAAGCTGGAAGAACTGAAGAAAAAGTCCAAGCCTTGACTTGTAATACTGTAAAATTTTATGGGCAAACTATTGAATGACATAGGAAGCCTCAAAAGAAGATGAAAGGAATTCACAGTCACTATTCCAAAAAGAATTAGTTGGCATTCATTCATTTTGGGAGGTTAGCCCATGATCAAAAACCAATACCATTAAAGGAAGTCCAAGCTGCACTAAAGGCACCAGTGAAAAACAAGCTTCCAGGAATTCATGAAATATCAACTAAGATGTTTCAACAAGCAGATGCAACGCTGGAAGTGCTCATTTGTCTATGCCAAGAAATGTACAAAACAGCTACTTGGCCAACCAACTGGAAGAGATCCATCTTGAGCCCATTCCAAAAAAGATGATCCAACAGAATGCAGAAATTATGGAACAGTATCATTTATATTACACACAAATAAAATTTCACTGGAGATCATTCAAAAGTGCTTGCAGCAATACCTCAACAAGGAACTGCTAGAAATTCAAGCTGGATTCAGCAGAAGATGTGGAACTAGGGATACCATTGCTGACGTCAGACGGATCTTGGGTGAAAGCAGAGAATAGCAGAAAAATGTTTACCTGTGTTTTATTGCCCATGCAAAGGCATTTTACTGTGTAGATCACAGCAAATTAAGGGGTCATAGCAAATTATGTGATCATGATAAGTTATGGATAACACTGCAAAGAATGGGAATTCCAAAACATTTAACTGCGTTCACGTGAAACCTGTACATAGACCAAGAGGCAGTCATTTGAACAGAACAAAGGGATACCACATGGTTTAAAAACAGGAAAACTGTGCATTAGAGTAGTATTCTCTCACCATATTTATTCAATCTGTATGCTGAGCACAGTCATCCAAGAAGCTTGTCTACATGAAGAATAATGTGACACCACAATTGGGAGAAGACTCCTTAGCAGATGACATAATCGTGTTTACTGAAAGTGGGCATGAAGTGCTTACTCATAAAGATCGAAGTCTAGAGCCTTCAAGTAAAGCATTCTCAATCACTCCCACCCCTCACATGTATATAACTTTCTGTCTAAATATTAAAAAAATCCTCACAACTAAACCAGTAAGCAGCAACATGAGAAATGGAAAACGGACTAAAGTTATCATAGATTTCATTTTACTTGGATCCATAATTAATACACATGTAAACTGCAATCAAGAAATCAAAAGATGTATTGCACTGGGTACAGTTGCTGCAAAAGATCTCTTCAAAGTGTTGAAAAGCAAAGATGTCACTTTCAGATTAAGGTGTGCCTGACCCAAGCCATGATATTTTCAGTTGCCTCATCTACGTGCGAAAAATGGACAACGACGAAGGAAGACCAAAGAAGAATCCATGTCTTTGAATTATGGTGTTGGCAAAGAATACTGAGTATACCACGAAGAATGAATAAATCTGCCCTGGAATAAGTGCAGCCAGAATGTCCCTTAGAGGCAAGGCTAGTGAGACTTCCATTCATGTGCTTTGGACTCAGTACCAGGAGAGGGGCATCACATTTGGTAAAGCATGAGGTTACTAAAAAAGAGGAAGATCCTCAATTAAGATAGAACTGATACAGTGGCTGCAACTATGGTCTGGAATACAGTGACTGCCATGAGGATGGCGCAAGACCAGGCAGTGTTTCACTCTCGCACAGAGGGTCATCACGAATTGCAACCAATTCGTGGGAACCTAACAACAACTAAAACAGCCAGACGTTCCATAATTTTGAGGCTCCTAGGGGACAAACTGACTGACTACTTGGACCTCAGCTGTGGTTCCTGGGTATAAACCTGTATGAAAGCCCTCATGTGACAGATTCCGAGGTGTCCTCAATAAAGCTGGACATGGGCAAAAAAGCAAATTCTTTCAGATTTGGTTAGCACGATCATTCATTCAATTATCCTCAATTCCGATTGTGTCACATTTTACCTTTTCTCCAGTTATTCCAGATACTGCCACAAAATTCTCAAGCCGAACTTACTTCTAACACCATTACTTCATATTGACAGAATGCTTTCTAGTTGACTAATAAGCTCTTTGACCCAGTCTCTCATGTGCTCCTCATAAAAACCTCACATTATAGGTAGAGCAAATACTTTCCTCATTTTATACCTGTTGAAACTGAAATCAGAGGGATTAAGTGTTCCACACACAGCCAGTAAATCAGATCCCAAATCCAGTTTCTCTGCCAAGGCTTCACTTTGCAGCCTTGGGCACGTCTTTGCCTCAATTTCTTCCCGTTCTTTGCTAACCTCCTTAAATGCAAGGAAAATGAATTAGCCCCTCAACACCAGCTTCATGGCTTCATCAACACATTAAGGTAAACTGATCTGGTGTTAAAATTTGTTGCCTTAAAAATAACAGTTATTTGAGTGTGAATGCAGAAACTGAGTAAGAATGAAGCCAAATTTATAACAATAACAAAAGCAACCTTAGATGTAATCAGCATCAGCCTACACAACACACACATGCTCATTCACTCCCACCCCTCACATGTATATAACTTTCTGTCTTTATACAACACAATTCTGTGAAACCTTCTTAGGAAGGAACACTAACTTACACAAATACATACACAAAGTGGTGAACTTAAATGTTACAAATCTGGTAGGTGGTTTCAGAAAACTAACTAGAAAATCTCTCTAATACATGCACTGGCAGAGATATGTCATAATTTCTCTCATCTTAAAAAGTAAACTGTAAGCCAAAACTTTCTTGGTCTGTCTTGACCCCGTAGGGTCTCCAAAGAGGGCCTGTTCTCACTGTGTTCAATTCATTTCCTCTAGTATTCCCTCGATGCTGTTCCAATCCACTTTTGTTCTCACCATTTCACTGAAACTGCTCTTGTCAAGGTCACTCATGACCAACTCATTGCTAAACCCAATGATCCATTTCCAGCTCACATCTTACATAACCCATCACAGCAGCCTCTGAGAAGACCAGCTACTCCTGCTTTCCCCAAACACTTTCTTCCCCTGCATCTAAAATACCACATCTTCCATCTGATCATCTTTGCCTCAACTTCTTTTGCTGATGCAATCTCGTCTCCTTACCTCTAGACTATTAACATGATGCAGAGCTCTGGTCCTATACCTTTCATCTTTTCTCACAACTCTCACTCTCCTGACAATTCCCACCCCTCTATGGAAACCCTGGTATCATAGTGGTTAAGTGCTATGGCTGCTAACCAAAGTTTGGTGGTTCAAATACACCAAGCACTCTTAGGAAACTCTATAGGTCAGTTCTACTCTGTCCTATAGGGTCTGTATGAGTTGGAATTGACTTGATGGCCATGATTTTGGTTTGGTTTTTGGTATGGCTTTACAAAACAGACGGCAATGACTTCAAATCTACATCTGTAACCTGATCTCTCACTGAAAGCCAAACACTGCCTGCTGGATATTTCCACAGAGATGTCTAAAGAGGCATCTTGGACTTAACAAATGTCTTCCAGACTGGGCTCCTGGTTCTACTCTCTATCTGCTTTTCCTACCATCTTCACCATCTCAGCAAAAGGTAACTCCATTCATCAGTTGTTCGGGTGAAAAATGTTGGAGTCATCCTTAACTCTTGTCACTTCACATATCCAATCTCACAACAACATATGACTCAGGGTCTGTCACTTCTCACTACCTCTCTTGTTTATGGCCTAAGGCACCACCAGCTCACTCCTGGGTCACTACAATAGACTCTGATCCAGTTGGATCTCTCTGTTTCCACCCTACATATTCCCCTACCACAGAAGATTCTAGTCACAGCAGCCTCAACAGAAGACTGTGTCCCTCCTCTTCTTAAAATTCAATTCCTTTTCATCTTTCCCCAAACCAACATCCTAGAGGAGCTTTAGGAGACAGCGAGTTTATGTTATGAGGGAGTAAAAACTCTGAAAAGGAAGATAATAATGGTTGCACAACTCAAAGAATGCAATCACCAAGTGCTGTTGAGTCGGATCCGACTCCCATGTTACTAAATACATTCAGCAAAGTTCTGCAGTGCATACTCCACCCAAAAATAAATTATTAAAAAACAAGGCACATTTTATAAAGCTCCCAATACCCATTTTTAATTAAAACTCTCAATAAAATAGGACTAGAAGGAAATTCCTCAACACAACAAAGGGAATATGTGTAAAACCAATAGCCAATATAACGCTCAATGGACAGAGGCAGAAAGCATTCTCCCTGAGAACAGGAACAACACAGAGATGCCCTTTATCATCATTCTTATTTAATAATGTACAGGAAGTCCTAACTAGAGTAATAAAGAAAGAAAAAATAATAAAAGGCATTCAAATTGATAAGAAAGAAGGTGTTTGCAGGTGATATGATACCATACATACAGAACCCTAAAGATGCCCTAAGAAGGCTACTAGAACTAATAGAAATATTCACAAAAGTGGCTGGATTCAAGGTAAACATACAAAAAAATCAGTTGGATTCCATACACAAATAAGAAGTAGGCAAAGGAAACCAGGAAAACAATACCATTTAGAAACTTCCCCACCCCCAAAATAAGATACTTAGGAACAAATCTAGCCAGGGGAGTAAAAGACTTATACAAGGAAATCTAAAAAATAGTACTGCTAAAAAACCAAAGGACACACATATGAATGGAGAAATATACCATGTTCATGAATAGGGAGATGCAGCATTAAGAAAATGTCATTGCTATTCAAAGAGATGTACAGATATAATGTAATCCCTATTCAAATATCAACAGCTATTAACTGAATATGGAAAGGAAAATAGCCCTGGATAAGTACTACTGAAGAAGAACAAAGTATGAGACCTCACAATATCTGACCTCACTACCTGCTACACATTTACAGTAGCCCAAACTGGTACTGTTACAATAACAGGCACATCACCCAGTGGAACAGAATTAAGAATCAAGGTGTAAATCCATCTACTTATGGTTACCTGATCTTCGACAAAGGCCCAAAGTTCATTAAATAGGAAAAAGACAGTCTTTTCAGCGAACAGTGGTAGCAAAGCTGCATGTTCATCTGTAAAAACACGAACCAGGACCCATACCTCATACCAGACACAAAAGCTAATGCAAAACAGATCAAAAACCTAAAGATCAAGGAAGGAAAAACAGGGCCAATGTTAGGGCATAAACAGAACACACTCTGTAACTAGCAAAATACAAACACCAAAAGACACACTGGTTAACTGTTATCTTCTAAAAATTATATACTCATACTCATCAAAAGACTTCACCAAAAGAATAAAAAGTCAAAAGGATAAAAAGGGAACCCATAAGCTAGTAAAAAAAAAAAAAAAAAAGCACCTATGACACATCTGACAAAGGTCTAATCTCTAAAATCTATTAAGATACTCCAACACCTCAACAAGAAAAAGACAATAATCCAATTTAAAATGAGCAAAGGATATGAACAGACACTTCATTAAAGAAGACATTCAGGTAGCGAACAAACATACTGAAGAAATGTTCATAATCATTAGCCATTAGAGCATGCAAACCAAATTCTACAATAAGATATCATCTTACTATGACATTACTGGCATTAACTTAAAAAAAAAACAAAAACAAAATAACAGATACTGGAGAGTTTGTGGGGAGACTGCAACTCTTATGCACTGCTAGAGGGAATGTGAAATAGAGCAATCATTAGGAAAAGCAATATGGTGACTTCTCAAAAAGCTAGAAACAGAAATGTCACATGATCCAGCATCCTACTGAAATAAGATTCACCACACAAACACACACATGCACATCCATGTTCAATGGAGCATTGTTCACAACAGCAAAGAGATGGAAACAGCCTCCATGCCCACTGACAGATGAATGGATCAACAAATCACAGGTTCATACAGTGCAATACTGTGCAATGGTAAAGAACAATGATGAATCTGTAAAACATCTCACATCATGAATGAATTCAGAGGGCATTATGCTGAGCAAAATAAGTTAATTACAAAAGGACAAATGCTGTATGAGACCATTATTATAAAATCTTAAAGAAAGATTTACACACAGATACCTACCAGATAGAAGAGAACTGCTAACTTTTGTGTATGGAAAGACACTATGTAATAAAGGGGAAGTCAGCACAACTGGCCAAGGCTAAGTCCTAGAAGCTTCAAAGACACCTCTGCTTCCTGAAAGACTGAGTTACTGGGCTGAGGGCTGAGGGCTGGGGACCCTGGTCTTGGGAGACTCCTAGTTCAACTGGCATGCTGGTTTATAATGAAAATGTTCTACATTCAACTTTGGAGAGTAGCATCCGAGGTCTTAAAAACCTGCAAGTGGCCATCTAAGACACATCTATTGGTCCCATTCTGTCCAGGGCAAGAAGAATGAAGAAAATCACAGATGCAGGAGAAACATTATTCCAAAGAACTAACGGACTATGAGTACCACAGCCTCCACCACCAATCTGAGCCCAGAAATACTGACAGGAATCACAACAGAGGGTCCCAAACTGAGCAGGAGAAAAATGTGGACCAAAAATAAAATTCACAACACGCCCCCCAAAAGAACCAGACCTACTGGGCTGACAGAGACTGGAGAAACCCTGAAAGTATGGCCCTTGGATGCCCTTTAGTTTGTAACTGAAGTCACTCCTGTAGAAGTCATGCACGTCTATCTAGGAAATCCTGGCTGCATAGCAGTTAAGTGCTATGTCTGCTACCAAAAGATTGGCAGTTTGAATCCGCCAGGCATTCCATGGAAACTCTATGGAGCAGCTCTATCCTGTCGTAGGGGATCACTGTGGGTCAGAATCGACTTGACAGCAGCAGGTTTGGTTTATTGGGTGTTTTTTAATAGAACAAACAGAGAAGCCTTGGTGGCACAATGGTTCAGTTCAGCTGCAAACCAAAAGGGCGGCAGTTCAAATCCACGAGCCACTCCTTGAAAACCTATGGGCGCAGTTCTACTCTGTCTTTTAGGGTAGCTATGAGTTAGAATTGACTCAACAGCAACAGGGTTGTTTTTTGTTTTTTTAATTAAAAAACAACACTTCATAGTTCAATCACATGTATGAAACTAAAGGGGCACACATGATTCAAATCAAAGAGAAGAAGGTAAAAGAGGACAGGAACACAGGACATGCAGAAACACAAAGCTGAAGTGGAGATGGGGAGCGTGTTGACATATCAACAGGTTGGCAACCAATGTCACAAAATAATTTGTGTACTAATTGTTTAATGAGAAACAAATACATTCCATAAATTTTCACCCAAAGCACAAGTAAAAATCAAAACAAAAACCCTTAGAGTAACCCCTGATCACATGCTGAGACCACTCACCGCCGTTCATCTCCTCCTGTCCCTTCATCCACTCCAGTTACCTAGCCTTCTCCTGTCCTTCAAACAGGCGCCCCAGCCTCAGGGCCCTTCCGTTTGCTGTTCTCTCCGTCTAGAACATTCTCTCTCCAGATAGCTACACGGTTCTCATCCTCACATCTCCTTCAGGTTTTCACTCAGATGTCACCTTTTCAGTGAAGGCTTTCTTGAGCACCCTATTTATACCTGAACTCTCCACAGAGTGCCCTACGGGGCAGTTCTCCTCTGTCCTATAGGGTTGCTAAGAGTCGGACTTGGCTCAGTGGTATTGAGTTTGGTTGGTTTTGCTGAAGTCCTGTTGCCCGCCTTACACTCCCCTCCATAGCTCTTAGTGCCTTCTTATGAGGACTGCAAATTACGCTTGCAAACTCATCCTAGAAAAAATGCCACATACCTCACTGCTGAATATCACTATGGTCACCTTCAAATTACTCCTCTTGGGAAGCTATGCACCAATGCCAGCACGTAGTCCACCTTTCAAAGCACTTTTGGAACTTTTTCTTGAATGGCCATCAGAGCTGTGATACTACCCTCGATGTCTTGAATGTCACCAAAATGACCTCGTTTCCATATTTCCTGTATCTTTGGGTAAAGAAAAAAGTCACTGGGTGCCAGATCAGGTGAGTAGGGAGGGTGTTCCAATACAATTATTTGTTTACCGGCTAAAAATTCCCTCACAGACAACTATACAATTAATTTACAAACTTGCCACTGTTCCACCATGTGCAATGGCCATTCCAGAAAACTGCTTGGAAGGAAGGAGTAGGTGCTGTCATTGGTGCATAGCTTCCCAGGGGGAGTCCTTCAAAGGTGACTGTAGTGACTGATGTTCAGCAAGGAGGTATGGGGCACTTATAACAACTAAGGTTGCAGATTTAATTGTTGGACCTCATATATATGATATACTTTACTTGTTTTTAATCTGCCTTTTTTCCACTGGAATGTTACTGCCTCAAAGGCAGGGAGATTTAGTCATCTTGTTCATTGTTATTTTCAGTGACTACTCTCCAGCACATGGCAAATACTCAGTAAACACTTGATGAGTCAAAGGATCATATTCTTAAAACAATCTAGATCTGTATTAACTTATTCACACACAGAAGGTTCTAGGCTGACAGAATGCTGAGGAACAGATGACCAAGAATGCTAATTATGTGTGATGACACAGACCAGTTCTGTCCAACAGAGAACATAATGTAAGTCACAAATGATTTAAAAACCTTTGCTAAGCCAAAGCCAAGTGCCGTCGAGTCGGTTAGCAGTCACATTAAAAAAGTAGCAGAAAACAGGTGAAAGATAATTTAGTAATATTTTATTTAACCCACTGGACTCAAAATATTATCAATTCAGCATGTAATTCACACAAAAATCATAAATAATATATTTTACAGTATTTTTTCATGTTATTTTTGAAATAGCATGTGCTAAGAGCCACATGTGGCCAGTGGCTACCATACTGGACAACGCAGATACTTGCCAAAGTCCAAGAACCCTACTGTTGGTGAAGAACATTGAATATATATCAGGGACTACCATTCTCTGAATAAAGAACAAATAAATCTATCTCGGAAGACATACAGCCAGAATGCTCATTAGAAGCAAGGATGGCAAGATTTGGACATGTGTTTTAGTCATCTGGTACCTCTCTGACAGAAATACCACAAAGTGGATAGCTTTAAGAAAGGAAAGTTTATTTTCACACAGTCCAGTAGGCTACAAGTCCAAACTCAGGACCCTGATCAGCTCTGAAGAAAAATCTTTGTGTTGCACTAGGCTTTCTTCAGTAAGCATCTTGGTGCAGGAACCTCGGGGCTGAAGGACGCGCTCTTCTCCCAGTGCTGCTTTCTTGATGGTATGAGGTTCCCAAATCTCTCTGCCAGATTTTTCCCTTTCTAGATCAAGGACTTTCTCAAAAGACAAAACCAACACACACTGAATCGTGCTCTACCAACACAACTGCTACCCATCGACCCTCATTAACATCCTGGAGGCAGGAATTCTAGTGTGGAGGACCATCACATAATACTAGGAATTACGGCACAGCCAAACTGCTACAGAGTTTTTAGGGAACACATTCAACCCACGACAGACATGCCACAAGGAACGACCATTCCCCGATGGAGGACATTACGCACGGTAGAGGGTCAGTGAAAAAGAGGAAGACCCTCAAGGAGATGAGCTGACCCAGTGGCTGCAACAAGAGACTCAGGTACAACCACAGCTGTGAGGATAGTGCAGGACCAGGCAGGGTTTCGGCTGTGTACACAGTTGCTACGAGTCAGATGGCACTAACAACAGCTGTGGGGGAGGGAACTTCTTGGGAGGGGGAACATCTGATGGATTTATCCATTATTTTTAATTTAATATTCCAAAACAAGGCTCTAGTGCAACCTCACAGCTTCCTCGTTTTGTCAAATCAGTTTCAAAGGATATTGCCAGAGGAATGATAGCTGTCATTCAGAGAAGTAATTTATATCAAGATAACTCACTCAGCCCTTTGGATCTCATTCAGACGTTCTGATGAGAAAGAATGAATGGTCTTCCTTCTGATTGTCTATGATTAAAAAACAATGTTAAATCCATAGAGGTTCCGTGATCTCATCCACATTGGGAAGGGGGCCATTATTTTCAAATGGAATTATTAAAATTCTTTTACTAAACAAGTCAGAATTTACTTCAAATTCGCCAAAATGTGTCCTTCATTAAAAGACAATTTTTGCATGGATACAGTTGCATTTAAGCATTGCAACAGCAGTTATCTTATAATACTTTTCCATTTCAGAACGTAAGAGAGAAATAAAGTACTGAAGATAATGCTTCACATTTTTAATACATGCATTTAAACCTTCATGATATTCCTACAAAGCTAAAACATTACGCAAACTAATGTTTTCATTAGCTTTTTCCCCCAATCATCAGTGGATTAATTTCTTCTAGAATCCCACTATTTATAAATATTCACTTACGAGAAATATCATAATAATTGCCACCATTATTCAATAGCAAAATTTAAAGAACCCAATAAAATGCATAAAATTTTCAAACTGCAAATTTTTCTTTTTTTTTTTTTCACTTTTACTAAAGCTGGAAAACAAAATACATAGCACCATCTACTTACTTAGATGTTCCAGGGTCTTATCAGTCATCTCTCCGTGAACTGGCAGGTCAGAGCTTAGACCAGTGAGCCACAGAAACTCCAGGTGGCAAAATATCCCAATTCTTCTAACCCTGACAAGCTTTAATAAAATGCCTGCGTGAGAAAGAAAACTGGAGTTACAAACCGAGATAGAACTCTCTCAAGTGGGCTGCCTAGATAGGGAGTAACCTGCTTCCTTTTTTTTTTTTTTAAGTAAGGGCTCAGAGCAAGTGAATTCACAGCCCTGTAGTCATGGGTGACCTGATAGAGCAATACTTGGTATTGAAACTGCCTTTCTGTTTTAAGAAATCTCTCTGGGGAAAAAGCTTAAATGTGTGTAATAAAATACACATCCAGTAGTACAACCTGATCACTTTAGCTTGTAGAGACCCACCATCTTTAATTTATACATTTCAATCATCCCACCCAAGATGTTTTCCCAAAGGCAGGGCTCAGGTGACAGCCAAGTGTTTTCAACTTTTTCACAAGCAATCTTGCCTTCCAAGAGTTCTGAGACACTTGCAGGCTCGAGCCAGCCCATGCACAGTTCTGTTTCTAATCCGAGGCTCCAGTGGACTCTCTTAAGAACATCTGATCAACGCATGTCTTGATGTGTGCTAAACTAAACTTCACAGCTGGGCACAGGCTGGATTCTGACACAATTTTTCTACTCTTGGTCACTGCTAAACCTTGCTACCAAGAAACTCAAAGCTATTTGCACTGTTCGCTTAATTATTATCCATCTATAATTTAATGAATAGAAACTACACCACTTTCAATACGGTATCAGTGTTTTCCTTAAGAGTCATTTAAAAAAGAAACAACTGCTAAAATAGACAGGAAACATTTTCCATACCTATTACTTTTAACACGGTCAGTGAGGGATGGATCCCAACATGCTTAAAAAATATATATCTGCATGACCTAACCAGGAGCTCTTGTGGCATGACAGTTAAGCCCTTGGCTGCTAACTGAAAGGCTGACAGTTCAAAACCACCCTGTGGCCCTGTGGGACAAAGATCCAATGTCAAGATTACTGCCCAGAAAGCCCTATCGGGCAGTTCTTCTCTGTCCCATGGGGTCGCTGTGAGTCAGAACTGATTCAGCAGCACCCTATGAACAGTGACCTAGTTGGGAACAGAGGAGGGTGACGGCTGAACCACAGGATGAAGGTAATGTCACCGAGCTGTACACGTGAAGAATGTTAAAAAGGCAAATGCTTTGTTATATACCTATTTACCACCACACACACACACAAAAGCCTAGGAAAACTTGATGTATGGCCCTAACCAATAACTCTGGAGAGAATGCAGAACTTATATTTATTCACTATCTACTATGTGCCTGGAATTTTATTCACATAATCATATACAATCCTTGTAACTAAGCCTGTGTAGTAGGTATATGAGGTCTGACAAGTCCATGAACTTAATTAAGTCCACGAACTTAATTGTTCTAAGTGCTACACACCTCCTTGCTGAATACCACTACAGTCACCTTTGAAGTACTCCCCTTGGGAAGCTATGCAGTGATGCCAGCACCAAGTCCACCCTTCAAAGCAATTTTGGAACTCTTTCTGGAATGGCCATTGTGCACAGCAGCAAGTTCATGAAATTAACTGTATGGCTGTATGTGATGCAGTTTTAGCCAGTACAAATAACTGTATTGGAACATCCTCCCTACTCACCTGATCTGGCCCCCAATGATTCTTTACTTTAGATAAAGGAAATATTGAAGGGAAGATGTTTTGGTCACATTCAGAACAACAGCTCTGATGGCCATTCCAGAAAGAGTTCCAAAATTGCTTTCAAGGGTGGACTAGGCTGGTGGTGGTGCTGGTGCATAACGTCCCAAGGGGAGTATTTTGAAGGTGACTGTAGTGACATTCAGCAATGAGGTAAGTAGCACTTTTTCTAGGACGAGTTAGTGAACTTAATTGTCAGTACTCTTAGGCTACCTGACTCCAAAACCACCCAAGGTGTCCCTCAAGCCCCTAACAGCACATTTTCTTATATGTTGGGTAAGTGTGGCTCAATCTTAAGTAGCTGAAATGATTGGTCAGCTTTTACCAGAAGAAGCAACTCATAACTAACACTCATACTAAAACTGTTTCTATCTAATAACCATGTAAAAAGCCATCTTCAACTTGCAGAACAGGCTACATGGTGTTCAACAGGTCAGTAAAGTCACTTTAATAGGCCCAGAGATACTAGAATCCTTAACAGAAACTGCCCTACTATGCTCATACTGAAGTTTTCCACTTAGGATTTCATGGAAAGCATGGACAGCTTGTGATGACTGTCCCTCAAATATTTCCAGTGAAAGTTGTTTCTTCCATATTACATAAATCCTGAAGTCTCAGATTACTTCCTGTTATAAAAACTTGTATCAGCACATGCCAGCTACTTAAAAAAATAAAGGTTCTATTGCTGTGGTTCACACAGAATTGAACTGGACTTCTGTATGGGCAAACACACAAGCCCAGCCCTTCAAGTTCCATGGAAAATGCTGTCTGCATCATCCTTCGAAGCACAAAAGCTGTACATTACTCACCAGAATATAACATCTTCACTGCAGACATTTGTTAAAGGACTTGAAGATGAGCTGCATAAAATCAGTACCCACACAAAAATCACACAGACATCACTGAGTGTTGAGGGGAGCTGCAGAGTGGGCCTATAGGCGCTGTTAACAATCATGGCTTTCTACACTCGTTTCTTGCCTAGCTTTAGAACAGCAAAAGCCCTGAATATCACGCTCAGAACTTGCTCCATTCCCCAGTCCCTGTACCCATAGTGATAGTCAGGGCTTTGAACCAGTTCGGTCCAGTTTGACTCCCTGCTGAGAATTTGTGTTTCCATTCCCCAGGCATACTGAATCAGAATCTACTGTTTAACAAGATCCCAGGTGATTCTTATGTACCCCAAGTGACTCTTATGGACACATCCATAAAAACAAGATGGTGTTGCTGTGCACAGGAGTCACTGTTAATGTGCTGTTGAGTTGATTTCAACTCAGGGCAAGCCCTGGCGGTAACTCTGAGCAAATGTTGGTGGTACAACAGTCAAGCATTCAGTTACTAACTGAAAGTTTGAAATTGTTGACCAAATGAAGTGGCCGTTCAGTTGATTCATATACATAAGAATCTTGTTAAAATGTAGATTCTCATTCAGCGTATCAGGGGTGAACATGCAAATTCACAGCAGAGGGTCCACCCCATTTAAAGCCCTGGACAGAGTAAAACTGCTGCATACCAAAACCAAACCCAGTGCTGTCAAGTCAATTCCAACTCACAGTGACTCTACAGGACAGAGGAGAACCGCCCCATAGAGTTTCCAAGGAGAATCTCGAGGATTTGAACTTCCAACCTTTCAGGTTAGCAGCTGAAACACTTAACGGCCACACCACCAGGGGTCGCTCTGAGTCAAAGTCAACTAATTAGCACCTGACAAGAAGCCCTAGGCACAGCACGGCACCTTCTGAGCCGTTGTTTTCTTCAGAGTCCTCAGCCACACCGCCTTTGAGAGAACCTAATCCACATGAACTGCACTCCTGGATCTTTTACATAACTGTGGTTGGAGATATTTTTCACTAGGTTCTTTAAACAAAGATTCACGTGATAAACTTCTGCTCGAGTTTAGTTCCAGGAAATGTTTGGTTTCTGCAGATGTTTATACGCTTCCGGTTGTCAGTAAAAGAAAAGCACAGAATTCTGTGTTTCTTTTTCCCGTTTTAGCCACTAGAAACTTTAAAATTGAATATCTTGTCCAAATCTACTCAGTGCAATATACATGAGAGCACTTCATCTTCCAACTTCTTTTACATGAGGCTGGTTTAAGTTTTTATAAAGCTCCTGTACCTTTTGGCTCAAAATGTGTCAGTTGCGTTAAGTGCTTTTAGAAGCGCAGAAAGTTGTAGCATGTAGAATGTATAAAAAGACATGTAGCGTTAACCTGTTTACATATTACATGATAAAGCGTAAGCAGTGTCTTTCTACTGAGAAGCTATAAATGCCCAGAATTAGATTCTTGTTCTCCAAAAGGCCTCTATGCCATAAAGAAATACACAGCCTTCTTCCTTCTGTGTTCACTAGTTTGAATAAAATATTCAAATATGCTCCTGGTTGAATTTTCCCAGCAGCATGCAGAAGCCTGACATTTTTACAAACTACTAACGTGAGAATTCATCAAACATTATTTTGAGAATTAAAAACCTTTCTGGAGCAATGTGAACTAGTGAACTGATTCTGCGGCAGGTAGATATCCTAAGTCGCTTCCTTCGGCCAGCATGCCGATCACATGTATAAAGGCTGTGATCCTGATCAGCTTAGCGCTGCCGCCAGCTTCTTTACTCTTTCTCACTACTGACGTTTGTCTTAAGTGGCTTCTAGCACTAAAACCTTGAAGATGTTTTTTTCATTACTATATATATACCTTCTCTCTTTCATAAAGGATTTGAGACTGCATATAAAAAAGGCAGAAAGCTAGAATAAAATTTTATTTTATGAATACACAAATTCAGACAAGAAAATAAGAAGACTAAGAAGACAAAACCAGAGGGGGGTGTGTGTGTACAAATCTGTAGGCCAATAGGTTACTCAATTAAACCATAAACTTGGCTCTAAGGTCTCTGGTAGACAAAGCGAAAAGAGAAAACTAATTGATTACAAAATTTTCACTGTCCTTAATGGGAAAAAACATCTCAGGAAAACTATATCTTGTGCTAGTACACAAATCCGAGAATTGTTTCGCCAGTAGATCATATTAACAATGCACTGGTGTCTTAAACAATATCCTTTACAGATGTGCTAACTGGTTCTTCCAGCAGTTCCTTATAGCATAGATTTAAAAAAAAAAACTGCCATTGATTCCAAATATACTGACCCTCTAAGACACAGTAGAAGTGCCCCAGATAGTTTCCAAGGAATGCCTAGAGGATTCAAATTGCCAACATTTTGGTTAGCATACAAAGCACTTAACCACTATACCACCAGGGTTTTCCGTGTAGTACACATAGAATAAAAATACAAAACTCCCCCACAATCTCGATAAACAAAAAAGAAAACCTAGAAAAGTCTAGAACAGTGCTGTCCAGTAAAACTTACTGTGATGATAAAAATGTTCTCTATCTCCACTGTATAATATCTCCAAGTGGTATTTATTTAGACAATTATGAAGAAAAATTACTAGAATATGTCAGCTCAGTAATGTTGCTAGATATAAGATCAATATACAAACATTAATATCATTCTTATAAGCCAGAAATAATGACTTTGTAATTTTCATAGGAAAAATTACCATTTAAAATACAACTAAAATGGCAATATTTCTAAGAATAAATTTAACAAAAAGCAAGATTTCTAAGAATAAATTTAACAAAAAGTCTTCAAGAGCTTTAATGGAAAAAATTACACAGCTGAGTTAGTAGAGAAAAATGTACCATGTTTGTGCATGGAAAACTTAATAAATACCTCTAAATTAATCTATCAATTCCTTAAGACTCCAATCAAAATCCATACAAGGTCTTTCATGGAACTTGATAAGCCTGGAGACTTACACGGAACTGTGAGAAATCAGGGAAATCTAAACTGAGGGATCTGAAGGGTGATGAGGAGTTAACATGCCTCTCTCTGCAAGTAACAGAAAATTCAAAATCAGCCACGTTTCGTTATCCTCACGTAACAAGAAATGCCAAGGAAAGATGGTGAAATGATGCCAATAAGAGTTAATTTTTAATCAAGTTTATTTAATTTTGAGTTTTAAAAGTTCTGATGGCATTTCATCTGGACCAGCCAGGTTTCTCAGCCACAGTCCATCAGAATCCATGGTCTCGGAGGCCTCCTAGTGCTGGCTGTCTGGAATGACAGCTTCTGTGTCTAGCACTTTAGACACTCCTATAGCAAATTCTTCTATTAATTAAAAATATTAGATTCATCCTGCCCTCTGGTTTTTCTTCTAAACCAAATCAAGGTAATAGTAACATACCTAAAACAACATCTCAGACATTATTTACAACCATACAGCACCTGAATGAGGGGAACAAAATATCTACAAAGCTAAAAGTCATTAGGTCACTAGGCTTCCATCTGCAATGTTACCATTTCCTGTAACAATTTGTGAGAAGCTACACAGGCAGTGGGTTTTACTCTCAAGTGCTCTGTTTTGCTTTTGTTTCATCCAAGATTATGACTACTGTTTTCTTATGTCTTAGGACCCCATTTAGCCTGCACTGTGCTTCTCCATGACTAAAAGCAATCCACTGCCATTGAGTCAGTTCTGACTCACAATGACCTTGTACACAACAGAACATAACCCTGCCCGGTCCTGCGCCAGGCCCACAATCGTTTTTATGCTTAAGCCCATCATTGCAGCCACTGTGTCAATCCATCTCACCAAGGGTCTTCCTGTTTTTCACTGACCGTCCACTCTACCAAGTATGATGTCCGTCTCCAGGGACTGATCCTTCGTGACAACACGTCCAAAGTATGTAAGATGCAATAACGCCATCTTTGCTTCCAAGGAGCACTCTTGTCGGACTTCTTTCAGAACAGATTTGTTTGTTCTTTTAGCACTCCGTGGTACATTCAATATTCTTCTCCAACACCGCCAATTCAAAGGCATCAATTTTTCTGTCTTCCTCATTTACTGCCCAGCTTTTGCACAAATATGATGCGATTGAAAATACTATGGCTGGAGTCTGGCACACCTTAGTCTTCAAGGTGACGTCTTACCTTTTCAGTACTTTAAAGAAGCCCTTTGCAGCAGATTTTTCCCAATGCAATACATCTTAACTGCTGCTTCCATGGGCATTGCCTAGTTGACAGAAAAGATAGCCAGTGTTTCTGTCACTGACTTACTTCACTGAGCACAATGTCTTCATGGTTCATTCACGCTACAGTGTGTCTCCGGATTTTATTTCTCTTTCTGGCATGGTAGTATTTCACTATATGAATGTCCACATTTTGCTTATCCATCTGTCTACCAATGGCCATTTATACTGTTTTCGCTTCCTAGCTATCACGACCAACACTGCAACAAACACTAGTGTACACACGTTTGTTTGCATCACTGCCCTCAAGCCGCTTGGGTACCTAGGAATGTGATCGGTGGGTCATATGCTAGTTCTATTTTTAGTTTTCTGAGGCACTCCCACCCTGTTTTCCATTACTAAGAATTGTAGCACAATTTGAAGAATGTAGTCAATGTCTCTGAATTATACAGGGTAAAAACTGTTGAAATGGCTTCTCTCTGGCTATGTAAACTTTCATCAAATTAAAAAAAGGAGATAATCATTGCTTCTGCCCGCAAATACTCAAGTAAGTATCCCAAGCCAAAGAATCTGCCAATAGCCTGGCTGGATGGAGGGCAAGTCTAGCTCATCACACATACTTGCCAGAGCTCATGCTCTTAGTCTTGGTCTCCACCAACAGGGCTCCATCTCCAGCCAGACCTTAAGCCCCACAGCGCCCCCTGGAGGCACCAAAGACCTTCCAGGTAACCAGAGAAAAGACCACTGATTCAAAAAGAAAGGCTGATACTGGTTGGCAATGCCATCCACTAATGATACAATCACACAAAACATCCAAGATGTCTTATTTCACAAAACCACAGTTTTTGAGACACAAGTGGTCTGTCTTCACATCATCCACACCTTTCAGTGCACACATGACACGGTATTTTATCAGAAGAGCTAAACAACTGGTTCAGGATTACACATCTGTAACACATTTCCACACGGGGTTGCTTGGAGTAGGATCGACTCAACGGCGACTAACAACAGCCATGTAAGTCCTAGGTAAACAAAGAATGCTGTATCTCCACCCTCTGTAAAATCACTGTCGCTAACACCAGAGAAAACAAAAACTGGGCTGGAAAGAAAAAGTAACTACACAATACACGGCTCCGGTATGCATACTGTTTCTCATGGTCTTAATAACACTGAACGCTATTCAAGACCTAGTTCCAACAAGACGGGCATTGATGGAGCACACGGGGCAGGGTGCATAACAAAGAGATACTCTTACTTGTTGCATCATGAGAAGTTAAAGGTAATGCATAAGGATGAAAAATGAAGAATTGCAGACGGCAATGTTTAGGGATCTAGAGGTACTAAACAGAGTTGTCTCCAGAGAACAGGGCATGCATTGATCCGGTGAGAGTTGGGTTTTGCTGTTGACCTTTCTGAATTCTATCTGATTCAGCCTGATCTCAGAAGCTAAGCAGGGGCAGGACTGGTCAGTATCTGGAGGAGAGAACACCTGGAAATATCATGTGCTGTTGGCTTCAGGAGGTGGGGTGACATAACAGTTAAGCTCCTAACAAAGAGGTGTTGGTTCAAATCCACCAGCTGTTCCACAGAAGAAAGATCTAGCAATCTGCTCCCATAGAGACAATGGCCTTGGAAACCCAAGGTGCAGTTTTGCTCCACTGCTGTTTCCCAGTGCGTGCCGCAGCACATAACAACAATTAATTATTAGTTAATTAATAGTAGCTATTAATTAAACAGTAATTATTAATTAAAACTTAGGCTGTCTGACTCTTAGTGCATGCACCACTGTGTAATACTCTGTTTAAAAAAATTATACGTATATAGATTCACTCTTGGAGAAAATACTGATGTTTCATCTAAGCCATTTAATTCTCTATTGTTCTTGTAGCTACTGGGAGCAAAAATAAGAAAAAATATGTGAACATCAATTTGTTCAAGGTGCTGGGAATACATATACAAGTAAAACTTTCCCTGAAAAAGGTCACTCTCTGTTCTAGAACCAGATAAATATATAAATAACCCAAACACAAAGAGGTTTAAGTACAACACTTAACTGCTCTGTGCCTTGGATTCCTCATTTGTAAAATGCCCCCTAGGGCTTTTTGAAGGATTTGTGAAGATTTAATGAGTCAGTGCATGTATATAAAGGACTTGGACCACTGCCTGGCATATAGCAATTACCAGCCAGATCCTAAGACAAGGAAGGCCCAAAAGACAAACTCCTGTCTGCCTGATTTGAAAAGCTCCACTTATTCCACTGTGGAATAATTTTATTCTTTCCACTGAAAATGACCAGGAAATATAAAACAGATTCTACTCTTGGGGCCAAGAACGTGGCAGCATCAGGATTAGAAGAAGGCTCATTAACAACCTGTAATGTGCAGGTGACATAACCTTGCTTGCAGGAAGTGAAAACTCGAAGTGCTCACTTAGGAAGATCAAAGACTGGAGTCTTCGATACAGATCACACCTCTGCGTAAAGGAAACAAAAACTCTCACAGCTGGACCAAGAAGCAACATCATGATAAGTGGAGAAACCACTGAAGTTGTCAAGGATTTCATTTGACTTGGGATCCAAGTGCAACACCCTTGGAAGCAGCAGCCGAGAAATCAAACTATGCATTGCATTGGGCAAACCTGCTACAGAAGGCCTCTTCTTTAAAGTGTTGAGAAGCAAAGATGTCATTTGGGGGGCTAAGGTATATCTGACCCAAGTCAAGGCATTTTTTTAATCGATTCATGCTAAAGCTGGACCAGGAACAAGAAGACCCAAGAAGAATGGATGCCTTTAAATTCTGATGCTGGTGAAGAGTTGTGAATATACCATGGAGAGCCAGAAGAACAAATCAATCTGTCTTGGAAGCACAGCCAGAATGCCCTTTGGAAGTGAGGACGGCAAGACTGCCATCTCACACACTTTGGGCATGTTACTAGGAGGGACCTGTCCCTATGTTAACCATGCCTGGTAGAGGGTCGGGAAAAAGAGGAAGACCCTCAACGAGATGGAGTGACACAATGGCTGCAACCACGGGCTCAGACACTACGATGATCACGAGGTTGGCACAGGACTGAACGGTGGTTTGTTATGCTGTGCCCAGGGTCACTGTGAGTTGGAACCGATTCAATAGCACCTACCAACAACAAACTTGGCCCCAGTAAATGGACAGATTGTGACTAGTTATGTACGTATATGCAGATGTACAATGAAATCTGAATATAAAAAGAAATCTTTTCTAGTTCCTTTCTTCTTTAATAATTATTTTTTCTTTTATTTACAAATACTTTGGTTATTTAGAAATAGTCCCTTCAAATCCATCTATGAGTTAGGGATGTTTAGAAGGGAAGCTCCTGATTTCTCAAGAAGTGAAATGTCACACCGAAAGATTTTCAATATCAGCAAGTGAGTAATCTGTCACTAGATGGAGCTGTGCTGGATACTTTAAAAAAAAAAAAAAAAAAAACCACTTTTTTTTTTTTTTAGCATGATGAGATCCACACTGACTTGTCAACTTAAAAGATATTTTTCTTTGAACAGAAGACGGTAAGATTACATTACTCCTGTTTTAAGTTAATCCATGGCTTTAAAAATAAAGGCATGGTTTAATGGAAAAGAAAACAAGAACACGATCAAAGCTAAATTTTATTTTTAAACTGTTCTCATCACTTCTAAGCAGAAATAACTCTAAACATCTCTCCTGTTTACAATATAACTTCAAAACCTGTTGCCGTCGAGTCGATTTAGACTCAATAGTGACCCTATGGGACGGAGTAGAACTGTTTCATAGGGGGTGCAAGGCTGTAATCTTTAAGAAACCATATCTTTCTCCTGAGGAACGACTGGTGGGGTCAAATTGCTGACCTTTTGATTAGCAGCTGGACAGGTAACCAGTGAGCCACCACAGCTGCTTGACAATACAAAAAACAAGTATAAAAGTATTCAGATGCCCAAGTGTGGAGGTGTGTGCTCCACCAACTCGGCTAAGCTGAAAATATCTTTTCTAGAATCCCTCATACGTGGTCCTAAGGTAACCAGCTGCCATCGAGTTGATTCTGACTCCTGGCGACCCCCCTGTATGTCAGAGTAGAACTGTGCCCCATAGGGTTTTGAATAGCTGTGATGTTTCAGAAAGAGATCACCCACCAAGCCTTTCTCCTGAGGCATCTCTGGGTGGATTCGAACCACGGACCCTTCAGTGAGCGGTTGTTTGCTTAACCATCTGGGCCACAGAAGGACTCTGGCCCTAAGAGTTAGAAGAGGAATCTACTTGAGATCTGAAAGGAGGGACTGCATAGCAGTCATTACTCCCTGAACAGAAGGCCTCTGTGGTCAGCTCTGGTGACAGACACAGACACTGAAGGGTTCCAGCTCGTCTTCACACCCTTTCTGGTAGACAATCAGCTCTTCTTCCCAACTAGTGAACCTACTGACCAACAGGGGCTTCAGGTCCACCACAGACGCCTGACAGCAGACAGAGGGGGCACTCACAAAATGTGTACTGGTCGACCACTGTGTATTTAATGTGCAATAGAGCCCCTAACAAAAACAATGCAGCAAATGATAAAGGCTTTGATGTATTGATAATGCTCTCCATTCATCACATAGTATTACGTAACTTTTGTAGGCACCAAATATCACATAATTTAAATTTTTTTTTCAAGAATAAAGAGCATCACAAGGAAGTCAGTAATCTGTTAAAATATTTGTTGTTGTTGGTAAGTGTTGCCTAGTTGGTTCAACTCATGGCGACCCTACGTACAGCAGATGAAACACTGCCCAGTCCTGTGCCATCCTCCCAATCATTAGCTTGAGCCCACTGCTGGGGCCATTTCATCGAGGGTCCGCTTCTCTTCTGCCCATCCTCTGCTTTACCAAGGATGACGAGCTTCTCCAGGGACAGGACCCTTTTAAGAACAGGTTCAAAGCATAGGAGATTAAGTTTGCCATCTTTGCCTCTAAGGTGAATTCTGGCTGTTCTTCTCCCAAGACAGATTTGGTTATGCTTCTGGCAGTCCACGCTATGTTCGCTATTCTCCACTCACACCATAATTCAAAGGCATCAGATTTTCTTTGGTGTACCTTATTCATTATCCAGTTACAGGTATTTAAATGATATGAAGAGACCACAATGTCTGAGGAAAATAATGTGCTAAGCAAATCCAATCCCACCACTTGTTTATTATTTATCAAGCTATTATTGCATAGTTTCATTTATTTTGCCTAAAAATCCTGAAATATTTATAGCTACCTAGCCTTACTAGTCGGACACACCCCTACATTTGGGCCAGCCACCAAGATGACCCCTTAGGGTTTGTTTTATCTTTAGTATTGACATCTAATACCAGATCCCATAGTAGGTGTACACAATGGGCTCAATAAATGTGTATTTTAAAAAGAGGTGAATTATCTTCACATCAGTATCAGCCTTATTCAACTCCCTTAACATCTGAGTTACTATAAAATAACACAAACAAAACACGTAAGAAAGTAAGAAATATAATCACTAGCTCACCTTCAGAAAAACAACGTTCTACGGAAACCCTGGTGGTGAAGTTTCATGGCTGCTAACCAACAGGCCAGCAGTTCAAATCTACCATGCGCTCCTTGGAAACTCTATGGGACAGTTCTACTCTGACCTGTAGGGTCGCTATGAGTTGGAAACCACTTGACAGCAGTGGCAAAATTACACTTGGCTGTAGGACAACTGCATAATATCATCATACCTTCAGGTGGTATTAGATTCCACCGACTGCTGCAGGCTTCCTCCCCAAATGAATGAATAAATCCCAGGTCTCCATCCCTCCTAGCACTGCAGTTAAAGTGGACAAAAAGCCAGCCCTGCCCTGAGAGATGACAGTGACAGAATACCTTTACATCAACAGAATGTTGTGCCAGCCTCCCCACAGAAGGTTTCACATTTGGTTTTTTCTCTGTGTCTTAACTAACTGCATCAGAGTTTTCTCTCACAAAGACATTCTATTCTGTTTTCTCTTCTCTAGTAGCAAGGGCCCCCTATTTGGGACTTGGTAGGAAATAACATGCTGCGGGTTTGTTTAAATACATCAAAATGTTTACCAGGAGTGCCTGGTGGATCTGAACTGCTCTTCTTTTGGTTAACAGCCATGGCTCTGAACCCCTACGGCACCAGGTATCCCATAGCAGCTTAGAAATAAACTTATTTTCCCTTAGGTCAGCAATGCCTTGGAGTCAGCCCGTCGGTCTGTCCGCTCTTCTTCTTCAGACCCAGATGGAGCCTTCCACGCAAGCATCAACAAAGTAGAGGGAAGCAATCTCTTTCCCTCTGGGCCTCAGATCTAGTCGTTTCAGGTCAAAAGTCTTCTGTCTTTGGTCGGTGGACTCACCTCTGGGGTTCCCCCTCTCTGGGGCTCTTGGCTTTTTCCGTACTCTTCTTTCTCTGCACTCATCCTCAAGGTGGGCCTCAGAGATGGAGTTTCTAAATCAGCACAAACTTGTCTTGGGGCAGATCTTCAGCCTTGTTCTCTGTTTGGCATGGGTCCCCACTCCTTGATGGAAGGCCATTTTTTTTACAACTCTGCCCAGCACTGTCCCCTCCCCTGACTCAGAGCAATTCACACAAAACTGCATACTTTAAAAAACATCCTTTGCTTTATATTCAACAATATTCTTTCTTCCACACCTCAAGAAAGCAACAACTCATGAATATCTGATTACAGTGTAAACCCGTCGACTCTAGGTGGGCAAATGATCCCTTTCTTTCCTCACGGTGTTTAGGATGGGAATTTTTTCACCACAGATCTAAGTTAGCTGCTTTTCAATTGAAGGCATCAGATTGAGAGAACAGCTTTAAAATAAAGCAGAAGACAGCCTGCACGTTCTAATCACTGGAACACTAGAAACACTTTAATGAACCATTGACAGAGTTGTAAAATTTCCAATTCTACAGTCTTCCAGAAAATATAAGATGAAGAATGCAATGATCTACCTTGGCTGGTCAGAAGAAAGACATGGGGTGCTTTCCAGCACCTCTGATTTACTGTTCATTGCTTTCAGCATCACTTTAGAATGGAACCTGATCCAGTGAGAAGGGCCCAGAGAACCACTTATCTTCTTCCAAGGCAGCCACTGTAAGATCCACCCTGGCTTTTTGGTACTCTTCTCTCTTTAAACTCATTCCAAAAGTGGGCTTCAGAGAATGATTTTTCTAAACTCAGCACAAACTGCAGACTCTGGGTTGCTCTAACAACTGATCACAGAAGGCAGGTGGGAAACACAACATTAGTGATGCTCTCCAAGCTTTCAAAACAAAACTCTGAACAAAGACTCAGAGATACGCACAGCCTTCAGACGGCAGCAGAGCCTGGCTGGCTTGCTCCCATGAAGAGCCTGCGTTCTGGAAATGACTGTTCTGAAAACGGCTTAGGTGACTTTACCAGGACATTCACTCAGCCAGCCTCGACATGTCATTGCACGACTTAAACTGCTTAAGAAAAATGTCTTTCACTGGCACAGGAGTAAGGCTTCGAGAATCCAGAGCACCTCTGATAGGTGACACAAAAGCCACTTCCGCATGGCACATCGCAGGCTGTGCCTTTGAGTTTTTCAGCTACTGTAAAAGGGTTGCTTCAGTAATGTTCTACTCTGTGAGATCCTTAAAAATAAGTGAAGATGTATTTTTTTTTCTTTAGACATATTCTTTTTGGTGATTAGGATAGAAATCTCAAATTCAGTCAAAAACAATATTTAAAGTTCTGACCTATAAAACCAAAAACCCACTGCCATAAAGTCAATTCTGACACAAGGGCAACCCTACAGGACACGGTAGAGCTGTTCCATGGGGTTTCCAAAGAGCACCTTGTAGGTTTGAACTGGCAACCTTTTGGTTAGCCATCAAGTTCTTAATCACCACACCCAGGGCTCGTACCTATAAACCAAACCAAACCCTCTGCCAGCCAGTCGATTCTGACTCATAAGGAAGCCCTGATGGCATAGTGGTTAAGTGTTACCACTGTTAACCAACAAGATCAGCAGTTTGAATCCACCAGGCACTCTCTGGAAGCCCTAATCTGCCCGACAGGATCACTAGGAACTGGAATCGACTCGACCACAGTTGGTCTCACCTATAACCCTTCAGAAATACATCCATAAACCTATCAACTTAGTCTTATAAACTATGCCAGATAAACACTGGCATGGACAACAGTAAGGAAACAGCTACGGAAACTGAATGAATTAGACAAGCAATTCTCCACTTCGGGCACATGTTTGACTGGGTTCTTAAATGGCATAAATACAAAAGAACAACAGTTTAATACACATTGTAAGAAAGAGCATCTTTGTTAAGTTCAAAGCACATAGACTTGGCTTTTTTTAGAATAATACAAAGAAGACTGTGAAGACATGGAAAACTCATAAAACAAAACACAAGCTTGCTGCTGCCCTGTAAGTTCCGACTCATAGCGACTCGACAGGGCAGAACCTAATTGCCCCAGAGGGTTTCTAAGGAGCACCTGGGGGATGCGAACTGCCCATCTATGGGAGAACAGTCAAGTTCTTAACCTTATCCCATCAGGGCTCCTGTATGGAGAACTGAGGTGCCAGAAAAAAAAAAAAAAAAACAGATTCTGAAAACAGGCAGGTCAGGATTCTAATCCTGCTGGGATACATGCTAGCTGTGTGACCCCGCGCAAGCTCCCCAAGCTCTCTGAACTCAGTTTATACAGCTGTAAGATGAGAAGAAGAAGAATATCCACCTCCCAGGGCTGTGACGATTAAATGAGTCAGATGAAGCATTTGCAACCAACGCAGCCTCTGACACACAGCAGATGGGATCTCCGAGATACACGTGAGCTCCTCTCTTCTACCATCCACCCCTGTGTAAATCTCCTATAGCAGCTTGAAGACGTGTAACAGCTATCACAGTGGTGTTCTTGGGGGGGCGGAAGGGGGTTCAAATTATATTTTAAGAAAGACTGGAAATTGCATGGTATTTAAAAGAATCTTGTAATAAATTATCTTTTAAAAATTACTTAGTAAAATAATCATGCTGTACTCTACCTGCTCTAATTCCCAGGCTAGAGAGTGCACTAGGAGAGAAAACCCAGATAGCGTTAGGAAATGGTTCCATTCCTCCTGAGAATATTCCATCACTTACCCAAAGCCCCGCCCTCCCATGACACAGCAGGTACGTGCTACAGCTGCTGATTGAAAGGTTGGCAGTTCAAATCCACCAGGCACTCCTTGGGAAACTCAATGGGACAGTTCTACTCTGTCTATAGGGTACAATGAGTCAGAACCGACTCGACAGCAACAAGTTTGGTTTGGTTTTGGTCTCCACACCCGTGCTCTCTTTCCTAAGCCCTACAACGGTGGTCCCAACCTCTCACCATTTCTCAGCTCTCTAACCCATTTTAGCACTTCTTGCAGATGATCTTCCTTGATAATCCTCAAGGGTACTTCTCCTTGAGCTTCCCTCACTGTTCCTCTGAAAAGGAAATCTACATTTTTTTTCTCTTACGTCTTGAACCCCTCTTCTCATCTCCCGTGGGAACTTATTTTTCCTTTGACTTTTTACCTGGCCTCCTTGGCCACTAACTAGCTCCCTTAAAATTCTACCTCATGCTAACATGTATTCCCTCTACCCTTTGTCTGTGATTACTGCTGAGTGTCCTCCATTCTTTCAGTTTTAAATCCCTTTTTTTAAAAGGGTAGTCTAGTCTTGTCCCTACTCACTGATGGGTCCACTAGGCTTGGCCACTGCAATGAATTTTTTGATGTCAATATGACAATTTTTCTCAGTGAGATAGCTTCTAACTCAGTCACCTCCGTTGGCTTCATTTTAGTTGTCATCCCAGTTTGATGTCTGGGTAGCATCTGATATTGTTGACTACTCTTTTCGAGACCGTTCTTAGACGGCTCTTTAAATGTCAGGTTGTCCTGGGGCCCTCTGCTTGATCTGCTCTTGTTTTTTGCTTAATTAGCCCCTCCTGGTGTGATCTCATCCACTTACACATGGATGCCTCTATCCCCTGTACCTTTCTCTCTTAAATTCTGAAGTTACATTTCCAGTTGTTTGCTATTTCTCTCCATGTGGAGGCTCCATTCTCAAGTATGCCAAACCAAACTCAATGCTTCCTTTCTGCTCTTCCACCCAGTAAATGCTTTTGTGACTGTTACTAGGTGTCACTGAGTCAATTTTGACTCCTGGTGACTCCATGTGACAGAGCAGAACTGCCCCACAGGATTTTTAGGTCACCATCTTTATGGGGAGGAGACTGCCGGGTCTTTTTCCTGCAGAGCCCATGGGTGGGTTCTAATCATCAACCTTTCGCTTAGCACCTGAGCTCTTAACCATTGAGCTCCAGGGCTCCATCTCCAATGGCTAGAGGCTAAAAAGGAAGATCTTCAACTATTCTCTACTTTTCTATCACAATTGCTATATGTGTCTCTAGTCAGTAAGTGTCAAATCTGCCTCCCCAAACCACACCTTCAAATGTGTCTTCTCCCCAGCACTACCAATGTCAGCCAAGTCCCTTCATCTCCCTCATGTGGACTATATTATACTAGTATCTGAACTAGAACATTCTTGTTTTTTCCCTTTCAGTTTCTTCTCCGTGCTGGTACTAGATACCTTTCTAAATGTGAATCGAGGTCACGTCCTCTGATTCAAAAGCTTCTAGTGGTGTCCCTCAGCCAGAAGAGCACAGACCAGTTACAGACCACCACACACCTGGCCCTTTCCAACTTCGCATCCTGTCACCTTCCCACTGCCCGGCTCCCACAATCTGTAAGCTCCAATTAGACCTCTTCGAAAGTGATCAGCTTTGTACCTACCGTTCTGAAATGCGCCCCTTCCTCTTCTCCACATGGTGAGCCACTATACCATCCTGAAGAGTCAACTCCAATGCCAGTCTCCCCAGACCTCACCAGGGAGAAATAATTTCAAGCTTCCATAGCAGTCTGCACACCAGGCCTCCAAGGCAACACTTCCTATACCATGTTGTACGTATTTTTTTCCTGGTTCCCAAACCATCAGTCAAAACCATACTCTGCAGAGCACCTCAGCATCGGAAACTGCCTTACCCACCTAGTAGCGAATCCCAGATTCTTTAAGGGTCCTGTTGTCTATCTGCCCAGTTACCTCTCTTCCGACCCTCAATGCAAAACACGTGGAGGCCTAGTAACAGAGTGGTCCCAGGACACTGTGCAGACAGAGGGGCCCAGAAGGAGACAACGACCCAGCAAAGTGTGGTCACTAGGGATGCAAGAGGCCACCATCAGAAGCTTCCAGGACTGGCAATGCTCCAAGTAAGGCTCAGAGAGCAAATGGGCAAGAGACAGAGACAACCCAATGGACTCTGTCATCTGTCCAAGGTCACAGAGTAACAGTCATCATGAAACTCCCGCAAACATATGCAGATCTTTAATTGCGAAAATGAATAACGTAGCCAGCAATCCCCGAGGAACACATTCTTTTATTTTGGTCCCTTCCTCTCACACCCAGTGACACACAGAAGTAGTTTAACATACATGTCACACGAGCTAAGAGCCAACAGGGGGGTTTGACATGTTTCCAGTCTGTGTGTCTCTCTTGATGGCCTCTTCACAGTCACTTACTGTTTGTGCTCTCCACACCAGTCTCTCCCAGGTCTCGCTCATTTCTGTGGTCCTTCCCACTGTCCCTGACCTCAACGTCTGCCTCCTGTGTTCACCTTCTATGTATACCACAGAACTAGGCTACATCATCTAACGCTGCCCCACTTATGCAGAGATGATGCTACCAAGGACAATGACATCTTTTTGTGCTAGAAGGAACTTATCAACAATAGTCCTTTGTTCATGGCATGGAGACTGCTCTTCAATTTGGAACCATAATTATCGCCATTACGGTTTAGTTTCTTTAAGTCATCAGTGGGCCTAAAGTTTTTTCTTAAGAGAAAAATAACTCCATCAGGGGGAAAAAAAAAGCTCAACTAAAATAACAATCATCAACTAGTGGAGAAAACTCAGTTTTAATCTCTGGATTTGTCAGTGTTTTGCTATACAGTTCTTTGATCCATTTCACTGCAAATCCTTATAGAACTCTTAAAATACTCTCTGCCACATAAAGAATTAAAATGATATTTTCATGTCTTTGTTCTGTCTCACTGACAAATTTTTAATGATTTGAAAACTGATTAAATATATATAGAATACACTGTATATACAAGAACACAAAATGACCCTTTATTAGTTAAATCTGTCAGTTAGTATTTTGACCATATCTATTATGTACTAATTGCATCCAGGGAAATTCTATTAACAAAGCATATGAATAATAGAATCATGCTTGACCTTGACAGATAAGAGAAAAAAATACGTGATCCCTTGTCTAGGATCTTGATCTTGAAGTCATACTGATCTCAGAATCTCAGGGAAGGGGAAGGAAAGGAGGCAAGGAGAAAGAGCACAGATATAGGGACATAAAGCTATAAGCAAAAAAATAATCAAGTAACTTTATTTCACTTATAGTTAAAGATTCCTTGAAACAAGTTAAAATCCTAGTGTATTCCTCTCAATTCTAGAATTATATGGATGTACCATACTTTTTTTCCACAAAGAACACACCCATGTGAATAAAACACCACCATATATAATTCACATAGTGTGTTTATGAAAATAATGCATGATAGGGCTGTGTGATGGACAAAAATGTACAACACACATGTTCTTTGCATCAAAACATGTTATATTTGTTACAGGGATGCTTGGTGGTGCTAAAAAGATGCATGACCTCAAAATCTAAGGGATGAATGGCATGTCAGCCACTCATCCTCCCACCTCAAGTGCTTTTTAGAAGTTAATCATCGAATTAAATGTTATAATCCAATTTCCAAAATTGTTCTACTCCTCTTAAGCTGCTGTCACCTGTAATAATCTCACAGGCAAATGCACTCATTTCAGACTTTACTCTCTTCAAGCCCGGCATTATTTGAAGCCCTGCATCACTCTACTTTCGTCATTCTTGCCAGGGACACAGCTGGCTCTGTTTTCTCTCTAATACAACAGATCTAGCCCCTCTTTCAGACACTCTCCAAACCACAACTTGCTTCCCCCAGAGCGTGGACCTCAGCTCTCTGTGCTCTCAGCATCCTCATACCCTGGAGAATTTAACTAGCCCTCTGAGAGACCAAATTTGTAATGTCCTTTTTTTGCTAGACATTTCAACAGTCACGCACTTTCAACTGTTGAGGAATTTGCTCTTGATTGTCTAAAACCAAACTAGCACCCTTATTCTCTCAAAATTGGTTTCTCTTTCCAGTTATCACACGCCTGATCATTCTGCAGATCAGAGAACCTGGAGACCTTGTCTACTCTTGTCTCTGTCTCTCATCTTCTCCAGCATTCCTCCTTATGTCCCACCCAGAGCAGACTACCCAATGAGGAAGGCATGCACGGGCTGAGTCACGGCCCGAGTCACGGCCCTTAACATTATGCAGTGAACTAATAGGTAGTGTATTTTTCCTGTTTATTGCCACATCAAATGTGGTGAAACCTGTATGAAATTGTTCACCAAGGATTAGGAAGTAAACACAATTAAGCCTACGTTTACCTTGTTAATGTAAGTGGGTACACACCTTGCTCACTGGTGAATCCAATCCAACTGCTCTCAATTCAGTTTCTCACCATTTGACTACTGGAATAGGGTGGACCTCTTGTTTCTCCCTTTCTCCAGTTTGTCTTTGACATTGCTACCAGATTCTTCTTTCACTAAATACCATAGTATTTTCCCTTTTCAAATCATACCACCACACCTCTTCTTTAGAGCATAGACAGTATGCAGTTTTGAAATGTTTCCAGACTCTTCAACACTCTTCCCTTCAAAACCAAAACCAAACCCACTGCCATCGAGTCCAGTCCAACACATAGAGACCGCATAGGACACATGAGAACTCCACCATAGAGTTTCCACAGAGCACCTGGCGGATTTGCACTGCCGACCTTTGGGTTCAGGTGTAGCACTTAACCACTATGCAACAAGGGCTTCCAAAGATGGAGCCTAATATCCCTCCCTGTCAGTGTGGGCTGAACTTCCTGGCTTGTGTCTAAACAACAGAACGTGTCAAGAATGACAGCATGTGGCTTCTGAAACTAGCTCAAAAAATGGCATTACAGCTTCTGCCTTGTTCTCTTGGATCATTCACTCCAGAATATGCCAGCTGCCATGTCACAAGACACTTTAAAGAGCCCTGTGGAGAGGCTCATACAGGGTAGAACCAAGGCCTCTCACCAACAACCAGTATCAACTTGCCAGCTGTTCACGTGCCATCTTAGAAGAAGATTCCATGTCCCCAGTCAAGCCATTGGATAACTGCAACCCGGCTGACATCTCAACTTCAATCTCCTAAGAGACCCCCAAGCCAGAACCACCTAACAAATGTTGACCAGTGTTTTAACCTGCTAAACTTTGGGCGGTAATTTGTTACACAACCATAAAAAGACAAAAAAACCGAACCCACTGCCTTTGAGTTGTGTTTGACTCCTAGCGACCCTGGAGGTCAGACTACAACTCACCCATAGAGTTTCCAAGGAGCACCTGGTGGATTTGAACTGCCGACCTTTTGGCTAGCAGATGTAGCACTTAACCCGCTACACCACCATGGTTTCCGACACAACCATAGGTGAGGGATTCAGAAGGCCTCTGTGCTGCTGACAGGATCAAATCCAACTCTTTAGTTGGGCCTCAAGGTCTTCCACTAATTGCTCTGACTTTATCTTTGAATATAAACATGGCCTCAGTTTATGGCAAGCTGTTTTACCAGCTTCACATGACACTAATCCTACTCTGCTAGCTTCACAAGGAATGTCCTTCTCCATCCTTTTCATTCCACAAAATTCAACACATTTAAGCTCAATTAAAGGTCTACCTACACATAAAATTTTCTATTTTTAATGCACATAAATAAACATACATAAGATTTCCAGAACTACATTTAAGTTTGGGGTTACGTATAAAAATAATTGTGGACATGGCGCAAGACTGCGTAGTGTTTTGTTCTGTTGTGCATAGGGTCGCTATGAGTCAGAATGACTCGAGGGCACCTAACAACAACATACTTAAAGTAGAAACTATGACTCCTGCTACCTTTATATCCCCTGCAGAGAACAATTTTAATGGCACTGTAGACACACAGACCTTATCTTTTTGTTTAGAATTAACTTTGATGATGCTTGTTTCAAAAACAGACATTTGAAGGGCTATGTCAATGGACAAATACAGTAAAATTTACCCAACTTTAAAAACACGTTGAGTAGTTTGAGAGGCTACTGTACTAGAATACACTACTGTCGTGGGTTGTATTGTGTTCCCCCCAAAATACGTTTAGCCATGTGGCTGGGCCATGATTCCCAATATTTTATAATTATCCAACATTTTGTGATTTTCCTATACTGTATGTTAGAGGATTAGGGTGGGACTGTAAATCCCTTCATAGGATCACCTCCCTGCTCCACTATAAAGGGAGGTTCCCTGGAGTATGGCTTGCACCAACCATCTTTTATCCTTTCATCCTACAAGAGATAAAAGGAAGGGGAAGCAAGCAGAAAATTGAGAGCTTCACATCATCAAGAAAGCAGCACTGGGAGAAGAGCGCATCCTTCAGACCTGAGGTTCTTGCACCAAGATGCTCCCTGAACAAAGACTGATACAACACAGGACTTTTCTCCTGAGCTGACAGACAGAAAGGAAAGCCCTTCCTCTGGAGCAGATATCCTGAATTTGGACTTGTAGCCTACTTGACTGGGTAAGAATAAACTCTTCTTTGTTAAATCCATCCACTGGTGTTATTTCTGTTGGGACAGCACTTGCTGACAAAAACCACTACCAAAAAATTTCATACGGTCTATGATAGACCTACTCAACAACAGATGGTCCCCAGAAGTTGGAATCAACTAACGGCTACTGGTTTTTTGGCTTATGAATAAGCAATTGCATTCCTAAGAATCTATTTTACAGATATAATAATGCAGGTCAGCAAAAATACAGGCACCAAGATATTCCCCACAGCATTGTCTGTCATAAGGAAAAACTAGACACAACATAAAATACGCTGAGAAAGGGAATTTTAAATTAAATTAGGGTACAACAGATTACCAAGGATCCATTTGTAAAAATTAAATAGATCTACATATATTGACCTGTTCAGCTATCTATCATATATTAAGTCAGGGAAAAAACAAAATCAACTTGAAAAAAGAGGATAAAATATTTTAGAATACATTGAATAACAAATATATAAAACCTATCAAGGAAAAGTTGAAAACATTTCTAAAAAGGCACAAACGAAGACTTCTAACAAATAGAAAGACGTCTTACTTTTGGATAGGACAACTTGGCATTATAAAAATATCAGTTCGCCATTGTTTCATTTATAAGTTTAGTACAATTTTAATAAATATATCAACAAGTTTGGGCATTCTGTCTGTTATGGCACTGGACAGTTGATACTGAAGGTCATACTGAACAGTAAGCAAGTAAGAACAGCTCAGGAGACACGCAAGAGCTAGAAATGAGGACTGGTCCTTCCAGGCACTAAGACGTACTGTCAAGTCTCAACAGTTAAATAACAGTGTGGTTCTGGCACGTAAGCAGACAGACAGGACTAACATGGAAATTTCAAAAACAGACCCCAGTACAGAGTGAGCATTGGCATTGTGTAGAACAAAGGTGGCACCTAAAATCGCTGGAGCAAAAATCAACATTTTTATAAACGGTGTTAGAACAAGTGTGTAGCCACTTGGAAAAAGGTAAAATTAGATACCTAACTCAAACTACACACACGGATAAGCTGTAAATGAATCCAGGATCTAAATGCAGCCCAATGAAATCACATGAGTATTAGAAAGGTATTGATGAGGTCTTCTCCCACTGCGTGGGGAAAAAACTTGCTAACTGTGACTCAAAATCAGGGTACAATAAAAGAGAGAATGATCAATTTGATTTATTAAAAAAAAATTAAACTTGTACACAGCAGGAAAAAAAACACAAAGACAACAGACAAATGGGAGAAAATACTGGCATCCTATTACAGGTAATACATAAAGAATTTGTAAAACTGACCAAATAAACACTAATAAGAGAAAAATAGGCAAAGGACATAAACAAATACATGTAAAAATACATAAATATACATAGAAAACTATAGATGTTTCCTTTAACCCTGAAAAGATGCTAAATTTCATCCACAATAAGAGAAATATATATGTTGAAACTACACTGAGATGCTATTTCCCACCTGTCAGATTGACAAAAGTTGTTGTTGTTAGGTGCCATCAAGTCAGTTCCAACTCACAGTAACCCTGTGAACAACAGAACAAAACACTGCCCAGTCCTGTATCATGCCCACAATCATTTTTATGCTTAAACCCATTGTTATACTGTGTCAATTCATTTTGTTGAGGGTCTTCCTCTTTTTTACCAAGCATGATGTCCTTTGTTAGGGCTTGATCCTTCCTGTCAACAAGTTCAAAGTATGTAATACACAGTCTTGCCATCCTTGCTTCGAAGGAGCACTCTGGTTGTACTTCTTCCCGAATAGATCTGTTTGTTCTTTTGGCGGTCCACAGTGTATTCAGTATTCTTCTCCAATGCCAAAATTCAAAGGCATCAATTCTTCTTCTGTCTTCCTTATGCATCATTCAGCTTTTGCATGCATGTGATGCAACTGAAAATGCTATGGCTTGGGTCAGGCACACCTTAGTCTTCAAGGTCACGTCTTTATTTTTCAACACTTTAAAGAAGTCTTTTGCAACAGATTTTCCCAGTGCAATGAGTCTCTTGATTTCCTGACTGCTGCTTCCATAGATGTAGACTGTGGAACCAAGTAAAACAAAATCCTTAAAAATCTCAAACCTTTCCCCATTTATCATGATGTTACTTACTGGCCCAGTTGTTAGGATTTTTGTATTCTTGATGTTGAGGTACAACCCATACTGAAGGCTATGATCTTTGATCTTCATCATTAAGTGTTTCAAATCCTCTTCACTTAGAGCAAGCCAGGTTGTGTCATCAGTATGACGCAGATTGTTAATGAGTCTTCCTCCAAACCCGATGCCTTGTTGCTCTTCATTTAGTCCAGTTTCTTGGATTATCTGTCCCTATCTGTCTCTCAGTTGGTCATCCTGCGGGGGCTTGAGTGTTGCTGTGATGCTGTAAGCTATGCCACGGGGATTCAGATACCAACAGGGTCACCCATGGTGGGCAGGTCTCAGCTGAGCTTCCACACTAAGATATATCAGGAAGAAGGACCCAGAAGTCTAATTCTGAAAATAATTAGCCAGTAAAAACCTTATGAATAGCAGTGGAACATTGTCAGATACAGTCCTGGAGAATGAGTGCTCCAGGCTGAATGGTACTCAGAAAGATGACCAGGGAAGAAGTTCCTCCTCAAAGTAGAGTGAACCTTAATAACAGACACAGTAAAGCTTCTGGGACCTTCGTTTGCAAATACCTGATGATGATCAAGAATATGGAATGTACAAATTACAAATCTAGGAAAACTGGAAACTACTAAAAATGAAATGGGACACATAAACATCATCTTATGCATTAGTGAATTCAAATGGACTGGTATTGGCCATTTTGAATTGGACAATCATATGGTCTACTGTGCTGGGAATAACAACTTGAAGAGGAATGATGTTGTATTCGTCATTAAAAAGAACATTTCAAGATCTGCCCTGAAGTACTGTGCTGTCAGAGGTAGGATACTATCCATACACCTGCAAAGAAGGCCAGTTAATACAACTATTATTCAAATTGAAGGACCAATTACCAAGCCTAAAGTTGAAGACACTGAAGATTTTTACCAGCTTCTGCAGTCTGAAATTGATCAAACATACAATTGGGATGCATTGCGGATTACTGGTGCTTGGAATGAAAAAGCTGGAAGCAAAGAAGAAGGACGGGTAGTTGGAAAACAGGCCTTGGTAACAGAAATGATGCTGAGCTCTCATGGCAGAAATTTGCAAAACCAACAACATCTTCATTGTACATACCATTTTTTTACCAACATAAACAGCAACTATAAACAAGGACCTCACCAGATGAAATACACAGGAATTAAACTGACTGTGTCTGTGGAAAGAGACATGAAAGCTCACTCTCATCAAGCAGAACAAGACTAGGTGCTGACCGTGCCACAGACCATCAACTGCTCATATGTAAGTTTAAATTTAAATTGAAAATAATTAGAAGTACATGAGATCCAAACTACAACCTTGAGTACATCCCACCTGAATTTAGAGACCATCACAAGAACAGGTTTGATGCATTGAACATTAATGACCAAAGACCAAATAAGTTGTGGAATGATATCAAAGGTATCATCCATGAAGAAAACAAGACGTCATTTAAAAGACTGGAGAGAAAGACAAGACCAAATTAGGTATCCGAAGGGACTCTACAACTTTCTCTCGAACATAGGGTAGCTAAAGCAAAGGGAAGAAATAATGAAGTAAAAGAAATGAACAGAAGATTTCAAAGGACGGCTTGAGATGACAAAGTGAAGTATTGTAACGACAAAAAGTAAGTTGTATAAAGTCACTCTTGGCCAGAGTATGGATGAATCAGCAATCATATACAATGCTTCTCTGAGCAATGGCTGACTCCAGGGTTGAGGCTGAAAAAGCCCATGATGGGGAACATTCTGTGCCAAAAAGTACAGCTGTGTTCAAAGACAGATAAAGACACACCACAAGGTCACAGCTGGGGCCAGAAGGGCTCCCTCCAGCCAAATCCAGAGCAATGTGAGCATCAAAGTAAACAATGATAACAGCAAAAACGAAATAATCTATGCATCTACAATGATGTAAATCCATAAATGAAAGAGGAAGGAGAAGCTTTTCTCAGTGGAAGAAAGCCAACAAATAAAGAAGGAATTGTGAAATTTTAAAAATCACCAGTGGGCAAGTATCCTAAGAATGACTGATGACTCAGGCGAGAATCACTGATGGATTGTAAAGCCAACGGCTAAAAGCCTGAGAATAGGATATTAATAAGGAGCCCTGGTGGTACAATGCTTTAGCGCTCAGCTGCTAACCAAAAGGTTGGTTAGCAGCTCTGTGGAAGAAAGACCTGGTGATCCGCCTTCATGTAGAAGACAGCTTAGACAACCCCATGATGCAGTTCCTCTCCATCACATGGAGTTGCTGTGCATCAGAATCTACATGGTGGCATCCAACACCATCACCAAGGAGATCAATAGCATCTTGAAATGTCACCCCATATTCGAAAAGGGAAAAAATGTACACTGGAATAGCCTGGCAGGCAGCACCTCGATGGTAGTAATCAAAGTTAACATCACTAGCAAAGGGACAGACAGTATGTGCCTCCAAAGACGCTGCACTGACAACACAACGCCTCTTGTGCAACACTTCTGCGAAAAGCACAGAACCTGAATCTAACCGTGATGGAACATCTAACCAAGTCAGAACCGAAGGACATTTGATGTTAGAGCTGGCTAGTACTCCTTCAAAATGGCAATGCTGTGAAATACAAAGAAAGACAAGAAACTGTTCCGGACAAAAGGAGATTCAATTCAACACGTGATAGGGGATTAGCTCAGGCTGGTTACCAAAAGGTTAGCAGTTTGGATCCATCCATCCATGTATGCACTCCTTGTAATCCTACAGGACAGCTCTACTCTGTCCTATAGGATCACTAAGAGACCCAAGAGACTGGAAGGCAACAGGTTATGGGTCATGGCTTAGTCATCTTGTACTCTTCTAACAGAAATACAAGTGGAAGGATTTTACAAAGGAAAGTTTATTTCCACATAGTCCAGTAGGCTACAAGTCCAAATTCAGGGCGCCTGTTGCAGGGCAACTCACTCTCTGGTTGGCCCTGGAGAAAGGTCCTTGTGTCACAGTAGTCTTTCTTCTGGTGAGAGAGCAACCCTGCACAGGAACTTCAGGTCCAAAGGAAGCACTCTGCTCTTGGTGCTGCTTTCAGGATGGTATGAGGTCCCCCATTCTCTGCTTGCTTCCCTTTCCTCATATCTACTGGAGGATAAAAGGTAGAACAAGCCACAATCCAGGGAACTCCCTTTACACTGGAGCAAGGAGGTGACCTTAGGAAGGGTGTTACAGTCCCATCCTTTAACATAATCCAGTCTATTAACCACAGGCAGAGATTAGGATTTACAGCACAGGAGAATCACATAATGGAGGGCAATCACACAATACTGGGAATCATAAACCAGAAAAAGAAACCAAACCCACGGCCAAAGAGTCGGATCTGACTCACAGCAACCCTAGAGGTCAGAGGAGAATTGTCCCATAGAGTTTCCAAGATGCGCCTGGTGGATCTGAACTGCCAACCTTTTGGTTAGCAGACATAGCACTTAACCCACTACACCACCAGGGTTTCCACTGTGAATCACGGCCTGGCCAAATTACTACACATGTTTTGGGATGCGACACAATTTAATCCAAGACAGGTTATAAAAACATTTGGGGGATAACTGATGAATCTAATTAAAATCTATGAAACAAACAAAAAAAGTTATCATTAAGTGAATTCTAATTCTTAACAACCCTCTGTGACAGAACTGTCCCACAGAAACTTCCTCTTTATGGAAGCATATTGCCACATCCCTCTCCTGAGGAAACCCTGGTGGTGCAGTGGTTAAGAGCTACAGCTGCTAATCAAAAGGTTGGCAGTTCAAATGCACCAGGTGTTCCCTGGAAACTCTATGGGGCAGTTTGTGTTCTGATCTACAGGTTCACTGTGAGTCAGAATCACACTGACAGCACTGGGTTTTGTTTGGGGGGCACTGGGGAGGGTTCTCTTGAGGAGTGGCTGGTGGGTTTGAACTCCTGGAGTTTGGGTTAGCAGCTGAGCTCTTAATCACTGCCCTACCAAGGCTCCTTCAATAAGGTTTATAGTTAGGTAACATGATTAGACCAATGTTATTTTCCTGATTACATAAGAGAATAAACATAAGAAGTTAAATTGCAGAATACACACACAGAGACATCCTATTCTTTAAAAAAATATGCAAATGCATGGAGAAGATTTTTCTAAGCCCAAAGTAAAAGTGAAAAACAGCCCACACGTCAATTAGTTCTAAAGCAAGAAAGTAAGGCGTTAGGGCATGTGTGTGTGGAGCTAGGGGAAGGAACACAGAGAATAAAACCAAAAAAAAGTATACTCTAATGTAGATCATTCTATAATAAAGTAATGGTATCTACAGGTAACTTTCTTTGCTTGTCAACAGTTTTGAAATGAGAACATACAAAATTAAGAGAAATGCTGCTTACTCAGGACTGAACTTTACATCCATTGATTTGAAGCAACTGACTTTAATTCAATATAAATAATCTCATGCTTGTACCAGCCATTTCAGTCAACAGAAAAGTTACTGAGAGGATATTTCTCTCTTTCTGTAACACATGGGCAGTGTAATGCAGACAAATTCTGCACACACATTCCAGAAGACACATTTGCAAATGTTCATAGCATTGTTTGCAATGGAAATACTGAACATGAAACCCAAGCATCAGCCAACAGCAAAATGGACAAATCAATTGTGGTATATAGTGTGGAAAACTATGTAACAAGGAAAATTAATGAACCACAGCTGCATGGAAAAGCGTAAATACCAAAATCTTCACATTAAGTGGAATAAGAGATGTGCAGAAGAGTACATCCAGGGTGATTCCACTGCATCCAATCAAAAACAGGTAAAAGGAGAACTGTATACAAGGTCCAACAATTAAGTCCAAGAACATAATTTTTGTACGTGCTACATACATCACTGGTGAAGGTCACTACGGCCACCTTTGCATACCGCCCTTGGGAAGCTATGCATCGATGCAAGCGCTTAGGCCACCCTTCAGAGCAATTTTGGAACTCTTTCTGGAATGGCCATTGCACACAGCAGCATAGTGACAAGTTCACAAACTTAACTGTATAGTCATCTGCGAGAGAGTTTTTAGACGGTAGACAACTGTACTGGAACACCTACTCACCTAATCTGACCCCCAATGACTTTTTTCTTTACCCAAAGATAAAGGAAATACTAAAAGGGAGACACTTTGATGACATTTGGGACGCCAAGGGTAATACAGTGACTGCTCTGATGGTCATTCTGGAAAAAGAGTTCCAAAATTGCTTTGAACGGTGGACTACGTACTGGCATTGGTGCATAGCTTCCCAACAGGAGTACGTCAAAGGAGACCATGGTGATATTCAGCAGTGAGGTATGTAGCACAATGTTTGCCTTTAATTGTCAGACTTTGCACACAGAACTATACAGAAAAGCAAAGGCAGAACTAATACAAATTCAGGGACAGCTGTTAGCTCTGCAGAGGAGGGAGAGAATATGCTAATGAGGAGAGGCTTTCACAAGACTGACCCATCGTAGGATACCAGGAAGCCAGGAGTGCTCAAAAAAAAGGCCAGCAAATATGCAACTCAAAATGGCAGGGAATATATAACTCACAATAACAGGAAAACATTGGACAAACCCCAAACAAGAAACATTCTCTGAGAAGGCACTAAGCCAACTAGTTACTGTCAACTTGGCTCTGACTCAGGGCAGCTCTGTGCATGTCAGGGTAAAACCGCACTCCACAAGGTTTTCAGTGGCTGATGTTCAAAAGGTAGAGACTGCTGGGCCTTTCTTCCTAGGTGCCTCCGGGTGAACTTGAATTTCCAGTCTCTCAGTTAGTAGCTGAGAGCACTAACCGTCTGCACCACCCAGAGGTTCTGTGAATGTACTAATAATGTCCTGTTTCTTAAGGAATATGGATGCTCAACTTCATCATTACTCTTTAAATTGGACATATGTACAGTATAATGTATTTCTGTAAGTACAATCTAACATTACATTTTTTTTAAATTAACTGTCCTCAAAAAATGTCATTAAACATGAATAACCTGGTATCAAAGCATGAGATTTATTTCTACTGATTTAGTTAGACAGGTTTTCTTAACTAAGAATTAACCGACCTACTTCTGGCTGAAGAGTCATCATCGTCTCTTCTTTGAGACTGGCTGAAAATTCATAATGTATTATATTACTTATTTTAGTAAAGTAAGTGTCTAGATGGCAAATCCCTGATACAGGACAACTTTCAAAATGTGTTAGGGTAAAAAATATCATACCCCATGTGAAAGTCAGGATTCCTGGAACACGCATACATGTGTGTGTGAGTGCAGGTGTATGCGCTGTGTACATCTGTGTGCGTTTGTGTGTGTGAGTGCATGTCACATCTTGTGTACATCTGTACATGTGTTTCTGGGTGTAAGTTCACGTGTGTGCACATGTACATTTGTGTGTGTGAACGCATGTTTAGGTGCGAAATACATCTGTGTGTGCGTTTGTATGTGACAGCACATTTGTGTGCACAGGTACAGCAATGTGTGTGTGTGATCACATTTATTTGCTGTGTACATCTGTATGTGTATACATTTTGTGTGTGAGCGAACACTTATGTGCACAAGTTCATCGGTATGCATTTGTGTGCCTATGTGTGCATATTTACATGCTGTCACATCTGTACATTTATGGATTTGTGAACTTATGTGCTATGTACACCTTTGTGTTGTGTGTGAAAGTGCACGTTTACATGCACATCTGCATCCACACGTGTGCGAGTGCACATTTATGTGCCATGTACATCTGTGTATGGTGTGAGTGCATGTTCATGAGCTGTGTACATCTGTCTGTGTGGAGAGTGGATGTTTATGTGCTGCTAGTCACATCGGTAAGTCCGTGTTTATGTGCGCACAAACAGCTGTGTGTGAGTGCACATTTATGTGCTATGTACATCTGTATACGTATTTATTTTTCTGTGTGAGTGCGTGTTTATGTGCTGTGTATTTCCTTATGTGTATGTATATGTGCAAACACACGCGTGTGTTTCCTAGTTCTGTCTGCCACAAGGGACAGAATCCTTTCCCAGTAAAAGCAACCAGGGTAGCTCAAAGAAACAGTTGATTCCAGGGCTGAGATCGGGAGTTACAACATGGTCCTGATCCATCTTGTAACGCCAGAAATCAAATGCAAAAACCAAACCCACTGCCATCAAATCTATTCTGATTCATAGTGACCCTATAGGACAGAGTAGAACTGCTCCACAGAATTTCCAAGAGTGTCTGGCAGATTTGAACTGCTGACCTTTTGGTTAGCAGACATAGAACTTAACCACTAAGCACTCAAACAAGCCAAAAAAAATACCAGGAAAAAACACCAGGGACCTGGCAGAGCACACATAACCCCAAATGATGGAGAAACATCAAACAAACCCAAAGGGAGGAAACGCTATTAAAAAAAAAATCAACAAACATGGATGGAGATCATATTCAGCAAATATGTCAATCCGGTAAAAGACAAAGAAAGAAAACCTGCGTAAATTTTCTCAACTGAAGAACATTAAAGAGACAAGGTGACTAAATGCCATGACTAACCCTAGACTAGAACTTATACCACAGTGACTCTGGACCCTATACCAGAGTGACCCTGGACTAGACCGCACACCAGAGTGACCCTAGACTAGATCCTATACCAGAATGACCCTAGACTGGACCCCATACCAGACTGACACTGAACAAAACCCTATACAAGAGTGACCCCAGACTAGACCCGATACCAGAGTGACCCTAGACTAGATCCTATACCAAAAAAGAATGTAATGTACCTGATTAAGTCAACTGATAAAATCAGACTGTAGATAATAGACACGAGATGAATATATTCTATCGATGTAGATTTGTAAAGTAATAATGCTACTATTATTATGTAAGAAAAATATCATTATTAAGAAACATACACTGAGGTACTTAGGGGAGAAGGGCTATAATATATGCAACTTATCCTCAAATGATTCATAAAATAAAACACACACCTTTTTTCTTTTGTATACACATTTTTTTTTTGTATTATCCTTGGAAGGAGCACAGTGGTCAAAGCAGTTGACTGCTAATAGAAAAGCTGGAGGTTCAAAACCACTGGTGGCTCTGCAAGAGGAAGATGTGGCAGGGTGCTTCCGCAGAAATTCACAGCCATGGAAACCCTGTGGGGTCTCAGCAACCCAATGGTAGCAGGTTTAGGTGCATTACCCTTGCAGGGTATTTATTTTATTTTATTTTTTTTGGCAACCTTTATAAGTTTGACATTTTTTCCAAATTAAAAAATGTACATAAGGGTTATCCTCTAAATGAGACTACTCAGAATGATCATAAAATGGATAAGCTCAGTACAGTTTAAAAAGAAACTATGTTAACAGTCAGTGCTTAAACAGTTAATGATCACCATGTTCGAAGCATTCCTTTGTGAGAGCCATCATAACAGTTCCTATGGAAAACAGAACTGAAAAGGAGCTGAACTGCGAAAAAGAGAGTCTAGTTTACAACAGCTTCTTTAGTCAGACTACCTTGGGTCTCAGCTTCACTAAACCTTGATTTTTCTGTCCTATAAAATGGGAATGATGGTGCTGTTTATTTCTGGGGCCTGTTGTGGGAATTAAATGGGACAACAGAAGACAAACATCACAGCAAAGGGCCCAGATACAGTAGATACTCAGATAATACCATTATTAATCATTTCTAGGCTGTTCTACAACATACTTGGAATAGGATAATGGGCTTTTGTTAGCTGTCTACAGAGAAAACTAGAGAAGGTTCATCAGTTTATCCAGCACTAGAAGTAAGGAGTGAAAAGGAAGAGCATGCTGTTACCGGGTGGGGAGAACACGTAAGAATTGCAGAGAGGCAGGTACCTGGGGTTTTATATGGAAGATTGACTTGGATCATAAACTTGCACTTAATTACACTTTAAAAAACTAAAAAACAAAAAACAAAAAACCCTTAATCCTAATATCAAGATTTTAAAAAAAAGTTTATCCAGCACCACCCCCTATAGGAAAGATTTCCCGATTTGGGGTGACTGGCCTCAGTATTTCAGGAAGAAAAATTCTGGCGTAGGAAAAGCCCTCTGTCAAATTTGCATGGCTTGCTGGTAGTCTCTACTAAAAATACCCAGTTCTTCCCAATCTCATTTCTACATTCACCCAGTTAAGTTGTGACCCAAACGTTAATCTCTCAACAAGCCTCCATCTGGTCACTGTCCATCTCCCACTCTGCATTATGTGTGGTCACCTTGTTTCCAACTCACAGTGAACCCCGTGTGGCAGAGCAGAACTGCCCCCACAGGGGTTCCTAGGCTGTAATCTTTATGGGGGAAACCCTGGTGACATACAGACTAAGTGCTACCACGGCTGGCCAAGAGGTCAGCAGCTCAAAGTACAGCAGGCGCTCCCTGGAAATTCCATGAGGTAGTTCTGCTCTGTCTATAGGGTTGCTATGAAACTGAATTGGCTCGACAGCAGAGGTCTGGTTTTTTGGAATCTTTATGGGAGCAGATTGCCAGATCTTTCTTCTCATGGAGTCACTGGATGGGTTCAAACCTCCAACCTTGAATCATCATGGCAGTGGTCTCCACACTCCAGGTTAATACTGGAATATTCCACTGTATGACAGCTTGCTTGGCTTGGTTAGGTTCATTCAGTCCCTCAGCTCCATCAGCCCTACACGAACAGATAAAATCCAATTCCTCCCATGGCTCCTCTCCTCTGGAAGTGGCCTGAGCCACCAGTGGACTGCCGTCTCTGACAGGAGCTTAACTAGCACTGCTGCAACATTGACTGTCCAGGGTTGACCATCTGCCTCTTGTAGCCACTGGATGCCTGATGGACGGACGGAGCTCCTCAGCCTTCCCTAATTAACAGGCATCGTCCTTCAAGAGCAGAGGAGAGGTACTAACAAGCAGTCAATACCTCTGTGTTAATTACACAAAAACAGAAAACAAACTGTGACCGGGTTACCTCAGAAATTCATTTTAGCCTTGATGAAATATCTTGCAACCCTAAGAAACAGTTCATCCGTAATGAAAAATCCCACAGAAGTTCGCCACGTCATGAGAGAAAGATGACCACACACAATAATCAGATGGCCATCAAATGGAAACCGTTTGCTAACAGCATGGACTCCTAGTATCTACTCTGCAAGTTTTCTTTTAGCCTTCACATAATCTTCAGTAAAACACAAGAATTTGAAAACAAAAATTCAGGAGACAGCCAGATGTCATTTCCAAATGTTTGTTCTGTTAGCAGCTTTTTCTAATGCACATATTATCTTTTCATCAAAGGTAGCAGGGACACATGTCCCTGGTAAATGCCAAGCCTGTCTGCTACCTCCTGCACTTTTCTACTGAAACAAACCAACTTTTTGTCTTCTTTCTCAATCTTGGAGGAGGAAAAAATTCCCTTCTCCGAGAGGAACATACAGATTCCGACTACAACTTCTTTTCCTGCTTTCCCTGTGAAATTCCCAGACTTCCTGGACACCAGAGCCAATCAAGTCCCTCCTCTCCCATCAGCCACTCCTGAAAAAAACACATTCTTGCGTCAGGAACATCCTTTTCCAGTAAGCACAAAATGGAAAATTCCCTTTAAAACTGAAGAGAGAAAATTTTTCTCTGACGTATCCAAATTTCTTTAGGATACCAAAAAAAAGCATTCTCTACAAGCTACAAAGCTATTAACAGTATCATCATAACTCTATGATCCTTATTTATAATATATTATGGATCTAATTGTGTCTGTTTGAAGACACAAAGTGTGTTATAAACCCCAGCTCCTATACCTGAGGTGGCCTGGTTGCTTAGTGGTTAAATGCTCGGCTGCTAACTGAGAGGTCGGCAGCTCAAATCCATCAGTCATTCCTTAGAAATCCTGTGGGGCAGTTGTACTGTCTCCTACAGGGCCACTAAGAGTCGGAATCAACTCAACAGCAATGGGTTTTGATTATACCACTAACGAGGTGTGTGAAATTAAGCAAACTCATCTATAAAACACGGAAAGGATGACATCTGAAGTACATTAAGGGTAATATGATGACAGCTGTGATGGCCATTCCAGGAAAAGAGTTCCAAAATTACTTTGAAGGGTGGACTAGGTGCTGGCGTCAGTGCATAACTTCCCAAGGGTGGTACTTTGAAGGTGACCATAGTGATATCTTCAGCAATGAGGTATGTAGTACTTTTTCTAGGATGAGTTAATACACTTAATTATCAGATCTTACATTTTGTACAGTGGGGATTCAATGACGTGAAACAACTGATACCCTTCAAAACAATGGAAACTAAATAAAATCAGGCTCCCAGAATACCCCTGCACTCACCCTTAACAACCCAGGCCCTTTCTGTGCACAGAGGCTGGGACAATAGGACACAAAATGGGCCCAGGACATCACGCCACCACCACTTCCCACACACAAGAGCAAATGTTCTTCAATTATTATGGGGCACAATTTCTTAAATAGGTGACTTTTTTTTTTTTAAAAAGTCTTTTTTAGAACAAGTGCATTATTTGGATATTTCTGTTCCTTAGAACCCCAAATGACCTCCCATTATTTAAAAACAGGAAAGTACTGTGAAAATACCCAGGAGCTGCTGGGTGATAAAAACAGCTAAGCACTCTGTTACTCACCCAAAAGCGGGAATTTCAAACCCATCACGAGCCTGGTGACCAGCCTTGAAAAAAGGCCTGGTGACCAACATGCAAAAGGTCACAGCCAATGAAAATTCTCGGGAGCACATGTGACTCAGAAACACATGGGGCTGCCATGAATTGGAATCGATGCTATAGCAACTGGCTTATTTTATCATGAGAATATTCTACAGATGGTGTGAAATGACTAAAGAGGGTACTGAATCATTAAACCTATACAGGCCTTGTTCCAAACGCTCACTGATTAGTAACAAAGACATGCTGCAAAGAGCAAACCCCTAGCTTCTTTTTTAGAAGAATTATATTAGTAACAGAAGGCATCTTTATTTAAAAAGGGGAGCAGTGGGAGATTTGGGTATCTTTTTTGCTAAAACAGAAGCAAATAAACATGGTTTAAGTACAGGAACTCTTCCCAACAAACTAATTCAAGGCATAAAATAAGCCATAGATTTCAAAGACAAAATCCAAAGAAAGGTTATAAACAGCATTTTTAAAAGTACTTTTCACTTGTGTCAGCCCTGGTGGTGAGCTACAGACGCTGATCTATAGGCTGGCAGTTCAAATCCACCAGCCACTCCTTGGAAACCCTGTGGGGCAGTTCCACTCTATCCTACAGGCTGGCTATGACTCCGATTTGACTTGGCAATGGGTTTTTTTTTTTTTTTTTTTTAGTTTCACTTGTTGCTACTAAAGACCTGCATATTCATGCAACGATCACTAAAAATTGCACTAAGGAGTCAACACAAATTTTATAGGCTCGAGCCTGTAAAAAGCAGGTCTTCCAAATTTCTGAAAAGCTAAAGATAAGAATAAAAAACTGTTCTTGGCATAGTAATGATTAATCTCTCTGGAAGCATTAAGGAAACAAAAAAGGTAACCACAGATTTTTTTTTTTTAAATGAACATGTGCAATGAAAGCCTGATACATCAGTGTAAAAACAGAAAGCAAAATCATCATCAGTGGCCTTGACAATGAACAGTAAATAGCTTGGTGCGACTGTGAACAAAGAAACCTGGCACTTAGAAAAATTCCCCTAGAAATAGGAAACAAACTCTCAAGGTCACAGGCCATCCACCACCTGCAAAAGAAAGATCTGAAGTACCGTTTTGTATGAGTTATGCAAGAATTAACAAAAGTATTACACACGTTCCCTGCAAAACCACTTTGCCATCAAGCTGGTTCTGACTCATAGCGACTCTATAGGACAGAACAGAACTGCCCCATAGAGTTCCTAAGGAGCACCTGGAGGATTTGAACTGCCAGTCTTTTGGTTAGCAGCTGCAGCTCTTAACCATTATGCCACCACAGTTTCAAGAAACCCCTACAGTAGTCTAAATACCACCAACAAAAGATGTCTTTACATGTCTGTGATCTCCATCAAGGAGATGGAAAGTGGCAGAAATTTCCACCTTGGGGATCAGCAACCTTCCCACAGGGGACCATTTAGGTTCAATTTTGGGGTCTTTTGATGTAGCTAGCAAATGAAAGGGAAGGGTGCCCCTGGCACCCATCTCTAACTCCTAAAGGAAAAAGACAGCCAGACCCGATGCAACTGGTGACTTGAAGGAATCCTGGGAAGCTCTTCTCATCTTGGGACTCAAAACTATCATCCCTGCATTGAGACTTAATTTCAACTAGCAAGTATCTCTCAAAAAGCTAACATACTCTTGTGAGGGTTTACAATAATTTCAACATAGCCAAGCCATTCAATTCCAACATAGGAATGACTTAATCACAGCATTTCAGTGCCAAACAAACTTGAAAGAGTATGCTCCGTCTAATCTGTCACTTTACAATGAGTGGTCTCTGTCATGGAAACTCTTAGTCATGGGCCCAAGGTTCCATAGCCAGCTAGAACCAGAACCCAGAGGTCACAAATGACACAGAGCACCCCGCAGTTTCCCAAGCAGTCAACCAACCAGTTACCAGATACAGTCAATTCTGACTCGGGGTAACACGGGGTGACCCTGGGTGTCTGAGGACTGTCCCCTACAGGGTTTTCAACGGCTAATTTTTAGGTGTCTAACCCCAGGCCTATCTTCCAAGATGCCAGTGAGTGGACTTGAACTGCCAGTCTTTTGGTTAGCAGGCAAGCATATTAACCATTTGCATCCCTAGGGACTCATATGCAGAAACAAACAAAACAAACCCATTGCGATTCTGACTCAGTAACCCTGTTGCACCAAGCAGAACCCCCCCACAGGGTTTCCAAGGCTGTAAATCCTTGCAGAAGCAGCAGGCTGCCGCATCTTTCTCCCACAGAGCAGCTGGAGGGCTTGAGCCACCGATTTTGCAGTTAGTGGCCGATCACTTAACCACTGCGCACTAGGGCTCCTTAGTGACTCAATTTAAAAAAAAGAAAAAAAGAAACACAACCAAACCCACTGCCATCAAGTCAGTGCCGACTTGTGGTGGCCCCCTGGGATAGAGCAGCACAGCTCCATGGGTTTCCTAGGAGTGGCTGATAGAATCAAACTGCTAAGCTTTCAGTTAGCAGCCGAGATCCTAACCACTGCACCACTAGGATTTCCAGGGACTTATACAGATACAGTTGAATCACTAGCATAGAGTTTTGGTAGTTATCAACACTCTTCTAGCTCAAAACTCTTAGCATCAAACTAAGTAGGATTAGCTGCAACACAGAAAGAGATGTTGGGAGAGAGACAGAGGAAAATTTGGAGATGGGACCAAACGGGAAATCCATACGGCAGCTTCGGTGAACCAGACGTCAACAGGAAAAGCAAGATGCCTGGCTGGGAGAACCAGAAAGATCTCAAGATGGAAGAAAGAAACCTGAAGAAATATGGAAGGATAAAAAGAAAGATGTTGCCCGGTGCAAGCCTGATTATCAGAAAAAATATCGTGTCTTTTACATCTTAACTCTCTAAAGGACAGAAGGCTTTTTATAGGGCCTGAGAAAGTGGAGGCTGGGGCGTCAAAAATCTCAAAAAGATTGGGGGAGAGGAACCTCTGACTGCCTGGGGAAAACTGGCCCCCAGCCACACAACATTCCTCTCGTCTGTTCTGCCAGCCCTAGCCCCAAGCTGTCAAATCCAAAGAATTCATGACAGTTTCACAGATCAGTTACGAAGATTATGTCACAGAGACTTCAGTCAAGAAACGACTGCAGAGCAGACCACACAGTGCCCTTCTCAATGAAATAAGCAGATTAAAATCTCAGGTAGTGCCTGCGAAACACAGCGTATAAAGTGAATTGTATGGGTCCTATATCAACCGTGAGGTGGAAAGATACAACTGTTTTCAAAGAGCAACAAGAAGCTAAAGAATTGCAAGACCACACTAAAACCAGTAGATCCAAAATGCTAGGAGTTACACTGACCTCAGTCCAGCTCTCGGGGCCTAGGCCATGAAAATGATTTATTTCCAAATCTATAAAATAGACTTCACAACAAGCACCATGTTATGTCTTCTGGGAATTTGCTTTAAGCTCGTTATAATCATAAAGCAATCTCCAGTGCAAGGGCTCTGTGAATGCCAGCTGTAACTCTGAAAAGGCATTTGATGTAACTCAAATGACAGCATCTGATGATGTATCATTTTTAAGTATCCACTGGAAATTAAAAGACAAACTGATTAACTTACGATTACCCAAACAAACCAAGCCAAGCCAAGTGCCATCGAGTTGGATCTGACTGACTTAAAAAAAAAAATCCACTGTTGTCGAGTTGATTCCAACTCACAGTGACCCCGTAACACAGACCGGTGCTAGGATCTAGCCTTCGCAGACACACAGAAAGTTCTAGAAGCTTTAAAAACTTACCACCTTCTCCTTTATGTGCTACCCTAGTCTCTACTCCACTCCTCAATGACTTTCTTTTTCTTTCCTTGCTCTCAGATAAGGTTGTGTTTCTTCTGCTACTTAGAGACTGTGCTGTGAAACCTCATTTCAGTTCCAGCCCCGAGTCCACACAGAAAGTTCTAGAACCTTTAAAAACTCACCACCTTATTTATATGCTGCCCCAGTCCCTACTCCTCATTGACTTCCTTTTTCTTGCCTTGCTCTCAGATAAGGTCACATATTTCATCTGTAATTTAGATTGTGCTGTGAAAACTCATTTCAGTTCCAACCCTGAGTCCATCTGACTCACAGTACCTGGGGTCTGGTTTCACTGGAAGGCTTCCTGAGGACCACTTGCCTCTTAGAATGCTCTGGAATCTCTACCAGCTCCTCTGCGGCCCTAAACCAAGCCTAATGCCACTGAATGGACTCTGACTCCTAGGAACCCTGTAAGAAAGGACAGGACTGCACTGTGTGGTTTATAAGGGTGTCGTCGCAACAGAAGCAGCTTGCCGCACAGCCCTCCCTCAAAGTAGCTGGTGGGTTTGAAACGCTGACCTTTGGGCTGGCAGGCAGATGCTTTAACCTGTGTATTATAAACCACATGGTTTGACCAAAGACAACATTTATATTCAAGGAGTAATAAACAATTTGGTTCTTTAAATTACATCAGAAACATTGCAATATATTTTAACTGCAGTGTTCTGTATAACCCATCTGAGTTTTAGCAGATCTAAAGGTTTTGTAAAGTATATGGAACTACTGAAACTCTCAAAATAAATTAATGGAATCTACTTTAAAGGCACAGCCCCACAATAATTTTTAAATAACACCAAACCAGGAAGAAAAAATAAACAACCGATAGCCATCGAGTTGACTCTGACTCATAGAGACCCTACAGGACAGAGTAGAACTTCCCCAGAGAGTTTCCAAGGAGTGCTCGGCAGATTTGAACTACTAACCCTGTTGTTAGCAGACATAGCTCTTAACCACTACACCACCAGAGTTGTTATATTACCTTACTTCAAACCTCAACAAATTACATATCTTACATTAGTTACCTTGTTTACATATGTGTTTATTATTAATCCTTTCTAGATTCCAAGTGCCATGACAACAGAGACCTCGAGATTTTTTGTGGTCGTCAATGTTTTGTTTTCCATTGTTATATACCGTTTCCTAAAGCAATGCCAGAAGCACCTGGCAGATTTGAACCTAGCAGACGGTAGCCCTTAATCACTATGCCACCAGGGTTTTCCTTAAATAATACAATGTTGCAGAAATCAGTGATAGGTGCTAACATCTGAAGAGGGAACAAATAGGCACAAAAGCACAGAACTTTTCAGCTAGCAAGCGAGCTAGAAAGGTGGCTGGAGCTTATCCAGCCCGAAGGCTTTTAAATGTGATCCTGGGACCGACAGCATGCGCATCACCTGAAACTTGTGTTGTTTTTGTCAAAAAACCAGCCACTGCCGTCAGGTCGACTCCAATGCATAGCGACCCTATAGGTCAGAGTAGAACTGGCCCACAGAGTTTCCAAGGAGTGCACAGTGGATTTGAACTGCTGACCTTTTGGTGAGCAGACGTAGCACTTAACCACTGCACCACCAGGTTTTCTGCCGTTGTTGTCAGGTGCCGTCAAGTTGGTTCCAACTCCTGGCAAACCTCTGTACAATAGAACGAAACAGTGCCAGGTCCTGCGCCGTCCTCACAACCGTTGCTAGGGGTGAGCCCATCGTTCCACCCACTGTGTCAGTCCATCTTGTTGAGGGTCTCTCTCGTTTTCTCTGATACTTTACTTGTAAGAGACGCAAAGTCTCTGGTCTTACCGTAGACCTACTGACTCAGACCCTCTGAAGAGGGCCCAGCAAGCAGAGTTTTCACAAGCCCTTCGGGTAACTCTGACTCTCACTCAAGTTTCAGAACTAGGGATCCAAATTATCACCATTCCATGCATGAGAAAGAAAGTCAGCAACTTCCCAAAATTCTCCTATCAAGTTATCTGAGCAAGGCCACTACTGACAGTCCTCAACAACCTTCAGCACGACTCTATTCAAGGATGCACCTGAATCCCAGATGCTCCATGGATCGTCTAAGACGGAGCAGCTTCACCTACTGCAGTATTATGTCTCACATCACTGCAATACGGACAGACGGGCAGGTAGAAATTTTCTTGTTGTGAGTGATTTGCCACAAAAGCAACAAACAAATCTCACAGGCTTTTGGCTTGCTTGCTTGGGTTAAATCAGGTTGCTGTTAGCAGCACTGCATCGCTTTGGTTTGTTTTGCTTTGGTTTTGACGGCAACAGCAGGAAGTAATGTGAGAAGCAGCTGGAAGAGACACACAGATGCATATGAAGACATTTATGTATACACATACATATACATAGACGTGTACATATACATATACCAGTTATCACTGAATTGATTCCAACTGATAGCAACCCTGCAAGACAGAGTAGAATTGCCCCATACGGTTTCCAAGGAGTGGCTGGTGGATCTGAACCGCCAACTTTCTAGTTAGCAGATGAGCTCTTAACGACTGTGCTACTGGGCCTGTCTGTATCTATGTGGCCCACCAAAAAAGTTCAGACAAAAGGTGTCTGAAAAGTAATTGTGAAATACTAACGGGCTAGAAATTGCTTACACGAGAAAGTAACAGAACAGAGGAAAACAATAACCCAAAACTTTGCATTTATCTAAGGGTGATCCGAGTGGACGGCACTTGGCTGGCTGGCAAGGGCGAATGCTATGATTTTTTTTTTAAAGACAGTAGATTTATACTGTCAATTGTTTTACTTGTTCTGGCATAAAATAAATTTCCTTTTGTGGAATAACAGTGGCAGAGTGGAAGAGAGCCCGTGACGGACCATGGACCAAGCTGCAGGGTAGACCAACGGCAGCGTCAAATCCAGCCACACAGGTGCATCTGCGTAAAGCACCGGCGGCTGACTGCGTCTGTTTTGACTTGTCTAAGCATTCCAAGCCACGTATTGAGCTGCATCAGCAACCCACCGAAATGCCATCCACCACACAAAATAAAATTCATCATTTTTTTTTTTACTTCAGAGCTCTCATTTTAAAAGATGTGTCACGTGTCTCATACCTCTTTACATAAATATTTCAAGGTTGAGTAGTGGCACAATAAAACATCTGTTTTTTACTTACACTTTAAATATTCTATTGGAGAAGTTTACAATTCGGGTGCTAGGATTATCACAGAAAGAGATTTAGAGGCTTACAAAATAAACATTTCCGATCCGGTTTCTCCTGCTGTTTTCTCGATGCCCCCCATACTATCAGTGTGCACTCCTTTTTTCAGACCCTACCAACATGTACAGTTACCTCTGACTTTAAAAACCCAACGTGTTACTAACATCCTTCAACACCTGGCTTTTATCTTCTCTGAAGAGCAATCACTGACCCGTGTTCAAAGCAACAGGGACAACTCCTTCAATCTGACTTCTGCTTCCAACTGTATCACCTGACCACCAGATCTGGTGACTTTGTTTCTCAATCTGTAATCAAATAAGAGTGACAGTTCCTACCACCATTCTTAGAGGAAAGAAAGCAAAGTCCACAGGTTAACAGTCACGCCCCTGGGGAGACCACGCTCCCTGCAAGAACCACAGTGTCTCGGTCTGATCACTGGCACTTCACCTCCTCCTTTCAGCTCCAAAACACACCCTCTGAAGCCAACTAAAATCCCGTAGCCACTGGGCCAGGTGTAACTCAGAGGGACCCTACAGCACAAACTAGAACTGTCCCACCGGACAGAAGCAGATTGCCAGACCTTTCTCCAACAGAGCAGCTGGTGGGGCCAAACTGTCAGCATTTCCCTTGGCAGCCAAGCACTTAACCACTGCGTCCTCAGGGCTCCTTTTGGAAGTGACATTAAAACCCATAACTGTTGATTCCCACTTACAGTGACCCTGTGGGACAGGATAGAACTGCTCCTGTAGGGTTTCTTAGGTTGTAACCTTCACAGGAGCAGACTGCCACGTCTTGTCACCCGGGGAGCCTCTGATAAGTTGAAGCCATCCATCTTTCAGTCAGTAGCTGAGCTCTTCAACACTCACTGTGTCACCGCACCCAAAAATCCAAACCCACTGCCATCAAGTGGATGCCGACCCACTGTGTGATCAGGGCTCTTCAATAGTGAAGTCAGAGGGGTTATACAGTTTGAACATACATTCAGCAAAGAGTTAGGAGCACTCACTACGTGCCAGGCATTGTACTAGCCACTGCCGGCGAGTCGGTTCCGACCCACAGCAACCCTCTACATCAGAGTAGAACTGTCCTGTAGAGTTTCCAAGGGGTGTCTGGCGCATCTGAACTGCTGACCTTCTGGTCAGCCGACCTAGCACTGAACCACTACACCACCCCAGCCAAAAAGACAAGCAGAGCGCTGACCTCTCACAGTACATCTCAGAGAAATACTGATTCAATTTCTGGATTTCCACTTAGTTATACCCATGGCTCAAATCCCCTTGTAAATCATTTCTCATAAATACTGACATCAGCAATTCAGTCTGTTCCATGACAAGAATGCCACTACATGCAAAGTCCACAGAGCACACAGACAAATGCTCTATAATACAAAAGCCTCAGAAAGTAAAAGATAGTGCCCAGTAAACAGGTGGCATAGGGGTTAAGTGCTACAGTCTCCTAACCAAAAGGTCAACAGTTCAAATCTCCCATGCGCTCCTTGGAAACTCTATGGGGCAGTTCCACTCTGTCCTATACAGTTGCTATGAGTCAGAACCGACTAGACACCTTACCATTTACGAAAGGGAAGCACAGAGTTAAGCCTGAAAGGGAAGCACAGATGAAGAATTACATTTTTATTTTAAAAGCAAAATATCTTTCCTTAAGTGTTTACCTGCCAAAGGCTAGATTTAAACGCAGTGACTCCTCCCTAACTGTTCTGTTCTGGGCAGTAACCACTAGCTCCTTGTGGCTATTTACATAGAAAACAATTAGAAATTTTGTTCCTCAGTCACTTGTGTTCAGAGCCACTGAGATAATTTCCGACTCCTAGCAGCCACAAGCAACACAGAAGCGCTGCTCAATACTGTTTTCTAGACTGCAATCTTTAGGGAAAAGAATCCGGGTGGTGCACTGGTTAAGACACTCAACTGCTAACCAAAAGAGCAGTGACTCACTCCATGGGAGAAAGATGTGGCAGTCTGCTTCTGTAAAGATTTATAGCCTTGGAAACCCTATGGGGCAGTTCTCCTCCATCCTTCTGAGTTGCTATAATAGGGCTTAATCTGTAGGGAAGCCCATCACCGGGTCTTTCTGCCACGGATCCACTTGGTGGGTTAAACCACCCAGCTTTCACAGAGCAACAAAGTGTTTACGCACTTACATGCTGTCAGGGCCCCTTCAAAGACCTCTGCAATATTGAATTTGAAAACTACATTGTAAGGACACATAGGAAAGCACCTGTACTCCACTATAGCATACAGAAGGATGCCAGTCTGCAGCATGGTGCCCCTTCCTCTCCAAATAAGTTGGACTGTCTTAGCAGTCCTGGGCACCTCTTCCGGCTTATATTGATAACCAAGAAAATTCATCCTGTGTGACTGGCCAACTGAGAATGAAACTGGGGAACAGCAATGACGCTCTGCCTCTTCCTTCCTATTCCTTTTACGTAAATGAGTTGGCATGCTCTGTGTTTTCTGTGTAAAGACGTGTGCTCTTAACCTAGGAGCTGGTACTGAAGAAGGTGAGGACAGTCAAGAATAAAGGTGGGTGATACAGGCAAACATCAATACAAATCACACACCTCAATAGGAAGGAAATCAATTCAGCGCAATGCAACAGACTTAAGAGCTTACCGTATGCCAGGACAGTGTTTACGATCCTCGTCGTCCTCACCTTTGAAGAGCTCAGGGTAGCAGGGTGTCCAACAAACAAATGCCACTTATGATGTGTTGTGACTGATGCAGTGAGACAAGCACACACAAGGCACGGTGATATATGAGAGTTTCTGTAAATGCTTTCTGAGGGAAAGTTTCCCATAGAAGGTGCCCAAGATGCAGAAAGGCAATGAAAGTCACATGCGGTTTGGCAAGGCAAGCGAAGAGGGCTTCGGTGGTCAGAAGGCTGAGGGTGGACAACAGAAGGAAGGAGACGGTGCTAGAGGGCTCTCTCCGTGCGTATCAAGGACACCTACATATGCCAGGTTTATGCAGGAGGGTCTGTGAATGCTCCTCATCAAAAGTGCAAGTAACCCGACAATCAATCCCCCAAACTTCATAAATTGTCCATTCCGTACCTGCCATTTAGCTAACAGCTTTTCACTGCAACCATGAGTAGCAATGTCAAGAAAATGCTTTGTAACGCTGCGCCATTTCATAATACGCACTGGTCATAAGGAAACCCTGCTGGCATAGTGGTTAAGCACCACGTTTACTAACCAAAACGTTAGCAGTTCAAATCCACCACACATTCCCCAGAAACCAGACTGTACTATAGACTGGCCAAGAGTCGGAATCGACTTGATGGCAATGAGTTTGGTTTTAGTTTCGAATTTACCGGTCATAAAAACACTGTCATTGGAGGCCTTTGTTCTCAGGAAGAAACCTGTTTCATATGAGTTTTTTTTTAAAAAGCATCCTTTGAGAAACCAAACAAATGGATTGCCTCCACATTCAGACAGTTCCACCAAGTTTATCTGACCAGAAAACAACTGAAACAAGCCACGGGCAAGGGGAGATGGACAAGCTGAGCTTCTCTGTTCCGGGCTGGTGGTGGTGTTGTCTCCCCCGCCCCTTTGTAATTTTCACAGCAGAAGTTGTGGTATCCTGCATATCACAGTGAACTTTTGCCTACATTCAGCCTGTGACCAGCAAAACTGCAGTGCCCAGCAACCTACAGGACTTCTGCGTCTGCTCCTGAAAATACCTGGAAAATTTCGGCCTCTTGTCACCTCTTCCTTGCACTTGACACATACGTTCAAGTCTGGAAAAAAAAGAAAAAAAAAAAAAACTTCCCTGGAACCTTCTTTTTGTTGTTTGTTTGTTTAATTACTGGAGCTTTCCCTTCACCATAAACTTCTTGAAAAAGTTTGTAGCCTACAGGCCTTGAAGAATTCACCAAGTGACTCCTGTTTAACACAGGCAAATCTTTCCAGATATAAATCTTAACAATTTATACAGATACCAATTTGCTGGCCCTTGGGCAAACGTAAGTCTATCTAGCCACACAAATATGTGGCCCTTATGTAAAAGTATATTGTTAGTGCTGTCTGGATCACGTTTACAACTGTAGGTTCTAGGGTCTGGCTCTCTAGGTCCTGGTCAGGGCTCCCTGGCTGATTAACTCTTACTGAATTGCCTGCATCTGAATTTCCCTGCCTATAAAACGGAGATGTCCAGAGGTCATAGAGCACATAGGAGTTTGCACGGCCACAAACCCTGGCACACAGTGACCCCATCTAGTGAGAGATCAGTACCTGTCAGCTGTTTTTACTATTCTGCCTCTAAATACGATTTCATAGCTATTGGATCAAGCTGGTTACCTCTATCAAATTCTCATCTGACAGCATTAATCACCATCACTCAGAGTGTCTTTTAAAAACTTTATGTCAAGGCACTATTTGGGTGTGTATTCCCTCGGTCTAGGGTTGGGTCAGCCATCAGAAAGTCACTAAAAGCTCTCAAGTTAGAAGGCACAGCAAGATTACGAACCTACAGGTACATGTATGTCCACAGAGGGAGGACACCTGTGAAGTCTGTTCCACTGCCGATCTAACTAGTGAACCCCTCTAAAAGCTGTGACCATGAACTTAAAGTCTTGTAAAGTCTCCCCTTCACCCAGCACTGTTCCCGGAGGAGAACTGTTCCCGAGAGGCCGCCCGGAGCCCTCACTCGGGGAGCCGGCACTCGGGCCCACGCCCCACGCCCCGCGCCCCGCGCCCCGCGCCCCGCGCCCCGCACCCGCACCCGCACCCGCACCCCGCACCCCGCCCCGCCAGCTCCGCGGCCCGGCCCCCTGATGCGTGCGTCACGGCGCCCTCGCCCCCGCCCGCCCACGACACGTGACTCGACACGCGCCAGCTGCACGCGGCTCCATCAAAACAAAAACAGAGGCAGCCGGGCCGCGGGGGCGCGCGGGGCGCCGGGCGCGCGCCCCGCAGGCCCGGGGCGGAGGGCAGAGGGCGCCACCCTGTTTACCGCTAGGCCCCGCCCGCGCCCTCGCTCCCGGCCGGGGGACCCCGCCCGGACACGGTCCCCCGGGGGCGGCCCCGAGGACGCCGGCCCTGCGGGGGAGGCGCGTCGCCACCGGCCGGGGTCGAGCGCCCACTTCTCTCCCGTGGAGCCGCCGCCCCCGCTGCGCGCGTCACCACTGCGTGGCCGGCCACCCGCCCGTGGCCGCCCTGACACAGCACTCCCGGCCGGCACGCACGGTTCCAGCCCCCACGTTAGGGACCCCACGCCTGTCCCCACCCGTCCCGGACGTCACCCTTCCCGGCTGGCCGGCCCCAGGCTCCCGCAGAGGGGGGGTGGTGGTCCCAAGCTGTCAGAAGCCACTGTCTCCACTTGACGAGTCTTCTCTCCCCTCCCTTCCAAGAGCCCCGGCCACCCGCCGGCACGGCTCGGAGCTGAGACCGTATTTAAGCCAAAGGGGGTGGCCAGGGTGCCGGTTTTCTCACTCATGTGCCCCCAACCAGACGCTGCTGTACCCACTCCTCGCTTTAAAGACTCTTCACACCGGCGGACCAAACGCAACAGATCCCACACCAGCGCTGCCCCCACACACCTGCTAGGTCACCTGCCCTCCGGACGGCTGGGGACCCCGCGTTGGGGTTGGAGCGGGGACAGTCCCATCTGGCTTCCTAAAGTCACGGGGTAGCCGGAGGGTACGGGCCGCCTCGCCCCACCCGGTGCTCTCCCCGAGGGACACGAAGGCGTCTCTCGTCCCTCGCAGCGACCCCACGGAGATGTCCAAAGGCCTGAGTGCGAGGGAGTGGCTTTTCCTCAGAGGCTCCAGTCACTGCGTCCTTGGTCAGCTCGCCCCCCGCCCTTATTTTTGTTGACGGCCGAGGTGGGGTCCGTGGGTGAAGGGCCAGAGTTGTCTCCGGGTTCCGGAGGTCGGTCTCCGCGGCACGAAGAGGTGGGATCTCCAAATGGAAACAGTCCCCCCTCCCTCCCTCCTCCTCCTTTCGTCTGTTTACCTCAAGTTTGAATTTTATCTGCGCAACATTAGCTGGAATGCGGACATTGAAAAAAACACGCTCTCAGCCCGGCGGCGGCTCCTCAGGACCCATGTGGCATCGAGCCACCGAAAAGGGGAAAAAGTGCTCTTAGCAACGCAAACATGGCGAAAGAGCCTCGGCGGTGCCTCTGCGCGCAGCCGACCCTGCCTCCCTTCGCTGGTCCCCAGCGCTTGTCGCCGGCAACGGCAGACCCTCCTGGGCGAGACCGGGGGACCCCGGGAGCCGGAGGGTGGGCGCGCGAGGCAGGCAAAGAAGGAAGGGTAGAGTCTAGGATGAAAATAATTCAGGTTTCCGATCTCACCCAGCCGCCTACCAGGATGCGGGGACTCCTTTTGGCCTCGCTCGAGCTTCCCCAGAGAACAAAATTCCCACCCTAAGTCTTGCCGGGCCAGTTGCCCCACCACCGATAACTTACCTTCCGGACCGAACGCGCGCTGCTTGGGTCCTGGTCCCCTTCCTCTTTCCAGAGCGAGACGCTGGGGGAAAATGATGCGCATGTTGATTTGTGGAGCATAATCTTCTACAATTTCCCTTGGATTGTCACCAGGAGAGATGGAGACTCTGGAGACAGGTGCAGCGGTCACCAAGGTTGCCGGCTAAAAGTTGTCTTCTCGGCGATCGGCGCCGGGGTCCCTCGGCCGGGGGCGAAGACCCCCGGTCCTTGCCCCCAGCGTCGCCCACTCCCCATGGCAGGCAGCAGCGCGCGGCTGGGCGCAGGGAAGGTGGCGTAGTTTCTCTTCCGCCCACCTCCTCTCACTCACTTGTTTTTGTACCGTGGGCTCCCCTAATGCTTTCCTCTTCACAATGTTGTTTCATTATATCATGTCCATCATGTGACACCGGAGAGGCCTCTCTATGGAAACTTAAAGGGGCTCCCACGTGACTGCAGCAGCAACAACAGCAGGGACTGGCGGCCGCGGCGGCCGTACCGCCACCCACCGAGAGTCCCTCGCAGCCTGGCGGAGGGGCTTGGAGCGCTGCAGCCGAGATAAGGGAGCAACAGCATCCGGGAGCTGCGGCGTCTGTGTGCGCGTGTCGCCTCTGCTCATGACATAGGAAGCTGAGCAAAAGGAGCGTCCTTAAAGGCTTCCCTACAGTCGCAAAACCTACGCTGTTAAAATGACATTGCGTGGCTCCTACTTGATTTTCCCCAACAGCTAGGAGTTTTCTATCCGCTCTGATGAAATTTCACCAAGAAAAAAAAAAAAAGGAAAAACCGGATTCGTCCCTGTCTGCAAGTGCAATCAGATCTCGGGGAGAACAGAAATGACCAAACAATAAGAACAGAAATAGAATCAGGCATTTGATACATAATTACCATCGCCACCGGGTCTAAAGCTTTCTGGAATGACATTCCTCCGGTGACTGTGATGAGGAGGCTTGCCGGAGGCACAATGTAAGGCAGTTTTTCCCTTCCGCAGCTATATTAGGGCTCTGTCGCTGACAACAGTAAAAACATGTTTGTGTCAGGAAGTGAGGTACGAAGATATGACCTGGAAGGTACAGACCAAACCAAAGTGGTGGCGTTTGTCTTGCTTTTCTGACCACAGTCTCTCAGACGGCAAGAAGAGGCTGGTCTGCAGTAAACTGCACGGTGTTTGGTGGGAAATAAAACCATCAGTAAAAGGGTGCTTTTCCTTTAACCATCCTGTACATGTCAGGCACTAGAAATTACGTATATATGTACATGCAGAGAGAGAGAGAGAAGCATGTGCGTTTCTTGATTTCTCATTCAGTCATTCTGTTATCGTCTCTAAGATTTAACTGAAGCATTTCACAAACACTTGGAAAGACAACCACTTTGGAATAAATCCGGTGCTGTGTGCAAACTGCTATCAGTGTTGAGGGCTTCCAGTATCAGGGAACCCAGCTTCTGTGGCCTTGTGCCGTAAATTCCAAAATCTGCCTTAAAAAAAAGTTTCTATGGGCCATGGAGATTTTCATCCTCATCCAGGGCAGTGGGTCGGGTTTGGTTGTAGATCTGAGCTAGATAGTTGTTTTTATGATTTAGCTCATGCTTTTCCATTTTATGAGGAGAACTCCCTATTTGGGTTGGCAGAAGGATGGAAAAGTTCGAAGGAAGCTGGCAAGCAGGGTGCCAGAGCACCCTGGCTTTTGGCTTTGCCTTCACGCTCCACTTCACTAACCACCGTGGTGATCCTCTCCACTACATCCCCTGATAATTCTAGACTGTGCCCCCCCCCCCCATATATATATAACTTTCCTGGCCAATGCCTAATTCTTCCCCCTTTGGCCGCTGTCTGCCTGTGCCTTCTCCACCAGCCCCTTTCCCGCCTGGGTGCTTAGCTCAGGCCTCCCCAGCCTCCCTCCCTCAGCGGGGCCTCTCTCTCCTCAGTATCTCTAACCCCCTACCTCTTGGATCTCCTTTCATCTCCACAGATTGACCCTTGACTTCTGGACCTCTTCCTTCTTCTCTTTCTGTACCTGAACGGCCTGCCCCCACTGGAGTCTCCCTTAACATCTTTCCTCTTCACCCCATCTCTCTGTGGCCAAGCCCCAGCATTTCTCACAGGTCGGCCTGGCCAGCCCAAGCCTTGTTTTGTCCCCAGCTCGGAGAGGCGCGTGTGGTGTAGAGGGGGCCACCCCCGAGCCCCGGCCCTGGCCCCGGCCTTGCCCCCGCCCTCTCGCGTCCCGGGCGCGGCACTGTCTGGGCGGACGGCTGGGACTCGATGCAGCAGCTGCGGTTCTGCTGTGTCATGCAAGAAGGCGGCGGCGGCGGCGGCGGCGGCGGCCGGAGTGAGGGGAGGAGGGGAGGAACCCGATCTCTCCCGGAGCGCAGGGCTGGAGGCGAACACCGAGCTCCCCAAGAGCTGCCCCGGAGCAGGGAGGTCTCCTCGCCCTGGGGCCTCCCCGCGGACCCTTGGTAAGTGGGGCGGCGCAGGGGGTCGTCTGGGGAAGGGAACGCGTAGCGGGCTAGGTGAGGAGGCAGGGAGATCGAGGGGGCACCCGGCCCACCAAAGGAGCCCCGTGCCCAGCTAAAAGGGACACGGGCCTTGAGAAAGATGACCAGCCACACGCAGCAGTTAATTGCTGTTCGAATGCCGCCCGCAGTTGACCTGGGCTGTACAGAGGGCGGAGTTGCGCAGCCCGAACCCAGAACACAGCTCGAGGCAATGATTCAGGGTTGGAGAAGCAGCATCCCATCAGGCCTGGCGCTGTAGGGTACAGCTGAATAGCCAAAGCAGACACGCACCACAGACTTCGCAGCGTGCTGCGCTCTCTGGGTTGTCTTGTTTAAAACTAGGGAAGGGTGGAAAGCCTGCCCAACCTCACTTTAGCCACGACAATGAAGCTCTTGGCCAGTGGCCTCCGACGGACAGCCTCTGGTGCAATTAAATAATCAATAGGAAAAAGAGCTCCTCTCCCCTCATCTCCTCCTCCTCCAAGCCCTTAGACCAGGACACTTGGGTTTAAAGAGAGAACGCTGTTATACTCTCTCCCATCAATCCTTCCCTCCCCCTTCTTCGTCCCCTCTTGCAGAGCTGTAGTTTTCGGAGACCTTGCCATCCAGGTCTGTATAGAGTGAGGGGACTGCCTTCCCATCCCCTGCCCTTTAGCCCGGGGGATTCGGAAGAGGCTGAGAGCCGTGGCTACAGAGACAGGCTGGGGACAGACAAACATTACTGCTTCCACCAGAAGGCAATTCTGGGGACAACTTTTTTTTAAATTAATTAATTAATTTCTTACCGTTTCACTGCTGGAAATTTCAAAACACTTTCTAAAACATCATTTTTAAATGTCAGCCATACATTCAGAAGGGACTTGGAGGGATTAACCCTAAGGCTAATGCCTGTCTGCAAAGCACATGCTGTTGCTAGGAAACCCCGGCGCATCCTGCTTCCTAATCACTCGCGTGTGTTCCGTGGAAATCAACCTGCCTGGGGTGTCATTAAAATGAATGGCATTTAGTTAATGGCGTTCTTGCTTATGCTATAGCATCCCGGATTATTATCCATCACCTCGCACCCACGTATCTTGTTTTCCTAATTTGATTCCTGGATCTGCGTCACTGCCAGAGACACTCAGACAGGACCAGTGAGGTTCACTTCCTGCTTCTCAGAACTGGTTTATATTTGGTCTGGTAGCACTAGCTGGTAAAATATTGTTAAATGGATCCTGTTGGAAAGAAATTTGGGCTTGCCATGAAAACAAATTATTCCAATTACATTTAATTCCCATGGAAAACAGCATCATTTGGGGGAATAAAGGTGACTGCCATTTGCCGTTGGACATGGTAAAACCTTCTTGACGTGGTAAAGACTCGGACATTCCATCGTCTTATTTCTTCTACCCAGAATCTTCATTCCTCAGCAAGAGAAATAAACTCAAGTAGAGAGTAGATGAAAGGATGATATTTCTGAAATGAAGCACAGAAAATACACATTGTAACGAGAGACATCATTTAGACTAAATAAGCCAGAGAACTGACTGGAATCCAGGTCCAGGGAGACAAGTAAGCCGGGGTTAGCACTGTGGTCCTCAAACAACAGAGTGTGACCCTGAGCCTGTACTACCCACCAGAAACCCCATCATTTTGTGGGTTGTCCCTTTCCCACTTCTTCTGTGTGCCTGGACAAGACGTTCCTGCTTTGTTCCTAATTCCTTCCTGTTTTATAACAGAACATCCTACAGGCAGTATCACAAAGATAAACACAGTGCAAGTAGTTAGGTGGATTCTGATGTAAGTAATTTGTTTAGATGGAAGAGAAAACCCTTTCATATTGTATATATGGCGTTGAGGAGAAACAAGCCCACTGAAAGTCAGGAACTTTGTTTGACCTACAGCCTCATATGAGTTGGAATCAACTCGATAGCTGTGAATTTGATTTTGGTTTTCTCCTCTAGCCTGGGTGACTTTAGGGGGTTATTGGGGTCTTCTTGAGTTGGTTTCCTGGTGGCAAGTTAAATAAAAGTGCTAGACTAAAGCATCTCTGAGGTCCCTGCCATTTACAGAATTCTGTGATAATGCTGAACTCACTACATAAAATTTCCAATCTTAGCCAGATTTTACGATATTAAATTTTAACACTGAAACTTTAATAACCGAGCCATGGAGTTCTTGGGAGAAATGATCATGGGAATCATGATTTGCTGTTGATATATTGTGTTTAATGTCACTTGTCAGACAATCAAATAAAATCAGCATTGCTCTTGATGTACTTACTGTCTGCTTGCCTTGGTGGTGTTGTCAAAGCTACAAGATAACAGAGGCAAAGGATATAAAAGTGTAGAAAGAAAGATCTTTCAGTCATTTTAGATTTAGTGAACCCAGAATCTTAACCACCCACAGCCACCGAGTCAGTGCTGACCCCATAGTGACCCTAAAGGACAGAGTAGAACAGCCTCCTACAGTTTCTACGGAGAACCTAGGAGAACTGAACTGCCAGCCTTTTGGTTAGCAGATACAGCACTTAACCACTATGCCACAAAATAATGGCATGATGGAGGAAGGGCTGCAAAAGAAGTAAAGGGTTGGTTACGTTTTCAGGGAGCTAAGGATCTATTTTGGAAACGCTGGTGACATAGTGGTTAAGTGCTATAGTTACTAGCCAGAAGGTCGGCAGTTCAAATCCTCCAGGTGCTCCTTAGAAATTCTATGAGGCAGTTCTACTCTGTTTATAGGGTTGCCATGAGTCACAATCAACTCAGCAGTAATGGGTTTTTTGTTTGTTTGTTTTTTTGTTAATGAACGATTTACCTGTATTTTGGTTAGCAACAGGCAAAAGTACATGCAGCACAAATTTTAGAGTTTTTCAGTTTCAAAATGCTAGGAAGTAGCATGGAAACACATGAAATTTGTGCCAGGGGGGGAAAAAGACCTGAGTTTGAAACCCAACTCTGCCACTTTATTTATTCATTCATTATTCATTATTGATGCCTGCTATGTGTCAGGTACTTCACTAGGTACGAAGATGAATAAGACCTAGTTCCTGCTCTGAAGAACACTGCGGTACAACGGTGACACAGATGACTACACAGTTGATCACGAAACTGTGAGATGATCACCACGAGGGGTACCTACCCCTGACTGAGGAGTAGTCAGGGTGCCTAACAAGAAGAGATGAATTCTGAGCTGAGTTCTGAAGCAGAAAGAGAAGGGCAACATGGCAAGTGGAAAAATTAGAAGAAAAAGCATTCTAGGCAAAGAAAGCACCGTCTGTACAGGCCTAGAGGTAAAGTATGACTCATAAGCCCAGAGAGTTGAGGATGGTGGACGGTGTCCAGCAAGTAGTGGCTCTCAGTAAAACCATTGTGTGGCAGAAGTCCCAAAGAATACATCCAGAAAGCTAAGTGTGGTATTTTAGGGGGAAAGATCTTGTATGTTCTCTTAAGAAGTTTGAACTTTATCCTGGCGACAATGGGAAGCCATTGATGAAATTTTAAGGACCACAGCGAAGTGAACAAGTTTCCTTTTTAGGGAGAGCCCTCTGGTCTTGAGAATTTAAAATTATGAGTAACGTTATAAGGAGGGAGACTAGTTAGGAGGCAGTTCTACCGCTATGGAAAGGAAATGAATGTCTAAACCAAGATTGCAAGAATGGAAATAGAGAGAAGAAAAGGATCCAAGAACCATCAAGGATGTAGAACCAACTGAATTTAATTATTTATTGTATCTGCAGCATTAGTGAGTAGGAGAAAATTTATGGCCTAGATAAATGAGAGATTGGTGGTACCGTTTAGTCACGAAGGAGGCTTCAGGAAGAAGAGCATGTTAAGTCTGAGCTGTCTATGAGATATTAAAATGAAGCTGTCTGCTACCTAAGTTACCATGGGATGGGGACGGGGAGGATCTCAACCTCAGGGGAGAGAGATCTGTGCCAGAACCATCAGCGTACAAGGTGTGAAAATTAAGTTCATAAATTCGTCCTAAAAAACTGCTACATAACTCATGGCGGACCATCACTATGATCACCTTTGAAGTACTCTCCTTAGGGAGCTATGACCAATGCCCACGCTAGTCCACCTGTCAAAGCAATTTTGGAACCTTTCTGGAATGGCCATCAGAGCTGTCGTCATATTACCCTTGAGGTCCTGAATGTCATCGAAATGTCTTCAATATTTGCTTTATCTTTGGGTAAAGAAAAAAAAGTCACCGGGGACCAGATTAGGTGAGTAGGGAGGGTGTTTCAATACAGCTATTTGTTTACTGGCTTAAAATTCCCTCACAGATGGTGCCATGTGAGCTGGTGCATTGTCATGATGCAGGAGCCATGAATTGTTGGCAAAAACTTCAGGTCGTTTTTGTCTAACTTTTTCACACAGCTTTTTCAGCACTTCCAAACAGTAAACTTGGTTAACTATTGGTCCAATTGGTACACATTTTTGCAATGTTTTTGTCAGTTCTGCTCGTTTCTGGCCACCCTGACCTCTCTTCACCAGTGATGCTTTCTCTTCCCTCAGAAAAATGTTTAATCTGTTTGTAACTGCTATTTTCTTCATGGCATTATCCCCATAAACTTGGACTATATGTCTCTGATTTCACTTCCACTCTTGCCGAGTTTAACAAGAAATTGAATGTTTGTTCATTCTATAATTCAAGCTCCAGCACCCTCGCCACAGCACACAAAAGCAGGCAACAACAGTAATGAACACCAGTCAGCAAGACACCACCAACACGTCGACACAAATTCAGTTGTGCAACACTGATAGACCAAGGCTAAGCAACCTTACTTAGTTATTTGTACAGTGCTGCCAACATAAGCATACAGTGACAATTTCACAAACTTAATTGCCAGACCCCATAAGTGATGAACCCCACTGCCATCGAGTTGATTCTGACTCACAGCAGCCATATGGGACAGCGTAGAACTGCCCCATAGAGTTTCCCAGGAGTGGCTGGCAGATTTGAACTACAGAACTTTTGGTTAGCAGGGGTTGCACTTAACCACTGCGCCACCAGGTTTTCCAGAGTAAGTAATGGTCTGTGGAAATAATTAGATGAAATCTTCTAGAGACAAGGCTTAGAGTAAGAAGAAAAGAGGATTTACCATAGAACCCTATGAAAGATTTTGCAACAGCGAAGTCACTGGTGTGTTTGGCAAGATGTTTACTGGGGTAATGGAGACAGTAATCAGACTGCAGTGGGTTGAGGAGTGGCAGGCAAGGCAAGAGAGGAAACAGAGGCAATTCTTTCGGATGAGAAGGACTGAAGGGCAAACAGTGCGGGAAAATAAAAGTATCGGGAAGAGAGTCGCTGAATTCATGGTCTGTCAGGGTAAGGCTGTATGGAACCTGAAACATAGAGGAAAAAAAGGCTTATCTGTTCTCCTAACAAGAGACATGCAGATTATAACTATAGTGAGTTTTTCTTACATATCAGGTTGGCAAAAGTCCAAAAGTTTAATAACATATTTGGTTTGCTAGACTGGGAAACAGACACTTGCCTACTCTGTTAAAAGGAGTGAGACTTGTTACAACCTTGGTGGAAAGCAACCTGGAAATATTTGTCAAAGTCTTAAATTCTCGAAGCTTCTGCCCTAGAAATTCCTCTTCTATATATTCATCCGATGTATATGTTCACGTGTGTATTGAAGGATGACTCTTCTAGGTTCTTCACAGAAACATTGTTCTCAGAAATTAACAACTGAGAACAGCCTGTGTGGCAATCAATAGGAAAAAAAAAAAACACTTCTGCCAATGAGTCAATTCTGACTCCCAGCAACCCTGTAGGACAGAGTAGAACTGCCCCATAGAGTTTCCAAAGAGTACCTGGTGGATTTGAACTGTCAACCTTTTGGTTTGCAGCCCTAACCCTTAAGCACTGTGCCACCAGCCTTTACAATAGAGAGGCAGTTAAATTAATTTTGATTCAATCACATGGTTGAAGAGTAGGCTGCTATTAAAAAGAGAGGCCATTCTAGCTGTACTTACATGAAAAGATCTTCATGACACGTATCAGGTGAAAAAAAATTAAGATGAACAACATGTGTCTTTTGCTAACATCGTGTTCCTGTTAAGGATTCTTGGCCTTTTTTTGGCCTGAAAAACAATGTCTGTGAGAAGATAAAATACAGTAAGGCAGAGCATCTATGGAGAGACCAGTTGGAACGGTTAAAGATGAAGGTGAAGGTTGTCCAGGCAAGGTGGCGGGGGGTACATGATGAGAAATGGTCACAGTCAAGTCACTTTAAAGAGCTTGATGATTGAATGGGAATGGTGAGTTAGGAGGGAGACAGTGTCAGGGTTGACCTCAGATTTCTGCCAAGACCAGATACATGAGCAGACGTGTTTACTATTGAGATGGAGAAATCTGGAACAGAGCAGAATTGCAGAGGGAGGTCAAAAGTCATGAATAAGTGGAGATGTTCACTGTGGACCTGTATGTAAGGGTCTGAGGCTCAGAGTAGCTGCTGGAACTGGGTATTCGGTTCAGAAGAAGAAAAGACTGCCTAGGGAGGGTAGGTAAAATTGAAAGAAAGCTGGCTCAGGACTGAACTCTGATCATTACAAGATTGGATAGAAAAGAAGGACTTAGCAATGGAGATGGAGAATCAGAAGCTAGAAAGAGAAAGCCGGGAGACCATGGTGGCAAGGAAACCGAGAGAGGAGAACTGAGTCATCTTAAATAGTGCCGAGAGCTCAAGGAAGCTCATTAGAATTTGCTTCCCTTATAAACCTTAAAATCCCTACAAGTAGGGATTATTCATTTTGTTTTGACATCCCAAGGCTTGCCTGGTGCCTCACCCATAATAAATGATCAGTAAACTTTTGTTAAATAGGAGAGAAAGACATAGATACAGAGACAGAGAGAGACAGGGGATTTGTCTGCAAGTCTCAAAAATAAAGTAAATTAAACAGATTCTCCTGAACTTCACTGCAAACCAAAATCCATTTTAGGACAAAGGACATTCTGCTCCCGTTCTGTTAGTCCTGAGCAAACACATGGCATGTTCATGGTACCATGTTGTTGCAACGTGAAGTGCCTTCTGAAAACATTTGGTAAATAATATTTACCTGTTTCTGGTCATTCTGAGTCACTTTTGTCTTTATTTAGGTCCCCGGTGATGACCAAAAGAGCGATTCGCTTTTCCTCGTCTCTCTGATTCCATCATACCACCCCGAATCAGTTGATGGAGTCTGGAGGATTCATTTCGTGGCATTAAAGCTCTGTAGCACACTGCAACCACTCCCAAGGATGGCCCAGTCCCACAGCCCCTTCCATCAGAGGGAAAGATGATTTGGGGCAGAAAGAGAATCATAGCCCCTTACAGAAACCACCAGCTTCTCAGTTTGTCGCTGTTTCTGTGAAAGGTGCTGGGCTATCAGGAGAGACAGTAGAGGCTATCCAAGGAAAGAAGTTTCTGTCTTTGTTAGTGGTTAATTGCTATAGCTGCTAACCAAAAGGTCAGCAGTTCAAATCCACCCGGCGCTCCTTGGAAACTCTGTGGGGGCAGTTCTAGTGTGTCCTATCAGGTCACTATGAGTTGGAATCAACTCAATGGCATTGGGTTTGGTTTGGTTTGGGTTTGTTCTGAGAATAGAGAAGCACGTCTGGTAAAATTCTAACCTCTCTATAGCAAGAGAGACGCCATGAGTTTTTGTCCTTGAGTTAGAAACTAAGATAATAGATGTAGTTTAAGCAATATTTAAAATGTTGTTGCATGAGACCAGTAAGCTTTTTCTGTAAAGTGCCAGAAAGGAAATATTTAGCTTTGTGGGCTGTACTCTTTGCCCTAACCACTTGATTCTGCCATTGTCGTGTAAAAGTAGTCATAGAAATAACACCGAAACTGGGGATCAGGGAAGTCTTCCAATAAAACTCGATTCATCAATACTGAAATGTGAATTTCATATCATCCTTTTTTTGATTTTTTTCCCCCCAACCCTTTAAAAATGTGAAAACCATTCCTAGCTCACAGAATGTACCAAAAAAAAAAAAAAAAAAAAAAGGGTTTGGCCAGATTTGACCCATGGGGACAACTTTGGCAACCCTGATTTAAACAAATGTGAAGATCATTTCGTGAGAAAAATGTTCAGATGTGGACTTCTGAAGACAACAAACTGTTTCATGTATTCCCATTTTCTTCACCTTAGTGGCTCGTGTGTCTCCGAACATGCAGACACATCTGACTTACCTGGTTAGAAAGTCTGTCCCCTTAGGTCAGGCTTCATTGAGCTGCTTAGTCTCTTCTCTTGTAGCATGTTGTGCATGAATGTAGTAGTTTTACAAAGCACACTGAAGAATTCTTATCACTTGGTTTTATAAAGAGCCAGGCCAAGAGAGGGTCTTGTAGCAACGATTCACTCAATAAATGTAGAAATACCAGTGAGGGCCGGAACTCAATGGGACTACCTTGCTTTTCTGGGTCTCGCCGAGTTTTCCACTTTTGACAAGGTGCAGTCTGATGGTTTTTTGGTTGCTCATTTTCATGGAAAGCATTTGTGTTTTACCTCTCTGACAGGTGTCTATCTTGTAGTTTCCAGCTTTCACATGTCTTGCTTCTTACCTGGTGCAGTACTGGGTGGTACAGAGTTATGTGTCTGTTGTTGAGGAGTTTTGTTTTGTTTTAATCTAGTTAGAGACAACAGAGTTCAGATCAATAAATTATTGATAGATGGATAGATTTAAAAAAAAATCTGGTGTCTAATAGGTTCCAAGGAGAATTCTTCAGCTGTATTACAGTACAAGGCAGTTGCTGAAAGCAACAAAAAGGTTGTTAGACAACATTCATCTTTAAATCTGTGCTCTTTTGCGTTCCAGCTGTGTGACCATGGGCTGTTACATAAACCATGGGCAGTTCGGTTTCCTCCTTATAAAATGGAGAGAATAAAACCTAGCTCCCGAGAAGACTGTGGGAATTCAAACAAGATCAACTATGTCAATCAGGTAGCCCATAGGAAGTGATCAGTCCACCGTAGCTACTGTTACATTCTAGGAATACGAAGGTAGATGATTTATTCAAAAGAAACACACAATCAAAGAGGAGTAACCCTGTGAGTCAAGAAGATATGTACACAAGTGGAAACCTACAAGCCTGAGTAAACATTTGGGTGAAAACAAAATTAGAAGTGACATGGTCTCAGGAACACACAGTGAGGCATCTGCCCAGTTGGGTGGCCTTTTTCTTCCCCACCCATCAGCTGCTGGCTTGTCTGAAGAGCTCCACCTGTACAGCTAGCTCCCCAGCCTCCCCAGCAAATCAGCTAAGCCAGTTGTGACAGGGACACTTGTTTCATCAGAGTCATCCCCACAATCTTGCTTCCTTCCAGTCAGGTGGATTGTGAGCTGGGACTGCAGAGACTCTCCTATCACAGCTCCCACCCCAGGGTGCCCAATCCTGAGCTTCTACCTTGACCTCCACATTGTCAGCCCTCAGTCGTCCTGCCTTATGTCTCAGTCTCTTTCTCAGTTTGGACCCTGCTGTGATCCCTGGGCTACTTTGCCATGATTCTGATATCCTGTGTAGCCCAGCTCTGACCAGCTCCTTCCCAGGAGCTGTTCACTGTCATCTACACCCCAGCTTGATACTTGAACTACAACGCATGGAGGGCCTCACCCTCTACGGATAGCTGCTGCGGGGGTGAGGCTGGACTGCTCAGTACTGATGAATTCTTGAGCTTGCTGTGGGGTGCTAGACTTCGCAGCTCTGCTCAGACCAGCATCCATCCTAACATCCCATGTCCTGAGGAGTGTCCCCAGCCCCACCTCCAGGCTAGGCTCCCCAATCCTGTCCCATGGCTCTCGATTTTCAACTAGCTCCAGCGTGCCTTGTGATCCTGTTATGGTAACATCAATAATGATGCTTTCCCAACACAAATGACAAAGTCACTGGCACAGGGGCACAATAAAGGGATAATGGTGAACTTCACCTTCTCTGACATCTACTGAGAATCTCTTTCTGCTGCAAGCTGAGCATCAAATAAAGTTGCCATGACTTAAATGGAAGCCAATTTTTTATTGAAGAGGTGCTATGCTACACTTGATTTTAACCAATGAAGGAGAATGTGTTGGTGAAGTGGAAGTGACAGACAGCTTAAAATAAGTGACCATGACACGCTTGAATTTGTAATAGCCACAGGAAGCACTTGCTAGCCTGACACAAAGGAGACTTGAGTGGCTGGAGAGGAAACACGGACATGAGACTCTGAAACTGGGAGCTCTAGCTCAAGACGAATCAAATCATCTTCAAATTTAAATTCATGTAATCAGTGATTTCAATAAAGAGGAAGCATCTAAAAAAGATGAATGTGGTTGATCAAGGAGTGGTCTAAGAAGCTCAGATTTTTACAGGACACACATGAAAGATATATAGCAAGGAACTACATGGGTATATAGAGAACAGCCTTAGTGATGCAGTGGTTAAGCACCTGGTTGCTAACCGAAAGAATGACAGTTCAAACCCACCCAGGGGCACCACAGGAGAAAGACCTAGGGCCCTGATCCCATGGAAATCCCATGGGGCAGTTCTGCTCTGTCACGTGGACTCGCTATGAGTCAGAAAGCAACTCAGTGGCACGCAACAACAACAACGAAGCCTCATCTGCAAGAGGTGCAGGCTTGTGAGAATAATGCCAGACGGGCTGAAGCCCCAAGATACTTGGGAGAAAGGGTCAAGGCAATCGACAGTTCTTGCTTGTCTGTTTTTGCTCATGTTTATAGTCAGAATAAAAATAAACAAGGGATATGGCTACTGAATGGGACAGTTGGCCGAATGTCCACAGTTAAGTGAAAAATAAAAGGGCGGCAGGGGGATCATTCAGCTATACAGCATTTTCTAGATTCTAAGATACATATGTTTTCTTCACTTTTAGTATTTCTAAATTCAGACCGTATCTTCAGTAGGAATGTTTAATGTGGCCGTGGTTTTGGAGAGGGCACTGAAAGCAGTCATTAAGGGGTGATGCATCATGCAATAAATTGGTGCTAGAAGAGAGGAAATGTAGAATTTTATCCACTTAGCTCTGCTGGTACCCACAGCACTTAGCCACTGAGAGGGCCTCTCCGTGTCCTGAGATGGCTAGGGCCGTCGAGCCTGAAAGCCAAACCAGCCGCCATCAGGCCAGTCTCAACTCCTGGGGATCCCATGTGTCCCCAGTAGAGTTGTGCCCCCCGGCCTTTCTTCCAAGGCCCTCTGGGTTGATTTGAATCATCGGCTTTCCAGTTAGCAGGTGAGTGCTCCGCCATGTGTGCCACCCAGGAATTCTGGTCGCACTGCTGGTGGCTCCCCGGAGGTAGGAAAGAATCAGAAGAAGTTTCGAGGCCATGTTCAGTAGTGTCTTGTCTCCTGGAAGGAGCAGAGGAGAATGGGTGAGCACTGCCGCCGAACTACGTAGAGCAGCGAGTATCAGAGGCGGGACCGAGGCAAGACGTGAAACCTGTGGTCAAAGCCCAGAAGTGCTAACAACAGACCATTGCTCGCCTGCAGAAGCCACGTCTCTGTGCAGTTGTGTCACAGAGGGGGTGGGGTGACACCAAATGCTTTCAAACCGCTCTCATTGTTTTATCCCCATCCCAGACCTCTGAGGTTGGCACTGTTGTCATTTCCATGGCACAGAGATGCCAAATGACCTGCCCACCATCCTCCAGGTCATGGGTTTCTTCGGTAAATAAAGTGATTTGAATGGAAGAGTAGAGGTGGTTTGTCATACATAGCATGGCACAGAAGTTTTCATGGGATCCTGGTAGACAATATAATTGAACATGGGACAGATATTAGTCTGGTAGTGGTCGGCAAAATAATTATACTCAAAAGTAGGAGTGAATAGAGCATTGTTTACCTGGGAGTTTCTAACGGATGACAAACTTATAATAATACTTAGCACTTAAAAAAGCGTAGAGCTGCTCCATAGGATTTCCAAGGAGCAAGATATGGGTTCGGATTGCTAACCTTTTGGTTGGCAGCCAGAGCTCTTAACCACTGCACCTTGAGGGTTCCCCTTACTGAGTACTGGGTGCAAGGTCTCCATACAGTTGCCCATCATCTCACTTCACCTTCCCTAAAAGCTAGAGAAACAGGCACAATTATCATTCCCATTTTACAGATGAGAAAACCAAGAATCAGGACAGCTAATGACCTTGCTTCTGATTAGATAGCTAATGAGTAGAAAAATCTGGTTTCACAGCCTATATGCTTAACTTTTGAGCTGAAGTGTCTGCTTTTGGTCCCGGGCCTCTTTTCAAAGCAATGATTTCCAAGGCATGCTTCTACTATGGACACAAAGCTGAGAGAGTAGAAAGAAAAGAAGACGGGAATGTTAATATTTATCAAGCACTCGTGTTATTGTACTACCCTCACTTAAGCCTCAGAAGAACTTTGCAGTGTAAATATGATTATCCTGTTTCCACCGATAAGGAAATTGCGACTCAGAGAGATTATATGACGTATCCAAGGTCACTGAGCTACATAATAAAGCCAGAATTAGAATCTAGATCCGGCCAACTCTTAAGCTCTTGCTCTTTCTGCTGTCAAAGAGAGTGGTAGAGAAATTAAAAGAAAGAAAGAAAGGAAATCAGACTTCAAAAAGGTATTGAAATGCTTGCCTAAGGAAAACTAAATGTAAAATATAATATTTAGTGAGAAAACATATAAAATCCTGCAATTGGCTTTAAAAAGTCAACTGTCTAAATAGAAGATGTGGGAGACCTAGTTTGTCGTCATTTCAGGTACAAAAGACTACGGGGTTGGGGTTGATTGTGAAGCAAAATGAATCAGCAGTGTGACTGCCATGACACTCATGCAATCTCAGGTGGCAGTGGCAGAAGGACTGTGTCCTGGAAAAGAGAGAGAACACGCCTACGGGTGTGTGCACTGCTTACTCCGGATGAGAAGCAACGTTTTTCATTCTGAGTGCCCCACTTAATAGACTAGGCTTAGAATGTCCGGAGGAGAACAGCCAGCTGGTAGCAAAGTGCAGGCATTCATACTGATGGGATTATTTCACAAACATTGAATGAATAGGCAAACCCAGAAGGTAGGTGAAAAACATCTTCAGTTAGAGCAAGGACTGCTGCGTGGAAGACCTTCTTCTGTTGTGTGTAGCTCCAGATGATAGAGAGCTGTAGTTGGAGGGAGGCCGGTTTTGACCAAGAGATGACTGTGCCTTTTGTGTCATTTTAGATACTGAGGCGCCAAGCCCAAAGCTTCAGACATAGTAGGCATTTGACAAATCAGTGCTGAACTGAACTGGATATATGCTACTATTCAAAAGCACAGGAGAGTATTGTTTTAAAAGCGCTGAGATTTTTGTTGATGGTGATGGAAAATCTGGCAACAGATTTTGGTGATGGTACACGAAGATGGTGCAACAGATTTTGGTGATGGTACACGAAGATGGTACAATAGATTTTGGTGATGGTACAGAACATGATGGATATAATTGATCTCACTGAATTGTACATACAAAAAGTGTTGAGTGGACAAACGTGCTGTCTATGTTTTTACAACAATAAAAACAAACCCCCAAAAGCACAGGGGTCATCCTGTGGGGTTCTAAGCTCTTGAGAGATGTTTGAGCAGAATCTAGAGGGCCACTTCATCTTGAATAACTTCTCCTACATCCTGGACACTGCCTGCTTCCATCACAGCCAGGGTCCGAGGAGGAGTCTTCTCAGTCCTTTCCAGTTTAACTTCTGCCTCTCTAGAAACTCTATCCCCGGATCTTCTAAGTACCAGTCTCATCACTCATCCTGGACTGTCTTGTGACGAACTCTTGGTCATCTCCTCTGTGAAGGTCTCTACTGTCTTGGCTTGCAGACATCGCTGTGTCCTGTTCTGATCCCGCCTTTCTGCCTGCTCCTTTCTAGGGCTCCTTCTCCGGCTCCACCTCCTTGGTAGCCTGCTGCATGTTTTCCCTGGGGACTCTGTGTTTGCAGTCCTCTCTCTGTCCTCCCCTGGATACTCCATTCACTCAGAAGACATAGTTACCGAAGGGCACCGACTTCCAAGGCTATCTGATCCCAACCTCTTTCCTGAGTCTCCTATTGAGTCGACATCCTCCAATCAGCTTCCTGTGCTGCTTCTCATCCTCTTCACACTTGCTGTCCCTCCCCAGTTAGCTTAGCTCTTGTTGAGCTACACTTCACTAACCCGTGGGTCTCCCTGTACTCCTAATCGCCTATCTAATCAATGACTGTGCTCTCAAGGCTCCTTCTAAGTCTCCCTTGCATTTGTCACTATATTACTCCTGCTTCTATCATGATTGAGACTTTAATCTCTTTCTTTAACTATTACCAAAACAAAAAAAACCTATAGCTGTCAAGTTGACTCTGACTCATAGCAACCCTACAGAACAGAGTAGAACTGCTCCCTAGGATTTCCAAGGAACATCGGAAGGATTCAAACTGCTAACCTTTCAGTTAGCAGCTGGACTCTTAACCACTGCACCACCAGTGTTTCCTTGACTATTACAGTAGCTTTCTGGCCCTGGTCTCTCATTCTAGTGCAGCCTTCATCCAGACATTTAAGTTTTATGTACTTATTTTTACTATGAATGATCACATTTCTCCCCTATTTCAAAACCTCTGATGATTAGTGATTATCTTCAGGATGTAAGTCCAGATTCCCTAGCTGTGATTCGAGGGTCTCAGCAGTATAGCTACAACCTATGTTACCGATCATGTTCATCCCAGCCAGACTCCTCTCTTCTCTGAACACAGTTTTTGAAAGCTCTTGTGCCTTTTCTTCATGTAGTTCCTCTAACTAAAATACCGCGTTTCTCCCTCTGGCGAGCTTTTCTCACCCTTCAGTGCCCAGCCCAAACTGCAATACCTCTGGGAAAAGAAAACCACCTTTGAATTCCAAATAAGGATCAGGGGATTCATCCAGGCAAGAGATATGGCACTTAAAGCAAAGGACTGGATGGGTGATTGTGGAGCATCAAGCCCAAGGGGCTGGCAGCATTCAGAGACTGAGAGGGACCCAGAAAAAGAGAGAGAGGAACGGACCACAAGGTAGGAGGAAAGTCAGTGCGGTGAGATGTGGCAGAAACGAAGTGAAGAAAGTGTTTCAAGGAGAAGGGAGTGGCTATTGGCGCCCAGGGAAACCCTGCTTGCATAGTGGTTAAGTGATGCACCTGCTAACTGAGAGGTCAGCAGTTCAAAATTCGCCAGGCACTCTTTGGAAACTCTATGGGGGCAGTACTACTCTGTTCTGTAGGGTGGCTGTGAGTCAGCATCGACTCAATGACAGTGGGTTTGACTTTTTTAGGTTAGTACTGCTGAGCAGGTGCATAAGGTGAGGACCAAAAATTGGCCAATGGATTGACAACATAGAGATCCTGGTGGCCTTCGCAGATATATTTGTAGTGGAGCAGTGTGAGCAGAAGTCTGATTGGACTGACTTCAAGAGATATTCAGAAATGAAGAGGTAGATGTTTTCTGGATAGAGAAGGACTGGATGAATAAAGAAATGAGGCCTTGGAGGAGACTCCATCATTGGTCAGGAAGCAAAATAAATTCTCTCAAAATCTTGGTCTCTGAAAAATTCCCAGATAGAAGAAAGGATGGGATCTTGTGGTTCAGGGTTTTCCTTAAGTGACAAAGGAATTCAGAGTAGAATTACTGAAGCAGTAGGGTTGGTTCAGGAAAGGTTCTGTGTGAGCTTGAATGTAGTTGCTTCATGTCTACTTCTGGTCCCAGTTCATAAAGTCTTCATGCAGGACTTCTTGGGAGCTTCATGGAAGGGCTGTCCCTGCGTTTCCACATGCCTCTCACTAGTGAGCCTGGTTAGCATGTTTCTGGAGGCTGAGCAGCATGAGGCCTGCATTGCTGGGAAGGATTGAACAGGCAAAACGTGACCCATCCAACACGACATATTTGAAAAGGGTGCATTTGTAAGTATTCCTGTATAAAACACTTACACTGAAATCGTCATGGAAATGGGTTCAGTGATCACCAACATTTGATGCACCCCTCCTCCCTTGGAGACTAACTGTGATGAAACATGGAGAAGGCAAACCTTGGCTAGACCAGACCTAACTTTCATTCCGTGCTCTTATGTGATATTCCACAGATTCAGCTTCAAAAGGCACGTTGGTACAGAGCTCATGCAGAACATACTTTTGCTTACACAACTGAAGGCAGGTGACCCAGGGACTATACATTTCCCTTTATAGAATCATTTACAGTGATGTCTGGGACCTGGATTGTGAACTAAAACCAGCTGTAGAATATTTGAAGAACCTCTCGCCGCACGGTGTTTCCTGCAGTCCTCCGAGGGACCATGTGCTCTTATTTGTCCACGCCGGGGTGCCTGCTCTTCCCTCTACCTGGAATACCCGAGTTCCCTTCTTCCTCACATGCTCAGCTTTCCTAGAACCTTCTTGAGGAGACCTTTCTCACTATCTCAGACACAGACAGACACCCCTCCCCCTGCACCTCAAACTACAGCTCTGTGTCATTTATCTCCACACCTACCACACGGGATTATAATCATGTACTCCTCTGAATCCCTCACCGGACTGGGAGTTTCTGGAAGTCAATCATTTTGTCTTATTCTTATTCTTGCCATTCGTGTCCAGAACTGTGCTTGTATCTTTTCGGCACATAGTGAACACTTGCAGGATGAGGAGGTGGCTGAATACATGAGCAGAACAGGGGAACCTAACCCCAATCCACAGACTTACTATGCAGATGGATTGTCATTGTTGCTGCTGGCTATCTTTGAGTTGGCCCCCAACTCACGCAACCCCATGTCCCGCATAACAAAGTGCCGCCTGGTCTTGTGCCATCCCCACAGTGGGTTGGAGATTGGGCCCTTGTGATCCAAAGGGTTTTCATTGGCTGAGTTCGGAAGTAGATCACCAAGCCTTTCTCCCTAGTCTGTCTGAGTCTGGAAGCTCCAGTGACTCCTATTCAGCATCCTAGCAGCACGCAAACAAGCCTTCGGTGGCAGACAGCTGGCAGCCGTGCGTGAGACACACTGGCTGAAAATCAAAACTGGGTCTCCTGCATTAAAACCCATTGCTTTCAAGTCAATTCCAATTCATAATAACCCTACAGGACAGAGTAGAACTGCCCCAGGAACACCTGGTGGACTTGAACTGCTGACCTTTTTGGTTAGCAGCCATAGCATGTAACTGCTGTGCTATCAGGGTTTCTGTCTCCTACATGTACAGTGAGAAATATACATGAAATGGCACTTTCCAAAGCTGGTCAAAATGCCCAAATCCTTCCAGCATGATACATTTGAAGGGACAGTGAGACACACAGTTGACTGCCAACAAATATGTACAAGATTATGGTGACTGTGCTGATTAAATCAGAGTTGAGTGACAGGCATTGAATAGTTTTGATCTAGCTTTGTGACAAGAGATTTGATCACCAATGCCCGTGAACATTTTGATCTTTACTATTTCTTTTAAGCAAGGTATTTTTTACTTTTTAAATTTAAGGGCAAGACACACACAAGACACACCTTAATAAGCATGTTTATCTAAAGCATTATTTCACTGTAAAAAAAAAAAAGTGAAAAGCCACCCAGCTATGCCGCCTCCAAAATAAAAGTTACATTGAATCAACTATTTCGTTCCCACGTGCTCCATGTCTGTCATGCATAATTTGTGAGATGATAATAGCACTTACTAGTATTTACATTCTAGAAGTGTTACTGTAAATTAGATACTGTAAAATCAGTTATGATGTCTGCTTTGAAAGATAAGCATGATACACAGATGAGGTATTATTATTTAGTTTTTCCTCTTCAACCCCTTTAAATGAAAATTAGATGAAAACTCTGCCTTAAGCAATATCCAGTGGGTAAATGATTACTGACGCGAGTGAAATGAAAAAAAGAATTTTTTTTTTTCAGCTGAAAGCTCAGTTTGTGCAGCTTAGCCTATCTGTGCATCAGACAGCAATTTTGCATTTATCTGTGGTGTTCGCCGCTGTTCTTTATCTCTGTGCTGGAAATCACAAACTGAAGACAGTTAAGCCATTCAGTTTTTTCACAGTGTATATTTTTGAGAAGAGAGGTGTCCTGGATTGACAATTTAGGAAAGTGTTTCGACTAATCAAACCATGCAGCTGGTTTTCTCATGGACTTAGGGTCTAAAATAACTGTGTCAGACCATGACTTCAACTCCTGGGTCTTAGAATGTTGTTGCTGTTAGCTGCTGTAGAATGGATTTCCAATTCACGGTGGCCCCATGTATGATGGGCTCGGAGCACTGTGATCCGTAAGGTTTTCCTTGGTTGATTTTTGGAGGCAGGTTGCCAGGTCTTTCTTCCTACTCTGTCTCAGTCTGGAAACAACAGATAAGCCTCCCTGTCCAACACGTGGCTGTGCTTGAGATGCACTGGCCAGAAATTGAGCCCCTGTGACCTGCATGAAAGGCTAGAATTCTACTACTGAGAATAAGAATAGCCATCACTACAACCTTTCCAAGTTGTTGTTGTTAGGTGCCATCCAGTAATTGCTGACTCAGAATGACCTTATGGCAACCAAACAAAACACGACGTGGTCCCGTGCCACCCTCACAATGGTTAAGCTGGAGCCCGTTGTTGCAGCCACTGTGTCAATCCATCTTGAGAGTCTTTCTCTTTTTTGACAGCTCTCTACTTTACCAAGCATGATGTCCTTCTTCAGGGACAGGTGTCTCCCGATAATATATCCAAAGTATGTGAGATGAAGTATGTCGTCCTCACTTCTAATGAGCATTCTGGCAGTACTTCTAAAAGGGATTTGTTAGTTCTTCTGACAGTCCATGATATATTCCATATTCTTTGCCAACACCATAATTCAAAGGCATCAATTCTTGTTTAATCTTCCTTATTCACTGTCCAGCTTTCACATGCATAAGACGTAATTCAAAGCACCATGGCTTGAAAACACTCAGTCCTTAAAGCGACACCTTTTCCTTTTGACATTTTAAAAACATCTTTTGCAGCAGATTCACCCAATGCAGTGTCTTCCGATTTCTTGACTGTTGCATCCATGAGTGTTGATAATGGATCCAAGTAAAATAAAATCCTTAACAACCTCATTCTTTTCTCCATTTATCATGATGTTTCTTCTTGGTTCAGTTGTGAAGATTGATGTTTTCTTTATGTTGAGGTATAATCTAGAAGAATTTATCAACAATGAAACTATGATTAAAGAGCGGTTAATTGAAATAGGTCTCATATCTGTCCCTTATGGGCTTCTTTTCCAGAGTTGAGTGTTGACACTCTCTGAGCTGTGTTTTGGGGTCACCCAAGCATTCCACCCTCCTGAATCTCCGTTACCTATAGGATTCACAACCCACTCCGTACCTGGCAACATGGGGATTGGAATAAGGTAAGTGTCTGCTTTTCAATTTTTCATTGTGTTATTTCGTGGTAACAACAGATCTTCAGAACAATCTTTGTTATTCTCCTTCCTGGAGTCTTGATCAGAAGGTGTACCGTGCTGTTCTCACGTTGTAGGAATATTGCGTGTATACAAAGAAACATTGTGTTGTGCTGTTTCCTGAGGAATTGTGTCCTTGGAGATTCTCTTTCTCTGTTTTCCGTGGCTATTTAAATCCTTCATCATTGCTCTATCCAGGGAGTTGCGTTCTTTTCTCATGTGACTCTACCTCAGAGAAAAGTTGGTTTTGAGGAATCAGAAAGACTCGCTTCCTGCTTTAAGACCCCCTTGGACACAGAGATACACATTCAGATGTGGGACACAAGCAGGGCTGTACATCTTCAGAAGTGACATTACTTCAGTCAAACTGTCTATAGACAACTCTCCCATGCATCAGCACTGTCAACCTTCTCTTGCTTGTTACCTGCTTTATTTTTTCACAACACTTATTACTTCTTAATTTCTCTTATCTGTTTGTGGTTTGCCTCACTGGGGCATAAGCTTCACTTACGTAGAGATTTTGTCCTGTTCACCGCTTTTTGCTTAGTTCTTGGGACAGTAACTGACACCCAGTAAATATTTGTTGGTTGAGTGAATGATGTCTTAGCAAAGTCTTTTTGGGTTTTGTTTTGTTTTAAAGAGGGTGCTGCACCCCCAGGTTTATAGGGGTCTATTGCTAAGCCTGGCTTGCAGCCCTGTCACCTTTTAGAACTTTTGTTGATAACTAAAGATGATAACATTGGCACCATGCTTAACTAATTTACAGATGACATGTGACTAGAAAGGATAGCAAATACGTTGGATGATACAATCCAGGTTTCCACCCCCACCCCAGATCCCATCAATATGTAATAATGAATCATATCTAGCAATATAAAGTTTAATGGGGACAGAATAAAGTACTCAAAGATCCACAAATTCAATTGCATAAGTACAGGCTGGGGGCGAGATGGCTCACAACGGCACACGTCCTGAAGATCAAGTCTCCTGTTGATTGTGAGCAGATGATGAGTCAACACGGTGTGATGTGGCTTCCTGAAAAATCAATCTTTTGACGCATTAGTAGAAAAATATGATATTCAAGAGGGGAACTAGTTCTCTAGTCCTCATGAATGATCAGACCATGTTTGTTCTTTTTCTTTGAACTCTGAGCTTCAGCCTGTTAGAGAGACATTGATGAAAGGAAGATTATTTGAGTGAAAAGGATAATAAGAGACCTGGTACACAGTGCTATATCAGAAATGATGAAAGGATATCAGCCCTGTGTGGGTGTGAGAGGAGGAAAGTGACAGCTGATGTCGGTCACTGTCTTCCAAAGCTTGAGAGGCTATTCTACAGAGGAAAGACTAGGCTTCTTCTAGGGCTCATAAGTGGAAGATACAAGCAGGTGCTTTTCAACCCACTAAAATTTATCAATAGTTAGATCTACACAGCCATCAAGTACCCAACTAAGTTCTCCAACCCCGGTGACATTCAGGCCGAAGCTGGAAACCATGTGTGATTTGCAGGACACATTTGTGATATCATTTCAAACACTGGGATGAAGGATTATGGAGAACAGGATTAATTGTAATAATCAATACATGTTGAATGCCCATCATATAGCAGGTGCCATAATAAGTAAATAACACGGCTTGTCATTTTTAATTGTTACGTCAATTCTACTAGATCCATTTTGCAGAAGAGTAAAGTGGAGTCTTAGCAAGGCTGAGTCAGCTACTCACAGTCTTACACCTTGTGCAAAGTAGAGCCGAGATTTGAACTCAGAGTCAGATCCCTAACCTTCATTATTATTCGGTAAGAACTGCCATACCTATAAAGCCACTTGTTCTGACCCTGAAATTCTATCACTCCAGCGAAGCAGGTAAGCCAAAGAGTGTATTATCTCAAGTAGTAGATGATTCGACACTAAATAATTGCCTTCCGTATCTAGGCTGCGAGACCTAAGTCAGCCTAAGAATTTGTCATTTGTGACGTACTAGATGGAGCCCATCACAGGACCTGGCACATGGTAGGTTCTCAATAAATATTTAAATGAAAAGAGTGAACGTGTACAACCACACAAGATTGGCTGCATCATAGATGACGGAGCACAGTCTATGCACTTGAAGAAAAACAAATACATTTCTGCATGTTCTACTGAGGACCTTTGGCTAAAAGTGATAAAGTATCACTTTTGACAAAGTTCTTGAAGATTCCTGTTCATTTGTTTGGGCAACATTCATGGAAACAAATCTTTATTGAGTACCTGTCCTGTGCCAGGTGTCCCTCTGTGCTGAGGATACAGAGGTGAGGCAGAGGATGCCTTGTTGGTGGGGAGAGTGACAGGTAAGCATGTCTGTATGACATGCAGTGACAAGTGCTAGAACAGCAGCAAGTGTTTTTAAGTACAAGAAGAGCACAGAGCAGAGAGGAACTCATTCTACTGGGTGGAAGGAATTGTCTAAATTTGATTGTTTTTCAAATGACTTTCACATATTCAATTCAGTCTGTGTAAAGACCGTATTAAAGTTGTGCTATTTCTTGTAGAGAAGACGAAATAGAGTTTCTGAGAGGTTAACAGAGTCCCTTGAGATCATGCAGCCAATAAAAAAAAAAAAACACCACAAATTGAGTCACTTCTATCCCATGGCAGCCACGTTTGTTCCAGAATAGAGGTGCTCCATGGGGTTTCTTGATTGTCGTCTTTACGGAAGCAGATTGCCAGTCCTTTCTCCCACAGTGCTGCTGGGGGGAGGGTGGCTCAAACCACCGACTCTTAGGTAGTAGCTGAGCTCAAAGCATTTGCACCACTCAGGGGCTTTAGTAGTAGTATTGGTCAACATGTATTGGGTGTTTATGGTCTTCCAGGAGCCCTGGTGGTACAGTGGCTAAGAGCTACAGCTGCTAACCAAAAGGTTGATGGCTTGAATCCACCAATCACTCCTTGGAAACCCTGTGGGGCAGTTCTACTTTGCCCCATAGAGTTGTACGAACCAGGTTTAAGTCAATGGCAACACATGTTCCTTCTCTCCCTTCCTCCCTGCCTCCTGCCTTCCTTCCCTCCTTCCTTTCTCCCTCCCTCCCTCCTTCCTTCTGTCCTCCCTCCTTCCCTTCCTCCCTCCCTCCCTCCCTTCCTTCTTCCCCTCCCTCTCTTTCTTTCTTTCTTTCTTTCTTTCCTTTTTTAGTTCAGGATATTCAAGGCTCTGTTCTGAGCCCTTAACTACATTAAAGCACTCTATCCCCACAGCTTTATTATGAGGGAGTTACTGATACCGCCACGTTTTACAAATAAGAAAACAGAGGCACAGATTTAAATAATATAGCCAGAAGGTGGAAAAACTAGGATTCCAACCTGGGCAGTCTCCCTTCAGCAGGCAGATGCTTTACCCACTACTCTAAATGGCCTGTAGCTGCTCTCTTGAAGAGCTAGAACTCACACTTGGATACTGGCTTCAAGTTCAGTTTTCCTTCCAGTGGCCTTGCTGACTTCCACAGGTTACACTCAAATGAACAAAAGGGTTATAGGGACACAGGGAGAGGGTGCGCATACACAGAAGTACTTTGGGAGACAGAAGGTGACATTTAGAGGTCCCTGGGTGGCACAGGTTGTCTTTAACTACTAGCCTAAAGGTTGGCAGTCGGTTCGAGCTCAGCTACTAACCTAAGAGTTGGTGGTTTGACCCCCCTCCCCAGAAGCTCTGCGGAAGAAAGACCTGGCAATCTGCTGCTCTGAAGATGACAGCCAAGAAGCCCCCATGGAGCACTTCTTCTCTGGAACACTTGGGGCTGCCGTGGGTTGGAACTGGCTGGATGGTTACAAGTTTGATTTGCTTTTTATGATTTCTTGGCTGCATGACCTTAAGGGGCTCACCTAATCTCTATTAAAACTATTTCATCTACTCTACAAGAGGCATCACAACCTCAATATGGTCTTTACGCAGACCCACCAGGGATGCCTTGAGAGAAAGGCCTTGTGATTTGCTTCCGAAAGGTCACAGCCGTGAAATCCCTATGGAACACCGTTCATGGGTTTACTGTGAGTCAGCATTGGCTCCATGGCAGCTGGTTTGGTTTGGTTTATGGTGAAATCTAGCACGAGCATGAACACAACCATGGACATGCATGGTGTGCAAACTTTTGATTGTGTAAGTTATACACATGCCAGTTTTTTCGAGACAGCTAGAATTTGGGCTTTCTTTCTCCAGGCCAGCAGTCTGGGCTTTAAAGACTATGATTTGTTACTCAGAGAAACTTATAACCAATACCTACCCTGCAAACTTTTTAAAAATTATTTATTTTGTTGTTACTGTTGAGAATCTATACAGCAAAATACACACCAATTCAGCAGTTTCTTCTTGTACAGTTCGGTGACACTGGTGACAGTCTTCGAGTTGTGCAGACACTCTCACCCTCCTCTTCTGAGTTGTTTCTCTTCCATTAACATAAACTCGTTGTCCCCTGAGGTTCCTACCTAAACTTTCAAGTTGCTGTTGTCAGTTTGATCCCACATAGATCTTAAAAGAGCATAATTCTCAAGGCCAATATTTTTTACTGCTTAAGCTATTGTTTGGTTTTAAGAAGACCTCATGGGATATTTTTAGTTTAAGATTTAAAGATGATCTCAGTGTATTAGTTTCAGGAGTTCTTCCAACCTCCATAGTTCTAGCAAGTCTGGGGTCCATGAGAATATGAAATTCAATTCTGCATTTTCTCCCTTTTGATCAAGATTCTTCTGTAGAACCTTTAATCAAAATGTTTGGTAGTAGTAGCTGGGCCTCATCCTATCTTTCTGGTCTTTTGATAAAGGAGGTCATTGGAGGCAGTCACCAACACATTCCATATCCTTTTATTCCTGCTGCTGCTTCTTCCTCTGAGAATAGCTGTACTCTGGATGGCTGCTTGTGAGCTGTTAAGGCAACAAACTGGGAGGTAGACTAGAAGCACTAAATGCATTACTTGGCCGCTTAAATAGAATGTCTTGTGAAACCGTGACCCTAAACCTCCAGTCCAAGAGATCAAATCCCATGAGGTTTAGATTGTACATAAGCAGCCTCAGCAGCCACTTTTTTTCCCCATCAGTGTTGTAAATACATGTATCACACAACTTTTATCAGTTAAACTTCTTATAGAAGTATGATGTATTGAAAGCAATTACAATAATCAGTTGGGCAAGACTACCCTTAATCAATGCAATATTTCCATACCATTGACCCTTCTTTTTCCCTTCCCTCCTGCCCCTGGAAAACACTAAAGACTTTGTTGTTTAGACATTTGCCTTTTCTTGCCTTTTATAGAAGTAAGGTCATACTATAGCTGTTCTTTTGTGATGGACTTATTTCTCTCAACATAATGCCTTCCATTCCCATCTATACTGTAGCCAATGTCAAGACTCTCGTCCTGGCTGAGTAGTGTTCTACTGGGTGTTTGTGCCACATTCTGCTTATCTGTTTATCTGTGGATGGACATTTAGGTTGTTTCTAACTTCTGGCTATTGTGATTAATGCTGAGATGGACACTGTTCTCTATTTCAGTCTCTGCTTTCATATTTCGGGGGTATACATCTAGAAGTGGAATTGCTGGGTCATGTGGTACTTCTATGTTTAGTGTTTTCAGGAACCACTACATTGGGTCCCACAACAGCTGTACCATTTTGCATTCCCACCAGCAGTGGATAAGTGTTCCAGTTTCTCCGCATACTGGCCAACATTTGTTTTCTTTTTTCTTTTAAAATCTCAGTCATCCTACTAGGAATGAAATGGTATCTCATTGTGTCTTTGATATGTACCCCTCTGATGGCTAATGATATTGAACATCTTTTCACATGTTTGGTGGCTATTTGAATGTTCTCTTTGGTGAAATATCTACTCAAGTCCTTTGCCCATTTTATGATTTGGCTATTTGTCTCTTTTATTTTTTGCTAAGTTGTCAAAATTTTAAATATGTGGTTTCCAGAGATGTTTTCCCAGTCAGTAAATTGTCTTTTCTTTCTTTCTTTCTTGGTAAACTCTTGATGAACAAAAGCTTTTAATTTTTATGAGATTTCATTTATTTATTTTGTCTTTTGCCTTTTGTGCTTTTGCTATTATGTTAGATAATCCACTGTGAAAGCTAAGTTTGACAACACTGTCCCTGCAATTTCTGCCAAGAATTTTATGGTTTCAGTTTGCACATTTAGGTCCTTAATTCATTTTGAATTTGCTCTTGTGCATGATGTGAGGCATGTATCTTGTTTCACTTTTCTACATGTGGAAATCCAATTTTCCCAACACCATCTATTGAAGAGACTCTTCATCAGGTGGACTTAGCACACTCATCAAAAATCAGTTGACATAGCTGTGTGGGTTTACTTCTGGACTCTCGATTCTATTCCATCAGTGTATGTGTCTGTTTTCATACCAGTACCATCACATTTTGATTTCTGTAGCTGTACAATATGTTTTAAAGTCAGAAAGTGTGAGTCTTCCTACTTTATTCTTCTCTTTCAACATCGCTTTAGCTATTTGGGGCCTCTTACCATTCCATATAAAGTTGGAGAATTGATTTTTCCATTTCTGCAAAGAAGGCTATTGGAATTTTTATCAGGATTGTGTTGAATCTTGAGATCATTTTTTTGAGTGTTGTTGTTATTGTTAGGAGCCATTGGGTTGGTTCCAACTGACAGCAGCCCTAGTGCAAAAGAACGAAACACTTCCGGCTCCTGCACCATCCTGACAATTCTTTTGTATTGTGATTAACTGAAAATATATAATCCAATCAGTTCAGCATGCCTAACTATGTGGTGAGAGCACACTCCTACTTTTTACTCTATATATCTGGTATCCTCTTAGCAAGCCCCCTCCACCTTCTTCTCCCCCACCTAGAAAGAGACCAGTGGGACAGCCTCCTGTCAATGCATAGAACCATAAAGTACACAACCATGTGGTCACACTGTGTCCTTGAGTCTAGTCCATTCTTGTCTGAAGAGTTGACTCATTACTGGTCTCTGGTCAGGGACAGAAGCAGGTCCAGGGGCCATGTTTCCAGGGGATGCTCCAGGCTGTTGGACCATCAGTTCATGTCTTTTAGTGGTGTTCTTGGGCTGCACACCTCTTTTTCTCGTGTTACCTTAGAGACTCTGCACGTGCCCCACATCGTGGCTTTCTTTAGTAGTGGCTAGGCAGCCATCCTGACAATTTTTGCTATACTTAAGTCCTTTGTTGCAGCCACTGTATCAGTCCATCTTTTGGGGGGGTCTTCTTTTTTGCTGACCCTCTAATTTAACAACCGCACTTTGGGTAGGATTAATATTTTAATAATATTAATAATACATTACGTTTTCCAGTCCAGGAACATTTTCCATTTATTTAAGTCTGCTTTAATTTCTTTCAGCAATGTTTCATAATTCTCATTGTCTAAGTCCTTTATGTAAAATATCTTCCTAGGCATTTTATTCTCTTAGATGCTATTGTAAATGGAATTGTTGCCCTAAATTCCCTTTCAGATTTCCTGTTTCTGGTTTATAGAAACCCAACTGGTCTTTGTTTGTTGATCTTGTACCCTGCAACATTTCTAAATTCCTCTATTAGCTTTAGAAGTTTTGTTGCAGACTCTGGAATTTTCTACATATGGGATCATGTCATAAGTAAATAGAGACCATTTTACTTCTTTTTCAATCTGGATACTTTTATTCCTTTTTCTTATCTTATTGCTCTGAGTAGGAGATCTTATACTATATTGAATAGAAGTGGTAGGAGAGGATACCATTTTTTGTTCCCTGTTTCAAGGGAAAATTTTTCTTTCTCCATTAAGAGTAATGTTGGTTGCTCACTTTTTGTATATACTATGAATCACATTGAGGACTATCCTTTCTATTCCAATCTTCTTTAGGGTTTTAATCAGGAAAAGGTGTTGGATTTTATCAAGTCCTTTTTTTTTTGGCATCTGTAGAGATGATCCAGGGGCTCTGTTCCTTTGTTCTATTGATGTGGCGTATTACATTGATTGATTTTTTTTTAATGTTGAACCATGCACACTCCTGAATAAATCCCACTTGGTTATGCTGCATGTCTCTTTTAAAATGCTTTTGGATTCTGTTTGCTAGCATTTTGTTGAGTATTTTGGGCACCAATACTATTTATGAGATCCTGGCCTGTGGCTATCTTTTCTTGTGGTATCTTTGGTATAACTATCAGGATTATGTTTGCTTTGTAGAATGAATTAGGAAGTATTCCTTCCTTTATCTTTTGGAAGAGTTTCAATGGCAGTGGTGTCAGGGCTTCAGATCAGTTTGGGTTTGAGCTTCTGCTGAGAATTTGCATTTCTAACGAATTCCCAAGTGATACTAATATTGCTGCTTAGTGACCAGTTATGAGAAACACTAGGAGATCAGTGGTTCTCAAAATTTAATGTACCTAAGATCACCTGGGAATCTTGTTAAATTATAGGTTCTGATTCATTATACATGGGGTGGAAAGGTAAATTATTAGCAGAGTATCAAACTGGAAGGAACTAGTTCAAAGCCCTAAACGGTGTCAGTTCTCTAAATGTTTGGTAGAATTCCCCTGTGACACTATCTAGCCCAGGACTTTTTATTTGTGGAGTACATTTTTAAATTATGATTAAGTGAAAGAACACAATCCAAAGCAATTCTGTATGCCTGCCTATCTGCAACTCTGTCTGCTCTTCTCACCCTGTGACAGAACACTCCCCCTTTTCACTCTTCTAGTGTCCTCTTAATGAACACCTGCCCTTCTTCACCCTCTCTTCTCCCCTCTAGAAAGAAACCAGTAAGACAGACTTCTGTAAATACATAAAACCGTAAAGTACACACATCACATGCTCACAATTTTGCCCCTTGTCCAGTCCATTCTTGTCTGAAGAGTTGACCTCAGAACTGGTTTCCAGTCAGGGCCAGCAGCAAGTCGAGGGGCCACATTCTCAGGGGACCCTCCAGGCTGTCAGATCATCAGTTCTGGTATTTTAGTAGGGTTCTTGAACTGCACGCCTCTTTTTCTAGTGCTATGTCAGGGACTCTACATTGTGTCCCCCATCATGGCTGTCTTTGGTGGCGGCCAGGCACCATCTGGTTCTTTTGGTCTCCTGTTGGTGCAGTCTGTTTGTGGAGACTTTTGATCACTGATTCAATCTCTTGTTATGGATCTGTTGAGGCTTTCCATTTCCTGTTGAGTCAGTTTGGGTAGGTTGGTGCTTCTAAGAATTTGTCCAATTCACCATAGTTATCCAGTTTGCTGCCATATAGTTGTTCATAATAATCTATCATAATTTTCTTTATTTCTATTGGGTCAGTTGTGATGTCCCTTCTTTCTTATTATAGTTATTTGCATCTCTTTTTTTTTCCTTTGTCAGTGTAGGGAAAGGCTTGTCAGCTTTATTGCTCTTTTCAAAGAAGCAACTTCTGGTTTTATTGATTCTCTGTAATGTTTTTTCTTTCCAATTTTATTTATTTATGCTGTGATCTTCATTATTCCCTCTCTCACAGGGGATTTAGGCTTAATTTGCTCTTTATTTCTAGTTTCTCGAATTGCCAAGTTAGGTTGCTGATTTGAGATCTTTCTTCTTATTTTCATGTTGACATTTACTGCCATAAGTTTCCACTGAGTGTTGCCTTCTCTGCATCCTGTGCATTTTGGTGTGTTGTGCTTTCACTTTCATTTGACTCTAAGAAATTTGTGATTTCCCTTTTGTTTTCTTCCTTGATCCATTTGTAATTTAATAATGTATTGCTTGATTTTCCTGTGCTTATATGTTTTTCTGGGGTTTTTTTTTGTTATTGATTTCTAGTTTAACTCCATTGCATTGTGATCAGTGAAGATAATTTGTGTGATTTCTATCTTTTTAAATTTATCAAAACTTGCTTCGTGACCTAATATGTGGTCTATACTAGAGAATAATGCATATGCAAATGGTGGAATGTGTATTGTGCTCTTGTTGGGTGGAGTGTTCTGTGTCTATTAAGTCTTAGTTGGTTTATAAGTGTCATTCAGGTCTTGTTACCTTGTTGGTCTTCTTTCCGGATGTCTGTCCAACATGGAAAATTGGGTATGGAAGTCTTCAACTCTTATGATAATGCTATCTATTCTCCCTTCAGTTTTATTGGTGTTTGCTTTATATACTTAGGTGCCCCAATGGTGGGTGTATATATATTTATGATTATTAAATCTGGATCAATCAACCCTTTTATCACTACATAATGTCCGTGTTTACTCCTTTTTACAGATTTTGTCTTAAAGTCTACTGCATCTAAGCTCTATTTTGGTTATTATTTGCACGGAATATTTTCTCCATCCTTTCACTTTCAAATTATTTGTGTCCTTAAGTCTAAGATGTTTCTCTGGTAAACAGCATATAGTTGGATCATGTTTTTTTAATCCATTCTACCACTCTGCCTTTTAATTAGAGCATTTAGTCCATTTACATTCACTGTAATTACCAGTAAGAAATGACATATTTCTACCATTTTGTTATTTGTTTTTTGTGTATCTTAAATCTTCTTTATCTTTGCCATTTACTACTTACTGCTTGCTTTTGAGTTTTGTTGGTTTATCATAGGGAGTCATTTTGGTTTGCTTCTCTGTTCCTTCTGTGTATGTGTATATTCTATATATTTATGTATTTCCTTTGTGGTTATCTTGAATATTACATTTAACAGCTTATATTTATCCTGCAATTGTTTAAAACAAAATTTAAATTTTTTCAAAAGAAGGAAAATGAAAAGATGTAAAACACTAAGAACAAAACAGGTCGAATCCAATACCTAGTATATCAGGAAGAATGAAAATGCATAAAAGGAGAAATGAAGCACATAATTGCTTAAATTGTCAAGGCTTTCTCTCTATAATAAAAGTTCTTGGATTGAAAAATAGTTCAATCCAATATTATTGTGTCTAAATAATTAAGTTAGGTTGCCACAGTGGCAAATCTGAGAAAGAATTGGTTATTTAAATGAATGAAGTAGATTACCTCCCCCTCAATAATTATTACTTTGGCTAATGCGAGTTTGACCTATCTGATTGAATCTACTGCATTTTTAAGACACTCATCGCTTGTAAATTTTGGAGATGACATAGTTTTAAAATTAGCTGCAGCTGGGTTTTCTGTTTGAGTTGGCAGGGCAGAAATTATCACTGTTCCTCAGCATTGGTTCTTGTAAAGTGAGTAGGAACTTTGGTTTCATTTTCAGTGTTTTGCTTTGCCATTTGTGGAAACTTCATAGATTCAACTGATTATCTTGGCCTCTGTGTTTATGGATTTCTGTTTTCTTGGCTTAGATCCATGGAAACATTTGATTTAATGGTGGAGAGTTTGTTATGTTTTATTTTTGTTGTTCCTATTTGTTTTTAATATTATTTCAGTATTCTTTGGTTCTAGTCGACTTCCTGGGTGGCGTGTAACTTTGTCTTTACGTCTCTACAAATAAAATATTCCTAGTGATTCTATTTAACCAGTAGAGGAATAGTTGATAATTTTCTTCAACTGATGTCTATCTCAATGATTCTATAGTATTAGTAGGTAGGTCAACAGTAAACTTTGGAACTTAAGTTTGAAACATAACATCTAACTTATGGAATTTGAGATTTTCTTAGATTATTATTTTTTTTTTTAGTGTCGAAGCAGCCAAATTCTTATAAACATAGTCTTTTCATCACTGAGTCAACAAAACTTGGAAAATTCATTTCTCAAAGATTCCATTCTGTGATTGAGTCTAAAGGTAAACTGCCTTAACGAATCACATCCTAAACAAACAATTATCCTCAAAGTTATACAGAAATTAATACAGTGGGATCTACTGGCGTTTGAGATGCAGGTCTAACTAGAGCCATCAGAATTTCAAACATATCATTTACCAAGGTTGAAGTTTTTAATTCTTAACTTTGAGTTAGTTGGAATGAAACACGTGACCCTTGGTAGGAAACATGTCAAGAATCAACTTTCACAGTTTGACCTTTAATTTTTTGGTCAAATAGTCAAGATGCTATTTATTTCCAGCAGGGTTGGGTTATCCAACAGACAAGGTTAGCACGAGGAGCTTCCCTTACTTGCCAGACCATGTGCAACGAGCTGCTTCACATGAGTTTCACCACATCGAAGAGCGGTCAGTAAGCACAAGTTAGTAAATAAACAGAGATGAGTAAATAAGCACAGGTAAGTCCATGCTTACCTTGCACAGTGGGTAATCCCTGCCTATCAGGGACTGTAGATTCGAAAAGCGGCTTTGATTCTGTAGGAAGGTGCTGTGGGGTTGAGAGAGAGCCAGCCGTACCTAGAAGTAGAATCTGAAGTAGTGAAAAAACATGAAATTGTTCCATTCACTACAGGTGGTATTGTAAGCAAGGGAAGCATGTTGCCTACTGGATAATCCTCCCCTAATTTCCAGATTTAAAGATGTCTGAACCTTTGTAATCACATCAAAAGATCCACACATGGGCAGCACATGGCTCTGCTGCCTGAGGAACAGCTCCTCCCCATATCCTGATGTCTTTTAGTTGGCTTCTGCTTGAAAGCCTACTCTGCCTCCCTAGCAACATCCTTGCTCTGATGTCAAGTCACACTGCAAGTTCCACCTCTGCTAGCACCGTCTTTGCTCCTCTATCAAGTCACACTGCACCTCCTGCAGGGGCCGAAGAGGCAGGGTACCTAGTACTGGAGCCAGGTAGATGCATGTGAAGGAGCCCTGATGGTTCCCCAGCAATGTGCTGCTGACCCAAAGATTGGAGGTTGGAACCCATGCGGTTATTACACAGAAAGACCTGGGGCTCTGCTCCCGTTGTTGTTAGGTGCCTTAGCCGTCCAGCGGGTTCCAACTCATCGTGACCCTATGAATAGCAGAAGAAAACACTGCCTGCTCTTGCGCCATGTCCACAGGCATTTTTATGCTTCAGCCCATTGTTGCAGCCACTGTGTCAATCCACCTCATTGAGCATCTTCCTCTTTTTGGTGGACCCTCCACTCTACCAAGCATGATGTCCTTCTCCAGGGAGTGATCCTTCCTGACAACATGTCCAAAGCATGTAAGACACAGTCTTGCCATCTTTGCTTCCAAGGAACACTCTGGTTGGACTTCTTCCAGGACAGATCTGTTTGTTCTTTTGGTGGTCCATGGTACAATTTTTTGTCTTTATTCTGCTCCCGTAATGATTTAGGAAAAGAAGAAAAGTGAATTCCGACTCAGAGTGACTCTATATAACAAAATGAAGCCATCCCGCAGGTTTCCAGGGCTGTGCCCTTTACAGAACCTGACTGTCACATTTTTTTCCTCCAGCGTTATTGGTGGGTTTGAACCCCTGGCCTTAGAGTTAGCAGTACAGTGCTTAACCACTGCACCACCAGGGCTTCTCGCATGAGGATGGAGCCTAGAAAACCCTCTGAGAGAAGTAGTATTCATTCTGACATACCTGGGTTGCCCCTAAGTTGGAATTGATTTGACAGCCCACAACCAAAACAAAGATGAGTATCAGTCTTTGAACTGACAGGCTCACTAGTACAAAGCTTTGTCCTAGGGGCCAAGAACTGTTACAAATACAATCACCAGTGTATGTAATTTGGAAGCGGTAACACAGGGTTTGGAATCAAACACATCACTATGTAACCTTGAGCAAACACCTTAGTCTCTCCCTGATAATAATTATTTTATGGATTTTTTATTAAAGAATTGAGATTATATATGAAAATACTTAGGACAAACATGGCACATGGTTGTAGGTGTGGACTGAATTTATAGAATGTGTGTAATAACTCGTGGAACTTCAGATAGACAAACAGACCCAAATTGACATTGTCTGCCTCTAGCCATTTGCAAAATCAGAATATTTTACTTCGAAGTGAATGCGTACGTCTACCTGAGGCTACAAGGTTTAGTACGGATTATCCTTCAACATCAAGAAAACAAAAATCCTGAAAATGGGACCAAGAAGCAACATCATGATAAACAGAGAAAAGACTGAAGTTGTCAAGATTTCATTTTACTCAGACCCACAATCAATGCCCATGGAAGCAGTTGTAAGGAAATCAAAAGGCATATTGCATTGAGCAAAGCTGCTGCACGAGGCCTCTTTAAAGTGTTGAAAAGCGAAGATGTCACCTTGAAGGCTAAGGTGTGTCTACTCAGGCCATGGTATTTTCGGTCACCCTGTAGGCACAGGACAGCTAGACAGTGAAGCTAAGGAAGACCAAAGAGTAATGGGAGCCTTTGAATTAGGGTGCTGATGAACAATATCGAATATACACCATGGTCTGCCAGAAAAACAAAGAAATTTGTCTGGAAAGAAGTACAACCAGAATGCTTCTTAGAAGGGAAGATGCTGAGACTTCTCTCTCTGCCACACAGTGGGCATGTTATCAGGAGGGACCACTTCCTGGAGAAGGACATCATGCTTTGTAAAGTGTTGTATATAGGGGTTGCTGAGTCAGAACAGACACAACAGCACCTAACAACAACAACCAGTGACTTTGCTTTAAAGTCTACATTCGTAACAGAAATGTACTTTAAAGATAATCTGTTGCTATATTTCATAGCAGGAACTGGATGTTGTTTTTTCAGGACTGAAATTATATGTGAACAAGGGAAAAAGGGAAAATCGGAGTCTGATAAAGTATCTTAATTTCAAAATAAATGAAGGAGGAACAGTTACCCGATTGTAGAACATTCAGATGATAATATAATTATTATATGTCTGTATGTAATTGTAAAACATTCTGGTTTTCATCAGGTGATTTTTAAAAGATTTTATTGATTTTCATTGACTCGTTTTTTTAAAATAATTGAATGACGAATTGTGCAGTATTTGTCATCGATGGTTAATATACTAAAAATAATTTCCAGTTTGCCTTTCTTAAAAAATATTATATCTTCTCTCATGCCCTTACATTTATTTCAGTGACACAAAGGGAATGATTAAATAACTCAGTAACAGCTTGCTCTCTCTGCGTATCAGAAAACACAAGAGAGAAGCATTCCCTCTGACCCACTTACTTTTGAAATGAAAAGGACTCACCAATGCTATAACAAAATTACAAGAAAACTTTGTGAAGAACTCCTTTCTCCTCTGCAGGTTATTTGACTGAAACCTGAGGTGACAGATTTTAGCACAAAAGTGACTTTGAAGAAAAAAGTTTGTGCCGAACTGGTTCAGTTGTTTTTGTGTTACGTAAGATGGACGGAAAAACTTAACTGTTTACTCATGAGCTATAAATTTATTACACCAAATGGCACAATTTCCAAGTCTCAAACTTGACTTCAATGCTTTAGTTTCAAGAACTTATTAGTTCCCACTCAAAACTACTTATTGTTGAAAATTAAATAATTAACTTAGTCCAGTTATCTAAAAATGTACAGCTGTTTTCTCCACTGTGTTAGACAGGAATTATAGTTAAATTGTGAAAAGAGTATTGTTAAACAATTATTTTAGTATATATTTCTAAAGAACTTTTTAAGTGATATTCAAGTACAGTGTGAAAAAATAAGAACAATGCACTAGAATAAAAAGAAGAAAATAACCATCACCAAATCACTCATGATTCTGTCACTCAGAAATAATTATCATTAATGTTTTGTTGTATTTCCTTATAGTGGGTGTTCATACCTACAAATATATATACCCCAAAACCTCTTGTTTTGGAGTCAGTTCTGACTCTTAGTAACCCTAAAGAGCGGAAGAGAATTGCCCCATAGGGTTCCCAGGGAGTAGCTGGTGGATTCGAACTGCCAACCTTTTGATTAGCAGCTGAAGACTTAACCACTGCACACTACACACTACACACTACTGTGCATGTGTATATATATATGTGTGTATGTATTTATATTTATATATACCGAAATACCAATTACATATAAACATATATGAATGTCTTATTAAAGAAATTTAAAACATAAACAAAACTAAATAGAACAGGGAACCCCCATGTAACTGTAACAATCAGCCCACAACTGACACCCTCTTTCTCTCTGTCTCCCATTTTATTTTGAAACAAATTCCAGCCATTGTATTATTTACATAAATAGTTCAATAAGAATCTTTAAAAAAATGAGGACTTTTAAAAATCATACTTGTTATCAACTATGATTTCTTAATAATATTAAGAATGATTTCTTAATAATATTAACAATTCAATGATTAATAATATTAACAATTCAATGATTAATAATATAAACTATTCGATGTTCAAAATTTCAATTGTCTCATGAATGTCACAGTTCATTTTTATAATTTGCTTGTTAGAATCAGGATCCAGAGGAGGTTCACACATCAAGATTCATTGATTTAGCTGTTAAATCTCTTTAATTCTGTAGGTAAACTTTGTATCTTTTTTTGTTCTGTGTTGGTTTTCCTTTCAATTCGTTTGTCAAAAAAACCAAGTTGTGTATCTTACAGAATTTCCCCACAACCTGGATTTTCTCACTGCTTCCCATGGTATTGCTTGACATATTCTTCTGGCTTCAGTGTCTCCTGCAACTAATAAAAACTTAACAAACTATAGACTGGATTTTTATTTTTTTGGCAAGCCTTCTTTGTAATAGTATGTTTTTCCATCAAGAGGCAAGTAATACCTGATTCCTGCCTCCCTCCTTCCCTCCCTCTCCCTCCCTCTCCCCTTCATCTCCTCTGGTCTCTGCGCCCCCCCTCCACTCCTTCCCTCTCTTCTTTCTTCCTTCCCTCCCTCCCTCCCTCCCTCTGTCCCTCCACTCTTCCTTCTTTCCCTCCTTTCTTTTTTCATGATGATACGCGAATCCATTAGTTCACTAAGGATTGCAAAAAAGTGATACCTACATCTTATTATTCCATGAATTAATTTTCTAGCATGTGCCAATGATGACCAGGTAGGGGTTTTGTTTTGTGTTTCTTGTGTTTTATTTGTTTTACTGTTGTTGTTTCTATAACGATCATTTTAGTTCCTTCGTTTAAATATATCTGTTGTGTTTCAGTACATGTCTTTTATTCTTGCTAATGCTCTAGCTTCTTGAAACTCTATGGGGCAGCTCTATTCTGTCTCACTGGATCTCTGTGAATCAGAATCAGTGCAGTGGCAATACATTTTAATACTTCAGTTGTCCTTATTTGGCCTGTGGTAGCACCTTGAAATTGGCTCCTGAGTTCTTTGGACATGTACTTAGTAGCCTTTGATAGGTCCCCTGCTATTGGGTAATAGAGGTTCCTGATACATCTCGTAGCGAAACAGCCACAGAACGCTCCCTAGAAGTGAAGATGGCAGGAGTTTGTCTCATGTACTTTGGACATGTCATCAGAAGGGACTAGTTTATGGAGAAGGACATCGCCCTTGGTGAAGGAGAAGGTCAACAAAAACAGAGGACACTCTCAATGGGGTGTTTTCACACAGTGGCTGCAACAAGGGACTGAAATGTAGCAATGATTGTGAGGATGGCTCAGGACTGGGCAGCTTTTTTTTTTTTTTTTTTTCTATTGTACAAAGGGTCGCTATGAGTCAATCAAGTCTAGCCAGCCAAGTGCCGTCGAGTCGGATCCGACTCATGGTGACCCTAGGGGCCAGGGTACAACTGACTCCCAGAGTATTCAAGGACTCCTTGAACCAAGTCTAAGACACCTGATAACCACAGCACAAAAATCTGTTTATATTTAAGATTTGAATATATGTAAATACAACACGAAACCATAGGACAGAAACTATTTACAATAGCAGAAGACCGGAGACAACCCAAATGTCCATTAACAATGAAGGGATGTGTCAGCTATGGTACATCCACCCAGTGGAGTTCTGCACCCTGTGTAGGATGAGGAGTCTTTAGGTATTGTAGCATGGAGTGATGTCTAGGTGACACTGCAAGTGAAAAAGTGTGGGGAGGGGTATAAAGGGAGTCTAGTATGCTACCACTTCTCTAGCCATGCATACACACACACACACACACACACACACACGCACATATCTATGTGTATATATGTATTTGCGTATTTTAAAAAACAAATGGAAGGATAAATATTTCAAAGTAATAGCTACATACAAGAAGAGAAAGGCATAAAGTAAAGTGCATAGGGCGAGAAACTAGACTGCTTTGAGTTTATTTTATAGATTTAACTGAAATCATGTAAATATTTTATATAATTGTAAAACCAAATTAATTTTTAAATCCAGCTCCTAAAATTCTTTTAAAAGAAGAGTCTCCTGTGGATCCAGATGGTGGCATACGAAGTACAACTGATTCCAATGACTTACCCCCAAACTGGCCAAACCTATTGCCATTGAGTTGATTACCACTCATAGTAACCCTAGGACAAAGTAGAGCTACCCCATAAAATTCCCAAATATCGAAGCTGCTGACCGTTTTGGTTAGCAGCCAAGGTCTTACCCATCGCATCGCCAGGGCTCCCATATGACTTAAGGACACAGTTACTTGATCACATCTCTCTAATGGGGATATACCCTAAGGAGAAAAATAACTTCGAACATAATTTTTACCTCTTTTTGGTAATCATATGTTGATAGTAGTATTGATATTTCTATTCTGAATCATATGAGAAAAGCAAATATTAATTATATGATATTCTGTCATCTTTGTTGTCCTTGAGCAAACTTCTCAGCAAAGGAGAAAGAGAACAGACCCAATGACAACACATATTATAAAAGCAAAAAACATAGATTATGGATAAAATGACAGACCGTCAGAGCTAGAAGGACATTAAAGATCATCAGTCTCCTTCACTTCACACTTGGTAAAAGGAGGGCCAAGGTCAGTTACATACTGTCGTGGATTGAATTGTGTCCCCCCAAAAATGTATGTGTTGATTGGACTTGGTTAGGAGTCCCAGTATGGTGCCCTTCCTCCCATGTGTTGTGAATCCTGCCTCTGTGATGCTGATGATGGAGAACGGGCAGCAGCTGTGTCGGTGAGGCAGGACCCAGGCTACAAGCTTGTGGAACGTATGGGAGGAAAGTGAGCAGAGAAAGTTGGGAACCTCTACTACCGAAAGCGAAGCACTGAGAGCAGAGCACGTCCTTTGGACCTCAGGTTCCTGTGCCGAGATGCTCTCACGGGATTTGGACTTAGCCTACTGGAATGTGATGATTTCTCATATTGACTGGACTTGTAACTTGTGAATGGATTTGCAGCTTACCGGACTGTGACAGTGAAAGTGTCTCTTTATGAAACCTTCTGCTCATGGTATTTTCTGTTAGAGCAGTACCTGGTGACTAAGACACATGCTTTCACCAAGGTCAAACAGCTTGTCTGTGACAGAAGGAGACAAAATCCCAAATCTGATCCAGTACTATGTTCTGTCTAGGTAGCTTCTCAGAATTAGCAAAACTAGAGAGAAAGCAACATGCAAAAGTAGAAATAATTATTCTGTAATGGTTATGGAATGTGGGGCATCTTCCTTCAAAATTCAGTTATTACGTCATGTTTTCAATTAAAAACAAAAATAAGAAATGATCCACAAAGATACTATAAGGTCAGGCAAAGGAGCAACTTTGTTATTCAGGAAGACAGAAATAAATCATGGGTTTTCTAATACTTACTGTTGGGTGCCATCAAGTCAATTCTGGCTCATAGTGACCCCACATGACACAGGAGAACTGCTCCATGGTGTTTTCTGGGCTGGCATCATCACAAAGCAGGTGGCAGGGCTTTCTTTGGCAGTACCCCTCGGTGGATTTGCACAGCCAGCTTTTCTGTTAGTGACTGAGTGCTTAACCACTGTGTTACCAGGGCTCCTTCTCTAATACTTAGGAATTTATAGAAATAATAGTAAACAGTATCTGAATTTCTCCACCATAGATATATGATATCTGACCTTAATTGTCCAACCTTGCATGTGTACACACACATGCACACACACAAGCTCGAACAATTAAGTCTACGAACTTAATTGTTCAAAGTGTCACATGCCTCATTGCTGAATATCACTGTGGTCACCTTCGAAGCACTCCCCTTGGGAACCTATACACCCATGCCAGCGCCTAGCTCATCCTTCAAAGCAATTTTGAAACTCTTTCTGGAATGGCTGTTGAGCACAGTGGCACAGTAGCAAGTTTGCAAACTTAATTGTATAGTTGCCTGTGGGAGAGTTTTTCGCCAGTAAACAAATAACTGTATTGGAACACCCTCCCTGCTCATCTGATCTGGCCTCCAATGACACTTTCCTTACCTGAAGATAAAAGAAATATTGGAAGGAAGACATTTTGATGACACTTAGGACATTAAGGGTAATACGATGACAGCTCTGATGGCTATTCCAGAAAAAGAGTTCCAAGATGGCTTTGAAGGATGGACTAGGCCCGGGCGTCAATGTATAGCTTCCCAAGGGGAGTGCTTCAAAGCTGATTAAGGTGATAGTCAGCAGTGAGGTATGTAGCACTTTTTCTAGGATGAGTTTACAAACTTAACCGGCAGTCCTTGTGGATACATACACATATAAAACATATGCCAAGCCAAGTGCCGTCGAGTCGGATCCATATACACACATATATGATATACATGCGATATATACGTGTGTGTGTATGTATGTATATATGTATAACAGTGTACCTCATCCACAGCCATCACCCACTTGTTGGCTGCTGGGTCGCTATGATGCAGAACAGGCTTCAGCAGACTAGGAAGAAAGCCCTGGTGATCTACTTCTGAAAGTCAGCAGCTGAAAACCCTGTGGATCATGATGATTGGCCCTGCAACCGATCACGGGGAGGGCGCGGCACCGGACAGTTCCGGGGGTCTCCATGAGTCAGGGGCCAACTTGGGTGACAATGAACAGCAACAGCAGATGGCCTGGGCACTGTTTTAAGTTCTAACAATCATCTCAAGGACAGACAGGTTATGTCACTTGCCCAAGGGATCTCAAGAGTAAGTGTCAGAATCGTGATTCAGACCCAGGCAGTCGTAGACATGGAGGAGTGTTTGCAGTTTCAAGCCTTCCATGTCCTTTTCATTGCTGGTGAGGGTTGCTACAATTGTCTGGCTTTCCCCAGCTCTCTCCCTACAGGATCAAAGATCCTTTCATTTTAACAATGTAATGCAATTCCTTAAGAGAGAGAAAAAAAAGTTTTAGAGACAGTTCTTCTAAAGCAGTTCTAAATTCCTCATCTACTACTTGCCAGCTATGTGATTTTTCATTCCTCCTCTGTAACGTGGGTAGGATAGTACCTACCTCATAGGATTGTTGGAGGATTAAAGAAGATAAATTGTATCCATTCCTCAGTAGAATCTCTGGCACAGGTACCTAGACAGTAAATAACCGCTGTCAGCAGCTGTCATTGTCATCAGCAGGAGCATTATCAATGTCGTCATCAACAACATTATCATTATTCTTTCTTTCTCTGCCGATTGACCCCTCTTTCCACCAGCCAGCTCCTGGAAACGATGGGACATTACCCAGGGGGGTAAGTGAGTCATCGGGAGCTGACAGAGGAGAGCAGGGAAGTAGTCTAGCCCCGGTGAGATAGGACAGAGGGAATGAGCTGACCCCCAAGGTACCTTGGAGCTGTTTCATCCCAGACGAGCTGGGTAAGAGAAGCCCTGGTGGTGCAGCAGTTAAGCGCTCAGCTGCTAACCTACAGCCTGGCGGTCTGTACCCACTCGGTGGCTCTGTGGGAGGAAGCTGGGGCAGTCCTCTCAAATCAATAGCCTGAGAGGCCCTCTGAGGGCCAGCTCTGCTCTGCTAAAAGCCAGTTCAGGGGCATGTAGCAGCAGTCACCACTGGTCTCACATGGGAGGTGGTATTTTTCTCAGGTTTCCAGAAGGCCTGACGGGGAATCTGAGGAGGGCCACACTGAGCGGGCCATGGAGACTTTCCTGCCTGCCGCTACCCAAGGAGCCCTGTCCGATGTCCACCTGCCTGTCCACATGGTGGGGGTGGAGGCGGACCGACAGCCCTCAGCAAGCTGGCTGGTGACCGTCCCGGACACGGGCCTGGTGCCAAGGGAAAGTTTCGCCCTGTAATGGCAGCTCCAGGACATGTTGCATAATGTGGGCGACCTTGTTAAAACTGCCTGTCAACCTGTGGACACTGTGCTTCACGACCCAGACTGTGTGCCGTTCCTCAAGTGTCGGTCCCCATTCTACCCAGGATGGGACATCTAAAGGTGGATGGCAACTGCAGCTCTCTTTCTTCTAGAACTTTCTTCTAAAACCTTGTCTGCTCACGATGCCTACAGTCTTACTATTTTGTTCTACCGGCCTCCCCAAGGTCCACGTGTTCCTATATCTCCAGTGTTTTGTTTTTCACTTTTCGTCATTATGAAAAGAACATCATTGCACATGGTATAGTGCAAAGCAGTGCCAAGGATATACAGCGCGAGAAACAGCTCACCGTCGTCCCAGACCTTCAGCCCCAGGAGGGACCACTGCTTGTTCATCCAATCAGAAAACATGGCAGCATGCATCCCCATGGGTAGCCACTGTTCTCGGTGCCTAGCAAACAGACATTAGGGTCCCTGCCCTGGTGGGCACCTAATTTAACATACGAGCAAATTATCACATAATGTATATATTGTTGTTAGCTTTTGACCATGATGTAATGCTTAGCAACCTGCTAGTTGGCAGGGTAAAAAACACATAGGAGCAAGTAGAAGCTTTAGTAGATGCCTCATCCTGTCCTCTTTATAACAGATGGTGACAGATCAGTGATAGTGCTTCCTTCTTGGGGTTTCATGGGTGAGTGCCCTGAAGAGGGTCGTTGCCTGTCCTTGGCACTCAGTGGAGGCATCCTTCATGCAGACATCACTGGGATCATGTTTTCTGGGCTCCTGGGTGAGACAGATGGAGTGAACATGAAGAAGCTGGCCTTCAGGGAGAAGAGGGCTCAGGCTTTTGCACCCAGTCTCCCTATGAGCATCACAGAGAGCCTGAGAAGTAAAGGCTTTGAAAAGAATTGTCCTCTAAGACTAATATGAATGATAGTGACAGAAGCCTCAAGTTGTTTAGCCTTAGTTTTATGCCTAGTTCCAAGACAGTGCAAATGATTAACTGGCTCTACTGATAACTGGCAGACTGGGGGTTCAAGTCTACTCAAAGACACCTCAGAAGAAAGGCCTGGCAATCTATTCTGAACAATCAGCTATTGCAGACCTTAGGGACCCCATTTCTGCTCTGACCTACAGGGGTTTACCGTGAGTCAGAATTGACTAGACAGCTATTGGTTTTCTTTTTATATGCTTAGAAACCCTAGTGGCACAGTAGTGAAGTGCTATGGCTGCTAACCAGAAGGTCAGCAGTTCAAATCCACTGGGTGCTTCTTGGGAACTCTATGGGTCAGTTCTACTCTGTCCTATAGGGTTGCTATGAGTCAGAATCGACTGGATGGCACCTAACAACAACAATAGCATGATGCTGAACACTTGACAGCCCGTTTCTAGACCTGCACTCTCCAGCTCTGCAGCCACTGGCCACACGTGGTTGTTGAGGGCTTGAAATGTGGCTAGTCTGAACTGAAATGTGCTCCAGATAACATACATTGGATTTCAAAGAGTACAAAAAGCTGAAAATAGCTCGTTCATATTTTTGTATTGATTACATGTCAAAATGATGTTTTGGATGTGTTTAATGAAATAAACATTATTGCTAAAGTTAATTTCATGTTTGTCCTTCCTTTTCTTAATGGGGCTACCAGAAAATTTCCAATTATGTCCATGGCTCCTGTATGTGGCTGGCATCGTATTTCTCATTGGACAGAGCCTTTCTAGATCATTCCTCACAGTAATTTGATCAGCTGGATAGTATCATCATCCCCACATTATGGGTGAGGAAATTGAGGCTTAAAGAGCTTAAGTAAATTGCCTGTGATCATACAACTGTGGCTTAAGTGCAAATCTGTCTGTCTCCAAGCCTGCATTCCTACCCATTACTCTGTGCTGTCTCCCTAAAGCCCAGAAATATAACCCACGTCACACGGTCATGCTTATGATCATCAGTTATGGCCAAAAGCTTTTTTCACATTTCCACTGTGGAACACGAGAAAAATTGTCCATGCAATTCTCTGAGGTTGAATTTAGACTACGGTTGGGAAGAATTGCCTATGGGAAACTTTCTTCAAGATTAACTTTTTTTGTAATAGTTTGAGGCTCCGCCGTTGGAGGAGAGAAAGTAGATTCAGCTACTTCAGTGTTCCTTTCCTTTCTGTGATCGTATGTTACAATTCATCAGGTTCCTGTATTATAATTCATCAGATTCCTAGGTCAGCGGCTGCCCTAACCTGTACAGTGAAACTGAGTGGAGTGAAATGAATTAGCTCTTCGGTTTCCTTCTTTCCTCTTGCAAAATGTAAGGCTTTAATTTCATCCCAGTTTATTTGAATTTGTGAAAACCACAATCTGACATTCTTTGTGGCAATTGGAACCTCTTTTAAATTGCAAGGGAGAGAAAAAGGCAACACTGTTAGGGAGAAAGAGTTATTCCATTTATCCACCCCCCCCCCCAACCTTAAGCCTTCTCTGAAATTCATTTTTATCTCAATCATCTTCCTTTTCCTAAGGGCATGGATGTTCTTCATTCACCAGGAATTCTCACTTGTATGATTAATGCTAGCTATTACTATATTTTGAATGCTATTGCTTAATTTGAAATCCTGGTGGCTTGGTGGTTAAGTGCTATGGCTGCTAACCAAAAGGTTGACAGTTCCAGTCCACCAGCTGCTCCTTGGAAACTCGATCAGGCAGGCGTACTCTGTCCTATAGGGTTGCTATGAGTCAGAATCAACTCGACAGCAGTGGTTTTGGTTATTTTAGTTTTATTGCTTAATTTTATTCTCATATATAGGTATATACAAGGGTTGCCAATTAAGTTAGCAAACTCATCCTAGAAAAAGTACTACATACCTTATTGCTGAATATTACAGTGGTAACCTTCCAAGTACTCCCCTTGGGAAGCTATGCACTGGTGCTGGTGCCTAGTCTACCCTTCAAAGCAATTTTGGAATTCTTTTTCGGGAATGGCCTTCAGAGTTGTTCTAATATTACCCTTAATATCCTGAAAGTCATCAAAATGTCTTCCTTTCAATATTCCTTTTATCCTTGGGTCAAGAAGAAAGTCACTGGGAGCCAGATCAGCTGAATAGTGAGGATGTTCCAATACAGTTATTTGTTTACTGGCTTAAAGACTCCCTCACGGACAACTACACAATTAAGTTTATGAACTTGCACCTTGCCGCTGTGCACAATGGCCATTCCAAAAAGAGCTCCAAAACTGCTTTGGAGGGTGGACTAGGCACTGGCATCAGGGGAGTCCTTCAAAGGTGACCAAGGGGAGTACTTCAAAGGTAACTGTAGTGATATTCAGCAATGAGGTATGTAGCACTGAGAACAATTAAGTTCGTGGACTTAATTGTTGGGCCTTGTGTTTACTTATGTATAGTATGTACTTGATGGCAGTGGGTTTTATAACATGTACCACAAGCATAATTTACTTATTTAGTTGTAAATATCAAAGGAGAAGCCCAGTTTACAGCACCAGCTCCTTGGGCTCTTTTTCCAGGCTGAGAAGGTGGGGGCAGGATTGAGATAACTGGGAACTGTAATTTGCCTCCATCCCAAACGTTAAAACCCTCTCCTACTCTTAGGGCCTAGAAAGGTTGTTGCTGACAGCTGTTCAATAAGGTCACAAATCCTTTTTTCTTCATTTTTTCCCTCGATTGGAATTCATAGGATGCCAAGAAACATGGCCATGTGAGTCTCAAAAGATCGAACCCAGCTCAAAACACTAAGAACAGTTTTTGAAAGTCTGTAGACACGTATGTGCCATGTGTTGTAGACACACATGTGCTGTGTGTCGTAGACAGGTGTGTGTCCTGTGGTGCTCTTCTTTGAATTCAGTCAGATTTTTGGTGCCCCTATATTAGGTTCATGTTGGTTTAGATAACTCCATGTAAAATAAATTTCAGCATGTGTTTTTTTGTTTAGTCATTCTTCCTTAGAATTCCTCAGTGGTTTCAAATTTAGCTCAGATGAGATGACAGTGAGACACAGAGCAAAGAAGAAAGATAGAGTAGTGCAGGCAGGAATCTGTGGAGCCGTATGTCAGATGGCTTGAGTTCTAGTTCTGTTCCTCCAACTAATTAGTGACAATGGCTTGGGGTATTTAAACCCCACAGACATTTATTAAACACCTTCTATGTCCAAGAAACCCTGGTGGAGTAGTGGTTAAGAGCTATGGCTGCTAATCAAAAGGTCAGCTGTTTGAATCCACCAGTTGCTTCCTGGAAACCCTATGGGGCAATTCCACTCTGTCCTATAGAATTGCTATGAGTTGGAAATGACTTGGTGGCAATGAACTTTGTTTGGTTTCACTAGACTCTGTTAGTCTTCCAGCACTGCTATAACAGAAATACCAAAAGTAGATGGCTTTAATAAAGAAAAATTTACTTTCTCACAGAAATGTAGGCTAAAAGTCGAAGTTCAGGGTGTCAGTTCTGAAGGAAGACTTTTTTTGTCAGTTCTGAAGGAAGGTCTTAGTTGTCAGTCTTTCCCTGGACTGAAAGCTCCTGAGGCACAGGCAACCCCCAGTCCTTTCCAAAGGATGCCCTCAACTCACAACACTGCTTTCTTATTGTTGTGGAATCCCCACCTTTCTGCTTGCTTTCCTTTTCTTTATATCCCAAGACATGGCCTCAGAGTAAAATACAGTCTTAGGTACTGAGTCCTGCCCCAGCAACCCAACCACCACCCATCCTCTCTCATTAATATCTTAGAAGCAGGGTTTACAGCATATGGGAACGTCCCACAATACCAGGAATCACGGCCTAGCCAAAATGCTACACATATGTTTCAGGGTCACAATTCAATCCATGAGATGTGCATTAGGAGGTACAGACATGGACCCTCAAGAAACTGGCATCTAGTAGGAAAGAAAGCATGGTCACCCAACTGTGGCATAATACAGTAGGAATGTTGTGAGTGATAGAAAAGAACTCTTGGGAACATAAAAGAAAATGAGTTTATGTCAGGCAGGGAGATTGAAGATGGCTTTGAGAAGAAAGTGATGCTTGGATGGGGCTGGGAGGAAGAGGAATTTGAAGGACAGCCTGCGAGAGAAGTGATGTAAGCTCAGGAGTATGGTGAGAAACGGCCGAGCTGGTTTAGGAAACTCGCTAGGCAGGAAGGCACAGGGAGATGAGAATCCGATTGCGGTGAACCTTTGAGTTCCATTCTGAAGAATGTAGCCTGTACTGATCGGGGACACCAGGAAAGGTGTGGAGCCGACTCATGAATGCTCAGCTTTGCTGACGTGGTCGTCCTGGCCTTGCTGGTAGTGTGGGGGAGGGCAAGAAGACAGGAGGCGGGAAGGCATTCAGCGAACGATGATGGTAGGGCTGGGACAGTGACAGTGGGTAGAGACAGCAGGCGCAAGAGATGTTTTGGAGGGAGACTTGGGCAGGCTTGGTGACGATTCGTTCTGAGATGTAAAAGATGAGTGAGGTTGTCAGCCTTGGTGACTCAGAGGTTGGAGATGCTGAGAATGCGGGAGGTTTGCTGGGAAAGATGATGAGTCTGATTTTGAGCCTGTTTGCTCCATTCTTAACACGCGTCCACAACTCAACTAAAGAAGTCTTATGAAACACAATTCCCAACTCACCTCTGCTCAGAGTCCTTCAGTGTCTTCTCGTGTCACTCAGAATAAAAGAAAAATCTATATGATGGCTGATGAAGCCCCCCAGGACCAGGCTACCCACTTGTCCTCCCATGCTCTTCTCTCAGTGGACTGTAGCTACCCTGGTCTTCTTTCTGATCCTCAAAGGATGCCCAACGTGAATCTGCTTTGGGCCCTTCCGGGTGTACCCTCTGCCCCAAACCCTCTCCTTCCAGGCTGTTCTCATAACCTACTTCTTAGTCAAAGGCCACTCCTTTAGCAAGGACCTTCCTGACTGTGGTCCAGAAAGCAACAGCCACCAACCCCACCCCACCCTGTGCTTCATTGTTCTCCAGAATGCTTCTCGACATCTGACACACTAACGTATTTACTCTTGTATTACCATGGCCTAGAAACTGAAGCAGTGAAAAAACAAACAAATGAAACAAAACAGAAACTAAGAAGGAAATCAGCCAGTGTTTTCCAGGGTGCAATGAGGGTGGTTACTCTGAGATGCCGTTCATGCTTTGGACGGTAAATTGATATAATCCCTTAGAAAAGCAAATTGGCAGTAAGTGTGAAAAGTCATAGAATGTTCACGTCCTGGAACATTTTATGTTTTAGAAATTCTGGAAATCAGTTCTAAGAAGATGATTTTAAAATGTGAAAAAGAAAATATGCAGGAAAGTATCTAAGATCAAGAAATTGGAAAGACCCTAAATGTCCAACAATGTAAGAAGATAGTTCAATGAAGTGAATTGCAGTTCATTTACTTAAAGACGTACTATTCATTTGTTAAAGGACAGTTATGAAAGGCCAGATAGGAAGGAGGAAAATGCTTATGAGATAATGTTCTATGGAAAACAGGATCCACAACTGTATGTAGTGTGATCTCAGATTATTTTTTATGTATGTTTAAAAGGTTGGGGGGAAATTAACCCAAACACTGATACTAAATGCATTAGGCTATTGAGATTATCTTATACTCATAGCATCCCTATAGGACAGAGTAGAACTGCCCCACAGAGTTTCCAAGGAGTGCCTGGTAGATTTAAACTACTGACCTTTCAGTTAGCAGCTGCAGCACTTAACCACTACACCACCAGGGTTTACTACAAGTTAGAACTGACTCAGTGGCAATTTTGTTTTTAATTAATAAGATTATAAGTGAGGTTTTTTTTCCTATTTTTTTCATATTTTCTGTACTTATACCCCTTTTGTAACACGGTTATTTTATTTTTATATATATACATATATATATATTAATAAACCAAAGAAACAGCTGCTACAACTCATCTCACGCTCTAGACTGCAGTTGGAAGCAAGGGTAAATGTGCAGGGCCAGGATGATGGAAGCTACCTTTGGGACTGAAACCCACCAACTTCAATATCTGGCACTCCACCTCATTAGTCCCCCACCTCCCACCTCCCCAGCCTTGATCCTGACTTCCTCCTCATCCCCACCTGCCTACTTCGTTTGGGACTGTGCTCCCTTGACTTGACAGCCACATCTGTGAAACAGTGATACCCAAAAGACAGAGCATCCCCTACCCCATGCATGTTGACAAGATTTATGTGCATAGACCAGGGCTAAGCCCTCTTATCCATGGTTACTTTCATTAGTTCATATTTTAGCTACCCCTTCCTCCACTGGGGGGGCCCTGGTGGCACAGCAGTGAATTGGTCAACTGCTGACGGAAAGTTTGGTGGTTCAAACCCACAGCTGGTTCTTGGGGAAAAGATGTGGCCATCCGCTCCCCTAAAGACTGGAAACTGTATGGATTGGTTCCACACTGTCCTACAGGGTGACATGAATCAGAGTTGACTCCGCAGCAACGAGTTTGGTTCTCCCTCCACCACCGCAGCGGTAGACATTTAGGCTTCACACTTTGCTGTTCTCCACGGTGTCACCATCTGCCATGTTATATAATCTGTTGTCATTAGTCGCCGTCATGTTGTCTCTGATTCGTGATGAACTGATGTGTAACAGAAGTGAGCCTGGTCCTGAGACATCTTCGTCATCGCTTGCGTGTCTGAGTCCATTGTTGAAGTTGTCACGTAGTGCCTTCCGACTTGGAGGGCTTGTCTTCAGCACTGTATCAGACACAGACAGTATTTTGTTAGGATGCATAAGATTTTCTCTGGCTCAGTTTCGGAAGTAGATCTCTAAGTCTTTCTAGTTTGTCTTCATCTAGAAGCTCTGCTGAAACCTGTCACCCATGGCAACCAGGCTGATGCTTGAAATACAGGTGGCATATCTTCCGGGAACATGTAAGCTTCCATTGTCCAATAAGCTCACACACAGTGGTGGTCTATGTATTTACTTATTCATTATCACAGCTTAGAAACAGAAGCTGTTTAAAAAGAAATAATCCAGTGTCTACCTACTAAATATCAGACAAGGAAATTGATTACCTCATTTTCTCCTTACAAGCCAGAGACATAAGCACTTCCTGCATTTTAGGGATGAGGGGGGCTGGGGCTTAGAGACGTGAGGCAGTCTGTCCAAGTCCACTTAATCCACCAGCTGCTCCTTGAAAGTCCTGTGGGGCAGTTCTACACTGTCCTATAGTGTCTCTATGAGCAACAATCAACTCGATGGCAACATGTTTTCTTGGTACTTAGCTAGGAAGTATGTTATTAGGTACCACTGAGTCGGTTTTCAATTCATAGCAATCCCATGTGACAGAGAACTGCCTCAGAGGATTTGCTTGGCTGTGGTCTTTGGGATAGCAGGTCACCCATTCTTTTTCCTAGGGAGCTGCTAGGAGGGTTTAAACTGTCAGCTGTTAGCTTAGCAGCTGTGTAACTGTTGTACCACCACCCAGGGTGTCACAAAGTTAGAATTTAAACCTAGACTTCAAATCCTGTGGGTTTACCCTGTACCCTGGCAGACACACAGCCCTCATTAAAATACCCTACATTTATTTGTTATATAGACACTACCCAGGTGAACTATGTGCTTGAATAACTAAATAATTCAATTTCAAACTTGCGATCAGTTGATACCAGGCATCCTTGTGTCTGAATTAACGTTCTCAATGATTCAGATTTACTCTGTTTTCCCTGTTGTTGAGTTGTTTCTGACTCATACAAACCCTATAGACAGAGTAGAACTGCCCTATAGAATTTCCAAGGAGCACCTGGCAGATTTGAACTGCCGACCTTCTGGTTAGCAGCTGTAACACCCAACCATTATACCACCAGGCTTGCTTTATGCTGTGGACAGGGGAATTATCCAACAGGCAGGGTAAGCACAGTGCACGCCTTGCTTACCAGGTCATGTATAGTGAACAGTTCTGCTAAGTACAGCTGGTGCCTGTCTCTCTCCCACCCCTATAGCACCTTCTTACAGAATTAAAGCCTCTTTTGAAATTTTCACTCCCCGACAGGGACAGAAAACTCAGAAAGCAAGGTAACCACAGGCTTACTTGTGCTTGCTTACTAATCTATAGTGAACAGTGTCGTCTGTTTTTTGCCATTTTTTTCATGTGAAATTGTTTGTTACAGGTTAGTATGTACTCAGAAGTAAGCCCGTGATTGTTTTGAGTGATCTACCCTTGCCTCTGTGTGTGTCCACAGTATCTCAAAAACTATTAGAGACCATAAAATTAACAATTTGAAGTGTTTTTTAAAACTATTTTGGTTCTCTGTTGTATTTTATGTATTTAACCATTAACTAAAATCATTTTTGTCTACTTTGATTAATAGCTCAGTTCAAGAAATTAGAAGCTCTCCTTTGGACAAATACTTTTTTGATAAAACAAAATCTTTCATTATTAAATATTACATTAGGTACTTTAAACTGGCTACTTGGGCTTAAGGATTGAAACTATTAATAGGAGAAATGCAAGATGTCGAAAGAGGAACATAAAATTCAGTATGACTAATACTATTTCAGGGAACTTTCTAACAAAAAAGAGTTTTTCCATTTAATAGACCATCTGTTTCAAGCAGTGGCTGGTTTAAAGCAAAGAGGCTGAGCAAATTCACTGTAATAGAACCAAAGGAATAAAACAAATTTTTCCAAGAAATATCACTCATAATATTCAGCAGTTGAATAGCTCAGCAGTATTCTTGTTTATTTTCTTTAACTAAAGTTCCCTTAGAAAGCCCAACAAGCTCCTGACATAGATGTCAGCAACCACTATGTCATCATTGTCGCCATAGCTAACATTATTACGAACTTATGTGAGTCCTCGACATACCTTATTTGGTTATTTCATTTAACATTTATAGTCTGGTAGAGTAGATGCTAGTGTTACACCTGTTTTACAGATAAAGAAACTGAGGCTTAGAAGGATTAAGTAACTTGTCCAAGGGACAGTATTAAAAATAAAACACAAGATATTCTCCTGCTGATTGTTTTCACCTTGTCTGTGATGCTGAGGACCCTGCAGAACAGTTCTACACTGCCCTGTAGAGTAGTCATGAGTCAGAATTGACTCAAAGGCAGCAGGTTTGGTTCGGGGTTACAATACTGAGAAAAGCAAAAAACCAGACCCACTGCCATCAAGTCAATTTGGACTCAGAGCGACCCTAAGGACAGGGCACAACTGCCCCATAGAGTGTCTGAGGAGCACCTGGAGGATTTGAACTGCCAACCTTCAGGTTAGCAGACGTAGCACATAACCACTATACTACCAGGGTTGCTGAGAAAGTAGTGATTTTTTTAAAAGCATGTCAAGTTCACGTTGACAGCTTTTGTGTTAAAAGAAAAAGTAAAACACTTTGAATTGTTGCAGCTATTATGTTAGTAGAGTCCCTGAGTGGTACAAAGAGTTAACACTCTCAGCCGCTCCCTGAAAGTTTGGTGGTTGAAATCCACCCAGAGTGCCTCAGAAGAAAGGCCTGGTGATCTGCTTCCAGAAACCAGCCACTGAAAACCCCACAGAGCCCAGATCTGCTCAGACACACGTGGGGTCGTCATGAGTGGGAGTCCACTCAGCTCTGCAGCAACTCATTACTGGTTACACTAGTGATGGATTCCATCAGAGAGCTGGTTCAGTGAGTAGAAGTCTAGGAAGTGGGACAGAGCTGTGCTCTGCTACATGTGCCTTCCTCAAGTCCTTCGTCTGCCCGGCACGCCTACCTTCACTACGGGAAGTTTCCATCCTTGAGGGTTTTTATCTGGTGGAGAAGTCCTTGACATAAGAGGATAGGGGAGTTGTGCCTGGGGTTCCCCACTTCTCATAGTCACTGCACTTCTCAGTTGATTTGTAGAACCTGCCCCCCAGCTTACCTTGGAGGACAGGTTGGGAGAATTCATTGAAGAGGCCGTGAGAACTCTAAAGTCTTCATCGTACCTGCTGGTATCGAGTTGTTTCCATCTCATAGCAGCCCTTATAGGATAGGGCTGAACTGCCCATGGAGTTTCCAAGGCTGTAATCTATTTTTTTTTAATTGTGCTTTAGGTAAAACTTTTCAGATCAACTTAATTCCTCATTCAACAGTTTACACACAGAATGCTTTGTGGCATTGGTCACCAATGCCCTGATGTATCAACACACTCTCTCCATACCCAAATCCCCTGTTTCTACCCGTCCATTCTTCTGTCTCTTCCAGCCTTCTCATCATTGCTTTGGGATAGACGTTGGCTTTTTGGTGTCATCTGTAGATTAACTAAGCAGCATGTTCCTCTAGTGTATTACTCTTTTTTTATAGATCTGACTTTGGCTGAAAAGTAAGCTTTGGGAGTGACTTCAGTTCTGAGTTATGTCCAGGGTCATGGTCTTGGAGGGTCTTCCATTCTCTGTCAGACTAGTAAGTCTGGTTTTTATCATGTGTGAATTTGAATTTTGCTCTACATTTTTCTACTGTTCTGACTAGGACCCTCTGTTGTGTCCTTGTCAGAGTAATTGGTGGTGGTAGGTGGGCACCATCTAGTTCTTCTAGCCTCAGGCTGGTGGGGGCTGTGGTACTCATGATTCCTTAGTCCTTTACACTGGTATTTCCCTCGTGCCTTTGGCCTCCTTCATTCCTCTGCTCTGAACAGGATGGGACCAGTGGATGCATCTTAGATGGCAGTTTGCAAGCTTTGAAGACCATAGATGCTACTTGCCAAAGTTGGATAGAGAATGTTTTCTTTATGAACTTTGTTGTGCCAGTTGTCCTAGATGAACCCTGTGATCATGCTCCCCAACCCTTGGCCCCAAGAACTGAGTCCCCCAGGCTGCTTGGATATACCTGTGAAGTTTCTCTATTTGCATCACAGAAATGGCTCACATCATTGTAGAGGCTGAGTCAGGCTGGAGGCTTCTTCTGACTCAAATTGCTGCAGGGGCTGGAGAGCAGCAGGTCAGGTAGCAAGCGTCTTGCTCACAGGCTACAAATACCATGAACTGCGAGATCAGCAGGTATGCTGCTAGCTCACGTCCCAAGAACTAGAGGTCAGATGAATGGGAGCCAGCTGCAGGATTCAGAGCAAGCAAGAGCCAACTGGTTTGGCCAGAAAGGCCACTTTTACAGGCTCCAGACCACACCCACAAGGTAACTCCCTTTCAAATGATTGGCTGCTCGTAACAGACCTCATCATAGAGGTGACCACATCATTACATAGCTACTGTCTGAGTTATGTAGGGCTGCGATAACAGAAATAGTACAAGGGGGTGGTTTTAAACAAACAGGAATGTATTTTCTCACAATTTAGGAAGCTAGAATCTCTGAATTTAAGGTGCTGGCTCTAGGAGAAGGGTTTCTCTCTCTGCCATCTCTGGGGAAAGGTATTTGTCATCAATCTTTTCCTACTCTAGGGTCTTCTTAGCACAGGGACCCTGGGTGCAAAGCACATGCTCCACTCCCCTCTTCATTCTTGGTGGCATGAGGTCTCTGTCTCTGCTTGCTTCTCTCTCCTTTTATTTCTTGTAAAATAAAAGGCAATGCAGGCCACACCCCAGGGAAACTCTGCTGTGACCTTGTATCCCATCCTAATCCTCTTTAGCGTAACCTAATCTTGCCTTGTTAACCACAGATGGAGATTAGGATTTACAACACATCAGAAAATCATATTAGATCACCAAATGGTGGAAAACTGGAAATACTGGGAATCATGGCCTGGCCAAGTTGATACACATTGTGGGTGGACACTATTTCATACATAACAACTACCAACCTATATATCATAACTGCCAAACCACTGAGAATGATGGCCCAGCCAGGCTGACAGACAACATTAACCATCACAAATAGTTTAGAATACCCACTGTGTGCACAATACAGCCCTACATACTGCAAAAGATAAAAATACATGGCTGGTCTCAAAGACCTCACATTCTGGTGAACAGACACTCATGCATAAACAATTTAGATAACTCAATCCAACACATAAAAAATGCTTCAAAAGTCAACAGAGTGATCTGGATACAAAATGTCACAAATTCACAGTTGGGTGATGAGGGAAGAGATCACCAGATGCTGATGCACTGTGGGAGGTGCGTAGTTGGAGGTGTGTAGGGAGAAAGATGTAATGTGGGCTCTAAAGAGGAGAAAGCAAGCCACAGAGCTGAACTCAGAGTATGTTGTTGTTGTTGTGAGGTCCCCCGAAGTCAGTTGCAACTCATAGTGACTCTATGTGCAGCAAAACAAAATACTGCTCTGATGGTCATTCCAGAAAAAGGGTTACAAAATTGCTTTGAAGGTGCTAGGTGCTGGCGTGAATGCACAGGTTCCCAAGGGGAATACTTCAGAGGTGACCATAGTGATATTAAGCAATGAGGTATGTGGCACTTTTTCTAGGATGAGTTCACGACCTTAACTGTCAGATCTCATATGATGACAGCTTTGATGGACATTCCAGAAAAAGAGTTCCAAAATTTCTCTGAAGGGTGGACTAGGTGCTAACATCAGTGTACAGTTTCCCAAGGTGAGTACTTCAAAGAGAATATAATGATATTCAGCAGTGAGGTATGCAGCACTTTTTCTAGGATGAGTTTGCAAACTTAATTGTCAGACTGTATGTGTGTGTGTGTGTGTGTGTGTGTGTGTAAAACCAAACAAACCCATTGCCATTGAATTGATTCTTACTAATAGCAACCCTATTGACAGACTAGAACTGCCTCACAGAGTTTGTAAGGAGCTCCTGGTGGATTCAGACTGCTGACCTTTTGGTCAGCAGACATAACAGTTAACCACTATACCACCAGGGTTTGCATACATACAGCAGAGATAGGGTGGCTATAAGTCAAAGTGAAGTTCACAGCAATAACAACAACACTTTTATATGGTTTGAGTGTTTTCCCCCCAGAAGAAGGTAAATGGAAATCATGCTACTGAAAATTATGAAATTACAGAAGAGTAGGTAGGACTTGGATTTGTAAGAGCAAAAGAAGAGACTGTTTTAGGTGGAAAGCAAAGCTAGTGTAAATGCCTGCAGGTGGGAGTGTGCAGGTGTGTTTGAGGAAGACTAAACAGACCAGCGAGGTCAGCATAGGAGGAGGTACTACTCGGGGAGAGTGGGGACCAGATGGAGAAAGGCTAGGAGCGAAAACCTTCCACCTCCGGTCAGAAGCAATGAGGAGCCTTTGAAGAATTTGATTGTGGCACACAGGATGAATTTATTGGTGAGCGTGCTTGAGATAGGGAAACCCGGGGCATCGTGGTTAACTGCTACACCTGCTAAAGCATTAAGTTGGGTTGGGTTGGATTTATGCTTGAGATCCAGCAGACTGACATGATATGAACTCACCTCTACCTGTTGCGTGCACCATGGAAGGCCCTGGAAATGTCTCATATGATAATTTAGAAAGAAAAGCTGTGACTTAGGCAAGCCTGTTGTTATACTTTTCGGGAATCTCTATGATATGGACTGAATTATGTCCCCCCAAAATCTATGTCAACTTTCCTAGGCCTTGGTTCTCAGTATTATGTTACTGTTCAGCATTTTGTGATTGGATGTGATTTTTCTGTTTTGTAAATCCTACCTCTCTGATGTGAATGAGGCAGGATTACAGGCAGTTATGCTAATTAGGCAGGGCCCAGTCTACAAGATTAGGTTGCATCCTGAGTCAATCTCTTTTGAAATATAAAAGAGAGAAACCAGCACAGAGACATGGTGACTTCCTACTACCAAGAACACTGAGCTGGAAGCAGAGAATGTCTTTTGGACCTGGGGTCCCCACACTGAGAAGCTCCTAGACCTGGAAAAATTGATGACAAAGACCTTCCCTCCCAGCCAGTTGTGAGATAAAGTCTTCCCTTGGACTTGGTGCCCTCAAATCTGACTTCTAGCCCCTAAACTGTGAGAATAAACTTCTGTTTGTGAAAGCCATCCACTTTTGCTATTTCTGTTATAGTAGCATTCGATAACTAAGATACCTTGTCAAATGCAATTGGGAATCATACACTCATACTGATCTGCATAGATGTGAGAAGCTGTGACAGGATCCTCATCTCTTCCGCTATAAATCTTCAAGTAATATTTGACATCTATGATGAGTGATTCAAATGTCTGAGGGAGATTTTGATGCTCAGCATATGAGAACTGACAGTCAAGTTTGTAAAATCTGAGTAAGAATTACTTGATTTTAAAAATGAAAATAAGATGTACCCTGTGATATAGTGTTTGTTTTAGTGAATTTGTTCTTTTCTGGTACCTTGACAAAATCATCCATTTCTTTAAATTCGTGTTATAGTTATGCTCTTGTTGTTGTCAGCTGCCATCAAATAGGCCCCTGAATCTTCACAACCTCGTGTATTACAGCACAGAGCTGCTCCGAGGAGTTTTCTTGACTTCTAAGCTTTCTGGAGTCAGTTCACCAGGCCTTTCTTCCGTGAAGCTACTGGGTACATGAAAATCATCAGCCTTGGGATCCATTGCTGTTGAGCCAATTCTGACTCATAGAGACCCTGTGAGACAGTAGAACTGACCCATAGAGTTTTCAAGGAGTGCCTAGCGGATCTGAACTGCTGACCTTTTGCTTAGCAGACATAGCACTGAATCAGTTTGTCACCAGGGTTTCAGTTTATAATTGTAGCACATTATATTTCGTACACTGACACACACACACACACACACGCACGATAAACACAAGAGACACAATGTAACTGACCTGTAGCTACTTGGGGGTGGGGAAGTAACTGATCTACAATCCCGTTGTGAAGAAAATATTAAGCTTATCATGAGGGACACTATTGCAGCTGATTGAGCCTTGAATCATGCCTTGTGACTCCTTTTGAATGATTAGATTCTGAGTGAGGTGAATTTTTTTATCCGCCAACAAGCGGACAAGGTTCTCAGAATGACAATGATGACAATTCAGGTTTATGAAAATGTAGACTTCCCCTACTGCACATTGTCTTGTAATCAGAAGGGACGTTTGAGGAAGAAACTGATAATAGAATTTACTTTTTAGAGACCTCAATTGATGGTCCAGCGGTTTGGGGGTTCCTCTGAGAGCATGGCCCCCGGCCCTGATGCTGCCCTTTCCCATAAATTATAACAAAGGTCCACTCTTTGGACATGAGTGGATTGGACTTGGCAATGCAGAGTGACCATATATTGGAAGCACTTTATGGTTCTATACATCTATAGGATATCATCTTGCTGACCTCTGGCTGGAGGAAGGGGAGTGGACGGAGAGGAGGGGAAAGGAGGCTGTTGGGAGGATGAGACATGGATGGAGCAGAGAGGAATAGTGTGCAGTCACCGGACAGGGAGAGCAGTGGAAGCTGCATATAGATGGGCATGTAAATTTATACGTGAATGTATATTTTCACTCAGTTATGTTAAATAAAAAAAAAAATTTACTTTTTAGTTTTGTTTTCCTTCTCTAAACTTTGAAGACTTTTAAATCCTTATTTTACCCTGCACTACCCGCACCCGCACTGTCCTATTTTAGGGAGACAAATGAAATGCTTAATAACTTTCCGAGGAGCACCTGGTGGATTCGAACTACTGACCTTTTGGTTAGTAGCTAAACTCCTAACCACTGTGGCACCATGGTTTCTTAATAGGGGACAGGAAGACTGAAAAAAGGCTTGCATATTCCATGGAAGGAGAGAGTCCTGGTTTTATATGTTGCTTTTTCCTCAGAACCCCTTCTCTGTTCCTCGTAATTCTTCATGATGTCTTAAAATTATTCTTCCTATCTCTTGCCATCACTAGGATGAGGGCAGTGTGAGTTATTCAACCTTTGTGTGTTGAGAGACAGCAGGAATGAAAGCAGATTCCTTATATGGTTAGATAGAGCCACAAAGATTTCAGAAAGATAATTTGGGGGTTAAAAATGGTCAGTTAACTCAGGGACACAGAGTGAACACGTTGTGTGTGCATTTTATGGTTCTATGCATCTAAAGGATGTCATCTTATTGACTTCTTACTAGAGGGGAGTGGAGAGGGTAGAGAGGAGGGGACAGGAGATTGTTTAGAGGATACAACATGTATAGAACAGAAAGGAGGGGTGTGTTGTCACTGGGCAAGGAGAGCAGAAGGAGTTGCAGACAGGCGGGCATGCAAATTTAAATTGGATTGTACACTTTTCACTCAATCACAATAAAAAAAAGGTCAGTTAAAAAAAAATCTCCTAATCATGTTAATATAGCTCTCAACATCAATTTTATCAATTCAGTAAATCTTTGCTACCAACTGCCAATAAGACCACAGGTGACACAGAGTTGAGAGATGGGCTGCTAATGAAGAGGTCGCCAGTTCAAACCCACCGACCACTCATTGGAAGTCCTGGGAAGTAGCTGTACTCTGTCCTATAGGGTTGCTATAAGTGAGAATTGAGTGGAAGGCAGTGGTTTTGTTTGTTTGCATGCCAATTGAATAAAAAGAAAAAAAAATTACATGGCATTGATAGGAGGACAAATATTTTATAGTAGGACGACGGAAGAACAAATGCAAAGTCTAAGTTTCCAGTATAGTTTAGACAGGGGAAGATTGTTCTGTCTCTCTGTCCTCTCTGCTTCAGTCTCTCTCTGTCTCTTCTCTGTTCCTCACCCCTCTCCTCCTCTCCCTTGCTTCTCTCTCTGTTCCTGATCAACGGGCACTCCATAGCTATCTGTTCACTTGGAGAGTGGTGCATTGTTTGAATTGTATCTGAGTAAGTCTGAAACCACATAGTTGGTAAAAGCTTCCTCATGAGTTTGCTGTACCCTGGCACACAGAAAGAAGATAAGAGTTCCTTGAATAACAACAGTTTAAGCAAGGCTGGGGAAGGCTATGAATAAGTGCAGAAGCTAGGGAGGTCATTCGGAGTGGAAAGATGGGAGTTAATTTTGCCATGGCACAAAATTTTAAAAAGGAAGGAGTGGGGCTTGATGAAGAAATTGAAACACTAAAATAATGCTGAAAGAAATTAAGAGTGGCAAGGGAGTGAGGAAATATTTTAAACCTCCCCCCTCTGAAAATAACCCTCAGTTATCTATTTATACATCAACATGTTTGAGATGAAACAGACAAAAATATTCAAAAACACAAATATGGCCCTGCTGATGCTATGACAGATCCCCATAAGCAAGGGAACAAATACTCCATTCATTCCCAGCTGACGTCAGATGTCGCCAGCTTATGCCTTGAAAAAAAGTTGGGGAACATTGTGTCTGCAGTTCGTTTCTTTTTTCTCTCTCATTTCAGGAATAAAATTATAAATATACTAAGTACTTTAAAAGTGAATTTTATTAAAACTATGTCAACATGTTGAATATCTACAATTTAGAACCTACTGGACACCTTGGTGGCGTAGTGGTTAAGAGCTATGTCTGCTAATCAGAAGGTCGGCAGTTCAAGTCCACTGGGTACTCCTTGGAAACTCTATGGGGCAGATCTACTCTGACATACAGGGTTGCTGTGAATCAGAATTGACTGGTGGGTTGGGCTTGGTTTTATCCTCACAGAAATCATCGTTTATTGTAATACACAATTGATAGTATTTTTAGCCTATCCACATATTTTTATATATTTAAGTACTTGTTTAAGAAAATATTGTCTTTCATGTAACTATTTTCAAGTATTTAAAATACTTTTGCATTTTGCCTTTGTGATACTGAAAGAATGTTTTCTTTTGTTTATCTGATGTTATGTATTTCTTCTGTTTTCTAGCCAGCAGCTACATTTAGAGTTCTGCCATATGTCACAAATGATTCCGTCTGGTACAAAAACTTTGTCTTAGGGGGGCTGTAGAGACTTCTTGTTCTTTAAGCTGTATCTATAAAGTTTTTGTCTATTGTTTGCCACTGTCTCTCATATTAGCCTGCCAGCAATAAGCAAAAATAAAGCCAGGACTGTGTCAAAAAATCCAGTGGCCACATTCATCTTTCTTCAGCACAGCTCACTCAATAGCGCACCCCATTCAACCACTGGGCCAGCCAGCGGAAACAGCTCCCTGTTGTCTGCAATGGAGAATAACTGGAAGCATGGTGGCTGTTTCTTTTCCTGCAAGTAACAATTCATCCATTTAACACTCCTTTGTGCTCTGGAATCCTGTGCGAGACAGCCTTGTGCTGGCTGTTTGGTTTCTCTGAGAAAGGCTGATCTTCTATCCTGCTACTGACCCTTCCCATTGCAACCCATGGCTTGGCACCTCGACATCTGAAGAGGCCAGGATGCTGGGGATAATCGTAATCTAAAAAGACAGAATCTCTAGCTCTTATGATCCCCACTCTGTAGATAAACAAAGGCACCAAAAGGTTAAGCCGCTTGCCCACTGTCACTTTGCCAGCAAGCTGGAGAACAGGCTGTCCAGTTCCAGCACCTCTCCTCGTCACCCTACACCAAAAGACTCTTTCATCTTTTAGGGCCAAGTCTATGATTGATTCTGTAAATGTTCCCCACACATATGAAAAGATTGCATAGTCTCTTTTTGTAAGGTACAAATCAGTGGTTTTTTTTTTTAATTGAATGAGTTGTGTGATAAGCTTACTGATGATATTATGATGATGTTTTATATTGCTTTTTTTTTGCACTTCATATTTTTTAAATTCTCAATGGGGTATATTAAAATCTACTATCACAGTTATTTCATCAAATTCTCTTTGTTGTTCTAGCGGTTTTGGTTTTCTTTTTTTTGGCTGTTATGTTTTTTAGTGCATAGTATCTGATGACCTATCTTCTTTACGTTTATATCTGTACCAGAAGAGAGGAGACTGGCTGCAGAAAAAAATCATAACCAAATTAGAGTGGCTTCAGTAAGTAGAAGGACATTTTTCTCAAACATAAAAGATGTTTGAAGGAAAGAAGGCCAGAGACAGTGTGGTGGTTCCAGGGTCCTTTGAAAGGCAAGTTTCTCCTTTCTCTTCTATCGTTTCTAGTGTATGCATCTGTTCTCCAACTCATGGCCACAAAATGACTCCTGCACTTCCAGCCATTGTATCCATATTCCAGGCAAGAGGGAAGCAAAAGAGGAAGGCACAAAGGAGTTGCTTATTTAGCAGGCCCTGTCTACTAACCTCTGCTTATAGCTTATTGTTCATTTCTAATTATAAAAGAAGACAGTACTTTTTAAAGTAATCTTGACATATTGCCGCCTCAAATTGAAGTTCTGTTGTTGTTATTGACAGGTACCGTGAAGTTGGTTCTTGACTCACCCTGTGCACAACAGAATGAAACACTGCCTGGTCTTGTGCCATGTCTACAATTTTTTATGTTTAATAAACCCATCGTTGCAGCCACCATGTCACCCCATCTTGTCAAGGGTCTTCCTCTTTTTCAGTGACCCTCCACTCTATCAAGCATGATGTCCTTCTCCAGGGACTGATCCTTCTTGACAGCATGTCCAAAGTATGTAAAACACAGTCTTGCTGTCTTTGCTTCCAAGGAACACTCTGGTTGTACTTCCAGAACAGATCTGTTTGTTCTTTTGGCAGTCCATGGTACATTCAATATTCTTCTCTAACACAGTTCAAAGGCATCAATTCTTCTGTCTTCCTTGTTCACTGTCCAGCTTTCATATGCATATGATGCAACTGAAAATACCATGGCTTGGGTCGGGCATGCCTTAGTCTTCAAGGTGACACCTTTACTTTTCAGCACTTTAAAGAGGCCCTTTGCAGCAACTTTTCCCAATGCAGTGCAGTCAAGATGGCAGAGGAGTCTAAGGCGCTGTGTTCAGGTCACAGTCTCCCCTGGAGATGTGGGTTCAAATACCACTTCTGACAAAGTCAGCTGTTTGGAAACCCTGGTGGTGTAGTGGTTAAGTGCTTCGGCTGCTAACCAAAAGGTTGGCAGTTGCAATCTGTCAAGTGCTCCTTGGAGATTCTACGGGGCAGTTCTCCTCTGACCTATAAGGTCGCTGTGAGTCAGAATCGACTCGACAGCAGTGAAGGTTTAGTTAGTAAGGCTGAAAGGGAAAAGACACTGCCTAGACATCTAGCAATCTGGGCCACAGTGCCTTTCTTTAACCATCCCATCCTCTTGTTTCTATATCAGGGTTTTGACTTTGAAATTGATATTAACGTTGCCACCCTTGCCTTTGGATTTGTTGGCATATATCAGCCCAGCTGTTTATTTTCACACATTCTTTGTCCCTTGGTTTGAGGTGAGTGGCTTTTACTTACCCAGCTGCACTGCAGGAGAAAGACCTGGTGACCTCCTTCTGTAAAGACTTCAGCTAAGTAAACCCCACGAAACAGTTCTACTCCAACCCCTACAATTGTCATCAATCAGAGTCGAATTGACAGCCACGGTCTTGGGGTTTTTGGTCTCATACGTAGCTTAATTTTTTAGGCCAATCTGAAAGTCTTTATATCTTTCTAAAGGGAAATTCATCACGATCCTTGCCCAGCTCTCCCGTGTGTATGGTGACTGAAAATACAGTGACTTGGGTCAGGTCCACCTTGGTTCTCAAAGTGACATCTTTGCTTTTCAACACTTGCAAGAGGTTTTCTACAGCTGATTTCCCTAATACCATACATAATTTGACTTCTTGCTTCCATGGGTGTTGAGAAACAGTTATCAAAGAATAATTAGTACATGAATGTATTTTGAATCTGCCACTCCTTCTGCTTCTTAGGTATTTTTTCTTTCGTGTTGCTTCTGAAAGGGGCTGACCTCTATATCAGTCCCAGAAGGAGACAGATTTGAAAGTGAGAAAAAAAGCATCTGATGAAAATAAAATTATCATAGAAATAATGCATACAAAGCAGTTTATTACCAGGTTTAACCATTCAGATGTATTGGCATGTAGTACAGTTAGCTTTACTGGCCACTAATGTTTCTCACCCTCAGGCATCTGTCAATTTCTTGTGCTGTGGGGGCTTGCATATTGTATTTTAAAAAATTGCCACTAAGTCACTTCCATCTCACAGCGACCCTATAGGCCAGAATAGAAATGCACCATAGAGTTTCCAAGAAGCACCTGATAAATTTAAACTGCTGGCTTGGCTTGACCTTTTTGGTTAGCAGCTGTAGCACTTAACTGTTACACCACCAGGGTTTCTAAATATTGCATTACTGAGCTGAAATGAACTGGTATTGGTCATTCTGAAGAGTACAGTCATATGATCTGCTATGCCAGTAATGACAACTTGAAGGGGAATGGTGTAGCATTCACTGTCAAAAAGAACAATTCAAGATCTGTCCTCAAGTACAACACTGTCAGTGAGAGGGTAATGCTCACACGCCTGCGAAAGAAGACCAGCTAATACCCCTAGTATGCACATCTATGCAACAATCACTAAGGTCAAAGGTGAAGAAATTGAAGATTTTTACCAGCTTCTGCAGTCTGAAATTGGTTGAATATGCAATCAAGGTGCATTGATAACGACTAGTGATGGGAATGAGAAAAAAAAATAAGGATTAGTAGATGGAAAACATAGGCTTGCTGATAGAAATGATGCTGGAGACCACATCATACAACTTTGCAAAACCAACATCTTCTTCATAGCAAATACCTTTTTTTTTTTAATCAACAGAAATGGCCACTATACATGTTGACCTTACCAGATAGGATACACAGGAGTCCAATTGACTCTTTTTGTGAAAAGAGAGGATAGAAAAGCTCAATATCATCAGTCAGAACAAGGCTCGGGACCAGCTGTGGAAGAGATCATCAATCATTCACATGTAAGTTCAAGTTGAAGGTGAAGAATATTAGAACAAGTCCATGAGAGCCAAAGTATGATCTTGAGAATATCTCACCTGAATTTAGAGACCATCTCAAGAACAGATTTGACTCACTGAACAGTGGTGACGGAAGACTGGATGAGTTGTGGAAGGACGTCTCTTGCGAAGCGAGCTAAAGTTCATTAAAAAGAGAAGAAAGAAAGAAAAGACCAAAATGGATGTCAGAAGAGACTCAACTGGCTCTTGAATGTCAAGTAGCTAAAGCAGACAAAGAAATGATGAAGTAAAAAGCTGAACAGAAGATTTCAAAAGGCAGCTCAAGAAGAGGAAGTATTATGATGACCTGTTCAAAGATCTGGAGATAGAACACCAGAAAAGAAGAACACACTCTGTATTTCTCAAGCTGGAAGAACTGAAGAAAAAATTCAAGCCTCAAGTTGCAATAGTGAAGGATTCTGAAGGGAAAATATTAATGATGAAGGAAGCATCAAAAGAAGATTGTAGGGCTATACAGAGTCACTATAAAAGAAGTGGTTGTTGTTCAACTGTTCCAGGAGACAGTATATGATCAGGAATCGACGGCACTGAAGGAAGAAGTCCAAACTGCACTGAAGGCACCGGTGAGAAAGAAGCCTCCAAGAATTGACAGAATATCAGTCGAAATGTTTCAACAAACAGATGCAGCAGTGGAAGTGCTCATTTGCCTATGCTGAGAAATTTGGGAGATAGCTAATCTGGAAGAGATCTATACTTATGCCTACTACTAAGAAAATGATCCCACCAAGTGCAGAAATTATCTAACAATATCATTAATATCACATTCAAGTAAAATTTTGCTGAAGACCGTTCAAAAGCAGCTGCAGCTGTGTATCAACAGGAAACTGGCAGAGTTTCAAGCTGGATTCAGACGATGATGTGGAACCAGGAATATTGCTGATGTCAGGTGCATCTTGACTGAAAGCAGGTAATACCAGAAAGATGTTTACCTGTGTCTTATTAACTACGCAAAGGCATTCAGACTGTGTAGATCATAACAAATTATGGATAACATTGCAAAGAAGGAGATTCCAGTACACTTCCTTGTGTTCATGAGGAAACTGCACATGGATCAAGGGGCGGTCATTCAAACAGAACAAGGGGACACTGCGTGATGTCAAGTCAGGAAAGGCGTGTGTTAGGATTGCATCTTTTCACCGCACTTGTTCAATGCATATGCTTAACAAATAATCCGAGAAGATGGAATGTAGGAAGGAGAAGGGGTCGCTAGGATTGGAGGAAGACTCATTAACAACCTGTGTTATGCAGATGACACAATCTTGCTTATTGAAAACGAAGAGGGCTTAGAAGCACTTTCTGATGAAGATCAAAGATCACAGCCTTCAGCATGGATTATACCTCAACATCAAGAAAACAAAAATCCTCACAACTGGCCCAATAAGCAACATTGTAATAGACGGAAAAAAGATTATGTCGTCAAGGATTTCATTTTCTTTGGATCTGCGAACAACACCCCTGGAAGCAGCGGTCAGGAAATCAAAAGATGTATTGTGCTGGGCAAATCTGCTGCAAAGATGTCACTGGCAAACTAAGGTGCATGAAACACAAGCCATGGCATTTTCAATTGCCTCATATGAATGCCAAAGCAGGACGATGACTAAGGAAGACAGAAGAAGAATCGATGCCTTTGAATTGTGGTGTTGGGGAAGAAAGTTGAATATGCCATGGACTGCTAGAAGAAGGAACAAATCTGTCTTGGAAGAAGTGCAGCCAGAGTGCTCCTTAGAAGCAAGGATGGTGAGACTGTGTCTCCATGCTTTGGATACATCATCAGGAGGGGTCAGTCCCTGGAGAAAGACGTCATCCTTGGCGAGGTTGAGGGACAGGAAGGAAGAGGGAGGATCTCAAGGACATGAGCTTACACAGTGGCTACAGCAACAGGCTCGAGCATAACAACGGTGTGGGTGGTTCAGGGCCAGGACAGTGTTTCATTCTGTTGTGTGGAGCATCACCGTGAGTCAGAACTGACACAACAGCACCTAACAACAACAGTGTTTCTTAAAAATGAGAATGTCACAATTCTGCAGTCAAAGACCAGGCTGGACTACAAGAGATAAAATGATGCTGGTGAAGAATGTGCTTCGTGGTTTAAGTAAATACGGGAGACTAAACGGGCACCTCCTGTCTAGAAGTGAAATGGGAAGGCAGAAGGGGACAGGGGCTGGTTGAATGGGCATGGGAATTATAGGGTGGAGAGGAGGAATGTGTTGTCCCAGTGGGGGGAGAGCAACTAGGATCACGTAACAGGTGCATGTGTAAGTTTTTGTATGAGAAACTAACTTGAACTGTGAAATTTCACTTAAAGCATAACCATACATATATATATATGTATATGTATATATATGGACTTCACAAGAAGGGCCATACATTGCCAACTATTGAAGCTGGCCTGTGGGTGCATGCAGATTAACAGCTGAGTTTGTTATACTCTTCTTTCTACCTTTGTATATGTTTGACAGTTTCCATAAAGAAAGTTAAAAAAAAATTCTAATTGAAGTTTCAGAAAACTGTTCTGGATTGGCTAATTCTGAAATAGAGATTCTAGTAGGACATTGTACATCTTCCACTGACATAATATTGTAGGCACATTCATCAGTGGAGTTCAGCACTGACGTGGAATTCAACATATTGACAACATTGCAAAGCTGGATACAAGACTGGCAGTTAACAATCTATGGCTGAACTTGGGGAAAAAAGGGGTGGGGGGGTTCATCTCTTTCATGAAAAATATTGGAAAACAGATTCTCAGTAGGAGAAGACAGTACTGACCAGAATCAAGTCATCAGCTCTCTAATTATTTTCACTTTTGTGTTATTTCAAACTAGAGTCCTACATGAAGAATTAGAATTTTCTATAAGCCAATCCCTAGAGCATACAATCTATTTTCTCTCCTAGTGTCTCCATTTTTTTTTCCTCCAACTAATTAAGAAAATCCCTGAAATTCTATCATCAAGAAGCATTTCTTGGAATAATCATTATTTGAAAAGAAGATTTTTCTAAAGTATCACATAGAATTGTTACTACAGAGATCACCTTCTTTGCTGAGAGTAGCTAGAGCAAAAAGATAAGTAAACAAAGAATTGTTCTAAGAGTCTGTTTGCTAGTGACACCTCTGTGTCAGGTTTCCCACGTGAGCTGTCGCATCCACTTTGATTTTCCTCTAAGCTGGCCTGGGCTCAGTAGGCTCCCCTGCCACCCTGGTATATCAGCGACATGCTGGAATATAGAAATACGTACAATCCTTGTACAGAGCAGTTTGAGTGACCACGTGGAATACAAAGAAGCTCAGCGAATCCAGTAGGGTCTAAATATGTGGGTCCCTTGTCCTCAGTGGATGTGGTTGTGACAGGCTTTATGACTTTTCTGGTTGGTTTGCTTAGCTGTCGGTCTACTCGTAAGGTAACTTATGGGGTGAAATGGACTAGGGGACATTTCTCCCAGTGTCAGGAAGATATGGAGAAGCTTTACTACCCAAATAAAATTACATCCTGTGAAATAACTGCCTCCCCACCCCAAGGAATTGGATGTAGAGAAGAAAGGAGAAGACAATACTTTATTATTAAAAATCAATCAGATGTTTGCTAAGGGCCTCTACCGATGATGTCTTACATTTCAATAGCCAGCACATCTCGGTTAATATGACACTTTAACGCATTATTATTGTATCTGATCCTTGCAACAAACCAGCAATCTAAAAATGAGAAGGTGACATATCCAATACCTAAGTGCTTACTTACTGCGTGAAGGCTTTATATCCAGCCAGTGGGGCAGAGGGCGCTGAAACTAAACCCAGATGTGCAAACACTTGCTCCTTCGGCCATTCTTCCTAATCCACCCAGTGCTGAGCTCCTCTGCTCTGTGTTTTGTCCTGTGTAGGTGTCAAAAGAAGGTGTCAAAACTCCCTGTCCTGAGGGCTGTCCTTAGGGCTGTCCTTAGGGAGTTTATGCTCTAGATGAAAGTGTTGCATAAAATTATAATTTGAAAACAATTAAGGATTAAACCAAATGAAATGGGCTATATGTGCAATAGCAATTGGATTATTGTAACTCAGAAGCAAACCAACTAAACAGAAGAACCAAACCAGTTGCTACTGAGTCGTTTGTCACCCAGGGTGACCCTAATTGTGTCAGAGTAGAACTGTGCTCCATTGAGTTTTCAGTGGTTGTGATCTTTTGGAAGGAGATCACCAGGGCCTTTCTTTCGAGGCACTTCTGGGTGGCCTCGAACCCCCAGCCTTTCAGTTAGTAGTTGAGCACTTAACCATTTGCACCACCTCATGACTCCACTGGAAAGTATGTTGTCCTGAATTTTGTCCACTGCCCTGAAAAGTACGTTTATAGGTGCCAAAGTATACTAGTCAGTTGGATGTTTCAGACTTTTCCAGACAGGCAATCAACAATTTCCCGGGAAGACCCCGTGATTAATTCTCGACCAGGAGTACAGCGCAGAAGGGCCACCTTGCCAAGCTCTGCAGTGACAAATGGATGCTTGTATGAGCCACGTCTAGAGTTGCTGGAGTCATACTGGCCTGTGCTGTGCACTAAAGCGTCAGGCTGAGGACACAGAAGCATACAGGAACTAGACCTGGTCCTTCTTTGTTGATCGTCTGAGCAGTCGATGGAGGCCACCAAAGAATTTGTCTCTTAGCTTCTTCTGGTTTACCTAATTTGAAAAGATAGTGAAGAGTAAGACTCTGAATTTTGGAAGAAATCCTGCCTGAAGGCAGGAGAGAATGGACAGATTTGTTCTATCTTTGGAGAGACTGTGGCCTGCAAGGGGCTGCAGTAACTCTGGTTACCTTTATTTTCTAAAATCCTGGTGCTCAAGCCTCTCCACATCCACATTTATTTCAGAAGCAAATTCTGTTGTAAATTCTATCTGTTCTTCCTTCTTTCAGCAAAACAAGTCAACCAGTCCTCAGAGGCAGCTGTAGGCCTGTCACCGCCTGTCCTTGTCTCTGTCTTTCCCACTGAGTGACGTATTGCCTGGAAGGCCCCACAGGGACTTCCAGTGGAAGTGGCAACAGTGTGTTGTTTAAGGAAAAAAAAAAGCATGCTTCTGGCCAAGTTCACCAGCAGTATGGACATTCCTCTGCAGTCTTCTTCAGAATGCTAATTTGCTAATTTGACAACTGGAGTAGGCCAGCAGGGATGTGCCTGCTGCCGAATCCTCTTTGCCACCAGGGAAGAGTCCAAACAGCAAAGGCATGCTGGAAGGAAATTGTGGGATCACTCAGGTGTCAATGCCTGTCACCCAAGAGGGGGGGTGGGGGGAGTAAGACTGGAGTTCCGAATGCGGCAGGACTGTCCACAAGTAAATTCAGGAGTGCAATGGGGAGCCGCTTGCAACAACAACAAGGCTCGCTTACATTGAGTACCTGTCTGAGAATCTGAATACCCTTCTATCTGGCAGCTGAGTGCTAGGACTGTACTGTGTATGTCGTCAAAGACACATCTTTGGAATTACTTTTCCAGGGCTGGAAATGGATCTATACAGAGTTATCCAAACTTTTGTTGTGGTTACAAACACAGGCTCTGGGACCACGTTGACTCCCCAAGTTCAAATTTCAGCTGTGTGGCAGGTGAACTGTGAGATCTTGGGCAAGTTACTTCAAAATTCTCTGTGCCTTAGATGCCCTATAGGTGGAACAGAGATCACATAAGGTTGTTAAACCTTGTACTTCTTACCTGTAAGGTTGTTAAAACGAAAAACCAAACCCACTGCTGTTAAGTTGTTTCTGACCCATAGTAGCTCTACAGAACAGAGTAGAACTGCCTCATAGAGTTTCCAAGGAGCACCTGGTGGATTCAAACTACCCGTGGTTTGATTAGCAGCTGTAGCACTTAGCCACCACACCTCCAGGGTTTCCATAAGGTTGTTAGCAAGACTAAATGGGTTTAGATGTGTACAGTATCTAGGACATAGTTACTAAATAAATATTAGCTCTTTTCCTTCATTCATAGAATACTAATTTAAAATCTCTGTTCCAGATACTGAAAGCTATGAGAAATAAAGACAACTAAGACATAATCTATGCCCTTGGTGGGCTACAAGTCTATAGGTTTGTGTTTTATTGCTCAGTATTTGGGAAGTATGCAGATGTTTCCATGAATGATCGAATTGGGGAATAGACAAGTATAAAAACCCAAAGCCACTGCCACTGAGTCAGGTCCGACTCTCATATGACCCTAGAGGTCAGAGTAGAACTGCCCCCATAGTTTCCAAGGAGTGCCTGGCAGACTGGAACTGCAACCTTTCGATTAACAAACATAGCACTTAATTCACTATGCCACCAGAGTTTCCAAGACAATTATGCTAATACCAAAAACGAAACAAAACAAACGCAGTGCTGTCGAGTCGGGGCCAACTCATAGTGACCCTACAGGGCAGAGGAGAACTGCACCACAGCGTTTCCGAGGAACGCCTTTTGCTTAGCAGACATAGCACTTAACCACTACACCACCAGGGTTTCCAGTACACCAATAATTTCAGTTAAATTATCAGATATCACAGTGCCTGCCACATCTTTGTTGTTGTTGTTAGTTGCTATGAAATTCATTTCAACTCACAGGAACTCATGTGTGCAGAGTACAACTACTCTGTAGGGTTTTCGGTGGCTGTGACTTCAGAAGCCGATTCTCAGACCCGTCTTCAGAGACACTTCTGGATGGATTGAAACTACCAACCTCTTGGCTAGTAGTGAAGCATTTAACCATTTGTACCACCCAGAGATTCTAGCCACATTAGCTGGTAAAGTTATTAATTGAATAGAACAAATGCTGGGCTTGAGTGTGCAGACCGGAAGTTGAGAGTGAGGAGGTGGAGGTACCCGCAGGAAAGTCTTCCAAGAGGCAGCGCCGTTGAGCTTCATTTTGATCAGTGAGTAGGCGTTAGTCAGTGACAGAAGAGGGCTCACTGTGTCCCTGCAGAGGGAACATTGTGTACAGAACTAGAGAGGCGTGAAATAGCAGGATCCATTCAGGGAACTCCAAGCAGTCAAGTACAACCAGAGCTCCACTATGACATGCAGCCTGCAGTTGCTCAAGGACTGTGGAGATTGGTGTTTTTGTTAGGTGCTGTCCAGTCCGTTTGGACTCCTAGAGACCCTGTGTATAGCAGAACAGAACACTGCCCAGTCTCGCACCACCCTTACTGTTGTTACACTTGAGCCCGTTGTTGTAACCACTGTATCAATCCATCTTATTGAGCTTCTGCCTCTTTTTTTCACTGACCCTCTTTTTTCACTGACCCAGTAGAGGGTGTATGAGAGTAGAGGCTGTGAAATGAAACAAAACAAATGAGACACGGCTTCTGTCACTTGGCCTTCAGCATTAATTAGATACATGGACTAAGTGGTACTGGGAAATTCTAAGCTGTTCCATGTAGTACTGGCCCCAGTGCAAGTGTGCTATCATCTCTATAAGCTGTTGTCATATAATCAGACCTTGCTTGTCTTCAGATAGAAGAAGTAAGTAAAGTCTTTCTTTTTCTTAAATCCAAAGTAATTGAGATGAATTACAGTAATGTTGATGGGATCACCATGTAGATGAAGATGTTTTTGCTTAGTAACATACTGGTCCAGATCAGAGGTCAGTAAACTATGGCCCAAGGGCCAAATCCTGCCTACTGCCTGTTTTTTGCAATTATGTTGTATTGCAAGGCAGCCCTGCTTATCCGTTTATGTGTTGTCTCTGGCAATTTTAGCACTCCACCAACAGTGGTGAGCCTTTGTGACAGAGATTATAGGACTCACGAAACTTAAAATATGTACTAGCTGGCCCTTCAGAGAAAAAGTTGGCTGACTCCTGCTCAAGTTTCATTATTCCTAACCTGAATAAGTAAAAACCATCTAAATACTTAAAACAAAGAATTGAATTGATTTATAACCAACTTTGCCTAACAATGTTGTGACATGCTGCTGAATTGACTCGGACTCGTATATACCCCATGTGACAGAGTCGAGCTGTCCAAAAGGGTTCTCTAGGCTGAAGTCTTTCGGTGTCACTTTGAGGACTAAGGTGCTCCTGACCAAGCCACAGTGTTTTCAATCATCTCATATGCATGTGAAAGCCGGATGATGAGTAAGGAAAACCAAAGGAAAATTGATACCTTTGGATTATGGTGTTGATGAAGAATACTGCATCAAGCATGGACTGCCAGAAGAACAAATATGTCTGTCTTGGACACAGTATAGCCAGAATGCTTAGAAGCAAGGATACCAAGATTTCACATCATGTGCTTCAGATATGTTATCAAGAGGAACCAGTTCCTGGAGAAGGACATCATGCTTGGTAAAGAAGAGGGTCCGGGAAAAAGGAGCAAGATGGATTGACACAGTGTCTGCAACTTTAGGCTCAAACATAACAATGATTGTAAGGATAGTTCAGGACTAGGCAGGGTTTTGTTCTGTCGTATGTTCTTTAGGGACACTATGAGTTGGAACTTGGCAGACCTAACAACAACAATCTTTATGGAACAGATTACAAAGTCTTTCTCCCATGGAACCGCTTGGTAGGTTCAAACTACCAACCTTTTGGTTGACAATTCAGTGCTTAATTACTTCACCACTAGTAGGTTAGTAAATTAAAAAAAAATCACTAGCAAGGAGAGAGAAGATTATAAACATGTCAGCCAAAACAGAGTATAATTTGCATAAAAAATGAATAAATAGAGACTTTGTGATTGAACTGCAAATTTGACTCAGAGCTTTCTAGCAAGCAGTTTGGCAGGGGAGGAGAAAATTGGACACTTGTATTTGTGACTTCCCCAACATTTCTGTCAGTTTGCTGTACTGTGGGGGCTTACATGTTGCTGGAAGCATAAGAGATGATAGACAATACTGTGTCTTGGGTCAGGTACACCTTAGTCCTCAAAGTGACACTGGAAGATTCCACCCTAGAGAATCCTATGGGGCAGCTCTACTGTGTCACGTGGGGTATATATGAGTCAGAATTGATTCAGCATCATGTCATAACATTGATAGACAAAGTTGGCTATCAAGCATAACTGGAAGTTATGCAACTGGTATTCATATACCAGCAGAGCCACCCGTGGTGGAAAGGCTTCAGCTGGGCTTCCAGACAAAGATAGACTAGGAAGAAGGACCTGGCAGTCTACTTGAGGAAAGAATCAGCCAGCAAAAACCTTATGAATATAAGGTTATGAATTATCTATTATCCAACCTTATGAGTTATCTAAGAAAATTGGAACTCATCAAAAATGAAATAGAATGCATAAACATTAATATCTAGGCATTACCTGTTACCATCAAGTCAATTCCAGCTCATAGCAACCCTATAGGAAAGAGTGGAACTGCCCCATAGAGTTTCTAAGGAATGCCTTGTGGATTTGAACTGCCAACCTTTTAGTTAGCACATGTAACTGTTAACCACTACGCTACCAGAGTTTCCAGCCTAGGCTTTAGCGAGCTAAAATGGACTGGTATTGGCCATTTTGAATCAGTCACACGGTCCACTATGCCAGGAATGACAACTTGAGGAGCAATGGCATTGCCTTCATCATCAGAAAGAACATTTCAACATCTATCCTGAAGTACAATGCTGTCGGTGATAGGATAATATCTATATACCTACAGGTTAATACTATTACTCAAATTTACACAACCACTAAGGCCAAAGAAAAAGACACTGAACATTTTTACCAACTTCTGCAATCTGAAACTGATCAAATATGCAATCAGGATACACTGACAGTTACTAGTGATTGGAATGCCAAAATTGGAAACAAAGAAGAAGGATTGGTTGGTGGAAAATATGGCCTTGGTGATAGAAATGATGTCAGCAATCTTGTGACATAATTTTGCAAGACCCACAACTTCTTCACTGCAAATACCTTTGTTCACTAACAAACAGTGATTATATGCAGAGACCTTATCAGATGGAATTCACTGGAACCAAGTCAACAACATCTGTGAAAAGAGATGATGGAAAAGCTCAGCATCATCAGTCAGAACAAGGCCAGGGGCCATTTGCAGCACAGACCATCAACTGCTCACTTGCAAGTTCAGATTGAAAATGAAAACTGGATCAAGTCCAACGAAGACAAAGTACAACCTTAAGTGTGTCGCACCTGTGTGTAGAGACCATCTCAAGAATAGGTTAACTAATGACCAAAGACCAGAGGAGTTGTGAAATGACATCAAGGACATCATACATGAAGAAAGCAAGCAGTCATTAAAACGAAAGAAAAGACCACAATGGATGTCAGAAGAGACTCTAAAATGTGCTCTTGAACATCAAGGAAAGCAAAAGGAAGAAATGATGAATTAAAAGAACTGAAGATAAGATCTTAAAGGGCAGCTCTGGAAGACAAAGTAAATATTGTAATGACACGTGCAAAGAGCTGGAGATGGAAAATCAAACGGAAAGAACACGTTTGGCATTTCTCTAAGCTGGAAGAACTAAAGAAAAAATTCAGGACTCAAGCTGCAGCAGTTAAGGATACTAAAGAGAAAATATTAAATATTCTGATGTGGAAAGCATCAAAAGAAACGTAAGAATCACAGAATCAGTATACCAAAAAGAATTTGGTCAACATTCAGCCATTTCAAAAGGCAGCATGTGATCAAGGACAGATGGTACTGAAGGAAGAAGTCACAGCTGCACTGAAGGTGCAGGCAAAAAACAAGGCTCCTGGAACTGATGGCATCTCAACTGAGATGTTCCAACAAACAGATGCAGCACTGGAAGTGCTCGCTCGTCTATGCCAAGAAATTTGGAGGACAGCTACCTGGCTAACCTACTGGAAAACATCTGTTATGCCTAGTCTCAAGAAAGGTGATCCAACCAAATGTGGAAATTATCAAACAATATCATTAATATCACATTCAAGTAAACTTTTGCTAAAGATCATTCCGAAGTGGCTGCAGTAGTATGTTGACAGAGAACTGCCAGAAATTCAGGCCAGATACAGAAGAGGATGTGGAACCAGGGATATCGTTGCTGATGTCAGATGGATCTCGGCTGAAAGCAGAGAATACTAGAAAGATGTTTACTTGTCTTTTCTTGACTATGCAAAGGCATTCAACTGTATGGATAATAAATTATGGAAGAAATTGCGGAGAATGGGGATTCTAGAACACCTAATTGTGCTCACAAGGAATCTGTACATGGCTCAAGAGGCACTCTTCAGAGCAGAGCAAGGAGACACTCTGTGGTTTACAGTCAGGAAAGCTGCACATCAGGGTTGTATCCCTTAACTACCTATTCAATTTGTTCTGAGAAACTGTACTGTATGTGAAAGAATGAGACATCAGGATTAGAGGAAGATTCCTTAACAGTCTGTGCTATGCAGATGACACAACCTTTCTTGCTGAAAGTGAAGGGGACTTGGAACACTTCCTGATGAAGATCAAAGACCACATTCTTCAGTAGGGATTCCACCTCAGCATCAAGAAAACAAAAATCCTCACAACTAGACCAGTAAGCAACATCATGGTAAATGGAGAAAAGATTGAGGTTGTCAAGGATTTTATTTTATTGGATCCACCATCAACACTCTTGAAAGCAGCAGCGAAGAAATCAAAAGAAGCATTATATTGAGAAAAGTTGCTGCAAAAGCCCTCCTTAAAGTGTTGAAAAGACATGATGTCACCTAGAGGACTAAGGTGTGCCTGACCTAGGCCTTGGTATTTTCAATCACATCATATACATGTGAAAGCTGGACAATGAATAAGGAAGACAGGAGGATTGATGCCTTTGAATTAGGGTGTTGGAGAAGACTATTGAATATACCACAGACTGCCAAAAGGACAAACAGATCTGTCTTGGAGGAAGTACAATCAGAGTGCTCCTTAGAAGCAAGCATGGTGAGACTACGTCTCGCATACTTGGGACATGTTGTCAGGAAGGATCAATCTCTGGAGAAGGACATCGTGTTGGTGATGGAGAGGGTCAGGGAAAAAGAGAAAGACCCTGAAAAAGAAGGACTGACGTAGTAGGTGCCTCAGGGAGTCGAGCGTAGCAACGACTGTGGCCAGGTGCGGGACCAGGCAGTGTTTCGGGCTCTTGCACATAACAGTCACTATGACTTGGAACTGACCTGGTAGCACCTAACACAACTGCAGCATTTGTTATCTACTGCTTCTAACAAGCCACCTCCAAACTCGGTGGCTTAGAATAGCTACCATTTCTCATGAAGCTGTGAGGTGACTGGGGGGTCCTATTGATTGAGCTGATCTCACCCAGGCTTGCGCATGAATTTGTGGTCAGCTGGGGCATTCTCTGGGGGCTGCTGGTCTAGGATGGCCTCAGCAGGGATGGTTCACCTGTGTTCACCGTGAGCTCTAATGCGCCAGCGGTATAACCGTGGGCTTGTTCACTTAGCAATGGCAGGGGTCCAAGAAGGAGACTGGAGATATGTGGGCCTCTTAAGTCTTAGGCTTGAGACTGGTAGACACCATTACTCCTGTTGCATTTTAGTGGCTAAAGTCAGTCAAAAGGCCAGCCCAGATTCCAGGGGTGGGGAAATAGTTTCTACCTCTTGCTGGGAAGAGCTGCAAAATCACACTGTAAGGGACGAGGACGTAGGAGAGGAAGAACTGGGGCCATGTTTGAACAATCAACCGTCATGTAAAATAGACTGTATTCCAACCACAAATATTGAAAACAAAAACAAAAAACTTCCCTGAGGTCTGAAGTGGAGAGAAATATTCGTCTTGCTCCAGTCTATTCAACCCCACCCACAGATATGAATCATCACCATCCTCCACCAAGAGGCCTGTGTCCTCTAGCTAATGGCAGATACAGAGAAGGAGGGAGAGACACCCGCCAGATGTGGGCTCCGTATCATGGAGACCCATATGAAAGTTCTGCCTGGACAACTTTCACTGGGGACTCAGACTCAAGGTTAATAGGTTAAGAAAATAAACAACCCATTGTCATTGAGTGGATTCCAGCTTACTGCAACCCTATAAGCCTGAGTGGAGCTGCCCCATAGGGTTTCCAAGGCTGAAAATCTTTACAGAAGGATACTGCCCGCCACCTCTTTCTCCTGCAGAGCAGGTGGTGGGTTCAAACCGTTGTCCTGTCAGTTAGGAGCCGAAAATTTTAATGACTCTGCCAGAAGAGGTTCTCAATACATTAAGACACTAAAGAAAAGAATAATCCCAGAATAACCAAGTCCTCCACTAAACATTAGCTTTTGACACTAAATGTAAATAGGCCTGCAGTGTCCTTGCAGACTATTTCCCTCCCCTCCACTTCCATTAAAAAAAAAAAATCAGTTGCCATCCAATCAGTTCCGACTCATGGCAATCCTGTGTGTGTCACAGCAGAGCTGTGCTGGTTTTTTTAAAGTAGATTGCCAAGCCTTTCTTCTAAGTGCTTCTGGTTGGACTTGAACCTCCAACATTTTGGCTAGTGGCCTAGAGCAAACCATTTGCACTACCCAGGGACTCCTTCCCTTTATTAATTACCATTGAAACTGGTTATGATATTCAAAGATGACACTGCTTTCCACATTTATGGATGTAATAAGTATTGTTCCCACATATGGGATACATATTCCATTTAAAACTCACTAGTCCTGTGATATTTTTTAATGTACTTCTGGAATAATTCGTTATTACCAAACTTGCCTCAATAAGTAATGTTAAAGTATAAACAGTAACAGTGATGCCATCAACCCATCTTAACTGGCTCCTTTCCTGGTACCATGGGCTGTCAGTATGAAGAACTGACTCAATGGCACCCAACAACAACAAATAGAACCAAAGAAGCCAAACCAAACTCATTGCCATTGAGTTGATTCTGACTTATAGCAACGCTACAGAACAGAGTAGAACTAACTGCTGCATAGAGTTTCCAAGGAGCCAAGGAGCACCTGGAGGATTTGAACTACAGACTTTTTGGTTAGTAGCTGTAGAAGTACCAGGGTTTCTAACAACAAATACTAGTAGCTGTATTTATTGGCTTCTTAGAGTAATTCTAAATTCCTCCCATCCCAAATTTTCTAAAACCCAAGTGAGAAGCAAACCGCCCAAAGAAAGCCACAGACCCTGCATTTGAGAAGGTTCTCTCTGGCCGACAGCTGGAATGGGGTATTTTGGATTCGTTTACCATGACACCTCTACACTGTGCCTTCAGTAGAGTGGCCACCATCAGATCTGTGTAGTACCAGCAGTAGCGGGTAGGGAGGAACATGACAGAATTCAGGGAACTCTTAAACGCCTGTTGACTCAGATGCCAGGACCAGCTGTGAATGGAAATATCTCTCAACTTAGATACCGGGAGAGGGAGCTGAGCTATTGACATGATTGAAGAGGTAGAGATGGACTCCTCAGGATGCTTGCAGATGACAAGTTTGGGGAGGGAAGCAGAGCTGTCCCGGTAAGAAGAAACGAAACCTGCAAAATTTGAGTGCAGGAAATCAAAAAGTTAAATATTGGACAGGTCACATAAAGTTTGAGTGATGTCACACATAGCTACTCAACAAATGTTGGTTCCCTTTCTCTCTCTGCATCTCCCACTCGTCTTAGGGATTTCTTTCTCTCTCTCTCTCTCTTTTTAAGCTGCCAGTTAGCTACCGTTGGAAAGATGTCAAATAGAATCAGCTGCTGGGAGGTAGTAACAACAAATTTCACATTCAGATGGGTGGAGGGGGCCGTCACCTCTTGGCCCCTCCCCTCATCACAGCTTGGAGGCGATACAAGAATATTTCTTCTCCCTGAGAAGAGGAGTGTGTGTTCTCACAGACTTACCTTGGCATTCCTTGATGTCTTGTCTTAGAGAAGCAGATGACCCCGGCTGAGCAAGACAGTCAGCAGAATAGCAGCCCTTGATGCTGCAACTGGAAATTTCCATTCTTTGCTTGCAGCTCTGAAAAAAAAAAAAAGAAAGAAAGAAAAGAAAAAAAAAAAAAAACTCAAGAGCCCAGTAGCTGGGAAATTTCCACGATGGAAAATTTTAACATATTCTTTAGTTCTAAACTATGCAGGTTTATAAAGACTTTTTTTTTCTTTTGGTAATTTCCTTCTTTCACAATAATTTATGAACATGGTAACACCACGGCTGTGGAAATGAGGAGAGCAAGATACCTTGCAGGGAAGTGGGCTTGCAGGGGAGTGGGAGGATGCGTTGTACGTACTTTGGACCACCTGAACCATAGAAATGCAGATCGTTAACAAGACTCGCAGAAACCCTGGTGGGGTAGTGGTTAAGAGCTATCTTTGCTAACCCAAGTGTTGGCAGTTCGAATCTACCAGGTGCTCCTTGGAAACTCTATGGGGGCAGTTCTACTCTGATCTATAGGGTCGCTACTATGAGTCAGAGTTGACTCGACGGCCATGGACAAGACCTGCAGTTTGGGAATTCATTCAAAACAGATAGTTTGCCCTATAGCCCCGCAGAGAAGTCTGTGTAGAGACTGGAAGTGGAAAGTGGGTGGATACAGCTTTGGAATAGGACATGTGCTGCAAGGCTGGAAAATGCTGGAAAATGCCATTTTGGCAGGTCCCTGAGATCACTGCTTCCGAAACCTAAACGTGCCCATGAATCATCGTGTTAAGATGCAGACCCTGGGTTCCCAAGGTCTGGGTGAAGCCTGAGATTCTGGGTTTCCAGCAGCCTCCTGGGTGATACCGATGCTACCATTTTGAGGACCACACTGCACAGCCAGATCGTAGACAACAAGTCCTCGTAGGCTGAGCTCAGCTTGCCTTGAGCAGCGCAACTCAGCTAACCGTGTCTGGCAGCCAGTGAGCTCCCTGGGGGATGTCATCTCAGGTTACAGAGTGAAAGCCTAAGAGACAACCAAATGTCTTCCCCAGGAAGTACTGCTCCATGCAAGTCTGGATGAGGGGGATCTCTTGAACTGTGGGGGTACAGGCAGGAACAGAAGGCTCCTACCACCAGCAGATTTGAGTTGGTGGCTTCTAGAAACCAGTGCATTTCCAGAGAACTCCTGTGTCAAGTAGGTGACGATTCCTAAGCTGGGCGACCCTCCAGAGGGGATCGCCAGCACTGTGGCAGATGGGGCCAAAATACCAGTGAATGAGCCCCAAATATGGAGGGATGACTTAACCAAAATGGTATCACAAGGAGGAAAAAAGAACCTGAAGGATAAATTACTTCCATGACAGCCAGAATACTTATGTTACAATTTTACTGAAAACAAAACAAAAGGATTTTTCCATTTCCTTAATGGCCACCTCACCCCTGTGTTATCTATTCTACTGAAAACAGAAAGAAATCACAATTGGTGGCAACTCCATTCTGGGGTATTGTCTGCAACTTGTGGTCTTTGTCTTAAAGCAATATTTGTCCCATTCGTTTTCTCTTCAGTTGCTTTTGGAATGGGTCATTACTATTTACTTTTCAAACTGAAGTACACGCAGAAGCATTGGAAGAAGAGGGAAAAGGAATTATGAAAATGCCATGTTGAAATCAGATTGTAACAAGCATAGAATGGATTGATTAGCTAATCAAAAGTATTACAGGTATATATTAAAATTAAGCATCCTACAGCTCAAGAACCCTACTGAAAAACCAGAATTGATGGTCCAACGGCCTGGAGGATCCTCTGGGAGCATGGCCCCTAGACCTGATGCTGCTCCTGATCAGGAAGCACTACTGAGGTCAACTCTTTGGACAAGAATGAACTGGACTCAGGGACACAGTGTGGCCATATGGTGTGTGTAATTTATGGTTCTGTGCATTTATAGGAGGCTACCCTACTGGTCTCCTTCTAGATGGGAGAGAAAAGGGTGGAGAGGAGGGGACAGGAGCTTGTTAAGAGGATGCTAGAAGTACAGAAGGAAAAGGAGGAATGTGCTGTCACCAGGCAAAGAGAGCAAAAGGAACTGCAGACAGGTGGGCATGCAAAATTGATTTGGATTGTATACCTTCACTTAATCACAACACACACACACACAAAAGAAAGCCTCCTAGTGACTACCCTAACACCTATAAAATATTCATAGATTCTAAATGGCCTGCAGACTTATAGGGAGTTTGGGCTTCTTCTAGAGTGGTAAAGGTCTTCCCTTTCAAAATCTTTAAAGGTATGATTCAGCATTGAAATAGACTTCTTGATTGTAGAACATATTGGTTTTGGTTTTTTTTCCCCCCTGACTATCAGAATCGACTTGATAGCAATGGGTTTGGTTTGGCTTTTTTATCTGTCTTAGTTACCTAGTGCTACTGTAGCAAAACCCACAAGTGAGTGGTTTTAAAGAACAGACAATTATTTTCTCACAGTTTTGGAGGCTAAAAGGCCAAATTAGGGTCTTGACCTTGTCAACTCCTTCCTTGTTGGTAGCCTAGGGACGTCCTTGGTCCCTTGGCAATCTTCACATGTTACCTGTCTTCTAACTCAGAAACAATTAGATTTAGAACATACTCAACTTGGTTAGGATCTAATAAACATGACAAATAAAACTATTTCTAAACAAGATTACATGAGCAGGTCACGGGGTTACAATTTCAGCATGTATTTTGGGGAGGGGACACAATTGAATCCACAGCAAGGTCTCAAGCAACAATTATTCACCTAAGAGCCATCTTACTGTCTACAGTCAGTCACACAGAATTTGCTTGACCTGCCTAAAACTAAACCAACCCAAACCCAGTGCCATTGAGTCAATTCTGTCTCTAGTGACGCTAAAGGACAGAGTAGAACTGCCCCATCAAGTTTCCAAGGAGCGCCTGGCAGATTTGAACCACTGACCTTCTGGTTAGCAGTCATAGCACTTAACCACTACACCAACAAGGTTTCCAGACACATCTAAAGTCATATTTTATTAACAATAAACATAATAATTGTAATAATCAATGTCACCGAGTGCTTTCAATAGCTGAGGCACACGGTTCTTACAACAATCCTATAATATGGACAGCTGGGGGCTGAGAATGGTTAAATGAATTGTCTGGGCTCTGTAGACTCTGACAAGCAAGCAAGAACCTTCTCTGTTTAGCCTCACTGGCTCTGGATCTCTTTCCAAATGCCAGGGCTACATCGAAGCAGCATTTCCCTTATCACAGACAGATGGATAGCTACTTCTTCTCAAGTTGAGCAACTTCACAGAGCTTGATTCAAACACTGAATATGTTGTTAGTTGCTTACAGCTGCTGTTTCTCTAGCAGTGCAGTAAGTCCAGGCAAACTCTTTTGAAGAGCTCATTAAAACTGCTAAAATAAAGTCTTAGAAGCAGGTGCATTCATTAGCTGGAATGCAGACGATTATGTTAATGTTGCATTCAGGTGATAAATTTAAAGCCATCAAAATCAGGGAGGATAAAAGGATTTTCAGAGCTGGCGGTACCTTCTTCCTTAGTGCAGCTCTTTGTTGTGTTAAGCATGTGACTGATTTTTGCAGCTGTCCACATGGGGACCTGTAACAGTACCTCACCAAAACAATGACACTTTTGCAGCGGCATATTTGCGGCATATTCCTTGGGTCTCTATTCAGGAAAAGAAAGATAAGGAATTGCCTGCATCCCTAGCTGTTTTTCAAATAGCAAAGCTGGCACCCGATTTACAATTTAATGTCAGATGCCATGCAAGGGGAGAAGATGGTTAAAATACGTGAGCAAAAATTCCAGGTCTGAATAAAATAGACCAACAACTCTGTTACTTTGTCTTTTTTTTTAAATCCACCATCTCAACGAAACATCAAGCCTTAAATATGTACATGACGATGTACACGTATTTGGACAACTACAGACCAGAATGTTAACATTAATTATAGGGGATGATTTTAATGTATGTGCATATATTTGTAATTCCCAATTTTTCTGTAATGAATATGTATTTTTTAATTTTAAGTTATTAAAAATTATTACGGTACATGTAGCCCCTCGGCTTTCAGTTGTTTTATTTCTAAAATTGGGATACTGTCTTCATTGCCAAGCAGGTGGGACCTCAATGAGATGTTTTCCCAGAGTTGCTTGTTCAAAAATCCTAAAGATATTTGCTGTTGTTGCTGTTAGGTGCTGCTGATCAGGTTTCAACTCCTAACAACCCTGTATGCAACACAACGAAACACTGCCTGGTCCTCTGCCAGCCTCGCACGGTTGTCATGCTTGAGCCCCTTGTTGCAGGCACTGTGTCAATCCACCCCCTTCAGGGTCTTTGTCTTTTTCACCAACTCTTACTTTACCAAGCATGGTGCTTTTCTTTAGGGATTGGTGCCTCCTGATAACATGTCCAGAGTGCGTGAGGCAAAGTCTCGCAATCCTAGCTTCCAAAGAGCACTCTGGCTGTGTGTCTTCTAAGACAGATTTGTTTGTTCTTCTGGGGAGTCCATGGTATTTATATTCAATATGCGTTGCCAATACCTTAATTCAAAAGCATCAGTTCTTCTTTGATCTTCCTTATTCGTCATGTACGTCTCACATGTGTATGAGGTGATTGAAAATATCAAAGATGTTTTTTATCTTTATCCAAAACTTTAAGTGGGCATTCATCAAATGAATGCATCTGCCACTTGCAAAGGGAGAAAGACTGAGCAACTTTCTAGGCCAAATTTACATATATGTATTTTTTTAAGTTACACATTTAGGGAAGCGTCTGTAAGCTAGTATTTAACACTTTTTTAAAAAAAAAACTGTGCTACAGGGACTAACTATATTACTGATTGTGGAACAGACACAATGAAGCTGCTGTAGACTTGAATGCATCTGTAATATAGGGCATGTTTACAAATAACTTCAGAGTGTGGGTATGTTGGTGCGTTTGGCTAAACAGCATAAAATTAACAAAGCTGAAAGACTGTTGTTGGGTGCCATTGAGTCTCATCCAACTCATAACGACCCTACGTACAACAGAACAAAACATCCCGAGTCTTGCAGCATCCTCACAATCATCGACAGGCTTGGGCCTGTTGTTGCAGCCACTGTGGGAAAGGCTGACAGTGTTTTAGCCTTCCCTCTTCACCTTTCTACCTACCCCTGCACTTTATTGCTTTCTCTCCTCTTTTCTACAGCATTGAAAAGATCATCAACATATTATTTACTTATACTATGTAAAAATATTGCTTAACATGAATGGCAATGTATAGAGAAAGTCCCCTTGGAATGGGGCAGGGTAAGCATACACTTCTACATCCACGTATACACATACTCCATACTGTGGTTATGAGTACTGTCCCCGAATGCCATGATAGGCCTCATCAGCTGGGCCATACAGAGAGGGTGCTCAGCTTCCGTGATGGCCGGATGACTCCGTTACTCCTCACAGTCCTTTCCTATGAACTGCATTCTCTTCTGTTTAATTCTCAGAGCTGACACCCCACAGAGGATTACAGATGTGAGACAAAGTGAGAAAGGTGGACAGAGGAGGCTTCTGGCCTTCCAAGAAGGTGCACCACCATCATATGATTAGAAGGTGGGCCTCACAGCACAAAGATTAACAGTGAAAGGAACTGGAGACATTACTTTCATCAGTTTTCCTTTGAAGATACCTGTCTCTTCTGGGGCACACCTGATAAGCATCCGGCCTAGCCTTAAAATTGTCCAGTGATGAAAACTGTCCAACTGTTTTCCATTTTTATACTGATAGGGGAGTGGATGGAACACAAACGGTATTATAACCAGAATGCTGAAAAAGGGATTTTTCCTAATCCCATCACCCTGTAGCAAATGAACTGTTTTCAGCTTTCTTATACTGTTCTGTGATCGAGCCTTGAGTAAATGCAAGCCCTTAGGGCCCCTGAGGAGGCTCAAGTTAAGCTCTGGGCTGTGAATTTAAGGTTTACCAGTTGGTACCCACCCAATGGCTCTGCAGGAGAAACACCTGGGTGATCTGTTTTTGTAAAGATCACAGTCAGAAAAACTCTGTGGCAGCTCTCATATGTCACATGGGGTCACTATAAGTCAGAACTGACGTGACAATACCTAACAAGAATAACAGGGTCCCTGAGTAATGTAAAGAGGCAGGAGGATTTGGCTTAAAGATGCTTAGGAGAGTGTACTGGTCCATTGTATCCATTCCACCATGAGAGTCAAAACAAGAAAATGAAAATTGTGTCAATAATTTACAAGTCTCAATGTCACAATATTTTCTAAGTCTAAATTGAGTGATACACTCCCAATTCACCTAAATTTTACATGCAGTATTCCTATTGGAAGACTTTAGAAAATCCAGGAGTATTCTGAAGCAACCATATTGCCACTACAAAGAAGAAGGGAAGTCCTTCAACCCCTGAGGACAGTCAGCAGCCCAGCCTTCTGGCACTGACTGTAGGGGAGATTCTTTTCAGATGAGTTGTAAAGATCAAAGTTGTATTGAGTTTTTGTGAAGCGAGTAGGGGAAATCTGCTAGCTAACAGAGAGGACAGAAGACTGTGTACTGTATTTTTGGCTAAACAGAGTAGAGGAGCTTTTAAAGGACTATTAATGAATCCTCAAAACGATAAAACAAATAAAAGGTTAAAAATTCAAACATTACAAAAAGGACAATGAAGAAACAAAAAAGACCCACCCAAATCCCACCACCTAAAAATAGCCGTCATAAAAGGTAGAGGGATGTCATCCTAGATGTGGAAATAAGATATATTCTTTTATTTAAAAAAGTGCTTTATTCTCTAGCAACTAAGTGTGATGGTCTAATAGAGACCAAAACCTGACTTTGTAAAATGTCTATTTCATCTGAAATGTGATGAGAAGAAAGGAGTTAATCAGGATTCTGGGGCCAAAAACAATGATAAAGAGTATGAGTTCAGCAGAAATGAGCAGTTACTCTTGTTGTCTTCTACCTAGTCATCATCTGTCATGGGTTGAATTGTGTCCCCCCAAAAATATGCGTAGCCATGTGGCTGGGACATGATTTCCAGTATCTTGTGACTGTCCTCCAGTTTGTGGTTTCCCTAAACTGTATGTTAAAGGATTAGGGTGGGACTGTGAATTCTTTCATAGGATTACTTCCCTGCTCTGCTGTAAAGGGAGCTTCCCTGGAGTATGGCTTGCCCCACCCTTAATCCTTTCAGCCTGCAAGAGATAAAAGGAAGGAGAAGCAAGCAGAGAACTGGGAACCTCTTGACCATCAAGAAATCTGTACCGGGAGAAGAACGCGTCCTTCAGACTTGAGGTTCCTGCACCAAGACACTCCCTGGACAAAGACTGATGCAATACCGGACTTTCTTCCAGAGCTGACAAGGGGAAAGCCTTCCCCTGGAGCAGACACCCTGAATATGGACTTGCAACCTACCGGACTGTGTAAGAATAAACCTTCCTTTGTTAAAACCGTGCACTCGGTGGTATTTCTGTTAGAGCAGCCCTAGCTGACTAAAACATCATCTGACACTTAATTCATCTGCATCCCAAATGTATAACCTGTTTATGTAATGTTTTTCTGTTTACAAATAAACTTTGCACTGACTCACATGACTATGAAACAAAGTTGGTATTTAGCTGTATTTTGTGTGGTCATTCTAGTTGTTTATATCCAATGTCAGTTCTGGTTAGCTGGATATCTGTTCTGATTGGCCAGTGCCTATGCTATAGCAATTATTAAATATTTTTAACATCATCTCTGAAATAAGAAATCATGTTGTTGTTGGATGACATTGAGTTGGTTCCAATGCATATTGACCCCTATGTACAGCAGAAGGAAACAATGCCCAGTCCCTCCTGTGTCATGCCCACTGTCATTGTTATGCTTGAGCCCACTGTTACGGCCACTCTGTCAGTCCATCACATTAAGGGTGTTCCTGTTTTTCGGTGACCCTCTGCTTTACCAAGTATGATGTCCTTCTCCAGGGATTGATCCCTCCTGACAACCTGTCTGAAGCACTTAAGACATAGTCTTGCCATTCTTGATTCTAAGGAGCACTCTGGTTGTACTTCTTCCAGGACAGATCTATTTATAAGAAAGCCCCAAATTTGCCTTTACAGTTTGAAAAACACACAATTCTTTCATCTGATGCCCAGATTTCCAGTCTTCTTTTCCATGTAGCAAATATTTCAGCAAAACCATCTACTTAAGGTTCTTTCAACACAAAGTGGTGTTCATTCACAATTCTATAACTTGGCAATACGTTCATCCATGGGAGAATATCTTTCCATGGAGAAAGGGTAGGGGAAGGAGAGGCAGATGCTGAGATACCTTGGGCTCCCAGAGAAGGACCTGGCTATTTTGTCCTTGCTCTCTACTAAGGTAGACCAGCAGGCCAGAAAGACTGTGTCAGGAGCACAGTGCAGCAGAGTCGCAGAAGTAAGGAAATCTCATCATTCCTGGCAAGGTAGGTTCTATCTGGTATTCTGGATAAGTTTATGTGCATCACTAAAGAGTGAAACACACCCAGTCCTCAATCCAAACTCCCCGTTTCAGTATATACCTAAGAGTATCATTCTTCCTTAGCCAAACTCACTTCCCATACAAGAAGAGAGGGAGCCTCTTCTTACTGTCAAAACCTAAACCCACTGCTGTTGGGTCCATTCCAACTCATAGCAACCCTAGATCAGTAGCCAGTAATAGCAGTTACTGTCCAGCTAATCCTACCAGGTGTTTTGAGTAAAATTGCTAATAGGATTTTCAATGACTGTGATCTTTGGGAAGTCAGTAGCCAAGTCTTTCTTCCGAGTCACCTCTGGGTGGATATGAACCACCAACCTTTGGTTAGTAACTGAGTACTTAACCATTTCTGTCACCTAGAGACTTCCTAGACAATAATGGGGTCATATTTGTGTATCATATCAAGGACCATCTTTACCAGTTATGTCTCTTTCCCTGAGAATATTAAAGTTTTCTGAGCTAAGTTTTATTCTTTTAATGTTTTACTCATTGGTGTTTCAAATATGTAACTTTTAGCACCACTCATTTATTAGTGAACTTACCCTGTAAGATTCCTTCTTTGGCAAAGGTATACTCATCTTTTATTTACTGAATTATTTCTTTATAAAAAAGGAAAGAGTAAAAGATTCCTCCTCCCTCTGCTGCTAAACATACCTCGTTAAATTCATGTTTGAGCAAAGGCTTAACTGAAAATTTTCAAATGCAAAGGCCATTTTGCTCCTTTATGTTGCAAAAAGTCCAGACCATTATGGTCCACATTATCTGTGTTAAATTTGAGAAACATTGGTACTGATTATCCAAATGGCAGAATACCCCGGTTATTTCTATTTAAAAATTTCACGCTAGCTCTCCCCTCCTACTTATATCTGAGTAATGCTAACACGAATTAGACAGCATTTCTTGACTTGCTCACCAAATACATTGAGAAAATGCGGGCCAAAGAGGTGGAAGAAGTAAGCCAATATTTCCTTGGTAACCTACATATCACGATTAAATATAATTGCTTAATCCAAAGTAGACATTTTCCATTCAATAATCATTCCATTAATCTCCTCAACACTAGAAGAACATTAAACCACCTGACTGTTTTTCTTGGAAAAAAGATTGTGTAAATAATTTTAGTGACTTAAATCAGTTTTCCACTGACATGTTCGAATTTAAAGCTATAATTTCATTTTTAATCGATCTTTCATTGAGAGTGGCACTTCTCCGTTCTCTTACTATTGATACTCATGCATATCAAGCAGTAGGGGCCAAGTCAATGTCAATGACCATGATTTACTGTTATCGAAGACAAAGAGCAAGAGCTGGGAGGTACAGCCCTACCTCCCAACACTGCTCCCTCCTGCCCTTCTTCTCCAAGTTCAGTAAATGGCCACGGAAATTTTTTGGTATTTGAAATTTCATCAACATTCACTAATTAGGTACATTAGGGAAAAGGCCTACTTGAATTACTGAAAGATTTGAGTGCTGTTATATTATAAGAATGCATATTCCTATCTGTTATTGGTACAATGGGCAACCAAAGCAGTCGGGAGTGAGGTGCTTCCAAGAAGGGTGGCTCCTTGGGCTCCATTAATGGTAACACATTTCCGAATTTTGCACTTGAAGGTTTAGGCAGGTGAGCGTGGCTCAATTATCTGGAGAGATTCAGTTGATATTCATTGAGCAGTTATATGCTTGGCAACACATGAGAAAAATGCAGTCCTCTTGTGTTAACAATTCCCTCTAAATGATCCTTTCTTCTGCCTCGTGTCATTCAATCTCATGCTTTTTCAGTGCCTGTCTACACCAACTAACTTTTTAAATGACATTTATTTAGCAGTTATAATGGATCAGGCACAGATTAATTCAAATTCGAAACGACCGAGGTCTGAAGGTGAAGGTCAGTTACCATATGGACCAACATCAATCAATCAATTGATCAACAAGCCTTTTGTCCCCAGTGATATAGCTAGTTCAGGGTTTCTCAGTGCTGATGCTATTGACATATTGAACTGGCTGATTATTTGCTGTAAGAGGCTATCCTGTGCATTGAAGGATTTTTAGCGACATCCCTGGCCTCTATCCAGTAGATGCTAGAAGCACCCTCCTCCCAACTGCCAGTCATTAAAACATCTCTGGACTTTGCCAAATGTTCTCTGGGCTGGGGAGTGGGGAAAAGCAAAGCTGTTCTTGGTTGAGAGCTACTGAGCTGGTGTGTATGTCATGTCTTCTTTTTAGATTATAAAATCCTTGAGGACAGAGACCCAGTCTGGCTCATTGCTCTACTGCCCTTCCACATCAACTCAATTTTGTTTCCAGTGCATAAAATGTGTCTTGATGACTGTTCTAGAAAGAACAAAATATCTCTGGAGCACCTACGCTGTGATCAGGCCTGCACAAAGCACTTTACTAAGCCCAGAAGATGAATCACTGGGGTAAATCATCTAACAAAATTTTACCTTTAGAATAATCACACTTTATTTATTTTTGATGGAATCCCTGGTGGTGTAGTGGGTTAAGTGCTATGTCTGCTAACCCAAACGTCAGCAGTTCAAGTCCACCAGGAGCTCCTTGGAAGCTCTATGGAGTAGTTCTACTCTGTTCTGTAGGATTGCTGAGTCAGAATAGACTTGTCTGTGTGTGTACTTTTGTAATCCCTGGGGAGCGCAGTTAATGAGCTCGGATGGTAACTGAAAAGTTGGAGGTCTGAGTCTCCCCAGGGGTGCCTCAGAAGAAAGGCCTGCTGATCTACTGCCCCAAAAGCACCACTGTAAGCACTGGGGAGCACATTTGTAGTGTGGGTCGCCGTGGATTGGAATCTACTCCATGACAACTGGTTTTGTTTATCTGTGTTGTATGCCCACTGTGGTGCCAAATGCTTATACTTGTAGAGGGCTTGACTGTGTATGGGACACCCTGGTGGCATAGTGGTTAAGTGCCATGGCTGCTAACCAAAAGGTCAGCAGTTGAAACTACCAGGAGCTCCTTGGAAACCCCTTGAGGCAGCTCTGTTCTGTCCTCTAGGGTCACTATGAGTCAGAATTGACAGAACCAACTTTAAAGCAGTGGGTCTGGTTTTGCGCTTTTTTTTTTTTTTTTTTACTGTGTATAAGGTGCCCTGGTGGTTCAGTGGTTAGAGTGGTTAACTGCTAATGGAAAGGTTGGCAGTTGAAGAACACCCAGTGGTTCCACGGGAGAAAGATGTGAAAGTGTGCTTCTCTAGATGTGTACAGCCTCAGAAACCCGGTGTGGTCACTATGAGTCAGAACGGACTCGAAAGCAGTGGGTTTGGTTTGGGTTTGGGCTAACTGTATGAAGCACATTTCTCATAATGTCATCTGATCCAGATAATGACAGTCACTTTGGCCAGCTCTGTTTATGATTCAAGTCTCCAAGCTCGGGAGACACGTTTTTGGGCAGGAGTCAGAGGCATTCTGATTTCAGTGGCACTGGCTTCATTATCAAAAGGAATTCTTGGACCTGATTTAATAATGTAAAACTTAAAAGTTTAGGATTCTTTTTCAATGCCTTGGAAGTAGACCGTCTAAGAGGCTGAGTCATTCCGGTTTAGTTACTGTTGTGGTTAGGTGCCGTTGAGTCGAGTCCGATTCACAGCAATCCTATGTACAACAGAACCAAGACACACGACCGGGTTGGACATTATCCTCCTCATCGTTGCTGCGTTGGAGCCCACTGTTGCAGCTGGTTCACTTAGATTCCTGGAAGTTGCCAGAGGGTTTGAAGGGAGGAGGGAAAGAAAGAGTGAGGAAATTTTCCCTGTGGGCAATTGGGGAAAACAAAAATACTTTTGTGCTGTGGAGACTTCTTGGGAAAGGAGGGCTGGCCGGCAGTGGCTGCGTCTGCGCAAGGGGAATTTCCACATTTGGGAAAACATGGTCATAATTAATCAGCAAGAAAAGCCAAGAAAGTGGACAGTGTTGGGAAAATGTTGTCTTCAATGGCCAAGTCATTGTCAACTGATGGCACCAGAAAATTGGGTTGTTTTAGAAAGAGACTTTTTATTTGTGGATATTTGCCTAAAGGGCCTTCTTTCTGTGGGTCTAATAAGCACCCCATGTCCCTCCACCCTGGCGTAGGGAATCAGTCTCCCACAGCCTGTCTGTCTGTCTCTACTTGTCCTAAGGGTGTTTGCTGCAATGAACTTCTGGCCAGGACACTGGCCTGCAGCCTTTTGTTTTGAACTGGAAGCTTTGGGCCTAGGCAGTAGGGCTATTAATGTCCATTAGAACAGAGACAAGTGGTCAGGAGTGGTCAGGTTCCTGGGAGAAAGCAAGAGGATGAAAGTGCCTGGTTGTAGTTGGACCACCATTTATCCAAGCCTCTGTGTGCCAGGCCCTGTGGGAAGAAGTGTGGAAAAATACCGTAACAGAAACACAGGGCAACTAAGGCTCGAGGAATTTAAGTAACTTGCCCAAGTTTGTACCTTAACCCAAATGCCCTTGCCAGGCAGTAGATTCTGACTCATAGAGACATTATAGAACAGGGTGGAATTGTCATAGGGCTTCCAAGGCTGTACTCTTTATGGAAAGACGTGTTGGTGGTACACTGGTTAAGTGCTCAGCTGCTGACCAAAGGTCACAGTTCAAATCCACTAGTGGCTCTGTGGGAGAAACGTGTGACAGTCTGCTTCTGTAAAGAGTATAGCCTTGGAAACCCTAAAGGACAGTTCTAATCTGTCCTATAGAGTCTCTATGAGTTGTCATTGACTCGATGGCAACAGGAATCTTTACGGAAGCAGATTGCCACATCTTTCTTCCGTGGTGCAACTGGTGAGCTCAAACTACCCACCTCTGGTTAGCAGCCTTGCTCTTCACCACTGTACTGTCAGGGCTCACACACATAACCACCGACCTATCCTGTTTCTATTTCTTTACCCTCTGTTAAGGTCTACACCCTAAATTGGAATGCTTTTACTGTACATACAACCTCTTGCTTACTTCACTGCGGTCTTCCTCGGATCACTGTGTTTAAACTTGATCTGGCCTGGAGATGGCTGTCATCAGACCCTCCGATGGTTATGACCATCAGAGAATTCAGGAGTTCCCTGTCATTCTCAAGAGGAGACATGGGGTTAGCAGGCTCAGCCCCACTGTGTCTCTGTCTACATGGGGACTGACGACATAGTCAGACGCTTTTACCCTACTTTTGGCTTTTCTTTTATCTGTGTGATCCATTGTATCAAAACAGGTTTGATCATCTTTTGCCTCTTAATATTTTTCTCAAGATTGTAATATAGCTTCTTGAATATCAACATATTTGCCAAGGTCAAAGTCGAGGTTTTTAGAAAGGGAAATACAACTTAAAAAGAATCAGTATTTGACATGTGAGCATAGTATCCAGTGGACTGTCGGCAAGATACAGTGCATTATTTCAGCAATGTCACTAGCAGGGTGTGGGGGGTGAAGACCACACTAGACAACACTGTCAGAGAAGGTGACACCAAAATGACTGTCTATTATATTTTTGTGCGGTGTTTCAGTAGAAATTTATTTTTTTTAATAAAAATGTCCCTGTAGTTAGTTATAGCAACACAATTTTTTTGGTAAGCCTGGCTTACATGTATTAACATACATGTAAGGTTAAAATTCTAGGCTACTTTACTTTTTAACCCTTCTGATGGGCTCCATTCAGGGCTGTCATTATTGCCCAGTTACAAACACACTTCAGATGACATAATTTCATTGGCCTGGACTGTGAGCACACACTGTTGTTTTTGTTGCTATTTTTGTTTTCATAGTCACTGATTTTATCACATTTTCTGGTGTTTTAGCTGCAGTATTGTGGTGATTAGTATTTGTAACTTTATATCAATAATTTATTTGAGAATGAGGTAGTAAGTAAAGAAAAAAACCACAGCCCACTGCCATCGAGTCAATTCTAACTTACAGCGACCCTACAGGACTGGGTAGAACTGCTCCCTAGAGTTTCCAAGGAGCCCCAGGTAGATTTGAACTGCCGGCCTTCTGGTTAGCAGTAGTAGCACTTAACCACTGCACCACCAGTGTGTTAGAAGTAAAGGAAAAGAAGGAGAAAATCAAAAAAGGTTTCCATTCAGCTACAATAATGTTGTAACTTATAATATTGTAGTTCATTGTAGAAAGATTTAAAAAAAAAAATTCTTTGTTAGCAGTCATGTAATCTAAGAAATATTACATCTAAGTACTTTACAAATGGATCACATATTTTTCTGTGATTAAACTTGATAATGAGTTCACGTGTCTATCCATTGAGTAGGGGGTGATACCATGAGATATTACGCTGGGTGACACCTACCCTCATGATGCCACTGCATTATTTTGGGAACTGAAAAAGCTACAGATGAAATCTGTCCCCTGGAGTACCAGTTCCATCTTCTAAGCCCCCGTTGTGTGCCCTGCCACTGCAAGGAACATTAGCAAACAAACCTAAGACTATGGAGTCTAATCAGTGAGTAGTATTATTAATTTAAACACCATATCTCCTTCCAAATCATTGAATTTTTTTCCTACTGAGCTCAAAACATATTATTAAAGCTTATTAATATTTGCTTTTGGAATGCTTCTTAGAAACAGGCAGACGTTATTATTACCTTTATTGAGAGACTTGAAAACTGAAAGAATGTTTTCATTTTAAAATCACCACAAATACAGGAGCTTAGAACAACCCCCGTTTATCAATTCAGAGTTTTGTTGGTCAGATGTCTAGGTGGACATGGCTGGGTTCCCTGCTTACGGTCTCCCCAGGCAGAAATCAAGGAGTTAGTCGGGCCAGGCTCTGCAGAAGAAACATCTGCTTTAAAGATCATTCAGATTGCTGACAGAATCCAGTTCCTTGTGAATCTTCGGCGTTGAAGTCGCCGTTCCTTGCCGGCTGCGGGCCAGGGGCCACTCTCTTGTTTCTAGAGGACAGTCGCACTCTTTCTCACGTGGCCTCCTCCATCTTCAAAACCAGCAATGAGGTGTCCAGTTTTCCTCATATTTGGAATCTCTGAATTTCGTTTTGCTACCAGCTGAGGAAAATTCTCTCTTTTTTAAGGACTTACCTGACTGGGCCAGCCTGCTTGTATAATCTCCATCCCTTGAAGTAAGCCAGCTTGAAATGTTAATTACATGTTCAAAATCTTTTCACAGCAGCACCTAGATTAGCATTTGATTGACGAGCTGGGGGATCAAGATCTTGGGGCGTGGAGGGGTGGTCACCTTCAGCAGTCTGCCAACCACGAGGAAATAGAAGAGTCACCCAGTAAACTTGAGATGAGATTGCGAAGGAGATTGCCAGTAGTACTGAATCAGAAAATTGAATTTTAAATTTGATCCTCATTTTTTATATGGTCTCTGAAGGCATTTGGGAATGGGAATCCTTTTGCTATTTTCTATTGGCAAGCTCCAAGTTCAGGAACCAAAGGGTTCTGTGCTCATGATTTATGAGCAGTGTTTGAGGATGGTGATTCTAAACATCAGCGTATTTTGAAGTCTGCTGGGCTTGGCATCACCAGGATGTTGTGCCCCTAATGTGCACTTGAACTTCTCAGACTTTAGATTGCATAATTTCGTCGTCATGGCCAGCCCAGTGCACCAGAGGTCGGCAATACAGGCTGAGCCTGTTGGCCCAGCTGGCAACTGACCACTGGCTACTGACCCAGAATCCCAGACCACAGGAAGGTCAACTTGAGACGGAGAGTGTGGAAAGAGTTGAAAGAGTGAGAGAAAGGGCAATGAAGGGGAAGTGCATATGAATTTCTCTGATTTTATCATTTTACCTGAAGAAAAGCCTGATGAAAAATTCTCCTATTCTGATAAAAAGAGTAGAAAAGGTTTGGGCCTTTAGAAACAAAACATGCTGAAATATGAAAGACTAAGATAAAACATTTCAGAGGCTAAATATTGTTCTTTTCTTCCAAGAAACATCTGAGTTCCAGCCTTCTTGAAACACTGGTCAAAAACAAACGGGAGGTGGCCACTGCCCAAATATTTCTTTTAAATGGTCTCAGACCTTCAGAAAAGGGTAAGGAATGAAGCATGGATATTATTCAGTGAGGGGAAGAAGTCAGCAGGAAGGCATGAGATCACTGCAGTGACAGAGCAATAAGATTAAGGATACGTCTTGGTCGTCTAGTACTGCTCTCACGGAAATGCTACAAGTGGACGGCGTAACAAAGTTTCTTCTTACATGACTGAGCAGGCTGCAAGTCCAAATTCACGGTGCCAGCTGCAGGGAAGGCACTCTGTCTCTGTCAGCTCTGGAAGAAGCTCCTTGTCTTTCATCAGTCTTTCTTTGGTCTGAGGGCATCTTGACACAAGACCCTCAGGTCCAAAGGATGCACTCTGCTTTTGGTGCTACTTTCTTGACAGAGTGAGGTCCCAACTCTTGGCTCGCTTCCTTTGACTTTTATCCCTGGTAAGATAAAGGTGATGCAAGCCACAGTCCAGGGAAATTCCCTTAGTAAAGGTGTTGCTGTCCCACCCTAATCCTCTTTTAACACAGTCCTATCTTTGGGGCCACTATGAGTCAGAGTTGATGCTACCGCACTGGATTTGTTTTTTGGGAGGGTTTCTCTGTTAACCATTCACAGCGGTTAGGATTTCAGCATGGGAAAAAACCACAAAATAGAGAGCAATCACACAGTACTGGGAATCATGGCCCACTCAAATTGCTATGCATATTTTTGAGGGGACACAATTCAATTCATGACAGTATGCGTGGCATGTTTAGCTTTTGGACAGGAGGCAGGACACAAGAGGAAAGACAGAGTGGACAAAACATTGATTATTAATTGTGACCATCTTTAAAGCATAATGTATTCTATATTCTGTAACAAAGTGATTTGGCTCTCTGAAAAGGATAATGCTAAGAATGCTGATACAGTATGCCAAGCCAAGTGCCGTTGAGTTGAATCCGATATGCAGATGCTATTTCTATTCCTAAAAATTCCATTTCAGAATTCATTCATTCAGCAAATACTTGATTACAACCTATCATGAGTCAGACCTTGTTCTGGGGGCTAGGGACTAGAGCAGCAAACCCAGACACCTTGTCTCTGTACTCGTGGAACATACGTATATTTTAGTGTAGACGAGACAGAAAATACGGAGATATTTACATTTAATTGCACGGTATGTAGAGAGACAAAGAAGGTAAGTATACAATAGTCATAGGTACAATGCAGAGGAACAAGAGGGTCAAGTGTTAGATGACCTGGTGGCTACTTCAAATTAGGTGGCCAGGGAGGTAACATTTGAGCAACCATCTAAACAACAGGCCAGAGATCATCACAAAAATATCAAAATGAAGAATATCAAGTGGAGAGAATAACTGGTCCATCGGTCCCCAAGATGCAAACAAAGTTGGGTTAGAGGAAGAGAAAGACGATGTGTGGAGCTAGAAGTCAGTGGCAAAGGAGAAGTGGTACAGTGAAACTGGGAAGGTAGATGGAGCCTGGATCTTTTAGGCCTGGAAGGCAGTGACAAAGCATTTCAATGTTCAGTGAGATGGGGAAGCCACTGGGAGATTTAAAGCAAGGAAGTGATTTTCTGTTTGGGCAATCAACTGTAGAGGGCAAGAGTAGAGGCACTGAGATCTTTAGGAGGCAATTAGAACACCTCAGCTCAATGATGGTGCTTGGATGAGGGAAATAGCAGTGAAGATAGGGGAGAATAATGTATACTGGGGTTCTGTATAGGAGATGGAAACCCTGGTGGTATAGTGATTAACTGCTACGTCTGCTAACCAAAAGGTCGGCAGTTCAAATCCACCAGCTGCTCCCTGGAAACTCTATGGACCTGTTCTACTCTGTCCTATAGTGTCACTATAAGTTGCAATGTATTCAACAGCACTGGGTTCATATAGGAGACAGAGTAATAGGACTTTCTAATGGTGCGTATAGGAGTCTAAGGGAAAGAAAAGAGTCAAGATACCTCCTTTATTATCAGATTGGGTGCTGGGTAGATGGTGATGCCAGTTAGCGAGATGAGTAGGCTGGAAATAAGGAGCCTGGCTGACAATGTTCATCCCCTCCCTAACAGCTGCTCCTCCTCTCCTCCTTGCTAACAGAGCCCTGGTTTTGTTTAGGATGACAATACGTCCAGTCCTAAGTGATGACTCATGATTGGTGTAATTCAGTCATAATAATCCCATTCTCTTTTGCTAGATACTCAATTTCCCTGTCTCTTCTGCCACTAAGGGTGACTCATTTCAGGCTAATAAGACTTAAGTGAAGGCCCTCTGTGGATAGATGGCTGTCTGCAACACCCTCACAGCACCTGGAGCCACAGCAGCCCCTTGTGAACCATGAAACAAAAAGAATGAGATAGAACAAAGAAGAAGAAGAAGAAAGAAATTGCCTGAGTCTTTAATAGTGTGGTTGAACAGCTGAACCAGCACTGGTAATCAACTATTGCCAGACGTCTTGTTCATGAGAAAAGTAAGATTCAATTTGTTTAAGCTGCTTGGGATTTGGTATATGAAGGCTAACAGAAAGAATCCAGAGTTCTCATTTGGCCGTGTTAAGTCAGACATGCCTGTTAGATATTCCACATGGAAGTAACTGTCTAATTTCTTCCTTTTGCCAATGTGATAAAAATTTCCAGATTTTTTTTTAATCTTTGTGTCTTACTATAATACCATAAACAGTAAAAAAAGATAAGTATACAACTGAATCAGGCTGCAGTGACCGTTGATGAGGTTGATGTCTTAAAAAAAAAATCCAAACCGACTGCCATTGAGTCAATCCTGACTCATAGTTCTATAGTGACCCTACAGGACAGAGTAGCACCACCCCATAGAGTTTCCAAGGAATGCCTGGTAGATTTGAACTGCCGATCTCTTGGTTAGCAGATGAAGCACTAGGGTTTCCAATTTTAGCGGTCATCAAATCAGCCCTGACTCATGGCAGCCTCGTGTACACCAGAGCAAGATGTTGCTGGCCCTGTGCCATCTACATGTGTGTTGCTATGTTTGAGTCCACTGTTGTGACCACTGTGTATTTCAAGTGCCTTCCACCTAGGAGCTCATCTTGAAGCGCTATGTCAGACAGTATTCTGTTGAGATCCACAGGGTTTACACTGGCTAATTTCACTGGTGATTGCTGGAAGTAGATCACCAGGACTTTCTTCCTAGTCTGTCTTAGTCTGGAAGCTCTGCTAAAACCTGTCCTCTGTAGGTTACCCTGCTGTTATTTGAAATACTGATGGCACAGCTTCCAGAATCACAGCAACATTTAAGCCAACATAATACAACAAATTGACAGACGGGTAGTGTCTGTGGCTATTAGGAACCCCGACTAAGAAGCTCAGTTCAACATACAATACTAACTCCCTAGTATGAATAGGTTAGCAAGGTTGAAGTTGTTAAAATAGGACCTACAGCAAACTTGGGACTGTAGAGAAAGCTCAGTCGGAGGTTGTGTAGGTCTTTGCATTTCCAAACACCTTCCATCGATCTGTAGGGGCAGTTGTACTCAGTCCTGTAGGGTCGCTATGAGTCAGAATTGACTTGATGGTGATGGCCTGGGTTCCCATTACCTTGGTGGAGAAATGTTGTCCTTGACTACATATTTCTGTTAAGATACCTACTTTCTTATGTGTCATAGTGTTCATGTATTTGCTTTATCTTGTTTTCTAACATACAGCAAATAGCCTAGTGAAAATCTCCGTCCCCCCCAACTTACCCAGGGAACCTAAAAGTAGGCCAAATTGAGCTTTTAGCACAGTTTCTTGTTGCTGATAAAAATCAGCACCTAACACCAACTAGCGCCTATTTCCATTAAAGCTGTCTCCAAACAAGATCTCTAATTTTATAGACTAAAAGTTTGCCAACCCACGTATTTTTTCCCTCAACACTTTCTAGTATGCAGGGTGGTTTGGACTCCATCTACAAAAAACAACAGTAAATACTTTTTACCCAAGGCCCATCAGAAACAGCTATTGATTTTGTATGTGTGGACAAGTAACCGAGTCTGCAAAACTGAAGGGTATCTTGTTGTCTCCCCACGTGGCCAGTTGTGTCCTTCTGAGGTTAATTGGCTCATCCTAATCGGCTTTTGTGTTCCTTAGTGTATCAGCTACACTTAGGGTTTTTGCCCCTACACCTTTCACTTTGTTTTCCCATCATTCATTGCAACCAACCATTTTTTTTTTTAAAACAGTTTTGGATCTGCATTAATTTTTAAGTCCCCAGAGGAACAGTGTGTTCCCAAACATTATGTTCTGCACTTTCAGGCTCACATCACTTTGTGTAGTGCCAGACACCTCCTGGGATCTCAAGAAATGTTTCCTTTTCCAAAATAGTCGATTACTCCGGGATGCCCATAAAATACCTTTCTCGGTTGAGTTACTCTCTCCATTTATTTATCCCCAGCAACTTAGGTCACAATGTTGGTTAATGGAAGGCATTTAAATCTTTGGAGAGACTTCACTAGTTTCTGCCTCATCTCCGCAGGAGCAGAGATGAATATCCCGTGGTCTTAGAGGAAGGCTGGAAAGAAGGGAAGGAAAGCTTTAGGAATGAGAAAGCCTTTTGTGAGAATGTGAAACACGAGGGTGATGACAGTGTCATTCCTACCAAGAGGTTCAGCACAAATGGGGCTTACTCTACCTATGTATACCCCACTGTCATCGAGTCTGTTCCAACTCACAGCAACCCTGTATGACAGAGTAGAACTGCCCCCGTAGAGTTTGCAAGGAGCACCTGGTGGATTTGAACTGCCGGCTGTTAGGTTAGCAGACATAACACTTAACTGCTACACCACCAGGTTTTCCCATCTATGTCTAGATGCTCTTTACCACTGCAGAAAACAGCTGTCCAACAGGATCTCCTGCTGCTGGGGGCGTCTCACTGCTTCTCACAGCTCTAGCCTCACCTGACCAGGACTTTGGGTATCCTGCTGAGATTAGCTCCCCCAAATAGCTTTCACCTAATGCTCCCTCCTGAGGCTGGAGGTCACAGCTACCCAGATTGCAAATATGACCTCCATGTATTAGCTGCTGAACTTACCTACTGGCTCCTGCTGTAGACAACTGGAACTTCTTTCCGAGTACTCAAGGCCAGCTGTACCCAAAATATTTCTTCTTTCCTTCAGCTTCTTAACTTTACCTAGCCAAGCCAGGTGCCATCGAGTCGGATCCTAGAAAACTTCAATTCCTTCCTACAAGGCTAATGTGAACCTCCCTCTGAATTCTCTTAAGAGCTGTTTGAAGGCTGAGCCATAGGACCATGGACAGAGATTTAGCCTACTCAGCTGCTGGAGCAGCGGATAGTTCTTAGCTTCCACGTGGGATCCCTGGGAGAGGGTCTTTGAATGAAGAGACTCTTCTTTACCCGTGCAGTCACTTTTCCTCTCTCTGACTTCCCTTTGGAGTAGCACTGTTTGTTTTGGGAACAGCGGCTTCTTCCACCAACCCTGTGTGTATGAGGCACATAAAGAATACTCTTTGCAAATGCTGGTGTTAAAATGTTTCATGGCATTTTTATTATAAAATATTTCAGACATACAGAAAAATATAGAAAATAGTTTAGCAAATACTTATGTATAAACAATCAACTTGGCAAATCTCAATATTTGACTTATTTGCTATAGGATTTTCTTTTTTTGGTAAAGTGTAAGTTTTACAAATATAAATGAAGCCTCTTACCTACTCCTGATTTTATTTATTTTTCTACTTTCTCTCTCTTCCTAAAAATAACTACTGTCTTAAACTTCTTATAAATCTTTCCCATTCATGTTTTCATGCTTTAATATGTATATATTTCATAAACAATATGTGTAGCATCCATTGTGTTTGTAAAATATAAAGCAAGACTATCTTGCTGTATACAGCATTCTGCAATGTTTTATTTGTTGGTCATCATCTTTAAGATTGATTCATGCTGCAAAATGAAGAAACAGTTCATGCACAGGTTACTAATCCATGCTTGTATTATATGGACTGGTGGGTTGGTTTTAGTTTGTGGTGGTTTTGTTATTGTTTGCTGTAACAAACAATGCTACAATTAACATCTTAATACTAGCCTCCTGGAATGCCATGCCTGTTTGTCTAGGGCAGAGTTTCTTAGTCTTGACACTGTTGACATTTTGGGCCACATAATTCCTTGTCCAGGGCTAGGATGTTTAGCAGCATTCCTCACCTGTACCTACTAGATGCCAGTAGCACCCTCCCCCACCCCCCCCACACACTAGTGGTAACAAATATTTCTGCAGTCATTGGCAAATCTCCTTTGGGGGACAAAAGTTCCCCTGTTTGAGGACCGCTAAACTAGACAATATCTAATGCCAGGTCTTAGGATTTCTGTCACTATATAATAGATATTTTGCTGTACAAAGAAATTTTAATTCTCCGCATCTTGCTAACCTTCAGTATTTGTAGACTATAAATTTTTACCAATCTCTGAATATGAAATAGCAACTTTTTATTGTTTTGTTTTTCCCTTAATTTGTGGTGAAATTGAGCATCTTCTTAGATCTATTGGCCATTAGAGTTTCTCTTTTGTGAATTACCTGCTTGCATTCTTTGCCAATTTTTCTGTTTGTTTCTTCTTTGTAGGTATTTCTGTTTGCTTTGTAGGTATTCTTTATATATTTTGAATACAAATACTTGGATGGTTTTACATCTGAGAAAATATCTTCTGTCAGTGTAAGCTTGGAAAATCACTTTCTCGATGTCTTCTTGTTTTAAAGTACTAATATTTATCAGTCTTTCCTTAGTATTTTGTACTTTTGCTCTTTATTTAATAAATTATGCTATATTCCAAGGGTATAAAGCTAATCTCATATATTTTTTTCCTGGAAATGTACAATTTTCCTGTAAGCGTTAGGGTCTTTAAACCAATAGAAATGTATCATGATAATGGAGAAGAAATAAAAAGCCACCGCTGTCGAGTCGATTCTGGCTCATAGTGACCCTATAGGACTGAATAGAACTGCCCTGTAGACTTTCCAAGGAAGCCCTGGCAAATGTGAACTGCTGACCTTTTGGTTAGCAGATGAACAACTACGCCACCAGGGTTTCCATGATATGAAGCAGGAACTATATGTAACTACTCCAACATGTACTTATTAAATGGTCCAATTTTTCATACCATGCCTGTTCTGCCATCTCTAAGTTTCAATCTTGATATTTGCTACGGCCTTGATTAGCCATCTTTTTCAAATAAATCCCTTTTTATTTATGCTACTTTAAGTTGTGTATTTTGCTACTTTCATCCCAAAGCATACTCAACTCCTATAAATTTTTTAATTCTTTTCGGTGTGAATTTTGTAATCACTGTTTCATGTTCCATAGTTAAGTTGATTTATTGAGCTTGCACTGAAACTGAGTGTTAACTTTGGAAGAACTGACATCTTTGCAATAATTAATATTCCAATTTATAAATAAGGCATGTATCTGCATGTCTCATGGGTCAGAGTAGAACCGTGCTCCAAAGCATTTTCAGTGGCTAGCCTTTCAATTCCAAGGTGCCCTTTGGATGGACTTGAACCTCCAACCTCTTGGTTAGCAGCTGAACGTATTTACTGTTTGTACCAACCAGGGACTCCACATGTCATATTAGCAGTGGTAAATGCTAGTTCTATAATCGTTTACAAACAGACATTGAGAATTATATTAAAGATGATTTAATGTAATTTAATATAATTTTCATCACGCAGGTCTTCCACATTTTATGTTAGATTTATTCCTAGGCACTTTATTATTTATTGCTATTAGGAATGGTGCTTCTGTTTGCTGTTAAATATTGTATGTGACAAATATTTAGATACTGGCTTGCAATTGAATTTTGTATGTTGATCTTATACCCAGCAACCTTGCTGAACGGTAGTTTTAGCTCTAACATTCTCTCAGTAGACTCTGTTTGATTTGTTTCCAGAGAAGAATAGGTTATCCTTCTTCCCCCCTGCTGTGCGGATGGAGATGCCATAGAGTCAGGCTTGGAAGCAGGTGGCAGCTAGGTCCAATTGCCAGTCATATGCCCTGTCTTTCAGCCTCATCATTCCCTTTCAGCCTCTTTCACATGCTCGCTTGTGGGCGTGAGGGCAGGCACTCAGGGTAGCCCTGTGCTCAACAGTGAACTTGGCTCTGGTCTCCACCCTCTCTCCTCACCCCATGCACATCACTTGTAGTCTCCCTTACCCTGTTGTTAGTGATGCTCTTTGGTGCCATTGAGTTGATTCCCACTTATAAAAGACCCTGTGTGCTGCAGAATGAAACACTCTCTGGTCCTGCACCATCCTTATGGTCAGGGCTGTGTTTGAAACTGTTGCTGCAGCCATCTTGTTCTTCCAACACAAGAGGCTTGTCTTCCCGCAATATGTCAAATAGTGTTCTGTTGCTGTTCATCAGATTTTCACTGGCCAGCCAATTCTTTCAGAAGTAAATGGCTGTGTCTTTCCTCCTAGTCTGTCTTAGTCTGGAAGTTCTACTGAAGCCCATCCACTATGGGTGACACTGCTATCTGAAATAGCAGTGGCATCACTTTGAAACAGCAGTGGCATCACTTCCAGCATTACACCAACTCACAAGCCACCATGGTAAAACAAAGGGACAGATGCCTGGTGGCCTCTTACTCTATACGAGCCAGATTCCTGGCATCCTCTGCCTCCATTCAGACCTTAAGCCCAACAAGCTGATGTCTTCAGCTGCGCTGCTGACTTTGCATTTCCAGTCCACTGAATAGTTCATATTTCCAGACAACTATATCTTTGAAACTTTAATTATCACTGCTTTGTGTTTGGAGATGAGTGATTACATCCAAGTTAACAGATAACAATGCTACCTTGACCAGAAATCGTAATTCCAAATGTTTGTTTTGTAAAGGATTGTGAAACTACCATTTATCACTGCTAATGTGACATGTAAAGTCCCTGGGTGGTACAAACAACTAATACACTCAGCTTCTATCCAAGAGGTTGGAGGTTCAAGTCCACCCAAAGGTACCTTGGAACTGAAGGGCCAGCCACTAAAAACACTATGGAGCACAATTGTACTCTGACCCACATGAGGTCACCATTTATTAGAATCAACTCAACAACAACTGTTCTAATGCTGCTCATAGTAATTATCATCAAATGCAGTACAACCCATAGTGTTCACAGTGTCTTTTAGCTACTCAGACTTTGTCAGTGCTGTGGTTGTGTCTGTGTCTGCCATCTATACAAGGAAGAATGGAGGTAAATACTATTTTCTACACCTGAGAAAATGGAAGCTGTGGTTTAATTATGGCTCAGAGTATCCAGACAGATCCATGAAACTCTGACTTCCTCCAGAGTCAGGCTTGGTCTTATCATCTCACGCCTACTACAAAAGCCCTTGATGAGAGGGAGGTGGAGTCAAGATGGCAGACTAAATGCATGTCTCCCTAAATCCCTCTGGAAACCAAGACCTGAAATGATAATTAAACAGAGACTTCTGGACACCTAGTGAGCCCTGGGATGTGGCATAAGGCTGTTAATTTGGACTTCATACCACTGAATGCAAAATCTCCTTTCTTTCACTGACCCCATTCTCGGTGAGCAGAGGCTTGCACAGACCAAGGATAACTCACCATTTTGATTTTTTTTTTTCCTACTGGTCTCAGATGCACTGCTGGTGGGACTGGCAAAAATAATTGCCAGGTTCTGAGAGCCTGGCTATGGACTCTATACTCTGGCTCCTCTGGCCTATTGGGAAACAAAGAAGCCCAGGCAGAGGCCCCTGCTGGATTTGATTGTTAGGCTGGGAGGTGGCTCCTGCTGGGGGGAAAGTGCTTTTCTGGTAGGGAGGCGGTGTTTTGCACAGTGTTGCCTGGGGCTGGGGCCCAGCGGTGGAGGCTGTGGACTCTGGGCATTTTGGCACTCTTGGCCTCTCTTTCTGCTGGGAGCCTGGTCCTGGCCAACTGACAAGCTCATGCGGGACGCCATCTTGTGTTGCTGGGAGGCAGGGTCATCCATACGGAAGCCTCAGCTGGACCTAATTTCTGGGCAGGGAAGTAGTGACTACACAGGAGAGACTGCTTTTCTAGCAGAAAAGCAGAATTCTACACAGTATCGCCTACAGCTGGGGCCTGACAGCAGAGGCCATCAGGCCAGTAGCCTTTCTGTATTATGAGCTAGTTTATAACATCTGGTGTTCAATATAGAGGTGCTTACCTTACCAGCTGGGAAGAGGGACATATACACCTGAAAACCTGACTGACTTTGGAAGTTGTCAAATACTTTTTACTTTTTATTTTAAGATGGCCTAGAGAAACAACTGTGGTCCATCTTCACAGCATCTCTCCCAGCCTCTACTGACCCACATGAAGCCCCAAAAGCAACAAACATTGGAGAAGACGGTAACCCAGAAGTCACCCATGGCATCAGAAGGCCCCCAGAAGAAACCACCTCACAACTTCCCAGACAAAGAAGCTTTTCTGAAACCATCAGAAGGTGAACACAAAAGGATTATATAGAGAGCCCCCCTAGACCTTATACGAAATGCAGCAGAGCAAAGCAAAAAATTAAGCAAGCTGTTCAATCTGATGGAACATCAGTACTCTGAAATCCAACAGATCAAGAAAATCAAAGACATAGAAACTTCAATTCAAAGCCAAGAAAACAGAATGGAACAAATGGAAAAGAGAATTTCTGATTTGGAAGACAGAGCCACTGACTCCAGCATCTATGAGGAAAAATCAGAAAAAAGAAACAAGAAAAATGAAGAAGCATTAAGAAGCATGTGAGACTCTATTAAGAAGAACAATCTGTGATTAATTGGAGTTTCTGAATAGGGTGAGACACCTGAGAACAAAGAGAGTATTGTTGCTGAGCTACTGACAGGAAACTTCCCAGAAATTATGAAAGAAGAGAATATAGATATCCAAGATACATATTGAACACCACTCAATGTAGATCTCAATAGAAAGACTCCAAGACATATTATAATCAAGCTCAACAAAATGAAACATAGCAGAAACTCTTAAAGGCAGCAAGACTCAAAGCAAAGCTAACATTCACTGGGAAACCCTGTAGGCTTTCGTTGGATTTCTCAGGAGAAATGATGCTGGCATGGAGACAGTGGCATGACACATTCAAAGCCTTGAAGGAGAAGAACTTCCAACCAAGAATTATATAGCCTGCAAAACTATCTTTCAAATATGAAAAGGAAACTAAGACATTCACAGATAAACAGAAATTTAGAGACTTTGTAAAAACCAAACCAAAGCTACAAGAAATACTGAAAGAATCTCTTGGTTTGGAAGAAGAAAACCACTAATTTTGTATTTTAGAAGGACACATTATCCAGAATCCTACTCAGTTAGGGAAGGCTCCAAACACAATCAACACTGTAATAGTGAAAGAAACGATCTAGTGATCATATCATCTAAACTGTGATATCATCATATTAAAAAGAGGGATGTACTACAGTTGTTATAGTCCTTCCAGACAGAGAGGAAGTTGACAAGACTGGTAGCAATCAAAACTGGGTTTATATATAGTTTACTAAGCGGGATCGTAGGGGCAGCCACAAAACACAATAAAGAGGCAACAGACCATATCAAGAAATATAATACAGGAGTCTCAGCAACCACAAACCAACCCTGAAAAAGGTGAAAAATCAACTCACAAAGAAGAAGGTCACAGAACAGATTAATAAGAACAACAGAGAAAACAACACAAAAATAAACAAACCACAATGGCAGCACTGAACACATACCTATCAATAATTACATTGAATGTGAATGGACTGAATGTTCCAGTAAGGAGACATCAAGCAACATCTTGGATCAAAAGACATGACCCATCTATATGTTGCCTACAAGAAACTCACCTTAGACTTAAAGATAGGAGCAAACTGAAAATGAAAGGATGGAAGAATATACATCAAGCTAACAATGAACAAAGAACAGCACGTGTGGCAATTCTAGTGTCAGATAAAATCGATTTTAATGTAAAATCCACCATCGTGGACAAGGATGGACACTATTTATTGCTGAAAGATTCAATACACAAGCACGACTTTACAATATTAAATATTTATGGACCTAATATTAGAGCACCTAACTATGTCAAAGAAACACTGACTACACTCAAAAAGGAGATAGATCACTCCACAGTAATAGTAGGAGACTTCAACACTCCACCCTCAATATTGGACAGATCATCTAGAAAAAACTCAATAAAGACACAGAAGACCGTATCACCACAATTAAACAACTAGACCTTGTTGACGTATACAGAACTTTCTATCCATCAACAGACAACTACACCTTCTTCTCCAGTGCACATGGAACATTCTCCAGAATAGACCATGTGTTAGGACCTAAAGCAATTCTCAACAAAATCCATACCACTGAATTAATGCAAAACATCTTCTCAGATCATAAAGCCATAAAAGTTGAGATCAATAGCAGAAAAAACATAGATGGAAAGCAGAACTCATGGAAGTTGAACAACACGTTGCTCAAAAAACCATGGGTTATAGAAGAAATTAAGGATGAAATAAAGAAATTTATGGATTCCAACAAGAACAAAAACACTCCGTACCAGAACCTATGGGATACAGCCAAAGCAGTGCTCAGAGGTTAGTTTATCTCCATAAATGTACACATCTGGAAGGAAGAAAGAAACCAAATCAAAGAACTGACCCTACAGCTTGAACAAGTAGAGAGAGACCAACAGAGGAACTCCTCAGGCACCAGAAGAAAATAGATCGTAAAGATCAGAAATGAATTAGAGAATAGAAGAACAATTGAAAAAACTGAAAAGACCAAAAGCTGGTTTTTTGAAAAGATCAACAAAATTGACAAACCACTGGCTAAACTTACTAAAGAAAAACAGGAAAGGAAACAACCGGAATAAGAAATGAGAGAGGAGTTGTCACAACAGATCCAACAGAAATCGAAAATGTCATAGCTGAATATTGTGAAAGACTGTACTTTAACAAATTTGAAAACCTAGAGGAAATGGACAAGTTCTTTGATTCACATTACCTACTCAAATTATCACAAGGTGAAGCAGAACAACTTAATAAACCCATCACAAATGAAAAGATTGAAAAAGTCATCAAAAAACTGCCAACCAAAAAAAGCCCAGGCCCAAATAGGCTTCGATGAAAGTTTTTGTGCTGAGCAAAACCAAGCAGTAGATCCATGTGTGGCTTTGTTCCATAGGATGCCCCATGAGCCAAGGAGACTCTTAGTGGGTGTCCTTAGGATCTATGCAATGCCATGGACTTGGACAGGAATAAGAGCAGTAACAACTGATTTTAAGCAAAGTGAGTGAGAAAGGAATTATTAATGACATTTCATCTAAAAAGAGAACTTTGTGAGATTTTCGTAGTTTTTTTATACTAATTCCCTTATGTAAACTAGCTTAGTGTGTAAATATAATCAAAATAGCATTCATTAAAACTGCCAAGTTTATTTATTAAGATACGTAAAAGAGTCAGCTGCAGTAGTGGTGACTAGGAAATATAAAAATAAATTATTCCATTCAACAAATATTTCTTGAGCTCCTACTATGTGTCAACAATTGTTCAGGAAGTTGAGACACAAAGATAAATCACACAGGTCCTGTGGAATTAAAAATGTATCCAGGCCGACTGATGAGCAGATCAATCATTCAGAAATGATGGGACATGCTCTCTAATAGAGTGTCTGCCTTGATGACTGGACACACTGGAGGGTCCTAGGAAAGCATGGGCCCCAGACCCTGTTAGCCCAGAAATGAAACTATTCCTGAAGCCAACTCTTCGGATAAAGATTGGACTGATACTGGTGAAGAGTGTGCTTCCTGGCTTAAGTAGATACCTGAGGCTAACTGGGAAACTCCTGTCCAGAGGTGGTATGAGAAGGCAGAAGGGGACAGCAGCTGGCTGAATAGACATGGGAAGTATGGGATGGAGAGGAGGAGTGTGCTGTCACAGGACGGGGAGAACAACTAGAGTTACATAGCAATATGTATAGACGTTTTTGTATAACAAACCAACTTGAACTGTAAACTTTCACTTGAGGCATAACTAAAGATTTTAAAAAAGGTGTCAACCCCATGAAGGCAGGAGCCATATGTTTGGTTCACAGGTAAATTCTTAGCATCTGGCAGAATTGTGGATACATAGTGGGCCTCTGACAAACACTTTGTCTTCCTCTGCTTTCTCCTCTGCATCTACCACTCTGCATACCACAGCACAGGCCTGGTAGCCGGCGGAGTCCATTTCTCAAAAAAAGGCACCTCTCTGTGTGTAAGGCACAGAGAGGGAAGAATTTCAAGGATTTGATATTTGTTCCTAGTTACACCAAATATTCTTCTCAATTATGCTCCTCTGTGCACATTTGGCACTTCACTTGTCTAAACATATGTAATATTTCTACTTACCCAGACTGAACATAGGGGGCTTTGTAAGGAGGGAAACAGAGTCAAGTGGGAGGAAGTCTTCAAGATGAGTTGATGGGGCTGGGGGACAGGCCGTCCTCAAGGCCAAGTAGAGGGGAATAGTCGGCCCTACAGCCCTGGTTGCTGGTTGCTGCCTTGCTGGGGCCCTGGGAGTTTATTAGCAGGTATTTGGGGTTCTGTGGCATCCCCTTGTTTCTCCCTGACTTCTTCCCTGACTCAGTCTGATTCTAGTCACTCTGTTTATTCTCTTGTTTTTTTCTTTTTTCACTTGCTCAAAAATAGAGACAAAAAAAGTTGCCTGGTACTTATTTCAGCTTTCTTACTTTTTTTTTCCCTGTGTGTTCGTTTTCCTCTTCTTGTGATCCTCTCTTGTTCCTGCCAGTTCTCAAGTGCAGGTAGTCCCTGATTTATGGGTATTCCAGTTACAAGGAGTTGCACTTGTCACCACCTGGTTTTATGTTTTGTTTTACTGCATGTTATCATTAGTCATAGGTACCACGTATAGTGTTGCAGAGCATAATTTGCACATTCTCCATGGAATGTTTCCAACCCCTAAAGACAAATAAAGTTTGGATTTATATAGCTATTGCTAATAAAAGGCAATAATAATGAAATCTAAAAAATAAAAGAAGAGATATTCAGCTTACACCAGAACTAACTTGCAGTGGAGTAGTCATTGGAACAGTACCCCATCGTAAGTTAGGGACTCCCCCTATGGCCTTTCCTTGCGTTCCCTAACCTTGGCTGGACCCCAAGTCTCCACAATAGGCAGAGAAGCCCAGCATTTAATGAGGGCACAAGCCTGGTCCTTTGCAGCAGCTTTTCTCAATGCGGTTAAGACATCTCTGAAGTATTGAAAAACAAAGATGTCACCTTTAAGATTAAAATGGACCTGACCCAAGCCATGGTATTTTAAATTGCATCATAGGCACGTGAAAGCTGGACAGTGAACAAGGAAGACAGAAGAAGAATGAACACCTTTGAATTGTGGTGTTGGAGGAGAACACTGAATGTACCATGGACTGCCAAAAGAACAAACAGATCTGTTCTGGAAGAAATACAACTGGGGTGCTCCTTGGAGGCAAAGATGGTGCCACTCTGTCTTACATACTTGGGATATGTTGTCAGGAGGGACAGTCCCTGGAGAAGGACATCTTGCTTAGTAGAGTGGAGAGTCAGTGAAGAAGAGGAAGATCCTCGATGAGATGAATTGACACAGTGGCTACCAATTACTGTGGGCATGGTGCAAGACTGGACAGTATTTCATTCTATTGTGCATAGGTTCGCTATGAGTTGAAACCAGCTCGATGGCACCTGACAATGACACGTGCATGGTGCACAGGCGAGAGCCTGAGGAATGCCCATTTCCTCTGGGCAGAGCTGCCCGCTGTGTTCTGGCTTGCTTTGGCCCTGGGGACACATCTTGATAGAATTCAAACAGAAAGAGAAGTGCCCTGCCTACTACTCCACAGGAAGCCAGGAGAGAAAGATCTAGGAATGTGCACCTGGTGAAACTGGGGGTACCTTTCTTGTGCCTCTTTACGCTGGTCAGGTGGGAGACGTGCAGACCACATCAGAGACTGGGTCAATCCAGAACCTGTAGAGGTTCCCAGGCCAGTTCTAAAGTTGGAGATTTGAGTATGCCACTTAAATAGCCTGTGACAAACACTATTCTTAGTGCTTTTAAATATTAACACTCACAACATGTGTTCCTAACAACAGTTTCCCCAGGAGTGTTGTAAATTTATCATCTGAATTTGAGGGGTGAGGAAATTGAGGCCCAGAGAAGTTAACTGACTTTCCCAAGGTCACACATCTCCTGAGTCCAGGCTTTGAACCACTCTGCTGTACCACCTCTCCGGTTTTTGTACAATCCCTCCTTTGAGGATTGGATGCCAGATTTTATAAAATGTTTTCCCTAAGGTATAGAACCCTCTGCTCAGTGCTGGGCAATGTATGTATCCCTCTGAAATTTCAGCCTGGCTCCTAGGATATTCACTGGCATCCTATCTGCATGGGCTCCATCCTGAAGAAGACGGCAGAATCCCACTCCCCTGTTCTCTGGCTATCAGGGCACAGAGAAGCAGTTTCTACCCCTACAAATTTTAAGAAATAAAATCTCATTGAATGTATACACCGCATTATCTTCTTTGTGTGATGTGCCCACCTCCACATATGCAAGACTGTTACTCTGGGTTCTGTTGCCAGCCTGGGTGAGTTTGTGGCAAGCGGTCCCCATACTCCCCACCCAGGCCTCCGTGCACAGTGTCATGAATTTTTTAAATGGTTGGCTGGAGCTGGGACTGCAGCTCAAAATTGTAGAAAAGACCTTTCGGTGAGGTAGCAAACAGGTTTGAAGGGAAGCCCATGACCCCTGCCTCCTCACCCCAGAAGACCAGGCTATGGTCTTGAGTATCACAAGCTGCTCACATCCTCTGGCCTTCCCTCTCTCCTTCTGGCTGTATCGCCTAGTAGCTGCACCTGGTAAGAGCCAGGTTGGCAGATGACTGACAGAAAGAAGGATGAGCTTGGGTTGTGCTGCAGACACCAGCTCTGATAAGGGGCAGACACCAGGGCTCCTTGTGCAGAGGTAGGTTCATCTCTGGGGTTTTCTGCACCTCTGCCAGCTTCTGGATCACAATCCCTAGGCCTCTGCTCATTCACCATCTTCTAAACGCTCTTCCTGGATCTTGCTCCTACAGGCTGCAGGTTCTACTGGCCAGAAATGTTAGAAAGTGAATTCCAACTATGATATTAGTTGATAATATCTGAAGTCTGCCCTTTCCTCTGTGTACTGTATTTGCATTTTAGTGGATAACTGCCATTGAGTCAGCTCCAGCTTCCGGCCACCTTATGTACAACAGAATGAAACACTGCCTGATCCTGTGTTTGTCTCATGATTGCCAATGTGCTTAAGCCCATCATACAGCTCTTATGCCAGTCCATCTCACCAGGGGTCTCCCTAGCCCTCCTTCACCCTCTACTTTACCAAACATGATGTCTTCCTCCACTAATTGGTCCCTCCTGATGGCATCTCCAAAGCAAGTGAATCAGACAGTTTCCTTGTGGTCCACGACATTTTTATTGGCTGATTTTTGGAAGTAGGTTGCCAGACCTTTCTTCCTGGTCTATGTTAGTCTAGAAGCTCTGCTGAAAGCTGTCTACCATGAAGGACCTTGCTAATATTTGAATACTGATGGCATAGCTTCCAGCATCATAGCAACAGGCAAGGCATCACAGTACAACAAACTGACAGGTGGTGGTATTGCATCTTAAACCAAAACCATGGCTATCAAGCCAAACTGAACGTATAACAACCCTATAGGACAGAGTAGAACTGCCCTATAGGGTTTCTAAGGCTGTAAATCTTTGCAGAGCAGATGGCCATGTCTTTCTCCTGCAGAGCCTGTCTGTGTGTTTGAACAGCTGAATTTTGGTTAGCATCTGAGTGCTTAGCTAGTGAGGCACCAGGGCGGCTCTTGGTTTGCCTTAGTAAAAGGCAAAACCAAACCCACTGCCATTGACTTGATTCTGACTCTTAGCAAACCGTATAAGTCAGAGTAGAACTGCCCTGCAGTTTCCAAGGAGCACCTGGTAGATTTGAACTGCCAACCTTTTGGTTAACAGCTGTAGCACTTAACCGCCGCATTACTGGGGTTTCTTACATCTTAATGTGAATTTTCAAAACTAAATGGTTAAAAACTCAGAGGAGAGGAGGGACATCTTGGAGTAAAACGGCAGGCTCCTTTTCATCTCTCATATTTGTATGCATGTCTGAAACTGTCCTTGTGGGTGCCAGTTCCATGGGGGTCCTCGGATTCAAAATGTAACCTTCAACTTCAGAGCAAAAGTTTGCTTTCTCTGAGTTTGTTCTTAAAAACCTGTTCTTGTCAAGCCTGATCCATAGCAACTCTGTAGGGCGGAGCAGAACTGCCCCATGGGATTTCCAAGGAGTGGCCGGCAGATTCGAACTGCCCACCTTTTGGATAGTAGCTGAGCTCTTAACTACTATGCCGCTGGAGGTCTGAGTCTGTTATAGGATTAGCCAATCCCTAATACTACCGTGTTTAGTTTTTTTGGCAGCTGGCACTGAGGCCTTTTTCAAGTGGGGTATTTCCTCTGACGTGGCTGGCAGCTCACTGAGGCTCCATGGTGAGTCTCTGCCAGGAAAACCTGAACTGAGGGCAGGCTTGGCCTTCGGAGAAAAGGCCTGTCTCCTGGTAGGCTGGGTGTGTCCGTTCCAGGCAGACCTCTCTCACAGGCCCCTGAGTCTCTGGTTAACGCACTTTTGACCCAAGGAAAAAAAAAAATACAAGGTGTAAACAGCGGAGCTGCTGCAGCAGCCGTGCCTGGGGGTTTCGCAGGCCAGGAGACACGGTGACAGCCGGAGCTCTAGCCGCTCCTTCAGAGGCTACTGGCATCCTGGGCCTCCACTGTCTTCCCTGCCCTCCCTCGGGCCCCCACCATCCCACCTGCCTCTTCCCTGCCTCCCTCCCACTCCCCACCCTCCAATGCTTGTAGACCAGCTGCCTAGGTCACACCTTTTGCGTCCCAAACCTTCTTTGTTGCTCCTCCTCAACTCCTTTCTCAAAATATTCCTCTTTCTCTCCTCCCACCATGCCAGACTCTTGGCATCTGTCTCCCCGTCTTGCGCAGGCTGCCGTCTCTGGCTCACCATGGTTTTATAATTGCCTCTGGTTAAAATTTAAATAGATGGGTTTCAGCCCAAGAGAAAAATGTAAACAAGCCCTTTCTGGAGGCTTTCAGAACTGCTGACTTCCAGTACTTTGGGATTCTGTGCTAGGAAATTCATTCAGCTCCTCCCTCGGCAAGGAACAGAAAAGTGCCACCACCTCAGCTCTCCCAGCCTGGCGAGCCACTCTGGACCCACTGAGAGGCTTTTAGATGACCAGCACTTTTTCTTTTAACTCAATTAAGGAATGAGGATCCAGTTTCCATTCTGGGGTGTTTGTCTGATGTATGGAGGTGAGAGAATATTTTAGCAATGTTCATGGACTGGCTTTCTGAAGAGGAAGGAAGTAAAAGGCATTCTCATTTCCCTGTTGACATTTTTTCACAGGGGGGAGGAGAGGGTTGTGTTTCTTGTGTCGCGTTTCTTGGCTAAGGGAGTTGTCTTATGAGTCAGGAGAATGGGACTGTTCTTGGCGGACGCAGAAGGGAGCCGGCAGGCTTGTTTGGAGCTCGTGTGTTCAGGCGTATAGACCTTCTTTTGAGTTTCAGCTCCGAAGTCAGCAGGCCATTTTTTGGAGGCTTAAGTAAGAGTATTGATTTTCTATATCTTCCTGCCTTGTTGACTTGGTGATCTGCTGTTAGGATGGATTCAGCAGTAATGTGCCATGTTTTACTCAAAAGATTTGATTGGACTCTGACCTTCCTCTATTTAAAAACACTCAATAATTCCCTGTTTGATGCAGGATACAGTACAAACTCCTATTCAAGGCCTCCCAAGAACCGGCCTCCACTAACCCTCACCTTTCACTCTCCCAGCTATCCACTGAGCTCCCACCAACTTTTCGACCAGCTCCTATAACAAGTTTCCTTACTCTGTAGTGTCCTAAGCCCTGCTGGCCCCTCCTATCCTCCTCAGCATCTTTGCAGAATGCCATCTTCCCTGGGTTTGTGACAGTTTCACTGCACTCCGTGGGCAATCAAGATTAACAGTGTCCTCCTTTAGCCCTCCAGCACCCCACGACAGCACCCTGCCTTGTGGCCGCATTTCATCATCTATTATACCCCAAACTCATTTCTTTTGAGTCACTTCTGACTCCTAGTGACCCTATGGGACAGAACAGAGCTGCCTTCCAGTGTCTTTGCAGAAGAAGATTGCCATGTCTTTCTCACATGAGTAGCAGGTGGGTTCAAACCACTGACCTTTCAGTTGGCAGTCAAGCATTTAATCACTGCTCTACCAGGGTTCTTCTGTCTACTGCAGAGCATCTATTTATATACTGGAAACCCTGGTGGTGTAGTGGTTAAGTGCTATAGCTGCTAACCAAAAGGTTGGCAGTTCAAGTCCACCGGGCACTCCTTGCAAACTCTATGGAGCAGTTCTGCTCTGTCCTGTAGGGTCGCTAGAAGTCAGAATTGACTCGACAGCACTGGGTTGGGTTTGGTTTTGATTTGGAAGCCCTGATGGTATACTAGTTGAGTGCTAAGGCTGCAAGCCAAAAGGTTGGCAGGTCTAATTCATCAGGTACTCCTTGGAATCTCTATGGGGTAGTCCTACTGTGCCTCTAGGATTGCTGTGAGTCGGAATGGACTCAATGACAGTGGATTTGGTTTTTTAGGTTTATTTATATGGCAATTTCCCTGGGTGGCACAAAAGGCTTGCACTCAGCTACTAACTAAAAGGTTAGTCATTCAGATCCACCCAGCAGCACCGCAGAACAAAGACCTGGTGATAGGCTTCCACAAGCTCATAGCTACGCGAAAACTCTGTAGAGCTCGGTTCTGCTCTGACACACATAGGGCCGCCATGAATAGGAAGTTGATTTGACCACATTGGGTTTGGTTTGGGTTTGGCATTTATGCCTCAGTTTCTTACACTAGATACTTAGCTCTTGAATGCAGGAGAATTTAGCCTATCCCTCTATGTTGCCCTGCCTAGCACCTGGTCCGTCGTTAAGTGCTCAATACATCTTCAGTCTTTATTTTTCAATGTCTCTGCAAGGTTGGTGTCAATATTTTTTTAAAATAGCTCTTGAGAGGAGTTAAGAGGAATAAAGAAAAGATTATGGAGTCTGAAAGACTTAGGTGCAAATCAAAGTTCTGCTGAGTTTTAGAATTGTCAACTGACAACTTTTCAGAGCCTGTTTCTTGATCTGTAAAGTTAACACAATTAGATCTCATAGATGGGTTTTATTGGGAAAATAAGAGTAAAGTACCTATCACAGTTCTTTTCCATCCTTACTCTTCCTTGATGTTGAAATATTTTGCCCTGGAATATGGATTTTACTGTGTCATATGTGTACTATGTGTCTTCGAGTTGGTTCTGACTCACAGTGACACTGTGTACAGCAGGACAAAACACCACCTGGTCCCGAGACATCCTCAAGGTCATTGCTATGCTTGAGCCCACTTTGTCAGTCCATCTCATTGAACATCTTCTCTTTTTTGTTGGTCCTCTACTTTGTGGTTGTTGTTAGGTGCTGCAGAGTTGGATCCAACTCGTAGGGATGTTTTGTGCAAAAGAACAAAACACAGCCCTATCATGCCCCAGTCTCACACAATCATTGTTATGCTGGAGCCTATTGTCTCTGCCACCGTGTGAATCCATCTTGTTGAGGGTCTTCCTCTTTTTTGTTGACTCCTTACTTTACCAAGCATGATGTCCTTCTCCAGGGACTAGTCCCTCCTGATAACATGTCCAAAGAGTATGTGAGATGTAGTCTTACCGTCCTAGCTTCTAAGGAGCAATCTGGCTGTACTTCCAAGACAAATTTGGTCATTCTGTTGGCAGTCTACAATAAATATTCTTTTCCAACACCAGAATTCAAAGTCATCAATTCTTCTTAGGTCTTCCTTATTCATTGCCAAGCTTTTATATACAAACGAGGCAATTGAAAACACCTTGGCTTGGGTCAGGCACATCTTAATCTTCAAGGTGACATCTTTGCTTTCCAACACTTTAAAGAAGTCTTTTGCAGAAGATTTGCCCAGTGCAATGCATCCTTTGAATTTTTGACTGCTGCTTCCGTGGGCGTTGCTTATGGGTCCAAGCAAAATGAAATTCTTGACAACCTCTATTTTTGTCCTTTTATCATGATGTTGTTTATTGGTCCAGTCATGAGGATTTTTGTTCTCTTAAAGTCTAGAGTCTTTAATCTTCATCAGTAAGTGCTTCAGATCCTCTTTACTTTTAGCAAGCAAGGTCATCTGCAAATGCACATTTTTAATGAGTCTTCCTCCAGTCCTAATGCCACATTCTTCATATACTCCAGCTTCTCAGATTATCTGTTAAACATGCAGATTAAATAGGTATGGTGAAAGGACACTGCTGATGCACACTTTTCCTGGTGTTAAGCCACATAGTATCCCTTTCTCCTTTTCAAATGATCACTTCTTAATCTATAGACGGGTTCCTTGTGAGTATAACTAAGTGTTCTGGAATTCCCATTCTTCACGATGCTATCCATAATTTGTTATAATCCACAAAGTTGAATGCCTTTGCACAGCCAATAAAACACAGGTAACCATCCTTCTGGTATTCTCTCCTTTTAGCCAGAATCCATCTCAGCACCATGTCCCTCATTTCTTATGCTGTTTTGAATTTAGCTTAATTTCTGGTAGTTCCCTGTCAATGTACTGCTGCAGCCACCTTTGAATGATCTTCTGCAAAGTTTTACTGACATGTGATATAAATGATATTGTTCAATGATTTCCGTATGTATTTACACATGTATAGTCACCATTTATGTTGCTGGAAAAAGTTATTTGCAACAAATCAGTCTTTTGGTCTTGCAGAATTCTATCATAAAATATCCAGTATGATTTCTATCACTAAGGTCATGTTTACCAACTACCAATCTTTCTTTGTTTCCATTTTTTGCATTCCCTTCACCAGCAATTATCAGTGCATCTTGATTGCATATCTGATTAACTTCAGACTGCAGAAGTTAGTAAGAATATTCAGTTTCTTCATCTTTGGCCTCAATGGTTGGTACATAAGTTAGAATAATAGGTATATTAACAGGTCTTCCTTGTAGGCATATGGGTATTATCCTATTACTGACAACAACTGTACTTCAGGATAGATCTTGAAATGTTCATTTTGACAGTGAATGCAATACCATTCCTCTTCAAGTTGTCATTCCTAGCATAGCAGATCATAAGACTGTTGGATTCAAAATGGCCAACACCAGTCTATTCCAAATTACTGATACCAAACCAAATCAAACTCACTGCCATTGATTCCGACTCATAGTTACGCTATAGATGGAGTAGAACTTTCCAAGAAGTGTGCCTGGTCGATTTGATTTGCCGACCTTCTGGTTAGCAGCTATAGCATTTAACCACTACAATACCAGAGTTTGTAACTTACCAGTGGAAATGAGGAAACTGTGATGGCATAGTGGTTAAGTGCCACAGCTGCTAGCAAAAAGTTTGACAGTTCAAATCCATAAGCCAAGCCAAGTGCCACTGAGTCGGATCCAACTCATGGTGACCCTAGGGGCCAGGGTAGAATCAAATCCATGAGGCACTCCTTAAAAACTCGATGCGGCAGTTCTGCTCTATCCTATAGGGTTGCTGTGAGTAAGAATCGACTCAGTGGCAATGGGTTTAACAGGAATGGTGACAATGCAGTTGCTCCTTTTGTTGCTGAGTTACTTTCATATGTGGGGGTAGCCAAGCCAGCCAAGTGCCGTTGAGTCGGGTAGGTGGTCCTTATACCACCAACCTGGTCTCTTCAGGTGTTAACATTAAAGAGGATAAGAGACACCTGTTAGCACACTATCCTCTCCTTCCACCAAGTCAGTGACGCTTTCACTGATGGAAGGGAGCTGCATCTGTCTAGCAGTTACTGAATCACTGAGTACTAGCAATAAAAGGTGAATCAAACATCTTATTCAATTTTGCGGTCTTGGGGCTGGCTAAGCTGTTACTGCAATTGTGGGGTACCAAACAAAGGGCAGTCAGAGTGTTAGGAAAGGCTTCCTCAATTGATACCTGAGCCAAGTCTTGGCAAATCAGTTCACAGCTGTCAACAGACAAAGCATGTCAGGTAAAGGAACCCCAACTCTTGCTCCTTCCCCTCTTATCACTACCAACAGCTGGAAACATCTGGCTCTACTGTCCCTAACCTGTGCAGTACCTTCTTCTCAGTCCAGGTTACATTTCTGCTTCCCTGGAAGCAGCGAGGGTCTCAGGGCTGGTTTGCATCAGAGAGCTGACATTAGAAGCTCAGCTGCTGCTTCTGTTGCCAGGCCCAGAAAAACAGCTGGAGTGCTTTGAGCTCCGGGGGGAGGATGGCAGTCGCGGCTGTGTGTGTGTGCCTTTGCCTGGAGAGCTTATCTGGCTCTGTGTGTGTGAGTTTGAGAGTGTGTGGGTGTGTGTCCCTTTGGATGGGGGGCTAGATGTTTATGCGCAAGTGTTGCTATGGAAAAGAGAAGTGGAGATTCAGAAAACAGAGTGACAGTGCAGGATCTCAGAGACCGGCTGAAAAATTGCTCAGGAAAGGGGGAGGTTGAGACAACCTCAACCAAAACAGAACAAAACAGAGAAGGAAGTTGCATCAGAAAAGGAAGAATGCCAATGTCACACTGAAGAGCTCTAAGTGCCGCAAAATAAAAGTCAAATGTGTTTCGTATTTGACCTCATCAGATGTTTTATACCATGATTAAAACTACTGAATACTTAGTGCAGCAAACATGGGGAACACGGCAGAACACACCAAAAAATTGCTGTAATTTTTAAAATGATATGCGTAGCAGATCTTATGTAATTGGATCACTGATTGATTGTTACTTTGCCTCCTACCTCCATATAAGAAATTTTTCTCCAGTACTTAAAAAACAATAAAACCAGGTTCCAAAATGGAGCTGGAGAACATTTAAAATGTCTCCTTATGACTGGCACAAATCAATGAATTTGTATAATCCATAAAACCTGTTTCTGTCAAGTTGATTCTGACTCATAGCGACCCTGTAGGTCACAGCAGAACTGCCCCTAGAGTTTCCAAGGCTGCAAATCTTTACAGGAGCAGACTGCCACATCTTTCTCCCGCAGAGCAGCTGCTGGGTTCAAACTGCCAACCTTTCCGTTAGCAGCTGAATACTTAACCACCGTGCTACCTAAGCTCTTTTAAATTTAAATAAAGATATTCATTATTATGTCAAGGAAACCCTGCTGGCATAGCAGTTAAGTCCTATGTCTGCTAACCAAAGGTAGGCAGTTCAGATCTGCCAGTTGCTCCTGAGAAACTCTCCAGGGTAGTTCTATTTTGTCCTATAGGGTTGTTATGAGTTGGAATCAACTCAACAACAGTGGGTTTGGTTTGGGTTAATAGTGTCAGAGTAAGACATATAGATATATAGGTCCCAAGAACATTATTAAAATTTTTCACTTCTGGTTCATGCGGAAATATGAGTCCCTTTTACTGAAATGAAGACTAGTTTTCCTTTTGATTAGATTTCTATAAGTACACAAATGTAAAATGTATAGGATTGGCTTAGGTGAAGGAGGGGTTTATAAAAACTTCATAGGACACTGGAATAAGCTTGGCATCCAGGTCTCAAATGAGCCTTTTGAATCTACTACTTGATAAATGTCATCCTAGAAGCTGGCTTCGTGTCACCTTCCCAGAACTACAACGGCATCAGGTGATGAACTGTTTTGCCAGCCTCACAGCTAGCCAGAAGTATAGTGAGTTCTTGATGGTGAACTAGGGAAGTTTTGTGTGCTTTTTTAAAAAAGGGAACAACAGTACTTTCCAAATGAATAAACAATTAGTACATATGCTAATTTGCTAGGAAGGGTAACCAGTCAGTGAAGCTTGCAGAAGAGAGTAGAGAGAAAATGACTAGGGAGAAAAAAAAACAACCAATAATGAAAAAGGCAGAACAAGTAAGCAGAATGTTCACGGGGCGATGCGAGCAGTAGGTCTGCTGTGCATCCAGTATGCAGCCTTGAAGGAAAGACGGAGTGAAACGAGTGATTGAGTGGTATGTGTAAAGTGATATCATGCCTGATTCAAAATACAGGGAGCATTTTGCTTCAAGACAGAGATGCAACATGCTGTTTCCCGTGTGACACTTGCCTCACTGACATAGGTACAATGCATCATTTTCAGAAGTTGTGAGACCCTTAAAAAAAGAAAACATCTAAAAAATGAATTTTGGGAGAAATGAAATCCATGCCATACTAATTTCTTAGATGTTTTAGTTTTTTCTAAGTCTGAATGTAGTACTCAGGAGCACAGACATGGGTCAGGTATGAATCAGATTATTCACAAAATTATTAAGTATTTCAAATAATGTATTCAAATCACACACATTCACTAACTGAATTTTGTTTTAATTACTAATACAGCTTCAAGCTTCTGCATTCTTGTAGAAAAAAATCTCATTTGACATTTGCCAGTTGAGAAGAAACCAGCAAATAGTTTGGAAGAAACCATAGACATCACAGTAAAAACAAAACTATAAATTTACCTGTTTTTCTAGACTTGTTGTCCTCCACAAGACACTGGTATATAGAAAAGATGTAGAAAAAGCACTGGTTTTCAGAGAGTAATTTAGGAGGTGCAGAAGAAGAAGGCAATTAAAAAAAAAAAGCCATTGAGTATGACTTTTTTTAAGCATTCAAATTTTTCTTGAATGAATGCTTCCAAATTTACCAGCTTCCCTGCTTTCTGGGCTTCCACATCAACAGGGGTCCCTCTTTTGATAGATTTCCTGATTCAAAACTTCCTGAGTTTCTTGAATCCCATTCTAAAGGGGTTTCCCAAGCTCCCTACCCCAGCTTACGGTGTGGAGAATGTATCCTCCCTAATGGTGGTCCCCTTGGAATATTAAGTTATGTTTTGCATCTTCCATCTGTAGATCTTTCCTTCAGTGAGTGGTAGGCCATTCTTCATTCCTACTCTTTGGTACTATAGAACTTAGTCTCAATTTCCCTAGAGATCCAAGAAACTTTGCCCTTTGCCCAAAATACCTCTCTTCCAAAGCAATTCTCTTTGAGAAGTGCTGTTTGCCAGGCTGCACTGCCCTTGAACCAGACAACGTTCTTTGCTTGTCTTTATCTGTCTAAATAAAGCTAACCTACATTTGCTGCCTAATTCATTCAGATGCTCGCTGATGCTATTTAAGGCATCCCTCAAGGCTCAGTAGAAAACAAGATGCATTATCTCCAGTAGGGAACCTCTAAGTTTGTTGGTCACTTAAGGAATTCAAGAACCTAAAGAGTCCACTTGGTCTTCACTAGTTGAGCCATGAAGGACAAAGGAGCTCTTGGTGTTATTTAGTCCAGGCAGTCTTCTCTGGCTTGTACACTTTGGAGCTCAGCTAATAGAAAAAGAGGTCACGAGAAACAGACTCAAAGAGCAGCGGCGGGTCAGAGCTAGAATTCCTGCCTTCCATGTGAGGGACTTGGGTTCAGTTCTTGGCCACTGTAACCTGAAATGCAGCCACCACACATTGGTCAATGGAAGCCTCTGTCCTGGTCATCTAGTGCTGCCACAACGGAAATAACCACTAGTGGATGGCTTTAAAAAGAAAAATTTTATTGTGTCACAGTTCAGTAGGCTACAAGTCTAAATTCAGGGCATCAGCTCCAGGGGAACACTTTTGCTGTTGGCTCTGGAGAAAAGTTCTTGTCATCAATCTTCCCCTGGACTGGAAGTTTCTGAGGCTCAAGGACCCTGGGTCCTTTCCGAAGGACATCGTCAGCTCCTGGCACTGCTTCTTGGTAGTATGAGGTCCCCAATCCTTCTGTTAGCTTCTTTATTTTATATCTCAAGAGATTGCCTCAAGGCACAGTATGGTATTACACACTGAGTCTTTCCATGCCAACACAACTGCCACCCTTCCTCTCTCATTAACATCATAGAGGCAGGGTTTACAGCATCTAGGAACACCACATAATACTAGGAATCAAACCCCCAAACCAAACCGAACCTGGTGCCACTGAGTCAATTCTGACTCACAGTGACCCTGCAGGACACGGTAGAATTACCCACCTATAGAGTTTCCAAGGAGTGCCTGGAGGATTTAAGCTGCTGACCTGCTGGTTAGCAGCCATAGCACTTAACCACTACACAACCAGGAATCAAGGCCTAGCCAAACTAAAACACACATTTTGGGGTGGGGAACACAATTCATGTTGTTATGAGTCTGAACTGGTTTCGGCAGAGCTTCCAGACTAAGACAAACTAGGAAAAAGGCCTGGTGATCTGCTTCTGAAAATCAGCCAGTGCAAACACCATGGGTCACAGAGATGCTGCCCACAACGGATCATGGCAATGACCCAGGACCAGGCAGTATTTTGCTCATTATGCATTGGTCACCATGAGTCAGGGGCTGACTTGATGACAGCTAACAACAGAAAGAGACAGAGACAGTCTCCTTGTCCCCAGGCTTCACGAAGTTCAGCTTTTCTGCAGATTAACTGGGCTTTGATGATTGGTCAGTCCACTGTGAGTTTAGCTCCTTTGTGGGAACAATCACCCAGGTGACCTACTGGTTAAGTGCTATGGCTGTTAACCAAAAGGTCAGCCGTTCAAATCTCCCAGGAGCTCCTTGGAAACTCTATGGGGCAGTTCTACTCTGTTCTATAGGGTGGCTGTGAATCGGAATCAAGTCAGCAACAATGGGTTTAGATTTTAAGTGAAAAATGTGAAGCTTTAAAAGAAGCCCTCACCTGTGTGAGCAGGCGTTTGGTGAGTTTTGGCTTGTTGCCCCATACTCCTCCTCAGCCTCCATGGGACCTCTTGTTAGAGATCCTTCCACATGCCAGGAAGGAACAGGAGATTCTAAACAAGGAAGGGAACAAAATATTGGGGTTTAAATAGGACTCCACTGAGAACTTGCATACGCCTGTGAGACCAGAGAGATTTCAGATCTGTTGTTTCTTCAGATCTGGCATTTATGTCAGGCTGTGGGCTTGCCTAGTGGGAGAGAGAGCTGGCACAATGGGGTTGTTTTAACCATTAATGCCCCGCTGCTACCTTAAGCACATGCTCATTATCAGCATCCACTTGTTCCACCACGACTTTATGACGTCCATTGCAGTGAGTGAGTCAGAAGCCACAATGGTAGCAGGTCTATTCCTTCTCGCTGTCACCTAGGAAACCAGTGCATCATCCACAGGAAGTGAAGGCCCTGATGGGGAGTGTGCCCAGATCGGGTTATAAAGCTGGCGATGAGTTTTTCAAAGGAGGTCAAATAATAATACACAGAATCTTGGCCTGAGGTAGTAGGTGGATCCAGCCCCTTCAGCTGTCTGGCAGAAAGACCAGAAGAAATTAATCAGCTAAAAGCATGTAAGATAGGAAATTCTGCAGCATAAGAAAATGACCAGCAACAAGGGATATGGAGATGGGCTTTAGTTCTTCCAGACCCTGGCCCACTGGCTGAGGGTACTTTTTGTGCTTTTGGATAGCGTATGAGATCAGATAAGGGGACTGACAGCACATCGAGCCAGAATTTTCTGCTCAATGAAATGTGTACCTTCTTTTCATGGTCACTGGGGGTGATGTGGAGCCCCGGTGGCACAATGATTCAGAGCCCAGTTGCTCATCAAAAGGTCAGCCACTCCTTATAAACCCTATGGGGCAGTTCTACTGTGTTCTAAAAGGTCTAATAGACCTGCTACCATTGTGGCTTCTGACTCACTCACTGCAATGGACGTCATAAAGTCGTGGTGGAAAAAGTGGAAGCTGATAATGAGCATGTGCTTAACTAGCAGCGGGGCATTAATGGTTAATACAATCCCATTGTGCCACTGAGTCAGAATGGATTCAATGACCACAGGTTTGGTTTTTGGTTTTATGGGTGATGCAAGTGGTTAATGCACTTGGCTGCTAAACAAGCACCTTGAAAGAAAGTCCTGGCAATCTATTTCTGAAAAATCAGCCATTGAAAACCCCATGGATCACAGTTCTACTTTGATGCATGTGAGGTCTGCATGAGTCAGAATCGACTGGACAGCAACTGCTTTATCCTTTGCAGAACTGCTCCCCTGGCCCTCTCACTGTTCCTTTTCTCCTGATATCTCATTTCCTTCCTTCTTCTCCACTACGGGAAACTCTGGTGGAGTAGTGGTTAAGTGCTAGGGCTGCTAACCAAAAAGTCAGCTGTACAAATCCAGCAGGTGCTCCTTGGAAGCTCCGGGAGGCCGTTCTACTCTTTCCTATAGGGTCAGTAGGAGTCAGAACTGACTCAGTGACAACGAGTTTGGTTTGACCACTACAATCCAGTGTAGTCTGCTGGCTTTACTGTGTATACCTTCTCTTCAATTATTGACTGTCTCGTTATCCAAGACAGTCAGGTATTTTGCATTTATGATGATAGTAAAAAAAACGAAAACAAAAATAAACCTTACTATCTATTTTGCACATTTACAACATACATCTGGTAACGTTAGCTGCCAAGGTGTAAGGCAAGAGTAAAGCTGGCTTTGTTAAGGTCATGTGTCAGCATGGCTCAATCCTGATTCTCAGTGGTCTGGCGATTGTGTAATGATGTAATTTGGCAGTTATATAATGATGTAGTTATCCTCAGTTTTATGATCCGATGTGGTCATTCTTCATATTCACACGATGATCTAGTTCTTGGAACTTAACCATGTCAGTAAGTGGAGAGAGGGTGTACATACAGTTTACCACACGGTACCCAGGTGTCTGTGCACACAAGCTTAGTACAGCTAAGGCAAATTATCCGTACACTTCCATGTTGTTTAATCTGCAGATACTGGATGCCAGTAATTTAGAATGTTGTAGAAGAGATTCACACATTGGGCAGAAAGTTTAGTCAGAGAAACTTTGAGGTTGCTGTGTGTGTTAATTAGGGCAAGACTTACAGCTATAATCATCAAGCCTAAAGCCATCTCATGGTTCAGGTATAATAGGGAGCTTACATCTCACTCGTATGTGGTAATTCAGGGAACAAGACCCTTCAGTCTGGTGATTCTTCTTTCTTTAATACGTGGCTCACTAGGTCTGCATGGGCGTTGACATCCTGCTGACCAACAGAGGTAAAAACAGGAAGAACTGGATTTTTATGGACTGGCCCTAGACATGGTGCAATACGTCCTTTTCAGAGTCTGCCTACTAGGATCCTGTCACGTGGTCTCACCTAACAAATGCAGCCTAGCTGTGTGCCCAGGAATAAGAGGAAAAATAGTGGATGATTAACTAGCAAATCATTCACAACACAATCCATCTCTGAGATTCTGTGATTATGGTGGCAGAACCAAAACAGGAATCTTCATTTTCTTGTCTAATAGCAGAGTCTGATGCCAATTAATTGTGTCTGCATTTAACATCCTCCTATTGAAGATCCCCTGTTGAAGACATAGTGGTAAGTTAAAAAAAAGCCAGGTAGAGAACAATGTATACAGTGTGCTACTTTTTGTATGAAGGGAGGAAGAAGAATATCTATGTGTATTTGCTTGTAGTTGTATAAAGAAACACAGAAAGGATATACAAGATGTCAAAGGGGCCAAGAAGAGTCCAGAAGGTGAATGGAGACATCAGTGAGAGCAAGACTTCTCCACATATACCTTTACATATTGTTTTTATTATACTTATGTTTTATATTTAATTCTTACCAAAGTTAATTCAATCTTTTAAAATTCTCCTGTTGGAGAAGAGTTTATTACTGATAGATCTCTTTTCATTCTCAAATGAAGAAAAGGACTTCTGGGGAAGGTGAACAGGGCAGAACAAAGCCTGAGGTAAAAATAGTGATGAATATGGTCTCTTTCCTCTTAAAATAAGCCTGTCCTGGATTCATTATATTTTTCAGAAGAAAGTAAAAGAATAATAATGCAACAGCTTGGTTTTAGGCGGAACCATCCAAAAGTCTCAGAATCCTTCTACAGCAACTATCTTCATTTTTATAATAGTCCTAATAGCTGTGACACAAAAGGTCTAAATTAACGTTTTGTTTTATAAGATACTGTTAGAGCCGGAAATAGGATTTTAATTGCCTACAAATCCATTCTAGACTTGAAGGCCAACCTCTTGATTTCTAGCTAGCCTTAGCATTGGAAGTATGTGATAAAAATCCTTGATTTTTTTGTAGTGTTTTCACATTTAGTCTTCCCACCAGCCATGTGAATTAACTGGGACTGGTACTATCTCTGTTTTAGAGATTAAAAAAAAAAAGGTCACTACTGTTAATAAAGCTAAAAGCTAATGAAAAATCAGAGGAGAGGGACTTTTATATTTAAAGAGCTATTGTTGTTGTTAGGTGCCTTCACATCAGTTCTGACTCATAGCAACCATCTGGGCACCAGAATGAAACGCTACCTGGTCCTGTGCCATTCCCACCATTGTTGGTACGCTTGAGCCTATTGTTGCAGCCACTGTGCAGATGCTTCTTATTTAGGGATCTTCTTCTTTTCACTGACCCTGTACTTTATGAAGCATAATGTCCTTCTCTAGGGATTGATCCCTCCTGACAACATGTCCAAAGGATGTAAGATGGAGCATTCTGATTGTACTTCTAAGACAGATCTGTTGATTCTCTTGGCAGTCCAAGGTATGTCTGATGTACTTCTCCAACAGCACAATTTAAAGATTCCAATGCTTCTTCCGTCTTTCTTATTCATTGTCCAGCTTTCACATGCATATGATGCAGTTGAAAATGCTGTTGCTTGGGTAAGGTGCACCTTAGTCTTTAAGATAAGATCTTCATTTTTCAACATTTTAAAGAGGTCTTTTGCAGCAGATTTGCCCAATGCAAGGAAGCTTTTGGTTTCTTGATTGCTGCTTCCATGGTTGTTGATAAAGAGTTATTACAGATCATAATTAAAAGACAAATATCCCAATAGAAAAACTAGCAAAAGACACAAACTGAAAATTATTTTAAAAATCTCATTAATAATCAAATAATAAACATTTTAGTGATACATTTTTTTATCCTCAGAATGAGGATATATAAAAGAAAAATACAGTCTAGTACTGAAAAAGATACATGGATTGTACCTGGTGAAGACTGAAGTCGTCAAGGGTTTCATTTTACTTGGATCCATAATCCATGCCCATGGAAGCAGCAGTCAAGAAATCAAAGGACACCATGCATTGGGAAAATCTGCTACAAAAAGAGCTATTTAAAGTGTTGAAAAGCAAAGATGTTATTTCAAGGACTAAGGTGCACCCAACCCAGGCCATGATATTTTCAATTACTTCACATGCCGGCAAAAACTGGACAAGTAAAAAAGATTGAAGAATTGATGCCTTTGAATTATAGTACTGGTAAAGACTATTAAATACTCCATGGACAGCCAGAAAAGAGAACAAGTCTGTCTTGGAATAAATGCAGCCAGAATGGTCCTTAGAAGCAAAGATGGTGATATTTTACCTCACAAACCTTGGACATGTTATCAGGAAGAACCAGGCCATCATGCTAGGTGAGGTAGACAGTCAGAGAAGAAGAGGAAGACCCTCAATGAGATGGACCAACACAGTGGCTACAGCAGTGGGCTCAAACACAGCAACAACTGTGAGGACAGGGCAGAATTGACTGTGTCCTGTTCTGTTGTACATAAGGTCACTATGTACAACTTGATGGTACTTAACAACAACAACACATGGAAATAAGAACATTAATTTTTTCTGGTAGGGATATAAGTTGGGAAAGCTTTCCCAGAATTAAATTTGCCAACACATATGAAACCTTCAACATGTTCATAACTCTAAAACCTAGTACCTTTATTATAATAATTTATTCTAAGAAATCATTAGAGACATACAAATATATGGTGAGTGATATTAATATCAGCATTCTTACTAGTCCAGCAAATGGGGGCTCAAATGGCTTAGTTAGGAAGTGGAATGTTCAGTTATTCTTTTAAAACCATGTTATAGAATTAGCTACAAGCTAAAGGAAAATCCTACTACCTAATGTTCAATGAAAAAGCATGATCCAAAGCTATATGCAGAAACTCCTTACAAACAGGTGAGTCCTGAAAGCCTGTTAGTAAGACAAAACTGGCTAAGAGCTGAGAAAGACATGTTGTCACCAAAAAGTAGCTTTAAAGTTCAAAACTTTAAAACAAGGCAGAGTTCTCTCCTTGCTGATATCCATTCTACTAGATTTCTTCTTTTTAAAATTATGTAAGTATTTTTTATCATGATTATGTGAAAGTTTACAAGTCAAGTCAATTTCCCATATAAAACCCCAAGCACCTACCTCTATGCAACTCTATCTCCTCTCCTCACCCTGTGACAGCACATACTTCCTTTTCACTCTTTACTTTCTACGTGGCTTCTTTTTGAAAAGCAGTCCAGCTCATATATGTTGAAAATCAGTCTAGGCAGGTAACCTTTGTTGGTAAGCTGGACAAATTCCACAGGGAACTCCTTAGCAATTGCCATAAGGAAATCTTTGGTGACTGAATTATTTTCTCCCATGAAATTTTTGCTGATATTGTGTATTTTCACTAATGAAAGGCATGCTGATTAAAGGACCAGTTCAGAACTTTTATTATAATTTATAGATTTTGATATCCATTATCTAAGATATTGTGTGTCCCAGTGGATGCTAGATGTAGTAATTCCCGCTTATAAGATTCAATGACAATTTATTTTTATTTTTTTCTAATTCTTGAAAATTTGTAAAACATAAAGACACGTGGGAGAAGATTGCACATACATTTTTTGGTGATCTCCTTCTTCTTGGAATTCCTGGTGGCATAGTGGTTAAGTGTTATGTCTGTGAACCAAAAGGTTGACTGTTCGAGTCCACCAGGCACTCTTTGGAAACTCTATAGAGCAGATCTATTGTATCCTATAGGGCTGTTATGAGTGGAATCAACTCAATGGCAAAGGGTTTGGGTTGGTTTTCTCCTTCTTCTTAGCCTTTTTATTGTTTTTCATGAAACTTTTAAAAACATGATGCAGTGCATTCTTCCTTACTACAGAAACAGTAGTACTTACAACCTAGATAAATAAAGCCAAGGGATTTTTTTTTAATCTCAGGAAAATTACCACTGCAATGCATTCTTCATTAATGCAAAAGCAGCACTAATAACCCAAATAAATAAAACGAAAGGAATTTGAATCTCAGAAAAGCTACCACTATTATGTATTCTTCGTTATAACAAAAGCAATGCTAACAGCTAAGAAGCAAAAACAGCTACCTTGGAATATTGCAGACATTCTCCCAGCTATGCACTCTACCTGCTACTTAAGGAAGCAAAGATTGGGCCCTAATAGTGAATATCAGGTAAGAACAACTTATAGGAATTTGAGCCTCTTAAAAAATACCGCTGCAATGCATACTTCCTCATTGCAGAGGCACTGCTTACAGTTCAGAAAAGCAGTCCTAAAAGACAGAACAGCAAAGACTTGAAGCAGAGCAGGGAGCCAATAACACCCAGAATCAGTGAATTACATCAGGGAGAAAATGGCCACTGTGATTGAGTGAAGATTAAAAATAGTTTATTCTCACAATAAATATATTCTCTTGAGAACATGGTAAGTAGGAAACATAGGGAAGAAGCTTATCTCACAGAAACAAAAGTGGATCTGTTAATTAAAATTTTACAAAACTCACACATCCAAGAGGCATCATCTAATGCAATGCTCACTCTGTACAACAGTGAGTCTCCTTGGTGTTCTTGAGTTTGATTCATTTTAAAAAGCTCCCATCTTGAGGCTAAACCCCATTAAAATCAGACTGTTGCCTTTGCAAAGAGCTCCAGATAAAAGTAGTTGAGAGACCATATGTCCCACTAGTTGCTGAAACGATAGAATCGTGTAGATCTAACTGGCCTTGAATCTATGGAATCATCACTGGGATTCAGGAAAGGTCTCAGAATTAGAACTTTAGCTACAACTGGCTTTTAAATGCTTGGACCATTTTTAGCCTTCACCTGAACAGATACTAGGATTATAGGCATTCTAAGTTGATGCCAATTCTCTAATCATGCACTCAAATTATCTTCCATTTTTTGGATGGCCTTTTCCTTATGTCTTGCTGATTATTGCTGACTGCATGCTAGACTCAGCTAGCATTTTTCACACATGTTAAATCTCTCTCTTTTAGAACTTCTGTCTGCTAAGGTAAAAACCCTGGTGGCATAGTAGTTGAGTCCTATGGCTGTTAACCTTTAAAAGCCTGGCAGTTCAAATTCATTGGGGACTCCTTGGAAAACCTATGGGGCAGTTCTGCTCTGTTACCAAGTTTTGCTATCAATTGTAATCAACTCAATGCCAGCGGGTTTAGTTTTTTTTACTGATGAAAGATCCATCTCTCACCCACATGCAACACTGGTGATTTTTTTCTCACCACATTCAATTTGTCTCATTTATTTGCACCATAATCATAACCCCATTCTCAGCTGCATATCCAACATTCTCATTGCGTTTGCAATTCTGAGACATACTTAGGTTAATAATCTTGCATAACTAAGTACTGCAGATCTGCTGGTAACAGACAGCTAGTTGGCCAAGGCTAATACGACCATTTCCAACTACCATTGCCATTTGCTGAGGGCATGCAAAGTTGAAACACTTTTGCTTTTGGAGCAAAGTATTATTCACATCCACAAAAGTTCACAGATGGTCAAGCCGCCCAAGAACACTTGCCTTTGCCACGGTTATGGTGCCATTCCAGTGTTCTGTAAAATACATTTGAGACAATAATCACCAAATTACATACCAATATGTAATCAACAAAAATTATTTTTAAGTAGCTTAGTTGGTTTGAATTATCTTAATTATGCTGAGGTAATGGATTTGATCTTGATGTGGGTTCTTTAGCACAGAGTTATTTAGACCAGTTCATAGACAGGTAGTTTCTGATTTACAACAGGGTTCTGTTCAGACAACTCCATGGTAATGATCACTCTCTATAAATCTAACCTTGATTTGTCTTTGAAGGTGGAACATGACATCTGAGAATAATAACATTGGCAAATTATGCACTGTAATGTCATATGTAGTATTTATTACTAACGAAAGAAAACAAAAGCAATACAGAAAACAAAAGCAGATGTTGGTATGTGTGGTTTATTGTCACTTGAATACACTGTAGGTCAGGCACTACCTGAATACTGAAAATTAGTCAAAGCCGGTAGCCTTCCTCGGTGAGCTCTGCAAGTATTGTAAGCAACTCCTTAGCAACTACTGCAAGGGATTTAAGGTTGTGTAGGTCTAACTGGTCTTAACTCTGTGGAACCAGAAAACTTGCATTAGCCAAGTGCTGTCCATCTTCAGGCTGCCCCCTCACAGCAGTGTGCTCACAGGGGGTCTATGTATGGTTTGTGAACAAGGAGAACATGCAAATAATCATGTAGTGAGTCGTGTCATTTCAGAATAATCCATATGGGACAATGCAGTTAGCGGCCTTCTCACCAATGTGTAACCTTGGAATCCTTAAACTCAAAACTTCAATTGATCCATGAACAAGAACAAAGGTGCTTTGGTCATATAAAGGCAAAACTCACTGCTGTTAAGTCCATTCTGACTCATAGCAACCCCACAGGACAGAGTAGAACTGCTCCATAGAGTTTCCAAGGAACACCTGATAGATTTGAACTGCCAACATTTTGGTTAGCAGATGTAGCACTTATCCACTATGCCACCAGAGTTTGCTTATTCATACAGTAAAATTAAAAAAAAAAATTATAAGCTCATGTTGGATCACAATGTTCTTCAGATGGAAAATACCATAAAGAAAGTCAAGAGGCTCATTTTTCTAATTGCTGAGAGTATTAGAAAAATCCGAGAGTCAGAATCAACTTGACGGTGATAGTGGGGTTTACTTCCCAAGGATCTGATAACATTTACTGCCATCAAATTAATATTCTGAGATTTGCCACAGAGCAGGTCAGTGTTAGTAATTTTACGCATTTTTCAGATTCCGGAAGGCTACAGATCCACAGCTCCGTTTCTGGCTTCAAATGCAATTTCCCCTCTGTTTTCAAGCTCTGCTCCTCCCTCCAACGCCAGAGCTGCAGGCAGTTCTCTAAATAACACTGTGTCCCTGGCCTCCCAGCTCCCATTTGAACATGTCAGCAGGGCTCCTTTCCCTGCCCCTCACCGCCTCCTCTCTCCCGGGCTCGTCTTCATCTGAGTCAGCCTGTGAGTCACCTCACTTATTAGGGAACTCAGAATGCCTCTCCATCCTCTGAATCCCTGTTGTCTCCCTTCTCCTAACTGGTTTTCTAAGGGCTCTGGACAACCTTGAGGCTAGAGGTTGGGCTGCCACTAGAATGGTCTGCTCACTAAACAGGTTGGTAGACAGCAGGTGGACTAATAGTAATAACAGCAGCAACAACCATGCACGCAGTTCCCTCTGAAGCAAATTAATGGCCAGTCTGACATCTCTACTGTGTCAGCATCTGTTTTAGGTTGGGTTCTCTGAAGAAACAAAACCAGTGCAGTGCTTATATTTAGAGAGAGAGACAGAGAGAGATTTATCTCAAGAATATGGCTTATGCAGTTGTAGAAGCTGTCAAGTTCCAAGCTGGTGGGTCAGGTGTCAGGCTAGAGGCTTCTCCTGACTCCTGTAGTTGCAGGGGCTGATGAACCCAAGATCAGTAGCTCGGATGGCAGACTGCTGGTTCACAGGCTGTGGAGGCTAATGAATTCCAAGATTGGCAGGCAGTATGGCAGGCAGTTGACTCAAGTCCTAAGAATTGGAGGTCAGATGATGATGAGTTGGATATAGGACCCAGAGCAGGCAAGAAAGATGTGCCAGAATGTTCATAGGCCGCACCCCTGAAAACTTACAGCCTATTGGCTGATCACATTAGATCACGTTAGGGAGGATGGCTCCATTATTACATAAATGCTAAATTACATCATTCCATAACTGGCAAACCACTAAGAATTATGGCCCAGCCAAGCTGACACACAACCTCAACCACCACAGCATCTAAAGGGCAACACAGGGGACCTTGGTTCTTGGTGTGCCTTTTTCCTCTTCCTTTTCTCTCTCCTCACTACCACTTCTTCCACACACATCCATATGATGCTTGGTGAAAGCTCTGGACTTCCATCTCTGTAGATGCAGAGCTGGGAAAATAGCAACTTTCTTGCATGAGTGGCTCTATTTGCTGCAGCCTTTTCAGATTGTTGTTCTCATTCCTGTTCTTCCACTGTCCCATTCCCCATGCTTTTCGTCTCAGGAAGGACAGGAGAGGGAAGTATTTACACCTTGTTGGTGCCTCTTGGGCATACACAGACACCCAGTGAAATGGTATTGATAAAAACCTCTAAATTCCCTATACCCAAAGACGGTTATTAACTCATTAAATCTTACTTAAAGCCTTTGTAGAATGGTTGATACTCTACTCATCTGGATCACGACTAGCTTTTGTTAAGCCAGGAGACTTAGTTTGGAAAGTGAACCCAACAGATCATCTGTCTGCTCTTTCATTCAATCAGACATTCACGAAGCACCTACAGTGCCCAAACCCTGAGCCAGGACCTCTGGGACAGAGCTGCTCCAGCTTCAGTGTAGATGTGTGTCACCTGGGAAGCTTGCTAAAATGGAGATTTTGGTTCAAGGGGGCCAGGAGGGCTGGGGTTCTTCATTTCTGTAAATGCCCCAGGGATATCCAAGCTACTTAGTCTGAGGACCACACTTTGAGTATTAAGGTTGCAGAAGACCCTGCACAGAGCCAGACGAGCTTTGACAATGTCCCTGAGAAACACCAGGCATTGTTAAAAATGTTTCAGTTATGGCCTCCAAAATATGTGCTGGAATCCTAACCCCTAAACCTGTGGATGTCATCCTGTCTGGCATTAGAATTTTCTTTGTTATATTAATTAGATCATATCCAAATGAAACTCATGGCTGTCTCGTGAATTCTGACTCACAGCAACCATACAAAACAAAGTAAAACTGCCCCATAGAGTTTTCAAGGCTGTAATCATTACAGAAGCAGCTTGCCACATCTTTCTTCCACAGAGCCGCCAATGGGTTTGAATCATTGACCTCTCAATTAGCAGTCCAAAAGCTTTCAACCACCGTTCCACCAGGGCTCCTTACCCAAGTAGGTGAAGTTCTAAATTGAATCACTTCTGAGCTATTGAAAAGAGTAGCATAGACCAGAGGTGCAGGTACATACTGGGGAAGGTAGACACTTTGTGAGGATGGCCAAGGAATCAAGGAATGCCTGGAGCTACAGACGAGGAAGAAATCAACACAACCAAACCCTGACTTGGACGTTCTTGCCTCCAGAATTGTAAGAAAACAAGTCACCAGTCACTTGTGGTATTTCTTTTATAACAGCACTAGGACATTAAGGGAAACCCTGGTGGTGTGGTGGTTAAGTGCTGTGACTGCTAGCCAGAGGGTTGGCAGGTCAAATCCACCAGGCACTCTTTGGAAACTCTATGGGGCTGTTCTACTCTGTCCTATAGGGTCGTTAGGAGTCAGAATCTACTTGACAGCAATGGGTTTGGTTTTTGTTTGTTGTTTGTTTTTGGTAAGACACTAAGAAGAAAACCCTAGTGCCATAATGGTTAAGGGCTATGACTATGAACTGAAAGGCCAGCAATTCAAATCTACCAGGCGCTCCTTGGAAATGCTATGAGGCAGCTCTACTCTGTTCTATAGGGTTTCTGTGAGTCAGAATTGACTCAATGGCACTGGGTTTTGGTTTTGTGTTTTTTTGTGTGTTTGTTTTGTTTTGTTTGTTAAGGCTTAGAACACTAAGACAGGGGCCTCAGATTCTGGGATGAGGACCTCCTCTCCCAAGCATTCTTTCTCATTTTCACTCCCAGTGGAGGGTGGTAAGATTGCAAGATTCAAATTTGAGATTAAAAAACAAAACCGAAACCCATGCCATTGAGTCGATTCTGACCGCAGAGACACTACAGGCCAGAGTAGAACTGTCCCACAGAGCTTCCAAGGAGCACCTGGCAGATTCAAACTGCCAGCCATTTGGTTAGCAGACATAGACTCAACCACTACACCACCAAGGTTTCCAATTTGAGATTAGGGCAAAGAAATAGACCATGTATCTTCAGTCTCAGCCATGAAGTCTAATGTAGGCCATTTTACCAGAAGGTCTCCACTCATGTTTTAGACGGAGCCTAGTTAACAACAAGAAACTCTCGTGGTGTAGTGGTTGCATGCTACATCTGTTAATCAGAAGATCAGCAGTTCAAATCCACCAGGCATTCCTTGGAAACTCCATGGGGCAGCTCTACCCTGACTTACAGGGTTGCTATGAGTCAGAATCAACTCAACAGCAGTAGCATTTCGGATTTGGCAGTTGACAATAGAGCATATCTTTGATTCTTACAGAGATTTCTTTTTGTAGTCTGGTAGTTCATGGCCTTTGCCAACTTTTCTCTGTTGGGTTGTTTTCCTTTTAATTACTAATTTATAACTGTTCTTTTATTATAATATTAAAGACAATCTCCCTTCCCTCCACCCCCCCCTTTTTTGTATAGCATTTTAGCTTTTTTTAAAAATTAGTTTTGGAGTAAGGGGCCATGGTTGTGCAGTGGTAGAATTCTCACCTCCCGTGCTGAAGACCCAGTTTGTCTTCTGGCCAATGCACCTCATGATGCCACCATCCATCTGTCAGTGGTGGCTTATACATCGCTGTGATGCTGATCAGGTTTCAGTGAAGCTTCCAGACTAAGGAAAACCTGGAAGAAAGGCCTGGAAATCTACTTTTGAAAATCAGCCAGTGAAAACTCTATGGACCACAAAGTTCCTATGCACCTATGTTGGGAATGGCACAGGACTGGGCAGTGTTTTGTTCTGCTGTGTGTGGCATTGCCATGAGCTGGGGACAGACTTGACAGCAGCTAACAACAAGAAAATTAATTTTGGAGTTGGGAAGCTTAAACTCTAGACTACTACTAACTAAATTAACAGTAACTTCCTTCTGAATCTCAGCAAGTTCCCTTCTCTGTATGACATGGTTTCTTTCCATGTCACTGGAGGCAGGAAAGACCCCACAACTCAGGGAGCTGATGAACTTGAACGTCACGTGGACAGAGCCATACAGAAACAGAACAGGTCTGGTTTGCTGTCATAGGCTGTATTAATCTGATAATCTTATTGAGCCCTCTGTGGGACACAGCTGACAAGTACTGGTTTTGCTTTATTTTTAGCTTAGTTTTGTTTCTGTTTAAACAAACATTTATTGAGTACTTACAGGCACTATGAATGTTGTTCTGGGTTCTGGTGGTTTTAAGATACATAAGGTAGCATTAGAAGCTGCCTATTAAGGGTTTGATGTGTCTGAAAGTGTTTATGACTTCTATTTCCCTTTGCTTCTTCAACTACCACCTTCTAAGCTGTCAGCAAATGAGCTCTCCTAGCACTCCGTAACATGTCCCATTATGAAACAAGATCAGGGCTGAGGCAAGTGTCCCTTGGCTTCTGTATTTGCTGTCTCATCTCTGCTAGAACCACACACTTGTTCAAATTATTTCTTTGTACAGTGGAAGTTGTAAGAGTGGTAATATTCCCATTTAGCTAGACAGGTTTTGTCTCAATTTGGGGAAATAAAAAATTTGTTGTTTTGTCCCTTTTTCTATTTATGGTTAATGCTTTGTGTTTTCTCTATCCCTGCCTATTATAATAATAACAGGGAAATCTCTGGGGAAAAGGATTTGTATCCACTCAATCCCTCCTTTGATTGATTTATCTAAAAATCAATCATATGATAATCAACCATTAATAGTGAAATAGAAATGCTTGAATATAATGTGTTTTGCCCCTAACTGATATTTGTATGTTAATAGTCAAAGGAAAGAATCTACAATGATAAAATTTTAGCTATCAGCTAGGATAGAGAATATTCCCTCACCTACTACCCCATCATTCTACTCACACGTGAGTCTGCCTTATGGGTTCCTATACTGAGCAGAGATTAAAATTGAAAAAGTCAATTGTATTGACTTCTTCCCACTCGCCAAGCACTGTACTAGATACTTTCACACGTATTTTCACATTTAATGGATTTTTTGCTTATTGCAGAAGATAAAGTACGATTGAGGCTTTGCTTTGCTGCTTCCTACCCTGAGTCCTTTCTCCTCTCTGTCTGCGTAAGCATCATGCTGATAGCAAGAGAACTCAGAGTTTCATTTCTGCAAGATGTCTTGATTTAGGAAAAAGTAAAGGAGTAGGGCTGAGGGCCAAATGCTCTTTAATACCACGCTAAGTATCTGTCTTAGTCATTGAGCGCTGCTTTAACAGAAATACTACAAGCAGATGGCTTTAACAAAGAGAAGTTTATTCTTTCACAGTCTTGTATGGTAGAAGTCCAAATTCAGGGCATCAGCTCCAGGAGAAGGTTTTCTGTCTTCATCTTTTCTAGAAGAAAGTCCTCATCATCTCCCTTTCCCCTGGTCTAGTAGTATCTTAGGCACAGGGACCCCCAGTCCAAAGGAAATGCTCTGCTCCTGGTGCCACTTTCTTGGTGGTATGTGGTCCCCCTGGCTTTCTGATCACTTCTCTTTTATATCTCAGAAGAGATTGGCTTAAATTGTAGATTAATCTTGTAGACTCACTATGCATAACTACTGCTAATTCATCTCATTAACATCATAGAGATAGGCTTTACAACACATAGGAAAATCACATCAGATGACAAAACGGTGGACAGTCACATACTACTGGGAATCATGACCTGGACAAGTTAACACATCTTTTGGGGTGGGGGGACACAATTCAGTCCATGATAGTATCCAGGTATGTGGCTACCCACTTCTTGCGGAAGTCTCCTCTTTCTGGCTTTTGTCCCAGATAGTCCATTGAAACTTCTGGGGAAAAGGATTCATATCTATTTAGTCACTCCCTTCACTGACGTATCTAAGACTGTAATCAATCCCCACTTCCCCCACCTTCCCCCCAAAAGTATCTCCTGGGGAAATATGACAGGTCTCACTCATTTCTGAGTTTTCCTGCCTTTCTTCTCTTGCCATGATTCCAAATCTGGGCACCATTAAGGAAAACACAGATTGCGTGAAGCAGGATAAACTGTGAGAAAGGGATCTTTTCCAGGCACTGAAAGGAGGACAGCGTACCCTCTCAGCTCTTAGGAACGGCTCTCCAGCTGCTGTGAGAGCCCATGTGGGTTCAGTCATGAAGCTGGCACTGACCTGCCTAAGCCCCAAATCAAACCTGTTGCCATCTGTCAATTCTCACTCATAGCGACCTTACAGGGCAGAGAAAAAATGCCACACAGGATTTCCAACGAGTGCCTGGTAGATTGAAGCTGCCAACTTTTGGTTAGCAGCCAAGCTCTTAGCCACAGTGCCACCAGCTCCCTAGTAACTAACAAAAAGCAGGCAACCAGGATTAGCCATAGCTGAGCTGGGCCAAGTGACCATCTGTAATGTTGCCCCCAGGGGCAGTGGCCAGCAGTCCAAATCACAGTGGCAGTGTAGCAAGCTCATAGCTGGTCCAATCTGGTAGACAAACGGTGCCAGAATGTATCAGCAGCTGTATTGCAGGGGCTTATTCTTTACAACAAACACATGAGTAGGTATGGTGGGCCCTAGGGTAGAGGCTGATGCATTCCTTGGCCTTGAAGAATTGATGTTGACCAGAAAGGCAAAAAGAAGGTAACACAGGGGGTCTGAGAGAGCTTAGAAGAGGTTCTTAACTCAAGATTCAAGGAATCAGAAGGTGTCCCCAAGAATGGTTGAAGGATTTATCCAGAAGAGGACAATAAGGTCATTCCAGGTGGATGAGGTGGCACAAAGTCACAGAGGCAAGAGGGGTCGAGTGGCTCGCCAGAGACACAAAATGGCTTGGTGTGGCTCAAGTCAGAGGAATAGGCCAGAGATGATGCTAGAGAAGTGAGCAGAGTACCGATCACCAAAGTATGATCTTGTTGTTTTGCCAGGGGGATTGGGAATCTATCCAGAAGGCAATGGGAACTCTTAACAGAGTTTCTGGAATGACAAGGAAAAAGACACAGGTAGGTCTGCTTTCTTAAGAAGTTGCCTCAGTGGTTGTAATAAAGGGGACTGGATAAAAGGAAAGCAAGCCCAGAAGGAGAACGACTAGTTTGGAGGATCTTGCAGTAATTTAAGAAAGAAATAATGTGATACAATATAGAGATGCAGAGGAGGAAGAGTCTGAGAGCTACAAAGGAGGCTGCATCAACTAACCTTGGTGCTCCGTTGTAAGTGGTGCCTGAGGAGCTCAGAATGTCTCTCAGCTTTGGTGACTAGGGGGTTGCGGGGGCATGGGCAGGGAGATGCTGGGAGGAGATGGGGAGTTCAAGTTGAAAGTTAGGGCAGAAACCTTGCCATTGGCCTGAATACCAGTGGTGGAAACTCAGGGGCAACTTAGTAGATTTGGGGACTTTGCAGGTGTATGTGAAAGGGGCCTTAAGACACCAAGAACAATTCCAGACCTGACTGGCCAGAGGGAATGGGACTCCTAACCCACTGTCTGGCTTGTGAAGACTGAATCAGTGCAGGACTGAGGCTGCAGATGAGAGGTCTCCAGGACCTGCAGCCAAGCAGGGCCTGACAAGCTGTTTCCATGGAGATGCAATGTGCGCAGAAGGGAATGAGTAGGAGCGATGATGCGTTCCAGAGCTTTGGGTCACAAGGCTGTGGCAGGCTAACACATAAACAGGAAAAAGTCACCGGCAATCAGAAAAGGCTGTTCAAAATGATTGGCAGTTGATTGGGGTTGTAGCATCATAATTCTAGATTAAGTCTCACAATTTAGAAGGACTGGGGTGTGTCACTTGATGATCCTGCTAGTTATTTCAAAGACCATTTAATGAGGGCACAGAAAAGTGGATGCCAGCTCAGGCTACTCCAACTGTATTTGTGCCCATTTTATACCCTTCTAAGCCCTTAAACTTAAGTAGCCACGTGCTGCTTCCAAATTTCTGGAGAAACAGGAAGACATCTGGGAAATATATATATATATATATTTTTTTCATTCACCATGCTAATGGCAATAACACTCAGGAAACCTTTGGAGCTCTTTGGGAAACTTAGATGCTGGCAGAACTCTAGACTGGATGTTATTATTAACAAATTTAACGAACATTCTGGAAAGAGAACCAGCAGCAGCTTTACGTGTCTTAAACAGCTTGATCATGCTGTGAGGACTCTGCCTACCAGGCAGAAGGATGGCTTGGCTACTGCAAGTGAGAAAACTGAGTTAATCTTGGTCAGTTGCTGTCAATCCAAGGCCAGGACTTTTTTTCTTTTTCTTTTTTTTGTCCAAAGGAGCCCTGTGGGTGAGCAGTTTGAACCTAATCTTTGGAGGGAAACTGATATTAACAATTTTAATGACTGATTGGAGTTATTAACCTTAATCTTCAAAGTATTCAAATGGCTGACAGCAATACTCATTAACAATTCAGGAAAAATTATGTCAGGGCTCAAAGCCCTTGTAAGGATCCTGTTGGAGGCAAACTGCTCCAAAGTTAGTTGTTGATTTGGCACCTGCTGAGGTGGCCTCCTGACTCATGGCGACCCCATGCATGCACAATGGAGTGGGACACCACTGCCTGCTCTGGCACCATGCCCGTGGTAGGTTGTGGATCAGAACGGTGTGACCCATAGGTTATCATTGGCTGATTTTTCAGAAGTAGATCGCCAGGCCTTTCTTCCCGGTCTACCTTAGTCTGGAAGCTCTGCTGAAACATGCTCAGCATCATAGTAACATGCAAGCCTCCAGAGACAGACAGGTGGTGACTGTGTATGGAGAACACTGGTTAGGAATCAAATCCGGGTATCCTGCATGGAAGACGAACTTCTACCAAGAACTACTACCCTTAACAGGGTGACTAGAATTAAAAAAAAAAAAAAAGACAGATAATAGCAGGTGTTAGTAAGGATGTGGAGAAACTGGAAACCTCATATATTGCCAATGGGCATGTAAAGTGGTTTAGCAGTTTTGGAAAATGATTTAGCATTTTCTCAAAATGCTCAACAGTTGTTGCCCAAATGACTCAGCAATTATACTCATAGCTATGTATCCTAAAGAAGTGAAAACATAAGTCTCCCCAAAAAACTGCATGTGAATGTTGAAAGCAGCATTATTCATACAAGCCCCAAACTGGAAACAATCCAAATGTCCATCAGCTAATGGATGACCAGCTAAACTGTGGTATAGCCATTTAATGGTTATTATTTGTCAGTTAAAAAGGGAGTGGAGTACTGACACATGGTACAAAATGGATAAACCTTAAAAAAATTATACTAAGTGAAATTATCCAGCTGCAAAAGGTCACACATTGTATGACTCTATTTATATGAAATGTACAGGACAAGCAAATCTATACAGACTGAAAATAGCATAGTAATTGCCTAGGGCTGGGGGTGGGGTGGTTCAGGAGGAAATAGGGAGTGACTGCTTATGTGTATCAAGTTTCTTTTTTTAAGTGATGAAAGTATTCTAAAATTGATTGGTGATAGTTGCACAACTCTGTGACTATACTGAAAATACTGAGCTGAACAATTCAAATGAGTGAATACTGTGGTATGTGAAGTATATCTCAATAAAGCTGTTGATTAGATAGACGACAAATGGATGGATGGATAGGTATGTGGTGGATGGATGGATGGTGGGTGGATGGATGGATAGGTATGTGGTGGATGGATGGGTGCATGGATGGATGGATGGTATGTGGTGGGTAGATGGATGGCTAGACGATGGGTATGTGGTGGATAGATGGATAGGCATATGGTGGAGGGACAGATGGATGGATGGGTATGTGGCAGATGGGTGGATAGATGGATGGGTATGTGGTAGATGGATGGGTATGTGGTGGGTGGATGCATGGACAGATGGATGGGTATATACTGGATGGATGGATGGATAGATAGGTATGTGGTGGATGGATTGATGGACAAATGGATGGGTAAGTGGTGGATGGATAGATGGATGGGTATGTGGTAGATGGATGGGTATGTGGTGGGTAGATGGATGGAAGGATGGATGGATGGATAGGTATGTGGTAGATGGATAGGTGTGTGGTAGATGGATGGGTATGTGGTGGATGGATGAATGGATGGATGGATGGATGGGTGGATGGATGGGTATGTGGTAGATGGATGGATAGATAGATGGATGGCTTCATGATGCAAGACAGATGATAAACAGATAGTTGAATTGATGGATAAATACCCTGGTGGATGATGATTAGGCCAAGGTATAACAATGCCTAAGCCCTACCTTACCTCAGGTACGGTCCTTGCCCCTGAGGATATAGCATTGATGATAGTGTAACAGTAAATCAAGCTACACCTAAATGCTAATGCACAGCTCTCTGGTAAACTGGCCTAGACCTTATAGCCAAAACTGAAGGTCTATGGGGCCTTTTATACTATCCCTAAGCCCAAATAGGCACCTTGTGATTTTTCCACTCTCTGGAGGAAGAGCAACCATGAGCATTTGGGAGAATAGATAAGAACCATGAGTAGATGGCTGGACTTCATCCCAGGTAGGAGAGAGAGGGAGAGAAAGAGAAACTAGGCACCTAATGCCTAGTTTACTATTTCAGTATCAAGACAGCAGAAAGAAAGAAGACAGCACCAGAGACAAAGTTACACACTCATGGGCAGGAGCTTTTAACACCTGGTTACCCTCATCCCTCAGCCCAATGTCTACAGTCAGATACATTGTCTCCTCTTGTAGAAGGAAGAAATAGACAGAAAGTCCAAGGTTCCTTTCCTGAGATGCTCTTTGGTCTGGAGGGAGATTCCTGCCATAGAGATCAAGTTACAGGCAGTGGAGAAGACAGGGTCAAGCTCAAGTTGAACATAAGGCTTCTGTGAATAAGAATTCTTTACAGTTCCTCGCAAATCTAAGGTCCATCAGAAAAAGTGGTCTATTTAAATATTTCTAAATAAGATTTTAATCTCAGAGGAAATTACAGAATGATTAAAGTAATTTGTGTTTTATAACAAGGTTACTACTATTGGTATGAGCGACATGTTCTGCGAACGGTACCAAATATTTGGGGCAGGGGAAGCCATCCACAGACAATTCCAGAGCTTTACTTTATTTATTAGGGCTGTGTATGCTTGTTCTTTCCTCCTGTCACTTCTTCTCTGAGCCAAGAGACACTACATTTCTATGAATGGAGAAGAAGAGGGATGGAAATGGACTTCATGACAGTCTAGAAGGGATATATGTGAGCCATCTAGTACTGCCTTAACGGAAATACCACTAGTGGACGGCTTTAAAAAGAGAAATTTTATTCTGTTACAGTCCAGTAGACTAGTCCAGTCAGGGCATCAGCACCTCGGGAGGTCTTTCTCTGTTGGCTTAGAAGGAGAGTCCTTGTCATCAATCTTCCCCTAGACTGGGAGCTTCTGAGGCACAGGGACCCTGGGTCCCAAGGATGAGCTCTGCTGCTGTCACTGCTTCTTGGTGGTACGAGGTCCCCAACCTTCTGCTGTTTTCCATTTCCTTTATATCCCAAGAGATTACCTCAAGGCACAATACACTCTTAGGGATTGAGCCTTGCCTGACTAACACAACCACTGCCCATGCTCCCTCATCAACATTATAGAGGTAGGACTTACAGCATAGAGGAACATCATATAATACTGGGAATCATGGCCTAGCCAAATTCCTGAGAATATTCTTGGGGGGGACCCAATTCAACCCACGACAAAATAAAACCTAAAGCTGTCTGACCCATTAATTCATAAAAGGGAAATGATCTGCCAGGTACCTTTGATGAAAATAGTCGTTCTTCCTCTGTTCTGCTGTTGTTACGTACTGTTGAGTTGGTTTCAACTCATAGTGGCTCCAGGTACAACAGAATGAATCGCTGCCCAGCCCTGCGCCACCCCCACAATCATGGCTAAGCTTGAACCCACTGTTGCAGCCACTCCTTCCTCTGTTACGGCTTCCAGAAATGCACTGGTCTGTTCTTCAAATGTAATCAGTCACTCAAACTCCTAGGGAGGATGGGGGTAGCTGGGGAGCCATTTATAGCTGGGAGCAATGATTCTCTGTACCCACCCACTGCCATCAAGTTGATTCTGACTCATAGCAACCCTATAGAACAGAGTCTCTGTACAGACTTCCTGTATTCAGGTTTGGAGTTGAAACATTTTATCTACTCCCGTGAGCTTTCTTTGTGGCTACTTTACTGCATGTGGCACCTTCAGACTTTCGTAACTCTGACCATCAACACTTATCCTGTGCTACTTACCTTTCATTTAGAAGGTCGGACTTTCCAGAGACCCTTGTCTCAGGGTAACTCACATTTCCAATTCAGAACTCCAATCACAGCTTCCTTTGTTGTACAGAAAGGTGATTGAGGTATGTTTCTCTTCTCCTTTGCAAAATTCTGGTATATACAAACAGGAGACAGAATAAGAAGTATGATGGACACCAAACATCTATCACCTAGATCAGTTGATTGCTAAAATTTGCCATATAGTCTTTTCTTTCTTTTTGCTGAAGTAATTTAATGTAAGTTATAGACATCATGCTGTTTCCTCTCTAAATATTTCAACACTTATCTTTAAAATATAAACACTTTTTTATACAGAAACAGAAGTCCGTTACCATACCTAGCAAAATCTACATAATTTTTTTACAGTATTTAATACCCATTCATGAACAGATTTTCCTATTTGTCCCCCAAATGGCCTTGCCAGCTGATCATTCAACAAGATCCACGTATTTCATTTGATTGTTATGTTTCTTCAGGCTCCTAATCTAGAACTTTCTCCCTCTGTACATGTACATACCCACTGTCTCCCTCTGCCCCCCATGACAACTGACTTCTTGAAGATTCTGGACTAACTATCCTGCAGAATGTCCCAGTCTCTAGATTTGCCTGATTGCTTCCTCATGACGTTGCTAAACATGTTTCTCTACTCTCTGTGTTTCTCATATATTGAAAGTTATAGCTCAAGGTTTTATAAGAATGAGGTTAAATATTCTGTTAAGAATTTTTCAGGGGTAAAGCTGAGTCCTTCCGTTTGCATCATGTGGAGCTATACATAATGTCTCATTGTCCCATTACTGGAGAGGCTAAGATTGATCACCTGTTAAAAAATGTTTCTGTTTTGTTTTTAATAAGTACTTGACTACTTGTCCTTTTTAAATGATTATCCCTACTTTTAAGGTTCAGATAAAGGTGCTTCAAGGAACTGCTGGCACCTAGGAGACGGCTTTTATCCCATACAAAGGATAAGAGGATAAAGACTGAGGTATTATCTTCTTTATGGAGTAGAGTTTATTTCTGAGAGTGGATAATCAGGGCAGAAGTTTCTGGAATATGGGGTCCAGCAGAAACTCTTTTTTCTCTGGGCCTGGGAAAAAGGTGCTCTGAAATTGAAAACTTAGTCAAAATCTGACCATGGATAAATCAGTCATTTGCTAACACTTAGTAAAGACAGAACATTTCTGGAATTCAGATACTAGAATCTTTTATGACGTTTTAAAATAACTTCCCTACTTTTACCCTCAACTTCACTCTTCCCCAGTACACACTTGCAGAAACCACTTGAGGTTCTAGAATAAAAAAATTAAGAAAAAACTGTTTTGGGGGCAATGCAGAATAAACAAATCTTCAGAGGTTTTTTTGAGTACTCTAAACTCTGGAGTAAGAAATATGTCTCCCTGTGTTCCTTCTAATGTTTACCTCTTGTGATTCAACTAGTACTGAAAACAGAAGCAACTGAGCAAAAGGATTTCATTATTAAAACTAGAACTTGGGGTTTCTATGGAAAATGAGCAACTTTTAATCTCCAAATAATCATCTTTGTTTTATAGCAATTCAGTACTCATGTCAGTTAAGCTCTGATCCAGGTTGTCCTGTCTTTCTGGATTCCCAAAGGGTCTTTGTTGTTTGTTTGTGTGTTTCTATCTTTTAGCTAGCACACATATAGGCAACTGTGTCTTGGGAAAAGGGGAAGAAGATGAAGTTTGCTGGAAGGAAAGGAAAGGAAGAGGTAAGTTAGAACACCATCATAACTTACTTGATACTCCCTTGAAAATGCCCCAAAGATTACAGAAGTTGACCTAGCCTCTCTTTCTATTCGCAGGCAGGAGGAACGTGGGGAAGTAACATTGTGGTAGTCAGGAGAGGCTAGGTGCTGTAACAAATGATCCCCAAATTTCAGTGATTTCACCTGATAGAAATGTATCGTCTTGTCACAACCTTATACAGGTTGGCAAATGTAGAGGTGTGGAGGATCTGATGGTTCACTTTATATAGTATTTCAGGCACCTAGGCTGTTTTCAGTGGATGGCTCTATCTTTCTTTAGATTCTGAGTCTTCTGCATTCAGCCAGTCCAGGAGAGAAGGACAGTCTGCAAAGAACTGTACAGGAAGCGTTTTATGGCCAGTCCTGTGTGTGGTTCCCATCGTTTCAATCCACAGTCAATTGGCCAGAACTCAGTCACATGGCCCTGCCCAAATATTAGAGACGCCAGGAAGTGTGGTCTAGTTGAGTGCCCAGCAAAAAGCATTTCCTTCCACAAAGCGAGATAGCTATGTTCTCAGCTCAGGCAGACAGTTCTTGTTTATCAACAATGATATACAAAATACAAAATAAATGTACTGTCCTCTTTTCAGCTTGCAGGGCCTAGACGTATCATTAATGTTGTGGCCACTTTCTGGAAAATGTCTACCTGTCAACACCAGCATCAGCCTCATGACCAACACAAATCATTCCATGCAGAGCATTGACTTCCTTATGCTTAGGACTTCACAGAGCATCAAGAAGTCTGGACCAAGCCCAGTAAGAAGTTCTCATTGGGATTTGCCTGTGCATAGCACAGTTCCCTTCTCATCAAGTGATCCCCATGACAAAGTCTGGCAAGTAGTCCCCTAGGAGCCATGTATGATATCTAAATCACCCTTGGTCACATCATGACCTATGAAGAGAATAACTGTGTTATAAACACTTAAAGAACTCTACTCATAACTCCTCAGAAAATAAAAAAATGCATATGTTTTGTCTTTTTGTATTGTCATAGTTTTTACGGCTTCTAACTGTCTGCAATCTTCCTTCTGCTTCTCTCGTTAACTGGTTTACAAAGGGTGATTTCATAGTCCAACCATTTTAGAGATCCATTTGTCCTCATTTACACCGATTCTCACTAAGATTCACTTTCTCAAAGAATGTTTCTTTATCTTCTTTTGTTTTTTTGTTTTCAACTTTTTTATTTTTTATTAATTACAGTAAAAAAATAAAATTTCTAACACCTATCAATTATCTCATCTGTGATAAACTCTCAGACCCCCACCTACTCGTGTAGCCAACACAGTCATTTTCTCCTGTGGATAATTCTCTTGTTAAGTCCTTATAACAGGGATCTCATACAAAATTTGTTTGATTTCACTCAGCATGATCTCTTCCAAATGAGACCATGTTATGAGACGTTTTCTAAAACTGTTATTTCTTTTTATCATAGCACAGTGTTCCATTGAGTATATGTACCACAGTTTGCTTATCCATTCATCTGTTCATGGGCACCAGGGTTCATTCCAACTGTTTGCTGTTGTAGACTGTGCTGCAACAAACATTTGTGTACTTGTGTCTGTTCATGTGACAACCTTTGTTTCTGAAGGATAAATTTCAAGCAGCAGAATTAGAGGATCCAATGGTGTATCTATTTCCAGCTTTTTAAGGAAGCACCAGTTTGTTTTCCAAATTTTGCAATCCCACCAGCAGTGTAGAAGAGTTCCAGTTTCTCCACAGCCTCTCCAGCATTTGTTGTTTTGTGCTTTTTGGATCACGGCTAACCTTGTTGGGGTGAGATGGTATCTCATTGTGGTTTTGATTTAAATTTATTTAATAGCTAAGGATCATGAGCAATTCTGTAGGTGTCTTTCAGCTGCCTGGGTATCCTCTTTAGAGAAATGTCTGTCCATCTCCTTCGCCCATTTCTAATTAAAGGATTATTTATCCTTTTCTTGTATATAATATCTTATAGACTATGGAGATCAGATGTCATTCTGACATATAGTTACCAAATGTTTTTCCCCTTCTGTAAGTGGTCTTTTAATACTTTTAATGAAGTCTTTGGATGAGCAAAAGTGTTTGATTCTTAGTAGTTCCCATTGATCTATTTTCTCTTCTGTTGAATGTGCTTTGTTTGTCAGATTTTGAGGTCTGTCTACATGTGAATTAAAACTTCCGTTGTTGATCCTGTTTTACCTTGCCAGCCAAGTGCCTTCAAGTCATTTTACCTTGGATGAGCTTTGTTGTTTTACATTTTATATTTAGGTCTTTTATTCAATTTGGGTTGTTTTTTGTATAAGGTGTGAGATATGGGTCTTGTTTCAATTTTTTGCAGATGGATATCCAATTTTGACAGGGCGATTTGTTAAAGAGACCGTTTGTACCTCAGTTTAAAATCTTGGGTCCTTTGTCCAGTATCAACTGTTCATGGGAGTATGGTGGCATCTCTGGGGTCTCAACTCTGCTCCATTAGTCTGTCTGTCTCTTTTTGTACCACTACCAGGCTGTTTTGACTACTGTGGCAGTGTAATAGGTTCTCAAGTCAGGTAGTCAGAGGCCTCCCAGTGTGTTCTTCTTCTTCAGTAGTGCTTTCTTTATCCAAGGTTTCTTCCTTTTCCAAACAAAGTTGATGATTTGTTTCTCCATTTCATTAAAAAAGGTCACTGGAAGTTGTACTGGGATTGCATTATATAAGTAGATTGCTTTGGGTAAAACAGACATTTTCACAATGTTGAGTCTTCCTATCCATGAGCAGGGTAAATTACTCCATTTATGTAAGTCTGTCTTAGTTTCTTGTAGTAAGGTCTTGTAGTTCTCTTTGTAAAGATGTCTTATTTCTCTAGTTAGATTTATTCCTAGGTATTTTATTGTCTTGGGGGCTATAGTAAATGTAATTGATTTGGTGATTTCTTCTTTAATAATCTCATTGTTGGTGTAAAGGAATCGTACTGATTTACTTACATTTATCTTGTATCCCATTACTTTGCTAAACTCCTCTTAGTTCGAATAGTTTACTTATGGATTCCTTTGGATTCTCTGTATAAATAATCATATCATCTTCCTCTTCTTATTCTCTTTTCAGCATCCTGGATAACCTTGGAAACCCTGATGGCATAGAGGTTAAGAGTTATGACTGCAAACCAAAATGCCAGCAGTTGGAAACCATCAGGTGCTCCTTGGAAACTCTACGGGGCAGTTCTACTCTGTCTATAGGGTCGCTGTGAGCCAGAATCAACTTGATGGATATGGGTTTGAGTTTTAGTTTTGGATAAGCTTGACTTACTAAAACACTAGAGTCTGTTGCTCTCTAAAAATCAACTTATTTTCTTTTTTCAATTCCTTTGTTCTTCTACTAGCTCATAATATTCATTCAGCAAATATTATTGTAAAATTACTGTGTACCAGGCACTATGCTGAGATTTGGGAGTGCAAAAATGAAAAGACAGAATTCCTGCCCTGAAGGACTCATGGTTCAAATCAGCAGACAGACAGACATGTACAAAGTACACACTACAATGTAATCATGTTCAAACTGAAAATGCAGAGTTCAGTGAAGCATAGGGCTAGGTGGACTAAATCTCCTAAGTAAGCCAAGGAAGACTTCACAAAGGAGGTGGCACTGTGTTTTGAAGGATAGACATGACTTTGCCAAGGGGACAAGTTGGGGAGCGCACGTGTTAGAAATGGCTGGTCATCTATCAAAGACCACTGCTCTCCCACACGACATGCAAGTCTTCTGGAAAGAGTCCTAGCCCATGTTCAGTCCCCTTACATCAGTTGATGTTGTTGTCATCTGCCAATACTGAGTGATAGCAACCGTATAGGTCAGAGTAGAACTGCCCCATGGGGTTCCCAAGGCTATAATCTTTATAGAAGCAGACTGCCACATCTTTCTCCTGCAGAGCAGCTGGTGGGTTTGAACCACTGACCTTTGGCTTAGTAGCTGAGCCCATAACCACTGCACCACCAGAGCTCCATTCTTGAGTCTAGATGGAGCCAAATGTCCACTTCTCATCAATGGAGTGTGAGCAGCAGTTGTGTGCATCCTTTCTGGGCCAGGTTAAGAATCGCTGTGCCTTTCCTACTTTCTGTTTCCCTGGCTTCCAACTCTGGAAGTGAAGGACTCTGAGGCTTACAGGGTGGCTATGTTGCAGAACAGAAGGCTCTTGAGTGGAAGGCTGCCTGCCACACTGAACTGTCCATGGCTGAGAAATAACCTCTGATTGTGTCAGTTTAGTGGCATTCTTAAGCTTGTTTTTTACAGCAGGGCACTACCCCAACTAATACAAACCCTTCCAAGAGAAGGAACAGTGTGTGAGTGTTTAACATAGACTGTGTGCTCAATAAATATCTGTTATTGTTATGGAGAACAAGTAGTCCAGTACTACCAGCATATAAAATATATGACTGGAGTGAGCCACAGGTGGGCAGCCAGGTGGATGGGCATGGGCTGATCACAAACAACCTTAGATGTCATGCTGAAAGTTTTAGTTTTAACCTGTGGAGGAAGAGGCCAATATAGACGACTGAAAAAAGAGAGTGGTAGTCATTGCAATAACAGCGTCTCAGAAAAAATCCATGCTCAAGAAACTGCTTTAATTCTCTTCAAATGGAAGATGCTAATTCAAAGATGAAAAGATGTAGAATTTTAGAACCAGAAAGCATTGTAATTTGGTCAAGCTTCACTGAAGATATGAGCATAGTGGGGCTCAGAGTAGTTACATACCGTTGCCAAGGTCACCTAGCTAACCTCGGTGGAGCTGGGGACCGGAAGCCAAGTCCCTTGTTGCCAGCCCCAGAGCATTGCTCTTTCTGCTGTATTTCGGTGCTTCAAAGCAGTTGAGACCAGCTGGTGTGCTGTGCTTGAGTCCCCTAATGAAGACATTGGGGACTTGGAGATAGGGTATTTTCCACAGAAGACTGTTGTCTAACTCCTCATCTGGCTCAAGCCACTATGTTGGAAAAGGTCCACTTTTCGGCATCAGATTTCCCCAGAGGACAATCAGGAATGTGCGTCATGGCCTGTGGCGTGCCCTTGCACTTTGAGAGCTTTTGTTGGGAAGATGAGAAGAAAGTAGCCAAGGTTTGAGCTCCTAGAAACACTGCCCGTCCCCTGGCTTCTGGGGAGTTGGCTGGCCTTCGCGGTGACTGTGGTTCAGCTGCCAGCTGACCGTCCTTCAGGGGTCAGATGAAAGCATCTTTTTCAGCTTCTCTGCTCTTAAGGGTCAGCCCCTTATGGATGGCATTTTAATGTCATTTTCTGATCATCAATTCACCACTGCTGGTTCCCAGATATTGTTAAGCTGATCCATTATTCATTATAATTATTTTTACTCCGTGTGCTACCCAAGGCAATATGACATACATTTTTAAAACAGCAAGTAGGGGTGAAGGGACAGTTATTTGAGGCCAGCTTCAGAGGAAAAGGACATGTAGCCTGGCTTAAGTAGGACTGGGTAATACTGGATTCTTTTACAAATGGGAAACTGAGTGCAAGATGGAGGCAGGAGAGTTCAGTTGTCCAAAAGTCTCCAAGAAATCTGGAGGGGAAAAAGGAGATTTCTTGATACTTTCCTGTCTAGAGGTTTAGAGTCACCTTGTTCCTTGTTCTTAAATTGCTTCCCCTTTGCCTTGCTTGCAGTTGCTTGACTGACAGCTCAGTTGGTTGGGATGACGTGTTACTGGGGAGGAGACTGTTGCCTCAGTCCTGGAGAAGTGTCCTGGTGGCACCCAAGAACAAGCTCTTATGCAGTAGAAAGTGCTAGACTTTGATGTCCAAGAGACCTCTGCCTCTCACTACCCCAGAGACTTTGGGCAAGCTTTTTGACCTCTCTGAGCCTCCGTTCGTTATAGAGTGAAGCCTATGTGGTCCAGAACTTGATCTAAGTGCTGCCTTCTTTTCCCCAGTCTCACAAGTTTTCCGCCTTTAAGGGGGTACAATCTTACACTTTTCTATCACTCTCTAGTAGTGAAAAATACTAATATTCTACTTCTAATAGTCTAAAATACTAATGCACTGTTTTCCCTCTCTGATAAGTTTCTGCCTTGCCCAAATTCCAGCTCCCTCAGGTTTCACTGTCTGTGAAATGGGAGAACAGTACAAACTACTGGGCAATAGTCATGATGATTCAATAGACTAACACACGCTGGGCATGTGCTTGGTTCTTAACAAGTTTTCTTTCCTTCTTAGGTGTCTGAGACATTCCCAATAATTGCATTCCTTTCTGTGTTGGGCTCTGGTCAAGATAAGGGATAACACAAAGGAGTGAACAGACCAAAGATGGTCTCATGACCAATGTACAGACCTGATGATTGATACAGACTGTTCATTGCAAGAGCTAACTGGACTGATAAAAAGAGTCACAGAGTTAGGCTGACTTGTTCACCCAGCCACAAGTAACATTTTACCAGGTCAAGCCCTCCCACAGCAGGGGGACAAGGACCCTGCCCCTCGAGGAGCTGAGCAACATGATGTCCTCACTGTGGGCAGGTAGGTGCCACAGAAGGAAGAAAGGAAGAGCCAGGCCGAGCAGGCCCTGTGTGACTTTACTTTGCATCTACCTGGTTAGGTGAAGCCATACATCAAAGTACCCTCAAGGAGGCCTCAGAAGCCTTTCCCCCAATGTTTCCCTTCTCTTGCCCCACTTCCATTCACTCTGTACCTATTCTTGCCAGCCACCTTGCTCACAGAACCCCAGGTGTGAATGCGCAGCTGTGGGCAGCCTCAGAGGTGGAAAGATGAGGGCAAGGGAGGAGAGACTGGGCTTGGTCCTTGTAAGAGAAGAGACGGTGGGCATCCCAAATCCAGAAAGAAATTTCTCAGAGGAGTTATAGTTCTGACTACACAGCGGGGTTCTAACAGGAGGGCACTGCAGAGATGGGGCATCATCCCAGGATCCATAAGAAGACAGGTGGGTAGCAGGGTGCCAACAGTACTCTGACCTAACCAGGGAGCCCCGGAGCTGCTCCTCCTGGAGGTGACTCTTGACTCTAGCCTTGAGTCTTATGCCCTCTGCCTTAGCTTTATAATATTTTAAAAAGAATACACATATTTTTGTGATTATAAATATAATACCTGCTCACTGTGGATAATTCAGAAATACAGAGAGGTATAAAGAAGAAACAAAAATAACCCATAATCTCATTGCAAAGAACAACTCATGTGATTTTTGAATATATTTCTCTTCAGTCTTTCTTCGATGTATATTTTTACATAGGATGATTCTATCTATACATTTTAATTTTGCATGCTAGTTTTTTTTTAACTTAAAGATATTGCCAGGAAATAATGAAATAATACAATCATTTCTCCAAGTTATTGAAAGTTCTCAGTCATTAAGCATCATTTAGAATGACATCTTCCCTGCTTTGAAGCCCATCAAAGTCAATTTCTACAGATTTATGAAAATCCAAAGAGTCTAGTGAGATCTCCTTTTAAGTAGTTACATCTTTTCAGGTTGGTGAATAAAGGCGGGTGAGCATCCCCCATGGCTGGGGCTCTGCAGGGGACTGCGTGTGGGAATGCAGCCCAGCACTCCACCTTCTGGAGTTTTCTCATGTCTACTGACAGATGATGGCAGGGGTGGACAGGAGATCCCTCCCATCACTCCCACTGCAGAGGCTACACTTTGAAGCCTGGGTCTTTTTTTGTAGACTGTATTATTGCTACACACACAGAAGAAGCAGACTTTCTGAACGAAGCCCTGAGTGGTTGGGGTTCTACTTACGGGAAAGAGTAACCATCAAACATACAAATATTTCACCTCTTAAAAATACAGTGATATCACTACTACAGTCATGGCTACCCTGTGTCTTCCCAGCATTTCAACAAGTCACCAACTGTGGAATTCACCAGTTCTCTGAATGACAGGATGCTGCAGTCCCGAGAGAGATTAGGGCAATTGTCATGTTACTGGAATGGGCAAGAGGGCCAGGAAGAATCTGCGGGTCCAAGAGAAACATCTAAATGCCATTCTCTTGAAAGCTGGAAGGCTTCTCCTTCCTCTACTTGCATTTTTCTTAGGGCTAGACTCTAGAATGTGTTGTATGTTTTCTTGTACATGGTTATTCATTATATTGGACTTGTTATACCATTTCATGTGTGCTTGTTTTTTTCTCCCTATACACACACAAAAAAAAGTCATGAGAGATTGTTGATGTTTAACAGGGAGGCCTTCTTGGAGATTTTCAAATTTCTAAATTTATGAAGGCAACTTGTAGTAAATTGCGTTGTTCTTCTCCAAACAGCCCAGTTTTCCTCCCTGCAACATCCCTTCCGGTTGCATCATTACACCTCCTCACCCTGAGGGTGTGGTCAGTGGAAGGTGAGTGGGAGGGATGCGCGGCACTTTTAGGCAGTGTGTGGTTCGCCATCTTTCTTCTCCCTCTCTATGAAAACTGGGCATGGTCAGATCACAGCTGCTCCATGAATCTGGGTCTCAGAGTGAAGATAAAAATTAGAGCAGAGTCACAGCCGACTGATGATGGACAAGTAACAGGAATGGGATCTAAACCTCTGTTGCAAACCACTGACATTTTGGGGCCACTCAAGAGCAAATCTTGCAGCTTAACCAAAATTTTCTGTATTGATATGCCACTCTACCGTATCATTTCACTCACAAAATACAGTAAAGGATAACTTTCAGAGCCTCCATTTGACTTTAGAAGAGACTATTTATGCAACAGGCCTAGATGGGGATGCTGACTGGGAGGTGAAAGTCACTCACTAGCCGTATGCTTCACACGTGATTCGAATTTACGCTTCAACTCTTACATCATGTGGATCTTTTAAGACTCCAAGGAAGAGTCAGATACCAAGTGGCTATATATTTATACTCAGTGGTTGCTTGATACATTCTTGTGGCATATTTGATATCCTGTAGCCACCAAGTTGATTCTGACCCATAGTGACTCTGCAGGACAGAACAGAACCACCCCCACAAGACCCCAAGGCTGTCATCTTTACAGAAACAGACGGCCACATCTTTCTGCCATGGAACAGCTGATAGGTTCAAATCGTGTGTTTAACCATTGCACCACCAGGCTCCTAGTAACATTTAATAAATAGTTAAAAAATGAATAGATTATAACCAATGTATACAAGATTTTCCCACTCTTGCTTCTTTTTGGGAGGCCATTTTTCTTTATTTTTTTCCTCTCCCTCTTTTTCCTAGTTTCTTCTCTTTTTTTCTTTGTGATAATGCAGGTGATCCCAACAACAATAACTAGAGCTATTATCTAGGGAGTTAGCTTAAGGAAGCCCTAAGTCCTAAAGACCTCAAACATATATGTGTCTAGCCTTGAAAGTGGGACCCAGAAATTCTTTCTCTATTGCCAGATGATCATCTTTAGCTGAACCATTTTAATTAAAGAGTAGTAATAGTGTAGAAACAGTAACAATAGGTGCAGTTAAAATTTATTAAACATCTTCTATGAGCTGTGCTTTTGCATTCACTATGTTATTCAATCTCACAGCAATCCTACAGGGTGCTACTAACACAGCTATCCCATTCTGTAGTTAAAAAATGAAGATTTCAAGAGATTAAGTGAAACTTAAAGGTTAACCTCCTTTCATTCATCCAACATCCAATAAGTATTATTAATTGACGAGTGTGTGGCAGACACCATTTTAGGTGTAAGGCAACACAGCAACTCAGACAAGGTTATTATTTTGATAGAACTTATAGTCTAATTGAGGAGAAAGCTAAGTAACAAGTAAATTAAGAAATAAAATGATTCCAGCTAGTGAGGAAACCCATGACAAAAATGCAATATGATTATTGTTCGTGACTAAGAGGGGTGGTAAACCCTGGTGGTGTAGTGCTTAAGTGCTGTATCTGCTAACTGAAAGGTCAGCAGTTCAAATCTGCCAGGCGCTCCTTGGAAATTCTATGGAGCTGTTCTCCTCTGTCCTATAGGGTCGCTATGAGTCAGAATCAACTAAATGGCAGTGGGTTTGTTTGGGGTTAAGAGGGATGGGAAGAGATTGTGCACTAAACAAGAAAGTCAGAAGACCTGAATGATGAGAAGCAACCAGCTATACAAGGACTTAAAGTGACAGCAAATGCAAAGGTCCTGAAGGGGAAATGAACTTGGGTTCAGAAACATAAGTGACAGAACTAGAATTGAAACCTGGGTTATAGTCTCAATCTCAATCACTTTATCAAGATATATTCCACACACCATAAAATTAACCCATTTAAAATGTACAATTCAGTGGTTTTTAGTATATTCACGGAGTTGTACAACTATCACCATTATCTAATTTTAGAATACTTACCCCTCAAAGTAAGCCAATACCTATTAGCAGTCACTCCTCATTCCCACCCCCTACTCCTATACCCACTCAAGTCTCTAGCAACCACTAATCTACTTCCTGTCTCCATGGATTTGTCTATTCTGTATATTTCATTTAAATAGAATTATATACAATGAGGTCTTTTGTAAGTGGTTTCTTTAACTTAGCATAATGTTTTCAAAGTTCATCTATGTTGTAGAATGTATCAGCACTCACTTTTATTACTGAATAATATTCCTTTGAATGAATACAGAAACCCTGGTGACACAGTAGTTAAGTGCTACATCTGCTAACCAAAAAGTTAGCAGTTCAAATCCACCAGGTACTCCTTGGAAATGCTATGGGGCAGTTCTACTCTAATCTATAAGGTCACTATGAGTCAGAATCAACTTGATGGCAGTGGCTTTGGCTTTTGTATGAATAAACCATATTTCATTTTTCATTCATCAGTTGATGGACACTTGGGTTGTTTCCACTTTTTTATTATTATGAATAACGCTGCTAAGACCATTCATGTGCAAATTGCTGGGTGAACATGTGCTTTCATATCTCTTGGCTACATACCTAGGAGTAGATTGCTTGGTCAGATGGTAAGTCTATATTTAGCATTTTAAGGAACATCCAAGAGTTTCACAAAGTTGCTGCACCATTTTACATCACCACCAGCTTTGTACCAGGATTCTGATTTTTCTACACACTGTACAAAATTTGTTCTTGTCTATCTTTTATACTATAGCCATCCTAGTAGGTGTGAAGAGATATCTTCAGTGGCTCTGATTTGCACTTCCCTAATGAATAACAGGAAACCCTGGTGACATAGTGGTTAAATGCTGTATCTGCTAACCAAATGGTCGGCCATTCAAATCTGCCAGGCACTCCTTGGAAACTCCATGGGGCAGTTTTACTCTGACCTGTGGGGTCACTGTGAATCAGAACTGACTCAACAGCAGTGGATTTTGGTTAATGACTAACAAAAGACGTGGAGCATCTCTTCATGTGCTTATTGACCATCTGTGTATCTTCTTTGGACAAGTGTTGATTCAAATTCTTTGCCCATTACTTAACTAGGTTGTCTTTTCATTATTGAGTTGTACTATTGTTGTTGTTGTTAGCCACTGCTGAGTCAACCTCCAACTCCTGCTAACTCCATGCACAACAGAAAGAAGCCCTGCCTGGTGCCGCTTGGTCATACACATTGCCCAGCCCAGTGCCGTCAAGTCGGGTCGCCGTGAGTCATACACATTAGACCATTGCAATTGATCAGATTTTTGAAAGCAGATTCCAGGCCTTTCTTCTAGTCCCTCTTAGTCTGGAATCTGTGCTAAAACCTGTTTGGCATCACAGCAACATGTAAGCCTCTGCTGACAGCTATTCCACATGTAAATCCCTTGTAAATATATGATCTCTAGGTTTTTTTTTAATCCCACTCTTTTTTTTATCTTTTCAGTTTCTTGATACAAAAGTTTTAATTTTGATTAAATCCAAGTTAGATATATTCTTTTCCTTCTAGTCTTTTTACTTTTGGTGACACATCTAACAAACCATTACTTATTCCAAGATCACAAAGATTTACTCCTGTATTTTCTTCTCATGGTTTTGTAGTTTTAGCTCTTGTATTTAGCTCTTTGATTCATTTGTGTTAGCTTTTGTATATGGTGTGAGGTAAGGAACCAGTTGTCCTAGCACCATTTGTTGAAAAGATTGTTCTTCTCCCTGTTGAATTCTATTGGTATGGTTACAAAAAAAATCAATTCACTATTAATGTGAAGGTTTATTTCTGGATTTTCAGTTTTATCCCATTGATCTATATGTCTGTGCTTAGCCAGTACCATAGTGTCTTGATTGCTGTCGGTTTGTTGTGGTGTTTGAAATAAGAAACTGTGAGTCCTCCAACATTATTTGTCCTTTTCAAGATCGTTTTGGTTATTCTTGGTTACATTTCTACAGGAATTTTAGAATCAGCTTGTCAATTCTACATAAGAAGAAGACAGCTGGGATTTTGATAGGAATTGCATGAAATCTGGAGATCAGTTCAGAGAGTACTGCTATTCTAACAATGTTAAATCTTCCAGTCTTTGAACATGGGATTGCCAAGCCAAGTGCCGTCATTACATTTATTTAGGTCTCCTTTCTTTCAGCAGTGCTTTGTAGTTTTCAGTGTTCAACTCTGGCACTTCTTTGGTTAGCTTTGTTTCTAGGTACTTAACCCTTTTTGTGTTTATTATAAACAGGATTATTTTTTAAATTTCATTTGCAGATTTTCATTGCTAGTATATAGTAGTACGATTGATTTTTGTGTATCGATCTAGTATTTGCCATACTGCTGAACTCTGTGCAAGACACTGTGTTAGAAATTACAGAAAGTACAGAGGTGAACAAAATAAAGTCCTGTCCTTTGGAAGCTTACATAGCCTTAAATTCAAGAAACGAGACATAAGCCTATTCAGTAAATAACAGTCTATTACAACAATATATAGAGAAGTACACAGTTGCCAAATGAACATTATATATGCCTAGAACTCTAGCACAATTTAGATAATAGAGGGACAATTCAAGGTTGGAGAAGTCAAGGAAAAATGGGAAGCATTTCAACTGGGTTTGAAGGCTCCCTCCTTCCTTCCTTTTCTTCCATTTTCTTCCTTCCTTTTTTCTCATATCTCTCCCTTCTCAATGTCTTTGAAAACATCACTAGAACATAACATTGGTTAGTCACCATCAATTCTCAGATCTGACTCATCATCAAAATCTTATGGCCAGCCTTTTAAAAGTATTCGTGAGCCCACCTCAGAACTACTATATCATATTCTTAGGGAGTGAACATGGACAGCACTATGATCATAAAAATGATACCCAAGTGTGGACCAATCCCTATCTCCATTCCACTGAACATTGATTTGATTTAGGTAGTTCACAAATGTAGGTCACAGGCACACCTGGACAAGAGAAGGTGAGTGGATTTGCCCAACAACTCCTGTATCAATTAAAAAAAAAATTCCCACAGTGCATACATTACTGACAGGGCTTAGTACTATGCTCTTCATTTGTGGTGATAGCTTGCTATGTAGAACAGTCTTTTTATTTTCAGTTTTTGAGAATCTTAAGAATCTGTAAAGAATGCTCAGGATGGTCCTGAGAATTATCTGTGGGTCACCTATCTACTACCCTATTTAACAAATAATAACAGCTTGCTATGTTTTCCTAATATTTTTTAAATAAGTAAAGCATTTTACTTACAAGAACAGGCTTTAATACCACCATTTTTCTCCAAAAGGAAACAGTGGTCACATAGTGGTTAATTGCTGTGGCCGCTAACCAGAGGGTCAGCAGTTCAAACCCACCAGCGGTTCCTTGGAAACTCTATGGAGCAGTTCGGCTCAGTCTATAGAGTCATTGTGAGTCAGATTCAACTCAATGGCAGGGAGTTTCTCCCACCTCCCCTCAAGGTAACCCATCTCTTGAAGACAGTTAGAATTCATCCTATACCTGTTTTTATACTTTTTGTTTGTTTGTTTTACTACACAATATATATGCTTTGGATGCTTAAGCATGTACATAAATAGTGAACACATTTTCCTGCAACTTTTACTGCTATCATGTTTTTGATATTGGAAAACATATGCTACTTGTAGAGCTAGTCTGCTGTTTACGACTGCAGTATGGTACCCTATTGTGTAAGTATTCTAAAATCTATTCCCCTCTGGATGGGTATGTGTTACTGCTAGTTTGTTTGTTTGTTTTCCTATTTCAAATAACGGTGTAATTAATGTCCTTGTGCATGTCCCCTCAGGCACATATGAGAGTTCTCCTATGGAATATGATACACACATTCTTGACTTCACTAGATTTTTCTGCTCCCCACAGTTTTTATTGTTGCTAGGTGGTATCGAGTTGGGTTTGACTCAGCAACTGCATGTGACAGAGGAGAACTGCCCCCATAGTGTTGTCTCGGCTGTAATCTGTATGGAAGCAGATATCCAGGTCTTTCTCCCGCAGAGTCACTGTGTGGGTTTAAATCAACAACCTTTTGATTAACAGACAGACAATTTTCACTCTCACCAGCAATACATGAGAGTTCCTCTTGTTCCACAGTCTAACCAACACTGTCAGGTTTTTAAAATATATATGTATATAAAACCCACTGCCATCGAGTCAATTCTGACTTCTAGTAACACTATAGAACAGAGTAGAACTGCTCCATAGAGCTTCCAAGGAGCTCCTGGTCGATTTGAACTGCCAACCATTTAGTTAGGGACGAAGCACTTAACCACTATGCCACAAGGGTTTCAAAAAAATATATACATATCTGGTTGCTATTCTGATAGGTCAGAAGAAAGTCCTGGTGATCTACTTCCAAAAAAAAAAATCAACCATTGAAAACCCATTTCTACTCTGACACACACGGAGTCAGCATGAGGTGGAGTTGACTTGATGGCAACTGATTGACTGTTACTGGTTCTGACAGGGTAGTTCTGGAGTTTGAGGTAGCACAGATCACAGGTGATACTGAAATATAAGTAGAGCTGAGAGCCTCAGTTCCATGTACGTATATACCACCTAATATATTAATGAATGAGTTGGTGTAGTGAGGCCTCTCTTTGCTGGTAACTTCTATGGTGGCTGCATGTACAACCTTGAGAGAAGGCTGAAGGAGTACCACAGCCCAACATACCTTACAGATGCATTTTGAATCAAATGGCTGTGATTTATTAGTCCACTGGGTAGAACTTACTCTGAAGTTTTCTCTTTTTCAGTGGGTGGGAAACTTTCTGGAAGCCGTCTGCTGCCTCTTCTTAGAGGTGTGAGGCTGGGTGTCATTTGTCAGGGCTTGCATGTGTGCCATCGCTTGGGGCAGAGTGCATGTCGCCATGCCTGCCAGCCCACGGGGTGGTGTCGCTGTGTGGAGCATTTGTGGCTTTCTCAAAGCCCTGAGGAATCTGAGAAGCAAGTGAAGGAAAATGATGCATGAGAACAAAAGGCACTGGAAAGAGTGAGCAGCCAGCAGGCTCCAGCAGGCTAGAACGCTCTGTCCTTATTATGACTGTCTCATGAAATGCCACCGGCTTCCTGGCACGGTCTGGGCCGTAGAGGCTTCTTGAGAAAACATGGAGGAGTGACGTGGACTCTGGGCCTGACTTCCTAGCTGCCCCTTTTCTAGCAGAAGCCGTGGGGTGAGGCTGGGGAAGCCCCTGCCCCTTGGTGGGTTTAGGCTGGTCTTTTCTTCTCTGCTGGCTGCTTTCCCACAAGCTTTCTCCTCCCACTCCTAAGCAGGCGGCTCTGGTCTGGGAGGCCTTGCATGGCTGGCCTGAGAGAGAGCTTGGGCGGGCCCGGACAAAGCTGCTCCCTAAGGAGTGATCTGAAGGTCAGCCTGAGGGAGGAAAAAGGGCCTCTGCCACCATCCCCCTCTAGGAGCCTTTCCTGAAGCTGCTCCATGGCAAACAGGAGTGTCTCAGCCACCCAGCAGCCTGAGGGCACCCCTTTAAAAGCCTCCCCACTTGTGAACTGTCTTCTCACTGGAGGGACCTCCCTGACTCGATAGCACTTGGCTTGGCAGTTTGGGGCAGTGAGGCCAAGAGGTGTCCTCATTCCTTGCCTGCTTTTCTCTAAGCTAGAAATGCATGGCACCCTGACACTCTCACAGGATAGCCTTTTTCCGTTTTCTGAAATGAGGAAGCTACTGAGGAAAGGTAGGAGTTTCTATTTTAACTCATCATTGGATGGCTACTTGGGCTTGAACCCTCTGCTTTCCCTCCTGATAGTCCTCTTTCTTTGACCCATAAGATAACTAGATGCGAAATAGAGCAAGAGTCAGCATTTCCTCTCTCTCTGAAAAAGTTGCTTTGAGAATAATGAATAAAAATAGGTCTTTGTGCAAATGGGAACAGCCGTGGATACAAGAGGGCTGGACGGAGGGTGTGGTTTGCTTGGTACAGCTCAGGCACAGTTAACTTCTGTTGGTCCTGGGATGCTCTTTATTTCACCTCTGCCCAATCAGTTCCTAAAATACCAGCTCAAACGGTGACTTTTTTGGTGAAGCTACCATCCATAGAGTTAATAATTTTCTTCCTTAGGGTCCTACAGCATAGTGCTTTCATAAAAAATATTCCTCATATTCTATAAGAATTACTTGGGATAATGCCTTATTCTGTATGTGTGTGTGTGTGTGTGTGTGTGTGTGTGTGTGTGTCTGTGTGTGTGTGTGTGTGTGTGCATGTAGTTCACACATGTGGGATGTGTGTATGTGTTTTCCTAGCACCCATGGACTGTACAGAAACCCTGGTGGCACAGTGGTTAAGATCTATAGCTGCTAACCAGAAGGTCAGCAGTTTAAATTCTTCAGGTGTTCCTTGGAAACCCTATGGCGCTGTTCTACTCTGCACTACAGTGTTGCTGTGAATTGGAATCAACTCAGTGGCAGTGCATTTGGTTTTCTGGTTTTATGGACTGTACTGTATACATTGTAGTCTTTTGATAAATACTTACTGAATGAATGGAAATTCCAGAGGGAACACCGATGTTCAGCTGTTATACTGTCTTAGTCATCCTCTGCCTTTCCCTCTTCGGGGTGGTCTGCAGACAGCCTCTGCTTCACACGGATTTGAGGTCACACTGAAAGTAAATTGCAATTTTTCTGCCCCCTGAGGAACTGCTCCAGTAGGCATGGCTGGTCCAGATATATCATTCTGTTACAGGTCCAGAAATTGTTTCCGGGAAACACGCCATTATTATCTCTGAAAGGCAAGTCAGTGGAAGTTGTTATTTTCCATTTACAGATGGATGAATGGAAGCTTGCTTTTTCATTTACCAATTACAGAATGCCCACTCTGTTCAGAGTAGTGTGTTGGGATGTTTATGGGACAAAAGATGGTACAAGACAGGTTTTCATTCTAAACCAAACGGTCATAATCTTGTTAGGACAAAAGGATATCTGTAACCCAAAGTAACCAGAATTTAGGAGTATGCAATTTGAATTAGATGCGTGATCCAAAAAAAACTACCAAGGGGTACCGAAAGAAGGCAAAGAATTTCCCACCAAGGTGATCAGAGATAATATTGTGGGGAACATGGCACTGGAGATGAATAGACTGTGTCACTTATTCCCTAGTTGGATCATGTATTAGTTTCTTGTGACTGTCGAAGCAAATAACCACAAACGTGGTGGCTTAAAACAACAGAATTTTAGAGTTTGGGGGCCAGAATTCTGACAGCAAGGTGTTGGCAGGGCCGTGCTCCCTCTGAAGGCTCTAAGAGAGAATCTCTTCCTTGCCTCTTCTAGCTTCTGGTAGTTCCAGGTATTCTCTCTCAAAACTACCTCCACCTCTCTCTTACAGTATGTTTACCCATGGCCATTGAGTTGATTCTAGCTCATAATGACCCTACAAGACAGAGTAGAACTGCTTTATAGAGTATCCAAGGAGCGCCTGGTGGATTCCAACTGCAGACCTTTAGGTTAACAGCTGCAACAACCAACACTATGCCACCACGGATCTCACATTATGTTTAAGGCCCACACAGATAACCCAGGATAATGTCTAACTCTCACGATCCTTAACTTAATGGCATCATCTGCTTTATCTTGTAATAATATCCTCTGGTCCAAAAGATTAGCACATGAATTTCTAGAGGAAGGCACCATTCCTCCTACTAACTCTCCTCTCCTTTCCTGCCCTGTTTTGTGTCCCCTGAGGCTGCTACCTCACAGATGGCAGCAAAGGGACTCCGTGGCCCACTGGCTTCCACTTGGGTTTGGCTGAAGCAGATAGCAGAGGGCAGGAGGCAGAAGAGGTTGAAGTGGTTCTCCTTTCCTCCCTGCTGCATCTCCACATTTCTGGCAGTTAACTGTCTTCCTCCACAGCTCCAGCTTTCTTCGGCTTCTGGTAATATTATTTCCTTTCCATTTCTCCTCAGCCTTGGGCTTCCACTTTTGTTAGTCCCCAGGTGCCTCAGTACTCCTCCTACGTTCCCTTGGCCCTACCTGTGCTCTGTGAATAATACCTTTATCAAATTATTTTCAAAATCGCAGCTGAGTGTGCCTTAAGTTTCTTGCCACCATCTCTGCTAATATAGATTCCAAGAGGTAAAACTTAATTTCCAGAACAAAGAGATATACTCCTCAAGTTACCTCAGCCTAAGTTTAAATTATGACCAGTGGGAAGTGAAAGGTGATTCAGCCCACGACTGTAGCAACCGGATTCTGCTGTGAGCTCATCAGTAGTATGTATCCACTGTGTTGTCTTCTAAGTACCTGCTATTACTGTGACTCAACTACCCTCTTTCTTGGCTTCCTGCCCTTGCTACTGAGAATACTTTGCATTCTTGCTCTATCTCACAGCTTCTGTTGCCTCGTGGTGTCTGCTGCTACATGTCTTCAGCTTTCTTCTTTCCCTCAGTGTACCTTCTAGCTTCTGCCCACTGCTAACTGCTGACTCCCCCTCTCTGTTCATATTTGGCTTCCCCAAAGGATCTGCCTGGTTTTGCTAATCACCATCAAGTACAGGGCATTAAGCAGAGCTTGCTTGAGAAGCCATCTCATCATCATAAAGTTGTTGCCCTAAGTTAGGTGCCTGTTCTCTTGACCTAAACGGTTTGGGATGGCAGAATAAGTTGCTGTATCATTTGGTGTTCTATATATTAGAAACCCTTACAGGAGGATTCTGGGTGTGGTAGGCATTCTGATAGAAACCCTGGAGGCACAGTGGTTAAATGCTGCATCTGCTAACCAAAAAGTTGACAGTTCAACCAGGTGCTCCTTGGAAACTCTATGGAGCAGTTCTACTCTGTCCTATAGGGTTGCTATGAGTTGGGATTGACTCAATGGCAGTGGGTTAGGCATTCTGATACTTCCCAGGGGGATTATCAAACTCACCCATAAGTCCACTGTCTAGTTCAATAGAAAAGGAAGGTGGTTTTCGAAAAGCACAACACACACTTGGGGGGAAAGTAAGCAATCCAGATTAGCAGGTAAGCATAATTTCAAGAGTTATTAAAACTGGAAATGCAGGTTGAGGGAGTTGTTGAAGGGCCTTGAGTGCTAGACTTTCACTTTTATCACCCAGCCACAGGAGACTAGCTTGAGAATAACCCTGGACATTATTCTATGCTAGTGAGAAGTTAGGAGTCCTGCAGGTACAATGGTTAAGTGCTCTGCAGCTCATCCAGAGGTCATCGGTTCAAAACACCAAGCAGCTCTTCAGGAGGAAAGATCTGGTGGTCTGCTCCTGTAAAGATTACAGCCTAACAAACCCTATGTGGACAGTTTCACTCTGTCCTATAGGGCTGTTATTTGTCAGAACTGACTCAAAGACATACAACAATAACAATAAGTTAGTAAAGGGTTTTGAACAAGGGAAGCACAGTAAAATTAGTTTTTAGGACTTTTTACCAGGTAGGGAAGATATTCGGGCTGAATCAGAGTTAGGAGAATGTGAAAACAGAAAGACAAGCTAGAAGCCATAATGATAGTGCATGTTTCAGTAAGAAGGACCCAAATCAGGGTAGGAAGGTGAAGGGAAAGGTAGGACTGTGATACTCAGGGCATGAGTGGATTTAGGAGTAAGGCTAGTTTTAAAATACTGGTTCATAATCCTTTTATTATTACTATTTTTTTAAACCACCAATGGCCCTGTCTTAAAATGGGTTCTCTAGAGAAGCAAAACCAGTGAAGTGTATAAACATCTATAAAGGGAGATTTATATCAAGAAAATGACTCATGTGGTTATAGAGGCTGGGATGTCACAAGTCCATGGGTCAGGCTGGAGGCTGCTGATTCACATAGCTACAGGGGCTGGTGAACCCAAGGTTAGCAGATTACGTATCAGGGCTCTTACTCACAGGCTGTGAAGGCCAACAAATCTCATCATCAGCAGGCAAGATGACAAGTAAGCTGCTAGCTCAAGTCTCAAGAACTAGAGATCACACAAACAGGATTCAGCTGCAGGATCCAGAGCAAGCAAAGCCCACAAACTTTGCCAGAAAGTCTGCCCATATTGAATGCAGGCCACACCCTCAGGGAAACTCCCTTTTAACTGATTGGCTTCTCACAGTAGATCCCATCACGGAATTGATCACATTACATCAGATCTCATCATGGATGTGATCACATCATCATATGACTGCCAAACTATGTGATCACTTCCAAGCTACATCATAACTGTCAAACCACCAAGAATCATGGCCCAGCCAAGTCGGGACACATATCCTTAGTGATCAAAGACCCTTAAGGTTTGGGCTTTATTTCCCCCCTAGAAAACAGGCTGGATCTTTTGGAGGACCTTGTGTAGAACAGAGCACAGTGTTGCCCAGTCCTGTGCCATCTTCAGGATCCCTGATTTGTTTGAGCACGCTGTAGTGGCTACTACCTCAGTCCATCTCTCTGAAGGCCTCCCTTGTTTTTTCTGACCCTTTACTTTATCAAACATGAAGTTATTTTACAATGATTGATCTTTTCTGATGGTATGTCTGAAACATACAAGAGGAAGTTTAGCCATCCTTGTTTGCAAGGAACATTCTGGTTTATATTTTTTCTGGTAGTCTATGGTACGTTCTTAAACAATAGCACAATTCAAAGGCACCAATTCTTCTGTTTTTGCTTTTCTTTGTGCTTTAGCATACATGAGTTGTTGTTCTTGTCAGGTGCCATCAATTCACTTCTGACTCATAGCGATACCGTGTACAACAGAATGAAACATTGCACCATCCTCAAAACAGTTGCTATGCATGAGCCCCTTGTTGTAGCCACTACAAGCATCTTCCTCTCTTTTGCTGACCTTCTACTCTACCAAGAAACTCTGGTGGTGTAGGAATGAAGAGCTATGACTGCTAACCAAAAGGTTGGCAGTTTGAAACTACCACTGGGTACTCTATCTTTTAGGGTCACTATGAGTCAGAGTTGACTTGATGGCAGTAAGTTTGTTTTTTTGGTCTACTCTACTAAGCATAATGTTCTTTTCTAGGGACTGGCCCTTCCTTTTAACATGTCCAAAGTACGTGAAATGCAGCCTTGCCATCATCGCTTTTAAGGAGTATTCTGGTCATACTTTCTCCAAGACAGATTTATTTATTCTTTTGGCTGTCCATTGTGTTTTCAATATTCTTCACCAAAGACCATAATTCAAAGGCATCAATTCTTCTTCACGCTTTCTTATTTGCTGAGGTGATTGAAAACACCATGTCTTGGGTCAGGCACACTCTAGTTTTTTAGAACTTTAAAGAGGTAGTTCAATAAGGCATACTGAGCATACCAGCAATATTATTATCAGTTAATATTACCTTTTGGAACATACTCTAGGAAATTTGGTGTTGAGCCAAGAAAATGTGGGGAGTGGTGGTTCCACTGAGATAAACTGAGTGTGGATATCATAGCCCATATTTTCTAGAAAAATAGAATCTGAAGCAATAATTAATGGAGGTGCAATTCCATGGCAGTAAAAGTACAGGTAAAGGGAGAAGAAACAGTGAATAGAAAAAGAGACAAAGAAAGGTGGACAGCCATGAAAGATGATGTTGTAACGATCTGCTGAGAGACAGGTATGCCTGCTTGGCCACAGAGAGTATCTCCAGATAGGATATACAGTGAAAACATGTTAAAGTTTTTGAGCGAGAAAAAGGAAAGGGAACCTGCTTGGTTCCTTCCCATCTCTTATTTCCCACTGATCAAAGTTCACCCTGCCAGGAGTCAATTTCCCCATGTTTTGGGTTATGTCATCTATTCCCATTGTTAGCCTCTTAGTGAGCCATATCCAGTGCTTCAAGATGTGGCATTTCACCTGCCTGGGTAGTCCAGAGAGAAACCACAAGTTCAGAGCTTGCAGCTGGTGAGCTTGGTTGCTCAGTGGTGGTCAAGGGGGAGGGCCAGGCTGGGAAAGTGGCAGATAAGCCCCAGCCCAAGGTGGTAGATCTATGTGGGCTGAAATGAAGCAGGCCAACAGCAGTAGTGACTGAGACAGGACAACTGGGGCTCTGAGAGATGATGAGAAGAGCCTCCAATGAGGCACAGAAGATGTGTCTGGTACACTGAACAGTAGAAAAAGGCTTGAGTCTGAAATGATAAATCTCATTTGGGATATTTGAAAGTTGTAGTTATACTCAACAGGTAGTCGGAAATTCAGAACTAGACCCATCTCCTAGAAGACAGTGATCTGAGTGTGATAGAAGGAATGATCATTCATGTATCATGTTGCGTTATATACCTAGACAGCTTAGAATAATGAGTAGGAACATGGGCTTTGAGACAGGCAGCGCTGGATTTAAGTCACAGCTGTATGTGACCTTGAGGATTTTACTTAATCTCTCTACGCCTTAGTTTTGGGGGATGATGGTCTTCAGTGGTGCATGCTTGTGAAGCATTAGTACAATGCTGTGCATACCAAATAAAAAAAAACATAGCTTTAGAATTAATTCTAACTCATATAGGACAGAGTAGAATTGCCTCATGTAGTACCTGGTGGGTTCCAACCACTGGAGTTTCAGTTAGCAGTCATAGTACTTAACTACTACACCAAATAAATTCAAAATAAATTATGGCTATTGTGCTCATTAGGCTCATTCTTAGATGACTGCACAATCTTCTCAATGTCTTCTCTTCTTTAGACAGATTCTTCCTGTTGCGCTCCTAAATGCTCCTTGCACAGAGCAAGTTGTTCAATCATGAGTCCTCTAGTCACTCAAGGGCTTACTCTATATTTGAGGTCATGGAGCCCCAGTGAAGATTGGTGGCCCCCTTGAAGATCCTGACACATCAACCCTAAGAAGGCTGCTCATTAACCCATTACTTTTGGTACGTAGATAGGACACACCTTAAATTGTCTATTTGCCTCTGTATGTTATTTTCCCCTTTAAAGTAGCACAACAAAGTTTTATGGTTAAAATCTTGCCTTGGTACCCCCAAGAAATCACAGCTAGGTATAACAATTGTTGCTAGAGTCACATAATAGACAGGATCTTGTAAGCCTTTAAAAACGAAAGAGATAACTCTTATATGATGCAAATATTACTGGGTAGGATATCATTTCTAAATTACACATATCAAATTTGTTCCCACAGATTAAAATCCTTTTGAATCTAGCATGAACATATTAACTGCCAAGAACATACACATAGAAAGTATATAAATGCTTTGGAAATTTCTGAAAACACAACATACATACTGCTCTTCTGTTTAAGGCTCTTTGATTGGTTTGACATGTTATGCAGGGTGAAAACTCAAGTCCTTACCAATGGCCTTTGAGGTCCTAGAAGATCAACTCCCCAGTTACCAACCTTATCTACTGCTGCTAGGAGGCAGCATTGCATACTTTGGTGCTTAAAATCATGCATCTCCAGGACACACTACCTGAGTTCCAATCTCAGCCCTACCATTGGATATTTATGTGACTTTAGACATTAAATTAAGTTTTCTGTGCCTCAGTTTCCTCATCTCAAACAGGTAATGGAAGTATCTACTTAAATAGTTCTTGGGAAGATTGTTGTTGGTTAGGTGTTGTTGGGTTGGTTTCAGTTCATGGTAACCCTGTGTGTAACAGAACAAAAGTCTGCTTGATCCTGCACCATCCTTATGATTGTTGCTATGCTTGAGCCTGTTATTGTGGCTACTGTGTCATCATTTAAAAGTGACGACTGGTTAGTTTTTTTAAGCGCTTAGCACGGTACTACCAGTAAGGATTATTTAAGTTTGTTGGTTAGATAATAAATTTTTCCTACCCCAACTGCATTCCAGTCACACTGGCCTCCTTGCTGTGCCTCTGGCAGGCCAGGCATGGGTCTGCCCTTGGGCCTTTGTATTTGTTTTTCTCCCAGATGGCCACATGACCAATTTCTTCATCTCCTTCAAGTCCTTGCTCAGATATCGTCTTTGAAATTATGATAGCCATATTTGAAATTGGAATACCCCATTGGCTTATTTCTCCCATTAGCACTTTTCCAAGGTGGCACAACTGGTTTTAGCTTGGCTTCCAACTGAGAGGTTGGCAGTACATATCAATCCAGTGATGCCAGAGAAGAAAAGTCTGGTTCCTATTAACAGCCCAGAAAACCCTATGAAGCAGTTCTATTCCATACTACACGAGGTGGCCATGACTCAGAAATGACTTGATGGCAACTAACAACAATATAAGCAGTGATGACATATTTCTAATACTCCATATACTTTACAAATTTATTTTGTATTTCACCTGTCACACCTGTCTAGGAAGTAAACACCACACAGCAGGAATATTTGTTTTGTTCTCTGATGTATCCCAAATGATTAGACTCTTACATGGGACAGAATAGATGCTGTGTACCATGTGAGGAATTAATGAACATATTATTTTCAGGTCAACAAAGCTAAGTCTATTTTGACGACTGATTGATAAATGAGTGTCTTGGTGTGCACATAAAATGCTAAAGATCTTCCCAAAATTTGTCCTCTTGAGTGTGAGTCCTCTCTCATAATATTTTTTAAGAAATTGGTTATTAGCAAAACACTTTTGCCCCCAACATGGTCTAAAATCAACTTGAACTGAAACCTACATCAAACTGTCTTTAATACCAAATGACAATATCTGTATTGATGAGGCTGATCAACTTCTGATTAACTACTGGTGGACTCTGTAGTACTGCTTTTTCTCCAAAATGACCCAGAAGTCATAGTCTGCCATTAAGATACAGAAAGAATGGAACTAATGAATACTTCCCCCAGGTCAGGCAAGGTGCTGTGAGGCAAACAGAATCATCACCATAGTATAGATAAACAAACAAGGCTTACAGCAGTTAAGCAACTTGCAAATCACATACCTCAGAGATGGAAGACCCAGGATTCAACCGTCAGTTTCTAAAAGCCATGCTATTTGCAGTATGTCACTTTAAGCCTCTGATTTCTTGTGTAATATTACTTACAGATAGGGTATTGTGAACACTGAAAATAATATATGTAAAATTAACACACAAATAAATGATAATTGTTATTATAGCTGTACTTCAGAAATGATGAGAATTTTACCCATGGGGAAAAATCACCTACCTACCCCAGGGAGAAAAACTTGACCCTTCACTTAGCTAACTACAGAAATAGGTCCTATAGGGATAGTTTATTTGGAGTAGTTAGTACCCACTAAATGCCAGTAGTACCCCAACTGTGACAATCAAATCTGTCTCCAGATAGTGTTAAATGATGTCCTTAGAGACTGGACTGTAGAGACAGAATCAAATGTAATATGTAGACCTTGTTCAGATCTTGGATCAAAGGAAAAAAGATGACTATAGAAAGAATTTTTTAAAGAAGGCCACAGAGCCTGTTTGTCCTTTTCTTCATTAACAGTTGATTTTATGGGCTCTTACTAACCAAATTTGAAAAATTTTGATCACCAAAGAGAATAATGATGGTTACACAGAAAGAGAAAACAACTGTGCATCCAAAGTCATTTAAAAAGTGGAGGGAAGGAGGAGAGAGAATAAAAAGGAAAATAAAACCTTTCTTTGCAGAAGAGCGCCAGTTAGTAATTTTTAAAAAATGATACAACATATGAAAAACAACCCCCAGTGTAACAACTGATTTAAGCATAGACCATCAGTAGGTAATGAAACTACTGGGAGAAAGGTGGATGATAGGGAACAGGATAGGCACAGTGTACCAAAATATCATGCCATGCATATGAAAAATAAAACTTTCCAAAGGACAGATCTGTCAGTTACCACTTAAGCAAGTACAAAACTTAGCTAGCATCATTATCAGTGGCATAACATGACGTTATATGCATCTTGACATGGTGCAATAAGAAGTAAATAATACCACTCTGATGTATTGCTTGCAATAACCCCCCAAACCAAGCCCAGTGCCAATGAGTCAATTTTGACTCATAGCAATCCTACAGGTTAGAGTAGGACTGCCCCATAGAGTTAACAAGGAGTGCCTGGTAAATTTGAACTGCTGACCGTTTGGTTAGCCGACGTAGCACTTAACCACTATGCAACCAGGGTTTCCTCCATTGCAATAGGCCCTACTATTTTCCCTTCTTATTTACACTCCTTGGAATGTGACTCCAGCGACTTGTCAAGAGGTGGAGTTTCTCTAATGCTGGAATCTGGGCTGCCTCTGCTACTTGCTTGCACAACACAGGCAGTTAAAGTGATGGTGTCCAGTTCTAAGTCTAGACCTCTGTGGATCTTGCATGTTATCATTATCTCTCAGATCCCTGCCTCTTCCGTGACAACCCAGGGATAGCCTGCCAAGTGCAATAGACCAAAGGAGCTGAGCCCAGTCATCCCAGCTGAGGTCATCCTGGAGTGGCACCCGAGCCTACCTGCCAAATGACTGCAGATGCATGAAGAGTCCAGAGAAAAATCAGCTGAGCCTAGCCCAGATCAGAGCTACCTTAGCTGTTGACACATGCCACTGAGTTTTAAGGTGGTTTCTTATGCCATAATAGCTAAGTGTTACAACTATTACTGAGTTTTCTTCCCACATACATTTAAATGGCAACAGCACCTACTAACAACAACAATCATGAAGAAACAATCAGAAAAATCTAGATGTGGAACTTGCTACAACAAAAATCATCCTGTGCACTACAACATGAAAATAAACAGAAAGAAAGAAACAAGCTGAGAAGACTGTTCTAGATAATCTGACTACAGCAGTGACCCTCAGTCTAAGTATTATTGAAATTCTGGCCCAGATAACTTTTTGCTATGAAGGGCTATATATTTAGCAGCATCCCTTGTCCGCACCCACTCGATGCCAAAAGAACCCCAAATTGTGACCATCAAGTACTTCTCTAAATAGTGCTAAATGGCTTCCTTGGGAATTGGACTAAAGAGAGAATCAAATGCAACATATAGACCTTGTTAAGAGGTTGGATCAAGGGGGAAAATATGACTATAAAAGAGATTTTGGATAACTGAAGAAATTTGAATATGGACAGAATATTAAAGACATTATTGAATTATTGTTAATTTGCTTAAGTCTGAAAACAGCATTGTACTTATGCTGAAGAATGCCCTTATTCTTAGGAGATGTATGCTGAATTATTTTGAGCTGTCATGAAGTATTCAACTTCCTTTCAAATGCTTTAATAGATAAAAATACAAATTTAGAGAAAGAGATAAAGCAAAAGAAGTAAAATGTTAACAATCCGTGAATCTAGGTGAAGGGTATAAGGACATTCATTGTATCATTCTTTCAACCTCTGTGGGTTTGAAAATTTTCCAAATAAAAAGTTGGGGACAAAAAGAGTCACATCTCTGCTATCTGACTCCTTACTAATCTAACATAATGCAAAATGCTGGCTCATCCCAAACGAATCTGGATGTCCATTCTGTGTTGCCTGGATGAGCTAGCTCAAACCAGTTGCAGGGATTAGGGTTGAGGAAGGGGCTTCTCCCAGTCTGAGGAGATGTACACAAACTCAGCCTCCCAGGGACCACTGGCTTCCTCTCCCTTGTGTAACATCCCACGGGGCCAAAAGTCTAGGTGCCGGGTAGATTGTTTATGTTTCCCAGACAACTCACGCAAATAGCTAGCACCAAGATGGTCTGATTATTTCTTTCACTTAGAAGCCTGCTCTCACATTTGTTCTATTAAAAAAAAAATAAAAGAGACCAAAGAAATGGCAGAGTTCCCTTCCCTGGAACACAAACCATTCTAGGAGGCCAGCAGGTCACCCAGGGACAATGAGAGGATGGAATCTCCCTGCCTTCCCTCTCTTAATGACCTTGACTTTGCAAATTTCCTCTTTCCACAGTAAAACCCATTTCTTAATCTGTGCCATGTAACAACAGTGGAGTCCAACCCGACCCCTGGCACATTAGAAGTGGCAGCTATGACAAAACTCACCTTACAAGACAGCAAATATTATAAACACAGACAAAACTCTGAAACCAAAAAGGGAAATGCTGTTAAATTTGTTTCTATGGAAGATTTAAAACATTTATATGCTAAAACAAAAATGATACCCACAACAAGAAAACACTATAGTGTCAGAAGACAAATGATACAGTAAAAAACAAAATTTGCAACACAGCAGAAAATTGTTGTTGTTATGTCTCATTGAGTCAATTCTAACTTATAGTGACCTCATATACAACAGAACAAAACAATGCCTGGTTCTGCACCATCTTCACAATCATGATTATGCTTGAGTCCATTATTGCGGCCACTGTGTCATTCCATCTTGTTGACAGTCTTTGTCTTTTCTGCTGACCTCTACTTTACCAAGAACTCTCCCTTCCTGTTAACATGCCCAAAGTGAAGGCGATACAGTCTCACCATCCTTGTTTCTAAGGGGCATTCTAGTTGTACTTCTTCCAAGACAGATTTGTTCTTTTGGCAGTCTATTCAATATTCTTCGCCAGCACCATAATTCAAAGGCATCAGCTCTTCTTCGGGCTTCCTTTTTTATCAACCAGGTTTCACATACATATGAAACAACTGAAAACACCACAGCTTGGGTCAAGAGCACCTTAGTCCTGAAGGTGACATCTTTGTTCAGAGGAAGTGCTTATTTGTTTATTATACAAAGAGATCTCACAGATTTACGAGAGAAAATGGGCAAAGAATATGAATAAATAGCTCATAAAAAATAAGAATGACAAACACCCTTTCAAAAACAAGGTTCAACTTCATTAGTGCTTAGAAAAATACAAGTCACAACAACATGGTTTCATTTTTACCTGTCGGGCTAGCAAAAAGTTCACAGTCTAATAAAACTCAGCTTTGGTAAGAGTATTAGTAGAACTTACACTGTTGAAGGAAATGTGAATTGGAACAACTTTTGGAGGATTACAATTTGGGAACATCTAGCCCAATTTTAAATATACATATATTTTGATCTAGCAACATGACTTAAAGGCATTTATGCTACAGATACAGTCATACAGGTTCCCAATGACGTGTATCTGAGGATACTCATCAAAACACTGTTTATAATGATAACCTAAGTAAAGAGTATTTAAACATCCATCAATGAATAGTTAAATAAACTATGGTTTATCCACTGATGAAATACAAGATCTGGCAAGATCTACATGTGCTGACGTGGGAATACATATTTCTGATGTATTATTAAGTGAATAAAGCAAGGAGTAAGACTGTAAATTACATGATTTGTTCAGCATAAAAATGATGTACAGGCGCAGGGCCAAGATGACGGACTAGTCACACATTTCCTCAATTCCACCTGAGAACTAAGGCCTAGGAAAACAATTGAACAGAGCAGAGTGGACACTCTGGGAGCCCCAAGATCAGGCATAGGGTTGTGAGATCAGACTGGGTGACAGGAAGGGGAAAACTACATTTGTCAGAGGTGAGACAGCAGCACAAACAGTCCCTCTTCTGCTGGTGCAGCAGGCTTACGGATATGAATGTCATCTTTGTTAACCAAGAGGCTGAGATTCAGACTGTGGAGCCTGAGAGCCTGGCAGGAGCCAGCTGCCATGCTGAGCTGCAGTGCCTGAGTTAATAGTGTTTTTCACAGCAGAGAGGCTGTGCTTAAGACAGTCACATCTAGAGAACCCAGCAGTAACTGGTGACCAAGGGTACCGGTGCTCCTCCCACGTCTCTTCTCTGAGCTGTGCTGTAGATACTGCTGGTTCAGTGCAGGAGAGGTGGCTGAGGCAGGGTGCCATATTAGTTAGCAGAGAGGCAGAGTCAGACACACCTAAGGGCCTGGCTGGGGCTGGCTGCCATGCTGAGCAACAGTGCCTGACTGAGAAGTGCCTCTTCCAGCACAAAAGCTGTTTTCAAGACAATCATACCTAGAGAATGTAGTGGCAACTGCCAGCTGAGTGTGGCAGCACTCTTACCCCTCCCTTCTTTGAACCACATCATAGAATCTGTGGATACAGCCCCTGAGGGACTCCACAAATATTTCTCCATTTTTGTCAGATAGGAGGCAGGGCCAGCCAACCCTCAGGGCCCCGCTGCTACCAGCTGCTGCTGGACAGTGCCTCTTTCAGCAGAAAAGCAGTTCTCAAGAAAAGCGCATCTAAAGAATGCAGTAGTGTCTAGCAGCTGGGTATGTCAGTGCCACTTCCCCTTCCTTCACTGAGCCACAGCATAGCATATGCTGGCAGGCTCCTGAGAGACTCCATAAGTAGGATGCCATCTTTGTCAGCCAGGAGGCAGGCCCTTCCACCCCTGAAGACCTAGCTGCTACTGGCTGCTGCTGGATACCACCTCTCTCAGCAGAAAAGCACTTTTTAAGATAAGTGCCTCCAGAGAACACAGCAGTGGCTGGTGGCCAAGTGTGGTGGTACACTTTCTCCTCCTGTCTCTGAGGTACACCACAGTGTCTGCTGGTGTGACTCTGGAGAATCAGTACAAGTAGGTCACCGTCTTTATAAGCCAGGAGGCAAGGCCTGCCACCCCTGAGGGCCCAAATGGGGCCAGCCACCAAGTTGAGCAAGGTCCTGGGGCTGGACAGCATCTCTCTCACCAGAGAAACTGCACATAAGTCAGCTGCACCTAGAGAACACAGTGGTAGCTGCCAACCAAGTCTAGCAGTGCACTCACTCCCTTCTTAGAGCTATGCCACAGCTCCTGTTGGTGCAACACTGAAGAAGCTGAACAGCTGTTGGAAGGCACAAAGACAACAATCAATATCTAAACATTTAAAGAAACAGACCACCATGGCTCCAGAAAACTCCCAAAATAAAGAATCAAAAAACTTCCCTGATGAAGAAGCCTTCTTGAAATTATTGGAGGCAGAATATAAAAGAATTGTGTATAGAGCCCTTCTAGAGATTAAACAAAGTGCAGTGGAACAAAATCAAAAATTAAGCAAGCTATATGAACTGCTAGAACATCAACAATCTGAAATTCAGCAGATCAATAAAAAATTACAGAGTTAGACAATTCAATGTAAAGCCAAAAAGTAGGATTAAGGAAGTGAAATGCAGAATTACTGATATTGAAGATAAAACAACTGACACCAGCATTTATTAGGAGAAATCAGATAAAAGAGTCAAGAAAAATGAACAAACAGTAAGAATCATGTTGGACTCTATCAAGAGGAATAATGTACAAGTAATTGGAATACCAGAACAAGGAGGGATGGTAGAAAATACGGAGAGAATTGTTGAAGAGTTGCTGACAGAAAACTTCCCTAACATCATGAAAGAAGAAAACATAGCAATTCAAGATGTTTATTGAACTCTATAGAAGGTAGATCCCAAAAGAAAGGCACCAAGTCATATTATAGTCAAGCTTAATAAAAGGCTTAATAAAAGAAGAGGCTTTTAAAGGCAGCTACAGTTAAATCAAAATTAACATACAAATGGAAGCCTTGTAGGCTGTCCTCTGACTTCTCAGCAGAAACCATGTTGGCAAGAAGGCAGTGGGATGACACATACAAAACCTTAACGGACAAAAATTCCCAACCAAGAATTACCTATCCTGAAAAATTGTCTCTCATATATGATGGTGAAATTAAGACATTCTCAGATAAACAGAAGCTTAGAGACAAATCAAAATTACAAGAAATACTGAAAGAAGCTTTTTGATTAGAAAATCAATAACATCAGATGTACACTCAAGAATGCAATGCAAGACACAGCATCCAGAGTCCTACTCATTAGGGAAGTAACCAAGCTCAATCAAAGCTAAAATACTAAAATTAGGGAAACAGAGATATTAACATGTAAACTATGACATACCACACCATAAAGAGGGATATGCCACAGTGTTAATAGCCCTCTCACATGGAGAGGAAGTTAAGGAGAGATACATTAAAGAGGAACAAAGGTGTAGCCACAAAGCAAACTAACAATGCTACATCTCAAAACAAGAAACATAATACAGGAGATTCAACAGACACAAAACCAACACTGAAAAAGAGGAAAAGAAAACCCATAAAGAAAAATGACCCAGAACAGAATATTAGGTGAAACAAAGAACATGCCAACAACACAGAAACAAAGGCACCAAAATGACAGTACTAAATACATAGCTATCAACAATCACATTGAATGTAAATGGACTGAATGCTCCAACAAAGAGACAGAGGGTAACAGCCTGGCTCAAGAAACATGATTGATCGACATACTGCTTACAAGACATACCTTAGACTCAAAGACATGAACAAACTGAAAATCACAGGATGGAAAAATATATACCAAGCTAAAAACATACAAAGAAAAGTGGGAGTGGCAATGCTAACCTCAGATCAAATAGATTTTAAAGTAAAATCCACCATCGTGGACAAGGATGGTCACTCTTTATTGCTGAAAGGTTCAATAGGATATAACAATATTAAATAACAATATTAAATATTTATGCATCCAATATCAGAGCATCTAAATACATCCAACAAATGCTGACAACATTGAAAAATGAGACAGATCACTCCACAATAATAGTAGGAGACTTCAACACTCCACTTTTAGTAATGGACATATCATCTAGAAAAAAGCTCAATAAAAATACGTAAGATTTTATTGCAACAATCAGCCAACAAAACCTCATTGACATATACAGAACTTTTTACCTAACAACAGATAAGTACATCTTCTTTTCCAATGCACATGGAACATTCTACAGAATAGACACGTATTAGGCCATAAAGTCTCAACAAAATCCAAACCACTGAATTATTGGAAAGCATATTCTCAGACCATATGATGAAATCAATAGCAGAAGAAACATGAGTAGAAATTTGAACTTACAGAAACTGAAAAACACCTTGCTCAAAAATTCATGGGTTATAGAAGAAATCAAAGATGCAATACAAAATTTATGGAATCAAATGAGAATGAAAACACATGATACCAGAACCTATGGGATACAGCAAAAGCAGGGCTCAGAACTTAATTTATTTCTATAAATGCACACAAACCAAAGCATTAACCCTAAAACTTGAACAAGTAGAAAGAGAACACCAAAGAACCCCACAGCCACTGGAAGAAAACAGATCATAAAAATTAGAGCAGAAATAAACAAATTAGAGGATAGAAAAACAATTGAAAGAATTAACAAAACCAAAAGCTGGTTTTCTGAAAAGATCAACAAAATTGATAAACCATTGGCTAAACTCACAAAAGAAAAAAAGGAGAAGAAAATAAATAACCCAAGTAAAAAATGAGACAGGAAATGTCACAACAGACCCAACTGAAATTAAAAGTATCATAACAGAATACTATGAAAAACTGTACTCTTAACAGATTTGAAAAGCCAAAGGAAATGGACAAGTTTCCAGATTCACATCACCTACCAAAATTATCACAAGGAGAAGTACAACAATTTAATAAATACACCACAAAAGAAGGGACTGAAAAAGTAATCAAAAAACTACCAACCAAAAAAAGTTCTGGCCCAGATAGCTTCACCAGAGAATTCTACAAAACTTCTAGAGATGAGTTAATTCCAGTACTACTGAAGCTATTTCACCACATACAAAAGGATGGAATATTCCCAAATTCATTCTATGAAGCCAGCATAACCCTGATACCAAAGTCAGGGAAAGATCCCACAAAAAGAAGAAAACTGGAGACCAATATCACTCATGAACCCAGATGCAAAAATCTTCAACAAAATCCTAGCCAGTAGAATTCAACAACATATCAAAAAATAATTCATCATGACCAAGTTGAATTTATATTTGGGATGCAGGGCTGGTTCAACATCAGAAAAACAATTAATGTGATCAACCACATAAATAACACAAGTGATAGGAATCACCTGATTTTGTCAATTGATGCAGAAAAGGCATTTGACAAAGTCCAACGTCGATTCATGTTAAAAACTCACAGCAAAATAGCAATAGAAGGGAAATTCCTCAACGCAATAAGGGAGATCTATGCAAAGCTAACCACCAACATCATCCTGAATGGAGAGAGACTGAAAGAATTCTCTCTGAGAATAGGAAATAGACAAGGATGCCCACGGTCACTTTTATTCACCGTGGTGCGAGAGTTTCTGGCCAGAGCAATCAGACAAAACAAAGAAATAAAAGGTATTCACATCAGTAAAGAAGAAGTAAAAATATCTCTGTTGGCAGATGATATGATCGTATGCTCAGAGAATGCTAAAGAATCCATAATTAAATTACTGGAACTAATAGAGTTCAGCAAAGTATCCGGATATAAGATTAAACATAATTAAATCAGTAGGATTCCTTTACACCCACAAAGAGATCATCAAAGAGGAAATCACCAAATCAATACCATTTACAATAGCCCCAAGAAGATCAAATATCTAGGAAATAAATTTAACGAGAGAAGTATACAGAGAAAATTACAAGACCCTACCGCAAGAAACCAAGAGACTTAACGTAAGTAGAGAAATTTACCTTGTTCATGGATAGGAAGACTTCACATTGTGAAAACGTCTAGTCTACCCAAGTGATCTACATATAGAATACAATCCCAATACAAACTTCAGTGTCATTTTTTAATGAGATGGACACACAAATCACCAATTTTGTTTGGAAAGGGAAGAAATCCTGGATAAGCAAAGCACTACTGAAGACAAGAAACACAGTGGGAGGCCTCACACTACCTGACCTTGGAACCTACTATACTGCCACAGTAGCCAAAAAAGCCTGGTACTGCTACAAAAACAGATATATAAATCAATGGAACAGAATAGAGAATCCAGAAATATCACCATCCTCCTATGAACAGTTAATGTTTGACAGAGGCCCAAAGATTGTAAACTGGGGTAAAAGCAGTCTCTTTAACAAAAGGTATTGGCAAAATTGATATCCATCTGCAAACAACTGAATCAAGGCCCATATCTCACACCTTACAAAAAACTAACTCAAATTGGAGAGAATGGATAGAAGAACCTTTCTTGCCATTTTTAATGCTTTCAAAATTGTAATTCCTCTTCGTTATGGTGTTTCTTACTTGTACAATTAATAAAAATCATATATTGTGCCTTGAAGTAGCTTTCAAAATGCCAATCAGTGATCCTTGGGATATTTTTTAGAAGACATCTTAATTACTGATACAGAATAAAGCTCTACGCAGGTAAATTGCTCTTAGCTGGGGATGCAGGTATGCAAATGAACCCGAGCTCCTGCAACTTGGAGTCTCACTTTTGGGCCTTTAGTAGAGCAATGGTTAAGAGCTACAACCGCTAACCAAAAGGTCAGCAGTTTGAACTCACTAGCCACTCTGTGGAAACCCTATGGGGCAGTTCTGTTCTGTCCTCTAGGGTTGCTATGAGCTAGAATCAACCCAATGGCAAGAGGTATGTACAAGTACAGAAAGGCTGGATCAGAGTAGTTAGCAAGTTCCTTAAGCAGTCTCTGGTCATTCACCCTTTCTAAGTTGCTTAGGTCAAGCCTTCACTCAGAAAAACAATGTGATCAGAAAACGTATTTCTCCCTGCCCCTCTCTCTGGAGTTTGTTCAAGAACATGAAAGCTGAGATATAACCACGATTCAGAGATAATGAGATACAGGGAAAATTTGCAATGGTGCTTGGATGACTCTTGTCCTTTTCAGATGTTTCATAAGTATATGATCTATTTCTGTCTAGTTGATCCTCTTTAGAACACACAAAGTACCAGTCTGAGAGGAGGACAGCATCTATATGGGGAATAGTTTTTGTTCCCAGTGAAGAAACACGTGGAGTTCCTGTTGTTGTTGCTGTTGTTAGGTGCCATCAAGTTGTTTCTGACTCAGTAACCCGATGTACAACAGAATGAAACACTGCCTAGTCCTGTGCCACGCTCACAATCATTGTTATACTTAAGCCCATCGTTGGAGCCACTGTGTCAATACATCTTATTGAAGGCTTTCTTCTTTTCCCTGACCCTCCACTTTACTAAGCCTGATGTCCTCCTCCAGGGACTGCTATCTCCTAACAACATGTCCAAAGTATGTGAAACATAGTCTTGCCATCCTTGCATTCTGGTTGTACTTCTGCCAAGACAGATTTGTTTGTCCTTTTGGCAGTACGTGGTACATTCAATATTCTTCTCCAACATCACAATTCAAAGGCATCAATTCTTCTTTGGTCTTTCTTATTCATTATCCAGCTTTCACGTGCAGAGGAGGGGACTGAAAACATCATGGCTCGGGTCAGGTGCACCTTAGTCTTCAAGGTGACATTTTTGCTTTTCAACACTTTTTAAAGAGGTCTTTTGCAGATTTGTCCAGTGCAATGCGTCTTTTGATTTGTTGACTGCTGCTTGGGTGTTGACTATGGCTACAAACCGAATGAAATCCCTGACAACTTCACTCTTTTCTGTTTATCTTGATGTTGCTTACTTCTTCAGTTGTGAGGATTTTTGTTTCCTTTATGTTGAAGTGCAATCCATACTGCAGGTTGTGGTCTTTGATCTTCATCAGTATTAAGTCCTCTGCCCTTTCAGCAAGCAAAGGCTGTTATCATCTGCATAACACAGGTTGTTAAAGAGTCTTCTTCCAATCCTGATGCCCTGTTCTTATTTATAGAATCCAGTTTCTCAGATTATTTGCTCGGCATACAGATTGAAAAGGTATGGTAAAAGGACACAACTATGACACACACCTGTCCTGACTTTAAACCATGCTACGTCCTCTTGTTCTGTTCGAATGACTGCCTATTTATCCATGTACAGGTTCCTCATGAGGGCAATTAAGTCTCCTGGGATTTCCATTCTTCCCAGTATTATCCATAATTTTTTATGATCCACACAGTCAAATGCCTTTGCTTAGTCAATAAAGCACAGGTGAACATCTTCCTGGTATTCTCCGCTGACAGCCAGGGTCCATCTGACATTAGTGATGATACCCCTAGTTCCAAATCCTCCTCTTAATCTAGCTTGAATTTCTGGCAGTTCCCTGTGAATATACTGCTGCAGCTGAGTTCCTGGTGTGGGCTCCCTTAAATTCTATTAGTCATTTCACAACTGTACCTTAGGAAAAGGAAATCACGAATACTTTTGACTAGCTACACAAGTAAACAAAAAACGAGACCTTCCCTCTTCTCTCCCAGTACCCTTTTGTTTACAATTTTTAAGTCAATGAACATGTTTGTTACCACGGATGTTTCTCTTAAATGTTTTCATTGTCTATTGAGATATCCACCTGGCTTCTGTACCTAGATTAGCTGCCATAATGTGGCAGGAGAATGGTGGGCCAACAATTACTTTGTCATTGAATTGATGCTACAGCTTTTATTTGGTGGTTTAAGATGCTAGGGGTTGTTTGGGGACACAGCTTAAAAACACAGGTCAGCTAACAATTGAGACATTGGGGCTGATCATAGATTCGTTTGTTATTTTTAGATTGTCTAAAGGACATAGATGAGAGCATAAATTTGTTATTGTAGAGTTGCTCTGATCACGGAAGCTTCACATACGGTATTATTATTGTAGGTTGGTTTATGACAACTGGCCCTGATTTAGTTATTTCCTGAAGAAGACACTTTGAACAATTATTTAAATGCCTCCCCTCTGTAATTACAATAATGATGATGAAGATGATTTTGCAACTGAATATGCAATTCCGGGTTCATACACTCAATTCCTGTTTTTAGCCTGCTTCTCTTCTTACATTGATGTCAGCTGTTGTTAGGATTATTAGAGAACAGAGAACCATTTTGCTATTGAGGGTCACTGAACTACATGAAAAAAGTAATCTAGGGCCAATACCCGACCCACTGCTGGTGAGTCGGGTCTGACTCACAGCGACCCTAGAGGTCAGAGTAGATACAGGAAATAATAAGATTAGTAATTATTATAGTATTTAGGAGCCCTGGTGGTGCAATGGCTAAGGGTTTGGCTGCTAACCAAAGGGACTGTGGTTTCAACCCACCTTGGAAACCCTATGGGGGTTGTTCCTATAAGGTTGCTAGGAGTTGGAACCAACTCAACAGCAGTGAGTTTGGTTTTTTGTTTTAAATTATGAGCACTGTCACTCATCTGTCAGTTTGTCATACTGTGATGTCTGCCTATTGCTGTGATACTGGAAGCTATGCTATCAGTATTTATCAGCAGGGTTATCCATAGTGGATGTGTTTCAGCAGAGCTTCTGGACTAAGACAGATGAGGAAGAAAGGTCTGGATATCTACTTTTGAAAATTAGCTAACAACAGAATACTGCTTGACACAAGGCTGGAAGATTAGCCCCTTAGGTTGAAAGGCAATACGCACCAGCATGATGACATTTGAACATAGCCAATGACCATGAAGACAGCACAGGAGCAGGCAGCACTTGGTTCTGTTACACATAAGGTCGGCAGGAGTCAGAATTGACTGGATAGCCACTAACCACCACCACTATGACCAAAGCTTTCTCCCATGGAGACAGAAATATATTTTCAGGATTTACCTGCTTTTAAAACTAACAACAAAATATCTCACGTAGTGGTTATACATATATGACAATGCTTCCCCTTCTTCCTCCAAATTACAGCCAGTTAAGAAACTGCAAATGGGAAAGATGATTCAATAGAGGAGAGGGGTGGGTTGTGGGTAAGGGACAGCAGACAGGGAGGAAAAGAAAACGAGACACTAGAGGAACAGGGCAGAAAGACAATGACAGGGTGTGAAAGGTGGTGAAGGAGGAAGGCAGGACGGAGCCCTGGTGGCCACCAACCAAAAGCCCAGAGTTTGGAACCCACCAGCTACTCTGAGGAAGAAAGATGTGGCAGTCTGCATCCTTAGAGATTATGCCTTGGAAACAATCTGAGGCAGTTTTACCCTGTCTTATAGGGTCACTGTGGCAGCGAGTTTGGTTTTGGGTTTAGGTAGGGACCAAGTGGAAAGGGAAGAGAAAAAAGGATAAAGAAAAAAGAGAAAACAGTAGTTTGTAAGGTTTAAGACTCCTTTTGTGTTTGTTTATAAGATGAGTACGACATCTCTTAGACAGATGTGGCATTGATACCATCATTGCTGTTGTTGTATGTCACTGAGTTGCCTCCAACTCATGCTGATCCCGTGTGACAAAGCAGAATTGCCCTATAGGGTTTTTCTAAGCTGTAATCTTTATAGGAGTAGATTGCCAAGTCTTCCTCCCACAGAGCCACTGTGTGGGTTCAAACAGCCAACTTCTGGTGAGCAGCTGAGTGCCTAACTATGGTATCACCAGGACTCCTTATACTATCGTTACTTATGACCACTTCTCCTTGAAATACTAATTAGCTACCACCCACAACTCTTTACGTACTCAAATCATCTGAAGCTGCACGTCCAGTGGAGGAGGCGGGAACGTGGAAATGGAAACCATACAGTGTGGATGTCCCAGCCAGCTGCCATTGCAGTATCTGGCTCCTTGTTGTTGACTGTTCAGGAGAAAGTCCAGCTGGAAGGGGAGGGTTCAGTTTATCAGTGGCTTCTGCCTCCCACTATCCTAAGACTTACAAGGGAAAAGTTGGGTTAGGGTTAAAAGTTGGGTTGGCTACACACAAAAATCTCTTGAGGAACTTAAAAAAAAAATTGATGCCAAATTCTCAACCCCCATATGTGATTGGTTTTGAGGTGTAGCTTGGGCAAGGGGTGAAAACTTTCCCATGTGACTCCAGTAGTCCACCAAGGGTGAGGACCACTGCTTAGAGGCTTCACTCTGAGGCACAGAGGCCTGTTGTCACCACCAATGATTTTAGGGGTGATGGAAGCAGTAAGGGGCGAGCATAATGGTTGGCTGCTCACTGCAGGGTCAGCGGTTCAAACCCATTAGCAGCTCCTCAGAGAACCAACCTGGTGATCTGCTCCCAGAAAGATTTTAGCTTAGGATACCCAATGAGGGCAGTTCCACTCTGTCCTACAGTGTCACCATGAGTGGCAGTGACTTGACAACATACAACAACACCACAGAAGTCGTGACTGGAACACTAAGTTGGATCAAATCAAGCCAAAGCCCAGAGGTTCCCAAATTTTGTGCTATGTTTTGAATAACTGGTATTGCTATAAACCAGTTGTCAAGGGGGGTGGGTGGGAGAGAGAAGCACATTATTTTGAGGTAATTTGGAAATATACGGGAAGAATATGAATCAAAATTATTGACATGACAAGAAACGTTTCTACAGAATTTGCATTTGAGAAGCAATGTGACATGAATCCTACAGCTGAGGATCTCCGGTGTCCCTCTGAGGGCAAATGTCAGTTGACCTCTTCAGGCTCACTGGCGATGTGGGGAAGCAGGAACAATGGTTCGCTTCTTTTCTGGTTTTTTGTTGGAGCGTGTATTCAAGCCCCAAAGCTGCCTTACTCTCCCACCTGCTCTTCAAGCGCCATCTGGCTCTGTTCCCAGGGTGAAGCCCTCTAGAATTGGCCCTCCTCATGCTCCCCTGTCCCTGTCATCTCCCAGTTCCCTCTGTCCCAGCACATAATCTTATTTAACCTGCTCATCACCTGGGCTAATGTTCTCAGTGGGAAAAGGCAGAGAAATGAAACTTGTCCTTTCCTGCCGCTTGGCTGTTGTTGGTTGCTATTGAGTTGATTGTGACTCATGGTAACCCCGTGCATACAGGGTACAATTCCATAGAGTTTTCAAGGCTGTGACCTTTTAGAAGCAGAGCATCAGGCCCGCCTTCTGAGGTGCCTCTGCGTGGGTCCAAACCACCAACCTTTCAGCTGGCCAAATGCTTAACTGTTTGTACTACCCTGAGTCTCCTCTTGCCAGGGAACATGTATGAATTTCCGCTTACAGTGGCCTTCTGGGACCAAAGCTCCCTATCACAGAAAAGTACTCTAATGTGAAGACTTGCCTTGGCAAACCCCAGGGGCTAATAGCTGCAGGACTATGGTTTTGTATCTAGGTGAATCTAGTATACTCTAAAGACAGTTTTAATTAGGAAACAAGATCTCTGGTCTGCAAATTTAGCAAGATAATACTACTGTTACCACCACTACTATCATTTTATCTTCTGTATGTCAACTCTTTCTGAATGCTTTGTGTACATGTTAACTCAATGAATATCTATTTTATTGTAAACTCCTCAATAGCCAGGTGTATTCCAGTACCTGGCCCAGAGCAGGTGCTCAAAGTCATTGCCAGTGAGTTGATTTTGACTCAGAGTGACCCCACAGGACACAGTGGACCTGCCTCTTCGGGTTTCCAAGGCTGTAATCTTTACAGAAGCAGACTGCCACATCTTTCTCCTGTGGCACAGCTGGTGATTACGAACTGCTGACTTCTCAGTTGGCAGCTGAGCCCTTAACCACCGCATTGCGAGGGCTCTTTTGGAGGTGCCCACTGTTTTTTAAATGAATAAAGCTTGAACAATGTAGGCTACATGAAGTACAGCAAGCAGGATGAGGGAGAAATTACAGGCTGAGCTGGATTAAGGGGGTAGGAAAGAAAGTACTGAACCAACCTGATCAAGAGTCCCTTTAACTGCAAACATTTCTACCCAGAGAGCTGTGATCCTTTTCTCCTAAGCCAATTTCACTCTTTCCCAAAAGGCCCTTTAGGTCCCCAATACAGCAGGAATCAGTGTTCACTGCATTCTGAAATATCATTGTGCAGCTTCATTTAGATGTGGCAATTTGCAAAGCAACCTCTAGCAGCTGACAGTTCATCTGTAGCTGTGTGGTATTGAGACGTTTCCTGGGATTCCTGCCCACCTCCTATGCAGCTGGCAGTGTTCGCCAAACCAGGATATGTGCTCACCTGGGATTAACACGGAACCAGCAGTGCTTTGTTTTGTCTGAGATTTGAAAAATTCTCAGAGGCCCAGCTCTGCTTAATCCAGAAAATAAAAGTGCAGTAACTCGTAATTTAAGAATTAGAAGGGGCTTAGGGATCACCTCGTCCATACAATAAGGGTGTAGCAACTCTGAGAGGCTCAGTGACAAGGTTACCTGGCTGATAACAGGGCCACCAGGTCTAGTATGCTCTTTGTGTGGCACCAAGTTGTAAGCAGGGGTCCTCTGGATGCCTCTTTAGCGGGATCTAAGTGTTTAAGTTACAGTTTGTTTCTTTTGGAAGCTCTTTAGCCTGGCCAGAGTGATCACCCTTCCCACACGCTTCAAAGTCACTGCTCAGAGCAAAGTGTTTATAGAAATATTCGGCACTTGGAAAAGAAACCATTGCCAGTTCCTGCACTCTCTGTGTCCCGGCTCCAACCAAGCTTGGTAAACCAGGGGACGGATACACTGGACTCTGGGTCTAGGAATTTCTAGGTTTGGATGCCAACAGGGGAGAGGATGAATTCTGTCCAGCTGCTTCAGCAGGCTGCGGTGGCTGCTGCTGCTGCCACCTCCTGGGAGAAGACAGACCTCGGCTTCAGACCTGAAGCTGGTCTCAGTGTTCACCTGTGACATGGGTCAAGGCCCCACTGGGACAGGGCTGAAGTTCTTCCATCCTAGAAAATAAAAGGAGTATCCCCTCACTTAACCAACAAAATGCTGGCATTCTGTGCTTTTCCTCTGCTCCTTTTGGTAATGTGGTGCTCCAAGACATGATTTCAAACAACAGTAACAAAACTGGAATGAGTTAACATAGGACCCATGAGGGAACAGGAACTAAGACTGAGGCAGAACTGTGAAGACCTAGGAATACATGAGAGCTTCTTTCTCTAGGTCTTTTGGATCCTGAATCCCGGGCTGATGTTGGGATGCAGACAGCTGGGCTGGGTCAGGAAGGCAGAGCTGTAATAATGGAGAGGTCACACGTGAGTTTAGCAAATTTTAAAACTCAAGAATCTCAGTTTGCTTGCCGGGCTGCTGAGATGATTAACTGAGCTAAAGCAGGCAAGTTCCTGGTGTTCAGGAGATATTCCATAAGAACTATTTGGGGACAAGTTCACACTGCTGATCCCCATGGAGACTTTCTTCCTTTACCAACTGAAAAATGGATTGGCAGCCCCTACAGCTTTTTTTCCAGTCTTCTAACCTATTGATGATCCCTAAGCAAACTTCTGTTTTTTTCTTCAAGAAGAAGAAATGAGTGATTATGATTTATAATCACAAATGAATGGGAAGACATTCAGGAGGAACCGAACTAAGCAATTCAATTCAGGAAACACATATTGAGTCCGTTCACGATGCAAATGGTTAAGCACTCAATTACCAGCTGAAAGGTTGGCGATCTTCTTCCAGAGACTGCAGCTTTAAAAACCCAATGGAGCAGTTCTACTCTGCACACGTGAATGAGTTCACCATGAGTCAGAAATGACTCAAAGGTAATTATCAACAAAAACATTGTGTGCCGGTCATAGGGGATTTAAAGAATAATTTAGACACAGACTTCAAAAAGTTTCCATTAAGTATGTTAGAGGAAAAACTGAGAATTAGGGACTTGGCTTCTAGATTCAGATTTGCCAAGATCTCAGTTGAGTAAATGACATTAGGCATGACAGTTAGCATATCTTGAGATGATATGTTTCTTCATCTGTTAATATCATAAAGGGAAATTTGCCATTTATAATAGTTCTTGCCTCCAAAAAAAAAAAAACAACTGTTGCCATCAAGTCAACTTGACTCTGACTCATGGTGACCCGACAGAGCAGAGTAAAACTGCCCCCATAGTTTCCAAGGAGCACCTGCTGGATTCAAGCTGACAACCTTTTGATTAGCAGCTATAGCACTTAACCACTATGCCACCAGGGTTTCCAGTTCTTCCCTAGGAGATATTATACTGATTACTCATTTATGCTATAACTATCCTAACCAGCTAAAGCTGTTAAATAAAACAAGACCTTGAGTGAACCTGCTGGGCCAAAGCAAGACTCTTACCAATGAGCTATGGGGCTTGGTTGTTTTTTTTTTTTTAATTATGATTGAATGAAAATGTACATGCCCATATAAATTCTCATGCTCACCTATATGCAGCTCCCACTGCTCTCCCTGCCCAGTGACAACACATCCCTCCTCTCTGCTCCATACATGTCCTATCCTCCCAACAGTCTCCTATTCCCTCTTCTCCACCTACTCCCCTTCCTCCAGCAAGAGGCCAGCAGGATGACATCCTATAGATGCACAGAACCATAAAATTCCCACAAGGTATGGTCACTCTGCATCACCAAGTCCAGTCCATTGCTGTCTGAAAAGTTGACCTTCATTATGATTTATGGGGCAGCATGAGGTCCAGGGGCCATACTCCCAGGGGAACCCCAAAGCCTATGGGGTTTGTTTTAAGAAATCATGTACAGATCTACAGACTTATTTTGGCACATTTAGGGTGTTCATTTTTATCCTTAATTAGCATGTTGTTGTCATGGATTGAATTGTGTCCCCTAGAAATGCGTGCAGTAATTTAGCTAGGCCCATGGTTCTGGGTATTGTGTGATTTGTATGTTGTAAATCCTGCCTGGAAGCAAGCAGAGAGTTGGGGACTTCATACCACTATGAAAGGAGTGCCAGAAACAGAGTGCTCCAGGGAACCAGGGTTCCTGTACCTGAGAAACTCCTAGTCTAGGGGAAGACTGACCACAAGAACCTTCCTCCAGAGCCAGTAAAGAAAGCCTTCTCCTGGGGACAATGCCCTGAATTTAGACTCTTAGATTACTTCACTGTGAGGAAACAAACTTCTCTTTGTTAAAGCCATCCACTTGTGGTATTTTGTTATAGCAGCACTAGACGACTTAGACAGCTGTTATTAGGGGCCATCAAGTCACAGTGACTCTGTATACAATAGAATCAAACATTGCCTGGTTCTGTGCCATTCTCACAAACATTGCTATGTTTGAGTCCATTTGTTGCAGTCACTGTGTCAGTCTACCTCACTGAAGGTCTTTCTCTGTTTCACTGTTCCTCTACTTTACCAAGCATGATGTCCTTCTTCAGGGACTGGTCCCTTCTGATACCATGCCCAAAGTACGTGAGACAAAGTCTCACTGTCTTCACATCTAAGGAACATTCTGGCTGTACTTCTTCCAAGAAAGATTTGTTCTTTGCCAACATCCTAATTCAAAGACATGGATTCTTCTTCAGTCTAGTCTTTCTTATTAACTGTCCAGTTTTCACCATATATGAGGTGACTGAAAATACCATGGCTCAGGGCAGGCGCATCTTAGTCCTCAAAGTGATGTCTTTGATTTTTAACATTTTAAAGAGTTTTTTTTTTTTCTTTTTTGCAGTGGATATGCCCAACACAATGTATTGTTTGATTTCTTGACTGTGGCCTCCATGAGCATTAATTGTGGAAGCAAGTAAATTGAAATCCTTGGCAATGTCAATCTTTTCTCCATTTGCCATGATATTGCTTGTTAATCCAGTTTGAAGATTTTTGTTTTCTGTTAAGATGCAATCCATACTGAATGCTGTAGTGTTTGATCTTAATCAGTGCTTCAAGTCTTCTTCATTCTAAGTAAGCAAGGTTTTGCCATCTGGATATCTCAGGTTCTTAGTGAGCATTCATCCAATCATGATCCCACAGTCTTCTTCATATAGTTCAGCTTCTCTGATTATTTGCTCAGCACACAGATTGAATAGACATGGTGAAAGGATACAATCCTGATGCACACTTTTCTTAGTTTTAAACCATTCAGTAACCCATTGTTCTGTTTGTACAACTGTCTCTTGCTCTATATATAAGTTCCATATGAGCACAATTAAGCATGCTGGAATTCCCATTCTTCACAATGTTACCCATAATTTTTATGATTCACATAGTCAAATGCCTTTGCATAGTCAACGAAACACAGGTAAACATCTTTCTGGTGTTTTCAGCTTTCAGCCATGATCCATCTGATATCAGCAATGAAATTCCTCTTTGCATGTACTCCACTGAACCTGGCCTGAACTTCTGGCAGTTTCCTGTCCATGTACTACTACAATTGTTTTTGAATAATCTTCAGGAAAATTTTGCCTGTGGGTGAAATCAATGACATTGTTTGACAATTTTTGCATTCTGTTCTATCACCTTTCTTTGACATGGGTACAAATATGGATCTCTCTCAGTTGGTTGGCCAGCTTAACTGTCTTCCTAATTTCTTGGCATAGAAGAGTGAGTGCTTCTGGTATTGCATCTGTTTGTTGAAACATCTCAATTGGAATTCCAAGAATGAAATCCTTGAAAACACTTAAAAAGACCCAGCTTTTCCTTCTCAGGCAATTTGTGTGTTCTGTTCTCTGGAAGTAAAGAAACTCAACTTTGTTTCGATTTTTAGTCCCAGTGGATTTTTATTATTATTTTTGTTGTTGTTATTATTATTCTTAGACAATATTTTATATTTGAATAGTACTTTAAAGCTCTCTTTCCACATATTGGCTCAGCTCTCTACCATAATAAATGGGAGATGTGTTCAAATAAGCATGGGCTTCTGAGCCAAAGAGATTCTGGCTCCATCACTCACTGTCTGTTTCTCCTCAGAGAAAGTTACTGTATCAAGCAGTGTCCCAGTTGGAAACAGATGGCACTCTCAAATTGGGAAATTTGAGTTGTTTAATAAAGGGAGTATTTATAAAGGTGTGAGAAGAGTACAGGGAAACCACAGCAAGAAAGGAGTCACGGGAAGGAGTAGTTACTGGAAGCAGAATGAGAGGGGACTGTGAGGAACGGCCACTTGAAAGGAGTTGTGACGTCGGAAAGGGCCAGTCAGCCATAGTGACCACATGTGAGGGAATCAGGGGAATGAATACTCCAACCTCACTCATCCTCTTACACATCTGGAGGAGCAAACAGATGATAATAAATAATTATTTCACCTTTCTTATTTTGAGTTTTCTTGTTTTTTAAAAACGGAATAGTCTTTTTTACTGAGTTACAACAGATATAAATGAAAGACCAAACCAACTGCCATTGAATTAATTCTGACTCATGGAAACTCCATGTCTGTGAGAGTTGAAGTGTGCTCCATAGGGTTTTCAAAGACTAGGTTTTTGGAAGTAGCTCACCATACTTTTCCTCTGACGTACCTTGGGGTGGATGTGAATCTCCAACATGTGGGTTAGCAGTCAAGTGCATTAACCATTTGTACCACCTAGGACTCCAGCCGACATATTAGGCACTCAACAATTGTTTTCCTTCTTCATCTGATCTTCAAAACTCCCTTGAGGAGTTGCTGGGGAAGGTATTATTAAACTCATTTGCAGATGTGGAAAGTGAGGCTCAGAGAAGTGACTTTTCCAAGGTCACATGGCTACAAAAATAGCAAAATGGGATTGAAACCATGATCTTCCACATATACTAGGATTCTTTCCCTAAACTATCTTTGCGCTTCTATGTTCCTGTCTAAAAAAGGCTGCCACAGATGTTTTTTTTTTTCTATCTAGAGCTGTAAGAACTTGAACTACGGTGATTCAGCTCCACGAATAAAATTGACTGACACAGGAATCAACACTAAATGCAAAAATAGCAATCACTGATTGGGCAGACAGAGTCCCTGGGTGGTCAGTTACATACTCTGCTGCACTGTACGTGTAAGTCCACCTGAAGGCACCTATGTACTTCTGAGAAAACAGCCATCAAATACCCTACAGAGCACAGGTCTACTCCAACACACCTAGTGTTGCCATGAATTGGCACTGACTCAGCAGCAACTGATTCAGTCTTCTGGGTTGATGTGAAGGAGGCCAAATAACTATAAGGCAGCTTGGTAGAAGGCTGACCAAATATAGGTCCCCAACAAGACGGCACTGGGTTATATTAAATACTTGGCATTCCTACTTGGATATCTATTAGGCATCTCCTATATAATTCACTTCAGTCAGAACCCTTGATTCTTTCTACCTCAGACTGGTTCCTCTCTTCATAAAAGTATCATCATTCACCCATAGGTGCAACTCAAAACCCAGGAGACAATCCTGATTCTTCCCCTTTCCTCTTCCTCTCCTTTATCAGCAGTTCTACTTTCCAAAATATGCCCCGAGTCAGTGATTTCTCTCCATCTCCTTTGCTGCCATTCTAGTCCATTCATTGCCTGGCAACTATAACAATGTCCTGCTTTGTCTCCTCCTTTTTGACTCTTACATCTCTCCAACCCACCCTCTGAATTACAGTCAGAGTGATCCTTTAACAATGAAAAATAGATCCTGTTACTCCCCTTCTTGCTTTCTTACCATGACTGAAAAGGTTCTACTTGTTCTGACTCTGTTCCTTTCCTCCATTACTATGATCCAGCCACATTTTTCTCTTCCTTGAACACATCAACTTCTTTTCTGCCTCACACCCATTACACTTACTTATATCTATGCTTGGAATGTTTTTTTCTAGCCTTTGCATGGTGGCTTTTTCTCATTATCCAAGTATTAGCTCAAATATTACCTTCTAAGGGAGACAGACTTTCCCATACCATCCAATCTGAATATTGCCCTTGTTTAGTCACTATGAGGCAGAATCAACTCGATTGCAGTGGGTTTTGGGGTTTTAGTCTCTTCTTAGCACTTATTCACAGTCTGAAATTACCAACTGATTTATTTACTGTATGCTATGCTGCCCACCAGAATCTATGCTCCATGAAGGCAGGGCCCTGGTCAGGCTTGTCTATTTACTGTTGTCTCTCTAGCATGTAGGACAGGGCCTGTCACATCATAGCCTCTCAATAAATTTTTTGTGAATGGAAGGATAGTCAACAGTGAAATAAAATACAATCATTTTACTCTCTCCAGGAAGCATTTAATATAAGAAGTATACTGAGAACTTAGAAGCGGTAAAAGGTGACTGCTGCTAGGGAAGACAAAATGATTGGGTCACTAGAGCTGTTGTGTCACCCCAGCTGCTGTTCATTCCTGAAAAGTTTTGAGTCATTGTTCAATTCCCCCACATGTGGGGATTTGCATATTGCTGACAGGCTGAAAGCTAGGCCACTGGTTTTCAAATACCAGCAGGTCATTCATGCAGGCCAGTTTTCAGCTGAGCGTCCAGAGAAAGACAGACCAGAAGAAGGACCTGGTGGTCTGCTTCTGAAAAGAATTAGCTAGTAAAAACTTTACAAATAATAGTGAAGCATAGTCTGATACAATGCTAGAAGATGAGTCCCTCAGGTTGAAAGGCACTCAAAAGATGACTCAGGAGGAGGTGCCTCCTCAAAGTAGAGTTAATCTTAATGGTGTGGCTCGAGTCAAGCTTTTTGAACCTTCATTTGCTGATGTTGCATGACTCAAATGAAAAGAAACAGCTGAAACCATCCATTAATTATCAGAATATGGAATGTATGAAGTATAAATCTAGGAATACTGGAAATTGTCAAACAAGAAATGGAACACATAAACTGATATCTTAGGTATTAGTGAGCTGAAATGGAATGATATTGGTCATTTTGAATCAGACAATCACATGATCTGCTATGCTGGGAATTACAACTTGAAGAGGAATTGTGTTGAATTAATCATCAAAAAGAATACTTCCAGAGGGGCAGGGACAAGATAGTGGAGTAGACAAATGCTTTCTGCAGCCATTCTAACAACAAAAATCCAAAATAAAAATGAATCCAGCACATATGACATCTTAGGGGCCCTAAATACCAAAGAGAAAGTTGAGGAACTGAACTGAGCAAAGGGAAAAAGAGACTAGCACTGGGAGTGCATGAGATTTGAGGCACATGACCTGCCAGAAAGAAGCTGCATGGTAGGTGCAGCATGGAGGTGACTGTCTGGAGAATCCACATGCACCTCCAGAGCCAGAGAGGGACAGCACCGAATAGTTGAAAGCCAAGTCATTGTGCATAAACTGTTGTGTGTGGATCTCAATCTTTTCCTTCATCATGGCCTGACTTCTTTCTCCTGGTGCTCCCCCACCCCCAGTGCCTCCTCTGAACTATGCCTGGCACTGTAGCCTGACATCACAAACCGAGCTGGACTGGAAGTAGCACTCCTTAAGCCTGCCCTGAGCCATTCTCTAAGACTCAAAGAGGGTAACAGTTTAAGAAAATTTGGGGGAGGGGAGTAAAATGTTTTGTGTAATTTTTTTCCTGCTGATTCCCCTAAGCAGGAAAATCGAGGAGGAAACTGTTTCTTCACTTAGAGTTAGACAATAAAGGGGTATGCCAACCCCACAAACACTCATGGACAACTGTTAACCTCCAGCCTTTCTCAGTGGCTGTAGCCAGATCCTGTGATTATACCAATCACCCCTGCTCATCTAGGACACTAGGCAAGAACTTGTACAACATATTGAGAAACTGACCACTGGGACACCTAAGCTGAATCCATACAAGAAAAATAAAGTATACATTTTGAAGCAAGAAGCTAGAACATAGCAAGCAAACATAATGTGAATAACTGTAATTTACTGATGGCTCTGAAACAGCAGGCCATTTCAAAGCACTTGAAAGGGAAGACCATGATCTCTTCAGAAAGCTCCCAAAACAAATAATCAAATTTTCCAGAGGAAGAGAAATTCCTAGAATTACCAGAAGTAGAATACAAAAGATTAATATTTAGAACTCTTCAAGAGATGAAGAAGGAGACTGAGGCAAAATGTAGCAGAGCATAATGACAAAGTGAATAAGCTGCAAGGAAGCACTGAGAGGCAAGAATTAGAAATTCAGAAAATTAATATAAAATTACAGAAAGTAGACAACTTGGTAGAAAGTCAAAGGAGCAGAATTGAGGCAACGGAAGCCTGAATTAGTGATACTGAAGATAAAGCACATGATATCATGATATTTGAGGAAGAATCAGATAAAATAATTGAAGAATGTCAAGGAACACCAAGAATTATGTCAGACTTTATGAAGAGGAGTAGTGTACAAATGACTGGAATACAAAGACAGGGGGATGACTGAAAATACAGAGAAACTGTCAATGATTTGTTGACAGAAAACATCTCTGATATCATGAACGATGAGAAGATACCTATCCAAAATGCTCTTTGAACTCCACATAAGGTAGATTCCAAAAGAAAGACACCAAGGCATATTATAATCAAACTTACCGAAACTAAAGATAAGGAGACACTTTTAAAAATGGCTAGAGACAAACAAAAAATAACCTACAAAGGAATCAATTAGACTAAACTCAGACTACTCGGCAGAAACCATGCAAGCAAGAAGGCAATGGGATAGCATATACAAACCCTTGAAGGACAACAATTGCTAGCCCAAGAATCGTATACCCAGTAACATTTTCTCTCAAAAGGCTAGTGAAATTAGGACATTTCCAGATAAGAAGAAATTCAGAAGTTTGCAAAAACCAAACCAAAAGTACATGAAATATTAAAGGGAGTCCTTTGGATAGAAAACCAGTAACACCAGGTAACAACACAAGAGCAGAATATAGAACAGAGCAACTGGATATCAACCCAAATAAGAGAATCACAAATATAAACCATAGGCAAAACACTGAAAATAGGGAAACAGATGTCATTATAAAAACATTATATTAAAAAAGGACCTATGGAAGGACAAACATTGTATGAGACCCCTATGATAAGAACTTAAAAACAGACTCATGAATATAAGACTCTTTGACAGCTGTGGAGGGGGAGGAGGGAGGGAGGGGGGGTTTAGATTAGACAGTTAACAGAAATTTGTTTGGGTGAAATCAGTGACAACACACATTAGAAAGATTAATGATAACTGGACTTCAACACAATTTGAGTACTCCTCCCATCTTAACCCAATATTGCAAGGACAGAGTAGCCAGGGCAGGGGGCCAAGGAACATACTCTCAGGCGAAATCAAGGCCAGTTGGCACAACTATCAGTTTGCTAATGAGGACTTACTGCACCCCTCATTGGTGAGTGGCATCTGGGGTCTTAAAAGCTGCCAAGCTGCCATCTGAGGGTACAGCAAATGGTCCCAACTCAACAGGAATGGATGATCACTGAGGACAAGAATGGCAAGAGAAAAAGAGAACCCGGAAGACAGAGAGACCCATGTGAGTGGGTCTCTGCATTGACTCGTGACCAGAAGAACTGGATGGTGCCTGCCCACCACTGATAGACACGATGGAGCTCACAAAGTTGAGTCTCACTGGCAAAAAGAGAATAAATAGGGGTGCACCCTGAGATCTCCAATAAAAGACCACAACTGATGGACTGGGGGCTTCGGGGTTTCCTTGGGAACATGGCCCCTGGCCCTGATGCTGCCCCTGTCCATAAATCATAATGAAGGTCAACTTCTCGGACAGCAATGGATTGGACTTGGTAACGCAGAGTGACCATATCTTGTGGGAATTTTATGGTTCTGTGCATCTATAGGATGTCATCCTGCTGGCCTCTTGTTGGAGGAAGGGGAGTGGGTGGAGAGGAGGGGGACAGGAGACTGTTGGGAGGATAGGACATGTACAAAGCAGAGAGGAGGGATGTGCTGTCACCGGGCAGGGAGAGCAGCGGGAGCTGCATATAGGTGAGCGTCAGAATTTATATGGGAATGTACAGTTCCATTCAATCATTAAAAAAAAAAAAAAGACCTGAAAGAAAATGTAGTTATAAATCTTTCATATGGGAGAGGAAGGCAAAGTGATATAATTAAAGACTGGTTAAAATTTAAGGGTAAATATTAAGGGAACCACAAAGAAAACCATCAATCCTATGCATCAAAAAACAAAAGTCTTGAAAAACACAAACCCACCAACAACCAAATGGAACAAAGGAACTGTTTACAACACACAAAAAAAGACACCAAATTGATAGCATTAAGCTCATACCTATTAATAATCACGCTGAATGTAAATGGACTAAATGCACCAATAAGGAGATGGAGAGTGGCAGACTGAATAAAAAAACATGATCCATCTATATGCTACCTATAGGAGACACACCTTAGACTCAAAGACACAAACAAATTACAATCAAAGAATGGAAAAAATACATTAGGCTAACAACATTCAGAAAAGCAGGGGTGGCAATACTAATCTCTGATAAAATAGACGTTAAAGTAAACTCCACCACTTGGATAAGGAAGCACATTATTTAATCGTTAAAGGCTCAATACTCTAGGAGGACAAAAGCATATTAAATATCTATGCTTTTAACAACAGGGCTCCAAAATACATACTACCAACACCAACTGCATTGAAAACAGAAATAGACAGCTCTGCAATAGTAGTAGAAGACTTTACTGCTGGTGAAGGACAGAACATCCAACAAAACAAAGCTCAGTAAAGACATGGAAGATCTAAATGCTACAATCAACTAACTTGACTTCAAAGACAGATATATAGAACATTTCACCCAACAGCAGCCAACTATACTTTCTTTTCCACTGCACATGGAACTTTCTCCAGAATTAACTACATAGTACACAACAGAGCAACCCTTAACAAAATTCAAAGTACTGAAATATTACAAAGTATCTTTTCAGACCATAAAGTTATAAAAGTAGAAATCAATAACAAAAAAGATGAAAAACAAAAAACATGGAAACTGAACAACATTTTACTCAAAAACAACTCATGCTAGGAGAAATCAAGGATGGAATAAAGAAATTCACAGAATCAAATGAGAATGAAAACAAATCCTATCAGAACTGTAGGACACAGCAAAAGCAGTTTTCAGAGGTCAATTTATCTCAATAAACACAGCATTCAAAAAGAAGAAATGGCCCCAAACAAAGAATTAACTCTGCAGTTTGAACAAGTGGAAAGAGAACAGCAAAAGAATGCCTCAGGCACCAGAAGAAAGCAAATAATAAAAATAGAGCAGAAGTAAATGAAGTAAAGAATAGAAAAATGATTGACAAAGTTAACAAGACCAAAAGCTGTCTTTTTTTTTTTTTTAAATGTCAACAAGATGTATAAACTATTGGCCAAACTGAAAAATGAAAAACAGGAGAGGAAGCCAATAACTCGAATAAGAAATGACATGGGTCATGTCACAACAGACTTAACTGATTTTAAAATAATCATAACAGAATACTATGAAAAACTGTACTCTAATAAATTAAAAAACCTAGATGAAATGGACAGATTTCCATAAATATTTTACGTATCAAAACTAGCACAAACAGAATAGAACAACTAAACCAACTGTCATGGGTTGAATTGTGTCTCCCCCAAAATATGTGCAGCTGTGTGGCTGGGACATGATTCCCAGTATCTTGGGACTGTCCTTCATTGTGTGGTTTCGCTAAACTGTATGCTAAAGGGGCTGTAAATTCCTGCATAGAATTACTTCCCTGCTCTGCTGCAGGGGGAGTTTCCCTGGAGTGTGGCTTGCCCCACCCCTGATCCTTTTGGCCTGCATGAGATAAAAGGAAACAGAAACAAGAGAGAAGGAGGAGCCTCGCACCATCAAGAAATGTGCACCGGGAGAAGAGCGCGTCCTTGAGACCTGAGGTTCCTGCGCCAAGACGCTCCCTGGACAGAGACTGATGCAATACCGGACTTTCCTCCAGAGCCAACAAGGGGAAAGCCTTCCCCTGGAGTGGACACCCTGAAAATGGACTTGCAACCTACCGGACTGTGTAAGAATAAACCTTCCTTTGTTGAAGCTATCCACTCTGTGGTATTACTGTTAGAGCGGCACTAGCTGACTAAAACACCAACCTATCACAAGAGAGTGAAAAGTAATTTAAAAATTCCCAACTAAAAAAAAAATCCCTGGTCCTGATGGTTTCACTGGAGAACTCTACCAAACATTCAGAGAACAGTTAACATCACTGTACTAAGGTATTCTAGAGCATTGAAAAGAATGGAGTAATACTAAATTCATTCTACGAAGCTATTATGACCCTGATATCAAAACCAGGTGAAGACAGCACAAAAAAGGAAAATTACAGACCAATACCTTTCATGAACTTAGATGCAAAAATCCTCACCAAAATTCTAGATAGTAGAATTTAACAACACACCAAAAAATATATAAGTCACTGTGACCAATTAGGATTCATACCAGGAATATACAGATGGTTCAACATTAGAAAAATAATGTAACCAAACACATAAATAAAAGACGAGAAACACTTGATTTTATCAATTGATGCAGATGAGGCATCTGATAAAGTCCAACACCCATTCATGTTAAAAACTCTTAGTAACACAGGAATAGAAGGAAAACTTCCCAACATAATAAGTGACATTTATGTGAGGCCAACAGCTAACATCACCTTAAATGGACAGAGTCCCCTTGAGAACAGATATGAGATCACAAGAATGCTCATTGTTACCACTTGTATTCAACATTGTCCTGGAGGTTCTAGCCAGAGCAATCAGGCAAGACAAAGAAATAAAGGGCATCCAAACTGGTAAGGAACAAGTAAAAGTGTCTCTATTTGCAGATGATGTGATCTTGTACACAGAAAACTCTCAAGAATCCACAAGAAAAGTACTAGAATGTCAGTAAAGCATCAGGATACAAGACAAACACACATAATTCAGTTCAATTCCCTTACACTAACAAAGAGACCATCAAAGAGAAAATCACCAAATTATTACCATTTGCTATAGCTTCCAGGAAGATAAAATGCCTAGAAATAAATCTAATCAGAGATGTAAAAGACCAATACAAAGAAATTTACAAAACTCTACTACAAGAAACCAAAGGAGACCTACATAAGTGGAGAAACCTAACTTGTTAATAGATAGGAAGACTTAGCATTGTGAAAATGTGTCTTCTACACAAAGCGACCTATAGATACAATGCAATCCCAATACAAATTCCAGCGGTAATTTTAATGAGATGGAGAAAAAAAAATCACCAGCTTCATATGGAAAGGGAGGAAGCCTCAGATAAGTAAAATATTACCGAAGAAGAACAAAGTGGGAAGCCTCATTCTACCTGATTTTAGAACCTATTACACTGCCACGGTAGTCAAAACAGCCTGCTGCTACTGGTGCAAAAACAGACACATACATCAATGGAACAGAATTGAGAATCCACTGAGGAGCAGCTAATATTTGACAGAGCTCCAAAGTCCATAAACTGTGGAAAAGACAGTCTCTTTAACAAATGGCGTTGGCATAACTGGATACGGATCTGTATAAAAAAATGAGACAAGAGCAATATCTCACGCTATGCACAAAAACTAACCAAAAATGGCTCAAAGACCTAAATATAAAATCCAAGACAATAAAGATCTCAGAAGAAAAAACAGAGGCATCATTGGGAGCCCTAATACATGGCACAACCAGACTACAATACACAGACTAACAATGCACAAACACCAGAAAAGAAAGTTGATAATTGGGAATTCCTAAAAATCAAACACTTAAACTCATCCAAAGACTTTAGCAAAAAAATAAAAAGACTACCTACAGGTTAGGAAAGAATTTTGGCTACCATGAATCTGATTGACATCTAATTTCCATAACACAAGGTACTTCAAACTCTCCATAAGAGAAAGATGAGTAACCAAATTCAAAGATGGGCAAAGGATATGAACAGGCACTTCACCAAAGAAGACATCCAGTATGGTAACAGATACATGAATAAATACTCATGATCATCAGCTATTAGAGAAACCCAAATCAAAATGATTTGATTTGGATACCATCTCATCCTAGCAAGGCTGGCATTAATCCAAAACCACAAAATGTTGTAGAGGTTGTGGAGAGACTGGAACTCTTCTACACTGCTGTAGGAATGTCAAATGGTATACCTCTTTGGAAGTTGACTTAGTGCTTTCTCAAAAGGCTAGAAATAGAAATACTATATGATCCAGCAATCCCACTTCTTGGACTATGTCCCAGAGAAATAAAGTCTGTCACATGAACACCAATGAACATGCACACCAATGTTTATTGCAGCATTGTCCACAAAAGCAAAAAGATGGAATCAGCTTAGGTGCCCACAACAGATGAATGGATAAACAGACTACGGAATACCATGCAATGGTAAAGAATAACAGCAATTTTAGGAAATGTCTGATAATGTGAAATCATCTGGAAGACATTATGTTGAGTTAAATTAGATGCAAAAGGACAAATACTACATTAGACCATTATTATAAGGACTTAAAAGCTTTAAGCACAGAAGAAAATCTATGACGGTTACAAGGAGGGGAGGGAAAGAGAGGGATATTCATAGATTAGACAGTAGATAAGAATTGGGTTTGGTGAAGAGAGTGACAGCATGCAGTAGAAGTGAGGTTAGCAGAACTGGAATACACCAAAAGCTAAAAGGTTTCCTAAATACAGCCCAACATTTTGAACGATAGAGCAGCAGGGACAGGGGTCTGGGACCATAGTTTTAGGGGACATCTAGGCTAACTGACATAACATTTTTTTAAAGAAAATGTTTTGCATACTACTTTGTGAGTGGCATCAGCGGTCTTAAAACCTATCAAGTGGCCATCTAAGTAGCTACAGTTAATCCCAATCCACCTGGAGCAGAGGAGAATGAAGGACATTAAGATATGAGGAAAATATGAACCCAGCAGACAGAAGGTGCCATATGATGCACTGACTATATCAGCATGAGAACAGAAAAACTGGATGGTACTTGGTCACCGCTAATGACTCACCTGACAGAGAACACGTATGAAGGCTCTGATGTAGCCAGAGAAAAACGGGTGTGCAGAACTAGAAATCTATTAAAAGACAACATTTGATGGTCCGTCAGGCTGGAAGGTCCCCTGAGGACATGGCCCTCGACTCTCTGTTAGCCCAGTGTTGAAACCAGTACCAGCAGAAACCTGATGGGAGCCTAATCTAAAACTGCCATGTACAGTCCAAGCGCTCCTTGGCAGGTCCTACGCTGGCGTGATGCCCATATAGCTGGTATTCCCTCTCTGAAGAACGTACGGTCTTTGAGGGGAGAACATCTCTCTCCGAACTATTGGATTAAATTTCTGTCACAGTCAAAGGTGAGCCGATGCATCAATTGGAAAATTGGTGACACGCACCCTCCGTGGATTTTTCTAGTCTGTGGGCAAATGCAATACTCAGCAAACCGATCCCGCTAGATGGGTACCAGAGGGCTCACAACAAATGTTTGCAACGGAGGGCTACATAGGGGCAACCAAGACAGAGGGGACACATACGCATTTCCTTTTCCTGTCTCCAGCTCTGGAAAAGAAGCAAGTCACTAAAATCAGGACAGTTGCTGAAGGAAATGCCATTCCACTCCCACTGCCTTCAGTTTTCTCAAAGGAGTTCTAAACCGATAGGGCAGTGAGTTCCAAACTCCCGAAGCTATCCCATCCCATTTTCCCATCGTGCCCCATAACTAATTTACTTCTTAATATTTGTGGTTTTTTCCTTGCACCTGCTGGTAAGAGAAGTCTTTTTCGCCACTCCCCCTCCAAACTCCTCAGAAAAGCCCCTGAAGGGCTCCCACCTCGGTCTCAGTTTTGGTCAGTCGTCACCTAGAGGAAGGAAAGCGCTCAGCAGAGGAATCCCGGGGATACAGCTCCGGCGGCCCCGCGCGCCTCGGAGCCGGACGACCACGGATCCCAGGGCGAGTTTTCCGGGGAGGCAGCGGCGGCGGCCGGGTGGGCCGTGGCCCCTTTAAGGGCAAGCCACGCCCCCTCCCAGCCTTCCGGCGGTCGGTGGCGGCCGCTACGGTGCTGACAAGATGGCGGCTGGCGGGGCTGTTGCTGCGGCGCCCGAGTGCCGGCTTCTGCCCTACGCGCTACACAAGTGGAGCTCTTTCTCCTCCACCTACCTTCCCGAGTGAGTGCCGGGCCTGGGGCTCGCGTTTCCTTACCCTTCGGCTTAAAGAAGGCTGGACCAAGGGTGCAGTGGAGGGCAACCGAGCCGAGAGGCCCAAGCGGGGCCTGGTGAGGGGGGACGCGCGGCCTCCGGAGTCTCAGTCCAGTCAACCAGAGCGTTGACCGCTCTTGCCTCGGGGAGGGTTTGGGGTCGGGAGAGCTCGGTCAGGGGCCGAGGAGCCAGGTAGGTGGCGGGTTCGAGGCGCCCGTGGGAGGTCGGGGAGTCCAGGGAGGCCGCGCCGAGGATTAGGGGTAGCTGAGGCAAGGAGTCGGAGCTTTCGGGGTCCCGACGGCAGGCTAGCTGAGGTAGTGGGAGGTGGCTGGCCACGGGGCACGGGGCATCGCGTGTCGCCAGGACCAAGTGAAGAGCAGAGACGAGTGACTGTCCCTCGGGGGCGTCGGGAAAAGTGATAACTCGAGTGCTGTGGCTTTGAAGTTGTGGGAGCCAGCCGGAGCCTGGCAAGTGGAGAGAAGTTGGCGGCGTTGCGCAGGGTGCCCTTTCTGGCCAGCGCTTTGAAAAGGGGACAGAAAAGGGGGAAAGAGGGACGTTACAAAGCTTCCTTACATGACACGGCTTATCAACATCGGGTCTGTGAGGCCACAGACCATTTCGTATCCCTGAAACTCATGTGTGGACAGAGAACCAGAAAGTCACTGCCTGGGAGTCGGCTCCAACACTTAGCGAACCCACACCGTCTCCAGGGTTGTAAATCTCTACAGGAGCAGACTGATGGACATTGGAAAAGGAAGACTTGAATGAACTTGACCTCAGCACCAGTATGGCGCACATCTCTGATAAGCTGCTGGAAAGAGTTCCATGTTTATCTGTAGCTACTTCCTTGTGAAATGCTGAATGTTCACGTAGTGTATTTTATTTAGCTTGTCTTTGAAGGGGGACCCCTAGGGGCAAAGTGGTTAGCAGCTCATTCTGCTAACCAAAAGGTTGGCAGTTCAAATCCACCAGCTCCTTGGAAAGCCTATGGGGCAGTTCCAGTCGGACCTGTAGGGTTGCTGTAAGTCAAAGTCGGCTCTACAGCACACAACAGCATCATCTTTGACGGAAGAAGCAGGTGTAGGTCTAACTTTCTCTAGAGATGGAGAAACTAGCCTACTAAAGTTTTAAGGTCTGTGCAGACCTTGAATAAAAGTTGCTTAGCTTTCTGCCCTGGACTGTTATCCCATGAACCTGAAAAGTAATTTTTTTTTTTTTTAAAAATTGTGTTTTAGTTGAAACTTTACAACTAACACACATTGATGTAGATCATTGGTTGCCAGTCCCGCTATGTGTCAGCACTGTCTCAAAGTGATTTTATGAGTTAGGAACAAAACACATTATGTATATTTTCATGTTACTCAACACATAAAAGTGACTAAATTGTGAAGAATCCTCCAAGAAGTTTTCCATCTCTCTTTTAAAAATCCTTCACATGTCCCTAGCTAGTCAAGAGTCTCAAAATGGAGCTGTGACTGGTAGAATCTGACTCTTGACTGGCAGTCTGCCGTCCTGTCCACCAGGTCATGGTTTGGCTGTTAGGCTTTCAATAGAATCTGCCTCACTGCAGAGTGCCAAGTGACCTGTGGTCTGGTCTGGCCTATCTGGCCTGTTGATGGTTGCTCTGTGGTCATGTCCAAGATTGATGCTGGAACATATAATTTGATGGTGAGCCAGGTAAATGTTTTAGCCCACAACTGGAGTTAAAATGTGGCCTTAGGTACTTTATGTCTGATTATGTGGGCTAGTGTATTCTTGAGTCTGAAAGTATTCAGCTTTTCTGTATCCAAGCTAAGATCACAGGTAGTTGGGAATTGGGGTGGCATTGTTTGATCTGTTAACTGTAGAGATATTTTCCTGGTCTGGAGTTAGGCTATTTCCAGAATTTCACTGAAATTTCTTGTACAGGGAAGAGACTTGGATATTTCAAGTTCCAGCTGAGTAATAAGTACAAAAGAATATTTTTCAAACAGGAGATAATGTAGTAGAATAGCAACTTTACTTTGACTTGTATCTTGTTATCTGATTTGAAGTGAACAGAACACTCGTTTTGGAGCTGAAAGGCAGCTAGTTGAATTTGGGAAACTAAGATTTTCTCAGATACTTTCACAAAACAGTATTTAACACATATTTAGCTTTTGAACAGTTTCACTTGCAATATCTTATTTAATCCGTGTGCTATTTCGATGACGTATACTATAGCTTTTTTGTTTGTTTGTTTTAAGCACTAACCAATTGTAATAGAAGAGCAGTCCGAGCTTGTTTTATTTAAAGAGGTGCAATACAACTGAATATTATGGAGCTTGAATTGAAGAATTTTGTGTGTGCTGATTTGGTGTGCCTCCTACCTAGTTTGTAAAACTCCTGAACTTCTGTTAGCAAGTAAGGATGCTCTAAGTCCGTATGGACAGGAAGTATAGGAAGGAATTGACTTTGCTTGTTATATAAAATCTGCTTTCAGCAATTGTTGTATCTTGACTGGCAGTGTAGTTGTGTTAAGGCACTTCCTTAACCAGTCCAGCTTTAAGTAAAGCCATCTGTTGAAATTTCCTACCAAATGTGAAATATATATTGACTACAAAGCACAAATCTTAACTATTTTCATGGGGTAACAGTAAAGTAACTACTATGTTAACATTTACAACGTGCCTTCCATATGTTAGGCTGTATTTGTCAAAGTCCCTCAGTGTGTTAAGTCATTTAATCCTCACAGCCATCCTGTGAGAAATAGCCACTGTCGGTATATGGAAAGAGGCACGCAGAATTTAAGTTAAATGAAGCCTGAGGTCACATAAAGGAGCCTTGGTGGCACAGTGGTTGAAGAACTCAGCTGTCAACGAAGAGGTTATTGGTTCAGATTTACTAGCCACTTCATTGAGAAAGATGTGGCAGTGTGCTTCTGCGAAGATTTACAGCCTTGAAAACCCAGTGGGGCAGTCTGCTTTGTCCTGTAGGGTCAGAGTTGGCGTTGACTTGATGGCAAGGAGTTTAGTTTTTTCGGTAAGGTCTTAACAGTAGTGTATGATGGGTTCAAATCCTGGCACTGTTTACCTATGACTTTACCAAAGCAAACATAGAATGCACAAATCTGCTTTGGAAGAAGTGCAACTAGGATGTTCTTAAGAAGCAAGAATCGTGAGACTGTGTCTCCCATGCTTTGGACATGTTATCAGGAGGGAGTAGTCCCCGGAGAAGGACATCATGCCTGGTTGAGTAGAGGGCTAGTGAAAATGGGGAAGACCCTCAACAAGGTGGATTGACACAGTGGCTGCAACAATGGGCTCAAGCATGCCAGTGATCATGAGGGTGGTGCAGGACTGGGTAGTGTTTTGTTCCGTAGTACTTGGGGTCACTATGGATCAGAAGTGACTCAATGGCACCTAACAACAGAAACAACCCCACGGAAGTGTATTAGAAGAATTCTGAGATTTGGAAAGAGTTCTTGTATTCAAGGCACTAATATTTTAGTTGTGTAAAGATTTAGCAAGCCGGATGTACATACAAATGTGTGTGTGTGTGTGTGTGTGTAAGGAATTCAGGTCTCTGTTTTTTCCTGAGAGGCAAAATACACCTTTTAGGTTTATTTGGCCTTACATTTTTAAAGCAGATCTAGTTGTAGATTAAAATAGTTTAATTGTCACATTTGTGAAGTGTCAAATTATCAGTATGTTTGAAAAACTTTGTATGCTATTTTTCTTAAATTTTCACCTAATTTGAGAAGGAAGAAAATGATTTAAGTGGTGATTTAGGTCATAGAATTACATGCATGTTTATATGTAAAAAATATTTTTAAACTACAGATCCTTACATTCAGATGTTTACTATTGTAACTAATGTTGATGCAAGGTGTAATTTGGAGTACCTACTCCTATGCAGGATGACTTTTGTGGATAAGTTTAATACATAGCAAAACCTGTAAGGTAGGTGTAATATGTGTTTTGCAGATGAGGAAACAAGTCTGTACACGTTCAGTAACTTGCCCAAGGTCACATAGTTTTCAAGAGACTTCGCAAAATCTCTGACTTAAAAACCACTGCACTCTAGTAAGTACCACAGCTTACTGAGTATCTTCTATTCTTTAGGCACTGTGCTGAGCACTTACCATGTATTCTTTCATTTAGTCTTCACAAGCAGTCGTTCTTTTTTACAGCTGGGAAAATTGGGATTCAGAGACTTAAAACAACTTGCCCAAAGTCTGAGAGTTGAAGTGTAGGAGGTAGGATTCTAATTTGGGACCTCTGACTTCTATTGCAAAAGTTACTTCAGTGTTTTATATGACTATAATATGTGTCTAATTGGGAGCATCAATAAGAAGTATCGAAGTTTAGAACAATGAGAGAAAGATATTTAGATGTATTTTCTTTTGGCCTTTAGGGTCTTAATTAGTAAGAAAACTGGGAGTACCTCTGAAAGTCTTTTTTTACACATTAGATGATTTCATTGATATGGGATGATTCTTATCTTGTTTATATATTAATAAGTAACAATTTCGAAAGTAAAATTTGATACATTTTTACTGTTTTTTTTCCCTGTTAAGTCTTTATGCTTATAACCAGACAAAACCATGCTTTTTGTGAATATGTGATTCATGGTTCACAGCAAGAGTGAGACAGCTTGGCAGCTAAGGACGGGTGGATCTTTTTCCAAAACCAGAAGAAATCCAGTTGCTATGATGTTGATTCCAAATCATTGACGACCCCATGTGTTACAGAATAGGATTTTCTTGGCTGTCATCTTTATGGAGCAGCTCTCCAGGTCTTTCTTCCTAGGCCCTGCAGGCTGGGTTCTAACTGCCAACCTTTAGGTTAGTAGTTGGGAGCAAACCATGCCACCTGAGGACCCAGAAGCCTATTTTAAAAATTAATTTTAAAATTTAACATTAAAAAAGGTATGTGTGTGTGTCTATGTGTGTGTATTCAATGGTTTGTAATTGCAAAAAAAAAAAAAAAAAAGAATAATAGAAACAAAATCAAAATTACCTTTAATCCCACCATCTCCAAATTAACCTTTGGGCATATGTCACCCAAGATCTTTTTCTGTCCCTCTGTATTTTCTCAAATGGTATTTTCCTCTATTTGCTGTTCTGTATTCTCTTTTTGTTCCTTAGGTACATAATAAACACTTCCCCATGTTATTAAATATTTTGTATTGTTGATATGGACATATTGTGGTGCATATAATGATGTGAAAGGTGGTACTTTATTACTTGACCCCCTGTTGCTGGACATTCAGGCTCTCTGGTTTTGTTTTGTGTATGCTGTTTTTAAATCCTTTGGAGTAACAGTATAGTTTGTCCTGCAGAAAAATTTTTGAACTCATTCGTGATGAGTTCCTCCATGTTGAATTGCTGCATTAAAGGTGTCAATTTATTTTCTTGCTTCTGTGTAGGAGAGTTTCTGTTTTCATATAGCCTGGTTTATTTTGTTATTTTCCATAGTCATTTAGGAGTAACAATATGGTCTTGGTCAGAGACAGGTATTTAGAGATGTCTAGAGATCTGACTCGAGGGCACTTGGCTGGCTTTCAGAGAGTGTTTATACATTTCAAAAGTGACATTATACCCAGTAATTTCTCTTCTTTCCTAATTCCTCACTTTGTTTTGGCTCTTGAATGAATTTTTATTTTGTTGATGATATGCATGTGAAAACTGGAACTCATTTGGGAGAATTATGTATTTGGTGTACCGAGAGTGATTTAGATTTGAGAACTCGTTACAAGAATTCCCTGGACTTCTGGAATCCACAGGTTGTGGAGGCATTCAATTCCCTAGAGACTGCAGAGCATCCTATACTCCTTTCTCTAAAACTGAGGTTAGAATTTGTTACTGCTTGGGAACTTTCTGGCTACTGAAAGTCCTGTTGTTTTCAATGTGGGCTTAGAACTTTAAAAAAATAAAGAAACCCTGGATAGAGGTAAAGTGTCATGAGATGGGCTAAAGACTAGAGTTTGAGCCTACAGAGCTGGGCTTCTGGAGCAGAATCTGTTAGTCACTAGTTTTGTGGCTTTTGGCTGATTGAGTTGCTTCACTGAGCATCATCAGTTTCCTTTTATGTGGTAATACTTTTATCTTGATCAAATGCTGCGGAGTTTTTATATTATGCTAATTTGGGGAGACAAGTGGGCAGATGGCTCTGTTAATTGGCATTACCTTTTAGTTAAATGCAGCGGGTTTTTAGTAAATGATTTTGGGGTAGGGTACAGCATGTGATGTTTTATGTGTAGGTAAGATACATTTCAGCTATTTATGGTAACCTGACTTTGCTGTGTATGTCATTCAGAAATCGGTTTTGAAAATATGAGAGATCTAGATTTTAGAGAGATAGATATAAAAATTTTTAGTTTTATATATGTATATATATAAAGACATCATCCATGAAGAAAGCAAGAGGTCATTAAAAAGAGAGGAAGAAAGAAAAGACCAAATTGAATGTCAGAAGACTCTGAAACTTGCTCTCGAATGTTGAGCAGCTAAAGCAAAAGGAAGGAATGATAAAGTAAAATAACTGAACAGATGATTTCAAAGGGCAGTTCGAGAAGACAGAATAAAGTGCTATAATGATATGTGGAAAGAACTGGAAACAGAATCAGAAAGGAAGAACATGTTCTGAATTTCTCAGTCTGAAAGAACTGAAGAAGCTGTTCAAGCCTTCAGTTGCAACAGTGAATGATTCTACAGGAAAAATATTAAATGACTCAGGAAGCTCCAAAAGAGATGGAAGGAATACACAGACTCATTATACCAGAAAGAACTCGTCGCTGTTCAACCATTTGAAGAGGTAGCACATAATCAGGAAGTGATTTTAGTGAAGTAAGAAGTTGAAGCTGCATTGAAGGCACCAGCAAAAAACAAGGCTCCAGGAATTGATGGAATATCAACTGAGATGTGTCAACAAATGGATGCAGTGCTGGAATTGCTCACTTGTATATGCAAAAAAAATGGGAGGACAGCTACCTGGCCAACTGACTGGAAAAGATCCATAATTTATGCCCATCCCCAAGAAAGATGATCCAACTGAATGCAGAAATTACCAAACAGTGTCATTAATACCGTATACAAGTAAAATTTTGCTCAAGATTATTCAAAAGTGACTGCAGCAGTATATTGACAGGGAACTGCCAGAAATTCAAGCTGGAGTCAGAAGAGGGCTTGGAACCCAGGATATCATTGCTGATGTCAGATGGATCTTCGCTCAAAGCAGAGAATCCCAGAAAGATGTTTACCTGTGTTTCATTGACTGTGCGAAGGCATTCTGTTGTGTGGATGGTAACCAGTTGTGGCTAACATTGTAGAGAATGGAAATTCCAGAACACTTAATTGTGCTCTTAAGGCATCTGTGTATAGATCAAGAGGCAGTCATGCAAATAGAGCAAAGGGACATTGCATAAAGTCAGGAAAGGTATGTGTCAGGGTTGTATCCTTTCACTATACCTTTTCAAAAGTCCATGTGCCGAGCAAATAATCTAAGAAGCTGGACTGTTTGAAGAAGAAGGAGGCATCAGGATTTGAAAAAGGCTAATTAACAACCATTAATGACACAACCTTGTTTGCTGTAAGGATTGAAACACTTAGTGATGAAAATCAAAGACCACAGCCTTCGGTATGGATTGCAACTCAAAATTTAAAAAACAAAAATCCTCACAACTGGACCAGTAAGCAAGATCATAACTGGAGAAAGATTGAGGTTATCAAGGATTTCATTTTGTTTGGGTCCACAGTCAACGCCTGTGGAAGCAGCAGTCAAGAAATCAAGAGACACATTGCACTGAGAGGATATGCTGCAAAGGATCTCTTTAAAGTATTGACAAGTAAAGATGTCACCTTGAGGACTAAGATGTGCCTGACCAAAACCATGGTATTTTCAGTCACATTATATGCATGCAAAAGCTGGTTACTGAATAAAGAAGACAAGAAGAACTGACAGCTTTGAATTGTGGTGTTGGAGAAGAATATTGAATGTACCATGGACTGCCCAAAGAACAAACAGATCTGTTCTGGAAGAAGTACAACCAGAGTGCTCCTTGGAAGCAAAGATGCTAAGACTGCGTCTTACCTCCTTTCGACATGTTATCAGGAAGGATCAGTCCTTGGAGAAAGACATCATACTTGGTAGAGTCAGAGGGTCAGCAGAAAAGAGGAAGACCCTCAATGAGATGGATTGATACAGTTTCTGCAACCATGGGCTTAAACATAAAAACGATTGTGGACATGGCACAAGATTGAGCCGTGTTTCATTCTGTTGTGCATGCGGTCAGTGAGTCAGAACTGACTTAATAGCATCTAAAAATGACAACAACTTTTAAAACAAAAAGAAACTCATTGCTGTTAAGTAGATTCCACTCATAGCACCCCTCTAAGACAGAGTAGAATTGACCCATAGAGTTTCCAAGGAGCATCTGATAGATTTGAACTGCTCCTCTTTTGATTAGCAGTTGTAGCACTTAACCAGTACACCAGTAGAGTTTCCTTCCATATGTTACATAAAACTAAAAGCAAAACTGAGTGCTGTTGAGTTGATTCCAACTCATAGCAACCCTGTATAGACATTTTAAGTTGCATAAAATGTTTCAAAGAATTTTTTTTCTCTGTTTATTTTATAGTATAAGTTTTTAAAATCTGTGGTAACCTATGAGCAAAGGTTTTATTAAATTGCTAGGTTTTTATAGGTTAACTCTTAGGATAGTTGTATGATTTTTCCCCCGCTCCTCTTTTTTTTATTATGATTGCATGAGAGTGTACATTCCCATATAAATTTGCATGCTCACCTATATGCAGCTCCCACTGCTCTCCCTGCCCAGTGACAGCAAACTCCTCCTCTCTGCTCCATACATGTCCTATCCTCCCAGCAGTCTCCTATCCCCTCCTTTCCACCCGCTCCCCTTCCTCCAGCAAGAGGTCAGCAGGATGACATGTTGTAGATGCACAGAACCATAAAATTTCCACAAGATACGGTCACTCTGCATCACCAAGTCCAATCCATTGCTGTCCAAGAAGTTGACCTTCATTATGATTTATGGATAGGGCAGCATCAGGTCCAGGGGCCATGCTCCCAGGGGAACCCCGAAGCCCCCAGACCGTCAATTGTGGTCTTTTATTGTAGATCTCAGGGTGCACCCCTATTTATTCTCTTGTTGCTAGTGAGACTCACTTTGGGAGCTCCATCGTGGTTATTACTGGTGGTGGCCGGGCACCATCCATTTCTTCTGGTCACGAGTCAATGTAGAGACCCACTCACATGGGTCTCTCTGTCTTCTGAGTTCTCCTTTCCCCATGTTGTTCTTGTCCTCGGTGTCCATCCTTTCGTGTTGAGTTGGGACCACTTGCTGTGATACAAATGGTTTTAACCAGAGTTTCTGTGAAAGACTGGCCCCTGAGATTGTTGCTCCTTAAGGGTTCTGTGGTAACAGAACACTCTGAGAAGTCTAGCAATGTAAGAATTGGAAAGTTGAAGCTTTTTTTATTTAAAGTAATAATTATCTTTAACATTTTATGCTTTGGGAAGAGCTTACTCTTCTAGAAAGGTTATTTGTTTTTTAATGTGAGTTTGATGGCTTGTTTCAATATGCGTAAATATTTATGGTATTTATAAAACTTCATGAAGTCTGAGTAACATTCTCTAGGCTACTATATATATAAATAGCGTACATATAGAAGAAGGCTCTATACAGTGGATTTTTACTTATACTGAAATAAATGATTTCCATTAAGATTCAAGCCAGCCAGCCAAGCGCCGTCGAGTTGGATCCGAGATTCAAGCACATTTAAAATAAGTGTGAGATGAGAAAGAAACTACAATCATCTGTAGACTTCATATAGTAATAATTTAGGTAGTCTTATATAAATCTGTTCTTAAAATGTTGAATGGTAGCTAAATAGAGTGAAGTACTCTTAACATCACTTATGTCCTGAATAATAGGAAATGGAATATGAGGCTGTGTTTAGTTTTAATACATGCGTATAAAACCCCCAAACCAAACCTGCTGCCATCGAGTCAATTCTAAACCGTAACAACCCTACAGAATTTCCAAAACTGTACATCTTTCTCCTGCAGAGTGACTGGTGGGTTGTAACGGTCTGCTTTTTTGGTTTGCAACCAGGTGCGTTAACCTCTGTGTCACCAGGGCTCGTAGTGCGTGTAAGACCATACATTTCCCTGTGAGCACAGTTCTACTTGTACTCCACAAATTTTGATATGTCATATGTTCATTATCATTAGATTAAAGATATCTTCTAAATTTCCTTGTGATTAATTTTTGACCTCTGGGTTCTTTAGAAATGTGTTGTGTAATTTCTGAACATTTGGAAGATTTTCTAGGTAATCTTTTGGCTGTAGATTTCTTAATTCCACTGTGGTTAGAGGACATCCTCTTTGAAAGTGACTGCTTTATAGCTCAGCATTTTAGTGACTGTGGCACATTCCATGTTAATGTGGTTAAGTTTGTGATTGTGTTGTACAAGTTGGTATCCTTAGTGAGTTTCTGCTCAGTTTTTTGTGTCCATTGCAGAGAGAGCTGTGGTAAGATTAAAAGTCTCCCACTGTGACTGTGGGTTTGTATATTTCTCCTTTTAGTTCTATCAGGCTTTGCTTCATATATTTTGAAGTCATGGTTTAGGTGCATACATGCTTCGGGTTGCTACATCTTGCTAACAGATTGGTTCTTTTATCATTAAGATGTGTTCCTTTTCATCTCTGGTAATGCTTGCTACTTGTATTATAATTTACTTGGCATGGATACAGTAGCTTTGTTTTGGCCAGTGTTCACTTGGTATTACGTGTCTCCTCTTACTTATAATGTTCTCATATCCTTATAGTTGAAGACCATCTCTTGTGAACAACACATTTGTTTTTGATTCAGGCTGACAATCTCTGGTTTTTATTGGTGTATTTGGCTCATTAATATTTCATAATAATTGTTACTAAATTTATGTATACCATTTTATTCTGTATTTTCTGTTTTTTTCTGTCTGATCTGTGTTTATTTTCCATCTGTTCTTGGTTTCTTTTAGATTGATCAAATGGTTTTTTTAAAAAATAATATTTCACTTCTTCTTGCATATTCTTTTACAGTCCGTTTGGTAGCTACCCTAGATTAAGTACCCTTACAATGATTAGAGTCTGATATGTTGTTAGATGCCATTGAGTGTTCACACTTCTGGCAAAGTACAATGGGATTAGAACACCACATGGTCCTGAACTGTCCTCACAGTTGTTGCTATGACTGAGCCCACTGTTAGAACCACTGTATCAGTCTCTCTCACTGAGGGTCTTCTTTTTCACTGACGTTTCACTTACTAGCCATGATCTCCTTTTCTCGGTACTGTTCCCTCCTGATACACCTGCTCAAGGTATATGAGAGGAAGTCTCACCATCCGCACTTCTAAGGAGGATTCTGGCTGTGCTTCTTCCAAGACAGATTTGTATGAACAAATCTTTTGGCAGTCCATAGTATTGTCAGTATTCTTCACCAGCACCCTAATTCAAAAGCATCTGTTCTTATTTGGTCTTCTTATTCATTGTCCAGCTTTCACATGTCTGTGAGGCTATTTAAAAGTACTATATCTTGGGTCAGGCTACCTTAGTCTACCAAATAAAATCTTTGCTTTTTAACACCTTAAAGATGATTTTTGCAGCAGATTTGCCCATGCAGTGCACACTTTGATTTTTCGACTTCTTGCTGTTTCCATACCTTGATTGTGGATCCAAGTAAAGCGGAGTCCTTGACAGTGTCCATCTTTTCTGTTTATCGTGATGTTGATTATTGGCTCAGGTGCAAGGGTTTTTGTGTTCCTGTAATCTTGATATTGAAGTGTAATCCATACTGAAGACTGTAGACTTTGATCCGCAGTATGTGCTTCAAGTCCTGTTTGCCTTCAGCAAGCAAGATTGTGTTTTCTACACATTGCAAGTTGTTAATGAATCTTTTCCAGTCCTAGTGCTCCATTCTTCTTCGTATAGTCCAGTTTCTTGAGTTATTTGCTCATCATAACATCATCATAGCAAAATGTTACAACCTTGATGCACACCTTTTCTGATTTTAAAGCATTCAGTATGCCCTTCTTTTGTTTGAATGACTGCCTCTTAGTCTTTATACAGGTTCCTTATGAACGTAAGTAAGTAACCTGGAATTTGTGTTCTTCATAACGTTATCCTTAATTTGTTATGATCCACATAATCGAATGTCTTTACATTGTCAATAAAACACAGATAAACATCTTGCTGGTGTTTTCTGCTATCAGTTAAAATTAATCTGTCATCAGCAGTGATACTCCTTGTTCCACGTGCTCTTCTGAATCCAACATGAATTTCTGGCAGTTCACTGTCGATGCACTCTGCAATTGCTTTTTAAATGAACTCAGCAAAATTTTACTTATGTGGGGTGTTAATGATATTATTTGATAATTTCCGTATTCTGTTGGCTCACCTTTTTTTGGAACGGACCTAAATATGGATCTTTTCCCGTTGGTTGGTGTGCTTGCTTTCTTCCAAGTTCCTGGACATAGAAAAGTGAGCACCTTCAGTGTTGCATCCATTTGTTGAAACATCTCGGTTGGTATTCCAGTGGTTCCTGGAACCTTGTTTTCGCCATTCCCTTTACTGCAGCATAGACTTTTTCTTCAGGCCCATCTGCTGCCTCCTGAAATGATTGACTGTTGACCTGTGCTTTTAGGCACAATAACTGTGTGTTCCTTGTATCAACTTTTGATGCTTTCTGTGTTGTTCAGTATTTCCCCTGGAGAATCCTTCAGCATTGCAGCTCAAGGCTTGAATTCTTTCTTCAATTCTTTCAGCTTAAGAACTGCTGAGCATGTTCTTTCTGTTTGGTTTTGTAACTGCAGGTCCTTGCACGTTTTATTATAATAATTTGGCTTCTCAAGCAGTCTTTGGAAATCATGTGTTTATCTCTTTTACTTCATCTTTTCTTCCTTTGGCTTTAGCTACTGCATACTCAAGAGAAAGTCTCAGAGTCTTTTCTAACATCCATTTGGGTCTCTCTTTCCTGTCTTTTTAATGGTCTTTTGCTTTCTTCGCGTATGATGTTCTTGATGTTGCCATACTCATCTCATCTTCAGTTATTAGTGTCTAGTGCATCAAATCTGTTGCTGAGATGGTCACTAAATTCAGGTGGGTATACTCAAGGTCGTATTTTGGCTCTCATGGACTTGCTCTGATTTTCTTCAAGTTCAACTTGAATATGAGCAATTGAAGGTCTGTTCTGCAGTAGACTCCTGGCCTTGTTCTAACTGATGAATTGAGCTTCTCTGTCGTCTCTTTCCACAGATATGATCGATTTGATTCCCGTGTATTCCATCTGGCGAGGTCCTCGTGTATAGTCGCCGTTTGTATTGTTGACAAAAGGTATTTGCAATGAATAAATCTTTTGTCTCTTGCAAAATTCTATCGTGGCAATCTCCAGCATCATTTCTATGACTGAGATCATATTTCCCAACTATTGATCCTTCTTCTGTTTTTCCAACTTTCGTATTCCAATCACCAGTAATTATCAAGGCATCTCGATTGTATACTTGATCAGTTTCAGACTGCAAAAGTTGATAAAAATCTTCAGTTTACTCATCTTGGACCTTAGTGATTGGTACATGAGTGTGAATAATAGTCATTCCTTTAATTTGGCATATTAATTTTATCCTATCATTGACATTGTTGTACCTCAGGATAGATCTTGAAATGTTCTTTTTCATAATGAGTGCGGTACTGTTTCTCTTCAATTTGATATTTTCAGTGTAGTAGACCAGATGATTATCTGATTTAAAAGGGCTAATTCCAGTCCATGTTCAGCTCACTAGTGCCTAGGATATTGATCTTTGTGCGATCCATTTAATTTTTGATGACTTTCAGTTTTCCTAGAGTCACACTTGGTACATTCTATGTTCTGATTATTAATGGATGTTGGCAGCTGTTTCTTCTCATTTTGAGTTTTCCACATCAGCTTGACTCCATCTGCTTCATCAAGGTCCACTCTGCTTTGATGAGGCAGCTCTATCCCAGTTATATTTTGAGTGCCTTCCGATCTGAGTGTCTCATCTTCCAGCACTCTACAGACAGTGTTCCACTGCTATTCATAAGGTTTTTGCTGGCCAGTTTTTTAGAAGTAGATAGCCAGGTCCTTCTTCTCAGTCTGTCTTAGTCTGGAAGCTTCACTTGAAGCCTGCATGACCCTATGGTATTTGAAATACCAGTGGCAAAGCTTCCGGCATCATAGCAACATGCAAGCCATCACAGTATGAGAAACTGGCAGCCACCTTTCTGTTTTTCTTGTTAACCATATCACAGATAGTGATAGACCCTGGAACACTTTTCTAACACATAAGTACCCTCCTGCGTTTTGTGTTGTCATGCATTTTAATTCTACATTCTTTATTATTTTGCAGTTAATCACTACTTAGATACACCCGTTCCATTGTTTTTCATTTCTTTTACATATCAGTGTTTCCATCTGAGATTATGTTTCTTCTAATGAAGAAATCTCTTTAGTAGTTCTCAGTGTATGTTTGCTGATGCTTGAATTCTCTCATTTTTTGTTTGGAATATCTTTATTCTTATTTGTAGGATATTTTAACTGACTTTAGAATTTTATGTTTAGTATTTTCTTGAAAGGCTTTAAAGGTATTAATCCATTATCTTCTGGCTTCTATAGTTTTTCTTTAGGAATCAGTTGTTAGTTCTTTGAAGATGACATGATTTTCTTGTTCCGCTGCTTTTAAGACTTTATCTTTGCTTTTCAGCAGTTTTTCAGTGATATACCTAAAAATTATTTTCTTTGTATTTACCCTGTTTATATTCATAGTATCTTGTGAATCTGTGGCACAAGTCTTACCAGTTCTAGAAATATTTTGATATTCTTTCAAATTTTGCTTCTGCCTGTTCTTTTAATTCTTCCCTGTGGGACTCCAGTGAAATGTGTATTATACCTTTTGTCATGTCCTGTATATCTCTTCTGCTTTTTCTGTGTTTTCCAGCATTCTAGATAGGTTTTACCTGCCTGCGTTTCAGTTAACTAACCTTCTATTTAGCTGTGTCCAGTATGTGGGTCAAGTATACCTTGACTGGAAAGCAAAACCCTTTCTTTCTGGTACGATTCACTTGCCCCTTCTGCTGACAAAGCTTAGCATTTTGTCAGCTGTCAGAAGAAAAATGTTTAAAGGACTCAAACTCATTCTCACAGAGTAGGTCCAAAGAGTGAATTTAATTTAAGGCTGACAGTCAATAAATGGCTGATAAGCACACCTGTACTTCAGCTTTAGATGTGATTTGTAACTGTTTTCTCAGCATTTCATTTTTTTCTTAATTTTTGCATGTATGTGATTAAGTGAAACTTTATAATCCGAGTCTGTTTGCTACATGAAACCCCGAACACATGCCCCATGCTGCTCTGTCTGCTCTCCATAACTTGTGAGAGGCTGCACTTGTGATCTTCGTTCAGCCAACACCTGTCCTCTTTTCTCTATCCTCCTTTCTAACCTCTAGAGAGGAACTGGTTGGGCAGCCTCATTTATGTATTTTAGCCAAGACGTACACACAACACCTGCATCACTCTGTGTCATATAGTTCAGGCCAATTTGTGTCTGAAGAGTCAGCTTGAGTACTAGTATTAGTCCTGGGCTAACAGCGAGGTAAGGGCCGTGTTCTCAAGGCACCCTCCAGGATGTCTAGTCTTTTAGTAGAGTTCTAGATCTGCACCCCTCTTTTTCTCTCATTGTGTCTCTCTTATTCTCTCTCTATGTTGTGTTTCCCGTCAGGGCAATCATTAGTGGTAGCCAGGCATCATCTAGTTCTTCTGGTCTCATTAGCATTTCATTTATATTTAAGCTGGTTAAGTGTACTTAGTGTCTAATTGAAATTTTCTTCTTTTTGATCACCTACTCTTAGCCCCTTTTTCTTTTTTTGGCCCAGTTGAATTAGTATCACTGGAAGGCTTTACACACCCGCCTTCCCATTCATTCTTATAATAGCAAAGAAACAAGGTATTTTAAGAATTATAAAAATGGACACTGCTTTTGAAATGGCACTGCCTTTGAAACTGAAGTATTGGCTAGCATGTGGGGCCACCATGATTTAATAACTTGAATTATCTGTCAGCTAGGAACATTCTGAATTTGACTCAAGAAAGGGTTGGATCTCTCTTTGGGCATAAAGTATGTGTGAGCTATATAAAAGTTGAATGAAGAGTTGATTATCACTTGTAATAAATGATTTCAAAGTTGTATTACTAAATTGATCACATTCCATGTAATAATTTACAGTCAGTAAAACACTCCAAATTTACATTCAGTGCTAAAATGTTCAATAGTGGGACTTACATGTAACATATTTCTTATTAGTCTTGACATGCAACATTTCTTATTAATCTGTGAGGAGAGCATTAAAACATTCCAGAGCCTTACACAACTATTAATCGACTATTGTAATTGTTAACTGCTTTGTAAATTTTACATGAATAGACGTATGTAAAATTGAATTTTTAAAAGGTCAGCACACAGTTACAACTATATTAAGCAGTGGCATATTTAGAAAAAGTTCACATAGATACAAAGATGACAGGGCGTGTTTTACTCCAAAGCTAGTACAAAAGCAAGTTTGTATGGAGATGGTATCCACTGTGGTAATATATTTTGTTCTATAATATTTTTGAATTTTGGATAGTTTTAAGAATTTAAAAAAAATTTTTTATTGTGATTAAGTGAAAGTTTACAATTCAATTTGCCATATAAAATGCTAAGCACCCACCTCTGTGCAACTTTTATCTACTTTCCTCACCCTTTGACAGCACACTTTTCTTTTTCACCCTTTATTTCCAGTATCCTCTCAACCTGCACTTGCCCCCTCCTCTCCACCTACTCCTCTCTCCTCTAAAAGGAAACCAGTGGGACAGCTCCACGTATATATGTATGTATGTATTTGTCCCCTCTTCTCCCTTCTAAAAAGAAAAGTGGGACAGCCTCATGTGTACATATATATATATGTATGTATAGATATAAGAAAACCATAAAGTACACACACCACGTGCATCATTCTGTGCCCCTTAGTCCAGTCCAATGTTTTTCTGAAGCGTTGACCTCAGTACTGGTTTCAGTTCTGGGCTGGCAGCAAGTCCAGAGGCTGTGTTTTCAGGGGACCCTCCAGGTTGTCGGACCATCAGGTCTGATCTTTTAATAGAGTTCTAGATCTGCACACCCCTTTTTCTCGTGCTACATCAGGGACTATACATTGTGTTCTCTGACAGGGCTGTCTTTGGTGGTTGCTGGGCACCATGTAGTTCTTCTGGTCTCACGCTGATACAGTCTTCCAATTATAAAAACCCATCTGTCTCCTGGACTCATATTTTTCTCATGTCTTTGATGGTCTTGGTTTTCATCTGCTCTGGGGGTGGGGTTGGGACCAGTTAATGTTCCTTAGATGGCACTTGCTGACTGTTAAGACCTCAGGTGCCACTCATCAATGTGGGATGCAGAACAATCTCTTAGAAAAATACTAGCTATGCCAGTCGTCCTCTGAAACCATAGTCCCCAGGTCCCTGTTTCTGCTATTCTGTCCTTTAAAATGTTGGGTTGTATTTAAAAAACATTTTAGCTATGGGTGCAGTCCAGTTGTGCTGACCTGTCTTCTACTTTATGCTATCACTCCCTTCCACCTAACTGAATTCCTATCAACTATCCAGTCTATGAATAACCCTCTGCCTCCCTCCCTACCCTTGTAGCCATCAAAGACTATTTTCTTCTGTGCATAAGCCTTTCCTTAAGTCTGTATAATAGTGGTCTCACACAAGATTTGTCCTTTTGCAGCTGTTTGCACTCAGCATAATGTCTTCCAGTTGATTCCAGGTTATGTTTCATAAAATCATTGTTGCTCTTTATCATTGCATAGTGTTCCATTGAGTATATGTGCCATAGTTTGTGTATCCATTCATCTTGTTGATGGGCACCCAGGTTGATTCCATCTTTTTGGTTTTATGGACAATGCTGCAGTAAACATTCATGTGCATGTATCTGTTTGTGTGACAGCCCTTATTTCTGTAGAATGTATTCCAAGCAGTGGGATTGCTGAATCATGTGGTATTTCTATTTCCAGTTTTTTAAGAATGTACCCAATTGCTTTCCAAAGAGGTTGTACCATTTTACATTCCCATCAGCAGTATGAAAGAGTTCCAGTCTCTCCACAGCCTCTCCAACGTTTGTTACTTTGTCTTTTTGGGAATAATGCCAGCCTTGTTAGAATAAGATGGTATTTCATTGTAGTTTTGATTTGGATTTTTCTGATGGCTAAATGATTGTGAGCATTTCCTCATGTGTCTGTTGGCTGCCCGGATGTCATATTGGGTGAATGTCTGTCTTTACTAATTGTTAAGTTGGGTTGTCTTTTTCTTGTTGATATGTTGCAGTACCTTGCAGATTATGGAAATTGGATGTCAGTCAGACACGTGGTTATCAAATATTTTTTTGTGTTCTGCAGACATTCTTTTCACTCTCTTGGTATAATTTAAATCACTACATTAAACTGAAAAGTAAAAAAATGGATTCAATGCAAAGGAAAACAAAAAGAATTGAGACAGTGTAGTGTATAAAGAATACTGAACAATGACACGAGACTTGGGCTGTAGTTCTGTCACCAGTTAATTGGTGATTTTGGATTGTTTGTTTAGTTTCTCAAGCTTTTTATTTTCTCATGCAAAATGAAGGGATTAGGTGCTTAAGGTATTTTTGGCCCTGTAATAGCAAAGTATTACAGACTACTTCTAAAAAAAAGGTACATTTCCCTCAAATATAGGAACTCGTATTGTTTCGCAGTGAAGGCATTTTGAGAACTTAATGTAATCAGAAGAGGAGGGTGATTCTTTGAGTAGAACTATTTACATATAAATGAAGCCTTTGAAGATACTTGGAAATAGTTTGCTTCTTAAATCTTTCTAATCTCTCTGTGGATATGTTATTTTTTCTGAAGTTTGAAAAATGTGTCGACTAAACAGCAGTAATCCTTCCCTAGATCATGTCCAAATTTTTACCTTTAGGTAGATAGAGGTAATCTTTAGTTTTGAAGTATACTTTCAAGAGCCAATAGTTTAATTTCTTAAAAGATTGATGAATCAAGCCTTCTGAGGTATTCAGCAAATGAAGATTATTTTTTGATGAATGTCTCAGCTGTTCTAAAGACACCAAACCACGTTTGCCAGCTTTCCAATTTGATTTTTGGCTAGTGGTTGCTGATTGTCTTTTGTTAAGAGTATTTACATAGGTATGTATTCTGAAAGTGCCTTGAGTCCTTAGAGATAACTGCTACTGGCTCCAACATTTTGAAATGTTTGCTGATGATAAGCTTGAGTTTTTGCTGTGGGTAAGGGTAAGCAGATACAATTAGAGTGGCCAGCATGTCTTACTGCTATGTGATATTTAAGAAGTCCAAGGTGCACTGCAGATATTGGTGAAAAATAAAGCTGCAGGAATTAACAGAATACCAGTTGTGATGTTTCAACAAACCATTACATCACTGGAAGTGCTCACTTATCTATACCAAGAAACTTGGAAGACAGCTACTTGGCCAGTCGACTCAAAGAGATCCATGTTTGTGGCTGTTACAAAGAAGGGTGATGCAGTGGATTGTGAAAATTATTGGACAGTATTATTAATATCACAAGAGAGTATCAGAAAGATGTTTACATGTGTTTTGTTGATTATGCTAAGGCACTTGACTGCGTGGATCATAACAAATTATGGATAACATATGAAGAACGGGAATTCTGGAGCAGTTAATTGTGCTCATGGGAGATCTGTATACAGACTAAGGTAGCCATTAGAACTGAACAAGGGGATACTGTGTGGTTTACAGTCAGGATAAGTGTGCATCAAGGTTATGTTCTTTAACCATGCTTATTTAATCAGTATGCTGAGTAAATAAACCAAGAAGCTGGACTGTGTGAGGACAAACAGTACTTCAAGGTTGGAGAAGGACTTATTAACAACCTGCAGAATGCAGGTAACAAAATCTTGCTTTGTGAAAGTGAAGAGGACTTGAAGCACTTACCGGTGAAGATCAAAAACCAGTCTTCCATGTGAGTTACACTTCATCGTAAAGCAAACAAAAAATCCTCACAACTGGGCAAGTAAGTAACATCCCGACAAACAAAAGATTGAAGTTGTCAACAATTTCGTATTACTTGGATTCCCAGTCAACACCTATGGAACCAGCAGTCAACAGATCAAATGATGTATTGCATCAGGCAGATTTGCTGCAAAAGACTTCTTTAAAGTGTTAAAAGCAAGGATGTCACTTTGAAGACTGAGGTGCTCCTGACCCACTCGATGTTTTCAGTGGCCTGTAGGGTCACTGTGAGTTGGAATCAACTGGACAGCAGTGGTGGGTTTTCATATGTGTGTGAAAGCTGGTCAGTGAGTAAGGAAGACCAAAGAAGACTCAATGCTGTTGAATTGTGATGTTAGCAAAGAATATTGAATATATTGTGGACTGCCAGAAGAACAAACAGATCTGCCATGGAGGAAGTATAGCCAAAAGGAAGTACAGCCAAAATGCTCCGTAGAGTCAATGTCTTTTGAGTGTGTCTCACATACTTTGGATTTGTTATTAGGAGGGACCAGTTTTTGGAGAAGGACGTCATGTTTGATAGAGGGTTAGTGAAAAAGAGATTGACACAGTTGCTGCAACAGTGGGCTCAAACACAGCGGTTGTTGCAAGGGTGATGCAGGACTGGACAGTGTTTTGTTTTGTGTTCATGGGGCTGCTATGAGTCAGGACTGACTCCAAGTCCCCGACAGTAACCACAGCACTGGGTGCTGCAGTGACTCCTCACGACAGAGACCTGGCAGTCTGCTTCCATAAAGATCACAGTGTAGAAAACAGGAAGGGGCAGTTCTGCTGTCACATGGGGTCACTAGGAGTTGAAAATTGATTGAGTGGCAACTAACAAGAGAGCTGTGTTCTAGGCTCTGCTTTGGGCCATTGGCATCCATTATATTATTATAGTTTTCAACAACAAATTCTCAAGGTGTGGGTATTAATTTACAGAAATTGAGAAATTGAGTCTATAATAGGACAGTATCTTTATCAAGATCCTTCCTTCCACCCTCCACCTTCCGTTTTCTCTTTCCCCCCTTACCTCTCCCTCCTCCAAGTGGAAGAAATCGTTGTAGGTCAGTTCTTCCACTTCCACTTTGGATTCTATTATGATTTCATTCTTTTAGTTATCCCTTCTCTACTACAGTAGCAGTGCTGGATTCTTCCCGCTTTGACCCTGTCAGTGCCCTTTCAGCCAGCTCTCTCTCATATTTAAAGAACTTTGCCTTACCTTTGCATCCCTCATTTATCTGCTTCCTTGAACCGATAAACTCTGAAAAACTGTGTATGCTCTGTTATCAGTACTTCACCCTTCTTTCTTTTAAAAACACCTTGTAATGAGTATTTTGTAAATAGACCCAGAATAGAGAAAAAGGAATACCAGTGTTCCCAGCTTCAACAACTGTTACTGTTTTGCCCCATGCTTAAAAAATATGTATATCTATTTGTACTTAACGTGTATGTTTTCTGGTATATTTTAAAGCAAATAGAAGTTACACTATTTCCTTCCTGAATATTTCAGTATACATCAAGAAGACAGCTTTGTGTTACTTGTCTGTTCCTCCATAAGTAGTTGCGTAGGGACCACAAACTTACTGTCTTCATACAGTACCTCACTGTTTCTGAGGATAGAGTGTTTGGCAAACCTTAACTCAGGTAATTTTGTACCATCATGTATGTTTCTGTGGCACCCCTTATGTAGATTCAGATTTCTGACCTATAAACTTTTTTTCTCTTTGGAGACCTTGTAACAGTTCTTATAAGATTCGTGGGTAAGAAATTGTCTCATTTTTTTTTTTTTAGAATGTATTTCTCCTTAACTTTTGAAGAATAATTTCATGGGTTTCAGAATTTTGGTTGATTCCCTCCCACCCCTTTCAGTACTTTAAATATTTTACTCTATTCTTGCTTGTATAGTATAACAAGATGTTCAATGTAATTTATATCTTTGTCTGTAAAAACCCAAACCAAGCCCAGTACCATCGAGTCAGTTCTAACTCACAGTGACCCTATGTAACAGAGTAGAACTACCCCATAGAGTATCCAGGGAACACCTAGGGGATTTGAACTGCTAACCCTTTGGCTAGCAGGCTCAGCACTTAACTACTAGCCACCAGAGTATCTTTGTTTCTCTGTAATTAGGGTATCCCCTGCCTGTCTTTCAGATTTTTCTGTTTGTCTGTGATTGTCTGCAGTTTGAATTTAATATGCCTAGTTGTAGATTTTTTGGTATTTATTCTGCTTCGCAGTGTTTCAGCTTCCTTGTTCTGTGTTTGGTATTTGTCATTAATTTTAGAAGAGTCTAGCCATTACTAATTCACGTATTGCCTCTGCTCTTTTCTCATCCGGATGCTCTCATTGTGTGTGTGTCAGACATTTAATGGAGCCCTGCGAGTGGCATGGTTACGAGCTCAGCTGCTAGCTGAAAGATCAGCAGTTGAAATCCACCAGCTGCTGCATATGAACTCTGTGGGGGCAGTTCTGCTCTGTCCTGTAGGGTCACAGTGAGCCAGTTGACTTAATGGTAATAGATTGTTTTCTTGTTTCTTAAATACCTTTTCACAGATCTTGGTTACTGGTGAGCCCATAGGCATTCCTCAATTCTGTTACGGTGTTTTTGATTTCTGGCTTTCCTTTTGACTCTTTTTTGAGTTTGTATGTTATATTACATATGTATTCTTGTTGTTGCTTTGTTTTCACATTAGAGCCCATAGCATATTAATCATAATTATTTTAAATTCCGACTCATAGGAACTGTATAGGACAGGGTAGAACTGCCCCGGAGAGATTCCAAGGAATGCATGATGGATACAAACTGCTGACTTTTTGGTTAGCAGCTGTAGCTGTTAACCACTATGGTATCAAAGTTTCCCGATAAAGACTAGAGTTTGCTAGTTGCCCTTCTTCAGTAAAATGAAACCAAAATCAAATCCTGTGCTGTTGAGTCAGTTCTGACTTACAGTGGCCCCAAATGTGACAGAGTGGAACTGCTCTGTAGTGTATTCTTGGCTGTAATCTATGGAAGCAGATTATCAGGTCTCTTCCAGGGGAGCCACGGAGTGGATTTGAACTGCCAACTTCCGGTTAGTAATAAAGCACAAACCTTTTGTACCACCTAGGGATCTTGTAGTAAGATGACTCTGATGAAGTAGTTTCTTTAAAGGATAGGGGGTAATTTGGGGGTGTTTAAAAATGGTTTCTTTTCCCTCCTCCTGCCTGAAACCTGGAAACCCTGGTTGTATGGTATTTAAGTGCTGTAGCTGCTAACCAAAAGGTCAGCAGTTCGAATCTGTCAGGTACTTCTTGGAAACTCTATGGGGTAGTCCTACTCTGTTCCATAGGGTTGCTATGAGTCAGAATTGACTGCAGTGGGTTTGTTTGTTTTTGCCCTGAAACCAGGTATTTTTCTCTGCTCTTCTCAGTGAGAACCTGATATGGTGTCTAATGGTAACATTCAGGAAAGGCTAGGCCTTCAGGTGTGTTTAACTGGCAAACTAGCCTACATTCAGCTTTCAAGCAGTTCATCAGAACTTCTATATAATTGTTCTCCCGACTTAAGTGGCTTATGCTTCAATTAAGCTGATCTCAACCGTGTGTGTTTGCCTGTCTCTCTAGATGCTGGGGTGGCAGTTTCCAGTTTTCTCAGCTTCCTTGTCAGGATGAGTGAATACTTCTAGTCTCCCTGTGATACAGCTGAATTTAGAAGGTCCCGTGTTTTCTAGTTTTAACGTGTACTGGCTGATACTTTCATTATAAATGTAATAGTTGTGGTAATCGGAATGCTTGACCTTGATTTGGTTTTGGAAGGAAGAATTTACCTGCAAGGAGAAGGAATGGGTCCGTGCAGTTTTTAAACTTTGTGGCTCAAGGTGTCTCTCTTCTGTGAAGTATTTTTAAAATGTGTACTTTTGAGATGTAGTGAAGCTTTTTGCCTTTATTTTTTTCAAGATACGGCACTTGGCTTTGGCTCTGCTTTTTGAAGAGTTACCTTTAAATGTATTTTTCTGTTGTGTTGTTTTTTTAAGGTCTTCGTCTTCTGAACCTCTTAGTATGGGAATCGGGTACCACAGGAATCTACAATTAAGTGTTCTGGACTTGCCATTCTTTGCTGTGTTATCCATAATTTTGTGATGCACACAGTTAAATAACTTTGCATAGTCAGTAAGACAGAGGTAAATATCCTTCTGGTATTATCTGACATCAGCAATGATACCCCTTGTTCCACATCCTCTTCTAAATCCACCTTGAATTTCTAGCAGTTTCCTTTTGATGTACTGCTGCAACAGCTCGTGAGTGATCTTCAGCAAAATGTTACTTGTATGTGATAGTAATGATAGTGTGTCATAATTCTGCATTCTGTTGGGTTACTTTTGTTTGTAATGGTTGCAGATATGGATGTTTTCCAATTTCTTGGCCAGATAGCTATCTTCCAAGTTACTTAGCGTACGTAAGTGAGCACTTCCAACACTGGTGGAAACATCACGATTGGTATTCTGCCGATTCCTAGAGCCTTGTTTTCACCTGTGTTTTTCGTGCCACTTGGATGTCTTCCATCAGTACTACCAGTTCTTAATCAGTCCACTGTCTCCTGAAATGGTAGAATGTGTCTTTTTGGTAAAATGACTGTATTCTTTCCATCTTTTTTTGATGCTTCTTGCATTGTTTAGTATTTCCCCCTTAGAGTCTTTCAGTATTGTAACTCCAGGCTTGAATTTTTTCTCCAGTTTTTTCAACTTGAGAAATGCTGAGTGTGTTCTTCCCTTTTAATTTTCTAGCTTCAGGTCTTTGCAGGTTTCACTGTAATACAGATAAAGAAATTAAGGACCTGAGAGTTTCTGTGTTGTGTTGAAGATTATCCAACCAGTAAATGGCCAGATTCTAAGGTGTTACAGTTCCTAGTTGAAGGTGACTTCTTCCAGATCCATTTTACCACATCATTCAGCAATAAGGCCTTTGTTGTGGGAGGATGTCCTTGAGCTATAAAAAATAAAAAAAATTCCATAGTTGAATCTTACTAAACTTTTAAATATTCTGCTCTATTTACTTTACATCAGAATTAAAGAGGTTGCTTCTGAATATGCAAAACTCTCTATGTAAAATCAGTGTCACTTACTGATAAAATGAATGTCCTGAGCAGCCATTAGCAGAAAAATGTGAAAGGCTCTTTTTTGGGTAGGTGCTGATATTTTTAAAAAATATTTTAAAAAATATGTTATTAAGAACAGTGGTTTAAAAAATAGTGCTAAACAAGTTTAGGATTTGACAATATTTAATCAAGAATATATGTTTATTTGTGACTTAAATGTCAAGTAATGGTCTTTCCATGATGAATTTTAATACTTTATCCTAGATGTTTGATCAGTAAGTATATGTAGATATACTGGTGGCACAGTGTTTGAGAGCTATGGCTGCTGACCAAAAGGTTAGCAGTTCAAATCCACCAGCTGCTCCTTGGAAATATGAGGAGGCAGTTTCCACTGTGTCCTACGTGGTCATTATGGGTTAGAATCTACTCAGTGGCAGTTGGTTGGTTTGGTTTTATATGATAGACTACAAAGGAGAGACTATGAGTAATTAAATTCTTATATTGGATTATAAAGATTTATAGTCAAATGTATATGGGAAACTAGAAAATTGAATGCATTATTAACTTTTCCAAATTCCAAGACTCTCTCTTTTTTTTTGCATGTTTTAAAATGCATTGCATCTACATATAAACCAAATAAAAACCCATTGCTGTCAACTTGATTCCAACTTGTAAGCAACTGTATGGGACAGAGTGGAACTGCCCCAAAGGGTTTCCAAGGAGTGGCTGAAATGAAAATATATGTTTTAAAATTAAGTTGACCCTGATAAAAATGAGAAGCCATTTTGGACTGCAGCCCATTTCCCATCAGTGCTTAGCAGTTCTCACTATTTGCATTTTAAATATGTTTAAATATGTTTAACCTTTGAAAACCCTTTGGAACACAGTTTACTACTCTGAAACTCATGAGGTCACCATGAGCTAGAATTGACCTGATAGCCACTGGCTTGTTTTACAGGTGTATGTATATGTGGAAATAGTGATGGTGTAGTGGTTAAGTGCTGCATCTGCTAACCAAAACGTTGGCAGTTCAGATCTGCTAGGCACTCCTGGAAACTCTGTGGGGTGGTTCTCCTGTGTCCCATAGGGTCACTATGAGTTGGAATTGAATTGACAGCAGTGGTGTTGGTTTTGGTATGCATATGTATAACTGTAATTGCTTCTGTGTCTGTATTAAGCTTTTTACAAGTTCGTTCTAGTATCTGTGACTGGAACTGCAGTGTTCAGTTCTATCCTTCCTCCCTTGCTTATATGTAATTTCTCATTCCTAAGGTGAGAAACCTGGCTGCCACTCAACCATCTGTTTGCTTAGTTGTTCAACCCCAGTATACACAAAGTGTTTAGTTTTCGTATCCCTGTGAAAAATAACTACCAAATAAAATTCTAAAACAAAATACATTCTTTTTGTCTATTTAACCTTACAGTTTTAAGTACCATCTTCCAAAGTTAGTAATAGTAACTCCTTTCTCTTCGTAGTTCTGCTTTTGATGTTATACTTAAAAGTTCTTGATCCAAAGATTGATTGTATACGTAATGAGATGTGTTGTATACAGACATGTAAAGCATACCTAAACATGCATAACGTATTTATATAACAACAGAATATAATTATGGATAATATAATGCATAATATATAACATACATGTAGTGTTTTATTTATTTTTAGGTATTTTTACCTTAAAATTTTGAAAACATTTCATTATATTTTTTTGGCGAAAAATGTACATAGCAAAACATGTGCCCATTTAACCATTTCTGCACATATTGTTCAGTGACATTTGTTGTATTCTTTTTTTTCCCCCTGATTGCACAGGGTTTACTGGTTTATTTTACAACTAGAATAGCTGTAATAACAACATGAATCTACTGAGGCTTATGTGATCATTCCCCCTCCATATTTCCTAGAACTATGGTATCATTGTTTTTGTTTTTTTTTTTTTTTTAAATTGTAGTTTGTTGTTGTGAGAGTGTATATAATGAAACATCCACGAGCTTGGCCATTTCTACAAATGTAATTCATTGACAGGGATTATATTCTTCAAGTGATATGGCCATTCTCATCCTCTGTCCTTGAGGTGTTAAATACATCACCATTTTATTTTGACAGTGTGAGGTAGACCCCATCCTTTTTTTAAAGTTATGTCGTGAAAACTCTTGGTTTTTCTCCATTGTCTGAAATGCCAACTTCATTATATTTTAAAATCTGACGTGTATTAGTGGCTTTCTGTGCTGCTTATTCTGTTTCATTTTCTATTCTTGTTCAAGCCCTAACATCATGTAGCATAACAATAATTTAAACACATGATAGATTATTCCTTTTGCCTATTTGTGCTCACTTTTTCTTACATTAAAGTTCATTGCTAAAATTTCCTTTTCTTTATTTTAGAAACATTTTAGTGGATAAACCAAATGATCAGTCTTCAAGGTGGTCTTCAGAGAGCAACTATCCTCCCCAGGTAAGATTACATGTAGCTCTTGGATACCACTGAGAAGTCAGAATTTAGACAGCCGCTTAGTCAGTGTGTCTGTCATCTCTTGATATCATTTATCTGGAATACATTAATAGTTTATTCAGTCTTTGAGATTGTGTGGCAGATTTTTATTTCCTTCATTTAAATTTGGAACAATTTTTATTTCATAGGCAAATGCATTATGGGATTTGATCAAGAATAGACTTTTTACATCAGTATACAGGAACATTTCAAATCTGATTTGTATTGTGTATGAATTACTAATGATGCAGAAGTAAATTTCTTAATATCCTTTGAGGAAAATGTTAACCAAGAACAGGTTAGGATGCTATTACTATTCTGATCTCAGCAGACAAGTCATTCTGTAAGTATTTTGGGCAGTGTGAGTAGATTGAAGTTTTGCCTGGTGACACAGTGTCTTCTAGAGAAAAGTAAACAGTAAATATACAGATCTTGTACTAAAATAGTATACTTGGATGGTGTCAGGGCCATGGTCTACTAGTACCCAAAAAGTTCCCTTCAGAAGTGAATACAGGTCTTTTCTGGAGATTGCCTTAATCAGTAAGCCTTAGCTCATCTTCTGTGTGTAATTATTCAAGAAAAAGGAGCAGTACCCAGTCAAAGCTAATCAAGCACACCGGGAAAGAAGGAACCACATGTAACAATTTTCAGAAAAAAGTGGGTAGCAGAAACCTGCAGAAATGTTAACTAATAGAATCAAGAGAACTAATAGATAGTGATATTGAAACAACTGCTTATCATGTTTAAAGAAAAAAGTATTTGCAATGAATGACAAATTATAAAAAGTGACCTAGCAGATTTTAGAAAGAACCAAGTAAAACTTTTGTAAGTAAAAAATATAACCAAAATTAACTTGACCATTCCTCCTACTAAACCAAAACCAAACTCACCGCTGTCAAGTTGATTCCAGCTCATAGCCACGCTTATAGGACAAATAGAAAAGCTGGATGAAATGGAAACTAGAGATAGTTTTTTAAGGTAGTAAAGAATGATGGAGCCAAGATTCTGGAAACTGGGGAAATTCTGAGTGGAACAACTTTGGAGGCCACTTTTCTGTTGAATATCTCTTGATTTCTAAATAGGTGACTGAGAAGCTAAACAGCCCCTCTGACAAACTCTTGAGGTTAATGTGGTCAAGATTGGAAGCCTGAGACTGGGATGTGGCGGTGTGGAAGTCCAGTTTGATTATTATCTTAGTCCTTGAATTTGAATGAAAGTAATCCTGTTACTTTCATTGTTCATGTTGCTAGCCATCTGCCTGAAGCCAATACACTTTTCTAGAGGAAGCTTAACATTCTAGATGTTAACTTGTTTTTAATTTTGTGTACTTGGTGTCTACCAAAAATAACAGGTTTCCCAGGTAGTGGAGTTTTATTTATTATTTTATTTCAGGTGAAAGTTTGCAGAGCAGATTACTTTCTCATTAAATACTACAGAAATTGTTCATGACATTGGTTGTCAGTCCCAAGATGTGTCAGCACCCTCTCCTTCTTGACCTCAATTTCCCTGTTTCCATTTGTCCCGTGTTCCTGTCCCTTCTTGCCTTCTTGTTTTTGCTTTGGGGCTGATCTCATATTTTTGATTGAGCTATGTGTGTTATTACTTGTTTTATAGACCTGTCTATTCTTTAGCTGAAGGGTAAACTTAGGAGTGACCTCAGTAATGAGTTACAAAGAGCGTCTAGGGATATACTGGAGTTTTAGGTACTAGTTTTAGAATGTGCACTTCTGTGTTAAAGGAAAAAGGAAGATGAAAACTTATGTTGAAATTTGTCAGATCTGAAAATTGTTAAAAAGAACCAACTGAAAACCGTAAAAAGAAGCATCTGAAAACTGTAAAACATTACGAAAAGAAATGAAGGAAGACCTAAATAAATGGGAAGACATATCACGTTCATGGATTAGAAGGCTTAATATTGTTAAGAAGTTGTTACTACCCAAAAGTCTGTAGGTGCAGTTCATTCTGTATCAAAATTCATCAAAGGACATTGTCAACAAAATGAACTGACATCCTACAAATTGGCAGAAAATTTTGGGAAACTCTGTACCTGATAAGGGTTTCATATCCAGACTATATAAAGAACTCCTACAATTTAACAACAAAAAGTACAACCAAATCAAAAAATGATCAGAGGGCTTCAACACACATTTTCCCAAACAGGATATACCGTTGACTACCAAGCACATGAAAAGATGTTCTGTATCAGTAATCAGTTGAGGTATTGTCTCACCCTCCCTAGAATGGTGATGATAAAAAACAAAAGGAAAAACAACAGGTGTAACTTTTTCATAACAAAAACCCTACTTGGTTATTAATAAAGTTGCACATATAGGTGAATGCTTTTTATGAAATTTAGGGCTATAGTATATAGGGTGATAGATGACAAAGAACAGATTGCCTATAGGCCCATTTTAACTGGTTGCGGCATTATACTTAACCAATGTCAGGGAAAGCTGACATCTAAACCCAGACTTTAAAGGTTAACTAAAGAAGAAGAAGGAGTCCTTTGGTGGTGTGAATGTTTAAGTGTATGACCAGAAGGTTGGCAGTTTGAAACCATCCAGAGGCACCTAGAAAGACAGACCTGATGATCTGCCTCCAAAAGGTCATAGCCTTGAAAGCCATAGGAACAGTTCTGCTCTGCACACATGGGGTCACCCTGAGTCAGAATCACTTGAAGGCAGCTGACAAGAATAGTGACGAAGAGTGAAGGGAAGGAGGATAAAGTGGACATGAGACTGAGAGTTAATGAGATGTGACCGTTCTATACCTGCATGATAATGTTCTTTTCTGTTATGTGGTGTATTCTTAAGAAACTTTGAATGACAAATCATATTACCTACCACATCTGTTAGTTTGTTGGTAATAAAATGGACTCATGACTAACCAACCAGACTAAACCTGCTACTAACAAGTGGATTCTGACTTATAGTGACCCGATAGGACAGGGTAGAAGTGGCCCATAGAGTTTCCAGGAAGTGACTGGTGGATTCATGCAGTGGTTTGAATATCCAGACACTTAACCACTGTTCCACCAAGGCTCTAGACTAGTAATTAGAGTATCAACCTCAGTTTTCCTGTAGCTGTTTTTATAATAAAGAAAGTTAAATAGCTGATTAGTGTATAAATAGTATATAAATTTAACAGGCATTATTGTGTAGTGATTAAAGCTTTAGCTTTGAGTCAGTGGCTCAGTAGGAATGCTTGTAACTCTAAATAACAGAAGATCCTGCAACAGTGGCTAAAACAGATAGACTTTGTTGTTGTTCTTCAGCCTCTTTGTCCTTTCGCCCTACATTGCCCAATAAGAAAATTGGAGGTGAGCAGCTGCTGGTAAAAATTCAGTGGCTTACTGATAGGTGCTATGTCTGAGATTCTCTTGATCTTTCCTTCGTTGATGTACAGTGGTCGTTACAGCTGAACTTTTCAAAAAGGAAAGGAGGAGAGGTAGCATCTATGCTTAGAAATAGAATTCCGGCTTTTATAGTAATTCTGTGTTTAACTTTATAAGGAACTGTCAGATTTTTCCACTGCTGCAGTACGTAAGTTTTTCAGTTCCTCCATATCCTTGTCCACATTTACTAGTTTTGGAGTTTTTTGTTTTTGTTTTTTCCTTAATTACAGCCTTTCTAGTGGGTGTGAAATGGTATCTTGTGGTAGTTTTGATTTGCATTTTCATAATGACTAATAATAATTGAGATTTCATGTTTTTGGTGGCTTTTTATGTCTCTTTTGAGAAAAGTATTGAGATCCTTTGCCCCTTTTTTGGTTGAGTTGTCTTTTTGTGATTGAATTGTGAAAGTTCTTTTTACTTGAATGTTTTCAGATATACTATTTGCAAAAATTTTCTTCCATTCTGTAGGTTGTCTAACAGTTTCTTAATTTTTTCTTTGAAGCTCTAAAGTTTATAATTTTGATGAAGCCCAGTTTATCTATTTCTTCTTTTATTGCTTGTGCTTTTGGTGTCACATTAAAGAATTTACGGCAAAGTCAAAGTTGATGAAGGTTTACTCTTTGATTAGTTTTATATGTAGGCCTTTGATTAATTTTGACTTAAATTTTTGTATATTATGTGAGGTAGGACTTCTAGCTTCATGCCTTTTTTTTTAATCTGTCAAAGCTTTATTTAAAAAGCACAGAAGAAACTGGAAACACTAGTAAACTTTGCAAGGGAAAGCAGAGAAGTGGAATCTGCAGAAGAGCATCTGGCATTGTCATAGCTATAGACTTCTGTGAACATGCTTGTTCTTAATGCATTCCTTCCCTTTTCAATGATTTTTCAGCAGAAGTGAGACAGTTTGATTTCAGACAGTTCCTAACTGAGAATTAAAAGAGCCATATAGCTATCCTTACATGTTTATGAAGTATTAGGAAACTTTGACTGTTTTTCTAAGGAAGTCAATTGTTTCTACAATGACTGTTGGTTGGCCCACTTTGGTTTAGTTCAGGATGATATGCAGTGACTGGTATTTAAAAATATGGGATCATTTCATTATAGTATCAACAACTTTATTCATCTAAAAATGTATGCAATAAACTTATTAATTTAAATTCTACTATCATGGAACATAGACTAGACTAGGGTGAAGTTTGACTTTGGACCAAACCAAAAAACCAAACCCACTGCTGTTGAGTCAGGTCTGACTCATAGTGACCCACGAGGTCAGAGTAGAACTGCCTCATTGAGCTTTTTGCTTAGAACAGTGAAGAAAAATGTCCAGTATCTAGAAACAAACTAAAAGAACTAAATATGTGTGAGGAACTTAGTTTGTTATATGTTTATTTGAAAATAAGGACTGGCTAGTGTTTGCCAAAGTATAAATATCCCTAGGTAGAGCCGTGTCTACTCCTGTGCTTTGGGAAGTTCTTTTAAAAAAAAAAAAAAAAAAAAAATGTTGTGCTTTAAGTAAACCAGTCTTTAATTTTGTTGTATTGCCTTGACTTCCTCTCCATGTGAAAGATCTGTAACTACATTTTCTTTGAGGTCCTTCTTTTTGACATTTGTGTCTCCCTGTTTTCAGTGTTCTGCCTATGATTTATGTTTGTGATTCCCCATTTCAGTGGCTATCCAGTTGCGCTGTTCTGTGTTCTGGTTTTAGGTTGTTATCTGGTGTTGTTGGTTTTAACTCCCTTTAGTCTTTTCTGTAGCTTTGGTTTGGTTTTTGAAAATTCCCTAAATTTCTATTTATCTGGAAATGTCACACCTTCTCTGTCATATTTGAGAGACACTTTTGCTGGATATATAGTTCTTGGTTGGCAGTTACACTCCTTCAGGGCTTTGTATATGGCATCCTGTTGCCTTCTTGCCTGCATGGTTTCTACTGTGGTCAGAGCTTACTGTAATAGACTTTCCTTGTAGGTTATTTTTTGTCGATCTCTACTCATGTTTAAAAGCATCTCCTTATCTTTAGTTTTGGCAAGTTTGATTATAATATGTCTTGGTCTCTTTCTTTTGGGATCTATCTTGTGTGGAATTCGATGAGTACTGGATAGGTGTCTTCTCATCTTTCATGTCAGAGAAGTTATCCATCAGCAAATCTTCAACAGTTCTGTCAGTATTTTCAGTTATACTCCCTTGGTGTGGTACTCCAGTCACTTGTAGAGTATTCCTCTTCATAGAGTCTCTCATAATTCTTAGTGTTTCTTGATGTTTTCTAATTTTTTTTATTATTACTATGATTGAATGCAAATATACATTCCAGTGTAAATTTGCATGCCTACCTACATGCAGCTCCCACTGCTTTCCCTTCCTGGTGACAGCACACCTTTCTTCTCTGCTACATACATGTCCTGTCCTCCAACAATCTCCTATCACCGCCTCTCCGCCCACTCCCCTTCCTCCAGTAAGAGGTCAGCAGGACGACATCCTATAGATGCATAGAACCATAAAGTGCACACATGATATGATCCCTCTTTGTTGCCAAGTCCAATTCATTCCTGTCCGAAGAGTTGACTTCCATTATGATTTATGGACAGGGGCAGCATCAGGGCCAGGGCCCATGCTCCCAGGGGAATCTCAGAGCCCCTAGACCATCAGTTGCAGTCTTTTAGTGGAGATCTCATGGTGTACCCGTTTTTATTCTTGAGTTGCCAGTGAGGCTTAGCTTTGTGAGCTCCACACAGCTATCACTAGTGGTGGCCAGGTGTCGTCTGGTTCTTCCAGTCACAAGTTGATGTAGTCACCCACTCCCGTGGGTCCTCTGTCTTCTAGGTTCACTTTCCCCCATGTTGTTTTGGTGATTGGTAATCAACCGTTCCTGCTGAGTTGGGACCATTTGCTGTACCCTCAGATGGCAGCTTGGCAGCTTTTATGACCCCAGATGCCACTCACCAATGTGGGTTGCAGAGGGCTGTCTGTAGCAAAATGCTAGTTGGGCCAGTTAACCTCGATTTTCCCCAAGAGAATGGGTCCCTGGCTCCCTGCCCCACCTACTCTGTGCTTGCAATATTGGGTTAAGATGGGAGGAATACTCAGGTTGTGTTGAAGTCCAGTTAATGTTGATCTTCTTTCTAATGTGTGCTGTCACAGATTTCACTCAACCAGATTTCTATGAACTACCTAATCTAGATCCTCCCCCTGGCCCTTCTTACCTCCCCACCCTTGTAGCCATCAGAGTCTTTTCTTCTATGCATGAGTTTGTTTTTAAGTTCTTATTTAGGGGTCTCATAAAATATTTGTCCTTTTGTGGCTGACTATTTTCACTCAATGTAATGTCCTCCAATTGAAACCTGGTTGTTAAGTGTTTCCTAAAATCATTGTTGTTCTTCATCATTGCATAGTGTTCCATTGAGTATATATAGCCTAGTTGACCTATCCATTCCTCTGTTGTTGGGCATCTGGATTGAGTCCATCTTTTTGCTGTTGTGGACTGTGCTGCAATAAACATTCGTGTGCATGTATCAGTTGGTAGGAATGGCCTTGATTCTGTAGAATAGATTCCAAGCAGTGGAATTACTAGGTCAAATAGTATGTCTGTATCCAGCTTTTTAAGGAAGCCTCAGATTGCTTTCCAAAGAGATTGCACCATTTTGCAATCCCACAAGCTGTGTAGGAGAATTCCAGTTTCTCCACAGCTTCTCTAGCATTTGTTGTTTTGCATTTTTCAGATCATGACCAGCCTTGTTGGGTGAGATGGTATCTCATTGTCATTTTGATTGGAATTTCTTTAATAGCTGATTATCGTGAGCATGTCCACGTATGTTTTTTGGCTGCATGGATCTCCTCTTTAGAGAAGTGTCTGTCCATCTCCTTTGCCCATCGCTTAATTGGATGATTTACCTTTTTCTTATTGATATTTTGGAGTACGTTATAGATTATAGAGATCAGGCATCAGTCTGACATAGAGTTGCCAAATATGTTTTCCCATTCTGTAGGTGGCCTTTTAATTCTATTGATAAAGTCTTTGGATGAGCAAAAGTGTTTGATTGTTACTAGTTCTCATTTATCTATTTTCTGTTGTTTGTGGTTTGTTTGACAGATTTTGAAGTCTGTCTACATTATGTATTAAAACTTCCATTGTTGTTCATACTTTTTCTTGGATGAGCTTTATCATTTTAGATATGATATTTAGGTCTTTTATCCAGTTTAAGTTGGGTTTTGTATAAGGTGTAAGATACCGGTCTTGTTTCAGCTGATTGCAGATGGATAGCCGGTTTTGCCAGCACCATTTGTTGAAGAGATTGTTTTTACCCTAGTTTAATGTCTTAGGGTCTTTGTCAAAATACACTGTTTACAGGCCTGTGGTGTGATCTCTGGGGTCTCAGCTCTGTTCCATTGATCTATCTGTATCTTTTTGTACCAGTACCAGGCTGTTTTGACATCTGTGGCAGTGTCATAGGTTCTAGAGTCAAGTAATGAGAGGCCTCCCAGTGTGTTCTTCAGCTTTACTTACTTACTTGGGGCTTCTTCACTTTCCAAACGAAGTTGGTAGTTTGTTTCTCCATCTCATTCAAAAATGTCACTGGAATTTGTATTGAGATTGCATTGTGTAAGTAGATTGCTTTGGGTAAAATAGACATTTTCACAATGTTAATTCCTATCCATGAGCAGGGTAGGTTTCTCCACTTATGTAAGTCTCTCTTAGTTTCTTGTAGTAAGGACTTGTAGTTCTCTTTGTAAAGGTCTGTTTTTTCTCTGGTTAGATTTATTCCTAGGTAATTTATCTTCTTAGGGGCTATAGTAAATGGTTTTGATTTGGTGATTTCTTTAATAATCTTGTTGCTTGTATAAAGGAATACTACTGATTTACTTATGTGTAGCTTGTATCCTGATACTTTGCTGAACTACTCTATCAGTTTGAATAGTTCACTTAAATGGATTCTTTGGAATTCTCTGCGTATACAATCATATCATCTGCAAATATGGAAATTTTGACTTCTTCTTTGCCAGTGCAGATGCCCTTTATTTCTTTGTCTTATCTAATTGCTCTAGCTAGAACTTCTAGTACAATGTTGAATAGGAGAGGTGAGAGTGGGCATCCTTGTCTAGTTCCTGTTTTCGAGGGAAACTTTTTCAGTCTCTCTCCATTCAGGATGATGTAGGCAGTTGGCTTTGTAGAAATGGCCCTTATTGCACTGAGGAATTTACCATCTATTCCTATTTTGCTGAGAGTTTTTAGCATGAATGAGTGTTGGACTTTATCATATGCGTTTTATGCATCAGTAGACAAAATCAGGTAATTCTTGTCTTTTATGTTATTTATGTGGTTGATTTGCTAATGTTGAACCAGCCTTGCATCCCTGGTATGAATTCAACTTGGTCTTGATGGATTATTTTTTGGATATGTTGTTGTGTTCTATTGGCAAGAATTTTGTTGAAGATTTTTGCATCTAGATTTATGAGTGATATCAGCCTGTAGTTCTCCTTTTTTGTTGGGTCTCTCTCTGGCTTTGGTACCAGGGTTATGTTGTCTTCGTAGAATGAATATGAGAGTATTCTATCTCTTTCTGTTCTGTGAAATAGTCTCAGTAGTACTGGAGATAACTCTTCTCTAAAAGCTTGGTAGAATTCTGCAGTGAAACCATCTAGGCCTGAGCTTTTTTTGGTTGGCAGTTTTTGGATGACTTTTTCAATCTCTTTCTTTGTGATGGGTTTATTAAGTTGTTCTGCTTCACCTTGTAATAATTTGGGTAGGTGATAAGAATCAAGGAATTTGTCCATTTGCTCTAGGGTTTCAAATTTCTTAGAGTACAGTCTTTCCTACTATGCTGTTATGATATTTTTGATTTCTGTTAGGTCTGTTGTGACATCTCCCCTGTCATTTCTTATTTGGGTTATTTATTTCCTGTTTTTCTTTAGTGAGTTTAGCCAATGGTTTGTCAGTTCTGTTGATCTTTTCAGAAGACCAACTTTTGGTCTTTTCAATTTTTTGAAGTGTTCTTCTGTTCTGTGATTCATTTAATTCTGCTCTAATCTTTATCATCTGTTTTATTCTGCTGCCTGAGGGGTTCCTCTGTTGTTCTCTCTCTACTTGTTCAAGCTGTAGGGTTAGTTCTTTCATTCGGTTTCTTCCTTTCTTCCAGATGTGTGCATTTATGGAGGTAAACTTACCTCTCAGCACTGATCTGGCTGTATCCCATAGGTTCTTGGTACGAAGTGTTTTCATTCTCATTGGAATGAAAGTTTCTTTGTTTCATCCTTGATTTCTTCTATAACCCATGGATTTTTGAGGAAAATGTTGTTCAGTTTCCATGAGTTCCACTTTCTATGTTTTTTCAGCTATTGATTTTGAGTTTTATGGCTTTATGATCTGAGAAGATGCTTTGCATTAATTCAGTTGTATGGATTTTGTTGAGAATTGCTTTATGTCCTAACACATGGTCTATTCTGGAGAATGTTCCATGTGCACTAGAGAAGAAGGTGTAGTTGTCCAGTGATGGATAGAAAGTTCTGTATATGTCGATGTGGTTCTAGGTGGTTAATTGTGGGGATAAGGTCTTCTGTGTCTTTACTGAGCTATTTTCTAGATGATCTGTCCAGTATTGAGAGTGAAGTGTTGAAGTCTCCCACTATTATTGTGGAGTGATCTATCTCCTTTTTCACTGTAGTCAGTGTTTCTTTGATGTATTTAGGTGCTCTGGTATTAGGTGCATAAATATTTAATGTTGTTAAGTCCTCCTTGTGTATTGAACCTTTTAGCAATAAATATTGTCCATCCTTGTCCACGATGGTGGATTTTACATTAAAATCGATTTTATCTGAGAGTAGAACTGCCACACCTGCTCTTCTTTGTGTATAGTTAGCTTGATATATATTCTTCCATCCTTTCATTTTTAGTTTGTTCGTATCTTTAAGTCTAAGGTGAGTTTCTTGTAGGCAGCATATGGATGGGTCATGTCTTTTGATCCAAGAAGTCACTTGATGTCTCTTTACTATAGCACTGAGTCCATTCACATTCAATGTAATTATTGATGGGTATGTGTTCAGTGCTACCATTATGATGTGTTTATTTTTGTGTTGATATTTTCTCTGTTGTTCTTATTAATCTGTTCTGGAACTTTCTACTTTGTGAGTTGATTTTTCACCTTTTTCAGGGTTGGTTTTATGGTTGTTGAGATTCTTGTGTTACATTTGATATGTTGGATCTTTATTGTACTTTATGATCCTGTGATCTCCCTTAATAAACGATGTATAAACCCAATTTTAATTACTACTATAATGATCAACTTCTTGTCCATCTGGAAGGACTATAAAACTGTAGTACATCCCTCTTTTTAATACGATGAAATCATAGTTTTCACCATATGATCACTGAATCATTTCTTTCACTGTTACAGCTTTGCTTGAGTGTGGAGCCTTCCCTCACTGAGTAGGATTCTGGATGATGTGTCCTGTATTTGTTTCTAAAATAGAAAGTTAGTGGTTTTGTTCTTCTAAGCCAAGAGATTCTTTCAGTATTTCTTGTAGCTTTGGTTTGGTTTTTACAAAGTCTCTGCCAGCCAAACCAAGTACAAAATCTCTGAGTTTCTGTTTATCTGTGAAGATCTTAATTTCATTTTCATATTTGAAACACAGTTTTGTGGCTGTATAATTCTTGGTTGGAAGTTCTTCTCCTTCAAGGCTTTGAATGTGCCATGCCAGTGTCTCCGTGCCAGCATTGTTTCTGCTGAGAAATCCGACGAAAGCCTACAGGGTCTCCCTCTGAATGTTAGCTTTGCTTTGAGTCTTGCTGCCTTTAAGCATTTCTGCTTATGTTCCATTTTATTAAGCTTGACTATAATATGTCCTGGAGTCTTTCTTTTGGGATCTGTATTGAGTGGCATTCGATATGTATCTTAGATATCTATATTCTCTTCTTTCATGATTTCTGGGAAGTTTTCTGCCAGCAGTTCAACAGCAGTACTCTGTGTGTTCTCAGGTGTCTTGCCCTGTTCAGGAACTCCAGTTAATCATAGATTGTTCCTCTTAATAGAGTCCCACATGCTTCTCAGTGCTTCTTCATTTATCTTGTTTCTTTTTTCTGATTTATCCTTACAGATGCTGGAATTGGTAGCTGTGTCTTCCAAATCAGAAAGTATATTTTGCATCTGTTCCATCCTGTTTTCTTGGGTTTATATTGAAGTTTCTATGTCTTCGATTTTGTCCTTCATCTATTGGATTTCAGAGTACTGGTGTTCCATCAGATCGAACAGCTTACTTAATTTTTTCATTTTGTGTTACTGCATTTTGTATAAGGTCTAGGAGGGCTCTGTGTATAATCCTTTTGTATTCACCTTCCGATAGTTTCAGAGAGGTTTCTTTGTCTGAGAAGTTCTTTGCTGCTTTCTTTCGGGGGTCTTCTGAAGCCATGAGTGATTTCTCGGTTATGCTTTTATCCAGAGTTTGTTGCTTTGGGGGCATCATGTGAGTCAGTAGAGGCTGATAAGAGATGCTGAGGATGGGCTGCAGTTGTTTCTCTAGGCCTTCTTCAAATGAAAGGTAAAAAGTATCTGAAAAACTTCCAAAGTCAGTCAGGTTTTCAGGTGTATAGGTCCCTCTTTGCAGGTCACAAAGTAAGCACCCCTATATTGATCCCCAGGTGTTATAAACTAGTTCAGAATATAGAAAGGCTACTGGCCTGCTGTCATCTGCTGTTGGGCCCTAGCCGTAGGTGACATTGTGTAGAATCCTGCTTTTCTGCCAGAAAAGCTGTCTTCTTGGGGCAGATACTGCCTCCCAGCCTAGGAATTAGGTCTAGCTGAGGCTTCTGTAAGAGTATGTCTGCCTCCCAGTGCAACAAGATGGTATCCCGCACAACCTTGCTGCCTGGCTGGGTTCAGATTACTCTGTGTCAGAGGTGGAAAGAGAGGCCAGAGGTGCCAAGATTCAGAGAGTCCACAGCCTCTGTTGCCAGACCCCAGCCATAGGCAACACTGTGTAGAATACTGCTTTTATGCCAGAAAAATGCTCTCCTCTGGGCAGGTGTTGCCTCCTAGCCTTGGAACTAGGTCCAGCTGGGCCTTCTGTATGGGTGTATCCACTCCCCCATGGAACCAGATCGCATACCGCACAAGCTCAGCACCTGCCTCTGTACAGGCTACGTGGAAAGAGAGGCCAAAGGTGCTGAGACGCACAGAGTCCAAAGTTGGACTCTCAAAATACAGCAGTTTCGCCTGCCAATCCCACTAGCAGTGCATTCTCAGGTTAGCTGCTAGTCAAGACCCAGCTCTGCCCACCGGCTAGCCAAGCCCCAGCTAAGACAGAGAAAAAAATAGTTAAAATGGTGAGTTACCCTCGGTCTGTGAAAGCCAGCGCTCAAAGAGCAGGGTCAGCAAAAGAGAGAGGTTTCTTGTTCAGTGGTATGAATTCCAAATTAATAGTGCTATGTGGTGTCCTAGGGCTCACTAGCTGTCCAGAAGGCTCTGTTTAATTATGAGTTCAGGCCTTGGTTTCCAGAAGGATTTAGTGAGACATATGTTTAGTTCACCATCTTGCCTCTCCTTCCCCTCTGCCCCACCGTTTTCTAAATTTTTTAATCTGATTTTTCCTCAAATACCAAGATATCAATTGCTTTGTCATGGTTTCACAAATTCAGGCTTCTGTTGCCTCAGTTCTGCTCCTTGGACTTCCTGCTGAGTTATCTAATTCAGTAATTGTATTATTAATTTTCTGAATATCTAATTCTTGCCACTCATTGCTTTCTTGCAACTTGTTCATTTGTCATTATTCTTTGCTGCATTTTGCTTCATCTCCTTCCATATCTCTTCAGAAGTTCTAAATATTAATCTTTTGTGTTCTGTCTCTGGTAATTCCAGGAAGTTCTCTTCTGGAAAATGTGATTCTTTGTTTTGGGAGCTTTCTGGAGAGATCATGGTCTGCCCCTTTAAGTGCTTTGATATGGACTGCTGTTTCAGAGCCATCAAATTTTCGTCGTCCATACTATGTTTGACTACCATATTCTACCATCTTGTTTCAGAATGTGCAGTTTAATTTTCTTAAATGGACTCAACTTAGGTGTCCACATAGTTGCTTTCTCAGTATTTGGTACAGGCTCTTGCCTGCTGTCCTAAATGGGTAGGGGTCTGACTGCAGCTGCTGTTAAAGGCCAGGGGATAACATCCCCTGAGTGTCTGTGGGATTGGCATATCACCTATGTCTGAATTTAGGTGAAGGAATAGTTTGTGCCCTGATTTGCTTGCTGAGCATAGTCAGCAGAAAAAAAAAAACAAAAAAACAAACCCATTTTGATTTCCTTTCCCTCCTTCCCCAAGTTTGCTGACCTTGTTGCCTCTTAGAATCTCAGAGAATGGCTCAGGATGGGCTTAAGGAGTGCCAATTCTGGCTCATTCAGTGGCACCAGACTCCAGAGTTAGGTTCAGGGAAGAAAAGGGAGAGGAGAATGGCTCAAGGCAGCTTTGAAGGGTCCTACGTCAGCACAGTCAGTAGTCTCAGACTGCAGTGCTGGATGCAGTAGAGAAGGAAGGAGGGAATGCTGGGAGAAGGGAGACGGGGCTACATTGAAGGAAGGATTAAGATTGCATGTGGCAGGTTAAACACAGTGGTTTAGCTTTCAACGTGCCAGTGCTGTCCCTCACGGGCTCTGGAGGCTGGATGCTGCACCCACCACGTGACTTCTTCCTGGCAGGTCAGGTCCATGGAATCTCTTGCACTGTCAGTGCTAGTCTCCCTTTCCCATTGCTTTAGTCCAGTTTCTCAGCTTTCCTTTGATGTTCAGTGCTTGTAGAATGTGACATGAGATCTGACAGTTAAGTTCATGAACTCATCCTAGAAAAAGTGCTGCATATCTCACTGCTGAATATCATTATAGTCACCTTCAAAGTATTCCCTTTGGGAAGCTATGCATTGATGGCAGTGCCTAGTTCACCCTTCAAAGCAATTTTGGAACTATTTTTCTTGAATAGCCATCAGAGCTGTCATTGTATTACCCTTAATGTCCTGAATGTCATCAGAATGCCTTGCTTTCAGTATTTCCTTTATCTTTGGGTAAAGAAAAGCCATAGGGGCAAGATCAGATGAGTAGAGTGGTATTCCAAAATGTTTATTCATTTGTTTACTGGGTTAAGTAAACATTTAAGTTTATGAACTTGCTACTGTGCCACTGTGCACAATGGCTATTCCAGAAAGAGTTCCAAAATTGCTTTGAAGGGTGGCCCTGGCTCTGGCATAGGTGTACAGTTTACCAAGGGGAGGTCTTCAAAGGTGGACTGTAGTGATACTCAGCAATGAGGTATGTAGCACTTACAACAATTAAGTTTGCAGGCTTAATTGGTGGGCCTCATCCGTTCTTCTGTTCACTGTCAGAAGTCTCAATTTTTAAAGTGTTTTTAAGGATATTTTTTCAATAAGTGGACAATGTAATTTGGTTTGATGTGGCTTTTGTTTTTCAGTACTTGATTCTGAAACTTGAAAGGCCTGCTATAGTCCAGAATATCACATTTGGAAAATATGAGAAAACACATGTCTGCAATTTAAAGAAATTTAAAGTCTTTGGTGGAATGAATGAAGAAAATATGACAGAACTGTTGTCTAGGTGAGTTTTGACTGTGGAGAATAAAGTGTCATCTTCTAAACCACCTGTAGTCTTGCATCCCTTTGAATGTAGTTTTACACTGGTTTCATCCACTGAAGGTATTCCTTTGGTGTTTCCTATAGTGGGGGTCTTCTGGTGATAGATTCTTTCAGCCTTTAAATCTCTGAAAATGTCTTTATTTTACCTTCTACTGAATATATGGTTAAGAGTCAAGTTTTATCCCCTGCTTTTTTAGTGTTATATTTGAACTATTAATGACTTCAAAAATACTTTCAGCTTTAAACAGATACTATTTTTTAAAAAATGAAGATTGATTGCCCAAAATTAAAAAAAAGAAAAAACAACCCATTGCCGTTGAGTTGGATGCATCTCATGGCAACCCTAGGATTGCCCAAAATAAAACCCAGTGTTGTCAAGTTATTTTGGGGGTTACTTTAACTTGAAGCTAAAAAGAGAAAGGTTCTGTAAATGAAAAATATGCAACCGTACCTAGCAAGCACAGTGCCTGCCACTTGAAAGGAATTCAGTAAAGGAGTACTTCAAAACCTAAACCACCAAGAATGAAGGTGTTCACTTAGCACTCCTTCTCTCCTTGATAATAACTAGTGAATGCAATGGATGATTAAAACCCTGGATATTTAGAGAATGTTTTTGGTATTACTTTGTGTAAGTAAATTTTACTTCTGAACTAAATTAAATTTCAGTCATGAAAGTATTTTAGGACATGAGGCAACCTAAACTTTTGACATCCTTATAAAGACTTGCTTCCATCCTGGTTGTTTAGGTAGAGGAGTGATTTATTTATTATTGAAAGAGTTATTTAAAGCAACAAAGCAGAGTTGTCAATGAAAATTTATTGAATTATAAAAGGAGCATTGACATCTTAATCAGAATTAGAATAATTCTTTGAAAAATTCTAATGTTTAAGTATCAGATCTGACTGTGTTATTTTCCAATTTCCTACTTGAAATTTTATGTCATATTCAGTTATACATTTAAGGCCAGTAGGTTGTATCACATATTTCTGTGCTTTGTAGTTTATGTTGACCATTTTATACTGGATACTTATTATTATCCCTTATTAAGTGAGGGAGAATATAATTATAATATAGTTGTCTTGAATGTACAATTCCTGACCTGTATTCCTGTGTTTTAACTACTTGATTTATGTTGCTTTTGTCATTTGTTTTGAACATTGGTTTGAACTTAAAATCTGAGTAATGCATTAATTTATGTAATCTGTGTTTGAGTGTGTTTACTGTGTTAGCGAGTCACATTTGCTAACCTTATTTTCTTCTCTCACAGTGGTTTGAAGAATGATTATAACAAAGAAACATTCACCTTGAAGCATAAAATTGATGAACAGATGTTCCCTTGTCGATTCATTAAAATAGGTAAGGGATTTGGCATTCAGGCGTACAAGCAATTTTTTTTTTTAGTGATTGAGTGAAAATACACAATCCCATATAAATTTGCATACTCGCCAGTCAGCAGCTCCCAGTGCTCACTGTGCCCACTGACAGCGCACTCCTTGTCTCTCTTCTGTACATGTTATATAGCCTAACAATCTCCTATCCCTTCCTCTCCACACTCTCCCTCACATCCAGTAAGAGGTAAGTCAGATGACATCTTATAGATGCATAGAACTATAAAGTGCACACACGATGTGGTTGCCATGTGTCACCAAGTCCAATCCATTTCTGTCTGAAGAGTTGACCTCCATTATGACTTATGGACAGGGGCAGCATCAGGGCCAGGGGCCATGCCTCAAGGGGAACCCCAAGGCCCCTGGACCATCAGTTGCAGTCTTTTAGTGCAGGTCTCAGGGTCCACCCCCCTTTTTTTAATTATGCCCGAATGAAAATGTACATTCCCGTTTAAATTTGCATGCTCACCTATATGTGTCTCCCACTGCTGTCCCTCCTGGTGACAGCACACTCTTCCTCTCTGTTCCATACATTTCCTATCCTCCCAGCAGTCTCCTGTCCCATGCTGTGTACCCACTCCCCTTCCTCCAGTAAGAGGTCAGCAGGATAATATCATATAGATGCATAGAACCATAAAGTGCCCACAAGACATGATCACTCTGCATCGTGAAGTCCAATCCATTGTGTCCGAAGAGTTGACCTTCTTTATGATTTATGAATGGGGTGGCATCAAGGCCAAGGGCCATGCTCCCAGGGGAATCCTGAAGCCATCAATTACGATCTTTTAGTGGAGATCTCAGGGAGGGTGCACCCCTTTTTATTTTCATGTTGCCAGTGACACTTGACTTTGTGAGTCCCATCACGGCTATTGCTGGTGGTGGCCAGGCACCATCTGGTGGTTCTGGTCACATGTCAATGTAGTCACCCACTCACTTGGGTCTCTCTGTCTTCTGGGTTCTGTTTGCCACATGTCGGTTTGGTCCTTGGAGATCATCTGTTCCTGCTGAGTTGGGACCATTTGGTGTACCTTAGATGGCAGCTTAGCAGCTTTTAAGAGCCCAGACACAACTCAACAATGTAGGGTGCAGAAGAATCTCTTAGCAAAGTTATGCCAGTTGGCCTTGGTGTCCCCTGAGAGCGTGGTCCCCAGACCCCCACCCCAGCTACTCTGGCCTTGCAGTGTTGGGTTAAGATGAGAGGAGTAATCATATTATGTTGAAGTCCAGTTAAAATTGATCTTCTTTCTAATGTGTGCTGTCACAAATTTCACCCAACCAACTTTCTAATCAGTACCCCACCTTCCTCCTCCCTCCCCACCCTTGCAGCGATCAGAGAGTCTTTTCTTCTATGCATAAATCTGTTTTAAAGTTCTTATAGTAGGGGTCTCGCACAGTATGTGTCCTTTTGCTGCTGACTACTTTCACTCAACATAATGTTCACCAGTTGAAACCAGGTTATGAGATGTTTCCTAAAATCATCATTGTTTTTTATCATTGCGTACTATTCTGTTGAGTAAATATACCATAGTTGACCTATCTATTCCTCTGTTGTTGGGCATCTGGGTTGATTCCAGCTTTTTGCATTGTGAACTGTGCTGCAGTAAACATTGTATCAGTTGATGTGAATGGCCTTGATTCTGTAGGATATATTTCAAGCAGTGGAGTTACTAGGTCAGATGGTGTGTATCTGTTTCTAGCTTTTTGGATAGAAAGTTCTGTGCAAGTTGATGAGGTCTAGTTGGTTAATTGTGGCAATAAGATCTTCTGTGTCTTTACTGAGTTTTTTTCTAGATGATCTGTCCAGTATTGAGAGTGGAGTGTTGAAGTCTCCCACTATTATTGTGGAGTGATCTATCTCATTTTTGAGCACAGTCAGTGTTTCTTTGACGTATTTAGGTGCTCTAGTATTAGGTCTGTAAATATTTAATATTGTTAAACTCTGCTTGTGTATTGAACCTTTCAGCAATAAATAGTATCCATCCTTGTCCACGATGGTGGATTTTACATTAAAATCGATTTTATCTGAGATTAGAATTGCCACACCTGCTCTTCTTTGTGTATAGTTAGCTCGGTATATATTCTTCCATCCTTTCATTTTCAGTTTGTTCATATAAGTCTAAGGTGAGTTTCTTGTAGGCAGCATAAGGATGGGTTGTGTCTTTTGATCCAAGAAGTCACTCGATTTCTCTTTACTGGAGTGTTCAGTCCATTCATATTCACCGTAATTATTGATAGATAGGTGTTCAGTGCTGCCATTGTGATATGTTTATTTTTGTGTTTATGTTTTCTCTATTGTTGTTACTAATCTGTTCTGGAACTTTCTACTTTGTGAGTTGATTTATCACCTTTTTCAGGGTTGGTTTTGTGTTTGTTGAAACTCCTGTATTACATTTCTTGACTTGATATGTTGCATCTTTATTGTGCTTCATGTCTGCCCCTATGATCCCCCGTAGTAAACTATGTATAAACCCAGTTTTAATTACTACCATTCTTTATTAACTTCCTTTCCATCTAGAAGGACTATAACAAGTGTAGTACATCCCTGTTTTTAATATGATGACATCATGATATGACCACTGGGTCATTTGTTTCACTGTTGTAGCTTTGACTGAGTTTGGAGCCTTCCTTAACTGAGTAGGTTTCTGGGTAATGTGTCATGTATTTGCTTCTAAAATATAAAGTTAGTGGTTTTGTTCTTCTAAGCCAAGAAATTCTTTCAGTATTTTTGTAGCTTTGGTTTGGTTTTTACAAAGTCTCTGAGTTTCTGTTTATCTGTGAAGATCTTAATTTCATTTTCATATTTGAAACACAGTTTTGTAGGCTGTATAATTCTTGGTTGGAAGTTCTTGTCCTTCAAGGCTTTGAATGTGTCATGCCACTGTCTCCGTGCCAGCATTGTTTCTGCTGAGAAATCCGACGAAAGCCTACAGGGTTTCCCTCTGAATGTTAGCTTTGCTTTGAGTCTTGCTGCCTTTAAGCATTTCTGCTTATGTTCCATTTTATTAAGCTTGACTATAATATGTCCTGGAGTCTTTCTTTTGGGATCTGTATTGAGTGGCATTCGATATGTATCTTAGATATCTATATTCTCTTCTTTCATGATTTCTGGGAAGTTTTCTGCCAGCAGTTCAGCAGCAGTACTCTGTGTGTTCTCAGGTGTCTTGCCCTGTTCAGGAACTCCAGTTAATCATAGATTGTTCCTCTTAATAGAGTCCCACATGCTTCTCAGTGCTTCTTCATTTTTCTTGTTTCTATTTTCTGATTTCTCCTTACAGATGCTGGAGTCGGTCTTCCAAATCAGAAAGTCTATTTTGCATCTGTTCCATTCTGTTTTCTTGGCTTTGAATTGAAGTTTGTCTTTGACTTTGTCCTTGATCTGTTGGACTTCAGAGTACTGGTGTTCCATCGGATCAAACAGCTTGCTTAATTTTTCATTTTGTATTACTGCATTTTGTATAAGGTCTAGGAGGGCTCTGTGTATAATCCTTTTGTATTCACCTTCCGATAGTTTCAGAGAGGTTTCTTTGTCTGAGAAGTTCTTTGCTGCTTTCTTTCGGGGGTCTTCTGAAGCCATGAGTGATTTCTCGGTTATGCTTTTATCCAGAGTTTGTTGCTTTGGGGGCATCATGTGAGTCAGTAGAGGCTGATAGAGATGCTGAGGATGGGCTGCAGTTGTTTCTCTAGGCCTTCTTCAAACGAAAGGTAAAAAGTATCTGAAAAACTTCCAAAGTCAGTCAGGTTTTCAGGTGTATAGGTCCCTCTTTGCAGGTCACAAAGCAAGCACCCCTATATTGATCCCCAGGTGTTATAAACTAGTTCAGAATACAGAAAGGCTACTGTCCTGCTGTCATCTGTTGTTGGGCCCCAGCTGTAGGTGACACTGTGTAGAATCCTGCTTTTCTCCCAGAAAAGCACTCTCCAGACAGGTCTTGCCTCCCAGCCTAGGAATTAGGTCTAACTGAGGCCTTTGTATGGGTAGTGGAAGAAGATGGCGTCCCACAGAGGCTGCCTGCTTGCCTCCGTATGGGCTACTCAGTTGCAGAGGCAGAAAGGGGGGCCAAAGGTGCTGAGATGCACAGCACACAGTCCAAAGCTTAGCTCTCAAAATATGGCAGTTTTACATGCTGATAGCAGTGTGTCTTAGTTTAACTACTAGTCAAGTTGCAGCTCCGCCTTCCAGAGACAAAGAAAGTAAAGGTTAACATGACGAGTTACCTTCGGTCCATGAAAGCTTCACTTGCTGAGAGCGGGTTTCAGCGAAAGAGCGGAAGTTTTCTGTTCAGTGGTATGAAGTCCAAATTAACAGCCCTATGCAGTGTCCTAGGGCTCACTAGGTGTCCAGAAGGCTCCATTTAATGTTTCCAGAGTGATTTAGGGATACGAGTGTTTAGTCTGTCATCTTCACAAACAATTCTTTATACCAACAGTTACCACATTGTAGCTTGCGGACCAAATCCTACAGGCTGTCTATTCTGGCTTTTGGTTTTTTAAATAGTGAAATACACACAAGAACACACAAACTGTTTCATTAAGTTCTGCATATATCCTTCAATGACACTGATTGCATTATTTGAGCTGTATAAATATTTTCCCCCTGTTGTTTTCCAAATTATCCTACTACTACTAACATACATTCAGTGTGCTAAGCATAGGCCTGCTCTTCCCTTCACCCTTGTACCCCTGACAGCCCTCAATTACTTTTGATTGTATGTGTTTGCGTATTTCATATAAGTGATATACAATGTTAGCACCACATTCTTCTTTATAGCGAAGTTACAATCCTTTGTATGTATGTACTGCATTTTGCATGTACCTTCTCATGAATTCCCTCCGGATATTTCAGTTCCAGTCATCTGGTTTCCATATCCCCTTAGCCTTTTGTCTTTGACTCGTGCTCTCCTATAGGTGATTTTTTTAAAAAAGGTGTGCAGTACTCACTGGTATACCGTAAAAAGGCATTGCCACTGAGTCAATTCTAACTCATATCAGCCTTATAGGACAGAATAGAACTGCCCCAGAATTTTTAAGGAGCAGCTGGTAGATTTGAACTGCCTGCTTTTAGGTTAGCAGCCGAGCTCTTTAACAACTATACCACCAGGGCTGCTCACACACTACCAATAGTCTTTATTTTATGGGCCAATCTGTTACTTAGCTAAAAGGTGACCTCAAAGGGTAGTTTTTGTTCAGGGTTAATAGGGTATCTCAAAGAGTAGTCTCAACCAGTGTAGTAAATCTAAATCTAGATTTTTTTTTAAGAATTTGAGTTCTATTCCTTATTTTTCTCCCCTTTTGTCAAGGTCAATCTATTGTTACCCTGATCAGAATGGCCATTAATGATAGCTGGATGCTATCTTACTTCTGGTCTCAGGGTAGAAGGGGCCGTGACTCTTGTAGGCTGTTAGCTCTGGAAACTAGTTTGTTTACTGAGTCTTTGGTTTCCTTTCTTTCCTTCCAGACCAGAAGAGACTCATAGTTATATCTTAGATGACCACTCACAAGCTTGTAAAACCCCAGATGCTACTCACTATCTTAGGATGTAGATGATAAACTGTGTGAACTTTATTGTGCCACTTGATTGAGTTACCCTACAAGACTATGATCCTCAGGCTTCAGACCCAGACCCACTCAACCAAAGTGGGAAGCAGAACATTTTGTTAAAAAACTTTGTTATGCCTGTTGACCCAGATGTCCCTTGAGATGTTGTCCCCAGACTGTGGGATAAGTTTTAAAATAAGTATTTTCACACTTACTATTTTATTCAAAAACATTTATTTACATACCTTCTCATGTACAGATTCTTAGGTACTACAGAAATATATATGCAAAAGTAAAATTGAATCAGCGTATTACTTTAGCAATCATTTTGAGATCATGTGTTCAAGTTAGGAAACCGTCGTGGTGCAGTGGTGAAGTGCTGTGGCTGCTAACCAAGAAGTCAGCAGTTCGGATCCACCAGCTGGTCCTTGAAAACTCAATGGGGCAGTTCTACTGTGTCCCCTAGGGTAGCTATGAATTGGAACCTATTCGGTGGCATGTAACAACAACATGTTCAGGATAACGCAGTAGTTCCTTTACCTTTCTATAGTTTTTGATAGTTTTGTTAGTGCTTTCTCATGTGTTCATCACAGTGGCAGATAAAACCATTCCCTTTCTAGTTTAGGAAGCTGGGTGTAGAAGTCTAGTGATTTCTTCCAGGCTACATAACTGGTAAATGGTGAATTAAGGATGTAACCATTGGCATGTGCATGATGCACTTGGATAGGTACTTAAAATGTATTATTAAAGTAATAATAACAGTAGGTACTGTTCATAAAACACTAGGCTATTTGCTTGTCACTGAGCTACGTATTTAGAAATGTTATCTTGTTAAATTCTCATAACATTCTGTGAGATGAACATTACTACACTCAGTTTACAGATTAGAAAGCTGAAGATTAGAGATCAAATGACTTGTCCATGATCACATAGGCATTAAAACACAGATACAGGAGATGAATTCTTTTACTGTGTGATGTGTATAAATATTGTTTCCTCAGCTAGTGTGTGAAATCCCTGGGGACAGAGTGCCTTGTGTTCTATTTTTTCAATGAATAGAAAATACGTTCTGTTAATTTATTTTTAGCATCCAGAGGTAATCAAATAATTTTTTTTTTTTTTTACTTAGTGGAGGGTAGTGCATTACATTAACATAGTTTGTGTTGTCAGGCTGTTCTTCCATTTCTGAGATGAATTCTGCTTGGTGACACTGAAATCTGATTTTACACACACACACACACACACACGCTTTTTTTTCTTCAGAATTCTGAGTGTGTATACATAAGTAGATTGACCCTAAATCCTTTTTCTTCTGGTTTTCAGCGTTATGCACTTTGATAAGTAATTGGACTTTCAGTTCTCTTTCTGTGCCCTGGTTTAGTTTAAATTGTATAGCATTTACCTCTTTCATGAGGGTTTGGTAAAGTCTTGGTAATTTTTTGGTTTTTTTGGAGGTGGGGAGTCATAGATACGTGACCACTTTGAGTTTATCTTAGAGTGTTGTTGTAGCTATGGAAACATTGTGATGGCATGGGGTATGTGTTTCTTTTTGCTGCTGTAGCTCCAGCACCTAACACAGCATGAGGCATATAGAAGGCGCTCAGTAAAGGTGTCAGGTGAATTGTAATAGGTTTCAATAATGATTTGACTTTGTTGAAGTTTTATTTGGACTATGTATGTTAATTTTTTTCTTCTTTTTCCCTCTCTCTCCTCAAAGTTCCACTCTTGTCTTGGGGACCCAGCTTTAACTTTAGCATCTGGTATGTTGAACTTAGTGGCATTGATGATCCAGATGTAGTACAGCCTTGTCTCAACTGGTATAGCAAGGTACTGTATTTTAAAATCTGACCTGTATACTTATAATGCCTATCAAGGGAGAATAGTTAAAGATACTGAGAATAGTAATAATATTTTAACAATAAGACAAATAATATTCATTAAACATTTAGAGTACCAGCTTGTAAGCAATCTTTATAATTCATTTAATTATTTCCACACTGTGAGATAGGTACAGTTATTACCCCTATTTTATAATTGAGGAAATGGAGCACAAAGAGTAAGTATTTTGCCCACTGTCGTACAGTTGTAAAGTGCTCAAGCTATTACGAACTCAGGGAGTCTGGCTCCAGAGTCTGTCATTGTATCACAATGGTATGTTGGTCTAAATACTTGAAGCATAGTTTTTAGTGGGACAGCTTGGGTTCTAAAATGCTTTTGTAATACATTCCTCTACTGTGTGTATTTAGTAAAATAGGAATATTTATTTTTCTCTCTGAAGATCTAGTCTTTGAAGTAGACACTTTCTATAAATATCATGATCTTATGTTTATAGAAAGTATAAAAGTGATAATTAATGATTTTTTTTAATAGATCATTCTTTAGAATAGATACCACCTGAAAAATGTAAGTTTAAATTGTTGAAGAACAGCTTTGGGGTGGTTTTGAAAACTCTTTTGTTATGCCTCTGTTTGTTTGTAATATATATTTATTTGAGTCTTGCCTTTGGCTTTATGTTTTTGTTTTGGGGAGGCCCTTCTTTGTCAGGTTTAGCTGACATCCTGGTTTATTTGCAAATACAGTGATAACACTCCCAAGAGAGTTGGAAACAATGTATCTTTTCTGACATTCTTTTCTGAAGCTGCCCTCTGATCAGATTCATTAAGGAACTTGATGTTTCATACATTTAATTTTGGCATTTGATTATACTTAATTTACAATAATTACATGTGAGGTAGTGTTTTCAGTTTCATTTATTTCTTGTTTTTTTTATAAAAAATTTTCAGTCTTTTGTTAATGATCCCTTTTATTTCACTTGGTTCCCAGACATATTCTTGAAGCTAATGTTTTGTTTTGTTTTTTGAAATCTTTATATGATCTTGTATTTTTGGCATTTATCCCATTAGCAGATAAATTAGTTAATTGAGCTTCTCAGTTTTTAGGATTCTAGTTACTTGAGGTATTTATTTTATAGCTGTTGGATAGATGTGCTAGCCCAGGCTTAGAAAAAAGTAGTAAAATTTAGATTGTCTCTTTCTGAAGATTTTTGGGTCATAAAACCTGTTTGTGAATTTGAAATACATAAAAATTTGAAATATTTGTCATTTAAATACAATCTTATTTCTGAGAGCCAAGAACAAAAAGCATAATCTGTTTTGTTTGACAGTTACTATGTTTTCAGTACCAGCATTGTAATCTTATTAATGGATGCCACGGGAGCTGTAATTTTTATAATCTTAAACAGGCTTTTCTGAAAGCCACTTTGCTTTCCAGTGTTCAGTCTCTGGAATTAGATATGGTTTCATCTCTCTCTGATACAAACCTTGTGACCTTGTGCAAGTTACTACAATTAGCTAAGCTTTTGGTTTTTTGAAATAATTTAGAAGCAATAATGATGCCTAACAAACAGGTTTAGTGTGTGCTTATTAGCACATAGTAAATGCTCAGTTTGTTAGTTATTGCTGTTGTTATTATTTCACACATTAACAACTAACAACCTTTTTCTTTTCATACTTTCTCCTGTGTTCCAGTAGTACCGTGAACAGGAAGCCATTCGCCTTTGCCTAAAACACTTCCGACAGCACAATTATACAGAGGCCTTTGAATCACTGCAGAAGAAAACCAGGATTGCCCTGGAACATCCCATGTTAACAGATCTGCATGACAAACTGGTTTTGAAGGGTGATTTTGATGCTTGTGAAGAATTGATTGAAAAAGCTGTAAATGGTACGCTTCATTATCAACATATAAACTTAGGTTGTTATTAGAGTCATTTCAGGTATATACAGGAAATGATTTTTCAGAAAGAATCTAGGTTTGTGCTAATTATTAATGTTTCTATTTGTATTATTTTTTTCTCTGCAAAGATTGTCAGCTACTTGTTTTAGAGGCTTCTTTCGTGTGGGATGGTCCTTATTATAATGAGACTTATAAACATGAAATATACTTGAATTCACCTGTGTGAGAAAAAGTTGGCCTTTTGGGAAGCACTGCTGTGCTTATTGATGCTGACATTGACTACCACTAAACAGTGTTAAAATCAGTCTTTTGATGTCACCTTTATGATCAGTGGTCTATGCCTATCCTATTAGGTAGTTTTGTTGATAGTGGCTTTTTGTTGTCTAATGGTATGCTTTTTGAGGGATTGGATAGACAAAAAATGTCACTAGTAGGCAGCTGTAGTGAACTAAGAGGTTTGTGATTATAAACAGCTTCTCTGGGGTATGTGTGCTCATAATTGCTGATTTTCTTGGGTAGCCTATAGTCTTGCTTTGAAAAAATGTAAGTATTTAAACATGTATATAAAATTCCACAGGTTAACTGCTTCAGGATGACATCTTTCTGGATATATAAGGTCTAGTAGTATGTTTTGGTATTTCTTTAAAAAAACACTGTGGTTGCTTATAGAATGGCATCCTAGTTGTTTCTTTGAATCACCCACAGTAACTTTCATAGTGACCACAGAATAGGTAGCAAATACGAAACTTGTGGAAATGACTTTGATCTGTCTTTTTATGGAAAGGAGTGCTGGTGGTGTAGTGGTGAAGAGGTTAGCTGCTGACTAAAATGTTGGCAGTCTGAATTCCCCAGCTGTTTCTCGGAAACCCTACGGGGCAGTCATACTCTGTCCAGTAGAGTTGCTATGAGTCGGAATCCACTCAGTGGCATTGAATTTTATAGGAAGGGAATATAGACTGTTATTACTGTATTAGCAGTAGCGTTATTAATAGAACAATAGACTGTGCTGTGCTTCCATATATTTTAATACTATCACTGCTATTATCATCTGCCATTAATCAAGTACTCTTATTTTTCAGATATTGGGCTGAATATTTTACAGCTAAAGGAAACAAACATGACTGCCTTGAGTTTGTAAATTTGACACTCACTTAAAATGATTTGCTTCCAACTCCACTGTATTAAATATCATGAATAGTTTACCTCTTAGCTTTGTACATTCTTCCTCCTTTTTAAATTTATGATGACATTTACAAACAAATGAGTGGTATGTTTGAAATAGGGTATACTTTGGAGTATAAAAGAATAGAATAAAAATGGTAATTAATCTCTTACTAAAAAATAAAATGCTGCCAGTGAAAGTGCACCCGCGTACTATTTCTGATAGTGAATTCTATTGTGTACTTTTTAACATCATAGAACAAGAAAGGCACAGATAATTTTATGTTTGTTTCAAATCTTTTTTTGTTGTTGTCTAAGATACTTGAAATCATTTTGTTACGGGAAAGTTAAACACACACAAAAAGAACTATGTAATAAGCTTAAAACAGTTGTGCTTTAAAACTGTCTCTTGAGTAGTATATGCAGTTAGGAAAAGGTTTTAAAATCATATTCGACCTTGATTACTATAGTCAACTCACTTATCCTCTGGCTCTCTGACTCTAGAAGAGAATCAAATTTAGGGAAAATTGGTGGTAAATCTCTCCCTGAGATGTAGAGCCAACTCTCATTTTTTGTTCTGCACTGGGCTCTCCTCAACTAGCTTGGAGCACTGCTTAGTTAATAAAGATTCCTTCCAGCATTGCACAGTTTGCTGCTGACTTCACTGATGATGATTTGTTGGACAAATAAGGAAGTAAACAGGGCAGAAGCTTTTGGCTTTTGCTGTGCTAAAAACATAGCAGAGAAGGGCAAGTAGTTCCTGCCTGCAGAGTAGGAAAGCTTAGAAATCTAAAGCTTATTCTGTCAAGCTTCTTACTATAAAGGAGGAAACAAAAGCAACTTTTTTATGCTAGTATATTACTCAGTATGATCTTTTTAAGTATGGTCTGTGTTTGAAGAAAGTGCGAAGTTGTATTTATTTTGTTATAGGTTTTCTCTTTGCCTAGATAAATCCCTACATTCATCCTTTATTTCAGTACAGGTGATTCCTAAACCAGTAATTGCTGTCCTCTCTTTGACACTGCCAGGAAAAAAGAATCCCACAATGAAGGGTGAAAATAATCACCTAAGAACAGGAAACTTTTATTTGAAGAGTTAAAACTTTGTACTGCACGCCTCACATTACAGCATTTTCTTCTTTGCTGTAGCTATGAGAAACCAGCTTTTGTGATAAGAAGGGAGCTCCTGCCGTTTCAGTGTCAGAACTGCCCTCCCCCCCACCTTTCCTGTTCTCTCTCCCCTCTTCTTTGTTTTTTCTTTGTCTCTTCCCTTCTTTTGTCTCCCTTGTGGTGTCTGCTGTAGTTGTTAGTCATGTGGTGGATTCTCACCCTGGGATTTTTTTGAGTACAGGTTTCAAATCTTTTTGAGATTTTAATTAAGAATGTCCTTTATCTTTGTATTGTGGGGAGTTGATACAGAAATTTATAAAATGCCTGTGTCAGTGGTGATCTCATAAGGAATAGTTACAATGTTTCATTGCTAAATGTGATTTTTGACCTTGTGTTTTTGGAGATGCCTGTCTGTGATCCTTAGATGTTATCAGTGGATGTTGAAGTTTAGCACTTTTTCCCCTTCATTTTGAGTGTGTGTAAGGTTTGAGGTATTTTTTGCTTGTGTGTTTGGGAGGATCTACCAGTGAAGCTGTCTGGGTTTGTAGTTGGCTCCGCTGTTGTTGCTCTGGAGTTGGCTCCACCTCATGGTGACCTTATGGGTAAGAGAATGAATCTCTGCCCCAGGGAGCAGTTTTGCCTGTTGATTCAATTTCTTTAAACATTGTAGGACTGTTCAGAGTTGTTTGGGTTAGTTGTGGTAAGTTTTATTTCTCACTAGATGCATTAAAGATTGTTAGCTTCCTTTCAAGTGTAGTTCTAAATACTACATCATCATCATCATGACCGACATGTATTCAGGTTCTTTACAGTGTGCCTTCTAGTCGTCTGTGCCTTTTATATGAATTAACCTTCATTCTCATGCATACCTTCTAGGGTAAGTTTTATTGTTATCCCTCATTAATAAATGAGAATAATAAAGTGATTTGTCTAAACATAGCTGGTGAGTGACAGAGCTAAGATACAAACTTAGGTAGTCTGGTTCTAGTATCCATACTCTTTACCATTATACTTTGCTATCCTAGTTAACACTTAGCTAGGTCAGTTTCTCAGTATTGATTATTGTAGTATGTTGCTCTTAGTTGCTTCTAAGTCACATCCAACTCATAGTGAATCTGTGTGCAACAGACTGAAACACCGCTGTTCCTGCACCATCCTCATAATTGTTGTTGTGCTCAGGCCCATTGTTGCAGCCTGTGTCAGTCCATCTCGTTGAAAATTTTGCTGTATTTTACTGGCTGTCCTCCAGTTTACCAGGCGTGATGTCCTTCTCCATGGACTGGTGCTTCCTGATAACATGTGTAAAGTATGTGAGAGAAAGTTTCACTAGCCTAACTTCCAGTGAACACTTTGGCTGTACTTCGTTCGAGACAGATTTGTTCATTCTTTCAGCAGTCTACTGTATATTCAGTATTCTTTGTCAACACCGTTATTCAGAGTCATCAGTTCTTTAGTCTTCCTTATTCATTGTCCAGCTTTCCACATGCATGACAAGCCATAGAAAATAGTGTGGCTTGTGTCCAGCACCCCTGAGTCCTCAGAGTGACATCTTAGTGTTTCAGCACTTCACAGAGATCTTGTACAGCAGATTTGCTCAGTGCGTTGTGCTGTTCAGTTGCCTGGCTGCTGCTTTTATCTGTTTTGATTGTGGATCCAAGTAAGATGAAATTCTTGATAACTTCAGTCTTTTTTCTCTTTGCTGTAATGTTACTTATTAGTCCAGTGGTGAGGATTTTTGTCTTTTATAATCTCTACTGAAAACTGTAGTCATTGATCATCTTCATTAAGTGCTTCAAGTTCTCTTTACTTTGAGCAAGGACGATTGTGTAACCTATATCTGTAGTCTGTTAATGGTGTTTTAGTATAAACTGTTCTCCATGAGTCGGAGCCCACTCGATGGCACTTGGCTTGGCCTATTACAGTTTGTTTTTTAAAGTCATTTCTGATCTGGCTGTTATGATTTCTGAATTGTCAAAAAGGCTCTTTCTTATACTTCACAAAATATTTACTTATAAGTTTGCTTTTTATGGCCTCCTTTGAATGTAATCTGTGTTTGGGTGAGAAATCACTGTGCCAGGAATTAGGATGCAGACAACTGTACTGTAGTCCGTGTATTAGAAGCCTAGGTGTGGACAACAGTGTGATAATGAGTGTGCTGGAGGTCTGGGTATAAACAGCAGTGTGTAATCAGTGTACTGGAGGTCTGGGTGTAGACAACAATGGTGTACTTTGTGCTGGAGGTCTGGATGTAGTCAACAGTGCTGTAGTCACTGTGCTGGAGGTCTGGGGTAGACAACAGTGCTGTCGTCAGTGTGCTGGGAGTCTGGGTGTAGACAAGAGTGCTGTCGTCAGTGTGCTGGGGGTCTGGGTGTAGACAACAGTGCTGTAGTCAGTGTGCCGGGGGTCTGGGTGTAGACAACAGTGCTGTAGTCAGTGTGCTGGGATTCTGGGTATAGACAACAGTGCTGTAGTCAGTGTGCTGGGGGTCTGGGATAGACAACAGTGCTGTCGTCAGTGTGCTGGGGGTCTGGGATAGACAACAGTGCTGTAGTCAGTGTGCCGGGGGTCTGGGTGTAGACAACAGTGCTGTAGTCAGTGTGCCGGGGGTTCTGGGTGTAGAAAACAGTGCTGTAGTCAGTGTGCTGGGGGTCTGGGTGTAGACAGCAGTGCTGTAGTCAGTGTGCCGGGGGTCTGGGTGTAGACAACAGTGCTGTAGTCAGTGTGCTGGAAGTCTGGGTGTAAACAATGCTGTAGTCAGATCCTAGATGAGCATTTTACTTTTTCCTTGTAAAAGTTTTATGTAATAACTAAATTTCATTTTAATCATGGACTTTTTAAAACAGTATTCACTGTTGGAGACAAGAACAGCTTGTACTGATTTAGAACTCTCTGAAATGTATTTGATTTTTGTAGTCATAATTGTAGGGAAAAAATGAGGTGATTTTAGATCTAGAGATTTTTTTTTTATTAAATAGCTTGAAAATTGTTAACTGCTTGGTTTCAATGTATTTCTCCTAAGTCATATTTGAAGTTCTTTTGTGTAGTTTTATTTTTTTAGACTCTTGATTTCCTGCTTTGTTAGATTATTTTCTCAAAAATACACATAGGAAATTCTAACAACTGTCTTAACTTCTTAGAACATGGAAGTTATGTTGTTAACCTGAATGGTTCACAGGCATGTTTAAATGCTTATTTTTAAAATTCATTTCTGAGACTTTTCAAAACAGCGTAATGGGCATTGTTGTATTTTATAGGTGATTATGTCATTAAGTTGAGGGTCAGCAGAGAAAGAAGATGACCTTCAGCTAGATGGATGACACAGCAGCAGTGGCAATGAGCTTGTCTTAGGCTGGGTTCTCTAGAGAAACAAAAGCAGTAAAGCATGTAACTGTACATATGTTGTTGTTGTTGTTAGGTGCCACTGAGTCGGTTCTGACTCATAGCAACCCTATAAACAACAGAAGTAAACACTGCCCAGTCTTGTGCCATGTCCACAATTGTTTTTATGCTTAAGCCCATTGTTGCAGCCACTGTATCAATCCATCTCATCGAGGGCCTTCCTCTTTTTCACTGACCCTCCGACCCTGTGAAGCATGATGTCCTTCTCCAGGGACTGATCCTTCCTGACAACATGTTCAAAGTATATAAGATGCAGTCTTGCCCTCTTTGCTTCCAAAGAGCACTCTGGTTGTACTTCTTCCAGAGCAGATCTATTTGTTCTTTTGGCAGTCCATGGTACATTCATTCTTCTCTAATATCAAAATTCAAAGTCATCAATTCTCTTCTGTCTTTGTTCCTTGTCCAGCTTTTGCGTGTATATGATGTGATTGAAAATACCATGGCTTGGGTCAGGGTCACCTTAGTCTTCAAAGTGACGTCTTTCCTTTCCTTTTTTTAATTTTGTGAGTGTGTGTGATTAAGTGAAAGTATACAATCCAAGTTAAATTTGCATGCCCGCCTATCTGCAGCTCCTTCTACTCTCCTTGCCCAGTAACAGCACAGTCCTCCTTTTTATTCTGTATATGTCATATCCTCTTAACAATCTCTTGCTCCCTCTTCTCTGCCCTCTCCTCTCCTTTCTAGTAAGAGGCCAATAGGACAGCATTGTATAGATGCATAGAACCATAAAGTACACACACCTTATGGTCATAGTGTGTCCCTGAGTCCAGTGCATTCCTGTCCAAAGAGTTAAGCTTACTAATGCTTTGTGGTCAGGGGCGGCAGCAGGTCTATGAGCCATGCTCCCAGGGGAACCCCCATGCCTCCAGACCATCAACTGCAGTCTTTTAGTGGAGTTCTTGAGGTGCACCCCTCTTTTTCTTGTGTTGCCACTGCAACTCAACATTGTATGCCCCTTCACAGCTGTCTTTGGTGGCCAGGCACCATTTTGTTCTTCTGGTCATGTTTTGATACAGTCACCCATTCACATTGGTCCTTCAACATCTTTACTTTACAATACTTTAAAGAGGTCCTTGGCAGCAGATTTTCCAATGAATGATCTTTTGATTTCTTGACTGCTGCTTCCATGGGCATTGGTTGTGGAAACATGTAAAAGGAAATCCTTGACAACCTCAATCCTTTCTCCATTTATGACTGTGTTGCTTACTGGTCCAGTTGTGAGGATTTGTGTTTTCTTGATGTTGAAGTGCAATCCATACTGAAGGCTGTGGTCCTTGATCTGCATCAGTAAGTGTTTCAAATCTTCTTCACTTCTAACAAGTAAGGTGTTGTCGTCTGCGTAATGCAGGTTGTTAATGAGTCGCCCTCTAACCCTGATGCCTCATTCTTCTTTGTATAATCCAGCTTCTAGATATGCATATAGGGAGTGTATATGAAAGAAACGACTCATGACATTTAGAGGTTGGGATGCCCTATATCTGTAGATCAGGATAGAAGCTTCTCCTAATTCATGTAGTCACAGGGGATAGTGAATCCACGATTAGCAGGTCTGAGGGCAGGCATCTTGATCACAGACTGTGAAGATTCACAAATCTTAAGATGGGCAGGCAGGACTGCAAAGTTCCTGATTCATATAGCTGCAGGGGCTGGCAACCCAAATTTGGCAGATCAGAGAGCAAGGTTTTGTGCATGAGCTGTGAATATTGATGAATCCCGAGATTGGCAGGCGAGACCGCGGATAAGCTGCTAGTTCAAGTCCCAAGAACTAGAGATCAGATGAATAGGAGCCCACTGCAGGATCTGGTGCAGGCAAAAGCCAAAATATCACTTACATTCGTATATAGGCCAATCGCCTCAGGAAACTCCCTCTCAACTGGTGAGGTACTGACGGTAGACCCATCATGGGGGTGATCGCATATCCAATCTTAATAGAGAATTGATCACAATATTATACAACCACCAAAACACTGAGAATCAAGATCCAGCCAAGTTGACACACAGTCTTAACCATTGCTGTGCTCAGACAGAACAGCAGTTGTAATGGTGGTGCAGAAGCAGCACGTGTTTCAGTCACTTGTACATACAGTTGCTGTGAGTTGGAACTGACTGGATGGCACCTAACAGCTGTTATCAACAACAGAAAACCTGAGTTCCTTCATTGAATTGTAGAACATCCACACCAGAGACTTCAGGAAGACTTTAAGAACTAGAAATACAGAGAAGATTGTGAGATTTGGGGGGATGCGGAACTGTCAATTTTTCATTTGTTTCTCGATCTTGAAAGAGGTTCTTTGCATTAAAGTAAGGTTTTGAAAACAGTATATTTAAAAAAAGATACCTTGCTGTAAAGTTTGCAGCATTTTTGTTGATTGCCTCAAGGGATCTTAAGGTTATGACTGATTTTGAAAAATACTTTTTTATTAAAAAATTTAACTTTTCTTAGCATACTTCAGTGCCTTGATCCAATTTGCTATTTACCAGACCCTTAGTAAACATTTATATTACTGCTTTGTCTGTGAATGTTTAGAGGATAATCTTATGTTATTTCATTGAGACTAGCAAGTAATTGTAAACTGCTACACATTTGATGTTCATATTGCTGACAATATATTGAGTTGCTTGATTAACCCAGTTTTCCAAAAGGCAGTAAGATATACTGGAATAGATTACATGGGATAACCTTTTACTTTGCATATTTTCTTTGCAAAGTGCAACATGTTTTTTTGTTTGTTTGGAGAAGTCTTTATAATACTTTAGATTTGGAGTTATGTGATTTAATATTGTAAAATGAATGTTAAGAAATTATAACAAGTAGCTGGTGGGGAGGGATGTGTGTTGGCAGGGAGGGAGGATGAGAGGGCTGAGATTTATAAATTGCTAGTTTTAATGTGTTAAGTGGAAACTCTGGTGGCATAGTGGTTAATAGCTCGGCTGCTGGCCGGAAAGTTGGCAATTCACATCCACTAGCTTCTCCTTGGAAACACTATGGGGCAGTTGTACTCTGTCCTGTAGTGTCACTGTAAGTTGGAATTGACTCTACAGCAGCAGATTATTTTTTTATGGCTCACAGTGGTTAAGTGCTACAACTGCTAACCAGGAGGCTAGCAGTTCAAATCTACCAGGTGCTCCTTGGAAACCTATGGGGCAGTTCTACTCTGGCCTACAGGGTCACTGTGAGTTGGGATCAACTCGCCAGCACTGACTTCAGCATGTTGAACAATGATTTCTCCAAAAAAGCAGCTTTTTATTTTAGGTTTTCTTTTTGTTGTTGTTACTGGGTTTTGATAGAACAGTCAGTTTCTTAAACTAGCCATTGCCTAAATGGAACAGCTTCAGCTGACAGAATTGTTCCCTGTAAGTCATCTGGAGTGGTGTCAAACCGTGTTCCGGAAAAGAAGCAGACAGTGGAACCTTAACCCACAGTCACTAGAAGTCTTGAGCACTACATTCTTTTCTTCAAATCATAAATAGTATGTCTCTAGTTTTGCTTTTGTTCATGTTTTATTGTATTCAGTTGTTTTAACATTTTAGAGGAATGGCCAGGTATGGTGAGTTTTGTTTCATAAGGTCTTGTTCTTTTTTCATGTGTCATTGAATGGGTTAGTTTTGCCAGCTACATTAGTACAGTGTTTTATCTTAGGTTATAACTTAAGAAACTACTCTGATACTTGTGTGTGTGTATTTCTCTGCATTCTGTGGAGAGATGAAAAGAATACAGGCTTCAGAATTAGGCTTCATTTTGCTTTGGGTCCTTGGACATGTCATGTAACTTCTCTGGACTTCGGTTTTCTAATCCCTGCAGTTGTCAGTGATTGTTTCTTAGGTCTCTTTTTAAGGAGTAAATGAGTTAACGTGTGTAGTGACTTGCAGCATGGTAGTGTACTCTGTACCAGTGAATCCTTTCTTCATTGCTAGGATCTTGGGGGTAAACAATTCCAGATTTGATAATGCTTCATATAAATAATTTTCTTTAGGTTGTCTAGTAGTCTGCACAGAACAGTAAGAGTTGTCAAGGAGAATGGTGTGACTTTTGACTGGGGAAGAAAAAAATAATTTATTAGGGAGATGGAGAAGTAAATTAAAGAGTTCCCAAAGTAATTTTTTTTTTGGTTTGTGAGACTACGCTGTTCAGAATGATGTGATTTGTTAAGGTTCTATTTTGTCCTACAAATAAGCTTTATCAAAAGTGGCATTTTATGAATAGTTTATTTTAATGTGGTAAGAAACTTAGTGACATTAAGATGCCTCAGAGGAAATGCCAACCCTGTTGCTGGGAAAGGCTTCCCTCCCCTCCCTTTCTGTTGGAGCATCTATTGCATGATGAGCACACATCATCTCTGGTACTGTGCTGTTTGACTATCATCATTCAGGAAGAGTGTAGGATTATTTTACCTAAAGGTCAGTTTCTTCATAACGTCTAATATTTTAAGTTTGAAATATTTAATCTTTTAAAAAGTGGAATATCCTTTTGCAGGCCTGATCATAAATACCTTTTGGCATGTTTGGCTCGCTTTATCCGTCTTATAACAACAGAATGTCAGTGTACAAAGCACTGCTTGTAGAAACATGGATTTATCTAGTGGGCTATAAAAGAAGAGACATTTCAGGGGTAAGAAAGGATATGAAAGTGGTTTATGTTGGTAATAACAACATGTTACAAAGTTCTCCCAAAGTTTAGAAAATAGCTCTACATGTTTAGTCATTTTGTGGTTTTTTTCTGGTAATTACAGTGCTCATGCAAAAAACTGGGAAAACATGAAATACAAAGAAAATAAGAAAGCCAAACAAAAATCATCCTAATTCTGCCAACCAAAGAAATCACTTTTAACTTCTGGATGTGTGTCAGTGTTGTAATTTTTTCATCTCTCTGTGTATATGTATATATGTGTTTACAAAGTTATTTTACAAGAATTACGTATGTTTGAGAGTTTCCTTTTTTGACTTGCAGAAACTATCAGCGATATTTTCTTAGACCAGTAATTTTTTCGGTAGGACAGCTTTGTTGGCTGGAAGAGAAAAAGCTTGAAGAGCTTGATCGGCAGGGTGTGTGGAAGTTATGAAGAGTGGGAATGGAGGAGCTAGCTGAAGAAGCAATTGGAGAATATAGTGTTACATGCAGTGTTCAAAATGACTTAAAGTTGAGGATCCTTCATCTGATGGGAACTGTTACTATGACCAGTGTCTTAGGAGCTCTTGGAAGAATTTATCCCAGTCGATGTGTGGTTTTTCTTCCAAAGTACTCACTGAAGACTTGAGGAAAAAGAAATGGGGATTTTTCTGAGAAGAGCATGTGGTGGTGTTATTACAAATGGCGCTTTTATCTCTATGTAATAATAGAAGTCTACACTTTAAAGGGTTAGTTTTTTGTTTTCTTACCCCTAGAGATACGCTGTAAGGACCTAGACCACAGTTGTAGAAGGCTTTATTTCCTCTTGTATATTAGTGACAAATGTACTGGCCCAAAATACTTTGGGTAAGAAGGGATTGGAGTGCAGTGCATCCATTTCATTACAGGGTGTAAAGATGAAAAACTTGGTAGTTGAAATAAAGACATGTGATAGGAGATCACAGAAAGGAATGAAATATTAGTCTCCCAACCTGTAAGTTTGTGTTTCCATTAATGCCAGAAATGATTTTTAAAAGATATGCAAGTCTTTGTTGTAATGAAGTCGATTATTTATAGTTTTATTTTGTTTTCTGTTACTTTTGCTTTGCAGGCTTAAACTGTCCTGTCTTTCTTTTCTCTCCAGTGACTCTCTTTTCATCATTTCAAGGTCTCTATTGGAACCCTTTGTCGTTGCCACGTACTTGACAGTTGAGTTTAGCAATGTCTGAAAGGTGCAGTAATGATGGGAAGCATAATAAGGTTACTGGTTGCACAGTGGTGAAGACCTTGGTTGCTGACTGAAAGATCTGCAGTGCAAATCCTGTAGCTGGTCCATGGAAGCACTGTGGGGCACTTCTGAACTGTCTTACAGGGTCTCTGAGTCGAAATCAACTCGATGACACCAAAGAACAACTAGAGCAAATTGTGTACATGGCTGTGTTATCTCATAATGACTTTATTTGGGGTAGCATGAAAACTGAAGTGAAGCGTATTTTATGAAAATGGTTTTATTAGCTGACATGTTAGTATTGTCTCTCAAAGTAGGTTTCCAAAATTTTTAATCGTTTTTTTTACTGTAATAAGAGGGGTAAGCTGCTTAGGATGTGATTTTCTCTCATTTTTTAATATTTACAGATGGCTTGTTCAATCAGTATATCAGTCAACAGGAATATAAGCCACGATGGAGTCAAATCATTCCAAAAAGCACCAAAGGTAAGCCAACCCTTTTGATTGTGGGTACCTTTGCTTTAATGTCTTTTAAGTTTTCTAAAATCCCTCACATCTCATAATGCTCTCTTTAATGAAAAGCAGATATTTGAAAGAAGACATAGATTCCTTAGCAAAGTGGCAGAGTTAGTTTATAAGAATTTTCTTTTAAACTCTGTTGTTTTACTGGCATAACGGAAAGTCAGACAATTTTTACAGAGAATGCACCATAAACTCCTTTCATAAAAGAAATTTATGTAAAACTAGAGGCCATTATGTTGTAATAAAATATGTGCATTCTTGAAAAACTTTCAGTTCTTCCGAATTGTTCACTAAGCCTAAGTGACCGTATGAGAAAAATAGAAATGGGGCAGACCATAACTGGATGCTAATAAAAAAAAATATGATAATAACTCTAGTAAAAATAAATGCTAGTGCAGTTAAATCTTTGTAGGCATTTACATTTGAGTGTTGCAGTGAGTGAAGCCGTAAGTTGGAGTTCTCAGGCTTGCTTCTTTGAGCCCTAGATCCTACAGGGTATTTGCTTCTCATCAGAATTTAACGTGGTACGGGTTGTGTAGCTGTCTTCATGAATCCCTTGTTTTCATATGGAAGGACTTTTGGTCACTCTTCATTTTCATCAGCTGTTTGACCAGATAATTGCCAGAGTGACGAGTGTAATAATTCTCTAATGTAACTGTTGGCATTAAAGACAGGTAGTAGAGTGTAGCTTTTTTCCTTATGCTGTGCATATATTGCTAAGATCCTCTCTTTAAATGTGCAAGTTTCTCAATAGCTTTAAAACATTAATAGACTGGTAAAAACCTTTATGTACCCCCCTAGTTTCTGCAGTAAGCCAACATCCTTTTATTTATCAGTTATGCCTGAGGTAGTTTTCTTCAAAGAAACAAAATATCTCAGAACATCCTGTAATTTTGTGTCAGCAAATTAATATATTAAACATATAAAATGCAGACATACTGGAAATAAATTTGAGTGTTTTCTTTGGTTTTCTAAATTGATTTCTGAGAGGGGCAGGACTGACTAGAGGGAGAGAGGAAGACAAGGCAAATCTTCAAGGATAATAAACTACAAAATCTAAAGGCTGCTTAACTATTTGAAAGGAGGAAGAATTTATAGTAATTTTCTGAGTGATTAGCCCTTGAATAAAGTAGCAGTGAAAAGTGCAACTTTGCACCTGTGTTCTGCATAACAGTACTGGCATTTCAGTGGTTTTTGTAGTGCCTATGTGAAATTAGAAGTTGGATGTTCCCTGTTTTATGTAGGAAAAATGGGATAAGGGAAGCCTTATACTTCATGTATTATGTATTAGACTTGATTATTTTGATTAACGGGGGAATTAGAAATAAAACTTTAGACTTTGTGGCTTATGTCAAGTAATACATTAGAATCCTGTAACCTTTGAATCATCGAAATGAAGTCATATACAATTAGACATAAATTGAAAATAGTTTTCTCCTTGAGAATCTTTTAAGTTTCACTGCCTGTATTAAGATCAGCTCATTAAGCTCTGTTATGGAAATAAAAAGAACCAAAGTGAAACAAGTCTAACAGTTTTCCTCTCTCACTACTCAGATAAGGTAATAAATTATGTGGGACCTGATTTCTGAAATATTGACACAAAATGAATACATCCTAGCTTTCAGTACCTAGTTTTATGAACTTTAAAGCTGCTCATTGTACTGATATGCTTGAAATGTAGACTTGAGATTTAATTCTATAATTTTTTCCATCCTTAGGATGTCTTGTGTTTTTGGAATATCCTGTGTTTATGCTAATTTACAGCACTTATCCTAAATAACTTAAAAATACAGCCTCTGATTGTATTAGTCACCTAAAAACAATTAGAAAAAGCAAGATAAATATTAAAACATAGCTTTGTCACATTGCTTCTTTTATTAGTTGTTTTACTTGTTCTTACTATTTTGAAAGAATAAATGTACACTATTTTTGCTCTTCATTGTAGGCTTATGAAATGAATTTTCTAGATTTGTAGTTCTTCTTTGTTGTTCGTTTAAAATAAAGTTGTTGTTGTTTTCCCCCCACTTTAGGTGATGGAGAAGATAATCGACCAGGAATGCGAGGAGGCCATCAAATGGTCATTGATGTTCAGACAGGTAACACTTGGAATGGAAAGCAAAATCTTAAAAAAAAAAAAAGAAAAACTAACATCCAAAAAGCCAAACCAAACCCATTACTATGTAGTCACTTCTGACTAATAATGACCCTATAGGATAGAGTAGAACTGCACCATAGAGTTTCCAAGGAGCGCTTGGTGGATTTGAACTGCCGACCTGTTGGTCAACAGTCATAGCACGTAACCAGTATACCAAACATCAGGTAAACATAAACACATACTTTCCATTCATTATAAAAGTGAAATATTCTTGATATAACTAAGCAGCAAAGGAAATAAGCATTGACAAATGAAGCAACAACAGATGAGGGTGAGAAGGCTACTATGCAGATGAAATCAGGTAGCATAAAAGAAATGCACTGTGTAACCTCTACATGTGAATTCATGTTGAGTTTATATGTGTTGGAATTTTCAAGGAAAACTCTGGTGTAATTCTGGATTTTCAGTGCCTTTATGTGAATCAGACCCAACTCGACGGCAGTGGGTTATGTTTTCGTGGAAACCCTGGTGGCTCTGTGGTTAAGTGTTACAGCTGCCAGCGAAAAGGTCAGCAGTTTGAATCCAGCAGGCATGCCTCGGAAACTGTGGGTCAGTTCTCCTGTGTCCTCTAGTGCCTATAGAAGTCACAACAACTGGATGGTGATACATACATGTATTTTTTAAATATTTTGGTGCAGTAATATAAAAATCACTGTGATAAAGGAGAGTGAACTTTAGAGGGAAGAATGTCAAATTAGGTAGGTAAGTGTTAGTAGGTCCCTTAATTATTAAACATTGTTCACAAACCTGAAAATAATTTGTCTTAGCTTGTATTTCTCTGATGTCATTTATATATTACTATAAAGCTTGGTACTAAATTTTAGTTAGGGAAGCCTAAATGTCATATTTATGTCAGTGGCAATATTATAATAGGCTGCAAACTGCTATCTTAATTTTATTGGGACTTTAGAAAATTTTACTGCAAGAACTTGACCTGTATATCTGCCCAAGTAATATTTTACTTTTTCCAATTCTCAATTCTGATTTTACTCAGTAGATACAAATGTTTTATTTTTTAAAAAAAAAAAATCCATGAAAGTTAAAACCTGGAGATAGAGCTGAAAATTTATGTTTAGATAATAGAAGCCTTTTCCCTCTTGAACAGTGAAATTTACAATGCTTTTTTCTCTTTCAGTATCATAATGAAAATATTAAATGCTTAATTTTTTTTTTTTTTGCTAGTAATAGGGTACTTGAACAGCCCCTTTAATCTTCTAAACAAATGACTGTTTTTGTGTGCCATCGAGTCATACTTCCCTTGAATGTGAAATCTGTATGGCAGTTTAACACTTAAAGCTTTCCTCGGGGAGCAGAGGGATTATCATAGAGCTTAGTTGGTGGTGCTCTGATGCTGAGCAGGTGTAGGTGGAGCTGACAGATGATGAGGCAGGACCTGGTGATCGCTTTCTGAAAGTTGCTAGTGAAAGCGCCTGACCCTGTCGTGCATGGGGTCACCGTGAGTTGCAGGGTTGATGTGACCGCAGTTAGTCACAGCTGGGTTAGTATAGGAAACGGGCAGGTGAGTCACAGCTGGGTTAGTATAGGAAACGGGCAGGTGAGGTACATGTGTGAGAGAAGATTGTTTTTTCTTTTTTATAATCCATGAAGTTTGTAAATGGAAAATTAAAGGATTTAGATGATAGGTGTATGGCAGCACAGAGGTTAGTGTGAGCAAAGCTACTGAGGATTACAAGCTAACTTTTCAGAATCAGGGAGCCTTCAATCATTTTGAATGATTAAGGTCCAGGTATTTTGTTGTATGCTTCAGAAGCAGGATTTCAGTATACTCTTGGTGGTCGAGTCCCTTCCCCCCATACCCTTTAACAAATATTTAAAGGAAAGGAGCTATTTGAGTAAACTATTTATTTGATTTACTTTCAAAACAATAATTACAAGAAAACATAAGAACAATTATAGTAATGGGATATTACTCCAGATGGGATCTTTAAAGGAGTTTTTTGATACCTTTTAAGGGTGTGTCTCTTTTTTGATACCTTTTAAGGGTGTGTTATAGGTTAATACTACATCTGCAAAGAAAAACTGGCTTGTATCAGTACTTGTGTATTATAGAATGTAACACTTTATTCCTCACTTATCAACTATCTTGTTATTCTGCATTTTGTATCTACAGCTGTTTCTTGCATTAATAAGCTGAGGTAAGAGGAGGAGGAGGAGAAGGGCACGGTTTGTGAAATGGACCCTAGGTACCCTTGTACTGGTGGTTAGTATTGCCCAGGTCAGGGGGACCTGGCTGGGCCAGCTGTGGTGAGCGGGTTTGACAGGCTGCCAGAAGGTGATGGGAGTCAGAGCTACAGGAGCTGGGTAGGTAGCCTTCCAAAGAAGCCGTTCTGCCACTTCTGCAGCTTTCTCTGGGCCCAGGTGGTTGCAGTTTACCTGCCCACAGACCCTCGAGAGGCCTACTGCTAAGGCCCCTGTCTCTGGGGCCAGCGGAAGGGAAAGGTGGAAAAGCTAGGCGTGGTAGTCCTTGCAGAGCGCTGGAGGGGCCAGGTGCCAGTAGGCCCCTGCTGTTCTGGAGGCTGTGGGCGGCCCCCAACCACTGCCACCGCCACCACCCCTACCACTACCACCACTACCACCCCCACAACCACCCCCACCACCCCCACCCCCACCACCACCAACACCACCACCACCACCCCCGCCCCCACCACCACCCCCACCCCCACCACCGCCCCCACCACCACCCGAGCCTCTGCTGGTTCCATCGTAGGGGGAAGAGGGGCTCACTTCACTATACCATGCGCAACCCAGGATGTCCTAGGGACTCCTGATGTGTGGAGAGTGACAGTGAAAGTGTTTCGGAGCCAGCGCCAAAGAAGGGACATAGTCCCAGCTCTTGTACCACACTGTCTGTTAATGATCTGATCTTTGAAACCTAACCATGTTGATAGGTAATGTGTGAGTATAGAAATACTTTACAAATATATTGCTAAGTACATATTTCTACCATACAAAATTTAGGGACTGTTCTATTAGTGGGGGCTTTTTTAAGAGCCATTTTGTGTCTGTTTCAGTGCTCTGTTGTTTTCTGACTTTCTGGATGCTGAGTCATTTTTTTATTTGGGCCCATATGCCGTGATAAATTTAGCCTTTAAAAAAACCTGAAAAATGATAGTATAACTGAATAATCAATTTATATAAATGGGATTGATTTTCAGTATGTTGCCATTACTTCTTACAGTGAGTAAACCTTACCAAGCATAGGTGAATGCCAAGGTTGAAAAGATTGAGCGACATTCTAATGAGTAAGAGAGATGGCGTGTAAGACATTTTGGTGTGGAATTCTTTTTTTTTTTTTAGATTGTGCCTTTGGTGAAAGTTTACAGCTAAAGTTAATTCTCATTTAAAAAACTGATACACATACTGTTTTGTGACATGTTTATAATCCACACAAAGTGACAACACATGTCCCCTTTTGATCCCAGGCTACCTGTGTCCATTGAGTCAGTTCCTGTTCCTTCCCAGGTTCTCATCCTGCTTTCAGACAGGAGCCGCCCCTTTGGTCTCATGTATCTGATTGAACTAGAAGCGTGGTCCTCATGTGTATTAACTTTTGTTTTACAGTCCTATCTAATCTTTGTCTGAAGAGTGGGCTTCAGAAATAGTTTTTGTTCTCGGTTAATTGAGCCTCTGGGGCCCGTGGTTTCCAGGGTTTCTCCAGTCTCTGTCAGACCATTAAGTCTAGTCTTTTTCTGTGAACTTGAGTTCTGTATTTTTCTCCTGCTCTGTTCAGGACTGTTGTGTTCTGTGTCAGGACAGTCATTGGTGGTAGCCAGGCATCATCTAGTTCTTCAGGTCTCAGGTGGAGCCTCCGGTCATTTGGGCTAGCATTTTCCTTGTAATTTTGGTTTCCTTCAGTCTCCTGTGCTCCAGATAAAATGGGACCAATACATATCTTTTGGATGAACATTTAGAAACTTTTAAGATCCTAGAGGCAACTCACCACAGAGGAATGTAGTACATGTTCTTCATGAACTATGTTATTCCATTTCACTAAGATGTACTCCGAATCTATGATCCCTGGACCCCAGCTCCAGCTACTCTGTCCCTTAAAGTGTCTAGATGTGTCCAGGAAACTCCTTGGCTTCTACTTTGGTCCACTTGTGCTGTCTTCCCCAGTATTGTGCATTGTCCTTCCTTCCACCCAAGGTGGCCCTGTCTCATACTTAGTGATTTCCCCTCTTAGCCTCTCCTCGCCCTTGAAACCATCAAATAATGCTGGAGTTCTTATAATAGTGGTGTCATACCATATTTGTCCTCTTGTGACTGACTAATTTTGTTCAGTACAATGCCGTCCAGACTCATCCATGTTGTGAGACGTTGTTCATTATTGTTATGTAGTGTTCCATTGTATGTGATGTGTGTGATACATTTATCTGTTCACCTGTGGGCACCTGGGTTGTTGCCAACTTGTTGCTGTTGTGAATAGTTCTGCAGTGAACAGCACATGTGCAATAGCTCTGTATTTATCTAGGATGTATTCTCCAGTGAAGGCATCTGAGCCAGTATGTTTTTTGTTTTGTTTTGTTGTTGGCAGTTAATTGCCTCTTTAGTCTCTTATTTTGTTAAGGGTTTATCTAGTTTTTCTACCTCGGTTTGTGTTTGTTTAGGTAGGCAGTGTATTTCTAGAAATTTGCCTCTTTTCTTCCTTCTTTTGCTTTTTAAAAGTTTGTTAAAAATATGTTACAGAACATATTGAGGCATCTCATGCATGTTTTCACATCTCGAAATGGAAATTGGGATAGAAATGATGATTCTTTTAAAGTTTATTGTTAGTTCCAGAGAAGAAAGAAAACTAGAAGGAGAAGTGCTAGAATTTTGACCTCTGAATGTGGTATTACTAGTCATTTTATATTTTCTTCTTTAAAATGTATTATTAAACTCTTCTATGATTCCTATATGTATTGTAAGTTAAAGAAAATTTTGTTCACTAGCATTCCTTTTAGGAAGGGAACTACATTTGGGAAGGTGCTTGGGGTACAAGTTGAAATGCTGGTAAGTTCTGATGACCTGACTTCGTCTTCCCTCATTAAAATCTTTAGTAAAGTTATTTTTCTGTAGTGAAATTGAGTTTAGAGTTGAACTTTGCTTGGTAAGAACTCATGAGTTGACTATGTTTGGAGTCCAGGATGAGGTAGAGCAGAAGTGAGGCAGCTTCTGAGGATTCTGTGCAGAAGCAGTATGAGATGTCAGGAAAGGTCAGCTAAGTCTTGAAAAAAGCTTGGAAGTTTTATAGAACTCCAGAATTGTGGTGCAGGTTCAGTTTAAACAAATCTCAATGAATCAGCCGTGGTCAGAAGCAAACAGAAGAAACCAAAAGCTATCATTCCAGAAGTCTACTAACTTGCCATAGCTCATACCATGGCTTTTCCCGTCTTTTGTTTCAGCTCGGTGTTGCTGTATATTGCATCGTTATCACCAGTCTCTTTCTTTCTCGTATTTCCATGTTGCCATATGAGACCTGACAGTTAAGTCCATGAACTTAACTATTCTAAGTGCTACATGGAAGGGTGGATTAGGCACTGGTGTTGGTGCATAGCTTCTCAGTGGGAGTAGTTTGAAGGTGGCCATAGTGATATTCAGCAATGAGGTATGGGTAGCACTTTTTCTAGGATGAGTTCATGAGCTTACTTGGCAGTCCTTGTAAGTAGATTCATGAATCGGCTTTAAGGGGCCCATCAGATTCCTGAAAATGTATGCAGAATTTTTTGTCTGTTTCCCTTTGTGTAGTTTTCTGGGATGATTACTTACTTGATTTTTTTTTTAAGTTAGTCCTTAACGTTAATTTTTGATGTTACGTAACAAATACTACTGAACCAGATATTGATCTAATTTTTTTCAAATAAAATTGCTTATTCCGTTAAGTTAGTATTCATGCTTGGAATAGTACTACAAAATAAATTGTTACCTATGTCTTCCCCACTCTTTGCTTTTTACCCAGATTATCTGGTTGCTGCAGAGAAGTGTGAGGGAGAGAGTAGTATAAGAGAAAGTCGGAGGAGCGGCAGTTGTTGTTAGTTGGTGCTGAGCCGTTTCAGACTCAGGAACGCCCCGTGTGCATAGTAGAACTGCTCCACGACAGTTTCAAGGCTGGGACCTTTTGGAAGCAGATTGCCAAATCTGTTCTTCTGGGGGTCTCTGAGTGAATTTGAACCATCAACCTTTAGTCCAGTAGTCGAGCACTTACCTCATTTGTACCACCCAGAGGCTCCCACAGAAGAACTAGGAGTCCAGGATATATTGGGTCATTTAGGCCATTGTAAGAACTTTAGTTTTGATTCAGAGTGAGATGGGAAGTGATTGCTGGGATTTGAGATGAACTATGAAGTGATTTTGCATGTTAACAAACCAAATTTGGTCAAGGACAGAAAGAGAACTTTTTGGAAATTGTTGCCATAATCCATGTGAGAAGTGAGGATGGCCTTGACTTATATACTAGAGTGGTAGTTAAAGGTGTTGAGAACTGGTCAGATTTTAGGTGTATTTTTGAAGATACAGTTGACAGGATTAGCTGATAGATTGTATGTAGGGTGTGAGAGAGAGGAGTTACAGATGACTATGTTTGGGGGCCTGAACAGTTGGAAAGATGATGTATTCATGTCCTAAGTTGTGTGAAACATTAGGGGGGCCAGACCTGGAGGGTTGTTGAACAGCTTGAGTTTAGACAGGGTAAACATGAAACGCCAGTTAGCCTTTGAAGTAGATAGGCCAAGTAAGCTGCTGAACATAGTCGTCTGGAGTTCAGGACACAGGCCTAAGCAGTTACATGTTACTCAGACTGCAGCAGTATCGGTGTGGTTTTAGAGCTGCTTGTTTAGTTGTTGTGTCCCGTTCCTGTCAGTTCAGCCCCCACCCCAGTGAAGTAGCTGAGGGGCACTGACAGGAGTCTTGCCTCATTGGTGTTTATGGCCACAGAGCCTGGTGTGGAGTGGACAAGCACTAACTACTTGTTAGACTGAGTCGAAATTCTGAAGTCCATTTTCCTTCAAGTGAAAATGATAATATTTAACATGAAAACATCCTCTGGTATGTCCGTAAACCTTGAGGTAGCTCATGTCATGATGCTAGTTATTGTGTGTTGATTTTTTTAGGTGAATCTGTTTTTATTAGTTGTAGCTTAACATACTCACATTTTCAGATGATTCTGCTTGTTCTTTTATAGTATGTAGACTGTGCTTCATAAAGCTGTAGTTAATCATTACCTTGGATCTAGGTAGGAAAAACTAAATGTTAGCTAGATCTTTGCATTCTTTCAGGGTAACCATTGGATGTTCTGTGGATTTAATTTGTGCACAAGAAGAGAATGTGAGCTGTCATTGGAATCTTCTAGATCTGTTGCTGTTAGGAAACTACTAATAGCGTGATATACTGAGGTGCTTTCATGTAAGTCCTGCTACACTGCCACCGTTAGGCTGACGTCAGTCATCTTCAGAGAAATTGTAATTACTGTAAATCTTTGAAAGAACCTTTCCTTGTTCAATCTTACTGATCTAACGTGTCCAAATATATAGTGATCGGGGACTTGAGTGTGACGAGGGGAGATGTGGATTTGAGTCCTGGCTCTCCAGCTGGCTTTGGGTGATCTTGGCAAGTTGTATCAATAAAAATGGGAATGTTTTTGGTTCCCATTGTACAAGTTAAATGAAACAGTGTATTGTGTGTATAAATTAGGTATTATTTATATAACATTCATTTTTAAGATGCAGATATAACATGCAGTATATAGTGATTAACAGAATTTTAGATAGCTTTTTTTGGGTGAGTGTAATTGACAGAATGTCATGGAAATATTTTAAGACAATTTTAAACACTTTGAAAACAGTTTAAAACAATTTGGAAAGCACTATTGAGGGATTAAAAGGCTCATCCATAATTCCACATAATTATCATTTTGGTATATTTGTTTCATCTTTTATATATACTGTCTTAGTCACCTGGTACTGCTCCAACAGAAAATACCACAAATGGAAGGCTTCACAAGGAGAAACTTTCGTTGTCACAGTCCAGTAAGCCACAGATCCGTTTACAAGTTACAGGTCCATTCAACGAGAGAAGTTATCACAGTCCATAAGGCTGAGTCCAAATTCAAGGAGAGCATCTTGGCACAGGAACCTCAGGTCCAAAGGACATGCTCTGCTCTCGGTGCTGCTTTCTAGGCGATGTGAGGTTCCCAACTTTCTCTGCTCTCTTCTCTCCCTTACATTCCACAGGCTTTTAAGTTGAGTCCTGCCTCACTAGCACAACTGCAGCCACTTCTCCATCTTCAGTATCACAGAGGCAGGATTCACAACACGTGGGAGGAACAGTAACATGTTGGGACTCCTAGCTGAGTCAAATCAACACATTTTTGGCGAGACAAAATTCAATTTATGACACTGTCCTAATGGATATTTTATGGGAAATCATAGATATACATGTAGTATTTTAAGAAAAAAAGTATTAAAACACATTTAAGTCTTCTGTGAATGAAGATACAGGTTTTGTAGTAAAGAATGACTTTCTCTGAGTTTGTTGGAAGGACGTAGAGTTTCCATCTTTACTGGGTTGGTACATAAGTAGTGAAATAAGGTTTTAAGAAACTAAGTCATTATTTTAGGTGTGCATTTTAAAGGCTTTTAGAAAAGCCTTAATCCATTGACGTTAATTCGTAAAATTTGGTGTGTATGTACACTTTTCTGGGAGGAGTTTGGACCTCTAATTATTAAACAAATTCTTGACTCAAAAACTAAGATTCACTAGAGTAAAACTTGCTAAAGTTTATTTCAGCGTATTTGGTGTAGATTATGAAGTCCTTGGATGGTACAAACAGTTAAGCATTTGACTGCCAACTGAAAGGTTGATGGCTCAGATCTACCCAGAGACGCCTGAAAAGAAAGTCCTGCTGATCTGTTTCTGAAAGGTCACAGCTGCTGAAAACCCTGTGGAGCGCAGTTCTCTTCTGAAACACATGGGCTGCCATCAGTCAGAATAGACTTGTTGACAGCAGGTTGGAGTTGGTAACTTGGGTTGTATTTCAAAGCAGTTGTTGCTTCCTAGTGTTTTAAGGTCTCTGATTTATGCAAGTGGTTTACTATTGTTGGTTGCTGGTGCAGATCCACCCAGTGGCACTGCGAAAGACAGACCTGGCGATCTGCTTTTGTGACTTTTATAGCCCAGAAAGCTCAGTGGAGCAGTTCTACTCTAACACACAGGGTCACCACGAGTTGGAACTGACTCATCAGCAACAGGTTTGTTTTTTTTTTTTTAATTTATTTTTGTTTTAAATACTTTTGTTTAAATATTAAGAAAAATTTATTATTTTTATTTTCCCAGTCTGCAGTGTTTTAACTGTGGATAGAATGACCGTAATAAAAACTACACGGTGGCATAAATTTCACTATTTTGGAAAGCTTTCTTCTCTTGGTGAATCCTACCGTACATAGCATTAGTATTAATGTAGTATTTTATCCTACTGGATGTGCTGTAAGTTGTATTGATTGAAACTCCTGTTCCTGGCACCTCTTCGCTTAGATTCTCTTGACTCTTTGTTGGGTTTCAACTCTGGGTAAAATAAGGTGAATAGAGAGAAAGGAGTGTCTGTTTCATTATGAAGTCTGTTCATTGGAACATTTAAATGTTCATTGTACTCAGCAATTCTTTGTGTAACTCTAATTGAATTTTAAGAACCTGCAGTATAAGCCCTTTTTCCCTTTTCAGTCATAATAGGTAGAAAGTCCCAGGAAAAGCCCCAGTATTTGGTGTCTACAAAAGAAGTTGAGAGGGAGTTGCTTGCCTTTTGGAAGAGCTCTTCTATGGGAATGTGAACCTTGGACTGTAGATGAAAGTGCTTTCGCTTTCTTGCATGTGGTGCCATAGGTGGTTTTTCTTGATAGTCTTTAAACTTTTAAAGGATGTCAGTAAACTTGGGTTTGGGTTCATTGGAAAAGCATTCATGTATCTCTGTGGAGCTGCATCTGGTATACATCGGCAAGGAATTCTGAATTAAGAATACAGAGATTTAGTTAAGAATGCAGGCTGTATTATCATCACATAAACTACATTCTTTTGGCTGGGAACATAAGGACATGTTGAATTCACTCAGGAGATCAGCCTCTTGATAGCTTTGTCTTTGTGGCTTTATGTAAGAATACAGTTCAGTTTACAAAGGGAGGCATGTGAATCCAGTCGATAACCTGCCAGCGCTAATACAGACTCAGGTATTCTTTCTCCCTGGTCATGAGTGTTCAAGGGAATCATGAAAGAAGACAGGAGTAAGAAGTTTATGAATTATCTTTTACCCTCGCATTTACTCCTCACTTCCAAAGTGGTCATGTCATTGTTGTGTCTTCCTAAATTGCCTTTCTGAAGAACTTGAACTCTTAAACTCAGTGTCTTCACAGGATTTCATTTTTATCTTGAAGATAAATTTGTGTTTCTTAAAATTTTTTTGTGTGTGTGTTTTCATGTTAAATTGAGAATTAAACTAGCTTCGTTTACTAGCCTGCTAACCCGTCTTCAACCTCTTCTTTTTGATACATGAATTTTGGTTAAGTTTTGGGCCTAGGCGTGTCACTGCGTGGTATATCACGCGTTCTCCACTGTTTCAAAGTAAGAAAACTGATGTAATTGCAAGAGAAGACAGTGTGCCATCTTGTGGAGAATTCTGTGATCAACACAAGTCTGATTCACCCTTGAGAATCAGAGAAGGAGGATAGATACTAGAGTTAGGTACGTAAAATGAAAGGACTGTTCCTTTGTGCAAAATTGTGTGAAGACACGCATGTGCTAACATTTCTACCTTATTTTTATGTAGATTGGTTGTAGAGGGGTAAGTGGATCTAGGGTTCATTTGGTACTGGTTCCCAAAATACCTGTGCCAGTGAGTGTGGTAGAGTTTTACCTTTTGTCAGTTAGAATGAAGTTGGTTGGTATTCTGAATGTAGACTATTTTTTGTTGCTTTACTTCCAGCCCCTCTCTTCTCTGGCCCCTTCTTATTCAGTCTTGTATTCTGCAAGGTCGGAGTTTAGCTTGTCACACCTCTGCGTAGAATTGTCAGTAGCTACTCCACTATGTGGATTTAAGTTCAGAGCCGTTATTGTGCCGTTTAACCCCTTCCACGATCTGGCCACTACCTGTATCTCTGTGCTAATCTCTGTACCTACTGTGTTATGTGTTCTTGGAAATTCAGCAGTTCATTTATTTATCACACAGTTTTACTCACATGCATTATTCTGAAAGTAAGTGTGAGTAGGTTATGAGTCCCATTTTAGAGACTAGGAAAGCCGTGGTTACAATGCTCACACAGCTGTGGTGGTAAAGCCAGGATTCGGGCCAAGATCTGCCTGACTTTAGAGTTCAGGTCTTTTAGACATTTATTGTCGTTTTCTCTTCACTCTTGTTTTCACTTTTCACTCTGCTTGACATGTCCTCTTCTGTGTCCACCACCCTCCATACCAGAGCTTTGAGATATCTGGGACAAATACCATTGTCACACAAAACCTTTCCCCAGTCCCATCAATCAGGTATCATCCTCTCCCTTATTTGAGCCCCATTGATGCTTTTTATCTCTGTGCTTACTACACTTAATGTTTGTTGCATTATTGCCATTTGTGTGCTTGTTTTCTAGATTATAAGTTTCATGAGGACAGGGATCATGTCTTTTTTCTTTTTATTCTATAAAGTGCCCTGCCTTTGGATAAGTACACCAAAATGCTGAATGAACATTCTTCTGAGATCTTAGCCTGGGTTCGTCTCTGCTCCTTTAAGGAAAAGTACACAGACAAGGCTGGTACTTGAGGGGGACTGTGCACAGAGTGTTGCACATACAGCCTGCATACTTCAGAATGGACAGCCAGGAAGCAGCCCTGGTAGAAATTATGTTTTCTCCTTCCTCTTTTCCTCTTCATCCTTCTCTCTGCAGTTCTTTCCAGAATTCATAGAGGTCTTTAACGTTCTTTGTAAGTTTAATACTTTTGCTGGTATTTGTTTTTAGGTAATAACTCACCTCCGAATGCCTTAACTTTAGTAGTTAGTTGATAGAATTTTAAAAATTTCTTACACATTGTCAGGTGCATCAGAATGCCTTGTTTCCATCTAATTCTTTGAGCTTTACTATTGAGCTTCAAGCAGGACAACAAAGCTTTCCTGAGCAGAAATGACATCTTGGCTGAATTCCATCAGGAGCCTGCTTGGTGCCAGATTTTATTTTGCTCAGCTATCAATGAGCCTGTTGTAGGAATGTGGGTTTTCTTTGCTGTGAGAATTTATGCACACAAAGGGACCTGCTTTTCAGAAAGAACATTGAGAACTCAGAGCCCAAGAAGAAGGGTTATTAAAGTTAATGAACCAGAGTGACCTTATCCAGAGGGTGCTCAGAAAGAGTACAAAACAAAAGGTCAATTGCTATTGCTATTTTAGTGATATACCCCTCCGTGTCTGGGGTACAGAATTTCGAAGAGTTAGTTGCATTTATGGTGAGGCCTTGACAAGTAATTTTCAAGCCGTATAAAAATTCTTTACATTTTATCCCTGTAGAATTTTCAGGGCCTGAGTATTTCTTACTGTGTACCATCTGGGAAATAGAATGTTACTTAACTAATGATAATAGATTATTGTGTGATTCTGAGATATGACAGGTATTAATAGTTTAGAGTAACTGCCATTTTTCCCAATTAAACAGTGCCAGCTGTGTTCTAGGTAACATGTTAGACATGTATCAGACATAATGATGTTGTTTGTATTGCATCTGCCATAGTTAGTAACTGCAAAGTATTTTTTTATTTTTACATTGTGTTTTAAAGGTAGAAATGCCGTTCATACTTGACAGCTTCTATTTTGATATAACTTATTTTGAAGAACTACACCACAACATTGAGAGTTTTGTGAATGAAAACTCTTAGGAGCCTGGGAGGTTAAATGATCTGTGCGTGATTACTCAGTGCTAGACTTGGTCCTGCCCTGGTGGTCTGACCTCATTTGGAGAACAATGAAGTATTGTTCTGATTTTCTCAAATTTTTGAGTTCAAAACTAAAAGTTTCACTTAGAAAATCCACTTTGAGTTTGAAATTTATATGAAAATGTGGCAAAAATCTCTTGGACTACAACTCTACTCTGAATGGTAAGAGAGCTCTTAAGTGTCTTACAGTATTTTCAAGTGTATTTTAAATCATAACCCTTTATAATGGGCATCATTCAGATGACAGTCACCAACTGTACGTGTCTAGGTCATGCCAATTAGTGTAGATGGCTTCATAGTTTTCCTGAAGCGTCTTATTTAATTAAAAGAAAAAAAAATGGTAGGCTCGTGTAGCCAGGAGGCAAAAAAATTGTAAAAAGGAAGGCAATATTTGAAGAAAGGAAGATCTCTATTACTCTGTAAAGAAGGATCTGTGATGCACATTGTTATGTGTAAAAACGCAGTATGCACTGACTAGAGCCGTGGTTAGCAGTAAGTTAAGAGCTCTGCTGCTTACCAGAACGTTGGTAGTTCAGAGCCACTAGGCACTCCTTCGGAACCTTATGACGCAGTTCTCCTCCATCCTGTAGGGTTGCTCCCTGTCAGAATTGATTCAGTAGCAGTAGTTTAGCATTTGGGTTTGGTTTATTCACTGAATGATAAATCTCTTTTGTCATGGTGATAAATTCTGTGAATTTAATAGGTATTTCAGGGTCAGCAGAAACCTGATTTTCAAAACGCGTAGAGTGACTTGAAGGTTGGTATCTGAGGAGCTGCTAAAGCTACCACAGTATATTTAGAAAGTTTTCCTTGGGACACTAGGGCTCTGCAGTCCTTTTTTCTGAAGATACCTACATATCTTTAACCTACAGCTAGTTTTAACCATTGATTTTGATAGTGCATTAGTGAGAAAACAGTCATAATAATGAAGTTTTTGTCAGAAACAGCTAAATGTCTTTATGTAGCGTTTGTACACTGTGTGTTTCTTTGAGGTGTAGAGGTCCCTGGTCGGAACAAGTGGTTTGCGATGAGCTGGTACCCTAAAGGTTGACAGTTCATACCCACTCAGCACAGAAGAAAAGGCCTGTCCGTGTGCTTCTGTCAAGATTACAGCCAAGAAAATCCCGTGGAGCAGTTCTGTTCTGTAACACATGGGGTCCTCATGAGTCAGAATTGACTCAACAGCAGTGGGCTTATTTTGGTTTGATTTGTATTTATTACAGTGTGAAGGTGCGTTAGTAAGAAAGTAGTAAGAATATCAACAACTCATGGCCTAATACAGAGACACCTAAACTGACTGTCCATCACATTCACCTAGGATACCCTTAAACATACAGATTCCCTTTATTCACTGAAGACCTGTAGGATCAGAGTCTTGGGGGAATATCTACTAGATATCTGTACTTTTACAGATCTGTCGAGGTAGTGGTTCTCACGTATTCAAGTTTAAGAAATACTAGTTTAGCATTTATTCTGGAAAGTTACCAATTAAAACATCTTCTTTTTCAGGTTGTCTAAGTGTATCTTTGTAAATGATCATAGGAACTACTGGTTAGATCTAGGTGCCTGTGGTTTTTTTGGTGTGTGTAAGTTTATTTTTTTACACATATTTTTCTAATTTTCATAGAGACCGTTTATTTGTTTGGTGGCTGGGATGGAACACAAGATCTTGCTGACTTCTGGGCGTACAGTGTGAAGGAGAACCAGTGGACATGTATCTCTAGAGACACTGAGAAAGAGGCAAGTTCTCAGACTTTTTCATACGCCTGTGTTATGGAAGGAGGGTGTGTACTTCTTTTTCTGGGTCATTTATATTCTTGTAATGTCTGTCAGCAGTGGTAGCAGAATTTGTCATGAACAGGTTTGCTCTGAGTACTCTTGTAATCCAGCTTCTATCCCTAGTTCTTCAGCTGCTGGTTCAGAAACAAACCAGTTTTATAGACAGAAATGGATATTCTTATGGCATTTTGCTTTTTAACTCCTTTAACCTGGAAACATAACTGTGTAACCATCTCTCATGTCCCTGTCCCCTCCACTCCTATTTTGAGTGTTGATCTAATTTCACTTGCCTCTGGATAAGAAAGTGTTGTTTTGACCCCTCTCTAGTTGTGCATGTATCAGTTTTCATAAATGATTTACATTTTGCTTTTGATTGAAATTAGACCTATGTGTGCTTGTATGTATGTTTATCTTTCAGTACATGTATGTACGATGCATTTCCATAGTGAACAAGAGACAAGTGTGGCTTGGTTTATTGCTTCAAATTAAATAAATACATGATGATAGACTGGAATAAAGTAATTATTAATCTTTTTTCAGTCTTTTGTAGACCTTTTTTAATTGCAGCTTCATGTAAGCTGTTTCAGATCATCTTGAGGGAAAAAATAAACTATACCAGAACAATAACAGCAACAAATGAGGGGAGGACATAATTCAAAACCCACTGATTTTGGTCTGGGAAGGCCATTTCAAAAATACCTGGTACTGTGTCATTAATGTGAGATAAACTGAGTTCTTGCTTCATTAATATGCTGCAGGAATCATTTGTATGATTTTTATCTTTTTAAAGATAGTCTTAAAATGCTGATTTCTATGTATTGCCCCAGGCAAAAGTGTATAAAAACAGACTTAACCTTTTAGTGTTGAATACCATTTTCTGAAGTGATTATTTTTACCCTTAACAAAAATAATAACAGATTTTTAAAAAAATACCTAACTTCTTCTAAAGCATTTTAAATCTAGGTTGATTGCATCTCTAGTGATTGTTTCAGTAGGCTAGGATTCGTCTTCAGATTGTGTCTCTCCTTCATTTAGTGTATTTAATTAGTGCCTGCATTCTGACAGCTCTAGCACTCTGTGCTGCATTTCACACCTCCTTTCCTTTCGATTTCTCATGGCAGAATTCCAGCTATTTGGTTCCTTAAACTTTTTCACGTTGGATCCCCATCCATGTTCCATTCACCAGTACAGTCCTTTAAAAATAACATACCTAGTCGCGTGACTCCTCTGCTTAAAACATTTCTGTTAACTTCAGCCCTTGTCTCAGTTCTGTTGGCTGTGTTACAAATACTCACAAAACCTTAGGGCCATATAGTCATAAGCACTTATTTTGCTCGCGGTTCTACAAGTTGGATGAGTCAGGCTTTTGGTTCTAACAGGGGCATTTGTACTGTATCTGCAGTCAGCTGACTGTCAGCTAGTCTAGCATGGCTTCAGCTGGAACTCCTTGGCCTGTTACACATAGTTGCTTACTTTCTGTTAGACTAGGGAGAGTTTCTTCTAGAAGTAGAGATATGCCAGGATAGCAAAGTAGTCACAAACAACCACAACTTTGGTATTGTTTCATTGTCTAAAAGAAGTCACATGACCCAAGTCCTGAGCCAGTGTATGATGAGGGACACTATCAAAGGGCTTGCGAACAGGGATATGAAAGTCATGATCATAACAGAGCAATTTATATACCTTGCTTCTTGAGCTTAGAGTGTAAACTCCAGACTTGTCATAATTTGGTACCCGACCTCTTACCCAGCTCACCTCCAGGCTTCCTGCGCCAGCCATACTTGTACTTGCTGGGGTTATTCAACTTTATTACCTGTGTGCTTTGGCAGCAGTGTTTCCCGGCTTAGAGTTAGCACTTCCCTCTTTCATCCCAAATGCCATACTAGCTTTTTCGTAGTAAATGGTAACTTACTCTTTAAAACACACTTCAAGCTTCACTTCCTTTCTGAAGCCTTTCTTGACCTCTTCAAACAGAAGTAGAAGCTTCCCTTCGTGTGCCCACTTAACCTCTTGTATTCCTTAAACAGGTTATCACAGTAGTTGGTTTATAGTCCTGTGTTCTTTCCTAGATTCTTAATTCATTAAAAGTATGGGTCATAGGCTGTTGACTTTATACATTTTTAAAGATACGCTGCATATTTTTCAGTGAGTAAGTGTGTGAAGTAAGCTAATGCTAGAAAAAAGTGAGGCAATAAGAAATAACCAAATTCAGGCAAGTTGTTGTTTTGAAATTGGGCTTATGGGTGCTCCAAAGGTAGTTATCAGTGTTCTCCTTCTGCAGCTGGATGTTGGTAGGTAACCATTTATTCTGCTTATTTTTCTGGTATCCATTTGTTATAAGTAATACATAGAATTCATTTAATAATTTGATGAGAACACATGTTTCTGATTTTTTTACTTATTTTTGTGAAAGTATACATAGCAGAACATGCACTTATTCAACAATTTCCGGTGCACGGTTCAGTGACATCAGTGACAGTCTTCATGTTGTGTCACCATTCTCGCTGTATGTACCTATATTGTTTCACCATTATTGACTGAGTCTCACTGCTCCCAACCTTGTCACCTGTGCTGTAGTGTTACTGTTGTCAGTTTGATCTCATCTAAATAGATAATTCTCCAAAAGAGAACATTGCTCTGGGTAAACATACTTTATTAATTTAGCTTAACTGTTATTTTGTTTAAGGATGACTTCAACAGATAGTTTCAGACCAGACTTTATAAAGATTTTTTTTAAGGCAATAGATTTAGGGATTTTTCCAGTCTCAATAGGTCCAATAAATCTGAATTCCCTAAGGATTTCATAGTCTGTTACACCTTTTCCCCCTTTGATCAGGGTTCATTTATTGAATCTTTGATCAATGCATTCAATAATGGTAGTGTAAAAATGGCATGGTGCCAGACATCCTCCAGCTTTGTGACGGGGAAGGAGAATTAAGATTACCATAAGCACAAAGGTATTGATTCTGACACTGCTCATCCCTCCATGGTACTCTGTTTTTCTCTGCTGGGGTCAATAATTAACAGTGGCCACACAAAATTTACAGAACAGCCTCAGGATTATTGAGTTTATTAGTAAAATAACAAGTTAAAATTCATGATCAGAGTTGGAAGTAACAGGAATGACTTAAGACAAAAATTCTTCCAACAGGACAGCTTTTTCTTGGCCTGACCTCTGCCCTGTTTAGGCAAGTGTTACAAAGCTCTTTTTGGTGTTACTGGTAGGTGCCATCAAGTCAGTTCTGATTTGTAGGTATCCCGTGTACAGTAGAATAAAACACTGCCCAGTCCTGCACCATCCTCACATCATTGTTATGCTTGAGCCCATTGTTGCAGCCAGTGTGGAAGTCCATCTTGTTGAGGGTCTTCCTCGTTTTCGCTGAACCTGTACTTTACCAAGCATGATACCCTTCTCCAGAGACTGGCCCCTGCTGAACACATGTCCAGAGTACATGAGACTAAGTCTCCCCAGCCTTGCTTTTAAGAAGCATTCTGGTTGTACTTCCTCCAAAATGGACTTGTTCTTTTCTTCTGCCAGTCTCTGGTAGTTTCAGTATTCTTTTTGAACACTGTAATTCAAGTCCTTAATCCCGATTTGAATTTGGTCTTCCTTATTCATTGTTCCAACTTTCTTACGTCTGTAACAGAACTGAAGACACCATGGCTAGGGGTCAGGCACACCTTAGTCCTTAAAGTGATATCCTTGCCCTTCAACTTTTAAAAAAATCTTTTGCAGCAGATTTGTTCAATTCAGCATGCCGTTTGATTTCTTGACTGCTGCCTCCATGGGCACTGATTGTGGAGCCAAGTAAAAGGAAATCCTTGACAACTTCACCCCTTTCTCTATCATGATGTCGCTTACTGGTCCAGTTGTGAGGATTTCTGTCTTCCCTGTGTTGAGGTGTAGTCCACACCGAAGGCGCTTTGGTCTTCTTCATCAGTAATTGCTTCAAGTATTCTTTATCTTCAACAAGTAAGATTGTATCATCTGCATATCGCTAATTGTTAATGAATCTTCCAGTCCTGATGTCTTGTTCTCCTTCATACAGTCCAGGTTCCCTAATTATTTGATTATCATACAGATTAAATAAGTATGGTGAAAGGATACAGCCTTGATGCACAACTTTTCTGGCTTGAAACCATTCAGTATCCCCTTGTTCTGTTCAGATGATTGCTTCCATGTATAGGTTCTCCATGAGCTCAATTAAGTGTTCAGAATTTTCATTCTTTGCAGTGTTATCAATAATTTGCTATGAATCCACACAGTCAAATATGCCTTCACATAATCAACAAAAGTAAAAATCTTTTTGGTATTCTCAGCTTTCAGCCAAGATTCATCTGACATTAGCAGTGGTATTCCTGGTTCCACATCCTCTTCTGAGTCTGCTTTGAATTTCTGGTAGTTCCCTGTCCATGTATGAATGAAACCAATTCTGAATTATTTTCAGCAAAATTTTACTTGTATGTAACATTAATGGTATTGTTGTATACTTTTTGCATTCTGTTGGGTTACCTGTCTTTGGAATAGGAACAAATATGGATGTCTTCCAGTCAACTGGCCAGACAGCTGTCCTCCAAATTTCTTGGCATAGATGAGTGAGCACTTGCAGAGCTGCATCTGTTTGCTGAAATGTCTTAATTGGTATTCCATCAATTTCCAGAGCCTTGTTTTTGTAGTGCCCTCAGTGCAGCTTAAAATTCATCCTTCAGTGTCATCAGTTCCTGACTGTGGTTCCTGGAATGGTTGGATGTTGACCAACTCTTTCTGAGGCAGTGATTTCTTATATTCCTCCCATCTTCTATTAATGCTTCCAACATCATGTAATATTTTTCCCCATTGAATCTTTGAGTATTGCAACTCGAGACTTGAATTTTGTCTTTCATTCTTTTAGCTTGAGAAATTGTGAGTGTGCCCCACCCTTCTGGTTTTCTAACCCATGCCTTTGTACATTTCAGTATAATATTTTGCTTTATCACCATAAATCACCCTTTGAAATCTTCTCTTCAACTCTTCTACTTCATGTTTTGTTGCTTTCACTTTAGCTACTCAACATGTAAGAGCAAATTTCTGGGTCTCTTCTGATAAACTATTTTGATCTTTTCTTTCTTTCCGTATTTTTAATGACTTTTGCGTTCTTCATTTAGGGTGTCTCTGGTATCATTACACATCTAGTCTGATCTTCAGACATTGGTGTTCAGTCAGATCTATTCTTGAGATGGTTTCTAAATTCAAGTGGGATATACTCAAGTTCATAGTTTCACCTTTATGGACTTGTTCCCGTATTGTTAAATTTCAGTTTGAACTTGCACGTGAGCAATTGATAGTCATTTCTGCAGTTGGCCCTGACTATGTTCTGCCTGATGACATTGAACTTTTCCATCATCTCTTTCCACAGATGTGTCAGACTCCTATGTTATTCCATCTGGTGAGGTGCACACATATAGTCACTGTTTTTGTTGTTGAAAGAGGTTTTTGCAATGAACAAGTCATTAGTCTTGACAAAATTCTGGCCATATTTTCTAACTACTGGTCCTTCTTTGTTTCCAGCTTTCATATTCTAATAACCATTAATTATTGTTGCAATTTGATTACATGTTTCATCCATTTCAGACTGCAGAAGGTGGTAAAAATGTTCATTTTCTTCATCTTTGGTCTTAGCAGTCATTGTGTAAATTTAAATAAATTACTATTGTTATCCACGGACAAAGCTCCTTGGCTCCACTGACAGATGCCCAAAGGTACCTCACTCAACCAGGAAGCCTCCTCCCTGAAGGTGCTCAGCTCTTTCACTCTCTGGATTAGCAAGCCTTGCCTGTTGGTCCCCTACCACTGCCATCTCATGGCACCGCTATCTTGTGGCATCACCAGTGTTACAGCTTTATATTTCTTAAGTCTGGGAGGCTCTTACCACCGGAACCCCAGGTCCAAAAGATGTTTTCCACTGTCACCTCTTGATGACAGTGAGGTCCTGCTTCTAACCTCTGGAATTGGCTCCCTTTACGCCTAGCAGGATGGCAAAACTGATCACATTTGCATACCTTTTAAACCCTAGCATGATGGCAAAACTTTCCTACAGGGGTTTTGTGTACCTTAGTTGTACTACCAAAACCGTCAAATCCCTTTGAGGGGCCATAGCACCTTATTTGAACAGTCTTGTCTAATAATTTTATAGGAGTTACAAGACTGGCTAAAAGGGCCATATTAAAGCAATTCATTGTACCACAGGTAGCCAGGCGTCACCCAGTTCTTCTGGCCTCATGACAAAGGAGGCAGTTAGACCTATATTCTAGTTCCTTCTGCAATCCCTGGGTCTCCTCTTCTGCATTAGGCAGATAGTAATAGATTGTTGTATCTTGAATGGCCACTCACAAGCTTTTAAGATTCTAAGCACTATTCACCGAAGTAGGTAGTAGAACAGAAACTCTGTAAGCAATATTAAGCTCATTGCCTCGACAGTCCCATGAGGCCATGATTATAAACCTTTGAACCTATAGAATTAATCCCATGAAGTGTTTAGTTGTACTTAAGTAACATCAGCAACTGCAGCTTTGTTTTTTGGTTGCTGTTGTTATAAAATTATATATAGCATAACATTTGCCCTTTTAACCGTTTTCCGGTGTTTGCTATTTTCAGATCTGTAGAGAATACCGTAATATTTTTACACAAATAAAGCATGCCTTCTCTATGTTTGTTTGCCAACTCAACCTTCCCCCCATGAGGTATTTTCATGCAGCAGCATATACAAAAAAATCGGCACAGTGGTGTTTATGAAAATAACCTCGGGTGGGGAGGGTATAAATGTAGAACATGCACATTGTTCATAATACAGCAATAGAGTAGTGACCCTTCCCTTACTGAAGTTCAGATGTAGACCCTGTGTTGATCTACCCATAAATAGAAGGATAGCATGTAACTCTAGCATGAGAAGGCTCATCTCTTGCAAAACTGAAAAGTTAGTCTTTCCTTTTTCTAATTTTGTTTTGTATGTCAGTGAGTAAAGGAGCTTTGTTAAGCACTGGACTTTTTGCCAAAAGGTCAGCAATTCAAACCCATCAGCTGCTCCGTGGGAGACAGACATGGCAGTTTGCTTCCATAAAGATATACAGCCCTGGAAACTTAGGAGGCAGTTGTACCCTGTCTTATAGGGTTTACTGTGAGTTGGAATCAACAGCAGCAGGTTTGGTTTTGGGTTTTATATTACTTAGTACCCCCAGGGTGTTTTATACAAGTATGATATATAACTGAAAAATAAGATTAATTTTACTTTAATTTACTTAAAAAATGTATGTGTGTCTGTGTGTATGTATCTTCCTGGTTAAGAGCCTAAAGGTTGGCAGTTTGAATCCAGCAGCCACTCCATTTAAAACTCTGTGAGGCAGTTCCAGTCTGTCTTGTAGGGCCACTGGTAGTCTGAATTGAGTCAACAGCAATTTTTTTTTTTTACAATAAGTACATCATTTCTGAGATGTGAAAAATAATAAGTGGATTAGCTCTTAAAGGAAATAATTATTTTAGATGTAAGTTTTTATAGGTTCAAAACAAATGTATTTCACTTTACAGTGATGAAGAGGGTTGTTTTAATTAACCCCAATACAATTCCTTCAGTTTTATCTTTTTAAGATACCATCCTGTCCCAGTTGGGTACCTCTGCACCCACTCGCACCTCTCTTTGACCAGCTGATCCTCCCAGCTTTCCCCTTGGTGTTCAGGGCTCCTAGAATGTCCTGTTTCAGCTGTTAGATTGTTTTTCTGGGTCTTTGTTGTTAGAGGGGTCAGAAGATTGCTCTGGTTACTCTGCCATATTAGCCTTGCCGCCTCAGATCTTTTTTCCATGTTTGTAGTTGTTTTTTAATTGTGATTAAGTGAAAATGCGTAGTCCACATCGATTTTACATGCCCACTTGGCTGCAGCACCTTCTGTTCTCCTTGCCTGGTGATAGCACACTCCTCCTTTTCATTCTATACTTGTAGTATCCTCTTAACAAGCTTTTGTCCCCTCGTCTTCATGTTATTTCCCATCTAGAAAGAGTCCAGTAGGACAGCCTCCTATAAATGCATAGAACCATAAGGTACACGTACCATATGGTCCTCAAGTCCAGTCCATTCTTGTCTGAAGAGTTGACCTCAGTAGAGTTTTCTGATCAGGGGCAGCAGCAGGTCTAGGGGCCATGTTCCCAGGGAATCTTCCAGGCCACTGGACCGTCAATTGTGGTCTTTTAGCAGAGTTTTTGAGCTGCACTCCTCTTTTTTCTCATGTTGCCACAGGAACTCTACATTGTGTGCCCCATCACGGCTGTCTTTGGTGGTGGCCAGGCACCATCTGGTTCTTCTGGTCACATGTTGATACAGTCTCCCATTCATGTGGGTCCTGCTGTCTCCTGGGCTCTTTTGTCCCTCATATTTTTGTTGTTCTTGGTGAGCGTCTGTTCCAGATGAGTTGGGACCATTTGGTGTACCTCAGATGGCAGCTTGCTAGCTTTTAAGACCCCAGAAGCCACTCACCGATATGGAGTGCAGAAGACTCTTAGCAGTAGGCTAGTTATGCCATTTGGCCTTGACGTCCCTGAAAAGCATGGTCCCCAGACGCCCACTCCTGCTATTCTATTGTTGCACTATTGGGTGGAGATTAAGAGAACTTTCAGTTTATGGTGAAGTCCAGTTAAGTTGATCTACTTTCTACTGTGTGCTGTCACTGCTTTCACCCAGCCAAATTTCTATCAGCTATCTAATCTGTAACCAACCCTCTCCCTACCTCCCCACCCTTGTAGCCATCAAAGATTCTCTTCTTCTGTACGTAAGTCTACTCTTAAAATCATTATTGTTTTTTATCATTGCATAGTGTTCCATTGAGTATATGTACCATAGTTTGTTTATCCATTCATCTGCTGATGAACACCTAGGTTGATTCCATCTTCTTGCTATTGTGAACTGTGCTGCAATGCAGTAAACATTTGTGTGCATGTATCTGTTCATGTGGCAGCCTTTGTTTCTGTAGGATATATTCTGAGCACTCGGATTACTGGGTCAAACAGTATTATCTGTTTCCAGCTTTTTAAGAAAGTGCCGAATTTTCCAATTTTTACAGTCCCACCAACAGTGTAGGAGAGTTCTGATCTCTGCACAATCTCTCCAGCATTTGTTGTTTTGTGTTTTTTGGATTATGGTATCTCATTGTAGTTTTGATGTGGATTCTCTAATAGCTAATGTTCGTGAGTATTTCCTCACATGTCTTTTCGCTGCCAGGTTGTCCTGGTTGGTGAAGTGTCTGTCCATCTCATTTGTCTGTTGCTTAATTGGGTCATTTACTTTTTTTCTTGTTGATATCTTGCAGTACCTTGTAGATCATGGAGATCAGATGTTGATCCGACATATAGTTGCCAAATACATTTTCCCATTCTGTAGGTGGTCTTTTGACTCTTGATAATAGTCTTTGGATGAACAAAAGTGTTTGATTCTTAGTAGTTCCCATTTATCTGTTTTTCTCTACTGTTGTTTGTGTCCTTTTTTTAGAATTAGTATTGCTCGTAGTTTATAATTTTAATGATCTTTGTTTTCTTTTTTCTTACTTAATATATAAATTTGCTCTCCATTTTAATAGTGCTTGTGCTAATTAAGTGAAACAAGAAGTTCTGTTAAATGTGGCACTGAAATATGGCCTAGATTTATTATGTTACTCCCTCTTTGTTTTTGAAATTATTTAACTGTAGAGAAACTTCTTTCTTAAATAAAATATCTACTTTATCTGCTAGATTTTCTTTGCCAATATCTTTAAAAGCAAGTTTTGAAATGGTGATGTGCATACTAAACTGTAGATTCAAATCACCTTACCATTTTAATTAATAACAGTGATTGTCTACTGCTGTTCCTGCCTGGCATCTTTATTCTTCAATTTAATCCCAATAATACTGCTAGGTTTCTCTTTTGTGTTACTGTGTTTTTAACATCATTTCCTGCTTTCTGTTCCCATCAAGTTGGCATAGCAGCCTATGGGACAGAGAACAACTATCCTAGAAGGTTTCCAGGGGTGTTATCTTTAGAGAAGCAGCCAGCCAGTTCAGTCTCCTGCCAAGTGGCTGGCAGGTTCAACCAACCAGCCTTTAGTTTAGCAGCTGAGAGCTTTACCATTGTCCCACCAGGGCTTGTTATAGTCTGTTTTAGGAACCTGTAATAGTTCTTTATTGCTTACAAGATTGTGTCCAAGCTCCTCAGTCAGTCGTGTACCAAGCTTCCTATGTCTGTATTCTAGTGAATTCTATGATTTCTCTCTAATTAATCGGTCCATTTTTGCATTTGTTTCTGTTATATTCTGGAAAGACAGCCTGGACTGGTGGAAAGAACGCAGTTTAGGACTGGGCTTAGATCTTTTTCTCTTCCTAGTTTTATGACTGTGGGCAGATTATATCAAGTTTATGAAATGGTGATAATATTTCCTTACAGGTTTGTTGTAAGGGTTAAATGAAACACACATACACATTAATAATATCATCAGAACTTAATAGATACTTAACAAATACGGGTTTCCTTTATCCCTTTGAGCTAATCCATTCCTGACCAACTGAAATTCTTTTAAATTTTGTCATGAACTCAACTTTTTTTTCTTGGCTTTACAATTAATTTGTCCCCCCTTTTATTCAATCCTGTGATAAAATGATCACAAAATAAATAATTTCTATTGATAAAATATGGTTTTCACATTGTTTCTTAGTTGTTTAATGTAGATGTGTTATTTATTTAATCAGCCAATCAGGAGAGACACTGTTGTGTAATTATACATCAGGCCAGTGGATGAAGAAATCAAAGACTTAGATTCTTAGTCTGCTTCTGTCACTAGCTAACTAGCCTTAAGGATGCTGTGCCTTTCCTTTCTGGGCTTAGATTTCGTCATCTCTAGAAGGAAAAAATCAGAGATTTTGCTGTGGTTGCTTCCATTGATAAAAGTCACATATTCTGGGAGTGCCTGTTTCTGATAAATATAAAAATATAATCCTGTCTTTTAAGAGTTTGACATGTGCTAGGGAATTAAGCTATATGTTGAAATGATTAAAATGCAATGCAATATATAATAGAAACTATATAAACAGGGAACTGTGAGCTACAGAATAGTTTATCTTTCCTGCTGTATTTTAAGCATTTCTGAGGTAAGATTGGTACTTTCTGTTGCTTTTGCTTTAGAGCTCTAAAAAGTACTCAACTCTAGTTTTCTTGATATGAGTTTCTGAGCAAATCTTTTTAATAAACGTCAACAGAAAAAAAACATTTAGTCTTATTTCTGTTATTTAATTTTTTTTTCCTTTTTGTTTTTCTCACTTTCCCCAGAATGGTCCTAGTGCCAGGTCATGTCATAAAATGTGCATTGACATTCAGCGAAGGCAGATTTACACACTGGGGCGTTACTTGGATTCCTCTGTGAGGAACAGCAAATCTCTTAAAAGTGACTTCTATCGTTATGACATTGACACAAACACTTGGATGTTACTAAGTGAGGACACTGCTGCCGATGGAGGACCGAAATTGGTGTTCGATCATCAGGTTTGGTGCAGAGATAAATATATGGTAGAAATAATTAGTACTCAATAAATGACTCTTGTTCTCAGTGTGTATTTCAGATGGCATGCTGGGCTTTAAGTTACTAGTATCTACTATAAATATTTAGGGCATATTTTAGAGTGAAATACATTGTTGTTTTATAACTGTAAACTCAGACATGGGCAGAATTTGACATATACTAAATTAAATGTAAAAATCACACATAGAAGTTATATGAGTTGTAGACAAGAGGACTATACATAGCGATACTGTGAACCATTTCAGTATGAACATGCATAGAGCTGTCATCATCGTTTCTGTCAGTGTCATTGTTGTCATCAGTCTGTGCTACATATTCCAGATCAATCCAGTATAGTTTAGTATCTGAACCAAAATAGCAACTACTTTAAATTCTACAGGTAGTGTGTAACTCAACCTATGTCTGAAGTTTTTGGGGTTAGTGAGAGGAAGGCTTAAAAAATGATCTGTTGAACACTGTATTGATGAACATAGGATTAGCTAGTATTTGGGAAGCAGGAGGTGTGGTACTAGACTTATGACTAGAATCTGCCTTAGCCCTAAAATCTTATGTAATGTTAAAAAACATCTTAGTCTTCATTTACTGACTTTACAGTTTTTATTAATTCCTTGGCTTGGAGCTATCCTGGCATACTTATATTAATAAGTAATTGTTGTAAAAGAATAATAAGGAAGAGGAAGAGCTGATTATATAACTGTCAACTAAGTGGTAGATAAGAAATTAAGAGCATTAGTCTCCAAAGTAATCCTCGTGTTTCATTTGGAACTTCTGCTGGCTGTATATAAGTGAACTCTGCAAAGCTCTATGCATCCCTGCTGACGTCCTCATTGTTTGTATGGAAAATAAGAACTCCAACAGAAGTTAGTCTGACTTCTGATCTTTTAAAAATAGAACATTAGCAGGTAATAAATAGAGAACAACAGCATCATTAGGGATACCATTTTTTGCTCCCAAATGGTTACAGATTTCTCTTACAAAGGATGCTAATGTCTATTTTTGCAGGTTGGAAAAAAGAATGATTTAGGGGTAGTCTGATTGAAGCACATGAAGAATTATTGTATGTGGCCTTTGTCTTTCCTGACTTTGATTAAATAGCATGTTCTTTGGAGGCTAAACCAGAAATATGAAACGCACTGCCATTGAGTTGATTCTAACTCATAGTGACCCTACAGACAGAGTAAAACTATCCCATAGAGTTTCCAAGGAGCACTTGGTGGATTTGAACTGTGACCTTACAGTTAGCAGCCATAGCACTTAACCAGTATGCCACCAGGATTTCCCATTGGAAGCTAGAGTCTGTTAAGTTGTTTCCAACTGATTAGAAGATGTAGCGTTAGAGGCTTCAAGAAACCAGGATTTCAGTCCTTAATTAGTTAGCAGTTAACTCTGTGACTTTGAGCAAGTAGTGTGAGCTGTGTAAACCTCCATTTTCTATTCTTTCTCATTCAGATTAAGATGTAAGTGTATTAGAACTCACTAGCAGATCATTTCTGCTGTTTATAGCACTACAGGATTCAACATTTAATATTCAAATTTTGGAAGAACCTGAGAAAACTAGTGGCATGAAGACATATTTATGTTATTCTGCTATTTAGAATTCAAGTAAAAAAGTCAAATTCAAAAATTTCTGAATCTCTTAGAAACATAATGGCAGCTTAGTTTTGAAGTAGTCTACTTTATTGCTTTGTGTGGTTTTCAGGAACAATAATAACCAAACAGAATGGAAAAGAAAACAAGCTATTTATTCAGCGAAACCAAGAGCCAGATAAAACCCTCAACTCCCAGTTCCTTGTAAGTTTAGCCAAAAAAAACTGGAATGCTCAGAGCCTGACATTTCATATAAAGAAGGGTACAACAGTTCACTGAGGGATAACTGGGAATGAAAAAGGACCTCAGCAGTGGTATATCATAGTAAGAAATGTGACAAGCAGAGACTGAACTAAGAGCACTCTGAAACAATGTGTGGACAGTGTTCAGAAAGCCCAGAGATAGTAGATGCCAGAGAGCACCATCTTCTAAAAGTGAGGGAAACACCATGACAACTGGGGACAGTGGCTCATTTTCAAATGACAGTGAAGAAAGTGGTCGACCCCAAGGCTTGAAATAGAAGCTGTGCTACGCCAGAAAGAGAAGGTATCTGAACAACAGCACTGTGTTTTGGAAAAAAAATACCCAATAGCAACAGAAGAGGGAATATTTGAGGGAGTAATATCTGCCTTCTGTAGGAATCTTCCGTTAACTAGTTCAGGGAATTTAACTTACTGAAATGTGAAAAACAAAGTAATAAACACCCAAACTTTAGACTCCTAAAAAAATAAAAAAGACAGCAAAACTTCCTTTCAGGCAACAGCAAGTGAAAATTACATCCCAGTATTCTAACATGAATTAAAAGATGTGATGAAACTTGAAGCGCTGAAGAAAGACTGCAAGGCATAAATTCAGAAATACAGATGAGGTAAACTGCAGGTAAAACTGCATCTGGTAAACTCAGGAAAGAAACTGAGATAACGCATATCACCGTTGTCAGAAATGAGGACTAGTCTACAAGGAGCATGAGGAGGAATAGGTAAGGGTCATACAGCATAGAAATAAGAATAAACAAACAGATAAAACGTGGTTAGCCAGAACATTGTAGATAGGAAAGATAGGCAAAGAGATCCAGCATACCTAAGAGTTGGGATTCTTGAAGAAGGAAACCAAAACAATGGAACAGAACAAATACTTATAAATAAAATTCTGGAAAACTTTCTTGAAGAGGTATCTAAGAAAATCATATTAAAGGTTTGCTAGTGAAATAGAAGTCTCAGTAAACTGATTTAAAAGCAGAGTGGGTACATTCACGTATTAATTCGTTAATAAATTAGTAAACTGTAAATTACAGAGAAAATTTAATAACAGGGAGGAAAAGGTTCTGAGTTTCCAACATCTAACCTACTGTCATTGAGTTGATTCTGACTCACAGCAACCCTACCCACAGTAGAACTGCCTCATACAGTTCCCAAGGAGTGCCTGGTGAATTTGAACTGCTGACCTTCTGGTTAGCAGATGTAGCACTTAACCACTGTGCCGCCAGGGTTTCCTTCCAATATCTAGCTAATAAAATTTCTGGAAAGAGGAAGTGGAGACAAGAAAATACTCCAGGGAAAAAAACAGAACTCCTAGAACCAAGGCAAGAAAAAAGTTTTCAGACTGAAAGGGGTTACCAGGTACAGATGAGAATTTAACCAAAAAAAAACCCTTACCTAGACACTTCGGTTAATGAAATTTCAGCACCAAGGATTGAGAGACAATCCTAGAAGTCACCAGAGAGAGAAAACTGGCTGCTGTGGTAGGTCAGCAAGAAACAGATTGGAAGGCATTTTGAGGGGTAAGCAGGGATATTATGTTAAAAGGAGGCAGAGTTCATCACATCATAGAAGTCGGTCTGAGAATTGCCTTTTTATTTGGTTTACTATTTACTGTCATAATTTGTAGAGTTTTGCAAAATAAATGCAGAAAGGTGAATTTAGGTATGTAAGTCTTAAGCACATATCTGCTCTCTAAGTGGTAACAAGAACATAGGATGCTTGCCTGGAAAGACTGTCAAGAGGCTGTAATCAGTGTTCACCCATAGAATATGATCAGTAATCACTCATAGATGTAAATAAATACCTCATGTATCATTGGTTGATTCTGATAAAAATTGAGTTCACTTTTCACAAGAATTTAAAACTAGAGATGTTGGCTTCATTTTAGTACACATGCCAGAAATGAGCTAAAACTATCCAATGTCTTGCTTTGCTCTAATAGATGTGTATGGATTCAGAAAAACATATGATCTACACCTTCGGTGGTAGAATTTTGACATGTAACGGCAGTGTAGATGACAGCAGAGCCAGTGAACCACAATTCAGTGGATTGTTTGCTTTCAACTGTCAGTGTCAAACCTGGAAACTTCTTCGAGAAGACTCCTGTAATGCTGGGCCTGAGGATATACAGTCTCGAATAGGACACTGCATGCTCTTCCACTCAGTAAGGAGATTGTATGCATGGTATTGTGTTACTTGTACAGTATATCTCAATAGGAAAAGAAATGATGAAATGTAATTCTTCAGTAAAAGATCAGAACTTTTTCTTAGAAAGAAATAATTACTGTAGTAATAGAGAAAAAGAAAATTTCTGCTCACAGGGAACTGTTTAATTCCCATTGATCTACTAATCCCTAAATAGTTACCACCTGAAATCCAGTCTAAACCCCCTTACTACTGCTGTCTGTAGGTGTAGTGGCTGGTGCCCATTCTCAGGTGCTTCTGTTTCACTAACTTCTCTCGGTAATTGAAAGAAGCCTGAGGTGTGAAGAAGTAAGAATTGACTTTACAGAATTAAAGTTTATCAGCAAAAGCATCTAAGAGACTTTTCTTTAACCCTTTTAGATGCTTTAATAAGAAGGTTATGCTTCTTTCTGTGAACAACAGCTTTTTTAAAAAAAAATTAGAATATTTTAAACAAATACTACAGAAGAAAGAATAATAAATTCCTGTGTATCTCCATTTTTCTGTTTCAGTTATCAGTATTCTGCAGTTCATTTCTGATATATCTACCTCACTGTTACTTCATTTCATTTCTTGTTTTTTTAAAAATTTATTCTTAAATTTTATTATGCTGGTGTTTTAAAGCATATCGCAGACATTGTATCATCACACCCATAAATAATACTATGGTGTGTGTGACTTAACACATAAGGGCTTTTTAAAAACAAGCTTATAGTAACAGTCTAATACCGAACCCCCCAAAAAGTAGTTTTTAAAATGGCATTTAATATTTTTTATAGTCTGATTCCAAAAAGATGTTATCTGGTACATTTGGTTATTATATCTCTTTATTATGTCTCTTAATTTTTGACAGTACTCCCCTCATTTATCCCCCTCTCCTGCCACTTAAGAAATGGAGCCATTTGTGAGTAGAATTTTTCATATTCTGTATTTGGCTGACTTTTATCCTTAAAGTGTCATTGAAGGAGCTCTGGTAGCTCAGTTGGGTAAGCACTCACTGCTACCAGTAAGACTGGTGGTTCTAACCCTTTAACTGCTCTGAGGGAGAGAAGAGCTGGCTGGCTGCTCTTGTAAAAATTACAGCTTTGAAAACCCCATGGGGCAGTTCTCTGTCAGATAAGGTCACCATGACCCAAGATCCACATAAAAAGAACAGTGTCATGGAATGTGTTTTTCTGTCCTCTCTATTTCCTGTAAATTAGTGTTAGAGTTGCATTCCATTTTTTACAGGGGTATAGGTAGAGAAGTAAAGGATACTTCACAGATGCTGCAATTTCACAGTATCAAGAGACATTTAGTATCTACTCGTCATACTTTCGATGATGTTAAAATTGTTTGGTGGGTTTAGTTGTTGTCATCCTGGCCAGTCAATTGTAGAGTTTCTTGTCAGCTTTTTACATACTGGTTTGGCAGCAATTGCCTAGGTTTCATTAACATGTGTAACGTGTTTTAATTTGTAGTTCTTTCTGTATTGAGTCTACTATGAAAAAAAAAGACTTTTCCTTCATCAATTATTGGTTACCTCAGAAGGTAAACTATACTGGATAGACAGTATAAATATTTGATTTTTCTTCATTGGTTGTCATGTTAATGAGGTGATGCTCTAAAGTTAAGGAATGAGATTTTTTTAAAAATTTTATGGAACTCTTGCATTTTTTTATGCTTGGCCAGTGGAAGCCCTTTCAAGTTGGCTTCTGTGTCCTTTTGACGTGACTCTGGTCTTTGGAAATTTCCTTGCTTTCAGGCACGTTCCCTAGAATTGACTGTTCCTCAGAGGATCTCTGATTTCCTACTGGAAAATAATAATCACACACCAAAATCTGGGAGTCGAGGTGTTTTATGTTAGTAGGTTGACATTGTTATGCTGTTTTCTCGATAGACAAAGCTATTATGCATACACACACACATATATGTACAATTTGAATAAAAGATTATAGGATTTTTAATGTCTTGGATTTTGTATTTGTGTATCTTTTAAGGTGTAAATCCTACTTCCTAATGACAGTATTACCTACCCTGTGTGTAGTTTTCAGAATAAGAAAGCCAGTAACAAAATCACTAAATGCTGTTTCGGATTGCTTTCTGATTATTTGTCTACTTAAGATATAATCCACTAGTAAGGAATAATCAAAACAATGTGAATTAAAATCTCTAGAGATACTATTTGTGCAGTTGCACCACTATTGTTATATACCAAACCAAAGACTGAACCTGTTGTCATCAAGTCAATTCTGATTCATAGCGACCCTGTAGGACAGAGTAGAGCTGCCCTATAGGGTTTCCAAGGAGCATTCGAACTGTCAGCCTTTTGGTTAGCAGCCATGGCACACAACCACTACACCATGAGGGTTTCCAATTTTTATGTATAGATAGGTTTGTTTCTTTTCCCCAAAAACTTTAAAGGTATTTTTGTCTTTTGACTTAATTTTGTTTTCTGATTAAATTAGAATGTATGCATGGTTCTAAAGTCAGATCCAGATACATTTGGAGAGATCTTGTTATGTCCTTTCACCTGTAGATAACTAACCTTTTTTTAGGTTTTAGTTTATTAGCCGTTTGTTTCTTAGTGAAAAAAAGACACAACGCACATACATTCCAGCGTCTTTCTCACACACAAGCAACCCCGTGTGTGCATCATGTTCATGAGGCTTTCTCACTTGAACAGAATGTCCTAGAGATCACCTCTTAACAATACATAGAGTTTCCTCATTTCTGTCTACGTCGGCATGGTACTCCATTTTATGGGATCTGTTAGAAAATTCCATTTGTAAAGGTTTATATTTTGTAAAGTTCTTTCTGAATTCTTTATGGATGTAAATACTTTATCCTCTCTCTGCCTTTTTTTTCTTTCCCAGAAAAATCGTTGCTTATATGTATTTGGTGGCCAGCGTTCGAAAACCTATTTGAATGACTTCTTCAGTTACGATGTGGACTCTGACCATGTAGACATAATATCAGACGGCACCAAGAAAGACTCTGGGATGGGTAAGGGCACTTAACTGATTCTTCTGTCCTCACTGCTGTAGCTAGAAGACTGTAGTCTAGTTTCTTTTCTGTGTAACTGTTCTTCACCTCTTCCCTGCTTCTTTAATTTAAGTAGTTCTGTGTAGGAAGAAGAAAACTCAACCAGCCACATTATCCAGTTATAGCTGTTTTAAAGTATGTAAACTATTATTCTTTCCTTTGAGAATGTGTGTGAATTTTTAAAAGAATTACTTCAGTGTGTGTGTGTGTGTTTGTGGGGGACCTTTTGGAAGAATTAATATCTTAAAACTGTGGTATTTTCTGACCCTTGCCAGCTTCTGTTTTTACTGCTGTGGCCTGTGTGTTATGCTCTAGCATAGCAGGGTATGTCCTTTTTTCAAAGGAGGACCTCACGTGACTGGTAACCCCTTGTAAAGTTCATCAGCTCAGCCTCCAAGAAGGTTTCTCTTAGTAACAGGGCGAGTGGTTTGCCTGAGTCAGTCCCAGGTGATGCCGATTGCCCTGCCTCAGTGGTACAGGCTTCAGCAGAGCGTCCAGATGAAGATGGACTGGGCAGAAAGGCCTGACACTTTGCTGTGGAAACATCAGCCGGTGAAAACTCTGTGGAGCACAGTGGCCTGCTTCCAGGGTGCGTGGTGCTGCCATGAGTAAGAATGCTGACCATGCGTGCAGTGGCTCACAACAACGATGAGAAGTCAGTGTGCTAAATTAAAGAGAGACTGTGACCTCTTAGGCACATGGTTGTGCAGTGTAGTTTCACATTGTCTTAGTCATCTAGTGCTGCTGTAATAGATATACCACAGGTGGATGGATGTAACAAAGAGATTTTTTTTCCCTCACTGTCTGGTAGGCTAGTAGTGCAAATTCAGGGTGTCAGCTCCAGGGGAAAGCTTTCTCTGTTAGCTCTGGGAGAAGATCCTTCTCCTCGGTCTTCCCCTGGACTGGGAGCTTTCTTGCACAGGAGTCCCAGGTCCAAAGCTTCTTTCTTGGTGGTGTGAAGCCCCCACTCTCTGCTGGCTTCCCTTTTCTTTCGTCTCTTGTAAGATAAAAGGTAGTATAGGGCACACTTCACGGAAATACCTGTCGCAGTAGGTTAGGGCTTGATCTTAATAAGGGTGTTACAGTTCCACCCTAATCCTCTTTAATGTAAGATTGCAGTCACAGAACGAAGGACAACCACGTCGTACTAGGAATCATGGCCTGACCAAGTTGATACGTATTTTGAGGGGAACACAATTCAATCCATGACACAGATATTAAACATAAAGATCCTAAAAATTCCTAGAGCAAGGCAAGGTCACATTCAAAAGAACAGGACTTCTGCAATGGTAAGGACATTCTCACCATGCTGGAAGCTCTAAGATAGACAAGCAAGACCTTAAAAATTCCGAGGAAAATTAGAATCAACCTGGAATTATTTTACTAGCCCAGCATACAACAACAACAGTGAAACAAGAAGGAAGAAATGTTATTTTTAGGTATTCAAATTTTATCAAGGAAAATTGCCTATAAATAATAAAAAACCTAACTATGATATGACAGACAGGTAATCCTTTCACTCATGAAACAGGAAATCCAGAGATAGACACTCTTGGGTTGCTGTAGTGGCCCAACAGTGTCATCTAGGATCCCAGGGTTTTTTTGTTTAGTCTCTGGAGCATACATGTAGCCTCAGGATGCCAAGCCAGCTGAGGCACTGTAAACATCATGGCTCGTTTCAGGTAGTAAATGCAGGGAAATCAGAACTTTCCCAGCAAGTTCCCAGCAGGCTCCAGCCTGCATTTCACCGGCGACAACTGAGAACTGCCTCCAAGAGAAGCTGGGAAAGCAAGTTTCTAGCTTTTCGCATCTTCATGTAGTACAAGAGAAAAGGAGACTGGATATGGCTGTTGAATCATGCAGTCAGTAAGTAGTATCTGCATCACAAGGCTGAAAAAGTAACAGACCTTTCTTAGAAAGTTACTGAACCATATATGCCAACACAAGGAAGTAGAAGTCATTTTAAAAAGACAACACAAGAACTAGGAAAAGAGGACCCAGCACAGGAACTTGGTGAAAGAATAATCCCAAGATGACATCTGTACAGCAGGGCTGAGGAACTTGGCTCACTGGCGCAGGAGGGCATAGGAAAGGAGACCTCTTTTCCTCACAAGAAATGAGATTTATAGATGAAGGGGATACATTTGGAATAAAAAGGCATCCATATTGACAGGTGATTAACAGATCTCTTGTAGAAGATTGAAGACAGGAAGGTAAGAGAAAAAGCAAAAAATTTTGCAGGAAAGAAGCTATTCTCACAGTAAATTTTTGAGCAGTAAGTATTATGTATAATCATAGTATCAGAAAAACTACAGTCAATTTAACCAAAAATTAGGATAAAATTGAGTCGGAGGATAGGAGAGAGGAGTGGAGGTGGAGTGTGAGAGAGCTGGCACTAGTGCCCTAACAGAAAATCGGTAGATGGCGTGTCAGACAGCGCCAGAGGCATGCTGTGAAGGAGTGGCGCACGGGCCTGGGTACCAACACTGTCAGAGACCATCTGCCCGGTTGTTTACTAGTTTATTTGCTGTTGTGGACATTTATCATTTAATCTTAGACTTCAAAGGTTGTAAGTTATTCTAACTTGCCTTTAAAATAACTGGGAGGAGACAGGTACAGAGTCCCCTACAATCTGAATGTAGCTATACCTAAAAAAGATACTGAAGGTAATAATTGATTTGACAGATACTTGCTGAAAAATACTGTGTTGGCTGAGTACTAGATTAGGGATACAGTAGAGAGCCAGATCATGGTCTCGTAGTGCTTATAGACTGTTGTCGCTTTTAGCTGCTGTTGAGTCAGTCATTACAACTCATGCGACACCGTGTGTGCAGAATCCAGGCTGTGACCGACCTGTCAGCCGCAGATCGCCGGGCTTTACTTCCAAGGCTCCTCTAAGTGGTTTTGAACTGCCAGATTTTCAGTAGTTCACTGCTTATCTATGTGCGCCCCTCAGGGACTGCTGCTTATAAGCTAGCTGGTAGATAATACAACACTGGTGGATAATAGCTACTTTTCACTTAGACCTACTGTAAGGCAGACACTAAGCACAGTTTTAGAGATACCACCTCTAACTGGTGGTAGTATTCTCATTTAGCAGATGAGAAAAATGGAATTCAGTGAAATTAAGTAATATCTAGCATCTTAAAACTATTTAATGGTAGAGCTGGGTTTTAGACCCAATAGTGAATGCAAAAAAAGTTTTTCTTTCCATCATGTCTGATTAATGCTAATTAGGATGAGGAATTAGGTGCCTTTTTTATGTAAGCCTGTTGGCTTTTCTTCCTTCCTTAGACTTTTAACCATTTCTCTTTGCCCTCAGGTTAAAGTCCTAACCCAGTTTAACAACACCCCCCCTCCCCATTCACCATCCCAGCCTTGGTGTCTGTATTCACCCCCCCTCCTCTCCCCATCTCTTTGTTTCACCACCCCCCCCAACCTTAACTCTTCCTAGATGGCTTACATTTTCTTGCCTCAGGGCGTTTGCACAGACTCTTTCCTTTACAAACTGTGTCATTCTTCTGTTCTAACTCTAAAATCTAGCTACCTCAACTCCTTTAAATCTTAGCTTGTAGGTCATTGTCTGTGAATTCTTGAAACTCCTTAAGCCCACATTAGGTATTAAAGCGTATGGTTTTCACTTTAATTGTTAACATAGAAGTCTAGGTCTTTATCTGGCAGTGTGATCTTGACTCTGCTTTTCAAAACCTGTGGAGAAATCCGATGAAATACACAGAATTTAGTCGAGATTTCTTCAGGAATATTCAACCTTTTCAGTACTCTGGATCTCCTGAACATCCTCCCTGGATTAAGTGAGTATGTTCAGCTAGCCTTGTGCCAGGAGTCTGATAGAATGCGGTGTCCCCCATACAGTTGCTGTCAGCCCTTGTAAACAGTGCAGTGGGTACAGTGGAGACGTGTGTGGCCATGGTGCTGCATGGTTTCAGTGGAGCTTCCAGACTGAGACAGACTAGGATGAAAGGCCTGGCCATCTGTTGCTGAAAAGCAACTAATGAAAATCCTATGAGTCACAATGGCCTGATCTCCTTGTACAGGGCTCCCCAGAACTGGGGGCTGACTCCGCGGCAGCTAACAGCAGCAACTAGGTCACTAGGTTTTCTGTAAGCTGCAAGTAGTCCTCATGGCAACCCTGTCATAGGTTGGAATTGACTCAGCATTTGGTTTTGATTTATGAATAGTCCTGGGGTCAAGTCAGGTGATATTTAAAATCTCAGATTATTCATGGAAAACACTGATTTAAATGGCTTCATAGTATTCAGTTATGTGGTTGCTCTGTAGTATTTAGTCATTCTATTTAACTGTTCTTCTAAAGCTTTATTACTACAGCTAATGACTGTAATTTGAGATGGATTCAACATATAATTACTATGTTTATGATTCAGTATGGGGGTTATTTGATTAAAACTGCATTTAAGATGTTATGAGACTCAGTTTTGATTGTTTGAAACCATAGGAAAAATTTGTTTGAACTATTGGTACCTAATTAGAGGTGACTGATTTAATTGTAAAATTGCAGTTTCTTGTAATTTTTTGTTATTTAATGTGTCAAATACGACACACTCTTAAAAGATTGCTTTTTGTAATTATCTCAGTGTGTTTTCTTAGATTCAACATCTCAAGATCTGAAGAAACTTAAACTTTTTAAATTTTTTAATGCAGGATATTAGCAACTGTATATTCCTTCCCTTTAGAAGACAAGTATAATGTAAATTATGGATTGACAGCTGCTTAGAAAGAAGGGGGACATTACTATTGTGTCTAACACATACATATTACATCAAAATTCAGCGTATCTAAAATTTGAGTTTGTTTCTGAATAACTTTTGGCAGTAATTCTGAACACAAGGGGTTTCACAGACTCTCCATATGTGCTCCCTGTATGTAACACCAGAGGACTGTTGTTAGTAGCCCGCCACACCACCGGGGCTTTGGGATGTGCTGGAGAAACTCAGCCTGTTATAATAGGATTATTTTCTCGTATCTGTGTTCATTCAAAGTGGCAAACATAAATTGAATCTTTCCCATTTGTGACAGCAGATCCAGCCTTGGTGACACAGAGCTCCTAAAACCTGATTCCTGTTCTGTAGTTGTCATGTGTTTCCTCATTTCATTCCTTCGTTCTGTCAACTGCGTTGTCCCACATCTGCTATTGTTTATTCCATGTTCTTCGAACCACAGTGGCACATTTGTGTTAACTGAAAGATTAGTGACTCTAGTCAGCAGACTTGTCTCTCTTTTCCTGATCTGTCACTCATCATCCCTCTGCAGCTTTGGCAAAAGCACACAATGTCTCTGGATCTCATAATTCATTTAAAAATTAAAGTATTGGACTGGCTGATTCTAAGGCCTCATTTAACTTCAAAATTTTGACGTTAAATTTCAGTCCTTCTTGCCAATTATCAGGCTATGGACATGTATATGAGAGCTACATTAGTTTTGTCAGATCATCTGCAAGATCTGATGTATCTGTGAACATATTTTCAAAAATACTTTAAACCCTGAGAATGTGCTTAGGTAACATGGATTGTTTCTTTTTAATCAGCGTGATAATTAGCCCTTTTGTTTTTGACACTTGGAGACTTTACCAGTTAACTTGTGTTGTGTGCTGTCAGGTGAGTTTCAACTTACAGCACCTGCAGACACAGAATAGAAGTGCCCCATCTGATCTTCTAGGCTATAACTCTTTTCAGACAAGCATTTATTTTCTTATGCAGAATAATTCTAGAGGTAGCCAATCCAGGAGCAGCACTGAGGTTACAGAAAGTCATCAGGGGCCCAGAGTTATCTCTTTCTGCTCTGGAATCTCAATTTGTGATTTCTTCCTTTCTTCTTTTTTTAAATTGTACTTTAGATGAAGATTTACTGAACAATGTGCTTCTCATCGAACAGTTAGTATACTATTGTTTTATGATATTGGTTAACAGCCCTATGACATGTCAACACTGTCCCTTCTTGAACTTGGATTCCCCATCACCAACCTTCCTGTCCCTTTCTGCCCAAATTTGTATGGAAATTTACTGCTTGATGAAGTTGACATTTCTAATCATAGAGGGGAAATGGATTATGCATAAATAACATTAAGACTTGGCTTATGAATTGTCTCCCCTCTCCCCACTCCCCCCAAAAATGTGAGTACCTACCGGACTGCTATATGTGAAAGAAAATTCTAGGTAGAATCAAGTATGTCTACTTAAGATACAAAGTTGTAAGTCAAATGTTTTGATTATCAAGGATTGGGAAAAGATCCAAACATGACCTAAACCCAGAAGTCATAAAGAAAAAGATTAAGTTTTATTTTCTTGCAAGTTGGAAATTCTGTGTGACAGAGAAATTCCTGAAATGAAATAATGAATGAAAACCCTAGTGGTGTAATGGTGAAGTGTTACAACTGTGAACCAAGAGGTCAGCAGTTCAAATCCACCAGGCAGTCCTTGGAAACTCTGTAGGACAGTTCTGCTCTGACCTGTAGTGTCGCTATGAACCAGAGCCAACTCGATAGCACCTGACAACAAAAAAACAAATAATGAGTGACATACTAGCAGCTAAGACAAAGGTTGATATCCTACTCTAAACAGAAAGCCCTTATAGATCAAAAAGAGACACTCCTCCAGTAGAACAGTGGCAAATGACATGAATAAATAATTCATATAACCGTTGCGTTCATAGAAAGATGCTCAGCTTCATTCATAATTTTTACAATGTAACTTAAAAAGTCACTGAATGTTGGCATGGTCGTGAGGAAGTAGGCAGCCTCTTATGCTCTGGATGAAATGCAACCTTTTTTTTTGAGCGTATTTTACCCTTATCTGTTGAAATATAAAATACATACACTCTTAAACTGAGCATTTATTTTTATAGGCATTTATCCTATTCACATACCTCTATACGTACACAAAGATCACAGAGGTATTTTTTGCTGTATTGAATGCAAGAACAAAAGATCCTGGAAACTGTGAATTATCCGCTGATAGGTAGCCAGTTAAATAAATTATGGTCAATCCATTAAATGAGATTACTTTTTTGTAACTTTAATGTAAGTGAGGTAGATCAGTAAACACTATATTGTTGTATGTTAAAAGCTAGTTGTAATTTTATAAAAAGCAGATAATGATAGAAACCCAGGTTCAGGTAAAATAGTAAGAATTCTAGACTGGAGTTACTGCTGGAGGTTAACAAAATCCCCGCCCCCCCCCCCCCCCCACATTTAAAATGTCCCAAACTTAGAACATAAGAAACATACAGATACTGTTAGTTGACTGATAGCCATTGGAGAGTTAATGTTTTTAACCAAACCTTAATTTTGTTTGGGGTGCTCATAGTGTAGGGTTGAGCTCTTGGCTGGTAATCAAAAGGTGAGTTGTTCGAAGCCACTAGCTGATTCTGTAAAGGTTTGCAGCCTTGGAAACCAGTGGGGGCAGTTCTACTCTGTCCTATAGGGTTGCTCTGAGTTGGAATTGACTCAGTGGCAGTGTCTGGTTTTTTTTTTAATTTTGTTTGATGGCAAATTGCCCAGCCCCAGAAGATGAATCACTGTCTAAACTAGTCATTATTATCCTTTGTCAGACTATGTCACTTTTCTTGCCCATATGTGGCACAGTTCTAATCTGTGAGACATAGGGAACGTCTGTTGGGGAATGCTTCAGAAAAATATTGTCCCTAATGCAACTAGATACTAAAAAAGGGTTTTCTTTTTCTGTTCTTGATGCTTCGTATGAGATTATACTTCTTAGAGCTGGTACTGGAAAATTTTAAAAATGAGCAGAAGGTATGGAGACAGAGATGTTAACCTCACTCCATGATTTGATTGGACTGCTAAAATAATCCTGGAATATAACTTTGTTAAATGAATTTATTAATGCAGTCATAGGTAGGTAGGTCTTCTCTTACTTGGCTTGAAAAATATCTAACAGACAGTTTGTGGAAGGCTGTTTTGATTACATTTCTGATCCCTGTGTGACAGGGATCATGCCAGATGTAATTAATAATGAATAACATAGAGAAAAAGAAGATTTCGATTAGTTCATGAATTGTCAGTAATGTATCTTCCTAGAGAACTAAAAGGACTTCAGAAACATTTGTTTCTTTTTATCCCTTATAGGGTGTCCTTGTGTGAAAAATTCTGCTAATCTTCACCATTTGGCTATTGGGCAAACCAAGAGAAACAAAAATGTGATTCAGGTTGTCAGATAAAATATTTTGACTTCCTCATTAACTGTCCTATTTGATGCTTTAAAGATGCTAAAGAAGAAATAGGAGAGTTGAAAGTTTATCATTATAATTTCCTGGAAAGGTCCTACAAAAATAACAGTCTGGCGGCAGTAGTTGTTTGTTGTGTAGTGCTTAGTCTCAGACAAGTGTCCTTTCAAAATGTGCTCATTATGAACATACGGTCTTGTTTATGGGTCTGTTTGGTTAATGTTTCTTTGTGAGTCATTTTATAAAAACTGATTAAGATTGCTGCCATTCAGCAAGCTCTTTGGCACATGAATCTAAAAGCTTTCTAAATCTTATATGTTGCAAACCTTCTGTCCTCCTCCTTGCCTCCCTTTCCCCTGTCCCATGCCCCACTGCCACCCATCAGAAACTTTGAAAAGATAGCTTTGTTTTCTTCTTGGGAAGAAAATTAGTTCAGAAGGCTTTATTAATAGTTGTGGCATGTTAGCATAAAAACTTCTTTCTTCATTTTGACCTTTAGGCCTTTTTGGTTTTTGATAAGGCCACTTTTATTGAACCAGTTTGTATTTTTATTAATTGTGGAACTAATGCAGTGTACATATTTAATAAAGCAAAGCTTAAACAATATAGAAGATTATGGAATGAAAGAGTTAGCAAACTAATACGACTTCTAACTCCTTTCACTAGAGTCAGCCTTGAGAAATAAGCAGAGAGGCAGCTGGATTCCAGAAGTTCTTTAAGTGAAGCTGGAGACTACCGTGAACGTGTTTCTCTCTAACAGGCCAGTGACTGCAGTCTGAGGCAAAGTGCTGCTTGAGACACTAGTGACAGGTTAGATTAAAAGAAAGCTTTTAAGGTCTACTTTTGTCTCTCCTGCAGGTTACCCTGAGTTCGTTCTTGGCTCTTTACCATAGAAATCCAACAGCAGTATGAGAAACCACTAGTGCCAGAGTCCAAGGCCACAGCTGGACAGTGCAGAAACTCCACTGGAGTTCCAAGTTGCTGAAAACGGATGTAGTCTGACCATCTTTTCTGAGTCATTCACTTGTACATTCACATGTACATACCCTTCATGCTCAAGGAGACAGCCTTCTGTTACCGTGTGTAACCCTTGCCTGGTGCCGTGGTGCCGCAGTGGTTAAGAGCTCAACTGCTAACCAAAGGCTGGTGGTTTGAATCTCCCAGGCACTCCTTGGAAACCCTGTGGGGCAGTCCTGCGCTTTGCTGTGGGTCACTGTGAGTTGGAATTGACTTGACAGCAACAGGTTTTGGTTACCTCTTACCAGAGGAGAATGATAAATTAATGGAAGTGATAGCTAGGTCTTGATGTGTAGGCATCAGTGCACTTTGCCTCAGACTGCAGTCACCAGCCTGTTAGAGAGAAACACGTTCACGGTAGTCTCCAGCCTCAGTTAAAGAACTTCTGGAATCTGGCTGCCTCTCTTCTTATTTCTCAAGGTTGACTCTAGTGAAGGGAGTTAGAAGTTGTGTTAGTTTGCTACTCTTTCATTCCTTAACCTTCTGTATTGTTAGCTTTTGCTTTATTAAATATGTACACTTCATTAATACGTTGATCAATGGAGATCTCTGTGGTCAGTCTCATCTTCTCTAGTTTCCTTAAAACCGGTACCGACACCAGTTAGAATCCTGGCCTTTGGGACCTCCCCAGTTTGTATTACCAGAAAAATAGCGTACCCTGAAAAACATAACTTCACATACCAGTATAACTAGACAGGTTGAGGACTGCAGGCATTGCAAAACAAATCAGTAATCTTAACATATATGGTGTAAAACCGAGTTATTACAATAGATGACCCAAGAACTTAAAATAAGCATGGAAACCTTGATGATGTAGTGGTTAGGACCCACAGCAGCTAACCACAAGGTGAGCAGTTCTAGTCTATCAGGCGCTCCTTGGAAACTCCATGGAGCAGCTCTGCTCTGTCTTGTGCGGTCACTGTGAGTTGGAATTGACTTGATGGCAATGGATTTGGTTTTGGTTTTGGTTTATAACCAGTATACTTAAAAAATATAAATTAGCACATTAGTAGTGTGAAAATGGTCTAGAAAGCCTAAGAAGATAAATGGAAATATTGGACATGAAAAAAATAAAATAAATGAAATGGACATTACAGTAAATACTATAAATAGGATGGGTAGGTATAATCAATTGGAAGGTTAGAGTGAAACACTCTTCCAAGAAGAAATAGGGTGGTGAGGAGGTAGAGAGAGAGAAAATAAAGAAGAAAAGATAAGGTGCATGGAGGAGAGTTGTGTAGATGCCAGCATCTTTTGACTAAAATTTCAGAAAGAGAGGAAATCATTTAAGAAAGTTAAATGGTTAGAGAAATAATGGAGATAAGTTTCAAAGAATTAAAAAAAAAGTGAAAGGGCCCATGAAGAACCAAACAGGAAAAGTAAGGAGCATCTTATTCCTAGGCACATTTGCAATAAAATTATGAAGCTCAGAGGCATGGAAGATATTTGAAAAGATTTCAACAAGAAAGAGCTGATCACCTGGAAAGAAACAAGAAGATCGATACAAGAAGGTAGATAGTAGACAACAGCCATACTTAGTGGAGGAAAATAGTACAATTAAAAATGTTAGACTAGGTTCAGGATAGCCAAAGCAATCTTGAAAAACAATGCAGAAGATTCAGAACATACTACAAAACTGTGCTAAATGAGAACACCTGTATAAGGATAGATATAACAGACCAATGGAATAGAATTGAGAATCCAGAGACAATCTGGTATGTCCGTGGCTGGGTGATTTTCAATAAGGGCACCAAGTGCGTTCAGTGAGGAAAGAATAGTGTGTCCGCAGATGGTGCTGAGAGGACTGGATCTTCATGTGCACAAGAGTGAAGCTGGACCGCTACCTTATCCCATATGTGAAAATTAACTCACAATGTATCAGTGACCTAGATATAAGATATAAAACATAAAACAGTTAAGAAAACACAGGAGTAAAACTTCAAGGCCTTGTTTTGACAGTGGATTCTTAATATATGACCCTCCAAAATGTGTGAGCAACAAAAGAAAGTTGTGCTTCATCAAAAGTAAAAACTTGGGTGCATTAGGAATTTTAAATCAAAATGAGACATCCTACACAGTAAGAGAAAATATTTGATAATCGTGTATCTAATAGGGATTTAAGAGCCAAACTATATAAAGAGTTGCTGTAACTCGGTAACAGAGATACAGACAACCCTGTCAAAAAATGGACAAAGGACTTAAATAGACATTTCTCCAAAGAAGATAGACAAATGGCTAATGAACCTGTTACCATTGAGTCAATTCTGACTCGTAGCGGCCCCATAGGACAAAGCAAAACTGCCCCATAAAGGTTTCTAAAGAGGGCCTGATGGGTTCAAACTGCCAGTTGGAACTCTCAACCACTATACTACCAGGATTGCCAGATGGCTAGCAGACCCATGAAAAGATGCTCAGAATCATTCGTCATTAGGGAAATGCCAATAAAATCCACTGTGAGATACCCTCTCATGTTGTATGAGGTGGCTGTAATAAAAAAGGCAATAACAACTGTTGATGGGGAGATGGAAAAATCCCAACTCCCACACATTGAGGGTGGGCATGTAAAATGGTGCTGCCACTTTGGAAAACAATTTGGCAATTATCAAATATGCCTGATAGGCATATACCCATGAGAAACAAAATCGTAGTTCCATGCAAAAACTACACAGATATTCATAGCAGCAGTACTGATTCTAGCCAAAAAATAGAAACAACATATATGCCTACCAACTGATGACTGGATTAAAAAATTGTGATGTATCCCTACATTGAAATATTACTTAAACAATAAATAATAAAAAAGGAGTAAAGTACTAAACCTGTGGATGAACCTTGAAAACATTTATGCTAAGTGAAAGAAGCCAGTGATATGAAATGTCCAGAATAGGCTAAGCTACAGAGACTCAGGGCAGATTAGTTGCCTGACAGTGGGGCGGGGAATGAGTGCTATTGGATATGGGATTTCTTTGGGGGGAGTGATGAAAATGCTAAAATTAGATTGTGGTGATGGTTTCCCAACTGCATGGGTATGCCGAAACCACTGAACTGTATAGTTTAAATAGGTGAATTTTATGGTGAGTTATTCCTCAGTAAAGCTGTTAAAAAAATCAGTAATAGATTTAAATGTATAGCTAGAAGACAATGACATTATGCAGAGTAACAGGCATCTAAGATACCAGAGATCAAAGAGAAGTGTGTGGTTTCTAGTGTGTTGTTGTAATAAAAGTAAATTTTTGCAATACCTTATAGTACAGATGATGTAAACATGGCCTTCTGACCCTCCCTGAGTATTGTGAATCCTCCCACTGCTGTTCTTGATAGGCAGCCCTCGTCATTCTCTCTGCTGATTTTAAGCTGGTGTGAGTTGCCGTCGACTCCTCAGCAGCGGGTTTGGTTCTTTTTTTTGTTGGTAGACAGAAAGAGGCAATATGTAGACTTTGCTCTTGGCATTCTCCCGCATTCTGTCTTACCCTCCTGTCCTCTGCCAGCCCAGTAGTCCTTTAATGCCTTCACTCTGATGACACCCCCATTCAGCTCCCCTACTTCCATTTTATAGACCAGAATGTGTTTGTCTCTCTGTTGATTTCCATTTTATCCCCAAATCTCTGTTCCCTCATTGACTTCTCATCTAGATGTTCTAATGTAATTGATTCGCTATAGTGATTCATAATAAGTCATCGTATATCGCCAATACTTACGTTTTTAAAGATTGTAGAAGGGAGGTCAGCAAACTTTTTCTGTAAGGACCAGAGAGTAAATATTTTTGGTTTTGCAAGGCATACATTCCCTTTTGCAGCTATTCAGCATTGCTGTTGTAGAGTGAAAATAGACAGTATGTAAATCTGTAACCCCTGTTAACAGAATTCTGAGTTCAGAGTCTTCATACTAACACAAAAGGAGGTGCAAAAATTGAAGAGCAGTGAATTTAGGCAGAGGAGTCTGCCTCTTACCCTTTACTCCTTGAAGCAGTTATACCCATTACCACTGCTTATAAAAGTGATCCTGTCTTTTATCTTTCAAGATTATCCGAAGAACAGAGGTTAGAACCTGAGCACATCACTCTTGGAAGTTTACCAAACTCTTACTAAGAAGATGGAAATTTTTATATAGCCCTAAAGACTGGCACAAGGGTTAGGGTTTGTTACTAAGATTAGGTTGAGGTATGTGAGTGTGTGTAAACATGAAAATAAATACAGATATATATTTGTGCATGCGTGTTGTTTATAGATATATGAATAACTATGTAATTTAAATGTGTGTGTATCATTTTTAAATACATCTACTGTGGAATGCAGAAATCCTGGTGGCTTACTGGTAAAGTGCTACAGCTGCTAACCAGAATATCGGCATTTCGTGTCTGCCAGGCACTCCTTGAAAGCCCTGTGGGGCAGTTCTACCCTGACCTGTAGGGTCGCCATGAGTCAGAACCAACTTGATGGCAGTGGATACCGTGGAATGCATTTGGATAGTCTCTAAAATATCCCAGGCAGACTTATTGAATAGGAATATAAGGGGAATATGAATTTAAGGCAAAGTAAGAAAATATAAATACAGACTTTGGGGTCCTCCTAAAGTAAACTTAACAGTTTTGCTTCATTTGTGATGTTTTTGTGGTGTGTTGAACATATGATTCTTGTTAATGTATAAAAGACAATGTGGCATTGAAACAGTGACATTTTTAGATCGAGACAAAATATGTGGTGAAGTCATTGTGTGCTGTCGAGTCAGTTCTGGATAATAACAGCCCTGCGTGGCAGAACATAACTGCCCTGTACTGTTTGCTAGGCTGTGGTCTCTACAGGATACACTGCCAGGTCTTGTCTCCCACAGAGCAGCTGGTAGGTTTGAACTGCCACCCTTTTGGTTAGCAGCCAAGTCCTTGTGCTAGCACAAGACATTGTGCTGCCAGGACTGCTTTGTTGTAAAGTAGTTGAGTCTGTAAGATTTGCTTTCTAAATAATAAACTCTACTGCAGCTAACATTTCAAAGGAAGAATACTTTACATTGGCTAATGTCAATGTTTCACAGATTACTGGATAATGCACAATGACTTGAATCTACTTGTCGAATGGATTTCTTAGAAAAATAATCATTAACTCTGGGGAGTTGGACCTACTGAAGAAAACAAAATGGCATAATACACTCCAAAATTCTCCCCACTTAGAAATTATGTCATTGTCATGGTAAGCCATGAACAGATGTTTTATGTGAGTTTGACCATATTAAACCTATGTTTACGTTCATCATATTTTTTGTTTTTCCGGGTCAAAATTTAAATATTTTGCCTGTACTGTTAAATTAGGGCTGGCCCCAGAATAATCATTTAATTTGTCCTACATGCATTCCTCTCGGCCCCTTTCCTCCTTTGTTCATTATAGTAGTTAGCTTTCATTTACTCTCTCAGTAAATAGCTCAGTAACTGCTGTACATACCAGATACTGTTCTAGGCACTGGGAATAAAATCACGAACAAAAAACCTCTGCCATGGAGCTTACAATCTAGAGCAGAGAGGAAGCAATGAACAATTTATTGTTTAATAAGAAAGTTATGTGGTATGCTAGAACGTAAGTACTATGTATAAAACCAGAGCAATGTAAAGATGTATTTCTCTTTTCAAGAGTAAACTTACTGCCATTAATTTAATTCCAACTCATAGCTACCATATAGGACAGAGTAGAACTGCCCCATAGTGTTTTCAAGGAGCAGCTGGTGGATTCAAACTGCTGACCTTTTGGCTAGTAGCTGAGATCTTTAACCACTGGGCCATTAGGGCTCCTTTAAAGAGTATTAATCTGTTATCTAATGTAAATATCATCATCTTATTTTCTTTTTCAATTTATAGTTCCAATGACAGGATTCACACAGAGGGCAACCATCGATCCAGAACTGAATGAAATACACGTCTTATCTGGACTGAGCAAGGACAAGGAGAAGAGGGAAGAGAATGTCAGAAATTCATTCTGGATTTATGACATTGTGAGGAATAGTTGGTAAGAAACTTGTCTGTCCTGAAATCCCAGTGTAGCATTTATTTAAGGTTGTTGGTTTATTAAAAGACAGAAATGAAAAGGTTATGTTAACATGTAATAGTGTGCATTTAAAAATCAGTGCTGGGGAAAAGCAGTCAATACCAGTGCCTCCTGTAGTATATCAGGACATTCAATGAATCGATCTTACTTCTGAGCTATTCAGTTAGTAAATTGTTCCTGGTCTGGAGTCAAGAGAGTTACGTGAGAGTCTAGGTCCTGCTACCAGGTAGATGTGTGAACTCAAAAGCAATTCTTTAAAAAAAATCCTTAGGTCTTAGTTTTTATCAAATGGAGATGTTTGACTTGCGCAGTGCTTCCCAAAGTTGTGTTCCAGGGAATACCATTTCTAGAGGATAGTGATACAAAAGTGTTCCTGTGGTCAAATAACCTAGGGAAGTATTAGGGTGAACAAGTTTGATAGACTAATACTTATTATGACTCTCCAGGGACAGGGTGTTGTTGTTCAGCATTTCCAAACCCAGGCCCTTTTGTCCCAGGCATCTCACAGCCCTGCAGCTGCACGCTTGGCTTTGGCTAACCCTGGCCTAGTAGGACCCAGCTCTAACATTCTGGGATTGCTCCCTACGTGATGTGCCACAGAGCTGGGCCACTTCAGCCAGCCTCCTCCCTCAGGAAGTGCAGGGTGTTTCTTAGTGAGGAGAGGATTCACGATCTTCTAAATAGGACATCTAGTGCTGTTGAAGTGGAAACGGTCTACTGGGAGTCTGTTTGTTGTGAAGAGATAAACAGCTTACCATCTCTTCTAACTTTTAGTTTGAGCCTTTGTATATGATTTCTAGTTCCATAATGAGAGAGATTGTTCTTAAATTGAGCTTTGGGGGGGGGGAGTAAATATATATGCAACAAAATATGTACTATTTCAGCATATTTTACATGTCCGTTTCAGTGACATTAACTGCATTCATTGCCACTGTCAGTTTCCAGTTTTTTCCATAACCCTAACAGAAGTTCTGTGCCCTGTAAGCATTGAGCACCTCTTTCCCTTTTCACCCACTCCTGATCATAACTAATGAACTTTGGTCTCTGTGTTGAGTCTTTTGAGAGTTGATGGGTTAAGTGAATTTCAGAACTCAGTTCTGAGAAATGCAGATTACTTTATGAGAGTGACTGGAATGTTAAGATTTGATGTGAACAGATTTAAGTTTTTTTTTTCCTGTTGATAACTAGACATGCAGTTTGTTTGCTTGCTACTCTTGTATTTACATGATGTTTGTTGCTAATTTTCTAGAATAAATGCCTTAAATGGAATATCTTGCAGGTCTTGTGTGTACAAAAATGATCAAGCTGCAAAGGAAAATCCCAGTAAAAGTCTTCAGGAGGAAGAGCCGTGCCCAAGATTTGCCCACCAGCTTGTGTATGATGAGTTACACAAGGTATCCCAAGTGTGTTTACCTGCAGCCTTCCTGTGACCTGTAATCTCAGACAGTCCCAAAATGGAACTGTTTCTGATTGTGTTTAAGTGGAATTGAGTAAAAAGTTATGATATGTAGCAAACATTCAATAGGATATACAGCGAATATTCAGTACCCCTTTTCCCTAAAATTCTTTTGGAGAATAAGCATTTTGCATAGTCTCTAAGTCCTGTCACTTTGCCTTTTCTGAAAATCACTGGCTGTTCCTTAGCTGCATACTGACATACATAGGATGGCCTTTTGTTTCTGCAGTACCAGTATCTGAGTAAATGATGTATAGTTTTTAGCAATTGAGTAGCTTGTCCCATGACATAAAAAGGAGCAGATATGTAATTTCCTGTGTAGGTTGTACTTTTTCTGTAGGCAGTCATTTTGTCTTTATTATTCCTAAGTACGGGAGATGTGTCTTTTCCGCTGTTGTTGTGTACAGTCAGTTCCAACTCATAGTGACCCTATGTGACAGAGTGAAACTGCCCCATAGGGCTTCCTAGGCCATCATCTTGACAGGAATACAAGAACTGCCCGTTAAGTTCGCCACCTCATCCTAGAAAAGATGCCATGTATTTCATTGCTGAATATCACTATGGTCACCTCCAAAGTGCTCCCCTTGGGAAGCTGTGCACCGACCCCAGCTCCTAGTGCACCCTTCAAAGCAGTGTTAGAACTCTTTCTGGAATGGGCGTCAGAGCAGCTGTTGTATTACCCTTGATGCCGTGAATGTCATCAAGATGTCTTCCTTTCACTGTTTCCTTTCTCTTTGGCTAAAGAAAAAGTCAGTGGGGGCCAGATCAGGTGAGTAAGGTAGGGTGTTCCAGCACAGTTATTTGTTTATTGGCTACAGACTCCCTCACAGACAGTTCTACAGTTAAGTTTGCAAACTTGTCACTGTGGGCAATGGCATGCCAGAAAGCGTTCCAGAATTGCTTTGAAGAGTAGACTAGTCTTGGCGTCAGTGCATAGCTTCCCATGGGGGGTACTTCAAAGGTGACTGTAGTGATATCCAGCAGTGAGGTATGTGGCATGGAGAATAATTAAGTTCATGGGCTTAACTGTCGGACCTTGTAGATCATTAGGTCTTTTCTCCAGTCAGTTAGCAGCTGAGCACTTAACCATTGGGCCACCAGGACTCCTTATTTTTACCATTAGCCTGGTGAAAACAATCCTGGTTCTCGAATTTCATAGCCAGTAAATGCTCAAAGTGGTTTCTTTTAACTTCTTAAATTTTACCTGTGGTTTAATAACTTGGACTCGGATTATATGAGTTATTTAAAAGAGCCTGTATTCTTTCTGTTTAGGCCATTGATAATATTTAAATTTTATGTTATCTGGGTTGAAACTTCCAGATAAAAGATAACATGGGAGTGAATTAAAAGCCTTTCTGTTAATGTCTCCCGAGGTAATGCATGAGTTTCCATGCACAGGATAGAAATAATACCTCTTTTGTATATGACACTGTAGAATATAGATCTTTTCAAATTTCAGGAACTGTTTAAATGGTTTGTATAAGCACAGAATATCATTAACATGGTAATTAATGATTTACATAGGCCTCTGGTTAGAATGAAAACCTTGGTGATGTAGTGGTTAAGTGCTGCAGCTACTCGCCAAAAGGCTGGCAGTTCAGATTTACCAGGTGCTCCATGGAAACTCTATGGAGCCGTTCTGCTCTGTCCTGTAGGGTCACTATGAGGTGGAATCAACTCCACAGCAGTGGGCTTGGTTTTCAGTTAGAATATTGCCCTGACATCATTATCACACTCCTTTTACGTTTCCTTTTTAGTATTCATTGAATAATAGAATAATGCTTGAAGTTATTTCACAAATTATATGTGTCATTTAATATTTGGCATTATAGCTAAAGCAACGTTAAGATGTTTAAATGAAATGGAAGTTTCTAGTTTATTGTTGGCCTTCAGTGATTGAACATGTGTATCAGAGGATTTTTGTTAAATAACACTGGCTCGTTACGGTCAGCACTTGTTTGGTTTGGTGGTCCCTGTGACATGTGGACCTCCTCCGGCTCTGCCTGGGGTTAGCTTCTTACCCTCGTGGCTTTTGCTTCGTGTCTTCTACTGCCATTGCAACTGTATTGATACAACTCACTTGAGTTCAGAATATCACTGAGCAAGTAGCTTCAGTGATTTCAAGTAAAGTGAAAACTTAAGAAAATTCAAGTGTAGTCGTTGGTGAAAATGCAGTAATATTTCTATTTTATGTGTGAACAAAGCTAAGGAAGTTACTTTCAGGCAATACTACCAAGATGAAGAAATGTAACTCTTCCTTCTGTAGGTTCTTGAGCATGCATACAGTTTTAAAATTCTGGTCTGTTTTGTTTCTTGTAGGTCCATTATTTATTTGGTGGAAATCCAGGAAAATCCTGCTCTCCAAAGATGAGATTAGATGACTTCTGGTCACTGAAATTGTGTAGGCCATCAAAAGATTACTTACTGAGGCATTGCAAATACCTCATAAGAAAACACAGGTAAATATAACTGACTGAAAACTGTTTTGATTGACATTAACATCTATGGCTGATGTTACCTAAACGTGAAGATAACGACTTTCTCTTTGGAAATTCGATAACATGACTGTAAATGTTGTGACTATCATAAAGTTTTTAGATACCTTGCTATTCTTTTTGCTTTCCTCTTTCAAATCAACATTGTTGTCATCGAGTCAATTTCAATGCATGGCAACTCTATAGGATGGACTAAAATTCCCCCATAGAGTTTCAAAGGAGCAGCCAGTCAGTTCAGATCACTGACCTGTTGGTTGGCAGCTGAGCTCTTAACCACAGGGCCACCAGGGCTCCAGAGATACATAGTGGTGCTGAATTTGTACATACAGGAAAAGTGATCTGATATAGGAGATTTTGCAATAGTTAGAAAATGGGAAAAGTTTCTGTGACTATAACTGCCCCTTGGAGTTTCCAGGGAACGCCTGGCAGAATAACTGAAGGCCTAACCACATCAGACCAGCTCTAAAGCTTATGTTTGAGCTGTCCATAACTTCCTTAACATTAACATGGTTTTAGAATACAACTTCAAAATATGGTTGTAGTTTCATATGATTACCTTTGCCACATGTATCTCCTGACTCACATTTGCTTTGTAGCCCTAATGAGTGATAAACTACTGAAAAATACAGAAGCCTATCTGTTCTATTGGTTCCTGGTACTGTTCAATGGTAATAATAATTTGTCATTTGGAAGGAGGTTATCTTTTAATGATGGTAATAGCTACATTATTAAGTAGTTATTGTGTGCTGGGCCCTACACATTGTCCTCACAGAAAGCCAGTGGAGTGGGTGCAGCTGTTACCACTGTTTTGTAACTGAAGAAAGGAAGGCTTAAATAGGTTACATAACTCACCTGAGGTTACCCAGCCATCAGTGACAAAGCCACAGTTTGATCCACGTTGCACCACGTAACCATTATGCATGTAGACACATACTCACAGATATATAAATACCCACCCAGTGCGATGGAGTCGATTCTGACTTGTAACAACCCTGTAGAACAGAGTAGAACTGCTCCACAGAGTCTTCAAGGAGTGTCTGGAGGATTCAGACTGCTGACCTTTCAGTTAGCAGCCATTGTACTTAACCACTGCACCATCAGGGTTTTCTACATAAATATAGTGTTTTCTGATTTTGTATTACATATAACATAATCACATATTCATTTTATATGTATAACATACATTAAAATCTCTCTGTGTAGATAAACATTAGATTTGGGTCCCTTTTTCATACCATGTCTAGTCATTCTCCTTTCTGTCCTTGCATGAGTTGTGCCTGATATATGTAGGTGGTTTAGGGTATTACTGTGTATCATTGGTATGTTTGCTGTACCATCTACAGGAAAAAGGGTCTGAATCTGCACATTCTTTGTTCAGCAAGGGAAAAACCGTTTTCAAAGAAGATTTAAGCTTGAGATATTTTCAGCTGATGCTTTTACACTGCTAAATTTTTACTCCTCAATACTTTATTATTAAATTGTACTTTTAAAAGGCTAAGACAAATTTGAGGAAAATACAGTGTTAGTTCTTTTCCTACTGAATATACAGAAACTACTAGTTGGATTGTTGAGCTTTAAAAAAACAGTATCCTGAGCCCAGGCCCATTAATACCTGAAGGAGATTGTTGGCTCGTGTAGTGCTACATGTGAAGCAGTTGAGTTCATTTAGAAACAATTGTTGATGGCTTTTAATTGAAAAACTTATACATGCTTAATAAAGAAAACAGAAACCCACCCCACCCTGCTCTCGACAGAATCGACTCATCAGTGATCTTACCACTCAGAGATAATAAATGCCGGTATTTCAGTATGTATCCTTTAAACTTTTTACTGTGTATATATGCACACGCAAATATTTGTTGTTTCATGTTTAAAAAGGATCATATTGCTTTGTAGTCTCTCAGTGAATGATGCATCACAAACATCGTATTTCCCTGTTAATAAAATAATAGCATAGTGTTCTAGTGTAGATATAATTCACTAGTCTCCTTTTGTAGAATATTTAGATTATTACCAGGTTATTTGCTATATAAGAAGTACTGTAGTGAATCTTAATGTCCTAGAATTCTGTCTGATAGTGGTGGGATTATTGAACTGCCCTCCAGAAAACTTTTAATTTTCATTTCTTCCAGAGGTCTGTAGTACTATTCATTTTCTCATCACCAAGCCAACCTAAGAAGTATTGTTCTTTTTAATCTTTGGCCCTTTTTCTTCTTTTGTAAGAATATATCAGTGGACAGGTAAAATGACAGTTTATGGGAGTCAGAAATCTTATATATTATTACATATTCAAATACAAACTCATTGTTTGGGACTTGTGCTAACAGAGGTATAAAGTGAGGGGTGAAATCAGGTAAAGGATAACAATAACCTGTGAAGGTTCTTTAAAAGTTTTGAATATGTGATAAGAGACTAGCAGATTATATGACTGTGAAAATGAATAATGAAATAAAATGAAAGGCATCAAATTTATATAACTTGTCAAGTAATACAGTCTTTGCAATCTGCCACTGTGAGAAAAGAATGCTAGCCCACCTTGGAATTTAAGCTAGAAAAGCCCATGAAGGGAGAACTGAAGAACTTATAGACAACATCATCCATTTATGTGGATTGTTTTCAATTAGCAAAAATAATAGCATAAAAATAGAGAACATAGTACTGTTTCTTCTGATTATGATTGCTTTTTGCTGTTAGTTCGGAGAGCTAATGGAAAAAAGTGTTAGACCTAGACGTTGGATTACTATTCAGATTGGTATTCAGATCTCCTAACTTAATCCCTTTGGAGATCACTTCACTCATTTGTAAAATGGCAAAAGCAACTGGATAAGAGTCTTGATAAGCTTCAGTGAAACTATTCGTTCTCCTAAGAATGATTTATTGAACATCCACAGTGTGCAAGACATTGTATCCTGCCTTCAGTTTTCCATTCCTGTGAAGGGGGACGTATGAACATCATAAAAAAGAATTTATGTTGTATAGAGAATACTATGGAAAACCACCAAAACAGATGAAGAATGTGTGGGTGAGGGAATTGAGACTACAAAGCAATATGATCCTTTTTTTACGTTAAGCAGCAAATATCTGTGTGTGCATATACAGCATATTCAATTAAGAGTGTTAATGTTAAGAAAAGCCCAGACTTATTGGACCAGTAGAGGCTAGATGAACCCCTGAGACTATCACCCTGAGATGAACCATTTAAACTTAGAACTGAAACCACTCCTGGACGTCACCTTTCAGCCAAATGGCAGACTGACTCATAAAATAAATAGTATCACCTGTGAATCCTGTGATTCTCAAAATAATAGTCTCGATGAAACCAAGTGGCAGACATGTACCATAGACCAAAGATGAGAACGTAATGGGAGGTTGGGGAGCTAGATTAATGAAACCAGAACAACCAAAATGGGAATAACAAGAATGGCAACATATTGTGAAGAATGTAGCCTTTTTCTTTGAATGTTATGTATAGAAGTTTTTAAATAACATAATTTCCTATGTAAACTTTCACCAAAACTAAAATACTGAGTTAAAAAATATGTGTGTCAGAGTAGAGCTCCCTGTGCTGGTAGCGTTGAGCAGAGAGCTAAGGACAGGAGGAACTGGACCATATAGCTGTTTAGGCAGAGGGTGCGGTTCCAAGCACTAATAGGAAAGGTTCTGAGGTTTCAGTTGCCTGGATTGTGCGAGCAATAAATGGAAGAGGCCATTGTGGTTGAAGGAGGCTGAGAGAGGTGACTGTAGTGGAGATAAGGTCAGATTGATAAGAAAGGTGACAGGTCATGAAGGGCCACTGGGTTTTGATTTGAGTGAAAGGAGGGTCAGGGAAAGATTTAAAGGAGAGAGAGGAACAGCATATTCAGATGTAGGTTTTAAAAAAAACTGTTCTCAGTTTTTGGCCACAGACACTGGATAAAAGTTTGTGGCTGCTTTCAGTCAAATGGGAAGTTCATTTCTGCCGTGTATGTGTTGGGAAAGATGAGTTCAGGTTGAGACACTTTAGTCAGACAGGCAAGTGAGGCTCACTGCTAAATATTTGGAGGAAAGCCTTGCAGGGAGCAGGGGCTTGTTCAGGGAAGATGAGAAGAATAAAGGTATGTCGGGCATCATCCGAGACAATCACTAGTCACTATACAAGGTACAAACAGAAAAGGAGATTCCCCCCTCCCAAAAACGAAATAAATTGAAAAAGCATAGTAGATTTTGAATACATTTTAAAGATTGTGCCAACAGAATCCCTGGCTGGATTGTTGGGATATGGTGTGAGAGAAAGGGAACAGTTGGAAGATGGCATCACCATCCATTAGGTGGGGCAAGGTTGGGGTTGTAGCAGGTTTGGGAAGACCGGGCGTTCAGTTTGAGCATGTTGCATCTGAGCTCTCCTGCAGGCTGTTGATGGCATCTGAATGGTGCAAACTCTTGAGCGCTTGACTGCTACCTGAAGGGTTGGCAGTTTGAGTAGTTGAATTTAGGACAGAGAGCAATTTGTACTCCTTCACTGTGAGATAATGTATATGAAACCACCCTGTAAATTATTCGTCAAAGAACAGATACTGAAGCCTTGGTAGCGCGGTGGTTGAGAGTTGAGCTGCTGTCCTAAAGGTCACCGGGTCAGATTTACCAGGCGCTCCTTGGGAACCACTGTGGGGGGGTTCTGCTCTGTCCCATAGGGTCTCAGTGAGTCAGAATGGGCTCAACAGCAATGGGTTTTTCTACAGATATAAATTACTGTCAGTCAGATCCCAGATTGACCATATACTGTATGTACGTCATTGTTACAGGATGTAAATCTTTGAGTAATGCACAGCTACCTGGGTAATAGAAAACGTTCTTCAGACTTCCATTGCACCTGTTTTCACTTACAGTGATTGATGTAGTTAAAGCTTCTTACCTGAACTGTTTTAAGTAGTGGGGAAGACCATGGTGACTGCAGTCACAGTCCTAAATTCCTTGGCTACAATATTTATGCTTATTCCAAAGAAAGGTGATCCAACCGAATGCGGAAATTACCGAACAGTATCATTATTATCACCCACAAGTAAAGTTTTGCTCAGGATTGTTCAAAAGCAACTGCAATAGTATATTGAAAAGAAACTGCCAGAAATTCCAGCTACATTCAGAAGAGGACATGGAATCAGGGATATCACTGCTGATATCAGATGGATCTTGGCTGAAAGCAGAGAATAGTGGAAAGATGTTAACCTGTGTTTTACTGACTGTGCAAAGGCATTAGCTGTGTGGTGAATCACAACAAATTATGGCTAGCGTTGCAGAGAGGGGGAATTCCAGAACACCTAATCATATTTTTAAGGAATCTGTGTATAAATCAAGAGGTAGTCATGTGAACAGAACAAGGGGATACTGCATGGTTTTAAAGTCAGGAAAGGTGTGCATCAGGATTGTGTCCCTTCACCATACCTTTTCAGCCTGTACAACCAGAGTACACTTTGGAAGCAAAAGTGGCAAGACTGCATCTTACGTCCTTTGGGCATGTTTTCAGGAGGGATCAGTCCTGGGAGAAGGACATCATCCTTGGTAGAGTGGAGAGTCAGTGAGAAAGAGGAAGACCTTTGACGAGATGAATTCACACAGTGGCTACAACAGTGGGCTTACGCATAAAAACGATTGTGGGCATGGTGCAGGACCAGGCAGGGTTTTGTTCTGTTGTACATGGGTCACTAAGTTTTGGAACTGACTCAGTGGCACCTAACAACAACAACAACCTGCTTTTCTTGCTATGGGACAGTTTACCTCCATTTCCCAAGTCTAGACCTCTTACCCATTTCCGCTGGTACTAGGCTACAGCCTAGAAGCATAAGTGTTAAAAAACAAAGACGCGTAAGTATTTCAAATAAAATGCAGTTCATTCTTTTGGTGGTTGTTTTTATATGTTTGTGTCCCTTTGCTTCTCTGCTGAGGGTTATATGTAAGTAAATGACAGTATACCTACAGTAGATGGCGGTTGAATGCTCTGAGTATGTTTTCCTCAGTAAATACCAGTGGCTGTCAAACATTTGTCTTCTGTTGAATTTTCCTTGAGCCACTAGTACTTTCTCCTAAGCCACCATCTGTTGCTCCCATTATAATGGGACTAAAACCAGTTCCTACCCATGTCCGTGAAATTCAAATGAAAAGAGGACAGACAGTAAGAAGCTCTTGCAGAGATGTTTGAAACACAGGACTAAGTGGGCATGGTGTTAGTCATACTACGCAATGTTCCCTATGGTCAGCTTTTATTTTCATTCTTGTTTAATAGAAAATAAGCACGACACATTTTCATCTGTTTAAGATCCTCTATAAATTTTCTAGAATTCTTTGGATTGTGATTAATTGTATATTAATTAACCAATACATTAATTGAACCCATTTTAATGTTGTCTACTACTAACTTGAATTTACAATAAAAGGCTCTTTTTAGACATTTGGCAAAATGTAGACCTTTTACTCAACCAAATTCTTATAGGACCTTGAGGGTCTTCGCTATGTTTCGGGGAGGATAGATATGTGTTTCTGTAAATCTGGAAAACTGTGAGAAGTGTGTTTTCCGTTTACATTTCGTGCCATGCACCTATTCTTTCATCATATGGAAGTTTCCTGCATTGCGGGGCTGTCTTGTGTATTTTTGTTGTTGTTCTTACATAAACAAGTGCTGGGTAAAAAATAAATTCCGAGGGAGAGACGTATATTCTTTACCAAGGAAACATCTTCTCCTCCTCAGTGGTATTGTTAAAAACAAAAATTGCCATAGAGTCAATTCTATCTCACAGTGACCCTGTAGCACAGACTGCCACTATTATTTTCCCCTGTTAACATTCAGGTATCCGAACCCTTGTTGATAACTTGGGAGTAGAAAGTATGTTGAGTGTTTAGGGTTGCAAGGAATAAAGACTTAACTGAAAATACCTTAGCTGAGGGAAAATGGAGACTTGTAGGATAATGGAACAATTCTCTTAGCCCAGCAGCAGTTAGTGATGGTACCATTTTCCTTGTAACTAACTGAGCCCCTCTCTTTCTGCTGCTTTTTTATCTCCTGTTCTACTGACTACTTCTGACTCTACTTGCTCTAGCTTCATGTCTTCTGTGTACACGCACACACACACACACACACACGCACTCCCTCTCTCCCTCCGTCTTTTCTCTCTAACCACCTCATGGCTTCTGCTTGCCAATTTTGTGTGATCTTTTTTTTATGGGAACTGAACATATCTCACATCCAGAGTCTCTGAGAGATGACATCTGGTTCCCTGGAGAGAGTGCTGCAATTGGAAAGAATTCTGCCAGCTCATTTCAGTAAGGTTCTGATCAAGGTGGAAGTGATTATCTTTGTCTCAGGTGCTCCAACTCTGTCTGATTGGCTGTGGGCAAGATGTATGGTAACAAGATGACTTTCTCTGGGACCCTAATTTGCATGAGGGCTGTAAGTTTGGTGGTATTGTCCTCTTAGGGAATGATCCTAGTACCAGAGAGCAGTAATATTTTGTTAGTCCTTGCTTTCACTTGGCATATCCTGTCACTGAAATTAGATCTGGAGACAGGAAATCTTCCATTTGCAAAACAACCTTCTGTTTTGAAAGTCCCTACTATTTTCCTTCCCCAGAGGAAGTGAAATAATTCTCCCTTTCTTTCTCTCTGTGTAGTAATTTGAAAAACATTGTTATTGTTCATTACTTTCGGATTGATTTCATCTCATGACAGCCACATGTGTGCAGGCTTCACTGTGCTCCATGTGGTTTCCAAGGCTGTGATCTTTCTCTCAGAAGCAAGTCACCAGGCCCTTCTTCTGAGACACTTCTGGGTGGGTTTGAACTGTCAACCTTTTGGCTGTTGTTGGGCACTTAATCGTTTGCACCACCCAGGAAGCTTGAAAAGCATATCAGGTTGTAACAATAAATCCTTATATAATTATTTTCTAAGAGAAGAACACTAATCTTATTTAAATAGATAAATAGGCCCAAACAAATTTTTTTTTTTAATTTAAGAAGTCATTACTTCCTTTTCAGTTTTCCAGTGTGATAGACCTGGGTTTGATTTGGTTCTACTACTTACTAGCTCTTATCTTGAGCGTATTAAATCTCCTGGCCTCAGTTTCTCATTGTTTGAAAAAGTGTTGATGGAACCTATTGTCATAGAGTTATTATGAGGATAAATGAAGTACTGTATATAAAATACTTAATACAGTATTAGCATATAGCAGATGCTTGGTAAGTGGTTGTTATCATTTTATTTGTTACTGTTGGTACTACTGACTGAAACACAGGAATAATCCATTAAAAAGACCTAATGAGAGGACTCACTTCAGTTTCTAAAGAATCTGTTAAAACACCTGCACTGCTGGAAAGTACACTATATAAATTTAACAAAGTGTTTTTATTATGTCTCTGTTTTTAATGAAAGTCTAAGTAATAGCCACATGTGACTTTTTTTGCAGTTACTCTATGTAAAATATTTGGCATATACAGTCCTAGGTTGTAGTTTCAAAGAACAGTGGACACCTAGTTTCAGAACAGAGTGCTGTTACCCAGGCTGTGGCACCCCTGGCCATCTGCCGTCACTGTTCCATCTCTAGAGACTCTGTATCTGTATGAGCCCCTTACACATCTTCTTACCAAGTTTCTTAGGTAGCCAGGATAGTGCCTTCATATACAGGTTGTTCACTCTTTCTGAAAGGCATTTCTGATGTTTATTCATAACTCAAGACAATTCTTGTCCGCATTTCCTAGGTTTGAAGAGAAGGCTCAAATGGATCCACTCAGTGCTCTGAAATATTTACAGAATGATCTTTATATAACTGTGGATCACTCAGACCCAGAAGAGACAAAAGAGGTAAAGGCGGGAATCAAGTTTGCAAGTTGAGCGGTTTTTCTTTCATTTTCTGTTTTTTACATTTGTTGATTTTGCTCTTGAATGTTTAAAGGAAAATACAGTAACACTGATAATCTTAAAATGGCATACAGTAAATGAAATAAAAATTGAATAGGCATGTTTTCGTATGATCATACGAAATTCAAGCCACACACACAAAAAGACCATTATCCATTCAGAAAAGATTCTTTGCACTAAGTTTTAACTTAGGCTTTAGTTTTGTGTTGTGGGAAAGAAATAGAAATTTTTACTTTTCCATGGTTCCATGTTTCTTTTACTTAGTTAAGGCTTATGAAATGGCCCAATAAAACTTTTCAGTTGATACTCCAGAATTGCTCAAGAGAATAAAAAATAACTTCCCTTTATTTCACCTTGCATCTGACAATTTTTTCTTAATAAATTTTACTGTGGTGTAAGTACAAGTTTACAGTCTGTGTCCGTTTGCCGCATAACACCCAGAACTTTTCATTGCAGTTCTATTCTAACAGCTCTCCCCTCTCTTCCCTCCACCCCATGAGAGCGCACTCCCCAGCTTTCATCTGGAACTTCTGTGTCCACTTGACCATCATCTGTCCCTACTCATCCTATCATCTTACTTCCAGCAATGAGCTTCTCAGACAGCTCATTTAAGTGCAAGTTTAAGTCCAAGTTTGTTCGTCACCAGTCTCCTTCCATCTTTTGTATAGTCTAGTTAATCTTTGTATAGAGAGCTGGCCTTGGTGCTGTATGCGATTTGGGGCTAGAGGGCTCAGGGGCCACATTCCCAGGGGACCCCATGGTCATTTGTTCTGATTCTAGTTCTGCCTTCAATTCCTTCTGCTGCTGTGTCAGGGGCTCCATACGGTGCACTTCATCTGAACTTTCCATTTTTCGGGTGATAAAGTGGAGAGAGGAAAGGTTGGTAGGAGTCAGATCTTTCCTCCCTTAATATTTACTTCTGTGCATGTTATAGCAGTACTGCTTGCTTATGTTAGGTGCCATCGAGTCTGTTCTGACGGACAGCAGCCCTGTGAACTGCTGAACAAAGCACTGCCATGCCCTGAGCCATGCCCCCAGTCGTTTTTATGCTTACACCCATTATTGAACACTGTGTCAGTCCATCTTGTTCAGCCAAAGCCAACTGCCATCGAGTCGGATCCGACTCATGGCAACCCTAGGGGCCAGAGTAGAACTGACCCCCAGAGTATTCAAGGAGCGCCTGGCCAACCTTGTGGTTAGCAGTGGTAGCACTTAACCCACTGCACCACGGTCTTCCTTTTTGTCTCTGACCCTCTGCTTTACCAAGCATGATGTCCTTCTCCAGGGACTGATCCATCCTGACATCTCCAAAGTATGTAAAATGCAGTCTTTCCATCTTTGCTTTCAGGGAGCACTCTGGTTGTACTTTTTCCGGAACAGATGTGTTTGTTCTTTTGGCAGTCCATGGTACATTCAGTATTCTTCGCCAGTGCCACAATTTTAAGACGTCAGTTATTCTTTTATCTTATTTATTGTCCAAGTTTTACATGCATATGATGCGTATCATTAAAATACCATGGCTTCACTCAGGCACACCGTAGTCTTCAAGGGACATCTTTGCTTTTCAACACTTTAAAGAAATCCTTTACAGCAGATTTTCCCAGTGCAGTGCATCTTTTGATTTCCTCAGTGCTGCTTCCATGGGTGTTGATTATAGAGCCAAGTAAAATGAAATCTTTGATAACCTTAGTCCTTTCTCTATCATGATGTGGCTTATTGCTTCAGTTGTGAGGAGTTTTGTTTTCTTGATGTTGAGGTGCAACCCATACTGAAGGCTGTGTTGTCTTTGATCTTCAAGTGTTTCAAGTCCTCTTCACTTCCAGAAAGCAAGATTGTATCTCCTGTGTGAGGCTAATGCCTCCTCCTTCCTGACTGTGGGTTACTACTAATGTCATTTATCAGTATTTCTGAACTTGAGATATCATGAGCAGATCATAATGTTTCAGTTTCACAGTATGGGTTAGAAGCTACTATTTCTAATGATTTAATCTTCTGAAGAGGAAATTTGGTATCCAAAGTGTGGGACTATGCTGTCAATAAATTTCATGTTTTTACAGCTTCTCTGTCCTTTAGCTTCTGAGACTCCTTTTGTCACTTTTTGCTAACCATCCTTGTTCAATAGTTCATCCAGCTGTGCCCAAACTGCAGTCCATTTGGTCTTCCACTTTGAATGGATGCTGATTACATGTAGTTCTGTCCATTAGACCCATTTCCCTGTTAGTTGTGAAACGTTGCTTTGGCTTTGAAATAGCAAGGTTAGTTAGTGCTTTTTTCTGTTCAGCATTGACACAGGTTTCAAACTTAGCTACTTCCAGGCAGCAGGTTCATTGTACTTTCAAGCAATAGGACTTGTGTCCTTGGTGCCAAAATAAGGAGATACTGTTTCATAATTACCTGCTGTAACAAATTAGATCTGTGTCTCTCAGTCTTGGTTACAACCCTTCACTAGGTGGAGAATCTGCAGAACAGGCTTTAGAATGCCCTTATGAGGGCTGAGGGTTCTTGGTTGTCTTCCTTTGAGTCTGCAGTCAATCTTGATTCTTAGCATTTAAAACAGGGCATATCAGTTTTGCTGCATTAGGCTTAATCTTTCACTGCTTATCATGGTGCATAGTTGTGAGAGTACAATGTCCATTTTATCAGATCACACATTTGAGAATTATAAATAGATTTCCTTCTATTTTCTTCATAGTCTATGTAAATGGAATAAGAATTTTCTCCTTAGTTTTTAAAAGTGAAACAAAATATTACAAAGTAAATAGTTAGAGCTATGTGAGCTACAACTAGGCCATAGAAGACAGACAATTTGTTCTGGGTTAGGAAATTTAATCAGAGCCTTTAAAAAAAATGTTTGTAGTGGGTTTCTTTTTGTCTTCTTTCCGGAGCAATAACAACATGATCATTTTTGTTACGACTTGTTCATAAAAGCTTAGTCTACCAGTAGTTGTATAGCCCGATGAGAAGTCAAAATGGTGTTTCATGTGTGTGTCAGTGTCAGAGTCACTTCAGAAACTTTTTCAAAACCACATCCATCTCTTAAGATTCTCCTCTGTATGATCTTATGTAACAAAAAACAAGAAACACTCGAGACATTGTACTGGTCTGTAAGATTATTTTGGTCAAACATGTAGACAGACTTTTTAAACTTCTGGTATTCTAACAATCAGCACTGGGGGGAAAGAAATCCCTTGGTGGCAGAAATTTTCAAGGAGACATATAGATCTTCACTTTCATTATAGAAAATCATTCTAGTTATTTAGAATGGCTTTAATATTATACATGTCCTAGATTAGCTTGTTTTTTAGTTCTGAATTTTTATGATTTTAATTATTCTGTCAGTGACTGAAGTAAGTTTTAGTGGTCCCCCCCTCTTTTTTGGTGATTATCATCAGGGTCATCATCTTTGTGCCCATTTTCAGGAATAATGGCTGACTACCAAATCATGGTTCTTTGCTGTTTTTCAGACTCCAGAATGTGAGTTCTAAGTTGATGGTAAACTTCTAAGCAGCCTCTTAAAGAGGACATACGTATATCCTTAAAAAGAATATATATATATATTTTTTTTTTTCCCCTAGAAAAGGCCCTGGAAAAGGATACCTAGAACACTTTTCCCATTTTTAGAGAAGATTCTACAATGGAAAAGGAACAAGGAGAACATTTTTCAGCCAGCTTAGCACATTTTCTATTATTTATACTGCCAAACTTGCAAAATAGTTGTGTCATTTGCTTGACACTTGTATCAAGTCCCTGGAACATGCCAGAGATTCTTCTAGGCACATGGGATGTATCAGTGAACCAAAAAAGTTCCCTGCCCAAGAGGTCCTTATATCCTAGTGGGGGGAGAGGGGAAGGAGACCACATGCAATACATAATAAGCATTAAATGAGCAAGCTATGTAGCACAGTAGAGTTTGATTAAGTACTATGGAAAAATCAAGAGGATGAAAAGGGTAAAGGAGATCAGAAATGTAAGGGAAGAGACACAATTATGTATGTAGAAAACCCTATATATGCTCCAAAAGGTCTGCTAGAGTGAGTTTAGCAAGATTGCAGGATACAGAGTCAATAGGAAAAAAAAAAATTTTCTACTAGCAGTGAACAATTATAAAATGAAAACCAAAACCATACTGTTTATATTAGCAGCAAAAATATCAAATATATAGTAATACCAACCAAAAACCAAACGCAGTGCCATCAAGTCAATTCTGACTCACAGCGACCCTGTAGGACGGAGTAGCACTGCTGTATAGGGTTTCCAAGGGGCAGCTGGTGGGCCACCAGAGCTCCGTATAAAAGTATCATAAAAAACTTAAAGAAGACTTAAATCAGTGGAGAGATGCACCCTTTTATGAAGAGTAAAAATGGTTCCTATGTCTGCTTTCCTCAACTTGGACCTGTGTGCAATCCCTATCAGTAGTACAGCAAGTTGTTTTTTGTTTGTGTGTGTGTTTTTTAGAAAGTAGAAAAAATTGACTCTGAAACTTTTATGGAAAGCAAAAGATCTAGACTGACTAGTCTTGAAATTGGGAGATCTTATGCTATCTGATTTCAAGACGGCGCAGAGCCACTGGAACCCGGACATGGTAGCACTAGCTTAAGGATCAACAGATCAGTAAGACAGAAGAGTCCAGAAATAGAAGGCCCACACGTGTGGTCACTTCTTTGGTGTTGTTGAATCAGATTGCCGAGTCCGAAGGAGAAAGGAAAGTCTAACAGGTAGAGCTAAGTAACTGGATGTCTCAACCCCTGTCTTACTGTCTGCACAAAAATTGAAACAGACCTTGGATCTACATATGAACCCAGAACAGTGAGTCTCCGGGAAGAAAGCGTAGGGAAGTATTTTTACAACACTGGAATAGATGCAGGATTTCTTGTACAGGACATGAAAGGCCCCAATACAAAAAAAACTCAATAAACTAGTTTCAGGTTTTCATTTCATCAAAATTAAAATTCCTGTTCTAAAGATGTTATCAAAAAATAAATAGGCAAGCCACACACTAAGCAGTATCTGCAATAGATTTATCTGATAGCCAGCCAGAGGGACTAATAAACAAAATATATAGAGAGCTTCCATATTGTTTTTAACACTTCTTTTTCTCTCTTTTTACCCTCATTAGATACTTCAAGAATATTTATTCAATTTCTGACGTCCCAAGGACCGATAATCAGGGCTTACAAATACTGTGTGATTAATATCTGAAATAAAAGCTGCAAGTGTAGATGCCTGAGGCATCAGTGGAGTGGCCTCAAGCCTTAGAGAGGGCCACGTAGCCACAGAGGGGACTGTGTATGTGCCTTGGTCCTCGTCGTCTTTCGTGTCACTTACCTTTTCCCACATAGCATTAAGGATATTTAGAAGTAGTTCTCCTAAAGTTTCACTTTGTACCAGTTTATTAAATACCGGTGTTGTAATAGTTTTGTCTTACTCTGTTTTAAACTAACTTTAGCTGGCTAGCCTGGGAATCTCATCAACATTTATAACATTATTTCCATGTAAAAAAGACCTTTGAGTTTTCACAATATGGTTATACAGGATGTGCCATCATAATCTTAAGCTGTGTTTAAGAATGGCCTGCATATAATAAGCATACTTTTTCTCAGAGTTTGGTTTACACAGCAGACACATCAGGAGTTTTACACTGGTGTGTGTTTATCTTTGAAGCGAGAATACATATATCGTAAAAATCCACAAGTGTATCCAGGGCACTTGGCCTGTGTAATCAGTTCCTAAATGAGTGCTTTTCTTTTTTCCTTTTTTCTGTGTTTTCAGGTAACCTATTGTTTCTTAATAAATGCATACTTTAATTTTTTAAATAAATTAATTCTAGAATAATAATATAGAAGTAACAGTTCATCAGAAAGGACAGTAGATTCGTAAGTCTGAATGTGCTGTTCTTGCCACTGTTGGTGAGTAGACTTGTGCATCACAGGTACAGAGACATAGAATGGCTCATAGATGGTCCAGGTTACAGAAGTTCCTTACCCCAGTGTCCTTAGCAAGCTAACTGGCTGCTATTTTTTTTTCTTTTACAGTTTCAGCTCCTGGCATCAGCTCTGTTCAAATGTGGTTCAGACTTTACTGCTCTAGGTAAGTATTCCAGTGTATTTACCCACACAAATGTCCTACAGTTTGGGAGGCTGGATTTGGGTTCCTTTTAAATGAAACATCAAATGAGATGTTCATTTACCAGAGAAAGTTTCAAAATAGCATGCATAATTTCTAATAACCTGCTGCAAGATTATTTTCCAAGCATCAGTAGCCAGTTCAGAGATAAGTTTGCAGTTCCTGTTGTATCAGTGCTGTTATTATGCAAACAGATGACAATACAAGCATGATCAAAATAAATTAATTTTGTATGACATTAATTTGGAATGCAAGTTCTACTACTGGTAGACTTACTGAGAGATAGTAATTGTTGGTTAAATGGTTTTTTCTCTGAATTTATTCTTTTGGGAATTATATGGTATCAAGAGAACAGTGTAGTCAATGGAATAAATGTTTCGAGTTGAAAAAATGAATTATCTCTGTTTCCTGAAAATGAAAATTTTTGTGTATTGCTATCTGAATTGTTCAGAGTAAATTGTAGTTGAAATGCAAGTGTCTCAAATGCTCCAGGAATGGGCATCAGTCTTCACGCAGTAGTAATCTCATTTAAACCAAAAAACCAAACCCACTGCCATTGAGTCAGGTCCAACTCATAGCACTCCTACAGGTCGGAGTAGAACTGCCCCACAGAGTTTCCAAGGAGCACCTGGTGGATTTGAACTGCCGACCTTTTGGTTAGCAGATATAGTACTTGACCCACTATTCCTCCAGGGTTTCCAGTCTCATTTAATGTGTTAATGAATTCTTAAAGAGGTCAGACTACACTATGGTAAATTAGGGAGTCTGTGCAAGAGTTCTGGAACCTGGAGTTTCAGTCAGGTCAGTTTTCATGGGTCTTGATTAGGCTAACTCTTTGTGGTAGCAACAGTTTTTTTGCAAGAACTTTTGAACTCTGGAGTTTCCAGCTTTCCTCTTGTCATTATAAAATGTCACACAGTGAATTCACGTTAAGCCCCTTGTTATCTGTACCATTATTACTTACCTTAGAATTGTGTAATAGTATTGAAATTTTCTAATGTATGTAATGTAAGTACTATAGTTTATCTTAGGAATAAGATAACATTTTGGTATATCAGTTCTGTTCCTTGATTGTTTGTCCTTGTCTCTTAAAAGTGCACTATACCTCAAAGGGAAAGGGAAAAAAATAATAATAATACATTTAATTCTGGTGCTTTTCATGGAGTGGGAAAGAACAGCAGTAGTCCTTCGAGTCTTTACCTTTCTTTTCTCTGTAATAAGAGATTGGTATGCTTGTAGCAGTCAGGACAACTCCAGTCCAGAGTTTTTGCCTTCAGAATCTCTGAGATTCCACAGGGCCAGGCTGAGACGCTGTTGTGAGACTGTCCCCGGCAGGTTCTGAGAGCTTGGCTGTGGCTCACCGTTACTCTCTGTGTACTCAGGGCTTTGCCACAAAGGCCCTCAGGCTGCTAGAACTCTCAGCACTGTCGTGAGGGAGAATCTCGTGCAAGCACTCGTTTAGGAAGTTCACGCTCTTCTGAATTCTGTCATTTGAAACAAAGATTTAGTAACACATGAAATGAGAGCCTAACACATAGGTGTTCAGTTAAGATGAACATGTGTCTTGTTCTGTGTAGATACCACAGCCCAAGGATGTTGTGGGTGTTTTTCTGGTAGGCAGTACTGACGTGTCTCAGACTGACTTATTTTTAGCCTTTAGAACAGAAGTGTCTTGGCAGTAATTTAAATATGTTAGAGTGGCGTCAGCAAATATTGTACCTTTAGCTAACAGCTGTCTTCTGTCTCTGCTGTACTCACTGCCAGCTAATAATACTTTGTGAAGAACTGTTTGTTTTTCTTGGATTCTGAATAAACCTCAAAAAGACAATAGAGAAAAACATGAAAGGAAAAAATACTGTAAAGGACGTTTTCCTGCCATGTCAGAGGGAGGCAGTGTAGTTGAATAGTTGGATGGTTAGAGTTAAGGATCATGATTAAGTCAGAATCAGGATTCAGTTACCACCTCTGCCACTTGCTAATTTTAAAAGTGACCTCAAGAGAGTTATAATCTTTCAGTTTATAAAATGGTGATAGTGAGAGTACATACATGAAAATGTTGGGAGAATTAAATAAAACAATTGTGGAAAACATTTAGCAAAATACTTAGTAAATACTCAAGTCACCAAAAAAAGGCAGTGTTACTGAGTCAGTTCCTTCTCAGAGGGGCCCTGCCTCTTTCCAGAAATGTCTCCTCCTTTGTAACTGGCGAATTTGGATGAAGAGCAAAATCGGATTGTGTGTTAATTTTAATAGGAGAAATTGGATACATTATTTGTAAACAAAAACATTTTCGTAAGACTTAGTACCTATTTAGAGCTGGTTCTTGTAGTCATCATTTTCTGTCAAATTCTTTTTGACTGTCACCCCATTTAGAACTGAAATCAAATGGGTTATATTTCATACCTTTCCTCTGGCTCGCCCACACCATGGCCATTGTGTCGATTCTGACTCAGAGCAACCCTAGAGGATGCTATAAATGCAGTAATTAATTCAGTTGCATTATACAGGTGAATTAATCATTGCATTTTTCAAATTAAAAAGATAATAACCTCAACCAGACTCTCTAACTGCCTCTGTTTCCGATTAATCCAGTCTATATTAACCTCTCATTGTTAGGTGCCACTGATTGATTTTCAACTTGTAGCCACATGCTGTGACAGAGCAGCGCTGCCTCCACAGGGCTTTCTAGGCTGTAATACTTCCAGAGCAAGGGACAGCTCTTTTCTCATGCAGCTGAGTGCTGAACTGTTGTGCCACCAAGATTCCTTACACTCACCTCTTAGTTAGAATTAAATAATACAGTATTTGTTAATATTATACATTGATAGTTGAATCAGACAATTCAAAAGTGCGTTACATAAAGCTGGCATTGTCAAAGTTTCTGTTGTCATCCCCTTGTATATACAAGGAAGCTAAGCACAGAGAGACTGTAGCAACCCTATAGGACACAGTAGAACTTCCCCATAGGGTTTCCAAGGAGCATCTGGTGGATTTCAACTGCTGACCATTTGGTTAGCAGCCTGAGCTCTTCACTGCTATGCCACCAGGGCAGTGTTACTGAGTTACAGAACCGTGATTCAGACCCTAGCAGTGTGGTTTCAGAGCTTGGTCTATAGAAAGTTACACCATTCAGCAGTTATACACACCTCATTTGTCAGCGCATTGTGCTCTGGTGGTGTGTGTTGTGATGCTGCAAGCTGTGCCGCTGGCATTTCATTACCAGCAGGATCATCCATGGGGGCGACATTTCAGCAGTACTTCAGACTAAGACAGACTAGGAAAACGTAAAATACAGGATAAAAATAGAAGGTGTTCGTTTGACCATTAAATGAGCTTACTTAGTACATTCCTTCACACTTGATAAGTACTCCATGAATATTAGTTAATGAAAAGTTAATGTTTATGTATGTGTGTGTGTGTGTGTGTGTGTGTGTGTTGTTGTTGTTGTTGTTGTTGTTGTTTAGGTGTTGTTAGTCCTGACGCACAGTGATCCTGTGTACAACAGAACGAAACACTGCCCAGTCCTGCCCCATACTCACGGTCGCTAGGCTGGATGCCATTGCAGCCACCATGTCCATCCACCTCATCCAGCCTTCCTCTTTCTTGCTGACTCTCAACTCCACCAAGTGTGGTGTCCTTCTCCAGGGGCTGACTCCTCCTGAGAAACATGTCCAAGATATGTGAGATGCAGTCTCGTGTGTGTGTGTGTAAAATACATTTTCACACACTTACAAATGTATAGTTTTATTATACTGGTTTCATTCTTTATACAATGCAAAACCATGTATTCTGCCAATCTTTTTTAATGTGGCTTAGAGATGTTTCTATGAAAGTACAGTGTATCTATTGCTTTGTATTAAGGAATACATAATATTCCATAATATGAGAGTAGCATGATTTAATCATCTATCTGACGGTGGTGTTAGTTTTAGTTTCCTCATTGGTAAAAGATAGAATAAAAATAAAATGTGTTCATTTGACCATTAAATGAGCTTATTTGGCACAATCCTTCTAGCTTAATAAGCACTTCCTGAATGTTAGTTCATGAAAATAGAGTTTGAAACATACAATCCTTCTCTTTCCTCAGTAGCTATGAGACCCTATCAAATGACTGAATTTCTCTGATCATAGGTGTCTCAGACAGTAGAGTCTGTGATGACTGCATTGAGCTTTTGTGACAGCAAAGTGTGCCTCTGCATTCAGGACCCTCAGACGTAGTGGCAGCGTAGTGCGCTGCATTCCCCCATTTGATGCGTGAAAATGCTATTGCTGTGTTACACCACTGTTACAGAATCAGTATATTTTCAGATGTTGTATACCATGAAATTTTTAAGTTTAGAAAATGAAATCAGTGAAAGAGGAGAAATCTAAAGATGAATATAAACAGAAAGAAGCTTATTTATGAAATGGGTTATATAACCAAGCACAATAGGATAAAGAAAGTCTTTTTTACTGCGGTGGGATATAGTCTACCCACAGTAAAAACAAAGAAATGTTGATATTTTTCCTGGAAATGGTATGACAATTGGAATTTTGAAATTTGTTTTGTGTCTCAGTTTTATGTTAAGCAAATGAGCAAATATAATGATGTTTCTGGGAGTCAGGGTTCTTCTAGGGGATGAGAGGTGGTAGAAATATGGAATGGGGGTAAGGAGAGGAAGGATTCTGTGATTTTATTATTATTTTAAATTGGAATTAGCAACCAAAATAGGAATTTATAAGAAAAGGGGTGTGTGTGTGTGTGTCTGTGTCTGTGTCTCTGTCTCTGTGTGTGTGTCTGTGTGTGTCTGTGTGTGTCTGTCTGTGTGTGTGTGTGTGTGTGTGTGTGTGTGTGTGTGTGTTGGCCTAGGTACAACCAGAATGCCCACAAGTGATGTTTGTTTCCGAGTATCTTTACTCAGGTGAATTTGAACTTCTGGTGGTGTACTGGTCAAGAGCTACGGCTGCTAACCACAGGCTGTTCTTGGAAACCCAATAGGGCAATTCTTCTCTGTCCGATAGGGTCTCTATAAGTCCAAACTGACTGGACGGCAACAAGCAAGGTTAGGTTAGCTTAGGTTTGGTTAGATTGGGTTGATGGCTGACTCCAGAGCTATGTAAAGATGAACTGAGCCAGAAAGTAAGAAAGTGCTTAAAAACTATTGGGATTATTTCCAAATGACACAGAAACCAGCCTGAATGATCACTCACTGACCAAATCTGGGCCAGTATAAGTATTGAAATGAAAAATGACAGTAATGAGTAATAACACATTGAACAAACAATGAATCCATGGACTCACAGTGATGCAAACAAGTGACTGAAATGGTAGGAGGAGGACAAAATGTTGCTGTTTCCAAGAGAATGCCAGCCAACACATGCAGGAAGAATGGAAGAGTTAGAAAGTCACCACCATTATATAATGGTTCTGTCAGGCAGGAATCATCAGTCAATGCAAAAAGCACTGAGTGCAGATCTCTTGGGGAAACAAAATATTTACACAAACTGTTTCTGCCAATAGCTTCTTAATTGGAAAGGTGGAAAAGGACACTTTTATGGTGGAGAAACCTGGCATACAGCAGCTTAGCCAGCAGTTGAAGTTCACGGCATCAGCATTGGGGCAGACCGATACTCCATGCCTTGTGAGGTGATGCTCTAAGAAGGACACAGCGGCACTTACTTAGTGTCCTCGCCCAAGCCGTGTAACCTGAATCTAACCATGAGGACAGACAACCCCAAATGAGCACAGTCAACTACACAACTGTTCTGGACTCTTGAGATCATAGTCTTGTAAAAGTCAACAGTTGAACTGTTCCAGGCTGAAGAGTCTTGAAAACTAAATGCAGTGTCTGATCTCAGATTGGATTTAGATCAGGGCAGGAATGATGATAAAGAAGTATATTGAAACATCAAAAAATGTCTTAAGTTTCCTGAATTTAATAATTAAGTATTGGGTGTTCTTGTTGGGTGAAATGAGGTCAAGTATTTAGGGCTGAAGATGGCCAGTTCACTCTTAAAAAGTTCCACAGTGATATAGATAGATGGATAGACAGAAGGATGGATGAGGAAGAGAGGGAAGGGATAAGAAGGAGAGAGACAGATGAGAATGTATGTGGCAGAGTTCTTAACAAAGGATGGAAGAGTGTTTATTGCAGTATTCTTCAAAGCTTTCTGTCAGTTTGAAATTTCCAAAATAAAAGGTTTTTCAATTTAGAAAACCCATTGAAGTATGGAACAGGAAAAAACAATACTTATAATTCTGTCTTTTAAAGACAAACTTTGTTAACATTTTGGAGTATTTTCTTCCATTCATTCCTGTGATATGATAGTAAAAAAACAAACAAAAAAAAGAACCCACTGCCATCGAATCAATTCCGACGAAAAGCGACCCTATAGGGCAAAACAGAACTACTACATAGAGTTTCCAAGGAGTGCCTGGTGGATTCACACAGCTGAACAAAAAGGTCAGCACTTAACCACCATGCCACCGTGGTCTCCATGATAAGACAGTGGGCTTTGCTAAATCTTAAGCTCAGCCCAAACGAGTAAACACAGTTGCCTGCAAGCTTAAAATAGTGATAGGACAAAGTCATAAAAGCCTCAGGGACACATCCAAAAGCCCTGAGAGACAGAACTGCTGAACCAAGGCTTGAGGACCCTGGACTCGGGACTTCCAGCTCAGTTGGCATAACATAGTGTGTAAAGAAAATGTTCTACATCTGACTGTGGTGAGTAGCAGCTGAGATCTTAAAAGCCTGGCAGCAGCCATGTATGAAGATACATCTGCTGGTCCCATCCTGGTTGGAGCAGAGAAGGATGAAGAAGACACAAGGGAAAAGTTAGTCCAAAGGACTAATAGACAACAGACTCCACCAGATTGATCCTAGAACATCTAGATGGTGGCTAGTTACTCTGGCAGAGATCACAGTAGTGGGTCGCAGACAGAGGAGGAGAAAAATGAAGAACAGAACTGAAATTTACTTCACAGAAAGTCTTGCTGGTCTGACAAGAGACTAGAAAAACCCTGAGATTATGGCTCTGGGCACCCTTTTAAGTTAGTACTGAAGTCACCCCCGAGGTTCACCCTTCAGTCAGAGATTAGACAGGTGTGTAGGTCCAGCAGTAACGCATGTGAGGGACTTGCTGTGCAGTTCAGTCATGTATACAAGACTAATGTGGCCACCAGCTCCAAGGGAGTGACACAAAAGCAAAAAAAGGCAGGAAAACTGGACAGAATGAAGCAGGGAACCCAGAGTGGAGAAGGGCAGGGTGTTGGTACATCACGGGCTTGGCAGCAAGTGTCCCAAAGCAACCTGGGTTTTAACAGTTTAGTGAGAGACTTAATTTGCTCTGTAAACTTAAGCCTAAATCAAAATCTATAGAAAAGAAAATATTTAAAAAGTAATAAAAAGATGGTACTTTTCTTGAGGCATTGCATATTTTCCTTCCAGGAAATTGGTATCCTTGACAATGTCCTGTTCTATTCCTGTTCTTTGCCAGGTTAAAAAACAGATTGGATCCAAAACTGTGTTCTAAGTTGAGTAAAAATTTAGAGTCTTCACTGAACCTCGTGGCATATGTGACTCTTCATGGCTCTGTTTCTGTTCTTAGTGACAGTAGTAGGGTTCCTGTGTCTCAGTTAGAAGGGAAGGTCAAAAGCCTAGTTTCTGTGTCTGACATACCTCACACATGCATGAGAAGACTGAGGCAGCTGGGACCAGTACACTGGCACATCTTCCTGGAATAGTCTTTGGCTGGTAAACTTGAAAATTCAGTGTGTGATAGAGGTTGGGGGAGATGTCCGTTAAATCAGTGGTCCCCGTCTTCAAGAATGTCATCTGTTCCTAATATTCACCTTGATACAAGGAGGTCATGGCTCTGTCTCACATCGTGTGCCTAGCGGAGAGTCTGGAGCCGTAGAAGCTGAGGATGACTGTGCCCGGTGCCAATGGACACACTGACGTGCCTGTCTTTCCTGCGGCTACCCCTGCTTCACTCCGTTCCCTGAGACCCTGTCCCCTCTCAGGGCCATGGTTGTTGTAGGCCTCTTTCTAGAGATTTTTTCTATTTGAGGACTTGTTTTTTTAAATTGGTCAGTAGCATTAAAGTCAAAAAATTTCCTCAGTCGACCAGAGAGTAAAAGGCTTGGAAAGAAAAAAAGGGAAACTAGTGTTATTTAATAGTTACCAAATTGCCATTCATTCTGCTACATGCTTTTCATGTAACTGTGTCTGGTCTGCAAAATAAGCCTTTGAATAAATGGGTCATCACAAATTTACAGCTCAGGAAGCGGTTCCAGAAAGGCCGAGTAGTTTACCTAAAATCACACTGCCCGACCATAGAACTAGGGTCAGAACCCATATCTCTGATTTTAAAGCCTGGTTTGGTTTCAGTTTTGGTTTTTCCATTATACATTGTTGTTCTTCTCAATTAGCTTTTCTGTGACATGTTTCATTTTTCAACACAGTGGATGAGTTTCTTTGTATCTCTCCCTCACTAGGCTTTTCGGATGTGGATCACACCTATGCTCAAAGAACTCAGCTCTTTGACACCTTAGTAAATTTCTTTCCTGACAGCATGACCCCTCCTAAAGGCAACCTGGTAGACCTCATCACACTGTAGCTGAAGAGTCACTGGACACAGCAATGGAAAACAGGAGTCTCCTTCCAGCATATGGGATTTCGACTCTCTTGGCTGGCAAGTAGGCTACAGCGATTGAGGATGGTACAGGAACTCGGAAGGGATCCTTACTCCCTCCCCCGCCTCCACGCCCGACCACAGCCCTGCTCTCCTCATCCCTGCTCCCCTCATCCCATTCCTGTACCCGACCGCAGCCCTGCCCTCCTTACCCCATTCCTACATTAGGCTAATAAAGTGAAATTGGTATACTTTCCATTTAAATATATATATATTTTTTCTCACTTTAACTTTTAAGAATTAATGAGTATAACAGAAAAACTTCAGGCAGTTCCCCATTTTCTGATTTTTATTTTTTAAATTGGGAGACGTAGGCACTGTTAAGAGACTCCAAGAATTCTGATGTTGGTGTGTTGGGTTGCTGGGCCTTCCTTGTTCTTCCTCCTCCCTCCCTTTCACTTTACCTCACGTTGCTCCTAACAGGCACCTAGTTCTGTGGGGCAGGTGACAGTGTGTCTCTGTTTGTCGCATTAACCTGTAGGAGGTGTAAGATGCCTCCGTGAGGCATGGTCAGGCACACAGCTGCTAACTGAAAGGTTTACAGCCCTGGAAACACAGTGGGGCAGTTCTTTGTCTTTCAAGGTTGTTGTGTGTCAGAGCTGACCTAGTGGCAGTGGGTTTGGATTTTTTGTGTATTTGTTTTATAGGAAGTATTTAAAAACAAAAACCAAAACCCACTGCTCTCGAGTCAGTTCCGACTCACAGCAGTGCTGTAGGACAGTAGAACTGTCCCAGGAGAGTTTCCAGGGAGTGTCTGATGGATTCGAGCTGCCTGCATTTTGGTCTAGCAGCTGTGTCTCGTAACCACTACACCACCAGGGTTTCCAGAGGAGGGTTAGAGGGCTCCAAATTGCACTCCTTGTCATAGAACTAAAAGTATTGACCCATGCACCGAGATGGGTATGTAATATTTCTGTGATGATATATTTTATAGTAGATGTTACAGTAGCCGGCATCTGCCATGTTTTGTGTAGTTTAAAGGTGAACCTTGAAGAGCTAGTCTGAAAATGGACATCCAAGGGCATCTAATAGTGATTAATATGCTCATTGATATGTCTGCTGAGATTTTGGAAGAAAATGACTCTCTTCTTCTGGAAGAGCTGTGCAGAACCAGGTGGCCGTGCCTCTCTGTGCTGTTGTGGAGACACTTGCACCGAGCAACAGCAACAGCCCTTTCGTTTATTTCCATACATGTTGACTCCCTGTGTTTGCTTCTGTGTGCTGTTTCCAAGAGTGAATTTTTGTGGTTGTCCAGTAGAGCACAGCTAACAGGCCTTTCATTAAGCGTATTTGTTGTTAGGTGCTGTCAAGATGGTTCCACCTCAGAGCACCCTTCTGTACAACAGAAACAAACACTACCCCATCCTCAAAACTGTGACACTTAAACCCATTGTTGAAGGCACTGTGTCAATCCATCTCATCAAGGGTGTTCCTCTTTTTTACTGACCTCTACTTTACTAAGTCTGATGTCCTTCTCCAGGGACTGGTCCCTCCTGATACTGTGTCCAAAGTATGTGAGATGAAGCCTTGCCAGACCAGCCTTTTTTTAATGGAGAAAAGGAAAAATAATGTTGCAAATATTTTTCCAGTTAAACCAAAGGAAGAGTATGGCAGATGGGCTTTTTTATTGTTCTCTATGTGTTGTGGGTGTGGGGAAGTTCAGATCTTCCCATGAGGGGCTATAGAATGCAGTAGGAAACTTGTGTCTGGCTGATGTGCCATGTGGTCACAAGATGTGCTGTGTACAGCTGATAACCAGGCTTAAAGCATGTTCAGTATGATAAATGTCCACTGTTCAGTAGCTGGTGTGAGTAAATGACTTAGGAAATCACGTATGTCCTGAAGAGCAAGATTAGGCCTCGCCAAAGAAAGAAGAAATTGGCCTGCACTTTCAAAAAGTCACCTATAGGAATGAGACTAGGATTCCTCTTGACTCTGTCTTCATTGCAGTTTTATCTGGGGGGAGTTGGCTTGAACCATGGGCTCTTTGGCTTTCTAAGCATCACAAAGCAGTGAGTAGTGATTTATTAAATAGTGAGAGTTATACTTAATCTTGTGAGGGGTAGAGTGGATCATTCCTTAAGATGAAACTGTGTAGTGGCATAACAATTAGCTGGCACTGCAGTTGTGTAAATACAGTCTATTTACACTATCAGTTTCATCACATGATTCAGGAATACGAAATACTAATACTGCTAATATTGTAACCTGTTTCATCTCATTTTGCAGAGACTAGTACAAATCAGATGGTTCATAGGGAAGAAGTTGAACTTGATGAGTCTTCCCAGATATAAACACTTCAGATTTGCATGTTTGAATTCTAGCACTTTAAAAATATAACCAAATGAAGTTGTGCTTCCTTCCACCGTTTTTTTCTTTTTTGAGTTTTTTGACAGAGCTCTCTTCATCATTTTTCATCAATGTCTTAGGCTCTTTTACTTTTTGGAAATTCATTTCCTGTCTCAGTGAGCTTTTTCATTTTGTTTAGTGTTCCTGTAACTGCCTCCCTGCTAGGTCTTTGGAAACATATGCTTCTTGTAATCTCATCTGTCCTCAGCCTTGTTTAGGCAAAACTTTTCTTCATTTCTGGAATTTCTTTTTCTTTTTTGATGTTTCTGTGGGTTTGAGTCATAATGATCCATTCAGTGCTGACTAAGTGTGGTCGACTTACTGAGGATGTCATTATCGACAGGGGAAATCAGAATTGTACCTTGATGCTGTAAATGGGCATTGTGGTCAAGATTGTAAGGCTTCATCGTGTCTGTGGCCCACAACATTCATTTCAAATTAGAACTCTGATTTGAAACTTGTTTTAGTTCCTGTATGTATTTCCAAGAATTTCAGCGGTGTGTTTTAATGTAAACAATCTGATTTGGTATTTAGATACACTGTTTAGGTAGCCTGGTATTTTACCATACTACTTAACAATTCTTTTATTCTAGCCTGGTGATTCCTAAACTGAAGTTTAGTACCTGGCAGATACTTTGGAGCCTTAGTGGGATACATTTGCACAGTTTCATTATCCCTGGCTTCAGTCTTTTGCCATTCCTCTTCTTCCTAGTGGAATATATCATATTACTCTCTACGAGAAATTAACTGCATCTTTAATATTATTTGCAGTTGTACTTCATGAGAAATGATCTAATTTGCAAGACACTTCTCATATATTTGCATTTTATTTTGTAGAATGACAGAGACCTCATGTGGTCAGTTTGCTTAATTCAGAATACATCACTCTTACTCAAGCAGAGAGTTCATACTTCAGTGCATACCTTTGCACTAAAGCTGACAGATTGCTTTAACCTTATTAAAGTCATGGTCTTAGCCCTGATTTCCCTTTATACTAAAACTCACCTGTCTGTGATTAGTAAGTAAAAGCTTATAGAAAACATGAAAAAGTTCAACCACTGGTCTGTCATAGAAAGATCTGTTGGTTATAGAGTTCAGTGATTTGTTGAAGCTTGTAAAACTGTATTCTTGGGTAAAATACATACGTTGTTTGTAGGTGGTAGTTTTTGTCATTCCAAGGGCTTAACAGAGTTTGATTTAATAAAACAGGGCTTTCAGATCTAACCTATAGACAAAAACTGGCTTGAAGCATTTCATCATTTAGTGAGAGATTTAGAAAGATACTTTAAAAGGGTCCATAAGCACTTAGAAAGGAGTATGTTCCTGACTTTATGCTCACAATTAGATTCAATTTTGTGGTAATTACATGAAGTACTTGCCCTGTGATTATTCTTAACACCACATGAAACTTGTTGGCAAAATTGTGGATCACTTAATCATTTAACAATATCTTGAGTAGAAGCTGCATAACTCCTTAGCTGCTTGAATGTTGCATTAAGACTCAAGAAAGGTTTTGCAGTTGGAAGTGATTTCTGTGGGAGGGACCCTAAGAATGTACTACAGACAAAATCATGTAGCTGGAAAAGTAACACCGTTCCTAACAGTTCTGTTCTTAAAAATTCATGCTCATCCACAGCCGCATCCCTGGGCAGAAATTCCAGCCTGAGTGTGCACCTGGCTTTTAATTGTTTTGATCTGGAAAGGGAAGTCTCCCCCAGAAAATCAGAGAGGCCCTGTATATGACGATGATTTAGAGATCTTTCACTCAAAGATTTTTGTATTGCATTTGAAATCACATGACATTCTTCTGTGCACTTCAACTGTGGCTTATGTATCCCTGTAACTTGATTTAATGGTAAAATGACTTGGTTGATACAGGACTTCTAGTCTAGAGGGGTGCTGGTTGAAGAAAGTTTCCAAGTTTGTTGAAGTAATTAGTAGGTGCCTACTAGTTCAGCTGAATGATGTTGCCATCATTTGTTTGGGGGGAACCCGTTACAGTTCATTGATTTCCTCACCAACTACTATTTTTGTTTCCCCCCACAAAAATGCTAGCATAAGAATTGTATTTACATGTGATTTTTTTTTTTTAACCTCGATTAACTCTTCTTGTCCAATAAATACTGTGACTTGGGTTTCGATTATATTCCTCAGCTAATTTGCTAATTTGCTAATTTTTTAAATTTGTGGCATTGTTCAATGTTGTACAGCTTGAAAGAAAAAGTCATCCTCATTCTGAGGTAATCATGCTCTTTTATCCTTGTTTCTGATAACATTGGTGCAACAAGAAATTGTGTATTATTAAAGAATTGATACCCTTCTATCGTCACTATAAAAATGCTTGAGTCATTTTCACTCAGGATGGTAAAAATAATGGCTGTTGCAGCTTAAGACTAAGGAGTCTATGTTTCCTTGCCTGGCACAGGAAAGGCTATCGTGGAACCATTGGCAAGGTACAACTTCCCTAGCCACCAAGAAAACCCGCTACTATCAAGTCAATTCCAACTCATAGCAACCGTATAGGTCAGAGTAGAACTGCCCCATAGAGTTTCCGGGACTACATGGCAGATTCGAACTGCTGACTTTTTGGTTAACAAACATCGCACTTAACCGCTATACCACTAGGGTTCATAGCTGAAGTCATGAAATTCAGCATTCCACCAAAATTTCCATTTGCTTGTTGTCTTTTCTTTTGATTGTGTTTTTTAGCGTTTGTTTTTTTTTAACCCCCTAGACTCTCCCCTCCTCTAAGTAGTAGTGACTTTCTGCTGAAATAGACTTGGACTTTAAGAATTGACTGTCAATTTCTGATATGAAGTATTGGGAATGGCTTTGATTTCTATGAAGTGGTTGGTATTCTTTTTTTTTCCCCCCTAAAAAAGAAATACAGTCATATAAATGTCTGTCAAGAATGTAAATTGAGTTCAAATTCCAAATCTCATTCCCAACCATTGCCGCCAGTGATAAAATCCTCTGACAGTAGCCCTTAACCAAGAGTCAGTAGCGGTTACTTAGTGCTGCAGAGAGAAATGCTGTCATGGGAATCCACATTGCTGCATGTTTTCTTCTGTGAGGAGGAGCACCAGAGCTGTCGATCTTGAACCAGATCCCTTGGGGTTCAGAACTTAAAAATCAAAGGATGCTTCTAGTATATATTTCTGCATGAGAGTTGTTATTGGACAGTAAAGTTTGCTAGTATGCCAGCATTTCCTCAAACATTGCTAGCTTGATGGAAAACAGAATTTTATGTTGATAGCACCTGATGAATGTGGAATCTTTACCAAAAAGGTGGAGGGAGAGATCTGGTTAGCAGACCAGTACAGGAGTTTTAAGATATCATGTATAGTTATGAAATAATTTATCTTTTCATGTGCTGCTCAGTCTTGCTGAATTTTTAAACATTTGGGTACGTGTTCTGTTTTGTCCGTCTAAGCTCTGCATTTTGACTTGTAAGTACTGGTCTTCAGGTAGAGAGAAGAATGTGACTGTGTTAGAGAAGGAATAGGAGAGGCTTCCTGTTCGTGGACTTGAAGGGCCCAAATCTAAATAAAAAAGAAAATTGTCAGTTTGTTTTAATGCAGTGCTGGGAGCAAAGCTCTCAAATGGAATCAGAGCCCGAGTTTCCAGAATACTCAGTTTTTCTGAGTAGTCTTTGGAAAACAGCATTTTTGGGGTAACTGCCCTTCTCACCTTCTCCCAGATAACTAAAAAAAAAAACCGTTGCTGCCCAGTCAGTTCTGTCCATAGCAAACCTGATGGATGTCAAATGCCCAGTCTGCCGGTTAGCAGCAGAGCTCCTAACACTTGTGCCACCAGAGCCCATATAGCTGTCAGGAATCTTAAAACAGAAAATGCAGTATAATGACCTGTGGAGTTATGTTAGCTGAGTGGTTGCTTACTTGCAGCCAGTTCCTTGGTAAAGTTCCGGAGGGAAAAACAGCAGTAGAACCTTTTAATGCAGTTTGGGGGCTCCCGGGAGACTTGCTTATTCATCGAATTGAAGCTCTTGCTTCAGCACACTCGGTACCATCTGGGATGCTGGATCCACAGCAGTGAGTCTGGGTAGCTGAGCTGTCTGCCACGTGAATAGCAGCCTAGGAGACATCATTCTTCAGTTTCCCTCAGTGCTTAATGAATGCCAGATTAATTGGCAGGAAGGAGAAAGGCTCTGTGTGTGATACACTGAGCAGGCCTAGATGCATGATTAAGGAGTTGCTGAAGTAGCCAATTTTGAGCTTGATTTCTCTTCCTGCTTAGCAAATCTCAAGAAAATCTTTGTTATAGTTTAGCTAATGTCATTTGGTTGGTGTTCGTTTTCTAGCCCTTTAAAATAGGAATTGTCATTTCAGATGTAATGTATAACCAATACAGAACTGAACGTACATCAAATTAGTTGCCTTGCTTTCAAATAAATTAATTGCACATGATCCTGAGGGTCTCTCTTTATTCCACTTTTCCTGGGAATACATGAGTTCTGAGCATAATGTTAGAGCCAAGCCAATAGAAGTAGAAGATAATTTTGGTGTATTCTTTAGATCTTCACATCTACAAAGTAAGCGAGTTAAAGAAGGTATCTAGTGGAAGCCTTTCCAGTTTCACCATTGATGGTGGAGTGTATAAATTTAACTGCAGAGAAAAGGAGAGCATCTTACAGCATCAAGACCGTCACGTCACATCAGATACCGACGAGTGATGGTGCTAGTTAGTTAGCACATTGCCTTGTAGCTGGCGTAGTTCCCTTTTTTCTTGAGGTGAAAAATGGGAAGACTGAGGACAAAGATATGTGGCTTTACATTTCTATATTGCCTGTTTTAGAAACCTTAAGGCCCTGCCACCTTTGTAAAGTATTGCTTTTTTTTATAGGTGCACTTTAGCTGGGCTTATGAAAACTCTGGGTACAGTTATAAGACATGTTAAAGGTGCTAGAACTGCAAAATTGGTACTAGGACATCAAAGTCCAAAGGGGTGAATGTGAGTAGTTGTCTGTGGGGACAGATACATACATATACATATTTTTTAAGTATCTACTTCTTGAAATTTGTTTTCCCCCAGCAAAATGTTGTTGGTGATTACCAGTTATAAATTACTTTGTTTCCACAATTGTACCATCCGTTCAGAGAAATAAAAATGGACTTCCTTTCATAAGCATTCCATTTAGCATGGCCAAGAGATGCTGGGATTGTGTTCTTAAGCCAGCTTACATTGTTCACTTGTGTGAAATCTGCTGAAAGGCATAAATTAGATAGCACTGCATCATGTTAATTACTGTTTATGTACAGTCATCAGCTCAACTTAGAAGTTGCAAAATAATGTGACATTTTTCTACTAGCAGATTCCTTTATAGATGTATACACTATTTTTAAAGAGACTCCTTCCCTTGCTACCACTCCACAAGCTGTGTACTGTTGAGGCTCTTGGTTTTGGTAACAAAGCAGTATGCCATCTTCCTAAATTACTTACTCATACTACAGCTTGGAAAAGACACTGGAATTTTTGAAAGTCACCCCTTGTATTTCTTCTCTAAATTAGAACTAGCGAGTGGTCAAAAAGAAACCCTGGTGGTGTAGCCAAAAGGTCAGCAGTTTTAATCTGTCAGGCACTCCTTGGAAACTCTAAAGGTAAGTTCTGCTCTGTCCTGTGGAGTGCTACCAGTTGGAATCGACTTGACGGCAACAGGTTTGGTTTTGGTTTCAGTGGCCAAAAATTAAGAAGCAGTCAATTAGAGATGGATCTGCAGAACCCCAGTGGGAAATAGTCTGAGAAGAGCAGAGTTCTGCCTGTAGCTAACAGACTCTGGTGTGCACATTGATGCTGAGGATAGCTTCCTCTTTCACACATTTCCTGGCCTGGAAACCTGAGGTTAGTGCAGCCGAGCTCATCTGAACGCTGAAGAGCATTCATTGTCCTTTATGGAATCTTTGAAAAAAGTAACATTTATGGATTCTGTGATCATAAATTATGTTTATCAAAGAAGATTACTGAGTGTAAAGAAGGAAAACAACTGTTAATTAACTGATGAGACCTTTTCACTTTGTTTTTCCCGACTTCTTTCCATTCCCCAACACAGTGAAGGCCAGAAATAGACCTCCCCCGGCACCACAGCTGTTGTCATTGTCTTTTACCACATGTATGGGGACCAGAGTGTCAGCACTCATCCCCACCCTAACTTAGATTGTTGTAAGCATTATCCTTTTCTAAATAAACCTGTTACTGTTAAGTCAGTTCTGTCTCAGTGACCCTGTAGGACGGAGGAGAACTGTGCTATAGGATTTCCAAGGAGTGGCTGGTAGATGTGAACTGCAGTCCTTTTGGTTAGCAGCTGATTTTGTAACCACTAGGGCAGTAGGGTGAAAATTATTCTCTTGGTAGGTGTCCTTAAGCCTGAGCTGCAGGTGTCATACACTGTACAGCTACAGGGTACTGCCTTGTTTAGATCACTGGAAGTTTCATCCTTGAGGCCCATTTGAATGTTTCAGCCCTTTGGCACTGTTATGGGCATGTGGGCATATGGATTTTATGCCACCAGTGTTAAACTAAGCCTCCCCCCCCCAAAGTCCTTTTCAAAGGCTAAAAAAAAAGCCAAGGATAAAATGAACACAGATGTAAGCGAGGAATCCAGGAGACAAGAATTCCTTACTGGGGTTGACCACATTCCTGGTCGTCCTCCTTCCCAAAATCCATATTTCTCTGCTTACCAGGGAAGATTCAGATATCTTGTAGATCAATATTATTTCACCTGAAATCCCTTGTCTTGGTGTGTGAAGGAAGAAACTGTCACATGGCTGTCTGGGGTTAGGACTGTATCTTGTGGCACCCAAATTAGAAGTGGAAGTCAATAGGGAACTTTGGGAACGCTGGCGTGGCATACAGTGGGACCGCTTAGACAGTGCTTGGCGGGCATGTTCAGGCCTCCGCTGGTGGTGTAGTCGTCGTGGTGGTTCTGAATGGTTGCCGAGTGATGTGAGTGTGGACTGTAGTTTTCCCTGCCCCTTCATGGCCCCCTGTGGTTTGTCTTTGTCCAATCTGTAGGGACTTTTTAGGTTTTTTGTTTGTTTTTAGTACGTGATTTTCTGATCCAGGTTTGGTAACGTGTTAACACTCCTTTGTGAATAAATAAATCAGTGATCTGCTGAACAGTTGCAATTGTAGAATTATGTTGTATGTAATGTACATATGGAGAAAGAATGTATTTTGTTCATTTTTCTTAATAAAAAGTATATATGGACACTGCAAGATGTCTCTGTGTGTTGAAACTACTTTTGAAGTCAGCTGATAAAACATCTCATACTTGACAGTTATTTTCTCCTTGAAAAGGTAAGTTTTGTTGGCTTTCAAAGATGGAAAATGATGAATGGCATAAGGACTTTCTGAGTATTTTTCTCTGACACAGCACTGACAAGTAGCTTGGGGACGTCTCCATTTTAAGGAACGCTGGTCCATTTTGTCATAAAATGATGTTTTTGTGTCTCTACAAATATAATACCCCTATTTTTTTTTTAACCTGTTTTGTAAATTTGAACTTTTGTTTCTCAAGTTTTCGTTAAGGGATGTACTTTCCCAGGTAGGAATAAGGGGAAAAAAAATAAAACTGAAAGAGAAAATTACAGAAAACATCTTCGGAGGAGAGAACCTGAAGGTATTGCAAAGTCAGAAGTACTCTGGGTCGGTGTCCCCAGCAAGGAGGAAGGAAAGTTACAGAGCCTGTCAGGTAGATCCTGGACTGTGAGGCTGCAGTAGTAGCCACCCTCCACACCAGGCTGTCCTCTTGGCCTGTCTCTTCTGCTCATTGGCAGCGTATTTGTAAGCTTTGCAGTCCTGTGTTGTGGAGTGAGTGGTCCGCTAATGCAGTGCACCATCGGGAGGGTACTTTCTGCCTGCAGAACCAGTCTGTCTGACTGCACAGCACTCGTTGGAAGGGTGTGCTTCAAGGAGGGCTCCTGAAGGACATCTCTTCGTGTTCTCAGAACAGGAAGACGTGATGTGCAGTGATACATAAGGAGCTGGCCCCTTCCTGGTTAACCCTCCAGCAGATTAGCTCAGAAGGAGCAGTGTTGGATACCACCTCTTCTTCCCTTGACAGTATGTGTCCATCTTCCGGTGGGAAGACAGCAGTCGGCACAGCTGTGTGTTGACCACAGTTGAGATGGCATCTGCTCCCAGGTCAGGCTAGTGTGGAGGCCTGCAGGGACTGAAGGTGTCACCATGGGAGCATCCATTGCCCCAGGAAGAGAATCTAGTGTCTCACTAGACAGTGGCCATAAAAGACCACCACAGCATGCACAGAAATTGTGTAGCAATTGCCAACAGAATATTTACCCCATAAATGAAGGCAACATTCTCAACCACTGACTCTTCATACAGATTCTCCAGAGACTGGAAAGGCCACCTAACAACTGTCCTGGAGCCTCTGCCAGCCTTGGCATCAGTTTTGTGTACTGGCTCCTATGCCCCTTTCCTTGGGCACCACGCGTTAGGCCACATCTTCGTGTGTCTTCTGAATGTTGTGGAAGGAGAACAGGTAGAGTGGGGAGCTGGGGCGGCACAGGCAGGTACTGGGAGCTGCCCTTCTTACTCCCCCTGCTGGTCTCTCCCACAGGAGAAGCAGTCAGCCATGTCCTCTCCAGACACAGTGTCACTACAGTGGAGAGGGACACTTTTTAAGTGGCCAGTCCACTGTTGTGTAGTAAATTTTGATGGCTGGCAAACCTCAAGAGGGGCAAGGGCACGTGGAGTGGCTTGGGGCAGAAGGCGAGACTCTTTTCATTTTTAGAGCCACTGGTGCCCACTGTGTTTGGTTGGGTGCCTCGCTTTCTCCATCTGTTACGTAAGTACTGGCTCAAGAACCTAGTTTGCTAGGCCCCCATTATTTTTTATTTTTTAATCTGTAAAATACCAAAAAAAACTACACCAAAACCCACTGCCATTCAGACCCATAACTATCCTGTAAGAGCAGAACGGTCCCGTAGTTTCCAAGGAGTGCCTGGTGGAGTCAGACTGCCAGTCTTCTAGCAGCCGTAGCAGCTAACCACTGCATCTCCAGGGTTTCCGGAAATGCCAAGGTCTTTGAAAAAAATGCCGGCTATGGCAGTATTTATCACTAGTATGAATTACAGCAGCCAGTCCAAGTCTTTGTTTACTTCGTTCCCTTGGGGTACAGGGAAATACATGGTTTGGAAGGGAACCCAGAGAATGGGGAAGGTTGTCAGTGACAAGGCAGCCTAACAGACTTGAAACCCAACTGAGTGCCTCTTGGTTGGCAGGCAGGGAGCAGGGTGAATGGCCTGTTCAGGAAGAGAATGGAGTCTTGGGTCTTACTCGAGGCCAGTGATCAGCTATGACTCATTCCTTTCTTAGAACAGTGCACTTCACGCACGGCCAGGGTTGTGCGTGAGTTCCTGGTACTGGTGCTCCTTTCTGTTTCTCTTTGGCACGCTTTATAAATTAACCTCAAAATACCCCTCACCCAACTGTGCCCCACCCTCAGGATGTTAACTGCCTGCCAGAACTGCCATGGGAAAGGACAGTCACAGAACAGTGATTGCCTTCTGGAAGTGTTTGCTCTTGCTGCGAGTCAAGCATTAAGTATGATGTGGAGAAAAGAATGTACAGCTGAAGAGCAAGGGACATGGATTAAAGATCTAGTAAACCCAGAAACCCAGTGCTGTTACAGCAGAGGGGAACACCACAGGGTTCCCGCACCCCACCACCTTAGGGTTTTCTGGCCCTGGAATCCTAACAGGAGCAGACTGCTGTGTCTTTCTCTTGCAGACCCCCAGGTAGGTTCAAACCTCCAACTGTGAATTAGCAGCTGAGTGCCTTTACCACCACATCACCAGGGCTCCCTCCAGCTCTAGTACCACCACTTAGACAGCTGTGTTGTCTTGGAGTATGGAGCTGGCATGCCTGTTGACAGCAAGGAAGGTGACAGTTCCTAAAGATACACAAAAAGAAGTGTTAACACCCTGGAAACACCAGCTCTGTAGGTGAGGGACAGCCCTGGGCCTGCTGTGACAGGTGCACAGATCTCTGTGCAGAAACAGGGCCAGAACAAAGCCTCTTTCTGTGTATTTTTTACTTGAGTGTGTTTTGTTTCTAATCCAGTGTTTTCATACCCGACCTGGGTTCAGCAGCTCCCTCTGATCTTTGGTGGTGGATGTTTCACAGTTGTAGCGGAGGCAGAAGTACACAGGAGAGAAGCACATGTGTGGGAAAAGGGAGGCTCTCTGAAATACAACTGCCAGGTCTGCAGTAATCTGGAGGATCCAAGGGTCATGTCCAGGCTCCCCCTCTTCCTCGCTCTGAGCTTCTCTCATCCACTCTGCACCTGTCACCTGTTCAGCAAGCCTCACTGAGCCACACTTCCTACCAGGCTTGATGCCTGCAGGTCTACAGCGAGGACCGTCATTCAGGAGGGAAGAACTGAAGCCAACCACAGCAAGATACAAGGGCTTCCACCAGTTTACACAAAAGCACTTTAATTGACAGTATACAATTTTCCAAAATACATTTCTTGTATAAACAAGTTTCTCAGTAAATTCCAGTGTACTTCAGACTCCTGTCCACTAAGACACATGCTCCCTATCTCCTGGGCAAAGTGTGTTTAACATCTGTTACCCAAGACCGACAGTATGTAGTAGCCCCCCCCCCCATCCTCAGTGTTGGCTTCCCAGAAGCCCTGAGGTGTCAGCCCTATGGCCATATGCGCTGCCCTGCCCTCCCCTCCCCCATGCCTCTCCTCGTGTCCTGGGAGCCCTCACCTGCCAGCAGAGTTGTGTGTGTAAAAGCTGCTTGGCAGAACAGACTGCCTGTTCAAATCCCAGACCTAAGTGACTCGGAGAAAGTGTGGAAGGACAGCGGGGCTGTTATTTTTGTCTACATGCCCCCCCCCAGCCCTACAGCTTGGGGAAGGGAATTTCATCCTTTGTGCTATTCTAGTGCCTATGAGGTACTGTACGCTGTTGTTGATTCCAACGACAGCAACTGGTAAGACAGCAACCCGGTAAGACAAAGCAGAGTTTCCAAGGTTGTAATCAGTGAGGGAGTAGATTACCAAGTCTTTCTTCCACGGAGCCAGTGCTGGTTTGCAACTACTGACTTTTCAGTTAGCAGCCGAGCACTTAGGCCATTGCACCACCGGGGTTCCTGTGCCTCTGGGTAGCAGTCCTTCACTCGTGGATGACTTCTGAGGTACACGGCACTGGGCTGGTGAGTTTTGCTACCACGCAGCCGTGTGATTCTGGCTAGGGCCTCTGTCTGCGCTTCCTTTTCTTTGTCTGTAGAAGCAGCCAGCCAAGATCTCGGCTACCTGCTCCTTCTCATGGCCAGCCAAGATCTCAGCTACCCCCTCCTTCCCGTGGCCACTCAAGATCTAGGCTACCCGCTCCTTCCCGTGGCCAGCCAAGATCTCGGCTACCGCTCCTTCCCGTGGCCAGCCAAGATCTCGGCTACCGCTCCTTCCCGTGGCCAGCCAAGATCTCGGCTACCGCTCCTTCCCGTGGCGAGAGCTTCCCTTTCTAACCAGCATGTCAGCCTTTGCCCTGGAGGCACTGCAGCCAGGCCTTGGCTAGAGAGGGCTGGGGCCATGTGATCCAAGACAAAAATCTGGTCTACAAGACAAGGATTCCTCATCAGCCTCTCATTATAGTTCATTTAAAAAAAAAAAAAAATCAGACAATAACTTGTCAATTCTACTTATTTACATTCCAGTTCAAAAAAGAAAAAGCTTATCTATCTCTTAGCTAACAATGTTTTCTCAAAGTATATTCACTTTAAGCAGTGCACGGTGGATTAACATGTGGCCTTTGTATTTACATTCTCAAAAATTGTATTATATATGTATGTATACATATGTATATACCAGTTTGAACTTGATTTTCAAAGTCTCTCCAGTATACTCAAAGAGAACAAAGCTCAAGAGGTGGTTTAAATAACCTTTCAGCTAGCTTTCTTCATTAAGAGGAGTGAAAAAGAATCTTGCATCAAGACTAAACCCGTATCGTTTTATGATACAAAGACTATTCTGTACCTCCTTCACAAGCACGGCTGCTTCCCTGCCCACTCACCCAACAGCATGCCGCCCATGGGTTCTGTCCAGATCACCAGCCCCCAGGGAAACCAGTCTGCCCCTGAAACAGAATTCCTCATCTTTCTTGGGCATGACTTGTTTAAAATCAGGCTGTGTCCCTTTGAGCCCTTCTCAGGCCCCAAATCCTGACCATCAGGCAGCACTGAGAACGCTGGAGGATGTGGGAGAACCTGAATGGCCTTTTGACACTGATGTCCACATGCCTGCAGCTGGCCACGGCAAAGTACTGACTAGAGTCTGCAGCTGTCCCAAAGGCAGGAGTAGCACTGTGTGGGCACACCAGAAGAAGGAAACTGAATCAGCCAGGTCATCCTTGGACAGATCCTGGGCCACCATTCTTCATGACCAAGCAGCATTCATCCTCTCTAGGCCCCACCGTCGTCACCTCTACCCAGGATGAGGCATCATTTGCTATGCTACAGAAGATGTCCAAAGTAGCCTCCTTTCCAGTCCTGCCCACCCTCTCAACTCTGGGATACTGGGGCCTCTGGCTCCTGGTCAGCATGATATCTCTCGTGCAGGCAGGGAAAGCACAGATTCCCTAACCCCATTGTCACAGAAAATGAGCTATCCCAAAGCATACAGCCTGTATGCCCCCAAGACCCCAGGGTTCTGGCTTTTTGTCCTGAAATGACCATTTTCATTTCCCCAAGCAGCTCTGCTCTTTCACCTAATGTGTTACAGGGGATTTATGTTCTAAACTCAGAGATAACCTCTGGGCCCAGGATTAACAGAGACCATGGCCAAGTTCAACACTGCATATGGGACTCTACCCTGGCAGAAAATCAGACACAGGTCTTACTCTGCCCAGGCCTCTGGCGCTATTAGACTCCCTCAGGAACCCCACACTGGGGAACAGACGTGGTTCTGTGTTTCCAGGAGGCCCAGGAGCTACAAGAAAAAGAGCAGCAGCCCCACTAGAAAGAGAGAGGAGAGGAAATGGCAAGGCCTGGCCTGATAGGGACAGCAAGGGGTCCTGGAAGTAGACAGCCAGTCCCCAGGCAGCAGCTGAGGACCGCACTGCATGTTGGGGCCTTGGCCCTGTGGCTCAGGAGAACTAGAATCTGTGAGATGAGCTAACTGGGGACCTCCCAACAATCCAAGCTTTGGCCTGTGGCAGTGGAGGACTGGGTTAAAAAAACAATAGAACTCTCAGCAACTTGCATGTCCCTGAGTTTGCTGTGAAGGACAGGAAAGTCTGTTCTCCCTGGCCGTGTGAGTCGACTGTCTGCAGCTCCACTGGACCTCTTGGTCTTCCCCCTCTCGGCTGAGCAGTGACCAACGGGATACCCGGCCTTTGGGAGTGACTGCAAGTTTTCGTCCCTGGAGGGGATTATGAGCCTTCTAGGGGTGCTGGGGCAGGAGCTAGACAGCTGGGGACCTGTTCGTTCTACATTCAAGCTACCAGATCCCACTGAGACGGTCTGGCTGTGCTCTCCTGTCGCCCCATCTCCCTACTGGGCTTTCACCCCTGTCCAGGACTGCTCTGGCAGGAGTGCACAGTGGGCACAGCAGTGTGGCTCCATGGAAACCAGCACCAGGCTGAGCACTAGGACCCTCGTCTTCATCCTGGCTGGCTCTGTCCCCAACTGGCCATATGACCTCGGCAAGTCACTGACCCCTCTGGGCCTCAGTAATCTCACCTAAATGGAGGGAGTCTACTCCTATGACTGTTTCCGGGTCTCCCTTTCCATTCTCCAGTGGCACTGAGCTCAGGCACTAGTGGGTTATTTTGCAAGAGGAATCTAGACAGCATGTGATTTGTTCAGCTTGAAAAGGGAAAAATTAAGGCCCTGGGGGGTTTGGGAAGAAGGAGGGGGCCCTCAGAGTCCACCTTCTCTCCTCAGTCTTTCCTTCCTCCAGCAGGAAGGACTCTTCCCTCTCAGGTCCAAATGGCACTTTGGGTGGTCAGGCAGGAACTCTGTGGCGCCGTGGGAGGTGGCCAGCAGCGCTGATTAGAGGTGTGTGTCTTCCTCCTCCTCTAGGTCCTCCTTGGTCAGGTTGTCCAGAGGGACGATCCAGCTGTCCCCCAGCTCCCCATTGAGGCTGACTCCCTTCTTCTCCTGCATCTCTGATGAGGTCTCCATCACTTCCAGCGTTGGGTTGTCATGGTAACCATTCTCCACTGTCTGCAGCTCCTCTGTCAGGCGTTGCTAGAGCACCAGCCGCGGAGAAAGACAGGGTGATGACGGATGGCTCCTGGCCTTAACAGATCTATATGTAGAAAATCAACCCTGGGAAACCCTGTGGGGCACAGTTCTGACTACACAGAGGGTCGCCTGAGTCAGGGGCTGACTCAACAGAACCTAGTAACGACTGTAGCCTGTTGGTAGGTGCTGCCGAGTAACACTCTGTACAGCAGAATGAAACCCTGCCCGGTCCTGCATCACTGGTCTCAGCCTTAATATAACCCATGTATCCCTTCAACCCTGGAACCCCAAGCTAGCTGGCCAGTGTGGGCGCTTGTATACAATAAATGCCAAGTGGAGGCTGGCTGCTCCAGGAGGCCATGCTGGTGACAAGCCTGCCTCAGAGCTAGTGTGAGGTTGCCCCACATCTGAAAGTTCCCTGCTCACCTCACCTTAATCCTAGTGGCAAATGGGTCAAGTCAGCGGCGGTGGAATTTGTTCTCCTCCTGAGTTCTTCCTTCCCCCAGATCCTCCTCTCTCAGGGCACTTACCTTAGCCTGCCCCAGTGAACTGGGAAGGACTGTCAGTCAGAACACTGCTTCCCCAGCTGGGGTGACTCTGAGCTTGAACGAGACAGAGCAACCCCTAGGGCCCACTCCACTCAGACAGTACTTTGGCTGCTTTTTGATCTGAGGCCAACCCTGGTCACACACTACAGTCACCTGGACAGCTTTCAATAAATACACTGGCCCAGAGATTCCATGTCAGCCCAAGGGCAGGGATGGTAGGTATGAGAAATTTTTTTTAAGCAACCTAGAAGGTACAGCCAGGGCTGGGAACCACACTGGGGTTGGGGGAGAGCTGCAATGAAGGGGCTTCCTAAAGGCAGATGACGGAAGTTTGGTTAGGCATACTTAGGCCTCCGTCGATCTACCCATTATGCAGATGAGGAACCTGAAGCTCAAAATGATGATACAGTTCAGATCCTAAGTGGCAGAGTCCAGCAGAAACTGTGTCTGACTCCCAAACCCGTGGTCTTCCCACGTAGCAAGTAGTGCCTCTAATGGCCTGTGTGCCTGTCAGGGGGGGGCCTCTTGTACCCTGGTGGCCTGAGCTATCCTCTGGTTAAGGAAGGGCACACTCACCTGATCCTTCCTGTGTGAGAGGCGCTGATGGCAGCAGCCATAGAGGGCCGCAACAAGGAGCAGAAAGGACGCCATGCTGACAATGGTGATGATCAGAGGCATGCTGAAGCGGTCCTCGGTCTCCTCCAGGAACCCTTTGTCTCCAAATGTCATGTTACTGACCCCCAGCTGCCAGGAAGGCCAGAGTCACGTGACAGCAGCCAACAGGAGCTGAGGTATCCCTCTGGGCCCTCCCAACCCTTGCCAGGCGCCTCTGCTCAGGGTCTGTGGGTGCCATTTGCCCCCTCTCACTATCCTGTCTTCCAGATGACTGCCTAGCACAGGGTTCCTTTAGCCAAGAGACTCCAGTCCATCCCGCCACACAGGAAGGGCCTACTTACCCTTTGTAAGTCATTCCTTTTGTCCCCCAACAATTTATGGATGCCACTGGGGAAGACACGTGCTGCAGGAGAGCAGGAAAAGGGGCTGTCTCACTGCCAGGGCCCCAAGTGAGGTGCTCAAGGGTGGAAACTGGGCCCCGGCCTCTCCTGGGAACCACAGGCTCGCTCGAGATGCCCAGAAGGGAGGGGGCTAGACAATTTTAGGCAATTGGGGAGTGGCACCTCCGTGCCATCCTCTGATGTGACCCTCCAGCCCCCTGCTCCAGCGCTACACCACCTAGGCTTCAGCTCCCCTTGCCCTCAACTCACTTTGGATGGAGATCTCCTTGATGGCTACAGCCTGGCTTCCTGGAAAAGACATCAGCTCTATGTGGCACTGATCCCGAGTTGCATTGAAGGAGGTTTTTGCTGCTTTTTCACACAGAAAGATGACCAGATTTTCATTCTGAGAAACATCGACCTATGGTAGAGAGACCACAGGTGATTCCTTGGATTGGACAGCAGCCTGGGTTCCCGGGGCCATCCCCATAGGGGGGCAGAAGAATGCCACAGCCCTGCTTCAACCTATCCCTCCCAGCCTCAGCTGACAACCATGCCCAGCCTGCCAGGAGTCCACAGTTAGTCGCTCTCCCCAGGCCACCTTCTCTGCACCATTCTGCATTCTCCCTGCCCTCAACCTGTTTCTCTCATCTATGGTAGGGCACTTCACCCTCATATGCTTTCCCTCCCTCTGAGTTCTGTAAGGATCAGTGCTTTCCACCCTGCTGTTGCAGCAAACAACAGCCAACACTTCTCATTAGCAGCCCCCAACCTGCCAAATTTCAGCCAAAGGAGTGCTTGAGGGAAGACTGGGCAGCACCCCATGGTCCCAGGGGCAGTCTCAGCCATGACTTCTGGGTGTCCGGTAAGCCCAGCCCCAGAACACCACTTCCTTTTAAGATTCTACTCTAAATATGTTGTTGTAAAGATTACTTGGAAAATGCCAGCAAGGAAAAAAAATAAAAGAAATCTAGGCAACTAACAGATAGCATGCAAGTTCTCCATCCTAGGGAGACCCTGTTCTGGTCTATTCTTGTTCCCTGGACAAGGCCATCATACTTGGGAAAAGTGGAAAAGAGGAAGACGCCCCCTGCTCCACCCCAAGGCAGACTGACAATGGCTGCAACAAGGGGCTCAAACAACAACTGCAAGGATGGCGTGGGGCCGGGCAGCGCTTCCTTCTGTTGTACACACGGTTGCTGTGAGTCAGAATCAACTCGACGGCACCTAACGACAGGAAAAACACACTGCCGAGGAGTCAACTCCAACTGCCCCACAGGGCTTCCAAGGAGTGGCTAGCCTACCGCTCCTGCTGTTGAGTCAATTCTGACTCAGGCTCTATAGAACAGAGGAGAACTGCCCCATAGAGCTTCCAGGGAGCACCTGGTGGATTCAAACTGCCGACCTTTTGGTTAGCAGCTGTAGCACCTCACCGCCACACCAGCAGGGTTTCCAAGGAGTGGCTGGTAGTTTCAAAATGTCAACCTTTTGGTGACCAGCCTGAGCTCTTAGCAGCCAGGGCCCCAGCGGCGGCTGCAACAATAAACACTGACCAGGAGAGGGCAGCAGTGAGCCACCCATCTCCGGCACTCCAGGGCTCCCAACTGTTTCCATGCGTGGTGCACCCCCAGACTAGAGCTCTTCACCTCCAGAAACTGGGTAGGCTGAAGGCTGCGGCACAACCTGCAGCATTCGTATGTCCTCCTACACATACATGCATGCACGCACACAGACACACATGTCATCTAGAGCAGAACAACTGCTGGCAGTTTCCCCTGTGCTCCAGGGCTCACTCAGGGGTACCAGTAGGGGGAAAAGTGTCATCAAGGCGACTCCAATTCATGGTGACTCCATGTGTGCTGAGGGTGGAATGACTCCATAGGGTCTTCAGTGGCTGGTTTTTCAGAAGTAGATGGCCAGCCCTTTCTTCTGAGGCATCTCGGGGTGAACTCAAATAGACCATCTTTCTGTTAGCAGCTGTACATGTTAACTGTTCACACTCCTAGGACTCCACTCACAAAGACTCAGCCCTGTCCTCCCTTAGACTCCTCAGCCTGGAGGGAAATTCTCTCCATCTGACATCCCCAGTAGGCTGTATCAGGGCCCACAGAGCAGGGACACGGTCAACGCAAGGCGACTGGGTGCTCTTTCTGGCTCTGCAGCAGCCCTGTGGATGACCCTAATCAGAGGAGTGGGACTTCATGCTGTCACTTCAGCTGCTGGGCAGGGGCCTCACCATCAGGAAGAGATGGGGACAGGCCTGCTGCAGAGTGGCCTTCAGGGAGGGGGATGTACTCACGCAGGGGTTGCTCTTGGTGAGGTTCAGGACGAGCATCTCCTCCTCTCGGGGCTTCTGAGCGGTCTCACACAGCACCTGGAAGAAGCCACAGTAGTCAGGGTTCAGGCTCAGCCCGGCAGAACCTGTCTTTGCCTTATCCCTGTCCCTAGGTGGGCGAATCTGGAAGGAAGGCCTTCAGGGCAGCTGGGGCATGGGAGGGCCAGAGTTGCAGGGCCAGGAAGGCCACTGGCTGCCTGGTAGAAGGCAGACTCAGCAAAGCCAGGGAAGGGAGTGGCAAAGGGACCCTGTTCCTGCAGTCCCAGTAAGAGATCTGGATGGAGAGAAGAGCAGAGGTACTGTGCCTGGAGCCCCCTGGTTCATCCCACTCTTGCTGGAGTTACCTTGTAATTCCCAGTGGGTAAAGTGAACACAGTGATGTTAGACCCTAGGGGGGTGTGGCTGGGTACTCCTGGGTGTTTCTGGGATGGCAAAGTTGGTGTCAAGGTGGGGCCTGTTGGCTGGGGTTTCATGGAGGCAGAGGTCACAGTAAGGGCTGGTTTCTCGCTGAGTGCTAGTGTACTTCTTCCAATGGCAGGTGTACTTCCAACGGGAGGTCCACTTTGTCCGATGGTAGATTTACTCCCAACAGTGGATTCACCTCCTCCAACAGCAGGTTTTATTCCTCCAGTAGTGGCTGTCGATGCTGTAATGGGGAAAACAAAAGACAGGAGATGAATGGTGGCCTGGAGAGACATGGGCCGTCTGTCCTTCTAAGTCTTCTCTCTGTTCTTCCACCGTGACAAGATGGAATGAGCGGGGTACAAGGATGAAGACGCAGAACTGAGGAAGTCATTTCCTGTCGCATAGGACAGGCAAGGTCAGCCCGGACAAGCCATTGTAAGGCAAAGGAAGCAGCAGTGAAGATGTCAGCGATGACGGCAGCAACAGCCACCCCTAAATGAGCACCTACTCAGCGCCTTCAGCTGTGCAGAGGGCTGCCAGTACGCTGTCTTATCTAATCCTCCCAAGGACACATCTGTTCGGGAGACCAGGCGCGAGCTGAGGTCACATGGCAACAAACAGCAGAGCAGTGCTTTGAATCCAGGCTGGGACGTGAAGCCCCTGGAAGCCCAGCTCTGCTCGGCACTGCCATCATATCCTAGTGCCAGTGCCCTGCTGCCGTCCAGTCACTCCCTACCCGCAGCACCTCTGCATGTCTAAGTGTGGAACTGTGCTGACCTAGGGTTTTCAATGGCTGATTTGGTGAGGACATAGATCTCCAGGCCTTTCTTCTGAGGCGCCTCTGGGTGGGCTCAAATCTCCAACCGTTTGGTTAGCAGCTGAACATGATGGTGGTATGGAGACGGAAGAAGAGACAGGTTGGGGGGTATCTCAGAACGTCCTGTCCTACAAGGGGCTGGCTTGAGGCAGAAGGCCTTGGGATGGGTGAAAGGAGAGTGGGAAGAGGGATGACTGGACACAGAAAAGGGACGACTGCCCTTGGAGCTGCCCTAGTGGAAGGTGAAAGCCAAGGAATTCTGCCTCAACTGGAGAAAGAAGCGACCAAGACTCAGATCGGACTCAAGGTTAGATGGGTCACCCCAGGAGAAGGGAACCCCCCGAGCCTCTCAGTGAAGCCTCTGTGTCCTTTGGGGGGTGGGGCTTGAAACAAGGCAGATTCTCTGCTCATGCCTGTAAATGCCTTGTTTACGAGATCAGAGCTGGGCCATGCTCTTGAAGCCTGTGACCCATCAGCAGGTTTCAAAAATAATTTACTGGGTTCAAACCAACACTTTAAAAAAAGGAGATAGAGTAAAACTGAATATCAGGGTGCATCCCCTAAAGAGAATGTTTGAGTCCTGTTTTGTGAAACTTCTTTCAGTTACATGTGTGTGTGTCCTGGGATCATGTGACCAAATCAAAATGTATCTTACTGTGGGTTGCTGTCAAATTTCTTAGAGAAATATTGTTCCAGATTTCTGCCACAGGGACAGAGGTGGTTCAGTGGCACAATTCTCCCCTCCCATGCCGGAGACCTGGGTTCAGTTCCTGGCCACCACACCTCACGGGCAGTCGCCATTGGTCAGTGGAGGCTGCAAGTTGCTATGATGCAGGACAGGTTTCAGCAGAGCTGCCCGATCAAACTTGACACAGAGGAAAGGCCTGGCAATCTACTTCTGAAAATCAGCCGATGCTAACCCCATGGGTCACAACAGTCCACCCACAACCAATCGTGGGGTACAGGACAGGCCAGAGGTTTGCTGTGTTGTGCAGGGGTTCGCCGGAGTCAGGTATGGTGACGGCACCCAGCAACACCTGAGTACCACAAACACCCAGCGTCTTACCATGAATAGAGCATTGCCTGGTTCAGGTGCTTAACTGGGGGACGGAGCCCTCAACAGAGCACGCAGCATGGGGCCTCTACTCCTCATCAAAACGGTAAACAAGCTCTGAATGAAGGTGAAGTGTCCTAATGTTTAATCCTCAGCCCAAATCTCGAGCTTTTAAAAGTTCCTTCTTGCCTGCGGGGGGCGGGGGGAGGGGAGTGGGTGGGTGGGGCTCCTGACTTACTTGGTGTGGTGGGGGTCATCTGATTTGTGACTGTGGGGCTGACCATAGGGCTCGAGCTTGAAACTGGAGTCACTGAAGTCAACGAAGAAACAGAGCCCCCAGGCGAATGGGGAGAACTTGCTGTGACGACCAAGGTAGGAACAGGAGATGCAGAACGTGAGGTATCAGCTTGACTTGGGGTTGGAGTGGTCACCTGACTGGCTTGCTGAGAAGTCACCGAGGCGGTCGTAGCGCTCTGCGTACCTGCACCTCCAGGTTTATCAGTACCTTGGCCGGAACCCTGGCCGCCTGTGGATCCAGTCTTAGCTGAGGTGGCGGATCCTGGCTGGGTCGAGCTGCCTGACACTTGACTGTTCACTGCGTCACTGGCAGTAGTCCTGGCTGAGGCTGTAGTCACTGCATTCCTGGCTGAGGCTGTAGTCACAGCTGCTGTGGTCTTCTCACTGGACGCTGTACCTAACTCCTGTTTTGGTGTTGAGGTTGCTGCTGTGGCCATGACCTTGGGCGTTGTACTTGTTGACCCTGGGGCCACTGATGTGGCCTTCACAGTGGACACTGTACTGGGGCTCTTCTGGTCCCTTGCTGCAGCCACCGTGGGGGACGCTGTGACGGAGGTTTGCGGGACTGAGGCTGCCCCCGCGGCCGTGGGCTGTAAGACTGAAGACCGTGGCGGAGCACTGGATGTTGTGTGAGATGCGGCTGGTGCACTGGATGGGACTGCAGGTACGGCTGCCGCACCGGGTGTTTCTTTAGGTGTAGCCCTAAAGGTTCTTGGTCCGGTGGAGCTCTGGGGGGCCGCGGGGTCTGTTCAGAGACAACACAGCATCAAGTTAGGGGTCAGCTACAAGTGTTTCCGCACCCCTGTCCAACTCTTGCCCAGAACTCGGAGGCCTGGCAGTCTCCCACGCTTTGCCTTTTGGCTCACCAAAGGCCCATTTTCACAGTTCACAGCACTTCTAGGGGGGAGGTTGACAGTGAATTACAGGGAAGCAGAGAAGGTCAAGGGAGACTCTGCATGTTCCCTTCACGTTTCTGAATACACCCACAGAACCCGGCCACCAAGATCACCTCTGCCTCCTCCTCCCGACCCTCAGCGGCGCGGCAGAACACCCAGCATACACAAGCGCAACGAGCGACAAGGGCTCTGCGTTAAGCTTCAACTCCGTGCTCGGCACACGCATGCGCACTGAACTACACAGGCTCGGCGCTAAACTGGGGCTCTGTGTTCAGCACACGCATGCGCACTGAACTACACAGGTGCCACCTGAAGCTTGGGCTCCGTGCTCAGCAACGCATGCGCATTGAACTACCCGGGCCCTACTCGCAGCGTGGTCCCTGTTCTCATGGAAGTTACAGTCCAAACGCAGAAACTGGCAACACACTGCAATTACATAAAGTACTGTTTAAATACAATTATTGTGAGAAGCGCTAAGGAAGAAAGGAACAGCATGCTTTGGTAACTTCGCCTTGTCAGGGGTCATGAAAGGAAGGTCTTTTATTTATTAACTCAAAACATAGGTACCAGGAGAGCCTCTATGTGACCGTCTCTCTGGGAGTGAGACAGACATTTACTTCGGCAAGCGGTCAGAGCAATTAAATGTCAAATCGTGGTTTGTATTATCAAAGAAAAGACATGAAGAAAAAGAGGTGGAACGAGACTACTCAGACAGAGAGGCAAACGAACACATTTTCAGAGCGAACAAGCTTTTAAGACTTGAAGGGTAAGAAGGAGAAAGCTGTGAGGAGAATGCAAGGAAAGGTCTTCCAGGCAAAGGAACGGAACCTACGAAGTCCTCAAAGAATAGGAACAAAAGAAAGAGAAGCACGAACGGAGCTTACGAGTGTGGGGAGAGCGTCAGGGACAGAAAAGGGGGGTCTTCTAGGAAAAGTGACGGTAACTGACTGTCCAGCGCAGACTTCATGTGTGTGCGTGTGTGTGAGACAGAGAGAGAGAGAAAATGTACACAACATACACGCAGCACTCAGTAGTTTTTACATGTAGTTACTGACAGCAGGTATACACTTAACACTGTGTTCCAGTCTCAGTTACTGCCCGTCTGGTCTCACCACATTGACGGACGGGTGGAGAAGCTCTGCTTCTTCAAGTGCTCATCTGTGCTTTAGAATTACTGCTGACTTTTTGATCTCATTGAGGTACTTCTTTCAAGGGAGCGCAATGGTCACAGCAATGCTATTTTATTGAGCTAAACTGTTGCTTAATGATGACTTCCTGGGATAGTTTCAGTTCTAGGTTTAAAAGTTATTTCCTGGCAGTAGGTCTTAGGGGTTCATGCAGTCTCAAGGTACCCAATAAGTGTGTAAGCCAGACTTTTTTTTAGAGAAAAACAAAGATTTCTTTAAAACCAGCCTCCTTACAGGCCAAATAAGACTTTTGGATTCTATGAGGTGCACAAAGAAGCCACCAAAGTCTTGAAAGCAAGGAAGCTGTATAGCGTGATTTACAAAGAAACTCACACGTGCTCCTTTGTGGGATGCAGACTGGAAGGGAGAGCAGGACAGCAGGAAGACAGGAGGCTACCAAAGTAATTTCGATGAAACAGAAAATGATTGGCCGATTAAGTTAATGATTAGAGATGAATTAAGCATGAACTCAAGACTAGTATTTGGAAGACTGAATCAACTACTTGCGATGGAGTTCAGCGAAGGAAAAGAAGAGAACCCAGGAATGTCTCTGGTTTCCAAACTCTGCAGCAGAAGGGACAGAATCGGAGGAGGGATGGTGTAGACCTCTACCATTCTGTGTAGTCACTCAAATCCATACCGCTTTTCTATGTTTGGAGAATTCCTCACCGAACACAACTTGGTGGCAGGAGAATTTGCCTCCTGGCATAGCTAAATCCCAGCTCTTTGCTTTTAAAGCCTCCCTTGTGACTGCAGCAAAGCATGTGACAAAGCTGCCATGAACCAGGGAGCCAGGAGGCAGTGGGTGTGAGAAACACTGATGGCAGCAGCAGCAGCAAAGCCAGGCTCAAGTTCAAGCAGCAGTGAGGCAATGCTCCGGCAGTGTCCACAGCCAGACACGCAGCACCTAGTTTTTGGTGTTGGTGGGTGGCTCTGGTCTCTGAAACATTTCTTTAACCTGACATGGGTGGCAGTAAAGCAGCCCTGGAAAGGGACTTGAATAGTCAATTCTCCAAAGAAGACAAATGGTCAATCTGCACATGTACACCATTAGTTATGAGGGAAATGAAAACCCACACCACCATGAGATACCACTTCACATCCACTAGGAAGGCTATTACCAGGGAACGGAAAATAACAAGTGTTGACAAGGATGCAGAGAAACAGCACACCGCTGACGGGAACGTAAAAAAAACCATGGCATAGCTGCTGTGAAAGTGTTTGGCAGTTCCTCAAAAACTTAAAAATACAATTACCTGTGACTCAGCAGTTCCTCTCTTAGTACATACTCAGAAGACTTGAAAGCAGGAATCCAAACACATGCTTGCATCAGAGAAATGTTCTTTATAATAGCCAAAAGATGGAAACAACTCATTTGTCCATTAACAGACAAGTGGATAAACTAAAGTAGGTATATCCATACAATGAAATATTATGCAGCCAGCCAAAGAAACAAAGTTCTGACACAATGCTACTGCATGGATGAACTGCAAAGACATTATGCTAAGTGAAATGAGCCATACACAGAAGGCCAAATATTGGATAATTCCACTTATGTGGGGTACTTAAAACAAGTAGGCAAAGTCACAGAAAGTAGAATAGAGCTTATCAGATTGAGGGAAGAGGATAACGGAGCATAGAGCTTATATTTGGGATGACAAAAAAGACCTGAAAATAGATAGTACTGATGGTTACACAACATTGAGAATGTAGTTTAACACCAATGAACGACTCGAAAATGGTTAAAATGGAAAATTTTATGTGTATAGTTTACAAAATTTTTAAAAAGCAGCCCTAGACATGGTCTCCAGTGTTTCCAGCTATCCTAATACATCAGTATCTACACACACACACACACACACACACACACACACTCTCTCTCTCTCTCTCTCTCTCTCTCTCTCTCTCTCTCTCTCTCTCTGTCTTTCTCTCTCTCTGTCTCTCTTCAGATATTCTGCTACCTAGAAGTAAAAATTGGGACCAGGAGTGGCTGCAGGCAGGAGGACTTCAAGACTTAGTTATCAGGCCTTACTGGGGCTAAGGCCAATTGCAACTCTTCGGATACTAAGAGATAAGCTCTGGTACCCTATGGCATCGGGCAGAGAAGCAGTCACATCATCCTCTGTCATCTAGAAGGGCCTATGATGTGGCTTAGAGGGGAACGAAGGCTGTGTGTTCCTTCTGTTGAAGATTCTGAAGGACACACATGCCAAGATGTGTGTTAGAATCAACACTGTGCAACAGTTTCTCTGTTTTATGAACATCTGATTCATCTCATAATTGATGGAATCATAGGATCTTTGGGTAAAAGTGCTAGGTTGCTTAGAGGATCCGCAGACCTGAGGGATTGAAGCATTTAAGGGATGTGAGTGGGATAGTTACAGTGATGAGTAGCTTAACTCAAGATCTCTCACTTAGCACTCCTGACACCAGGCTGGATAATTCTGGGTTCCAGAAGGCCACAGCCTTGAACACCCTGCAGAGCAGTTCTACTCTGCATACTTGGAGCCACTATGAGTGGAATCAACCTGTCACAGACTGAATTATGTTCCCCCAAAAATGTGTGCAGCAATTTGGCTGGGCCTTGATTCCTGGTACTGTAGGATTTTCCTCCATGTTGTAAATCCTGCCTCTGTGATGTTAATGAGGGAGGACCAGAGGCAGTTGTCTTCGTGAGCTGGCAGGACTTCAGTCTCAAGATTGCATTGTTTGTTGATGCAATCTCTTGGGATACAAAGAAAAGGGAATTAAGCAGAGGTTTCAGGACCTCATACCACCAAAAAGACAACACAGTGAGCAGAGCACGTCCCAGTCCAGGGGAAGATTGTTGACTGATGACAAGGACCTTCCTCCAGAGCCAACAGAGAACACCTTCCCCTGGAGATGACATCCTGAATTTGGACATTTAACCACTTAAATGCTACATCTGCTAACCAAAAGGTCAGCAGTTCAAACCTGCCAGGTACTCCTTAGAAACTCTATGGAGTAATTCTACTCTGTCCTATACGGCCATTATGAGTCGGAGTTGACTTGAAGGCAATCAGTTTGTTTTTTATTTTGGCTTTGGGTTACTGTGAAGCAATAAATTTGTTTGTTAAAGACATCCACTTGGCAGCATCCATTATGGCAGCACTAGATGACAAAATCCAACAGCAACTACACAGCACAACCTCTGTTGTAGGGGGCTGTCTTGTTGTGCATCATGGGAAATTAAACATGGCTGTCCTCTCACACATGAGAGGCCAGTAACACAGCACCCTCCCCAGCTGTAATGACCAAAACTGTCTCCAAAAATCATCAAATGACTGCTGGTGGCAAGGTGGTAATAAAGGCATCATCAGAGTGGCAGTAAAGTGACAAGGTTGGTGATTCACACACACCAGGATGTGACAGTCTACTTCCATAAAAGCAATAGTCTTGGAAATCCTATGGGGCAATGCTACTCTGCCCTATGGAAGCCACAGTCAACCACAATCAACTCAATGGCCAGGAGTTTGAAGAATCTGAAATAAGTGACTTCTCTTGAACTCATCAGAACTACCTTCAAAACGAGACAGACAATTGAAGGGGGAAACATAAGAAGATTAAGCTGGAAATTCACAATTGCTCAAGGCCAAGTGTGGGCAAATGAGAAGCCCTGGGAGCTGCCGGGTGGACAGGCTCACCCTGGGGAGGTACCTCTAAGGAAGAGCTGGGGCAGAGATCCTGAATAAGCTCCCTCATTGTCGAGAGCTGCAGGGAGGAAAGAGCGGTCACTGCTGAAACTCCAGACAGACCTATCTCCTCCAGTTTTCAGGCATCGCTCTTAACTGCCACCGAGTTGCCCACCACACCTTCCAACCAAACACTGCTGCATCCTGCACCATCCACGTGATCAGCTGGGGTCCAGGGAGTTTGCACAGGTGGTTCTCAGAAGCAGGTCACAGACTTTTCTTTCTCGTTGGCCTTATTCTGCAAGCTCCTGAGTCACATCCGACTCGACAGCACTTGGCTGGCTTGGCCACTGAAACCTATGCAGCAACACAGCAACATATAAGCCCCCACGACAGTCGGGTGGTGGGACCTCAACTCAGGTATCCCATGCAGAAGGCAAAAATTCTACCACTGAGCCACCAAGGCCCTCAGTCTCCAGGGGGACGTCAACAAAGCTTAAGGCCTGGGCACTGGAGGAAACTTTACCACTGGGGAAGGGGATGACAGGTACCATGACACTCTGCCCAGACTCTCTTGTCTCTGTTACAAACGAGTGTTAGGCTTCAGGTTGCGGGGAGGGTGGCGGAGTTGATTCTGATCCACGCTGACCCCAAGTGCGCAGGACAGAAATGCTCCACTGGGTTTTCAAGGCTGTGAACTTTCAACAGCAGATGGCCAGGCCTGCAGGCCTCTGGGTGGGTTCAAATTGCCCACCTCTCAGCTAGTAGTGCTTAAAACCCTTTGTGCCACTTAAATAAGCCAAAGCCAAGTGCTGTCGAGTCAGATGTGACTCATGCCACTTAAATAAACAACAAAATAAACCCAAACCCACTGCTGTAGAGTCAATTCCAACTCATAACCACCCTACAGTCAGAGTGGAGCCGCCTTATAGTTTCCAAGGAGCACCTGGCAGACTTGAACTGCTGTCCTTTTGGTCAGCCACCATAGCACTTAACCACTACGCCACCAGGCTTTCCATGTGCCACTTAGGGAGTCCTTAAACTGCAACAGAAGGGCATTCTAGTCTGAGGGCACTGGTGGAAACCCACTGCAGCTGTGGAATGAACCAGGAAAAAGGAACAGCTCTGTATCGCTGGCAAGCACAGGAATATATGCTAAGACCAGCACACCATCCAGAGAAGCGGCAGGGGCACTAGTGAAGCCCACACTGTCAAACCCAGGTGCCCAGTACCCATGGAAGGCTGAGGTCTAACCAGGACATCAGGGTATGTCACCTTTCCCCTCTCCACCATGCTGACAAGTGTGAAGTACAAGTAACAGCTGGACAGAGCTGCCAGGAACTGCAGAGAGGAAGGACCTCCAGCCAAGCAGACAGACGGAAAGTATTACTGCAGGAATCTGCAGCCTCTAGCCTCCTGTCTTGGTCATCTCTAGCGGAGACGGATGGACGGCTTTAACAAAGAGAGGTTTATTCTCTTACAGTCCAGAAGGCTAGACATCCAAATTCAGGATGCTGGCTCCAGGTCACATACTCTCTGTGTCATCTCCAGAGGAAGGTCCTTGCATTGCATCGGTCTTTGCTGGGTCTGAGAGCAACTGCATGCAGGACTCTCAGGTCTCTCCCAGCACTGTTTTCTTGATGGTATGAGGCCCCCAGCTCTGCTTGCTTGCCTTTCCTTTCAACTCTTGTAGGACAGAAGGTGGTGCGAGCCACACTCCAGGGAAACTCCCTTTGTAAAAGCGTTCCAGTCCCACCCTAATCCTCTTTAACATAATCCAATCTATCAACTATAGGCAAAGATTAGATTCCTACAGCATAGGAAAATCACAAAACGGAGGACAACTGCACAATACTGAGAATCACAGCCCAGCCAAATTCCTACACACATCTTCTGGGGGACACAATTAAATCCAGGACATCTTCAGATTAGATTGACACAAAGTCCTGCACCAAAGACCCAGCAGAAGGAAAGCCACATGTTATAGCATCGAAAAGCAAAGATGTTACTTTGAGGACTAAGATATGGCTCATCCAAGCCATGATATTTTCAGTCGCCTCACATACATGTGAAAGCTGGACAACGAATAAGGAAGACTGAAGAATTCCTGCCTCTGAGGAGTGGTGCGGGAGAAGAAGACTGTATATACCTTGGGCTGCTGGAAAAACAAACAAGGCAGTCTTCAAAGGAGTACTGCCAGTGCGCTCCTTAGAAACAAGGATGGTAGGACTTCATCTCACATACTTCGGACGTGGTCTCAGGAGGGACTAGTCCCTGGAGAAGGACATCACACTTAAGATAGCAGAAGGTCAGGAAAAAGAGGAAGAGTGTCAAGGAGACGGGACTGACACAGCGGCTGCAACAACAGGCTCCAGCACAACAATTGTGTGGACGGCACAGGACCAGACAGTGATTCGCTGTGTTGCACGCAGGGCCACTATGAATCAGCAGGGACTGGACAGCACCTCAAAACAACCTACTTCCTGTCTTTCAAAGACAGATTAGCCTCTTCTGGACACGTCATATAAATAAAATATACAATATGTACTCTTCTGTGGCTGCCCTCTCTTACTGAGGATCATGTTTTAAGACTCATCCATGTTTTAGTATATATCAGTACTTCATTCCTCTTGTTGCTCAATAACATTCCACTGTATATATAGAAAAGGTGTGTTTGTGGCACAGTGGCTAAAATGCTCAGCTGCTAAGCACAAGGCCAGAGATGTGAACCTACCAGCTGCTCCACAGGAGAAAGATGCGGCAGTCTGCTTCCCTAAAAATGTACCACCTTCAAAACCTTATAGGGCTGTTGTGTTGTGTCTTGTCGGGTCACTGTGAGTTAGAATTGACTAAACACTCATCTGTTATTTTTACCTTTTGGCTACTGTGAATAATGACTGTGGTCCTTTGGGATTATACCTACAATTGGGATTTCTGGGTCATGTGGTAGCTCTGCGTTTACCTTTCGGAGGAACCACCTGTTTTCCACAGCAGATATGCCTGTGCTCATTCCCACCAGCAATGGGTGCTGGTTCCCTTTCTTGATACCCTCACCAACACACATTACTGTCTGTCAGTTTTTGTTGTAGCCACCTTAGTGGGTGTGTAGTGACATCTCACTGTAACTGTGATTTGCAGATGACACATATGGAAAGAAATATAGACCTGCAGGTGTTAATGTATTCCCATACATATATCTATTTCCTAACTGTCTACTGAGAGGGCCTAGAAGCTGTGACACAACAGGAGCATCAAAGCATCCAGTGCCCAGATCTTGGTGTCCAATACCATTCTCCAGCAAATGAACTAGGGCTCCTTGGAGAAATAGCTGATTCTATTACTGCTGGCACAAGCAAAACGCAAGGTGAGCCTGGAATATCTTCTAACTCCAGAAAGTAAGGCCAAGTCTTTAGAACAATGTGAGCAAGTCAAAAAGACACAGGAGCCAACAATCAAGAGGACCCTAGACGCTGAAGCCACAGCAAGCTGAGCAACAAAAAAACAAGTTAACGTTGGCTGTCACCCCCAAATAAAACAACTATCCATGTATCCACACTCAAATAAGCGATTAAATAAACAAGGACTAAGAAATAAGTTTTTCAGTGGCTAATTCTTTTCAGAAGTAGATTGCTGGTTCCTTCTTCCTAGTCTGCCTTAGCCTGGAAGCTCCGCCGAAACCTGTCCACTATGGGTGACCCTGCTGGCATCTGAATACTGGTGGCATAGCTTCTAGCATCACAGCAACACTCCAGCCCCCACAGTGTGACAAACTGACAGGCAACAGGGAGAAGAGTTGAAGAGAATTTGAAACACTTACTGATGAACATCAAAGACCACAACCTTCAATATGGATTGTACCTCAACAACAAGAAAATAAAAACCCTCACAACTGGACCAGTAAGCAACATCGTCATATATGGACAAAGGGCTGAGGTTGTCAAGGATTTCATTTTGTTAGTTCCGCAAACAATGTCCATGGAAGCAGCAGTCAAGAGATCAAAAGATGCATTGCACTGGGAAAATCTGCTGCAAAAGACCTCTTTAAGGTCTTGAAAAATAAAGACGTCACCTTGAAGACTGAGGTGTGCCTGACCCAGGCCACAGTATTTTCAATCACATCATATGCATGCAAAAGCTGGACGATGAAGACGGAAGACAGAAGACAGGAGAAGAACTGCCACCTTTGAATCATGGTGTTTCTTGAATGGACCATGGACCACCAAAACAATGAATAGATTTGTCTTGGACCAAGCACAACTAGAGTATTCCTTGGAAGCAAGGATGGCAAGACTGCATCTTACATACCTTGGACATATTGTCAGGAGGGGTCAATTTCTGGAGAAGGATATCATGCCTGGTAAGGCAGAGAGTCAGAGAAGAAGAGCAAGATCCTCGACAGAAGGGACCAACCAAGTGGCTACAACAATGGGCTCAGGCACAATAACCATTGTGAGGATGGCCCAGGACTGGGCAGGATTTCCCTCTGTTGCACACAGGGTTGACGAGTTGGAACCAACTCAAAAGCACCTAACAACATAACAACAACAACTGCTATGGAAGCAGACTTTAGGCCTTCCAAGGTGCAGGGTGTCACTGGGTGGGTTCAACTCCCAATCTTCAGGTTAGTGTTTGAACATAATCTGTTTGCATCACCCAGAGTATAAATCAGTGCAGCCACTTTGGAAAACCATATGTCATTACCAAGTAAAGTTAAACATGCACACGTCTTCCAAGTCAGTGATTGTACCATTAGGCACATACGCTAAGCAGATACACACCTGTGTGTACCAGGTGCATTTACACAGGAACATTCCCAACAGTCTGTTTACATTAGCCCCGTACAGAAAACAGGCACATCCGTCAACCACTGCCGTCCAGTCAACTCTGACTCACAGGATTTCTATGGAGAAAGAGATCATGGTAAATGATGGGATATGCAGCACCTAACAACGAATGAGCTACATCTATGTGTTAACAGGAATTACTCTCAAAAACAGTGAAAATAAAAGCAAGAAGATGACTTATATGATGATCCTATCCATGGAGCTCAAAAACAGGACAAAATTAAACAATCTATATGTATTTTATTTTTTGTTGTTGTTGTTTTTGAATGTAAGTTTACAACTGGAGTCAGTTTCTCATCTAAAAACTTACACACACCTTTTTATATGATGCTAGTGCCTCTCCCCATCCTGTGACAGCACACTCCTCCTCTCCTCCCTGTATTTCCCACGTCCATTCAAACAGCTCCTGTCCCCCTCTGCTTTCTTCCCTCACCTCTGGACAGGAGCTGCCCAGTTAGTCTCATGTATCTACCCAATGCCAGAAACACACTCGTTGCTAATATCATGTTGTCTTTTTATCCAGTCTAATCTTTGTCTGAGTAGTTGGCTTTAGGACGGGTGTCAGTTCTGGGATAAGAGAGTCTTGGGGTCATATCTTCTGTGGACCCTGGTCCTTTCACTAGATAAGTAACAAGAGCAGAAATATAAGTAATATCAGTAAGATTTTACAAAAACTTAATAGTAAATTTAGGATAATGGCCTTTAATTTTTTATTTTTAAATCAGGGGATGGCTGTCTGAACTGAACTAAAGACTGGCAAAGTGAAAGCCACTGGAACGTCAGCTTGTCATTTCCGGTGGCAATGATGGAAGCCTGATTTGGGCTGACTAGCAAAGGAATGAGTGGTAGGAAAGCATGTGTAGACAACTCTGCAAACTGTCCACTGGTAATGGAGCGAAGAGGAGAAACGGAGCCACAGCTGGAGGGAGCGGGGATAGTCAAGCAAGTGTATTGCTTTTCTTTAATGAGATAGGGGGCACAAATGCTGATCAGAATATTCCCCTTATGTTTTCTCACCTGTTTGATCAAGTCATTCCAGAAACCCTGGTGGCCCAGTGGTTAAGTGCTATGGCTGCTAACCAAAAGGTCGGCAGTTCAAACAGCCAGGTGCTCCCTGGAAGCCCCATGAAGACAGTTCTACTCTGACCTACAAGGTCTCTATAAGTCAGAATCAACTTGACAGCAGAGAGTCTGGTTGGTTTGGGTCATCAAGAGGGTACAGTAGCAGTGACCCAGAGACACACACGCTGCACCATCCTCTCTGCCTGGGAGCCCGGCTTTTATCGAATGTCAGTTTCTCCTTTGAAATAGGCCAGAGGAAAATGGATGAAGACTGTAGGCACATTCATAATTTTGGTGGTAGGAAGATAGAGTGTCTACACTTGATGGCTTCTCATCAAAATCTGCCACACTGACTTGGATGATGGAGAGAAAGAAGGGTTATGTGAAAGGCTTGAGGAAAATGTATAAAATGCCCATCTTGGAAATGGGAACCACACCTGCTTAGAAAAGGTCTCCCAAACCAGAGAACATCAGAATCAGCTCACGGGCTTGTTGAAACACTGGCTGGTGGATGCTTCCCCTCGGGTTCCCAGTCCAGGAAACCTGAGAGGGATCCTGAGTTCCCCGATGCTGCTGCCGCCGCTGGTCAGAAGGCCACGGTGGAAGAGCCCCTACACTTAGAAAACTACAGCGCCACCGACAAGCCGTGTCGACTGTAGGTGTGAGATCAGCAGTTCAAACCGCATCCAGTGAGCTGGATGGCATGACTTCACTCTACCATGTTCAGCTGCTTGGGCACAGGCATGAAAAAGGGGAGTTACAATTTCATTCTGAAAACGGGTGGGCAGGATGGCAAGAAGGTGAAAAGACTTGAGGATATCCGTAAGGCAGTGATTACGATGGTGGGTAATGAAATACAGGATGGCTACTGGAAACCCCGGTGGCATAATGGTTAAGTGCTATGGCTGCTAACCAAAAGGTTGGCAGTTTGAATCTACCACATACTCGTTGGAAACTCTATGGAGCAGTTCTACCCCATCCCATGGGGTCACTATGAGTCAGAATCGACTCAGTAGCATAGGGTTTGGTTTAGGGAAAAAGAGACTAAGGAGCACTGGTGGCACACTGGTTAAGTGCTCACCTGCTAACCAAAAGGTCAGTGGTTCACACCATCCAGCCAAAAGGATCTGGCAATCTTCTCCCATGCAGATTACAGCCTAGGAGACCCTATAGGGTGTTTCTACTCTGCCCTAGGGGGTCACTATGAGGCAGAGCCAATCTGAGGGCACCTAACAACAAAAATAAGGCAAAGACAGCCAGACGGGCAATGAGGAAATGAAGGCTTGATGAAGCCCTGCAGGCACCGTGGTTAAGAGCTCGGACGCTAGTCAAAAGGGTAGCACTTTGATTCCACCAGCTGCTCCTTGGAAATCTTTTTTGGAAACCCCGGTGGTGCAGTTGGTTGAGTGCTACATCTGCTAACCAAAAGGTCAACAGTTCCAATCCACCAGGCACTCCTTGGAAACTCCATGGGGCAGTTCTACTCAGACCTCTAGGGCAGCTATGAGTCAGACCCAACTCAACAGCAGTGAGTTTTTTGGTTTGGCAGTGCAGTGAGTAAGAGATACGGCTGCCAACCAAAAGGTCGGCAGCTCAAAGATACCGGGTGCTCCTTGGAAATTCTCTGAGGCAGTTCTACGCTGTGCTATAAGATCAGTGTGAATCACAATCAGTTTGGCGGCAGTGGGTGGGTACTTTCAGATGCATCAGAAGGCAGTGAGCTGGTGATCAAAGAATGAAGGAAATGCTTAGCTGTCAGAGCAGGCATCACACATGGCTATCTAGCTCAAATCAGAACAGCTAAATAATGTAGAAACTGCATAGCATCAAGATTGGGTCACCAAGTACTGGATTATTCATCCAAATGGGAAGTGAAGTCACAGAGATTGATGGCACAGACTGACACGGATAGAGGAAAGAGCTCAAGTCTTCATGAGTGACAGGGAGCGGCTCAGAGGTCAGCAGACAGTGGCAATGAGGAGAGGCCACTTCGGCTGGTCTTTGAAGGCTGCATGACAGGCGACAGAGACAGTGCCCCAAGCGCTTATCTCCAATTGGGGTCGTGGACAGGGGTGGGTGGAAAAGGTCAGATCAGCCCTCCTCTAAGCCTTTTCTGAGGCCTGCTTCCTCCAGTTCCTGACCATCTCCAGGCCGGGGACAGACTCTGGACTATTAATAGCAGGATAGGAAGCTCAAAAGAATACCCCAGGAAGAGGGTGTGTGGAAGGAGGGCGGGAAGGCAGTGGGCTTGGAGCCCCTCCTCTGGACGCCAGCGTCCACCCTGCTGCCTGTTTCTCTGGGCTCACTGGCTCCAGCCTCGGTCATCTCCAGCCAAAGGCTCCCAAGGGGACAGAGACGGGGCAGGAACCAGGCAGGACAATGCAGCCTGGTCTTGTTGGACTGGCATCTGGGCCTCCGACCCTGAGGGCAAACCCTGTTCAGCCCTCTCCCCTCCCAGAAAACGAAGTCTCAGAATTAAGTCTGAGAGCTATTGTTCTAAGTGCTACATTTCTCATGGCCCAATATCACCACAGTCACCTTTGAGGTACTCCCCTTGGGAAGCTGTGCACCAACACCAGCACCTATTCCACCCCTCAAAGCAATTTTGGAACTCCTTCTGGAATGGCCATTGCACACAGGGGCCCAGTGGCAAGTTCGTCAACTTAATTGTCTAGTTTTCTGTGAGGGAGTTTTTTTTGCCAGTGAACATATAACTGTACTGAAACACCTTTCTTACTCACCTGTTCTGGACCCTCGGTGACTTTTTTCTTTACCAGAAGATAAAGGAAATATTAAAAAGCAGACATTATGACATCAAGGACATCACGAGTAATATGCATGACAACAGTGACAGCCATTCCAGAAGAGAGTTTCTAAACTGCCTTGAAGGGTGGACTAGGTGCTGGCATCAGTGCATAGCGTCCCAAGGGGAGGACTTCGAGGGTGACTGTAGTGATATTCAGCAGTGAGGTATGTGGCACTTTTTCTACGGTGAGTTCACAAATTTAACTGCCAGTCCTTGTTACATCTGTGAAAATAGTTTTGAAGGTCCCCTTGTCACCTAGCTAAGCACAAAGCTGTGGCCCTGGGTGAGTCTACTTTTACGGTCCCTTCAGAGGGACTGCCCTGGGCCTCCCAAGAGGTGGACAAGTGAGGGCCCTTTCCAAGGGCCGGCAGCCTCAAGATTCCCTTTTCCAGTGAGTGGAATCTGCCACACGAGCCCTGCCTTCCCAGGAGGAGGTGCTGCTCTGCCGGGGACAGTACCCCAAGCTGATTGTTGAAGTCCCCGGGGGCCTGCATCCCTCTCCGAGCTCTCCAGGGCTCAGCCTTCTCAGGCCCCAATCCCACTCCCCATCACAGACTCTGCTGTTTAATTTCCAGGCTTCCAAGTGGTGTTGGTGGGATCCAGTGAATCGGGCATGGTGTGTGTGACGATGCGGGCCCCGTGCTCAGGACAGGGCCCAGGGCTGCACTAGCTGCTGAGGACCTCTAGGCTCACTGGCCTTGCCCCAGTGCCAGCTGGTCCTGTCTCCACATGTCCTTCCTCCCTGCTCTCACTCTGAAGGACCGCTGCTCCCCATGGGATGTTCCCCCCTCACCTCCAAGCTCCTCAGGTTTATGACGTTCCCACGCCTCACTCAAGCTCGGGGTCTGTCCCTGCTTCCACCTGACACTCCTCCTGTCCACCAGGGTGCCTTCAGCCCAGCGTGGGTCTGTCTCTGAAGGCTCTGCTCTGCTGTTTTGCTCACATTGGCCTATACCCACCTTGTATAAATTTCTTCTTTTGTGTGGCTTCAGCCAGCCACCCAAAGCCCCAACCCCTGACCAGGGAGCATGGCATCACCAAGGAGTTTGTGGACAGAGAACTGCCTTTTGGAAAGGTCAAGGCTCTGCTGGGACCCTGGCCTGGGGTCAGGGAGCCAAGTCCCTCACCTCTGCCAACCAGTTACAGCCATCTCTCGGGCTCTGCGTTGTGCCTGGAGGAAGCTTGGGCCCCATCTAGAAAACGGGGACAATGATCTCTGGGGTTGCCCCCTCCAAAGATGGGCCTGATCAATGTCCCTGGCATAAAGACTTGGGGGCGCAGCCTCCCAAGTTCCACACAAGAACAGCAGTGGCAGAAATGACTACTCAACTGCCTAGGGAGGGGGTAAGATCTCAAGTCCAACCTCTTCACCCCACCCTGACTCAGCCCGAGTGGCCTGACGTCAGGAAGAAAAGGGTGGCTACTCAGGGTTCCCCACGGCCTCTGTCGCTGGCCTGTGAAAACACGAGGGCACCAGGGTATTATCACCTGGCCCTCAGCATTCCCTCCCCCAGAGGGGCCAGCACTGCCCCTCAGGAGATAATTCCAGGCATTCTGCAAATCGGAATTGTTCTCTGCTTATCAGCTAGTTCCAGCTGGCCCACTGGCACAGCTGCCGGGTGGGGCCCCAGTCTGGCTGTTTCCCTGGGCAGGGGCAGCTACCACTGTGCCGGAGGAAGATCTAGTGACACAGGGGACACAGGTGGGTGCAGGCCTCTCCACAGCGTGGGCGGCAAGGCTGAGGCTCACACCAGGTGGTCCTCCCCAGCAAAGCAACCCTTAAGTCCTTCCTCTCTGCTAGACTGGGGTTGTGGCCTGGTATGAGGATAGCCACCAGCTGCCTTGGGGTCAGCTCCAAGCCAGGGTGACCCCACACCCTGGTAGAGTAGAACCAGGTAGAGTAGAACCAGGCTCCACAGGGCTTGCAGAGGCTGATTTTACAGCAGATCGCCAGGCCTTTCTTCTATAGCACCTGGGTGGACCTGAACCTCCTACCTCACGTTAGCAGATGAGCACGTTAAGCATTCGCACCACCAAGGACTACCCAAGCCCTAATCAGCCACACATCATGGGCCACTCTGACCTCCTGATTCCTCCTCCACTAAAGTTCAAGGTGGAAGTTAGGAGCCCAACCAGCTGGGTTCAAACCCCAGCTCCACCCCACACTAGCTGTGTGGCCAGGCATGCATCTTCACTCTGTTCCTCAGTTTCCCTGTCTGCCGAAAGTGGGGAGGAGGGTAACATGGGTGACTCAGAATGGTGCTGCACGTGCGAAGTGCTCACACAGTAGTGCCATGAGTGCATCCTTGCTGAGCAGACCCAGAAGAGGGACAAGACTACTCTAGTCTCCATCCCTGCCTGAGCCCCAACTCCCCAGCCTGTGCCCTGCCTCTCCAGCCTGTATGCCACCTCTGTGCCCCGCCTCCCCAGCCTATGCCCCACCTCCCCGGCCTCTGCCCCACCTCCCTGGCTTCTGCCCCACCTCCCCGGCCTCTGCCCCACCTCTGTAGCCTATGCCCCGCTTCTCCAGCCTCTGCCCCACCTCACCAGCCTCTGCCCCACCTCCCCAGCCTCTGCCCGGCCTCTGCAGCATATGCCCCACCTCCCCGGCCTCTGCCCCGCCTCCCCGGCCTCTGCCCCGCCTCCCCGGCCTCTGCCCCGCCTCCCCGGCCTCTGCCCTGCCTCTGCAGCCTATGCCCCACCTCCCCGGCCTCTGCCCCGCCTCCGCAGCCTCTGCCCCGCCTCCCCGGCCTCTGCCCCGCCTCCCCGGCCTCTGCCCCGCCTCCCCGGCCTCTGCCCCGCCTCCCCGGCCTCTGCCCCCCCTCCCCGGCCTCTGCCCCGCCTCCACAGCCTCTGCCCCGCCTCCGCAGCCTCTGCCCCGCCTCCCCGGCCTCTGCCCCGCCTCTTCAGCCTATGCCCCACCTCCCCGGCCTCTGCCCCGCCTCCCCGGCCTCTGCCCCGCCTCCGCAGCCTCTGCCCCGCCTCCCCGGCCTCTGCCCCGCCTCCCCGGCCTCTGCCCCGCCTCCCCGGCCTCTGCCCCGCCTCCCCGGCCTCTGCCCCGCCTCCCCGGCCTCTGCCCCGCCTCCCCGGCCTCTGCCCCGCCTCCCCGGCCTCTGCCCCGCCTCCCCGGCCTGTCCTCAGGCTCTTCCCTGGGACTGGGGATTGAAGCCAGCACCAGCCAGCTCTGGTTCGTAAGGGCCCAGACGAGAGTGAGGAACAGGGGTGAGTCTGAATCGTACCGGGGTAGTGTGGGCAGTGGGCGAGCGAGATGGGGCTTACCTGCTGGCACCCTGCCGTTCTGACTGGCAGCAGCGCCAGACCTCAGTCTGCACAGGCCGGGGCCAGGCAACCCTCTGTGGAAACCTACTCTAGGCTTCTGGAAGCAGCCTGGGCTTCGGGGGTGGCTACAAGACCGGGACAGATGACCAGGAGCAGGACCCCTGCCAAGCGTCCCTTCTCCCTTTTCTGCCTGGGTTCCTCCTCAGTGAGGTGAAGCTAAGCCGCCTCCGCCTCCTTCCCCATCCCACCAGATGGGTGGAAATACAGGTGCAACGTCAGGTAAGCTCTGACTCCAGAAGAGGAGGGAGGAACAGAAGTCTAACAGCATGAACTCCCCACCCCCGCTGTCCGGCTGCCTCTGTCTTGTATGGCCTGTCGTCGTCAAATGCCACCTGGGCTGTGGGCTATCACCCCCACATTAAAACTGAAGAAACTGCCCCTAAGATAAACAGTAACACCCGAGACCAAGGACTCCTGAGAGCAATCAGCTGTAGGATGAGAAGGCAGGAAGAGACAGCAATCAGACAGAACAAAGACAAGGGGAAAGCAGGGCAGAAACGGGAGAGGGCTGACACACTGTGGGGAATGAAACCAGGGTCAGGAAGCTATGTGCAGACTGTAAGTGGGAAATGAATGTGCTCTGTAAACTTTCACCTAAGCACAATGACACACGGACACAAAGTAAAAGACAGTGAGGTCACTTGTTCAGCACCACAGCCAGCCAGCAAAGCAGGAGTCAAGCATGTCTGGGGCTCAGCCAGGCTGACAGAAGAGCCTGGGTCCTTTCCGCTCTGGGAGGGAGCCAGGCTGCGGGTCGGGGAAGTTGGTTCTTGCCCCCGAGATGGCGCTTGGGCAAAGCACTTCCCTTTCTTGGGCCTTGGCTTCCATTTGTAGGATTATAACACAGTGGCACAGCAATGCACAAACTGAGGTCTGCGAACCTTTCTGGGAAGGCTTTAGGCTTTGAGAGCCACATGGTCTCTGTCATAACTGCTCACCTGGCCTGCTGTAGCCCCAAAACAGCTACAGATGGCAAATAAATGAATGGGTGCGGCTGTGTGCGAATAAAACTTTATTTACAAAAACAGATGGCCAAATCATTCGAGGTCTGACAATTAAGTCCATGAACTTATTTGTTCTAAGTGCTACATACCTCTGACTTATCGCTACAGTCACCTTCGAAGTACTCCCCTTGGGAAGCTATGTACACCAACATCAGTGCCTAGTCCTCCCTTCAAAGCAGTTTTGGAACTCTTTCGGGAATGGCCATTGCACATGGTGGCAAGTGTACCAACTTAATTGTCTAGTAGTCTGTGAGGAAGTTTTTAGCCAGTAAACAACTAACTATTGGAACACCCTCCCTAGTCACCTGATCTAGCCCTCAGTAACTTTTTTCTTTACCCAAAGATAAAGGAAATATTGACAGTAAGACAATTTGATAACATTCAGGACATCAAGGGTAATACAATGACAGTTATGATGGCCATTCCAGAAAGAATTCCAAAACTGCTTTGAAGAGTGGACTAGGTTCTGGAGCTGGTGCATAGCTTCCCAAGGGGAGTACTTCAAAGGTGTCCATAGTGATATTCAGCAATGAGATATGTAGCACTTCTTCTAGGATGAGGTCACAAACTTAATTGGCAGTCCTCATAATTTGCCAACCCCTGATATTATAAGATCCCTTCTGGGATGTTAGTTTTTTTCCTTTTTCATCCAGGTGTGGACCCCATTCTCTGACTCCCCTGGAGTCCGACAAGAGCCACTTGTTCCATCAGACTTAAAACCCAGCCATTCTGGTTCTCGAAAGCTAGCAAGTGGCCTTCTAAGAACCATCAATTGGTCCCAGCCCACCCGGAGCAGAGAATGAACGACATCGAAGACTTAAGGAAAATATGAGCCCAAGACACAGAAAGGGTCACGTAATCCACAGACTTCATCAGCATGAGACTAGAAGAACTAGACGGTGTCCAGCCACCACCAGTGACTGCCCTGACTGGGAACACAACAAATCGTCCTTGAGGTAGTGGGGACAGAAATGGGTGTGAAAAATTCAAACTGCACTATAAAGACCAGACTTGATGGCCCAATAGACTGAAGGGTCCCCAGAAGACATGGCCCCAAGACTCACTGTTAGCCCAGAGGTGAAACCATTCCCGAAGCCAACTCTTCAGACCAAGATTGGACTGGACTATAAGACATAAAATGATACTGGGCTTCTTGGCTTAAGTAGATACAAGAGGCTGGTGGGCAAGTCCTCTCCAGAGGCAAAACAAGAGGGCAGAGGGGGACAGGAGCTGGTTGAATGGACGTAAGAAATAAGGGTGGAAAGAGGAGAGTGTTGTCTGTGGAGAGCAGCTAGGGTAACAGGGTAACATAGTAGTGTGTGTGTGTAAGTTTTTGTATGACAAATTGATTTTCATTATACACTCACTGGAAGCGCAATATTCTGAAAAATTTAAAACAAAAAAAAATCCCCAGCCATTCCGTGACTGACTTGGTCACTCAGCATAATGTTTTCCCGCCTGATCCATGTCACAGTATGTTATCAAGACTTCATTTCTCTTTGTGGCTCGGTCACATTCCTTTAGAGTTCTGGTGGCCCAGTGGTTAATAGCTTGGCCGTCTGAACCCCACCAGCTACTCCTTGGAAAACCTATGGGACACTTCTTCCCTGTCCTCTAGGGTCACTATGAGTCAGAATGGACTCAACAGAAACGTATTTTTGTTTGTCTGTGTTCCAGTTTTAGCATTCCATTGTATGTACATGCCACATTGTGTTTCTCCATTCATCTGTTGGGGGCATTCGGCTGCTTCCACTTTTTGGCTATTGTGCATGGTGCTGCAGTAAGCCCTGGTGCACAAACCTCCCGTCAAGTTTTATTGTGTGTTTCTACTTACAGGAAGTATCTGGGATAGACAGGCAAGTGTATAGAGACCCACCTTCATTAGCACTTACGGGGTGAGTGGGAGGGAAGGGAAAGGAGGGACTCACTGCTTAGCAGGCACTGAGCGGCTACGGGTGATGGGGCTTCTGGGAAACGAATAATGGCTGAACCTGGTCCAACAGTATGATAAACTAACTCATGTCACTGAACTGCACATGGGAGAATGTTAAATAGTCAAATGGTGTATTATGTATATATTTACCACAATTAAAAAAAAAAGGCCATGTGACAAACTGAGAAAAAGGATTTGCAACTCAACATGCACTAATGGAAACACTGAAATTGTTACCAATCCAAAAAGCAAATTAAAAAGAGTCAAAATTTTAAATTTAGGAGAGCCACAGCCCAATAATAATGCGTCACAGGCATGACTACGGCGTGTGACAGGTCCTTGGCAAGGTGTCCCCCACTTTTGTGTAGTGGTCACTCCCTGGAGGTTGCATGGCAGGACCCTTATATATGGGAGGGGGGAACGGTGACCACTCCTCTCACTATCCCTGGCACCTGACTGTGCCCACTCCTGTGGACACCACATGTGTGCACACCAGTGTCCGTGCAGGTTGCGGGCATACACGTCCCTCCTATCACTGATGCGGAAGGACCTTATCACTGGTGTCAGGGTCCAGGGTGAGGCAGGCTGCCATACTTGACTTGGTTTCCCCTCCTTTTCCCTGGTGCTGACTGCTTCTGGCTCACAGCTTCTCCCTAGGCCTCCTCCCCTGAGCAGACTGCTCAGAGCCTGCAGTCATGGGTCCCCAGTGTCTTCCACGGGCCATAACGGTTCCTGCTCTTTTGGTCCTCAAAGAACAGCCTTCTCCTGGACTTTAAGATGTTTTCCGGAAGAAGTGCACAGCTTCAGAAACTGTACACCCCACAGATGCACACCCTGACCAATTTTGCTAGGTGGCAAGCACCCCCTCGTGTGACTACACCCAGATCATGGCAGGAAGCCTTTTCTCAACTTCGTTCCAGTCACCTTCCTCCACCTACTCGCCCAACTTGAAGCATCACAGACTGGCTCTGCCTGTTTCTGAGTTTCACAAGTGACATTACATGGTATTCACCACCCGATGTTTTCCTTGTGCAGTCTGCACTCGCTGGGGTTTCCTGGAGACAGCTCACCTCCTGCAGGAGAGTCTGCTATTGTGTGAGCCTGCCATGGTTGACCGCGCTGTTCTCCCGCTGACAGGCACTTGGATGGTGTCCAGCGTGGGGATGGCGGTCATGCACAGGATTGCCTGACACTGGCACCTTGTGTCTTTGGGGAGCATGATCAGGCTGGGCTATGCTGCTGTTGCTGGGCCCATGGTGGGGGGGGGGGGGTTGAACCAGGAGGGAAGCTACAGGCTCATCTCCTGGGCCCTCACCTCACCCTCAGCATCCCACCCACTGATAAGACTCCAGGCTGTATTCATGTGGACCCAACCCACACTCCTTGGTGGCCCCAGATTCACTCACTTCTGAGCCTGCTAGCTCAGCTGCACCTCCAAAGTGGGTTTTCGGTCACCGGGACAAGACAAGCCAGAGTGGGGGCACAGAGACAGTACCCTCCAGGAGCCAGGCGGCCTGCCCCAGGGCTGCTCTGCTCGCATCTCTTCCTGCACGTCTGCTCTGTGGGCCTGTGTCCACAAAGCCCCAAGGCGGGAGGGGGCTCCAGTGGCCTCTGTGAGCCCATCTAATAACAAGGAAAATCAGGCCTGGAGAGGTCGACACACCCCCAACCTCACCCACCAGGACCTCTCCAGCCGGGGATCAGAGGACCACCCTCATGCCCACCCACCCACACACCCTAAGCCGGAACTGGGCTGAGCACTCCAGCAGGAAGTTTCTAAATGCATTCTTTGGATTACTCATGATTCCGCTGCTGAAGGCAGGGAGGTAAGACGAGAGTTTGGAATTCAATCAGTCCTCCAAAGACCCGCGCCCTGCCCCTACGCTGGCTCCTTTCACACTCCAGTAAGGAGACAGGCTGTACCCTTGGGTAGTATGGGATGCCAGGCTTTCTGGGGAAGACCATGCTGCCGGGGAAGGGGCTGGGTCTCTTCCTGAGCTGGCAGAGACTAGCCTGACAACACTGTCTTCCCTAGGCCTCCTAATCCCCCGGCCTGTAGGAACGCTGGGCTGCGTGCCCAGGCGACGGGGTGTCCAGCTGACGTGGCTCACCTCACTGGCCCACAGACACCTGAACAAAGGCTACACGGGGGCAGAGGGCGGTCCTTTCCTCGCCTCAGATCAGTGTCCATGACCACACATTAGGAAGTCACAGCCTCCACAGGGAGGCAGCAATCAGGGCCCTGGGCTAGCCAAGGCCTCTCCGGGCTTCCGTGTCCTCACTGGCCAAGAGCAGGGAGAATGTCTATCCTAGGACAAGTGAACACTTTAAAGAGTGGGACGTGTCCTTACTGAGGGAACTGGTGGCATAGTAGTTAAGTGCTACGGCTGCTAACCAAAAGATCAGCAGTTCAAATCCAGCAGGGACTCCTTGGAAACTCTATGGGGCAGTAGTGTTCTGATCTATAGAGTCTCTATAAGTTGGAGTCCACTGAACGATAGTGGGTTAGCTTTCTTTTTTTTTGTTTTGGTCCTTACTGAAGGGCAGAGCAGGCAAGGTGGGAGCCAGCTTACCTTGATGCATATCTGAGGACTGTGGCAGGACCACCTGGACAGAGCCTCTGAGAGGCCACACAGGTGCTGTGTCCTCCACACCTATGCCAGGTCCAAGGCCAGGCAGGGGGATGAGCTCTCTCTCCACATGGTGGGCACGTCTACACATCCACCCACTGAGAAAAACACCTTCCTTCAGGTGGAAGGAGAGGAGAGGCTCTTCGTACACATGGTGTGATGTGGGCAAACCCAGATAGCACAGTGCTGAGGGAAATGAGGCAGACACAGAAGGCAAACATTGCACGGCCCCACTTATACACAATCTGCAGAGGGCGCTAGGAGCCCTGGTGGCACCATGATGAAGCACTCAGCTGCTAACCTAAAGGTAGGCAGTTCAAACCCACTCAAAGGAAGATGTGAGTCTTCCATGAAGATGATGGTGTTGGAAATCCTAGGGGAGCTCTACTCTGTCCTATAGGGTCAGTTCTACTCTATCCCATAGCACTGTTAGGAGTCAGAGTCAAGTTGAAGGCAGCAGATCTGGTATTCTTCGTTTTAGGCTAAGCCAATGCATATGGTCAAGTTCATGTACGGTTCTCAGGGGCCAGAGGAGAGAGAGGAACAGCGAAGGGGCAGTACCTCAGCCAGTAGTGATGGCACACCACGTGGGAAAAATGACAAACTTTTTTGTTATAGTTATTTTACCAAAAAACAATTTTTTCAAACATAATAAATACATTTTCCAAAGGCAGTGTATCCTTGCCATACTCTTCATCATAGAAACCAGCCTTTTTTAAGAGATATTTCATTGTGCTTTAAATGGAAGTTTACAATCCAAGTCCATTTGGCATACAAAAACTTAACACACAGACATCGCTATGTGACTCAAGCTGTTCTTGGTACCCTGTGATAGCACACTCCTCCTTTCCACCCTCTATTTCCCTGTCTATTCAACAAGCACCTGCCCTCTCATCTTGTGTCTGGACAGAAGCTGTCCAGTTAATCTCATTTATCTACTTAAGCCAAGAAGCACACTCTTCGCCAGTATCACTTTATGTCTTACAGTCCGGTCCAATCTTTGTCTGAAGAGTTGGCTTTGGGAATGCTTTCAGTTCTGGGCTAACAGTGAGTCTAGGAACCACTTCCTTTGGGGATCCTCCAGTCTGACGCACCATCAAATCTGGCCTTTCCAATACGGTTTGAGATCAGCACCCCAGTTTTCTCCTGCTTCATCAGGGGCTCTTTGTTGTGTTAAAAACCAGCCTTTCTTGAGGCTTTGTGATATCTGCCTGACCCAGAGCTAAGTGCCCTACATGTCCAGTCTCAACGGAGCCTCCCAGCAGCCTCTGCAAAGGCATCAATAGGTATACAGTACAAAACAGGAGACTTGGATGGGGACGTGAGTGATGGCTGGGGAAGGCCATGGGCGGGGGGCGCTGTCATCAGACCATCTGTCTCCAGAGTTCTACCCTTCCTTTAACCATGAACCATCGCCATCACCACTGGGGTCTGCACATGCCTACACTACCCTCGGAGCCCCAGTGTGGTGCGGACAGTTCGTGTAATGGTCTGCTCACCGAAAGGTTTGAAGTTCGAGTCCACCGAGAGGTGCCTTAGGAGAAAGTCCTGCTGATCCACTTCCACAAACCCAGCCAGTGAAAACCCTATGGAGCAGAGTTCCATGCTAACACACATGGGGCCACCATGAGTCAGGACAGATCCAACAGCAGCTGGTTTGATTTTGGTGGACCTGTACAACCTCTTTGTTGGTCCTCTCTTCCCTTCTAGGAGCACCTGCTGCACTTTAAATCCTTGGGTGCACACCCCCCTCTGCAGCCAAAGCATGTGCCCACTTGGCATCCATCACTCCTAGAGGTACTTACAGTAACAAGCTGGGTGGGGTTTTTCCGAGGGCACACGTGGTCATTCCCTGGCCACCCTGTCCCTCGCCCTAGAGCCATGAGAATAACAAGACGTGTGCAGGTTCCTGCTGGGCCTGGAGGCCTCCACCAGCAGCCTGTGTCCACTTCCAGCCTAAGACAAACATTGGCCGGAGCCAGAGGGCTGTCCTGCGTGGACAGCGTGGGCAAGCAGCCCTGAACTCACCTCTGGGAACAGTCAGGAAGCCTTGTGAAACAGAGCCTACGAGTTTCCCAGGGAGGGCCGCTTCCTCTACTGGGAGCTGGGACTTAGGACAGCGCACTACACTTTCCAAATTTCCAATTTTTTTTTTCCTGTCCTGGAGCAAGTTCTCCCCTTCCAGGAATAACACCTGTGTCCTGGCTGCAGGATCAGCTATGATAGCACGCACTGCCCTCAGACCAAGTTCATGTCCGTGCTCAGCGTGAGGGGGATGGGAGCAGGGAGGAGCCATTGCTCAGTCAATCCAGCCCCCCACTCTTCCCAGCTCCCCATTCACTCCAGCAAAGAAAACAGAACCACAAAAGCCAGAAGACCCTCTTCCCTTGGCCTGGGAACCAAACCAAAATCCAAACCCATTGGCATCGTTTCCCACTCACAGCAACCATACAGGACACAGCAGAACTGCCCTATGGGGTTTCCAAAGAGCGGCTGATGGATTCGAACTGATGACCTTTTGGTGAGCAGCCAAGCTCTTCACCACCGTTCCAGCAGGTCCCTCTGGACTGGAGAGGTAGAGAGGAAGGCATGACTACTGCCCAAGTTGTTGCTGGGTGCTGGCCAGTTGATTCCAACTCATGGCAACCCCATACGCACAGAGCAGAACAGTACTGCATAGGGTTTTCAGTGGCTGTGGCCTTCTGGAAGACTGCCAGGCCCTTCTCCTGAGGGGCCTCTGGGGGTGGGTGGGTGTTGAGCCACCAAGTTTTTGATTAGGAGTCCATGTGCGCTATCCAGAATCTTCAGGCTGCTGCCCGTAGACAAATCTGCTCTGGCTTTCCTTAGTGTTTGAAGACAGGGGAGCTCTTAGCTGGCCGGGGGTAGGTGAGGGCAGCAGGGGTGTTGCTTCAGAACAAACAAACCTAGTAAATAAATATAACTAAACAATTGAGAGATTGCGCCCTGTCCCCCGCCAAGGCCTGTGGGGAAAGTTAAAGGCTCCACTCCTTTTAAAGGCAGCCAAGTGGCCGCCCAGCTCCTCAGACGTCAGAACAAGTCAAGGAAGCCACGTTTCCTATGGGAGACGCCTCGGGAAGTGAATCAGGGAGCCCAAAGCCAGCACAGGGCTGGAGCCAGGTGTCCAAACAGCTGTCGAGACATCCCCTCAGAGTGCCCAAGGAGGCAGAGTGACCCAGAGATGGGGACAGAGGATGTGGGCACAGAGGTGACTCCACTTCTCTGACCACACTGAGTATGAGTAGAGTGCTTCCCCTGATCTTCTGTAGGTCACCAGAGGGGAGCAGGCTTGCTTAGAGCACTAGGGATGATCTGAGGCCCACTGGGGCTCCAGCCTGGTGGAGTAGTGGTTAAGTGCTGTGGCTGGTAGCCAAAAGGTCGGCAGTTCAAATCTGCCAGGTGCTCCTTAGAAACTCTATGGGGCAGTTCTACTCTGTTTGTAGAGTCACTCTGCGTTGGAATCCACTCCACAGCAGTAGGTGTGGTTTGGTTTGAGGCTCCCAAAGGCCTAGAGGCAGGGGAAGCAGGCTCTCTTGTCCCAGGGCCCTCATGTATTCCCGCGCCTACCTTCTTTCTCTGCTGTCCTCAGGTTTCCACATAAGGTCTAGGCTGAGTACACTTGGCCCCTCCCACACCCAGAGTGGAAGCCCTGGTGGATCAAAAGCAGAATTCCACCCCCCAAGTAGAAGATCTGGGATCGATTCCCGGCCAGTGCACCTCCAGAGTAGCCACCATCTATCTGTCAGTGGAGGCTTGGGTGTGACACAGAAGAGATTTCAGGAGAGCTTCCAGACTAAGACAGACTAGGAAGAAAGGCCTGGTGATCTATGCCCCAAAATCAGGCAATGGAAACCTATAGATTTCAACAGTCTGATCCACAACTGACCATGAGGACAGCACAGGGAGAAGCAGTCTTTCTTTCTGCTGTTCACAGGGTTGCCATGAGGCAGAGGCTGATGGAGGCAGCTACGAACAACATGCCTTGAGCATGCGCGTGTCTAAGCAGAAGAGGCAGGCAGCCTCAGCTACCCGACTCTGGGTAAACCACCACCATCCTTCAGCCTTGGACTTCCCATCTGCAAAGTGGGTGCAGTACAGTTAGAGACTCCTTCTCTCTGGAGCTGTGGGGGACGGCACAGCCTAGGTCTCTCCATAGCTTTCACAGACACTAGTCCCAGGAGCTGCCATTCTGCTCTATTCTTACACGGTGGTCTTTGCTGCAACACTGATAGAAGGCTGCCCAAGATCCAGCAGGAAGGAGCAGATGCACACCCTCAGGCTGGGCACAGTGAGCCCTAAGCAGCAAGCCAAGCAGTTACAGAACAAGCTTGCAGGCCATATGCAAGGGGCTGGGAGAAGTCAGTAGTATATGGGTTTCCTCGGCAGGACATCGTGAGCTGAGATGTCACACGCCCACCCCAGTAAGAGTAGGATGACAGACAGACAGGTCCAGGTCACCCAGTTTGGTACCTAGATCCACAGTCCATCTCCCAGTGCAGGCTCTCCCAGCGTGTAGCCTAACTGCCACCTCTGCCTGGCTCTAGCCCACTTCCCCTCTGACCCTCCTCCATCTCACCTGCAGGGGATGAGGAAGACAGAAGGCAGCCGAGCCCAGCAAGACCCGAGTGGCCCCCCCAGACACCACTGCACACGTGCAAACCCCCTCCCTCACGTTATCCAGGACTCGGAACCGGAAGGGGCATCACAACTGCTGAAGAACAGCTCCTCCTTCCGCATTAGCCTCACCGGTTAGAGACTGGAGATGGCCTTGTGTCCAGCAACCCTCCACAGATGCACCCTATGGTGTGAGCGGCCAGGTGACATCAGCAGCCCTGGGGCCTAAATCACAGGTACCGCAGGCCTTTCAGAGCACCAGGCACTGGCACAGGCCCCTGGCTCAGATGAGACTGGGATCCGCATTTCCTGACTCCGGCCCTGAGAGCACTGGGCCTCTCTCTCTTTTGCAACCCCACTGTCCTTTGCTCATTGCTCTAGGCTCCACACCCACCTCAAAGTAAGCCTCCTAAGCAACTTCTCCAGGCTCCCAACCACTTGTACATGACCCACACACAACACCACGTTCATGAACAAGCTGCCCAGGGCGGGGCTGACACAACGCATCTAAGGAGCCAATGGATTGCGAGATTTGGTCCTGCGTTCAAGGCCAGGCTGCCAAATTCTCCCAGCGCCTGGAAGTACAGGCAGACAACTTCAGTGTGCCGTCCCCAGATGCTGAGAGAAGGAGGGTGGACAGGTGACCCCACTTCATCTCTTCACAAGCAACAGCTGTTCTCAACTAGCTGTCTAGTGCCTGGTCCACTGTAGCCCCAGAGAAGCTAAACTGGGGATGCAAAGCAAAGCTGGGAGCTGCCAGAGGGCCTCCAGATAAGGACACCTGGGCAGGAGGGTGACGTTCTGCAGGAGGGGACTCCCGGGGCCAAGCCAGAGGGGCTCAGATCCAGGGTTACATCACCCTGAACCTGGGACCCTTTTCTGTGACTACTTGGAGGGATCTCAGGTGCCATCACAGCTTGGAAAGCACACATAACCTGGGGCTCATTAGAGGTGCAAACAAGGACACGTCTTCCCATTTAGCCACCATTAGGTGTCATAATTTCTGGGAACAGTTATCACCTGAAGGTGAATGAGATACAGGTACCCCTGTGTTATGGAGTAAATTCTGTCCACCCAAAAACCCATTGCTTTCAAGTTGATTTCAACTCAGAGTGACCCAATAAGACAGACTACAACTGCTTATAGGATTGTCAAGGAGCTCCTGGTAGATTCTAACTGCCAACAATTTGTTTGGAAGCCAAACCTTCACCATTGTGCCACCCAGGTGCCACCTCCCAAAAACATGTGTTGATTTCCTGGGCCCTATACCTGTGGAGGAAACCCTGGTGGTGTAGTGGTTAAGTGCTACAGCTGCTAACCAAAAGGTCAGCAATTTAGTCCATACCGGTGAGTGGCATCTGGAACAGATGATGACCCAAAACATCAACGACATGAGGAAAAATGAGCCCAGGAAACAGAAGGACCCACATGAATGGGAGACTGCATCTGCATGAGAACGGAAGAACCAGATGGTGCCAGGCCACAACCAAAGGCAAATGTGATGGGGACACAATGTAGAGTCCCTGAGGCAACACGAGAAAAAGAGGCATGCAGTTGAAGAACTCTTCCAAAAGACCAGAACTGATGGTCTGACAGCCTGGAGGGTCCCCTGGGAACATGACCCCTAGACTTGCTGCTGGCCCTGACCAGAAACCAGTAATGAGGTCAACTCTTCAGATAAGAATGGACTGAACACGGGGACAGGGTGTGAGCATGTGGTCTGTGTACTTTATGGTTTTACACATTTATAGGAGGCTGTCCTGCTGGCTTCTTTCTAGATGGGAGAGGAGAGGATAGAGAGGAGGGGACAGGGGCTTGTTAAGAGGATACAGAAGTAAAGACTGAAAAGGAGGAATACACTGAGCAGATGGAGCTGCAGATAGACGCGCATGCAGAACTGATTTGGATTGTACACTTTCACTTAATCATAATTTAAAAAAAAAAAAAGGTTGGCAATTTGAATCCACCAGGTGCTCCCTGAGAACTGTATGGGGCAGTTCTGCTCTGTCCTGTAGGGTTGCTACGAGGTGGAATTGAATCATGGCAATAGGTTTGGTTTGGTTATACCTGTGGAAATGATCCAATTTGGAAAGAAGGGTTTCTCCTTTGTTACGTTAACAAAGCCAGAGGTGGGGTGTCTAAACCTAATCTGTTCAGAATTATAAAATACAGTCACATCCCACATAATGTCTATTTGGGCAACATCCAACCGCATCTACATCTGTGGTCTCATACAGTTATAACACAGTTCACAAATCCCAAGAGGAGAAGGAGATACAGCAGATGTAGGGAACCCACATCTACCCGCACGTGCAAAGGCAGTCTCTGGGCTGCAAAGGAGATCAATTCCCAAGTCTGTCTTTAAGTCAAATTTGTTTAAGTCAGAACAGGTACATAGGTTCTTACTTAGCGTCAGTCAGTCAACTGTTTGTCTATTAGATTTCACCTTTATTTGCATATAAAAGAACCCCTGATGGTACATCATATTAAAGTGCTACAGCTGCTAATCAAAAGGTCAGCACTTTGAATGTATCAAGTGCTCCTTGGACACTCTATGGGCCAGTTCTACTCTGTCCTATAGGGTTCCTATGAGTCGGAATTGACTTGACGGCAATGGTTGTTTTTTAAAATATTTTACTATGTGTTAAGTGAAAGTTTACAATCCAGACCAATGTGCCATATGAAACCCTGCACCCACACCACTATGCAAATCTTACTGTACGCCCCCCTCCACCACACACACTCCAGGACAGGACACTCTTCCTTTCCACCCAGTAGTTCCTACATCCATTCAACCAACTTCCGTCCCCCTCCACCCTCTCATCTCACCTCTGGGTAAGAGCTGCTCTGACAGCCTGTGCATCTATTTAAGCCAAGCAGCACTTTCTCTGCCCACATCACTCTGTGTTTCACAGTCCAGTCCAATTTTTGTCTGGAGAGCTGGCTTTGGTACTGATTTCAGCTCTGAGCTAACAGAGTCTGGGAGCCATGTCCTCAGGGGACCCTCCGGTCTGACAGACCATCAAGTTGGCAATAGGTTTTTTTATGCATATAAAAGTGTTCAGAAACACTCCTAAACCATGCATTGTTTGCATGGGCATCACAAAGTAGGACATGTGTTTGTCACTACAAACCAGTGTATTATAGGCAATTATTATTATTTTCTTAATATAATAGGCTTTACAGCAGTACCTTCTTACACATGAGTTAAGTCAGATGTCCGTAACCTGAGGACTGCATGTAATGTGGTGTCTGCGTAATATCCCCAAATCATATAACATACCATTTTACAGTATCAACGACGGATGCAAACCAAGACACAACTGTAGAAGAACAGACAGAAAGACACACGGAGGAGGAAAGGGAAGACAGATGTCCCCGACCAGTGCACCCAGAAGCCCTGAACACCAAGAGCTGCTAGCTCCTGGAAGCTGAAACAGACCACACAGGTGTCCCCTCGAGAGCCTACCCTGGGCTTGGACCACTAGCCTCCTGAGCTGTGAGAAGGCAGTTCCTGTTCTGTACAGCCACCCCTGTGGAGTTTCTGCTACAGCAGCACGAGGTGACCAAGACACTCAGCAGGCCCAGTTTCACCGAGGCTGTGGAGGAGCCCAGAGGACAACAGGAGAGCGTGGAGGCCCCAGGCTGGCAGATACACCCCTTGTCACTCTTAGGTACAGTCAGGGACTCAGGCTGAAGTTACAACAGTGACATGATGGTGACCAGTCAGGACAGATGCTCAAGCAGCAGGGGCAGGCACAAAAACAGGAAACAAGACACCAGGATCAGAGTCAGTCCCCACCTCTAGGGAAAGATCAAATGTCAGGTTGTTTTGAAAATACATACGTGTCCATATACATCCACAGACTCTTGCAGTAAGGGCTCCAGCTTGGATCTGAGAAGCAAGGCCCCCTTCAACCCCTGTGAGGGGCTCCTGCCTGACCACCGTGACTGTTTCCTTTAGACTCGGGTACAAGCAGCCCCTTCACACGCCTTTCACCAAACCAACTGGTACTGAGTTGACTCCAGCTGCTGGCGGCCCCATATGGGTGTCACAGCAGAACTGGGCTCCACAGATTTTCAAAGCCTGACGTTTTGAAAACCAGGCCTGTCTTTTGAGGCACCATTGGATGAATTCACGCTGCTAACCTTTCAGTGGGTACCCAAACATGTGACTGTTTATACTGCCCAGGGACCCTGCTCCCAACCAGGTTCCCCATATATCCCCTGCAGTGGCCAACCCTCCACTCTTAACATTTTCATTTCAAGAAGGCCTTCCGTGGCAACACCCCAGACGTGTACCCAAACCCACTGCCATCAAGTCAATTCCAATGCACAGCGACCCTACAGGACAGAGTAGAACTGCCCCATAGAGTTTCCAAGGAACACCTGGTGGATTTGAACTGCCGACAGTTTGGTTAGCCAATGTAGCACTTAACTACTGTGCCACTTGGGTTTCCAGACACATGCGACAGCTGTTTTTATGTTCAATGCTTTTCCAGCCTGGTTGGGACTTCCTTAGGGCTGTATGGGTTTGGGCAGTGAACAGCCCAGGTAGCAGGGAGTGCCTCAGTGTCAGAAAAACTGGGACAATCGGCCACCTCACCCTCAGTACTTCCCCTAATGTGTTAACAGATGTTCTACTAGAGAAAAAAAAAAAAACAGGCTCCATGAGTGAAGCATATTTGGGAAACATATTTAAATAGAAGAAATAAGGAAACAGAAGCCCTAGTGGTGCAACAGCTAAGCGCTCAGCTGCTAAGTGTAAGACTGACAGTTTGATCCCACCCAGCAGTTCTGAGAGAGATGATCTATCTGCTTGCCATCAAGATGACAGTCTAGAAAACCCTACAGGACCGTTCTCTGTCCTATAGAGTCGCAGTGAGTCAGAGGGTGCTCTATGGCACCCAATGACAAGTAACCTACTTACGGGAACTCTCAAGGCATTTCATATTTTAATATAAATGGATTTTCCAAGAAGGGGAATATAATAGGCAGTATTTCTCAAACACTTAGCATCATGGTTCCGTTTTATCTATAGAACAACTTGTTCATCTACCCCATTTACTGACAACATAACTAGGAATGTCTTGAGGACGAGTAGTACTCTCTTTGGACACAATTTGGGACACAGCTTGCTTTATAACCTTCTATAAGCATTAAAATATATATATATTTATATGTTGCTAGCCCTGGTTTACAATTTGGGTAAACCAAGGCACAGAGCAATCCTCAGTGGTACTTACTATGCAGAAAGCAAATGCAGGTCTGAGTGCTTCCTAACTTCCCTTCCCGTCTGCCCCTGACTTCTCCTCTCTGGGAAGCCCTATTCTACTCCCTGTTTATTGTAATTGATGGACTGTAACCCCCTGCACACTCCCTGTCTCCCCCATTCCTTCCCAAGAAGGAAGACGCAAGCATGGCTGAGGAAAGGCCAGCATTGTGGTTTGCTGCTTGGACGGTAACAGTGACAGTGTCGGCAGGAATCTGGGGTGCAGAGTTGAATGACATAAGAAAGGAAGCCACACAGAGCCAGAGACTATGGTGAGGACGGCTGATTCCCAGCTTGCATTGCAGCAGTGCAGCAGGCTGGCCGGAAAGGAGTTTGTTGGCACACGAATACAACATTTATCCAGGTAGACAGCCATGGGTGGCAGACTCCACTGAAAGGCGTGAGGGGCAGAGCCTTGGGGAGCCACCAGGATCTGGGTTCAGGAAAGCCTGTTTTGACTTGAAACCTCGAAGTGGAAGGCAGCATCCCTTAAGACACCAGGCTGGGAACCAAGGAGGTAGACAGCTGGCGACCTGAGCCCCATCTTAGCTGAGCCCAGCCCTGGCCACCCTTATCTAGGACTGTGGTCTGCCATGAACCTCCAGAAGAGGCGCCCTCACCCTGAGGAGCCTAGAGCGCAGTCCTGACTTGGACCAGGGTCTTGTACCCAGGGAAGAGCTTGGAGGAGAAAGCTCAGCCCTGAGGGTCACAGTGGATGCTATAGGCTTAGGAGGGGACAATAAAAGGGTCTATTTCCCCACACCTTGTCATGGGTTGAATTGTGTCCCCCCCGAAATGTGTGTGGTGGTTTCACTAGGCCATGATGCCTGGTATTGTGTGATCTTTCTGTGTGCTGTAAACCCTTCCTCCGTGATGTTATTGGGGGTCCAGGCAGCAGGCAGGTTGGTGGGGCAGGACTCAGTGTGCAAGACTGTATTGTGCTTGAGGCAGTCTCTTGAGATATAAAGGAAGGAAGCTAGCAGAGAGATGTGGGGACCTCATACCACGAAGAAGCAGTGCCGAGCACATCCTTTGGAAAGGACTGGGGTCCCTGAACCTCAGAAGCTCCCAGTCCAGGGGAAGACTAATGACCAGGACCTTCCTCCAGGGCCAGCAGAGAAAGCCTTCCCCTGGAGCAGACACCTTGAATTTGGACTTTTAGCCTACTGGACTGTGATAAAGTTTCACTTTTTAAAGTTGTCCACTTCTGATATTTCTGTTAAAGCAGCACTAGATGACTAAAACACAGCACACATTGGTTTTGAGCCCAAGCCAATAAAAGAAATAAAACCAAAACATACTGATTTGTATGTGTGCCCAGAACACCACCTATGTGACTGTATTTAGCCCTCAATAGCAGAGGAAGGCCCTCTGCCCATTTCACAGCTGAGAAACAGAGGCCAAGGAACAAGTCTGAGGTCACCAAGCTAGCAAGCACCGGAGCTCAGGTTAAAATCCCAGCTCCTGATTTCCAGGTCTGGGCATCACGCCAGCAGGCTGCAGTCTTTCTTCTCTTCTCTCTCAGATTTTTTTCTCAGAGGAATTCTCAAGTACAGACCTACCACACAGAACAGGGCCATGAAGAGTGGCACCGAACAAGTAGGATGTGGGCCTACCCTTCATTCCTTCATTTTCCCTTCCAGATGTATCCACTCCTGTCCTCAATGTCCACCACCAGCTGCATGGATACCTCAGCCACATCAGACAGCCTCTGGCCTCCAGGTGGTGCAGTCCTGACAGCAGTGGTCCATGTGCCTAAGACAGACACCCTCTCCTCCCTGCATCCTGGACTCACCCTGCTGAGGTGAGGAATGGTGGGGGAAGCAGAAACACCAGCCTGAGTGAGGTCCTACTAAGAGGTGGTCCCCAGGACACCCCGGCCACTGGGGCATCTCCAGACCTACAGCCTGAGTACAGGGAGCAAGTGCCTGTCCTTGTGCACTGTAGGGTTCCATGTCATTGGTACCAAAAGGCTGGGGCTCCAGAAAACCAAGATGCAGCTGGAGAGACTGGGCCAGAGGTGGCCCCAGCATCAGCCTGTGGAGGGCAGGTGCTGTGTCAGTGTATGCCAGCAAAGCTGGGCTTCTGGCGAGAGGATGGAGGGCAGCTGCAGGGACAGCTCAATGGGAGAAATTGTTGATCCCTTCTCCACTGTCCATTTTTTCCCCCATCTTCCTTCTAAATGGACTTCTAATCTTTGGTTATGCACATGTGTGCCTGAAATAAAAATGACTTCCCTGCTTCTCTTGCAGCTACATATGGCCACACAACTACATTCTGTCCAACAAGACGTGAATGGAATACATGCACACGAATGTTTATTGCAGCACAGTCCACACAGCAAAAAGATGGAATCAATCCAGATGCCCAACAACAGATGAATGGATAAACAAACTATGAAACATATATTCGGTGGAAAACTTATGCAACGATAAAGAACAATGATGCTTTTGGGAAGCATCTCATAACCTAGTATCAACTAGAAGACACTATGCTTGAAATCAGTCAGCTGCAAAAGGACAAGTAATGTATGAGACCTCTGCTATAACGACTTAAAAAAGGACTTATGACAGAAGAAAAAGCTCTTTGAGGGCTACAAGGGTGGAGACAGGGGGCATACGGAGGGAATGGGTTGGTCATAGATTTGATAGTCAATAGGCATTGTGTTAGGTCAAGGGTGTGACAGCACTCAATAGAGGGCAGGTCAGCATACATGGACTACACCATATACTAAATAAAGGTTTTCTAAATTCAACGGAGCATTTCAAAGGTTAGAGGAGCAGGGACAAAATCTGGGGACTGTGTTTTACAGGGGACATCGAGGTCAATTGGCATAACTAGCCTTTTGCTAAGACAGTCTTCTGCACCCCAGACTGGTCAGTAGTGTCTGAGGTCTTAAAAGCCGGCAAGCTGCTGTCCAAGGAACGTCAACAGGTCTCAGTCCAACTCATGTTGATGACGACCGAGAACATCAAAGACACAAGGAAACATGAGCCCAGGATTCAGAAGGACCCATATGACTGGAGACTTCATCGGGATGAGACCAGAAGAAGCAGATGGTACTCGGCCACCACCAAAGACAGTCTTGATAGGGGACACGATATAGTACCTTATGTAGTGTGAGAAAAAGAGGTGTACACATCAAGAACTCTACTAAAAGACCAGAATTGATGGTCCAACAGCCTGGACGGTCCCCTGGGAACACAGCCGCTAGACTTGCTGCTGCCCTAGACCTGAAACCAGTGCTGAGGTCAACACGTCACACTAAGAATGGACTGGCTTGAGGACACAGGCTGAGCATGTGGTGGATGCACTTTACGGTGTTAAACATTTACAGAAGGTTGTCCTCCTGGTTTCTTTCTACAGGGGAGAGGAAAGGGTGGACAGGAGACAGGTGTTCACTGGGAGGATACTCATAGTAAAGAGTGAAAAGGGGGAGCGTGCTGTCACCTGGAGGGCAGAGCAGATAGAGTTGTAGAGAGACAGGTATGCAAAACTGACTTAGATTTATACTCTCACTGAATCATAATGGGGGAGAAAAAAGTGAATGGAAGAGTGCAGTGCAGTTTCTGGGGGAACCTGAAAAGAGAAGCTACATTTCTCTTGTTCTGTTTTTCTGTTTTTTTCTTGATGGCAGGAGCCCAAGCAGCCACCCTGGACCATGAGGCAGAATGCTAACAATGGCAGAACCACACCTCCAACCCTAACCTCCTTTGTATCAGAGATGCACAATTCTGTATCATTTAATCCACTCTTTCTTTTTAGTGGTTATGATCAGCTAAATCAAGTCCTCACAAGAAGCTGTCACCCTCAGCTGCAAGATGCTCTGGGTGTCAGAGAAACAGAAGGAGGCTCCTCCCACACCCTCCTCCTACCATGGGTTCCTACTCCTCCTTATATCCAAGACCCAGGGCCACCCTGCCTGCCACCTGCCTCTCCTCTTCTGGGTTCAAGCAATGAGCCTTGCACAGAGAGTATAGAACCTGCAAACAAAATGCTGGATTCTAAACCGGTTCCACCAGGTACTCACTCATTCATTCAACAAACGTTCATTGAACATCTACTAGGAGCTGCGGCTACAGGAAGGAACAACCCAAGTTCCTGCTCTTGTGGAATCTGCAGACTAATAAGAGACAGGCTAACCAAGACATGAAGAGACATCAGGTGGTAAGTGCTATGGAGAAAATGCAACAGGGTAAGGGGGCAGAAGGCATACAGTAGTCCCTGGGTGGAGCATACGGTTAAACACTCAGCTACTAACCGAAAGGTTGACAGTTCAAGTACACCCAGACACTTCAGAAGAAAGCCCAGTGATCTAGTTCCAACAGGTCATGGCCATTGAAAGCCCTATGGAGCTCAGTTCTACTGTGACACAGTGGGGTCAGCATGAGTCGGAACTGACCCCACAGCAACTTCTTTTTTTTAAGGGTACAGTAGTGTGTTTTATATGAGGTGGACAAGGAAGGTGCATTCGGGCAGAGCTAAAGGAAGCCAGGAAACCCTGGTGGCATAGTGGTTCAGTGCTACAACTGCTAACCCAAAGGTCAGCAGTTCAAATCTACCAGACCCTCCTTGGAAACTCAGTGGGGCAGTTCTACTCTGGTCTATAGGTTCGCTATGAGTCAGAATCGACTCCATAGCAGTATGCTTGGGCTTGGACGGAAGCAAGGTGTACGGGTATTTGAGACAAGAACTGGTTGTTGGCTCTAAACCGAGTCCTGGCATCTGGACCTCAGTTTCCCCTCTCTACAACAATCTATAAGACAGCGATCACTCCAGCCTGAGAGTTCTATGGTTACAGACATCGTGTTCTGAGCACATGTAAGCAAGAACAGACTGGATGAGGACAGAGGGCATGTCCTTGGACAGAACACCATGAGCTGGAAGTACATAGGGGCTGTGGTTTTGTGAACGGAGCTGAGGGGTTGAGAATTACAGGCCTCACTCAACTCCTCAGGGCCATCCCACCCCACCTGGGTTAGGCAGCCACCAAAGCTTAAGACTACTTGAGGCACTGGATGACCTGTGTCTCCAGGGGCCTGTTTTAGGGGCCTCTGCACCCCAATTTCAGGCTAACTGGCAGGCTTCCTCAGCCATCCTTGGTATTTTCTTCCCCTGGGCTGAGGCACATAGCTTCCGGCCCTGACAATTGGCGGACGGGGTGCCACCCTGCACCCTGGCCCTAGGGAAGTGCGAGGTGCTGACCTGTGGGGGATAAGGATACAAAGGAAGAGAGGGTGGTGGCAGTGGGTGGCAGGGAAGGGGTAGGGGTGCAGAGGGGATCAGGCCCAAGAGGCCAAGCTATGCCGGGTGTCTGTGCAGGTTGCTGCTATACTGGTCCCACGGAGGTGGGGCCGGGTCTCCCAGACAACAGAAGAGCTAGGGATGGGGAGACACAAGGAGGTGCCGCCCCAAATCTGCAGTTGATTGCTACAGTGCGGTAGCCAGTCATCCAACAAGTGATTCTTAATCACCAGTTTATTCCAAGTACTGGCCATATCTTATGGAAACTATAGGGCTCTCAGGCCACAGGGCGATATATAGTCCCAGTGTGTGGTGACCAGGGGCTGTGACATGCACTCTGGGAGCTGAGGCTTTACCTCTGAGTTTTACCAAAGTGGCTCCAAGACTCTTTGGGAGAAACATTTAGGAAGAATATAGATGTATCGGAAAACCTGGTGGTGTAGCAGCTGAGTGCTCTGTCTGCACACCAAGAGGTCGGTCATTCAGGTCCACCGGGCGCTCCTCGGAAACTCTATGGGGCAGTTCTACTCTGTCCTATAGGGATGCTATGAGTTGGAACTGACTTGACAACAGTGGGTTTGGTTTTGGTTTATAGATATATCACCACTTTGGAAACAGTAGTGGTGTAGTGGTTAAGTGCCAAGGCTGCCAACCAGAAGGTTCGTAGTGCAAATATATCAGATGCTCCTCAGAAACTCTATGGTGCAGTTTGACTGTGTCCTACAGAGTCACTGTCAGTGGGAATCAACAGCAATGTTTTTTTGAGTTATTTGTGTTTTAATTACCACTTTAAAAGAGTCTGGCTTCTCCCAAGTACAGCACCAGACCAACAGAGCTGGACTTCTTGTTGCTGGGGTCTTGGGTGGCATCCATGCATGCACAGGGACATCTCTGTGAAGCAGTCACAGACGGTCACTTGGAACCGGGGCACGTGAATACGCATGCCTGGTCTGCAAACTGTGGCTTGTAGTCGGTGGCTTCCAGAAGCTGCCTAGCTCTAGAATTCTGTGTTCTATCACTGTCTGGCTTATTTAAAGTGGTGTGGAAATTCAAATAGAATTCAGTTGGCGAACCGTAAACAACCAGGGGCTGCCTGCTTGGTAAATGTGACTACAAAGAAGAGGCTCCTTACAAGATATCTTTGCATGAATTTTCTTGAAGTCTTTCCTTAAAGAGAATACGCACTGCCTCCCACCTTGCATGACCCCAACAGTCACGGTACCAGATTGGCTACCTTGTTTGATCTTCTAAAAGTCCACAGGGCAGACGGGACCCTCGTAAGGAGAGGCCAGTCCACCTTCAGTTTTCCTAGGAACAGTACATGACAAGGGCCCCCAGCAGCTGGCATCCTGCCCTGTCACCCTGTAGACACATCTAGGAAACAAGCCTAGGGGAGAGGAAAGAACCGCCCACCTCTGGGGTCTCAGGTTGGGTCCAAGTAGACTCAGGCTCAGGCTGAAGCCCAGCTTCCTCCAGCTCTAGGCAGCCGTCAAGGCCCAAGGCAGGGCTGAGGGACAGCAGCAGTACCGTCTCTCTCTAGCTACTCACAACAGCTTCCTCCATCCAGGCTGAAGTAGGAGCTTGCTCTCAGCAGACCTGCAGGGGGCCCTGTGGCCTCTCTGTAGAGTGTGACATGCAGAAGTAGTGTCTTTCTGGGGTTCAAACCCCAAACAACCCAAACTCTTGCTGTCAAGCCAGTTCTGCCTCACGGCGATCCCACACAGTATAACAGAATTGTGCTCCACAGGGTTGTGATCTTTACAGAAACAGATTGCCAGGCCTTTCTTTTGCAGCACCACTGGGTGGGTTCAAACTGCCAACCCTTAGGTTAGTGATCAAGCACCAACTGTTGACACCACCAAGGACCCTGAGACCAGCCAGTCCTACCACCCCACCCCCAGAAGTCCTGTGACCTCTAGCAAAGTTCTGCCCACTTCCTTTAGGATAGGGGGCCTGAGGGGTCCCTATGTCACCCACAGGGCAGCCACAGACCCCTCAGCAGTTACTCCTGCCTGTTCTGGCTTCTGGAGAAGGATAATGTGCAGATATCATCAACCCAGGGGTGAGCTGGCTTGGGGCTCCCCTATAGGTCTGGAGCCAGGGCTTGGGCCAGCTCCCTGCAGTGAGCAACTGCAGATGCTGGCTGGGCTGGACCCCGAGGTCCCAAGATGAACTCGACGGGGCCCTCAGCCCGTGAGGAGCACCACAGGGGTACAGAGTGGGGAGCAGGGAGAGGCACGGACAGGAAACTTAACTTGGTTGCATCTAGCAGGCAGGGGAAGGCTTCACAGCAGAGAAGACACAAAGATGCACAGACATGAACTCTCCGGCCCTCCCTTCTGGGGGGATCCCCTTCCCTCTCAGCTTACAAAGGGTAGTAGCAGCCAATGCCTACCCAGCAGGATTCCTTCTGCAATACGAATTCCTTAGGAAGAGGCAGAGTTGAGAGGTAACCTCCAAAGTGTGTGCCCCCCTCGCTTCCCCAGGATAAAACCTCCCCAACCGTTCAGGGCATGCCAAGCTCCCCTGGGGGACTCATCCCCCACTGCTCCAGCTACACTGCCACCCAGTACCTTGGTAACCCTTAGAGACTTGTAACCTGTGCCAGCCTGTCCCCACCTCCTGCCCTCTCCTGCCTCCCAGGTCTTGCTGGCTTCTGCCGCAGAGCCCCACCCCCTGCACCGCTCAGCCCAGGCTGCACAACGTCCTCTTCAGACTCCACATGTTCACTGTGCCCCAAAGCCATCTCATGAACCCCCATCCGTCATGGGCCCCCAGCCCATAATCCATGTGCGCCCTATACCTTGCACTTCATTCTGCTTCAGCTGTCCTAGGACAGGGTCTCCCAGGTACGGAGACCCTCACTACACAAAAGCCCACCTCCTCCACAAAAGCTGTGGGAATTCTGCCAGAAGATCCTTCCCCAGCCTCACCCCTTCACACCTGCTTCCTCCCTACACCAGGGGACTCATGGCCGCTGACACCCATGACCATTAGCAGATACGTGGGGAGCCTTGACGTGATGATCAAGAACTTGACTAATCTCAATGGCTACTGGTTATGAGCTCTGATCAGGAGGCAGTCACAGCACCAAGCCAGCTAGGTGCTGTGTCTCATCTTCAGAGGTAACCTATGTAATCTGCAAGGCAGGTGTGCTAGCATTTACAGAAAACCAAAACCCACTGCTGTCTAGTCGATTCTGACTCATAGTGACCGTACAGGACACAGCACAGCTGCCCCATAGAGCTTCCAAGGAGCACCTGGTGGATTTGAGCTGTCAACCTTTTGGTTAGCAGCTGCGGCATTTAAGGACTACACCACCAGCACTTACAGAAGCTGCTTGCAATCTTGTCCTCAGTCACACAGGTCGAAGTATGTTCCACAATACCATGTCGCCTTTGTCTTGCCCAGAACTCATCTACCAAGTGACTGTATCAGATTAATCCTATTAAATCAGCCTGTTCCCTGGGGCACCAAGGGACCATAGAACCCAAGGTCTTATAATACAAGGGTGGCCCCAGAGTTTTTTTCTCCTTCTTTTACTTTGTCTTAGCTGTCTGGAAACCCAGGCTCAGAGATGTGAGAATAGGGGGCAGGGGAGGGGGCCTGTGCACTGTCGGTCTCCTTGGTCTGACATCCTGTATGTTGTGTGCTAGGGGAACTGCCTGTACTGGAAGGTCCACTCCCAGGAGACCTGTCTGGAGGTAACCCCTTTGTTCCAGAGACTCCTACAATAAACATGGTGCTTTGAACCGAATCACAGGATTCCAGCAGTTTTGTTGGACCCACTATCTGCAACAACTGCAGCCCGGATGACCACACCTCTGGAAGGGCTGAGACAGAGCTGTCCTCACTTGCGTTCCCGTGGGTGTGTAAGTTCCACCTCCACCAACTAAACACCAAGCTTCATCCAACTGCCTTTTCTGGCCTCAGTGTATGCAGACGACATTAGTAACGGTCCTACTAATCACTGCTAGCTGCTTCCCACGTCTCAAAGCAATCCGCCCTCTCCACGTTAGTCACATACTAATGACAGCATTTTGGGGAGTGGGCACCTGGGGCTCAGAATGGTGAAGGGATTGACTGGCTGGGCTGGGAGCTGGGTTTGCACCTACCAAGGTGCCCTGGGCCATGCTAGCCCAGGGGAGGGCTTTGCTGAAGAGCCCTGGTTTCTGGGCTGTGCTCAGGTGCCAGGGAGAACAGTCCTCTGGACGTCAGCAGAGGACTCTGGGCTCGCTCAGGCGCATCTCCACCTTCCAGCAGGGCAGGGGGATCCTATCCTATAGTCCCCACCCTCTCCTTGAAGAAAGGCTGGGTCAGCCGCTTGCATCCCCAGGGAAGCAGCCTCTCCTTCCTGAGACTGCTCAGCTCCCTTCTGAGTGGCATTAATCAGCTCTCCAAAAGGCTACACGTCCAAAGCCCACACCACAGTCTGGCGGTCCTCAGAACAGGGCTGAAAACTGAGGGTAACCGAACCGCATTGACAGACTGCTACCCACAAGGCTGTTCCCAACGTTCCTCAAACCGTCTTCTCCAGGGGTACTCACCCTTTGCCTGCCAAGTGGTCACTTCCTTCAGGTCAACCCACTGGAGACTGAGAACACCCATCCCAGGATGCCCTAGCCCGCGTGTTCCCTGAGCACCAGGCCCTCCCACATACCCGAGGTTCCCTGTGGCCTGCCATCTCCTCTCCCTCCGCGGAGTCTCCAGCAGAAAGCTGTTAACACCTGCCGGCTGCAGGTTCCCTTCCCTGCTGCGCTGTCCGTCCCCCGCCCCAAGACTGAGCCACCTCTCCTCTTTTCCCTGCAGACACTGGGGCTGCCCAAGCGGGCAAGAGAGATTCCAGATGCACCCCTCCTGGGGCAGAGTCTCCCCTGTTCCTAGGGGCTTAGGGACATCTGCTCTGGTTGGGTTGGCAGCACTGCCTAGCCCCCAAAAGCGAAAGTGTAACGTTTCACCTTCAGAAAGAACACGCGGGTATGGTTTCCAAGGTGCAGTCAATCCCTGCCTTATGAGAAGTTTTATTTGTACACAAGGGTCCCAGGGGGTCTCATCATCCTGGCCAAGCACCGAGAAGGGATGTTTCTCTGAGGATGTGGCGGAAGGGATTCCACTCAGCCAGGGGACTCTGGGCTTTGGGAAAGACCGCTAATCCCACTCCACTTGTCCCAGCATGGGTTCAGGTGGGCTGCGCCAGCTCACGCTGCTCAGGAAAGCCGCTCCGCGAACCGGTTAGCAAGCTGTCCGCGTGGGCTGTAGCTGGAAGGACTTCTCACGCGCTTCAGCCTGCGGCTTTGCCTGGCTGGAATTAACGACTACACAACACCTTCCCTCTAAGTAGCCAGGCCCCTGTCCTCCGACACAGAGGAGAAAGTGCTAAGACTAGCGGCGTCCCCAACCCCTCTCTCCCGGGCAAACCCCTTCCGAGCCAGCCCCCTCGGCTCTTCGGACGAAATCTGCCACCCATTCCGCTCGGACACCGGTGGGGACTCGGTCCCACGGGGTCCCACGCCTCTCTCAGATGCAGGGGGAGTGCAGGGCGCAAGGGCTGGGTCGGGCGCGCGGCCACCACGAGGAGGGCAGGCTCCCTGGCCCGGCGGTCACTCACCCTCCGCGGAGCACCGCAGCAGCAGCCCCAGCACTGCGAACACCAGCTGCGTGCGCATTGTGTCCTCAGTGCGACCGGAGCAGGTGGCTGCGGGCGACGGGGTGTCGGCGTGGCCGGGGAGTCGCAGCGCGCGGGGACCGGCTCGAGTCGTGCTCTGCACCCCTCCTGCGGGCTGCGGCAAGCCGGCGGCAGCGGCGGCGGCGCGGGGCGGGCGGAGCGGTGGCAGCGGCGGCGTCCCAAGCGGTGTCTGCTGGCTGAGCCCCGGCGGCGACTCCCGCCAGCCGCGCTCCCGCCCCGCCCCGCCCCTGGCGCGCGCAGCCGGCGGGGCTGGCCCAGGCGGGGCGGCGGGAGCGAACAATGAGCGCAGGAAACTCCGCCCCGGGGAGGGGCGCGGGGGGCCCGGCAGCGCGGGACGAGGAGGGAGACGGGGAGGGGGGGAGACCCGCAGAGACCTCGGGATAACCCCACCCCTACCCCCACCCCAGCAGCCCCCTGGGCGCAGGTGACGCCGAGTGCTTCTGGGACGCCGGCGGGGTCCCCTGTCACCGCACGCGCATCCACAGGCGCAAAGCCGGAGCGGAACGGACCCCGAGCCTCTCGGGCGCTGCGCGTCCTGCTGCAAGGCCTGAGAAACGCGGGCTCGTACCTGCCAGGGGCCAGTGACCTGCGGCGGCCCGGTCCTGCGAAGGTCTGCGCTCGGGATAGTTGGAGGTGGTAGATGAACCTCTGCAAGCCTGGGTTCCTCTCCTGAGAAATGGAGGGGGTGATAAAAAAAATAATAAAATGAAGAACGTAAGAACTTATCTATCTTCTAGATCCTTGCATAAGTTAATTTACTTTTCCTGACAACCATGTTTTTAGCCTCATTTGTAACGTTGTTGGGGGGGCGGGGAGATGGAGCCAAAAAGAGACAGGACATTTGCTGAAGATCACAACATAGCTAGTAAGTGGCCGAACCAGAATTTGAACCCGGGCTGTCACCCTCGGGGGGGGGGGGGGGCTGCATCTGAGTGTAGTTTGGAGAAATCCTTTGCACGGTGCCTGGTTTCTAGTTAAGTGCTTGATACCTGTTAGCTATTGCTCTTGTGTAATTGTTCCAGGAAAAGAAAATTACCAGAGCAGTAAGTAGGGGAACAGACATTAATATGTTGAGCATACTAGCTAATTTTAATCTAGATTCTAGAATAACATACAGTTATGAGAAACACAGGTTTTTTTCCTCATGAGCCAAACCAGGAGGTGAAACCATGAGAGGTCCGACAATTAAGTCCGTGAACTTAGTGCTACATACCTCATTGCTGAGTGTCACTACGGTCACCATCGAAGTACTGCCCTTGGGAACCTGTGCACAGACGCAAGCTCCTAGTCCACCCTTCAAAGCAATTTTGGAACTGTTTCTGAAATGGCCGTTGTGCACGGTGGCAATGTGGCAAATTCGCGAACTTAATCGTATAGTGTGGTCTGTGAGGGAGTTTTTAGCCAATGACCCTCCTTACTTACCTGATCTGGCCCCGGATGACTTTTTTCTTTACCCAAAGATGAAGGAAGTCATTTTGATGACATTAAGGACGTCAAGGGTGATACAACGACCACTCTGATGGCCATGCCAGCAAGAGTTCCAAAATTGTTTTGAAGGGTGGACTAAGGGCTGGCATTGGTGTATAGCTTCCCAAGGGGAGTACTTTGCAGACGACTCTAGTGATAATCAGCGATGAGGTCTGTAGCCCTTTTTCCAGGATGAGTTTACTAACCGAATTCTCGGACTTCATGTGCCCTGAGGGTCTTAACCAGATGACCGCTTGCATCCCTTGGAATGCCTGTACTCAGGCAGAGTGCTGTCTGGGTGCCGTGGACAACAAGGTGGTTTTGCAAGGTGGACAAAATACACGTAAGCATCTTGCAGTCATGATCTAAGTATCCTATAAAACTATGTGTAATCACTAATTGAAATTACTAATAATCAGTAACCAATCAGAGTGTGATTATTACAATATTCTTTGATTTTCCTACAGCTGCCCTCCCAGTAGCTTGGTTCTCATTTTATCCTGTAAGAATACTTGTATAACAAAACACTCCAGACTATCTGATTCATTTAAATAGGCCATGTATTTTCCCCATTTCATTTGTTTTAAACCCTTAATAAACCTCTTTTGACTTGAAACAGTTTCAAGTTTTTCTTTTGGTGTCAAAGTGGGACCCAAAGGCAGTTTGCTTGCTAAAAGACCCCAGAAGGGAACTGTGGCCCATCGGTACCTTGCAAACCTTTTGCATGCATGATCCACTTTCCAGCCCTTGAGAGTGGCGCAGAAGTAAAACCTGTTACACCAAGGACTTCCGCCCTCTTTGCATTCGAAGTTCTTCTACCTTTTTACTTTCAGCTCACTCTTAAAGCACTTTGATGAGTAACAGGTTTTACTTCCGCGCCACTCTCAAGGGCTGGAAAGTGGATTACGCATGCAAAAGGTTTGCAGGGTACGATGGGCCACAGTTCCCTTCTGGGGTCATTTAGCAAGTAAACAGCATGATTCAAGCTGTGTAAACTCACTCTATTTTTCTCTAAATGCTCACTGAAAGACTGGAGTAATAATTCAGTGACTTTTGCACTTGTACTTGCAGTCTTAGTGAACACAAAGAGAGCACTATTAGCCACGTACTGTACACTCATTAAGGGGAATTTAAGGTTTTCTGTGCAGTGAACTTGGATCTAAACCAAAAAAAACAAACAAACAAACCTAAAACCCACTGCCGTAAGTCGAGTCTGACTCATAGCAACCCTAGAGGTCAGAGTAGAACTGTCCCATAAAATTTCCAAGGAGTGCCTGACAGATTTCAACTGCTTTCCTTTTTGTTAGCAGACTAAACACTTAACCCACTACATCACCAGAGTTTCCTGAATTAGAATCTAAGAAACCTCTCAATTAAAATTAATATGAACAATGTCTCACTATAATTTAATTTTTAGATCAATGCTGCTATCCATTCACATAAAATTGAAAGAAAAATACGTTTTCTTCTGACCTCTGGTGTACCATTTTTGTTTCCTGTTTTTTTCCTCAAATGTTTTGACCATTTTAAAGTACTTTCCAGTTAAAGAAACTAGTATATTCAAAATAAGAAACCTCTAGGTGGCAAAATAAATTCAGTTCAAAAACAGTACCCCATCTGTTCTCTTGTATGTTATTTGAACTAGCCTTACAGAATAGTAAATTTATGTAATTGTTTTGTCTAATTTCATGTTTAAGTTTTTGTGCATCTTGTTTTAAAAGCCATGACTAGCAGTTGTTAGATTTTTTCTTAAGGCAGTCTTTTAAGTCTTAAAGAAAGTGTTTGGTGTGCCTAAGCTTCCAATATCTTGGTTGGAGTTTCTAATTTGTTTTGGTAAAGTTTGACAGATTGCTTTACAATCTGTTAAATTAGGCTGTAGCATCTTTTAGGCAATTTAAATTGAAGCGAATGTATAGGAAAATTTTAAAACCTAAAGTCTGAGTTTTCAGAGCTAATGCCTGAAGTTTTCAGAGGTAAAACCTGAATTTTTTTTAACTTCTTCTTTTGTAAAGTATATGTGATTTTTCTTTTCTGACCAGAAGCTGCCTGAGACCTTAACTTTTGCTGTTTGGGGGGTGGGAGGACCTAGAAAGATTCCAGAGTTATTCTAGCTGCTGGGTTACATTCCCAAAGACTATTACAGGTTTTCAGCAATTTCTTCTATCTAGACTCTGTAACACTGAATTCTTTTAGTCTTTTTGACATCACCTGTTAAAAGTTATTTTCATTTCTCTGAGTGCTAGGACTAAGATGTGCCTGACCCAAGCTATGGTATTTTCAATCACATCATATGCATTCAAAAGCTGGACAATGAACAAGAAAGAAGAAGAATTGATGTCTTTGAACTGCTGTGTTGGAGAAGAATGTTGAACACACATCGTGGACCACCGAAAGAATGAACAGATCTATTCTAGAAGTCCAACCAGAGTGTTCCTTGGAAGCAGAGGTGGTGAGACTGCATCTCACAGACTTTTGACATGTTGTCAGGAGGAATCAATCCCAGGAGAAGGACATCATGCTTGGTAGAGTGGAGGGTCAGCAAAAAAGAGGACACTTCTTGACGAGATGGATTGACACAAGGGCTACAAGACGAGGCATGGCTGGGTAGTGTTTCGTTCTGTTGTGCAAAGGATCCTTGTGAGTTGGAACTGACTCGATGGCACCTAACAACAACACACACACACACTGAGGAAACACTGGTGGCATAGTGGTTAAATGGTATAGCTGTTAACCAAAAGGTTGGCAGTTCCAACCCTCAAGGAGTTCCACTCCTTAGAAACTCTATGCGGCATTTCTTCTCTCTCTAGAGGATTGCTGTGAGTCAGAATCAACTTGATGGCAGTAGGTTTGGTTTGGTTAGGTACACTAAGAATTTTTTTTCATGCACCTTTTAGAGCTTTACCAAATACACATCCACAGAAACAGCAAATGGGTGAGTAAACTCTCAGATTCAATTTCCCATTTTTGCATTTGTGTTCTCTGACTGTTTTCCGGTTTGTGGAATCTAAGATACTATAAGCCGCTAGGGCTATTAATTATTGTTTCATTAATGGAACATTTTAATAAGATGTTAATTGGTTTTATCGATCAATTATTTTAGTAAGATGTTAATTGGTTCGTTTAATTAGTTAACTAATGATTGGTTATTGGCATCCCTGCTAGTATCATTGAACCTGAAAGTCCTAAAATTAACAAACTCGAACTTTCAATAGTTTTAACTAGTACTTTAGAACTTTTAAGAAAATTGAGATAATATTTCTTTCAACTTGTTAGAACTGCCCAACTGTACTGTTCTTCCTTGGCAGTAAAGATTCTGTTTCTGCCCCTCTGAGATTACTCCTCTTTCTGCCCTCTTTGACAATACTTCCTCTTTCTGCCCCTTCAGAGATAATTCCTCTCTGTAAGCTTGGTTCTAAACTACAAAGTGTTCAAAACTGGATTACTAAAACCTAAATTTTCAGACAACTCTTGTGGTGTAGTGGTTAATTGCTATAGCTGCTAACCCAAAGGTTGGTGGTTCAAATCCACCAGGTACTTCTTGGAAATTCTACGGAGCAACCCTACTGTGTCCTATAGGGTCTCTATGAGTTGGAATTAACTCAATGGCAGTGAGTATGGCAAAAAATGGCAACCCTGATGTCACAGTGGCTAAGAGCTCTGGCTGATAACCGAAAGGTTAGCAGTGTGAATATACCAGGGGCTCCTTGGAAGCTCTGTGGAGTAGTTCTACTCCATCCTATAGAGTTGCTGTGAGTCAGAATCAACTAAAACTGAAGTTTTCAAGGCTAAGATCATTAACATTATTGTTCTAGATTATTTTTTAATATACTTAGGTGGTAGCTGTTCTAAATGTCATCACTTTGAGAAAATGAGCTTCACCTTAATTTTTCCTTCCCAGGACTTACGACTATTACAAGAAATTGGATATTGTGAAAAGGATTTTTGTAAATAAAAAACAAACAAAAGGAACAATTTAAACAAAAAGTCTTACAAATATAGCCAGATAAGCTTATAGCTTTACAGCTGCAACAGCTTCAAACACAACCCAACAATCTTTTAGACTACACATCTATTGCTCATTTTTATTGTAAAAACCAAGTCACCTTGAGACAGGGATGTGAAGGGCCAGCTAAACTATACCTTGGAACATTCCAGAGTGATAGGCAACTTATTTTATCACCCATACCAAGGGACAAGTTTCCTAAATTATCCCTAAAGTTGGTCTTGAGAGAAGCTAGTTGAGACGCAATTCAGAGGCATTCACAGAGGTGATGGAGGTGACAGCTGTATGCACCCTGTAGAAAGTCCCAGGATACAGCTATGGCAGGAACCATCTTGAAGTCTGCATGTCAAGGCAACCAAGGGACAAGCAACCCTGTGTCCAAAAAGGAAATACTTCAGATCCCCATCACTGATGTGTTGTCTCCAACTATACCACCTGGCCTTACACCTACTATCAGAACCCAACCCCAAATTTGCTCAGTGGTACTTCCTGCAGGAGTGCTAAACACTCTGATTCCTGCTCACCTTGGAAGTACTTTTGCTTTCCAATCCAGATCTCTCTCTCCTAGGCCAGCCAAGTCTCCCTGAGTAATTCTTCCTCATGAGTCTGACGAGGACACTTGAAGGTTTCCAAAGACCTTCATAAAAACCTTAGAAGAAAATGTTTAAGTTAAAAACAGAATAGAAACAAAGTCAACTGTGTGCCACCCACTGGAGGCCAGCAGAGATCTTTCCTTTAATAGCATTAAAACTACCGAAAGGAGAGTCATTAATTAGAAACAACTCCTTCTACCTTCCAAGCACGCAAAATAGTTGCGTGGCTGGCCCAAGTTCTTTGGTCCACCATGAAAAGGAAGGAATAAATGATCTAAATTAAATTACCATCCACAGTTTAAGAGAAATGTTATTAAATCTGCCAAATACTTGTAAGTAAACAGAGCCCTAATTAAGTAACAATTAATGAAAAGTGTTTTCATTAATTTAATAAGCATAGGAAGTTATTTGCAGATGCCTGTTCTGCTTTTTTACCCCCTAAAACTTAGCATATCTAGTTACTTATTGGTAAATATCTGCTTATCAATAAATATCTACACTTTGTTTTCAAGGTTTGCCTTAATTTTCATAAAATTCATAATGTACTTCTTGTTTCTCAAAAATAGTAGTATCAGTTTATATGCTTTTTTGCCTTGTTTCTAAGTTTCTTCTTGTGTTAGAAGTCTTAAGTTGGCCCCAGGGTAGCTATGGAATAGTCTATCTAGAAATGCACTGAAAAAGATAAATTATTTGCTTAGTGCAACCAGACCTTTAAGTGATCCCCAAATTACTTCTTTGCAAAATCTTCCTTTTCCAGATTCCATAAAATGTACAAATTGAAGGCAATAATTTTCTACCTCTAACTACCCACTGAAACCAAACCTGTTGCTGCTGAGTCAGTTCCAACTCATAGCAACCTCTAGTTAAAACCAAAAAAAAAAAACCCAAACCCAGTGCCATCAAGTTGGACCTGACTCATAGTGACCCTATAGATCAGAGTAGTACTGCCCATAGAGTTTCCAAGGGGCACCTGGTGGATTTGAACTGCTGACCTTTTGGTTAGCTGACATAGGACTTAACCTACTATGTCACCAGAGTTTCCTAACCTCTAGTTAGTGTTAGTTTTAAGTTATAATGTTTCTAGTTATTTTGATGATTAATAAGCACTTATAAAATGAAAAGGGCTCAGTGCTTTCAGAAAATGATGAAAGTAAATTCATTTTGTTAATAAAAAAATAAGTTTCAACTTTTCTAACAATAAACACCTAGAAGAGAAAATTTTTAAATAAACTTGTTTAGAATGATTAACATGCTTAGTTATTGCACCTAAAGGTTTAGTAACTTAATTTGTAAATATATTTAGAAGTTTTCAATGTCAAATAGTAAATGAAACAAAAACTTGCATTTCTCGTAATAAAGATAACATTTTCCTTTGCTACTAAGTTAGAAAGTTAGTTTTATTCTTCTTGTAATCTGCCTTAAAGAGTTCAACTTCATTAAATTAAGATTCCTAAGCCAAAATAAATTCTCATTATTTTCAGGGGACTAAGGTTTTTACCTTTAAAATCTTAACTTTAAATAATGTAAGTATTGTAATTTATAATAAACTTGTAATAATTTTGAAACTTCATAAAAAGCCCAGAAGATTTATTTAAGATGTTATGCATTATATAAAATATATCAAATTAAGAAAAGTGCCAAATTTTCTTAAGTTAAAATTTATATTAATATTTGCCTGATATCAGACTGTAAACATATAATGTTATGTCATAATTTTATTATTTCAATTGCTAACTTAGCTGCAACTTTGTTTTTTTGAATCTAGCATCATCAAAGCCAATGGTTTGGGCTACGGAATTTACCTTGTACACTCATGAAGTTTTTATTACTCTTCAGATATTTTTGACAGCACTCGGCTTAGTTCAGATATTTGAAAAGTTAATAATCTTAATATGTTTTTAACATATTTTGACTATATAGTATTGTGTCTCCAAACTATTATATCAGAAGTTCTTTAGAAATAAAGTTTATCATAGCTTAAAATATACAGTTTTGTCTAAAGTTTTTATCTAACTTTATTTAGCTTTCCATTACTTTTGTAATTCCTATCAAGTCTTACTTTTGAAAATTATTTTAAACTAACCATTGCCATTTGTAAGCTTGTCATTCACAGATAAATTTTACCATGCTGACTCAATGAAAGCATGATGAGAATGGATTATTTCATACTCGTAGAACTCTTTGCCATTGAGTCAACTCTGACTTACAGTGACTTTATAGGACAGAGTAGAAATGCCCCATGGGGTTTCTGAGGAGCAGCTGGTGGATTCAGATTGTGTATATTTTGGTTAACAGCCAGGTTCTTAATCACTGTGCCATTATATTTTGAACACAGATGCCATTGGACTGAATTAAGATGTTTATAACTTTTATGTTGAAAACATTCATAGCATAGTAGTTAAATGCTGCAGCTGTTAAACAAAAGATTGGCAGTTCAAGTCTACCAGGTGCTCCTTGGAAATTCTATGGGGCAGTTTTACTCTGTTCTGTAAGGTCACTATGAGCTGGAATCAACTCAACAGCATCTTTATATATATAAATAAGCTATGTATATACGTGGCACTTGGCTTGGCTTGGCATATACATGTGTATATATATACATATGTATAACCTCTTGCTCTCTATATATGCATATATGTATATAAACTGACAAAATTTTTTCAAATTATCACTGATCAAGAATAACATGGTACCAAAATCAGGTACATAGGACTGAGTAAACTAAAAGAATTTTTAAATTATTGAACTTGAAACTGGACCAAGGGATCCATGCCCAGTGTGCAAGAAGCCAAACTCTCAAACACTGTTTCTGAAGGGAAGAAAGAGTATATTTCACAGGCCCCAAGTCAGAACTTTGAGATATCAAGCTCAGATTGAGTTCCCTTGATCTGTATGAACAATTACAATTTTATACTTAAACACATTCATTTAGGGGTGAAGGAAGGTGGTAGGCAATACTGGAAAGTGTTAACTATTCATAGTTCCTACTGATTATTATTACAAAGCAGGGCTAAGATATGGCACAGAAGTGACAAACAACCCTTGGCTTCTGAAATATGTCTGGCTTCCGACAGTGATGTACATCTGGTGATTTTTGTTCCTTTACATGAGTTCTCTTTTGTGTTATAGAGCATGTGTGGCAGCCAGAGGTCATTTGTAGGTGACTGTTGTCTGTTCTGCACCTGTCTATTCTGAGCCAGTTAGATATGGACTCTTCTGGGGTTCTCCAGAGGGTCTGGGAAATAACTTAGAGGAAGTGGGTGACATAGAGGTGGAAGTGACTGGGAATGGCTTGATAACTAGTGGAGTACTAATTAATCAGATGTCTGTAGCCTCCAGGGTTCCCTAACAAACTCATAGATTAAGTTCACTTATATTAATTTCTTTGCTCTCCTATTTGTTTTATGTACTATACTGTTTTTGTTTTGTTCCATATACTTCAGGTTATTCTGTCTTGGCATGTTTTCCCTGTGTAAGTAATAGCAGTTAATATTGCCTAGTTCATTTTGTTATTGTTAATTTGTCTTATGTTCCATGATGACAGTTATGCCTTGTGCTTAAAATTTCCAAATTAAACATTTTAGATATGAGTTATTAAAATTCTTAAGATTTCTTTTTTGTTACTAAACCTTCCTTTCCACCATCATCCAATTACCATTTTAGCACATAATCCCTTGTTTTGACCTTTTGGTTTTTCCCTTGTGAACCTAGAACTCTTTTCATAAACACCACTTTGAAAGACAGTTTTGTTCACTGGAATTGTGATTTTAATGGTCATTGTCATCATAATTGCTGCTGTTAAATGTTGTATGAAATTAACCACTCATGTTTTGACCTCAAGGCCTAAAGTGATGCTCAAGAAAAACATAATGTATATCAAAACCATCCAGGTTGGGGATGATGACCTTGACGAAATCCAGCTTGAGGGAATGAAAGACTAAATCAGCCCTTCGTGCCTCTGATTATTGTACCAGACACTGTCACCTCTTTCTTTCCTGCTTTTGAGGGCCACCAGAATGTCTCCCTTTAAAGCATAGAGAAAAAAGGGGAAACCTTGCAAAAGATGGGTTAACGCTTTGTGGATGACAGGAGGTCAGCCTTCCTGAAGAAGAGAACTTCAGTATATCAAGGTAAAACACTGAAAGGTGTTCAGTCACAATTCCAGTGTGATATCCAAGGTCTTAAATGCTTGATAATTCAAGGAGCCACTAGAGTAAAGAACAGTAGCAAGCATGTCCTTGAAGCTACTCAATTCATCCGTGATCAAAAGAGCCTCTATAACATCTTTGATCAAATGAAAGGAATTGTCTCAGGAAAAGGCAGCTCTCACTGCCATCAGTCAGACAGAGGCATAATACGCTGATTATCCTAAATTTAATACGGATTCTAGACTAACCACTATGTTTTTGAGAAAAACATGTTTTATCCTCAGTGGTCAAAACCAGGATGTGAAGCTATGTGCTTTGAGGGGTCTTAATCAAGTGAACATTTGTATCCCTCAAAATATGGATATTCAGAAAGAGTACTGTCTGTGTGTCTTTGCCAGCCAGATATTTCTGCAGTATGTTGCTGTTGTTATTGTTAGGTGCTGTTGAGTCAGTTCTCACTCATAGCGTCCCTATGTACAACAGAATGAAACACTGCCCAGTCTTGAGCCATGTTTTTATGTTTAAGCCCTTTGTTGCAATCCATTGTGTGTCAGTCCATCTTGTTAAAGGTCTTTGTCTTTTTCACTGACCCTCTACCAAGCATGATGTCGTTCTCCAGGGACTTATCCCTTCTTGTCAAGAAAGCAGAAGACAAATTGCTTTGGGAAAATTTGCTACAAAAGACCTCTTGAAACCATCGAAAGGTAAAGATGTCACTTTGAAGACTAAGGTACACCAGACCCACATCACGGTAGTTTCAATCCCATCATGTGCATGCTTTCAGGATAGACAAAGAAAATACATGTAACCATCTTGTGACCATGACTTAAGTATCTTGTGACACTACCTGTAATCATGAACTACAAGTATTAATAATTATTAACCTTACAGAGTGTGATTATTACAATATTAATTGATTTTTTTAAACATTATCCTCTCAATAGTTTGTCTTTTTACCCCAATAAGAATACTCATATAATTAAACCAACTGGTCTACCTGGTTCTTTTTTCAATGGGCTAGGAGGTTTCTGAATTGGTATTGTTTTATACCCTTAATAAACCTTTCTGGTTTAACTTGAAGCAGACTTCAAGTTTTTCCCGACAAAATCCACAGCCAGCAGCACTCAAGATGCCTGGCTTTGTGGTTTCGCAAGCCAGCTGTGCCCTTCTATTCACTGTCAGGACCCTGGGCGAGTTACTTTCTCTGCCTCAGTTCTTTTTATCTGTTAAATAAGGAGAAAAGCTCCTACCACAAGGGCTGCTGTGATATTTAAATAATGCAGGAAGAAACCACTGGGGACAGATCAAGCTTCAGTGAATAGATGCAGTGAGGATGTTTGCAGACTTGGAGTGGGGGTGGGAGTTAGAGAATTCCATAAACTGAGGTCAGCAGGTGAAAGAACAAAGAAGCTGCCCCACCACCCATTTATCCTCTACTCGTTATGCAACAGCTGCTTGGTGACGGGGATCCTGGAGTGCCTGCAGGGGTCACTTTTAAGCCGCCAGGAGGGGCGCGGACCTGGAAGGGAGGGGTGATGAACCCTGGAAGAGGCCTGGGTTTGTCTCACGTGACTCGTGGGATGCTAACCTGGGGTCTTTCTGCCAGTAGGAGCTGGGATGGGTGTGTCCCCGGACCCAGCTCACGGCAGGGTCAGTGGATCCTGTGAGCCCCTCAGGTCACTGCGCTCGGAGAACGCCTACAGGACATAGCGTCGTGGAGCAGGTCAGGGCTGCAGCCCAGGCCGGGGTTCCCTAGCGGCTGGGCACAAGCCTGAGAACCGCTGACCAGGCTGTTTTCCTCAGGAAGTTTCTGCGGGATCGTTCTGGCCCGGTTTTCCATATGGGAAACACAAAGGGTGTTCCCTATAAATACTCCGGGATGTGTGTGTGTGTGTGTGTGTGTGTGTCCAGTCTAGACTTAGCACAGTGTCTGGCACATGCTGTATGCTCAATGGTTGAGTTGTTGACCTTCAAGAATAAAACCAGTGTTAATAAAGTTAGTGGATCCTTATCTTTTGCACCAGCGTGCAACTAGGGGTTTTACACACAGAATCTCATTTAATCTTCACAACTTCTGAGGAAGATACAATTGTTAGTCCATTGTTCCTGACAAGGAAACTGAGACTTTCATGGAAATTAAGTAACTTGCTTTGTTAGTTTCCTAAGGCTGCCCTACTTCCATTTGTCTTGCATTGGGAAAATCTGCCGCAAAGGACCTCTTTCAAGGACTGAAACGTAAAGATATCAACTTGAAGACTAAGGTGCACCTGACCTAAGCCACAGTATTTTCAGTCACATCATATGCATGTGAAAACTGAACAGTGAATAAGGAAGACAGAAGAATTGATGCCTTTGAATTGTAGTGCTGGAGAAGAATATTGAACATACCGTGGACTGCCAAAAGAACAAGACGTACAACCAGAGTGCTCCTGGGAAGCAAAGGTGGCAAGACTGCGTCTCACATCCTTTGGACATGTTGTCAGAAGGGGTCAGTCCCTGGAGAAGGACATCATGCTTGACAAAGCAAAGGATTAGTGGAGAAGAGGAAGACCCTCAACAAGATGGATTGATACAGTGTCTGCAATGATGGGCTGAAGCATGGAAACCATTGTGGGCGCATAGGTGGTGTTCCGTTCTGTTGTGCGTAGAGGGGCTGTGAGTTGGAACTGACTCAACAGCACCTAACTACACAACACCAAGGCTGCCATAATAAAATACCACAAAGGGAGTGGCTTTAAAACAGTGGAAATTTGTTCTGTCACCATTCTGGAGGCTAGACATCCGAAATTAAGAAGTTGGCCAGGTTCCAGTCCATCTGAAGGCTCTAGGGGAGAATCCTTCCTTGCATCTTCCAGCTTCTGGTGGCCCAGGTATTCTGGGGCTCATGGTAGCAACTCCAGTCTCCTTCTCCATCTTCACATGGCTGTCTTTCCCTGTGTCTGTGTGTCTGGATCTCCCTCTCCTATCTGTTACAAAGACACCAGTTAATTGGATTTAGGGCCTATCCCACTACACTATGACCTTATCTGGACTTGACGAAATGTACAAAGACCCTATTTCCAAAAAAAGTTAACATTCACAGATATCAAGGGTTAGCACTTCAACAGAACTTTTGGGGTGTCTCAATTAAACCCACAGTCTTGCCTAAGATCACACCCCTGGTGACATAGTACACTCAGGACTCTTAGACCACTACCTTATTCAGAGAGTGAATACATGTCTGAATGAGTTTGGATATTCCTTATAGTATATCTAATGTACTTCGTGAACACGGTGAAAAGGTAAAGTTTCTACCCCTAATAGCAATCTAAAATGTACAGTGTGGATGAAGCTGAGTACTAGAGTTTTTCTTAATTCAAGGAAATGGTTCATGCGCATGATCCTTCTTGTACACTTGTCAGCTCATACTTGTATCCTTGAAGAAACCTACCCAACTCCAGTCAAAATGGACATGAACTTGGCCTTAAAATTTTCAGTTGCTGAACCTTCACTGAGCAATACACACAAGCTGGAGACCATGTCCTGATTTTAGTCAGATACACCCAAGGACTTCTCATTGGAGGGTGTTTCACATCTCCAGGTTACTCTCTCTGTCTGCAAAAATTAGAATTGCCGCGTTGTTAGGTGATGTCCACTTGGCTCTGACTCGTGGCAACCGTCTGTCTAATGGAACAAAACATTGCCTGGTCCTGCGCCGTCCTCATGATCGTGTGTTTGAGTCCATTGTTGAGGCTAATGGTGTCAATCCATCTCGTTTCCCTCATTTTGGGACCCTCTATTTCACCACAGTGTCTTTTTCTAGCCAGTGGTCTTTCCTAATGATGTGTCCAAAGTAAGAAAGTCGCATTGTTGCCATCCTTCCTTCTAAGGGACATTTTGGGTATATTTCTTCAATGACCGATTTGTTCATCCTCCTGGCAGTCCACAGTATGTTCAGTAGCCTTCGCTAATATCACAGTTCAAACACATCAGTTCTTCTCCTATCTTCCTTGTCTCACAAAGCAACTTTCACATGTGTATGAGATGGCTGAAAAGATCCTGACTAGCAGCAGGCACATCTTAGTCATCGAAGTGACATCTTTGCTTTTCAAAATTTTGATGAGGTGTCTTGCAGCTGATTTGCCCAGTGCAATACGTTGTTTGATATCTTGACTGCTGCTTCCATGGTTGTTGATTGTTGGTCTGTGTAGAATGAAATGACTGATGACTTCAGTTTCTTCTCCATTTATCATGATGTTGCCTATTGATCCAATTGTGAGAGAAAACAGAGTTACCTGACCACCTTGGTTTATTAATACTACTGCTCTCCAACTGTCCCTTTCACATTCCTGAGGATCTTCCATTCTGCTCTAATTTAGTTGGTCATTATTAAAGCTTTTAATTCATTCTTCCCAGTAGCTTGATTCACAAAACCAGCTATATCCAAACCCATTACTGCTTCTGGTCTTCATCGTCACACTCCATTTCCAGGGGCCTTTGGTCCATGGGAAAAGTATATAGTTCACATGTTCTTGTCATTGTCTGGAATGACTGGAAATGCAGCATCCCTGCCAGGGCCCGTTTGGGGGAAAGGCTACAGGCCCTCACAGATAAACAAGCTGGCTGCAGATACGGACAAATGACAGCAGTGACCGAGACTGGGACTTAGTTGTGCAGGTTCCCATGACTTCATTAACCTCTGAAGCATTGTTCTTCCCTGTGTCACCAGGCTACTTTGATAACATTTCCACATTCCAAGTGCACAGCTGGGCTTGTATAGCCGCCTCTCTCTCACCAGCAGGGAGAGAGACCTGAGCTCACAGCTTAGAGAGGACCTGCCTGCAGCCAATCCCTTGTAGGGGCTGAAGGAAAAAAACTCAAACTCATCCGTCTCCCAAGGTCACAAATGATTTTCAGAGAGGCCACGTAGGAATTCCAGAATTTTCCAAATGGGAACAATCCTGGCAATCCTGTAGCTCTGGAGCTTGAACACGATCATAGGCCCAGAGAATCCTAGAGCATTTGGAGTTCTCCCTTTCTCTTCCCTCATGGCATGAGGCTAGTTTCTTTGTGTGTGCCGTAGGTTTCTTTGTGTGTGACACACTGGCCACCCTCAGTGCACCTAAGCTCCATGAGGCCACAGGCTTGTCCCTGTGCTCACAGTTACATCCCTGGGGACTGTCATCATGTTGGCCATGGTAGATGCTCAATAAATGACAGTTAAATAAATCATTCTTCAGAGATCATTTCAGAAGCAGCAGTCTGTCACATGAATAGATATATGCTTACCCCTGTTCGTTGCAGCACTGTTCACAATAACAAAAAGACAGAAACAACCTAAGTGTCCATCAACAGATGAATGGATAAATTATGGTACATACACACAACGGAATACTATGCAATCATAAAGAATAATGATGAATTCCCCCAACATCTCACAACATGTGTGAATCTGGAGGACGTTATCCTGAGTGAAATAAGTCAGTCACAAAGGAACAAATATTGTATGAGATCACTATTTTAAGAACTCAAAAAAAGTTTATATACAAAAAAAATTGATCACTATGCAGGTAAGGAGAGGGAGGAAGCGGAAATCACTAACTAGATAACAGACAGGCATCCATCGCAGTGAAGGGAAAGACAACACACGATACAAAGGGAAGTCAGCAGAATGAGATCAAAGCAAAAATCATAGACGTTTCCTAGACATGTCCAAATACTTTGAGAGACCAAGTAGCTGGGCCTTGGGGCTGAGGAGCAGAGTCTCAGGGGGAACATCCAGGTCAACTGGCATAGCACAGTTCATGAAGAAAACATTCTGTATCTCACTTTGGTGGGTAGTGTCTGAAATCTTAGAAGTTTGCAGTTTGGGGGCCATCTAGGATACATCTGTTGGTCCCATCCTGTCCAGACCAAAGGAGGAATGGAGAAAACCAAAGACACAAGGAAAATGTTAGCCCAAAGAGACACATGAACTAGACACTCCACCAGCCTGAGACCAGAAGAACTAGACGACGCTCCCAACAACCGCTCTGACAGGGATCACAACAGGGAGTCTGAGACAGAACGGGAGAAGAGTGTAGGACAGTATTTAAATTCACAGAAAAGGACCAGACTTACTGGTGTGACAAAGATGGAAGGAAATCCTGAGCATATGGCCTCTGGACACTCTGGCAACCCAGAAATGAAAGTATTCCCAGTGTCCACTTTTCATACAAAGATTAGACAAGCCTACAAAATAAAAAAAATGGAAACCCTGGTGGCACAGTAGTTAAGTACTCCACCCGCTAACAGAAAGGTCAGCAGTTCAAATGCACCAGATATCCTTGGAAACTCTACAGGGCAGTTTCTACTTGGACCTATAGGGTTACTATCTATCAGAATTGACTCAAAAGCAGTGAGTTTTATATTGTTATTTTTTTGGTTGATAAGAGCCACCACCACTGAGTCAATTCTGACTCATAACGACTCTATGGGTCAGAGTAGAACTGCCCCATAGAGTTACCAAGCAGCTCCTGGTGGATTTGAGTTGCTGGCCTTTTGGTTAGCAGCCATAGTGCTTAACCACTACACCACCAGGGTTTCCATGTGCTTCTTACTTCAATCAAATGTACGAGATCAAATAGGTAACTCCCAAAAGTAAGAAGAAAAGGTGGAAATGGACAGGAACTGGACAAATGGATACAGGGAACAGTAGATGGAAAGGGACAGTATGCTGGCACTGTGTGGGGATCACCACCAATGTCACAAAGTGACAGATATGTAAAATTTTGTATGTGAAATTAATTTGATCCATAACCTTTCACCTTAAGCACAATAAGATTTTAAAAAAGGATAAAATGTAACACAGGAAAAGAAAAAAAGGAAAAGCTAAACTTATGTTTCTGTCCTGTGTTCTACTGTTGACTAGTTTCTGATATCATGAAACTCCCTTAGTCTCCTTATCTGTAAGATGAGGAAAAGAATATTTGCCTTAACTTCTTTTCAGAGTTGATGTGAAACTTGGGAGAGAAATGCTGTTAAAGAGCATTAAAAAATAAAATGTGCTTCATAGTTGTAGCTCATCATTATCAATGATTTGGCTGCAGTCTCTCCTGGGCCCCTGCCTTCACACAGGTGAATACCTAAGGGTGCTACCTAAATCTACTTCCCTTTTCCCTGGACATCCCCTCTTGCTTTAGAGGAAGGGTGCTTCTTAGTTCTGTAGCTGGCTTCCCAGGTACTAGAAGAAGCTCTATAAATGTTTGCTGACTTGGCATCATGGTGAGAACTAAGATAGTGGATTCATTCACAAGTAATTCTGGAAACAAAAGTAAGCAGCACCAGTAGTTGGGATCCTGGAGTTTGTGCCGTATTCAGTATTGCAGCCTCCCCAGCCCCGCCTCTGTCTCCTGGTTCCAGGAGCTTCTCAGCACAGGGATCCTGGGTCCAAAGGATAAGCTCTGCTCTTGGCTCTCCTTCCTTGGTGGTAGTGGGATTCTTACTCTCCTGCCTCTGGGATGGCTCACTTCAAGCTTTGTGGGATGACAAAACAGACCAGTCTCATTGGTGGGCCACAATTACCTGATCTGCACAGTACCACCCAGTCACTTGGGTGGGAGTTACAAGACCATGGTGACATGGGCCACACAAAAATGATCCACTGCACTGCAGCGTGACACCTTTGTAGGGGTGGGACCATGCAAATAGGTTGTGTGGAACCCTAATGAGAAAACTTATCAGTTTTGCCATCTTGTTAGGCTTAAAATGAGCCAATCCAGAAATGGGAAGGTGGGACCTGACTATCACCAAATAGAAAAGTTAGGAGTGGAATGTGTTTTTTGGACCTGTGGTCCCTCTGCCGAGAACCTTCTAGATCCAGGAGACACACCAAGAGAGCTGCATCACTGGAGATAGTAAGAGACAGTCAGAAGCAGCAGCAGAGAAGTGACAGTAGCAGAGCCAGTAGAACCAAAGAGATGGCATGGTGGTCTTGGGGGCCTACAGAATGAGAAAGCTGGGTGCTTTCAAGTAGGAAGCTTGCTCATGGAGTGGGGTGCCTCTGGACATTTGGTAGAGGTAGGCTGACTCACCCACAGAAAGGGAGCTGAGCGCCTGAGGGCAGGAGATTGCCAGTGGAGGGAGGTGCCTCCAGGCTTTTGCTGTCACAGCTAAAGTGCTCTGGAACATTTGCCAGTGCAGGACAGAGGCTGGATTGGCTCAAAAGGCCCCTCGGGGTCATGGGCCACAGAGCCACTTGCCCCTGGCGTGGTTGAGAAGAGGCTCTGCTGTTGGAAGAACTATACCCTGAACCCTCCTGAACTTGAACTTTAACCTCTTACTTCCTTAATAAGCCCTAAAATCAGTGATACTGCCTGTGAATTCTCTGTGGCCACTGTAACGAATTACTGAATCTAGAAGAGACGTGGAGAGTGCGGTGGGAGGGACAGTTGGTATCAGGATTGGTAAAAAGGTTGGAGAAAGGACGTATATCTGACCTTCACCTCATAGGAATCAGCCTTGGGCTGCTGATGCTGGTGATGATTTTCCTCCCCCACTGTAAAGTCAAGTGAGGAAATCAGGTACCCCATCATGAGATTCTTACAACACAATTTAAAAAGGACAAAAGAAATGCAATGACAATGACTACTCTCCTTATTCTCTAGCCGAAAGACAACCTGTGTCACTTGTTTCCTTTGTGTTCTTCCAGAAATATTTTATGCATAAGCCAGAAAAATATACACACTCACTCCTCACTTATCTCTGTGGCTGGGTTACAAAGACCAGGTAGTTATGTGAAAATTTGCATGATGGAAAAATGGAGGATGACTACAGTGGATCACAAAACATTACGTTCACCACATTTGTTCCCCTGGGTTTGAGAGAAGGAACATGTAGGTAGATGTTGTATGTCCCATTTGTCATGAAAGGTTTACTGCCAGGTGTATATCATTAATGCACAAAATAAATTGATTTTTTACTTTTGTCTTAAATGAGAAGTGTCATGTAAGAAGCTAAGTTGATAAGTGACAAGGTATGTAACATAATTTAACTGTAATATGTGTGTACTGTATGCAAACCAAATAGTTGCTGTTGCGTTGATTCTGACTCATCATGAGCCCATGTATATCAGAATAGAATTGTGCTTCATAGGGTTTTCGCTGGCTGGTTGTTTGGAAGTAGATCACCGTGTTCCAAGGCTCTTCTGGGTGAGCTCAAACTTCTAACCTTTCAGTTAGCATCTCAGCAATTTGTTTGCACCACTCAGAAACATATATGTGTATATGTAATAGAGATCTCCTAATGTGCATACAGGAAACCTTGATGGCATAGTGGTTAAGGGCCATGTCTGCTAACCAAGAGGTTGGCAGTTTGAATCCACTGGGAACTCCTTGAAAACTCTATGAGGAGAAGTGCTACTCTGTCCTATAGGGTTGCTATGAGTCAGAACTGACTTGATGGCACTGGGTTTTGTTTTTGGGTTTAGGAAGGTGCATACGGAGACCTTGGTGACATAGTGGTTAACTGCTGTGGCTACTAACCAAAATATCAGCAGCACAAACTCACCAGGAGTTTCTTGGGGTAATTCTACTCTGTCCTATAGGGTTGCTATGAGTTGGAATTGACTCAATGGCAACCAGGTTGTTTTTGTTGTTGTTGTTGTTGTTTTTAATGTGCATACAAAAAGCAGACAATGAAAAATGAAGACAGGAAAAGAAAAGATGCATTCAAACTATGGTATTGGCAAAGAATATCAAAAATACCGTGGATTCTTAGAAGAACAAACAAATCAGTATTGGAGAAAATGTAACAGAATGCTTCCTAGAAGCAAGGATGGTGTCACAGATTGAACTGTGTCCCCTCCAGAGGTGACAATGGAAAAGCCTTCCCCTGCAGGGGATACCCTAAATTCAGACTCGTAGCCTACTGGACTGGGTGGCTTTAACAAAGGAAGGTTTATTCTTACACAGTCCAGTAGACTACAAGTCTGAATTCAGAGTATCTGCTCACTTTGCACATGTCATTAGGAAAGGCTAATCACTAGAAAAGGAGGCCATACCCGGTGAGGTGGAAGGCATGGATATGAGGAGAACCTTCAGCGACAGGGATTAACATGATAGCCACGGCTATGGACTCCAGTACGCCAGCAGTCATGACGATGGACCAGGACCAGCGATGCTTCATTGCGTTATACACAAGGTCACACTGCAGTGGAACCAACTTAACAGCAACCAACAATAACATACATTATACAGTAAAACCTGTGAAAGCTGGACTCTCTGTGTCATGGATTGAATTGTGTTCCTCTACAATATGTGTCAATTTGGTTAGGCTATGACTCCCAGGATTGTGTCGCTGTCCTCCACTCTGTGATTGTAACTTTATGTTAAAGAAGATCAGAGTGAGATTGTAACACCCTCACTAAAATCGCATCCCTAATCCAATGTCAGGGGCGTTTCTCTGGAGTGTGGCCTGCACCACTTTTTATCCTACAAGAGATAAAAGGAAAGGGAAGCAAGCAGAGAGTGGGAACCTCATACCACTAAGAAAACAGTGCTAGGACCAGAGTGCATCCTGTGGACCCTGGGTTCCTGCCTGGAGAAGCTCCTAGACCAGGGGAAGATTGATGAGAAAGACTTTCCTCTAGAGTCAAAGGAGAGACAAAGCCTTTCCCTAGAACTGATGCCCTGAATCTGGACATCAAGATGACTAGACTGTGACAAAATGCATTTCTCTTTGTTAAAATCATCCACTTGTATTATCTCTATTATATGAGATCTGACAAATAAGTTTTACGAACTCATCCTAGAAAAAGTGCTCCATACCTCATTGCTGAATATCACTATGGTCACCTTCGAAGTACTCCTGTTGGGAAACTATGCACTGATGCCAGCACCTAGTCCATCCTTCAAAGCTATTTTGAAACTCTTTCTGGAATGTCCATCAGTGCTGTCGTTATATTACACTTGATGTCCTGAATGTCATCCAAATGTCTTTCTTTCAATATTACCTTTATCTTCAGGCAAAGAAAAAGTCATTGGGGGCCAGATCAGGTGAGCAGGGAGGGTGTTCCCATACAGTTATTTGCTTACTGCCTACAGGCTCCCCCACAGACAACTATATAATTAAGTTCGCAAACTTACCACTGTGTGCAATGGCTATTTGAGAAAGAGTTCCAAAATTGCTTCGAAGGGTGGACTAGTCACTGGTGTTGATGTGTAGCTCCTTAAGGGGGATACTTTGAAGGTAGTCCTAGTGACATTCTGCAATGAGGAATGTAGCACTTAGAAAAATCAAGTTCACAGACTTAATTGTCAGACCTAGATGACTAATTAGCAGCACTAGATGACTAAGACACTGTGTAAGGAAGAAACTTGTCAGAGAAGGAAACTATTCAAATCTTTTCCTGCCAGAGAAGGAAAATTCAAATATTCAAATACAGTAGACAGTGACAGAAAAATGGTAAGACTGCACCTTGGCCAAGGCGAGCGTCAGAAAAAACAAGGCAATCCCATTGAGTTCTAGGTCTCATAGGTTTCACTGTCTATGCATTTTTATAGCTTGACTTTGGCTGGGTATATTCAACAGGTTGTCCACTAAAATGTAGCATTAAATAAGCCCACTAAATGAACATGCTTTGTTAGAAACTGAATCTATAAAGAAGAATGGCAGAAAACTTGAACCTTGTCTCTGGAGAGCCCACACATAGGCTGGATGGAGACAAGACCTTATTTCACTTTACTCCATAGGCATCAGGGGCAGGGGTGGGGCAGGCAGAGGGAGTAAGCAGTTAAGAGAGGGCAGGTGGGGTGGGGTTAGGTTTAAAGTGGAATTAATCACTTTACTTTAGGCCCCTGGAAGCCAATAGGAGACTTAGTCATTGTAAAACAGATCATATTTTCTCCATAAAAATAACGCTGGCATTGGAGGTTACTTTCTGAAATAAGGATTTGGCATCAAAATCGCAGAAATGACTGGCGATGTTGTAAGAGCAAAGAACTATAAACCTTTATAATCACTTAAAATAAGAAAGTGGTACTCAAAAGCTTTTTAAAGATGAGCATAAATGTACTGATCATATCGATCACATAAAGGGTGCAAATGAACCATAAAATGTGTGTGCAGCATGTGAAAAACCCAGCATTGCTGTCTCATAAATTTTCTCTACAACTGATCTATTGCTTATGATAAGTACTTATTCAAAACTTAATTAGTAATAATCCTCCCTGTCTTTCATAGAATTCCGAAACGCTTTCTAGGAACAATCTGAAGTTTGATTTTTGTTTTTTTTTTTCTTTTTTATAGGTAATACAGTTGGAAGGTTTTTTCAAATCTGCAAATTCAATCATTTTTCTCTAAATTTTATTTATTTTGCTGTTGTTGAGAGTATACACAACGAAACTTACACCAATTCAACAGTTTCTACAAGTACAGTCTAGTGACATGGATTTAATTCTTTAGGTGGTGCAGTTATTTTCACACTCATTTTCTGGTTGTTTCTCCCTAATTAACTCACTACCGGAACATTTAATCATTTTGAAGATGTTTGTTAGGAGTCCAGAACTCAGTAACAACTTCTCCAAGGTAGTTTGAACCGTTGCCTAATTCTTCCCCCGTTAGTTGTTTTTGAAGGAAACAAAGGTGTTTATAGTCAGTCTCTTCATCTCAACATTGCTCTCAGAATTGCAGCTGCTTGCTGGTTCAGTAAACACTGGGTACTGACTCTGGGCTGCTCACCGGGAATTAAAAAAAAAAATAAAGGATAACTCTAGTTCCTTCCCAGAAAACTCATCCCAGACTGACCAGGTATTAATGTTTGTAACGACAGCCATTGTTTTTTTTAATATTTACAAACAATATACCAGGCTAACGAAAAAAACCCTCACTGCCACTGAGTAGATTCCAACTCATAACAACACTGTAGGACAGTAGAACTACCCCCAAAGAGTTTCCAAGGAGCACTTGGTGGGTTCGAACTGCTGATGTTTTGGTTAGCAGCTGTAACACTTAATGTCTACATCACTAGGCGCCAGGCTAAGGGTTAGTTAATTTAATCTTTACATAGAAAAAGATGTACATATTTTACACTTTATTTTATGTTGTGGTTGAGACTATATACTGCAGAACACACACCAGTTCAAGTTTCTCCATGTACAACTCAGAGACACTGATTATGCTCTTCAAGTGGTGCAGCCATTCTCATCCTCCTCTTCTGAGTCGTCGCTCCTGACATGAGCTCACTGCCCCACCCCCACCAAGTTTCCCATCGAGTCTTTTGAGTTGCTGTTGGCAATGTGATCTCATACAGACAGATCTTAAAAGAGCACAGTGCTCAAGGCAGACATTCTTTGCTAGTTAAGCTGAACTTCTGTTTGGGTTTAAGAAGATTTCAGGGGATAGTTTTAAGGTTTAAAGATTTTCTCAGAGCAATAGTTTCAGGACTTCATCCAGCCTCCGTGGCTCCAGAAAGGCTGGATTCCATGAGAATTTGAAATTTGGTTCTGCATTTTCACCCTTTTGATCAGATCCTTCTGTGGAATCTCTGATTAAAATGTTCAGTAATGGTAGCCGGGCACCATCCAGTTCCCCTGGTCTCACGGCAAAGGAGGCAGTTTGTTCACAGAGGCAAAGGAGAAAGATATCTTTATTGTAACCATTTTTTAAAAACCCAGTTATTGTTAAGTTGACTCAGATTTCTGGTGGCCCCCATGAGTGTCAGTAAAACTGAGTCCCATAGGGTTTTCAGTGGCTGGTTTTTCAGAAGTGAGTCACCAGGCCTTTCTTTCAAGGCACCTCTGGGTGAACTCAAACTGCCACTTTTCAATTAGCAGCTGAGTGTGTTAACCATTTGCATCACTCAGAGATTCTGTATCCATTGTAGAGACGAAGAAACAATTTAACTTACTGGGTGGCACAGCAGGTGAATGGAACCTAGGTTGGGCCCTCAGCGTGGGTGAGATAGGTGACTGGCACAGAAGGCAAGGCCTAGTGGAAGGACAGGGGAGCAGCTATCTCTGGCTGTGGGGGTGGAGGTCAGGGAAGACATCTCAGAGGAGGAGCCCTTTGAGCTGGGTCTCTGTGGTTAAGTAGGAGTTTGGCCGGGGCAGAAGGGGTGTCGGTGGATGAGTATGCTGAGGAGGGGATCAGCATGTGGGAGAGGCTGGAAGGTGAAAGAATTGCTGGTGACAGTAGGTTCTGTTGCTGGTGGAGGAGACAGTTTTTTCCCTAAGAAGAATTCTTTATACAGCAAAGACTCCATCCTCTTTCTTCCCTTCGCCATCTCCTGCCTCCTAGGGGTAATCAAGGTATTTCCTGAGTTAGCAGAGGAGGTACATTCCAGGCACCCCCTCCAGCCTTGCCAGCTCCTCTGTCCCTTGGAGCCCCAGCTGTCACCTTCCCTGGGGCTGACTCCTCTTAGACCTCAGCCCAAGGATCATCTCCTCTGAGGGCCCTTAAAGGCACATTCTGTCCCGCAGACAGCATCCCAAGATCAAGCTTCTTTTCTTCCTAGAACTTTTTATTCTCTGAAATCATGTCATTAATGATTTTGGTCAGCAGCAGTAAGAAAGAAGGGCCTGGTGTTCTGCTTCTGTAAAATCCAGTCAAGAAAATCCTATGGAGCAGTTCCACTCCATAACACATGTGGTCACCATGCATCAGGGTTGACAGTTGGCAAGGGCTTTGGGTTGGTTTTTATTATCTGACTCTTCTCACTTGGTCCCCAGGTCCGTGTCTGACCTTACCCAGCTTTGAGGGCTGGGTCTGGGCATTAAAACCACTTCTAGTCTGATAAAGAAATTTGGGTCATGAGAGCAATTCAGAAAATAAAATGATGGACCCAAGAGGGCCTGTCTCTGAAGGGGCTCCATGGAGGTGTGGTGTGTGGGCCTTCAGATATGGAGAGACGACTAGACTGAGCCCACAGGCTTGGAGGATAGCTGCGTGCATTGCTGGGGTCCTGATTTAAAGCCAGACTGTGTTTGCATTATGCCTCAGATACAGCAAAGAGGCCTTCACTTGCACGAAGAGTTTAGGAGCCCCCTGGCAGGGAACTTCACCAAAGGAAAACAACAACCAGACATGACTTTTAGGGTCTGGAACAGTGAGCCAAAGTCAGAGAGAAGACTCACTGCTCAAGACAGCTAGCATATGTTTCCAAGGCTATCCTTTGGCCTGGCTCACATATGGAACAGACTGAATCACAGAGAAAATAAAAACACAAAGAGACTTGAGTAGAATCCCTACTGGGCACAAAGGCAGAGACAGCCCACAGCCATTACCCTCAATAGCACCAAAGAACACCCATCATCTCAGGGGCCTGAAGGTCCACTGAGTAACTGCCAGGGAGGCTCAGGCCCAGGCTGCCCAGACACTGGGGCACCTTTCCGTAAGAGCACAAGGCTGCCATATGGGCCTGGAGCCGTGGCAGGAGAGCAGGTTGTTGGTGGCCAGGCTAGCGCCCTCTCTAGTAAAGGCGGTGTGGTGTCCCCAGTGGGCTCAGAATGAGCTAGAGCCTGGGGAGCAAGGGAACAAGGAGAAGAGTGTCCAGGTACGACCTCTGTGGCACTCTTACCCGCTGACTGGTTTTGTCTGAGAGAGCAGCGGGGTACTCCTCCCAAGGACGACTGCAGGATTCTGCCCTGACCTTACCTGTCCAGGTGTTTCCTGACACTGTCAGCGATTCACACCTCAGTGGAGAGCCAGGAAGGAAGTCAACAGGCCTGGAGGCTGAGGGATTTCTCACAGAATTGGTAAGATGTACACCTCGCTAGGCCAGCGGCCTGGCCGAGTCCCTGCTTTCTGGGAGCTGAAGGCCAAAGAACAAGGAAGGTGCTGGAGCGAAACTGAAGGGATGCTGCCGTGTTCAGAGAGGAGGGAGCTGTGGGGAAGGGAGGCTGGGTGGGTCCCAGCCACGTGCACTGAGCTGTGGGTGTTGGCAACCATTGAGTCAATTCCAACTCACTGTGTGCAGAGAAGAACTGCTCCACAGGTTTTCAAGGCCGCGACCTTTCAGAAGCAGATCACGGGGCTTGTTTTCTGAGGAGACTGTGAGTGGGGCTGAACCACCAGCCTTTCAGCTAGTAGCCAATCTCTCCAACCAGGGAGAGGTATTTCAGCCAGTGCCCAAGTTCGGGCACAGAACTCGGGGTGTTCTTGGTCACAGAGAGCTGTGACAGTGAAGAGGGTGTTTGGTGAGCAATTACTCTGTGTTCCTCCTCAGACAAGCGTAGTAACTCACACTTCATGTAAATGAAGTCACTTTATCCCGACAGCTGCAGAGTCCCCAGCTGCTGCAAATGGTGAGCAAGATTGGTGCTAACCAACAGGTAGGTAGTTTGAGCTGACCCAGACGTGTCTCAGAAGAAAACCCTGGTGACTGACTTCTGCCAAATCAGCCACTGAAAATCCTGCAGAGCCCAGTTCTACTCTGACACACAGGGGATCACCCTGAGTGGAAACCGACTTCATGGACAACTTGTCAATTCTTAACATTATATCCATGAGGACACGGATGTAAAGAAGAGGCGACCCCCACTGCTTCACAGCCTCGTGGGACCCAGCAGGGGGGTGTGGAGGGATCAAGTAAGACTGATTCTATGAGGACAAGAAGCGCTTGGGCCCTTCACCTATTCATCACTGAATCCTAACTCAGTGCTCAGCGCCCAACGGGCTTTTTGGAGGTCTCTATGGAAGGTACGAAAACAGGAACAAACTGCCAGAACATGGCGGTTCATGTGTTTCCCTGAGATTGAATTCGGTTGGTACTCACCTTAACCTCGTGAAGAAAGAAGAGAGTGAGTAATTATTATCATTATTGTTGTCATCTTCATCAGCATCATCATTTTTCTCAAGTGGAATTGACAAGAAAATCAACAGGTTGCTTGGCAAGTTGAAGCATCACCAGCATCAGACAATTAGAGCTGACAGGGCTGAAAGTCTGCCTTCTCATGCCAAAGCCCAGGCTCTTGCCAGTAGATTCTGATAATTAGCCAAGTAGACCAGAACGCACAAGAACTGCCTTCGTCTGATAAAGAAGATCTGGTTTCATCTGGGAGCCTGTGATCACTTTCTTCCACCCACTCCTTCTCCACTCAGAGACAACTAGCAAGGCTGTCTTGGAAGAAAGTGACCCCAGTGCTGACACTCACTGTTCTCCTCCACTGCAGCCTCTCCAGCTAAGATGGTTGTCTAGGCTGGGAAAAGCCCTGGGCTTGAAAATTAGTCCTGGAGACTGACTTAAACATAGCTAACCAAAAGCCAATGCAACTGTCATCAAACCAATTTTGACTCACAGCGATCCTCTAGGTCAGGGTAGAACTGCCCCATCAAGTTTCCAAGGAGTGCCTGGTGGATTTGAACTGCTGATCTTTTGGTTAGCAGATGTAGGACTTAACTGTTGAAATGAGGCATAAGTGACAGCCTTAGAGGAAGGGCGCAGTAAAAATTCAAGGTATTAAAGAAAGCCCCAGGAAACAATAGCAGAAAATACCATAGAGTAATCTCACCTTTGTGTTACAAAACATCTGTCACAAGACGAGCCTGGGGACAGCCTCGCAAGTGACCCCTAGAACTTGACCACATTTTACAACTAACAGGAATTCCAGGTGGCTTTAACCAATCAATGTAAAGGTCAGTTCCCCCTCCCTGCTTTGTAACCTCATGACTTAAATACTGGGTGCTGAGGAAGCTCATCGTCGCCCCCTGCTCTGTGTAGTTTGGGGTGCATCCCTGGTGCACCAGTATTTTTCCTACTGGGCATATTTTTAAATAAAATTTTACCTTTAAAGAAATTCTGGGTCGCATCTTGAAATCCGAACCCCTAACATTAACTACTATGCCACCAGGGTTTCCATTTAAACACAGCTGGTCTCAATTAATCTGCCTTAGGTAAAAATACTACAGCAGGACGAAAGGGATGAGTGAGACACTGCGTGTGGACATGCCTCGTCAATTTCAGTTGATGCAAATGTTATTTAGTGTTATTATTTTTGAGCTTTGCCTCCTTAGAATGCGTTTGTGTGATCTTTAGAAACATCACTAAGGAACCGAGGAATGCCGGGGCTATGGAAGATGACAAGGATCCTCTCCCGGAGCAGACAAGGGGAATCTGCCCCTGAATGTGGACTTCCAGCCTCCAGTCTTTATCTTGCATATGTTGGACATATCAGGAGAGACTAGTCTTTGGAGAAGGACATCGGGCTTGGTACTGTAGAGGGTTGGTGAAAAAGAGGAAGGCCCTCAACAAGACGACTGACACCACTGGGCTCAAGCATAATGACAATCATGGGGATGGCACAGAACTAGACAGGGTCTCATTCTGTTGTACATACCAGGATAGAGAATTAAGTCTGCGAGACTTGTCCTGGAAAAGGTGCTACATTCCTCATTGCTGGATATCACTAGGGTCACCTTCCAAGTACCCCCCTTGGGAAACTATACACTGATGCCAGCACCTAGTCCACCTTTCAAAACAATTTAGAAATTCTTTATCTGGAATGGCCATCAGAGCTGTCGTCATATTACTCTTGATGTCCTGAATATCATCTAGATATCTTCCTTTCAATATTTCCTTTATCTTCAGGTAAAAAAAAAAAATTCACTGGAGACCAGATCAGATGAGTAGGGAGGGCGTTCCAATACAGTTATTCATTTACTGGCTAAAAACTCCCTCACAGACAACTAGAGAATTAAGTTTGCAAACTTGCCACCACATGCAATGGCCACTCCAGAAAGAGTTCCAAAATTGCTTTGAAGGGTGGCCTAGGTGCCGGCGTCAGTGAATAGCTTCCCAAGGGGAGTACTTTGATGGTGACCCTCGTGATGTTCAACGATGAGGAATGTAGCCCTTACAACAATTACGTTCGTGGACTTAATTGTCAGACCTCACAGGTCAGACCTCATAGCCCCTGGAGAGGGGCTGGGGATAGTGGAGCGCAAACCCTGGGTTGGACACTGAGTTCAGTGGGCATGAATTAGAACCTACTGAGTGCCAACTAATAGTAACAACAGCCTCTAGAACTGTGAGGAAAGACACGTCTGTTCTTTAAAAGTCACTACTTGCAGTGCTTCTGTTACAGCAGCACTGGTTCACTAGTTACTGACTTTGTGGGCCGGCCGGCAGCCCGACTCCCAGCCAAGCAAAGGTAGCCAAGCCAGAGAACCAGGTGACTGCTGCCATTGGAAGGGCTGAGGGCAGGTGCCCAGCTTCCCCAGAACATCTCCTCAGGTAGATAAACACCAGCAGGCTCACTGTTGGGTACACAAGGTGACATTAATTCAGTGAGCCCGGCCCTGGTGGTGGGCGCCCAGCCAGTCTGCATCTACTTCCTGCTGCCAGGTGGCCCACCCATTTCTAAATCGAGGTGCTCTGCTCCATAAATAAAGAACAAGAGTCCAGCAGGAGGAGAGGCGACAGAGAGTGCTGCGAAGGCTATCACATGGCGCGCAAAGGGCAGGAAGCGCCGGGCGGCGGCCCCATGTCCGTCCCCAGGCCCGGCTCACCTGGAGGGGCTGTGAGGCCTTTGTGCAAAAAATATCAGGCCTGAGTCCTGTACTTCCTGCCATTTGTCAGGCTGTGCCGTGACCCCAAGTTCACCGAAACGCTCACAGTTCCCAACAATACACACATACATCCTCTGGAAAATTCTCTCTGGCCCTCCGGTCCTGACAGAGTGGCTTTTTATGGAAGCGACCATGGGGAGCAGGGCCAAGCAATAGAGAGTGTAGGAACCTGGCTCAGGAAGGGGGAGTAGACAGGAGCCAGTGGTGGGGAGCTGAGGCTCAGGGTCCCCACCCCAGCTCTGCACCAATGGACTTGGAGCTGGGAGGCCACAGAGGCAGGCGGGGGTGCTGTCTGGATATGTGACCAATTTGCTTTCTGTTCCTGCTCAGTCTCCTAGATGCCCCATCCCACCTGCCTCCCCTGAAGTTCAAGGACTCTACTGCCCAAGTTGATGCTGTTAGGTGCCCTCTGAGTGGATTTTCATAACGATCCCATGTGACAAAGTGGACGTACCCCTTTGAGTTCGTAGGTTGCAGTCTGTACTGGAAGCAGATCACCATGTCTTTCTCCTGCAAAGCTGCTGACTGGGTTTGAACTGCCAACCTTTTGGTTAACTGGTAAGAGCTTGATTTATGCCATCAGGCTCCTTTTACCCCTCAAATGCAGGAAGCAAATGGTCAAGAATACCTGCACATCTATGCTGGTGAACTTCCGACGCTAAAGATCAGTCAATGGTCTGAGACAGTGCTCAAGGGAGGGAAGTCTGGGCAGGGGGTCATTCACTATCCCCCAGACATGGACACATCCTTGGATCCCAGACCTAGTGAGAGGAGACTCACGGAAGTGTCCTATCAACAGCCATGCAACAAGATCACCACAGGCCTTGCTCAACTGAGCTGTGGCCAGCCCTGGAGAGGGCTGCAGATAGCAGAGCTCAGACCCTGGGTTGGACACTGATGAAGTGGTCACCTGTCCCCTGTAAACTAAAGAAGAAAAATGAAATGGATTTTCCATCTTGCTAAGTTTATTCTATTCAAAACACTCCCCTTTTTTCTAAGACGATGTCCCAAAATGAAGAAGAAAAACAGGACAAATTTTCCAGACTGCCAAGCATATTCCATTTTTAGGATGGTCCTTTACTCTGGGGTTATACTGTTGAAGTGTGTTTTTCATTTATGACAGTTGCTTAATTTAAAAATGTATTTATTTGGTCAAGTAAAAAGTTGGCAGTCCTTTGCTAGTCCTGCGAATGAAAATAGAGCCAAAGAACAAGCTGGTTTGTGAAGCTCACAGGTATGGGGACCACTGCCCAGCGGGAAAACAAGAGAAGGAGGAGGCAGAGTTTTGCCTTCAAACAACAAATGGGATAGTTATTGTTGCTGCTGAGTTGACTACAATTCATAGCAACACCATGGGATGGAGGAGACTGGCCCCTGAGGATTTTCTAGGCTGTGATCTTTAGGGGGGAAATCCCGCTGGCATAGTAGTTAGGTGCTACATCTGCTAACCAAAAAGTTGGCTGTTCAAATCCAGCAGGTGCTCCTTAGAAACTCTATGGGGCAGTTCTACTCTGTCATATAGTGTTGCTATGAGCCAGAATCGACTTGTTGAGAATGGGTTATGGGAGTATATAGTCAGGTCTTTTTCCCATGGAGCTGCTAGGTGGTTTAAACTGCCAAAGCTTCCGGTTAGCAGCTCAAGGCATAACCATTGTACAACAGGGCTCCTAATGAAATGGTTAGAGGGCCACAAGACTTTGTACTGTGACACGTGACAAGACCCCCAGGGCTTGGGCACAAAATTGTGCTGCAGGAACAACCTGTGTTATTGGAGCTCCGAGGAGAGATTGGTCAGGGGATGTGTCTGCTCTAAGTAAGCGCTCATGACTACCAGCTACTAAAGGCACTAAATGCAACCGGGACTTGAGGAAGAGAGGGACTTTGCCTGGTGGAGGAGGCAAGAAGTTGCGCCTGGTCAGAAGTAGTGGGAGCACGCTTGGGTGGGGGCCTCGAGGGGCTGGGCTTGCCCGCCTACTGCAGTCAGAGAAAGTGCTTCAGGGACAGGTGGGCTGATCCTGTGAATAGGTGCAGAGGAGCTCCAAGCGCCAAATAAATGTTTTCAGACTTGATGCAGCCTGTACTAGGAAGCCATGGAGGGTTCTCGAGCAGGGAAGTGTCAGGGCGAAAGGCCGATTGAAGACTGTTACTTTTGCAAGTGTGTGTGGGAGGTTTGGAACCCAGGAGCTCAGGGACAGGTTGTCAGAGGAATCTGGCCCAGAAGGGCAGAGCACCTGGGCACAGGGTTGGTAGGATGAGGGGCCCTGCACCAGGTTAGGGAGGGCACAGGGATGTGATGGGAACTCCAACCCAGAAGTCTAGGACCATCTTGAAATGACCCTCCTTCTTAGGGACCATCCAGTTGACTTCATATAACAGAGTAAAGCTGCTCCAGGGTTTCCAGGGCTCTAATCTTCACAGAAGCAGAATGTGAGCTTTTTCTCCCAAAGAGCTGCTGAGTGGATTGGAACTGTCAACCTTTTGATTAGTGGTCAAGTGCCACCAGGGCTCTGGTACAACCCAGACAACCTTGCCCAGGGAGGAGAGAAGGGGAGAGGAGCCTGGAGGGCTCTGTGTGCTGTTTGTCGGTGAGGATTCGACTGGTTGGGTGCCTCAGTCTCCCCAGGCAGGGCTCCACCTTGCCCTCACAATGCATGGAATCCAGGCCTGGATTAGTTTCAGGGACAAGTGTCCCTCTCCCTGGGAGGGCAGGGTGGGTGGCAGGCAGGCCCCGCCCCAGTAGTGGAGATAATCTTGAGCTATTTCAGGCAGGAGCCATAAGAAGATAAACAGGCCAGCGGCCAGCAGACGACAGATAACCTGCCCTTATACCCAGGATAGAACTCTTTAGGGACAGGTTCCTCAGAGACAGGCAGGTGCCAACGTGTGTCAGTGAACACAGTGGGGGGCTGCAGGGCCCAGAAGGGGGAGCTGGGTCCCAGGGGAGAGGGGGCTTCATTACTCAGATGCAGTCAGGCAAGTAGAGACAGGAGTTCCCCAAGGTCACCCCAAGTCCCAGAATGCCAACCGTATTCAGGGACTTAATATCCACCTGCATGCCTTCCTAACCTTGGGGTCACACCAGCCTCTGCTCTTGAGTTGTCTCTTCTCCTGAGGGCTTGACCATCCTGCCTTCACTCAAACTCAAAAACTGGGGTTTCCTTGGGCTCCCTCCCAGAATCCAGTCATTCCTCATCATCAATCTATTCCTTCTTTCTTGTTGCACGCAGTTTGGTTTTTTACTTCCTCTCTTTTAGATTACAATAATGCTAACAGATATTTATGAAGCAGTTTCAGACTCAGAGTTTGGTATGGGTTGAATTGTGTCTCAGAATACGTGGATGCGATCCCATTTGGGAGCTAGGTTTCATAAGTTACATTAATGAGGCTGTGTCAGTGTGTCCTAAGCCCTGTCATTTCTGTATCCCAAGGAAAAACATAGACACAGAGACAAGACACAAAGTACACAGTGGGGCAGACAGAAGACAGAAGCATACCTTGGAAAGACTTCAGGTGAGACCACTGTCTTCCCACAGAGCTGAGAGTCTTCTCCTAGAGCTGATGCCCACAATGTGGATTTATAGTCTTTTTAAAATATATATATATATTTTAAAATTTTGTTCTGCTTTAAGTGAAAGTTTACAATCCAAATCAATTTGTCATCTGAAATCTGGCACCCACACCCCCATGCTACTCTAATTGCTCCCCAGCACACGAGTCCAATCTTTGCCTGAAGAGTTGGCTTTGATATGGTTTTCAGCCCTAGACTAACGGAGAGTTCAGAGGCTGTGTCCTCAGGGGACACGGGTCTGATGGATCTTCAAGTGTGGTCTTTTAATGGAGTTCTAGTTCTGTGCATCCATTTTTCTTCTGCTTTCTCTTCAGGGACTTTACATTGTATTTCCTGTCAGGGCAGTCATTGGTGGTAGCTGGGCACCGTCTAGTTCTTCTGGTCTCATGCTGATGGGACTTATGGTCTTTTAAATTATGAGAAAATAAATTTCTGTTCTTCAAGCCACTTACTTGGAGTATTTCTGTTATAACAGTACTAGGGACCTAAGATGAGTGTGAGGCCAAATCCAATACACCCCTTGTTTATGACCTCCAATCCCCCCACCAGAGGCGATACTGCAGTGTATAACCTTATTGGACCTGGGGGAGATGTTCTTAGAGACCAGGGCTGGACTGCAGCTCGAGGGCTGTCAGATGGCTCTCCAGGACAGGGACATTTCCAAGTTGCATTTCTCTTATTTCTAACAACTGAGAAGTCTTTTGTTTGGTTCTTTATGCATAGTCTGTCTGCATTCATTGCCCATTTTTCCATTCAAGTTGCTGTCCTCTCCTTGTTGATTTCTAGGAGCTCTTTGTATATGCTAGCTTTTAGACTATCTGGACTCAGAAGAAAATCTTTGTCTTAGACATGGCCATGATTTCTCCTATTCTGTCATTTATCCATTAATTTCATTCATCTTTCCTTGACAAGACATACTTTATTTTGATGCCAACCTTTTAACTTCTGATGTATGCTTTTGATGTTTTAAGATATTCTGGGTGAAGTAGTTAAGAGCTACAGCTGCTAACAAAAGGTCAGCAGTTCTAATCCAGCAGCTGCTCCTTGGAAACCTTATGGGGGCAGTTCTACTCATCCCTGTAGGGTCACTATGGGTCAGAATTGACGTGACACCCATAGTTTCTTGTTTTTGTGTTTCCAGCTTCTATGTCACACAAAATATTTTCCTACACATCAGAATGGATGAATCAACAAACCGGATGTGTGCCCTTCTGTGTGATCCACTTGGACCTGAGGAGAGGTGGTGAGATTTTGGCGGAAACCCTAGAGATACAACGACAGAGGCCTAACTCAGCACTTCTCACACTCTGTCTAGTGTGCACACGGCTGAAATGCAGACTCAGGCTTGGTGGACAGGGATGGCTGCACAGTCTGCATTTCTGCCAAGCTCCCAGGTGCCGCTGGGCTGCAGGCTCACGGCCCCTGAACTGGGAGTAGCAGGAGTCCGAGCGATCTCTACCACATAGGCCTTTCCCCTAAGATCCAAGCACTGGCTACATCTGAAGCGCTTGACTCGTCCTTCTCTCTGGTGACACTTCCTTCCACAACCTTCAAGATAAGCAGAGCCAGCCTCCCCAGCTACATGCACATGGTTCCCTGCTGAGGTGGTCCCAGCTGTGACGTCGTTCCCGTTCCTCCACATTCCTGCTCTTTTCTTAGGCTCCCATTAGTATGCTAGTGGGAAGATGTTGGGACTGCCACTTGGGGGCCCTGGGAGGAAACTTAGCTGAAAGGGGAGCTGCAAATACATCAGAACACAAAACACATACATTTCACCAAAAGACCCCCATTCCTGGACCCCATCCAGACCCATCCCCTTATTATTTTTGTTCTCTTTCCTCTTTTACTAGATCTTTCCCAAAAACATCCTGGGTGTTGCTAAGGTAACGCCTCAGAGCCTCTCCAAACACATTGTTTAATTCCAGCAGCAGCAGCCAGGAGGAATTCGCTATTTGTTTAAAAGATGAAAGGCACAAACTTCCCCACATTCTTCTCCTGTTTCACTCCCCTTTGACTGCATGGCTCAACCAGATCTGAGTCCATTGGGCGGAGGGGACTCCTGGGACCTAACAAAATAGTGGGTGCAAATGGACGGGCAGTGTTTCTTACAGTTTGAATTCAACTGGGTGCTGAGGGACTAAGGGTCCTTATGTGAGGTCTGGGAAAGACACGCTGGGAGAGGAACATTTCCAGGTGACGTTCCCCCACAACACCTGCACATGGTGAATAGACCCAAATCTCCTTCAACCATCTGTCCACCAACTCAACTCCAACTTACAGTGACTCCATGTGTCTCAGAGCAGAACTCAGCTCCATAGTTTCATAATTACTATCATAGTGAAATGCACAAACGAACACTTAAAACATCCTATCAAATTTACATGTACACTTCAGTCCATAGGGTAGTCAAGGGCTGATTTTTCAGAATTAGATCGCCAGGCCTTTCTTCTGGGGTACCTTTGTGTGACACCGAACGCAGCTGAATGCCTAAACTGTTGGCACCACCCAGCTGCTCTAAATTTCCCTTGAGGGCCTCAGTTTCCCAGACTGTAAGTCTAGGAAGGGTAACAGAGAGCGCAGTAAGCAGCACACCTAATCTACCGGTAATACGTGAAACCTGAGACGCGGAAAAGTCCCAATCAGGCCACCTGGAGAACAGGAATCAGCAAAGGGCTGGGCTTCATGGAGACTGGGATGCAGTCTGAGGGCAAGGAGGCTTCTCAGGAATCAATTCAGACGCCGTCCAGCAACATCCATCAGGACGCCCTGTGTACCCATGGTAGGTACTACGTAGACCAACCGATACAGAGGCGCATGGTGGGACTTAGGGGTTACATTCCCCAAAACTCCAGCTTCTCCGACACATTGACACCATTACCATCGTTTTCTGTGTGTTGTTTTTGTCCGTCTTTCCTTTCTGGGTCTCCAGCTTCTTTACTGATCAATACTTGTGCTGAAACTCCCAAAGCAAGCTTTCTCATTGGACATTGGCCAACCAATGGAAGGAAAGCTCCCGGGTCATGTGCCCACCCCAGTCAATCAACTGTGGCCAAGGCCAGCAGGCTCACGTGGCCGTAGCGTGGTATGCTTCTGAGAAGCTGCTGGGAAGCCAAGTCTTGTGAGGACGATCCTCCCAGTATATAGTAGGTAAAGAAGGGTATAGAGAGAGAGTCAAGGAAGTGTGATTGATGTTTGCGGTATGATTGGTCTGATACCGTTTGGAATTTGCCAGTTAGTGGAGACCTTGGTAAAATGAACATTGCTCCCCAAAATTTCCAGCAGGAGACTGAGGATTGTTCAGGGAGAGGACGAGGTGCTGACTCTGGCCCCCAGGGCTAGGGTCGAGAGGGGGCCACAACTAGCCAACTACCGAGAAAACAGGACATTTGGCAGTGAGTGTGAGAGGGGGAAACAGAGTGGATCTTTCTTGTCTGGAGGCAGGAGTGGTGTATATGGCTAACGCCTGTGGCTGCTAACTGAAAGGTTGGAAGTTTGAGTCCACCCTTAGGTACCTCAGAAGAAAGGCCTAGCAATCTGTTTCCAAAAAAACAGCCATTGAAACCCTGCAGAGAGCAGTTTCTCCTGATGTACATGGGGTTGCCATGAGCAGGAGTCTACAGCCACTGTTTCTTTCTGTTTGTTTGTCACTGGAGTAACCCCCAAATGCAAACCCGTTACCATCAAGTTGATTCTGGCTCATGGCAACCCTCTAGGAGAGAACAGAACTGCCCCACAGAGTTTCCAAAGCACAGCTGGTGGATTCGAACTGCCAACTTTTTGGTTAGCAGCCGTAGCGCTGAATCACCGCACCACCAGGGTTTCCATTACTGGAGGTAGTGGGGTGGTATATATGTGGGCCATGATATGCACAAACATATCAAGGAGAAGGTGTTAAACACACCAGATGCACACCTGGGCAGGCACAACAAGAGATGAGATTCCAAGAGAGGCACACTCCCAGAGAGACGTACACAGAGATGTTCCACAAGGACACACTCACACCCACACAAACACACAGGGATCTGAAGACAGTTTGAGGCTGAAGTGGAACCAGACTAGTGAAAGTAAGCCCTGCACTGGGTCCTCGCTGCCAAGGATGAGGCTGGTTGTTCACTGGTCCTGCGTGCTAAGGATGAGGCTAGTTGGGCAAAGGGGACAAAGGGCCATCTTTCTGGAAGGTAAGGATCACACTGTGAAGTGTTGCCAAGCTCATCTCCAGGGGAGAGTGTTGTGAGGCTGTGGGCAGGTCATTCAATACAGTCCTTTTTCACAGGAAAATATGTTTCTTGAAGTTGTAAAACAAAAAAGCAAAAGTAGAAATGCTTTTGGAGATGTTTCTAGAACCCAGATGACTCCTGTGAGTCTGTTGACTCTGTGGCCCCCCACACTAAGTAGGGGACCCCCTTCAGGGAACTGGGTAGTGGCCATTGCAGGGGGCATCCCTGTAGTGGGTGACATCAGCAGTGTCTGGAAAAATGACCAGTCTGCGCAGGGAACCCATGCTGTACAGAAGGTCGACAGTCATCTACCTGTGACTGTCACCCGTCAGACATTCATGATGGAGTTGGGGCCACGAAGGATGTGGATGGACCTTCCTGTCCCCAAGGCCAGAGCCAGCACCTGCCATCTGCAGGAAGAAATCAACGTGTCGCTCGTGTAGTAGGGACGTGGAGCTCGTACCTGAATAGCCCTGTCTGGAAAGGACCTTAGAGGTCTTCTAGGCTGACACCTTCATTTTCACAAGACAGAAGTGACACTCAGGTGAATCACCTGAGGTTAGGCAGCAGGTTAGTGGAGTCTTGACCAACTCACTTGTCAAAGCCTGCTGCCTCTTAAGTTGGGCCACTATTCTTTTCTTGTCTTGAAAGATATCTGTGGCAGGGGAACAAACACCTGAGACAATAGGTACAAGGATCTCCAAGGGGGGTGGCTGCAGGGGCTGGACGGGGATGGTGGTGTCCTCGGGAGCCCTCAAGGACAGTTCTGCTGCATTTTGTCTGCAGGGCTCACCCTCGTTTGGGCAACTCAGTGTCTCTTTGATGACAACTTCATTATGGTCACAAAAGAAATACAGGGACTGAGGTGGCATCACACTCGGTACCAGAGGTACCAAAGAAAGGACAAACCCTTCAGAGCATAGGTGATCTGGAGTTCCGCAGTCAGGAAGGGAGTGACACAGGAGAAAGCCAACTGATATTGTGCAGGGGCGGGCTGTGACGCGGTCGCGGCACCTCCCCACTTTCCTCTCCTCCCCAGGCTGCTCTGAGTTTGACTGCAAAATGTTATCTGGCAGGGATGAGACAAGCCGTTGAGCGGGAGCTAAAGGGCTGGGATCTGTAACTGACCAGGAGGAGTTCTCATCAGTGACACCAGCACAAGTCTGGCTGGACAGAGAGGCAATGCAAGTGCAAAATTATTGGCTAAAGGGGGCTTCCGGTTGATCTCTGGGCGGCGCTGAGCTGTGGGGTCCCTGTTGATGTTTTCACAGTGAATGTACCACAGCTGTCACCTTCAGAACCCATGCTGCTCCCTTTTTCGGAAGCTGGGAACAAGGACAGGCACTGTATTGGAAGGTAGCAGTGGTCCAGCACCCAAGCCTCCAGTGGCTAGCTTGAGGCCTGGCTTTGAGTTGTTAGACCCAGGCATCCTGGTGCCTTTGGTTCTTCCTGGAACCAAAAAAAAAAAAAAATTCAGACCCACTGCCATCGAGTCAGTTTCCAACTCGTAGGTCAGGGTAGTACTGCCCCACAGAGTTTCCAAGGGGTGTCTGGTGGATTTGAACTGCTGACACATTGGTTAGCAGCTATAGTACTTAACCACTATGCCAGCAGGGTTTCCCCTGGAACCAAAAAGTCTATTTAACCTGTGGCCACAGCATGAAGAAGGGGACTGAGTAGTGGCCTCTCAGAGAAAACCTTCATATTTGCATCATTTAAGAGTTGGGTCAGCGGCCAGAAAGGAGAAGGAGAAGGAAAAGAGAAGGAGAGAAGGGGAGAAGCAGAAAAGGAGAAAGAAAAGAATCGAAGAGGGGCGAAAGCAAAAATCCTGCCCCTACCAAACCCCCTTCACTCCCAATGACCCCACTGGCCTTTGAGATGAGAACAACAGCCACAAAATCCCTCTTCTCCCTGCTTGGTTCTTCCTTTTGAATGCAAAGGAGAGACTCCGGAGGGAACTTGGTGCGCAATAGTATGTGGGGCTCCATCTCAATGCCCAGAGACAAAGGCCAGAAATGTGAGGAATTCCAAACACCTCCTAACAACAGCTTCTCCCCCAGCCCCTGGCCCCTCCACAGGCTTCTCCCATGGGGTTGAGGCTTTTCTTTTCTGGACTGGGCCTGGCCCACAGCCCACACGCTGGAAGCTGGCATCTGTGGAAAAGTGAGATTGGAGTCTCCTTCTCTGCTCAGCCTCCTGCTCTTTCCTTAGGTCTGAAGACATGGCTGTGAGCTGGACTGTCAGAGGGGCCTGGTCCATGGCTGGGCGGCTGTCGTACTGTCTCTGGCTTCCACTTGTGCAGAGCAGGGATGGCAAGGTGAGGGGGTGAGAGCTGTCTCCTGGGCACAGGGACATGGCCCTTTTCTGCATGGGCTTCTAGCAGGGGCAGTACCCTGCCTCAGGGGCCCTTGTTCTCCTTCCCACTGGAGACTGGACAAAAGGGAATCAGCTTCCATTATGTCATAAGCCTTTAGGAGACTGGGAAGAGCCCATAGAATTCCCATTTTAATATACCTTTAAGAAGCAGAGGAAACTCTGCTGGCTGGATAGTTAAAAGCTATGTTCATCAAAAAGTGGCCGTTTGAATCAACTAGGCACTCTTTGGGGCAGTTCTGCTCTGTTGTTTAGGGTCACTATGAGTCAGAGTCAACAGTGGATTTGGTTCTTTTGGTTTTTAAGAGACAGAGAGTGGCACGTGTTGCCCCAGCGCCCTTAGTGGTCTGGGCCGAGTTCTGCTGGTTCTTGTTAGGCCATAAATTGAGTTTATTTCATCTCTTGTTTTGGCTCTTTGGGGGTCATTATGAGCCTCCAGAGAGTGAAACAAGGGAGCGGATGACAGTCTTTGGAGGAGGGATTGGTAATGAACTGGGTTATATAAGCTGTAGAGGCCTGTTCCAGCGATCACATGACAGTGTTAGGGAGATTAGCTTCCTCGTTGCCAGTGACCTGCCGACTCAGGCCACTCGCCGCAGCCTCTCCTCATTCCTGTAGGCTGCCAGGGCAATTCTCCTCAAGCCCTGGCTCACTCACTCCTTTGCCAACTCTGAAACCTGCAGCAGCACCCTCTGGGAGCAGTCCGGGGCCAGAGTCTCGCATGGCCCTCAAGGCCTGTACCAGCCTGGGCGCCCCTCCCCCGAGCCCCTACAGGTGGCCCACCCACCCCCACCAAACTTCTCCCTCCCCCTTGCCCTCCCCCTACTTAGGGCAACATTCCACGAACTCCTTGCTTTTTCTTCGGTGCTCATCACATTCAAAACTCAGCATCATTCCCTTTTTCTCAAGAAGCTTGAGGAATAGTTTCAGTTCTCCTAGAAGCCACATATCTGGGTCCATCTAGCTGGGATGATCCACCCAGGCCATCTGCCCTTAGGTGTCTTTTTTAAGCTTGAGCCTTTAAGGAACTGCTTTCCTAAAGTCACCTTCGGGTCACACCAGAGCCCAGTAAGCAGCTTAGATGAGACAGTTTTAGCTTGGGCGTCAGGCTGTTTGAGAGAATGATCTACCTATGGCCAGTTTTGAGGGGCAGGAATCCCAGAGTCTGGCTGGAAAATGTGTGACATGTGTTAGGGACTTTTTTTCCTCCAGTAAACGAGCCCTGGAGCTCCGCACATGTTCTGAGCTAATGCCTAAGAAATTTAAATGACAGTGACCTATAAAACCTGTATCCACTGCCCTCTCTTGGAATACCTTCCTAATACTTTGCTGGTTGGCATGCCTGATTTGAATCTTCATCTGCTCATGATAAATATATCCTGTGATGCTAATTTGCGGTGCTTCTCTGCACATTGAGGTTCTTGACATGCTTTTCAGATGAAACCCTGCCTCTGCTCTCACAGTGCCAGGCAGAACTGGCCTCAGAACTCTGCTCCCTGTCGGACAACTGAGGGACCTTCTATGAGTCTTGTTTTTATCATCTGTGAAATGGAGAGATACCTGCCCACTGCAAATGGAAAACTTCTCAAAGAAATCACCTTTTTCTTTCACTGCTAACAGAGCATGAGACTTTCTCTGTTGGCGCCGCCTTACAGATGGGAGTAAGTGGGAAAATGACACAGTCCAAGTAGGTGGTCAGCAGACGGTGGATGCCTTCCCTCTTTTGTTCTACATCCCCTCCAATCTTTCAGTCTCACTGCCTTCGTTGTTTATTTTTGCTTGTGGAACTCGGGTGTAAATTGGTTGCTTTTGAAGATTTACAACCCCTTGAAACTGGGGAGACCTTATTCCAGGGTTTTCAAAGTGAGGTTCCACTAGCCAGCAGCATCTGCATCACCGGGAACTTTGTGGAAATGCAAAATCCCAGGCCCCTCACCAGTACTGGTGATCCACAGAATCAGGAGGTGGTCCCAGGGCACCTCTGTTTTAATAAGCCTTCCAAGTGATCGATGCACAGTCAGGTTTGAGAACCACTGCCTGTTCGCTGCATGGAGCAGGATGGTCTTCACACAGTCTAGGACTTACCACCAGGAAGAGCTTAATCAAGCCAATGTCCTCTGCCTCAGGACTGTCCTCTCAGCCCTGCCCTGATGCAAGTGTCTGTCACATAGCTCACGGGAAGGGAAGAGGCAGCTCTCTTTGCTCTGTGTGTGTGTGTCCTCTAGTTGACATTTCAGGAGCTTGGATGGCTGTTGACAGTAAAGGCATCTTCCCCCAGAGCCCTGCTGGCTGAGTGGATCGTGTCCTGTTGCCTCAAGCCTGAGTCAAGATCTCCCCGAAGGCGGGTGCTTGCTGTCCTTGAAGCAGACACCCCTGCAGCTTTCCTCAGGGAGCAGGAGGCCTGTGTGCTCCAGGAGGGTGAGGCGGGCATGAATGGAGACCTTGTATCGTAGACCTCGCTGGAGCTGGGAGCCACAACACAGGGGCTTTTCACCAGGGACCTGGCAACAGAAGTGGCATTGAGCATGACTGCTGGCGGCAGATGCGGGGTCTGGCGGACGCGTGGCATCAGTGCAACGACATTGCTGGCCCTGCTGGCCCTGCCTCACTGAGAAGTCAGGTGGCTTCTCTGAAAGCACTGTCTCAGGAGTCACACTGACTCTACTCAGGCTGCTCTGCCCCTCCATACTCGTGCCACCCAGGGTGACAGACGTCATGGGGTCCATGTGTGAGAGTCAGCCAGTGTCCCAGCAGGAAGGGGTTAATGACAGCTGCTTCACAATGTCTCAGAAGCCCAAATCCACTGTGGCTGTGGTTTTCTGATGCTGTAGGAAGAGGAGGTCCAGGAGCACACTGCCTGCGGTAGGTGCCTTGAAACCCTGAAGCGCGTGCACCCGCAAAGGAAGAAGCCTGAGCCCTCCCTCCTTGTGACGAGCAACAGACCATGTTAGCCAGTCTTTGCTTCTCTATTTCATTTTAACTGCAGGCTTCAAGCTGCATGGAAATGCTGGTGGCACGATGGTTGAGTGCTACAGCTGCTAAGCAAAAGGTTGACAGGTCAAATCCACCAGGCACTCCTTGGAAACTAAGGGGTCATTAAAGGTGTGGAGGAGCTACAGCCTGGCTCAAGGACTGGGCAGAAGGGACACACCAGGGGCAGTGACAGCTGCCCAGGGACCACTGGAGAAAGAGGGGAGTGGGCCTGGTGGGTGTAATGTCCCCCCTTCTCTCTGTCCACCTGCAGCCAACCCTGATCTACTCACCCAAGGAAGTAAATCAAGGAAGCAGCCAGACCCTGGGCCCCCTTTCTTTCCTCTGGCTCTCTGTCCCTCTGAGTCTCCTGGGCTTGGAGGGTTTTCCAGATGTAGGGCTTTCAGAGCTAAAACCAGAACAGCCCTGGGTGAACCTGGATAGCAGGTCACCCTACTTCTTTAATACCTTTTACCACATACAAACTTAACCTATCTCCCACCGCCTGGAATACTTTGATGAGGAAATGGGTGGTGTTTTGACACGGGAGCAACATGGTTAACTGGGCATTGGTTATGCAAGTTGAAAAACCCAGTGCTGTTGGGTTGATTCCAACTCGTAACTACTCTGTAGGACAGAGTAGATATGCCCCATAGAGTTACCAAGGAACACCCAGTGGATTTGAACTGCCAACCCTTTGGTTAGCAGCTGTAGCACTTAACCCCCATGCCACCAAAGTTTCTGTGCAGGTTGAAGCCTGTGATTAAAATGAAGTGGGAACCAAGGTCTGGCTAATGTTGTCTATAAAGTTCGTCAGATGGAGCAGGGGCTCAGACGTTTCCTTTGCTGGTGCAGATGCGGCTTTCATGTCCCTTTGCACCACCTAAGGGCTCTTATCTGCTGCCTGGCAGGTCCCACCCATCCCGAAAACAGCCACAGCTGGGTGAGGTGTTGCCTGTGGGCTCCTGCATCATATGTGAGAGGTGTACACATATGTGTATGCATGTACGAGGTCTGACAATTAAGTTCATGAACTTAATTGTTCTAAGTGCTATATACCTCACTGCTGAATATCGCTACAGTCACGTTCAAAGTATTTCCCTTGAGAAGCCATGCACCAATGCCAGTGCCTAGTCCAACCTTCAAAGCAATTTTGGAACTCTTTCTGGAATGGCCATTGTACACAGTGACACCGTGGCAAGTTTGCAAACTTAATTGTATAGTTATCTGTGCAGGAGTTTTTAGCCTGTACAGAAATAACTGTATTGGAACACTCCCCCGGCTCACCTGATCAGGCCCCCAGTAACTTCTTTCTTTACCAGAAAATAAAGGGAATATTGAAAGGAAGACATTTTAATGACATCTGGGACATCAACGGTAATGTGACAACAGCTCAGATGGCCTTTCTGGAAAAAGAGTTCCAAAATTGCTTTGAAGCATGGACTAGGTACTGGTCTCAGTGCATAGCTTCCCAAGGGGAGTACTTCGAAGGTGACCGTAGTGATATTCAGCAGTGAGGTATGTGGTACTTTTTCTAGTATGAGTTTGTGAACTTAATTGGCAGACCTTGTATGTGGGTGTATGGGTGTCATGGATTGAATTCTTTCCCCCCCAAAATATGTGTAGCCATGTAGCTGGGCCATGATTCCCAGTATCTTGTGACTGTCCTCCCTTTTGTGGTTTTCCTATGCTGTATGTTAAAGGATTAGGGTGGGACTGTAAATCCCTTCATAGGATCACCTCCCTGCTCCATTGTAAAGGGAGTTTCCCTGGAGGATGGCTTGCTCCACCCTTAATCCTTTCATTCTGTGAGAGATAAAAGGACAGAGAAGCAGGCAGAGAATTGGGAACCTCGTACCATCAAGAAAGCAGCACCGGGAGAACAGCGCATCCTTCAGACCTGAGGTTCTTGCGCCAAGGTGCTCCCTGGACAGAGACTGATGTAATACTGGAGTTTCCTCCAGAGCTGACAAGGGGAAAGCCTTCCCCTGGAGTGGACACCCTGAATATGGACTTGCAGCCTACCAGACTATGTAACAATAAACCTTCCTTTGTTAAAGCCATCCACTCGGTGGTATTTCTGTTAGAGCAGCCCTAGCTGACTAAAACAATGGATGTATATGTATGTTTGTGCATTCATGAATATGTGCGTATGTGTGTACATGTATGTGTATATGTGTATGTGTGTAGTATGTATATGTATGGATTTGCATATATGTATGAGTGGGTGTGTATGTGAGTATATGAATATGTATATACCTGCATACATGCATTAATATATGTATGCATGTATGTATGGCTGTATACGTGTGTATGTATACATACATGAGTGCGTGTGCACACGTATGTATGTGTGTATAGTCACGGGTGTGAGCACATGTGTGTGTGTGTGGGTGGGTGTGCCTGTGTGTGTATGTGTATGAATATACATGTGCACATGTGAAGGTGTATATGTGCGTGTGTGTACACATGCTTGTGGTGTATGTATCTGTAGGCGGGGTGTATATGTATATGTGTATGTTTGGGTGTGTATAGACACGTACACCTATCCGCCGTTGTCCTCATTCATTTACTTACTGGTTTGCCTCGTATGTGAGCTCCTCAAAGGAAGGACTGTTTTGTTGTTCTGTGTCCTCTGCTACACGGAAGGTTAAGTATCTGCTGATTAAACGCATGATCGAGTGAATTACTCCCTTCCAGGTGAGTGTTCGGAAAGACTGCACGTAGGGGCTGCCTAAAGGCTGGCTCAGGTTTCGCAGGTACAGGCCACCTGTCCTGGGATGGAACAGCTTGACACCAGCTAGGCCTCAGGCCAGAGTTTCTCTGGCTCAGCAGCCCCATCCCATCCCTGGGTGGCTCTGTATCACCCCCACCCTCCAGCCTCTGCTCTTAGTCCCTGGCCTTGGGGGTCCCTCAGGGCTCTCTGGAGTGCTGCTGCTCCTGAGCTCCTTGGGGACTGGAGCCTGGGGACTGGAGCAGTCCTGGGGACCGTGTATGGCCAGGCTTGTCAGAATGGCGGTGGGCAGGACTGGGTGACCGAGGGAGGGAATGCTGATGTTTGCACCCTCTGCCGCAGATGAGCAATGATCCTGGCCAGGCCTGCTTGGGCACAGGTAGGCTTGTGCTCAGTCTTCACTTCTCCAACATCAGAGGCCTCCTGGGGACAGAGGCGACGAATCAAATTATCCTGGCAGCTCAGCCAACCAGGGCGGGCGAAGGCCCTCTGCACATGCCAGGACCCAGGCTTCCTCCACCCACCCCTGTCTGCAAACCATGCATTCTCTTCCCTCTTCCTTCTCTTTCCTCCCTTGTGGATACTTCACCTGTCTCCCCAGCCGCCAGTCCCTTTGGAGGAAGATGTGGATTAAGGGGTTCCCCTTAGCCCCTTATTCACCCCGTCTTCCCTCCTTTGCTTTCCCTGTGGCCCTCTCTGCCACCTGGAGTTGACCCTTTCTTTGTCTTCCTGTCTTGCGTTTGTCTCTTCCACTTGAATTGGTGATGACAGGCTGGTTTATTCACTGCTGTGTGGAACAGTGCCTGGTACATATTAGGTGCTCAGTTAATAGAAGAAATCATCTTAAGCAATCAAGTCTATTTTATAGCCTAGGCTTCGGTGATTTGTCTCTGGGCAGTGCCTGCACAGAGAGCTGAGAACCTGGGACTGGAGAAAGTCCTCACAGCTCCACAGCCAATTTGTTGGACCCCAAGGGAGGCAAAGGAAGCAGAGAAAGGTTTTAAGGTACACAGGCTGTGACAACCTTAACAGCGTGCCTCGTTTTCTGCAAGCAGAGACCCTTTTGTCACACTCTGGCATTTTGTCATGGGAGCTTCATCCTACCAATGCCCATACTCACCACTGAGCCTGTGTCTCTCTCTGTCCCCAGCTCCACCTGTTTTGTGGCTGGGGCCCTCACTGACATGTGACCCAGTCCGGGGAAGAACAGTGTTGCTCAGAGACGATGCTCAGACTTATGGCCGAGTACCCTGAGGCCTAGAGGGAAAATCATTTGAACAAGATCACATGACTTGTCTTTGGCAGAGCTAAGAATTCATTCATTCATTTATTTGCTCATTGGATGTATGTTTACTGAGCAGCTACTATGGCTTGGGCACTTTCCTAGGCATCTGAGACATGTCCCTGTATTAAACAGTATGAAATACGACCAATAGAACAATATAACAAAATTAGCAAAGAAGGTAACCACTGCTGTTGATCTATAAAATGTACCTAAGTATTGTGTGAAGTGCTTTGTGTAAATTATTTTATATAATTCTTATGACAAACCTACAAGATAAGTCCTCGTTTTGCAGACGAACACCTCTCAGCTAAAGAGGTTCTGACTTCAATGCATGTGCTATGGTTACTGGGTTTGGTCTTGACTTCCTAGATTAAAAGCCTTCATTCTTGACTCTCAGTCTGGAGTTGTTTCTTTTACAAAATTACTTTTTTAATTGCACTTTAGATGAAAGTTTATGAGAAAATTAGTTTCTCATTAAACAATTAATACACATATGGTTTTTTAGTATCAGTTGCCAAGCCCACAACCATTCCCACACTTTCCTCTTCTCAGTCTTGGGTCCCTGTTACCAGCTTTCCTGTCGCCTCCTGCCTTCCTGTCCTTGCCCCTGAGCTGGTGTGCCCCTTTCATCTCATTTTGTTTTATGGGCCTGTCTAATCATTAGCTGAAGGGTGAACCTCAGGAGTGACTTCAGCTGAGTTAAAAGGATGTCTCAGGGCTAAGAGGGTAGGCACAGAGACAGACTACATCTCCAGGGTACCTTGCAGTAGGTTTTGGTCAGTGGGAGTTGGGCATAAATAATACCTGTGGTTGTCCATGCTCTTTTCCCTCCAGGGAGGACTTTGGTGATCATGTGCTTCTGATAGCGGCCTCCCAAGCCTGGAAACATCAAGTCCGACCACCTGACATTCACTGGGCTGTCATTTCTCTTTAAACTTAATTTTTGTCATTTAAATGTTTTTAAGCTCATATTTTCTGTTTTAACTATCTTAAGCACACAATTCAGAGACCTTAATTAAATTCACCATATTGTGCAATTATCACAACAATAAAATTAGACTCATTGCCATCAAGTCAATCCTAACTCCTAGCAACCCTATAGGACAGAGCAGAACTGCCCCATTGGGGGTCTAGGGAAGTGCCTGGTGAATTCGAATAGTTGACCTTCACCAGTGTGTCACTAGGGCTCCTGTGCAGTGTAACCACCATCTATTTTCAGAAGTTTTCCATCACTCAGAAGCAGAAACTTAGCACCCCTTAAGTAACGACAATCCATCCCTTCCTGCCCCAGCCCCAGCCCCAGTTGCTGTAACCACTAATACTGTCTCTGTACAGCTGCCTACTCTAGATGTTTAACAGAAGTGGTGTCATAGAGTATTTGTCCTTTTGTGCCTGGCTGATTTCATTCAGCATCCTGTTTTCAAAGTTCATCCATGTCAGAACATGTGTATTCTCTTTATGGCTCTTTATGGAGCATCATATGGATACACATTTTGCTTATCCAACCATCCGTGAATTGATGCTTCGGCTGTTTCCGTATTTTGCCTGCTGCAAAGAGTTCTTCAGTGAACTCTGATGTCATGGATTGAATTGTGTTCCCCCCAAATGCCTGTGGCTGTTTGGCTGGACAATGGTTCTGGTGTTGTGTGATGTTCCTTTAGGTTACCGACCCCTGTGATGTTGATGAGGAAGGATGAAAGCAGTTGTCTTGGTGGGCAGGACTCAAACTGTAAGATTGTTCTGTGTCTTGAGGCAATCTCTTGCGATATAAAAGAAAGAAGCTAATAGAGAGATTGAGACCTCAAACCATCAAGAAAGAAAACAAAGTTGGGAGCTGACTGTGTACCTTGGAAAGGACGAGGGCCCTGTGCCTCAGAAGCTCCCGGTCCAGAGGAAGATTAGCAACAAGGACCTTCCTTTCAGAGCCAGTGGAGAAAGCCTTCCCTTGGAGCAGACACCCTAAATTTGGACTTGTAGCCTACTGGACTGTGACCAAACAAGATTCCCCTTTTAAAAGCCATCTACATGTGGTATCTCTGTTAAAGCAGGACTAGATGACTAGAACAACTGGTTGTAAGTATCTGCTGCAGTCCCCACTTTCAGTCCTTTGGGTACGTATCTAGTGTGGAATCACTGAGCCGTGTGGAAACTCGGAGTGTGCCCTCTGGAAGCACCCCAAGCTGTTTTGCGCTGTGACTGTACTGTTTTACATTCCCACCGGCAGTGCGCAATAGTTTCTCCACACATTCACCAACATTTGTTATTGTTCATGTTTTTGATAACAGCCATCCTAGCGGATGTGAAGTGGTATCTCACAGTGGATTTCTGATGACAGATGGTTGGAGCCTTACCTTCACAGGGAACTGCCAGAAATTCAAGCAGGATTCTGAAGAGGCTGTGGAACAGGAATATCCCTGCTGGTGTCACATGGATTTTGACGGAAAGCAGAGAATACCGGAAAGATGTTTACCCTTGTTTTATTGACTATGCTAAGGCATTGGACTCTGTGAATCAGAACAAACCACAGACAAAGTTGCAAAGAATGGGAATTGCAGAACACTTAATGGTACAATGAGCAGGCCAAAGAGAACAAGGTGATACTGTGTGGTTTAAAATCAGGTAAGGTGTGCATCAGGGTTGTGTCCTTCCATTTTTTGTTTTGGATTGAATGGTGTACCCCCACCCCAAAATTATGTCAGTTTAGCAAGGCCATGATTCCCATATTTTGTGTTGGTCCACTGTTCTGCCATCTGATGTGATGTTCTGGTGTTGTCCGTCCCACCTTTATGATTTTGGGAGACAGGATTAGAGGCATTTATGTTAATGAGGCAGGGCTCGATCCACAAGAGCAGGTTGTGTTTTAAGTCAGTCTGTTTTGAGATATAAAAGAGAGAAGCGTGCAGAGAGACAGGGAGCCCGCATACCACCAAGAAAGAAGAATCAGGAGAATAGTATGTCCTTTGAACCTGGGGTTCCTGTGCAGAGAAGCTTCTCATCGTCCAGGGAAGACAGATAATAAGGATCTTCCTCCAAAGCCAACAGAGAAAGAAAGCCTTCCCCTGGAGCTGGTACCCTGAAGCCAAACTTCTGACCTCCTAGACTGTGAGAGAAGAAATCTCTCTGTTAAATTCATCCACTTGGGGTATTCCTATTGTAGTAGCACTAGATAACTAAGACACAGTGTTTATTTAGTCTGTAGGGTGAGTAGATAATCCAAGAGGCTGGATTATATGCAGAAGAATGTTTTGTCAGAACTAGTGGGAGACTCATTAACAACCTTTGGTATGCAGAGGACACAGCCTTGTTCCCGCCAAGTAAAGAGGGCTTGAAGAATTTACTGATGAAGATTACAGACTAGAGTCTACTGTACACATCAGCATAAAGAAAGCAAAAATCCTCATAACTGGATCAACAAGCAACATTGTGGCAAAGGGAGAAAATACTGAAGTTGTAAAGAATTTCATTTTACTTGGATCCACAATTGATGCCCACTAAAGCAGGAGTCAAGAAATCAAACAACATATGACAACAGTCAGATCTGCTGCAGAAGACCTCGTTAAAGTGAAGATGTCACTTTGAGGACTAAGGTGCAACTGACAGAACCTTTGATATTTTCAGTTGCATCATATGCATGCTAGAGCTGGACAATGAATAAGGAAGACTGAAGCAGAATTATGGCCTCCCCGAAGAACAGAAAATCTGTCCTGGAAGAAGAATAACTAGAATGCTTCTTAGAAGCAAGGATGGTGAGACGGTCTCTCTTGCTTTGGACGTGCTACCAGGAGGGATCAGTCCCTGACAAAAGACACCATGTTTGGTAAAGTAGAGGATTAGTGAAAAAGAGGAAGATCTTTGAAGGGACTGATTAACACAGTGGCTGCAACGATGGATTCAAACACACCAAGGATTGTGAGGATTGTGTAGAGTGGGCAGTGTTTTGGTGTGTTTTCCGTAGAGTTGCTGTGAGTCAGAACTGATTTGACAGCAATAACTAATGGCATTGACTATCTTTATACATGTGTTTGTTAGCTATTTGAATATTTGATGAAGTGTCTATTCCAATCCTTTGCCCATTTTTGATTCAGTTGTTTGTCTTTTTTTGTTGAGTTGCAGACGTTCTTTATATATTCTAGATTTTAAACTCTTATGAGATACATGATTATCCAAATATTTTCTCCTGTTCTGTAGGTTGTCTCTTCAATTTCTTTCTTTTGGAAAAATTTTTTGGTTGCTTCAATTTTGTGATGAAATTCTATGATGCACAGAAGTTTTTAATTTTGATGAAGTCCAATATGTATATTTTTGTTGTTTTAGTTTTGGTTTCATACCTAAGAACTGATTTTCAAATACAAAGTATTGAAGATTTCTACCTCTGTTTTGTTCTAACCATTTTTATCACTGAGTTCTTTAGGTCATTGATCTATTTTGAGATAATTTTCATATATGATGTGAGGTATGGGTCTGAGTTAATTTTTTGCCTTGAAAATCCAATTGTCCCAGCACCGTTTGTTGAAGAGACTATTTCTTCTCTGTTGAATGCACTTGGTACCCTTTTGAAAAAACCACTGACCATAAATGTATGGTTTATATCTGGAATCCCAGTTCTAGTTCTCTTTCTAGTAGTTCTAGACTGTTTTGATGACTGTAGCATTGATAATTCATTTTGAAATCAGGAAGTGTGCATCTTCCAAATTTGTGCTTCTTTTTCAACATTGTTTTTGGTATTTGTGACCTGGTGCAATTCCATATAAATTTGAGGATCAGTTTTTGCATTTCCCCAGAAAAAGGCCTTTGGAATTTCTTTTCCTTTTTTGTGATTAAGTGAAACAATACAATCCAAATTAATTTTGCTGGCCTGCGGATCTGCAGCTCCGTCTGCTCTCCTTGCCCAGTGACAGTACACTCCTCCTTTTTATTCTATACTTGTCATATCCTCCTAAGAAGTTCCTGTCCATTCCTCTCCACCCTCTTCTCTCCCATCTAGAAAGAGACCAGTAGGACAGCATCCTATAAATGCACAGAACCATGAAGTGCACACACTATATGGTCACATTGTGTCCCTGAGTCCAGTCCATTTTTGTCTGAAGACTTGACCTCATTAATGTTTTCTGGTCAGAGGCAGCAGCAGGTCTAGGCTCCCTGCTCCCAGGGGACCCCCTAGACAGTCAGACCATCACCTGTGGTCTTCTAGTAGAGTTCTTGAGCTGCACCCCTCTTTCTCGTGTTGCCCCAGGGACTCAACATTGCTCAACATTGTGTGCCCCATCGCAGCTGTCTTGGGTGGTGGCCAGGCACCGTCTAGTTCTTCCAGTCACGTGCTGATACAGTCTCCTTTTCACATGGGTCCTTCTGTCTCCTCAGCTCTTTTTTCCTCCTATCTTTGTTATTCTCAGTGATCATCTGTCCTGGATGAGTTGAGACGATTTGGTGCACCTCACATGGCAGTTTGTTAGGTTTTAAGATTCCAGACACCACTCACCAATATGGTGTACAGAAGCCTCTCTGCAATAGACTAGTTATGCCAGTTGAACTCGATGACCCCAAGATCATGGTCCCCAAACCCACCCCCTGCTTCTCTATCCTTGCAATGTTGGGTTGAGATTAGAAGAGCTTTCAGTTTGTGATGAAGTCCAGTTAAGTTGATCTATTTCCTGCTGTGTACTGTCACTGCTTTCACCTAACCAAACTGCTATGGACTATCTACGACCAACCCTCTCCCTCCCTCCCTCCCCATCCATGTAGCCATCAAAGAGTCTTTTCTTCTGCACATAAGTCTATTTTTAAGTCATTATAGCAGGGGTCTCATACAATATTTGTCCTTGTGCTCCTGACTGATTTCACTCAGCATAATGTCTTCCAGTTGAAACCAGGTTATGAGATGCTTCCTAAAATCATTTTTTTATCATTGCTTAGTGTTGCATTGAGTATATGTCCCATAGTTTGTTTATCCATTCATCTGTTGATGGGCATCTAGGTTGATTCCATCTTTTTGCTGTTGTGGACTGTACTGCAATAAACATTCATGTTCATGTATCTGTTTGTGCGACAGCCTTTGTTTCTGTAGGATATACTCCAAGCAAGGTGATTACTAGATCAAATGGTATATCTATTTCCAGCTTTTTAAGGAAGTGCCAAATTGCTTTCTAAAGATATTGTACCATTTTGCAACCCTACCAGCAGTGTAGGAGAGTTCTGGTCTACCCACGGACTCTCCAGCATTTGTTACTTTGTATTTTTTGGATTATAGCCAACTTTGTTGGGGTCAGATAGTATCTCATTATAGTTTTGTATGGATTTCTCTGATAGCTAATGATCGTGAGCATTTTCTCATGTATCTTTTGGCTGCCTGGGTGTCCTCTTTGGTGAAATGTCTGTTCATCTCCTTTGCCCACTGCTTAACTGAGTTATATACCTTTTTCTTGTTGATATTTTGCAGTGCCTTGTAGACTATGGAGAGCAAATGTTGGTCTGATATGTAGTGGTCAAATACTTTTTCTCATTCTGTAGGTGGTCTTTTGACTCTTCTGATAAAGTCCTTGAATGAGCAAAAGTGTTTGATTCTTAGTAATTCCCATTTATCTATTGTCTCTTCTGTTGATCGTGCTTTGTCAGATTTTAAAGTCTGTCTAAACTGTGTATTAAAGCTTCCATTGTCAACCCTATTTTTTCTTGTGTAATTTTTATCACTTTAGGTTTGATATTTAGGTCTTTAATCCATTTTGAGGTAGTTTTTGTGTAAGGTGTGAGATATGGATCTTGTTTCAGCTTTTCACAGATGGATATCCAATTCTGCCAACACCATTTATTAAAGGGACTGTTTGTACCCCAAAGGCTGTTGGAATTTTGATAGGGATTGCTTTGAATCTGTAGATCTTTTTATGGTTTGTTATAGCATAAGCTGCCAACCCTAACAAGAAATCTAGCACACACTCTGAAAGTTAACCAAATTCAAAACCATACTAAACTTAAAAACTGTTGTTTAGGGATGCATACATAACTAAAGGAAACCCTGGTGGTGTAGTGGTTAAGTGCTGCAGTTGCTAACCCAATGGTTGGCTGTTTAGATCCACCAGGTGCTCCTTGGAAACTCTGTGGAGCAGTTCTACTCTGCTCTATAGGGTCGCTATGAGTCAGAATCGACTCAACAGCAGTGGTGGGTGGGCACAAAACTAAAGAAAACCCAAACCCATTGCTGCACAGTCAGTTCTGACTCATAGTGACATATGTCTACTGAAAAGCAAGATCTCAAACACAAAAATTCAAAATAGAATTTCCCTTTGGGTGGAGAATGGGTAGAGATATATATTAGGTCATTTGTATGTGGACAATCATTGTACCTGCTTTCATATGTTAGATAGTAAAGGCCCTGGATGGTAGAAATAGTTCAGTGCTGTACCATTAACAGGAAGGCTGCTAGTTCACATCTACCCAGAGGTGCCTCTGAAGTCATGCTCTGAAGTCACAGCCTTGAAAAGCTTACGGGGGAGTCCTACTCTGGACACATGGGGCCTTCATGAGTCAGATTCAACTTGACAGCAGCTAACAACAGCAAAAACAACAACATTTTTATTTCATTACATAATAAAAATTAAAAACAGAGTGGTAGTTTACATGCTATCGTATAAAAAATATATACATTCATACATGAAAAACTTTGTTGGATGTTGTTGAGTTGATTCTGATTTATCAGCCCCATGTGATAGTACAGAACTGCCCCAAAGGGTTTTCTTGGCTGTAATCTTTAAATGTTTGTATTTTGTCATTGTCTTTAAGAATATATATAGCAAAACAAACTCCAACTCAACAGTTCTACATTTACCACTTAATGACACTGATTACGGCACTTGGCTTGGCTACATTTTTTGAGTCGTGCAAGCATTCTCATCCTCCTTTTCCAAGTTGTTCCTCCCCATTAGCATAACCTCACCGCCCCCTAAAACCACCCCCCCAAAACCACCGCCTCCCCAAAAAACCCAAACCCACTGCCATCAAGTTGATTCCAATTCATACAGACAGAGTAGAAATGACTGCTTTAGTCACTTAGTGCTACTGTAACAGAGATACCATGAGTGGATGGCTTTGACAAAGGAAAGTTTATTCTTACACAATCCAGTAGCTACAACTCTGAATTCAGGCACTCTGCTCCACGGGAAGGCTTTCCCTGCTTGTGGACTCGGAAGAAAAATCCTTGTGTTGGGTCAGTCTTTGTTCAGGGAATATACTGGTGCAGGAACGTCAGGTCTGAAGGACGAGCTCTGCTCCCGGTGCTGCATCCTTTACAGTGTGAGGTTGCCGACCCTCTGTTTGCTTCCTACAAGGGATAAAAGGTGGTGCAAGCCGCACTCCAGGGTAACTCCTTTTATAATGGAGCGGGGAGGTGACCTTAGGAAGGGATTTACAGTCTCACCCTAGTCCTCTATAACATAAAGCATAGGAAAATCACAGAATGGAGGGCAATCACACAATATCAGTAATCACAACCAAGTCAAATTTCTTTACATATTTCTTGGGCGACATAATTGAATCCGTAACATTGATCCACAGAGTTTTCAGAGTGCCCAAGGATTTGAACTGCTGACCTTTTGGTTAGCAGCCACAGCACTTAACCAGTATGCCACCAGGGTGTCCACTGTCCTCTGAGGCTCCCATCGAATCTTTTGGGTTGCTGTTGTCATCTGATCCCACATGGATAGTTCTTAAAAGACCATAATGCTCAGAGCAGACGTTGTTTACCAGTTATTGACTGTAATCTTTACCAGAACAGTTCGCCATTTCTTTCTTCTGCATCGCCACGACGTGGGTTTGAAGCACCAAACTGTCAAGGGCAGCCAGTGCTTAGCCATTTACGCCATCAGGGGTCCCATAAAAGTCTAGTCACAGTAGTGGCTTCCATGTTCCCGTATATAAAGTACTCATACACAAAAAAAACACTGCCCTCCCCACCTCCCTGGGCTGTTGTGACTATGGGAGTCGGTGACAATGACAGAACACCAAAGCCACTGGGTCAACAACCCACATTCAGCAGAGCCCCAATCGATCCTCCTAGTCTTGGGGTCCTCCTGAGGTCACCAGTCCCACGGATTATTTCCCAAGGGGAAGACGTGAACAGACAGCCTTTAGGGAAGCCGCCCTTGGGTCGTGGAGCTGACGCTTGCCTCCACAGGCCTCTGAGAGAGTAGGGGAGGCAGCCTCCACGGGCACGAGGCGCCCTGCCCCAGCCGGGGGGCCCAGCCCGTCTGCCCTGCTGCCCTCACTCTGGTATTCGCTGTTCGGGTTCACACAAGGGGCAGCGATGCAGAGAGGGGAAGGGGTGGGACAGGAGTTCTGTGGTTTCAGGATAGACTCTCCTCCGCCCAGGAGATATGAACTCGGTGCGTCCTGGAGAGTGGAGCCCCCCTGCAGTGCTGCAGTGCCCCCCTAAAAACATCTCCCGGCAGAGAGCTAGGCCAGACCCTGGGATGGACAGATAGAAGGCACTGCTTCTGAGCTCAGCTGATGGCTGAGGAGAGGCAGATGCCAGCAACCAAGATGCAATGTGATGCTTCCATCATGGCACCAGGCCCCTGATACTGGGCATTTTTGATGCAGAATTTCCTCTTTAGGCACCTTCCCTCCAGCTCTGTTTTTTGTTAACTCTCTCTGCCTCCTTCTGCATTTTACTCACTCTTGTCCCATGGAAAAGGCCCAGTGACTGTCAAGTGGATGCCGACTCATGGCAACTGCGTGTGTGTCAGGGTGTAACCGTGCTCTGTAGGGTTTTCAGTGACTGATGTTTTGGAAGTAGATTGCCAGGCCTTTCTTCTGAGGGGCCTCTAGGTGAAGTCACACCACCAAACTTTCAGCTAGCAGCTGAGTGCATTAACCATCTGCCCTCCACTCTAGGCCTATAGGTGGAAGGGACACTTTGTTGTCTATCCATGGATTTGTTCTGTGTTCTTCTTTAGCTGTTTATAGACCTGGCACGTGGCTGGCTGGCTGATGCTATAAAACCCCTGGAGGGCCAGGCCCAGTGAAGCAGGTCATCGCATGGGCTACCAGCTCAGGCCACACACAAATGAGCCTGCAATCCCTACCCTGTACAAAGGTGGGTGACACAGTGCATAAGAGCTTGCTGCTAACCAAAAGGTTGTCAGTTCAAATTTGCCGGGTGCTCCCTGGAAACCCTGTGATGAAGTTCTACTCTGGGGTCATTATGGGTTGGAATCAATTTGATGGCAACCAGTGATGCTGCTGAGTGGAACTGAATAAATGGGTAAGAAGAGTTGGCACCTAGATGGGCAGTTAGATGCCAGCCTGGCAGTGGATGAGAGGTAGTATGACCACAGGAAAGAAAAGAAGAACAGGGGTGAGGGAGAGTAGAGAGAGGACAGAGGAGGAATGTCACTGAGTTGACACTGGGCCGATTGAAGTTTGAAGGTGAGAGCCCTTATGATGTGGCTTTCATGTAAGTATCTTGTTCTGTATCAGCAACTGCCCTGTGGTTATGCGAAGCTATTCTGTGACTAAAAAATGTGGGGCTGGGGCTTCTTTTATTATTGAGGCACCCACCACTGAGGACAACCAGAATGGACCAGAAATAGATAGCAACCCTGCCATCTGCTAGCTCAGTGACCAGAAACAAGCCACTCAGTACTTTGAGGCTGTAGTTTCTCCATTTGTAAAACAGTGGAACTGAATGGAGGTACCAGGAGTGGGGTGCTGCTCTAGCAAATGCCTGAAATGTGGGAGACATTTTGAAACCGTAAATAGAAAATTTAGAAAAAACGAAGAAGGCACAGATGGTGAAAAACAACAAAAGACTGGTGACAACAGCTTCAACAACAACAAAATCAGAGACAGCACCGGAGCTGACCTGTGGAACCCGAGAATTAAGTGCCTGTGCAGTTTTCCTCACAAAATGGGGTGCCTCAGGGCACTCAAAGTGGTAGAGCTAGCCTTACTGACCCACAGAGCGAGAGAGCTAAGCGCCTTTATACAAGGCACTTTCCAGCAAGAGTGGGGTGCCTCCAGGCACATAAATCAGTAGAACTACAGAGCTTTGGAACACTTACCCGGCAGAGCAGATGTGGACCTGAGGCCCGAGCCATGTGGCTGTAAGAAACAAAAGCTGAAGAGACAAACAGCGTGAGAAGCTGAGCTGCCCCAGTCTCAGAAGGTATGGCCATGACCTCAGAGGTTTAAAACGGTGAAACCATGGCCATCTTATGTTTATAAGGGTAAAACTGCCACTCATTTGGGCTTAGGGTGCACCTAAAGCCGATAGGGCAGAGTTTCTGTCAAAGTGGGCCTTGAAGGTAGAGTTCTAGTACAGGGCTAGGGTTCTCCACTCAAAATCCAGAGAATATGACCAATACCTAGAGTCTGGAGGGCAGGACCATTGTACAAAATGTCTCAAAAAATGTAAGAATATTTTCAAAACTTTGATGACTAGTATAGTGAGTTCTACTTACTTGCCTCTTACCTGTTAATACCCTCTTTCCCTTCCATTTGTAATGAAATGTATAACTAACTCGTGCCTGTTCTGCCGTCGTACCTTTGGAAGCAGATAGCTTGCATGATAAGTTTCATAGATGTAAAGAAATTTTTAAATTTTAGACTTGAAACTGATTTAAGACTTCTATCATATGAGATAAACGTGTTACATGTTTCAAAGATGTAATTTTTGGGGTGCCAAAGGGTGGTATGTCATGGATTGAATTGTGTCCCCCCCCAAACATAGGTGTGGCTATGTGGCTGGGCCATGGTTCCCGATATTTTGTGATTGTCCTCCGTTTTGTGATTTTCTTGTGCTGTATGTTAAAGGATTAGGGTGGGACTGTGAATTCCTTCATAGGATCACCTCCCTGCTCAACTGTAAAAGGAATTTCCCTGGAGTATGGCTTGGCCTACTCTTGATCCTTTCATCGTACAAGAGATAAAAGGACAGAGAAGCAAGCAGAGAATTGGGAACCTCACACCACCAAGAAAGCTGCACCAGGAGAAGATCACATCCTTCAGACCTGAGGTTCCTTGTGCCAAGATGCTCCCTGGACAAAGACTGATGCAGTACTGGACTTTCCTCCAGAGCCAACAAGGGGGAAAGCCTTCTAGAGAGGACATCCTGATTTTGGACTTGTAGCCTACCAGACTGTGTAAGAATAAACCTTCCTTTGTTAAAGCCATCCACTCTGTGGTGTTTCTGTTAGAGCAGCCCTAGCTGACTCAAACAGGTGACATAAAAATTGTAGGAACTGGAAGAACTTGATAATGCCCATCTACTACCCTGATGGGGAATACAGCACAAAGTCCCTGAAGATGTGGGAGAAGAGTGGGGTGCACAACTTGAACTCTAGTGAAAAGACCAGACCTGAAGAACTGATAGACTGGAGAGTCTCTGGAAGACGTGGCCCCTGGACTCCTGTGGGCCCCAGAACTAAAACCATTCCTAAAGCTAGCACTTCAGACAAAGATTAGACTGGACTATATGACTCAGAGTATTGGTTAAGTGTTACAGTTGCTAACCAAAAGGTTGGCAGTTCAAATCCACACAAGCGGTCCTTAGAACTCTGTGGGGCTTTTCTACTCAGTTCTATAGAGTTGCCATGAGTCAAAATTCACTTGATGACAATGACTTTTCTTTTTTTTTTTGAAAGACTTAAAATGATACTGGTGAAGAGTGTGCTTCTTACGACCAGCAGATACATGAGACTACATGGACAGCTCCTTTCCAGGGGCGAGATGAGAAGGCAGAGGAGGGCAGGAGCTGGTTGAACGGACACAGGAAATACAGGGTGGAGGGGAGGAGTGTGCGGTCACACTGAAGGGAGAGCAACTAGGGTCACATAACAATGTGGGTCTAAGTTTTTGTATAGTAACCAACTTGAATTGTAAACTTTCACTTAAAGCACAATTTTAAAAAAAGTCCTGCATACCCAGACATTGTATGAGCCTTGAGACTCAAAATTGACCCAGTAGGGGAAATTTGTGAGGTGACAAGGTCTGTTTTCTAAGGAAAAGATGTGTTCTCAGCAGTGGCTGCTTGGGGTGGTGCGTTCTCTATCACTGCATTCGGCCAGAGGAAATCTGGTCCCATCGGTGGCCCTGTAAGCAATGATTGCAGCAAGCAGGGAGAAGCAGGGAGGGCTCAGTCACAGGACCTTTTTGCTCCTGCAGGAATGGGCGGTGGAGTGGATGCCCTTGTCTGGGGTGGAAGGCATCTCTTCAGGGAGCAGCACACTTTAGGCTGGTGAGGACGGGATAGTGGGTTCGTGGTGACTGGGTGCTGCCACTGGCTGGCTCTCTCCTGCAGCCAGGAGGCAGGCCCTCCAGGCCCCAAGAAGGAGTTTCCTGGCTCCAGGCTCTGGGGTCGACTCCTGGGGCAGCGGGAGGCGGAAGCCATGGGAAAGGGCTTGTCTGAAAGGAAGGCCAGTGTTTCCTGGTGAAAAACAATCTCACTTCCTCATTTCTTGATACATTTTTTTCCATCCTTTGATTTGAAATATATTTATGTCTTTGTGTCTAAGGTGTGTCTCTTGCAGACAGCATATTGACGTGTCGTGCTTTTTAACCGTTTTGCCACTGTCTGTCTCTTCGGGGTGCCCTGAAGCCGTTTGCATTCTCTGTGATTATTGATAGGTATCAGTTCATTGCTGTCACGTCATTGTGCTTCTTTGTTTGTTTGTTTGTTTTGTGGTGCTGATGTTTCCTTTGTTCCTCTTCCTTTCCTGTGCTGAGTTCCTTTGGTTTGTGGATTTTCTTTTGTTATTACAGATTTGTTTGGTTATTACAAATACTATTGCATTTACTGTGTCTTTATGTGAACTCTTGGTGCGCAGTGGTTGAGAGCTCGGCTGTTAATGGAAAGGTTGGCGGTTTGAATCCCCCAGACACTCCTGGGAAACCCAGCCAGGCAGTTCTACTCTGTTCTGTGGGGCTGCTATGAGTAGGAATTAACTTGATGGCAATGGGTTTGGTTATTTTTGAGTCTTTATGTGTTTCTTCTTTTTTATTCTGATGAGTAGACTTGTTAACTTGGTTACATTGAAATTTACCCAGTCTTTTACTGATATGACCTTGACTTCTTTTCCATTTCTAAGGTCTATATCTACACCATTTACTTCCCTTCTGTTGTCTTGATGTCTTCATTTACCAGTTGACATCCTTCTTCCTGTTATAAGTTTTTTAGCTTTGTTTCATTACTGAAAGTTCTTCACAAAGATTGGCATCTGGCTGATGCTGTCCTGTGTCCTCAACTTGGGTTGTTGCCTGAAGTTGTCAGAGTCTCTTAATTCAGGGACTCCCTTGAATATTACTTGTAAGTTTGATTTGTTTCAACAAATTCTCTTGAATTCTGTGTATCTGGTAATGTCCTAATTTTGCCGTCTTACTGGACAGAGAGTTTTGCAGGATCTATTACTCTTGGTTGGCAGTTTTTTTTCTTTCAGGGTTTTACTTCCTCCCTTCTTGGGCTAAAATGCTCCTCCACCTTCCCCTGGGTCTGTTAGAACCCCCTGCCTGCCCCCCCCCAAGAGGCTGAGAGAACGCTACAGGGAGGGGAGCAGAGGTGAGGGCCTGAAAGAATGCAGGAGCCCCCGCACCTTAATCCCCAGAGCCTGCGGGAGGCAGGTGACTGGTACAGGTTGGGACTGCAGCTTCTCCACTGAAGACCCTCTGAAGCAGGAGGAGGGAGTATAAATTATGGTCCTGTCCCGGGCAGGTATGGGGATGAGGCGGGAGTCTGGGCATAGCGCCCCTCGGGGCAGATAAGGACGGTGAGAAGAGCCTGCCCCGCCTCCATCACTTCCTTCCTGGGCCCCCTGTCCCTTGCATGACTTATGAGCATGTGCGGAGAACTCTGCTTTGAAGCCTCTTGCAGAAACATTATCCTAGTGGGCAGGGGCCCCCATGTGTCCGGGGCTCTTCCTGTGGGGTCCTTTCAGTGCTGTCTCTTATGGCTGATTTCTCCCTGTGAGTCCACTGCGTGCTCAGCCTCCCTCTGTGCACCTGGCTGCCGTGGAAGGGCCACCAAGAGCAGCTTCTTTGAGCTCTGGCCCCAGCCAGCTCTGTGTCTCTCCTTTGCTGGGCTTGGGCTACGCTGCTACATCCTGTAAATACAAACCAGCTCCCAAACCCTGGGGACACGTGTGGCTTTTCCTGGAGGTTTCATGGAGCTGGGGGGAGGGTCATTCAAACATCCACCACCAGCCACATGGGATGTGACTTTCCTGCCCTGTCACTGGCCCTGCCTGTCCTAGCCCTCTGTTCCTTGGTAGCGTGTTGCCAGCCCCCTCAGCCTTTTCTGCCTTGCTTAGGTGCCCCAAACCCCAGAGCTGCCAGGGTGATGGGGTGTTTCCTGATCCTCACCGGGATTCTCTTTGGCTGGCTGCTGTCACTCAGCGTGTGCAGCCAGAGCTGGTACAGCAGCCGGCAGCTGGCTGAAGCTAGCAGGGCTGTGCCTGCTTGTCTGTGCAGGGGACCTCGCACCTCACTGCCAGCCCCCACACCAGACAGAGCCACTAGGAGCCACTGGTGGCATGTGCAGAGCCTAGCAGCGACTCCGTAGGACAGAGTAGAAGAACCCCATGGGGTTTCTTAGGCTGTCATGTCCATAGGAGTAGACCACCATACCAGTCTCCCCTGCAGTGGTTGGTATGTTTGAACTACAGCTCTCTGGGTTAGCTGCTGAGCGCTTGATTACTGTGACACCAGGCCTCAAAGTGCAGGTCTGGAGTCCTCGTCCGTTCTTGGAACCCTGGGGTGGCTCCCAACCATCCCAAACCCCGAAGGGCCTTTTTGATCTTAACAACCCTCTTGACACATGCCAGGGGTCTTAGTAATAAAAATTGGATTCTCAGCCAACATTTACAGAGCACTGACTGTGTTCCAAGTACTAGTTTAAGCACTTCAGATGTATTCGCTCACTTGATCTCAGCAGGGGGCATTCAGCTAACCTCTTCAACTCTATATGAAGTCCTCAAGGCAGGGGATAGGATGGCGTCTCTCTCTACCCCACAGGCCTACATGAATAAGCATTCTGGAAGGTCCTCCTGGTGACTGACTCTGTTGGACAACCACTGCGGCTGGTTAACACTTTCCAGGGCTCTTCAAGTGGGACTATGATTTCCTGACTGTTTGGACCCCTCCAGGTGAGTGAGTGATAGCAAGTGGCCTGGAGAAAGTCCTGGGGTCCTGGGATAGTCCTCCCCAGACTGAAGGCATGCAATCTGCTCATCAGAGAAGGAGGCTTCCAGAGATCACATGGGGACTCGCCCGTGGGCTCCTGGGAAGGAGGTGTGAAGTAATGTGGTCAGAGTTCCTGGGGCTGATCTGGTGGCGTGGGAGTGATTTCACTTCTCTTCTTATGCTTTACTTAATTTTCTACTGTGAGTAGGTATCATTTTTATAATCTCAAAAGGGTGATTAGAAGTAAGAACATCAAGAGTTTATTGAGCATTGTATCATATCTCAAGGGTTGCGGTGAGTTTTAGAGGATGGGCAGAGAAGCCCCAGAAGCTCGGCTGCCTGGCATTTGGCAGGCAGGTGGGTGTGTGGCTGGCATCCATCCTGACGGTCAGTGGTCTGCTGGGGTGGTCAGTGCCTGTGCCACACCGTTGTCTCCTTTGCTTAGAAGTCATGGTCTCTCTGCTTCGCTGAGACAGAGTGGAAGTTTTTTATCTACAGCCTGCGCCCCGCTAACCTGAGCAGGCAGCTCTAGTCTGCACTATCCCCAGTGAAAGTCTTTGGTCCTTTAAGGATGATGTGGGAAGGATCCTTCTACTTCCCTCCTGGGTTAGCTGTTTCACCACCTCAGCCCTGACAGACAGGAATTGGCGGCTCCAAGTTTGGTGTCCACACTGTAGAGCCCTCCTGGGCTGCATGTTTCAAGAGTAGTGAGACCTGGGTCCCCTCCCTTCAGATCCTGCAGAGTGAGGCCCGGGCAGGAGCTGTGCCTCAGGCTCCCAAGGGCTCATGTGCAACCAGGGCAGGGGCAGGAGCCTTGATACTGGGCCAGTGTCTGTGCGGCGCCTTCTTGGATGGGGTGTCACAGAGGAGGACGCGCAGACAGCTTGACGGTGGGTGCTGTCCCGGGTGTGTGGGCGGGTTAGAGCCGATTAGGAAGCTAGACCTGCACTCAGAGTCAAGAACACTTACAGGCTTGTGTTCAAACGCAGGCACTGAAAATGCTGTGGAAGGAGGTGATTCAGAAGAGTGAGGTTAATCAGGCCAGTCTTTCTAGAGAAAGTTCTGGAGACAGTTTGAGGGAGAGTCCCTCACACTGAACACCTCTCCCTATTGAACAGTCATGATTTTTCGATTTTTCCGGAGGCTTCTTATCTGATGAGCCAGCCTCTTTGTAACTCTGACTCACGTCCCCGCCTGTCCCCGGGGGCCAGTTGTGTGTGACTGGTCACTCCTCAGTTACTGGCCTAGCTCTCCAGGACACCCCGGCAGGACTAGGCGCCGACAGATAAGAGCAGTGCTTGTTAACACAGCTGTTCTTTGCAACACCCAGAGTTGTTTTCAAACCGACGGAAACTTGGGTGCGGAAGTGTGACTGCATCCACCCAGCTTCAGAGTTGGACTTGGTTCCAAATAAAAGGAAATTTACTCAGTTTTCCCAGACACAGGGACAAAAATAGAGTTGACAGGAACCTCAAAGGGTCTGCTGGGGTACCAGGGTCACACCTAGAAAAATCAGTTCAGTCTTTGGTGTAGAGGCTCTCAGATGCCCTGTTCTGACTTGATCTGTTATTTTTCAGCATCAGTGACTAATACCTGTGGAGTCTGTCCACAGAGGTTCTTCAGTGAGCATGCATTAAAAGTCACCTGCTCTTCTGAGATAATTCTGTTACTTCTGTTGCTAACAATTCTAGAGGTTTCTATGTGTTCATGGAGCCTTTTCAGCCAACAAGCTCGAGAAGCACAAGGTTCTGGGCCTTTTTGTGTGCTCTTAAATTATCTGCCTGGTTACAGAAAGATTTCTTATCCATAGCTTCCACTGTGCATCTGATCTCAGCTGTCCAGGTCCTATGTAACCTCACAGCCCAGAAGGGTCTCCCACCGGGCAGTTGCTCTGCTGTAACGTCACCATCAGGACAATGCCGGGCAAGTCCTGACACCATGTATGTGCTTCCTAAGTTTTACAATCCTTTCACCTCTCTTCTCCTTCCAGCAGCTTTGTACACAATTAAGTGTAGTCTCCAGCTCATGAGGTCCTGTGATGTTCCTCAAAAGTGAGAGAACTGGTTTTATATCATTTGACAAATGGAAAAACAGGGGTCACACTACTCATTAGTAGCAGAACTGAGCCGAAAATTCAACTCAGATTCCCAGCCAGTCCCCTACCTCATCTTGAGCTGAGTGCCATGACTTGGCCATGCCCAACAAAGCACTTTAAGGAGTAGGGATTATGTCAAACAGTGACCATATAAATAGAGTTGTCCAGGACAACAAAACTTTCATCCCCATACATTTGCCAGTGGGCCCATACTCTATTCGATTCCTTATAGACGATGAACCAACCAACCAACCAGCTGCTGTTTGAGTCATTTCTGACTCATGATGATCCTTGGTATGTGAGAGTAGAATTGTGCTCCATAGGGTTTTCAATGGCTGATTTTTTGGAGGTGGATTGCCAGGAATTTTTTTCAAGGCACCTCTGAGTGAATCTTTGAGATAGCTGAGCTCTTTGGTTGTTTGCTCTACTGGGGACTCCTATAGACAATAGAATCATCCTCATACCCAGGGGAAGTTTCTCAGAAACAGTTGGACCTTTGGATGTGTTGAGGGCAAAGAGGAAGGGTTGTAAGAAAGGAGAGTTGATCTGTTAAAAAGACCAGACTTGATTGCCTGACAGATTGGAGGGTCCCCAGAAAACATGGTCCCCAGAATCCCTGTTTGCTGAAACCATTCCTGAAGCCAACTCTTCAGACAAAGATAGGACTGGACTAAAAAAAAAAAAAAACCACCCATTGCTGTCTAGTCGGTTCTGACTCATAGCAACCCTAGAGGACAGAGCAGACCTGCTCCATAGTTTCCAAGGAGCTCCTGGCAGATGCCAACTGCCAGCCTTCTGTTTAACAGATGTAGCACTTAGTCACTACACCACCAGGGGGACTGGACTAGAAGACGTAAAATGATACTGGAGAAGAGTGGGCTCCTTGGCTTGAGTAGATACATGAGGCTACCTGGACAGCTGCCCAGAGGTGAGGTGAGTGGGCAGAGGGGGACAGGAGCTGGTTAAATGGACGTGAGAAATAGGGATAGAAAGAAGTGTGTGTCAGGGTAGGGAGAGCAGTGAGAGTTGCACAGCAGTGTGTGTGCAAGGTTTTCTGTGGCAAATTGACTCAGACTGTAAACTTCCACTGAAACCACAATAAAGTATTTTTTTAAAAAGAAGGGTAAGTTGAGAATCAGTGGCCTTTCAGAATTAGAAGCTCTGCACAGAGGTGACTGGGGCATATTATCGAACCCCACAGGGTGTTGTGAAAATTAAGATGAGATGGTTTCTAGGAAAAGGCCCTCAAAGCACTGGGGAAAGAAAATAGAGTAAGGTGAAGAAACCCAGCTCTTTAAGGGGCCGTCCTCCTCTCTTCCCCTGGCCCTTCTCCCGAGGGCTTTGGAGAGGCCAGTGTGGGATGGTTCTATTCCTTTGGGGAGGAGACAAGGCTCCCACAGGGCAAGTGACTGTAGCCCCTGGCTGCTTGCTGGCTCATCTCCCCGTTAACTCTGGGTTCCTGCTTCCCCGGGCGGCCCAGGCCCTGCCTTCCATCTTGCGGCAGGCCCCAGCGGAAACCCCACCCCATTGTCCTAGGCGACCTGGGCCTGAGGGAGTCCAGCTGTGCCAGCTGACCATTTCCTTCTCTGCTGAGATAGTTTTGGGAGATGCCTGTCTGACTCAGGGAAAGGGTGGAGGGTCTGAGGGAGCCCCTCTCTGCCCCTTGCCACTAGGCAGACAATACTTAGAAAGGAGAGCCTCTAACCTCTCAGCCTGCCTGGACAGCTTTCTTCCTTCCTCCTTTCTCCTGGAGCTCTTCCCCTCATTCTCCCCACAGTCTCTGATAGACTCTCAAGGGCTGTGGGGGCAGGGATGGGGGTAAAAGTACTGTTCCCTGGGCAGTCTGGTAACCCCCAGACACAGGGAGTGGGCAGGTGGTCTTTCAGGAGTGGCAGATGTTTTTTAGGGATAGTTCAATTGCTGTGGTTTGTTCCAGGAAGAAATTTCTTTGTGGCTGATCTTTGGAGTCAAACAGATGTGAGTGAAAACGAGGCTTTACTGTGGCCTTGAGGTAGAGTCTCATAGGCATCTGATAGCTGGACAGTGAATCAAGGAAGACCGAAGAAGAGTTGGTACCTTTGAATTGTGGTGTTGGTGACGAATATTGAGTACACTATGGACTGCCAGAAGTGACGACAAGTCTGTTTTGGAAGAAATATAGCTAGGGTGTTCCTTGGGCGTATGGAGACTTTGTCTCGCATACTTTGGATGTTTTATCAAGATAGACCAGGCCCTGGAGAAAGATACCATGCTTGGTCAAGCAGAGGGTCAGTGAAATAGAAGACCTCTGATAAGGTGGTGTCACACAATGTCTGCAACAATGGGCTCAAACATGACAATGACTGTGAGGGTCTTGCAGGACCGGGCTGTGTTTCATCCTATTGTACTTGGGGTCACTATGAGTTGGAACTGACCCAAGGACACCTAAGAATAACAACAGCGCTGTGGACTGGTGACAGTCTTGGGAAACTGACTTAAGTTTCTTTTCTGAGCCCTGGCTTTCTCTCTGTTATAAAGGGGTAAAAATACCTGCCACGTGAGGTTTTCCTTAGGAACGAATGATCTCATAGATGCAGAGAGGCTCACAGAAGGTGTGGCACATTCCTACTCAGGCCATCTCGGCACACTGCTCTCTTGTTGCTCTTGTGACAATAATGTCTAGGAAGTGTGACGTCCTCCATGTCACACACCTTTTACTGGAATGAGCAGCTCAAGTCCTGAGCTGGTTGAGTGGGTCATCTTGGCATGGAAGGGCTACATGTAGATATTTAGATTCGGTAGATATTTATGGAAAGCTGACTGTGGGCCAGGCATTTTTCAAGCATGTAGGGAGATAACAGAGTTCAAGACAACTCCTGTCCCCTGGGAGTTTTCACCCTAAAGTGTGTGTGTGTATGTGCATGTGTGTGTGTGCGTGTGCATGTGTGTGTACACATGCGCATGGGATGGAAGGGTGCAGATAACAAGGAAAATATAGGTTATAATATAACTGCTCATGAGATGAGTGCTTTGAAGAAAGTTAAAGTAGAAGACAGGGCTAGAAGCTGACATATTGGCTGGTTGCCAACTTTTGTGTAGGTGGTATTAGATCGTACAGTGTTGGACAAGACCTTCTCAAGGGGCTGACGGCAAAGCCATATGTGATCGAGGTGGAGGGGTGTTATGATTTAATTGTGTCCCCCTGAAAATACAGGTTATGAACCCTAAACCCTATATCTACGGTTATAATCCCATTTGGGTTGGGTTTTCTTTGTTGTGTTAATGAGACAGGATTAGTCTACAGTGCGTTTTAAATCAATCTCTTTTGAATATGAAAGAGATTAAGCAAAATAAGGGAGCAGAGTTGAGGGGAGGAGGACTGGCCACACCTCAAGAGGATTACTAAGGAGTGAAGACCTTCCTCTGGGACCAACAGAAAAAGCCTAAGCAAAACTCACTGCTGTCAAGAGTTCTGACTCATAGCGACCCTACAGGACAGAGTAGAACTGCCCTGTAGGGTTTCCAAGGAGCACCTGGTAGATTCAAACTGCCAACCTTTTGTTTAGCGGCTGTAACTGTTCACCACCATGCCACCAAGGTTTCCACAGAGACAGCTGGTGACCTGAATTCAGACTTCCAGCCTCTGAAACTGTAAGGAAATGTTGTTTGTTAAAGTCATGCACTTGTGCTGTTTCTGTTACAGCAGCCCTAGGCGACCAAGACAAGGAGTGAGCAGTGATAGGGGACAGGAGAGCTTTCCAGCCAGAAAGGATGGTCGGTTCACAAGCCTTGAGTTCAGAAGCAGCCTGGCAGGGTCCTGGAAGCACCCAAAGACCAGAGCAGTTGGGGCAGAAGGAGCTGGGGTGTAGCCGAGACGCTCTGAGCTGTGGCCTCCTCTGTTTGGATAACCTGCATACAGTAGGGTGAGGAGACCCGAGGCTGTGACCTCTGCAGGTGACCTTCGACTAAGGGAGCAATAGAAAGCTGATCAGAGTGGGCAGCATATTGTTTTTAATTAGGGTGATGGCAGGCAGCTGTCACTGGCGTTTATTTATTTATTTATTTTGCCCCTGGTTTCTAATTAGAATTTTTAGTGCTATTTGCTGATGCCAGAAGCAGTCTGGATTCTGATAACAGCCGGGTCCAGCTGCTGGTTGAGGACCAGCCCTGGGTGGAGCAGTGAGCAGGCTGGGCAATGCCTCTGTGGATGCTTCTCCAGCCTCGTGCTGACCCCAGTGCAGGGTAAGGGAAGTCATCTCTGCCTCAAAGTCAAACCAGCCACTTGACTAAGCTGACTGACTTTCCCTCATTAAATGGACGCTCACCGGAATCGCTTCACCTCAGCCGGTGTTTCCTGGGGCCAGGACTGCTCATGCCGTAAGCCCAGCTGGTACTCACACCGGGCAGGGGTCCTGTGCTGACAGGGCATCTGACCCATGCTCCCACAGTGCAAGATGGCCCTTGGCCTTCAGGAGACCCTCTTCTGAGGGGGCCAGCAGCTCAACACAGTGTGACTGACTTCTGACAGGGTTATGAAGGAGAGGTGTGAACAGTTGGCTAAACCGTTCTCCAAGACATAAAGTGGATTTCCAAATCAGTTTTCCCCAATATTTACTTCCCTGGGCTAAAACCATGTGCTGTCTCTGTGCTCTGCCCGGACTCACCCAGGAAAACCCATGTCCTCAGATTCTTCTGGTTTTCTTTCTGCTCTTCTGGCTTTTACTCAGAGTCCCCACCTCTGGGTAACTGGAACTGGGGTGGCTTGCTGGCCTTTGTCCTTAAGGACCCTTTTGGCCTCAAGGCCCCTTAAGGGTCATTTTGAGGTCTTTATTCCTTAGACTTTACATTCATACTGCTGCCCTCTACCACTCTACAAAACATTAGGTCACAAAGTTTGGCTTCCTGTGTCTCTGTGTGCATCCCTCCCTCTGCTTGCTGCCATTCTTGTTCTGCCCCCAAACAGGTGACCTTGGAGTCAACCTGTCTGATGGGTGTATCAGAGTGGGACTGTGTCCCCTAGGGTTCTCAATCCCTGCTCTTTCAGAAGTTTGCCAGGCCTTTCTTCCTAGATGCCTGTGAGTAAACTCGGCCCTCCATCCTTTCAATCACCAACTGAGCTCATTGTTTTTCTCATAAAGTCCCTTGGCTTCTGGGGACTATCATGGTCCAATCTCCCAGGCGTAATACCATTTCCCAGGCCCTAATCTTCTTTGTGCTTGAACTCTCACCACCATCCCCTTCCCTGCTCAGTGCCTTGGTTTCCCCTTTTCATCTATGATCAAGTGAGTGACATGACCCCTCCCAGCTAATCAAGGGGAGAAAAGAGCAAAGCAGGGCAGTGACGCACTTCTTTGGAGTTTGCAAAGTCTCCCAGTGCCAGGGATGCGGGAGGCCCCTGTGATAAGCCCCGGGCCAAGCGAGGGAGGCCCTGGTTGGGCAGTAGACACAGCAGTTCTGGGATGGGCCTGGAGGTGGGTGGCTGAGTGTGCAGTGACTGGAAGCAGAGTCCGGATGGGTTCTGGGGCAACATCCATGGAAAGTCTGCTGTGTGGAGCCGGGTGGACCGTAAGTTCCCTGACCTCGTCCAGCCTCCTGTTTTCCTTTGCCTGCCCTGCTGCCTGCAGATATCAGGCTTGGTTCACGCTAGGATAGGCCCAAAGCTACCCTTCCCTGTCCATGTTCTCAACCTGAGCCTGGGGGCAGGGTGGGTAGGAAGGATCCCCTGCCCTTCAGAGCAGGAGTGTGACAGAGAGCCCATTCCAGAGAAGGGTGGGCCTGAAGGGTGACCTCAACTCCACTCCCAGACTCTTTGAGGTAGGTGGTGACTCATCCAGAACAATTGAGTGACCAATAGCTTGGGGGCTAGAAGCCAGGACTCTGGGTATCCTGGGACTGTCTGGAAAGACCCCCAGAGAGTTGGCTTGACTTAGAAAACCTGCCTGTGATGTAAGGCAGAGTCCTAGGCTGCTGGGCCTGGAGGAGGGCTGTGGGTGAGAGGGAGAGGGAGAGATGAAATGGGGATAATAGAAAAGCAACAGGGAAAGCACTCCTGTGCCCCATAGGGATACTTCACTGTGCTGAGAGCAGGAGGGAGCAGAGAGAACCAGGGACCCCAGGTCAGGGGGGGAGCTTGTACCCTCACTGAACAGGTGAGAGAGAGGCCACAGAGAGGAGACAGCTCTGGGGACAGGATTCCTCCTCGACCTCAGAGCCAGCAGATCGAGGAGCAGAGCCCAAACTGGAAAAACAGAGCAGGTGGGTTTCCTGGTTGGGGAATGATTTTTGGAGGAGCAGGAGGGTGGGAACATCAAGAAACTGGGAACTGTCATCAGGGAACAATGGTGGCACTGGTGGCCAGTCCTTGGATGTCCTTGCTTTTCCCTTCTCTCAAAGGCTCTAAGAGGACTGCCAATTAAGTTGGTGAACTCATCCTAGACAACGCGCTGCATCCCTCACTGCTGAATATCACCATGGTTACCGTCGAGTTACTCCCTCTGGGAAGCTGTGAACCAATACCAGCACCTAGTTCACCCTTCAAAGCAATTTGGGAACGTCTCTGGAATGGTCTTCAGAGGTATCACTGTATTACCTTTGATGTCCTAAATGTCATCAAAACATCTTCCTTTCAGTATTTCCTTTGTCTTTGGATAAAGAAAAAAGTCATTAGGGGCCAGATCAGATGACTAGGAAGGATGTTCCAATACAGTTATGCATTGACTGGCTAAAAACTCCCTCACAGACAACTACACACTGTGCCACTGTGCCCAATGATGATTCCAGAAAGAGTTCTAAAACTGCTTTGAAAACTGGTCACTGGTGTTGGTACATAGTTTTCCAAGTGGGGTACTTCAAAGGTGACCACAGTGATACTCAGCAATGAGGTATATATCACTTAGAACAATTATGTTCACGGACTTAATCGTCAGGCCTCGTATGTCTACTACTTATTTTGTCCTGTGTGGTCTTCCCTTCTCCTCTGCCTCATTGTCTTGCAGCCACCAGGCCTGGATTGAGGAGCCCTGTCAAGGGTAAGCGAACCTGAAGACAAGGCTTCCACGCCTGAAGAGTGCGGTACTTAAGTGGAGATGTTAACTCCGCAAATACGGAGGAATGGTTAGTATTGCCAGGTGCAGACCTAGCACCGAGTTATAGATACGAGGAAGGACAAGACTGCTCTCAGATTGCTGATTACTGGGAGCCTAACGTATGTGCAGAGAGCTGGAGTATTAGGATCATGGAATATCATATAAGCTCAGTGTGCTAGAAGGAATTGGTTCAACTTTGCTACTCCCTTCCTCCTCCTTCCGTCCTTCACCCCCTCCTTCCATGGTCTTGGATATCTCTGGTCAACTCTGAACCTTAACTCTGACCTTCTTGCCAGGCACTTCCAGTTGGATATCCCAGCTATCTCCACCAGCATGTCCCTACTGAACTCATCATTTCCTTCCCACACCTGTTTTACCTCTGTATTTCCCAACTCTGGTGAAAGCATCAGTCTGCCGGCCAATCAGAAATTCCCCTGTTGTTCTCACTGCCTCTGTCTTCCTCGTATACACACACACAGTATCAGATGTGTGAGCACCCACCTCCTAGAAATCTCTTCACCACCCCCATCACTCCCATCTGTCCACACAAGCATGGTGAGCTTGGCTTTTACATCTCTCTCAAAACTTTGTCCACCCATCAGTCTTGTCTGTTGACACAGCCATGGTCAACTTGGCTCTCATGTCTATCCCAGACCACGGGCCACCCATTACCCCTGTGTGTCGACACTGCCGTGGTCAACTCGGCTTTTATGTGTCTCCCAGACCGTAGACCACCTATCACTCCTGTCTGTCCACATGGCCACGGTGAACTTGGCTATTGTCTCTCCCACTTTTTGCCTATCATTCCCGTCCATCCACACAGACATTGTCCTAGTTATCTGCTGCTGCTACAACAAAATATTATGAGTACAGCTTTAACACGGAAACGTTTATTTTCTCACAATTAGAAGGGTACAAGCCCACATTTCAAGTGCCAGCTCTAGGGAAAGGCTTTCTCTCTCTGTTTGCTCTGGAGGACTGCCTTGTTTCTTCTAAGTTTTGGTCTTGGACAAACTTCATGTGCCTTGGCATCTCGCTTTTCCTTCTCTGCTCCTCTTCCTTCTTGTTTAATCTCTTTCATGTCTCAAAAGAGGTTTATTTAAGACATACCCTACACTAATCCAAGAGTCGGATCCAACTCGACAGTACTTGGCTACACTAACCCTTTCTTGTTTACAAAGACAGCCCATTCGCAAATAGGGTTATAACCATAGGCATAGAAGGTAGAATTTCTGACAAACATTTTTGAGGACATAATTGAATCTCTAATATTTTACACTTTGGCCCCCCTAAATTCATGTCCTTGCCATGGGAAAACATATTCACCCCATTGCACCATCCCAAAAGTCTTAAATCAACCCCAAGTCCAAAATTTCATCTTCTGAATCATCTAATTCAATTGTGTGTGAGATTTCACTTTGTCTGTGAATCTGTGAAATCTGCAAGTTGTCTTCTTCTAAAGTACAATGGTAGAACAGGCACATGATGGACATTCCCATTTCAAATGACAAAAATTAGCAGAAAAGAAAGGATAACAGCTACCATTCAAGTCCAAATACCAGCAGAATGCATTGCGTTAGCTCTCCAAGATTTGAAGATAATCCTCTGTTCTTTGAGACCATCTGGGCAATGGCCTTGTCCTTCAGACAATGGGCGTTGATCACCCACTCTGAGTCTGGGTGGAAACCCCTTGGTCTTGAGTTTCAGGTCCACCCCATAGGCCCATTGGAATGGCGAGTCTCTCTCTTGACTCCCTGCTGCTCCATTCTCCTAGGGATCAGAGTGGTGACTCCACCATCTTTCTATCTCTTGGGCATAGAAGCCTCACCCCTCAGCTGTGGTTAGCAACTGCATGCCCTTAACATATATTAACAGCAACCCTCTACCCTGGAATCCAGTTGAAGATCTGACTTTTGAAACCTAGCAGGCTATATCTTCACTCTTTGAGATCCAAGAGACTGTAGACCCACCCTTTGAAACCAAGAAAATGCTACTTTCCATCAATTCTGCTAATCTCTGAGCTGCTCCATGGATGGTCCTTTTCTTCTGTTGGAGGACTGTGGATGCAACCCTTTACCTGTTTCTTGTCTGTAGAACTCCTAAAGGTGGGCAGCTTCCTTTCTTTTCATCCTGTCTCTGTCCCCTCAGTCGAAGCTAATGGGTTTCTTGTTGTGGCAGTTGACTGGATCCATCAGTCACAGATTTAATCTCCTTAACAAAAGATTGAGTCACCAAATTCCTGGTGAGCATTTTTGGGCATGTGCTCTTAATTTGTACAATAGAATTTTCCAAATCCTTAAGCTTTGTTTCCATTTTGCGAAGTTTACTTTTATGTCCATCTCTTTGCTTTCACATTTTACTGTAAATATCAAGGAGATATCATGCAGCCCCTGTACAATGTTTAGAAATGTCTTGAGTCATACAGCCAAGCTCTTCACCTACAAGTTCTATCTTCCACCACACGTCTGATCATACTTCAGAAAAGCTCTTTGCCACTGCATAAAAAGCATCACCCTTCCTCTGTTGTCCAAACACATGTTTATTGTTTCCTTCTAACGCTTCACCAGAAGCACATGTTGTGTCTGCATTTCTGCATTCTGTTGCTCATGTCGTAAACAGCCTCTAAGACGACAGAGGGTTCCTGTCCTCCCATCCTGCTGAACCCACACCAGAGCACCCCTTCGTGTTCGTGATTCCACCAACATTGCTACAAGGTAATTGAGGCTTTTGCTATTACCTGTTGCCATCAAATTGATTCCTACTTGGGCACCTTAAAACTCTTGCAGCTTCCCCCCATTATGCAGTTCCCAAATCCTTCTACGTTGTAGATGTTTGTAGAGTAGCACCCCACTCCCAGGACCAAATTCTGTCTTAGTTATTTAGTGCTAATATAACAGAAGTATCACAAGTAGATGGCTTAAAAAAAAACCCAAACCCACTGCCATCAAGTCAGATCTGACTCATAGTGACCCTAGAGGTCAGAGTAGAACTGTGCCATAGAATTTTCAAGGAGTGCCTGGTGGATTTGAACTGCTGATGTTTTGATTAGCAGCCATAGCACTTTACCCACCATGCCACCAGGGTTTCTGATGGCTTTAACAGCCAAAAATTTATTTCCTCTCGTTTTAGGAGGCTAGAAGTATGAATTCAAGGTACCAGCTCTAGGGGAAGGCTTATTCTCTCTAACAGCTCTGGAGGAAAGTCCTTGTTTCTAGGAAACTTCTTCCTCTGGGTAGTCTTCATGTGACTTGGCTTCTCTCTTCCCCTACCTCTGCTTCTCTTGTTTGCTTATTTAACCTCTTTTATATCTCAAAATAAATTTATTTAAGATACAACCTACACTCTTTCTTGTTAACATAATAAATGAAACCCATTCCCAAATGTGATTATAACCACATATTTACAGATTAGGATTTTTGGGGGACACAGTTCAGATCACTCTCCATCCCCATTCCCATCTGTCCAGATGGCTATGGTTAACTTGATTCTTATGGTAATCCCAGACAACTGTTTATCCTTCACTCTGTCTGTCCACATGGCCAAGGTGAACTCAGTTTGAACCACCAACCTTTAGGTCAATAGCCAAAGCCAAGTGCCGTCGAGTCGGATCTGATAGATAAGTGGAAATCATTTGCACCACCCAGGATCTGTAAGTACATATATGTATATAAAGTACATCATTTTAGCAATTCCTAAAATTTCCTAATTTTTAGAGTCCCATCCTTCTGAGTTACTTTTAAACTCACAGTCACCACTTCCAGTGTTTTTCCATGTAATGTCATTCTCTGTAGGATCAAGAATGCCCCACTTGAGTGGGGGAGGAACAACTCAGAGAAGAAGGATGCAAATGATTATATACCTTAGAGAATGTCGCCAATGTCCCTGAATCGTATCTGTAGAAACAGTCGAATTGATGTATGTTTTGCTGTGTCTACTCTTAACAATGACATCGAAGAGAGTGTTCCTTCATTGATTCTGTGATTTTGTACCAGTTAGTTGATGTTGATTTTGCAGTTTCTTATGTGTGTGTTCAGCTGATGTCAATATCATCATTATTATCATCTAGTCCTTGACTCTCGAGTGATTTTACACAAGTTAAATATGAGAAATCTGTGCATCATAGCATCGATGAAATATACTATCCACTTTACAAATGAGTAAACTGAGGCACAGAAAGATTAAATAAGCTTTCCTAGGTCTTGTAGCTAGTAGGAAACCCTGGTGATATAACGCTTAAGTGCTATAGCTACTAACCAAAAGGTCAGCAGTTGAAATCTGCTGGGTGCTCCTTGGAAACTCTATGGGGCAGTTTTACTCTGTCCGTAGGGTCACTATGAGTTGTAATCAACTTGATGGCAGTGAATTTGGTTTTGGGTGGCTAGTAAGGGGCAGAGATGGGATTTGAACTCAAGCAGCTGGCCTCTCTAGGGTCTGCATTTTTAACCGTCACTGGAATGTTGCTTTACTCTGAAGTCCTGGCTGGAACTCCCATTCCTGAATGAAATAACTGTCATTACAGCATGCAGACCTTTTATGACCTGTGCCTAACTCCATCTCTAGTTTGGGCTGCTCTCAAGTATCTTAGGCTCTAATGGCACTTCCGGGCTCCCAGGCCTGTACACTTGGCTCACACTCATGTTCTTCCCTTTTGTAGAAGGCCACTTAGATGTCACTTAGCCTAAGGCCTGGCTTCATTGTGCTCTTCTCTCAGACACCCACCCCAGTCCCTGCACAGGTGACAGTGGCCCCTTGTTGGTGTTTTTACAGAATTGAATTTTTCTTCCACTAGTGGATCATTAGCAGCCTGCTGCAAATGATCATGGCTCCAATGAAAGTTTGTGACCCTTCAGGATGGGGGACTGATTCCACCTCTCTCCTCTTCCAAGGAGCCCTGGTGGTACAACCGTTAAGTGCTCAGCTGCTAACCAAAAGGTTGGCAGGTTGAACCCATCAGTTACTCAGCAGGAGAAAAATATGGCAGTCTGCTTCCGTAAAGATTACCAAAAATCAAACCTGTTGCCATCAAGCTAATACTGACTCATAGTGGCCCTATCCCACAGAGTAGAACTTCCCCATAGGGTTTCTAAGGCTGTAAGTCTTGACAGAAGCAGACTGACACATCCTTCTCCCATCAAGTGGCCTCTTCCTTCTCCCATCGAGCAACTGGTAGATTCAAACCTCCAAACTTCTGGTTACCAGCTGAACACTTGACCACTGTGCCACTAGGGACCCCCGTGTGTAAAGGTTACAGACTTGGAAACCCTATGGATCAGTCCTATGTTACCCTATATGGTCACTATGAGTTGGAGTTGATTTGATGACAATAAGTTCCTCCTCATCTTGGAGATCCCATATGAGGCCTTGACCAATCTCCTTCCTCTCACCTAGAATGACAAGAAAACTGAAGACTTGAGAAGCCCTTTGAAGATATGAAATGTTCTCTACTTTCCAACTGAATGTTGACTAGCTGGAGCCTCACTGTGTAAGTAATATCTGGTCCATGGCGGTGTGTTCCCAGCATCATAGTGAATTATGGGAAAACACCCTACTTGGCATGTTTCAACCCAGATGAGGATGAGCTTCCACCGACCCCATTGCAGCCCTGCAGACATAACAACCTATGGAACATGTGACTTAGGCAATGCTGGTTGGAACACTCAGTGGTGTAAATGTGTGCATGTGTATGTGCACATATTTATGTGTGAGTGTGTATGTACAAGGCAGGGCATTGAGTGTTGGCTGGCATGCCTCTTTCTGGTAGAAATCTCATTTCCTGTGGCTGTTGATCTCCCTGGAGGCTCCAGGACCCTCTCCTCCCAGTCCCCGTCCCCAGGGCTGTGAGCCAGCTGCCACAGCAAAGCCTGGAGACTCCAGCAGTCCTCCTCCATGAGCAGGGCTGGCAAACACCCATGTGGGAGAAGAAGGGGAGGAATGTTCCAGGCCTGCTCACTTATTAAAGACATTTCAGGATAATGAGACACAGGGAACAACAAAGAGACAGAGAGCAACTAAATTAATAAATCCTACCCTCTGCACTTTGACTGTGAAGCCCCCACAGAGGCCTTGGCAGACCTTCAAGCTTTTTGGAAGAGGGGATTTCTGACTGCCTGAGGATGGAGGGTCCATGAGTGTCCTTGAGGATGCAGGACATGCCATGTATCTTAGATCCATGGCCTGCTAGACCGAGGGTCTGTGTCTCTGATATGGAATACTTTGGGTTTGTGGGTGGTCATTTGCCCCAATGGGACTGTCAAAGATCTGTTTGCTCCTAATAAGTCACTATGAGCAGACTATCTATGACTTTGTCTAAAACTTTTGCTACCACTTTTATAGTCAACTGAAGCCATTTCTTGAGAACATCAATTACTCCAAGAGTCCTGGCTTTCCTTTTTCTTACACTGCCTCTTTCCAAGCTTTTTACTGGTTTCTTGCTATTTGGAGATCCACTCAGCCATAGCTAGTCTTGTTTGGAAAGGTAGATATGTGTGAATATATTTACTATCTCATCTTGATTCAGAGGCTTTGCATCGGATTTTACAGTCAAGTCATTTCCCTTCTCTGGGTTTTGGGAGTCTCCATAAATGGAAGAGAGAGGACTCTCTTTTCAGATTTCATAAGGAAACAGTAGAGTCCTGGTGGCACAGTGGTTAGGAGCTACAGCCGCTAACCAAAATGTCAACAGTTCAAACCCACCAGCCACTCCTTGGAAACTCTAGGGAGCATTCCTACTGTGTCTTATAAGATCATTGTGAATCAGAATTGACTTGACGGCAGCGAGTTTGGACTTTTTTTTTTTTAAAAAAGATATGAGCTGAAATGTAGGCCTGGACAAATGATTTATGAGGTCTTCTATCTTTAAAGAGCTACGTTACATTGAGTTACAAGTCACTGGCAAACTGCTGGTTCACAGCCCTTTTGTCCTGGTGATACACTGGCAAACATAGTGGTCACCACAAGAGGTAGGAGGTGGCAGAAGGGTTAGCTAACCTCACTGTTTCTTCCTGTCCAGCAACCACCCCGGTCTAGTCTTCTCTTTTGCCCACAGTCCTTGAATTTTGGAGCAGTGGCACCACTAGGGTTGACGTCACTCAGTGCGGTAACTCATGGTGTCACCCGACTCCCACGGATCTCTTCCCTTATCAGACTATACAGAGTCCTTAGTAATATTTTTGTACTAATGTTCCTCATAAATCATAATTCCTGTATACCACACCTTCTTTTCCTTTAATTACTACTTTATGCTCAAAAAAAATTGTTGACACAAGTTCACAAATACTAATCACCACAATATTGTAGCGAGAACACCAGAAGACCTGTCAAAATCAGCAACTATAAAAGCACCTACAGTGGTGGAGACAATAGCGTGTGTTTGTAGCAGATGAAACCAGGTGACCTGAAGTGTCATTGTAATTGGGTAATAATGACAGCCCTGACTTGAGTTCAAGAAGTAAATTAGCATAGCGTTTTAGCCTTGTGGGTATACGGATACATGTAAGCTAGGTTTATGGAAAATGTGTTTGTTGTTATAATTAACTGCAGGGATATTTTTATAGACAGCCACTTTGGTGTCATGCCCTCTGACAGTGTCACCTAATGCCGTCTGCACCCCTTGTACCCTGCTCATGATGCTACTCCTTGAGAGAGAAACTCAGACACCAGCCTTGCTCATGGCTGTCTCCCTGAGTGGCCGTCATGTTCTCTTGTTCTCTCAACATCTGGCGAAGGGCAGACCATAGCAGTACTAAGAGAGTTGTCACACAGAGCTCTCCAAGCTCCTCTCTGCTAAAGTGACTACGGACCAAAGAACGCCTGGAGCAAGGCTGGATGTACTCCGTGCCAGGTCAATGTTGGCCTTTAAGGGTTGCTGTGTCAGTGAGCTGCTTGTTGGTGAGTGCTGGGGTACAAGGTGATGACAGCCTCCTTTGGAACAGGTGCTTGGGGCCTTGATGTCCTTCCACCCAGGAGTTCTCTTCTGGCCTTTGCCCATGGAAAGTTTAAGGTGGCATGTTTCTGTCCCTTAAGTCAGGATGTGATGTTGGTGTGGCATAGGAAGAATGTTTCTGTTGAGGCATCCAGTGCTGTAGCTGTTGTATTGTGTGGTTTGGTCTTGGTCTCTGCCTTGACTAACATGACCCTGAACTACCAGAAGGGAGACTGGTGGTTTTTAAGGAGTACATGGGAGGAGAGACGAGCCTCCCTTGCCCCCCAGCAGAGTGTTTCCAGGGGATGGGGAAGGCCTTAGGGACAAGTTCTGAGTGGGAGGCTGAAGAGAAGGTGCCAGAGCAGAGCTGAGGGCAGGTGCCCCTGACCCCTAGGGAGGCACTACTGGAGATAGGTAGTGCTCAGGGGTTGGGGCTACCCTGTGTAGAGCTGGCTCCTGGGAAAGTCGTGTTCAACTTAAGCTTGAAGGACAGACCCTGGTGGCAAATCACCTTGCTTTGGTACAAACTTGGAAAACTAGAGAAGAATTTGGTATGGAGTGAGGGCAAAAATAACGTGATCCAGAGGAGAAACGCAGCCCCAGAATTTGGGGTTCAGAAGAGGTGCCTGTAGACTGCAAGAGGGTAAGAAGATTGGCTGGGACCCCGTGATGAATACTTTGGGCTCACACTGGGCAGGCTGGGGCCTGGTCCCTGCCTTGCCCTGGGGGATCAGGCCTCTGCCCAGCAGAGCACTCCGGTGCTGGGAGGAAGCCTGGAGACCATTTCGTCCCACTGCCCCATTGGAGAAACTGAGTACCAGAGAGAGTGTGACCTTTAGCTTGCACAGCTTGGGCCTCTCAAACTCTCGTTCTCTGTCTAAGGCTGCTTCCATGAACCCATCCCGTCTTGAGGGCCAGCACACAGCAACCTCCTTGCTCAGGCCATGGTCTTCCCTGATGGGGAGGTACTCCAGGGAGGACAACAGGGGTAGAGCTGTTGCCTCTGGAAAGCTGCCAATGGGATGAACATGTGGCCATCTGGAGGATAGGATGGTTCGTCACTCTGCTGTCTTATTACAGAGAACTCCCGAGAGTCAACATTTTCAGCTGAAGGAACGAATGTCTGAGGGTGGAATTTCAGGCCTCGCAGCCTGTAGGTGAGCGTGGTCTTTCTCTGGTGCCCTCCAGCATCTACCCAGCCTGGGCTCCTGCTCTGTGCGAGCCTAAATCCTGATGCTGATGCAGGGGAGCTTGTCCATCCAAGCAGGTTGGGAATCACGGGACTTGTTAACACCTTCAAGTCAGAGGATAGGACATGAGATGTCAGGTGGGGGGAAGTGTGTTAGGAGGTCTGGGAGTCCAGATGGGGAGGGAGCGGGAGCTGGTGGGGAGCAGTGAGGGTCTGGGCTGGGTCTGGAGAAGGCCTGAGTGAGCCTGCTGATCAGTTTCCAGGCTCTACGTGAACAGGCACAGGAGACCAGACAGCTCCTTACCCCCTACCCCCAGAGCCATCCTTATCACCAGGAGGACCCAGAGCCTCTGCTGAGAGCAGGTACCAGGAACCCCAGGTCACATTCCTTTCATAAATGGAATAACACAATGGCCTTTTCACTTCTTTATTAAGTGACTGTGCTCCAGGAGATGCTGTCCATCACCCCTGCCTCCACCCCTCTTGCCCAGGGCTGTGAGTATGGTACCAGTGAAGCCGGGCTCCCCCACCAGCTGAGACCCTGATAAAGGGCAAAGCTGCACTGCAGGCAAGCTCTCATGTGGGGGCTGCTACCCCAGCTGCCTCATCCCCAGGACCCTACTGTTTGAAGAAACTATCAGCAGACTTAGGGGCTCTCCCATCGGTTCCTGGTACGACTCTTGGGAGTGATGTCGAATGGTGTTGTTGGTCAGGAGCCCTGGAATTCCAGCAGCCCCTTCGGTCCCTGGCCTCCTTCTCCAGATACTTATAAGCCGGGTGATGTGCTCTGGTTGGAAAGAGAACCTCCCCTTGCCTCTGGTTCCCAGCTGGGTTTGGCCAGTGGGGAGCAGGAGAGATAGAGGGGGTGGAAAAGGATTTAACCTTTATCCTTTATCCTCCAGCTCCCTCCTGGTGAGGTCCCTGGATGGAAGGGCACAGCTTCTCTCAAGGTGGGCCTCTCGGACCCTGTCCTTCCAGGACTCAGGCCTAGGAGTGTAGTGGACACCTGTTACTAGCCCTGGTGGCCGGCCCTAGCTCTTGTGGTTCCTCTGGAGCCCCCTACACTTTTGTAAGCAGCCCTTTTGTTGTTTCAACTCCATGACAGTTCCCTGATTACCCTAGTTGGAAGGTGCTGTTTGTTTCCTGCTGGGATGCTGATTGATATAAAGAGCAGAACATAGAAAGAGAAAGCCAGTGGAACAGGACTTCACACAGAGCAGTGAGTGCTATAAGAGTCTGGAGTGAAAGCTACTGTGCCGTCAGCAGGCATGAGGACTTCAGAAAGCAGAAGGGACCTGGGACCTCGAGTGATGATGTGGATTAGATGACTGCCAGAGGCTCCTCGCTGGGGCCCGAGCACAGCGAATGGTGTACCGGGATTTGTTGGACAGAACTGCACTGGCATGCTTGATGATGATGTTGTTGTTAGATGCTGTTGTTGTTAGATGCCGTGGAGTCAGTTCTGACTCACAGTGACCCTGCGTACAATAGGACGGAACACTGCCCGGTCCTGCATCCTCGCAGTCCTTGTCATGCTCGAGCTCATTGTCGCAGCCACTGCATCAGTCCATTTCATTGAAGGTCTTCCTCTTGTTTTCTGACCTTCTATTTTTCCAAGCATAGTGTGCTTCTCCAGGGTCTGATTCTGCCTGATAACATGTCCCAAGTATGTGTGATGTATATAGTCTGGCCATCCTTGCTTCTAAGGAACATTCTGGTTGTACTTCTTCCAGGGCAGATTTGTTCTTTATTTGGTGGTCTGTAGTACATTCATGCTTGATGATGCTTTGTTCTAACTGATGATGATTTGTTTGTTCTTTGGCATGATGCTTGGATTTAATTCTCTTGATGTTTCATAAACATCTGTAACATCCTTCCTTACGAATTTAGTGATTTGTATGAGATCATCTTGAAGATACCTAGATTGGCATTTTCTACTAAAAACAAATTTTCATGGTCATGGAAGCTTAGGAGTAGCTGAGTTGAAGAATGCTTACTGTTTCTCTTTAATGCAGATCTTCTCAGAGCCTTTAATATTTTAGCATATGCTGAGAAGTCCTCAGAGGGAGATAACTAATCTATCATCTGCCATCTGTCACCTGGATTACTACAGTGTGTGTCAAATGGCTCTAAATTTCCAACCCTTCTTCCACAGTTAACTAAACACAGTTAACTAGGGCATTTGTTTTTCTTGGGATACCTTAAAGAAAGTGCTTTAGAAACTCATAGTCTAATACATTTGCTTCTTTAATGAAGCATATAGTCTTGTCTAGGGGACTGGTGTACACACATACACATTCATATGCAATGATTGTAAATACAGGGAAGAATTGGTATGCCATAAAAGGTGTACAAATAAAGTTATACAACAGCACTGAAAAAGAAGCCCTCAATTTCAACAGGAGCCCTGGGGTGCAGTGGGTAAGAGCTCAGCTGTTAACCAAAAGGTTGGCAGTTTGAATCCACCGACCACCCCAGGCAAATCTTATGAGATGGTTTTATCCTGTCTCATAGGGTCACTATGAGTTGGAATGGACTCAAAGGCAACAGGTTTGGTAATTTCAATAGCCACCTTAAATTTGTGCTGGAAATAGACGGAGTCCTAGGGAAAGAATGATGAAAGGGCCCATCGGTGAACAGCGTGAAGAAGGGCCCTGAAGAGCAGCTGGCCTTGGAGAGTGGTGGGAAGAGGGTGACGAGGAAGGTGGTGGGGATGAAGGGAGCCGGAGCAGGGGAAACAGAGGAGTCAAGGCAGTGTGGTAGCAGTGCCTGTGAGCTGGAGGTGGGGTGCGAGAGGGAGGGTGGATGGGTATACCTGTGAAGAGGAGACAGAAGGGGTTTAGCCTTGGGGCTCATAACAAAGAGTTGAGAAAATTCAGCCCGGATAAAGACCACTTCTGCGTGGCTGTTTCTCAACATGGAGTCCCGGGGTGGTGCAACTGGTTAACTACCTGGCTGCTAACTGAAAGGTTGGTGTCTCAAACCCACCCAGAGGTACCTCAGAAAGGTCCGGTGATCTACTTCCAAAAAAATCATCCACTGAAAACTCTGTGGTGCCCAGTTCTACTCTGCACAGCGGGGCCGCTACAACTTAACCCTATGGCGTTTTTTTTAATCCTTTACAAGGTCCCCTTCCAGAGCTATCTCTTTTCACTCCTGTGCCCTGCCATAAGTGGGTACATTGTTGCAGGAAGCCATGGATAGTTATGGAGGAAAAGCAACATGGTTAGATCCATGCTTTGGAAAAATACCTCTGGGGGCAGGTGTGGAAGAAAGGTTGGAAGTTTAGAGCCATTTGACACACACTGTGGTAATCCAGGTGACGGATGACAAAAACCTGCATACAGCCGTGGCAGGGAAGATGGTGAGGAGAAGCCGGAAGTCAGAGGCATGCTGAACATAGACTGATAGCATCTGGTGACCTGTGTCACGGGAGGTGAGCCTGGGCCAGTCAGAGATGATGGATGGCTAGTGGCCAACTGATGTGGCTTTTGAGAGAGAGAGAACCCCCACGAAGGAGTCTGGTTGGGGAGGAAGTAATTACTTCCATGCTAGTCAAGTTTGAGATGTCTGTTGAATATTCAGAAGTTGAGAGTGGTCTGGGGGTCCTGTAGGCCTGCCAGAGTGGGGATCCTATTGGCTTTGTGTTGCTTGAAATCAGTAATTAGATTGGGACTAGAGATGCGGTTATAGAGGGTCAGGGAAAAGAGGAAAACCTTCAATGAGATAGATGAACTCAGTTGCTGCAGCAACAGGCTCAAGCCTAGCTACCCTGTGAGGGTGTCATTCTGTTGTGCGCAGGGTCACTGTGAGTCAGAACCCATTCAAAGGCACCTAACAACAACAACTGAGACGTGATTGTGGGCTCCAACAGCAGAGGGCTAGAGTTACAACCTAGGAGCGTGTTGAGTGGGAGGAGCAGAGGGCTGGAGTGGAGACTTGGGGAAGCTTTCCTTTAGAGGTGGCCACGTGGGAGGCAGAGAATGGGTCAGAGTGTGGAGAGCCCAGAAAAGAAGGAAGGATCTGTCTCTAGGATTTGTATACACAGGAGCTCGGCCAATGCCACCTGAAGAAAGAGGGCCATTTCTATGCAATCGTCACAGTGGCACAGGCAGGCGTAACTTCTTGTTTTGTTTTGATTCTGGGCAGAGAGACAGGTGTTGTTTCAGGGCTAGAAGCTGATACAGTGTTTAGAAGGTTCTAGATGGGCCTTGGATGACAACAGGTATGGTAATGACAAGCTTGTTCAATCCGGGGAGTACAGGCTGCTGCTTACTGATGAGGTGGACACAGAGGACCTGAGCTGACACACCAGGGGATTGGGACACCTGTGTTCTGTTTGTGGCTTGTCGGTAGCTGGAGACTTAGAAGCTTTCCTGGCTGCATGGCAGTTGTCTTCTGCGTGAACAGCTTCCAACTCTCCTGAGCAGCCTAGGAAGATAAAACTAGCAGTGCTAAAAACACTCCACTGCCTAGTGACTCAATTCCCTCATCCCTCCCACGATCACCCCATAGATCATAATTCATCAGAGGTGAGCAAGCTATAGGACTTGCGCTTTTCACCAGCTCCATTTTATAGATGACGGTGGCAGAAGTACAGATGGTGACAGAACTAGGACCCCCAGCCAGGGGCAGATTACCCAATTAGCAAGATACCCAAGGGCCAAAGGCTAAAGTTGTAATGAAACCCATGTGACACTGTGCTCTACAGATTAGAAAGCATTTGACTGCAGATCAGTGAGTAAACACAAGTAAGATTGTAGATACCTTATTTATGGTTAATCCACCCTTGGTTCAGCCCCAGGTTAGCTCACAGCCTTTCTCAGTGACTTCGCAGAGTGGTTCTGTCTCCAATTCCCTCTTTTCTCCAAGGTTGTTCCTATGGGAATGCCATTGGCTCCCAGTAGGCAGATGGGCAGAACATTCTAGGTGCAGCGTCTGTGTCCCCAAGACAGGATGCCTAACCCCAAGACACCCTGAGAGGCTGTGGTCTGAGCCTCAAGAGCTGTTGGTTAGAATGAGGGTGAATGCTGCCCCTGAGGACAAGTTAAGTTCATATACGAAAAACCCACACTCACAAGTTCTCTCTAAAGCAAAAATGAGATCTTGTCACCCTCTTCGTGGAATCCTCCAGTTGCTTCCTATTGCCCTTAGAAAACCAGACAGTTCACAGTGTCCTCCAAGGGTCCCCCTGACTAGCCCTGCCCCTGTTTACTGCCATCCCTCTCCTGTTTCCAACTCCTTAGCCTTTGTTGGCCCCTCTGGTCAGCTTGTCTTTCTAAATTGTTGACTTGTTTCTCACTTAAGGCCTTGTGTGAACTGGGATCTCTTTACCCATGTCAAGTTGGTGCTTTTCAATCTTGTTGGTTGCTGTTAAGTCAGTTCCAACTCGTGGTGACCTCAGGTAGAAGAGAAGGAAAGACTGCCCTGTCCTGTGCCATCTCAAGGGCCACTGATATGTTTGAGTCCATCGTTGTAGGGGTTGTGTCAGTCCACCTCACTGAGGGTCTCTCTTGTTTTCTTGGTCCTCTGCTTTACCAAACATGATGTCCTTTTTTAAAGACTAGTCTTTCCTGATGCCTGATGACATGCCCAAAGTAAGTGAGACAAAATCTTGCCATCCTCCCTTCTAAGGACCATTCTGAGACTGATGTGTTCATTCTTTTGGTAGTCCAATCAATGTCCATGAAAACAGTGGTCAAGAGATCAAAAGATGTATTGTCTTTGGCAAATACAAAGCAAAGATGTCACTTTGATGACTTAGGTACACCTGACCCAAGCCATAATCTTTTCAACTGCCTCATATCCATGATAAAGTTGGATGATGAGAAAGGAAGACAGAAAAAGAATTGATGCACTTGAATTGTGTTGTTGGTGATGAATAGCAAGTATGCCATTGTCATGGATTGAATTGTGTCCCCCCCAAAATATGTGTAGCCATGTGGCTGGGCCATGATTCTCAGTATCTTGTGACTATCCTCCATTTTGTGGTTTTCCTATGCTGTATGTTACAGGATTAGGGTGAGACTGTAAATCCCTTCATAGGATCACCTCCCTGCTCCACTGTAAAGGGAGTTTCCCTGGAGGATGGCTTGCCCCACCCTTAATCCTTTCATTCTGTGAGAGATAAAAGGACAGAGAAGCAGGCAGAGAATTGGGAACCTCGTACCATCAAGAAAGCAGCACCGGGAGAAGAGCACATCCTTCAGACCTGAGGTTCTTGCGCCAAGGTGCTCCCTGGACAGAGACTGATGTAATACTGGAGTTTCCTCCAGAGTTGACAAGGGGGAAAGCCTTCCCCTGGACTGGACACCCTGAATATGGACTTGTAGCCTACCGAACTATGTAACAATAAACCTTCCTTTGTTAAAGCCATCCACTCGGTGGTATTTCTGTTAGAGCAGCCCTAGCTGACTGAAACAGCCATGGACCACCAATGATGAACAAGTCACTCTTTCATCCTGTAGGAATCAGCTCTATGTCCTCTCCTCAGAGGGTACTGGACTGTGTATGAATAAACATTTCTCCTTTAAAGCCATCTACGCTTGGTATTTCTGTTAGAGCAGCACTAGCTGGCTGAAACAGAGGGCCCTTCCCTGACAATTCTAGCTAAAAAAAAACCACTCCATTGTCCTACTTCCTCTTATTTCACTTCCCATCGACAATTCATTTACGACAGTTCTTACCACTATCTGTAATTCCCTTGGCATTTGTTTGTATTCCTATTGGCCATCTCATTAGAATACCAGGTGCCACAGGGCAGTCTCATTCATCACTGCTCTCTAATGCCATGCTCAGAGCCTGAAACGCGGTTGGTGCTCCACAAACACAATGGATTGGTGTGTTCTGACCAGTAGTTCAATGAGCCTGGTGTGTCATCCAGGAAAAGTATGCCTGTGGTCACCAAAGGCACAAAGCAGGGGAGTGTGGCTCACTCAACAGAAAGCCGTGGCCATAGGGAGGATAAGGTAGTTAAGAGTACACATTTTTGGACCCAGGAAAATCTGACTTCAATTCTTTTGGGAGAGTTTCTTAATTCTGGATACTTTGCATTTCCCTTCTTTCAAGCAGAGGTAGCAGCTGCCTCACAGGGTGGTTAGAAGGCTTAAAAGGAAAGCACGCCTGCAAAATCCCTAAATGCTCACTAAAGGCTCACCAGTTACTCATTTTTCTAATTTTGCCTAGAAAAATCCCCCCAAAGCCCAGGTCCCAAGAAGGTGTGTGTGAAGAGCTGCACTGAGCGTGGCATCTTCTCCTGGGAAGCCACTTCTCTCAACTCTGTCCTGTGTGGCCTGGGAGGAGGGATATCTACTCTCTGAGTCACCTAGTGCTGCCATAACAAAATACAGACAGTCTTTTGAATCACGACAGGGTTCTGTTTGAACCACTCTATCCTAAGTCTGTCCAAATACATTTTTATTTTTAGTTTTCATTGTTATTGCCTTTTATTAGTAGTATCTTTATAAATCTGATCTTTGAACATCTTTGAGTGAACACTGAGAGGGATAACACTGGTGAATTACAGGCTGCAATATTGTACGTAGTACTATCAAGAAGATGTGCCAAAAAAAAGGATCATAAGTGCTGTTTGTTATAACTTGAATACATTGTAAATTGGGGACTACCTGTACTGTAAATGGGTGATTTTAAAGACCAGAAATTTGTGGTCTCACTGCTTTGGTGGTTAGAAGTCCAAATCAGGGTGTTAGCATGAGGGAGGACTCCTCCTCCTTGGTAGTCCTCTGCGTTTCTCTTCATTCTTTGGCTTTCCTTGAATTGCAGATGGTTCTTCATAAGCTGTCTACACTGCAGGTCTGTATTCCCTTTTTATAAGACACTACTTGAAAGGCGTTAATTCTAAGACACTCCCCCGCCACTCTGATGTGACTTCCTATTTTCAAAAGGTCAGGGCTTACGACTTCCATGTAATTTTCAGGAGACACAATTCAATCCATAACAGCCACTAAGTGAGACAAGGAAACAGAGAGGTAGGACCTAGGATGATGAGAGGATTGGTTACTACCTGCCCTGCCTCACTTTCTCCCTTTGTCAAGAGAGACCACCTGGGAAGGGCCATGATCCACAGTAATGACGAAGAAGCTCTGGAAAGAGCTCCAAAGCCCCAGCTATGTGTGGGGCTGGGAGGGGGATGGGGCAGGGCGAGGAGAGACCTGGAGGTCTCGGGCTCTGCTACTTGTCACAGCTCCATTGCTGCTCAGCAGACAGGTGCTGTCAGCTGCCAGAACCCACCAGAAGCCCTAAAAGCCCCTTTGAAGTGAAGCAGCCGCTTTTATGTGCAATCAGTTTGAGATAAGCCTAGCCTCCCGGCCTCAAGACAGGAATGTCTGCTGCCCTACTCACCACGTCCACCCCTGGATTCCAGCTGAACTCTTTGGGGTTGCTGGCTGGAGCGCACAGAAGATCTGGTGTTGTATGTGGTGGCTGCAGGGTTTTGTTTTGTGTTTCCTTTCATGTAAACAAGAGGCAGAGTGGATCTTTTCAGCTGCCTCATACGCATGACAGAGTTGGGTGACGAAAAAGGAAGACAGAAGAATTGGTGCATTTGAACTGTGCTGTTGGCCAAGAGTACCAAATGTACTGCAGATCACCAGAGATGAACAAGTTTCTAGTAGGAATAATTTAGGCAGGATTACAAGACAAGCTGAAGGGCTGGCTAGGAGAGGCTCCAGAGGGAAGAGGAGGGGGAGAGCTAGGGCAGGAGACGAGCCAGCAGAGAGGGACCCCAAATGTGAGGTCAGTGTTTCCCAAGATGAGAATGGGCAGGAGGGGTTCTGAGGCTTGAAAGGCAGGAAGAAGAAGGTCAGCTATGGAATCAGGGACCAGGGCTGGTCCGGGAGCCAGAATCTGACTGGGTGTGCGGGCAGTTAGGACACGGGTGTGAGGGGACAGGGTTGGTGTTCCCCTCACCCAAGAAAACTGTCTGTTGCCTGAGGGCTGAGTGATGCCCTCCATGAGCTGAGCCCAGGCTGCTTTGGGAAGCCAAGTTGTCCAGGTCACCCTATCACAGCATGACAGTGGAAGTGCCAGACAGTGGGGGTGAGGACAGTGCTGGGAACTCAGACTGAGGCAGGTAGACTTCCAGCTTCCTCCCTCTCCAGCTGTGTGACCTCAGCAAGCGGTGAGTGGAGGCTCCCTGTCCATCTGGGGAGATGAAACAAGAGAACCTCCTTTCAGGGTTGTTGAGAGAATAAAATAAGGCACGGTAAGCAGCCTGAAGGTATTGCAAGCCCAAGAAACATGTTCCTTTTCCAGCTCAGGTTGCTGGGAAGGGTTGCCCAGGCCTCAGAAATCCCTACATGGCTTGTCCTGCCCCTTGCCAGGGCGCTTGCTAGCCTGAGGCCCGGCTCAAGATGTTCACAGTTGAGTCTAGCAGCCAAGGCAGGTGGAGGCTAATGCACGCAGTCACCAGGGAGTGCCACCTTGCTGTAACAGGCAGCTGTGGGGCTTCCTTCAGGTTGCTGCTCAGGAACTCTGGCACCCGGAAATGTGTTCGAGAGCCTTAGCAGTGCACCCCTGGCTCTCAAGGGCTGGGGAACTGGGGCTCCAGGCTATCATTCCAAGGGTGCAGCCAGCACTGAGCTGGTGACCTGCAGATGGGGTGCTGCATGGCATTTGGGGAGCCTGGGAAGAGGGACTGGGTTAGCTGATGATTAAAACAGCCTTCAACTCCCAAAGCAGACGTTAACTCATAAATTTCTCCCAACTGTTTTGCAAACACACTCCCTTTTGCCTCCTCCACATTGCTCTTTGTGATTTCCTTTCCTCTTTGAAGTTGGCTGGCTAATTTGTGGAAATCTGGTTTCTGGGAGGTGAATCTTGGGGAAGAGGAGGAAGGGAGCAGTTGGACTGCTCCCGATAACCTGACTCAGATTTCCAGCCCAGTGCTGTCTTGGATACCCTTCTGCTTGGATTCTGATTCCAGTGTTGCTGTTGGTCACCATGGAGGTGGCTCTGAGTCAGCAGAATGGACAATTGGCTGGCTCTGTACCATCTTCGCCATCATATCTGAGGCCATGGTTATAGTGCCTTCCAGCTTAGGGCCTCATCTTCCAGCACTCTAAGCCAATCAAACCTACTGCCGTCGGGTTGACTCTGACTTGTAGTGACCCTGTAGAACAGAATGGAACTGCCCCACAGAATTTCCAAGGATCATCTGGTAGACTTGAACTGCCGACTTTTGGGTTAACAGCTTAACTTAACCACTACATGACGAGGCTTTGCTCCAGCATTATCATGGACACTATTCTGCTGTGATCCATAGGGTAGTCCCTGGCTCATTTTCTGAAGTGGAATAATAGATCTTTCTTCTTAGCCACTTCCAGTCTGAAAGCTCTGCTGAAATATGGTCACCATGGGTCACCCTGCTGGTATTCGAAATGCAGGTGGCACAGCTTCTAGCATCATACCAACATCATCAAGACAACACAGCACAGCAAGCTGACAGGTGGTTCTAACTGAACTGGCTATTACTGAGTGCCCACTGAATGCCTGGGGCTATTTTGGCTTCTTAAAAAAACAAAACAAAACAAAACTTGCTGTTGATTCTGACTTGTAATGATTCTGTGGGACAGAGTAGACCTGCCGCACATGGTTTCCAAGGAGCACCTGGTGGGTTGATGCTGCTGACGTTTTGCTTAGCAGCAGTAGCTTGTAACCACTAGGCCACCAGGGTTTTCTTTGGCTTCTTAGATACCCATTTATTAAGACAGTCTTACACCCTCTGGAACCTCCACTGCAGGTGGACACGAAAGGGGATTTGTTTCTTCAGTGTCCTGGCCCCTGGTTCTCATCCTCTGCTCACGGAGAACTTCCCTCCCTGACTGATCTGCCGGGGTTTCCCTTTCCATACAGAGGATGTCAGTAGGAACCTGAGCTGCTTTGCTAAGCATCTCGAAAACAACTGAAAAGAACAAACAACAGATTTTGCAACTAAAGAAGGTTTGGAAACTTCTACATCATCTCCTTTAAGCACCATGCTGACAGTGTGTGTTTTGTACCCCTGCTTTTCAGGCAGGGAAATAAAAGCATTGAGATTCTGGGGGGAGGAGGAAGGTGGGAGAAGGGTTGAAAAGTTGAGAGAATGGCTGGATTGCAGGGCAGAGCAGGGTTAGAAGGAGGTAAAACAGAAAGCATGCAGGCCCTGAGGGAGGAGGGCCCAGCACAGATTGTGCCCTGGGCACCTCCCTTGCCTCCCAGGAGCAGCAGACCATAGCTCTGAGGTCTGAGAACCACCCAGAAATGGGCTCACCCTCAGGGGGCTGGAGGTGCGAAGTTGGGATGCCCAGACACTAGGTCCTCGAGAGCAGAGTGTGGCTTGACAGAGGTGCTGTGAGCTGGTACAGTGACAGGTCTGAGTTACCTGTGCCCGCTCAGTGCCTGGGCGTGTCTTAGGTGTTCAGTCCTGGTTACTGCCTCTCCTCACCCCTTGCAGGAGCTGTAGAGTCTGCAGGTGCAGCTGCTGTTGTTGTCCTCAAGTCGATTCTGATTCACAGTAACCTCCTGGCTACAGAGTAGAACTGCCTCATAGGGTTTTCAAGGCCATAATCTTAACTGAAAGGTTGGTGGTTCAAACCCACCCAGCAGCTCTGGAGGAGACAGACCTGGCAATCAGCTGGTGCAAAGATTAGAGCTGAGAAAACCCTATGGGGCAGTTCTGTTCTGTCACATGGTGTCAAGGATTGAATTGTGTTCCCCCAAAAATGTGGGCGGTAGGTTGGCTGGGTTATGATTCCTGGTATTCTGTGAATGTTCCTCCATATTGTAAATCTTGCTTCTATGATGTTAATGAGGGTGGATGGGCAGCAGTTGTGTTGGTCCTGCAGGACTCAATGTGTAAGATTATTTTGTGCCTTGAGGCAGTCTCTTGGGATACAAAGGAAGAAGCTATCGGAGAGGTTTGGAGACCTCATACCAAGAAGGTGTCAGAAGCTGAGCACCTTTTTTGGAAAGGACCAGGGTCCCTGTACCTCAGTATCTTCCAGTCCAGGGGAAGACTGATGACAAAGACCTTCCTCCAGATCGAGCAAAGAAAGCCTTCCCCTAGTGCTGACACCCTGAATTTGGACTTCTAGCCTAATGGACCGTGACAAAATAAACTTTGTCAAAGCCATCATTCATGGTATTTCTGTTAGAGCAGTACCAGGTGACAAAGACACACAGGATCCCTATGAGTCGGAATTGACTCAATGGTACCCAATGACAACAATCTTAGTGGCCACGCTGGCCAATGGCCTTGAGTATAGACAGAGCCTACATCATATGGGTCTGAAATAGTTGTCTCTTGGCTATAGAAGGAGGTCCAGATGCCCCTGGTGTATTGAAAATAACGAGAAGGCAGGAATTTCGCTTGTTGAGGTTTTACAGTATCTTGTAGATTTTGGAGATTAGAAACTCATTGGATTTGTCTTAGCCAAAATTTTTTTTACCCAGTCTGTGAACTGTCTTTTCACTCTTTTTGGTGAATTCTTTGGATGAGCATTAAGTGTTTGATTTTGAGGAGTTCCCATTTATTTATCTTCTCTTCTGGTGTTTGTGCATTTATTAGTGATGTTTTGTATTCTGTTTAAGCCTTGTATTAGGGCTCCCAGTGTTGTCCCTATGTTATCTTCCCTGATCTTTATCATTTTATGTTTGATATTTAGGTCTTTGACGCATTTCGAGTTAGTTTTTGTGCATAGCGTGAGGTATGGGTCTTGTTTGATTTTTTTGCAGATGTGTATCTAGTTAGGCCAACACTGTTTGTTAAAGAGACTGTCTTTTCCCCAATTTGTGGACTTTGGGCCTTTGTCAAACATCAGCTGCTCATAGGTGGATGATTTTATGCCTGGACTCTCAATTCTGTTCCTGTGGTCTGTGTGTCTGTTTTTTGTGGTAGTAGCAGGCTGTTTTGACTACTGAGGCAATGTAGTAAGTTCTGAAGTCAGGTGGAATGGGGCCTCCCGCTTTGTTCTTCTTCTTTAGTAATGCTTTACTCATCCAAAGCTTCTTCTCTTTTGACATAAGGTTGGTGATTTGTTTCTCCATCTCATTAAAAAATGCCATTGGAATCTGGATTGGAATTGCATTGTATCTATAGACTGCTTTGGGTAGAATAGATGTTTTCATGGTGTTGAGTGTGGAAGGCGGGGGTTTTGGATGAGACTCAGACCCTCAGAGACCTTGTCTTAGCTTCTTCACTACTGTGTGGCCAGGGCTGTGGGGATCTCTGTTCCTTGGGGCCTCTTTTGTGAATCATCAGCGCTCAGTACCCTTGTCAACAGAAATGAGCATTGACTGAAGTTCAGGTGACTTTTATGAGGACTGACAACTAAGTTCACAAACTCATCCTAGAAAAAGTGCTATGTACCTCACTGCTGAATATCACTGTGGTCACCTTCAGAGTTCTCTTTTTGTGAAACTATGCATCCATGCCAGTGTCTAGATACTCTTCAAAGCAATTTTGAAACTCATCAGAGCTGTCATCGTATTTGCTCTTGGTGTCCTGAATGTCATCAAAGCGTCTGCCTTTCAAAATTTCCTTTATCTTTGGGTAAAGAAAAAAGTCACTGGGGACCAGATCAGGTGAGCAGGGAGGATGTTCTAACACAGTTTTTTGTTTATTGGCTAAAAACTCCCTCACAGACATCTCTGCAATTAGGTTTGCAAACTTGCCACCTTGCCACCATGCACAATGGCCATTCTAGAAAGAGTCCAAAATGCTTTGAAGGGCAGACTAGGCACTGGCATTGGTACACAGCTTCCCAAGGGGGATACTTTGAAGGTGACCACAGTGCTATTCAGCAGTGAGGTATATAGCACTTGGAACAATTAAGTTTGTGAACTTAATTGTCAGACCCCATTATCCATGACAGCTCTGGAGATTTTAGTGTTGGCCATGAGCACCGCTCATCTGGGAAGCAGACCCAATCTCCCTTTGCCCTTCTTGGTGGAGCCTGATAGGATGCAGATTTCCAGCCTCTTCTCGCCCAACTGAATGGGGTCAGCATGGGGCCACAGACCCTAAATCCACCTTTCCCTTCCCTCTTGTGACACGAGTGTACAACAATTTAGACAGAGAGTTGAGGCTTTGCAGCAATGGAAGGATGGCATTGCCTGTGAATCACCAGAGGGAGGAGTGACTGGTCCAGAGAAGACAGGATGTTGGCTTGGGGGAGCACAGGTGCTGTGCTGTTTAGGGGTACAGAGGCAAAGATGCACCCTAGAAGTGTGAAGACTTGGCCTCTGGTGCTCCCACCATGATCTGGCAAGGAGCTCACCTCCCTGAGACTCTGTCTTCTCATTCCTAAAATGGCAATGATGAAATTAGCCTGTGGGGATGCTGGGGTGGCCACCTGGAAAACACTTGGCAAAGCAGAGCGGTCTGCTCATAGAGGGGAGGTTTGCTCTTTCGGTCTGAGGAGTGGAGAGTAGAGGGTGTAAGTGTTGCTATGTGGGGAGAGGACAGTGGGAGAGAAAGGCGTGGCCAGGAGTGTATGGAAAGCATGAAGAACGTTTAGAATTTGTATGAAGTATGCACATGTCTGTGCATACATGCATGTATTGCTTGCTCACGTGTGCGTGCAAGGACTGCCAATTAAGTTGTGAACTTATCCTACAAAAAGTGTACCTCGTTGTTGAATGTCGCTGTGGCCACCTTTGAAGTCCTCCCCTTGGGAAGCTGTGCACCCACACCAGTGCCTAGGCCACCCTACAAAGCAGTTTTGGAACTCTCTCTCTGGAACGGCCATGAGAGCTGTCGTCTTATTACCTTTAATGTCCTGAATGTCATCCAAATGTCTTCCCTTCAATATTTCTTTTATCTTCAGGTAAAGAAAAAAGTCATTGGGGGCCAGGTCAAGTGAGTAGGGAGGATGTTCCAATCCAGTTTTTTGTTTACTGGCTAAAAACTCCCTCATGGACAACTATACAATTAAGTTCGCAAACTTGCCGCCTTGCCACTGTGCACAACGGCCATTCTAGAAAGCGTTCCAAAATTGCTCTGAAGGGTGGACTAGGCGCTGATGTAGGTGCATAGTTTCCCAAGGGGAGTACTTCGAAGGTGACTGTAGTGATATTCAGCAGTGAGGCATGTAGCACGTAAAACAGTTAAATTCATGGACTTCACTGTCAGATCTCATATTCGTGTGTGTGCATGTGCACGTGTGTGTACATGTGTGTGTAAATGTGTGTGTAACTTATGGCAGCCCCTTTGCCATGCTCTAGGGTTGTTGGAACACTGGTGGTGCAGTGGTTAGGAGCTGGACTGCTAACCAGAAAGACAGCAGTTCAGATCTACTAGCTTCTCCTTGAAAACCCTTGCAGGGGGCAGTTCTACTCTGGGAGTCATAACCTACTCGATGGCAATGGGTGTTTTTTTTTTTTTTTTTCAGAGTTGTCTTCAGGTGGCCGCCTCTGAGGAGTGTTGGGTCAGGCGGCCTGGGCCTGCCACCTGGTGGCTGAGAGTGGCAGAGTGACAGGTGTCTCACTCCACAGCCATAGTTTGGGCACATTCTCATCCAGGGGTTCCAGGAGTGGGCCGTGCCCCTTGCCAGGGGCTTCTGCTCCCGTCAGCCTCTTGCCTCCACTCTGTACCCTCCCTCTTGTCCACCGCCTGCACCCAGTGAGGTGGTGGTTTTCTGCCTCAGTTTCCTCAAACTTCTCAAGCAAAAGTGGAAGTAATAATTCCTAACTGCCTTGCTGGCCTTACAGGGGATTGTGAAGAGAAATGGATGATGGCCCGGGAGCTGTGAAAGGGCTTTGTAGGTTCAGCCAGAGGCACAGGTGTACCCCAAGGGTCTCTGCTACTAGTGTGTATGTGTGTGTATAAGTATGTGTGTGTCAGTGTGGTCTGTGCATGCTGTGTGTTTGTCTTTGGATAAGTGTGTATGTGTATGTGTGCATGTGTGTATCTCTGTGTGTGTATCTGTGTGTGTGTGTGTATCTCTGTGTGTGTATCTGTGTGCGTGTGTGTATCTCTCTGTGTGTATGTGTGTGTGTATCTGTGTGTGTATGTATCTGTGCATGTCTCTGTGCATGTCTCTGTGTGTGTGCGTATCTGGGCATGTATCTGTGTATGTGTATGTGTGTGCATGTGTGGCTGTGTGTGAGGACAGCAGCAGGAAAGAGAAACTGACGAGGACAAGACTCTGGTTCAAGGGGCTGGGCTGAGAGAGAATACAAACATGATTTCTTTCTAGAGCTGTCTGTTGGAAAGACTGGTGGGGAGGAAAGGCCACCTCTGCCCTTCTTCAGCCTCAGGCTCCAGGGGGCAGTAATGAGGGTTTCCTGCAGATGGGGGTGCCCCTTTTGAGCCCTGGAGCGGGCCCCCAGCTCCTTAAACCCTGCTGCCCAGTGCTTGTCCACTGAGCTGCTCCTCGACTTACTTCCCCATCTTGTTTCCCTGTGGGTTCTATCAGAGAAAGAGGTGCTGCCAGAGGTCCTGCAGGGGAGCTGCTCACGTCGCAGATGGGGGCCCCAGGCCGGAGGAGGGCAGAGATTGACCCAGGCCTCCCGGGCAGAGTGGCAGCGCAAGGCCACAGCCCATGGCCCTGGGAATCCTGGCCCCGCACTCACCAGCAGCTCTGCGTGCTCTTCGGGATCAGCAGCCAGACTTGGGGATTCTGACATTTGGTATCTTCTGATGACCCTCCTCCCCACATACCCACCCACTGCCACTGCTGGCATCATGGCCCCAGGTAGGGACACCCCATGCCCTGCCCTGAATGAGGTTCCTCACGCCCTCTCTGCCTTCCCTCACTGTCAGGAATGCAAGAGACAGCCCCATTTCTGCCCAAACTCTGTGACCAGCAAGTACAGCTAGAGATGAAGACCCACAGATTCTGCTGTTTCTCCCTTTTCCTCCTTATTTTATCCCAGGAGCAGTATTGGGGAACAATTGTAACTTTTTGGCTGCCCGGCATCTGAACACCTTTCCTTGAGTGCTGGGCAATGGACCATTTCAGAAATCTACTTCCCTTGCAGTGAGCACTTGGGCATGTGAGCTCACCCTGGCCTATCAGTGGCCCTGCTCTGGGCTGGGAATCAGGAGCTAGGACCCGAAGGAGCAGAGACCCCAAGGACTCAGTGGAGGTTGCCCTGTACACCATCCTGGTGGTAACTTTGAATGTCATGGGGTCTCAGCATCCACAGAGGCCATGGTGGAAGGCCTAGTACCAGCGCTGCTTACTGCTGGTAGTGGGTTCTTGTGTGTGGCTCTCCTCATACATTTGGCCACAGGCCTGGCTGCGGCCAATCCCCTCTTCTTCCGTCCTGTTTTCTAAGTCTAGATCTGCAGGCTTCCTGGCAAATTTGCGACCCACCCAGCGCTATTTTAATAAACTTCTTTCCTGCTTGAGTCAACTGCAGTTGATTTCTGTGGCTTGTAACTAAGTGCACAGGCTGATAGCACTCTGAAGATGATCTGTGCTGCCTCGCTGGTCGTCACACACCAGGCACCGTCTCATGTCTGTACTGACTGTTCCTGCTGGTGCCCGTGACTCATATTCCTCCTCCAGCCCTTCCGCTGTCAACTCTTTGTGCAAATATGAGGACCACCCTGATGATGCTATTGAATGTTTAACTCCCCTCCTCCACTCTTGTCCCCCATCTCCCTGTGCACTTTACAGGATTGTGCACGGGAGTTACCGCTTTCTGTTTAATAGCTAATGTCCTTATTTGTTATGCTTCTAGCTTATTGTCTTTGACTTCCTCCTTTGTCCCCGAGTACAAGTGACACGATCATCGTTGGTATTTTTTTCACCGACATATTCCCTGGTGGTGTAGTCTGTTTAACTGAAAGTTAGCATTTCAAATTCACCAGGTGCTCCCTGGAAACTCTGTGGGGCACTTCTGCTTTGTCCTATAGGGTCGCTATGAGTTGGGATTTACTCAATGGAAGTGGGTTTGATTTTTTTTTCATTTAACAATTTTTTAAATTATAATTAAGTGAAAGTATACAATCCAAGTCAATTTTGCACACTTGCCTCTCTACGACTCTATCTGCTCTCCCCACTGTATGACAGCACACTCTTTTTCACTCTTGTCTACCAGTATCCTCCCAAAGAATACCTGACCCCTCCTCTCAACTTTCTCCTCTCCCTTCTAGAAAGAAACCAGTAGGACAGCCTCCTATAAATGTAAAAAACCGTGAAGTACATACAACATATGTTCACTCTGTGTCCCCAAGTCCAGTCCATTCTTAGTTTGAAGTGTTGACCTCAGTACTGGTTTCAGGTCTGGGGCAACAGCAAGTCTAGGAGCGTGTTCCCAGGGGACCCTCCGGGGTGCTGGACCATCAGTTCTGGTCTTTTGGTAGAGTTCTTGATCTGCACCCCTCTTTTTCTCATGCTACGTAAGGTACTCTACATTGTGTCCTCTATCAAAGCTGTCTTTGCTGGTGGCTGGGCACCCTCTGGTTCTTCTGGTCTCATGCTGATGTAGTTTCCCGATCATACGGGCCCTTCTATCTCCTGGCTCGTGTTTCCTTGTGTCTTTGATGTTCTTTGTAGTCATCTGTTCTAGGTGGATTGCGACCCGTTGATGTTCCTCAGATGACAGCTTGGTGGCTTTTAAGACCCCAGATGCCACTCACCAATATGGGGTGCAGAAGGCTTTCTTATCAAAAGGCTATTTATGCCAGTTGACCTCAGTGTCCCCTTAAACCATGGTCCCCAGACCACTGTTTCTGCTACTCCATCCTTTGAAATGTTGGGTTGAATTTAGAAGATCTTTCAGTTTATCATGTAGTCTATTAATGCTGATCTGCCATCTATTGAGTGCTGTCACACCCTTCACCTAACCTAATTCATGTTAACTATCCAATCCATGAACAACCTTCTCTTTTCCACCCACCCCTGTAGCCACCAAAGAGCCTTTTCTTCTGTGCATAAGTCCATTTTTTAAGTCCTTATAGCAGAGGTCTCACACAATACTTGTGCTTTGGCAGCTGGCTGACTTCCCTCAGCATAGTGTCTTCTAGTTGCTACCAGTTATAAGATGCTTCCTACAATCATCATTGTTCTTTAGCTTTATATAGTTTTCCATTGTATATATTTACCATAGTTTATCCATTCTTCTGTTGATGGCCACCTGGGTTGTGGAAAGTGCTGGAATAAACATTCATGTGCATGTATCTGTTTGTGTGAAAGCCCTTAATTCTGTAGGATACATTCCAAGCAGTGGGATTGCTGGATCATATGGTATTTCTATTTCTAGTTTTTTAAGAAAGTGCCAAATTGCTTTCCAAAGAGGCTGTGCCATCTTACATTCCCACCAGCAGCTCAGCAGAGGTCTAATCCCTCCACAGCCTCTCCAGCATTTGCTGTTTTGTGTTTTTTGGATTATTGCCAACCTCATTGGGGTAAGAAGGTGTCTCATTATAGTTTTGATTTGGATTTCTCTAACAGCTATTGATTGTGTGCATTTCCTCATGTATCTTTTGGCTTCCTGAATGTGTTCTTTGGTGAAGTGTCTGTCTATATCCTTTGCCCATTGTTTAATTGGGTTATTTACCTTCTTACAGTTGGTAGTTTGCTGTACCTTGTAGATTATGGAAATTAAATGTCAGTCCGACATGTAGTTGCCAAATTATTTTTTCCCATTCTGTAGGTAGTCTTAACTCTGTTGATTAAGTCCTTAGATGAGCATAAGTGATTTTTAGTAGTTCCCATTTATCTATTTTGTCTTCCGTTGTTTGTGCATTGTTGGTAAGATTCTGTAGTCTGTCTAAGCTGCATATTAGAACTTTCATTGTTGTCCTTAATTTATCTACCATAATCATTTTGGGTTTGATATATGGGTCTTTGATTAATTTAGTATTTGTGTAAGGTGTGAGATATGGGTCTTGTTTCACTTTTTTGCAGATGGATATCCAGTTTTGCCAACACCATTTGTTAAAGAGACTTTCTTTACCCTAATTTACAACTTTTGGGTCTTGGTCAAATATCAGCTGTTTATAGGAGGATGGTGATATTTCTGAATTCTCTATTCTGTTCAATTGGTCTATGTATTTGTTTTTGTACCAGTACCAGGTTGTTTTGACTACTGTGGCAGTGTAATAGGTTCTAAGGTTGGGTAGTATGAGGCCTCACACTTACTTACGAGGGGTTTCTTCCTTTTGCAAGCAAAGTTGGTGATTTGTTTCTTCATCTCATTAAAAAAGGACATTGGAATTTGTATTGGCATTCCATTGTATATGTAGACTGCTTTGGGTAGAATAGTTCTTTTCACAACGTTAACTCTTCCTATCCACAAGAAAGTAGGTTTTTCCACTTGATATAAGTCTCTTGGTTTCTTGCAGTAGAGTCTTGTGATTTTGTCTGTATAAGCTCTTACATCTCTGGATGGATTTATTACTAGGTGTTATCTTGGGGGGTATTGTAAATGGTATTGATTTGGTGATTTCCTCTTTGATGATCTCCTTATTGGTATAAAGGTATCCTGCTGATTTATTCAAGTTTATCTTATATCCTGACACTTTGCTGAACTCTTCTACTAGTTCTAGTAGTTTATTTATGGATTCTTTAGAGTTTTCTGTGTATACAATCATATCATCTGCAAATAGGGATACCTTTACTTCTTTACTTATGTAGATAACTCTTCATTTCTTTGTCTTGTCTGATTGCTCTGGCCAGAACCTCTAGCACAATGTTGAATAGAAATGGTGACAGTGGGCATCCTTGTCTAGTTACTATTCTCAAGGGGACTTCTTTCAGTTTCTCTCCATTCAGGATCATGTTGGTGGTTGGCTTTGCATAGATACCCCTTATTGCATTGAGGGATTTCCCTTCTATTCCTGTTTTGCTGAGAGTTTTTAATGTGAATGTATATTAGACTTTGTTAAATGCCTTTTCTGCATCAACTGATAGAATGAAGTGATTCTTAGCCTTTGTGTTATTTATGTGGTAGATCACATTAAGTCTTTTTGATGTTCAACCATCCCTGCATCCCTGGTATGATTCTTACATGGTCATGATGAACTATTTTTTAGATATGTTGTTGAATTCTGTTGGTGAGGATTTTGTTGAAGATTTTTGCATGTCGGTTCATGAGCGCTATTTGTCTATAGTTTTGTTTTTTTGTTGAGTCTTTGCCTGACTTTGGTATCAGGGTTATGCTGGCTTCATAGGATGAATTTGGGAATGTTCTGTCCTTTTCTATGTTGCAAAATAGTTTCAGTAGTATTGGAGTTAACTTCTCTCTAAAAGTTGTGTAGAATTCTCTGGTGAAGCTGTCTGGGCTGGGACATTTTTTGGTCGGTAGTTTTTTAATTACTTTTTCAATCTCTTCTTTTGTGATGCATTTATTAAGTTCTTCCTCTTTTTGTGATAGCTTTGGTAGGTGATGTGAATCTAGAAATCTGTCCATTAGCTGTAGGTTTTCAAATCTGCTAGAGTACAGTTTTTCATAGTATTCTGTTATGATACTTTTAATTTTGGTTGGGTCTGTTGTGACACCTCCCATCTCATTTCTTATTTGGGTTATTTGTTTCCTCTCCTGTCTTTATTTTCTGTTTAGCCGATGGTTTATCAGTTTTGTTAGTCTTTGGGGGAAAAAAACCCCAGCTTCTAGTTTTGCTAATTCTTTCAATGTTTTTCTATTCTCTAATTCATTTAGTTCTGCTCTAATTTTTGTTGTTCTCTTTCTACTTGTTCAAGTTGTAGGATTAATTCTTTTGTTTTGGCCCTTTTTTCCTTCTGGATGTGTGCACTGATAGTCTTAATTTTTCTTGCTTCATTTATCTGATTTCTCCCCATAAATGCTGGTGTCAGTTGCTTTATCTTCAGTCATGCTAATTTTGCATTCCATTTCCTCAATCCTGCTCTTTTCACTTTGCATTGAATTACCTAACTCTGTGATTTTACTATTAATCTGCTGAATTTCAGATTATTGATGTTCTAGCAGTTCATATAGCTTGTTTAATTTTTCATTTGGTTCTGCTGCACTTTGTTTAATCTCCATACTAAGATCTAGAAGGGCTATATACATAATTCTTTTGTATCCTACTTCCAGTAATTTCAGGAAGGATTTTTCATGTGGGAAGCTTTTTGATTCTTTATTTTAGAAAATTTCCAAAGCCATGCTGTTTCTTTAAATGGCTAGATATTGATTGTTGTGTTTGCACCATCAGAAAGCTGTTCAGCTTCTGTGGTGCAGCACGAGCAGAAGCTATGGCATAGCTCTAAGAAAGGAGTGAATAAAGACACTGGTAGGCTTTGCTATCAGCTGCCACTGCATTCTCTAGGTGCAGCTGTTTTAAGTACAGTTTCTCTGGTAAGAGAGACACTGTTAAACCCAACAATGCTGCTCAACTTGGCAGCTGGCCCCAGCTGGGACCTCAGGGGTGGCAGACCCCACCTCCTGACTGACAAAGATGGTGACCTACTTGTGTCAACTCTCTGGAGTCATGCCAGCAGACACTATGGCATGGCTCAGAGAAGGGAGGGAGGAGGGTGCCACTACACTCGGCTGCCAGCTACCACTGCAGTCTCTAGATGTGATGGTCTTAAAAACAACTTTTCTGCTGAGAGAGGCCCTGTTTAGTGGCAGTTGATAGAAGCTGGTCCTATCTCCTAGTTGATGGTGGCAGGCCCTGTCTCCTAGCTGGCAAAGATGGCAACCTACTTATGGAGTCTCTCCAGGGCCGTGTCAGAAGATGCTGTGGTGTGGTTCAGTGAAGGGAGGGGGAAATCGCACAGCCACACTTGGCCACCAGCTACCTCTGTGTTCTCAAGTGTGATTTTCTTGAATACTGCTTTTCTGCCAAGACAGGATCTGTGCAGTGGCAGCTGGTATCAGCAGGGCCCTCAAGTTGTCAGGCCCCACCTCCTAGCTGACAAAGATTGAGACCTGCTTGTGGAGCCTCTGCACCACTGCATTTTCTAGGTACAATTATCTTAAAAACAGCTTTTATGCTGAGAGAAGCACTGTTCAGTCAGGTGCTGTTGCCCAGAGTGGCAGCCAGCTCCAGCCAGACCCTCAGGTGTGGCTGACTCTGCCTCCCAGCTGACTGACACGGCATTCTACCTGTGCTGCCTCTTCTGTGCTGTGCCAGCAGAATCCACAGCACAGCTGAGGGAAGTGGGGAGGAAGGGTGCTGGTACCCTTGGTTACCAGCTACCGCTGGGTTCTTTAGATGTGACTGTCTTAAGTACAGCCTCTCTGCTTTGAGAGACTCGGTCTACTTAGGAGCTTCAGCTAACCATGACAGCCGGCTCCCGCCAGGCTTTCAGGCTCAGCAGTTCCAGTCCCAGTCTCCCAGTTAACAAAGGTGGCATCTGTACCTGTAAGTCTCTCAGCCACTGTGCCAGCAGAAGTGGGACCCTTTGTGCTGCTGTCTTGCCTGTGACAAAGGTAGTTTTCCCCTTTGTGTCACCCAGTCCAATCTGACAATCCTCTGCTCCATTCAGTTGTTTTTCTAGGCCTTAGTTCTGAGAGGGAATGCAGGAGACCTGTGACCAGTCGACCATCTTGACCCCACCTCTGAGTTTGGGTTTTGGGTTTTATATGCCCAAGGATTTAGATGAATGCCTCACATGTCTAAGTACTCAACCCAAATCAATTGGAATAGCAAGTAAATAACTGGTTGTGTCTTGGCTGAGCCACCGAGAAAACGTCTTATAATACTTAGTTTTCTGTTGTTGTTTATTGTTGAGGGCTGTCAAGTCAATTTCGACTCACAGCAACCACATGTGACAGAGTAGAACCTCCCCATAGAGTTTTGAAGGCTATGATTGCAATGGGAACAGATGGCCAGGTCTTTCTGCAGGGGAGCCCCTGGGTGCTTTCAAACCACTAACCTGATTAATAAGTATGTGCTTAACTGGTGTGCCACCAGGGCTCCTTTCTTAGGTTCCTAGAGCTGTTGTTAGGACATACTATGAAGTGAGTGGCTCTAAAGAACAAACGTTTGTTTTCACATAGTTTTAGAGGATTGAAGTCTAAGTTCAGGGCATCAGCAAGTTCATACTCTCTCTGTGCTCTCCAGGGGAAGACAGTCTTTGTGTTTTCAAGTTTCTGGTAGCCCTGCATGTCCCTTGGCAGACCTTGGCTTTTATCATACTCTCTCTGTGCTCTCTAGGGGAAGACAGTCTTTGTGTTCTCTAGTTTCTGGTAGCCCTGGATGTCCCTTGGCAGACCTTAGCTTTTAGATGCGTCTTCTCACGGGATCTGTGTTCCCCTATGTAACACTATCTGTGTCTCTTTTCCCTTTTAAAAGACTCCTTTGAGAAAGGAGTAGCCTCCACCCTACCCATACATGACCTCATCGATGTGACTGACCTATGATGTCTTCAAGGAAAGATCTCATTTCCCAACAAGCTAACACTCACAATATAGGGGTTAGGACTTTAACATATGTTTTTTGGAGGACTCAGTTCAATCTGTAGCTAACACCTTAGATGGGAAAAGATCTTTTTGTTAAGAAACTAGCCGTTGGGTCATTGGTGGAGCTGCTGCCTCACCCCCCCCCCCCCGACAGGAGGTGAGCAATAGTCTGGCCTTTCATCCCTTGTTAGATGACCTCTTCTGTAACAATTTCTCTGGGAAGCCAGTGGCATTTCCATCTGATGAGACATCAGTATGGTGACTAGGTGGTGCGTTGGTGGAGCTGTGGGGCTGTGTGGAACAGTGGGACAGCAGCAGCCCCCATGGAGGGTGGGGACATTGTCAGAGGCTACTCTGTTCTCCAGCATAAAGTAAGTGGGCAACAGATTTTTGCTGAATAGATGAAGTGTTCAATGAGTTTATGAGGGGGAGTGGTGGTTCAGTGGTAAAATCCTTATAAAATCCTTATTTCCTATGCAGGAGACTCAGTTTCAAGTCTCAGCCAAAGCACCTCATGTGCAGCTACTATCCTTCCAACAGTGGAGGCTTGAATGTTACTATGATCCTGAACAGGTTGCAGCTGCACTTCCGGGTTAAGACAGATTAGGAAGAAGAAAGGCCATTTACTTGTGAAAATCAGCCAATGCAAACTTAATGGATAATAACTGTCCAACCCACAGCTAATCACGGGATGGTGCAGGACCAGACAGTGTTTTGATTCTTGGACATAAGGTCGTCATGAGTTGGGGGCCAAGCTACCAGCAACAATGACGTTCTTGTTAATCTTTCTTTTCCTGTGTCCTGCTGCCTGCCCTGACTAGGTACGTAGACATAGCAGACATAGCACCTTGGCCTGAGGCTGTGCTGTCTCCTCTGGTCTGGGGTGGGGTGGGAGTCACAGCTCTGCAGGCTGGTGGGCTTGACTGTGCTGGAGGAACTGTAGAAAAGCTGTTTATTACCTTCTTGGCTAAACACTCCCAGAAAGGCTCGCTCCAGGAAACAAAGCAACTCTGTATCCATGATAAACCAAACCAAAAAACTCTACGGCTGTCTAGTCTCACTCATAGTGACTTTACAGGACAGAGTAGAACTTGCTCCATAGGGTTTTGAAGGAGTGTCTGGTGGATTCAAACTGCTAATCGCTGGGTTAGCAGCTGTAGAACTTAACCACTACACCACCAGGGTTTCCAGGGCCATGATAGCATTCCCCCAAACATGTTCTATAAATATTAATTTCAAATGGAGTAAGAAGGAGATTGATGGCTCCACAGTCACTCTAAATTAATTAGTAGATGTTAGGATAAAGGCCCCAGTTGGTGTAAATGGTTTATTTGACTAATAATCTGCAGGTTGGTGGTTCAAACCCACTCCTTGGTGCCATGGAAGAAAAACCTGGCAAATTACAGCCAAGAACTCTATGCAGCAGTTCTGCTCTGCACACAGGGGTTTATCAGGCGTTAGAATTGATCTGGCAGCAATGCCTTTTTTCTGTTACGATGCTGGGTAAAAAGAATTAAACCATTATTTTAAGTTTCTACTCAGATTTTGATGGATTTCCAAGGTATGTGTGTGTGTATGTGATGTTGCTTTGAGCATTTCTCAAACTTATTTGGGCATGGAGCCCTTTTTGTGAACTAATTCCCTATACTGTAGTTCTGGGGAAGTGTTACTTTTGGAGACAATTCTTTATGATTTTACCCATTAGTCCTTTCTACCTGAATTTACCAAAGAGACAATACATTACTCCCTGGCTGGCCTTGAATATGGCCATGTACAGCATGAGATCTCCATAAGAGGTATATCACCTCCAAGGTGACAAAATTGTTCTCTTGGGGTAATAAAACCTTACTGTTTTTATATATGAATACACATGCGTGCACATACACACACGCACACACACACACATATACTGTCAAAGAAAAAATCTTGTACTCTGTTAATAGTGAAAGAAAAGGAGTTTTATTGAGGAATAACCCACCTTGAACCGGGCAGCACTGAGTGAAAATACAAAGCACTCTGTGTTCTCAGAAGAGAGAAGAGTCTATATACACAGAGAACCAAGGAAAGGTAGGAGGTTAATGATTACAGATGAACTTCAGCTGCAAGTCCTTTGAAGCATGAGGTGTAAAGGTTGGCCACTTGGCCAGGAGGTGTGAGTTACCACCCAGCTGAGTGTTGCCAGACAGTTTGATTATAGCTGACTTCAGTCATGAGCACGTTTTCCCCAGGAACAGATTGTTTATGTCTTGAACCCTCTTCCTGTGAATAAATGTTTGACATCCTGACCTTTTGTTTCTGGGGAATGCCTGCTGGCCTGTCATTCTTACGTTTGACACGGTGCTTTCAGTTTGAAACTTTTTTGTTTAGATTTCCCTCTTTTGACCAAGCCTCCTCTAGGTGGTAGTAATCTACAGTGAGGTAGCATTTTTTTCTTCAAGGACTTTGATTTCTTGGGTGTTTTTGTGAATAAAATCACTGTCTTTGCTTTGCCAAGCTAAAAGTCTTTATCTTCAGGGTGAACAACTTTCCTGGCAAACATCTTAATGGACAAGGCCACATTCAAGGGCTATTTCTCAGTCAGAACGGACTGATAGAGGTCAAGATGAAACAGCCAGGGAGACAAAAGGGAGGTGATTTCTGTATTTTCACACAAGTAACATGTGCTTTCTACACTTGTTTGCTGGCCATTCCCTTCCCCATGAGACAGTTTCATAAGCGCTGATGTGCCAATGTTTTTTACATGTTGCTGTTGCAAATGTATGCTATTTGCGTAAAAAGATGATAAACAACAGTTCGTTGGTGAAAACCTGTAAAGGGTCAAATGGTTTTGAAGTACAGCATTACCTAGATAAATGTGTTAAAGCAAACCAGTGTTTTGTAATTACAATAATATAAACAATGAGGAATATAAAGGTCACAAAATAAAGCAGCAATTGCTTTTCTACCGTCTACTCAAGCAAAAGACCAATTACTTCTAGTATCAGTTAAAGAAGAAACAGGATCATGAAAGCAAGATATTACACACTGAGCATGCTTAACGTAGAGTGTAATAATGGCATCACTGTCAGGAATAGAGACACAGCAATCAGATTTTCTTGTGGTACCGCCTTGGGCTGCAGTGTGAATACTAACGCCTGTTTTATTTTGGAGTACTACTGTTCTTGTTATTGCTATTTGGGTATTGATTTCTTGAAGTTCACTGGCACAGTCATTTAGGGCAGTTTATACATATTTGGCTAACATTTTTACCTTTACCACAACATCTTCAAGACCTGTCTGAGGTGTGAATACTGCTGCTAAATGATCAAGCTAGTAAAATGCTGGGCATGACCATCAAGCTCTTAATATGCATACATTACCTAGTAAAGGGAGTTCAGTTAAAATATTGAGCCTTGTTCAGGCCTAGAATGTATTTTCCGATCCAGTCTGACAAGAGCCAGGACCAAATGTTGGGTCCACATAGACAAAAGATGCCACTGGGGCTACCCAATAAACACCTGAGTGTCATAGCCAGTTGGCAAACCAATCAGTAGCTTTTAAGATTACAGTTGATGCACATGTAGACATTGGAAGCTATTCCATAGGACTGGCTGTAATATTCATATGGGTGTGGTTGATTGTCCCCAGCAAAGGAGAGCAACTTGACTTAGTCTCACTGTTTGGAGAATTAACCAGATGAATGAGTCCCACAATTGAGTATGTGGACCTGTAATATAAGGAGTAGGGTTTGTATACAAGGTCTGACTACTAAGTCTGCAAACATAATTGTTCTAAGTGTTACATGCCTCCCTGCTGAATGGCACTATGGTTACCTTTGAAGTACTCCCCTTGGGAAGCTATGCATTCATGCCATTGGCTAGACCACCCTTCAAAGCAATTCTGGAACTCTTTCTGGAATGGCCATTGCACATGGTGGCAAGTTTGCAAACTTAATTTTATAGTTGTCTGTGAGGGAGTTTAGCCAGTAAATAAATAAGTGTATTGGAACACCCTCCTTACTCACCTGATCTGGCCCCCAGTGACTTTTTTCTTTACCTGAAGATAAAGGAAATATTGAAAAGAAGGCATTTTGATGACATTCAGGACATCAAGGGTAGTATGAAGATGGCTCTGACGGCCGTTCCAGAAAAAGTGTTCCAAAATTGCCCTGAAGGGTGGACCAGGTGCTGGCATTGGCCACCAGCCTTTTCTTCCAGCCACAGAAGTGTTTAAACATAACCTTCGGTTCTCCGGTGGGTTGGCTAGTCCAAATGTGTAAGTTTGTGAGATCCAAATGACATAGACCTCAGATTTAAAAGAATTAAGGGAAAGACCTTAGTCCAGAATAAATTTCAGGTTTCACAAAGCTTTGCTACTTTGGTCTTTATTATTCCTTTAATTCTCTATTAGACCAGGAAACTGAGGATGATAGGGAAATATAGCCTCTGATGAATGGGAAAAACCCATCACAGTTCTTGGACAACGTGACCAGTGAAATGAGCTCCTTGAATACTACAAAAAATTTTGGTGGTCCCCAGGTAATATAATGTTTTCAATAAGTTTCTATGCTACAAAGGCTGCAGTAGAACAAGGGCAAGGGAAGGCTTCTATCCAATGTGAAAATCTACAAATCATTACTAATATGTATTTGTAACTATTTGAGGGTGGAAGCTGGATGAAATCTAGCTGTCGCTCAAGCACAGGCTGGAAGGTGAAGGGTATTGTCCAAATAGGACTAGAAGGTGTTTTTCAGGATTGTAGAGAGGGCAAATAAGGGCCACGAGTAACATGTTTAGCAGCCTCAAAAAATTTTCCTCACAATATTTTCTTAGGTCTCAAATCATTTTAATAAGTCTTATGTGAGGACTTTCATTTAAGGAGTGCATCACAAAGATACATGTGGCTGAAATATGTATGTGTGTTTGTGTATATATATATGTAAACATATATGTACTTATTTTCCTTTCCTTTAACTTGGTGAAACTTTTCCCACTGAGTTAGTATCACTAATTCAGAGGAGGAATGACTCAGCAGAAATCAAACAACACAAAATTGATAGCTTTTTAGTCTTGACATCAAGAGAACAGAAAGAACGGAAGCCATATACAGTATATCTGTGAGAAGTGACAAGTAACAGCAAAGAAGCTTTCTCAGACCATACTGCCCTTTACCCTGCTATAAACTAAAGTGACCCACACCCTCTCCTGCCAACCTGGAAAACTGAGAGCCCAGAGGAGAGCTTATATGGTGCTGAATCCTTGGTACTAAACGTCTGCATCCTGATACCTGCCTAGAATGAAGGGAGAGGAGTTTTCTACAACAGAAACCAGAGAGCCTTCAGAATTACAGTACAGAGGAAACCTGTGTTTATTTTCTCAGGTACACTCTAGGAAAGAGACAAGAACCCAGAGTAAGGATGGCTGTCTATTCTATTCTGTCCTTATTAAAAAAAAAAAAAAGTGAAGGAAAAGTAATGGTTTTCTCGTAGGCCCAGTCTGTAATTTAGTGAAAGGATTTAGTAACAGCTTGCCTTTTTCCATGCCTTAATTTAATCTGTTGTGGTTTATCGCTGGTGTTTTAAGTTTTTCTAAAGTTAATTCATGAAGGTTGGAGTTATGAATAGACAAATTTGAGGCCAAGGAGTCTTTTTATTTATCACAAGTGCAGAAATAGCTTGAGAGGTAGCTTGTTTGGTTGTCATATCAGCAAGATTATTTTCTCTAATTTATTCAGCTTGGGTATTCCTTTTTGCTGCTGAGCATATATTTTTGTCTCAGTAATTTCAGAGGCAAGTGTCTAGAAGATCTGCTGCTAAATTTTCATTTTTTAATGGCATTTCCAATAGAGATTAAAGTCCTCTTTGTTTCCATAGCATGTCATTTCATGTACAAACTCAAAATGATACCTGCTGCCTGTAAAAATATTAACAGATTTTCCTGAAGCTGTTTGACAAGCTCCAACGAGGGCAATACATTTGGCTTGTTGGGGCTGAAGTGTCTTCAGGGAGATCCTTGATACTGAGGATTAGTAAGATTATGTTTTAAACAGAAGCAATCCACAAACAAAATCAATCAGAATTGGCTGAAAGGTCACTTTTAAGTCTTCCTCAGGGATTAAAGGAAACCCTGGTGGTGTACTGGTTTAAGTGCTACAGCTGCTAACCAAAAGGTTTGCAGTTCAAATCCACCAGGTACTCTTTGGAATCTGTATGAGGCAGTTCTACCCTGCCTATAGGGTCGCTATGAATCAGAATCAACTTGATGGCAGTAGGTTTTTGGTTTTTGGAGGGCTTAAAGTTGCTCGATCAAGTCTAGACAATCATGGGTTGGACAGTGGTTCTCATTAGTTGTGCAGAGAAGGCAAGATGGATTCAAACATCTTGGGTGTTAGATGCAGCCAGGAGAACAGCAGAGAGGAGAGCCTGCTGGCAGAAAAATGTATCAAGGCAGGCACAGCAAGTGGCACACAGACATCTAAAGTTCCTAGCACTGCATCTGTTGTCAGGGAGGGTCAAGCTGTAGGCTGTAATAACTTGCAAGTCTTTTATTGTCCTCCATGTTTTTGAGTTAGCATGCTGTCACAGATTGAATCAAATTCCCCCAAAAATGTGTGTAGAAATTTGGCCAGGCCATGATTGCCAGTATTGTGTATGCTGTAAACCCTCCCCCTATGGTGTTAATGAGGGAGGATGGGCAGCAACTGTGTTCCTGAGGTGGGACTCAAAGTGTAAGATTGTTTTGTGTCTTGCTTGAGGCAGCCTCTTAAGATATAAAGGAAAGAAGCTAGTGGAGACATCAGAGGACCTCACACTATCAAGAAAGAAAGCAATGCCAGGAGGTAAGTGTGTTCTTTGGAAAGGACTGGAGTCTCTGCACTGTTGAAGCTTCCAGCATAGGGGAAGATAGACAAGGACCTTCCTCCAGATCCAGCAAAGAATACCTTCTGTTATAGAAAATGAGGAAGTGAAAGACACCCAGGAAAAGGCAAGAAGCTGTTTATTACGCCGGCGGGCCACCAGGACCTTCTCAGGTTTCAACAAATGGCCCCGAGTGTGGTTTCGGGAGGGTAGATATAGTGCCGTTTGAGGATGTCGTGGTTAAGACAAATGGTTATAGAGGGGGGGGTTGTGCATCCTGCTCGGTGGGAGAGGGGGCGCATCTTATCAGGCAGGTGTGAGGCTTTGAAGGGGCACATCCTGCCTGGCAGGAGTGAGACTTATCAAAGGGACATATCCTGTCAGGCAAAGGGAGATGGGAGTGACCCGTCAGGCAGGAGTGGGGAGTGTTCTGTCGAGTGGGCACCGAGCTCCGGAGGGGAGTGACCTGTCAGGCAGGAGCAGGGCGGGCACGGGAACAGCAAGAAGTAGGAGGGAGGGGAGGAAAATTTTTCAGTCTCAGTCATTTACATTACTTCCACTGGAGCTGACATCCTGAATTTGGACTTCTAGCCTACTGGACTATGATAAAATTGAATTTCCCTTTTTAAAGCTGTTCATTTGTGATATTTCTGTTACAGCTTCACTAGATGACTAGTGGCGTTAGAGAAGAATGTTGAATGCACCATGGACTGCCAAAAGAACAAAGAGATCTGTTCTGGAAGAAGACAAGCAGAGTGTTCCTTGGAAGCAAAGATGGCAAGACTGTATCTTACATACTTTGGACATGTTGTCAAGAAAGATCAGTCCCTGCAGAAGGACATCACACTTGGTAGTGTGGAGGGTCAGTGAAAAAGAGGAAGACCCTCGACGAGATGGATTGATACAGTGACGGCAGCAATGGGCTTCAGCACAAAAATGATTATGGACATGGCGCAAGACCAGGCAGTGTTTTGTTATGTTCATAGGGTCGTTATGAGTCACAACCTACTCAATGGTACATAACAACTACAGATGACTAAGACATCTGCCTAAAGCATTTCCAGATACAAAGAAAAATTTAGGTGATAATTAGGAAAACCTAGAGTAGGTAATTGCTATGAGTCAGAAGTATCTCAATGCAATATATTTTGGTTTCCTTTTGAGCGAGTGTGTTTGTTAAAGCCCTTTTTAATTAAACTATGTCCTCTTGATCGTATGGTACAATGTAGAATGAATCCAGTTCAGGGGCTTTCAAGTATTTGTTTAAAGGTTGAGTGAACAAAGCAAAATTGAAATTACAAGTTTGACAACAAACTCAGTGTCCTAGAAATCCCTGAAGGTATTTATTTGCTTTGGGTATAGCAAAAACAAAAGTAGTTTGTTTCCATCTAGGATAAATAGAGACATCTTCTGCAGAAATTCCATGGCCCAAGTATTTAACATAAGGCTGAGCCAGCTATAACTTTTTCTCTACTTATGTCTACTGATTTAGTCAGCTAGTCCAGCTCTAACTGAAATACCACATTCTGGAATGGCCATTGAACATGGTGGTGTGATAGCAAGTTCACGAACTTAATTGAATAGCTGTCTGTGAGGGAGTTTTTATACAGTAAACAAATAACTGTACTGGAATACTCTCCCTACTGACCTAATCTGGACCCAGTGACTTTCTTCTTTACCTGAAGATAAAGGAAATATTGAAAGGAAGACATTTTGATGACATTCAGGACATCAAGGATAGTATGATGAGCACTCTGATACCCATTCCAGAAAGAGAGTTCCAAAACTGCTTTAAAGGGTGGATTAGGCACTGGCATTGGTGCATAGCTTCCCAAGGGGAGTACTTCGAAAGTGACCATACTGATACTTAGCAATGAGGTATGTAGCACTTTTTCTAGGATGAGTTCATGAACTAAGATTGTCAGACCTTGTCTATCAGATGTCATCCTCCTCCTGAATATTGTCTAATTCAGAGACTGTCTCTGTTGACTTATGGGGTATTATGCAGACTCAGTATTTCCCCTTTTCTTTAAATTGTAAATGGCAATTTCATCTGGATAAGATATGTCTTCCCAATAGATTGACAGGGGTATCAGAACTGTTTTTGTTGTTATTGTTAGGTGCCGTTGAGTGGGTTCCAACTTGTAGCAACCCTATATACAACAGAATGAAACACTGCTACGTATGCACCACTCTCACAATCCTTGTTATGTCCATTATTGTAGCCCCCGTGTCAGTCTATCTCCTCGGGTCTTCCTCTTTTTCACTGACCCTCTATCAAGCATGATATCCTTCTCCAGGGACTGATCTCTCCTGATAACAGATGCAAAATATGTGAGACAGTCTCGTCATCCTTGCTTCTAAGGATCATACTGGCTGTATTTCTTACAAGGCAGATTTTTTCATTCGTTGGAAAGTCCATGGTATATTTAGCATTCTGCTCCAACACAATTCAAAGGTGTCATTCTTCTGTGGTCTTCCTTATTCATTGTCTAGCTATCACATACATAGGTGATTGAACACACCATGGCTTGGGTCAGGCTTATCTTAGTCTTCAAGGTGACATCTATGCTTTTCAGCACCTTAAAGAGGTGTTTTGCAGCAGATCTGCTTAAAGTGATATGTGGTTTGATTTCCTGATTGCTTCTTCCATGAGTATTGATTGTGAATCCAAGCAAAATGAAATCTTTCACAACTTCAATCTTTTCTTTCCACATCATGATGTTGCTTATTGGTCCAGTTGTAAGAATTTTTGTTTCCTTAAGGTGAGGTACAATCCACACTGGTTGCTGTGGTCTTTGATCTTCACCAGTAAGTGCTTCAAGTTTTGTTTACTTTCAACAAGGAAAGTTGTGTCATCTGTTTAATACAGGTTGTTAATGAGTTTCCTTCCAATCCTAGTGCTTCTTCTTCTTCATATAGCCCACCTTCTTGGATTATTTGCTCAGGATACAGATTGAATAGGTATGGTGAAAGGATATAACCCCGACACACACCTTTTCTGGCTTTAAACATGCAGTATCCCCTTGTTCTATTCGAATAACTACCTCTGGGTTTATGTGTAGGCCCTATATAAAGACAAGTGCTCTGGAATCCCTGTTCTTTGCCCAGTTATGCACAGCTTGTTATGATCCACAGAGTTGAATGCCTCTGTATGGTCAATAAAACATAGATAAACATCTTTCTGGCATTCTCTACTTTCAGTTGAGATGCATCCATTTACAATACAGAATTATCTTAGTCATCTAGTGCTACTTTAAGAGAAATACCGAAAGTGGATGGCTTTAAAAAGAGAAATTTTATTTTGTCACAGTCCAGTAGGCTAAAATTCCAAATTCAGAGTGTCAGCTCCTGGGGATGGCATTCCCTGTTGGCTTTGGTGGAAGGTCTTTGTCGTCACTCTGGGAACTCCTGATGTGCAGGAACCTCAAGTCCTTTCTTAAGTACCCATACAGCTCCTGGCACTACTTCTTGGTGGGTATGTAGTCCCCAAATCTTTCTGCTAGCTTCTTGCCTTTATATCTCAAGAGAGATTGCCTCAAGACAAAATACAAAGTTACACATTGAGTCCTGCCCTAACAACACATCTGCCCTCCCTTCATTAACATCATACAAGCAGGATTTACAGCACATAGACGCATCACAAAAGACCCGGAATCATGGCCTAGCCAAATGGCTGCACCCAATTTTGGGGGGCATAAAATTCAATCCATGATAAGAACAAAAAAAGATGTATATCTGTAACATTAAAATTTCATGATTAGGCAGCAATTAGTGAAAAATGTCTAAAAAGACTCCTAGTTGTCATTGTTAAGTGTCTGAGAGGACTCTGTCCCTGAAATTCAGGGAAGTAATTGAGAGGACTCTGTCCCTGAAACTCAGGGAGGTCATTGAGGGAACTCTGTCCCTGAAATTCAGGAAGGTTATCTTATCCAATGATCAGACCTCCACATTAGCTGAAAACAGCCTGGTATGCCCCATTTGGTGTAACTATAAAACCATAAATAACTTTATGCCTGTCACCCCCATCCTCCTAATCAAATTCCTTCCCTTATCAAACATTGACCATAAACAAACCTTACCCCTTACCCCTTACCCCTTCTAATCAACCCTTCTTCCTGATCAGATCACAAATCTGCTAACGGGAATTTCTTGCTACCTTTCTTATCTTTCTTTCCTTGTTAAACTATAAACCCCCCTCACCCCACACTATCTCACTGGAACTTTAAAACTACAAAAAACTCACTCTACTGGGGGGAGGGAGACTGAGCCACCCTCGGCTCAGACCCTACTCTCATTCCCTTTGGATAGACAGCACTGGACCCTTGAACTGATGTGTTTTTGCCACTGTCTCCACAAGGGTCCTTGTGTAGGTTCCCACTCATAGCACCTGTATGTACAGGAGAATGAAACACTGCCCAGTTCCATGCCACCACTGATCTCTCAGTTTGTCATACTGGGGTGACTTGCAGGTTGCTGTGATCCTGTAAGCTGTGCCAGAGATATTTCAAATACTAGCAAGGTCATTCATGGTGAACAGTTTTCAGTGGAGCTTCCAGACTAAGGCAGACTAGGAAGAAGCACCTGGCAATCTAATTCGAAAACAAAGGTCCAGAGATAAAGGTTCCTGAGGGAGAAATAATGAACACAAGTGTCAAGAAATGCTGGCATCTAGGTTTTTGATCAGTTAAACCTGGGTTTGAACCCTGCCACCAACTGACCTTGGAGTAGATTGTTTACTTATGGAAGTTTTAGGCTTCCTACTTAGGTAATGGAGTTTCTCCCCACTTGGGAACTTTAAAGAGATAATCAGTGCTGGAAACTCTGGCGGCAAAGTAGTTAAGAGCTACAGCTGCCAACCACAAAGTTGGAAGGTCGAATCCACCAGGTGCTCCTTGGAAACTCTATGGGGCAAAACTTCTATCCTGTATGGTTGCTGTGAGAGTTGGAGTCAACTGATTGTCAGTGGGTTGAAGTTTGTTGTTGTCAGCACAGTGCATAGCACAGGAGATATTCGAAGGGAGGCTGAAGGCCAACCACTAGGTCTGGCTTTTGTTGTAATGGAAACCCTGGTGGCACAGTGGTTGCTAGCTAAAATCTTGGCAGGCCACCCTTGGAAGCCCCATGGGACACTTTTATTCTCTCCTGCGTGGTTGCTCTGAGTCAGAATCAACTCAACAGCAATGGATTTGGGTCGGGTTGCTGTCATATTGGGCTTCCCTGCTTTTAATACTGTAGACTTCTGTAAGAAAATACCTGGAGTCTGGTACAGATGGGCCTACAGAAAAAGAAATGAAAATGCTCTTTTAAAGCTTAGGGGGTAAGCAAAACAAAGCAACTTAGCCTGAGGGCACTCCATGTAGGTAGAACTGGCTGAAAACAGCTGCAGCACCCCCTGCTGGATGCTCACTTGCCCCCCTCGCCCCAAGGCACAGGACCCTATCCCCCAGAGGTCAGTGCCTTCATCTTCCAGACATGACCAATTCAGAGGCTAGCGTAAGCATCAAGAAAAGAGGGCCAGGCAGGCCGGGGCAGGAAATGTCCTCTTGGCCTAAAAATAGTGTGGGCCACAGCGGGAAACAGAAGCTTTGGGCCAACATGGAAATGCTTTCCGAATACCAGGAAACCAGGGTTAAAGCTCTGGAGGCTGCCAACACCCTACACCAAAACCATGCTTCCTGGTAAGCCCTGTGATGGACCGGATGGATGGGAGAAAGCTGGAGGTGGGTGTGGATAGAGAAGAGGGATCCCAGTGAGAAAGCATTAGGTCACTTGTGTGTGCCCTAGCATAAGAGTTAGTGCCTCCACCCAGCAGGAGTGGTGTCTGGGGTCTTAAAAGCGCCTGAATAGCCATCCAAGTCACAACAATGGGTCTCTATTTGCCTAGAACAACAGAGGAAGAAGGAAATCCAGGAATTGCAGTGAAATTGCCTTCTGCAACTACTACTTTCTTTGCCATGTAACTAGAAGGTGGCTGGCTACCATTACTGAACATTTTGATCAAGGACTCAATGGTTGGATTTTGATCAAGAGAAGGAAAAAATGTGAAAAAGAATGTCACAGATTGAATTGTGCACCCGAAAATGTCTATAGCAATTTGGCTAGGCCATGATTCAGGGTGTTGTATGATGTTCCTCTCTGCTGTAAACCCTGCCTCTATGATGTTAATGAAGGAGGGTAGGCAGCAGCTGTGTTGGTGGGGCAGGTAGTCAACGTATAAGACTGTATTGTGCCTTGAGGCAGTCTCTTGAGATATAAAAGAAAGAAGCAAGAAGCCAGAAGGGAGATTTGGGGACCTCAGACCACCAAGAAGCAGTGCTGGGAGTAGAGTGCATCCTTTGGAAAGGACTTGGGGTCTCTGTGCATCAGAAGCTCCCAGTCCACAGAGATATTGATGACAATATCTTTCAGAGCCTTTCAAGACCATCTTTCAGAGCCAGCAGAGAAAGACTACCCCTGGAGTTGATGTCCTGAATTTGGCCTTTTAGCCTATTGGACTGTGACAAAATTAAATTTCTCTTTTTCAAGCCATCCACATGTGGTAATTCTGTTATAGCAGCAGTAGATGACTAAGTGATAGAACTTCAGATTCTTATTGGAAACCAGACTTACCAGATACAATGAGATGGAGGAACCTTGAGTCTGTTGCCTGGAAACAACTTTTAAAACTTGAACTATCCCATGAAGTCATTCAGCCCAATAAAGAATACTTGCCTTGAGCATCAAGCTCCTTTAAAGAATTATATATGTATGACATTAAATGGACAGCAGTAATTATGAGACACAGAGGAGAACTTGAAGGAGCAGAGATAGTGAAAATGGTGACACATTATGAAGTATTAAACCAAGTTACTGTTGTCAATGAACTGCTCACATGGCATCTGTCTTCCTGTGTGTGTGTGTGTGTCTGTGCGACCACTCTATTCTTTTTATAAACTCAGGAGTGATTAGGTTTACAGTCTAGCCTACATCAGTATGAACTTAGCTGATTGATTAATTAGCTGGTATTACAGAAGATGATCACATTATATCATATTATGGAAGGTGACACTCATATTACATTGCATTGTGGAAAGTGATTACATTGCTTTAGATTATGTTATGGATGACAGCATCAGGTAAAGAGGATAACAGCATCAGGCAATGAGGGTAAAGACAGAGTAAGCAGCCCCCACTTGTCTGTCAGTGGAAGCTTGCTTGTTGCTGTGATGCTAGAAGCTATGCCACTGGTATTTAGGTATCAGCAGGCTCACCCATTGTAGACAGGTTTCAGCTGAGCTTCCAGACTAAGGCAGACTAAGAAGCCATCCATGTGTGGTTGGAAGAAGAACCTGGCAGTTTACTTCTGAAGAGAATTAGCCAGGGAAAACCTTATGAATAGCAGTGGGACATTGCCAGGTATGTTGTTATTGTTGTTAGGTGTAATTGAGTGGGTTCTGACTCATGGTGACTCTGTGAACAACAGAACGAAACACTGCCCAGTCTTGTGCCATGTCCGCAGCTGTTTTTATGCTTAAGCCCGTTGTTGAGTGGATGTTTGCAGCTATTTCTTCTAGTTTTGAGTTGTACCACATCAGCAAACAAAAATTCTGGAGGCCTTACTCCATCCACGTCATTAAGGTAGACTCTACTTTAAGGAGGCATCTCTTCCCTAGTTGTCTTCCGAGTGCCGTCCAACCTGGAGGGCTCACTTTCCGGCACCATACCTGACAGTGTTCGGCTGCTATTTGTAAGGTTTTCCCTGGCTAACTCCTTTCAGAAGTAAGCTGTCAGGTCCTTCTTCCTAGTGTTTCTTAGTCTGGAAGCTCAGCTGAAACTTGTCTACCATAGTTGACCCTGCTGGTCCCTAAATACCATTGGCATAGCTTCCTGCATTACAGCAACAAGTAAGCCTCTACTGATAGACAAGTCAGGCTGCTCACTCTATTGTCAGATATAGTACCAGAAAATGAGCACCCCTTCAGGTTGGAAGACACTCAGAAGATGACTGGGGAAAAGCTGTCAAAAATAGAGTCAACCTTAATGACATGGATAGAGTAAAACCTTTGGGACTTTCTTTTGCTGATGTGGCACTACTCAAAATGAAAAGAAACAGCTGCAAACATCCATTAGTAATCGGAACATGGAATGTACAAAGTATGAATCTTGGAAAATTGGAAATCATCAAAAATGAAATGGAATGCATAAACATCAATATGTTAGGCATTAATGAGCTGAAATGAACTGGTATTGGCCGTTTTGAATCCAACAGTCATGGTCTACTATGCTGGAAAAGAAAACTTGAAGAGGAATGGTGTTGCATTCATCATCAAAAAGAATGTTTCAAGATCTGTCCTGAAGTACAGTGTTGTCAGTGATAGGATAATATCCACACGCAAACAAGGAAGGCCAGTTAATATGACTATTATTCAAATTTATGCACCAATAACTAAGGCCAAAGATGAAGAGATTGAAGATTTTTACCAGCTTCTGTAGTCTGAAATTGATTGGACGTGCAATCTGGATGCTGTGATAATTACTGGTGACTGGAATAGAAAAGTTGGAAAGAAAGAAGAAAGACTGGTAGTTGGAAAACACAGCCTTGGTGATAGAAATTATGCTGGAGATTGTATGATAGAATTTTGTAAGACTAACAACTTCCTCACTGCAAATACCTTTTTCAACTAACACAAATGGCAACTGTACACATGGACCTCACCAGATGGGATACACAGGAATAAAATTGACTATATCTGAGGAGAAAGAAGATAGAAAACCTCCATACCAGCAGTCAGAACAAGACCAGGTACTTACTGTGGCACAGATCATAAATTGCTCATATGCGAATTCAAATTGCAACTGAAAAAAATTAGAACAAGTCCATGAGAGCCAAAGTATGATGTTGAGCATATCCCTCCTGAGTTTAAAGACCATCTCAAGAACAGATTTGATGTATTGACCACTCATGACTGAAGACCAGATGAATTGTGGAATGACATCAAAGATATCATCTATGAAGAGAGCAAGCGGTCACTAAAAAGACAGGAAATAAAGAAAAGACCAAATTAGATGTCAGAAGAGACTCTGAAACTTGTTGTTGAATGTCGAGCAGCTAAAGCCAAAGGAAAGAATGGTGAAGTAAAAGACCTAAACAGAAGGTTTCAAAGAGCAGTTCAAGAAGACAAAAGAAAGTATCATAATGACATGTGCAAAGAGCCGGAAATGGAACACCAGAAGGAAAGAACATGTTCTGCATTTCTCAAGCTGAAAGACCTGAAGAAAAATTTAAGCCTTGAGTTGCAATAGTGAAGGATTCTACAGGGAAACTATTAAATGACTCAAGGAGTATCAAAAGAAGATATAAGGAATACACGGAGTCATTAAACCAGAAAGAACTGATCGGTGTGCAGCCATGTGAAGAGGTAGCATGTGATCAGGAGCCAACGATACTGAAGGAATAAGGTGAAGTTGCATTGGAGGCACTGGCAAAAAACAAGGCTCCAGGAATTGATGGAATATCAGTTGAGATATCTGAACAAACAGATGCAACGCTGGAAGTGCCCACTCATCTATGCTAAGAAATTTGGAGGACAGCTACATGGCCAACTGACTGGAAGAGGTCCATATTTATGCCCATTCCAAAGAAACGTGGTCCAACTGAAGGCAGAAATTACAAACAATATCATGATTCCGTTAATGTCACACACTGTGTAAATCGTAACAAATTACGACTAATGTTGCAGAGAATGGGAATTCCAGAACATCTAACTGTGCTCTTAAGGAATCTGTATATGGATCAAGAGGCAGTCATGCAAACAGAACAAATAATCTCAGAAGCTGGATTATACAAAGAATGAGTCATCAGGATTGGAGGAAGTCTCATTAACAACCTGCATTATGCTGATAACAACTTTTACTTGCTGGAAGTGAAGATTTGAAACACTTACTGATGAAGATCAAGGACTGAAGCCTTCAGCATGGATTACACCTCAACATCAAGAAAACAAAAATTCTCACAAGTGGACCAATAAGTAACATGGTCATAAATGGAGAAAGGATTGGGGTTGTCAGGATTTCATTTTACTTGGTTCCACAATCAACACCTGTGGAAGCAGCAGTCAAGAAATCAAAAGACACATTGCACTGGGAAAATCTGCTACTAAGGATCTCTTTAAAGTATTGAAAAGTAAAGATGTCACCTTGAAGACTAAAGTGAGCCTGACCAAAGCCATGGTGTTTTCAATCACATAATATGCATGTGAAAGCTGGACAATGAACAAGGAAGACAAAAGAAGAATTGATGCCTTTGAATTGTGGTGCTGGAGAAGAATGTTGAATGTACCATGGACTGCCAAGAGAACAAACAGATCTGTTCTGGAAGAAGTACAACTGGAGTGCAACTTGGAAGCAAAGAGGGCAAGACTGCGTCTTACATACTTTGAACATGTTGTCAGAAAGGATCATTCCCTGGGGAAGGACATCATGCTTCGTAGAGTGGAGAGTCAGCGAAAAAGAAGAAGACCCTTGCTGAGATGGGTTGACACAGTGGCTGCAGCAATGGGCTTAAGCGTAAAAACGATTGCGGACGTGGTGCAAGACCAGGCAGTGTTTCACTCTGTTGTACACAGAGTCGCTATGAGTGAGAAACAACTCTGTGGCACCTAATAACAACAACAACATGGAATGTCATTTCATCATATTACATTGCATTCTGAAAGATGACTGCATTACGTTGTATTAGATTACATTAAGGAAGGTAGTCTACTCTAACTGAAACCAACTGATTTAATCATGTGTGGCTACTCCATGAGAGCAATTAGACCAGTATTTGGCCAAATGACTGGGAACCATAGCCTAGCCAAACTGGCACATAAAATTAACCATTAAACATTACACATACCTCCTGTTAGGAGAGCTGGGAGACCCCTCTAGGGAACAATCCCAGGACTGAACCGATGAACTGCTGCCTAAGAGTCAGCACTCCCAGGCTGTCCTGGGATGTGGATTAGCTCTGCCTGTGACCCTGAGTTTGCACTGAAAGTAGCAGCTAGCTCGTGTTTGATTACTAAAGACAACTCAGTGCGTACACACTAGCTAGGGTTGGTTACTGAAGAAGACTCAGAGGCCTTAGATGACAGTGTGTACACATGTACAGTTTATTACGCAGTTAAATAAGGATATGCATCAGAGCCAAAGTCTATCTCTTATGGGGTGAATTGTGTCCCCCAGAAAGACATGCTTCGTTCAGTGGAGTGAATGATTGCTCAGTAAGTGTTTAGAGTGAGTGGCTGGGAAGCTCATTTATTTTAGGTAAGCGATTGGAAACAGCTGGTTGTTTACATGCTACGTATTTGCCTCATTATTCGGAGGGTCTCTTGAGCAATCAATTCAATAATTCATTCATTTCCCTATTTTATGTGACTTAAGGGAAAAACTTAACAATTTCATAATAAATTATTGTGGAAGATTATAATAAATAATCATTTACTGGGATGTACTTTTTGTTGGGTGTAGGATTTGGCTGAGGCTGAACCTTGCTGGTTAAGGAGAATGAGGAAAGGCCACCAAGTTAGGAAGAACTCTAGTTGGGCTCCTTATTAGTCGTGTAAGCAAACTCTTTCGCCGAGCCTCCATTTCTTCATCGGTGCAGAGAGGATAACGTTTTTCCCTCCCTTCCTAGAGTAAATGGAATTGTGTACGTGAAAGTGCTTTTGGAACTACAGAGTTTTATACAAGTGCTGAGTATTAGTCTTCCTCTTTTTCTTTTTTTAATAAAATGTGACATTGTTTCCATGAGAAAGCGCCATCTGTCTTATGACAATTGGGTTTACAGTGTTGTTTCCAGGAATGGATTTGTCTCAAAGCAGCCTTTGGCCAAAAACAACAAAACCTAGCCCAAGGGTAGAGTGCAGAGTAGCAAAAGGCAGGAACTGCCTGTGCCACTGTGAAATCAAAAAGAACAGGAACAAGAGAACTTGTCCTCAGCTGCAGACTATAACTGGTGTTCTTCCTGTCCCATCTTCAGTTGAGTTCCTTGCTGTACTTCTCTCAGATGCCTTTTTCCTCCTTCTCCCTCTCTGAAATGAATCCAGACTAAACCTATTGCCACTGAGTTGATTCAGACTCATAGCAACCCTATAGGACAGAGTAGAACTGCCCCATAGGGTTTCCAAGAAGTGGTGGGTAGATTTGAACTGCCAATCTTTTGGTTAGCAGTCAAGCTCTTTATAGGGCTCACCTTCATTTCTAGGGTAATAGCTACCATCCTGGGATGACTGGTGTAGCTTCTTGCCTTTATCCTACTACCTCACATGTTTACCTACTACCAGTGTAGTAAGTGAAGTAGAAGTTTCAGCTGTGGAATCCAGACAGCTGATGAGACATGAGACCACGTGGCAGGATTCACAATGGGCTACCAGTGACAGAGATTTTACTGTTACCTACATGAGGATCTCAGTGATCTGGGGTTTGAGGCTGGAGGAAGCCATTTGATTTATGAGCTTGGAGTCTGGTGCACTATCCCCCACCCCCACCCCAGTAGAGAGGTGTGGTAGTTGGCTGCCTGTCACCACAAGCCTTCATGAGAATCTTCTGGACATTGTGGTGCCCAGTAGATTGGCACTAGAATTTACTTGAGGAAACTAAAGGGCAAAGACTGGTGGACCAGCAGTTTGAATGTGGAGCAAAGGAGAGGCGGCATCACTGGGGCTGTATATGACATTGCATGGCTTGTTGGAGGAAAGATTTGGGCCTAGCTGGGCCTGCAAGTGTGAGAAAGCTGGAATGGAATCTGCAGACATTGATGAGATACATAAGATTAGATAGTGTCTTAAGCCAGTCTCTTTGGAGATATAAAAGAGAGAAGCAAACAGAGAGACATGGGGACCTTGTACCACCCAAAAAACAGCATCAGGAGCAGTGTGTATCTCTTGGACCTGAGTTTCCTGCACTGAGATGCTCTCAGACCAAAGGAAGACTGATTCGACACATGACCTTCCTCCAGAGCCAAGAGAGAGAAAGCCTTCCCCTGGAACCGGTGCCCTAAATTTGGACTCCTGGCCTACTAAATTGTGCGAGAATAAACTTCTCTTTGTTAAAGTCATGTGGTATTTCTGTTATAGCAGCCCTAGCTTACCAAGACATTCTTCCTTCCTTCACATATTTCTCTAAGTTTTCTTTTTCAAAATAGTTACGGCAGGTATTCTCTTTTAAATATGATTTTTTTCACACTTTTTTCTAAGGTGGCCAACATCTAAATGAGTAAGAGTTAGTCTCACTGGCCAGACAGAGACTGGAGAACCCTGACAGTCTGGCCCCTGGATACTCTCTTAGCTCAGTAATGTAGTCACTCCTGAGGTTCACTCTTCAGTGAAAGACTGGACAGGCCCATAAAACAAAGAAGACTAAAGGGGCACACCAGCCCAGGGGCAAGGACTAGAAGGCAGGAGGGGCAAGAAAGCTGGTAGTAGTGAACTCAAGGCCAAGAAGAGGGAGTATTGACATGTTAACCAATGTCATAAAACAGTACGTATCCATGAGTCGGATCTGACTCGACGGCACTTGGCTAGGCTTTGGCATGCTAATTGTTTAATAAGAAGTTAGTTATGTAAACCTTCAGTTTACAGTTTTAAAAATGGGGAGGTTTGCTTTACTGGGAAAGACAAAGGCCACAGGACCAAGCTCAGCGAAATAGAGAGACATGTCATGGCCAGTTACCAGCTGGTCATGGTGTGGGCTTCAGTCTAGGGGAGGAGTCTCTTCACACCTCCGTCTCCCTGTTCGGTAGAGTTAAGGGTGAGTGTGGCCTTGTCATTGGGCAACCCAAGATGCTGGTGGTGGGTGCTCTGAATTTGAAGTGCTGGTTTTACTGGGTCTGGCTATGATACTGAGGCTTGTGGGTGTTACAGTCTCTTTGGCTAGAGGATGAAGGCTTCAGCCTAAGAAAGTGAGCTTAAGCTGATCCCCCAGTTGAGAGAAAGGGGGCATCTCCACGGATCAACAAGCCTGTTATGTGGACCCCCTACTGTTAGCCCCTGGGACTACCCACTATGAGCCCCTGGGATTGTATTTCCCAGCCTTGGGAAGGCAGAAGCATCCAAGAGACTAGTTTTGGCCAATGAATGTAGCCTTTGAGCCTCCAGGAGCCTGGGTGCCACTTACCCTTTCCTTCTCCACCTGGTGATGCAGTTGGAGAGAAGCCTGTGTCCCTGAAGGAAGATGACATGGACCAGACATCCAAGCTGAGCTGCACAGAATAAACAGCACAAGGTAGAAATACACCTTGGTTGTTTTAAACCACTGACATTTAGGACCTGGTTTTGCCCACAGCCTAATAGTCCTGGTTGGTCCTGATCGATACAAATGGCTTTGCTGAGTAATGGGTGTGTATGCCTTTGCCTTCATTATCAGTTGCTGTTTTATCGACTGCGACTCATGGTAATGTCGTGATTGACAGAGTAGAGCTGTGCTCCATAGGCTTTTCAATGGCTGAGTTTTCAGAAGTAGATTGCCTCAGAGTAGACTCAAATCTCCGAAACCAACTTTGTGGTTAGCAGCCAATTGTGTTAACCACTGGCACTGCCCAGGGGCTCTGTTGGCTTTATTAGATATTGCCAAATTGTCGTCAGGAGTAATTGTTTTAGACAATGTAATTCCTATAGGAATGAGACTTCAGAGCTTTGTCTCCGGTGTTTGCTTTTCCTCCTACCCTGTGATGGTCACTAGTCAGTTTTAGTTAGTCCTGGTTCTGCTACTTGTTTCAGCACCCTGGCAGGAATTGGGCAGATCTACCTAGGAGGAAACAGCCTGAGACTCTGAAGAGACAGGAGGAAGACTGAAAGCCAGGTAGGTCTGATGTCGAACACGCAGAGGTCAAATGGGACAGGAGAAGAGAGTGCCCAAGGTCCAGACAAAGAGGAAACTGGGACAGAAGAGCTGAGGTAGCTGCCTGGAGCCCACATGTAGAGTCTGGAGAACAGAGAAAGCAACTAGGGCTTGTACCAAAGGCCTGGGCAACTGGAGGTCAGGAACCGGGGAAGGATTTTGATAAAGGACCAGGGGCTCTCCAGCAGGAATAGAACAGATATGGAGTCAGTAACTTCCGAGTCAGGAGCTTCTTGTGTCCTTATGTTGGGTCTTGGTACTTGAATAGATCAGAACTTGCAGAAAGACACAGACAGACATATCTGAGTAGAATAAAAGTATGAGGAGAAGGAGACCCAGTGGCCCCCAGAACTCCATGACTCTGCACTGCTTTCTGGAAATGCTGTCCCCTTTGACCTACCTGGTCCTGTCTGAATTTGAGTCTTCAGGGGCTCCTCATGCATGTAATTTTTCTCTACTACCATCCTTTTTGTTTGTTTTAGTCTTCATGGAACCTGGCTTCTAAGTGAGAAGGAAAGTGAAGGGAAGTAACCTTTATCATGTACCTTCTCTGGTACTGAGGACTTCATACAGGTCTGATAATTAAGTCCACAAACTTAATTGTTTTAGGTGGTACATACCTCATTGCTGAATATCACTATGGTCACTTTGAAGTACTTCTCTTGAGAAGCTATGCACCGACATCAGCAACTAGGCCACCCGTCAATGCAATTTTGGAACTCTTTCTGGAACGGTCTTTGCACAAGGTGGCACAGTGACAAGGTTTCGAACTTAGTTTTGTAGTTGTCTGTGGGGAAGTTTTTAGCCAGTAAACAAGTAATTGTGTTGGAACACCCTCCCTACTCACCTGACCTGGCCCACGATGGCTTTTTCTTTACCTGAAGATAAAGGAAATATTGAAAGGAAGACATTTTGACGACATTCAGACATCGAGGGTAATACAACAACAGCTCTGATGGCCATTCCAGAAAAAGAGTTCCAAAATTCCTTTGAGGGGTGGACTAGGTGTTGGCATCCGTGTATAGCTTCCTGAGGGGAGGACTTCAAAGGTGAATATTCAGCAATGAGGTGTGTAGCACTTTTTCTAGGACGAGTTTGTGAACTTAATTATCAGTCCTCGCATATACCACCTCGTTTAAACCTCACAGCTCTTTTGCAGTCGTTGTTAATTCTGTTTTATAGATGAGGAAGAAAGGCCAGGTGAGCTGCTTCCAAAAACTAGCCAATGGAAACCTTACGGGTCACAACACAACCTTGGCTGACTTGCTTGCTTTGGACATGTCATGAGGAGGGGTCAGTCGCTGGAGGAGAACATTGTGTTTGGTGAAGGAGAGGGCCAGCTGGGGCATGGGAAACCTTTGGCAAGATGGATTAGAACAGCAATGAATCTGAACATGCCAGCAACCATGAGGATGGCATGGTGTTGCCATGCGTCACAACCAATGGTAATTAGCAACAACATTAACAACATGGTGAGGAATCTGGGTGTTGGAAAGACTGCATAGTTTACTGAGCGGCTGAGCCAGGCCCCTGGCCCCAGCACCTATGTTCCTTACTGTGAGCTGCATTGCTCATTTCTCTTCAAAACTAATTTCTGGCCAATTACTCCAGTGTTTCAGTGAGGCTGCTGCTGGAGCCCCAGGCCATTTGCACAGGAAAGGACCTAGCTCTGGCTCCAGTTCACATCTTACCTGCTTTTTTAGAGAGAAGGGTCTACCCTCATTGGCCAAAGAGTTCCTGAGAACAGCCTTACCCTCTTTGTAAGTCATCCAGTGCTGTTATAACAGAAATACCACAAGAGCATGACTTTAACAAAGAGTTTATTCTCTCAGTTTGATAGGCTGCAAGTTCAAATTCAGGGTGCCAACTCCAGGGGAAAATTTTCTCTCTCTGTCCACTTTAGAGGAAGGTCTTTGTGAATCATAAGCCTGTCCTTGGTCCGGGAACATCTCAGCATAGGAACCTCAGGTCTGGTGGATGCACTCTGCTGCCGATACCGCTTTCTTGTTGGTTGAGGTTCCCAACTCTCTGCTTATTTCCCTTTCCCTTTGTCTCTTGTAGGATAAAATGATAAAAAGGGATACAAGACACATCCCAGGAAACAGCCTTTGCATAGGATCAGGGAAGTGACCTTATACGGGTGCTACATTGCCACCTGAATCCCCTTTAGCATAATCCAGTCTTGCCCTGTGAACCACAAGCCCAGATTAGAATTTGCAACATGGGAAAACCACAGACTGGAGGACAACCACACAGTACTAGGAATCACGGCCTAGCCAAACAGCTACACATTTTGGGGGGACATAATTCAATCCGTGACATTTTCTTTTTTCCAGTACTGCGTTGTCTCTTCTTTAAACGGGTGATTAGTATGTCCACACGTATTGTCACAGGGAAAAGGAATTCTTCCCTCTTGTGGGGCCATCAAGTTCTGTTGTGCAGGCAGATCTCTTTCGAAGAGACCCCAGGGGAGTGAAGGATAAGCAAGGCAAGAGAGTTGAGGACAGCACAAGGAAACAGTGGCTCCTGGTGGCTGGCGTAACATTCGGCTTCTCAATCAGCCTTGTTCTTTTCCAGATCTTCTGTCGGCTTGTCACAGGCTGCCTGGCTGCCTTGTCTCCTCCTTGGAGTCGCTGTGTTCTTTTCCCCCTTCCCAGTCCTCTGTCTTGTGTCCTTTCACACTAAAGCTAGCTTACTGCAGGGCTAGCCGGGTGGTCCACTGTGGGCTGAGGAATGCGAATGCCATCGTCTCCTCTCATCCCTAGGATGTACTTGCTTAAAGTTTTACAGTTATAAGTGGGCTCCTTTTTACTGGAATGCAGCTTGCAGTTAAGTCTTACAAGCAAGACTGATCAGATTTTCCCCTAAAGACTGAAAACACACACACCATACCCCGCTCCCCACACCAGAGATCTTGCATAATTCTACTACCATAAGGGGTAATGTGTGGTTAAGTGCTATAGCGGCTAACCAGAAGGTCAGCAGTTCAAATCTGTCGGGGGTTTCTTAAAAACTCTATGGGGCAGTTTCATTCTGTCCATAGGGTTACTAGGAGTCAGAATTGATTTGATGGCAGTGGAGTTTTTTTTTTTTTTTTTTTTTTGGAGTGTACACTTACGAGGGAAGCTTTTCCTGCATTTTGCCTACATGCTCTGTCTCTAGGTGGCTGCACTGATGGAGGAAGGCAAATGTGTCAGCTTCCTCTGGCTGCTGTTAACAAAACATCACCAAGTGGGTGGCTTCAGCAACAGAAATTTCTTCTCTCATCATCCTGGGGGCTAGAATTTCCAGTTCACAGTGTCAGCCAGGCCATGCGCTATCTGCCGGTATCGTGGGGGATCTCTTTGTCTCCTTCACCGGCTGATAGCTCCAAGCTAGTCTTTGCTTTGTGGCAATATCACTGCAATCAATGCCTCTGTCAACCCTTTGGTCATCTTCCCTTGTGTCTTGTCTTGTCTTTCTCCAAGGACAAGTCATAGTGGATTAAGGCTCACCCGACTCCACAAATAACCTGATGTTAACCTAACTAATCAAGTTGGCAAAGACTCTATTTCCAAATAAGATTCCATTCACAAGCAGCAGAGGTTAGGACTTGAACGTCACCAGTCAGGGCTTTGAGTCTAGAGAGGACAAGGAGGGTTCCACTAAGGGAGAAAGAAAAAGGAAAGCTGGACAAACCTCCAGAGTCTGCTGTCTGCCAGCTCTGCTGTGTACTTGGAGCTGGAAAGCCTAGTTCTGAGCTTCTTCTCTGTCCAAGACTTTCCACAGAGCCTGCAGAAAGTTATTTCTCCCTTCTGGAAAACAAAGATATACAAAGAGGGTGTTAAAGACCCTATCCTGTCTGGCATCTGGTGAGTCTCTGATTTTTCTCTGCAGACTCCTCATTGCAGACCAGTTTTTGGGGTCTCCGTGTCTTGCTGGCTCAGCAATGTGGCTCTCTCTGCTGAAAAGTAATCTGTGCCCCCAAGATGATCTTACAAACTGAGCAAAGCAACAACTAACTGATTTTCTTATTAACACTGCAGACAACAGAGGTAACTCAGGGAAGAAACTGCTCACAGGCCAGTTATTAGCCTGAACTTGGCTTTGCTCAGGGGTGTGAGACAGCTGATCCACTCTCTGGGACATTCTCTCAGTTTAGCTGGTGGATGCATAGCGTGATCAGGCCTGAAACAATTAGCTTTCCACCTCCCTGGGCCCTCTGGGGGTTCTGTCTGCCCTGCTGTCCTAACAGATGTCAAACAGAAGGCAGCATAAAGGCACTTGCCTCACACCAATCTGAATTTTCTTTGGAATCAAGACCCTCATCCTGGGAAACTGGCGTCTCAATACACCTTTCCTCTGTGGCTGTCTGTCTCCCTTTTTTTTTTGGCTTATGCACTTATGTGAAGACCTGAGGGAAGAACCTTTATTATCTCGATTTCACTATAGCTTTATTCACTTTTACAGTCCTGGCGGTATAGTGGATAAGAGCTCAGCTGCTAAACAGAAGGTTGGGGGTTTGAATCCACCAGCTGCTCCTTGGAAAGCCTATAAAGCAGTTCTACTCTGTCCTGTGGGGTTGCTGTAAGCCAGAATCTAGTTTAAGGCAATGGGTTTGGTTTTGGTTTTTCACTTGCTTTTACATTTTCTAGTTTAATTTTTATTATCTGTGCCACTGTAAACTACATATAAAGTAAGCATCTGTTTTCTTCCTCAACTGTTTTCCCATTAGTTACAACTATAAAAGTTAATTATTAGAGAAGAAATACTTTAGCTTAACAATGTATTAAAAAAAGAATGTGATCTATAACACAGTATTATTTACAAAAAAGTAAAAGCAAATGCATTGTTTTTTTTTTTTCTGTTAATGGTCAAGTTATTGGACAAATTTTCTCACAGATGATAGCTATGAACACTGGACAAAACATACAACCATCTCAAGGCACTGTGAAGTGAAAAACTCTATACCGGATAGTGCAGAATCAGGGTTTGAAGGAAGGCAATGGTGTTGGGTGTTTTTCTTTATTTCTTTTTCTGAACAGCTTTTAGCCTGAGGGCACATTTTATTTCATTAAAAAATATTTTATTGTGCTTTAAGTAAAAGTTTATAATCTGAGTCAGTTTATCATACAACAACTTACATACACATCAGTGTGTGACTCTATCTGTTCTCCCCCATACTGACAGCACACTCTTCCTTTCCACTCTGTGTTTCCTATATCTGCTCAGCTAGCTCCTGTCCCCCTCTGCCCTCTCATTTCACCTCTGGACAGGAGCTGCCCGGTTAGTCTCATTTATCTTTTTAAGCCAAGAAGCACCCTCTTTGCCAGTGTCGCTTTACATCTTATTGTCCAGTCCAGTCTTCGTCTGAAGAGTTGGCTTTGGGAATGGTTTCAGTTACGGGTTAACAGTAAGTGTAGGGCCCGTGTCTTCTGGGGACCATCCAGTTTGTTGGACTATCAAGTCTGGTCTGCTTAATAGGGTTCATGTTCTTCACCCCATTTTTCTCCTGCTTTGTCAGGGAGATTTTGTTGTATTCCCTTTCATACATATCAAGAATACAATATGCTTATAACAATTCAATTATTTTGTGATCACGTCTCTTAGTGTTGAACACATGTCTGGATTGAGTTAGTTTTGCAATTATTATTAATATGTTACCAATCAAGATAGCATAAATATTTATTTTAAATTTGATAAATAATTAAGTAATTTAGAAAATGTAAATGTATGTCTTCATCAGATATTTGAGACTAAGTCCTTTCTTATCTTTAGATGTCTGTAGGCAAATCTTACTTATGCTGATATGGCGGGGTTTGCTATACATTTTGATCTTATTTTTGTAAATGTGCTGCTGTTGTTAGGTGTTGTTGAATTGGTTCTGACTCACAATGACAGTATGCACAACGGAACAAAACACTGCCTGCTCCTGTGCCATCTTCCCAGTTCTTGCTGTGTCTGAGCCCGTGTTGCAGCCACTGTGTCAGTCCATCTCCTTGAGGATCTTCGTCTTTTTTTTCTGACCCTCTACCTTACCAAGCATGACGTGTTTCTGCAGGCACTGGTCACTCTTCATAAGATGTCTAAAGTATGTGAGATGAAGACTCAACACCTTAGTTTCTAAGGAGCATTCTGGCTGCACTTCTTTGAAGACAGACTTGTTTGTTTTTCTGATAATCTGTGGTATATTCAGTATGCTTTACCAAACACCTAAATTGAAGGGCATCCATTTGTCTTTGGTCTTCCCTGTTGACCATCCAGCTTTTGCATATACATGAGATGATTGAAAATACCATGGTTTGAGTCAGATGCATGGTAGTCTTCAAGATAACTGATATGCTTTTCAACGATTGAAGGGTCTTTTGCAGGAGACTTGCCCAATGCAATGCATTCCTTGATTTCCTGACTGCAGATTTGTTTTGATTGTGAAGGAAAATGTCAAGTAAAATGAAATCCTTGGCAACTTCAGTCTTTTCTCCATTTATCATAATGCTGGTCTTTGGTCCAGTTGTTGAATATTTTTGTTTTCTTTATGTTGAGGGGTGGAGTTCATTCTACTTGGATCCACAATCAACATTCATGGAAGGAGCAAAAAGAAATTAAAAGATACATTACATTGGGGCAATCTGCCATAGAAAACCTGTTTAAGATGTTGAAAAGCAAAGATGTCACCTTGAAGACTAAGGTGTGCTTGACTTAAGCCATTGTGTTTTCTTTTTATTTATTTATTTTTATTAAATAAAAAAATAAAAAATGAAATTGTACATACTCTGTGCTTACAATATTGGGTTAAGAGAGGAGTACACAAGTTGTGTTAAAGTCTCATTAATATTGATTTTCTTACTAATGTGTGTTGTCATCAATTTTACCCAACTAAATTTCTAACAACTATCTAATCTAAACCCTCGACCCCTGCCCTCCCATCATCCCACCCTCCCGCCCTTGTAGCCATCAAAGAGTCTTCTCTATTATGTATGAGTATGCTTTTAAGATTTTATGGTAGGAGTCTCTTATAGTAATTGGCTTTCTGTCGCTGACTAGTTTCACTCAACATAATGTCCTCCAGTTGAGACCAAACTGAGAGATGTTTTCTGCTATCATCGTTGTTCTTTATCAATGCATAGTACTCCACTGAGTACATATACCAAAGTTTATCCATCCATTCTTCTGTTGTTGGGCGTCTGGGTTGATTCCATCTTTTTGCTATTGTGGACTGTGCTGCAACGAACACTCATGTGCATTTATCAGTTGGTGTGAATGACCTTGATTCTGTAGGATATATTCCAAGCAAAGGAATTACTGGGTCAAATGGTATATCTATATCCATTATTTTAAGGTAATGCCAAATTGCTTTCCAAAGAGGTTACACCATTCTCAAGTCCCACCAAGAGTGTAGGAGAGTTCCAGTCTCCCCACAGCCTCTCCAACATTTAGTGTTTTGCGTTTTTTGGATCATGGCCAATCTTGTTGAGGTGAGATGGTAGCTCATTGTCGTTTTGATTTGAATTTCTTTAATAATTAATGATTGTGAGCATGTCTGCATGTGTTTTTTGGCTGCTTGGATCTCCTCTTTAGAGAAGTGTCTGTCCATCTCCTTTGCCCATCACTTAATTGGATGATGTGTCTTTTTCTTATTGATATTTTGTAGAACCTTATAGATTATGGAGATCAGGCATTGGTCTGACATAGAGTTGCCAAATATTTTTTCCCATCATGTTTTCAATTGCCTCATGTGTTCATGAGAATGCTGGATGATGGATAAGGAAGACCTAAGAAAAGCTGACACCTTTGAATGATGGTGTTGGCAAACAATATCAGATATGCTATGGACTGCCAGCAAAAAAACAAATCCATCTTAGAAGATGTACAACCAAAATGCCCCTCAGAAGCAAAGGTGACAAAACTACATCTCCCATACTTTGTATGTCATCAAGAGAGATTAGTTCCTGGAGAAAGACATCATGCTTGGTAGAGTAGAGGGTCAGTGAAAAAGAGGAAGACCCTTGATGAGATAGACTGACACACTGGGTGCAACAATGGGCTTGGGCATAATAACGATTGAGAGGATGGCACAGGACAGTTCAGTGTTTTATTCTGTTGCACATAGTGTCACTTTGAGTCAGAAGCAACACAACAACACATGACAATAACAACATATTCATGAGAGATATTGAGCTACAATTTTTGTCTTGTGATGACTTTGCCTGGTTTTGGTATCAGGGTTATGCTAGCTTCATAGGATGAATGTGGAAGTATCCTTCCTTTTCTATGTTGTGAAATAGTTTGAGTGACACTGATATAAGTTCTTCTCTGAATGTGTGGTAGCATTCTCCAACAAAGCCATCTGGGCTGGGGCTTTTTGTTGTTGTTGAGTGTATTTTTTAAATTGCTTTAGTTTCTTCTGTTGATATAGGTCTGTTCAAAATTTCAACATTGTTTCGTGTTAGTTTGAGTAGGTAGTGTTTTTCTAGAAATCCGTACCTTTCCTCTAGGTTTTCAAATTTGTTGGGGTATAGTTTTTTTTAGTACTCTGTTATCATCTTTTTTGGGGGTCTTTTGTAATGTTTCCCATTTCATTTCTTTTTTGGGTTATTTGCTTCCTTTTGTGTTTTTCTTTTTTTTTAAATTTTTTATTTAATATAACTGAGTGAAAATGTACATTCCCGTATGAATTTACATACCCACATATATGTAGCTTCCACTGCTCTCCCTGCCCAGAGACAGCACACTATTCCTCTCTGCTCCATACATGTCTCGTTCTCCCAACAGTCTCTTTTTTCCCTCCTCTCCACCCACTCTTCTTCTTCCAGCCAGAGGTCAGCAAGATGACATCTGTATAGAACCATAAAGTGCACTCAATATATGGTCACTCTGCATTGCCAAGTCCAATCCATTCCTGTCCGAAGCGTGGACCTTCGTTATGATTTATGGTCAAGGGCAGCATCAGGGCGAGGGGCCATGCTCCCAGGGGAACCCTGAAACCACTGGACCATCAATTGAGGTCTTTTAGTGGGGATCTCAGGGTGCACTCCTTTTTATTCTTGTGTTGCCAGTGACACTCAACTTAGTGAGCTCCATCACGGCTATCACTGGTGGTGGCCGGGCACCATCCAGTTCTTCTGGTCCCAAGTCGATGTAGGCACCCACTGATGTGGGTCTCTTTGTCTTCTGGGATGTCTTTCCCCCATGTCATTTTGGTCCTCAGTGAGCATCCGTTCCTGCTGAGTTGGGACCATTTGCTGTGCCCTCGGATGGCAGCTTGGCAGCTTTTAAGACCCCAGACGCCACTCACCAATGTGGGGTGCAGAGAGCTCTCTTAGCAAAACGCTAGTTGTGCCAATTGGCTTCGATTTCGCCTAAGAGCATGGTCCCCCTCCCCCTTCCCCAGCTACTCTATCCTTGCAATATTGGGCTAAGATGGAAGGAGCACTCATGTTATGTTTAAGTCCACTGTGGTGGTCAGGATTATGTCAACTTGGCTACTACCTATTTGGCTGCTGTATTAAGTGGCAGGGCGGGGTTTGTGGTGGCTCCCTGGCCCTCGGCTCTCATCTCGTGACCCTGGACTACAGCTGCTGATCGCTCACGTGGCCAGGAGCTCCTGCTCTCTTGTTCCAGCGTCTGGTTCCGGGACTTGAGCTAGCGGCTGTTGGGCTCATCAGTCCTTACAGTCGGCACGTGAGAGTCCTGCTCCCTGACCTGCCAATCCTGCACTCGCCAGCCTCTGCTCAGTCCTGCTCCCTGACCTGCCGATCCTGGGTTCTCCAGCCTCTGTCACTTCGCCTCGCCACCAGCTTGGGATCCACCGACCTCCAGCCTCTGTTGCATCGTCTCGCCACCAGCTTGGGATCCACTGACCCACACAACCGGTGATCTGCAACTCTGGTCTCTGACTTGCTGACCTTGGGTTCCTCAGCTTCCGTGGACACGTGAGGCTTGTGCCAGAGCTTGGGACATTCAGCTTCTGTGATTACGTGAGCTGTTTCCTATATTTGTATCTATCTATCTGTCTCTCTCTATATATATATTATAAATCTTTCCTTGTACCTACACGTGTTACTGGTTTTGCTTCTCTAGAAAACCCAGCCTAAGACATCCACTCAATATTGTTCTTGTTTCTATGTGTGCTATCACCGATTTTACCCAACCAGATACCTAAACCCTCCCCCCTCCCTCCCTTCCCTCCCTTGCAGCGGTCAAAGAGTCTTTTCTTCTATACACAAGTCTGTTTTTGAGATCTTATCATAGAGGTCTCATACAATATTTGTCCTTTTGTCGCCGACTACTTTCACTCAACATAATGTCTTCCAGTTGAAACCAGGTCATAAGATGTTTCCTGAAATCATCATTGTTCTTTATCATTGCGTAGTGCTCCATTGAGTATATATACCATAGTTTACCTATCCATTCTTCTGTTGTTGGGCATCTGGGTTGATTCCATCTTTTTGCTATCGTGGACTGTGCTGTGATAAACATTCTGGTGCATGTGTCCGTTGGTGTGAAAGGCCTTGATTCTGTAGGATATATTCCAAGTAGTGGAATTACTAGGTCAAATGATATATCAATATCCATTTTTTTAAGGAAGCACCAGATTGCTTTCCAAAGAGGCTGGACTTGTGTTTTTCTTTTGTCATTTGGCCAGTTGTTTGTTGATTTTGTGTATTCTTTCAAAGAACCAAGTTTCGGTTTTGTTGATTCTTTCTATTGTTTTGGTATTACCTGTTTCATTTATTTCTGCTCTAATCCTTTTTACAGAAACTCTGTTGATGTAGGGGTTAACAGCTATGGCTGCTGACCAAAAAGCTGGCAATTCAAATCCACCAGGTGCTGTTTGAAAACTCTATGGGGCAGTTCTACTCTGTTTTATAGTGTCACTTGCTGTGAGTCATAATCAACCCAATGGCAATGTATTTTTTTTTTTTTTTTTTAGTTTTGGTCTTTATTATTTTCTTTCTAGTGGTGAATGTGGGATTCTTGTGATGTTCTTTTATTTGATCCAGTTGTGGCTAATGTTTTGATTTTTTTCCCCTCCTTTTTTGATAAGTGCATATATTGCTTATAAGTTGACTTCTGTGCACTGCCTTTGCTGTGTGTCAAATGTTTTGGCATGATGTGTTTTCATTCTTGTTTGGTTCTGGGAACTTTTAAATCCTGTCTTTAATTTGTTCTATTGCCTAATAGTTTTTAAGCGGGCTGTTATTCCATTTCCAAGTAATCGATTCCCCCGCTTGTTCTTCCTGTGTTAATTTTTACTTTAATGGTGTTGTGCAATGTTTTTGATTTTATTGCAGTTGCTTTGTGACCTAAGATGTGGTCTGTTCTGGTCTTCATGTGTATTGGAAAAGAATGTGTACCCTGCAGCTGTTGGGTAGAATGTTCTGTCTATGAAGTCAAGTTGACTGATTGTAGCTTGTAGATATTTATCTTTGCTGATTTTCTTTCTAAATGTTCTGTCCTTTACTGAGAGTGGTGTGTTGAAGCCTCCTACTATTATTATGGAACTTTCAGTTTCTTTTTTCAGTGATGTTAGAGTTTGTTTTACGTATTTTGGAGCCCTGTCATTGGGTGCATAGATGTTTATTATGGTTATGTCGTCATGATGGATCGTCCCTTCAATTATTATATAATGCCTTGTTTATCTTTTATGGTGAATTTTGTTTTAAAATCTATTTATTTTGAGGTTAGTTTTGCCACTCTTGCACTTTTTTAGTAGTTGTTTGCTAGATACATTTTTTTCCCCATCCTTTGCCTTTAAGAAATTTATACGTTTGTTTCTAAAGTGTGCCTCTTGGAGACAGTATATTGATGGATGCTATTTTTTACAATTCCTTCTGTCACTCTCTCTTTATGAGTGCATTTAGGCCACTTACATTTGATTTAATTATAGATAGGTGTGAATTTATTACTGTATTTTGTACTTTTTTTGTGGTGCTGTTTTTTCTTTGTCCCTCTTACTCTCTTATGCTGAATTCCTTTTTTTTTGGTTGATTTTATTTCACTGATTTTGTTTTTGTGGATTTTATGTTTACTGAGAATTTAAGTTTCTCTTCTTTATTTTGACAAGTAGGTTTGTTAACTTTCTTTGTGTTTATCTTGAAATTGACCCTTATCTTCCTAAGTTTGAACCAGTCTTTCGTTACTTGGTATCATTTTGCCTTCGTCTCCATTTGAAAGTTCTATATGTACATTATTTATTCCCTCTCTCATTGTTCTGATGCTGTTAACAATTATAGATTAATCTCTCTGATTCCCTGTTGTGAATCTTTGAATTGTAATTAATCCTTAAGAGTTCATTACCTAGGTTGATATCTAGCTGGTGCTGCCTTGTGTCCTAGATTCAAACTGTTGTCTGATGTTTTTTATTCTCAAATTGAAAGCTTCCCTTTAATAATTCTTGTAAGTTTCATTTTGTGTTTACATATTTTCTTAATTTTTACTTATTGGGAAATGTTTTAACTTTACCATAATATTTGAAGAAGAGCTTTGCAGAACATATTATTCTTGGTTGGTGATATTTTGTCTTTCAGGATTTTATATATGTCATCCCATTTTTGCCTAGTTTCTGCTGAGTATTCATAACTTAGTTTTATTATTTCCCCTGTGTGTGTGACTTTTTGTTTTTCTCATGCTGCTCTCAGGATTCTTTCTTTGTCTTTGTTTTTAGCAACTGGATTATGATATGCTGTAGTGATTTTCTTTTGGGGTCTATCCTATACAGGATTTTGTTGTGCTATGGATGGCCATTTTTTTCACTTTTCATGACATTAGGGAAGTTTTCTATTAGCAATTCCTTAATGAGCCTCTCTGTATTTCCTGTTTTCTCCTTGTGTTCTGGAACTCTAATCACTCACAAATTTCTGCTTTTGATGATGTCCCACATATTTTCAGGGTTTCTTCACTTTTCTTTGTTCTTTTCTGTGTTTTTTCCCTCGGAGTGGTATCCAAGTGTTTGTCTTCAGTTTTGGTGATCCTGTCCCCTAGTGTTTCAAACCTGTTCTTCTGGCCTTCTCTGACACTGTTCATTTCTGAAGTCTTGTTTACCTTTTGGATTTTGAATGATTGTTTTTGTATCATTTCTAGTTGCACATTTACTCTGAAATTTTTTTCCTGTATTATCTTCTTGATGTCTTACATTGTTTGTCTGTCCTTCATATGACTTTGTTGACTTTTTTTTTTCTCATTTTTGTCCGTGTTTTCCTTCAGTTCTTGGATAACTCTGAATATTAGAGATTTGAATTCCCTATCACGTAGTTCCAGTGCCTTTTCTTCCACTGGAGGGTCACCTGATTCTTTATTTGGGGTGCCTACTGGAACCATGCTGTCCTATTCTTTTTTAAAAAATATATTTTGATATTGTTTGCTCTCTGTGGGACATTTAGTAGTTATTTTCTTCATTTATTGATTGTAGATTTGTTTATTTTGTCCTCATTTTTTGTTCCAGTTAGTTATCTCTGAGCTGGCAGGTTTGGCGTACTTTGTTGTTGATTCTTTTATGGGCATGATACTTCTCACTATCTTGCCTATTGGGCAGGGCCATGTACTCAGCTATGGTACAGCAGGAAAATTACTGAGGCCAAAAGTGTGGGGTTGGGGGTTGGTGCAGTGTAAGTTCTGGTAGACTATGTCTGTGCTGCTTGGGGGTGTGATATTCAATGCACAATTCAGATAGGCAGGAGGGAGGGAGGAGGTTGTGATGTGTGGAGCTAGCTAAGTGGGTTGGGAAAAAAGAGAAAGGGGAGAGAGAAATCAGAGCAAGAAGAAGAACAAGAAGAAAAATTGCCGAGCAGGCTAGCCATTGGAGTGCTGCAGGCCTAGGGAAGCCTTGTACTGGTAACTTCATAGCCAGGAGATAAGGTGCAGCCCATCAAGAAGGTACAGATATGACACACACGACTAAGTGAGTGGGAGAAAGGAAAGGAAGGAAGGGAAAGAGAGATAAGAAATTTGATTTTTTAAAAGGAGAGAGAAAGGTGCATGCATCTAGGTATCTGAGAAAAAGAAATGGAAGGAATGTAGAGAGAGACAAGAAACAGAGAAAAATGTTAGGTGGTTGAGAGGAAGGAAAGGAAAAGAAGTAACAGAGACAAAAAGCTGAAGGAGGGTGGGAGCCCACTGGAAGGGAGTCCACAGCTGAGTGGCACTGCACATCCTGTCCAGGAGTGGAGATGGCACATGGCACCAGATGTTCAGGAGAAGGGTAAGAAAGGCGTATAGAGCAAGACATGAACCCAAGAAAAAAAAAAGAAGAAAGACAGAAATGGAAAATGTTCCAGGGGAGCCCACCCAAAACAGGTCCTCCTCAGCTTAGCAGTGCTGCAAAGCCTATCAAGAAGTTGCAGAGATGGCACATGACATCAGGTATTCAGGAGAAGGGTGAGCAAAGAAAACAGAGAGAGACAAAAAATAGAGAAAAAAATGAAAGTAAAGAAAAAAGGAGAAAAAAAAAAAGACCCCAAAGGAAACAATCAGAAGTGGATCTCCAACCAAGGGGTATTCCACAGCCCATCAAGAAGGAGCAGAGCTGGCTACATCAGGTGTTCAGGAGAAGGATAAGGCAGGAAAGTAGAAAGAGACCAGAAATTGAGAAAAGAAGAGACAGAAAGAGAAAAAGATGGCCAAGGAGTCTACTGTGTGGTGGCATGGACTTGGACAGCAGCTCCCCACTGGTGGGGCACATCATAGTCTGTCTAGAAGGAGCAGAGATGGGGCACTGTGACAAGTATTCAGGAGGTAGGAAAAGAAGGAAAGTAGAGAAAGATAAAAAAAAAAGGATATGGAGAAAAAAGGGGGAAAATGCCCCCAGGAATCCCAGTGGCATGACTGTGCAGACTGGGGATGTGGTTCTGTGGCTCAGCAGCAGTTCATGCCTCATGAAGAAGGGGCAGAAATAGCTTGCAGAGCAGCGTATTTGAGAGAAAGGAAGGGAAGGAGGTAGACAGAAGAAATCAAAAGAGGCTGAAGAAAGCAAGTACAACAAAAAATAGATCGCACTGAAGGAGCTGACCAGTGCGTGCAGGGTGAATCTAAATGACACAGAGCCAGTGTCTCCCTGGCCAAGGGCTCAGAAGCAGTGGAGGCTGAGCATGGGGAAGGAAAACGGCACTAAAAAGTGTGTTGCCAGTTACCAGATGCTTTGTGTGCTGCCGTATGGTCTGTGTAACTGCCTTCCCATACTCCTTTGTGTGTTGATTTTGTTTGCTGAGGAGTCCATGATGGCAAATCTGTGCTGTGTTAGTTGACTGGGACCTCTACTCCACAATTCCCCTTGCTCTTGTTCCCTGTCACTTTCTTATTCCATTCAGTGCTTGGTTGAGTGTTTTATTTCTGCACTTGATGTTTAGGGTTCCAGAACTGATGTCTGTCTCTGTTCTTCTTAGGTTTTCTGGTCCTTGCTGTGGACAGACAGTGTGGTGCTTATGTCTATAGCACCACATTGGCTCCCCATCTCCACTTCTCATTTTGGGACCTGGCATATCAGCAAATTAAGATCTTGAAACTTGACTCTGTCCATACTGTGGTGAATTGAATTGTGTCCCTTAAAAAACATAGCAATTTGACTAGGCCTTGATTCCTGGTGCTGTGCCATGTTCTTGTATGTTGTAAATCTTGATTCTATGATGTTCAGGAGAAAGGCAGTTGCATTGGTGGGGCAAGACTCAATGTGTAAGATTATGTGTGCCTTGAGACAATCTCTTGAGATATAAAGAAAAGCTGGCAGAGAGCTTTGAGGGACTCTTATCATAAGGAAAGAAGTGCCAGGGGTAAGCACGTCTTTTGGATCTGGAGTCCTTGTGCCTTAGATCTCCCAGTCCAAGGGAAGATTGATGACAAGAACCTAATTCCAGAGCCAAGAGAGAGACTTCCACTGCACCTGATGCCCTGAGTTTGGACTTTTAGCCTACTTTTCCATGAGAAAATAAATTTCTATTTGATAAAGCCATCTACTTGTGGTATTTCTGTTATAGCAGCACTAGGTGACTAAGACATATGCTTTTAAGGTGGACTCTACTTAGGGAAGGAAGAGGCAGCTCTTCCTTAGTAGTGTTTTTGGTGCCTTCTAACGTGAGGATCTTTTTCCCTGCACTATTCCAGACAATGTTCCACTGCTATTCCTAAGGTTTTCACTGGCCAATTCTTTTAGAAGTAGACTCTCAGGTCTTTCTTGCTACTCTCTTTTAGTCTAGAAGCTCCACTGAAATCTAACTAATGTGGGGGACTCTGCTGGTATTTGAAATACTGGTAACATAGCTTCCAGCATCACAGCAACACGCAAGTACCTGTCATCGTGGTTTATAGATGTGAACATGGTAAAAAACTTGTTAATGTAAATAAGACCAACCAAAAGCCTTCTCCACTGAGTCCATTCTGATTCATAGCAACCTTGTATAACACACAGAGAATAGAACTGCCCCTAGAGTTTCCAAGGCTCTAAGTCTTTACTGAAGCTGACTGCCTCATCTCTTTCCCATAGAGCAGCTGGGGGTTTGCAACTGCTGACCTTTTGGCTAGCAACCAAGTGCTTAATTACTGCACCTCCAGGACTTCTCCATATAAATAAGAGGATGAGGTAAAGGAAGGGATTTTGTTCTAGCTGTATTCAATTCTTTAGGTTTTTTCCAAGCTTTAAGTGAAAAATTGCATCATGATCATCAGAAATTATTTTTAGCCATCTGTGAAGAACTTGATTAAGTCCTCCTCCAATCTTATCGACAGCAAAGAATTGAAAATCACAGGACTTGCAAAAGTAAATGGAGTCATTTATTTTCTCACCACCTAAACTAGTTTTTCAAAATTGCTCTTTCATTTGGTGCCCTGGAAGTTTTCACACCTGGGAATGAAGCAGTGTAGTGAGAGTTAGAGTGATGAGAAGTGTGCCAGCCTTTTGTAAAGTCAGAGAAGGGACATCACAAGACTCCTGCAAATGTTTTCAAGTAGACTGGTTTTGGCAAAGAGTACATCCGGGTATTGAGGGTGTCTGGAATGAAAACTGATACCCCTTGAGACCACCAATTCTGAGCACTCTCTAGACCCTTAGACATTTGTTTGAGGTGGGCTTTCTGGAAGAGGAAGCTTTTCCAGCTCCATTGTAGATTCTGTGTTTTGGAGCCAGGCTCTTCTCTGTACTCTTGTAGCAGTTGATACAGAATATGACATGTAAGAATTGTGTAGTGATTGGCTAACACTCAGCATGTGTTAACTAGGCTTCAGCACCTTAGCTCAGTTAATTATGAATTCTCAAACTCCATGAGGAATTTTCTTCTATGTGTCTGTTGTACTGTGAGGGCTATGATGCTGGAAGGTATGCCACTGGTATTCAGATACCAGTAGGGTCATCCATGGCAGATGGGTTTCAGCTGAGCTTCCAGACTAAGACTAGAAGAAGGACCCAGCAGTCTACTTCTGAAGAGAGTTAGCCGGTGAAAACTTCAGGAATAGCAGCAGAACACTGTTTGATATAGTGTCAGAAAACAGCCCCCCAGGTTGGAATGCACTCAGAAGATGACTGAGAAAGAGCTGTCTCCTCAAAGTATAGAAGTATAGTCAACCTGAATGATGTGGATAAAGTCAAGCTTCTGAAACCTTCATGCACGACTCAAAATGAGAAGGAACAGCTGTAAACATCCATTAATAATTAGAATCTGGAAGGCATGAAGTATGAATCTAGTTAAATTGGAAATCATCAAAAATGAAACAGAACACATAAACATTGATATCCTAGGCATTAGTGAGCTGGAATAGACTGGTATTAGCCATTTTGAATCTGAGAATCATACAGTATGCTATGCTGGGAATGATAACCTGAAGAAGAATGACATTGCATTCATCATCAAAAAGAACATTTTGAGACCTATCTTGAAGAACAACTCTGTCAATGATAGGATAATATCTATACATGCACAAGGAAGACAGTTAAGAAGACTATTATTCAAACATATGCACCAACCACAAAAGCCAAAGATGAAGAAATTGAAGATTTTTGCCAGCTTCTGTGGTCTGAAATTGATCAAGCATACAATTAGGATTCATTGATAATTACTGGTAATTGGAATGTAAAAGCTGGAAACAAAGAAGAAGGATCAATAGTTGTAAAATATGGACTTGATGACAGAAATGATGCTTGAGACCACATTATAGAATTTTGCAAATCATTGACTTCTTCACTGCGAATACCTTTCTAAACCAGCATAAATGGTGACTATACACAGAGGCTTCACCAGAGGGAATACACAGGAATCAAATCGACTACATCCATGGAAGGACGCTATGGAAAAGTTGAATATCATCAGTCAGAATAGGACCAGGTGCTCACTGTGGAACAGACTATCAACTGGTTATATTCAACTTCAAACTGAAAACTGAAGAAAATTAGAACAAGTCCATGAGAACCAAAGTATAAATTTGAGTATATCTCACCTGAGTTTAGATATCATCTCAAGAATAGATTGGATGTGTTGAACACCAATGACCGAAGACTAGACCAGTTATGGAATGACATCAAGGACATTATATCTGAAAAAAGCAAGAGGTCATTAAAAGATAGGAAAGAAAGAAAAGACCAAAATGGGTGCCAGAAGAGACTGAAACTTGCTCTTGACAGTTAAGAAGCTAAAGGAAAATGGAAGAAATGAAGTAAAAGACCTGAATAGAAGATTTCAAAGGGTAGCTTGATAAGACAAGTACAATATTACGATAACTGTAAGACAGGTAAAATATCATGATGACATGGGCAAAGAACTGGAGATAGAAAACCAAAAGGCAAGAATGCATTCTGTATCTCTTAAGCTGAAAGAACTGAAGAAAAAATTCAAATTAAAGTTTCAATAGTGCAGGAGTCTATGGGGAGAATACTAACTGACACAGGAAGCATCAAAAGAAAATGGAAGAAATACAGAGTCATTCTACCAAAAAGAATTGGTTGATGTTCAACCATTCCAAGAGGGAGCATGCAATCAAGAGATGATGGTACTAAAGGAAGAAGTCGACGCTGCAGTGAAGGCACTGGCAAAAAACAAGGCTCCAGGAACTGACAAAAATGCCACTGAGATATTTCAACAAAAGATGAAGCACTGAAAGTGTTCACTCATGTAGCCAAGACTTTTGGAAGACAGCTACCTGGCAAACTGGAGGAGATCCATAATTATGCTTGCTCTCAAGAAAGGTGATCCAAATGAATGGAGAAATACTTGAACAAAACCATTAATAACACACACGAAATAAAACTTGCTCAAGATCATTCAAAAGTGACTGTAGCAGTGTACTGACAGGGAACTGGAGGAAATTCAAAGGTTCAAAAGAGGATGTGGAATCAGGAATATCATTGTTGATGTCAGAAGGATTCCAACTGAAAGCAGAGAATACCCAAAAGATGTTTACCTGTGTTTCAGTTACTGTGCAAAGGCATTTGACTGTGTGGATCATAGCAAATTATTATCAACATTGCAGAGAATGAGAATTCTGGAACACTTCAGTGTACTCATCAGGAATCTGTACATGGATCAAGAGGCAGTTGTTTGAATAGAACAAGGAGACATTACATATTTTAAAGTCAGGAAAGGTGTGTTCAAAGTTGTATCTTTTCATCAGACCTATTCAATCTTTATGCTTAGCAAATAATCTGAGAAGCTGGACTATATGAAGAAGAATGTGGCATCAGGATTGGAGGAAGACTTATTAACAACTTACATTATGCAGATGACACATCCTTGATTTGCTGAAAGTGAGGAGAATTTGAAATACTGATGAAGATTAAAAAAACCCACAGCCTTCAGTACAGATTAAACCTCAGCATCAAGAAAACATAAGTTCTCATGACTGGACCAATAAGCAACATCATGATAAACAGAAAGAAGATTGGGGTTGTCAAGAATTTTATTTTATTGGGATCCACAATCAACACCCATGGAAGCAGCAGTCAAGAAATCCAAAGATGCATTGCATTGGGCAAATTTGCTGCAAAAGACCTCTTTAAAGTGTTGAAAAATAAAGACTTCACCTTGAAGACCAAAGTGTGCCTGACCCAAGCCATAGTGTTTTCAGTGCATCGTATGCATGTGAAAGCTGCACAGTGAATGAGGAAGACTGAAGAATAATTGATGCTTTTGAATTGTGGTGTTGGAGAAGAATGCTGAATGTACCATGGACACCAAAAGAACAAGCAGATCTGTCTTAGAAGAAGTACAACCAGAGTGCTCCTTGGACACAAAGTGGAAAGATTGCATCTTACATACTATGGACATGTCAGGAAGGATCAGCCCCTGGAGAACAATATCATGCCTAGGAGAATCGAGGGTCAATGAAAAAGAGGAAGACCCTCAACAAGATGGATTGACACAGTGGCTGCAAACAGTGGGCTCTAACACAGCAATCATTGTGGGGGTGGTGCAGGACTTCAGGGTTGTTATGAGTTAGAACTGAATCGACGACATCTAACAATAACAAAAACAACAACATGAGGAATTTATTCTCATTAATTCCATTATATAGCCCCTGGGTGGTGCAAAAGGCTTGTACTTGACTGCTAACCTAAAAGTTGGCAGTTCCGTAGAAGGAAAGGCCTGTCAATCTGCTCTGTTACGATAACAACAAAGAAGCCCCCATGGAGCAGTCCTACTCTAACACCTGGTGTTGCCATGAGTTGGAATCGATAGCAGCCAACAACACTGACAATTGTTCTACAGAGGTGAGAAGCCGAGGATTAGAGAGCTAAGTAACTCATCCTCTGTCACTTGAGTGGAGAGTAGTAGAACTTTAGTCTCCAAAGAGTCTGTCTAATATCGAAGACTGCAGGGTTAATAACTGCTTAAAGAGAGAAGCTGCGAAGAGAGACCTGATGGTAGACCCCTAGTCCTCTTCACGGCATTCCAGTCAAGGAAAGGAGAAAACAGGGAGAGCAGCTTGGGGGAAGTAAAGCAGTGGGATGCTGGTGTTCAAAGTACCTTTTCATGAGCAACACAGTACTGGTTGGTTAGTTAACTTCTCTCAGTCCAAGTATTTGCATTTCTAAGATGGAGATGAGGATAATGATGAGGATAATGACATTATTGATGGGTGGTCCTCACTGAATAAAGGAGTGAATATCCCATAGCCAGTGCTGTCCATTGCTGGACTGTCTAACTCTCTCTTGTCCTGTGTTCCGTCTTCTATACCACAGCCTGCCAAGTACTGTCTTTACAAAGAACTCTCCAGCTAATTGATGTTTTAAGTATCGTATTTTCTCTTATGTTGTCTCTTCTCCAGAATAAATCTCTTGAATTCTTTGGTTAAATAGGATTTATAATTTTAAGGATCTTTATCCTCCTAATCACTCTCCTCTTGATATATTCTCACTTGTCAAAGACGATTTTTAAAACATGGCATCCAGGATTCATCACCATATTCCAGATGTCATTTAGCCAGGGCAGAATACTGTCAGATTGCTCTTCCCCTTGGTCTTGAGATGTCTTCTGGACACTTCATAGATTTTCCTCAGCATCCTCCTGGTTGTCTGCAAACTTTGGTTATTATCTGCAGATTATGATCCAAGTCTGCTATAAAGCAGATCCCCCATCCCATCCTATAATTTCGCAGTTGACATTTCATAACTAGAGCACAGGGCTTCCTATTTATCTCTGAAATTCCATCTTGATGTCTAGAATTCATGTTCTAGCTAGTGTACATGATTTGTGAATCCTGATTCTTCCCTGTGTTAACAGGGGAGCATAGTGCCTGGTAAGTGTGATGGGCAGGATGGTTTAGTGGAAAGAGCAGTGAGTGTTAGGTCTTGTACTCTGCCGTGTTCCTTTGGGTTGATGTCAGTCACTCTTATTATTTACAGATAGATGAGGGATAGATGTTCTTTTTCTCCTACTAAACTTTGTACTTACTTGTATGATTCAATAAAGGTAATCTCAGACTGATTTGTTACATGTACAATGTTTATTGGAAAACAAGCCACAAAAGGGTCATTAAACCCATGCTTGTAAGCAGCCTGTTGTCCAGGATCTCTGGCCCCTGGGAACTCTTAGAAGCACGTGAATACTCAGGTACATAAAACAGTGCCAGAGCAGTAGGATTTGATAAATTTTCTGCTTGGAATCAGGTGACAGTCCTCAGTAAGCACTGGATAGACTGCTAAGGCCTGAGTGTTGTTCCAAAGGGCACAGGTTACTAGGCTGAGTGCGTTCTTACATCCTATTCACGCAAGGATGAGAATGCCTGTAAAATATGCTTAGATAATTGATGCATCTTGAACAACATTCATTTCACCAACAAAAATATTTCCTAACATCTGTTATACTAATTAACAAAAGCTGTAGTGTTGATCAGAAATCAAGTTGGTTGGAATGCTTGTAGCTGCTGTCTCTTGAGTGTGTGTGTGGGTGTCATGAGACTATTTCAGATGTTAACTACCCATCCCTGGAGTGTCTGCTTCCCATTAGAAAGCTTCAAATGTTAAATGCCTCCCCTAGGTTATACATGTGTAACTATGATAAATGTTATGCATGTGCTGCCATCTATTCCGAGCTATTTAAAAAAATTATTGTGGTAGACTATATATAAGAAGGAGTGCTTGTACTATGATGGTTTAATGCTTGACTGTTAACTTAAAGTGAGCAGTTCAAACGTAACAGCCACTCCATGAGAGAAAAAACCCAGCAGTCAGCTTCTATCAAGATTAAAGCATAGGAAACCCTATGGGCTTTTTCCTATAAAGTTGTTGGAAACCCTAGTGGTGTAGTGGTTAAGGGCCACAGTTGCTAACCAAAAAGTCGGCAGTTCATGTCCACCAGGCACTCCTTGGAAACCCTATGGAGATGTTCTACTCTGTCATATAGGGTCACTGTGACTCAACAACAGTGAGTTTCATTTGTTAGAAGGTTGGTATGAGTTGGGATCAATTCAATGGCACACAACAACATATAAAACAAAAATTTCACCATTTTAACCAGTTTTTAGTTCACAATTTAGTGACGTTAATTACAATAATCATGTTGTACAACCATTATCTATTTCCAAAACATGTCCATCACCCCAAACAGAATCTCAGTGCTGATGAAGCAACAACTCCCAGTAGCCATGAATCTACTGTGTTCTTTATTATGTTGGTGTGTTTTGAAGTGGTTACAACCATGTAGCAGGTTGGGAATCTAGGGCACTGATTCTTATCCCAGTGTGTTGCTATTAGGTTCTACATGGTACAGGTAGCCCTAAGTAGTCCACACAGTAACAGAGGAGTCCCACCTGGGTACCCATCTGTCAGGCAATAGGACTCAATACGTAGTTCACAATGTCACCTGGTGGTTATTGCTGTTAGGTGCTGTTGAATTAGTTCCATAGCAACCCTATGTACAACAAAAGAAAACACTGCCTGGTCCTGCACCGTCTTAACAATTGTTTTTATGCACAAGCCCATTGTTGCAGCCATGTGTCAATCCATCTACTTGAGGGTCTTCTTTTTCACCTCTACTTTACCAAACATGCTGTCCATCTCCAGGAACTGATCCCTCCTGATAACATGTCCAAACTAAATGAGACCAAATCTTGTCATCCTTGCTTCTAAGGAGCATTCTGGTTGTACTTTTGAGGCAGATTTGTTTGTTCTTTTGGCAGTCCATGGTATATTCAATAGTCTTCACTAACACCACAATTCAAAGGCATCAGTTCTTCAGCCTTCATCATTCGTGGTCCAGATTTCACGGCATATGGACAGTTGAAAACACCATGGCTTTGGTTCAGGTACATGTTAGTCCTCAAAGTGACATCTTTGCTTTGAAGAGGTCTTTTGCAGTAGATATGTCTAGTGTAATACATGGTATGGTTTCTTGACTTCTACTTCCATGGTTGTGAATTGTGGATCCCAGTAAAATGAAATCCTTCACAACTTGTACGTTTATTGTGATGTTGCTTTATTGGTCCAGTTGTGAAGATTTGTGTTTTCTTTATGTTTTGGTATAATCCATACTGAAGGGTGTGGTCTTTGCCACAAATCCTGTTCATTTTCAGCAAGGAAGTTTGTGTCATCTGCGTAATGCAGGTTGTTAATGAGTCTTCCTCCAATCCTGATGCTCTGTTCTTCTTCACATAGTACAGTTTCTTGGACTACTGGCTAGGCACATAGATTGACTAGGTATGGTAAAAAGACACAACCCTGACACACACCTTTCCTGACTTTAAACCATGCAATGTCACCTTGTTCTGTTCACACAACTGCCTCTTGATCCATGTAGATTCCTCATGAACACAGTTAAGTGTTGTGAAATTCCTGTTCTTCACAATGTTATCAACAATTCATTATATTCTACACAGTTGAATGCCTTTGCATAGTTAATAAAGCATAGGTTGACCTCTGTCTGATACCCTCTGCTTTCAGCCAGGATCCATCTGACGTCAGCAATGACATCCCTGGTCCCACATCCTCTTCTGTATCCACTGCTTCTGAATCCAGCAGTCACTGTACTGCTGCAACTGCTTTTGAGTGACGTTTGGCAAAACTGTACTGTGTGTGATATTTATATTGTTTGATCATTTTTACATTTTGTTGGATCACCTTTCTGAGGAATAGGCATAAGTATGGTTCTCTTCCAGTCCTTTGGCCAGGTAGCTGTCTTCCAGATTTTTGGCGTGAATGAGTGAGCACTTCCAGCACTGTATCTATTCACTGAAACATCTCAGTCAGTCTTCTATCAATTCCTGCAGTCTTGTTTCTCACCAGTGACTTTAGTGAAGCCTGAACTTCTTCTTTCAGTACCATCAGTTCTTGATAATATGCTACCTCCTGAAATGACTGTCAACCAGTTCTTTTGGTCAGTGACTCTGTGTATTCCATCCATCTTTTTTTTTGACACTTTCTGTGTCATTCAACATTTTGCCCATAGAATCCTTCAGTATTACAAACCAAGATTTGAATTTTGTCTTCAGTTCTTTCAGCTTAAGAAATGTTGAGCATGTTCTTCCCTTTTGATATTCTAATTCCAGGTCTTTGCACATGTCATTATAATACTCTGTCTATAATATTTTGTCTTCTTGAGTCACCCTTTGAAATCTGTTTGGTTCTTTTATACCATCATTTCTTCCATTCCCTTTAGCTAGTTGATAGCTAACAGCAAGTATCAGAATCTCTTCTGACATCCATTTTGGTCTTTTCTTTCTTGTCTTTTAACGACCTCTTGTTTTGTTAGTGAATGACGTCCACGATGCCATCCCATGACTTGTCTGGTTTTTGGTCTTAGGTGTTCACTGTGTCAGATCTGCTCTTAAGATGGTCTCTAAATTTAGGTGGGATATACTCAAGGTCATATTTTGGCTCTTGTGAATTTGTTCTAATTTTCTTCAGCTTCAACCTGAACTTGCATATAAGCAATTGATGGTCTATTCTGCGGGTGACCTGGCCTTTTTCTACTGGGATTTTCCATGATCTCTTTCCACAGGTATAGTTGACTTGATTCTTGTGTATTTCTTCTGGTCACTTCCATGTACACTCATAGTTTATATTGTGGAAAAAAGGTATGTGCAACGAAGAAGTCTTTGGTCTTACAAAATTCTGTCATGTAATCTCTGCCGTTACTTTTACCAATGCCGTATTTTCTAGCTAATAATTCTTCTTTGTTTCCAACTTTCACATTCCAGTCACCACTAATTATCAACGCATCTGAATTGCATGTTTAATCAATTTCAGACTACAGAAGTTGGTACAAATCTTCCCTTTTCTTCATGTTTGGTCTCAGTGGTTGGTCTGTAAGTTTGAGTAATAGCCTTATTAATTGGTCTTACTTGTAGGCATATGGATATTTTCTATTATCCTATCACTGACAGCACTGTACTTCAGGATAGATCTTGAAATGCTTTCTTCAGTGATGAATCTGATGCCATCCCTTTTTCAATTTGTCATTCTTGGCATAGTAGACCATATGATTGTGTGATTCAGAATGGTCAATACCAGTCCATTTCAGCTCACGGATGCCTTGGATATTGATGTTTTTGTGTTCCATTTCATTTTAGATGATTTCCAATTTTTGTAGGTTCATACTTTGTTCTTTTATTAATGAATGTTTACAGCTGTTTCTTCTCATTTTGAGTTCTGCTACATCAACAAATAAAGATCTCAAAAGCTTGGTTCCATCTATGTCATTAAGATTGACTTTACTTTGAGGAGACAGCTCTCCTCCAGTGTTCTTTTGAGCTCCTTCCAACTGAGAGGCTCATCTTCTGGCACTATACCAGACAGTGTTCATCTGCTCTACATGAGGTTTTCATGGTTAATTTTGTACAGAAGTAGTCTGCCAGGTCCTTCTTCCCAGTGTGTCATGTGATACCCACCAAACCCCCTGCTGTCAAGTCAATTTCAACTCATAGCAACCTGATAGTACAGAGTGGAACTGTTTCGTAGAGTTTCCAAGGAGCAGCTGGTGGATTCAAACTGCTAACCTCTTGGTTAGCAACCATAGCACTTAACCACTATGTCACTGTGTCCATGTGATAGGGAGTAAAAAGTAGGCATTTCTGGAGGGAGATGGCAAAAGCTCAGGGCCAGGGCCAGGTTCTCTGCTGGACACATCCAGTGCACCCCCTGCTGGGTCTGTTTTGAAGCATCCTAAGTGGACTCCAGGAAGTCTGGGTTTTGATACCACCTGGTGAGAGTGTCTGCCTGGTGGCCTGGATGCCTGGGCTATTGAAGCTCCTCTGCAGAGAGGTGGATGGAGGAAGAGGGAAGAAATCTACTGGTCCCTTGAGAAGCTGGGCCTGGTGCAGCACTCTGTACAGAGAAAAGCAGGAGGGGTTTTGCAGTCTGAGTCAATGGCCAGGAAACTCAGAGTGGTGACTTAGGTTCACTTTTAGGTAGCGTCACTCCTTACCTCACATTTTGTGACTTTGCACAGGGCACACCACTTCCTGGGCCTCTGTCTTCTCATCTTTTAGGATGAAGCAATTGGCCTTTGGCCTCTCTTAGACTCTGCATTCTAAATAAGTACACTGCTGTTGTTAGATGCTGCAGAGTTGGCTCCCAACACATGGTGTCACTATGCTTAATACAACAAAATGTTCCTCAGTCCTGCCCTACACCCATTGTTAGTCATGCATTGGGCCGTTGAGCTTTCATTGATTTTCAGAAGTGGATCATCAGGCCTTTCTTCCCAATCCATTTAAGCCTGGAAGTTCCACCAAAACTTATTCAACATCATAGCAGCACACAAGCCTCAGTTAACAGATGTGTAGTGGGCAAGCAGGAGGTGCACTGATGGGGAATTGGACCCTGATCTCCAGAACGGAAGATGAAAATGTTACCACTGGTCAGTCATTGCCTGAGTTCTTCTTTCTTCACCTTAAACAATAAGAGCTGCGAAGACACCTGATGTAGAAATAGTCTGTGTCAAATACATAAAATCCTGATGTAGAAATAGTCTATGTCAAATATATAAAACTTCAAGATTTAAAATATTTAGTTTTCTCCCCTATTTTCTTGCACAGATCAGTAAAACCATGTAGATTTAATATTTTTCTGTAACAGTGCTGTGTTAAGTGATTTGAAATCGGAAGAGAGTCGACGGATGGAACACTCAAGAAAGATTAATAGAGTCTTTGCAAGAACAAAATGACACAGCAAGTGTTTGCTGGACAGTGATGTTTCCATCATTTTTCTGAACTCATTAAAAAAGGTGTGCAGAAGTTTTGTGTCCACAGTTCTGGCTTGTTTTCTCCTTAACAGCACTGCTTCTGTGTGTAACTAATTTTGGAGCTAGGGAGTCATTTTCAAAGTGCTGACTTCTTGACTTCAAATGATTGCAAGTCTTTTTAGGGAGATTATACTCACCCCCGCCAGGATGGCTAAGATCAAAAACCCAGAAAACGGCATAGCTGGTGAGGTTGTAGAGGAATTGGAGTCCTCATTTATTGCTGGTAGGATTGAAAAGTGGTACATACACCCACTGTAGATAATAGATTGTTAGTTCCTCAAAAATTTGAATATAAAACTATCATATGACCCAGTGATTATACTCCCAGTTACATACCCAAGAGACCTGAAAGGAGTGAGGTAAACAGACACACATATACCAGTGTTCATTGTAGCACTGTTCACCCCAACCAAAAAGTTCAGTCAACTGAAATGTCCATCAGCAGATGAATGGATACACAAAATGTTGTCTGTACACACAATTTCAACTTCTTGCTTCAGCACCATCAGTTCCTGATTATATGCTCCCTCTTAAATTGGTTGAACACTGACTAGTTCTTTCTGTCATAATGACTCTGTATATTCCTTCCATCTTCTTTTGATGCCTCCTGAGTCACTTAATACTTTCCCTGTAGAATCCTTCACTATTGCAACTTGATGCTTGATTTTTTTCTTCAGATCTTTCAGCTTGAAAAATGTAGAGCATGTTCTTCCCTTTTGGTTTGCTCTTTGTGCATGTCATTATAAATATTTTGTCTTCTTGAGCTGCCCTTTAAAATCTTCTGTTCAGTTCTTATACTTTGTCATTCCTTCCTTTTGCTTTAGCAACCTGACATTTCAAGATCAAGTTTCAGAGTCTCTTCTGACATCCAATTAGGTCTTTTCTTTCTGTCTTTCCTGTCTTTTTAAAAACCTCTTACTTTCTTCATGAATGATGTCTTTATTGTCATTCCACAACTCTTCTAGTCTCTGGTCATTAGTGTTCAACACATCAAATCTGTTTTTGGAATAGTCCCTAAACTCAGGTGGGATATACTCCAGGTCATACTTTGGCTCTCGTGGACTAGTTCTAACTTTCTTCAGTTTCAATTTGAACTTGTGAATGAGCATTTGATGGTCTGTGCTGCAGGCAGCACCTGATCTTGTTCTGACTGATGATACTGAGCTTTTCTATCGTCTCTTTCTACAGGTGTAGTTGATTTGATTCCTATATGTTCCATCTGGTGAGGTCTATATCTATAGTTGCCATTTATGTTGGTCAAAAATGGTGTTTTGCAATGAAGAAGTCATTGGTCTTACAAAATTCTATCATGTGATCTCTGGCATTATCTCTTGTCACCAAGGCCATATTTTCCAATTATCGATCCTTCTTCTATGTTTCCAACTTTTGCATTCCAATCACCAGTAATTATCAATGCATCCTAATTGCACATTCAGTAAATTTGGGACTGCAAAAGCTGGTAAAAATCTTAGTTTCTTAATCTGCATTGAAGCTGCATTGTAAACATCGGTGAAAAAAATGGCTCCAGGAATTGATGGAGTATCAGTTGAGATGTCTCAACAAATGGATGCAGTGCTGGAAGTGCTCACTCATCTATATCAAGAAACTTGAAGGACAGGTACCTGACCAGCCAACTGGAAGAGATATCTTATGCCTATTCCCAAAAAAGGCAATCCAACTGAATGGGGAAATTATTGAACAATATTATTAATATCACACTCAAGTGAAATTTTGTTAAAGATCATTCAAAAATGACTGCAACAGTATACTAATAGGGAACTGCCAGAAATTCAAGCTGATTCAGAAGCAGATGTGAAACCAGGGATATCATTACTGATGTGAGACGGATCTTGGCTGAAAGCAGAGAATACCAGAAATATGTTTACCTGTGTTTCATTGACTATGCAAAAGCATTTGATTGTGTGGATCATAAAAATTACAGTAACATCATGAGGAGTGGGAATTCCAGAACAATCAACTGTGCTCATGAAGAATCTGTACATGGATCAAGAGGCAGTTGTGCAAAACAATGAGACACTGCATGGTGTAAAGTCAGTAAGGGTGTGCATCAGTGTCGTATTCTTTCACCATACCTTTTCAATCTGTATGCTGACCAAATAATCCAAGAAATTGGACTATATGAAGAAGAACGAGGCATCAGTACTGAAAGAAGACTTATTAACAACCTGAATTATGCAGATGACATAACCTTGGTTGTTGGAAGTCAAGAGCATTTGAAACACTTAATGATGAAGATCAAAGACCACAGCCTTCGGTATGGATTGCACCTCAACATCAAGAAAACAAAAATCCACATAACTGGGCCAGTAAACAATATTATGATAAACTGAGAAAGCATTGAGGTTGTCAAGGATTTCTTTTTACTTGGTTCCACAATCAACACCCATGGCAGCAGCAGTCAGGAAATAAAAAGATGCATTGCACTGGGAAAATCTGCTGCAAAGGACCTCTTTGAAGTGATGAGTAGTAAAGATGTCGCTTTGAAAACTCAGGTGCACCTGACCCAAGCCATGGTATTTTTCAGTCACATCATATGCATGCAAAAGCTTGACAACAGATGAAGAAGACAGAAGAATTGATGCCTTTGAACTGTGTTGCTGGAGAAGAATGTTGAATGTACTGCAGACTGCCAAAAAAACAAACAGCTCTGTTCTGGAAGAAGTACCACTAGAGTGCTCCGTGGAAGCAAAGACGGCGAGACTGCGCCTTACATACTTTGGACATCTTTTCAGGAGGGATCAATCCCTGGAGAAGGACATCATGCTTGATAAAGTAGAGGGTCAGCGAGAAAGAGGAAGGTGTTCAACAATACAGACTGACACAGAGGCTGCAACAATGGGCTCAAGCATAAAAACTGTTGTATGGATTGCACAGGACAAAGCAGTGTTTTGTTTTACTGTACGTGGGGTCACTATGAGTGGGAACCTACTCAAGGGCACCTAACAACAGCAGCAGCGTACACACAATGGGATGTTACTTAGCCATAAAGAGAAATGAAGTCCTCATACATGCTACAACCCAGATGATCCTTAAAAACACTATCCTGAATGAAGAAGTCAAATAGTGTACGACATCACTTACAGGAAATACCCAGTTGATGGGAGGGAGGAGGGAGGAGGAAGGGGATCATTGCTTAGGAAGTATTGAGCATCTGTTGATGGTGATGTAAAACACTGCAGAGAAAGCTGGCCATGGGGACACAGTATGATTGATGTGATTGGTGTCACTGAATTGCACGTGTAAAAGGTATTGAATTAGCAGAAGTTCTATCTGTTGTCTATGGCAATTAGAAAAGCATATTCAGGCTGTGGCTTCATGTTTTCACAACCAAGTGGAAAACATTTTTGTGTGTTTTCCTTGGCAATGCTGACCAGAGGTCAGGGGAGAAAGGCCTCAGGATTGCTGTGGGCTGGCAGGAGGTCCATCTTCCCTCATCGACTCCACGACCTCTCAGCTGAATAATCACAGAGGCATCATTTCCCTGCATCTGGCAAAAAATACACACAGAGACACAGAGACACCTGATGATACCTTCTGCTGTTAGCTTTTTGGAAAACAAACTAACAAACAAACCAACTCACTAACTGACAAAGGCCTCTTCCTCTATATGATTCATTTCAGAAGCAGATAGCTTACCCCTAAGGTACAGAAACCTCTCTTCCCTCCTACAAAATCTTGGGGAGATTTCTCTGCAGATTTTCCTTTCCAGCACCTGGCAGATGTCCTGTGGATCCCAGGCAGTCAATAAATATTTGCTGCGGCTGATGATGATGCAGAGTGAAATTGAGGAAGCCTCTCATGCGTTGATAACGGTGGCCCTGTGCGATGGATTGGCGTGAGAGGTTGCCAGAAGTATCTGATGATTGCTGCTATGGCCCCATCTCCCCGCGCAGACTTCCTGAGCCTGTGATTGAACGGTGATAAGGGTCTCATTTCACTACATTAGGAGGAAAGGGTATATGGAGATTTGATGTGTGTGCTGTTTCATAACTTTTTCTCCATACAATATCATCATTTGTCTTTTTTCATCTCAGGCTGAATCATTTCTGAGATGGAAGCCTACATTTTAAGGTATAGAAGGAACACTTCAAGTTAAACATCCTTGAGAAAGCTTGCTTCACGTTTTTCTTCCCAAATGGAGAGTAAGACTGCAGAAACTTGTTACCTTTGTTAATGGCAGTTCTGAGCTAGAACGTGGTGACGGTGGCAGACAGAGCTGCTTCAGGTCTCCTTGCTTCATGCTGGCTTCTTTTAGCTTACTTTGTCTCAGTGCTGGGGCTTAGACAGAGGGCCTGCTGTGGGAGCGGGGGCCCAAGGTTGCCTTGAGGAGCTGAGCTATAAGATCTTGCCCAGTGACATATCTTGGGTATCAATCATATGTCAAGCATGAGGCCCAGAACTGGACATCCAAAGAGGAATATGGTCCCTGCCCATAGGGAACTCTGACTCATGGCCGTCCCATGTGTAGAAGGAAACATAGCCTGGCTGGCACTATCTTCACTGTCTCTGGTATGCTCCAGTCTTTTGTTGTGACCGATGTGTATTTTGAATGCCTTCCAACCCAGGGGGCTTGTCTTCGAGCAGTGTATCAGATGATATTCTGTTGTGATCCATAGGGTTTCTACTGGCTAATTTTTGGAAGCAGATCACCAGGCTTTCTCTCTGGACTGTCTTACAAGGTCTGACAATTAAATCCGTGAACTTAATTGTTCTAAGTGCAACAAATGTCACTAAGGTCGCTGTTGAAGTATTCCCCTTGGGAAGCTATACACTGATGCCAGCACCTAGTCCACCATTCAAAGCAACTTTGGAACTCTTTCTGGGATGGCCATTGCACAGGGTAGCGTGGTGGCAAGTTTACAAACTTAATTGTGAGGGAGTTTTTAGTCAATACACAAATAATTGTATTAGAACACCCTCCCTATTTACTTGATCTGGCCCCCAGAGACTTTTTTTTTTTTTACCTGAAGACAAAGGAAATATTGAAAGGAAGACATTTTGATGACATTCAGGACATCAAGGATAATACCAAGAGTTCCCAAACTGACGGCACTTGGCTGGCTTGACAAACTGCTTTAAGGGTGAACTAGGTGAGGGTATTGCTGCATAGCTTCCCAAGCGGAGTACTTTAGGTGACTGTAGAAATATTCAGCAATAAGGTATGTAGCACTTTTTCTAGAATGAGTTCACGAACTTAACGCCATTTTCATAGTCTGGAAGTTCCACCGAAACCTGTCCTCTGTGGGTGACCCTGATAGTATTGGACACGCTGCTGGTATAGCTTCTAGCATCACGGGAATACGCAAGCCACCCCAGTCTCACAAACTGGCACAGCAGACCAGAGGGGTGTGAATGAAGGGCAAAAGCCCATGCCACAAAGAGGTTGACGTGGAGATAGAAGGAAGTATAGGACACAGCGAAGACACCAGGCACAGGGATCCTAAGAGCTCAGAGAAATCCTGGAAGCTTCCTGGGGGAGGTGTTGTTTGTGTGAATTGATGAAAGAAGCTGTGAGTTAGCCAGAAAAAGGTGGCTTGGGGCCAAGAGAAGAGAGCAGGTGAGGCTAGAGGCAGGAAAATCTTGGCAAACTGACTTAAAAAACAAAACAAACACCAAATCATTGCCCCTGCATTGATTCCAACTCAGAGTGATCCTACAGAACAGAGTAAAACTGCCCCATAGGATTTCTAAGGAGTCGTAGGTAGTTTTGAACTGCTGACCTTCTGGTTAGTGGCTGTAACTCTTACATCACTGCACCACCAGGAGCCCCAGAAAAGGAGAGTTCCTGAGAAAAGGGAGATGACTGAGGAGGACGTGGGTGAGATAGAGATGTGAAATGGTAGAGGAATCCACAGACAGCCTATTCTGCTGCTCTGGCCCTAATCCCTCACACCCCACATCCAGTCAGATTCCAAGCCCTGTTGGATTTGTCCCACAGTGTCTCAGAGACTGGTCCTGCCCTTCCTCTTCCTCCTCACAGCGGTGACCTGTGTTAGGACTCAGGGACAGCTGCTGGAAGAGACCCCAAACAACAATGGCTCAACCAGGAGAGAAGTCTACATCTCTTTCACCAGTGACAGCCCGGCCCAGCAGCCCTGGGATGATCCAACGGCTCCCTGGTGTCCAGGACCCAGGTGTTTCCCTTCCCTGATGCCACTGTAACAAAAATACCACAAGTGGGCATCTTTAACTGACAGAAATGTATTTTCTCACAGTTGAGGAGGCTCAAAGTTTGAATTCAGCACACCGGCTTCGGGGGAAGGCTCTCTGTTGGCTCCCAGGGAAGGAAGGTCTTGGTCTCTTTTCAGCTTTCTGTTTCTCGGTTCCTTGGGGATCTTCACGTGGTCGCATCTTCTCCTTCTCATTTGAGTGATTAAGACACACTCTACACTGATAACGGTGGCACAGCAGTTAAGAGCGACAGCTGTTGACCCACCCGCTACTCCTTGGAAACTCTATGGAGGTAGCTCTACTCTGTCTACAGGGTTGCTATGAGTTGGAACGGACTTATCGGCAATGGGTTTGGTTTGCTTTTTTTTTTTTTACACTGCTGAAGCCTCATTTTCATCACAAAGAAAACTATTCCTGAATGAGATTCCACCCACAAGCATAGCAGACTGGATCCACGCACATATTTTGCTGCTGTTGTTTGTTACCAGGTGCCATTGAGTTGCTTCTGGCTCATTGTAAGCCTTTGCACAACAGAATGAAAGTGCCTGCTCTTGTGACAACCTCATGGTCATTGCCATATCTGAGTGAGTCTATGTCATCAAAGGTCTTCCTCTTTTTCACTGACCCTCTGCTTTACCAGGCATGATGTCCTTCTCCGGAGACCAGTCCCTCCTGATAGCATGTCCAAAGTAACTGAGACAAAAGTCTCATCATTCTTGCTTCTAAGCATCATTCTAGCTGTATTTATCCCAAGACGGATTTCTTCATTCTTCTGGCAGTTCACAGTGTATTCAATATTCTTTACCAACATCATGACCCCAAGGCAACAATTCTTTGGTTTTCCTTACCCGGTGTCCAACTTTTGCATCCTTACGCATATCTGCAGGGACACAATTCAATCTATTACACCAGGTGTCTTCCCTGTTGCTGCTCTATTGCCCCAAGGGTGTGGTACTTGTTGCATGATCCCCAGTGTCTCACCAGCTCACACCACCCCACGTGCAGCCCAGCCAGGGGGCAGAGGCAGAGGTGAAGGCCACCACCTGGAAGCTGAGGGGGTGGTCGCAGCAGAGTGGGGCACCTGGAGCAAGATCAGTCCCTTATCGGAGGCCAGAAGATGAGACAGGCAGGTGAGGGGACACAATGTCATGAGGTGTGACAGCATCAGGGGCATGGCTCAGCCACATGTAAGTTGCTGAATACAGAGCAGGCATTCCTGGGTGCCTTGCCTTTTGCCCAGGATGGCAGCTGGGGTCAGGAAGGAGGGGGTTCTGACTTGTGGGGGGAGGTAAGAGCAGATAGATTGAGGAGAAAGAGATCAGCTCCTTTAGTTTAGCAATCTGGTCCTCATCTAGGGCCTAGACATAGTATCCGGTAGAAAAGTGAGGAGGGACATTATGTATGCCTTCAAGTTTTAAGGGAACCCTGGTGGTGTACTGGGTTAAGTGCTGCATCTGCTTACCAAAAGGTTGGCAGTTCACATCTTCCAGGTGCTCCTTGCAAACTCTATGGGGCAGGTCTATTGTGCTCTTTGGGATCTCCGTGAGTTTGAAATGATTGGGCGGCAGTGGGTTTTGCGTTTGGGTTACAAGAGAACCTAGTTGCACTGCTGCGATCTGTCCACCAGAGGGCAGGAGAGACTCATGCATGAGGCGGATAGCCAGGCCGCAGAGACTCTGGAAGGTCACTGGCCTTGAATGGGGGCTGGGTGACCAGGAAGGTGCAGAGAGGGCTGAAGGGGACGAAGCTAGGCGCCATGTCTTCCTAAGACTAGACATTTCCCAGCCCGTGTCAGCCCGTGGAAGTGGGGACATGGGACTGCGCTTACAGAGGGTGGCATTTAGAACGTGACCCCAGGCAGCACTGGGCTGAACTGCTGTAATTGGAGACTGCCCACCCCACCTTGTGGTCCCACAGCTTAGACCTGAGGACCCACCCTACTGTGGTCGCTGTCATGGAGTCAGCTGAAGGATGCCACCTATTAGCTGCAGGTGGTGGGGCTAGGGAGTACTTATAGAGCCCATCGCGGGGGCCACCCCTAACCTCTCCAGGACTCAGTTTCCTCCTCTGTGGAGTAGGAGACTCGAAACCAGTTCTGACTGGACTGTTGCTAACCTCAGATGAGGTAACTAAACCCTGAATGGCCTGCAAGTGAGACTGGTGACTGGTCATCCCTCAGGTGTGGCAGTCCTGTGAGAACAGGACAGGGTCTTACTTATCCTCTGCCCCCGTGGAGCCGAGCACAACTTCCACTCACGGGTTTTCCGAGAGGTGAGAGAGGCGTGACCTTCCGGTCAACATGGCATCCCTCAGGGCAGGGCCAGGGGGAGTCTACGAGGGTCACAGCTCTGCAGGTCTGACCTCACCTGAGACAGTGGCTGCCCCAAGAGGAGGGGGGCAGGGGTTGGCACCACCTGCAGGCAGCCCTCCTAGTCGAGCAGCACCAGAATGATGGGGGTGGGGTGGAGGTGATGGGGCTGGGAAGGCAGTAGGATGAGGCTGGAACTGGCTAGGCTGAGGGCCGGCAGGAGCGGCTGCGTCTTCCCTGCTGAGAGTTTCCCTTTCTAGCTGGGGTGAGCACGCGATTGGGCGCCCCTGCTTGGGTGCACATGTTATTTACCGAGAGACTGCTCAGTGCGGGGAGCTTGGATTCCTTAACTTGTCTTTCTTCTTCCTTGAGAGCAGACATGCGTGGGGGCGTTCATCGGCTCCGACGAGTCCCGTTTCCTTAGTAATAAATATTCCTCCTCTCCTCTCCGAGCATTAAAAAAAAAAATCCACAGGAAGAACAAGTCGCCCGTTTGTCACCTGCTCTTCAGCCCAGAACAGGGACACTTTTCCTCTGACCTGTGGCCAACCCAGTGGGCAGGGATGAGGGATGGGCTTGCGGTTGTCAATTCAATCAGGTTGGGGGTGGGCAGCGCCCCTGAACCCTGGCCTGGCCAGGAGCACTGGGTAAAGTGGGTTTGTAGGAGACAGACCAAACCAGGGAGCATGGAGGAGGGGTGGACAGAAGGCTGGAGAGGCTGGCCAGGGGATGCCCTGCCCCATGGGAGAAAAGGGAGAAAGTTCCAGAATTGGGGAGGAAGACAGCATGTGGTCTAAGAACCATGCCTCCTCCTTGCAGTGGACCAGACTGGAGATTTGCTGCAAAGAGACAGGAAGATGGTCTTAAACAAGCAAACAGGCAGAGATTAGCCCGTGTGTAAGCGCGTCCTGGGGACTATCTACCTGCGACTTTGGGAGTGGTCCAGAAAGCCCCTCTAGGAACTTCTCTATGCTCTGAAATGCTTCTGTTTCCTGCCTCTTTGCGGTTCTCTCTGCATGATGTCAGAGTGCAGACAGCTCCAGCCCCAGCCCCACCCAAACCTTGCCTGCCCAACCCAGCTGACTAGTGGGGTGCAGTGCTGGGAGGGCTTTTGTCAGAACACGGGCTTGTGATTATGGATGTCCCGGGACTGTCATAGGGCCCAGAAACACCTGGTTCATGTCATACATGAGACCCTGCACCAGCCTGCAGAATGCTGGCAAGGGTCCTGCCACCGACCGAGAGACTGTATAGGGATACCCACTTCTTGGACTTCAGCCTTCATCATCTGCAAAGCAAAAGCGCTTTATGGTGCTCTGCCTGCACGCGGAGTTGTCTCCATTCCTCGTGATGGTCAGAGCCTGTGGGTACTCTGTGACCTGTGAAGGGGGTACAGGAAGGAGTCACTGTCACTCACAGTCATTCTTTACGGGAGGTTGGTGACCTCCCTTTCCTACGTTCTCCTCCTCATTTTCCGTGCTGCTTGCTCCCTCTTTGCAAGCTGGCTGGCTCCCTTGGGTGCGGCTGGCTCCACAGCTCCAATTGGAACCTCCCACGTTGTGTGTTCCTGGTGCAAAGACGGGAGGGGGCTGGGGGTGTAAAATGCCCTTGAGGTTGGCTCAGTCTCCTCCTTTGACTTCATCTGGACTATTCTGGAAGCTACCAGCAGGGGACAGTAACACCTCATGCCTCAGTCCCTCCCTTGTGCTTCCACCTCGGGCTCTGCCATTAAGCCACCACGGTGTGCAGCAGGCAGGATGAGGATGTCTTAATGACCCCTGCACCCAGTGATGGATTAGCCAAGGATCTGATATGGCCGGGCCACCTAGACAGCCAGGCTCCAAAGACCTGCTGAGGTCCCTCTGGGGTGGCTGTCCTGGGTGATGCTAACAGTGAGGTCCCTGGCCCAGCCCTGGGGAGCTGCCCAGAGACGGACCACAGAGGTGGCTCAGATGGTCACTGAGGATGCGGATAAAGGGGAGACAGGTGGGTTTCAGCTTGCCAGCCACCATGCTGAGCTCCAGTGGTGACAACAGCCAGGGATGCTACTTGGGACAGGTTCCCCTCTCTTGGCTCTCGGCACAGACTAGACGAACTGTGTCCTCTGCTCCCCCAGGGTCTCTGCAGCATCTGTGATGCTTCTCATACTGAAGAAGGCCCTGTGGGCAGGGGTCTTGGCAGGGTAGCTAGAGGGTCTGTTCTTGCCAGTCCTGGAGTTTCTAGTGTCACTGCTATTAAGTGACTCACCTGATAGCACTTGTTCATTCAGTTGTTGGTTTAATATGTGTTTATTGAGCACCTGCTATGTGCCAGGCTCCCTTTTGTTGTTGTTGTTGTTGTGTGTCATTGAGTTGATTCTGATTCATAGTGACCCAGTGTGACCGAGTAGAACTGCCCCATAGATTTTCCAAGGCTCTGGCATAGTGGTTAAGAGCTATGTCTGCCAACTGCAAGGTCAGCAGTTCAAATTCACCAGGTGGCCCTTGGAAACTCTATGGGGCAGTTCTAGTCTGTCTTACAGGGTCACTATGAGTTGGAATCCACTGGACAGCAGTGGGTTTGGTTTTGGGAGTGGATCACTAAGTCTTCCTCCTGAGGAGCAGGTGGTGGGCTCAAACCACTGACCTTTTGTTTAGCAGCAGAGGGCTTAACCACTGTGCAACCAGGGCTCCTTGGCTGGAACCATGAATGCCTCAGTGCGAGTTCTAGATAAGTCAGGAATATGGTTGCCAGGCAGGGCCGGGGAGAAGATGACGCGGGAAGGCTGGGCTCCTGGAGGGTCGAGCCATTCCGTTTAGATTACCACTTTCTTCTTAAGAGAGTAGGTCATCTTCAATTCATGAATCTATAGCCTGTTTTTTTAGGTCTCAGAGGAAATGAGTTTACTTTTCTCTCATTGGCTCTGAGATTCCTAATAGCCAGACAGATGACATGATCGCAGCCTTCTTCTGTCCCCCAACCCCCAGCTGAGGCCAGTGTGGTGGCCCCTCCCAGCCCAAGAGCAGATTGACCCAGCTGAGCCCTTCCTATTGTTTTCTGAAGGTTGTTTCTAGCTTGTCACTGTTTTCTCCTCCCCCAGTTCAAAGAAACCTGGTTTCTTTAACTTTCCCTCAAGCTGTCTGCTCTTTAATCCTTAATCTTTTTTTTTTTTTTTTCAATTTCTATCCTAGAAATCTCTTCCAATTCTTGCTTCTCAAGTGGGACCTTAAACTGCACACACCAGGAACTTGGGGACTTTGCTGGGATGATAGAAGGAGCCCTGGTGGCACCGTGGTTAAGTGCTCAGCTGATAACCAAGTTGGATGGTTCAAATCTACCAGCTGCTCTGCAGGAGAAAGATGTGGCCGTCTGATTCTGTAAAGCTTAAGCAAACAGATGCCACAAACAAAATCCACTGCTGTCCAGTTGACTCTGAGATATAGTGACCTTGTAGGGTTTCCAAGGAGTGCCTGGTAGATTCGAACTGCTGACCTTTTCATTAGCAGCCATGACAGCCTTAGAAACCCTGTGGGGCAGCTCTACTCTGTCCTGTAGAGTTGCTATGAGTCAGAATCAACTTGATGGCAACAGGATTACCACATACTAGGGTGATGGCTTCCTGTGTTCTGTATTCCAACATGATTAACAAAGTTTTCATCCTTCACTCCCTATCAGACTCTGGACTTGGGACTGCTCTTATACACCTTAACTGAATCTTCACGACAGCACTCACGTGGTAAAGACATTGTTACCCCATTTTCCGGAAGGCAAAGATTCAGCTCAGAGAAGTTAAGCAATTTTCCCAGAGTTGCAGAGCTCGTTAGTGTAAGAGCCGAGCTGGAGTGAGAAGAGGGCTATCAGAACTCTAAACCGACTGCTTTAAGTACAGAAATTTGTTCTAAGTCTAATTAAAAAAGGATTTGTTGTTGTTGTTGTTGACAATATGTACAACCAAGCACACACCGATTTCTTCATGTGCGGTTGAGTGACATGGTAACATTCCTCACATCCCCTCTCCATTTCTGAGTTGTCCTTCCCCATCAGCACATAGTCACTGCCTCTGAAGGTTCCCATCCAAGCTTCTGAGTTGCTGTTGTCAATTTGATCCTGTAGAGAGAGATTTAAGCCTAATTTTTAATCTTGAAAATTCATGCCAGTATTTTGCATGTTACCTTGTGTGATACCCCATTTGTTTTCATCTAAAATAATGTTTGCATTTTTACAACCCTTCAGAAGGCATTCATGCTCTAGGAGGACATGCCATTGCAGTGCGGTGGCCCCAAGTCCCTGTGACAAACTCCCACACCCTGGGCTTCACACAGCAGGGTGCAAAACCGTTCTGTGACTCCTGGGCTCTGTGTCCTAGCAGCAAGGAGGGCTGCATGTCTTGGTTTGCATTTTGCTGTCTCCTGAGTATCAGCTCCTTGTCTTTTAAGAGGTGGATGATTTGTTTCTTGAAGTTGTTTTGAAGGTAATGTAAAATAATAGACATGGAAGGGTCTGCTGAGTGCAAAAGCGTGACATTTTGGCTAACATTTACATTTTGACATCAGGATCCCCTTTGACCCACACCAAGCTTCCGATTTACTCTGGCTCCAGATTTATCTCTCGTACCACATTTCCACAGATTGATTTTACCTAGTGTCTCTATTTAGCTCCACTGTGGCTTTTAAGGGCTCAGTTGAACTCAGTGTTTCCTTGCCTTGACTTCTCTGCCTGATAAATACAATTTCTCTGCAAGTAAGGAAGGCAGTGTGTGTAGCTGCAGGGCAAGGGGCTGACCGTGTTCAGGAGAGCAGAGGTAGGCAGGACCCAGACTAGCCCCTGAAGCTGGGTCTTTCACAGAACATTCACCCTAGGTGAGCATCAGCATCTTTCAAATACCTAGGTGAAGGGTGGGATGCAGGGATGCTGCTTCCCAGCATAAGGGATAATGCCAAGTGGCTGCAGCTGTCAGTGGGTGTCTACACAGGGTCTGCATCCCTGCCCTTGGGCAATGGGAGCTTAGATTCTGATGTGCGTGTGCAGTGGACGTACAAACAAGTAAATCACAGAGTATATTAGAGAGAGGGAAGGGATCTGGAAAAAAGAAAGGGTATAGCAGAGTAAGGAGCAGCCAGATAAGAGTAGATGCTGGTATTTCACAGGGTGTTCAAGGGGAGCCTCACGGAGATTTGCACAAAGGCCCTTTAAAGTCTCCATTTGAAGTCATTCAAGTGGATGTCAGAGGGCAGAGTGGCGCCAACAGAGAAAACAGAGCAGAGGCCTTAAGGTAGGATTGTTCCTGGCTGTCTGAGGGACAGGCAGAGCTCAGTGGGGCTGGATGAGAAGATGAGAAGAATAAGGGGGGAAAAGTCAGAAGTAGTTGGAGGGGACAAGATCAACACAGAGCTTCATAAGTTTTTCTCTGAGTGAAATGGGGAGGTTGCTGAATTTTAAGTAGAGAAGTGACATCATGTGACCTCTTTCCAACAATGTCCCAAATTCTAGCAGAAATTTCACGACTAAAACTCTCAGGATCTATTGGCCCAACCCTTACCCTGTCAACTTCTGGTCTAGGAGCCAGGGGTGGAAGTTAATTCTGCAAGAATGCTCTAGACTGAGAGCAGGGAATGACAGTTCCCGAAAGGAAAATTAGATGAGCACATCACCAGGAGGCGAAATGGATCCTTACAAGTCAGAAACGATGGCTGTCCATCATTAGCTGGTGGTAGAGATGTGACTGGACATTAATAACATTCATATAAAAGGCTCTGGCAATCAAGAAATCAAACGATGCATTGTATTGGAATCTGTGCAAAAATGTCTTTCTTTAAAGTACTGAAAAGAAAAGATGTCATGCCTTGGACTGAACTGTGTCCCTCCAAAAATGTTAGTAGCCATTTGGCTAGGCCATGATTCCTGGTATTGTGTGAGATTCTCATATGCTGTATACCCCGCATCTGTGAAGTTAAGGAGGGAGGACGGACAGTAGCTGTGTTGGAGGGGGGCAGGGCTTAATGTGTGGGATCATATTATGGCTTGGGACAGCCTCTTGAAATATAAAAGAGAGGCAAATGGAGACTTGGGAATCTCATACCATCAAGAAAGAAAGCAGTGCCAGGAGCTGAGTGGACCCTTATAAAGCACTGAGTTCCCTGAACCTCAGAAGCTTCTAGTCCAGGGGAAGATTGACAACAAAGACCTTCCTCCAGAGCCAGCAGAAAAAGCCTTCCCCTGGAGTTGACACCCTGACTTTGGACTTTTAGCTTACTGGACTATGACAAATAAAATTTGTTTTTTAAGAAAAAATCATCAACTTTTGGTATTTCAGTTAAAGCAGCATTAGATGACTAGGAGATGTCACTAACACTAAGGTGCCCCTGACCCAAGCCATGATGTTTCTTCATAGGCCTGCATAAGCTGAACAATGAGTGAGGACAATTGATGCCTTTGAATTATAGTGTTGGCGAAGAATATTGAATAGACTGTAGACTGCCAAAGAATGAACAAATCTGTTTTGGAAGAAATATAACAGAATGTAAGGATAGTGAGACTATGTCTCACATACTTTGTACATGTTATCAGCAGGGATCAGTCCCTGGAGAAAGACATCATGCTTGGCAAAGTAGAGGGTTAGCGAAACAGAGGAAGACTCTCAATGAGATGGACTGACACAGTAGCTGTGACAGTGGGCTCACACATGACCATGGCTGTGAGGATGGTATGGGACCTGGGTATGCTTCATTCTGTTGTGCATAGGATTGCCATGAGTTGAAACCAATTCCACAATACCTAACAACAGCAGCAGCAACAACCAGAAGGCTCTAGTAGTTTGGAGAAGGATGAGATTCATGTAAACTCTGAGACTTCAAGAAAGATTTAATTGGGGGATGACATTTAGTCTGGGGCACAGATTATAAGCAGATATGGGACAAGGGACGTACCATATGCTAGAAATAAGTGTGAAATACATACTGTGGTGGGAAACAGGGCAACAAACAATTAAAACGGTAACTAGTTCCACCTGACTGGATTATACAGTGTATGGTGGGAAGAGTGGAAAGGTTGAGGACAATATACTAGGTCCTAAATGCCATGTTGGATGCTATGACAAAATAAGTGCAGTGTTGTTATTTTATATTTAAGCAATCGTGACGTAAACTTGTTAGAATTCTAGAAAAGTTGAACCTGTTTCGGGAAGATGAAGCTAATGTGATCCAGAGAAGTAGGTGGAGTTCAGCTCTAGTTCTGAAAATAATCATGCTGTCGTTGGTCTTCAGGTATGTGAGCTGTTTCAAGAGACAAGATCACATGACCAAAACCAGAGAAAAAACAGACGATAGATATATACCTATGGTAGATACAGATCTTAGAGTGATGAGAAATAGATTTCTAAGTCAAGAATTAATACACTCATAAAATTAGATGAGAAGATGAAGAATTTCAGTGGAAAGCTGGAATCTAGAGACAAAAAAATAGTTGGGTGGATTCCAAAACAGAAAAATACGACACGATATGGGTTTAACAGCAGATCTGACATACCTAAAGGGAGTAGTGAAATGGAAGATAGAAGAGAATATTCAGCCTCAACAACAAAAAAAAACGTAATATTGAGGAAAGGGCATAAGAAATAGGAGGGATATGGTAAAAAGATCTAACATACATGGAATGGGTGTCCGAGAAAGAGGGAAAAGAAATGAGGAAGAAACATTTGATGGATTTTACAAAAGTGATGAAAGATATCAAGTCATTTGTTTGAGACAAGATAAATAAAAATACCAAAAAACCCCAGGCAAAATAAATACGAAGAAACCAACATCCGAGTTCATTGTAGCAAAATAGCTGGAAACCAAAGATAAAGGGGAAATTGGAAAAGTAGTTGAGGGTAGAGGGAATATACAAGTACTGCCAATTAAGTTTGTGAACTCATTCTAGAAAAAGTGCTATACAACTCATTGCTGAGCATCATCACTACAGTCACTTTTGATGTACTCTCTTTGAGCAGCTATGCACTGACATCAGTGCCTAGTCCACCCTTCAAAGCAATTTTGGGACTATTTTTCTGGAATGGCTATCACAGCTGTTGTTATGTTACCCTTGATGTCCAAAATGTCATCAAAATGTCTTGTTTTCAATATTTCCTTTACCTTTGGGTAAAGAAAAAAGTCATTCAGGGCCAAATCAGGTGAGTGCAGAGGGTGTTCCAATACAGTTATATGTTTACTGGCTAAAAACTCCCTCACAGACAACTAGACAGTTAAGTTCACAAATTCGCCACCATGCCACCATGTGCAATGGCCATTCCAGAAAGAGTTCCAAAATTGCTTTGAAGGGTGGACTAGGTACTGGCAGTCGGTGCTTAGCTTCCCAAAGGAAGTACTTCGAAGGTGATTGTAGTGATATTCAGCAATGAGGTATATAGCGCTTAGAACAATTAAGTTTGTGGACTTAGTTGTTGGCTCAGTTGTATATATTACTTTCAAACAAGCAGCAATAAGATTGACCTCTGGCTTCTCACCAGAAATGATCAAAGCAAGAAGATAATGCAGTGATTTTTTAAAGTGCGAAAAGAAAACTGCCAACCTAGAATTCTACATCCATTGAGATATCCTTCAAACATCCTGGCAACACAAACTAATCTTAATCAAACAAAAGCTGAGAGAATTTTTTCAGTAGGAGACTTTTCCAAAAGGAAATACTAAAGTTATTTCATTTTGGCAGGAAGACAAGGATCCTGAATAGAAGCAGAGGATGCAAGAAGGAATGAAAAGCAAGGGTGAATATAGGGATAAATATAAACGAATATTGACTATAAAACAATAATAAAACGTGTTTTTTTACGATGTACATATTATATTCCAGGAAGTATGCATGCGTTATTATATTTATTCTTCACAACACTCCTGTGAGTTTTGTACTATTATTATTTCCATCTGACAGATAAGGAGACTGAGGCTCAGAGAGGTCAAGTGGCTTGCCTGAGGTCAACAGTGTGAATTTGAGTCTGTCTTACTCACAAGTCTGTGCTTCCTTCACACTGTTACTCTGAGGAGTAAGCTACTGGTGCCCTCAAGTTGTAGGAAGGACCACTGAGACAGGGTTCCATCTGGACTAACTGGGGAAGCTGTCATGTCCATGTATTTTCCACTTACAATGGAAGGGCTACCCAAAGTCAATCTAGACATGGCCATCACAGCTAGTTGATCTGCTCCCTTTATTTATGGGCTGGTAAGTTTTTTCTGTTCCAAACAACTTCTGTTCTCCTCTCTACCCACTATGCTGAAAGACTCAGCAAAAAATCTTGCCCTGATCAGGAAGTCTTTCCTGACACTTCTGCTTATTCTGATCATTCAACTTTGTACTTACCTGTCAAATACATTTATCATTACTTTATTAAAGACATTCTCTGTTGTTTCTTATATAATAGTTTCTCTCCCCTGTCTTTGTGCTAGAAGATATTAGAGAACTGAGGTCATAACTTATTTAACTTTTTATCAACCACTGTGCTTAGGGTGGAAACCCTGGTGGCATAGTGGTTAAGTCCTATGGCTGTTAACCAGAAGGTTGGTAGTTTGAATCCACCAGGCACTCCTTCAAAGCTATGGGGAAATTCTACTCTGTCCTACAGGGTTGCTTTGAGTTGGAATAGGCTCACTGGCAGTGTGTTTGTGCCTAATACAGCTCCTGGCACTCAGAGGGTGCTCAGGCACTAAAAGCTCATTGATTCATTAGTTACAGTTCATCATACATCCACCACTGGCAGTGAAGCCAGAAGCCAATGCTTCAGCTGTGAGCATTTGGGAAACAACTGTAGAACATTTCAAAGTTGCCTTGAAATTAGCAGAGCTGTAAAACTCAGAGGGGCTTAGCCATAGCTACATTTATGTAGAATCGAGACCTCTGGACTGAAATGTGAATGGTTAGATCTGGTCAGTTACATCCGGATTGTCAACTAACAAAATTCTCCAGCCCCACCAAGAGCATTCGTCAAATGGAGTTTGACTTTCTCATAACATCTTCCGTCAAACTTATGTGTGAATGGCATCACAGTACACACACTCCAGATGTGCCCCCTCTGCTCCACTCCTCTGGGCTCTACTTCTGAGCCCTGGGCTCTCTCTGTTAACTTACCATGGAGTTTTTATCTGCTGTTCTCAGTGCTGACATTCATGGAAGTCTAGACACATCTGTGGGTGGAGAAGACACACAGAAGTGTCCCCATGTTGAATATTAATGAATGTACCATAATGAGGCCAGGGCACCTGGGTGCCAGTGGGAGTGCAGAGGCAGAGAACATCTGTGTGAGGAAGATGAGAGAATAAGTGGCATTTGTGACTGGACAAGAAGCAGCTAAGATGATGCATGGGTCTACGGAAAGTGGCAGGTATTGTGTCTCTCTTAGCTTGGCTAAGGCCATGAGGAAAGGGATGCAGCCAAGTGACCAGATTAAGAGTTGATCCTGGTATTTGTTAAAGACTTCACCCGAGCTCACCTTTGTGATGAAAGGTAGCTGGAGGGAGAGAATTATCTCCTGTGTTGGCCTCAGATGAGAGTGAAGGAAGAAAAGGTGAAGTAAAAGCATTTCTGAACACAAAATGTAACACAGAGTAGTTCACACACTTCTTTGCTTCATGTAAGATTCAATTTTGCATCTCATATTAAAACAAAACAAAACCTGTTGCCATTGATTCTGACTCATAGTGACCCTAAAGGGCAGAGCAGAAATTTCCCACAGAGTTTCCAAGGAGTGCCTGGTGAATTTGAACTGCCAACCATTCGTTAGCAGATACAGCTCTTAACCACTATGTCACCAGAATTTCTGTATAAAATAATTTCTATTTGGGAAAGAAGAGGTTTTTGACTCCCCCCCCCCCATGAATAGCCAAGTACTGTATTTCACTGAACTGAATTAGGCCTAGTCCTGTGAACACACACTAACATATACATACCTGTATAGACATGCATGCACACATAGACTTTTTCAGTTAGAATTAGTAAAAACTAGTTCTTTAAGTAATATTTTAAAATTACAAAACATTGCTGAGAAATCTTGCTCAGATTTTGACAGGAACTATGTTAGTCCTATAGATTTATCTGGGGGGATAATTAGCATCTTTATAATGTTAGGTCTTCCAGTCCATGAACATGGTATGTCTCCATTTATTTAGCTCTTCTTTGATTTATTTCATTAGCATTTTGTATTTCTCAGTATACAAGTCCTGTTACATGTTTGGTTGGATTTACACCTAAATATTACTTTTTGAGTGACTTCGTAGGGTATTTGTATTGACATTTAACAATTGAGTAAAAAAACCTGGTCTCCTTTCACATCTCCTTACTTTACCCCATTGGTAACATAATTACCATAAATATTTTATATACATTGAGAACCACTTCATACAATGTTATGATTTTGCTTTAACCATCAAATATAATTTAGAATACTCAAGAGGAGAAAGAATGTCTACCATATTTGCCTGTGTTTGCTTTTTTCCAGTCTTCTATTTTCCTTTCTGATGCTCTTGTACAAAACATGTACAAGACTGTAAGCTGGAGACTACAAAATGTTAATAAAATAAATCAAAGTATATCTAAGTAAATGAAGAGACGTACTGTATTAGTGAGTTGAAAGACTCAGTGTGGTAAAGATGTAAATTCTCCCTAAATTGATATACAGATTTAACACAATTCTGATGAAATCATCAGCAAGATTTTTCTGTAGATATAGACCAGATCATTTAAAATCTATATGGAAAGACAAACTAGAATAGCTAAGACAATTTTGAAACAAAAGAATGGACTCAGAGATATCACTGTATCCAGTTGTCATGGATTGCATTGTGTCCCCCCCAAAATGTATGTATTGATTTGACTTGGCTATGAGTCCCAATGTAGTGCAATTCCTCCCGTGTGTTGTGAATCTTGCCTGTGTAATATTGATGAGGGAAAATGGACTCAGCTGTGTTGGTGAGGTAGGACTCAAGTTACCAGCTGTGGGATATAAGGGAGAGAAGTGAGCAGAGTAAGTTGCAATCCTCACACCATCAAGAAGGCAGCACTGAGAGTGGAGCATGTACTTTGGAGGCTCCTGTGCCAAGATGCTCTCATTGAATTTGGCCTCAGCCTACTGGTCTGTGATAATTTCTTTTGTTGAATGGACATGTAACTCATAAATGGATTTGTGGTTTACTGGACTGTGACAATGTTTCTCTTCATGAAACCATCCACTCGTGGTATTTTCTCTTGGAGCAGTACCAGGTGACTAAAACAGCAATGTTGAGGCTTGCTCTATGATCACAAACGTCAAAGCAGTGTGATGTTGGCAAAGGAATAGATGTAGACCAATGGAATAGAATAGAGAACTCAGAAACAGTCATATGCAAATGTGACCAAAGATGCCAAAGTAATTCTATGGAAGAAGAGAAAAAAAAATATGGAGCAGATAGGACAAATAATATTAATTGTCCTGGACTTTACATATAAAATTCATATTATTTCTGAATACTTACAGTTTTATACTTCCACTATAGCTGAATAGAAGCAATGAAAGTATGATCTTTATCATGTTCCTGATTTTAAAAGTAAATACAGTTTCACAGTAAGCATGATGTTTGATAAGGTATTTGATGGATATTCAGAAAATACCTCCTATTTCTAGTTTGATAAGATTTTTTAAGTTCCAATGCTTTCTTTATCAAAAGATTTTCTGTATCTTTTGAGTTTGTTATGTAGTTTTTCTACATTCTTTTGTTAATGCAATTTGTTACACTGGTAAATATTCTGGTATTGAACTCTCTTTGCTTTTGTGGATAACTCACATGATTGTGATGCGTTATGATTTTAAACATTATTTAATTCAGTTTATTAAATTTTTTAAATACTTCTACATCTATTTTCATGAACGAGACTGTCTTGAAATACTCTTATACTATCTTTATCTGATTTTGAATTCAAAGTTTTGGATAGCCTAAGAATACAAGTTGATAAGTGTTCTTTCTTCTTCTCTCTGAAACAATTTGATTAGTGTTGGAATTGTTGAGTTTCTAAAAGTTTGATAGAATATGCTTATAAAGCAGTCTGGCTCAAGGATACCTCCTGCTTCCCCTTCTCCCAGCTGAGTTCTAGCCATTACTTTTATTACTGTGGAAACCCTGGTGGCATAGTGGTTAAGAGCTACGGCTGCCAACCAAACAAAATTCGACAGTTCAAATCCACCAGTTGCTCCTTGGAAATCTCATGGGACTGTTCTACTCTGTCCTTTAGGGTCGCTGCAAGTTGGAGCTGAAGCATAGGTTCGAGTTTTAGTACTACAGTTAATAGTTAAGAGTATGTGCTATTTTTTCTGGGTTAGCTCTGGTAAGTTTTTAAGCAATTGTCCATTTTGTTTATGTTCTCAATTTTGTGGGTATGTTACCTCTTCCTATTTAGTATACATGTTTTGTTGTTGTTGTTGTTGCTGTTAGAAGGGTGACACTGAGCTGATTTTGTATTTGTATGGCTCTCTTTCAGGTTCTGTTGAATTTGCTATGTCTGATGGCTGTTATTGGATGTATAAAATTAAATACTGTTTTACTTCTCTTATGAATTATACTTTTTAATATTATTAAGCATTTTCACTAGAAATCGTGTTTACCTTACAGTCTACTTATCCTGCTATTAATATAACTATAGTTATAACTATATATACACATATTTTTGGCTAATGTTAGCGTACTGTGTATTTTCCAACTTTTTGATCTTTATACAACTTTGTTTTAAATACATATCTCAAAAACAGCCTATAACTGGGTTTAAAAACAAATCCAGTCTGCTAATACTTGACTGCTGACTGGAGTATGTAGTTCACTTACACTTACTATAATTACTGATATATTTGAATTTAAATGTACTAATTTTGTGCTATCCCTTCTGTGTCATCCTTTCTTCTCTTGACATGTTGTGGATTGACTTTTTTTTTTCTTCTTAGTGATATAATAAATGTGAATCATCCAGATTCAACAGGGTCAGTCTTGTTCCATTTATACTCTCATTCCATTTCTCTCTATCCTTCTGGATTATTCTGAAAACAAAACAAGATATCACATCATTTCATTCTTAACTATTTCAGAATGCATCTCTAAAATATAAATTAATTTAAGAAATATACAATTACAATTCCACGAGCACATCTAAAAGTAAAATAATTCATTGATATCCTTCAGTATTAGCCAGTTTCCAAATTTTTCCTCATTTCATCCTTTTAAAGAAAAGCTTGTTCATTTAAATCAGGATCCCAAAAGGATTTGTTCATCGCAAGTCATATACATGTCTTTTAAATCCTTTTTTTGTAATTATTGAAAAACTGGATAGTTTGTTCTGTGGCTTTGTAGTCTAGATTCTGTCGATTCCATTCTTAGCACATGAGGTAACATGTTCCTCTGACCCTAGGCACCTGTAAGTCAGTCATTAGATCTAGAGACTAGATCAGATTAAGATTTTTTACCCCTAAAAATATTTATATACTTTCATCAAAACTAAAAAAAAAAGAAATCCAAATCTACTGCTGTCAAGGAGTCGATTCCCACTCAGAGACACTTCCATCAGGAATCAGAAAATATCTGTTTTTCTGATGTTAGCTGCTACTGATACTCATTGCCTAGATATATTAAGTCATTCGGGGCTGCAACTGGTGGCGGTATCCTAATTCTACCATTCCTTTTCCATTTATTAACAGAAACATCTCCGTAGAGAAGCACTCCTCCTCCTTCCCTATTGGATTATGCTAAGGTACTGTAAGGTAAGACCAATGTTTGGTTCTTTCCATTTATTCTCTTTCAGAAGAGTGGTTTGCTTCCCTGATACCCTTCAAAGGGGGCCAATGAAATAAAAGAAGCTACTATGGATGTCTTAGTCATCTAGTGCTTTCTCTCTCTCTCTCTCTTTTTTTTTTTTTTTTTGACAGAAATACCACAAACAGGTGGCTTTCAAAAGACAAATTCTATTCTGTCACAATCTAGTAGGCTAAAAGTCCAAATTCAGGGTGTCAGCCCCAAGGGAGGGCTTTTTCTGCTGAATCTGGAGGAAAGTCCTTGTTGTCAACATTCCCCTGGACTGGGGGCTTCTGAGGTGAAGGGACCCTGGTCCTTTCCAAAGGACATGCTCAGCTCTCTGAATTGCTTTGTTTTTGATGATATGAGGTCCCCAAACCTCTCTGCTAGCATCTTTCCTTTATACCTCAAGAGACTGTCTCAAGGCACACAACAGTCTTACACAATGAGTCCTGAACCACCAACACTATTGCCCATCTACCCTCATTAACGTCATAGAGGCAGGATTTACAACACAGAGGAACATCACACAATGCCAAGGAATCATGGCCTAGCTAAGCTGCTACACAGGCTATTTTGGGGGACACAATTCAGTGCATGACAATGACCTCATGTATATCTAAGCACATTTGGTGTGTTTTAATCAATTGCAGTTGTTATCTTTATTAGTGTGTACATTGTCCTATTTTTTGCCCATGTCTTATTTAAATTGGCTCTCAAGTGTTTTTTTTTTTTTTAATTTACATTCATTACATCTCTATAACAAAATGTTTGCCATTTCGGTGTCTTAATTCAGCGACGTTAAATACCCTCCTCATGTTGTGTGGCCATCATCACTATCTGTTTCCAATTTTTTTCAGTCCCTTTGCTAGAAACTCAATGCTTTCAAGCAGTGATTCCCCTTCTCCCCTTCTTTCTGCCCCTGGTGACACAAATACAGTTTGATCGCTATACAATATATGCCAAATTCTAGATATTACATATAAGCAGGGTCATATGACTTGTGTCTTTTCATGACTGCCTTATTTTACCCACTCTAATGTTTTCAAGGTTCATCCATGTCAGAGATTGAATGAGAACTTCTTTCCTCCTTATGGTAAATAATATTCCATTGTATGGATATACTATTATTTTGTTTATCCATTCATTAACTGATGGACATTTAGTTTGTTTCTACCCTAGGGTTGCCATGAGTCGGATCCGACTTGATGGCACTTGGCTTTGGCTACTTTTTTGCTATGGCAAATAAGCATGCAGTGAATATTGGTGTACACATTGACTGTGTTCCTTGTTTTTCTTTTGAGTATATACCTTGGAGTGGAATTGCTCAGAAAATATAGTGATTTTATGTTTAACTCTTCAAGGAGCCACCAAACTTTTCCATAGTGGTTGCACTATTCTGCATCCCCACTAGCAATAGCTGAGTTTCTTTCTTTCTTTTTTTTTAATCAATAAAGAGTTGAATGAATATTATCAAATGACTTCTCTGTGTCAACTGAGATGATCATGTGATTCTTTTCATTGGCTCTATTATATTACATCGATTGATTTTCACTATTGAACCACTCTTGCATTCCTGAGAGAAATCTCACTTGAACACATGTAGAATCTTTTAAATTTGCTTTTGGATTCTCCCAGATCGTTTTTGACACAAGCCTAGTAAGTTTTGACGAGTTCTGGTTTTTTTGGCATGAGAAGATCTCTGGCTCATCTTATGGCGTATGCTGCTTTGACTTGAAATTAGCTTCTTCTTCAATGTACCTTGTATTTGTGTGTGTGTATGTGAGAGAGAAAAAAAAATAGTATTTGCATGTCACCATCAGAGCGCTAGAGTGCTCCTTGCTACCAGACGGACAGAGGTGTATCTACAGAAAACGGTGCCCATGTCAGGCACTGAATTTGTACCCTACAGGCTTATAGCAAGGGTAAAAAGTGCTCGGAGTAATCTCTAAGTTGCAGCACCTTCAGTGTCCAAATGAATAAATATTTATTGAGGAGGTACATCAACAGAAGCACCTCCCCCCTTTTGTCTGACTACCTAAGTCAGCTGTTGTTCGTATTTGGGACACCTTGAAGTGTCTTCTGTACCTTACCTAGGTCTCTTTTAGACTTGCACCTGGGAATGGGTGCTCCCTTCTGCCTTCTGCCCCTCCCTTTCTCTGTGCCTCTGGGTCTACCTTGTTTGAGGAAGAACACTGAGTCTGTACAGGTTAATAGAAACTTCTCAGTGATGCTCTCCACCTAGCGGTACCCAGGAAACATGCCACATGCCACACCTATGATAGCTTCAGATACACCTCTGCAGATCAGTCATTCTTTTTAAGCCTTCTCCATGGATGGGACTAGGAAATTGTGATTTAAGAAACATAGTACTGTATCATGAGTTCATATTGATATTTTTTAATTCAGATTCCAGACTACAGAATTTTCGTCTAAACTCCTCTATTTCTACACCCAAAATCTTGGTGTAAAACACCTACACAATTTCTCATTTGCTTTTCTCACAACATAGGTGAAACAGGTTAGGATTTTCTGGTCGTTTGTGTATGTATGCGTGTGTGTATGTATGCGTGTGTGTCCTTAGCATGTATCCTACTGTAAATGTTCAGTTAAATTGCTTGGATAATTCTTCTTTGTGTTCATGTCACCAGCTAGATAGCATAGAAATTAGGTTAGATGGGGTTCATTTATTTAAATTTGGTTTTCGGTTTCAGGAATTGCTTTCAAAACTCTTTTGTAACTATGTAAAATATTCACATGTTTTCAACATCAAACCAAACGATAAGATATACTCAGCAATGCCTACCTTTTATTGCTGTTCCTTCCATGGTGTTTCTTCTTTCCTTACAGGGAAACATTTGAATATTTTGATGCTTTATCTTTGCCATTATTTGTTTTTCAAACTGGGAAAATATGTATATATTCATAACCCCATCCTTCCTTAGATAAGATATTAGCATGTTGAATCTGTTTTCTTCTACCTAGTTTTTTTTCACTTAACAATTTGTCCTGGAGCCCACTCTGTAGGATCACACCTCTTTGCAGCTGCATAATATGACTATATGGATATACAATCAATTATTCAACAGCCCCCTACTGATGGCTACTTGAGTTGTTTTCAGGCATCGGCTGTTGTTAACATGGTTACAATGAATAGATTTGAGCTTACGTCTTTCATATTTTTACCCATGTATCTTTGAGCTAGACCCTTAGAACCGGATTGCTGAGTTTAAAAGGTAAATGCCTAGGTAATTTTGCTAAATATAAACAAATTCGCTTCCATGGTGTGTACAGTTTTCCATTCCCACCAGCAAGGTATGAGAGGAGCTATTTCTCCACAGCATCTCTAATGAATACATTGTCATCTCTTTGGATTTCTGCCAATCTCAAAGGTGGGAAATAGTATCCCAGGGTAGTTTTGATCTGCATTTATCTTTTGTAAGCAAGGCTGCACATCTCAAATGGTTAATGTAATTTTCATATAGTAAAATTTATCCTTTTTAGTGTATAGTTTTGAGAGTTTTGACAAACACAGCATAACCACCACCACAATCAAAGCATAAAATTGTTTCATCATCATCCAAAATTCCTCTGAGTCCCTTGGCAGTCAAGTCATTCCCTAACTCCTAGCTCCTGGCAACCCTGATTTTTTTTTTTTTTTTTTAATCTCTAGTTTTGCCTTTGAAAATGTTGTATAAATGAAATAGTATAGCATGTAATCTTTCCAGTCTGGCTTTTTTCACTTAGCATAACATCTGGTCCATTTAAGACTTTGTATCGCTGCATAGTACTCCATTGTGTGGTTGTGCTATGCTTGCTTATCAGTTCCCCAGTTGAAAGATCTGTAATATTTAATGTTCAGACTTTGGAGATTATCGATAAAGTTACCGTAAAGATTCACATAGGTTTTTTGTGAACATAGATTTTTGTATTGTTTGTCTAAATACCTAGGAGTGGAATTGCTGCACTGTATGCCAAGAGTGTAATGAACTTTATAAGAAAACATTGAACTTGTCCAATGTGGCTGAACTGTTTTGCATTCCTTCCAGCAATGAATGAGAGTTGTAGTTGTTTTGCATCATTTCTGCCAGCACTTGGAAACCCTGGCGGTATAGCAGTTTCCATAGAAACTCTATGGGGCAGTTCTACTCTGATCTATAGGGCTGCTATGAGTCAGAATCAACTTGATGGCAGTCGGTTTATTTGTTTGTTTGTTTTGGTACTATTAGTTTTGGGGTTTTGTGTTCAGTCATTGCGATAGATGTGCAAGCCCTCACAGGTAAACTTCTGCACACTTTTCTTTGACAGTGGATAGACTTCTTCTAGCTGTAGTGAAATAAGTGCCTTTATGTAGCCTTTTACCTTGGTAAAAAGAGCTTGAGACATTTTCCCCCTGTGGCCCAAGGATTTACCTTGGTCCTAGCATTCCACCCCATAGGGTTTGTTACTTTTGTTTATGCTGACTGACATTTCCTGGTTAAGCTGCAAACAACTGGTGGTTTGAAACCATCTGTCTGGCCCTGAGCTGAAGCCTGCCCTGTGACTGGTCTATTTTATGAATCTTGCATGTATTGGTCAATATACTTACGCAAATGGAGTGACCATAGCTTACTATGCAAATAAAGTGTCTGTGGCCTACCTAAAGGGAATTGGTCAGTTCTCGGTCCTGGTGGGAGCCTTGAAACTGATAAAAAAATTGCTTAGATAAGCAGCCAACCCCACAGAGGAGGCAGACAGAAGGAAAGAAGCAGAAAGGAGAAGAAGAGAGAGAGAGGATGCAAGGATCATTCTAAAACAGCTAAGATACAGATCAACGACTTGTAACACTCAAAACAGTGCAAGGCTTGAAAGAAGCCCTGTGGCGGAGTCAGCGGTGACAGGAGAAACCTACAGCTAGGAAGACAGCTGAGAGGGCTGAACCTAACTGCTACACTGGCTACAAGCTGGATCATTTAGCGGTGCATGGTGGGTGGCGTGGAGGCTGAGGACGGAAAGGCCTGTCTTGAGGGAGGGAAGAAGAGACCTGTCCTGAGGGGGATGAGGACAGCCTTTTCTGAAAGGGCCAAGGCTGTGGTGAGGGCAGCTGAAAGGAGACTGAGAAGAAGCCTGTTCTGAGGGGGCTGAGGAGAGGCCTGCATGGCTGAGAGGTGGCATGCGGAGCAGAGAGAGACTCCCGGTTGCTTGTAAGGCCGAGAGGAGCTGGGAGGGTGACACTGCACTCGTGGAAGGAAGGGGTTACTCTCAGGTTTCAAGGAGCCATCCAGACTTGGCCTACACACTTCCTAATCCTGATCCCAAGTTGTGTTGTAACTTGTTATTTCCTTGATGAAGCACTTAACTATAAAAATAGCCTGTAAGTTCTGTGTAGCGTTATAATGAGTTATGGAATACAGCACAGGAGCAGAGAATGCTACGGGAGGGACAGCTGGTCTCGGAATTGGTAAAAGGGTTGGAAGGTGGAGGTTTGTCTGACCTCACCTCATGGGAATCAGCTTGAGGCTGATCCTGGCGATTTTCCCTGCCAAAGTCAGGTTCTGATGCAACTATCACCACTGTACACTAGTCCACCCTGCACTCAGACCATAGCCCTCCAAGGCTCATGCTTTTTTCAAGTCTAACTCCCTACTTCATTTAGGTCCAAGGCTTTGTCCACTGTCCCTGTGTTATTGTTATTGTTGTTAGGTGCTGCTGAGTTGATTTAGACTTATGGCAATCCCATGTGACAGAGTAAAACTTTCCCATGGGATTTTCTAGGCTGTAACTTTTATGGAGGAAACCTTGGTGGTGTAGCTGTTAAGTGCTGTGATTGCTAACCTAAAGGTCAGCAGTTCGAATCTACCAGGTGCTCCTTGGAAACTCTGTGGGGTGGTTCTACTATTTATAGCGTTGCTATGAATTGGAATTGACTTGAGGGCAATGGTTTTTGTTTTCTGGTTTGTTTGTTTTTTTTTAATCTTTATGGAAACAGATCTCCAGGTCTTTCTCCTACAGAGCTGCTGGGTGGGTTTGACATGCAAGCCTTTCAATTAGTAGATGAGTGCTTAAAAGTTGCACCATCAGGGCTGCTTTTTATTGTCCCTGTGTAGCTATTAAACCCTAGATTCTGTATTTTTCTTTCAAAACTCTTTGAAAGTCATTGCTGTTTAGTTGATTCTGACTCATGGTGACCCCATAAGACAGAGTCGAATTGCCCCATAGGGTTTCCAGGGAGTGTCTGGTGGATTCCAACTGCTGACCTTTTGGTTAGCAGGTAAACTCTTAACCACTATGCTACCCAGGCTTCTTTCGGTAGACCTCAGCAAATATTCTGAGTGTAGTCACAGTGTCAGCTCTACTTATCACTCCAGTTTTCAACTTCTTCTTCAGTTTTTTTGCTCCTAGGGATTTTCCCTTCTTTCTTGTGAGACCAGCCACGCATTTAGATTCTGTTTGTTTTACCTTATCCAACATTTTAAATAATTTGATAACTAACAGGAAGGAGTTCAGCTACTTCATCTGCCATGTTTCTGGGAACAGAAGTCAACTCGTTCATTTTTCAGCCAGTATCTACAGTGTTCAACATCTGGTTTGAGTACTATTATTTTTAAGTTTTGACAAATGCTTGTGACGTCTGAAAAAGGCCTGTTTGTAGAAAACAGTGAAAGTAAGGGCCTTGCTGTATTTATCTCAGTATTTCTCATGCAAAGATGTCAAGTACCAAAAATTGTTTTAAAAATGAAGAAATCAGAAATGTACCTAGAGTATATCACTTGCTGTTCTCTCAAGTCTGCAGTGACTTCTGAACAATAAGAAACAAAAAGTCTCAGCTAATCTAAAAATTGTTCTCAAGCAAGTATTTAACTGGAATGCTCCTATTTGCTCAGAAAACATTTTCTATGACAGTATGAGTAATAAATAAGGTTTTTCTTATATCCAAACTCATGCTGGCAGAGAAGATAAAAACCAGGTGGCCAGCAAGGCACTTCCTCCACTTTGGTGACCTGTGTGGAAACCCTGGTGGTGTAGGAGTTAAATTCTACATCTGCTAACCAAAAATGTTGACAGTTGAAATCCTCTGGCTGCTCCTTAGAAACTCTATGTGGCAACTCTACCCTGCCGTCCTATAGGGTCATTATGAGATGGAATCAACTTGACGGCAATGGGCTTGGTTTTGATTTGGTCTTGGGCCAGGTCTACATGTAGACATTTTTATTCTGTAATTGATAATAGAGTATAACTCCCAATGTGGTATGACATTGGTATCAATGCTCTTCCCCCCCCAATGCACTCATTTGTGGGAACACACATACACCCAGGCAGGGCATATCAGAATGTGCTACCCCTCTGGGTAAATCATTATAGCTGTTTTCAGGAGTCGCATGCCCAATAGGACAGTGCTAGGTATGACAGTGTGTTTTATTTGACCCCAAATGGTCTGTGGGTGTCTTGCGTGGTCAGGTATGGTACGAGGAGGTGAGTTTCTTGTAGGAAGGGAAGAAAACATAGAATTTATCACTCTCAGGGCCTAGAGACGTGGAGGCACAGCACACCATGATGCAGGGCCACATGGGGAACAAGGTAACAATAAGTGGAAATTGTTAAGACTGTATGTATGGCGAGCAGGGTGTGATTAATTTTTCTAGGCTTCCTGGGGATTGGGCCTATTGAGTAATTCTGAAGGGCTAGGGGGCCATTGGAGCTGTCTCTAGTTGTTGGGTGTCCGGTTACTAAGACGGGTGCATTGTGGGGCAGGAACATGAGAACCTGATAAGCGTGGTGGTTGGAGAGTGGATTTAGTCAGCTGCTTGAGAAGGGGAGCTGATCAGCCTCCAGCTGGTGCCTCCACACTGGATCAAGATAGCACAAAGGAAACCAGTATTAAAGACAGGCCCTGAGGATGGACACAACCGGAACTTCCTGTCCTCCTGCAGCCCACTCCCTGGCTCCCACTTCCCCTAGTAGAGTGTGGCTTCTTCGCAGAGCTTCTGATACCAACGCCGAGGTCCCCCCTCCTAAGGCTCATTCACTAATCACTAACCAAGGTGGGAGTTAACCAGAGATTTCCAAGGTAGTGACAGTGGGGATTTGAGAGAAAACAGAATTAGTTAGGCTGCCAAACAGTATCCTCTACTCACCTTCCTCTCCAGGATGCTCAAGATACAAAGATTTGAAAGCAATTTCTTGATGAAATGGTATCAACCACAGACTGTCACCATGGGCAATCCAAGAAGCAGCAAGTAGAGGATTAAAGGAAGGAAAGAAGGGAGTAGGGAAGGAGTAAGATGATGTGGAGTGTGCTCTGTGGCTGGTGTTGGGAGTGGGCAAAGGGAGGCCATGTCTGACTTGAAGTCAGACATACTCAAGGTAGTTGTGGTTTATGGGGTCCATAGACTTGTATTTAGTGCTTCAGAGGGGATGTGTAAAGCAATGCAAATGGATGTGTGCGCTGACTTTCAGACAGCAAGGGACCACGGACCCATCCACATCATCAAGCTTTCTAATTACATAGGCAGACCTGTGGAATGCAGGCCGAGCCTGCTACTGCAAGCATTTCTTACTACTCTAGAGAGGAGCTCGCCAGAACTCCAAACTACAGTCCTTAACTTCACTGCCAGATTTTGTAGGGAGATCCATGTTGCCTATTGCTGTAGTTGTTAATTGACTCCAACTCATGGCAACTCTTGGAGAGCCCACATACAATAGAACAAAAAATTGCCTGGTCCTGTGCTGTTGTCATGATTGTTAGTGTGATAGATCCCATTGTTGAGGCCACTGTGTGTTTGGAGTGCATTCCAGCCTAGGAAGGTTTACCGTCTAGCACTGTGTCGGACAATATTTTATTGTGATTCATAAGTTTCTTTACCGACTAACTTTTAGAAGTAGCTTTTCTAAACTTTTCTTCCTATTCTGTCTTTGTCTGGAAGCTCTGCTGAAACCTGTCCGTCATGGGGACCCTGCTGGCATTTAAAACACCAGTGACGTAACTTACAGCATCACAGCAACACGCAAGTCACCACAGTGTGACAAGCTAACAGATGGGTGGTGGAGGTTGACTATATAATCTACAAATATGCATTATCCCTAATGGGGATTGGGCCCCAAGCCCCAGTGTAGAACCCCTGCTCTTAGTAAATCAAGTCCCTGGAGAAGGACATCATGCTTGGTAAAGTAGAGGGTCAGAAAACAAGAGGAAGACCCTCAAGGAGACGGACTGATAACAGTAGCAGCAACAATGAGCTTAAGCATAAAAACAACTGCGGGTGTGGTACAGGATTGCACAGTATTTTGTTCTGTCCTTCATAGGGTTGCTCTGAATTGGAACCAACACAGCAGCACTTAAAAACCTCTGTCACCACCACCACATGGGCCTAGTGATGGTGAATGGGGTGTTGGCAAACTCTTCTTCTACTTGAGTACCACTCATCCAAGTCAAGTCAGCCCTGTGGCCGCAAGTTGGTGCAGGATGGTCTGACAGTCTGTTTGTACTTATGCATTGTCATCAGGAAAGACCAGTCCCTAGAAAAGGACATCCTGGGTGGTAAAGTAGAGCGTCCACGAAAATGAAGGAACTGTCCTTGGAGGGAAATCCTCTAAGTCTTCTAACAATCAACTCAGCAATTGATAACTACAATATTTCTGTGGATTATATCAATACCACTAGATCTAGCATTCACACACATTTTCTATTTTTGTTTTGACTGTTCAAACTTACTTTGGAATCAATTTCTGGTCTGATCAAAAAGCCTCTCAAGATCTCTAAAAAAAATAAATAAATAAAAGTGGCTGCATCATGGGTTCAAACATAGCAAAGATTGTGAGGAAGGTGAGGGAAGCAGTGTCTCAGTCTGTTGGTACCTAAGGATGCCGGGAGATGGAACTGACTCGATGGCACCTAACAGCAGCAATACACATTGTACTTTGAAGCTGCTGTGCTTGGGGGACAGAAGATGAGGGAGGGGCTGCTGAGAGGAACCAGGAGCCCTGCAGGATAACTGTTGAGGCCACGGCTTCTGGGGGTGGCAGCTTACATGTGCCCTGCAGAGTGGCTCTGGGGCAAAGAACTCAGCTGCTCAGAGGTTGCCTTCTTGGGGCGCTCTGTTGCCTGCTGTGCTTCTCTGTGTGGTTGCTTGTGGAAGGCTCAGGGTATGCTGTCATCCCGTCATCCCTGCCTTTCGTATCTTACAAGCTGCAAAACCAGCTCCCCAGGAATATCAGCAAACAATGGAGGCAATGTCAAGGGGAATGCCAGTGGGGCTGGGGTGTCGCTTAGCCCTTTCCTGTGGGTAGACCTTAGACAGGCTCCACTCTGCCTCCCGTCTTCCTGCCTTTAATTCTGCTTTCCTTTCCCAGGGCTAATTGCTTTGTTCCCCAGCAGGCTGAGGTTCATCTGACTCTTTGGTGCTTGCCTCTAATTCTGTACCCCTCCCCCCCATAGGTCAGAGTATCTTCTTAGACAGAGCATCACTGTGTCAAGCCGTCATAAGATCAATGCTTTGATCTCTGGCCTTCTTTTTGGCTCCTCTCCACTCCTGGCAAAGACTTCTTTTTTTGCTGTTATTTCCATCTATGACCTTCCAGGTATGGCAGAGTAGGTGTGGCTCCAAGGCTATTGATCAGCTGACCTTCTGGCCATCCACAAGCTGCCTGTCTCCTGCAGCTGCAGCCTGTGCGAGCCTTCTCCTTGCGCTGTCCAAGAAGCTATTGACAGCATGCTTTCAGCCCGATCCTGCAAAATGCAACAAGAACCTGCAGGCTTCGAGGTTGGTAACATCCACCTGATTAAGAGTAGTGAAGTGATGGGGGGGGGGTGGGGGGGTGGGCGGGGGGAAGATGCATAAAAATTTGAAGTAGAAAATTAACCACAATTCTATGTCCTGGTGACAACTGCCATATACAGGTGTGTTTCCTTCAAGACCGTTGTATGCCTATACATTTACAGAGCAGTGCTGTGATCACACTTGATGCCATTTTTTACCCAGTCCATTCAGACGGGCCAAAGTAGGTGTTTGAGAAAGACTCCCAGCCTTGCCTGTTTACTCTGAGGCATCTGAGGCAGGTGACTGTCCAGGGCCATGAGCATTTGTCCAGCTCCCAAAGCTGGCCTGATCCCAGGCGGGTTCCTGCTTACTCAGGGGCACGGAGAAATCTGTGTTTGCTCTGGATCCCTGGGTCCCTGAGCTCTGAACCCTCATTCAGACTGAGTCTTCCCCATACTCCCCGCCCCTAGGAAGGTGACAATTCCTCTGCTCCCCAGTTTGTGCTGAGCTCAGCTGTGTCATCCATACTACAGCTCTGAGCAGCAAGGACCTCCCAGAGCTTACCTCTCAGGGGACAGAGATGACTTAACCACCCCTTCTCCTGATGCTGTCTCCTGAGTGCCCTGCCCTTTCCTTGATCTGTTTTCTATTTGAAATTCAGTGTGCTTGCTGCTTTTCTGTGGCACAGGAAGGCCAGAGGCTGCTTCCTCCCCAGCTTCTGAGAAATCCAGCTTGTGTCAGCAGTCACTTCTATCGATTATCAGGGAAGCAGCCACACAGTGTCACGCCAGGGCACGGGTGGGCATGGGCTTTTCTTTCCCAAGCCAGAGTGTCTCTTCTCCAGCAAGAAATGAAACATTTAAAGGGACAGGAAAGAAGATCATGTCTGCCCTTTCTGCCTACGGCTTGGCTGTGATGCTTCCTGGCACAGGAAATAACCTTGCACTGTGTTAGCTGATTACATCAGAGCTGGCAAAGGCCCTTTCCTCTGCACTAGCTGGCCTTCTTTGGAATGTCTCTCTCCCCTCTGTCTTTCCAAATCCTACCTAGCCATGAGCACTCCACTCAGCTCATGTTCTGTCTCCTAGACAATGTCACCTTGTCAAGCAAAATTTTCTATGATCAGTGTGATGTCTTGTCCTTCTTGGCATTTCCCTTGTCATGGCAAAGGCCTCTTTTCTTGGTGCTATTTCCATCTGCACCCTTCCAGGTATGGAGAGCTGGGTGTGGCTCCAAGAGTTGGCCAATTGACCTCTGCCCATCCACCGGTCATCAGCCTTCTCAGGGTCTGCCTGGAGCTGCTTCCTGCAGTCCTGTCTTCCCCTAACTCCTCCTGAACCCCTTCTCTGAATTCCCACGACATGCAGTCTCCCTATGTTCATCCTTCAAGCTGGACAACCAAGACCCTGCTCTGGTCTTGGGCTTTAACAGGCCTCCCTCTGCCCGTCTTGCCACCAGGCTCCTCTCCACAGGACCTAGCCTATTCTAGACCAGGCTCCAGGTACCAACCACTCTAGAATTTATTGACCCAACAAGTCCTAATCCCCTTTTGGTTCTGGAGTGTCTCTCTCCCCTGGGCAGGTCTAGCCACTGCTGTGTGACCCTGGGTGGCTCTTGGGTGGTGTGGAGGTGGGGCTTAGATGTATGGGCTGGCATCTCTACATACTTGTGTGCAAAGCCCCTTAGGAGTGTGGAAGACGACAGGAAAGGGAAGAGAAATGGTGGACAGCGAGTCTTTACTTACACCTTGCCCTGGGCTGTGCAGCTGATATGGGCATTCTGGTCCTTACTAAAGTCAATCCTCTATCCTTCTTGCTTTGTTCTCTGTGCAGCAAGAATGGAAGACATTTGAGGCAAGTCAAGGATCGTACTATAGCTGTTTATATCTGTCACAGCACCCTGCCCTATCTTGGGGCCACTTGGAACACTAAAAGTACAGCTGACTTGGTGGATTGATTGGTTTAATCTTCCAGATTTCTGATACAGAGTCAAGAGGCTCAGAAGCATATTGAGAAACCACTATGCCTACTTAGTAAGGCCTGAGGCTAAGTGCGCACTACCCTCATTCTCTGAACATAGTCATCTGAACCCGTCTCTTTCCCAGAGACTCCTGGTTCGGGGAAGGAAAGCAGTGAGCCACAGTGCTGGTATAACTGGTCACCTTCCTTTGCAGCTCCAGGGGCAGCCTGTAGACAGCCCCTCACAGAGGGCAGGGCCTAGTTTTCAGTGGTTTCTGTGGTAGAATTTGAAAGAGGATGGGGGCCTCAGTAAATCTTACATGAGGAAAGACGGGAGTGGCGACTCAGAACAGGACTGTGTCTCAGAATGAGTATGTGGGACAGCCCATCCTGTAGGCCTGTATGAGGAGAAAGAAAGTTTTGTGGAAGAGGCAGTCTTTTAGGGACTATAGAACGGGTATGGGAGGAATGGATCACCTGGGTTGTACAGCTGGGTTGTCTAGATAGCTTGGCTGCTATCTAGAAAGCAGGAAGTTTGAGTCCTCCCAAAGTCATCTCAGGAGAAAGGTCTGGTGATCTACTTCAAAAATCAGCCATTGAAAATCCATTGGAGCCCAGTTCTACTGGGACACTCATGGGGTCACCATGAGTCAAAGTTAATGCAACAATAACTGGTTAAGAGAGGAATAGGTCTCAATATCAGTGAAGTCTTTGGGTCAACTCCATCATGCAATTCTGCAGCTCAGACTATAGAAACGATAAGCCAGTGCCCAGTGGGAAGGAAGGATAACAGAGGAGTACCCGGGAGGGGTCAGTGAGGGGCTGGCTTGGACCAGGGAGTTGCAAGGACCATGGACTGCTCTAGAAGCTGCAGTTCCTACCCTTCAGAATGGCAGCAAGTGGTAGTGTCTAGGCCTACATAAAGGGATCAGGGATGAGCTTGAAAGGAGGAAATTCTTTCTGGGCCCTGCCTGGAGTCCTATCTTTGGCCCCAGACATGCTTTCATGTTGTGTATGCCAGAAACAGAGGCTGAAATAGAAGTCTAGGACAGCCAACCTCTGCAGCTGGGCATGGAGTTCTATGGTGGCCACTGTTCCCTTTTCCACATTCTCTCTCTCTCTTAATCTAATGACAAGACTAAATTCAACTTAATTAGGAGGATTATGTGTCTTATAAATTTAATATTTAATATTCAAGCTGAAGCTTTCTCCTCTCAGCATATTTAAAGTTGTCCTGAGAGGAAAGCTAATAAGTTGTGACATCATAAATATTTAGAACAAAGGAGCTGGAGGCAGGAGAAAGGGGGGAGAGAAACACAGATAGTTTTAAGAACTAAGAAGGAATTAGATTTTCCTTTATGATGGGGCTCATTGTGGAGACCACCTGGGTGGTCAGCCTGTGGCAAAATGATGAGAGTCTCTAGGTTCAGAGCTGTGAGTGGGCTTCTGTGGAGAGCCCAGTGGGCTAGGAACAACAATGCCAGCTAAGTCAGACCTGCCCTGGATTTGAGCTCTTGCTATGTTTTCAGGATGCTGAAGCACACACTTTAAGTAATAGACGAACATCCCTAGCCAGGCGTCTCTCCTGTTCATGCCTTCTATGGTCATTTGGAGATACTCTTGGTGCAGATTCAGTGTTTGGATGACTCGCATTTGTGCTAAACTTTCATCTGGATGCTTAGGATCTTATCATTAAGATAAACTAGAATAGACTAAAATAATAGGAGGAGCCATAGGGCAGAGAGCAGAAAAGGGCATAGATTCTCCCTCAGCTTTGACGGAGCCTGGGGAGCATCTCCACATCTTGCCAAAAACTTTACTGTGACTACATTGCCTGACTGCCTTATTCTTCAGATCTAAATGAAGCACAGATGGTCCCCTTTCCTTAGGTAACTGAATCCTTGAACTGTCTGAACTGGAAGGATACAAAGAAACCTGGATGGGTCTCCCCTTTCATCTCCTAACGACATTAGACAAGAGCCTTGGCTTGGGCCCTCTTGAGGAGTTATGAGTCAGTCTGGTCTAGTCCGGGTGAAAACTCAATGTCATAGCCACTTCAATCCTTCCTCCATTCAGCACTGGAAGCTGGTGCAGTGGTGCCAGCTCTGGGGTAGACGTCTTTTTCCTTAGTGATGCATTAGAATGGACTCTTTCAGCTGCTGGTGCTGTGGGAGAAGGGGGTCCTGAACAGGGACTGCAAAGTGGGGGAAGGAGGATGGATGTGGAAGGGGGGTAGGGAAGAAGGTAAGGGAGAGGAAGGAAGAAAGGGAAGGGGAAGGGGGTGGGGAAGGGGAGGGAGGGCAAGGGGGAGTGGGAGCGAGAGAGGGAGAGGTCCAAATCAACACTTGCAAACCAGCAAGCCTCCAGGTTCCTCCTGTTAGGACTGGGTAAGCCCAGCATCTCCTTCTTGCATGTATCATCTGGCTCTATAGATGATCCTGTGTAACCTGCTTCACGGGGTTCCAAGTCAGGGAGCATCTTTCTCCCTTCCCAATGAGGAAGGGAAGGGAAATACATAGTTCTTTACTGTTGGTTGATAACTTAGTACTTCTGAGGATTATCTTGACTTTCCTTCTTCATATGCATACTGGATTTGTGAGTGGGGCTATGACAGTGGCTTCATTAAGGGTGTAGGGCACATTCCTGATAGAAACTCTAAATAAAAGAGGTGTAGGGAGGGAATTCCTCAACACAATAAAGGGTATGTATGCAAAATCAACAGCTAACATCATTCTTAACAGAAAGAGACTGGAAAAATACCCTCTGAGAACAGAAACGAGACAGGGATGTCCTTTATCACCACTCCTACTTAATATTGTATTCAAGTCCTAGACAGAACACTAAGACAAGAGAAAGAAATAAAGGGCATTCAGACTGATAGGGAAGAAGTAAAACTATCCCTTTTTGTGGATGACATGATGCTGCACATAGAGAACCCAAAGGACTGTACAAGAAAACTACTAAAACTAACAGAAATATTCAGCAGAGTTGCAAGATATAAGATAAACATACAAAAATCAGTTGGGCTTCTATACACTGATAAAGAGAACTACCAGGAGGAAATTAAGAAACCAATACAATTTATAAAAGTCCCTTGAAAAGTAAAAATACTTAAGAATAAATCTAACTAGGCACATGAAAGACCTACACGAAGAAAACTACAAAACCCTACTGCAAGAAACCAAAACCAGCTACATTAATGAAAAACATACCATGCTCATGAGTTGGTAGATTCAGCATTATGAAAATGTCAACTCTAGCTAAAACAGTCTACAAATTCAGTGCAATCCCAATCCCAATACCAGTAGCTTTCTTTAACAAGATGGAAAAGCTAATTATTAACATTATGTGTAAAAAAAAAAGAGAGACCCCACATAAGTAATGCATTATTGAAGGAGAACAAAGTAAGAGACCTCCCGTTACTTGATCTCAGAAACTCCTGTAGAGCTACGGTAGTCAAAACAACATGGTACTGGTAAAATGACAGACACGTTGACCAGTGGTATGTGAAGCTACCCGCTTAGTCTCATGTATCTACTTGAGCTAAGAAGCATACTCTTCACAAATACCATTTTATGTCTTATAGTTCAGTCCAATCTTTGAAGAGTTGGCTTTGGGAATGGCTTTAATTCTGGGCTAACAGAGTCTGAGGGGCATGTTTCCTGGAGTCCCTCCAGGCTCTGTCAGACCATCAGGTCTGATTTTTTACTGGAATAGAGTTCTGTACCCCACTTTTTATCTGCTGCATCAAGGACTTTCTGTTGTGTTCTGTGTCAGGATAGTTGTTGTTGGTAAATGGACATCATCCAGTTCTTCTTGTCTCAGGCTGACAGAGTCTCTGGTTTATGTGGTCTTTTTGGTCTCTTGGGCTCGTATTTTCCTTGTGTCTTTGGTGTTCTTCATTCTACTTTGCTCCTGGTGGGCTGTGACCCATTGATGCATCTTAGATGGTCACCTGCTAGCTTTTAAGACTGCAGACAGATACTACTTACTGAAGTGGGATGCAGAACATTTTCTTAATAAATTTTGTTATGTCAGTTGACCTAGATATCCCCTGAAACTATAGTCCCCAGGCCCCTGCCCCTGCTACTCTGTCCCTTGAAGTGTTTGGTCGTATTCAGGAAACAGCTTTTGGTTTAGTTCAATTTTGCTGATTTCTGTATTGTGTGTTGTCCTTTCCTTCACCTAACATAATTCCTGTCTACTGTGTAGTCAGTGGAAACCCTAGTGGTGTGGTTAAGTGCTATGCCTGTTAACCAAAAGGTTGGCAGTTCAGATCTACCAGACCCTCTTTGGAAACCCTATGGGGCAGTTCTACTCTGACCTATAGGTTCTCTACGAGTCAGGATCAACTTGATGGCAGTGGGTTTGGTTTTTTTGGTATCTAGTCAATGAATAACCCTCTCCCTTCTTCACCACTCTTGGGATCATCAAAGACTGTTTTCTTATGTTTAAAAATAAAAGATGCAATCTTTGATGTTATGAGGAAAGAGAAGTTGGGGAGGGAAAAACACTAACTAGATAATAGGTAAGTGACAACTTACCTAGTACGCAATACTGGGGAAGCCAGTACAACTTGACCCAGGCAGCATCATAGAAGCTTCACAGACACATCCAAATTCCCTGAAGGACCAAGTTACTGTGCTGAGGGTTGGTGACCATGGTCTTGGGGTACATCTAGCTCAACTGGCATAATGTAGATTATATGGAAAATGTTCTCCATCTTACTTTGGTTAGCAGTGTCTAGGGTCTTAATAGCTTGTAAGTGGCCATTTGACATTCTTCACTGGTTCTACCTTATCTGCAGTAAGGGAGAATGAAGAAATCCAAAGACACAACCAAAGGACTAATGAACCACAATTACCACAGCCTGTACCAGACTGAGTCCAGCAAAACCAGATGGTGTCCAGTTACCACCAACAACTGCTCTGATAGGGATCAAAAAGAGGGTCCTGAACAGAGTCGGAGAAAAATGTATAACAAAATTCTAACTACAATAAAGACTGGAATTACTGATTTTATAGTGATTGGAGAAACCCAAGAGTATACCCCCTGGACACCCTTTTAATTCAGTGCTTAAATCACTCCTGAGGCTTACTGTTCAAAGATTAGAGAAACCCGTGATGAGACTAAATGGGCTCTCTAGCCCAAGGGCAAGGAAGAAAAAGCAGGAAGAGACAAGAAAGCTGGTAATAGGGAACCGTGGTTGAGCAAAAGAGATTGTTGGCACATTCTGGAGTTGCAACTAATGTCTTAAGGAGAAACTAATTTACTCTGTAAACTTTCATGTAAAGGGCATGTGCGTGTGAGTGCACATACACAGAGTGTTTTCAATGGCTGATTTTTTGGAAATAGATCCTTAGGCTCTTCTTGCGAGCATCTATCTGTCGTGGATTGAAATGTGTGCTCCAAAAATCTGTGTCAACTTGGTTAGGTGATGATTCAGCATTGTGGGTAGTCTTCTATTTTGTGATATAATTTTATGTTAAAGAGGATTATGGTAAGATTGTAACACATTTGCCCAGGTCACATACTTGATCCAATGTAAAGGGAGTTTCCCTGGCAGGTGATGCACACCATCTATCAATTCTAAAGAGATAAAAGGAAAAGGAAGTGAGCAGAGAGTTGGAGGGAACTTCCTACCACAAAGAAAGCAGTACTGGGAGCAGAACGCGTCCTTCGGACCTGAGGTTCCTGTGCTGAGATGCTCCTAGACCAAGGGAAGACTGATGACAAGGACCTCCGGAGCTGACAGAGAGAGCCTTCCTTTGGAGCTGGAGTCCTGAAATTGGACTTCTAGCTTACTAGACTGTGAGAGAATAAATTTTTCTTCATTAAAACCATCCAATTATGGTATTTCTGTTATAGTAGCACAAGATGACTAAGACAACATCCCCCAATGAAATCAAACTTCCAACCTTTTGTTTAGCAGCTGACTGCTTAACTGCCTGTGTCACCATGGCTTCATTCTATTTGCTTTCTCTGATTTCTTAACCATATAAACACCTACAAAGTCTCTGATGAGAAAAGTCCCTGCATCTGTGATGCCCACATCCATGTCCAGCATATCTATGCCACCTTAAAGGCTATGCCATCCCTAATCCCTTAGCTCTGGGTCAAAATATATGTGAGTAGAAAGTGAGTTGTCATGGCAACAAGAAGCAAGCTTGAGTTTGGCCTGGCAGATGGGAAGTGAGAGAGGCAAAGATGCTGCAATGAGCAGAAGATCAAGGATCTCTTGTGACTCTCACCAACCCTAGCATAGGGCACAGACAAAGGTGACTCTGTGTGCCCCCAACAATACATGTCAGGCTGGGCAGTGAGGCTGGGCTGCCCTGGGAGAAAGAGGTCTGAGTTTTGACTTGAGGACCTGTTGGGAAAGACGTGGTAACTATGGTAACCAGAAGTATCATGACATTGTGGAGAATGAGAGTGGGCTCACTAGCTCTGTGACTTATACAGGTGGCCTCCTGATCTGAGATACAAAGGGCAGGGAGGGTGTGAAGGAGGTCAGGGAGGGGCAGTGGGCTGGTCATAGCCAGGTGGGGCCTTGCCACCTGAGCACAGGAAAGAGTTTTCCAGGAGGGCAGAGGGTCCTAGGAGGTGTAAGATGAGCAGCTGTCCACTAATAATACCATTGTGAGCCACTGGGTCCTTTGGCTTTGTGAGATCTTGTATATCTGTGCTTCAGCAGGAAATTTTCGGGGTGGAGTCCAACAAAGCTTCTCTTCCCTACCCTCTTCCCTAGCATTCCACACATCTACCCCTATTCTTATTGGTGACTCTGCTGGGCTCCCATAGTGAGAGCTAGGTCCCCAGGTACTACTGGAAGTCTCATGGTTGCTATTCGCCACCTATTATTCATTAGGAGCCCTGATGGCCCAATGGTTAAGACCTACAGCTGCTAACCAAAGGGCTGACAGAATAGACCAGCTGCTCCTTGAAAACTCTGTGGGGCACTTCTACTTGTATTATAGGGTCACCATGAGTCAGAATTGACTCAGTGGCAATGGTTTGGGTTTTGGCTATTCATTAGGTCCCTCGTGGGGCTTTGGTAATGTGCTAGTGAAAAGCTCCCAAGCAATGTTTCACAGCCTGGAAAAGAAAACAGACATGGAGCTGACTTGTGATTCCTTGAGGACTTCTGTATGAAACTTTATCTGGTCCTGTGCCACCTTTAAGATCATTTGTATGCTTGAGTCCATTGTTGTGGCTATTATGTCCATCCACCTCATTGATGATTTCCCTTGTTTTTGCTGATCCTCTACTTTACCAAACATGACAGCATTTTCTAATGATTGGTTTTCCAAAGTAAGCAAGTTGAAGTTTACTAGAATCCCTAAAGTTCTCTGATCTCTCCTCCATCCCGTCTACAGAGACCTTGTCTCATTTCCCATTTTTCTCCTTTTGATTCTGAAGAATAGGATGAGGACCACGTTGCACATCTGATGACTTCTCAGCTACCACCTGTTGAGTGTTTGCCAGATGTAGTGATGGGCACTTAAAATTATTTTTTTATTTCAGCATAATAGCTCATCACAACCACCCACTGAGATTGGTACCATGTTATCCCCACTTGACAAAGGAGAAAATTGTGCCCGTAATGTTAAGTGAACTTACCGAAGACCACATAATGTATTAGTGGCAGAATGTGAGTCAACTCCAATGGTCAGCATAATTCCTTCTTATTCTGACCAGTGTATTTGGACAACGGAGCACTCTCTCCTTTCTGAAATACTTAACTTGAATTCCTAACACCTCCTTCCTCACTGGCTACTCCTTTTTACTCTTGTTGGTTCCTTCCTATCTTCCTGACTTCTAGCCATTGGCAGCTCTCTGTCTTGTGACTTATGGCTTGCTGACCACTGCAATATTTAATCTTGTTTACTGTTTTTAAAACCAACTGATTATTTAATACCTCTACATAGATGTCTAATCAACCCCAAAGACCAAACCCATATGATCAAGTGAGTTCCATCTCTTATGCCACATACGGTTTCCTAGACGGTAATCTTCATGGAAGCAGATTGTCACAGCTTTCTCTCATGGAGGGGCTGGTTTTCAAACTGCCTACCTTTTGGTTAGTGGTTGAGCACTTAACTGAGGACCACCAGAACTCCTTAGGTATCTAGTGGGAATCTAGGAACCCCAAATTTAACTTGCCTAGACTTGAATTCCTTGTCTTCCATCTGAACTAGTTCCTCCTACAATTTCCTTATCTCAGTAAATGGAAAATCCATCTTTCCACTGCTTGAGCCCCAAAATTGGAGTCTTCCTTGACTCTAGTTTTCGTTCTATACATCTAATCAGAATGGAGAGTCTGGGTGTTCCAAATAGTATACTGGGGTGCTAACCAAAAGGCTGGCAGTTTGAGTTTACCCAGAGTTGCCTCAGGAGAAGGACTTGGCAATGTGTTTACAAAAATCAGACACTGAAAATTTTATGGAGCACAGTTTTACTCTGACACATGTGAGGTTGGCCTAGCTGGAACTGTCTTGAGAACAAACAGACGTTTAAAATATATCCAAACTGCCCTTCCCAAAACTCACATGATCTAAGTCTTTCCTGGATAATTGCACAACGTTTAAACTTTTTATGAGTTGGAATTGACTTGACAGCAGTAGGTTTGGGTTTTGTGTTAAACTTTCCTGTCTCCCCCTCATGTCTGTTTGACACAATAATCTGTATTATGGATTGAATTGAGTCCCCTCAAAATATGTGTAATACAGAATCTAAAGGAATATGTAAGAGCCAAGAGAAACATACAAGAATTATTAAAGGGAGTCCTTTGGCTAGAGAGCCAACCATATCAGACAACAACCTGAATCTGGGACAGAGGACAGCATCAGCCAGATGCCAATTTGACTTCCAACAAAGGACACAGAAATCAGTCTGTAAATGACAACAAAGTGAGAACAATGAAAGAGAACAAACAGTGTGAATACAGAACTTTCACATGTAGAGGAAGTCAAGACTATCAAGTAACGGAAGAGTGGTTTAGACTTAGGAAGGTGCAAAGAAAGTTAGCAAATCTACTCACAAAAAACAGACTTAGTAGGCTTGAAATCTATAAAAATGAAAGAAATGAAAAGAAAATCCACAAACAAAAGGAACTCAGCACAGGAGACTAATAGGAACAAAGAAAATGTCAACATCACACACACACAGTATTACAAAATAACAGCAAAAAACTCAGTTATTGATTATCAAGCTGAACATAAATGGTTTAAATGTATCCATAGAGACAGAGTGACAGAAGGAACTAAAAAAAAAAAAAATCCATCAATATACTGTCTATAAGACATATTCCTTAAAAACAAAGACATAAATACATTAAAAATCAGAGGATGGAAAAAATACATCAAGTAAACAGGAATCAAATATTTTTATCTGGCAATGCTAATCCCAGATAAAATAGATTTTAAAACAAAATCCATAAAAGATAAGAAAGGACATTATATAATGATTAAAGGGACAATCCAACAAGAAGGCATACCCATAATATCTACACATCCGATGACAGGACTCTGAAATACATAAAATAAACTAGCAGGACTGAAAAGAGAAATAAATAGTTCTGCAATAATAGTAAAGACTTCAATACATCAATCCCAGTAAAGGACAAAACATGAGGAAAGAGACTTAGCAAAGATACAGAAGATCTACAGGCCACAATCAACCAGATTGGCCTCATAGATATATATAGAATATTCCACCAACAGCACCAAAGTATATATTCATTTCAGTGCACATGGAACGTTATCCAGAATAGACCACATCTTAGACCACAAAGCAACTCTCAGGAAAATTAAAAAAAAACACTGAGCCAATACAAAGCATCTTCTCTGAGCACAACACCATAAAAGTGGAAATTAAAAACAGGAAGAGCAAAAATAAAAAGTCAAGTACATAGAAACTGAATAACACCTTGCTTAAAAACCATTGAGTGACAGAAAAAACTCAAACAAGAATGAAAACATCATACCAAAACTTTTGGGACACAGCAAAGGCAGCACTAAGAGGTCAATTTATTACATGCATACATCAAGAAAGAAGAAGGGATAGAATCAAAATGTTACCTATACAAGATGAACAAATGGAAAGAGAACAGTAAAAGAAGCTCACAGCAACCAGAAGAAAGAAAACAATAAAGGTTAGAGTAGAAATATGTGAAATAAAGAATAGAAAAACAGTAGAAAGAACCAACTAAACCAAAAGTTCGTTCTTTGGAAGGATCAACAAAATCAATGCATACTTGGCCAAAGTGATAAAAAGAAAACTGGAGAAGCAGCAAATAACTCAAATAAAAAATGAAACGGGAAAATTTCTAGAAGCACATTTCTTACCTAAACTAACACAAATGGAGTTTGAAAATCTGAACAGACCCATAACAAGAGAAGAGATTTTAAAAAAAAATTCTCAACAAAAAAGTATTGGCCCAAATGGTTTCGTTAGAAAATTCTACCAAACATGCAGAGAAGAGCTTATACCAGTACTGCTCAAAGTATTTCAGAACATAGAAAAGGAAGGGGTACTTGCAAATTCTTTCTATGAAGCCAGCATAATCCTGGTGCCAAAACCAGATAAAGACACCACACAGACTAAAATCACAGACCAATATCTCTCATTAATCTGGATGCAAAAATTCTCAACAAAATTCTAGCTAATAGAATTCAGCATCACATTAAAAAAAATATGTATATGTACCTTGACCAAGTGGGACACAGACCAGGAACACAACAATGGTTCAACATTAGAAAATCAGTCAACATAATCCACCACATAGATAAAACAATCGCATGATAATCTCAATTGTGGCAGAAAAAGAATTCAATAAAGTCAAACAACCAACCGTTCCTGATAAAAACTCTCAATAAAATGGGAACTGAAGAGAAATTCCTCAAATAATAAAGGGCATCTGTGCAAAACCAACAGCCAACATCATCTTTAACAGAGAGAGGCTGAAAATATTCTACCTGAAAACAACAAGAAGATAGGCTGCCCTTTCCTCCTATTTAACATTGTGCAGGAAGCTCTAGCTAGAGTGATAAGGCAAGAAAAACAAATAAAGGGCCTGCAAATTGGTATGAAAGAAGTAAAGCTGTCTCTATTTGTGGATGATGTATTACATATAGAAAAGTGAAAGAGCTGTACAAGAAAGCTGTTGGAAACGATAAATCCAGCTGAGCAGCATGATACAAGCTAAATATACAAAACTCTGTTGGACTACTATACACCTATGAAGAGAAGTATGAAAATAAAATCAGGAAAGCTATACTGTTTATAGTAGCTCATAAAAAAATACTTATGAATATATCTAACCATGGACATAAAAACTTCCACAAAGAAAACTACAAAACATTACTGCAAGAAACCAAGAGATGGAAAAACATGCCATTCTCAATAGATTGTAAAAATGTTAATTTTACCTAAAATGATCTTCAAATACAAAGCAATCCTGATCCAAATACCAACAGCATTCTTTAACGAGATGAAAAAATTTAATGATTAACTTTATATGGAAAGGAAACTGGGCCCAGATAAGTAAAGCTTTATTGAAGAAGAACCAAGTAAGAGATGGCACAATACTTGACCTCGGAAACAACTGCACAGCTATAGTAGTAAAAGCAACCTGATGCTAGCACAATGACAAACACATTGACCAATGGAACACAGTTGAGAATACGGTAGTAAATCCATCCATCTGTGGTCACTTGATCTTTGACAAAGTCCTAAGGTCCATTGAATGGGGGAAAAGATAATCTTGTAAACAAATGATGCTGGCAAAACTGGATGTCCATCTGGAAAAAAATGAGACAGGATCCATACCTCACACTATACATAAAAACTGATTCAAAATGGATCAGAGTTCTAAATACAAAACCCCAAACTATAAAAGCATGGAAAAAAAAAAGCCAGTGCTAGAGGCCCTACTATAAAACATAAATGGGATACAAACCGTAACTGACAACATACAAACACTGTAAGATAAGCTAGATAATTGAGATCTTCTAAAAATTAAACACTTAAGTTCATCAAAAGACTTACCAAGAGAGTTAAGGGAGTACCTACAGACTGGGAAAAGAGTTAAAGGAGAACCTACACAACCAACAAAGTTCCCATCTCTAAAATCTACAGGAATATCAAATACCTCTATAACAAAAAGACTTATAATTCAATTTAAAAAGTGCAACAGTTATGAACAGATACTTAACCAAAGAAGACATTCAGCAGCTAACAGACACATGAGGAAATACTCAAGCTCACTAGCCACTGGAGAAATGAAAATTGAAACTACAATGAGATATCATCTCACTCTAACTTGCTGGCACTAATCCAAACCAACTAATGACAAAAGAAAATAATGAATGTTGTAGAGGCTGTGAGGAGACTGCAAAAAGTTATGCACTGCTGGTGGGAATGCAGAGCTACAACCATTTTGAAAAATGATATGAAGCGAATAATGATAAATTCTTGATTTCCAACTTCCTGGGTCCTATTTTTGCTCAAACCTCTGGGTCCCAAGAAGCTCCACGTGTGCCACAGTATGTAGAGTGAAGCTAAGAGCATGGGATCTCACATCAGACTGCTGGATTCAAATCCCCATCCCTTCATCTACTTGCTCTCTGACCTTGGGTGAGTTACCCAAACTCTCTGTGCTTAGTTTCCTCACGGGCATTACAATAAGAAAAAGTAAACAAAGCCGGTGCTTTTGAGTTGATGCTGTCTCATAAAAACTAACCAACCAATCAATCTGTTGCCAATAAGCTGATTCTGACTCATGGCAACACTGTAAGACAGAATAGAACTTCCCTGTGGAGTGTCCAAGGAGTCTCTTGTGGAGTCGAACTTCCGACCTTGGTTGGCAGTGAAAGCTCTTAACCACTGTGCCATCAGAGTGTCTGTCTCATGGCAACGCCATATGTTGCAAAGTAGAATTACACTCCATTTTGGTTTTCAAGGCTATGATGTTTCTGGAGTAGATTGTCATTCCTTTCTTTCTAGAGTTTCTGGTGGATGTCAATAACAAATCTTTCAGTTAGTAGTAAAGCACTTAACTGTTTGCACAGCCCAAAGACTCTCAGAATAATAATAACCAAAACAGACAGACAGACAAACCCATTGCTGTTGAGTAAATTCCAACTCATACTGACCCTGTTGGACAGAGTAAAACTGCCCTTACGTGGTTCCCAAGGCTGTAACCTTTACAGAGGCAAACTCATGTTTTTCTCCCTTGGAGCAGCTGTTAAGTTCTAAGGTCCAAACTTTCAGTTAGTGCCCAACGACTGTACCACCAGGGCCCTTTAAAACCCCTACCACTGAGTTGATTCTCACTCACAGGAATAATAATAAAATAAATTAAATTAGTAACTGTTTGATATCTAAAATTGGGTCCAGAAAACCCAGCAGCTCCTTCCATGCCCTGGAAAATCACTGGATGGCATAATGGACCCTGAAGCTTATTGATGTGGCTGGCAGGAAAACAAACAAGCAAAAAAACCCCACTGCTATCTGATTGATTCTGACTCATGTTGTTGCTGTTGTTGCCAGGTGCCATCGAGTCCATTCTGATTCATAGTGACCCTATGAACAACAGAACAAAATACTGCCTTGTCTTGTGCCGTGTCCACAATCATTTTTATGCTTAAGCCCGTTGTTGCAGCTACTGTGTCAATCCATCTCGTGGAGGTTCTGTCTCTTTTCTGATGACCCTCCACTCTACCAAGCATGTCCTTCTCCAGGGACTGATCCTTCCTGACATGTCCAAAGTATGTAAGATGCAATCTTGCCATCTTTGATTCCAAGGAGGAGCACTCTAATTGTACGTCTTCCAGAACAGATGTTTGTTCTTTTGGCAGTCCGTGGTACATTCAACATTTTTTCTCAAACACTGCAATTCAAAGACATCCATTCTTCTTCTGTCTTCTTTGTTCATTGTCCAGCTTTTGCATGCATATGATGTGATTGAAAATACCATGGCTTGGGTCAGGTACACCTTAGTCTTCAAGGTGACGTCTTTACTTTTCAATATCTGAAAGAGGTCCTTGGCAGCAGATTTTCCCAATGCAATGCATCTTTTGATTTCTTGACTGCTGCTTCCATGGGCATTGATTGTGGACTCAAGTAAAATTAAATCCTTGACAACCTTAATCCTTTCTTCATTTATGACAGTGTTGCTTACAGGTCCACTCACGAGGATTTTTGTTTTCTCAGTGTTGAGGTGAAATCCATACTGAAGACTGTAGTCCTTGATCTTTATCAGTAAGTGTTTCAAATCTTCATTTCCAGCAAGCAAGGTGGTACAGTTTGTATAATACAGGTGCATAATACAGGTTGTTAATGAGTTGTCTTCCAATCTCGATGCCTCATTTTTCTTTGTATAATCCACCTTCTCAGATTATTTGCTCAGCATACAGATTGAAAAGCTATGGTGAAACGATACAGCCCTGATGCACACCTTTCCTAACTTTAAACCATGCAGTGTCCCCTTGTTCTGTTTGCGTGACTGCCCCTTGATCCATATACAAATTCCTTAAGAGCACAACTAGATGTTCTGGAATTCCCATACTCTGCAATGTTAGCCACAATTTATTATGATCCATGCATTCAAATATCTTTGCATAGTCAATGAAACACAAGTAAGCATCTTTCTGGTGTTTTTTGCTTTCAGTCAAGATTCGTCTGACATAAGCAATGATATCCTTGGTTCCACATCCTCTTCTGAATCCAACTTGAATTTCTGGCAATTCCTGGTCAATATACTGTTGCAGTAGCTTTTAAATGATCTTGAGCAAAAACTTACTTGTGTGTGATATGAATGATATTGTTCAGTAACTTTCGCATTTGGTTGGATCACCTTTCTTTGGAATGGGCATACATATGGATCTCTTCCAGTCAGTTGGCCGGATAGCTATTCTCCTAATTTCTTGCCATAGATAAGTGAACACTTCCAGTGTTGCATCTGTTTGTTGAAATGTTTCAACTGATATTCCATCCATTCCTGGAGCCTTGTTTTTTGCCACTGCCTTCAGTGCAGCTTTGACTTCTTCCTTCAGTACCATTGGTTCCTGATCATATGCTACCTCTTCAAATGGTTGAACATTGACCAGTTCTTTCTAGCATAATGACTCTTGTGTATTCCTCCTGTCTCCTTTTTGATGCTCCCTGAGTCGTATGTTTCCATGTAGAATCCTTCACTATTGCAATTCGAGGAGTGAATTTTTTTCTTCATTTCTTTCAGCTGACTCATAGTGACCCTATAGGACAGAGTAAAACTGCCTTGTAGAGTCTCTAAGGAGTGTCTGGTGGATTTGAACTGCCAGCCTTTTAGTTAGCAGCTGTAGCACTTAACCATTACACCACCAGGGTTTCCAGCTGCAGGAAGAGTGTGGGAAAATCTCATCAAGTCAAAAGTATCCTTCTACATGAAGATCCTATTTTTCAGCCCTGAGCACTGGGTATGCTGGGTGTGCTAGTCATATGTATGCACTGGGTGTCCTGGGTGTGCTGGATGCCCTAGTGCCCTTGATGTACTGTGTGCACTGGGTACTGGGTATATGCTGGTTATGTGCTAGGTACTGTGTTGTCCTGGGTGCTGGGTGTATGCTGGGTGCATTGCGTCCTGAGTGTGCTGGGGGCCCTTTTGCCCTTAGTGTGCTGGGTGCATGGGGTGCTGAGTGTGCACTGGGTACACCTGGTGCCCTAGGCGTGTTGGGTGCTCTGGAGGTACTAGGCATGCTGGGTGCCCTGGGTGCTCTAGATGTGCTGGGCGCATCAGTCATATGAGTGCCCTTGTTGCCCTGTGTACGGGATTCCCTAGTGCACTGGTCATATTCATGCACTGGGGGTGCTGGGTGATGTTGGGGTGCTGGCTGCACTGGTGATACATGTGTATTTTATGCACTGGGTATACTGGATGTGTTACCCATACCTGTGTGCTGGGTGCACCAGTCATATGTGTGCACTGGATGAGCTGGTTATATGAGTATGTGTGTGTCAAATGCTCTAGGTGCACTGGGTGTACTGATTGCACTGGTCAAAGGTGTGTGCTGGTTGCACTGGGTATGACGGTTGTGCTGTGGGCACTGGGTATGCTGGGTGTACTGGGGCACTAGTTGTACATATGTGCGAGGTATACTGGGTGTGCTGGCCATGTGTGGGCTGGGTACATTTTGTGTACTGGGTGCACTGGTCATATGTGTGCTAGATACTCTGAGTTCACTGTGTGCCTTGGGTACCCTCAGTGTACTGTGTGCGCCAGGTGCCCTGGTTACAGTGGGTATACTGGGCTTATACTGGATTTGCTGTAGACTATGAGCCTTCTTAAGAGAGGCCAAGGTTAGTTTTGGGATGAACTCCTGCCTCATAAACTCTCCCACAGCTGTGTTTAATAATTTGAAGCTTCTTCAGGGCAGTGTCTGACATGGTTTTCAAGGTACTGAAATCAAAGTTGTTGGTTTCTGTCAGGCAAGAGGTGGCGTAGTGTGCTGAGAAGGTAGGACCCCCTAGGGTGTGGTGGGTCCTTGAGTACCTATTGCTGTTTTGGGCACGTACATGAGCTTAGTAGCCAGCCTTGGGACCTTAGCCTCTTAGTCCAGCTCCTTGGCTCCTTTGTGAAGATGATGTTGGAAGGAGGCTCCTGGAGGGAAACCAAAGGGTGCGAACCCACCCAGGGGCCTTTGCATTTGTCATGCAAAAGGTGGGAGATGGTCTCAGACCTTCCTGTTTCACAGATCAGCAAAAAATAAAAACAAGCAAACAAACTGGGACTGACCTGAGAGAGCTGACTTAGTAAAGCAAGAATGTTAAAAACCAAAACAAACCAAAACAAACAAAATCCAAGTTGGCTCCTCACCTTAAACAACAACAAGGACACTATCTGCTGTTATGATCAATTCACAAAGGCTATTTTAACATCAAGAGGAAACTTTTCTAGGAAGGAGCAATCTCAGGAGAAAGGAGAGTTCCTCCCAAGAAAGCATAGTTGGGAGCCTTAGACATGCATGCATGCACGTGCGCACACACAAAGCCACACACTCACACCCCTCCCCCACATACCCATATACACAGCCACTCTTTAGTTTTATTTTGTGTGAAGCCTGATGAAAATTTTCCCCTGGATATGCCTGGATACTGGCTTTGGTGGCACTTAGGGGCTTGCCGCACTGTGGGTATATGGAAGGAGCATGAGAAGGGATTAACAGGAAGATTCCCTTTGCTGAGAGATGGCCTGCCCTTTCCCGGTGGGCTGGTGAAGCTGGGTGTCTTCTTGAAGTAAGCCAGGCTGTTTCTTACAGCATCGTGATTCAGTGGTAGAACTTCCACTAACCTAGCAGGAGACCTAGGTTCAATTCCCAGACAATGCACTTTATGCTCAGCCACCACCCATCTATCAGTGGAGGCTTGGATGTTGTTTGACACTGAATAGGTTTTAGTGGAGCTTTCAGACTAAGACAGACTGGAAAGAAAGGGCTGGTGATCTACTCATGAAAATCAGCCAATGAAATGTCAGTAGATCACAATGGTCCAATCTATAACTGATCACGGGAATGGTACAGAATTAGGCTGTGTTTTGTTCTGTTAAACCTGGGGTCTCCATGAGTTGAGGACTACTCAATGGCAGCTAACAATAACACATAATAGAAGCAGAGAAGAAAATTGGAGGAAGAAAGGCATAAAAAGGGCCTTCTGAAGTTCAAATATACAGCTCTCGGCAGTCCTGTGGGATCTTTTTCTATTCTTCCTCTTCTTCGTTTGCCCTCCCGTTGTTGGCTGATTCAATGGCCATCGTCATCTCCTGAAGGATGGGCCTCATTTCCCACTTTCAGGAGAAAGTTCTGCCCATTACAAGGCCTGGGCCCAGCTTCATAAGGTCCAAGCAGAGCCCACCTGAGACACCCAGCTTCAGAGTGCTGGGAGCCAGTGGTTGGTCCTTGGCGTGGAGCTCTCACCTCTGGGCCAGGTGGCAGCACTAACAGCTTCCCCAGGGAGACACAGATTTAGCTGCATTACCCTCAGAGACTTTTCCCATCGGTTCAGCTTTGTATTTGTTGTTCTGAGCTGCTGTCTTATATTGTCTTGATCTGCTCTCACTATGAGTTGTGACCACTTCTCAAGTGGGAAAATGCCTAGCAAAACACCAATTTCCTGCAAATGGACGTTTTGAATTGTCCATGAAATGAAAGCATGTTCCCTGAAAGAACTTTAATAGAACTCCAGCACAGAGATGGCTGTGGAGCCACTTGGATTTGTCATGGCATCAGGGACAAAACACCGGTGTTGTCATGTACTGAACTAGTGTGTGCTGGGACACATATACAGCTTTGTTCATGCACACATACACACACAGTGTGCACACGTGTGCATGTACATAAATGTACATGATTGCATATGTGTACACTTGCATGCAAAATGCAGCACACACTTGCAGAGGTGTACTTGCACACACATACACTAATATATCCATTTACATGTGCAACACTTGTGTGCATGTACGTATGTGTATACACACAGTTGCACACAAATACATGCACACAGACTTGCATGCATGCATCTCTTGCTGAGATGAGGGATAGGAAGGCAGGGCAAGCAATGGGAGACAAAGGAGAGGGGATTTTAAAAGGACAGTTACTTTTCTGGTCATTCTGCTATTGACACGAACTCTAGAATTAAACAAAAACAACTACCACTGAGTCAATTCTGACTCATATTAGCAGTGTGAAAACTTGAGTGTAGTCCTGGCATTGTTTCTTTCTTTCTTTTTTTATTCTAGCTCAGAGCAATGCTATATGACACAGTAGAACTGCTCCAGAGGATTCCCAAGTCTATAATTTTGTTGTTGTTGAAAATATACACAGCAAAACACACCAATTCAACAGCTTCTACATGTACAATTCAGTGATGTTGATTACATTTGAATTGTGTGACCATGCTCATGTTCTTCTTCAAAGTTGTTTCTCCCTGTTAACAAACTCGCTGCTCTTTAAGGTTCCTACCTAATCTTTCAAGTCTCTGTTGTCAGTTTGATCCCATGTAGATAGTTCTTAAAGAACATAATGCTCAAGGCATCTATTTTTTGCTAGTTAAGCTAAACTACTGCTTGATTTTAAGATTTCCAGGATATTTTTGGTTTAAGGTTTAAAGATTATGTCAGGTCATAATTTCAGAGGTTCATCCAGTCTCCATGGCTCCAGGAAGTTGGAGTCTATGAAAATTTGAAATTGTACTCTAGTAGGAAGTGTTTTCGTTCTCGTTGGAATCCGTAAATTTCTTTATTCATCCTTGATTTCTGCTATAACCCATGTTTTTTTGAGCAAGGTGTTGTTCAGTTTCTACTTTCTATCTGTTTTTTCTGGTATTGATTTCAACTTTTATGGCTTTATGATCTGAGAAGATGCTTTGCACTAATTCAGTGGTATAGATTTTGTTGAGAATTGCTATATGTCCTAACACATGGTCTTTTCTGGAGAATGTTCCATGTACACTGGAGAAGAAGGCGTAGTTGTCTGCTGATGGATAGAAAGTTCTGTATATGTTGATGAGGTCTAGTTGATTAATTGTGGCTAAGTTCTTGTGTATCTTTACTGAATTTTTTTCTAGACGATCTGTCCAATATTGAGAGTGGAGTGTTGAAGTCTCCTACTATTATTGTGGAGTGATCAATCTCCTTTTTGAGTGTAGTCAGTGTTTCTCTGATGTATTTAGGTGCTCTAGTATTAGGTGCATAAATATTTTGTATTTTTAAGTCCTGCTTGTGTATTGAAACTTACAGCAATAAATAGTGTCCATCCTTGTCCATGATGGGTTTTACATTAAAATCGATTTTATCTGAGATTAGAATTGCCAAACCTGCTCTTCTTTGTTCATTGTTAGCTTGATATATATTCTTCCATCCTTTAATTTTCAGTTTGTTCATATCTTTGAGTCTAAGATGAGTTTCTTGTAGGCAACATATGGATGAGTCATGTCTTTTGATCCAAGATGTCACTTGATGTCTCTTTACTGGAGCATTCAGTCCGTTCACATTCTTTGCAATTATTGATAGGTATGTGTTCAGTGCTGCCATTGTGATATGTTTATTTTCGTGTTGATGTTTTCCCTGTTGTTGTTATTTATCTGTTCTTCTGCCTTCTTTGTGAGTTGATTTTTCACTTTTTTCAGGGTTGGTTTTGTGGTTGTTGAGACTCCTGTATTACATTTCTTGATAATGGTATGTTGCTCCTTTATTGTGCTTTACGGCTGCCCCTATGATCCCACTTAATAAACTATATATAAATGCAATTTTGATTGCTACCAGTATTGTCAACTTCCTCTCCATCTGGAAGGACTATAACGACTTTAGTTCATTCCTCTTTTTAATATGATGATATCATAGTTTACATGATATGATCACTAGATCGTTTCTTTCACTATCATAGCTTTGGTTGTATTTGGAGACTTCCCTAACTGAGCAGGATTCTGGATAATGTGTCCTTCTAAAACATAAAGTTAGCAGTTTTGTTCTTCCAAATCAAGAAATTCTTTCAGTATTTCTTGTAGCTTTGGTGTGGTTTTTACAAAGTCTCTGAGTTTCTGTTTCTTTGCGAATGTCTTAACTTCATTTTCATATTTGAAAGATAGTTTGGCAGGATACATAATTCTTGGTTGGAAGTTCTTCTCCTTCAAGGCTTTGAATATGTCATTCCACTGTCTCCGTGCCAGCATCGTTTCTGCTGAGAAATCCAACGAAAGCCCACAGGGTTTCCCTCTGAATGTTAGCTTTGCTTTGAGTCTTGCTGTCTTTAAGAGTTTCTGCTTATGTTTCATTTTGTTAAGCTTGATTATAATATGTCTTGGAGTGTTTCTATTGAGATCTATATTGAATGGTGTTCGATACATATCTTAGATATCTATATTCTCTTCTTTCATAATTTCTGAGAACTTTTCCATCAGCAGCTCAGCCACAGAACTCTCTGTGTTCTCAGGTGTCTCGCCCTGTTCAGGAACTCCAATTAATTGTAGACTGTTCTTCTTGATAGAGTCCCACATGCTTCTTAATGCTTCTTCATTTTTCTTGTTTCTTTTTCCCGATTTCTGCTCATAGATGCTGGAGTCATTAGCTGTGTCTTCCAAATCAGAAATTCTCTTTTCCATTTGTTCCATTCTGTTTTCTTGGCTTTGAATCGAAGTTTCTTTGTCTTTGATCTTGTTCTTGATCTGTTGGATTTCAGAGTACTGATGTTCCGTCAGGTCGAACAGCTTGCTTAATTTTTTGTTTTGCTCTGCTGCATTTTGTGTAAGGTCTAGGAGGGCTCTATACATAATCCTTTTGTATTTACTTTCTGATAGTTTCAGAAAAGCTTCTTTGTCTGGGAAGTTCTGAGGTGGTTTCTTTTGGAGGCCTTCTGATGGCATGGATGATTTCTGGATTACCGTCTTCTCCAACGTTTGTTGCTTTTGGGGCTTCATGTGGGTCAATAGAGGCTGGGAGAGATGCTGTGAAGATGGACCACAGTTGTTTCTCTAGGCTGTCTTAAAATGAGAAGTAAAAAGTATTTAACAACCTCCAAAGTTAGTCAGGTTTTCAGGTGTGTGTACCTTTTCCCAGTTGGCAAAGTAAGCACCTCTATATTGAACCCCAGATGTTATAAACTAGCTCAAAATCAGAAAGGCTACTGGCCTGCTGGCCTCTGCTGTCAGGCCCCAGCTGTAGGCAATACTGTATAGAATTCTGCTTTTCTGCTGGGAAAGTGTTCTCTTCTGGGTAGGCACTGCCTCCCAGCCCAGGAATTAGGTCCAGCTGAGGCTTCCATATGGATGAATACACCTCCCAGCAAAACAGGATGGTATCATGCACAAGCTTGCCAGCTCGCCAGGTCCAGGCTCCTGGCAGAAAGAGAGGCCAAGAGTGCCAAAATGCCCAGAATCCACAGCCTCTGCCACTGGGCACCAGCCCCAGGTGACACTTTGTAAAACACCACCTCCCTGCTGGAAAATCACTCTACCCCCAGCAGGCACCACTTCCTTGCCTAGGAATCAAGTCTGGTTGGGGCCTCTGCCTGGGCTTCTCTGTTTTCCAGTAGATCAAGATGGTGTCCTGCACAAGTGCATCTGTAAGGCTACCACATGGCAGAGGCAGAAAGATAGGCCAGAGGAGCTGAGGTGTATAGAGTTCAAACCAGGCTCTCAGAACCTGGCAATTATGCTTGCCATCCCACCAGCAGTGAGTCCGAGACCAGCAGCTAGTCAAGTCCCAGCTCTGCCCGCTGGCCAAGACAGAGGGAAAAAAAAATCAAAATGGTGAGTTACCTTCAGTCTGTGCAAGCCTCTGCTTGCCGAGAGTGGGGTCAGTGAAAGAGAGGAGGTTTTCCGTTCAGTGGTATGGAGCCCAAATTAACAGCCCTATGCCACATCCCAGGGCTCACTAAGTGTCCAGAAGGCTCCATTTAATTATCATTTCAGATCTTGGTTTCCAGAAGGATTTAGGGAGACATGTGTTTAGTCTGCCATCTGGGCTCTGCCCCTGGCACTGTTTCTAAGTTGCTATGGGATCTTGGGTAATTTCCTTTATTTCTCCGTGCTTCACCTGCAAAGCAGATTAGAAGATCTCTAAAGGCTCTGTATCAGTCAGGGGTCAGGGCAAGAAACAAACCACTATGAGTATCTTGAGCTGAAAGGGATTTTATACAGGGAATTATGTCTTCTTGGAAGAGCCAGTAAAATGAAAGTGAAAGGCAACAGACTATAGATCCCTGGGTCACTGCAGCTGTTCAAAGGATGGAATGTCACATCTGGAGACCTCCACACACAGATGCCACACCCATAGTGCCGGGAAGGAAATGTGGACTGTGAAGTCCAGTTACCACCAACACTATCTTCTGCCAAATAGGGCTTTACAAAACTGCATTGCTCTAGAGAGGAGACAATTCCCTGGTTCCATCTCCAAATCTAGCCTCGATGTGTCTAATTTGTAGAACCTAAGCACATGGGGTTGCCATGAGCCAGAGTTGACCTGACAGTGATGAGTGATAACAAGAAGCTTATCTACGGGGGCAGTGAGGTTTAGTGATAGAGTTCTCACCTTCCTTATAAGAGACCTGGGTTTGATTCCCAGCAGATGCATATCATACACAGCCATCATGTGTCTGTCAGTGTAGATTTGTGTGTTGCAAACAGGTTCACTGTAGCTTCCAGACTAGGATGGACTAGGAAAAATGGCCTGGTGACCTGCTTTGAAAATAAACCAGTTTCTTTTTTCCCCCCTTTTGTGCATGGGGTCACCTGGATGGCTGATGGGATGGCAGCTAAGGATAACAAAGGTTAGCTTAGCAAAGTCTAGGAGATGTAGTTTCAGCTTTGCTAGCTCCCTAGATGATCCAGAGGGTGGAATGGAATTGAGAAACCATGTTTTACACTAAAGTTTCATGGTCCTGCTGGAGAATGAGCCCTGGGGAGTCTCAACAGAAATACCAGTTTTGCAAAGTTCTTGTTGGTCTGGTCACACTGTACCCAATCTCCTGGGTGTGTGGATGAGGGCCCCGAAGGGAGAGGGTGACTTCATGCTGGTGAAGTGGGACTGTGATGCCCCTTGAGTTTTCTGTTGTGACATCCACTCTGCACAGAGCAGGAGACTGATGAGAAATCTCAGTTGCCTTCTCTTCCTATGGCTCCCCTTACCTTGTCTGCCTCCTAACATTAAACTTGAGAAGCAGAATTTGGAGGATAGAGAAGACTGAAGCTCTGGTGGGAGTCACCAGCTCTCCTGGAAGTCACCAGCTCTTCTGGAAGTCACCAGCTCTCCTAAGGAGTCACGTGGCCAAGGCTGGACCCATCACTCAGCCCAGATGGTAGACCTCCTCATGGGGAGGGAGTTGACTGGGCAACTGGTGTCAACAGGGCTCCCCACCCCCAGGAGCATGGAGGGAGGGGTGGCTCCATCATGTCCCCTCCCAACCCTGACAAGGTCATTGGAAATAATTGGAAGAGTGGGATGGAGGCTGGCTGCTGAGATGGAAAGAATCAAATTTGAAACAACATTCGAGGAGAACCTTCCCCTGTGTCTGCCTGCTGTTGTTGTTAGGTGCCATTGAATTAGCTCCAACTCACAGCACCCTGTGTGCAACAGAATGAAACACTGCCCTGTCTTGCACCATGCTCACAGTAGTTTGTTTTGTCTAAGCCCGTCATTGCAGCCACTGTGTCAGTCCATCTCATTGAGCATTGTCCTCTTTCTCGCTGGCCCTCCCTCCACTCTATCAAACATGATGTCTTTCTCCAGGGACTGATCCTTCCTGACAACATGTCCAAAGTATGTAAGATGCAGTCTCGTCTTCATTGTTTCCAAGGAGAAGCACTCTGGTTGTACTTCTTCCGGAATAGATCTCTTTGTTCTTTCAGCACTCCATGGTACATTCAATATTCTTCTCCAATGCCACAACTCAAAGTTCTGCTGTTGTCTTTGTTCATTGTTCAGCTTTTGCATGCATATGATGTGATCGAAGATACCATGGCTTGGGTCAGGTGCACCTTAGTCTTCAAGGTGACATCTCTAGTTTTCAATACTTTAAAGAGATCCTTTGCAGCAGGTTTTCCAAATACAGTGCATCTTTTGATTTCTTCTCTGCTGCATCCATGGACGTTGATCGTGGAAACAAGTAAAATGAAAGCCTTGATGACCTCAATCCTTTCTCCATTTGTCGTGATGTCGCTTACTTGTCCAGTTGTGAGGATTTTTGTTTTCTTGATGTTGAGGTACAATCTATACTGAAGGTTGTGATCTTTGATCTTCATCAGTAAGAGTTTTAAATGCTCTTCATTTGTCTGTCGCTTTGTTGTTCTGTCAGGGCTCATGTGCTGCTGTGTTGCTGGAAGTGATGACACCCGTATTTAGGTACCAGCAGGGTCACCCATGGTGGGCAGGTTTCAGCTGAGCTGCCAGACAAAGACGGAGTAGGAAGAAGGACCTAACAGTGTACTTCTGAAAAGGATTAGCCAGTGAAAACCTTATGAACACCAGCAGAACCCTGTGTCTGTCTAGCTCTTTCAAACTGACACTGCCCCAGAACCCCCACTTTTATTCACAGAGTAGCACTGAAAGAAGATGCCATGAGAAAAGTGAGAGGGGAATTTCCTCTCTTTCAAAACCTCAGATGGGGGTTCTCATCTAGGTTGTAGTGGCAAGCTGAGGGAGGAGAGGACTTCAGGGGTGGCAGGTGGGGGTGGAGGAGGCTGAGGACACTGAAGGATGCAGTCATTTCCACTGGTGGATCCTCAGGACTCTGTCCCATGGGAACTTTCTGGGGAACAAGCTAGTTTTTCCAAGAGGCAGTATCCAAATTTCAGAGATTAAGAGAAGAATTAAAATCTGTAGCTCCTGGTGGCACCATTTCTTGCCATGTCTTTGTCCTGGTCTCCTCGGGGCAGTGATGAGACTTGCGGGAGGGCACAGCTGGCTGTCAAAATGCGATACTTGTGAAGGTATAACAAGGCCAAACCAAAGAGCCCGAAGCTTTTTCTGGATAAGAGTCCCAGAAGCATGAAGAGAGGGCTGTGTGTTTCCAGAAAGTTCTCTAGCTCCCTTAGGCTGGGCAGGGGAGCTGGCTCAATTCTGGCTCTATCACCTCCCTCCCTGGGGTAGGAGGGTAACGATCATCTTGGCTCAAATAGTCTCCGATTGCAGGTGTCTGTGCACGCCTGTCCCTTCCTCCTTCCCCTGCCCCGAGTCCCCTCTGCACAGTTGTCCTGCTCTTCTGGCTTCACAGCAAGTTGCCTTTGCCTTCATGCTGCTCCTCGGGCAGGTGAAGGGTGCCCTGTGAGTGCCCCAAAGTTGCACTGTGACTGTTAGGAAGGAGCCTGGATGTACACCAAATGCCACCTCCGATGTTGGCATTCAGCAGGAAGAAAAAGGAGAGAGAAAAGCAAAGGGAGAAGATATTGTTTGGGTACAATCTGTGTTTGCAATTTTCCACATCGGTTCTTTTTATGAACGCTCCAAAAACAAGACAACAGCAGAGGCTGATTCAATATGCGCCATGCAGGAAAACAATAAGGAAAAAAATAAGGGTTTTTAATAAGTACTTGGAAAGGCTGTAATTAAATCTAGGGCTCTGTTTGGAAAACAAGAATCTCATTTAGTGCTTTTGCCCCGGCGCTCCCTAACATCTGCACCCGTGTTTTCTGCTGGGCAATTATGGCATCCTCCGCGACTTGATTAACAAATAAAGGTGCAGGGAGGCTCAGGAAGAGTGCTGGAGAGGGAGGATGCGGGGGTGGGAGATGACTTGGCTCTCACCCCAACAGGTGTTGCTGGGACCTGTGGGAGCTGGGAAGGAAGGCGTGGGCTCCGCACAGACTTGGAGAGAGTTGCAGGGTAGGGGAAGGAGAAGAACTGAGGGAGGAAAGACCCACCTGGTCCTCCTGTGTGCTTTTCTTCTGGTCCGGTTTCAGAAAAGAATGAGGGGTGCCGGGAGCACTTAGGACCCTGATGGCCCAGGATTCAAGGGCTTTAACCTTGGTGACAGGAATAAGAGGGAACGTTTCAATGAGAGAATGGGATATCAGTCAGTGGGGGCCATATATCCACAGGCACGTGTCTTTGCAGGAAGTTTGACCAGAGGTATAGGAAGAGCGGAAACCTTGGTGATGTAATGGTTAAGTGCTACAGCTGCTAACCTAAAGGCCAGCAGTTCGAATCCACCAGGTGCTCCTTGGAAACTCCATGGGACAGTTTTACTCTTTGCTGTAGGGTCACTGTGAGTTGCAATTGACTGGAAGGCAGTGGGTCTTCTTTTTTTTTTTTTTTTTTACAGGATGGATGGGTTCCTTGAGTGGTCCACATGGGTGGTGAGCTCAGGTGGAAGGTTGGGGGTTTGAATCTACCCAGAAGCAATTAACCATTGAAAGCCCTCTGGAATGTAGTTCTACTCTGACACACATGGAGTTGGAAATGACTCAAGGGCATCCAGTTTATAGATAAGACTTTGACCTCCCACAGCTCACAACCACTGCACTGACCGGAGGTATCTGTCTGTTAGAAACATCCACCTTCTTCCGTGGTTGTTTTCTGGGGCTGTAGTGTAGATTCCAGTTCATAGTGACTCCATGTCATGGATTAGAACTGCCCTACAGAGTTCTCTGGCCTGTAATCTTTATGGAAGCAGATTGCCAAGTCTTTCTTCCAAAGAGGTACTGGGTGGGTTCAACATTTTGGTTAGCAGCCGAGCACTTAATGTTGCAACACCAGAGCTGCTTTCCCCCTTGTCAGTGCTGGCCAGGCGCTGTGCTAAGCCCTCTGCCTGCCCTCTCACTAGACACTTTGATATTGCTTTGGCACAAGTGTGTCTGTTATCGTCTTTGCTATCTGGATCGGGGAGCTGAGGCTCAGAGGTATCCAGAAACCCATAGCTAGAAAGAGGGAGAGCCAAGCTTAGAACTCAGGCAGCCTGGCTCCAGAGCCCACACTATGAGCCTCTGCCAGCCCTTGTCCCTCTGTTGGTTTATCAGAGACACTTTCTCTGTTGTCCTTCCTGTACCTTTGCCTGAATGCCCTGGTCTCCGATGCTTTAACTGAGTGCCCGCCTAGGTTGGAGGGAGGATGAGTCTCAGCCAGATTTGGGCTAGGGGAAAGGTTCCCTCTTCTGGAACCCTGAATCCGAGGAAAGTGACATTGGGAGTGGTATGCAGGATCAGCCTGACCCCAAGAGATGCTGGGGCTTATACTGAGAGTAGCTGCTTCAGTGGAGAGCAGGGTCGGCAATCCTGGGCAAAGCTAATAGGCTTTAAAGTTTTTCTAGATGGCTTCTCTCCCCACCACCCATCTTAAAGCATTATCTAAATGGTATGTGCTTAAGAGGACACATAACTCAGTTAGGTGCTTTTTCCAGAAATACAACTCAGCTTGGCAGAGCCTAGAGGGCTGAGAGAACCTGCTTACCTTGATATCTTGTGCTTATTACTGACAGTCTCTTTTTGCAGCTCTCTGAAACAGAGCCTGAATCCTCTGGAAAAGTTTGGCTTTTGCCATCCATTACCATGTGACCTTCAGGAAAGGATTTTTGCTCCCTGAATCTCAAGGACAGATGGATTTCCTTGCTGTAGATTGTGTCCAACTCCATGGTGCTACCGTATGGCTTTGAGATCCCCCACTCTTGTCATGGCTGCGTCTCAGTTCTAGCCAGAAGCTGGCTCTGTCCCCTCCCAACAGTATTGAGAATGCAGCTCTGCATGCCAGCTGGAGACCACTCTGTTTGGTACATGCTCATGGCAAACTCCTGTGCCCATTCTTAGGCTCCTGGAGAAGAGCTGGGATCCTAGAACAGCCAGCCCTCTCCTCTCTCTTGGCATCCTTCTCTCACTCCCTGAAATGAAGAGAAGGCAGAGCTTTTGATGCTCTGCTCACCACTGCTGCTTCTGCTGTGGCTGCTGAGACAGCTGTTGAGGACTTGTTACCCCTATCAACTTGATAAAGAGGCAATGGGGCAGAGAGAGAGAGGTGAGCATTGCCAAAGAGGGAAGTCCATTTATATTCTTGGGATCAACTGACTTTGCAGTATCTCCTGCCATCAGTAAGCCAATGCAAATGGTGAAAATCCAGAGAAAGATGAGAGCAGAACATTTCCTTAATGCCAGAACACTGTTCTGGATGTAGCCTTGAAAACATTAAACAGTTAACTATCACACTTTAATATGAATTCACAATTTTAGATAGCACCTTAGTATGTCATTAATAACAAAACCTTGAGTGCATACCGTACTTCTGGGAGCTCAGGTGGTGGAGGAGGCATGATTTCATTTATCCCCAGTACCAAGGTGGGAGCTGGTGCCTTTCCTTCATTTTGCTGATTGAGATACAGAGATCAGCAAAACCATGGCAAAGTCTTTCCATTTGGTTTCTCAGTTCTAAGACATTTCTTGTTCATCAAAATTCCTTAACGCAACAGGACCTTGAGTGTAGCCACTTTGGGAGACTGTACCACCAGGAATACTTAGCATGCATAGGGAGTGTCGTATAGTATAATCCATAGGCAACAAATAGCTATTCTCCAAGGTGGTTGCTAAACTGCTGAGTGTGCTTGTTGACTTTATCTGTGCAAGTGCTCAAAGCAACTGGTGACCCACAGTCTTCCCCCATGACCCAGTTGGAAAATCGGTCTATAGCCTCATCTTCTACCCTATTTGCCAAGACTGACTTTCAGGTTCTCCCCCTTGTATATTGTCTTCATCAGATATTTGTGAATGATCCGACCATGATCTGCTAAGATACACTTAAATAGATGGGATCCTTGTCCTTAGTGAGTCGGTACTTTGAAACAAAGAGCATGTGACTTGGATATTGACCATGTCTGCAGAGATGCAGATCAAGGTTAAAGAGAGGGCTGGGATTTAACTGTTGACTATCCTCTTTCCATATCTGTCTTCCACACAAGCATGCGAACAGTGACTTTTCCAAGACACTGGTCAGTGAAGGTGGTTAGAGGTAATGAACAAAATCAGAAGAGATTCCCCTAATATCCCTATATGGTATTAGTGCCTTTTGGAAAGCAAAGTTTGAAAACAAGATGAAAAAAACATCTAAATAGCCCAAGGGACCCAGTATGTCCCCAGGAGTCCCTGGAGGAGGCTGGGCTTCTACATTGCCTTTTTAGGGAAATGCAGGGGGCTTTTCCAGCCATTTGGGGCCAGACTGCAGTTAGCAGGCCCCTGCCAAAACTTTACTAAATGGAAATAAATAATCTTTTGCTGCTAAATAACACAAACAGGCACATGCCTTTTCGGGGCGGCCCTGGTAGGCCTCACATTTAGCAGGAGAGGAGAGGACAACAGAGAAACAACAGCAATGGACTGGGTGGTGGTGCCTTATGGGTAATTCCAGTGAAAGCATGGAAGGGCTGGTTCTCCATTCATTGTTGACTGCTCCACCAATGGCTTGGATCTTGTAAAGGGATCCCTTTCTTTTTATGCCTTAGTTTGCTCCTGTATAAAGGGGAGAAAACCATTCCTGAATAATAATATTGATGATGATGATGATGATAATAATAATAATGATAAAACCTTCCCCAATGATTTTATGAACACTTAGTACATGTCAGGCACTTTTTAATGCCATCAGGGATACAGAAGTGAACAGAAGAAAATTCATGCCCTTGTGGAACTTACCATCTAAAAGGGAAAACAGAAAATGCAAACAGAGCTAATACCAAGTATGCCAGAATGTGATGAATTCCAGAATGAATAATAAAGCCAGGACAGAGGGTAGGGAGTCACAGGGAGGCAGGTGGTGTTGTACAGGATGTGGTCAGGGATGGTCTCCCTGGTGGCATGGCATTTGCAGAGACCTGAAGGAAACAAGGAAGTGAGGCATGTGGATATCATGGGAGAAGTTTCTAGGCAGGTGAAATAACAAATGCAGAGTCCCTGAGGCAGCAGTGTGTCCATGCAACAGCAAAAAGCCAGTGCAACTCGATAGCAGTAGGAATGGCAGTGACGATGGTGATGATGAAACCACTTACTGGGTGCCTTCTGTGTCCCTGGAACAGTGCTAAGTGGTGTGTAGACATCCTAATTTTCAGTCCTTAGCAATCCAGTTTATGCTATTATGATTTCCGAAGGCTGGAGAAGTTACTTTAACTCATCCAAGGTTGTATAGCCACTATGCAGTTGATTGAGCCCAGACAGTTTGACTCCAGGCCTGTACTCTGAGTCAGAAAATGACAGAGGGTGCTAAGGGGTTTAACTATTTGCCAGGCACTGTCAGCTTCTTAGAGAAGGGCGGGAGGTGGGCACATGGTGGAGGGATGATGTGTTCTCCTCAGGCCTCAATCAATAAATAAGGTATCATAACAGCCAGTTTTCTTGGCCACCAAGGCACAGTGGTCCTGAGTGGACTGCAGGGAAAGAGCAGGAGAAACAAGAGAAGGAACCAGGGGCCCTGTGATTGGTTATGGAGAAAAAGAGGGCTTCTGACCCTGGTGGTGTAGTGGGTAGTGCTACGTCTGCCAACCAAAAGGATGACAGTCCGAATCTGTCAGGCGCTCCTTTGAAACTCTGTGGAGCAGTTCTATTCTGTCCTATAGTGTTACTATGAGTCAGAATTGACTCAGTGGCAGTGATTGGTGTCCCTGCTACTGCCTCGGGCCCTGGCCACTGTGCTGAATGCTGGCACTGCAGATAGAGAATGAAGTTGGCTGTGGAGGATGATTGTAGCTAGTGCCACAGCCAGCGGGAGAGGTGTGCTGGGTGCCTGATGCAGGGCATGCATGTGGACAGGTGGTGAGAATTGAAAGAAAGAAGGTGAAGCAGGATGTGGTAGCGAATTGGCTAGCCTGTTTCTAAAACGGGTCCACATGGAACTAATAGTGATGATCTCAGTGGTCTGGTACTGGGGTGATGCTTGCTAGTTGGCTATGCCAGTGTGGCAGGTGGAAATGTCCATCAGCTCTCTACTTTCCATTGATGATCACTGTTCACGTCAGCAGGCTGTCTTTTCAGTGACCTGAGGCCATGCACATTTGCACCTCAGTGCTTTGATTACTTTGTTTCTCCATCCAGGATTGCTCCAAACCTTTCTTGAATCACTTTTGCCTTTGTGAAACTGGATTATTTTTTTTCCTAAAGTGCAATTATAAACAGACAAACAAACACAACAGCTATTGAGTCAATTCTGACTCATGGTGTATCTGAATAGAACTGTGCTCTGTAGGGTTTTCAGTGGCTGATTTTTCAGATTAGATCACCAAGTCTTTCTTCTGAGATGCCCACAGGTGGCTTTGAACCTCCAACGTTTTGATCAGCAGCCTAATGCATTAATCATTTATACCACCGTGGGACTCCTGTACAGTTGTGTGTGTTTCACGTAATCTAGCAGTTACATGTTCTCTTGTACAAACAAACAGTCAGAATTGACTCAGTGGCAGTGGTTGGTACCCCTGTTGCTGCTTTGGGTGCTGGCTGGAGGTCATAGAAGGTCTGAGATCATCAGAAGACATTCCTCATTTCTTTCATAATTGTTACTGTGTGGTTCTGGGTACATGCTAGATTCACAAATCTTAGTTCCTCTTTGGTCTTGGTGCTTTTCTAAACTTCTTACACTCTTTCCTGGATTTTGCTTGCACTGGAGCCAAGTCAGCCTTCAGAATCTGCAAGGCTGAAATCTCATCTGTTAGGTCAGTTGACTTTTAAGAGGCCAAACAGAGAACCCCAAAACCAAACCCACTGCCGTCGAGTTGATTCCAACACTTAGTGACCCTGTAGGACAGAGCAGAGCTGCCCCATAGAGTTTCCAAGGAGTGCCTGGTGGATTTGAACTACCAAGCTTTTGGTTAGCAACTGTAGCTCTTAATTACTACACCACCAGGGTTTCCATCAAATACAGAAAGGGTGGGGCTTGTGGCTACGCAATGAGGAGACTAGGGTGGGTAAAACCAGTATCATTGTTTCTGTCTTTGTGCTCTGGTATTGCTCTAACAGAAACACCAAGAATGGATGACTTTAACAAAGGAAAGTTTATTCTCATGTAGTCCAGTAGGTTGAAGCCTGAATTTAGGATGCCAACTCCAGGGGAACACACCCTCTTTCTGTTGGCTCTGAAGGAAGGTCCTTGTGTTGCATCAGTCTCTTTGGTCTGAGAGCATCTTGGCATAGAAACCTCATGTCTGAAGGATGTACTCTGCTCTCAGTGGTACTTTCAGGATGGTATGAGGTCCCCAACTCTCTGCTTACTTCCTTTTCCTTTCATCTTTTGCAGGATAAAATGTGGTGCAAGCTACACTCCAGGGAAACTCCCTTTACTTTGGAGCAGGGAGATGACCTTGGGAAGCGTGTTACCAAAACCAAAAGCCACTGGCATCAAGTCGATTTCAACTCGTAGAGATCCTAAGGACAGAGTAGAAGCACTCTATAGAGTTTCCAAAGAGCACCTAGTGGATTCGAACTGCTGAACTTTTGGTTAGCAGATAAAAGTACTTAATCAGTACATCACCAGGGTTTCTAAGGTGTTACAGTCCCATCCTAAGCCAGGCTATTTATCACAGGCAGAAATAGAGGATTTGTAGCATAGGGAAATCACAAAATGAAGATCAATCACAAAATCCTGGGAATCATGGCCTAATTGTTACATTTCTGGGGGACGGGACACAATCCATGACAGCTTCTTTGCAGGGGACAACTCTATTGCATTTTGTGAGTTAATTTTGAAAAATATGGATTACTTTGTCTTGTCGCAAACTGTTGTCTCAGACGGAAGCCTGCTGGGTTCTACTCATCTTCTGTGGATGTGTAGGTTGGGCAATTGAGTTACCTTGAATATTACCACATGACTCTAGTTCTTTGGCCTGAATATTTGAGTAGAGCCAGTAAATGTTACCCTGTTTTGGAGGAATCCAGATTTAGACCATGCTGGGGTCAGAAAGGAAGGAGCAGAATGGAAGAGGACCACTGGCCAAGCCTCATTATCTCCAATTAGGTCTTTCCTACATGGCAATGTAGGTGAATGCTGCCCATATCTTTCTCCAGTATCTTGCTCAGAGACTTGGCAGCTACTCCTGAAATTTGGACAGTAGCAACATACTAAGAAATGGAATTTTTTCTCAGCTCTGGGAGAAACTTGCTGATGTTTGATGACTGTGGGGATATCACAGGAAAAGCATTAGACTTTCCGACTTGACTGGGCCAAGTATTAATCATATGTCAGCCAGGGATAGCAGTGAGCAGGAGGGAGAAATGAGTCTGGAGATGAGAGGTTGAGAGATAGCATTCCAGAGGAGCCAGGCAGGGTGGGGGCTGGTACAGGAATGGGGAGGAAAGGATGATGAGAAGATTACCAAGCAGAAAGAATAGTTGATGAACTAGGGAGGAAAACAAAAGAGATGAAATGAGGTGTACAGAAAAAACGGAGAAGGGACAGAATACAAGAATGGATATGTAAATGCTTGAGCAGAATAAGATTTTGAACAAGGCAGGAACAGTACATGTAGACAAACAAAGGCATAGGAGAGGAGATGGTGGGAAGAGTGGAGGGAGAAGGAAGAGGGACAAGAAAGCTACAGAGACGGACTGAGAACAGACAGGTAGAGACAGACACACAGACAAAGAGGAAATGAATATTACAGGTCCATAAGAATCCAGGGACTGTGGATACTGTGATACCAATAGACAGTGCAGACTGCGAGACAAAAAGCAACTTAAGCCATTTTCTGGTCTGTTAAGTCACCCACCACAGCACAATGTGCTGGGAGATGAAGTCTGCCTGTGATCATTGTTTACTCAGAAAGCCGGCTGACGTGAGATGAAATTAACACAATAGGATGGAAAATTGCTAATAAAACAAAAATCCCTGCCATTAGATTTTCATAGCCTAATTATTCAGCACATGACTCACTAATGGCATGAGACATTACCACGCTAATGTGCAGTCTGCATATGTCAGTGCGGCAGGATTGGAGGGACTGTGACTCCCTGCAAATGCAGAGATTCCCCAGTCCCAGATGGAGGCCTGTTTGGATGAGTGGGGTGTCCATAGACTTTCCCAGGCTTCGACAGGAATCAGAACCCCAGAACTCGCCCCTGTGTATGAATCAAAGCACCACAGGCCCTTCCCATTCAAGCTGTTGTCTGCGTCCACCATGTGTCCCTCCCATTTGAAAATCGCGTTACTGATGATGATTAAGATTTGAGCACAAGTGACAAGAAGCAAAAGCTGTCTCTAATTGCACTCCATGACTGTGGAAACCCCACTTCGTGTACTCTTTCTCTTGGCACTCTCTGATCGCTATTTGACTTAACTGGTATGGAGTCCATCTACACTTGTTGCTGCTTTTATTTGTAAAACTGTTCTGTTGAAGGTATGATGTTGTCCCTGACAATGTAAAAAGGGGCTTTGTCTGATACTTTCTTAGAAACCCCTTATTCTGCCCATTCATGTACTCAGACATCCAGGCAGCCATCAGACACTGGTGGAATGATTGTTCTTGGCTCACCTGATACAATGCGAAGAAAAATACAGGCCAACATTTTCCTCCAGATGCTCCTGGGCTCTTGGTGAGGGGTGGGGTGGGCACACATATTGCAAACAGACATGTTTAACTGAGGAGAGGCTGGAAGAGTGATGGACCTGCCACCAGGAGAATGGTAAAGACTAGTAGCTCTGGGGGGCTGATTCTGTCCTTTTCAGCCTCAGACATTCCCAGTGCCATAACCCATTCCAAATTGGATAACCTGAGGTTGCGATGAATGTCTGATTGTGTGTGTGTGTGTTTGCTTGATTCTATCCTCCCACTGTGGTAAAATCTGGTAGTGGCAGTGTTGATCTCTTCTCCTGTCCCCTTCATTGGAAATAGAAACTCATTTTCTAATAATAAACCTATTTCATATCAATCCAGTAGGACCAGCGTACAGTGACCATGGTGATTGTTCTAAGGATGGCCACGTACCTAGGCTGGATCAGTGTCAGTCTGGTGTTTTTCCTGGAACCAGTGGCAGAGGTGTTTCTCACTACTTTTTTTCCCCCCTTGTCTATTTCCTCATTCTCCCTCTTTTTTTCCTGCAAAAGCTGTGGAATTTCAAGATGGGTGATGGGAAGGTGAAGGAGGAAGGGACAGATGGTTGTTAAGAGGATACTAGATTTATAAAGTGAAAAGGAGGTATGTGCTGTCACCAGGTGGGGAGAACAGAGGGAACTGCAGATAGGTAGGTGTACAAAACCGATTTGGATTGTATGCTTTCACCTAATCACAATTAAAAAAAAAAAAAAGCTGTCTGGAATTGGGTTAATTCCTTGAGCTTAGAGGTCTAGTTGGTCAATATTATAGCACTTGGGCAAAGTTACCTGTGAATGAAATCAAAAGAGAAAAGTCAAATGGACAGAGGGAAAGCTGTGGTGATGTTTAATCCCTGACTCCAGACATTTGTCAAGTTCTTCCTGTCATTTGAGCTTCCTGGTTATACCAATCAGCTCATTGTCTTTTTTTTTTAGGGTGGTTTGAGTTAAGTTTTTGTCAGTCACAAGTCAAGTAGGACTTGTAATAATACATTTCCTGCCACTTGTACTTTAGAATGCTTAAGGCATTCTTGGCCACTGCAAATGGAAGAAGACTTGTTAATTCTTTACAACTACTGTGTCCTTTTGCAGCCTGCCACCTGCTTTTATGGTGGAAGGCAAACAGGTCAAGCATCTTGCTGAGCAATACTCAGTAAAGGGAACCTTGGCGCTGAGGTCCTTGGTCTTCTCACCTCAAAGACTTTTTGAGACACACACTCTTCACAGCTTCCTTCTGTCTTTCGTTGGACTTTTCTTCCTCTTGTAAATAGATGTCTAGGGTACGAAGCAAAGGAAGACCTTCATACAGTGCTAGGTCTTTTAGGAGGGGTTTCAGAGGGAAGACCTAATCAAGCAAGTGGAGCTGACTTGAGGAATAGCAATGTCTCTAACAGGGATTAGTGGGCTTAAAGTAAAATAAAATCCTTGAAAACTTCAATCTTTTTTCCATTTATCATGATGCTATTTAACGGTCCAGTTGTGAAGATTTTTGTTTTCTTTTATGTTGAGCTGTAATCCACACTGAAGGCTGTAGTCTTTCATCTTCCTTAGTAAGTGCTTCAAGTGCTCTTCACTTTCAGCGAGCAAGGTTGTTTTATCTGCATAATGCAGGTTGTTACAAAGTTCTCCTCTAATCCTGATGCCCAGTGCTCTTCTTTATGTAGGTCAGATTCCTGGATTATTTGCTCACATACAGATTGAATAGATGTGGTGAAAGGATACAACCCTGATACACAGCTTTCCTGACTTCAAACCATGCAGTATCCCCATTCTGTTCAAACGACTACCTCCTGATCTATGTTCGGGTTTCTTGGGAGCACAATTAAGTATTCTGAAATTCTCACTCTTCATAATTTTATCTATAATTGGTTATGACCCACCCAGTTGAATGCCTTTACATAGTCAATAAACTGCAGGTAAACATTTTTCTGGTATTTTCCACTTTCAGTCAAGATATATCATTACTGATGTCTGATATCCCTCTTCTAAATCCAAGTTAAATTTCTGACAGTTCCCTGTTAATATGCTGCTGCAACCACTTTTGAATGATCTTCATCAAGGTTTTACTTGCACGTGATATGAATGATATTGTTCAATAATTTCTGCATTCATCTGGATCATCTCTCTTGGGAATATGCATAAAGATGGATCACTTCCAGTTGGTTGGTCAGCTAGCTGTCTTCCAAATTTCTTGGTGTAGATGAGTGAGCACTTCAAGCCCTGCATTCATTTTATTGAAACATCTCAATTGATATTCTGTCAATTTCTGGAGTCTTGTTTTTCACCAATGTCTTCAGGGCAGCTTTGATTTCTTTCAGTACCATCAGCACTCCCTAAATGAAAGGTGATCAGTTGTTTTTTTGGTATAGTGCCTCTGTGTATTCTTTCGATCTTCTTGTGATGCTCCTTGCATCATTCAATTTTTGCCCACAGAATCCTTCAGTATAGCAACGTAAGGCTTGTGTTTTTTCTTTAGTTCTTTCAGTTTGAAAAATATCAAGAAAATTCTTCTCTTTTGGTTTTCTAATTCCAGGTCTTTACACGTGTCATTAGAATATCTTACTTTGTCTTCTTGAGACTCCAATTTTATTTCATCATTTCTTCCTCTCACTTTATCTACTCTGTGCTCAAGAGCAACTTTTAGAGTGCCTTCTATCATCCACAATAGTTTTTCCTGTCTTTTTAATGAACTCTTGCTTTCTTCTTGTACAATGTCTTGATGTCATTCCATCACTCTTTTGGTCTTCAGTCATTAGTGTTCAGTGAGTCAAACATATGTTTGAGATGGTCTCTAAATTCAGATGGAGTATGCTGAAGGTTCTACCTTGGCTTTTATGGACTTTCTCTAGTTTTCTTCAACTTTAATTTGAACTTGCACATGAATGATTGATGATCTGTTCCACAGTTGACCACTGGCCTTGATTTGACTGATGATATTGAGTGTTTCCATCATCTCTTTCCACAGATGTAGTTGATTTGATTCCTGCATACTCCATCCAGCAAGGTTCACATTGTAGTCAGTGTTTATATTGTTGAAAAAAAAAAAAAGTATTTGCAATGAAGGAGCTGTTGGTCTTATAACATTATAACATGACCTCCAGCAGCCACTGATTCTTCTTTGTTTCTAACTTTTGCATTCCAGTCACCAGTAATTATCAATGCATCCTCACTGCACATTCGATCAATTTCACACTGAAGAAATTGGTAAAAATCTTCAAATTTTTTCATCTTTGGCCTTAGTGGCTAGTGTGTGAATTTGCATAATAGTGGTACTGACTGGTCTTCCTTGTAGGCATAGGGAGATTATTCTATCACTGACAGCACTGTACTTCTGGATAGATGTGGACATATTCTTTCTGATGATGAATTCAATGCCATTCATCTTCAATTTGTCATTCTCACTACAGTAGATGTCTTAGGGTGGGTTTTCTAGGGAAGCAAAACCAGTAACATATGTAGGTACAATGAAAGATTTACGTATATAAAGTACAAGGAAAGATATATATATACACACATACATAAATATATATGTGTAGGAAACAGCTCATGCAATTGCAGAAGCTGAACATCCCAAGTCCTGGCACAAGCTTCATGTGGCCATGGGAGCTGGTGAACCCAAGGTCAGCAGGTCAGAGACCAGAGTTCTACATCACCGGTTGTGTAGGTCAGCTGATCCCAAGCTGGCGGCGAGACAAAGCCACTGAGGCTGGCAAACCGAGGATCGGCAGGTCAGGGAACAAGACTCTCAAGTGCCAGCTGTAAGGGTTGATGAATCCAAAAGCTGATAGTTTAAGTCCAGGAACCAGACACCAGAAGCAAGGAGGAGCTGCTGGCTAAGTGAGCAGAGCAGCAGTAGGTGGTGGAAGGCAGAGAGATGAGAGATGAGGGGTGGGAAGCCACTGCAGGCCCTGCCCTGCTGCTTAATACAGCAGCCAAACATGGAGTAGCCAAGGTGATGTAATCCTGAGCACCACAGTAGACCTTGTGATTGTCTGATTCAGAATGGCCAGTGCCAGCCATTTCAGCTCACTGATGCCTAGGTTATAGATGATGTGTTCCATTCAATTTTTTATTCCATTTCGTTTTCCTAGTTCATACTTCATATACTTAGGGCCTATGTTAGACACATATTAGGAGCTCAGTGGCAATTGTTGAATAAGTAAATGAACCCAAGTCAAACCTTATTAGAAACTGAAGATCAGAGAATCAGTGTGTCCTTAAACAGGTCACATGGCTCATTAGAAGACAGGCTGAGATTCAAAGCTGTAACTCCTGGCTCTGTGATTTTCCTACCATACTAGGTTTCTCAGTGATAAAGTTAAGTAAACTGAACATGTCTGAAGTCCATAGTATGTGTCAATCACTGTGCTAGCTTCTTTTCCCTGTTTGTCAATCAATCCTGTGATAACCCTGCCAGATTGGTGACGCTCATGTTTTATAAATAAGAAAACCAAGCCTTTTGGATGTTGTTTTCTAGATTGTCACATTAGTGTGGAGGGGGAGCTGTGCCTGATGCCAGGCTGGTCTGACTCTCAAGTTCTTTGTTCTGCCTCAGCTGCGTGACCCCCTCTAGATAATAGTTGTGCTTTATTGGTATTTCTGTGCAGTAAAACCAAGCGGTGAATAATAGGAACATTTTTAGGCAGTGTGGTAGGCTGACAGAAGGCTTGGGGCAGGGATGCTTCTCAGCTTTCCTTTGCCCTTGCTGTCACACCATAGAGGTGACATCTGCCTCTTTTTTGCAAAAGTGAGGCTCACCTGCTTTAGAGTTGTGGAAGGCACATTACTCTGTGAGTAGCCTATGAAGATGTGTGTTACAAACGGAAGTTCTGCTGTGTTCCACTCAACTTTCTCTCTGAGCAGATGAAGACAGCTGGGATGCATGTAATCAATGCCAAAATATCCAGAAAAGAGATATCCATCGACAATTTCTAAATCTCCAAGTAGGTGATGTGTCTTCCAGATGATGAGAGGAATCCTGCCTCCCTTGACTTCCCCACCTCTGTTGGCAGCCTGCACCCACGGTCATTCAGGCTCGACCAGTTTCTCTGGCCTCTCGAGCTCCTGCTGATTGGTAATCTTGGGCAACCTCAATCCTGTCTCCTCCTCTCCCCCCAGGCTCCTGAAACCCACACTTCTCATGACTGGTCTCCTCACTGGGTCATGTTCTTTTGCTTCATTGCGGTGTGGTGATCCTTTCGCACTGCTCTCAAGGTTGTAGGCCTAGCCATTCAGGATGCACTCAGAAAGCCTGTACATGACTGGTTTGAGAGAGCTGCCCAAGGTGTTCTCAGGTGGTGATTGGCAAGAAGGTGCCGGCAGCTTCCAGTGCCTCTATTATAAAAAACTTTACCAGTTATCCAGTGGGCTCAAATCCTGGTCCCTATTTCTGATAAAGACTTTGAGGGTTGCTGTGTTGGAAGTGATGGTCTTCCTACCGCCCTCCTTCCCTTACTATATTCTTGTGTTAATTTTCATGGCTGCCATAACAAAGTCCCACAAACTGGATGGCTTCAAACAAAACCAGTGTATCGTCTCCTGGTTCTCAAGGCCCAGAGCCTGAATTTGGGGTGTAAGCAGAGTCATGCTCTCTCTGAAGGCTCCAGGGGGAAGATCCTTGCTTGTCTCCCCAACTTCTGGTGATATCAGTTGTTCCTTGGCTGGGGAAGCAGCGTGCTGATCTCTGCCTCATCTTCCCATGTCCATCTTCCTCTCTGTCTGTTTCTGTGTCTCTCCTCGTAAGGACACAGGTCACATAGGATTAGGACCTACTATCTGACTCGACGGCACTTGGCAGGCTACTCCTGTATGACCTCATATGAACTTAAGCAGTTATATCTGCAAAAGCAGTAATTCCAAATAAAACCATATTCACAGGTTCTGGGGTTTAGAACTTCAACATTATCTTTCGAGGGGACATAACTGAACCCTTAACACTCACATAGCTTGTCTCTAGTCACAAAAATTAAGCACCTGCTTTGTGCCAATTGGAGTATGGTTGCGTAGTGGTTAAGAACTATGGCTACTAGTCAAAAGGTTGGCCGTTCAAATCTACCAGTAGCTCCTTGGAAACCCTATGGGGCAGTTCTGTTCTGTCCTATAGGGTTGCTGCGAGTCATAATCAACTGGATGGCAACAGGTTTGGTTTTTTTTAGCTTTGTGTAAGGCACTCTTCTAGGCTCTGGATAAGGAAAGTCAAAGTCTCTGATATCCTGGAACTTGCATGTAGATAAGAGTTTATGTCCAGGACATGCCTTTTAAGGGAGAGGAGTGGTCCTGAGTCCCTTAGTTCTTGACACACAGTTGTGGCCCGCTCCACTGTATGTGTCTACACACTCATTATGCCTAGTTGCATTCCTGGACTGAAACAGCATCTGAGGGCTCAAGCCTAGTTCACTAGATTTCAGAGACAGGCAGGAACAAAGGCAACAGTAATAAGGATGCAAAGAGAAGATACACCTGTTCAAGAGAGAAACCCTCAAAGCAGCTCTGGTAGCAAACCAAACATTAAAAGTAATTTCACTTGAGCTGAGATCTCCCTGAACTCAAAAGCACAGGTGTAGAAAGATGAGAGGGGAAGAATTATCTTGGAGATACAGTAATAAGCTAATACAGCATGCATGACAACTTAGGAGCTGAGAATTCATAAATATATTCATGTTGCCTTCCCAGTAAGATTGATTAAATATCCAGGCACAAAGTTATAGAGAAAGAGAGATTGAAGAAGCAAAGAAGAGGAAAAGGGGGCAAGCTACGTAAGTCTTGGTAACGCATATCAACTCCGGACAAAGGACTCTTCATCAAGCCTGTAAACAACCACTGCCTGAGACATTAGAATCTAGAAGTTTCATAAATTGCCTGCCAAGAAACTTTGCAAAAGGTCATGCTGAACATTAATCAGGCATGTATTTTCATGACTAGAAGAAAGGATAGAAGACAGCTCTCATGGCATTGCATTTTCAAAATCACGTCCAAATCACTCAGGAGAGAGAAAAAACAAAACATCATTTCCAGCTAATTTAGGGACAGAGTGGACTGCCGTGTAGCCTAGGTATCCCTTGTATGTGGTGCTGAGACATAGAGACAGGAAGAGCCCTGCCTGGACCCACACTGTGTGCTTCCACAGGATGACCTGCCTGCTTTCGGCACTGGTGGCTCTCCTTTGGGAAAAGGCCGATCCATGGGTGAAAATGTGGCTTGTGGAAGCCACACAGTGAAAGGGTAGCTCAGAAGGTGGAAGAAAAAGAATGGTTATCCCAGGGGCAACCTGTGTTGAAAATATGCTAGCTTTCCTTTAAGCTATAGATTCTTGAACAAAGGTCTAAGTCTTTGACTGATTTAACAGATGCGTGTGAGATACTGGAAACCCTGATGGCACAGTGGTTAAGTGCTACAGCTGCTAACCAAAAGGTTGACAGTTCAAATTCACCTGCCAGGCACTCCCTGGAAACTTTATAGGGTAGTTCTACTTGGATCTATAGGGTCGCTATGCATCAGAATTGACTAAGCGGCAGTGGGCTATGAGATACAGGAGCAGCCATGCCTGGGTATGATAACAGTTGTCTATGGTCCCTGAGTGGTACAATCTGTTAAGCTTTTAACCGAAAGGCTGAAGTTTTGAGTCCACCCGGAGGCACCTTGGAAGAAATGCCTGAGTTTCTCTTTTCCTTGGAAGAAATGCCTGGGTTTCTCTTTTCCTTGGAAGAAATGCCTGGGTTTCTCTTTTCTGAAAAGTTAGCCATGGAAAATTCTATGGAGCACAGTTCTATTCTGACACGTGTAGGGTCACCATGAGTCAGAACTGACTTGACGACAACTGTTTTTTTATAGAACAGACAGGGAATGTGTTTACTCTTCTGGCAGAGAAAGACATAGCCCAAATCCAGGTCATTAATTTTCTGTGTCTGCCTTCAGACTGTCAGTTTTCTTGATCTGACTTTGTCTGGGTGTTCCTTTCTTTTTTATTGGCTGCGCCATACTCTGTTCGTTCCCTGTCAACTACTTTTCCTCCTTAGTGGTTCTGATTTGCCCCAGGTCAGAGCCACATTGTTACGTGCATCTATTCAGCATCTGTTTGTTAAGCACTTGCTGTGTGTCAGCTCTTTCCTAGATGCTCAGTGTGCTTGCAGTCTCTATGGTCTTCATTCTCCTCTTTTTGTAGGTGGGCCTCTGGTTCTCTCTCGCTTTGTCCAAATTCCTGTGCAGTCCAGGGTGTCCAGCTGTGAGAATCACTGAACAAGACTTCTGAGAAATCCTTTTAGAAGGGACTGACGACTTTACCAGAAGCAATGTTCATTTGTCCGCTCTGACTTCCCTCCTTTGTAAAAATTTTTTTAATGTACTTTAAGTGAAAGCTCATAGTTCAGATTAGCTTCTCATACAAAAATTTACACACCCAATTTTATGTGACTCTAGTTACTCACTCTGCAATGTGACCGCACATTCTTCCTTTCCATCCTATATTTCCCATGTCTGTTCAACCAACTCCTGTCCCCCTCTGCCTTCCCTCTGGATAGGAGCTATCCATTTAGTCTCTGGTATGTACTTGAGCTAAGAAGTACACTCTTCACCAGTAACGTTTTATGTCTTATAATTTAGTCTAATCTTTATCTGAAGACTTGGTTTCTGGAATGGTTTTCATTTTGGGATAACAGAGAGTGTGGGGGCCGTGTCTTCCAGGGTCCCTCCAGTCTCAGTCAGACCATTAAGTCTGCAACCTCTCACCCCCTTCTTTTTGATGGCTGGAACACTAGCAGCTATTTTATGACCTTCAGGTGGAAAGCTAGGAGCTCAAAATGGCAGAGCAGGAAAAGAGGAGTCCATGAGGCCCCAGAATCAGCATTACACTGTTTCCTTTTGACCTTGCTTCACATTTAACATGAGAGAACAAGGGCCTAATTTCTTTAAGTCGAGTTACTGGTTGTTGTTGTTAGTTGCTGTTGAGTTGATTTCAACTCAAGGCAGCCCCATATGTGCAGAGCAGAACTGCTCTATAGTGTTTTCAAGGCTAAGGTCTTTCAGAGGCAGATTGTCAGGCCTATCAGATCATCAGGCCTGTCTTCTGAGGTGTCCCTCGATGGGTTCAAACAGCTGACCTTGCAGCTGATAATGCTTAAATCATTGGCACTGCCCATAATGATAATAAACCCCAGACCAAACCCACTGCCATCAAGTTGACTCTGACTCATTGTGATCCTGTAAGACAAAGCAGACTGCCCTATGGGATTGGACAATGGATTTGAACTTCTGAACTTTTGCTTAACAACAGAATTCTTCCTAACCATTGCATTCCTATAATGATGATGATGATGATGATGATCATCATCATCATCATAATAACTCCAAACCCACTGCTGTTGAGTCAATTCCAGTAGAACTTTCCTATAGGGTTTCTGAGGAGCATCTGGTAAATTTGAACTTCCAACCTTTTGGTTGGCAGCCGAGCTCTTAACCACTGTGCTACCAGGGCTTATTATAATGATAATACCAAATCAAGCCCACTGCTGTTGAGTCAATTCGAACTCATGGTAATCCTATAGGACAGAGTAGAACTGCCTGATAGCATTTCCGAGGACTGCCTGGTGAATTTGAACTGCTGATTTTTTAATTAGCAGCTATAGAACTTAACCACTATACCACTATAATAAAAACGCAGTGCCGTCAAGTTGATTCTGATTCATATTGATCCTATAGGACAGAGTAGAACTGACCCATAGACTTTCCAAGGAGCATCTGGGGGATTTGAACTGCCAGTCTTCTGGTTAGCAGCTGTAGCCCTTAACCACTGTACCACCAGGGTTTGCATAATGGTAACAGTTACCATTCATTACATAATTTCTTACTGTGCTAAGTGTTTTACTTACTTTGATATCTCATCTGAAATTCACAAATCAGCATGTGAGGTAGACTTTATTATATCTATTTTAAAGATAAGAGAAATAAAGGCTCACACAGATCATGTCCAAGGTTATAGGGTGACTGAGTTCAGGCTGACTTCAAAATTTTGCTCTCACCTTGCCTGTCATGCTCTCACTTACTCTCTCTGGACCTCAGTTCCTCAACTATGCCATGGGGGATTGGACCAGGTGACTTTGGAGCTCCCTTTTCAGCTTTGAAACTCTGTGACATACAGTCCTTAACATTGTCTCCACATCCATAGTGTCTTTCTTTCCCCTCCCAGTGTTTCTGCAAGCTCTCCTTGTCAGAAGGGTTAACGGAACCTTCCTCTGCTCATCCGGCAGAGCGAAGAGCAGTCCACCTGGCAGCCCCACCAAGGGAGGCAGCAGGCGTCAGAGGACACTCTGGGGACCACCAGCCTCAGCCTGCTTCTGCAGGCTGGAGAACCTCCTGTCAGCCATGCAGAGGACCCACTAGGGGAGGCCGCCTCTCCACACAGGCAGACGATCTGTCTGTTTGGATGCTCAAGGAGGGACTTGATGGGAACAGCTGCCGGGAGTTCTCCAAGGTGATAAACTTCCAGGATGCACAGGAGAGGTGGGCTGCACACTGCGTGCTCCACCCTCAGCTCTGTGTAAACCCATTTCCAGGCTAGAGCTGCTCTGCTGCCTTCGGGGGCCCATTTCTTGAGCCGCATGGCAAAGACTGTTGTCCTCAGAATGACGGACAGGGCTGCTGGGAACGCTAAGCAGACCTTGATCTCTCTTCTTGCATTGGCACATTTACCTAATGAGCAGAAGTAACAGACCTGGAGAAGTATGCAAAGTGGGGGTGCAGGTGGCTGTGGAATGCGAACTTCTCAGTGAGGAAATCAGCCTTTTCACCCATCAGTTTCTCTAGGCTCAGGATCTGCAGGACCTGAGTTTCTCTTCATGAGGCAGACATGAAATACTCTATGAACTTACCTGGGGATTTGAGGTGGCCCTAGGTGGCTGCTACTGTTAGGAAGACCTCGCCCCAATCCAGTTCAGTGTCCTGACCTGTTGCCTTGTGTCTTAGTGATCTCGCTCTCCTATAACAGGTATGCACAAGTGTATGGCCTTAACAAACAGAAGTTTACTCTCTCACGGCCTGGAGGCTAGAAATCTGAATTCAGAGTACCTTTTGCCGGAGGGAAATATCTCTGTTTTTGTCAGCTCTGGGAAAAGGTCCTTATCATTAATCTTCTAGGAGCTTCTCGGTGTATGGACCCTGGGGTCTGAAGGGCATGTACTCCTGGCTCTTCTTTTTTTAACAGCATGAGGTCCCCATGTCTTTCTGCTTACTTCTGTCCTTTATATATCAATAGAGATTGACTGAAGAAACAACCTAATCTTGTAGACTGAGTCCTGCCTCGTTAACGTAACTGCTCCTATCTTCCTTCATTAACATCATTTACCGCACAGGAGAACAACATCAGATAAAAAACTGGTGCACAATCACACAACACTGGGAATCATGGCCTGGGCAAACTGATACACATTTCTGGGGGACTCAATGCAATCCATAAGGCTGGTTCATTTGAAAGGCACTTCTGGGGTTGGACAGGGCTTATCTTCCTGATGTTGACAGGTTCAAGACCGTGGTGCTGAAAGATGCAAACACAAAGGCCAAAACCTGTTGCCAGTGAGTTGATTTTGTCTCGTGGCAACCCTATAGGACAGAATAGAATTATTCCATACGATTTCCAAGGAGAGGCTAGTAGATTTGAACTGCCAACGTTTTAGTCAGCAGCTGAGGTCTTAACCACCGCACCACCAGTGCTCCAAAAACAAAGTAACTTCATGTTATCGGCTCATACTCAGTCTCTTTGGTTAGAATGGTGGGGCTTGGGTTCTGTAAGGGTGCTGCTAAGCTACTACCAAATTCTCAGCAGCTCACAAAGGGAGAACATGGCTCCTTAGCAATGGATGCGATGGGACCAAATCAGGCCAGAAGATTGACATATTCCAGAGTCTCATTGTTTCTAGGAGATGCAAACAAATCTGTCCAGCTAGGCGCCAAGAAGAAAGAGGAGTCAGAATCTGTGGTCCTAATTGCTAGGGTGTCTGAGTGTTTAGGTCTTGGTTCTTAGTCCCGCCTCCTCCTGGCTGATGTTGCTTTTGTTTTCACTACATGGTGCAGTGGCACAAATGGTTAAGTGCTCAGGGCTAACTCAAAGGTTAACTGTTCAAACTCAATCAGTTGCTCTTCAGGAGAGATTTGTGATCTATAATGATTACAGTCAAGAAAGCTCTATGAGGGCTTTCTACTCTGTCACACGGGGTTGGTACGAGGCAAAATCAACTCCACTGCACACAAGAACGACAGCACATGACCCAATGATGGGTCTTCAGTCCTGTTTCATGGTAGGCCTGTCACTTCTATCTCTTCAGCATCTTTCCTTCCAGGGTGGGCTCTTTATAAGAGCTTGCTGAAGAGTGGGTGTGGAAGGACATGCTGTTCTTTGTTAAGCCGTTGGCTGTGACTCATGGTGACCCATATATAACAGACAAAATGTTGCCTGGTTTTACACCATCTTCATGATTTTTTATACCTTTGAGCCTGTTGAAAACCTTGTGGGAGGACATAAGCCCCCAAACAAAACCTGTTGCCACTGAGTTGATTCTGACTCCTACAGGACAGAGTAGAACTGCCCCATAGGACTTCCAAGGAGTGCTTCATCGATTCCAGCTGTGAACTTTTGGTTAGATGATTTAACTCTTCACCAGTACACCACTGGGGTTTCCATGGGAGGACATATCTCCCAGCAAATATCCATGAACAGCTGGGAGGACGCCGCTCATGGCAGGACAGCCGTGGTTTCATTGTAGTGATTCTATTTGACAGATGAATAACCCATCTTCCTGCTGCCTGGCCTCCCAGGGATGAAGAATTCCTGGTTTTGAGACATATCAGATGGCAGAATCCTACCCTCCCAGGGAAGCAGCACAGGCCCAACTCTTGTTCTTAAAAAGGGATTTGGAGACAAATTTGGAGGGATCCCTGGAGATGTGGTCCCTGACCCCTCTGACTGTCTCCACCTTGGATTTCTACAGCTCATCATCAGCTTGGTCTCAGGGAGGAAGGAAGCCACAGATCAGGAGGATTCCTGAGCTATGCCCAGGGAGGGTTCCTGCTGAGATGTTGGCATCTCGAATCATACCTTTTCCACTGTTTGCCCTTTGACTGCCCAGCTTTCCACTCATAATGCAGCTCCAGGACACTAGGGTTCAGGGCTGCATGCCACCATATCTTGGAGGGTGGGAGCGGGTCTTCTCTACTAGCTGCTGCTGGAGGCATGTGGGGAGTGACAGGTTTTACTCCACACTGCAGCCCTAGCTTACATTCCTTGTGGATTTCATTATAGCAGAAAGTTTTTAAGTGTGTGTACAGGACAAGTGGTGAATTGTGGAGGCTGTCCAGGCTCAGGTGGACATGAGCCCAGTGAGGGGAAAGGTTGAGCAAGAGCAATGAGTTTCTAGCACTGACAACAGAAGGGGTAGTGAATGCTTCTGGCCACCCTGGTCCTTGTCAGCCATAGAAGCATCTTTGGAGCCTTCACTATAGAAATGGGCAGAAGCTGGGGCCAAGCTCAGCACCAGCTTCAGAACTGAGGCTCAGAGGTAACACCTCAGGTTCAAATTGGGTTCCCACCCTGGTTTGCAATGAAACAACAGAGCTAGAAGGTAGGGAAACTGAGTCTTCATGGTAATACTGATACTACTAATGGCAGATGCCTATATAGTACTGCTATGTGCCTGTAAAGGTCCTTGGGTAGCATGGTTGGCTGCTAATTTAAAGACTGGTGCTTCAAACTCACCCACTGGCTCCACAAAAAGCCTGGGATAGCAAACTGCTTCTCTAAAAATTACAGCCAAGAAAACCCCGTGGAATGGTTTATTCTGTAATATGTGTGAGTCAGAATTGACGTGGTAGCAAAAGGATTTTTTTTTTTAAATGTTCCCTTTACTGTTCTGGAAACCCTGGTGGCGTAGTGGATAAGTGTAACAGCTGCTAACCCAAAAGTCAGCAGTTCAGATCCTCTTTGGAAACCCTATGGGGCAGTTCTACTGTGTCCTATGGGGTCACTATGAATCAGAGTCGACTCTGTGGTGGTGGGCTTGGTTTTGTTTTGATTTTACTGTACAGAAACCTTGACAGGAAGGTCTGGTTATTATCTCCACTTCACAGCTGAGAGAACTGAGGTGACTAAGGCTGAGTCACTTGTCCAAGGATAGAGCTGGGATGTATTGGAACAGGAATTCAAAGCTGGGTGAACCTGGCTTCAGAGTGCCAACTTTCAACCACTCTGGTGAGTCACTCAAGTAGTTGGTCACAGCAAGGACCATACTCTGAGCTTCTAGAGCCTCACACCTGCATCTTTGCTCTAGACCTGTGCTGTCCAATACGGTGGCCATCAGTCACACAGCACTGTTGAGCACTTGAAACATGACTTGTCTGAAGTGTGTTGAAAGTATAAACTCTACTTGGTGTTTCAAAGATCTTTTATGTTGATTACCTGTAGAACTATTTTGCGTATATTGGCTTAAATAATTACTCTTATTAATTTTACCTGTTTCTTTTTACTTTTTCATAATGTAACCACTTTGTTGTTGCTGTTGAGTCAGTTCTGACTCACAGTGACCCTAAAACAAAATAGAGCTTTCCCATATGTCTGTCAGTTAGTTGTACTGTGCTGCAGACCCTCAACAAGATGAACTGATACGGTTGCTGCAACAGTGGGCTGAAGCAGAACACAACTGTGAGCGTGGTGCAGGACTAGGCAGGGTTTCAGTCTGTTGTGTATAGGGTCTTTATGAGTCAGAACTGACTCGATGGCACTTAACAACAACAGCATGGGTTTTCTAGGCTGCAACCTTTATAGGAGAAGCCCTGGTCATACAATGTTTAAGCGCTCATCTCCTAACTAGAAAATTAGCAGTTTGAACCCATCAGCCACCGTGTGGGAAAAAGGAACCAACGTTCTCCTCTAGCCTATGAAACCCTATAAGGCAGTTCTCTTCTGTCCTATAGGGTCACTACGACTCGGAATTGACTTGATAGCACACAACAAAAATAACCTTTGCAGGAGCAGATCCTCGGGTCTTTCTTCCCTCAGGGCTGCTGGTAGGTTTGAACTGCTGACATTTTGGTTAGCAGCTGAATGGTTAACCACTGCTTGACCAGGGCTCCTTAATGTAACTGCTGGACTTTTAAGAATTGTACACGTGACTTGCCTTTACAGCTTGTGTTTCGTTTTCCATTATATGTGGCTTACATGTGGACAGCTCTGCTCTGTGCTATCAGTTGCCAGTGGGAGAGCAGAGCCTCAGCCCAGTGGGAGGCTGTATCTCAGCCACAGCACAGCGAAGAGGTCATCTCACCCATCCTTAGCCCTGTCTACCCCTGTGACCGTACCTCTGCTCTGAGGATGACCCAGAAGGCTCCCCTGCAACCACAAGATGATGTCTTCAGGAGAGGGGCACCTTCAAACCATTTGGATGTCAGTAAGCCTTAATGAGAATGGTACGAGCCCCACTTCTTCCTGCTTAAATTCTTCCTGGCATTATTTCATGTTTGCTATGCTATTTAAGCTCTGGACTTCATGTTCCTCATCTGTAGAATGGGAATAATACTACTTACCATCACAGTGTGAGAATAAGGGAGGTATTGTTTTAAAGCACAATAAACCACCTGCTATCCCGTGAATTCTGATTCACAGTGATCCCATGCATCTCAGAGTAAAATTTCACTCCATACGGTTTCCAATAGCTGACTTTTCACAAGCACATCACCAGATCATTCTTCCAAGGTGCCTCTGTGTGAACTTGAACCTCCAAACTTCTGGTTAGTAGCCGAGTGTGTTTGTTTGCACCACCTGGGTCGTACTAAAAACACTGGTCCTTTCTCGCCCCATTTTCTGAGCATGACTTTTTCTACCTTTTACAGCATCCTGTTCTAGGGGCTAAAACACATAGTAGAGAAAAAAGTTGGGAAAACCACCTCTACTACAATTTCACTTTCTGGTTTCCTGGGTAACTTTGAACAAGCCTGTACTTCAGTTTCTCTCTGTGGAAGACAGATCCTACATACGGTACCGGAACTCTGATGCCAGCAAGCTGCTGTGCTCAGTGTAGGGAGGAGGAGAGAGGAATGGGTCTGGGGCGACTTCCTGATTGTTGTCTTTCCTCCTTACATTTTCCCACTTGTGGAACTCATATGTCCAAAGCACGGTGTATCCTGGGACTAGGAAAGTCCAAACTATCCTGTGGCTCTGTGATGCTCAAGGTAGGGCCATATCTCAGGCTCTGTCTTGGGAGAAAGAAGTGATTTGGGCACTCACCCTGGGCTGTCATTTTGTCTATTTATGGGAGCAGGTAAACCTCCAGATTTGCCCCCAGCTTCTTGAAGACATGAGGCTACAGCCTCTGGGAACCCCATTGTGTAGGAAACTGAAGCCATGTTAGTAAAATGCTGTAGAAGTGCCCAGCCATTCAAATCGTTAAAAATGTGCTCATACCCCAAGCCTATGTTTGTTAGTTATATGATCATTGACGAGCCATCTAATTTCTTTGGGCCTGCCTCTTATTTTTAGAAATAATTCCTAGTTCCCATCATAGTGTCTAGATAAATGACACATACATGTAAAGTGATTATGCAAATGAAGCTTAGTTTCTTTTGGTTCTGGGGCAGTGGTGGTGGGACATCTGCTGTTGTCAAGAACCCTGCTTGCCAGAAGAACATGCCAGAAGACCAGCTCACCAAAGGACAGATGACACAGTCACCTTTCTCTGACCTCTTCCGTTTCCCAGTTCATGCCCCACCCTCCAAGCTGTCCATTAGGTGGTCTGATTTGTAAACACAAGCCTGAGAAACAGAATCCTTTCCTTTACAGAAGTCTGTAAATAAAAATCAGCAAGAAGAGGACAATTTGGGACTAATTTCAACTTCTGTATGGTTTTGAGCAAGTAAATGGCTCATTACCTGCTCTTGGCCAGTCAGTGTACCCTCCTGGGGTTTCTGCTTCCTCTTAAAAAAGATGGGATAAGTAATCTTTGCCTCTCCTTCATTTTGTAACAAGGATGAATCAAATCACATCTGCAGAATCCTTTGTAGTCTTTGGAGAAATCGTGGCTATATAAATGTAAAGTATGATGTCCATTTCTGTTACAGAGTGCTTTGCAAATGAAGATGCAAGCCTACAACATATCCATGTCAACACCTGTCTGGCCAACTCTTTGCCATGTACATATTTAACTGAAACAATCATTTACATACATTATTCCTTGAAAGTGTAACTCCAAGTCCATGAAGTGTGAGGTTATTATTATTATTTTTCCTCTTTGGAAGAACAGATGCATACATCTGCAATGGATGTATGCAACGCATATGTCTGTTCTGCCTGATTTCAGCTGCTGGGATTTCTGACAGATTTGTTGTTAGTGTTGTGTGCAGGGAGGGAATTTTTCAAAGGCCTTGATCAGGACCATGGAGAGTCTCACACTCTTCATCCTCCACCATCCTCATTTTCTGACCCTCTTAATTAAGTTGTTCAGAAGATAAGCCCTGCCATGAAAAGTGGTCTACTTGTCCCTTCCTGAAATTCCAACCAGATACTCCCTGGGGTAGAAGATAAAACACAGATGGTGGAGCATGCTTGAATTTGTATAGCCCTTAAGATCATTAGACATTGTCAGTTATCTCAATAAAGTGGGCTCTAAGGGGGCTCCGACAATCAAGACCTAAGGCAGATTTGTATGTGAGGTGGTTTGCTTGTCATGGCTCTCCAGCTTGGAAGCTTAGGCTTAGCATAGTTTACCTCTCAGGGCTGAGTTTTTTACTTTTTAAAAATAAAAACATACAGACTTATGGTCCATGATGGAAAGCATGTATTGCTTCTGCATTGAAGGGTATCGTGTCTGTGCTTAAGAAGACTTCCAGGTTTTGTACTCAAGTAAAAATAGTTGAGATTTCTCTAGCTTGTGTCTCCTGATAGTGACATTACCCATATCCATCCCATATTGATCCTTCTCCAGAAAGCTTTATGACATTTTATTCATGATCGGGAGATCTCCAGGAGCCAAAGACTTAGCACTTGTGAATCTTCTATCTTTACAGAAAGACTGAAGACTATTCTAGTTGAATATTCTCCTGAAATTTGTAGACCCCATGGGTCCTGTTGCCCAGATCAATTTCTGATTATTCTGAATGAAAATCAGCACACTTCAGGCAATCTGCAGCTTCCCTACTTTCTCACTCAACCTAGATCTTTGGAGCTCATTCTTGCCCGTATTTTACTACAGTATCTCTTTTTCTAGCTCAGGCTTTTTTCCTTTGGTCCAGACCCATACTTCTGGTGATCTATTGTATCTGTGTGTGTATATGTTCTATAGGCATGTTATAGCCTAAATGTCTAAAACCAGATTTGTCTTTTGTCCTTCACGTTGGCTCTTCTTCCTAGTCTTTGTTTTCTTTTGTGGCACCTACTAACCGAACCAAGCCAGAAACATGGAAACCATCTTACTCTGCTCCTCTTATTCTGTTCAGTTCTCTCTTTTCACTTCTTCTATTGCTACTCTAGTGCAAGCCCTTAGAATTTCATACTTAGACTCTTGTTCCAGAGTCATAGCCCCTACCCTTCTTAGATATTGTTGACTCTTCTTTTCCTCAGTGAACCCAGTTGTCACATGAATGTTTTGATGAGTAACATCTCATCAATTACTTTATTGTTCTGATCTTTGTTTCCCATCTCTTTAATGCAACCATGGGATACCTGTAGGCAGAGGCTCTGGAAGCAGAGATTCCCCTACATAAGTCAGATTTCAGTGCTAAGGAAGTGACTATGTGCTTAATAACCAATGGGCTTACTACAAAATGCCATTACAAAGGCCACTGGGCTGCTGTCCGTGGTACTGAAGGCATCCTTGATGCTACTGTTTCACCTGGGTTTTGAAGGAGAAGAATAATTCTGTTTGTATTCCTGTGAACCACTTGGTTCACTTTCTGAGTGTGCAGCTTGGTATTTAACCAACAGCTTGAAGAGAATCCTGTGTATAGTCTTGAATCTCTTTCTCTGGTAAGCACTCTCCTCTCTGAGTCTCTACCCCTAAAATTTCAGTTGCCTCAACTGCCAGAAAAGTCTGATCTCTGTCTCCTTGATTTGAGACTACTGTTCTCTGCTTGTGCTCCTCATGCCCTAGAGAGAGCTTTCAGCTGGAAAACCAGGGTAATTGAAAGTCTTATTATGCTTACTCCACTTCCATCAGGCATTATAATCTTGTGCTGTCTGTTGTTTAATGGCTGAAATCATTTATTTAGTTTGGCTGTTTTTTCTAATTTAGTTATTCCTTTGCAGATTCTGTGGCATTTTCTGTGTCATCATGTTGTTTGTGAATAGAGACAGTTTTACTTCTTTCTAGTATTTATTCCTTTTATTTCTTTCTCACGTCCTGTCACACTGGCTAGAACTTCAATGCAATGTTGTTAGGTGAATTAGAATCATCAATAAATTTCCAAAAGCCTGCTTGAGGGATTTTACTGAAGTTATATGAAATATAAATTAAGCTATAAAACACATCTTGTGTTTTACCATCCAGGATGATATGGTGTGTGTCCATTTTCAAAAGTCTTCTATATGTGTTTAGTAATATTTTATAGTTCTCTTCCTGAGTTTTGCATATCTATTAGCTCTTGACATGGGAAATACGTGAAGTGTATGTTCTTATTTTCACAAAAATCTTTGCTTATATTGGCACTTAAGAACTATATTGTTATATTTTATTTGCCCACATTTTACCAATATGTTTTTTAATTATCATCAGAGATAGTGTGTGTATGAGTTCCAGAAGAAGTATAATATGAGAATTATCTATTCTTTGACACTATGGGAATCTTCATGAATAAAAACCATAAGGACATGTTGTGTCTTCTGGGAAGACTTCTTTTGAGAGTCATGATTTTTGTGTCTTAGTGCCTATCCCATTATCTCAAAATTTTTGTCTTACGTTTTCTCCTAGAAGTTTAGTGTTGAGGTCTATGTTCAACTTTGTGTATATTTTTGTGTATAATGTAAGGGAAAGGTCAAGATTCTTTAATTCTTGTATGGATATCCAGTTATCCCAGAACTGTGTATGAAAAGTCTATCTTTTTGTTTGTACAAAACAAACAGAAAGGCTCACCACCACTAGCAATGCACATGTCTCAGCATGCTGTTCTGTTCCACTTATCTAACACCAAGAAACAGTGCATTGATTATTGAACTTTTATAGGAAGGCTGGTATAGTGGTTAAGAGCTACGGCTGATAACCGAAAGGTCAGCAGTTTGAATCCACCAGGTGTTCCTTGGAAACTCTGTGGAGCAGTTCTACTCTGTTCTATAGGGTTGCTATGAATTGGAATCAACTTGACAGCAGCAGATTTGGTTTGGTTTATAAGAAGTCTTGAAATCAGTTAGTGTAAGTCCTCCAAGTTTCTTCTTCTTCAAACTTGCTCCAGCTATTTGAGATCCTTGGCATTGTCATGTGAATTTTAGAGTCAGCTTGTCAATATCCACAGAAGAAGCCTGCTGGGATTTTGATTGGGGCTGCACTGAATCAATTGATTAGTTTGAAGGAGAGTGAAATCTTAGTAACATTGAATGTTCCAAAGCAAATATAGAATGTCTTCCACTACTTAGGTTTCCTTTATTTAATTTCAGCAATGTTTTCATTTTTCAGTGTGAAAATTAAGTACTTTTCCTAGATTTATTCCTAGTATTTTATTATTTGTGGTGCTACTGTAAATGAAATTCTTTTAAAATTTCATTTCCCAGTTGCTTGCTGCTAATCTGTAAGAATACGATTGATTTTTGCCTTTAAAAAAACCATTGCTGTTGAGTTGATTCCAACTAGTAGTGACCCTATAGGACACAGTGGAAGTGCCCCTTCAGGTTTCCAAGGAGCAGCAGGTGAATTAGAACTTGTGACCTTTTGGTTAGCAGCCGCACTGTTTTAGCCTTGTGGTCTATGACTTGGCTTAATTTACTGATTTCTTCCATTTTTTGAATCTTCTAATCCCCAGACATGTAATGTCTCTACAGCTCTCAAAGCAGTATTTGTTGTTACCAATGTACATAGTGTGTTAAATTTATCATTAAGTATTTTCTACTTGGGAATGCTATATTAAATTATTTTTGGGTGCCTTTTATTTTCTAATTGTGCACTGCTCAGGCATCAGAGTTTTTTAAGCTCCTCAGGCAGTTGGATTATGCAGCCAAGGCCAAGGACCCTTCCCATGAGCACTCTGATCATGAACCCTGCTGGAGGGAGGATGACTTTTGTTTCTCTCCTTTGTTGTGATGTGTGTGCATGGCTCAGATCACTGAAGCAACTGGAGTTGCATCAACAATCAGATTCATTTGTACCTGTGGCAAAGAGCAAACCCTTGTCATTCCTCTTAATGGAAAATGCTGTCGGGTTTTCAAGATGATAGGCTCCTACAAGTGACTTAATGGATCTTGAAGTAGTTTATTGACCTAGCATGGACTTGGCTGCACAGATGGGCTGGATTTGACATTCACCTCCTCAGGACTATCTGTGTGCTGGGTACTGGGGCTCGGAGGTGGTCTTTGCAGCTCAGTGGGCTACCCATTTTCCCTGAGATTATATGTGCTGTTAGTTGTGGGCGTGGGCTGCAAGAATGTGTGGGAGTTGATTTTGGAGTTTTTTTCCCTTAATTCAGAGGAGAGAGACGGAACCTTGAATGTAAGTCAACCCTCATCCTTCATCATCCCTAGTGCTCCAGGTGGTAGTATTTAACAGACAGACAAACTCATTTATCTTCCCAGTGTCCCACCACAGGGAAGCTGTGGAGACTGCTGTCAGAAGGGATATTAAGGGCTATAAACAGCCGTTTGATTTCCTCCCCTCCTTGCTCCCAGCTTGAAACCCCTTCCTCAGGGAGATTGGTGCTGCACTGCTGATTGTCCATCACCTAGAAATTTTAGGCCTGTGGGCAGTCTGTCAAGATTCAGGTTGGTTTTGCCATTCCATTCTTCTCCCTTTTATCTCCATCATTTCTTTGCCAGGAGTGGCAACACCATGAAACGATTTGTCTTTCTGATATATTTTGCTCTTTTTAAAAGGAGCTGTCAGATGTGTCCACAGTCTCAGGAGAGAGCAAGTCAGTCTCCCAGGTCAGGCAGCAGCCAAGTGGTGCTCCTGGCTGCAGTGCCAGGTGGTTCCAAGGAGGGGCCTGGAGAAACACATATCTTTCTTCCATATTCTTGTTTTCAGCTTTGGCATTTGTGTCTTGCCTCGTATACTCATTGAGTGCCATTGGTGGTGTCAAGCTGGATATGTTGGTCAGCTTTTGTCCCTTTTGATTTAACAGTGTCCTGGAGGAGAGGATCCTTTCTTCAGAGAACTCCACTCTTTGTTCTTTCATTCTCTCAGGTTGCCATGTCCCCCTCAGCCTCTATGCACACCGTTCCACCTCCATTTCTATTTTTACCTTGGCAGATTCAGAAAATTCAATCCCACACCCAGTGTACTGAGTGCTGATGCCACACCAGGGGCTGTTTATTCCCACAGCCCCTGGTGTGGCATCAGCGCAAGTTTTTTGGAGGAGAGAGACTTAAACACATGCAGATAGCTGTCACTCAAGGTCAGGGACTGTACATCTGTAGCAGAAGTATGAGCAAAGCACTTCAAGGAACAGATGAATTCTAACAAGGACAAGTTTGGTAGACATGTTGACATTTTATCCATGTCTTGAAGGATAAGTGAGATTTCAACAAGCACAGAGGTGGTGAGGATAGGAAGCATGGGGTAGGACTTCTAAGCTAAGGGAATGACATTAGCAAAGGCCTAGGCATGAACTTGCCCTTCTAGGGCAGCTGGAGGGCAGCATATGTGGTTTGAGAAGAAAAGGTAGAAGACTGGTAGAGATGAGATGAGAACTGTAAATTGGGGCCATTGTGGGGGGGTCTTGACTATGACACCAATGAGACTACATTCACACTCTTGTGGGCAATGGAGAACTGGCAAAAGTTTGTGAGAATGGCATCATCAACATTGTGCTTTAGAATGCTTCCTCTACCGAACTTTAAACGACAGGCTGGAAGACCAAGAAATTAGAGAAGAGCCTGTTTCAGTGGTTCAGATAAGAGATAGCAATGGTCTGGACATGAAAATTCATCTTGAGGGATTCAATAAGAGACTTATTCAAGAAAGATTTCACATGTTGGTCACATAGGGTTTTGTGGAGACAGAGGGAGAAGTGAGTTGATCATGATGAGGGAAAAAGGATAAGGGCAGAGTCAGGAAGAAAGCCTGGGAATGGAACACTAGAGGAAGGTCAAGGGTAGTCTTTTGGGAGGGTGTAGTAATTAAGTTCTTCTGATGATAGGTAAAGTTTAAAAGAATAATTAATGAAAGGATACAGAGTAGGCATTCTTTAAGCCAGAAGGAATAACTTAACAACCAAGAGGACAAACCAAGAAGCTTCTAAAACTTTAGTAGAGGGTATTTGTGCACTCTTTATGAAATTGCCTTCATTTCCTCACAACTTCTAAATTCCATGCTTCTCAATGCAGACTTTAAATATGCAGGAGAGAGAATCTGGCCACGGGCAAGTGTGGAGGAAGCATACAGATTGGTTGGTGACCACTCTGGGTGAGGAATGAGGAGGAGAAAGAGAATGAGTTTTGATTTGGGCAAGTTTGTGTTGGGAGTGGGAGATGGCATGTCTCCCTCAGGGCCAGAGAGGTGCAAGTGTGTGAGCGCTCCACATGAAGTGACAGTTAATGCTTTTAGAGTAGGAAAGCTGTAGAAAGGGGAAAAGAGAGTAGGGTGAGAAGACACTGTACAACACTGAAAAAGCCTTAGGTGTCATCTAGTTCAATAATTTCCATTTTTTTATTGAAGTATAACAAAATAGGAAAGTGCATACATTTTGAGTCTACAGCTCTATGAATTTTTGTCTATATCCACACCTTTGTAGGAGGCCCTAGGTGGCACAAAAAATTGAGTGCTCAACTACTACCTGAAAGGTTGGTGGTTTGAACCCACCCAGGGATGCCTAGGAAGACAAGCCCAATGATCTGCTTCTGAAAGTTCACAGCCTTGAAAACCCTACGCAGCAAGTCTACTCTGCACACACAGAGTCACAGTGAATCAGAATCACTGTGACAGCAACAGACAACACTACCTGTGTAACAACCTCCCACAACAAGATGCAGTACATTCCCAGTACTTCAAAAGGGTCTCATGTCTCTTCTGGGCCAATAACTCCACCATCTATACCAGCAGTAATTATTATTTTGAGACTTCTCTTACCATAGATTCATTTACCAGTTTTGAGCTTTATACAAATATTATTATTCAATACGTATTCTTTTGAATCTACCTTATTTTGCTCAACAATGTGTCTGAGATTTATCCATGTTATTGTGCAAATCAGAAATCAGTTTTCCTTACTGTGTAGTGTGCATTATCTGTATATCTACATATATATATCTCCGTTTTATCCATTATCCAGTATTTAAACATTTGGATTTTTCAAGTTTTGGCTATTATTGAATACCGTGCTGTGAACATCCTTGTATGGATAGTCCCCAACTTATAGCAGGCAATGGTTCTGTCAGCAGTCGGTTCGGAAGCTGAATACTTTCTGTTTTTATTTTTTTAGTTTTCATTATATTGCCTTTTTTAAATCAGTATCATTATACATACACAACCATGCCTGTACTCATATCTGATGTCATCATATTGATCCCTGTTCATAGTGACCGTATAGGACAGAGAAGAACTTGATCTATAGGGTTTCCAAGGAGCAACTGGTGGATTCAAACTGCTGGCCTTCTGGTTAGCAGCCAAGTTCTTAACCACTGTGCCACCAGTGATCCTTTAATAGATACATACATTAAAAAATACATTCATAAACATTTACTCCAACGATAAAAAAGGGTTGGACAGTCTTGGCATTCTGTCAGTTGTGGTAATTAATACCACTTGTAGAAAGTTCTAGATCATCTAGGTTATTCCTGGGGATGAGAATGGCATTTGTAGTCAAAAAATTATTGACAGTTGTCTGTATAGTCACTTCCTTTTTTCTTCATCTATTTTGTGGCAACATCCCACTGTGTCCCGTATCTGCCTACTGATTTTAGCAAAACCATCAGAGTTTCGGTCCATGTTTTCAAGAGACTGAAACCTCTGATTTAGTTGAAAGAACTTCAGGTAATCCTTTCACTGGGTAGTTTTTTTTGACAACTTCTCTCTTTCTATTCCTTCCTTCTTTAGCATTTCTTACCTCTTCAAAATCCACTAAGTTCTCATCTGTCAGTTCCTCTTCTTAGTGAGCTGTGAGCTACTCTACGTTGGTTATACCAAGTTCTAAACTTAGTGTTCTTGCCACATGGACATCACATTATCCTGATCAAATGCTTGAAGTGTGTTAATCTAATTCAGGAATTTTTTCCATATCTCTTGTATGCATTTTTCCGTAACTTCCTTCTAGGAAGATACAATATCTAGATACACTGATGGTCAAAAGTGTAGTTTGTTATAATAGAATACATCATAAGTTGGGGGCTACCAGTACACATCTTTTGGTGGCCTATGTACTATTTTCTCTCAGGTATATACCTATAAGTAGAATTGTTGGATCCAAAGATATATGTGTTCAGTTTTAATATATACTTTCAATTTTCCAATGCCGTTGTACCATTTTACATACCCACAGCAATGTAAGAGAGTTTTAGTTGCTCCACTTCCTCACTAAATTATTGACATCATCAGTCTTTAAAAGTTTAGCCAGGCTCTTGGATGCATAGTGATATCTTATATGGCTTTAACTTGCATTTTCTGTATTTTGACTGAATTGTGCACATTTTATCTGCCTGTTGGCCATTCAGTATTTTTCTGTGAAGTCTTTTGCTCATTTTTGCTTTATTTTTTTCTTATTGTTTTTAGAAATTCTGGATGAAAGTGTCTTAGCCAAAAATGTGTTTTGGAAATATGTTCTCCCAGTCTGTGGCTTTTCCTTTCTCTTTCATGATGACATTTGATGAACAACTTTTCATTTTTAATTATCAATTGTTTATTTTATGGCTAGTGCATTCTCTGCCTTGTTTAAGAAACATTTGTCTACCTCAAGCTACTACTTTTCTTTTGGAGATGAATAAAACAATGTTCAAAGAGACAAAATGACTTGTGGTTATACTTCAAGGAAGGGGGGCAGCAGAAGATCCTAGCTGTCCTATTTCCATGCTTCTCTCCCTGGGAATCCACACAGAATTGCTTTATCTCCTTAACAGAACAGAGGCCTGGCAGAAGAAGTAAGAACCCTCTTTCCCATCACTCTAACTTCTTGTCCACGAGGTGCAAGGCAATCACCTTGAAGAAGGGTTTGCTCCAAAGGTACTGACAGCCTTGAAAATACTTCTGTTCTATGATGCCCTTGCTGTTCCTCTGGAAACCTAGAACTTTGACATAATTTTATGTGCATAGATGTGCATTGCAATGTTATTTTTAATGGCAATGACAAAGTAAAACAGCTCAAGTATTCTACAATAATGGGCCAGCTAATTAACTTGTGGTACATCAGTAGCGTTGAATAGTATAGCTGCGTAATAGTCAACTTTTGAAAACTATTTAGTAACTTTTGAAAATGACCATAATATATGTTTTCATTAGCAACTCAATTTTACCGAGGTGTAATTTACACTTAACTAACGCTCACCAGTTTCAAGGATAGAATTTGACGAGTTTAGACAAATACATGCAGCTCTGTAACCACCATCACAATCATGACACAGAGTATCTCATGACCCCCTAAAATTCCCTCCTGCTCCTCACTCCATCTCATTTTCTACCTCAGACCCAGAGAATCACTGATCTGCTTTCTGTCATTAAAGAGGATCTTTGCTTCTTCTAGAATGTCCTATAAATGGATGGTACAGTATGCTGTCTTTCCTATGTAGCATCTTTCACTCAGCATTATGGTTTTGAGACTCATCAGTGCTGTCACCTATACAACCATTCCTCTTTATTGCTACATAGTATTCCATCAAATAAGTGCGCTGAATTTTTTTTATCCATTTGGGTTTTTGCTAGTTGTGAGTTAACATGAATCAAGCTATTATGAACATTTTTGAACAGGTTTTTGTATGGACATATGTTTTCATTTCTCTTGAACAAATACCTAGGAGACAGGCTACCAGTTTGTCTGTTAGGTATTTGTTTGACTTTATAGGGAACCACTCAGCTGCTATCCAAAGTGCCTGCACCATTTTATACTCCCACCAGAAAAATATGAGTTACAGCTATTCTAATCCTCACTAGTACTTGGCTGAGATTAGAATTGCCACCCCTGCTCTTCTTTGTTCATTGTTAGCTTGATATATATTCTTCCAACCTTTAATTTTCAGTTTGTTCCTATCTTTAGGTCTCAAGTGAGTTTCTTGTAGACAACATATGGATGGGTCATGTCTTTAAATCCAAGATGTTACTCAATGTCTCTTTACTGGAGCATTCAGTCCACTCACATTCAATGTAGTTATTGATAGATATGTGTTCAGTGCTGCCATTGTAGTAGGTTTATTTTTATATTGATGTTTTCTCTGTTGTTCTTATTAGTCTGTTCTGGGATGTTCTTTTTTGTGAATTTATTTTTCACCTTTTTCAGAGCTGGTTTTGTGGTTGTTGAGACTCCTGTGTTACATTTCTTGAAATGGTATGATAAATCTTTGTTGTGCTTTACAGCTGCCCCTATAATCCCCCTTAATAAACTATATATAAACCCAATTTTAATTACTACCAGTCTTGTCATCTTCCTCTCCATCTGGAAGGACTATAACAACTGTAGTACATCCCTCTTTTTAATATGATGACACCATAGTTTTCATGATGATCACTGGATTGCTTCTTTCCTTATCAAAGCTGTGATTGGCTTTGGAGCCTTCCCTAACTGAGTAGAGTTTTGAGTAGTATGTCGTTCTAAAATATAAAATTAGTGGTTTTGTTTTTCTAAGCCAGAGCCAAGAACTTCTCAATATTTCTTGTAGTTTTGATCTGGTTTTTACAAAGTCTCTGAGTTTCTGTTTATCTGGGAATGTCTTAATTTCATTTTCTTATTTGAAAGATAACGGCACTTGGCTTGGCTTTTTGCAGGATATATAATTCTTGGTTGGAAGTTCTTCTCCTTCAAGGTTTTGAATGTGTCATGCCACTGTCTCCGTGCCAGCATGGTTTCTGCTAACAAATCTGAAGAGAGCCTACAGGGTTTCCCTCTGAATGTTAGCTTTGCTTTGAGTCTTGCCACCTTTAAGAGTTGCTGCTTATGTTTCATTTTGTTGAGCTTGATTATAACATGTCTTGGAGTATTTCTTTTGAGATCTATATTGGGTGGCATACTATATGCATCTGAGATATCTATATTCTCTTCCTTCATGATTTCTGGGAACTTTTCTTTCAGCAGCTTAGCAACAATACTCTCTGTGTTCTCAGATGTCTCACCTTGTTCAGAGACTCCAATTAATCAAAGGTTGTTCCTCTTAATAGAGTCCCACATGCTTCTTAATGTTTCTTCATTTTTCTTGTTTCTTTTTTCTGATTTCTGCTCATAGATGCTGGCATCAGTAGCTCTGTCTTCCAAGTCAGAAATTCTTTTTTCCATTTGTTCCATTCTGTTTTCTTGGCTTTGCATGGAAGTTTCTATGTCTTTGATTTTGTTCTTGATCTGTTGGATTTCAGAGTACTGGTGTTCCATCAGATCAAACATCTTGTTTAATTTTTCATTTGTTCTGCTGCATTTTGTATAAGATCTAGAAGGGCTCTGTATATAATCAATTTGTATTCACTTTCTGATGCTTTCATAAAAGTTTCTTCATCTGGAAAACTCCTTGGTTGCTTTGCTTGGGAGCCTTCTGAAGCCATGGGTGATTTCTTGTATGCCACAAGTGTCTGTTGCTTTTTGGGACCCATGTGAGTATGTAGAGGCTGGAAGAGGTACTGTGAGGATGGACTGCAGATGTTTCTCTAGGCTGTCTTAAAATGTAAAGCAAAAGATATCTGACCACTTCACAAGTCAGTTAGTTTTCCAGGTGTAGAGGTCCCTCTTCTCAACTGGCAAAACAAGTGCCACTGTATCCAACCCCAGATGATACAAACTAGTTCAGAATACAGCAATGCTACTGCCCTGTTGGCCTCTGCTGACAGGGCCGATGACACTGCGTAGAGTACTGCTTTTTTGATAAAAAAAATGCTCTCCTGTGGGCAGGCTCTGGCTCCCAAGCTAAGAATTAGGTCCAGCTGTGGCCACTGTATCCAAGATGGCGCCCTCCACACAGGCAGCAGACAGAAGGGCTAAAGGTGCTGGGAGGTAGTGATTCCTCTGATTCTGTTGCAGGACCCCCAAAGCCGGTGGCACTGGGTAAATTACTGCTTTTCTGTCGGAGAAGCGCTGTCATGTTTGCAGGCACTGGCTCTCAGGCTAAGAATGAGGTCCCACTAGAATCTCCATATCCAACATGGCGTCCCACACACTGACTGTGAAACTCCGTACAAACACCGCTGAGACAGATGTAAAACGAAAGGCTCAAAGTGGCTAGATTAACAGAGTCCCAAGCCTGGCTCTCAAAATATGGGAATTTCGCCTACCTGTCCCCCCAGCAGCGTGTCTGAGTATAGCCGCTAGGCAAGACCTTGCTCCGCCCGCCGGCCAAGACAGAGGAAAAAAAAAGTCAAAATGGTGTGTTTACCTTCCGTCCGTGAGAGCCAGGGCTAGCTAAGCGCGGGAGTCAGTGTAGGAGAGGAGGTTTTTCGCTCAGTAGAATGAAGTCCAAAATAACAGCCCTGTGCCGTGTCCTGGGGCTGATTAGGTGAGCAGAAGGCTCCGTTTGATTATCAGTTCAGGTCTTGGTTTCCAGAGGGATAGAAGGAGACGTGTGCTTAGTCCGCCATCTTGACTCCGTCCCCCTCACTAGTACTTGGAATTGTCAGTTTCATTTTTTTAATCACAGAATTTTTTTTATTATGATTGAGTGAAAACATACATTCCCAAATAAATTTGCATGCCCACCTATATGCAGCTCCCACTGCTCTCCCTGCTCAGTGACAGCACACTCTTCCTTTCTGCTCCACACATATCTTATTCTCCCAACAGTCTCCAATCCCCTCGTCTCCTCCCACTCCCTTGTCTCCAGTAAGAAGTCAGCAGGACAACATCCTATGGATGCACAGAACCATAAAGTGCACATGTGATATGGTCACTCTGTCGCCAAGTCCAATTGATTCCTGTCAGAGAGTTGACCTCCATTATGACTTATGGACAGGGGCAGCCTCAGGGCCAGGGGCCATGCTCCTAGGGGAACTCTGAGGCCTCTGGACTGTCAGTTGCGGTCTGTTAGTGGAGATCTCAGGACGCACCGCTTTTTATTCTTGTGTTGCCAGTGAGACTCAACTTTGTGAGGTCCATCACTGCTATCACTGTGGCGGTTGGGCAACATTTGCTTCTTTCGGTCACAATTCAGTGTAATTACCCACTCACATGGGTCTTTCTGTCTTCTGGGTTCTCTTTCCCCCATGTCATTTTGGTCCTTGGTGATCATCCATTCCTGCTCAGTTGGAGACATATGATGTACCCTCAGATGGCAGCTTGGTGGCTTTTAAGACCACAGACGCCACTCACCAATGTGGGGTGCAGTACTCTCTTAGCAAAATGCTAGTTGTGCCAATTTGCATCAGTTTCCCCTGAGAGCATGGTCCCTGCCCCTCATCCCAGCTACTCTGTCCTTGCAGTATTGGCTTAAGATGAGAGGAGTAATCATGTTATGTTGTAGTTCAGTTAATACTGATCGTTTCTAATGTGTACTGTCACAGATTCCATCCAACCAAATTTCTATCAGCTATCTAATCTAAACCCTCCCCCCTTCACCCTTCCTCCCTGTCTACCCTTGCAGCCATCAAAGAGTCTTTTCTTCTATGCATGAGTCTGTTTTTAAGTTCTTATCATAGGGTTCTCATACAATATTTGTCCTTTTGTCACTGACTACTTTCACTCATCATGATGTCCCCCAACTGAAACCAGATTATGAGATGTTTCCTAAAATCATCATTGTTCTTTATCATTGCATAGTGTTCCACTGAGTGTATGTACTATAGTTTACCTATCCATTCATCTGTTGTTTGGCTCATCTGTTGTTGGGCATCTGGGTTGATTACATCTTCTTGCTATTGTGGACTATGCTGCAATAAACATTCTTGTGCATGTATCAGTTGGTGTGAATGGCCTTGATTCTGCAGGATATATTCTGAGCAGTGCAATTACTGGGTAAAATGGTATATCTAGATCCAGCTTTTCGAGGAAGTACTAGATTGCTTTCCAAAGACATTGCACTATTTTGCAATCCCACCAGCAGTGTAGGAGAGTTCCAATTTCTCCACAGCCTCTCCAGCATTTGTTGTTTTGTGTTTTTTGGATCATGGCCAGCCTTGTTGGCATGTGATGGTATCTCATTGTAGTTTTGATTTGAATTTCTTTAATAGCTAATGATCTTGAGCATGTCCACATGTGTTTTTTAGCTGTCGAGATCTCCTCTTTAGAGAAGTGTCTGTCCATCTCCTTTGCCCATTGCTTAATTGGATGATTTATCTTTTTCTTATGTTTTGGAGTACCTTATAGATTATGGAGATCAGGCATCAGTCCGACATGTAGTTGCCAAAACTTTTTTCCCATTTTGTAGGTGGCCTTTTAATTCTGTTAATAAAGTCTTTGGATGAGCAAGTGTTTGATTCTTGGTAGTTGCCATTAATCTATTTTCTCTACTGTTGATTGTGGTTTGTTTGACAGATTTTGAAGTCTGTCTACATTGTGTATTAAAGCTTCCATTGTTGTTCCTACTTTTTTTTGGATGAGCTTAATTGTTTCGGATTTGATATTTAGGGTTTTTTGTCCAGTTTGAGCTGGTTTTTGTATAAGGGGTAAGATATAGGTCTTGTTTCAATTTGTTGCAGATGGATATCCAGTTTTGCCAGCACCATTTGCTGAAGAGATGGTTTTTACCACAGCTTAATGTCTTAGGGCCTTTTTGAATATAAACTGTTCTTAGGAAGATGGTGTCATCTCTGGGGTCTTGATTCTGTTCCATTGATCTATCTGTCTCTTTTTGTACCAGGGTGTTTTGACTACTGTGACAGTGTAATTAGTTCTAAGTTCAGGTAGTAACAGGCCTCCCAGTATGTTCTTCTTCTTCAGTGGTGCTTTACTTATCTGGGGCTTCTTCCCTTTTCAAACAAAGTTGGTGATTTGTTTCTCCATCTCATTAAAAAATGTCCCTGGAATTTGTTTTGGGATTGCATTATATAAGTAGATTGCCTTGGGTAAAATAGACATTTTCACAATGTTAAGTCTTCCTATCCACGAGCAGGGTAGGTTTCTCCATTTATATAAGTCTCTCTTAGTTTCTTGTAGTAAGGACTTGTAGTTCTCTTTGGAAAAGTCTGTTATTTCTCTGGTTAGATTTATTCCTAGGTACTTTATCTTCTTACAGGCTGTAGTAAATGGTATTGATTTGGTGATTTCTTCATTAACAGTCTTGTTGTTGTTATAAAGGAATCCTACTGATTTACTTAGGTTTACGTTGTATCCTGAGACTTTGCTGAACTGTTTTATCAGTTTGAGTAGTTTACTTATGGATTCTTTAGGATTCCCTACATATATAGTCATGTCATCTGCAAATAGGAGATTTTGACTTCTTTGCCGATGCAGATGCCCTTTATTTCTTGGTCTTGTCTAATTACTCTGGCTAGAACTTATAGTACAATGTTGAATATGAGAGGTGAGAGTGGGCATCCTTGTCTAGTTCCTGTTCTCAAGGGAAATTGTTTCAGTTTCTTTCCATTCAAGGTGATGTAGGCAGTTAGCTTTGTATAAATGGCCCTTATTGCCTTGAGGAATTTGCCATTTATTTCTATGTTGCTGAGAGTTTTTAGCATGAATGGCTGTTGGACTTTATCAAATGCCTTTTCTGCATCATTAGCCAAAATCATTTTGATTTTTGTCTTTTGTGATACTTATGTGGTTAATCACATTAATTGTTTTTCTGATGTTGAACCAGCCTTGCATCCCTCGTATGAATCCCACTTGGTCATGATGGATTATTTTTTTGATATGTTGTTGTATTCTATTGGCAAGAATTTTGTTGATGATTTTTGCATCTAGATTCATGAGTGCTATCGGTCTGTAGTTCTCCTTTTTTGTTGAGTCTTTCCCTGGCTTTGGTACCAGGATTATGCTCGCTTCATAGAGTGAATCCATCCCTTTCTATACTGTGAAATAGTCTCTGTAACATTGGAGATTACTCTTCTCTAAAAGCTTGGTAGAATTCTGTGGTGAAGCCATCTGGGCCTGGGTTTTTTTTTGTTGGTAGTTTTTTGATGACTTTTTTGATCTCTTCCTTTGTGATAGGTTTATTAAGTTGTTCTGCTTCACCTTGTGATAATTTTGGTAAGTGATATGAATCAAGGAATTTGTCCATTTCCTCTAGGTTTTCAAATTTGTTAGAATACAGACTTTCACAGTATTGTGTTACAGTGGTTTTTTATTTCTATTGGATCTCATGACAACTCCCCTCTGATTTCTTATTTCAGTTATTTGTTTCCTTTCCTGTTTTTCTTTAGTAAGTTTAGCCAATAGTTTGTCAATTCCATTGATCTTTTCAAAAAACCAGCTTTTGGTCTTTTCAATTTTTCAGTTGTTCTTCTATACTCTAAATCATTTTCTTGTGCTCTAATCTTTATGATCTGTTTTATTCTGGTGCCTGAGGGATTCCTCTGTTGTTCTCTCTCTACTTGTGCAAGCTGTAGGGTTAGTTCTTTGGTTTGGGTTCTTTCTTCCTTTCTGATGTTTGTTTGCATTCATGGTGATAAACTGACCCCTGAGCACTGCTTTGGCTGTATCCCATAGGTTCTGGTAGGAAGTGTTTTCATTCTCATTGGAATCCATACATTTCTTTATTTCTTCCTTGATTTCTTCTATAATCCGTGGGTTTTTGAGCAAGATGTTGTTCAGTTTCCGTGAGTTCCACTTTCTATCTGTTTTTTCTGCTGTTGATTTTGACTTTTATGGCTTTATGATCTGAGAAGATGCTTTGCATTAATTCAATGGTATGGATTTTGTTTATGTCCTAACACGTGGTCTATTCTGGAGAATGTTCCATGTGCACTGGAGAAGTTGTAGTTGTCCACTGATGGGTAGAAAGTTCTATGTATGTCGATGAGGTCTAGTTGGTTAATTATGGCCATAAGGTCTTCTGTGTCTTTATTGAGCTGCTTTCTAGAAGGTTTGTCCAATATTCAGAGTGTCTTTTGATCCAAGATCTTGCTCGATGTCTCTTTACGGGACTGTTCAGTCCATTCACATTCAATGTAATTATTGATAGGTGTGTGTTTAGTGCTGTCATTGTGAAATGTTTATTTTCTGTTGATATTTTCCCTGTTCTTATTAATCTGTTCTAGTACATTCTTCTTTGTAAGTTGATTTTTCACCTTTTTGGGGGTTGGTTTTGTTGTTGTTGAGACTCTGTATTATATTTCTTGATTTGATATGTTGCATCTTGATTGTGCTTTATGACTGCCCCTATAATCCCCCTTAATAAACTAGGTATAAAACCAATTTTAATTACTACCAGTCTTATTAACTTCCTCTACATCTGGAAGGAGTATAATGACTGCAGTAAATCCCTCTTTTTAATATGATGACATTATAGCTTTCAGGATATGATCACTAGATCATTTCTTTCACTATTATAGGTTTGATTGAGTTTGGAGCCTTCCCTAAATGAGTAGGTTTCTGGGTGATGTGTTCTGAATTTTCTTCTAAAATATAAAGTTCGTGGTTTTGTTCTTCTAAGCCAAGAGATTGTTTCAGTATTTCTTGTAGCTATGGTTTAGTTTTTACAAAGTCTGTGAGTTTCTGTTTATCTGCAAATGTCTTAATTGCATTTTCATATTTGAAAGACAGTTTTGCAGGATATGTAATTCTTGGTTGGAATTTCTTCTCCTTCAAGGCTTTGAATGTGTCATGCCACTGTCTCCATGCCAGTGTCATTTCTACTGAGAAATCTGACAAAAGCCTGCAGGGTTTCCCTCTGAATGTTAGCTTTGCTTTGAGTCTTGCTGCCTTTAAGAGTTTCTGCTTATGTTTCATCTTGTTAAGCTTGGTTATAATGTGTCTTGGAGTCTTTCTTTTGTGATCTGTATTGAGTGGTATTTGACATGCACCTTGGATATCTACGTTCTCTTCTTTCATAATTTCTGGGAACTTTTCTGTCAACAGCTCAGCAGTAATAGCCTCTGTGTTCTCAGGTGTCTCACCCTGTTCAGGAACTCCAATTAATCATAGATTGTTCCTCTTAATAGAATGCCTTATTTTTCTTAATGCTTCTTCATTTTTTTTTTTTTGTTTGTTTCTTTTTTCTGATTTCTCCTCATAGATGCTGGAGTCAGTAGCTCTGTCCTCCAATTCAGAAATTCTCTTTTCCATTTGTTCCATTCTGTTTTCTTGGCTTTCAGTTGAAGTTTCTATGTCTTTGATTTTGTTCTTGATCTGCTGGATTTCAGAGTACTGGTGTTCTATCAGATTGAACAGCTTGCTTAATGTTTCATTTAGCTCTGCTCCATTTTATGTAAGATCTAGAAGGGCTCTCTATATAATCCTTTTGTATTCACCTTCAGATAGTTTCAGAAAGGTTTCTTTGTCTCGGAAATTCTTTGGTTGTTTCTTTTGGGGGCCTTCTGAAGCCGTGGATGATTTCTTCATTACAATTTTATCCAGAGTTTGTTGCTTTTTGGGCTTCATGTAAGTCAATAAACACTGGGAGAGATGCTGTGAAGATGGACCACAGTTGTTTCTCTGCCAAGCCAAGTGCCTTCGAGTCAGATGAAAGGTAAAAGGTGTCTGACAACTTCCAAAGTCAGTCAGGTTTTCAGGTGTAGAGGTCCCTCTTCCCAGCTGTCAAACTAAGCACCTCTATATTGAACCCCGGATGTTATAAAATAGCTCAAAATACAGAAAGACTACTGCCCTGCTGGCCTCTGCTGCCAGACCCCAGCTGCAGGCAACACTGAGTAAAATACTGCTTTTCTGCCAGACAAGCGCTCTCCTCTGGGCAGGCGCTGCCTCCCAGCCTAGGAATTAGGTCCCACTGAGGCCTCCGTAGAGGTGTATTTGCCTCCTAGTGGAACAAGATGGCATCCCACACAAGCTCCCCATCTGCATCAGTACGGGCTACTCTATGGAGGAGGTAGAAAGAGATGCCAAAGGTGCCAACATGCACATAGTCCAAAGCCGGTCTCTCAAAATGTGGCAATTTCACCTGCCGATCCCACCAGCTGTGCAGCTGCTAGTCAAGTCCTAGCTCTGTCTGCTGGCTAAGATAGAGGAAAAAAAATTGAAATGGCAACTTACCTTCAGTCCGTGAAATCCAGCATCACAAAGAATGCAGATGGCAAAAGGCGGGTTTTCTGTTCAGTGGTATAAAGTCCAAATTAACAGCCTTATGCCATGCCCTAGGACTTACTAGATGTGCAGTTTAATTATCAGTTCAAGTCTTGGTTTCCAGAGGGATTTAGGGAGATGTGTGTTTAGTCTGCCATCTTGACACCACCCCTAGAGATTTTTTTTGTTTTTAATTTTAGCCATTTTAGTAGCTATGTAGTTATAATTATAATTCCATTATAATTATAATTATAGTTATAATGATTATAACTTTAAAAGATAGGTTTATTGATATGTAATTTATATACCATGAATTTCTTTTGTTTAGTGTGTGATGTTCAACGGATTCTAGAGTATTTACAGAGGTGGACAACCACCTCAAAATTCTAATTTTAGGACATATTTATCTCCCCCAAAAGAAACCTTGTGCTCATTATTGTCACTCCCTGTCTCCCCATGCCATGCTAAGGAGGAAAAGAAACAAATCAAAACAAATTATTAAACCCTCTCCTCACTTATCTTTATTGTTAGATTCTGAGGACAGGCTGTTATGAGAAATTGATGTTACGTGAAAATGAAGGATGACCATAAAATAGATGACTACATCATTACATGACTGTGAAACCACTGAGAATCAGGGCCCAGCTAAGCTGACACATGACTGTAGCCATCAAAGCCCAGGGTTACTCTTGCCTCTACCTTGGCCTTGTTACTGCCTGACTTACATCATTAATGTGCAAAGCAGTCAGATAGCAGATTTTTTATTGCTGTTGTAAATGCAATGTGTCAGATAGCAGTTGACAAGTGAGAAGGTGCATTCCAATTTTATAAAAGGTATACATACACAGAAAGAAGACAGGAAGAAAATGCAAACCTTAGTAGTAGCATTTATGATTAGTTTTATTTTCTCCTCTGAATTTTTTGGACTTTCAGAATTCCCCAAAGTGAGCCTGAGTAACCTTGGTAATTAAAAAAAAATCATCAATTGTACACAAAAAGAAAAATAAAAAGACATTCTCCAGGCTGCATTGATTGAGGGGCAGCTCCATTCTGGCTACTATCACTCAGTATTCTCAGCCTGATTTCCTTTGGGAAGAGCTCTTGTAAGATCACTTTCTTCTGGGTTTCTGCCATGAGCGACAGTACAGACTTGCTGCCTACAATGTTTATGCATACTGCCTGGGGGAGTCCTGTAAACTTCTCTATGAGTTCCTTTCTCTATCAACAGTCTGTTGAATCCTCGGAAAATATACTCTGGAAAGCAAATCCATATGGGAATTGACTCAAGGGATATACATTGTCCTGTGATATGTCAATAGAAGAGAGGCTGCAGCTTGCTGGGGACTTCATTTACCTATTTCTCGTAGTATGTCTGCAGTTGTGTATGTTTGTGTATATGCACATGTATTTAAATCAATATGTGATGTGTATTTTTATTCTGTAAATTACTGTAGTTTAGAACACAAAGTATAGTCCCTCTCCAAACCAACCACACCTTTTGCCATCAAGTTGGCTCTGATTCACAGCAGCCCTGTAGGACAGAGTAGAACTGTCCCACAGGGTTTCCAAGGCTATAATCTCTATGAAAGTAGACTGCCACATCTTTCTTCTTGTAGTCACTGGTGGTATCAAGCTATTGACCTTTCTGTTAGCAGTCAAATACACCAGGGCTCTGTATGGTCTCTCTAGTTCTGGTTTAATGATGGTTGCATAGTGTGATTCGTTGTTAGTTACTGTCATGTTGATGTTGACTCATGGTGACCTCATATGTGTAGAATAGAGCTGCTTCATAGGGTTTTCAGGGCTTTGTCCTTCCAGAAACAGATTGCCAGGCCTGTCTTCTTAGAAGCCTATGAGTAGATTCGAACATCTAAATCTTTTGTCTAGTAGTTGGACACTTAACTGTTTGTGTCACCCAGGAACTTCACAGTGTGAGTTAGAATGAAGCAAAATTCCTGCTCCTTTGATTATATTGACCTGTTAATTCAGGGAGGGGAAAAAAATCTGTATTTTAATACCCTCACACTGCCCTTGAGTCAGTTCTGACTAATACAGGCCTGTATTATTGTTGTTAGGTTCTGAGGACAGGCTGTTATGAGAAATCGGTGTTATGTGAAAATGAAGGACAGCCACAAAATAGATGACTACATCATTACATAACTGTCAAACCACTGAGAAAGAAACTGGATTGGCAGACCTTTTGTCCTGGTCTAGTTTAACCTGGAAGCCCCACTGAAAACTGTTCAGCGTCGTGGTAGCACACAAACCTCTACTGAAAGAAGACTGTCTGTCACTGAATTCACCACTGAACCACCAATGCCCCCAGAGGCATGATGAGGGCTCAGAGATCCAGACAGCTTTTAAATGAGCCGGCTGGTTCCCCAAGAGCAGTCTAAGAATCTGTGTGCACCAAGACTTGAGAAAATCCTTTATCCCCAGTAGTTTCCCCAGATCTACTAAGGAATTCTCTTATTTGGGAGTAGACTCCAATCAGAAAGAATGTGTTTGAGGGCACACCCCTAGTTCCCTGCTTCTTCTGTCCCCCAAGCCAGAGTTTTCCCTGAGCATCTAAATATTCCCCATGTCTTATCCTTAGATTGAGACACCCAGTCTCTCTTTGGCCTCATGAGTCTAACTCCTTCCTCTTCTGTGCCCTCCTGTGCCTCATCCAGATGTTTCCTGTCCTTCATCTGTAGGTCCACATGCTGGATTCCAAAGACAGTATACATATGCCATATCGAGATATAATGCACAAGCATCCTGATCCCACAAAAAGAATTATGGAGAAATTATACAGTCCTGGAGGGACTTTTCTTTTGTTCCTTCACAAAGCAGGATTCCTTAGGCTGCTGTATGGAGCCTTTAGCTGGTAGGCTGGTCCTTGTGGAAGAACAGCTAGCCATGTCTCTTCTTTGCTACACATGCTCTGACCCAGAATCTAGCTGGATCAAGGGCCAAGCGCTGATAGGCAGTGAGCTGAGACAGAGCAGGGTACCACCCTGTCTGCAGCTGATGACTCAGTATTCAGGAGGTGAACAAGGTGATTAAAGTTGAAGTGAGCTTTTGGAGGGATGGCAGGTAAGGGAGGGAATGCAACTGAGAAAAGGGACAGCTATTGTGTCTGATTTTCAAGGTTACCTGTTGAGATAGGACTTTGGCTCCCTTAGGGCCTGGAAAAGCTTTTCCTTTCAATAGCTTTATAATAAAGAAGGCTCTTTTGTTAGTAATGCCTTGTATTTATCTCAATTCTTTCTCTAGAGAAGCTATAAGTACTTCAGAGATTTTATCTTTATATAACTTGATCAGTAGGTATGAGGACCTTCTGGTGAACCCAGCCCTCTCTTCTTAATCCAATCACTTCGCACAGAGTCCTCTTTCTGAGACTGAGGGCTAACATAACTGTGTCTGGGATCACCGTTGCTGCAGGTGCCATATGCTTGGGTGCTGAAAAATCAACTTCCGCCCACCTGCGGTGTGTCTTGTTCACCATTATCACCCATAGGTTTAGATAGGGATCTTGGTGACAAAAAGCAGGACCCTACTCCATCTACAGTAAATTGTTGATGTTGTTAGTTACTATCTAGTTGCTCTGACTTATAGCGACTTTATGTATAACAGAAGGAAATGTTGCCCGGTCTTGTACCATCTTCATGTCTGAGTGCATTGGGCTATTGTGTCAATCTATCTCACTGAAGGTTCCTCTTGTTTTCTTGGTCCTCTACTAAACAGGATGTCCTTTTCTAGTGATTGGTCTTTTCTCATGACCTCTCTAAAGTAAGCAAGATGAAGTCTCTCCAACCTTGTTTCTAAGGAAAATTCTGGTTGCATTTTTTTCTAAGATCGATTTGTCCATTATTTTGGCAGTCCATGGTATATTCAATATTCACTACCAACACCAAATTGGAATGCATCAGTTTTCCTTTATTGCTATTCAACTTTCACAAGCATATGAGGTGATTGAAAAGACCATGCGTGGGTCAGTTGCACTGTAATCGTCAAAGTGATGTGTTTGCTTTAAGAAGACAAATTAAGGGAACTTTATTCAAAGATAAGGAGCCCTGGTGGTACAGTTGTGAAGCACTCGGCTGCTAACTAAAAGCTCAGCTGTTTGAACCCACCAGTGGCTTTGCAGGAGAAAGGTATGGCAGTCTCTTCGGTAGATATCATAGCCTTGGAAACCCTATAAAAACAAAACAAAAACCCATTGCTATCGGGTCAATTCTGACATGTAGCAATCCTATGGGACTGCCCCATAGAATTTTCAAAGAGCACCTGGCAGATTTGAACTGATGACCTTTTGGTTATTAGACATAGCACTTAACCACACAATACCAGGGTTTCCTGGAAACCTCATACGATGGTTCTACTCTGTCCTATAGGGCTACAATGAGTCAGAAGTAACTCAACAGCAGTATATTTAGTTTTTCATTTCTTTTATTCAAAGGCTTTGAGAGTATTTCACAGAACTCAAAGCCCAGAAGCATAGCTGAAGCTCTTGAAGAACTAGAGCTTGGTTCTAGAAAGCTGTTGTTTTCTTTTCTCTTTGGAATCACACTTTCTTGTGTCTGCCTTGTCCCATGTATTTAATTCCTTCTACTGCTTCTGTCTGCAAACCACTTCCTCTGCTCATCTCTGTGGATCCTGGCTCCCAGTGGCAGCCTTGATACTTGAGTTTCCAGGTTCAGGCTGGGAATTCAGTTAGTTAGCCTATCATAAAACCAAAAAACTAAGCCTAGTGCTGTTGATTCTGTTTGCTAGCATAAAACAAACAACCCCACAACCCCATTGTCATTGAGTTTATCGTATAACAAGGAGCAGCTGGTGGATTACAATTTTCAACCTTTTGGTTAGCAGCTGAATGATTAACCACAGCACCACCAGTATGTTGTTGTTGCTAGGTACCATTGAGTTGGTTCCGACTAATAGCAACCCTATACACAACAGAATGAAACCCTGGCCTGGTCTTGGATGACATCCAAAATTGTTTTTACACTTAAATTCATTATTGTGGCCATTGTGTCAATGAATCTCTTTTGTGCTGACCCTACACTCTACCAAGCATGATGTCCTTCTCCAGGGACTGGTCCGTCTTGACAACATGTTGAAAGTATGTAAGATGCAGTCTTGCCATCCTTGCTTCCAGCAAATACAACTCTGGTTGTATTTCTTCCAGAATAAATCTTTTTCTTCTTTTGGCAGTCCATGAAACATTCAGTATTCTTCTCCAACACCACAGTTCAAAGATATCAATTCTTCTTCTGTCTTTCTTGTTCATAGTCCAGCTTCCACATGCATATGATGTGATTGAAAATACGATGGCTTGGGTCAGGTGCACTTTAGTTTTCAAGGTGACATCTTAATTTTTCAATACTGTAAAGAGGTCCTTTACAGCAGATTTTCCCAGTGCAATGCATCTTTTGAGTTCTTTACTGCTGCGTCCATGGGCATTGATTGTAGTCCCAAGTAGAATGAAATCCTTGACAATTTCAATCCTTTCCCCATTTATGATGATGTTTACTGGTCCAGTTCTGAGGATTTTTGCTTTCTTGATGTTGAGGTGCAGTCCATACTGAATGCTGTGGTCCTTGATCTTCATCGGGAAGTGTTTCTAATCTTCTTCACTTCCAGCAAGTAAGGTGGTGTCGTCTGTGTAACACAGGTTGTTAATGAGTCATCCTCCAATCCTGATGCCTCCTTCTTCTTCACATAATCCAGCTTCTGGGATTACTCGCTCAGCATACAAGTTTAAATGTTATGGTGAACCCTGATACATAGCTTTCCTGACTTTAAACGTGCAGGGTCCCCTTGGTCTGTTCACACTACCAATATAGTAAGCACTGGCACTTGGCGTGGCTTGACTGGCAAATGTTTGTGGAGTGAATGAATGTGTGGAAACGTTATATCCTTTAGCAGAGTTTTGCACCTTGTTTTATCAGTAGCAGAAGAAATATTCTTTCTTTTTAATAAACACTTATCATAACTGAATAGAGAGACTTGAGAATAAAGTATGCCTGCAAGTTGGTCCTTTCACTTTGGGAGAACAAAGGCATTTCACTAGACTGTAGCCACACGTGTGTGGTGCTCTGATGTTTCTGTGCCTGTGGTTCAGGGATTCTTGCCCCTTTCTTGTAATGAGCCTTAGGGCTGCTGGAGTGTTGGAGAGCCAGCCTTTGTACCGCATGCAACCTTTCCTTTCTTTTCACTTGTTTGTGCTTTCAGTGAAAGTTTACAGAACAAATTCTTTCCCATTTGATAGTTTGTATGTAAAGTGCTTCCTGACCTTGGTTTCATTCCCCACAATGTGTTAGCATACTTGCCATTTCAGCACTGGTATGTTCATTTTCTTTCATTCTGCTTTTCTACCCCTTCCTGCTTTTTCATCTTTGCTTTTGGGCAGTTAACGCTCTTTTGATCTCATATAATTGGTTGTTTCCAGGAGTGCATTCCTCTTGGGTGTTATTGTTTATCCTGTGTGTTTATCTATAGTTTGGCTGGAAGGTAGACTCTAAGAATGGCTTCTTTCCAGGTATGAAGGGTGTCTAAGGGCCATAGTCAGGAGGGGTCTTACAATCTCTGTCAGATGAGCGAGACTGGCCTGTTTTTATGTGCATTTAAAAAAATTTTTAAATGTGTTTTAGGTGAAGTTTTACAAAACAAACTAGTTTCTCACTAGACAATTACTACATGTATTGTTTTGCAACATTGACTGCCAACTCCATGACATGCCTACACTCTCTCCTTCTTGACTTTGGGTTCCTCATTACCAGCTTTCCTGTTCCCTCCTACCTTTTCATCCTTGCCCCTGGGCTGGAAGCCTGATCTTTTTTGTGAATTTTATTTTTTGTTCTGCAATTTCCTCCTGCTCTGTCTAGGACCCTCTGTTGTGATACCAGTCAGAGCAGTTGGAAATGGTTTTTCTGGTCTTGGGATCTTGTAGGCTGTGGTTCGTGTGGTCCATTAGTCCTTTGGGCTACTTGCTTCCTTGAGTCTTTGGTCTCCTTCACTCTCTGTCACTTGGGAAGGGATGAGAGCCATGGTTGTATCTGAGATGGCCACTCACAAGCTTTTAGGATCCCAATGCTGCTCACTAAAGTGGAATGCAGAATGTGATCTTTATGTATTATTTTGTGCCAATTGATGTAGATGTATGTGCTATATGAGCTACACCTATAGGCATGTGTGTAGGCATAGCCACCATTGAATCTGTATGTGCAGATCAATGTGTTCCCTTATATCTTCCTACACCTCTTGACTTATCTGTCTACCTATCTGTCCATTCATAATTTATTATTTATTAATACTATTGTTGTAATATTACCTAAGCTATAGTGGTTAGGGTTGTTGCCCTCTATTCTTGGATTTCCTTCAGTGTCCTATCTTTCCTTGGTCACATTGTATTGCCTTCCCCCATATTATGTATTGCCTTTCTCTACTCCAATATTAACTGGCATCTTATATGTAATTAGTAATTATCTTGGGTTGAGTTATGTTCCCTCCCAAATGTGTGTATCCCATGACTCCCAGTATTGTATGATTGCCTATCTTTTTGTCATTTGATGAGTTTTTACTATGTGCTGGTAATTCTATCATTGTGATTTAATAAGATGGATTAGCAGCAGTCATACTGATGAGGTTTATGAAATTGGGTAGTGTCTTAAGCCAACCCATTTTGAGATATAAAAGAGAAAACAAGCAGAGAGTGAAAAAGATTTGAAACACTTACTGATGAAGATCAAGGACTGCAGACTTCAGTGTGGATTGCACCTCAACATCAAGAAAATAAAAATCCTCAGGACTGGACCAATAAGCAACATCATCATAAATGGAGAAAGGATTGAAATTGCCAAGGATTTCATTCTACTTGGGTCCGCAATCAACACCCATGGAAGCAACAGTCAAGAAATCAAAAAACATTACATTCAGAAAATCTGCTGCCAAGGATTGCTTTAAAGTATTGAAAAGTAAAGATGTCATCTTGAAGAGAAAAGTGCGCCTGACCCAAGCTATGGTATTTTCAATCACATCATTATGCATGCAAAAGCTGGACAATGAACAAGGAAGACAGAAGAATTAATGCCTTTCAATTGAGATGTTGGAGAAGAATATTGAATGTATCATGGATTACTGAATGAACAAGCAAATTTCTTCTGGAAGAAGTATGGCCAGGGTACTCCCTGGAAGCAAGGATGGCAAGACTGAGTCTTACATATTTTCAACACGCAAGGAAGGGTCAGTCCCTGGAGAAGGACATCATGCTTGATAGAGTGGAGAGTCAGCAAAAAAGAGGAAGATCCTCAGTGAGATGGATTTACATAGTGGCAGCAACAGTGGACTTAAGCACAAAAACAATTAAGGACATGGTGCAAGACTGGACAGTGTTTCACCCTGTTGTGCATAGCATTGCTATGAGTTGGAACCAACACAATGGCACCTAACAAGAAAAAGAAGAAGAAGCAGAAAGACATGAAATTTCATATCACCAAGAAAGCAGTGCCAGAAACAAAGCGTGTCCTTTGAACCTGAGGTTCCTGTGCTGAGATGCTGCCAGACCAAGGGAAGACTGATGACAGGGACCTTCCTGGTTTTGCTGATTCTGTTACTACTCTGTTCTCTATTTCATTTATGTCTGCTCTGCTGCTGCTGTTGTTGTTAGGTGCTGTCGAGTCAGTTCTGACTCATAGTGACCCTATGGGCAACAGAACAAGACACTGCCTGGTCTTCCATCATGTCTACAATTGTTTTTATGCTTAAGCCCATTGTTGCGGCCACTGTGTCTGCTCTAATCTTCATTATTTGTTTCTCTTTTTTTGCCACTTTATTTCTGTTTGTTTGAGCTGTAGAGTTCATGTGTTCATTTTGGTCCTCTTTTCTTTCTCATGTGTGTATCTGTTGTTATAAACTGTTCTCCAAACATTGTCATTTGATGGGTTTTTCCTATGTGCTGGAAATTTTATCATTATAATTTGATAAAATGGATTAGCAGCAGTTATACTGATGAGGTCTACAGGATTGGATAGTGTCTCAAGCCAATCTATTTGAGATATAAAAGAGAAAAGCAAGCAGAGTGTGTGGCAAAGATTTTTGGTAAAGTGTGTTTTCATTCTCAATTAATGCTAGGAATTTTTAAATTTCATCTTTGATTTCTTCTATTAGCCTCTCATTTTTAAGTAAGGTGTTACTCAGTTTTCCTTGGTCTTCCTGTTACTGATTTCAGGTTTTTATAGTATTGTCATCAGATAAAATACTTTGTATTATTTTGGATTTTATTGAGGTTTGCTTTGTGGCCTAAAATGTGGTCTGTTCTGGATAATGATCCATGTGCATTGGAAAAGATGTATACTTTGCTGTGGTCAGATGGAGTGTTCTGTATATGTCTATAATTCTTGGTTGGCAGGCTTTCTTTTTTTCCCCTCCCAGGATTTTGTATGTATCATCCCACTGACTTCTTGCCTGTATAGTTTCAGCTGAGTAATCAGAGCTTAGTCTTACTGGTTCTCCTCTGTAGGTGAATTTTCTTTTTTCCCAAATTGCTTTCAGAATTCCGTTTTATGTCTTTGGCTTTGACAGATTTGATTATGATATGACTTGGTGATTTCCTCTTACTGTCTGTTCTGTGAGAGGTTTGGTGAGCTTCTTGGTGAATAACTTCTCATCTTTTCTGATAAAAAGGAAGTTTTCTTTCAGCAAATCTTTGACAATTCTTTCTGTGTTTTCTATTGCCTTCCCTGTTCTGAAACTCCAATCAAGTACAAATTTTTCCTCTTGATAGTGTCCCACATAATTCTAAGGCTTTCTTCATTTTCCTTCATTGCTTTTTCATTAAACAAATTGGTGTCAAGGAATTTGTTCTCAATTTCACTAAGTCTGTCTTTCAGTAATTCCATTCCACTCCTATATCCTTTCGTTATATCATTCAGTTCTGAGAATTTATTATTAAAATTTTGGATTTCTAGTTGCTGTTTCTGTATGGTTTCTAGTTGTCTATTTTGTCACTGTTTTCTTGTATTGTTTTCCTGAATTCATCTATTGCCATGTCAGTATTTTTATTTGTTTTATCTGTACTTTACTTGCTCTCTTAGAGAACTCTGTATTTTGAATTCCTTTTAGGTAATTCTGTTACTATTTCTTCCTCTGGAAGGTTATCTGGTTCTTTATTTCGGTCCTTGCTAGAGTCATTTTAACCTGCTTCCTTATGTGACTTGGTATTGTCTGTGTGTCTCTGAGGCATCAAGGTGTTATTATATTTACTGACATGCTGTACATGTATTTTGTGCATCCTGATTTTTTTTTAGTTTGATGCACCCAAATAGGTGGGGCATGTGTTGTACTCTGGTCACTATGCCAGCTGCTCTCGAGCTCTTCCGTCTTTGGGTGGTGTTTTAGTCAGCTAGGGCTGCTGTAACAGAAATGCCACAGAGTGGATGGCTTTAACAAAGAAAGATTTATTCTTATACAGTCTGGCTGGCTACAAGTCCAAATTCAGGATGTCTGCTCCAGGGGAAGGTTTTTCCCCTTCTTGGCTCTGGAGGGAAGTCTGGTATTACATCTATCTTTGTCCAGGGAGTGTCTTGGCTCAGGAACCTCAGATCTGAAGGATGTGCTCTTCTCCCAGTGCTGTTTGCTTGATAGTGTAAGATTCTCAATTCTCTGCCTGCTTCCTTTTCCTTTCATCTCTTGTAGGATGAAAGGATTAAGGGTGGGGCAAGCCACACTCCAGGGAAACTCCCTGTACAGTGTAGCAGGGAGGTAATCTTGTGAAGGGATTTATAGTCCCACCCCAATCCTTTAACATATGGAACAGCAATCGTAGAACACAGGGAATCATGGCCCAGTCACATGACTACACCTATTTTTGGGGGGGACACAATTCAATCCATGACATTCCATCCTTTGGCACCCCCAAAATCACATCATTGAAACATGTAACACATTCATCTCATCATAGCAGAATCATGTCCATTCCATATGATAGAAGTCTTAAATCAGTTCCAAGTCCAAAATTCAAAAACTCTTCTACATCTGTGAAACCTAGAATACAAGCTATCTGCCTTCAAAACTACAACATAGAACAGGCACAAGTTAGACATTTCACTACAAGTGGGAGAAATTACGGGGAAGGAAGACATTAACAGGCAATAAGCAAGTCAGTAGAACACATCACATTAGCCCTCAAAGCTTTGAAAGTACTTTTACATTTTCTGAGACATTCTACACAATGGCCCTGCCCTCCAGACTCTAGGTATTGGCCACACTCTCTGGATTCTGAGTGGAGACCCCCAGCCCCATACTACAACTCTGTCTTCAAGGCCCGCTTGGACAGAAACTGCCCCACCGGCTTTAGGTGCACCCTAAGTCCAACTGAGTGGCAGTTCCACCCTTACAAACACAGGATGCCATGGTTCCACCCTTTCAAACCCCTGAGGTCATGGTCATATCTTCTGAGACTCAGGCAACTCAGCTTCTCACACTGTTTGTCTCTTCTGTTCTGCTTCCTATGGCTGTGTGGCCCACACCTCAGGTCCACATCTGCCCTGCCAGGGCAAGTGTTCCAAAGCTTTGTAGCTCCACCTATTCAAGTGCCTAGAGGCACTCCACTCTTGCTAGAAATTGTCCTGCACAAAGGCACTGAGAGCTCTCTCACTCTGTGGGTCAACAAGTCTAGTTCCACAATTCAAGTGCCCAGAGGCACCCTGTTCCAAGAGGAAAACTGTGCACAGGCACTTAGTTCTCTTGCTCCACGGGTTGGCTCCAGCACTGCCTCTGGTTCTGTTGCTGCCTCTGCTGTTGCCACCAGTCCTTCATTGTTTCTCAGCATTTGTGCCTTCTTTGTTCGTTCTGAATCTTCTATCCATTCACAGTTTCAAAATGGCTCCCACATTTTAGGTATTTGCTAGAGCAGCACCCTGCTCCCAGTACCAAATTCTGCCTTAGTCATCTGGTACTGCTCCAGCAGAAAATACCACGAGTGGAAGGTTTCACGAAGAGAAGCTTTATTGACACTGTCTGGTAAACTGCAAATCCATTTATAAATTGTAAGTCCATTCAGTGTGAGAAATCATCACCGTCCAGTAGGCTGAGTCCAAATACAGTGAGAGCATCTCAGCACAGGGACCTCCGGTTCAAAGGACATACTCTGCTCTCAGTGCTTCTCTCTTGGTGGTATGATGTTCCCAACTTCCTTGCCTCACTTCTCTCTCTTATAACCCACAAGCTTGTAACTTGAGACTTGCCTAACCAACACAACTGTTGCCCTTTCTCTATCATCAGTCTCACAGAGGCAGGATTCACAACACATGGGAGGAAGGGCATGATATGGGGACTCATAGCCAAATTAAATCAATACATACATTTTTGGGGGACACAATTCAATCCATGACAGGTGGGTAGGACAGTGACTGGTTGTGAGAGCTTAGTTCTCTGTTCACTGGTCTTGTGGGGAAGCTGAGGATATACCTGGCATTTCTGGTGAGATGGTGTGTCTGTCTGTCTGGTCAGCTGGATGTGAGTGCAGGGAACATTCTGGCTGGTCCTTAGGTTTGGTATAGTATGTGTGCACTGTTGGGTGTTCTGGTCAGGAGTGTCTGGATTTAGTCACTGGGTAAATGATACAGAAACTTTCACAAACAGTCCCTGGTAGCTTGGGTCAAGTGAGGATGGTCAGAGTGGGCATGAGCCTCCAATTATAAAGGGAGGGAGCAATGTAAAATGCAAGGTAGGGGAGGTATCATCAGTCCACAGCTACCCAACTGGAAGGCATGCCACTGTTCTTTTGAGAGTGATGTGTGAGAGGGTGGACCCTGACACGGGTGGTGAGGAAGTATAAGGCACCACCGAACCATGGTTCTCCCATTAGTGGCTAGTTGTAGGAGCATGTGGGTGCTTTCACTTGCTGGGCTAGGGAAGAGGAGGAGGGAGTTGACAGGTATGTGATTTGTCTTCTTAGTTTCTCTGTGTTGTAATAGGAATTCTATGAAGTTGCCTTCTGTGCTTCTTGTGACCTCAGCTATCTTTATATCTCAAGATGGTTCCATTATGTTGGGCCACTTGGCTTGACACCTCTGCTCAGTCTTTTCTTGTTCACTGTTTTACAGTCAGTTTGTTCTTCTATTCAGTATTTGACCCAGATCTTTATCCCTTTATTTGTTGCTCACGATTGACATCTGCATCTGTTTTACTTGATTTTCCAGGTCTTTGCTACAAAAGAGTGACATGTTGAGCCTGCCTAGTCTGACGTTTTGGCCCAAAGGTCTTTCATAATATAGTAGATAGATGTGTGATTGTATTAGTTACGGCAATATTGACTTACTATTACATGCCTTTAAATATGGAAAAAAATCACTGTTTAACAGTAGTTAGGTGGCATGTGAGGGTGAGAAAACAGAATCACACAAGGATTTTTTCAAAGTATCCCATTCCATACTTACTGTATACACCGTTCCTATCTTTTTCCCAGCTGAATTTGACTCTTTTCCTTCTGCTAGGGGACAACTGTCATTTGTATCCCTTTACTCATGGCTTTTGTCTCAAGCATTACTTTTGCATCAAGCTCTCCTGGCAACAGTATGATGCAGGAGAAGAAAGAGTTGGGTGAGTCTGCTTTCTCTCTCTGTGTGTATCTGTTATTTTCTCACACTTTCAAATGCCTCTTTATCCCCTGCTTAGTAAGAGGGAGAGCCACTCCCTAAGTTTCCAAGTCTCCCATGATGCTCCTTAGCAACAGGCAAGTATCATTGCTGGAGTGTGGCAGCTGTGGCACACACATTGAGGTGTTTGGACATAAACACCTTCTAATCCACCATTAAGTCCTTCAGTTTGTGTTCTCATAACATTAACTGTAATGAACTCTTCACATACAGATGTCAGTTTAATGTGCTGCTTCCCCAGGAAGGACCTAGTAATTTAGTGTTAATTAATGATGACTTATTGCAAATTATGTTTCTGACTTATGGATGCTCTTGGGTGGCACACATATCTTTCAGATGAAGCCATAACACTATCACTTAGCATTCACATGGCACTTCACACATTTAGAACTCCTGGGTAATTGAGTTAGCTGCATTGTCACTCTTTCTCATGCTGAGCGGGTTAGTGGAGATATTCCTTAATATAGGCACACGTGACAACCGACTTTTAAATTTGCCACATTGATGGAGCAGAGGGATTACAGTTCCATTATCTTTAAGCCTAAAATGGAAGGTATTCAGGGGCACAGGCATAATAGGGGTCTGATGGGGATAACTACCCAGAAAGTGCCATACTTCAAGTTAGCACCCCCAGGTATTTTAAATCAAGAAGGGAAATGGCTAAGGCCTATTAGTTGATGTATCATCAGATCTTTAGACTTGAGAAGAGGTGAGAGAAGGTGGCAACCAATGGTAACAGAGATGTCTTAGTTACAGAAACCTTCACAAGGGAACAATAAGCCTCTAATTTGGACCACATTGCTAGTTAGAGTCCTAGGGTGATGCAAATATATTACGTGCTTGACTATTAACCAAATGTTGGCAGTTCAAATCCAACTGGAAGTGCCTGGAAGACAGGCCTGGTGATCTACTTCCAAGAGATCAATCATTGAAAACCCTATGGAGCATGCTAGAGTTCTACTGTGATGCACAAGGGTTTGCCATGAGTTGGAATCAACTCAGCATGGACTGGTTAGGCCTTAAGAATTTTCTAGCTAGATGTTTTCAACCTACTTTACAGGGTGAAGTTTTCAGAGGGAACATGTTTTAGTTTCTAGATGACTGAAATTAGTTGGAAAAGGGAATTTGCTTTATACCCAAAGGGAAAAAAAGAGAACAGTTGCCATGGAGTCACTTCTGAGTCATGGTAACTACCTGTATGTTGGAGTAAAACTGTGATCCATAGGAATTTCAGTGGCTGTGACCTTTTGGAAGTAGCTCACCAGGCCCTTCTTTCAAAGTTGCTTTCTACGGTGGATGCTAAAATCATTACATTTGAACACATCTGCACTGTAGAGGAGGGAAATCTGAGTAGTATTTTCTCCATTTCTGACAGTTGAGGAAGTTTAAGAATGAGGAGATAGTCAACAAGCCAAGCTTCATGGAATGAGGAGGGGGATGGACTGGAGAGAAGTCTTTGGCCATATGATTCAAGAGTCCTTCTTGTCTCCTCCAGCACCTCTATTGCCTGCGTACTGATGTTGCCCTTTTGTGCTGGACACATTATATAGTCTGAAATATTAAACACATCCATTTGAAATAATATTTCGATCTCTAATGAATGATAAGGAGAAGGGAAATGAGATTCCCCTCTGGCCAGAAAAAGGGCAATCTTTACTCTCCACGGGAGAAAGATAAGCCTGGCTGATTTGTGGAGATGGTGTCAAAATTAAATTATTTTTTCCAGAAACTTATATATAAAAAAATCCAACTTGTCTTTTTTGGAAGAAGTGCTATTACCATCTTTCTGTTTGTTGCTGGGCTGCGATAAACCTTAGCACTTAATTAATACCTGCTCTCGATTTTATTGGTTCATTTCTGTCTGGTCCTTGTCTTGCTTGCCAACTCCATTTTAGAAACAGAAATTGGCTCCCAGAATAGACAAGTATGAATTCATTTCAAGCTCACGTTTGAGTAGAGCCCCATCAGAAAGTTTTATTATTCTATAGCTTCTGCAGCAAAACATTTTGATGGAGCCCAGGCAAAGCGGTGACACATTCAAATCAGATTAGCAATTTGCACCTTCATGGAGGACTTTTCAGAGAGACTTTGTTCTAATCCTTTAAAAAAAATCAATTTGTATTTGTCAGGAAATGTAACCTCATTTGCATCTGTGGTTGTGTCCCTGGTCTGGTAATGATGATAAACCAATTTATGTTCCCAACAGAGGTGGGAGTGCTCAAGACATCAGGTTCTCCTAGGAGAGGAGCGTGTGCCCTTGGGATGATCTTCACTTCTCCCTGCCTACCATGCAGTGAAGCCTCTTGGTGGTGGAGGAGGGGAGATAGCATGGTATACTGGAATCAGGCTGAACATCACATGCTGACTCTCATTATCTTAGGCAGGTTACTCAACCTCTCTAAGCCTCACTCTCCTCAGCTGTAAAATGGACATAATGATGTGTTATGGTAAAGATTAAATTAAATGAGATGTTGAACTTAAGAGACTTGGCACAAGCTGTGTCTATTTAAAACAAGGTGAGAGCAACAGCGGTGGACAAATAAGTGGAACATGGGACAGAAGATCTTTGTGGACCCCAAATATGAATAAAGACTTACCTGCAGACATTTTGTTTAAGACACAGTGAAAGAGGCAAGTATAGTCACCATGATATGCCCTTATAATGGGTTCATTGACGTGTTGTTTGCTGGCCATGTGATTCATGATGACAAAATGAAACGCAAGCCAGTCCTGAGCTATCGTCATTCTTATGCTCAAGCCCATTGTTGTGGCTACTGTGTGTTGTGGCTACCTTCCATCCTAGGTGGCTCATCTTCCAGGCTAGATTGCACAGTATTCTCCTGTGCTCTGTAGTGTTTTTAACTGGCTAAATTTCAGAAGTAGATTGCCAAGCCTTTCTTCCTCGTCTGTTTTAGTCTGAAAGTTCTGCTGAAACCTGCCCAGCATGGATGACCCTACTGGCATTTGAATTCTTGGTGGTATAGTGTCCAGCATCATAGCAACACACAGACACACAAACCGCCACAGTATGACAAATTGACGGATGTTGGATGGACCTATCAGTGAGGCTGCTGACTCAAGGGAGACTAGAGAGGGGGCAAGTCTACTTCAGAAGCCTTTCACACATGCTGAGAAGGGGAGTATTAACCACAGTCTGGATTCGGATGACCCAGGGAAGAACACAATCCAGATAACCAACTCCATCACGAAGACAGGAAGAGAAGCCAGTGGCTGCATCCAAGGCTAGCACTTGGGTACTCATCGGTCATGTGACCTTTTTTAAACATTTTATTATGGTCAAATATTTTTTAACAGTTTTCCGTTTTAACTGATTTTAAGTGTATAATTCAATGATCTGAATTAAATTCACCGTGTTGTGCAATCATCACCATTAACCATTCCTAAAGTTTTACATCACCCCCAACAGAAATGTAGTCTCCCTCCAAGAATACCTGCCCATCTCCACCTCCTTCTGCCTGTTGGTAACCCCTCATAAATGTTGGTCCCTATGCATTTGCCTGTTCTAGATGTTTCTTATAAACAGGGTCACACAATAATTATTCTTTTGCTTCTGCTTTATTTCACTCAGCATAATATTTTTAAGGTTCATCCTTGTTGTAGTATGCCTCAGAAGGTCATCTGTCTTTGTGGTGAATAACAGTCTATCGTATGAACGAATGCACCACATTTTGTTCATCCATTCATTTGTTTGTGGGCACGGGTTGCTTTCATCTCTTGGCTTTTGTGAATAGTGCTGCTGTGGACACTGGTGAACACGTGGTTGTGTTCTTGATAAGTCACCCAAATTCCCATCACTGTAAAATAGACCCTGCAGGTGGAGAAATCCAGCTCCGTAGTGAAAGGCACCTCGGTGCTGTCCCATCCTGATACAGGGTGGTTTCAAGGCAGACAGCGGGTGCTTTCTCTGGCTCTTTTTCCCTACTTTGTTGCCAGAGATCAGTATCTCCTCGCTACTGTTCTGAGCTTGGTGCTTCTAGCTCTCTCCTTAGATTGCATTAGTGTCTTGTACACATCTTGGTTTGTCTTTGTTTCTAAGTGTCTGTTAGGACTATGATGGGTTTGGAGAGGCCTTTGGAAAACTGAGATTTAAGTGGACAGACTCAAGGCCGAATCCAAATGTCTGGCCCTGGGATTAGTAGGTAATCAAGTTGGAGACACACAACTCCAGCATCTCCACTGTCCTCCCTCTTCTTTGGGGGCCTCTGCATGTTCTGGTGCCTCACATCCTTCTGATCCCCCCACCTTCCACCTCACCACCAACTCTGCTGTAAACCACTTGTCCCAAAGGAACTGATTACACAGGAGGTGTCAAGGAGACTCTGCAAGACAGTAGCTTTGGGTAGGGTGGTTCTTTACTGCATACCCCACCATGAACTTGGTTACCATCCCTCCCCACAAATCTGGTTCTGCTGGGCAGCCCATAACTCTTAACCCTTTAGAGGGAGTTGTATGTCTGCTCCAGCTTGTCTGTGCCGTGGCACTGGCCCCTTTCCCAGCGTTGTCAGGCGATACCTGACTGGAGGGGTCCACTCGAATCACCTGGAGGTCTTGCTAAAAAGAAGACACTGCTTCAGTCGGTCTGGGATTGAGCCCGAGGTTCTGAATTTCTAACAGCTCCCAGGTGCTGCCTCTATTCCTGGTGCACACCTTATTCCTGCATCACAGTCACCTGTGATGTTTATCAATGCAGATCCTCCCTTCACCTGTCAGACCTACCCGATCAGAATCTCAGGGGATGAGTGTGATGGCTAACTTTCAGAATCACCTTAGCTAGGCTGTGATGACAAGTTGCTTGATAAAACACTTGCCTACTTGCTGTTATGGAGTAATCATGTGCAGTTAAGTAAGTTAATCTACCTTTCCTTGGTCTTAAGTAGATTGCTTTCTGTACAGAGGATGGACCTCAGTCAATCAGTTGAAGGCCTTAAGAGCAAAAAGGGAGTTCCCAGGGTGTCTTTTACCTCTAGACTGTAAGTATTTTGCTTGCACTTTCTCACTCTTCAGTCTTCCTGTCACCTGACCTGCAGATTTAGGACCTGCCAGCTCTCTACAGGAAACCGTAGTGGCTTAGTAGTTAAGTACTACACTGCTAACCAAAAGGCTTGGAAGTTCACATCTACCAGGTGCTCTTTGGAAATGCTATGGAGCAGCTCTGCTCTGTCCTATAAGGTTACTGTGAGTTGGATTGATTTGATGGTAATGGATTTGGTTTTGATTTTGAGTCCTCCAAGATTACATGACCAATTCCTTAAAGCAAATCTCTCTCTCTCATACTTCTCTAGAGAATCCTGGCTAAGACAATAGGACAGTTAGTGCATATTTTAGCCAACAACAAGAGATCTTGTTTTTTTAAATTGTGATTAAGTGGAAGTTTACAATCCAAATTAATTTTGCGTGCCTGCGTATCTGCAGCTCCTTCTGCTTTCCTTGCCCAGTGACAGCATGCTTCTCCTTTTCACTCTATACTTAACTTATTCTCTTAACAGTCGCCTGCCCAGACCTCTCCACCCTCTTCTTTCCCATCTAGGAAGAGACCAGTAGGACAGCATCCTATAAATGCATAGAACCATAAACTATACATACCATATAGTCACATTGTTTCCCCGAGTCCAGTCCATTTTTGTCCGAAGAGTTGACCTCAGTAGTGTTTTCTGGTCATGTGCAGCAACAGGTCTAAGGGCCATGCTCCCATACCCTTCCTCCCCTAGGCCGCTGGGCCATCAGTTGTGGTCTTCTAGCAGAGTTCTTAGGCTGCACCCCTCTTGACACAGGTGATTTCTTTTTTTTTTTTTTTTTTTTTATCCCAGTAAGTTTAAGAGGAAACCCTCGTGGCATAGTGGATAAATGCTATGGCTGCTAACTAAAGTCCAGCAGTTCAAATCCACAAGGCATTCCTTAGAAACTCTATGGAGCAATCCTATTCTATCGTACGGGGTCACTATGAGTCAGAATCAACTCGGCAGCAATGGGTTTGGTTTAGTGGGTAGTAAGTTTGAGAACTTGTGTTTTGAAAGGGTGAATAATGCTGGAGTTTGGTCTTTTCCTAGGAAAGCTCTTTCAATTTCCAGGTCTGACCAGTCAGGCAGCAGGTTGAACTGAGGCCTCTGGGGCTGGAGCTGAAAACGGAAACCAGCAGCAGAGCCCTCAGGCTGTCCCTCCAGCTGTGAAGTCTGCCCACTGCTGAGTCCACAGGCTGCAGTAAGCAAGGCTGTGCTAATCACCTGTCCGGGTTGGACCCTGAGGCTAGAAATAAGACAACTCTCCTTCCTCCCTCCACCTACTACTGCCTTGCTCACAGTGCTTAAGGATGGATGATCCAGCAAGCCCCCACAAGGACTGGACAAGGCCACCCCATGACCAGTTGGCTAGAAGCTGGTATGATCTTCCTTGGATGTACTATGTGCTGCTGGGCCACAGATGGTCACTAGTGTTTTACTTTGGTTGAGCCCAGAGTCATAGGAACCTGAAGAGTTGGGTTTCAGTTCAAGTTGAGGAAGAATTCTATTCAGGTGGGCAGTATGCTGAGATGGAAGCAGGTTCTTCCTAGGTAGTCAGCCTTAGTCTGGGATGATTTAGGTCATGGTCATTCCAAAGCATGTAGATGTCTTCAGATCTGGGCCACCATGACCACTGTGATTTTGTTACCCAAGGGATTGTCAATGTGGGCAAATCTGGCTACTGCTAACTTGGTATTCATGAGAACCCCCCAAATAACTCCATCTCCTGCCTCCAGTTGTCACCGCAGATATCTCAGCCTTTCTATCAAAAGCTTGGAACTCCATTGTTGGCTGCCTATTTGCTTAGATCTCATGGACTTCTTGATCATAGAATCCTCTGTGACATACGCAGTATAAATATCCCTGAGCTATTACCTCACCTAGGCCCAAAGACAACATTTTTAAGACTGGGTTGAGGTTAAGTAGTTAATACATGGAAAGCAATTGGAAGACAGCCTGGTCCAGGGTAAGGGCTATGCAAGTATTAACTGCTATTACTGTTATTTTTATCAGATAAGGTAAGGAACTGATACCTTTTCTTGGCATATAACATCATTTGTTATATGTCACCAGGTAGACAGCTTGAGATATGTGGTTCCAAACCATTCTGATCACAACATGGCTAGATTTAAGGAGCCCCAAACCAAACCAATTGCCATTGTATTGATTCTAACTTGTAGCCACTCTATAGGACAAAGCAGAAGTGTCCCATAGAGTTTCCAAGGAGCTGCTAGTGGATTCCAGCTGTTCACCTTTTAATTAACAGTCAAGCTCTTAAAGACTGTGCCACCAGAGTTCAGGGAAAAGGGACTGTAAATAACACATGGAAATCACTTCCATCTTAAGCAGTGAGTAGCTCTGATAGATACTGATAGAAATGGTCCATGGGTTGACCTGAACTGTATATCCCAGCAGATCAGCCTTGGGCATTTCTGTAGGGGCACAAATGACTGTATTTCTTACAGTGGCCCTTTACAGGCCCTTTACAGGGTCTCCACTTCATTTTTCTGTTCCAGAGCCTCTGGCTAGAATTGCTGTTGTTTTTGATGTTAGTTGTCCTTGTTCAGTCAACTCTGACTCATGGAGACCTTTTATGTAGAAAAGAACAAAGCATTGTATGTCCACACCATCATCATGACCGTTGGTTTATTTGAGTCCATTGTGGTGGCTCCTGTGTCCATCTAGCTCTTTAAGAGTTCCTTTATTTTCTGTACTTTACTAAACATAATGTCCTTTTCTAGTGACTGGTCTTTTCTGATGATGTGTCTGAAGTCAGTTGAAGTTTTGCCGTCATCATTTCTAAGGAGCATTCTGGTTGTATTTCTTCCAAAACTGATTTGTTCATTCTTCTGAAAATCCATGGTATATTCAATAATCTTTATCAACACTACAATTCAAATTACAGCTGCTAAAAAGCTGTTTTCAAGGGTTCAGTTAAGGTCTCCTTAATAAAGTGCAATGCAACAGAAGGGGACACAAGTAGCCTCCAAGTTTGCTTATAATGATGCAGGGCCTCCTAAGTTGCCCCTACTTGGAAAGCAAAGAGCCTTGTACAGGCAGGGTTGCAGAGGCTCTGAGCTTCCTGAATCTCACCTACCAGGCTTCAGCCTGCCCTTTCCAAAGCCAAGCCTATTCTCGTCCCTGCTTTCAAAGCCACCCTCTGAGGCCCATTCTAACTGGTTCCTAAAGCAGCCTTATTATTGTCAGCTGAGCGCCCACGTTGTGTTGTGCACAGTAGGAAGCTGAAGGGAGGTGGCATGTCGTGCAGGCACAGGAGGCTCTGTGGGAGCTGGTGTTCGAAGGTGGTGCATATACATCGCACCTCTGAGCGTTCATCACGAACACAATGTGCTCATGCATTTGCAAAACTCATTGTGTTTGCGTTCTTGGCATCGTTTTGTTGAGTTCCTTCCACCCCACCTCCCTTCCCTCTGCCCTCCACCTAACACTAACCCACACAGACACCCATCCTACTTCTGCTCATGTACAGATCCTGGGGGTGGTGGTAAAATGAGAGCAAATGCTGGGTTCCCCACGTGGCCTTTCTAGCAGCCTTTGTAGGGACCTCATGTAACCCTGTGGTGCTGGTGAGGCATTATTCATGTCTTTCACCCACTTTCCAATTTTACATAGAGGGCAGCAGGATCAGAGAGGTTAGCTGACATAGCCACAATTAATAGTTGGGTCCTGGTATAATTTACTGATAATGTGGAAACCAAGACAATAAATATTTGTTGTGCATTGACCCTCTCTACTCAAGCAATACCCTAAGTGTTAGTGAGCTGGAATGGACTGGTACTGGTCATTTTGAATTAGACATGTGGCCTACTGTGCTAGGAATGACAAATTGAAGAAGAATGATGTCACATTCGTCATCAAAAAGGTTTCAAGATCTCTTGTAAGTACCATGTTGTCAGTGATAGGATGATATATGTCTATGTCATCTAGTGCTGCTATAACAGAAATACCACAAATGGATCTTTTTGACAAAGAGAAATTTATTTTCTCACAAAAAAGTAGGCTGAAAGTCCAAATTCAGGCCATCAGCACCAGGGGAAGTCTTTCTCTGCTAGCTCTGGAGGAGGTCCTTTTCATCAGTCTTTACCTGGACTGGCAACTTCCGAGGTGCAGGGACCCTGGGTCCAAAGGGCATGCTATACTCCTGGCACTGCTTTCTTCTTGGTGGTATGAAGTTCGAAACTCTATGCTTGCTTCCCTTTCCTTTCATCTCTTGTAGGATAAAAGATGGTACAGGTCATTATTACAGGCAAACTCCCTTACTAAGAGTATTACACTTCTACCATAATCTTCTTTAACATAATCCAATCCTGCTCTACTAACCACAGGCAGGGATTAAGATACACAACATAGGAAAATCACAAAATGGAGGACAGACACAAAACACTGGGAACCATGGCCCAGCTGAATTGCTACCCACACTGGGAGACACAGTTCAATCCATGACAATATCCGTATGACTACAAGGGAGACCAGTTAACAGAACTATTATTAAAATTTACCCACCAACCACTAACACCAAAGATGACTATATTGAAGATAAGCAAACTGAAATTGATCAAACAAAAGATCTACGTGCATTGATAATTACTGGTGATTGAAACTCGAAAGTTGGAAACAAAAAAGAAGTGTCAGAAATTGGAAAACATTGCCTTGGTTATAGAAAAAATGCTGGAGATCACATGATAGAATTTTACGAGATCATGACTTCTTCACTACAAATACCTTTTTTTGAGCAACATAAATGGCAAGTATACATGTGGATCTCTTCAGACAGAATATACGGGAATCAAGTCAACTACATCTGTGGAAAGAGATGATAAAGAATCTCAGTATCATCAGTCAGAGCAAAGCCAAGGCTGACTGCCAGACAGACCATGAATTGCTCATATGTAAATTCAAGTTTAAACTGAAGAAAATTAGAGCAAGTCCATGAGAGCCAAAATACAACCTTGAGTATATCCAACCTGAATACAGAGACCCTCTAAATTTAGAGGTTCTTTGTGTGGTATAGATATGAAGCACTGAATAGATTTGACACATTAAACACTAATGAATGAAGACCAGATGAAATGTGACACGACATCAAGGACATCCATACGAAGAAAGCAAAAAACCATTAAAAAGACGGGGAAGAAAGAAAAGACCAAAATGGATGTCAGAAGAGACTCTGAGAATAGCTCTTAAAAGTAGACTAGCTAAGGCAAAAAAAAAAAAAGGGAAAGAAGTAACGAAACAAAAGAGCTGAACAGAAGATTTTGTAGGGTAGCTTAAGAATACAAAGTATTATAATGAAATGTGCAAAGATCTGGAGTTGGAAAATCAAGCTGAAAGAACTGAAGAAAAAAATTCAAGCTTTGATTTGCAATATTGTAGGATTCTTTAGGGGGAAATACTGAATAGCACAGGAAGCATCAAAAGAAGACGGAAGGAATACACAGTCATTGTGCCAAAGAGTTAGTTGAATTTCAGCAATTTCAGCAAGCAACATGTGCTCAAGAACAAGTGGCAGTGAAGAAAGAAATCCAAAATGCATTGAAGCGAATGTTGAAAAACAAGGCTTCAGGAGCTGATGGATACCAGCTGAGATACTTCGACAAATGGATGCAACACTAGAGGTGTTTACTCATTTCAAGAAATTTGGAAGATAGCTTCTGGCCAACCAACTGGAAGAGATCCATATTTGTGCCCATTCCAAAGAAAGGCCATCCAACAGAAAGCACAAGTTATCGAAAAATATTGTTAATACCATGCACCCGTAAAATTTTGCTGAAGATCATTAAAAAATATTTGCGGTACTACATCCATAGGGAACTGCCAGAAATTGAAGCCAGTTTCAGAAGATAAGGGATGTCACAGATTGAATTCTGTCCCCCCAAAATGTGTGTAGTAATTTGGCTGGGCCAGGATTCCCTGTATTCTATGATTGCCCTCTATTTTGTGATTTTTCTGATGCTGTCAATCCTAATCTCTGCCTGTGGCTAATAGATAGGGTGATTATGTTAAAAGAGGATTAGGGTGGGACTGCAACACCTTCCTGAGAGAGTTTCCCTGGAGTGTGGTTTGCAACGCCGTTTATCCTTTCATCCTATGGGAGATAAAAAGAGAGAAGCAAGTAGAGAATTGGGAAACTCCCCATCAAGAAAACAGCACTGGGCCAAGAGCGTGTCCTTCAGATCTGAGGTTCCTGTGCCAAGATGCTCCCTGAACAAAGACTGACGCAACACAAAGACTTTCCTCCAGAGCTGACAAGGAGGAAAGCCTTCCCCTTGAGTGGCCACCCTGAATTTGCACTTGCAGCCGCCGGACTGTGTAAGAGTAAACTTTCCTTTGTTAAAGCCATCCATTTTGAGGTAGTCCTGTTAGAGCAGCATTAGCTGACCCCAACAAGGGAGGACAAAGGAACTCATTTCTGGTGTAGGATAGGTCCTGGCTGAAAGCAGAGAATACCAGGAAGATGTTTACCTGTGTTTTATTGACTATGCAAAGGCATTTGACTGTTAGGCTCATAACAAATTGTGGGTAACATTGTGAAAAGTGAGAATCCCAGAACACTTAACTGTGCTCATGATAAAAATATACACAGACAGCTGTTTGAACAGAATAAGGGGACACTGCATGGTTTAAAGTCAGGAAATGTGTGTGCAAGTTTTGTATACTTTCATCATACTTATTCAATTTGTACACTGAGCAAATAATCTGAGAAGCTGGACTGTATGAAGAAGAACAAGGCATCAGGTTTGGAGAAAGACTCATTAACAGCCTGTGACATGCAGATGAACCAACCTTGCTTGCTGAAAGTAAAGAAGACTTGAAGTACTTACTGATGAGGATCAAAGACCACAGGCTTGAGTAGCAGCATGATAAATGGAGAAAAGATTTGAAGTTGTCAAGGATTTCATTTTACTTGGATCCACAATCAATGCCCATGGAAGCAGCAGTCAAGAAATCAAGTGACACATTGCACTGGGCAAATCTGCTGCAAAACACCTCTTTAAAATGTTAAAAAGCAAAGATGTCACTTTGAGGACTAAGGTGTGCTTGACCTGAATGTTGGTCCTTTCAATTGCCTCATATGCATGTGAAATTTGGATAGCGAATAAGTAAGACTGAAGAAGAGCTGATGATTTTGAATTATGGTGCTGAGGAAGACTATTATATATACTGTGAACTTCCACAATAATGAACAAATCTGTCTTGGAAGAAATGCAGCCAGAATGTGCCTTAGAAGCAAGATGGCAAGACTTTGTCTCACGTATCTTGGATATCTTATCAGAAGGGTCCAATGCCTGGAGAAGGACATCATACTTGGTAGAGGGTCAGTGAAAAAGAGGTAGACCCTCAATGAGAGGGAGTGATACAGTAACTACAGGAATGGGCTCAAGTACAGTGACGACCTCAGTGGGGTCCAGCATAACAGTGACTGTAAGGATAGTGTAAGACTGGGCGCTGTGCGTTGTACACAGGGTCTCTGTGAGGCCCAACCAACGCCCAGTAGCAAAACAATGATAACAAAAGCCCAAGCAAAGAGTAAGTGCCTCACGGATGGACCTAGCAGGGACTTCTAAGGTATTGGTTTGTTGGTTAAAATATTCCAATTTTGCTATTTCCTTAAGTAGTCTTAATTGTATATGTTCAGCTATTGAGGGGGAGAGAAGAAGACATGCTTTGGGTATAAAGACAGTAAGGTTCCCTGAAAATGGGAAATTTGGAGGTTTTGCTTTATTTTTGCCCATCTAAGAAGGCTCTGGAGAAGGTCTGGAAGGATGCGGGGCCGGGTAAGCCACATTGTTCTGTCATTCTTTGGGGTCCATCTCAACTGTCCCTCTCTGCAGGGGTACAGGAGATTAGAAGAACAGAGGAGAAAGGAGGTGAGCTTCAGGGAAAGTGGGAATGGAAGCCCTTAGAAGCAAAGGGAAGACTCCTGAGTTGGATTGTTTGTGCAGGGAAAACTAAAATAAAAGCCATTAATGAAAAAAATACTATAATATTCTACCTCCTACCTTTAAACAATGAGAGGCAAATAGAAAGGCTGGTGACCCAGGCAGAGACTCCAAAGCGTGAATGTATTATATTCATGTGCCTGCAGCAGTAGCCTCAGGTTTTTAATTAGAGTTGTTTTCCTGAGAAGAACCCCTTTCACCGCTCGGGAGCCAGAGGCCCTATCTCCCATTGTGGCATGCTGAGCTGGCCCAGTTAGCACTTCCAGTCTCTGCCTTGAGCTTTGCCTTTCGAGTTGTTTCCTTCCTGTTGCTGATGTGGGTGCGGAAGGCTGTCCTTGAGGGCTGACTACTTTCTCCAGTGGTCCTCACTCAGATCCCTCAGGCTATGAGGCAGGAAGACAGCCAGCCACTTGCATGCCAAGCATGTGGAGACTGAACCAGGTGGCTGTGTTGCCCATGGCAACCAGTGCTGGGGCTGGTTCTGCCTCTGGTTTTGTTTGAGAAGTATTATGTTGTCTTTGGGGGTTTACTGGCCCATCTATGTTTTTCTGGCAGTATTCTCCATCTCTCTCTCTCACACACAAACACATACAAGAGCAGTCACTACTTGGGCCTTGACTGGCATATGAATGTATGTCCTCAGTTGCTGATGTTGGCAAGACTTTCAGAAAATGCTCTGAGTCTGAGCCTAAAGAATTCATTCCAGTTCTATAGGTTAATAAATAAACTGTGGTAATTCCTGTGGAAATAATAACACACAGCATTGGCAGACCTGAGTACACCTTGATTTGATGCCTCTTAGTCTTGGGGTAGGAAAAAAAAAAGCATAGATTCACAGCTGTTACTAAGAGACTTGTAAGCAAGTCTCTTAGTGTCACCAAGCCTTGGTTTCCTTATCTACTGATTGGGTTAAAACACTTATCTGACAAGGTTGTTGAGAGGATCAAGTTACATTAAGCTGTCATTTACCATGAAACCAAATCAAACCAAGCCTACCACTGTTGAAGGGACCTGAAAAGTCATCTAATGGCATCCTGTCTACACCATGCCTGGGAAGAGGTCACTTGGTAGAATGACTCCAAAAGCAGAAAGTTCACTGCCTTCTGTACCTGACCATTCCATTGTTGGTGACAGCTTCAGGGTAGTTAGTTTTCTCCTCTGCAGGCTGAATAGTCATGTCTTCTTTCTTTGCCACCTCAGCATGAGGGTGATGGTGCCTGGGTGCCTGTTTCACCAGACCTTGGATAGGAGACTTCCCACACATCTCGCCCTGTGTTTAGCTGCCTTTGATGCTCTGTGATGTGCCAACATGGCCTCCAAAGACAGAGCAAGTGCTGTGCATGTGATCAGTTGACATCAGGCTACAGGGAGCCCATATTTCCTGTCTGCTGAATGTTGTACCTTAATATGTTGGCATTTGCTTTTTAAATGGCCACGTCACATTACCTTATGTTAGGTTTGTCATCAGCCTGCCCCTCCTGTGTCACAAAATCCTTTTCATGTAAACTGTTGCTGAGTAGACAGCCTTCCACATCACTTTTACATTTCTACAAATGAGTTTCAGAGATTGATACCAGGTTTTGCATTTACCCTTGTGAAATTTTGTCTTCTTGGCTTAGGCCAAGCATTCTAGACTGTTGAGGTCACTCTGAATGTTGATTATGTCATTTATGGTGTGTGCTCGCCCCAGCAGGCATGTGTCATCCAACTAATTGATTGGCATACTTTCTAAAGGACAGGGCCAAGGACAGTATCCCATAATAAGGCAGGGGAAACTTTTCTCTGGTTGACACAGAGCCATTTGTCAACAATCTTTGGTCATAGCAGTTTACTTGGTTATAAATCTGCCTCAAATTACATCACCTGGTGCTGGAGCAAACAAGATAGAATGGTTTTGGGAGACTCAATATTGTAAAGATGCCAAGTTTCTCTAGAAAGATCTATAAATTGAAGGCAATTCAAGGTAAAAATCCCAACAACATTTTGCATAGAACCTCAGAAGCTGATTCTAAAATTTGTATGGGAGCACAAAGAAGGGACCAGGCATATCCAAGATAACTTTGAAGAAAAACAACAAGAATTTGGGGAATTGACCAGAAATGTAGGCTTACTGTAAAACTGTAATGATTAACATAGTTTGGTACCGGCACAGAAAAAGAAAAATAAATCAGAGGAACAGAAAAGAGATTTCAAAAACAAAACCATGACTGTATGGAAATCGGATGTGTGACAAGATGTGCTGCAAATCTCTTGGGGTAAGGATCAGCTATTTAGTAAGTAGAACTGGGATGCCTGCTGATCCGTAATGGAAGAAAATTCTATCTCTGTGTCAAATCTATACTAAAATCAGTTCTAGGGTGGGTAAAGACCCAAATGTGAAAGGGAAAACTTCAAAATTTTGGAGGAAAGTGTAAGAGAATACCTTCATGAACTTGCAAATAGGAAGCGCTTCTGAAAGATGCTGAAAGCGGTAACCAAAATGCAAAGTTTGATAGATTTTATGGTATAAAAATTTAAAATTCACGTATTAAATACAAGTTGAAAGTCAAGTTACAGACACGGAAAAGATGTTTATAAAACTTCTAAAAGATAATTACAAAACAATAGCTAGTATCCAGAATATGGCTGGTGTAAACAGCTAATGTACTCAGTTGCTAAACAAAAGATTGTAAGTTCGAGTCCACCCAAAAGCACCTGGAAAGAAATAACTGGCGATCTACTTCTGAAAAATCAGCCAGTGAAAACCCTATAGAGCACAGTTATACCTTGACAGACACGGATCACCATGAGGCAGAATTGACTGGATGGCAACTGGCCATTTATCTAGAGTATATACAAAAAAACTTTTGTAAATAAATATAAAAAACACAAATAAACTAAGAGAAAAAGAGACAAAGTGTACGAAAAGGGAGTTTATGTAAAGGCACCTCAGTGACCAGTATATGGTCACATTGACAAAATGCTCAATCTCGTTAGTAGGCAGACAGAGGCAAAGTAAAATCGCAGTGAACTATGTTTTCTTCTTGTCAGAGAAATGTTAGAAAGTGTGATAACGACAAGTGTAGGTAAGAATGTGTAATCATAGAGAGAAAGTTGGGAAACAGCTAGAAAAGCTGAAAATGCACAGACCTTTTAGATTGCACTCCCAGGTGGGAAATTAGAAAAATTCATACACGCATAAAGAGGCATTTACCTGAGTGTGGTTGTAGCCTTGTTTGTGAGAGTGAAATAATGAGAAATGATTTCCATGACCCTCAGTAGGAGAGCAAATGACTAAATTGTGAAGCACTCAGTCAGTGCTGTAATATCTGGTGGTGAAAATGACTGAGATAAATCCACGTGTATAGCATGAATAAATCTCAACAACGTAATGTTGAGTGAAGAAAGAAATAGCAGAAGGATATATACAGGGTCACGCTATTTGTAAACAGAAGTTTACAAACAAGTGAATGGTACTATGCATCAGAGGTGGCGAACTGTAACTCATGGGCTGTAGTCACCCAACAAATGACTATCTTTTGTAAATAAAGTTTTATTGGAACACGGCCATACCCATTTGTTTGTGTATCATATATGGCAACTTTTAGCAGTCCTTGTGGTGCAGCGGTTAAAGCACTTGTCTGCCAACCTGAAGGTTGGCACTTCCAACCCAAAAGCTGCTGCTCTGGAGAAAGATGTGGTAGTCTGCTTCCATAAAGATTACGGCCTTGGAAACCCTATAAAAACCAAAACCAAACTCATTGCCACAGAGTCAGTTCCAGCTCATATCAATCCTATAGGACGGAGTAGAACTGCCCCTTAGAGTAATCACTACGGGGCAGTTCTACTCCATCCTACAGGTTGTCAATGGGTTTATGGAAGCCTTTGTGCTACCACGCCAGAGACAAAGAAGCCCAACACAGATAATACGATCTGTAGTGGTTGACATATGAGGTCTGATAATCAAGTTTGTGAACTTATTTGTTCTGAGTGCTACATACCTCACTACTGAGTGTCACTACAATCACCTTCAAAGTACTTCTATTGGGAAGCTGTCAGCAAATGCCAGCACCTGGTCCACGCTTCAAAGCAATTTTGAAACTCTTTCTGGAATGGCCGTTGTGTATGAGGGCAAGGTGGCAAGTTTGCAAACTTAATTGTACAGTTGTCTGTGAGGGAGTTTTTAGCCAGCAGACAAATAACTATTGGAACACCCTCCCTGCTCACATGATCTGGTCCCCATTGGCTTTTTTGTTTACCCAAAGATAAAGGAAATAGTGAAAGGAAGACATTTGGATGACATTCAGGACATCAAGAGTTATATGATGACAACTCTGATAGCCATTCCAGCAAAAGAGTTCCAGCATTGCTTTGAAGGGTGGACTAGGCACTGGCATGGTACGTAGCTTCCCAAGGGGAGTACTTCAAAGGTGACCATAGTGATATTCAGCAATGAGGTATGTAACACTTTTTCTAGTATGAGTTCGTGAACCTAATTGGCAGTCCTTGTATTTACCATGTGGCCCTTTACAGAAAAAGTTTGCTAATACTTGGTACACATATGTATTGCTGTCTTTTTTAGACATAATCAGGCCACTTCTGATTCAGAAGTGACAATAGAATGACGATATACAATATGCAGTATTGTATACAATAGAACGACATCCCTGCATGGTCCCAACCCATTCTCATGACTACTGTTATGCTGGACCTCGCTGTTGCTGCCTCTCTGTTGGTCAGTCTCCTTGAGTTTCTTCTTCTACTTTATCAAGCACAGTTTCCTTTGCCAGGGACTGATTCTTCTCTTGATAACATGTCCAAAGTATATAAGACAAAGAAGGCTAACATGTAACATTTGTGGCGTGTGTAGAGAGTTGGTTTCTTCCATTTGAAAAGCTAGGTAGGCAGTCCATGTAAGCTCCACAACCAGCAGAGACCCAAGGTCTTCCCACATGGGTTCTATCATCCTCAGCATGAAATGTCCACCTCATGATCCAGAATGGTTCTCTGGTTCTCATAATCACATCCTCATTCCATCCAGAGAGGAGGATAGAAAGAAAGAGTTACACAGACCCCTTCCTTTTAAGGATGGGGCCTTTCATATCCCACTGGTAAGAATGCTTTCACGGGTAGGGAAATAAAGGTTTCCCTTGGGTCAGTATATGCTCAACTAAAAAACAGGAAGGAAGAATAGCTGTTGGGGAACAAGATTTGTAGTGAAAGAATAGTGCTACTCACTAAGCAACACTAAGCCCAGGATGGTGGCCATCTGGAGGCAGGAGATACCACAGTCAGGAAGAGGGACAATAAAAAAGGGTAAGATGCAGAGCTGTGTGCCTCAGGACTGTGGATTCTAGACAGTTCTATGCTTAAAATACTGACAGCAAAGGCAGAACTAAATCTATACACATTACAATTATTCACTTATACATAGACTTAAGTAGAACAGCCTGGACAATGAAAAGAAAGTATAAAAAATGAAGTAAGAAGGACACAGGAAGACAACTCACTGTAAGAAAACCCCAAAACAGTATTCATTGCCATCCTGTGGATTCCTAATCATAGCAACCCTTTAGGACACAGCAGAAGTGCTCCATAGGGTTTTCAAGGCTATAAATCTTTATGGAAGTAGACTGCCACATCTTTCATCCTTGGAGCAGCTGGTGGGTTCGAACCACTGACCTCTAGATTAGTGGCCAAGCATTTGATCACCCTGAGAAGGGCAATAAAAAATGTCAAGTGAAATATCCATAGAGAGTAGAGTGTTGGCATAGAATCTTACAGGTAATAAAGCTATCATCAATGAAGTATAGATTTTTAAATAGAGACTTCATTATGAGAGTCTATTCATGTTGGCTATGAGTCAGAATCAACTTGCTAGTAACAGGCTCAATTTTGTCATTTTATTGACATTGGCATTTGGAGCCAGTACATCAAAGGGCTTGGGACAGGTTATAAACACATCACCAAAAAATTTACCTTGGCTATTTTGTGATAATAAAGAGGGAACACTGAAGTGGGAGCTAAAGGAATTTCACAGCTGGCGACAAACATGCATTGTCTTTCAGAATACTGAGGTGGTCATCCAAGGAAGAGGACACTGAGAACTACGGTAGTTTGGAGCTTCTGTACGTAGCATGAGTCAGATCCGATTCAACAGCACTAGGCTATACGTAACATCAATCATGAAAATAACATAAGACTAGCTAATATTTTGTTGTGTTGTACACAAGGTTGTCATGAGGAAGAACAAACTCGGTAGCACCTAACTACAACAACAATAATATCATCATAAGTCTGGTGTTATTGGATGCCTGGCACCGAGATGATGAGCCGGTAGGAGGAACCCTGGGCCTTCAACACAGAATCTCAGATATAGGAACGGCCTTGCCCTGGTGGTGTGTGTGCAGACTGTTCACTTGTTCTGGAGATCTATCTAGTAATTCATATTAAGAATATGTTTCCCATATGACTCAGCAATGTCTGTCCTGGGCACATATTTCCCCCCCAAATACTTTCACAGGCTCAAGTGGCATCTGTGCATGGTAACAGCCATTGCCTCCTGGTAGTTGGGAATTGGAGGCAGACTGGGGTACCATCCATCACCAGCAAGCACAGAGCTACAGTCTGATGGGTATTCACATGGACACTGGACATTAGCTAGAAACAAAGGCCTGGGTGTACACTTAGCAACCCAGAGGGATTTTAATAGCAGAGTGCTGACTGAAAAAGGAAAGCAAAAAAAAAGGATGAGATCTGTAACAATAATATTTTATATAAAGGAAAAACACACACACACAAAATCACAATATACATTTCATTTTTCAGGGACATAGGCAAATGAAAGGATGCACATCAGAATGCTTATAGGTGTCCAGTGTATCAGATTGCCTCAATAGCAACCCTTCATGGCAATTCACCTGGACTGAGTTTCCATGCATCTTCTTACCTTGCAGTCCTCCCAGCCCCTGCTCACTCTGACCTTCACTGTACCTGTTCTGATTTTCCCACCCTCACTGGCCTAGCCTCTTGGTTTGCTCTCTCAGTGTCTGGTTACAGTCGTGCCTTGGCTCCACTCTGCCCCTTCGACTTGGCTTTGACATCTCACAAAGACTCCCTGGGTTTCCAACCATGCAGTTCCTCTCTGATTTTGTCTTCATTGCTTCCAGCTCATTGCTGACAGCTTGTAGTAGTCTTGTTCCACTACCTGGCCATATAGATTAGTTGGTATATAGAAGCAGGACCTGACTGAAATTGTAGGATGCATCAGCAATGGCCAAATAAAGTGGTGCCTGCCTCAATCTGTTGTCACTCTCTACCATGTGTACGCCCTCTGCTCCCTTGGGCACCGGTTCGGAGCTCTTGCTATAGAGACCATAAAACCTGTTTTCTCTTCCTCTACCTTTACCACAGAACCTCAGCAGTGAAGTGACTAGGAGTTCAGCTGCTAACCAAAAGATTGGCAGTTCGAACCCACCAGGTGCTCCTTGAAAACCTAATGGGGCAGTTCTGTTCTATAGGGTCCCTATTAGTTGGAATCGGCTTAACATCAATGGGTTTTTTATTTGGACCTTCAACACAGAGGTCTTTGTTGTTTTGTTTTGTTTGCTTTGGTGCTGATATATTTAATCCAAAAGTAAAGCACTAGATGGTTTCAGATATCTCAAAATCCTAAGTAATTAGAGAGGCGAGATAGAACATTATACTCCTGGTTACTTGTCCCATGCCTCTTTTGCCAAGAGCACCATTCTCCAACCAACTGAGCAAGGCAGCTTTCAAGAAGCAGATGATATCAGTTAAGGGCTCAGTGGACAAGAGGTGACCTGGAGGGCAGATACTGATACTCAGAAGAAGATATAAAACCCAGCCTTCTACCTGCCTTCAGTTAAAAGTATTAATCATTAGAAAACTGGTCTCTACAACTCTCGTCCAATGATATGCTGTGTTTCTTGGATGTGGCACACAGGAGGGTTGTGTGAACACATGTGTATAGGATGGGTGAGTGGGCGAGAATGTGTGTGGTCTATAAACTCGAGGACCAGCAGAATGCCTGGCCACATGTGCGCCTGGAACCAAGTTGGCCTCCAGCCTGTGTGATCTGGCTAGGTTTTTGCAGGGCTTGGTGCCCTGGCACAGCAGCATGACATAGGGAGCAGGAAGGACTTGCTTTGGCACTTTATGACAATCTCCTCTCAGTTCTCTGAGGTAGAAAACTAGGCTACTGCAAAATAGTAGTAACACCACCGGAAGTCTGTGATGAGTAAGAATTGGCCAGTGATGATGCTTGGAGACACTGAGTGTACAGAGGCTAATTAAACACCAGAGCTGTGACTAGGAGTGCTCCCCCTGACTTGTGGGGATCACTTACCACTTATACCATGTGGCCTGAAGGCTTTGTGCAAGTGTGAATTAGCCTCAGCCATGAGCTAAGAAGAGAGTTAAAACAACTTCATCGACATGACACCATGACCATATTTTTAGGACCAAAGGAATTTTGACAAAGGAATTTGGGACCTTTTTGGATGCAAGAAGAGGGCAATCTGTTTTGGCTGTGCAAATTACAATGCATTGTCATTTCTCTAATGTTTTGTGACTTGTATTTTAAAAAAATGGCTCAATATTAAAATCAGAATTACCCTGGGAAATCAGGATGTGAGATCACTATAGTATTATGAGAGTGTTGATATAACATATTTTGGGACAGAGTGGTAATAACCCATCAATAAAGTGCCAGCCATAGACCAACGATCTGCTCTTTGAGGACTCCAATTAAACAATGAATCTGTTCAGTGCTTCTTGCTGATTAACTCAGTAGAAATAGGCCAGGAAGATATGCCAGGAAGATGTGTTTTGACTTTGTGGGGAGAGATGAATTAAATCCAGAGGACATGAGCGTGAAAGCATTGCACTTAGGAGATAGTAATAGGGAATGCTTTTGAGTCCAGATTTTACAGTCAGACTATCTGTGCTCATATCTAGACTTCAGCACTTAATTGTGTGAGACTGGGCAAATAGCTGAACTTCTCTAAGCCTTAGTTTTCTTATCTATAATAGTGAGATTTTTATTAGTACCTTCTTTGCAGAGTTGTTGAAAACGTTAACTGATCTAATCCACATAAGGTCTTTAGCACCATGTCTGGGACATAAAAAACGTGAAGGAAATTCTGCTGTTGTGATCATTATCAGCCTTTCAGTTGCTCATTAAATATCTTAACTCACCAGGTTTTTTTTTTTAATCCAGTTGTACAAAACTCCAGCCTCAACAGGGGTGATGATAAAACCTGAACCAAACCTGTTGCTGTCAAGTTGATATGGACTCATAGCAATCCTACAGGACAGAGTAGAACTGCCCTACAGAGTTTTCAAGGAGCGCCTGGCAGGTTTGAGCTGGCGAGCAGCTGTAGAACTTAAACACTGAGCAACCAGAGTTTCCGGGATGACGATAAAATAATAAGCCCCGTAAAAACCAAACCTGCTGCCAGCAAGTCAGTTCTGACTCAAAGCAACCCTATAGGACTGAGTAGAACTGCCCTATCAGTTTCCAAGGAGCACCTGGTAGATCTGAGCTGCTGACCTTTTGGTTAGCGGGTATAGCAGTTGACCACTCTGCCACTAGAGTTTCTGGGATGATGATAGGCTGTAATAATTGACTGAGGACATGTGGTAATAAAGCCATAAGACCAAATCCGTAAGCGATGTTGGAAAATTAATCTCATTATGTGCTCTTGTGTTAGGTCTGGTGGGCTGCAACTGAATCTCTGATCTCTGACCTGCCAGCTGTACCCACTGCTGGTCACCGTCTCTGTGTTGCCTCCTGTCTCTTTCCCTGATTTGCTTGATGGCCTAGAGGGACCCTGCCAAGAGAGGCAGGCTTCAGAGGTAGACCGTGGAAACCTTCTGAAGGAAAGGAGTCTGAAGTGGCAGAATGGACCAAGCCAAGATCAGACCAGGGGTTCTGGGCTTAATGAAAAGCTGTCCTTGAATTCAACTAATGCTGTGAATTGAAAGGAGTGGGCAGTCTGTTAAAATGCAAAACAATGCTTTGTAGGGACATAAGAAACTGTGTTGGAGCTTCCAACAGTGGGAAGAGATAGGCATGGTGACTGTCTCAGAACGCCTGACCTAATAGGCATAGTGCCTGCAGAAGGCAGAGGATCCAGGTTTAAGGGTGCCCTGCTTGGTGGCCTGCATTGCCTGGGCTTCACCTTACCTAACCTCTGCCTGCAACCTATCACCCTCCTGGTTTCTGAATCTTGAGCTCCTGGCTCCAGGCAGCCACCTCCTCTTTGCTGGCTTCCAGAGAGTTTCAGCATCAGCCCAATCTTTCAGAGTATTTATTGCAGGGATAAGCGCCTGATGCCCCTGCTGGGTCCTGACTTCTAGAGGAGCCTGGAGGAGGCTGTTTGTATGCTAATTCTGCCGATTACCCGAATCTGCAGAAGAAAGGTTTTAGCCCAAGATCTGCCCCTGGGGAGGGGCCCCAACTCCATTACCCATCTGCCCTCTCCTTCCTCGCCCTGCCTGGCCTGCATCCTCCTACCCAATCTTCCCAGAGAGACTCGTAAAATTTTATTCAACTCATTATGTATCAGGCAAAGCCTTATTTTTCATTTTGAGGATAATGACCAAATGTCCAGGTTCAGATATGCTGTCTGGGGCTAGTCAAGGCTGCTGAGGAAGAGGAGCTGTCCAGAGCCTGGTGCTGGGGAGAGGGGCCATGAAGGTGGGCAGAGGGATGTGAAAGGCAAGCCCAAGCTTCCTTGACCCTTTTTTCTTTTGCTAGTGTTGTTCCCTTCTGAGAATGAGGAGGTTGATGCTGTGATCAGCAGAGGGTGCCTGGTCCACACAGCCCAGATGTTGCCAGTGGGGGCCTTGCCAATTTGTTCCAACCAATCCAGAGGTTCATGACCTTGGCAGTGTGTTGTCATCACTTGGAGATGCTTGGGTCCCAGTCTCAGGAACTTTGACTTGAACTGGTCCAGAGTGAGAGCTGAGCTTTCCGGTGAATCTAACGTGCAGCCACGGACGTGAGCTACTTACCCTAACTTGGCTTCTAAAAGGCTGAGGCAGAAATGCACAGGGTAATGTATTAACGCAAAGACAGAAAGAAACGTAATTGCCAAAGGGGCTTACCACTGCATCGTCTGTGAACTGTTTCTGGGGCTTACCACTGTGTTGTTTGTGAACTTTTCTTTGATAGAAAAGGCAACATGGAGAGTCCAATTACTCCCAGAAAGCAGCCTGACATTCCTAGGGAGAGGCTGGACTTAGCAATGATGAAGAACTCTGGCTCTGAGTCACACAAGTCTTGATTCTTATGGTTCTCCCATGTAAAACTAAGTGGCAGCGAGCAAGTTACTTAATCTTTCTAAGCCTTGACTTCATCATCCATAATATGGGTGTGATAATAGTGATCCCAAAGGGTTGTGAGGATGAAAGAAGCTGATGCAAGGGAAGGACTGATGGATTAGCTTGCAGGGTTGAAGGTGGTGGTTGTTATAATAAAACCCAATGTGTTGGAGCTCAACAGATCTGAGTTCTGCTCACCTCTCTGGAGGATAATACTAATGCTAAGAAATAATGCTATAAGGAGCTGTGGTGGTGCAGTGGTTAAGCTTGACTGCTAATCAAAAGGTCAGTAGTTTCAACCCACCAGCTGCTGCACTAGAGAAAGATGTGGCAGTAGGCTTAGTTCTTCTGTAAAGGTTACAGCCTTGGAAACCCTCTGGAGCAGTTCTGCTCTGTCCTATAGGGTCACCATGAGTTGGAATCAACTCAGTGGCAATGGGTCAAATAATGCTGTATTATGGATGGATGGATTGGAAACCTGGTGCTGTAGTGGTTAAGTGCTAGGGCTCCCAGCTAAAAGGTCAGCAGCGCAAAGCTACCTGTCCCATAGGGTAGCTATGAGTTGAAATTGGGTTTGGTTTTATTTGGTATGTACAGATTCCCAGTCCCATAAACCCAAACCAAGCCCACTTCCGTCAAGTCAGTTATGACCCATAGCAACACTATACAACAGAGAAGAAGTGTCCCATAGGGTTTCCAAGAAGTACCTGGCAGATTTGAACTACTAACCTATTGATTAGCAGACATAGTACTTAACTGCTACACTACCAGGGTTTCTGGTATCTACCACCAAACAAACCCAGTGCCATTGAGTCAATTCCAACTCACAGTGAGCCTATAGGATACAGAAGAACTGCCACATAGAATTTCCAAGGAGCACCTGGCAGATTTGAACTGCCGACCTTTGGGTTAGCTGATGTAGCAATTAATCACTACACCTTCAGGGTTTCCAGCTCCATATTATCAGAATATACTGTATTTGAAATTTTGTAAAATAGAATGTTAAAAATAACTTGCATATAATTTTTTTTTTATTTTAAAATTCTTTAAGACAGTGCAAAATAGTCCAGGTCAGCTCTAGTAAGGATATGTGATTCGCATATATTTTCTTTCCATCTGTGGATTATCTTTCTATTCACTTAACAGAGTGCTTAACAAAGGGAAACTTTGAAAGGCTGATGAAGTTCAATTTATTGATTTGTTTTTTCTTTATACTTGTGGTTTTGGTATCGTGTTTGAGACTTCTTTGCTTAATTTAGGCCAGAAAGATTTTCTTTAAAATGTTTTATGGTTGCCATGAGTTGGAACAATTCAGTGGTAACTTGTACCCTAGAGTGCACTTCAGAAATAGTTTTATACATACAGCCCCTTTGGTTTACACTGAACTGCATCAACGTAAATTACCTCATAAACAATGTAACGTTCCTCTTTAAGGAGGGTCTTTTGCTTGAACTTGTTCCCCTATGTGGTGAAAACTTGATTTTGGTTCCATACCTTCAGACAGAAGCCCCACAGTGTCCGTGAAAGAATGAGGAGACAGATGATTCCTATAGGACAGCTCTGAGAATCTACTCTATTAGAATGCATGCAGACCTTTGGCTGAACAAGGACCAGTTCACACTGGGAGTCCCAGTCTGGTCTCACAGGTCTCTTGGGCAGAGCTGGAGGATGGAGTCAGGAGGGTTCTCCATGAAATTTCTGAAAAGAGCCAGGGGATGCCTCTGCTGAGATTATACCTGCTAAAGAGCAGGTCTGCACTGAATGAAGGGGACCAGAAGGAGAACCAGGCACAGCTCTTACAACCACATACGCTTGTCTTGACCACTGTACCTGGCAGCAAGTTTTTCTTTTTTTTAACGGCTGTAAAGTGATGTATAACACAACATTTGCCCATTGAACATTTGTCACGTGTACAATTCAGGGACAATAATCACGTTGTGCAACCATGACATGGATTTATTATGTACCCCTCAGATATGTGTAGTAATTTGGCTGGGCCAGAATTCCCTGTATTCTGTGATTGCTCACCTTTATGTGATTTTCTGATGCTGTAAATCCTAATCTCTGCCTGTGATTAAAAGTGGGTTATGTTAGAGAGGATTAGGGCGGGACCGTAAATCCCTTCATAAAATCACTTCCCTGCTCCATTGTAAAGGGAGTTTTCGTGGAGTGCGGCTTGTACTACCTTTTATCCTTTCATCCTATGAGAGAGAAAAGGAAAGGGAAACAAGCAGAGAGTTGGGAACCTCATATCATCAATAAAGCAGCACTGGGAAAAGATTGCATCTTTCAGACCTGGGGTTCCTGCACCAAGATGCTTCCTGACCCAAGACTGATACAACACAAAGACCTTCCTCCTGAGCCGACAAGGGGGAAAGTCCTTCCCCTGGAGCGGACACCCTGAATATGGGCTTGTAACCTATTGTACTGTGTAAGAATAAACTTTCCTTTGTTAAAGCCATACACTTTGTGGTATTTCTATTAGAGCAGCACCAGCTGACTAAAACAAATGGTCATCAATGTCCATTGCCAAAGAAGTTCAGTGCTTTTACCCTTCCTCCTCTTTCCTGCCCCTGGTCACTACTGACAGACAACGGGCTCTATCCATTTGCCTACTCTGGATGTTTCATGTAAGTGAGATCACATAGCAAGTCTTCTCTTACATAAAAGCTTTTTCAGGAGAGATTTCTTTGGCGATGGAAGGGAGACAGGTGGCCCCATCTGGGGCTGAGACCAAGCTTCTCACCCCCCGAGACTTTGCCCTTTACCTGACTCCTGCCCTTATCCGATTCTGTCTGGCTTGTATTGTCTTTGTAGTTCTTCCTTTTCAGCCCTCAGAGAGCTAAGGGTCAAACGTCCATCAAGAGGCCACCTGCAGGTGAGACAAAGGATGGGCTGAGTCAGGGGCCAGGCACTGCTAGGATCTTGCTTGTACATGTATTGCTTGGTCCCCACAGGAAAGCTGTGGGGCGAAAGTATATCCTCTCCTGATTGTTGTTGTTGAGTGCCCGCCAGTTGGTTCTGCCTGATAGGGACCCCGTGGGACAGAGCAGAGCTTCCCCGTAGGGTTTTCTTTAAGCTTGACAGAAGCAGATCACCAGGCCTTTCTTCCCAAGAACGGCTGGGTGGGTTCAGACCACAAACCTTTCACGTACTGCTGAACTGTTAGGCCATCAGGGCTTCTTCTATCCTTGTTACAGGCAAGAAAACAGAGGCTCTGAGAGGCTAACACACTTGCCCAAGGCAAACAGCAATGGCTAGCAGAGCCTGGATTCAAATTCAGATCTGGGAGCTCTAAACCTAGGTTTTTAAACATTTTTTTCTAGGATACCACATTGGCTTTGCTTTTGGCTATTGGCACTTAACATTAAGCTCCCCTTAAAAAAACACCGAAACTCAGTGTCAGTGAGTCTGTTCCAGCTCCCAGTGATACCACGCATTGCAGAAAAGCAGTGCACTTAGCAGAGTTTCGTGGCTGTGATCTGTCAGGAGGTGACAACCAGGTTTTTCTTCTGTGGAGCCTCTGGGTGAGTTCAGACTGCCGGTATTTCACTTACCTGCAATTAGCATTCAATGACCCTACAGGAGTGGCTGGCCTCTCCCTCCTTGTTCAGTCTCCCAGCCACAACCTCCTGGGCTCCTCAATCCCTCAAACTTCCTTTTCCTTCTGTGGCCCAAGGAGAAAGGATTTGAGTGGGAAGTCTTAGGGGATGTCCCCAGCACAGACATCCCCAAGACCATAGTACAATCGTTGGGAATCTGACATTCATCACTCCAAGACAGCATGGCTCTCTGCCTCTTTCAGTTTTGCAGGAAATTTCAACAACTCCAAGTAACATGTAATGACAAATTAGAGGCCAAAGTAACTTAGCAACCGTAAATGCGGTCAGTCAGGTGATCCTCTGAAGCTGGCTGGGATCCTGGGGACAGATTACTGTTTATCCAAGTAAATACCAGTCTTCACGTTGGTGGCTTAGGCAGCAGGGAATTGAAAAGCTGTTATTCCTGCCTAAATGATCAGCAGAGGCTGAGGAATTTTTACTCTTCATTAAAAATCAAAGTGCTTTTGATTATGTTGACTGTGTATATGTGTGTTCATGGAGACAAGTTAAATGGGCAGAGCTGACCTGCTGGCTCAGGTCCTTTGCTCTTTTGTGGAGAAACTAGTGTGACAGAATTAGCTCAGGATCAACAGTGGGGCTCTGGCTTCTAGTTCTCATTCTACCATGGGCAAGCGCTGTGACTCCAAGGTCAAGAACAAATTAAGTGACTCACCCACTCTGGACTGTAGTTGAGGGGATGGGGTGAGAATTAAGGATGGTTAATGACTCATTCAGGGATGCTTAGTGGTGCAGTGGTTAAGCGATCAGCTGCTAAATAAAGGTGGCAGTTTGAAGCTACCAGCTATTCCTTGGGAGAAAGACGTGACAATTACGTCTGTAAAGATTAACCTTTTGCCATTAAGTCAGTTCCAACTCATAGTGACCCTAAAGGACAGAGTAGAGCTGTCCCATGGTGTTTCTAGGGAGCAGCTGGTAGACTTGAACCACTGACCTTTTGGTTAGCAGGGGAGCTTTCTACTACTGCACCACTAGGAAACCTTAGGCTGCTGTTGGTAGGTGCTATCATATCAGTTCCTGCTTACGGCAACTCTGTGTACAGCAAAAGTAACCATTGCCTGGTCCCACAGCAGCCTCACAATCACTGTCGTACTTGAGCCCATTGTTGCAGCCACTCTGTCTGCTCATCTCATTGAGAGTCTTCCACTCTTTCCATGAACCTCTACTTTACCCAGCATGATGCCGTTCTGCAGGAACTGGTCCCTCCTGATAACAAAGCATGTGAGATGAAGTCTCACCATCTTTACTTCTAAAGAAGCATTCTGGCTGGACTTCTTGCAAGACAGATTTGTTAGTTCTTCTGGTAGCTCATGGTATATTCAGTGTCCTTCACCATCACCATAATTCCAAAGTATTAATTCTTCGTTTGCCTTCTGTCTTCATTGTCCAGCTTTCCACATGCATGAGGCAATTGCAAGCACCATAGCTTGGGTCAGGTGCACCATAAACCTCAAAGGGACATCTTTGCTTTGAAACACTTTGAATCTTTTGCAGCAGATTGGCCCACTGCAACGAGTCATTTGATAACTTGACTGCTGCTTTCATGGGCATTGATTGTGGATCCCAGTAAAATGAAATCCTTGGCAACTCCAATCTTTTCTTGGTTTATCAAGATATTGGTTATTGGTACAATTGTGAGGAATTTTGTTTTCTTGATATTGAGATGTAATCCATATGGAGGGCTATGGTCTTTGACCTTAATCAGCAAGTGCTGCAAGTTCTCTTCACTTTCAGCAAGCAAGTTTCTGACATCTACATATCACAGGTTGCTAATGTTCTTTGTATAGTTCAGCTTCTTGGATTATTTGTTCAGCATACAGATTGAATAAGTATGACGAAAGGACACAATCCTGAGGCACATCTTTCCCTTACTTTAATCCACACAAGAATCCCTTGATATGCTTGAATGATTGACTCTTGGTCTCAGTACATGTTCCTCATGAGCACAATTAAGTGTTCTGGAATTCCCATTCTTTCTCAGGTTATCCGTAATTTGTTATGGTCTGCACAGTCTGATGGCTTTGCATAGTCAATAAAACACAGGTAAACATCTTTATGGTCTTCTCTGCTTTCAGCTGGAATCCGTCTCACATCAGTAATGGTATCTATTGTTCCATGTTGTTTTAGTCCGCTAGCGCTGATCTAACAGAAATACCACAGAGACGATGGCTTTAACAAAGGAAGGTTTATTCTTACACAGTCCAGTAGGCTATAAGTCCAAATTCAGGATGTCTGCTCCAGGGGAAGGCTTCCCTCTTGTCGACTCTGGAGGAAAGTCTGATATTGCATTAGTCTTTGTCCAGGGAGCATCTTGGCTCAGGAACCTTAGGTCTGAAGGATGTGCTCTTCTCCCAGTGCTGTTTTATTGATGGTGTGAGGTTCCCAATTCTCTGCTTGCTTCTTGTTCTTTTTATCTCGTGTAGGATGAAAAGATTAAGGGTGGGCCGAGCCATACTCCAGGGAAACTCCTTTTACAGTGGAGCAGAGAGGTATTTCTACGAAGGGATTTACAGTCCCACCCTAATTCTTTAACACACAGCATAGCAAAATCACAAAATTGAGGACAATCACAAAATTTTGGAAATCATGGCCCAGCCACATGACTACACATATTTTTTGGGGGACACAATTCAATCCATGACACATGTCCTTTTCTAAATTCTCATGACCACCAAACAAGAAAAGTTGAGAGTATGTGTCCTTTGGATCTGGAGTCCCTGCACTGAGAAGATCCTGGATAGGGGAAGATTGATGACTAGGACCTTTCTCCAGAGCCAAGAAAGGAAGTCTTCCCCTGGAGCTAGCCTCTTGAATTCAAGCCGCTGGCCTACTAGACTGTGAGAAATGAATTCATCTTCATTAATGACACTCAATTTTGGTTCTTTCTTCTATAGCAGCACTAGATAACTAAGCCACCAAGTATTTGTCAGTTTGTCACACTGTGGTGGCTTTTGTGTTGCTGTGATACTGGAAGGAGACCTGAGTGAGGCAGTTCCACTCTGTCCTATAGGGTGCTATGAATTGGGATCTACACAATGGTGGCAGGTTTTTAATGACTCCTTCATGTACTCTGCATCTTTAAAATCTCTTTGCTGAGTTCTAACTGAGCTCGCTTGGCACCCTCCAGAGAAAAGTGAAACAAACTTTTCCTGTTCTCTTGCAGTCTTTGCCTCAAGCCCTGGAGAACTGTGGCCAGAACAAGCTGGGGATACATGCTGCTCTCCTTGCCAGCTTTTGTACTTCTGTGTGACCTTGTGTCAGATGGCATCCTGCCTCAGCCAGAGGTCTACCTGAGCTTCCTAACTTGTGAAATAGGCAGGAAAGTGTCCTCTATGAGGACATTTTAAAATGCTTTCAGCTTCTTGGAGAGGTAGGGGAAAGTTGAATGTGGTTTCTGACCAAGAAGAGGCCTGAGTCAAGTCGATGCTCAGACACCTTATGCCTTTGGATGCTCTCGTTCTTTCTTTCTGTGCCTGTTCTCTGGCCCCAGGTACCAGCCACTCAGCTGCCCCGGTGCTGTCCTGCAGTCTTTAGGGTAGCACCTTGTTATAGCAGGGGACCACCCTTTGCTTTGGGCCTGTCCGTCTCCCATGGCCCACAACAGAGGATGGTAAGTGCTGTCCCTGGGCCCAAACCAGCTGCTATTATTATTATTATTATTATTGGTGAATCAACTTTTATTGGAACAGTCATAGTAGTTGGTTTATACTGTTGCCACCAAACCCAAAAAGCAAACAAACAAACCCACTGCAGTTGAGTCATTTCGAACTCATAGCAATCAAATAGGACAGAGCAGAGCTGCCGCATAGAGTTTCCAAGGGGTGCCTGATGGATTTGGACTGCCAACTTTTGGTTAGCAGACATAGCACTTAACTATTACACCACCAAGGTTTCCACACAGTTGCTACAGAGATCACAAAACACAGCCCCCCAAAACCTAAAATGTTTACTGTCTGAGTCCTTTACCAAAAGAGTTTGCTGATCCCTGGTCGAGATAGCTGCAGTGTCCTCTTAGGCAACCTCTTATCCCCTAGGGTTTCTATCTCTCCCGACTGTCTTCTATACCATCAACAATGTAATTGTTCTAAAGGACACCTCTGGACATGCCTCTGCAGCTTTCAAAGCCGGGGTTGGGTCTCCCATGGACCACCCATCAAACTCAGCCCTCTTACTGTGAGTGGCCTTTGAGGTCATTTCCTGGGAAACCAAGCTACCCTTCCATCTCCCTCTTTCTATCGCTCAGTTGTTTCAGCTTGCCTTCACCAGCCCCAGAACCCTTATCTGCTTCCAATTAGTCTCAGTGACTTTGCCCAGATACGCCTGCTTTGTTCCATCCTTCCCTCTGCTGGGTACAGTATCTCCTTCTTTCCTGGCCAAACCATAGTTGCCTGCTGTTTAAAAGTCCCCTTCTTGAAGGTCCTCTGGGGTTCCTTCTAGTCTAACATTTTATGAAGCTGTTTTGGATGAACTGAACGGGACAGGGACAACCAGGTGAGGAGTGAATGGAGTCTCCAGGGACCTGTATGCATGAAATCTTCCAGGAGAGCAGAAGGATGAGGTGGCCGTGTCTGAAGAGGGTGGCTGTGGATAGCAAAAATGGGTCTCTGGAGGACAAACAAGGAAGAAAACGAGGCTAACTCTAGTGGTGTAATGGTATGTGCTACGGCTGCTAACCAAAAGGTCAGCTGTTCAAATCCACCAGGCATCCTTAGACACTCTATGGGGCAGTTCTACTCTGTCCCATAGAGTGGCTATGTATTGTAATTGACTCGATGGCAGTGGTTTTGAATGGTGATGTTACCAGTTATTGCTGTATTGACTCCATATCATGATGACACCCTGCGTATCACAGTAGAACTCTGCTCCACTGGCTTTTCAGTGGCTGATTTTTCAGAAGTGGATCGCCAGGCCTTTCTTCTGAGGTGCCTCTGGGTAGACCTAAATGACCAGTCTTTCAGTTAGCAGTTGACCCATGAACTGTTGGATGCCCCCAGGGATCCCATCAGTCCTCTCTCTGTTAACGAGTCTCACACCTGTCCTTCCTCCTTCTTCTCTGAGGACTTAGCCCTTCCACCCTGAGGTCACCTTTCCAGTTTCCCCAGGCCTTTGGTGCAGGCTACAGCACTCTCCTGGTGCCTTCTCCCCTCTGCTCAGCAGAATGTCCCTCTGCGTCCAGGCTCAGGCGTCCCTGAGCTCAAAACTCAGCACAGCTCAAGCCCTCCACCTTCCTAAAGCCCATATTCCTTCCCACCAACTAGGACATCTTTCTCCCCTTCATCCTCAGACTTCTAGGGAGAACTAATCCCCCTTGCAGTCCTCCCAGAGTTTCCGGTCCCTTCTGGGTTTGGGTCTGAGCACTCGAGCGCTTGCAGTGCCTGCTAGTCTGCTTTCGTCTAGTAGTAATCAAAGCATCAGATTTCAAGCACCTGCCACTTATTAGGAAACCCTGGTGGCATAGCAGTTCAGTGCTACACCTGATAACCAAAAGGTTGGCAGTTCAAATCTGCCAGATGCTCCTTGAAAACTCCATGAGGCAGTTCTGCTTTGTACGATAGGGTTGCTGTGAGTTGGAATCCACCTGATGGCTGTGGCTTTGGTCACACATTACCTGTGGATGTGGAACAAGGGACCTGATTGCTGTCAGTCTCAATTTGGTCATTTGAAAAATGCAGATTGTAATATTGCAGCTGCCTCCTAGGGTTGTGGAGGAAACGCTGGTGGCGTAGTGGTCAGCAGTTCGAATATACCAAGCGGGCCTTGGAAACTCGCTGGGGCAATTCTACTGTCTTATTGGACAGATTGCTACAAGTCGGAATCACCTCGACAGCGGTGCATTAGAGCTGTGGAGGGTTAAACCACACAACGTGTGCATTGGGCTCGGTGCGTGCCTGGCCCATAGAGAGCACTGCTGTATATTGTATGTTATAACCTCAGCAACAGTCACAAACCCATAGAGAGCGCTGCTGTATATTGTATGTTACAACCCCAGCAACAGTCACAAAAGTGAGGTGATACCTTTGTTCAGCCACGCTCAGCAGGGCTGCTGAGGTGGTCTCTTGCCTGAAGACTAGCAAAGCTGCCTTCTACATACCTGTTGTTGTTGAGTCGATTCTAACTCATGGCCACCCCATGTGCATTAGAGTAGAATTGTGCTCTATAGGGCTTCTGATCGCTGACTTGGGGGCATTAGATTGCCAGGCCTTTCTTCCAAGGTACCTCTGGGTGAACATGGACCTCCAGACTTTTGGTTGGCAGCTAAGGGTGTTAACCATTTGTGGCACACAGGGATTCTGCATTTGCTTCTTCCAGAGAAGACTGACACCGGAGACAGGGATTGCCTTCTGTCCCTTCAAGGGCTGAGTCCATGGGGGCACCCTACCCAGCTTCCTTGGACTGGGATCTGACTAAGGCTAAAGGCAGGTGGCACCAGTGGCATGTAGGACACTTTCCTGGGGGGTCTTCTCTCATCACCTGCCTCCCAAAGACACTTGGCTGAAGATTCATGCTTCCTCTGCACATGGCAGCCTGCCTGGGCCAGCGACCCCCTCTCTGAGGTTTACCTCCAGCCCCTTCTGCTTAGGAAGCAGCACTTTTTTCAGTGTCACTTGCGTGTCTGTTTGTGGCTGACACTGACACTCAGAGTCAGGCTAAGCTTTTCCCATGGCTTGTCACTTTCAAATTTTCTGTCTCAGCCTCCCCAGCCCCCATCTGAGGTGGGGTGGGCTGGGGACACACTCCGTCACCGACAGGTTTTAAAGCTGGGATTTGGTCAGAAAAAGACCGAGGCCCATCTCTCCTGCTTTCTCCGGCAGGGTGACGGCAGGAAGATCTCATTAACACCTTTCCACAGAGGGGAAAAAATCATATTTCAGCTTGTTCCCTTTGTGTCCTCAAGCGGTGATAAGATGCCACCAAAGTGCCAGGCTGAGCTGCGTTCCAATGAAGGATTATTCTGAGAAGATGGAGAGGAGAGATGGAGAGGAGAGATGAGCAGGGAGGGGCGTGGGGAGGGGGCTGGTGGGAGCTTATTAAACAGGAAATGCCTGGCCGCGGCCGACCGAGGGGAAATTACACGTTCTGTCACGTCTGCTTATTGAATCCCAGCTCTGTTGAGGCTCGAGAGGGGGTTAGTAGCACGCACCTCCATCAACCTCCCTGTAGCTCTTATTAGATTTCACAACCTTTCAATATTAAAATGCTAGTGCTGGTAGCAAAATTCCTTGTCAGTTTTTAATATCAGTAAGGGATTGTGGTATTAGGTTGAGGCAGGATTGGAGGTAGGAGTGGGGAGAGGGACTCAGTCCTCGGAATCCTGGTGCCCAGGGCTGCAGCCGTCTGTCTTTGCACTGGGAGATGCGGTGGCTGCTAGCTCCTGAGGGGCTTGTGCCCCACACTTAGTGGGAGAAGGACTGAGAGTGGAGGGACGAGGATCAGCTGCAGGTCAGATCCCCTCACACCCGTTCCAGGTTTAACCTTTCCCCAGACTGTCATCTTCTATCTGTTTTGATTCCTCTGAAACAGACCCTGAGACAAGTCTTTTGATGCTGGTGGTTTATTTGGGATCGTGCTGGTGATGGTTCAGCAGTAGGGTTCTCCCTTGCTCTGTGGGAGACCCGGCTTGAATTCCAGCTGATGCACCTCAGGCACAGTATACAGCCACCACCTGTCCGTCAGTGGGGCTTGCTATGACGTTGACAGGTTCTTGCAGATCTTCTAGACTAAGACAGACTAGAAAGAAAGGCCTGGTGATCTACTTCTGAAAGTTGGCCATTGAAAATGCTTTGAATCACAAGGCTCTATCCACAGTTAATCACGGGGGATGACACAGGACCAGGTAGGGTTTTGCTCTGCCGTGTGTGGAGTCACCATGACTTGGGGCCAACCTGATGATGGCTAAGAACTACAGGATTGTTCAAGGAAGTGATCCCTGGGTGCACTATTAAGGAAGGAAATCAGACCTGGAAAGGGACTCAACTTACTTCTCCCAGCAACCAGGGTTCCATGCCTCTGGAACACTGAGGGACTGTGGAGAACACGCCTCGGGATTGTACCCCTGAGGGTAAGGAAGTGGGGATGGCCAGGCCTCAGATGAGGGTCCCTCCGAAAGCATCAGCTCTCTGACATTTCTACCTACCACAAGAGGAGCTGAGCAAAGGCCTGCAGCCAGAGAAAGTGCTTAGCAGAGCTGCAGGAAGCCTCGCCTGACTGTCTTCAGGGCCCCTAGGGTAGCCCACAGGGACAGGATCACTGAGGACACTGGCAGGTCAACTACACCAGAAGACTAAAGGAGCCCTGGCTAGGAAGTTTGGAGATCTAGGTATGGGTGCGTGATGTGGCCTCTGTCCACATGACCATTATCCTCTTCTACCGTCTGCCAGCCTTGTCCCTCTGAGACTGTGTTTCTGCCTGGTCTCCTGCCAGATGTCCTGGTCCTTTCTGACTGGAGACCCTACCTTGATGCCTCCCCTTCTTCTTCCTGGGACTGCAGTCCTGTTCCTATCCCTATCCCAGAGTTGGGTTCCTCTAGACCCCCAAGCCTAGTCCAGCCAAGTGGGGCCTCTTCTTGACCCACATGGCTGGCTGTTCCTTGGGAAATTGTCACCATACAGTTAATCTCTTACCAGCCTCTCTTATCATATTGCTTTATAGTAGCTCTCTCTGTCCCCAATATGGATAACCTCCATGTCTTCTGTCCTAGGGCCACAGCCTGGATGAGCTAAGCCATTTAAGGATTTGGGAAGAAAAGAATGAAAAAGGAAACTCTGGTGGTGTAATGGTTAAGTGTGATAGCTGCTAACCCAAAGGTGAGCAGTTCAAATCCATCAAGTGCTTCTTGGAAACTCTATGGGGTACTTCTCCTCTTTTTTTTTTTTTTTTTTTTTGGTTTAGAATGCAAAAATCAAAAAGGAAGCTTGCAATCAAACATGTTTAGAAGTCAGTCCAGGAAAAAGGAGAGATCCTTCTGGGATGAAGGCTTCCCAGAGAGAAGACAAGTACACGTGAGGGCCAGGGCCTGTCTGGGACCACTGACATCTACTACACTATCCCAAACTGCTCTGCTTTAGCACCTCGCCTTTGACCCATGCTGGCCACAAGGCCAGAGTCTGTTTGAAAGCACCTATGGGTGCTTTCAACTCTTCTACCATTAGGATGCTTGATTGTCCTGCAGGCCAGGTCCCGGGCTTCTCCCTAAAGTCTTATTTCTACTGCTAGTTTCCATCCTGGTCACCTTGGATGTGGAATATTCCATGACAAGTCATCAAAGCCCACATGAAAAACTTGAACAAGCCATAAGGTCATCACAGATGCTGGTTGTGGTTGGTGTAATGGTGTCTTTGTCATGTCTTTAGCCATCTTTGGGGCTCTGTAGACAATGGAATGAAAGTTGAGCCCAACAAATGGGCTGGTGTGGCTGGCCATGGGTAGCCCAAATGGTTAGAAGCCTGGGTTCTGTTTCTGGATCCACAGAGTAGTTTTTATTTAATTTTACGAACTTCTTTGTGTCTCCGTTTCCTTTTTGGCCAGATGAAGATAGTGTTATCTGCCATTGAGTTGTTTCCACCTTATGGCAATTTTGAGAATAACAGAACAATATGCTGGCTGTTTCTGCTTCATCTTCATGACTGTCAAACACTTGAGTCCATTACTGAAGCTATTATGTCAGTTCTTCTCATTGAGGGTGTCTCTAATTTTCAGTGACTGTCTACCAAACATGATGTGTTTTTGTAGCAACTGATTTTTCCTGATGTTCTATCCAAAGTCTCGCTATCTTTATTTCTAAGAAGCATTCTGACTGTACTTCTTCTAGTACTGAGTTGTTCATTCTTTTGACAGTTCACAATACGGTCAATATGCAGAGCCCTCTGAGGATAATAGCCTAAGAAAAGACCTATCACCTCCCAGGTTTGCTGTGACAGTAAGAGACAGACTTTCCCTGGAAGGATATTGTGAAGTAGAAAATGAGATAGAAAACTAATTGACGGAATTTGGAAGGAGACTGTGGCAAGTGAGTGATTTAGGTGGCATGACATTTCTATACTGAGTGGCAGAGAATATATGAGCTTTTGTGACAGATAGAGAGAGGGAGGTCGGGGTCAGGCAGGGCTTGAAGCTGGGAAAGGGAGGGGTTGTATCTCAACAGGCAAGTGTCCTGTCTGTGTGTCCTGTTGATTGTCTGCTTTTCCCCCGCAAACTCCACACCACCTGCTTCCTCTGCCCCTGGAGAGGGCCCCCAGGGTCTGTTCCCATCCTTCCTCGTCTACTCAGACTTTCTACTCCTCACCTGAGCCTCTACCTGGTGTTCCCGTGAAAGCACACACACACCACTGGAATCATTCCATTCTAGGGAAAACCATAACCTCCAGTTTTAGAAAAATCTCTATGTGCCCGACATGAAAGCTGATATGCAGCTGAAGCTGAAGCCCTGCAAGAAAGGTCCTTTGGAAATGCAGCATTATGGGTAGGGTGACTGGAGGAGTCCTTTAGAAATACAGCGTTGTGAGGTGGGGTGACTGAGGGGGGTCCTTTGGGAATGCAATATTGTGGCTGGGGTGACTGAGAGGGTTCCTGTGATGCTTCCTGAGTCATTTAATATTTTTTCCATAGACTCCTTCAATACGGCTTCCAAAAGAAGCAGCTCCTCCATGAGATGGATTGACACAGTGGGCTGCAACAATGGACTTAACTGTAACCATGATTGTTGAGGGTGGTGCAGGACTGGGCACTGTTTTGTTCTATTGTATATTGGGTTACTGTGAGTTGGAACTAATTTGGACCTGATGACAACAAGAACGACAGGTGAAAGTTTACAGCTCAAGTTAGTCTGTCACACAAAAATCCACACACATACTGTTATGTGACACTAGTTACAGCCTCCACGATGTGACAGCACACTTCCCCTTTCCACCCTGGGGTTCATGTCCCTCCAGCCAGCTCCTGTCCCTTTCTGCCTTCTCATTCTCTGCCTCTGGATGGGAGCCTCCCGTTCAGTCTGTTGCACCTGCTTGACCTAAGAACTGCGTTCTTCCTGAGGATTACATCTGATAGTCCAGTCTAATCTCTGTCTGAAGAATGGGCTTCAGGAATGGTTTCAGTTCTGCACTAACATAAGGTCTGGGAGCCATAACTTTGAGGGTTCCTCTCATCTTGGCCCAGTGATTAAGTCTGATCTTTGCATGTGAATTTGGGCTCTGTGCTCTACTTTTCTCCTGCTCTGTCAGGGACTGTCTGCTGCGACCCTTGTCAGGGTATCGTTGGTGGTAACCAGGCACCATGTGGTTCTTCTTGTCTAAGGCTGTTGGAGTCTCTGGTTTATGGGTTCTTTCCTATTTTCTTTCTGTATAAAATTAAGGCAATAAAACACAATTTCTTTGTTGAAGGCCGTATCAAATTAGATTTGCCATAGAGAGAATAAAGAGAGATAACAGTTAAAATCAAGAGAAACATAGATGAAGGAGCAGTGAGGGGCTCAGGTGGGCCCTCTCTACTCAAAGCTGAGCCCACGCTTTTAGAATGGCCTTAGGATTACCAACATCAGTGTTACGATTTTTGTCATTAAAGTCTCACTGTTTTTGTTGTTATTGCCACCAAGTCAGCTCTGGCTCATGGCAGCCTTCTGCATAACAGAAGGACAGATTGCTCATTCCTGGGCCATCTTCATAATCGTTGATATGTCTGAGTCCTTTGTTGGCAGTTGTCGTGCAGTCCCTTCTAGCCTAGGGGCTGCTCATCTTCCAGCACTGTGTCACACAATGTGCTGTCGTGACCCATAAGGCTGATGGTTTAGAAGTAGACAGCCAGGACTTTCTTCCTAGTCTGTCAGTCGAGAAGCAACTCTGAGACCGGACCGCCATGAGTGTCCCCTCTGGATGTGGGTCGTGTGTTACAGTATTTAAAATGCTGGTGACAAAGCTTCCAGCACCATAGCAACACAAAAGCCACCACAGCACTCACCACAGCATAACTAACTGACAGATGGGTGGTGGATTAAAGCCTGAGCCTCAAACCATAATAAACCTCCTTCCGGCTTCTCCATTCCTTCTTTGAAGCTTTTTTTTTTTAAACTGAAAATACAGGTTTTAGCTTTCTCCCCTAGGGCCCACATTTAATGTGTTCTCCGATTGGCTCTTGCTGCAGCTAACTGAAAGGTCCGGTAAACGGGAATGCAAATGGGCTGCAAACTGCACCTGGGCCCTGTGAATGAAGCTGATGGCTACGAAAACACGGTGCTTCTTGCTAAGGATACTTGACAGAGCCTTCAGCAGTCTTTGCCCAGCCACTGCCCACTCTCTGCTGCTCAGCCCCGCTCTCCACTGCCAGGGTTCCCTGAGCAAGTGAATGCGCTTCTCCCAAGTCCTCTGACAGGCAGATGACCCCTGCACAGAGGAGTCAGAGAGAGGTGTCTCAACCAAAGACCTGGGCTCACCTTGCTCCGCCACAGCAGGGCTGCTGAAATCAGGCTTGAGTCAGGTGCAGATGCCGCTCCCTTGTTTCCTCTCTGGATGAAGGTCATGTGTACTGAACTTGTCTAAGCCTGAGTTCATTTTCTGTAAAATAGGGATAGCTGTTATAAAGATTAAAAGGAACTACTCTGGGGGAAAAAAAGCTTTTAATATTGCCCAGCACACAGAAAAGTAAAAAACCAAACCCACTGCTGTTGAGTCAGTTTCGACTCATAGTGACCCTGTAGACAGAGTAGCACTGCCGGATAAACCATCTAGTGGATTTGAACTGCTGACCTTTTGATTACCAGCCGTAGCACTTAAAAAGCACTCAATAAATATTAGCTTATTATTACTTTTCAGCAGGAACTTAAGCTAAGTTCTTACAGCTTCATAGCCTATAAAATGGAAAAGACATCAACCTTCAGTATAGGTTATAACATGATGATAGCAAAATGTTTCACAGTTGGGCTGATAAATAGCTTTAAGATAAAGGGAGAAAAAGACAAATCAAAGTTGTCAGTTCTACTTGGATCAACAATCAATGTTCATGGAAGCAATAGTCAAGAAATCAAAGAACGCTTCATTGCATGGGGCAGATTCACTGCAAAAGACCTCTTTAAAGTTTTAAAAAGCAAAGACGTCACTTTGATAGCTAAGCTCTGATCCAGGCTATCCTCTTTCTGATTCTTCATATGCCTGTGAAAGCTGGACAATGAATAATGAAGACCAAAGAAGAATGGATTCATTTGAAATGTGGCATTGACAAGGAATATTTTCTATATTGCAAACTTCCAAAAGACTTTTCCAAAAAGTCTTAGGAAAAATACAGCCAGAATGCTCTTTAAAAGCAAGGGTGAAGAGACTTCAGTTTGCTGACTTAGGACACAGCACACAAAAAGCCGGATTGCCAGAAAAAGGACCTCATATTTGGTAAAGTAGAAGGTCCACAGAAAAGAGACAGACCCTATGATGGACTCAAGCACATCAACACTCATGATGATGGGTGAGGACCAGGCAGCATTTTGGTCTGTTATGCACAAGGTCGCCCTGCATCTTAGACAGCTCTGCAGCAGCTAACAATGACGATACCTGCTGGGGACAGTTGTCTGTATGGAATAGAACTAATGGTGGAACCTGCATACATCAGAAGTGGGAAGGACCTCCACCAGAGGATACGAGTAGCTTGACCAAAAGCGTTGGAATTCACCTGCATAAAAATAACAGGCGTGAGATGGAGATGTCACATTTCATCAGGCCTCTTGGGCATCTCCCTGCAAAAATAGACCTCTTCGTTAGTGTAACCACCAGCTCTTAATAGGGAGAAGAAACAAGGGGGAAGCAATATAGAGTAGTGTTAAGAGAAATAAAAATTTCTGTCTTCAAATTAAGTACCTTTTCATCTCATCCTCCTGGGCCATCAATTACCACTTTAACCTCATCATGCTCTCCTGTTCCACTACAAGAGAACACTTAACTTTCTTGTGGTGGTTCAAGTATCAAAAGTGCTCTTAGTCTGGCCCGTGGTTTGTCAGCAAATCACTTCTAAACTCTCTCCTGCTGGTCGACCTAATAGCCCTACTTACCATTTATCTTATCAGAGGCTAAGTGTTAAGTGTTTCAGCACTTCTCTAATTACTTCTAGAGGGTAATAACTGCTCCTTCATAAAAATAAACCATTTCTTCAAAAAATAAAAATTTTTTTTTCTAAGTCTTGCTTCTAGGGTGCCTTTCTCATCTTTATTTCTAGCTAGTTAACTATCTAGAATGGCGCTAGAATATAGTATCATAATCATAGTATCGTAGCATTTATTGAGCACTTACTGATGATCAAGTACACTTCCTAGCACTTTATATTTTAAATCAATTAATTCTTACAAGACCCCTGTGTACATGGTAGCCGGTATAGACGAGGAAACCGAGGCCCACAGAGGTTAAGTAGCTTGTCCAAGGTCCTTTGTAGAACCAGGATTCAGGTACGGACAGTGTCACTCAGAGCCCGCCCTGTATCCTCAGGTGAGAACACCAGGGGCGCATCAGGTAGGTGCACATAAATGCAAAATGTGTTATTCACAGTCAGCCAGGAAAGACATCCTGGCTTGTAAAGAGAAGGTAACAGGACTGAGATAGTAGAATAGCTGAGAAGTGGTAACAAAGCCCATGCCCCACACTTCCGAAGTTCAAGTTGAGGTGGGGGTGGCTGGATTTGAACTTGGGTTCTCACTACCTGGAGTCCTGCAGGGAGGGGCAGCAACTTCACTCAGGCCTGCTCTACTTCTGGGAAGTTAGATCTTGAAAAACCCTATGAAGCACTCTGAGACACATGGGTTATCATGAGCTAGAATTCACTTGGCACAATTGGTTTTTCTCCACCTGCTGTTACAGGCTTTGCAGCTCTGTGCCTATCTCTGCTCCTATCTGCCTCTTGCTTGCCCCCACTCTTATAAGAAACAGGAAAGAAAAATCCCTCAGAGGACTTTTCTTAGAGCTTACGACAAACCTTTTCCCTAGTTGCTCTTCTCTTTGTTTGCCAATATTTCATTTACATGAATGAAAACTATGGAAAAGCATAGATTTCTGCTAACTGTATGTAGGTCTTTGATTTTCTTTAAAAAAGTGTTGGTTCTGAGACGTATGAAAGGAGCCATTTTTTTTTCCTTCAGGAAAAGAAAACATAGGAGAACAATCTGAAAGAGTTTGGAAGTAGTTATTCCATACACGTTAAGAGACTTTTTTCCCTACCACAATAGGTAAGTGGTGACTTTGATGAAGCTAAGACACTACAGGACACTGGGGAAGCCAGCACAACTTATAGAAGGCAAGGTCATGGAAGCTCCATTAAAAAAACAAAAACAAAACCCCAAAAATCACTGTCATCAAGTCAATTCCAACTCACAGCATTCCTATAGGACAGAATAGAACTGCTCCAGAGAGTTTTCAAGGAGCACCTGGCAGACTTGAACAGCTGACCTTTTGGTTAACAGACATAGTACTGAACCACTATGCCACCAGGGTTTCCAAAAGCTCCATAGACACGTCCAAACCAAGCCTCTGAGGGACTTGCTGGGTTGAAGGCTGTGCGTACCATAGTTTCGGGGAACATCTAGCTTAATTGGCACAACATAGATTATAAAGAAAATACTGTGTGTTTTGCTATGGTAAGTAGCGTCTGTGGTCATAAAAGCCTGCGAGCCACTATCTAGGGTACAAGAAAGAATGAAGGAAACTGAAGACGCAAGGGAGAGACTTGCCCAACAGACTACTGGACCACGTCTACAGCAGACGTTCACAGACTGGATCCAGAACAGCTAGATGGTGCCCAGCTACCTCCACTGACTATTTTGACAGGGATCATAGCAGAGTGTCCTTGACAGAGCTAGAGAAAAACGTAGAACAGAATTCTAACTCAGAAAGAAAGACCGGAACTGCTAGCCTGACAGATACTGGAGAAACCCTGAGAGTATGGCCCAGTAAAGAAGTCACACCTGAGGTTCACCCTGGACAGGCTTGTAAAACAAAATGAGACTAAGTGGGTGTACCAGCCCAGGGGCAAGGACTAGAAAGCAGGAGGGGATAGGAAAGCTGGTATTAGGGAACCCAAGATTGAAAAGGGAAAGGGTTGACATGTTGTGGGATTGTTAACCAATGTCTTAAAACAATGTGTGTACTGTTTAATGAGAAACTAATTGTTCTTTAAACCTTCTTCTTAAGTACAATAAAAAATGTATATATATTTTTTAAAAAAGAGGATTTTGTTTTTTTCTTTCTCCCAAACAGCAGGGACCAATTCTGGGTGGCTTAAGCAAAAAAAAGATTTTGGGGAGAGTGTTATGGCTCAAAGAAGCATATTAAATAAGACTCAGAAATGCCTGAAAACCGAGACATGTTTGATGCTCCCATGCTAGAGGACCAAGCCTTGTCCCCCAGCCACTACTGTTGTGCAGCTGGGTTCTCAGAGTTCCCAATTTGGGGTCTGACCAACCATAAAGATAAAGCCCTTGTGAGAAAATATGACGGGCCTACATTTACTCAGTGGTCCAGAAGTGGATCAGGTAGCCATTGCCAGGTTCATGGTTAAGTGTCTGCCTTTCAGGACTGCTTCCAGAGATGGGAGGACTTGTGCCTTTCTGAAGAATTGCATGGGCCAGCCCTATTGTAGATTCTCTACTGGGAAGAAGAGCATTAGAGAGGCTCACTAAGGTCCCCGAGTCATTGTCTTTCTCTCTTATATTACTCCCACCATAGGGAGAGGTGACAGTCCAAAAGTCTGTGTCTAGCAATTCAGCAAGCAGCACTGGTCACTCAGTGTTACCCAGATCTTTTTAGATGACATCTTATGTAGTTTGCTAGTACAGCCAGAAAAGAAATATCCCAAGTGGGTGGCCTTAAAGAACAGAGATTTACTTTTTTGTAGTTCAGAAAGCTAAGTCTGAATTCAGGGCATGGCTCAAAGTGGAGGTCCTTCCTGGTCTATTTCAGCTTCTAGTAGCTGCAGGCAATCCTTGGCACTCCTGGGCTTGTAGATGCATTGGTCTTCAGTGTGTGTCTTCTCTTGCCCCTGTGTGTGTCTTGGTGTCCATTCTGGGCTTTTTATAACTCAGAACTGATTAGGTTTAGGATCCTTCCTATGCTTGTAATTTAAAAAACCTTTGTTTCCAAGCAGGGTCATATTTCCAGGTGCAGGGGTTACGATTTGAACACAGATTTATTTTTGGCAGGGGGTGATGGGTACATAACTCAGTTCATAACAGGAAGCGTGATAATAAGCTAGCTGGGTCCAAGGGTTCCCCTTCCCCCACATCTCCCATTTCCTCAGCCTCTATCTTTCCCAGGTGCTAGGTAGCTTCCCTATGAAGAGTCAATACCCAAGCTCAGAGCACCGACCACCCAAATCAGATTTGTCTCTTTTTCAAGGCTGTTCCTGTATTTGTCCCCCCAAAAGGGAAAAACCCAGGGGCTGGGATCTCTCTGCTGGAGCACAGTTCTATGTTGTATTAACCTGTAGCCTGGCCCCAGCAGGCCTTCCTGCAAGATACCGCAAGAATGGCGGACCTCTGCAAACTGAGTCCCTCTGCCCATGAGTTCTAGCCTTCACCCAGCCACATCTGCTGGCGCTCATGCCAAGCTGTCTACTCAACACTAAGTCTAGGGCCGTAGGATAAGTTCAGTGCACACCTGGAGTTGGAAGGGGTTCTCAAGGGCAAGGAGTAAAATGAGCACTAAGTGATGTGATGCTAAGTGCCAGGAGGAGAAGAAGCACAGGCTCGATCAGAGTCCAGGTATCCATCCATAGCTGCTGGGAGTTGCTGCTCTTACCCTAGCTGCTCATAGTTCACTGCTTGAACTTGGGTAGATCACTTGACCCTTTCATCCCTGAATTCCTTCACTGATATGCAGAAGTGTGACAATATTCACCCTGTTTTGAAGAATTGCTGTGAAATTAAATGAAAAGTGAAAACAATTGTACATTTGAACTGTTGTTAGTGTGGGAAACTGAGCTACAAAACTGTCAGTTCTGAACACCAAGGAAGAAAGACAAGCCTTGGGGTGTGCCAGTAGACATGGGGTGACTATATAGCCCCTCAGCTCTTTTGCCATACTTTGTAGTCAAAAGTGGCTGTGGCTTCTGACTTCTCCCTTCTCCTGTCATCGGATTCCTCTGAGCAGAACTGGAGCCATAATAACTTAGCAGACTCCACCGGATCGATAACTCTGAAATCTAAGGGCCGTTCAGTAGCTGATGGCCTTTTATTTAGCCTCTGTGCCTGGTATTAATGTTATCCCCATGGCATCTAAATGACAGAGCTATTTATGGATTGGAAGTCATTCTGACAGGGTGGCTACTGGCCATCCATCCTGGTCCGACAGAGGAAGCTGGGTGAGCAGAGCTCCTTGGGCAGGCAGCCCAGCGCAGAGGGGGATATTTAGTGTTTCCAGATGCCCATGAATTCTCCCTAATTGCTTTGTGAGCAACAGCAGCAAAGGCCAATATGGAAAGTGTGCTATTCTTTGAAGATACAAGATATGATGTCCTAAACGTTGCATTTGAGTTACATCATCTGTGGAATCTAAGGCACTGTGAAGACTGGGTGACATGTATTGGGGCTTTTCAGTCTTTTTCTAGTCTGAGAACTCTTTTAATTGAAAAAAAAATATGAATCTCAACATAAGAACAGCTACATTCTTACCTAATGTTCACTGATTGGGAAAATACATCATTATTGTAAGATATACTGCATGCAATAGCAGTTTTATATGACTTTGTATTTAACTCATTAGAACAGCACACAGACACATTAAAACCCAGTCCTAAAATACCTAGTAGATTCTAACTCATGGCAATCCTATAGGACAGAATAGAACTGTCCCATTGGGCTTGCAGGGAGCAGCTGATGGATTCAAACTGCTGATCTTTTGAATAGCGATCTTAACCGTTGAGCCATCTGATGGTTCAGCAGTGAAATTCCCATTTTCCTTGCTGGGTACCTAGGTCCCATTCCCGGCCAGTGCACCTCCTGCACAGCCACTGAGCATCTGCCCACAGGGGCTTGTATGTTACTCCGATGCTGGACAGATTTCAGCTAAACTTTTGGACTAGGAAGAAAGGCCTGGCAATCTGCTTCTGGAAATCAGCCAATGAAAATGCTATGCTTCACAGCAGTCCCTTCTGCAATGGATTATGGGGATGGTACAGGACCAGCAGTGTTTTATTCTGTTGTGCCTGGCCGATGCTGCTGTGAGTTCGGGGCCAGTCTGATAGCACTTATTACCAACAACAATGTGTATATAGTAAAACTTGTGAAAACCAGAGCTCTATAAAGCAAAAACATGTTAGAGGAGGCAAACTCAAACTATTTTCCACTAAAATGAAAGATAGAAAAGTGACAAGATTGCACCCCATCAAAGATGGAAGACTTTGGAAACTTGGAGAAACGAGGCAGTTGCCCTGACATCTGGCTTGTACAGTTTGCTCTGTATTAGAGACATAATTTTTCTGCAGCTACTAACCAAGACGTCGGCAGCTTGAATCCACCAACTGCTCCCTTAAAACCTTGTGGGCCAGTCTCCTCTGACTTATACATTCACCTGAGGAGGAATCGACCTGACAGCAATGGGTTAATAGCAAAATACAACCTCTAACACTTTTCGAGTGTGTACTGTACCATAAGCACTGTTCTATGCATTTTTTAAAAGGTATTGTCTTGTTTGATTTTCATAACTTCATGAGCTAGGTAACAATTACTACCCTCATTTTACAGATGAGGAAAGTGAGGATCCTAGAAGTAACTTGCTCAAGGTCACTCAGCCAGTAAAGGGTAGAGTGAATACTTGTCCGTGAGTACTCTGATGCTATTGTCTTTTATTATTATCAGCTTTATCACCTGTGCTGTGTGAGACTCTCCAAGTACAGAGAAGGCACAGAGCCAGAGGTTTGGATGGTGATGAGTGCTACGCTCTGCTCATCACCCTGGGAAGTCTTTCTCACACTTCTGAGCATAGTCCAGCTTCTCTCGACAGCTTGCCCTGCTTTGCTCTCTTCTCCCCTATTTCCTCCTGTGTCATGTCTACTTGGCTTTTATGAGCCTGGATTCAGGATGACGGGTCAAGAAAGGTTCAGTGGGCGTCAGGGTTTTGGAAATTGGACTCTGAAGCCTACTTTTTGCCATTCTGCTCCTTCAAGGTTCCTGGCTAAGGAAGAAAATTCAAAACAACAGTCATGTAGGAAAATATTCCACTTTATTAATGGCCAGGCAAGCAACTGATGACTCCAAAGATAGGTCTTCTCCAGAAAAACCTGGCTTGGAAAAGGCAAGTGAAGAAAAGAAGCCCAAGTTTGTTTCCTTCTTCTTTCCCTTTTTAATACAGAATGTCAAAGTATGATCTCATCTGACTAATAAGGCGGGATGAGGAGCTGAGGGCTGGAAGACCTTCACCCAACTGCAAGGGGTAAACCTGGGAGAAAGCCACTCTGCTTCCCCTGGACTGGTTAAGGATGAGACTGGTGAAGTGTCATTGCTCCTGGGACGACTGAATCCTGCTTTTCTGTGTGTGTCACTCTGGACACATCATAAAATATTATGACTTTATTGTTCCATCATCTTAATAAAAACCAAGTTAAGGGATGTATGATTCTAGACAAACACATCCCCTGGGAGACCCTTAAAGTCCAATATTGCTAAGATTCCTTTGCAGATACAAATTTGAGTCTTGGATACAGACTGTCATGCATGGGTGTTGTTGTTAGGTGCTGTCAAGTCAATTCCCACTCACAGTGACCCTATGTATAACAGAATGAAACACTACATGGTCCTGTGTCATGCCCATGATTGTTGTTATCTTGAGCCCACTGTTGTAACCACTATGTCATTCCATCTTGTTGAAGGTCTTCCTCTTTTCTGCTGATACTCTACCTAGCATGATGTCCTTCTCTAGGGACTGATCCATCCTGACAACCTGTCCAAGACATAGTCTCTCCATCCTTGTTGCTAAGGAACACTTCTTCCAATCTGGTCATTCTTTTGGCAGTCCCTGGTATATTCGATAGTCTTTTCAAGCACCACAAGTCAAAGGCATCAATTCTACTTCTGTCTTCATTATTCACTGACCAGCTTTAACACGCATATGTGATTGAAAATACTATGGCTTGGGTCAGGTGTACCTCAGGGTTCAAGATGATGTCTTTACTTTTCAATACTTTAAAGAAGTCCTCTGCAGCAGATTTTCCTGATGCAACACATCTTTTTATTTCTTGCTGCTTCCATGAGCATTGATTGTGGAACCAAGTAAATTGAAATCCTTGACAACATCAATCCTTTCTATCCATTATGATGATGCTTACTGGTCCAGTGGTGAGGATTTCTGTTTTCTTGATGTTGGGGTACAATCTCTGCCAAATGCTGTGGTCTTTGATCTTTATCTGGAAGTGTTTCAATCCCCTTCACTTTCAGCAAGCAAGGTTGTGTCACTTGCATAATGCAAGTTGTCAATGAGTCTTCCTCCAGTCCTGACAACCCATTCTTCTTCATGAAGTCAGTCTTCTCAGATTATTTGTTTGGCATATAAATTGAATATGTACGATGAAAGGATACAGCCCTGATGCAACCCTTCCTGATTTTAAACCATGCAGTGTTCCCTTGTTCCGTTAGAATGACTACCTCTTGATCCATGCACAGATTCCTCAGGGGCACAATTAAGTATTCTGGAGTTACCATTCTCCACAATGTTATCCATGATTTGTTATGATTCACACAGTCACATGCTTTTGCGTAGTCAATAAAACACAAGCTAACATCTTCCTCGTATTCTCTGCTTTCAGCCAAATCCATCTGGCATCAACAATGATACACCTGGTTCCAAGTAGTCTTGTAAATCTGGCCTGAATTTCTGGTAGTTCCTCATCAATATACTGCTATAACTTCTTTTGAATGATCTTTAGCAAAATTTTGCTTGCATGTGATATTAATGATACTTTTTGATAATTTTCACATCTGGTTGAATCACTGTTCTAGGGAATCGTCGTAACTATGGATCTCTTCCAGTCCGTTGGCTAGGGTAGCTGTCTTCCAAATTTCTTGGGATAGATGAACAAGCACTTCAAGTGCTGCATCCATTTGTTGAAACATCAGTTGATAGTCTGTCAATTCCTGAAGCCTTGTTTTTTGCTGATAACTATAATGCAATGCACTTGGAGTTCTTCCTTCAATACCATAGGTTCCCGATCATATGCTACCTCTTTAAATAGTTGAACGTCAATCGGTTCTTTTCTGTATAATGGCTGTGTATTTCTTTCATCTTCTTTTGATGCTTCTTGCTTCATTTAATATTTTCATCATAGAATTCTTTACTATTGCAACTTGAGGCTTGAGCTTTTTCTTCAGTTCTGTCAATTTGACAAATGCAGAACATGTTCTTCTCTTTTAGTTTTCTCTTTGCACATGTCATTATAATACTTTACTTTGTTGTCTTGAGCCACCCTTTGAAATTTTCAGTTCTTTTACTTCATCATTTCTTCCTTTTGCTTTGGCTACTCAGCATTTATGAGCAAGTTGCAGAATCTGTTCTGACATCTGATTTGTTTTATTCTTTCTTTTTTGTCATTTTAATGACCTCTTGGTTTCTTCATGTGTGATGCCCTTGATGCCGTTCCACAACTTGTCTCATCTTGAATCATTAGTGTTGATTGCATCAAATCTATTCTTGAGTGTATTTTGGCTCTTGTGGACTTTTTCTAACTTTCAGTTTCAGTTCAAACTTGCATATGAGCAACTGATGATCTGCACTGCAATTGGTACCCAGCCTTGTTCTGACTGTTAATATTGAGCTTTCCCCTCATCTCTTTCCACAGATATATCCTATTTGATGCCTGGGTATTCCATCTGGTGAGGTCCATGTGTATAGTCTCCATTTGTATTGTTGAAAAAAAAAGATATTTGCCCTGAAGAAGCTATTGATCTTGCAAAATTCTATCATGAAATCTTTGGCATCATTTTTATCACCAACGCCATATTTTCCAACTACCAATCCTTCTTTGTTTCCAACTTTTGCATTCCTATCACCAGTAATGTTTTTCAGTGTTCCACCACTATTCATAAGGTTTCACTGTCTAATTCTTTTCAGAAGTGTATTTTCAGGTCCTTCTTTCTAGTCTGTCTTTGTCTAGAAGCTCTGCTGAAACCTGTCCACCATGGGTGACCCTGCTGGCATCTGAATACCGGTGGCATAACTTTCAGCATCACAGCAGCATGCAAGCCCCCACAGTATGACAAACTGACAGACAAGTGGGGGCTGGAAGTGAAGAGCATTTGAAACACTTACTAATGAGGATTAGTGACCACAGCCTTCAGTGTGGATTGCACTTCAACATCAAGAAAACAAAATGCTCACCACTGGACCAGTACGCAACATCATCACAAATGGAGAAAGGACTGAGTTTTTCAAGAATTTCACTCAACTGAGTTCCACAATCAATACCTCAAGAAGCAGCAGTCAAGAAATCAAAAGACACATTGCATTGGGAAAACCTGCTGCAAAGGACTTCTTTAAAGTGTTGAAAAGCAAAGACGTCACCTTGAAGATTAAGGTGTGGCTGACCCAAGCCATGACATTTTCAGTTGCATCCTATACATGCAAAAGCTGGACAATGAATAAGGAAGGCAGAAGAAGAATTGATATCTCTGGACCGCAGTGTTGGAGAAAAATATTGAATGTACCATGGATTGCCAAAAGAACAAACAGATCTGTTCTGGAAGAAGTACAACCAGAGTGCACCTTGGAAGCAAAGATAGCAAGACTGCGTCTCACATATCACATACTTTGGACATGTTGTCAGGAAGGCTCAGTACCTGGAGAAGGACATGATGCTTGGTAGAGTGGAGAGTGAGTGAAAAAGAGAAAGACCCTCAGTGTGATGGATTGATACAGTGGCTTCAATGATGGGTTTAAGCATAAAAATGATTGTGGGCGTGGTGTAGGAACTGGCAGTGTTTCATTTCGATCTATATAGGATCACTATTCATTGAAGTCGACTTGATGGCCCCTAACAGCAACAACATCACCAGTAATTACCAATGCATCCTGATTGAATGTTTGATCAATTTTAAACTGCAGGAGCTGATAAAAATCTTCAATTTCTTCAACTTTGGCCTTAGTAATTGTTGTGTAAATTTGAGTAATAATATTAATTTGTAGATGTATAGATATTATTGTATCACTCACAGCATTGTACTTCAGGATAGATCTTCAGATGTTCTTTTTGATGTTTCATGCAATGCCATTACTCTTCAAATTGTCATTCCCAGTATGACAGACCGTATGATTGATTGTCTAATTTGCAGTGGCCAATACCAGTCTGTTTCAGCTCACTGATGCATGGGATGTTGATGATTATGCATTCCATTTCATTTTTGAGATCTATAGTTTTTGGAGTTTCATACTTTGTACATTCCATGTTCTGATTATTAATGGATGTTTGCAGCTGTTTCTTCTCATTTTGAGTCTTGCCACATCAGCAAATGAAGGCATTGGTAGCTTGACTCCATTTACATCATTAAGGTCAACTCTACTTTGAGGAGGCAGCTCTTCCCCAGTCATCTCTTAGGTGACTTCCAACCTGGGAATGGGGAGGGTGGTGCTCGTTTTGTAGCACTGTATCAGACAGTGTCCTGCTGCTCTTCATAAGGTTTTCTCTGGCTTCAGAAGTAGACTTCCAAGTTCTTCCTGGTCTGTCTCAGTCTGGAAGCTCAGCTGAAACTTGTCCACTGTGGGTGACCCTGCTATTATCTGAATACTGGTGGCATAGTTTCTAGCATCACAGCAACACTCAAACCCCCACAGTATGACAAACTGACAGACATGTGGGGGATTATGCACGGCAAAGTGGCCAAAATAAGGATCTTTTCAGCACCATCTAGTATCTTTTACCTTCTCTGTTTCTGAGCATTTCTCATTCTCTTTTCTTTGTTTCCTCCTCCAACCTAATGCTTCTATAACTGAGTAGTGTGATGCTCACTCTTGTCCTCAACTTGGTATCTTGCCTCAAGGAGCCCCACAATAGTGGCTCTTGGGCTGACTTTTCCAGAGACCAATGTGAGTGCTGTACTGGGAGTTATAACACCTGAGCTCTTGCTTTTACCAAACTGTGTGACATCTGGTAGGCACGGTGTCATGGGTTGAATTGTGTCCCCCCAAAAATATGTGTAGCTATGTGGCTGCGACATGATTCCTAGTATCTTGTGAATGTCCTCCACTTTGTGATTTTGCTAAACTGTATGTTAAAGGGGCTGTAAATTCCTGCATAGGATTACTTCCTTGCTCTGCTGTAGGGGGAGTTTCCCTGGAGTGTGGCTTGCCCCACCCTTAAGCTTTTCAGCCTACAAGAGATAAAAGAGAAACAAGGAGAAAGGGGAACTTTGTTACCATCAAGATATCTGCACTGGGAGAAGAGCACGTCCTTCAGACCTGAGGTTCCCGCGCCAAGATGCTCCCTGGACAAAGACTGATGCAATACCAGACTTTCCTCTAGAGCCGACAAGGGGAAAGCCTTTCCCTGGAGTGGACACCCTGAATATGGACTTGCGACCTACTGGACTGTGTAAGAATAAACCTTCCTTTGTTAAAGCCATCCACTCTGTGGTGTTTCTGTTAGAGCACGTCAAAGTCACTCGAGCCCCCAGTTTCTTAAGAGGTGAGAGAAGGAGTCTTTTAAATAACTGGAACCTTTCCTCTGGCTCTTCAGAGTAGAGCCTGTGAACATCCTCAGCAGTGGCAGCATCCATTCTTGAGTCCTTGGTTCCATGCAGTGCTACCCTCAGCCTTCTGCTCACACTTTTCACCCCATCTCTTACCCTCCCTTGCCAGTGGCTCAGATGAAAAACAACCTGCTTGTTTCTGAGACAGAGGAATGGAATGTGGTGGGTTTTTTTCCCCCTAAACTCTGTTGGCTATCAGAGCAAACACTAGATTTGAGGCATTTTAGTCTCTTGAGCTTATAGTGTCTTCCATGTCATATGTTGTCCTCTGGAGTCCACCGTGAGACTACCTTACAGCAGAAGATGACCTTGCCAAGACCCTTCATGGTGATGCTCTTGAAGAGCAGGCATGATATTCCACAGTCTGAAGTTCTCTTACTGCTGCCAGTGGAGAGCAGGTCCAGGGCTTTGATAATTACTGCTTGGACAGTAACCTACAGTTTAAATGTTCAATCAGCGAGCTGAGCAAGGCAATCTTTTTGGCTTTTGGTTTCTCCCTGCAATTAGGAAACAAGCAGTGTTTCCAGAAAAAGGTCTTCAGTCACTGCAGAAGTAGCATTGGAATAAAAGGACTTTTTGCCTGAAGTGATAAAAAATGAGTCTAGAGGGTCCACTTTGGGCATTGCATGTTTGGTGACATTCTATGGAATTTGGAACAAAGACACATCTTTGGAAGTTGAGTCAGCTGAGTTTTAATTGTAACTTCATATGACCCTTCTGAGTGACCTTGGGCCATTCCCTTAACCTCTATGAGCCTCAGATTCCTTGCTTATAAGTTGGTTACACTAATTCTCACCTACTAGAGGTTACTGTGATTATTAAATTAGATAATGCATGTGACAGTTGGAAAGCCTGGCCCATGTTGCTGGCACTTTTAACTCTCGTAGTATTGAAGTGCATCTGATCCAAGTTGTAGTCTTTTCAGTCACCAAATATGCATATAAAGTTTGGGAAGTGAAAAAAGAAGAGAGAAGACTCATACATTTGAACCGTGATGTTGGCAAAGAATACTGAATATCCTATGGACTGCCAAAAGAATAAACAAATAATTATTTGAAGAAACACAAACAAAATGTTCCTTAGAAATGAGGATGGCAATATAAAGAAGCATCAATTAGTCCCCCATGCCTGGAGAAGGGGTGATAGAAAGACACCAAACATACACGGAAAATATGAGCCCAAGAGACAGAATGGGCCACATAATCCAGAGACTACATCAGCATGAGACCAGAAGAACTAGATGGTGGCTGATCATCACCAATGACTGCCCTGACAGGGCACACAACAGAGTCTCTGACAAAGCAGGAGAAAAATGGGATGCAGAACTTGAAGCCTACTGAAAAGACCTGACTTGATGATGTGACAGGCTGGAGGGTCCCTTGGATTGTTAGCGCAAAACTGAAACCATTCCCAAAGCCAGCTCTTCAGACAAAGGTTGGACAGTAGTAAAGAAGTAAATGATTCTGGTGAAGAATTGGGCTTCTTGGCTTAATCAGATACATGAGGCTGTCTGAGCAGCTCCTGTCCAGAGATGAGATGAGAGGGCAGAGGTGGACAGGAGCTGGTTGAGTGGACATGGGAACTATAGGATACCGAGGGCTGTGTTGTCACTGTTTGGGGAGAGCAGCTAGAGTTACATAGCAATGTGTTTGTATAGCAAATTGAGTTGGATTGTAATCTTTCACTGAAAGTATAATAAAATATATTTTTAAAAAAGTAAGGATGGCAAGACTTTGTCTTACTTTGGACATGTTACATTTGGTAAATAGAGGGCCCATGAAAATGAGGGAAACCCTCAATGAGATGAATTGATCCAATAGCTTCAGCAACGGGCTCCATACATCAACAATCATTAAGACTTTGGAGGACTGGGCCATGTTTTTTTCTGTTGTATGTCAGGTCACCGTGAGCCAGAGTGGACTCAGCAGCAACTAACAACAACAACAATAACAACAATAGCAACAGGATACTGTGAGCTAACTGACGTGAAAGCCACATGGTAACTGTGAAGGCTGGAAGCAGAACTGGACTCACAGAGGTGCCTGTAGGTCTGACTGGGTAGAACCCATGAACTCGTCTACCTGAGAACAAGAAGTGGCTTCTCCTTCCCAGCCCTTTTTGTGCTCTGGAATTCAGATGTGCTGAACTGGTGGTGTTGTTCTGGTTGGGTTTTGACAGAGATGTACAGGTGCAGGGGTAGGGTTTTTGTCTTGCCACTACCTCTGTCTCTTCCTGTGTCCCAGGCAGGGAACTGGTACAGCCTCAGCACCTCCTGGTTCATCACTCAAAGTCAGCAGTATTTTATGACAAAGGAAGATGAACATCTCTAAATATTTAACTGGCACATCAATCTGTGACAAAAACAAACAGCATAAAGAAAGAAACCTGAGACATTCCAGTGATATACTTCATGACTAGTGGCTTTGGGTTGGGAAGAGGGTGATAAGTCAGATGAACACTGGCCTGGAAGTCTGTATTAGTCATCAGATGCTGCTATAATAAAAATAACCACAAGTGGATAGCTTTAACAAAAAGAAATTTATTTTCTAACATAAAAGCAAGCTAAAAGCCCCAAGTCAGGACATCAGCTCCAGGTGAAGGCTTTCTCTGTTGGCTCTGCAGGAATGTCCTTGTCATCTATCTTCCCCTGGACTAGGAACTACTTCTTCTTCTTTTTTTTCATTTTATTTGTATTGTGATCAAGGGAAAGTTTACAACCCAAGTCAACTTGTCACACAAAATTCCCAAAAAAAACCCCACCTCTATGCAACTCTATCTGCTTTCCTCACCCTGTGATAGCACACTCCTCTTTTCCACCCTACGGTTCTAGTATCCTTTCAGCCAATACTTGGCCTCTCCTCTCCACCTTCCCCTCTCCCCTCTAAAGAAGAACCAGTTGAACAGCCTCATATGTATATTAAGCCAGGAAGTACAAATACCATCTACATTACTATGCCCTATAGACTTGTCCATTCTTTGTCTGATGAGTTGAATTCAGTACTGATTTCAGCTCTGGACTAGCAGCAAGTTCAGAGGCCATGTTCTCAGGGGATCCTCCAGGATGTTGGACCATCAAGTCTGGCCTTTTAATAGAGTTCTAGATCCACACTTCTCTTTTTCTCATGCTTCATCAGGGCCTCTGCATTGTGTTCCCCGCCAAGGCAGTCTTTGATGGTGGCTGGGCATCATCTAGTTTTTCTGGTCTCCTGGTGATGTGCTCTCCCAATCATATGAACCCTTCTGTCTCCTGGGTTCATATTTTCCTTATGTCTTTGATGTTCTTGGTTTTTATCTGCTCCAAGTGAGTTGGCACTGATTGACATTCCTTAGATGGTAATTCCTTAGATGGCAGCTTGTTGGCTTTTAAGACCCCAGGCTCCACTCACTAATATGGGATGCAGAACAATTTCTTAGAAGAAAAACTAGTTATGCCAGTTGACCTTGATGTCCCCTGAAACTATGGCTCCCAGACCCCTGTCTCTGCTTCCCCATCCTTTGAAATTTGGGGTTATATTCAGAAAATGTTTCAGCTTATGATGCAGTCCAGTTATGCTGACCTCCTTTCTACTGTGTGCTGATCTCCTTTCACCTAACTGAATTCCTATCAGCTAATAGACAGTAGGTTTTTTTGTTATCTAATCTACAAATAACCCTGTCTGGACTGGGAACTTCCAAGGTGCAGGTACCTGAGGTCTAAAGGATGCGCTGTGCTCCTCCCAGCACTGTTTCTTGGTTGTATGGGGTCTGCAACTCTCTGCTTGTTTCCCTTTCCTTTATATTCCAAGAGATTGCCTCAAGGTATAATACAATCTTACACACTGAGTGCCACATCACCAACACAATTGCTGCCCACCCTCCCTCATTAATATCATAGAGGGTTTACAATATAGAGGAACTTCATACAACACCAGGAATCATGGCCTAGTCAAATTGCTATACACATTTTGGGGGGGAGTTGGCAAACATAACTCAATCTATGATGTATTGAGTTACAATGAACCAGCAGCATGACTGGGGTTGGTATCACGCAGTACAGTAACTCATAGTGTCACTCCCCCTTCCCACATACCAGACCATACAAAAATCCCACCCCTGACTCAGAATCAGAGCCAGCACTCTTGGAGTAGGGCAAAGTGAACAGACAAGAGAGCCGTGCTGTGTGGCCCACAACTGCCTTGGCACGCAGACTCCTTGGTGGGCGCCAGCTTCTTGAACTGTCTGTACCCTAATTGAACGTGGATAGAGGTGGCTTCAGATAGGAGGAAAAGGACACAATGAAAAGCCAGACTAGATGAGGTGCCATATTTTACCTGATTAATGGTAGACTGTGCTTCCTGGGCAAGATGGTGGCTGCCTCAGCTTTCTAGGGACACTTGATCCTGGCATTCCAGGACAAGGTTTGGTGGCCCCTGCTATGAAAGAGGCAAGACAGCAGCCACAGGCTGGCTTTGGCAGCAGTGCTGTGTACAAACCCTGATGCTGTTATGTGCTATTGAGTTGATTGTGACTCATAGGCACTCTATAGGACACAGCACAACAACCCTTTAGGGTTTCCTAGGCTACAATCTTTACAGGCGCAGATCACCAAGTCTCTCTCTTGTGGAGTGGCTGCTGTGTTCAAACCACTGACCTTTTTGCTTAGCAGCCAAGTAGTTAACGGTTGTGTTCCTTGTGAAGCAGCCAGGGGGTTTTATGTTAGCGGCACTGCCAGTACAGGGCTGGAGTTCAGAAATGCTGTCCTGGATGATACAGGCGGGAGGAGCTAGGCTTGTTGTCACACTCAGAAGGGCAGGAAAGCAAAGACAGCAGTTGTGTGCACATGTGGTACCTTATTTACGATGTATTTGAGTTACAACAAATCAGCAGCATGACTGGGATTGGTGTCACCCAGTGCGGTAACTTATAGTGTCACCCTCTGCCCCATGACCTCCTATACCAGACCGCACAGAATCCTTAGCAATGTTTTTGTGCTGCTGTTGCACATAAATCATAATTCCTGTGTGTCACCATATATGGCTCTTTCTTTTCCTTTCATTACTACTTGATTATTGTTATATGTTCACAAATCTTAATTGCTACAGTGTTGTAGCTAATACACCAGAAAAAATTGACAAAATCAGTGATGACAAAAACACCGGCAACAACCAAAGCTACAGCATGTGATTGTAGTGAATGCAGATAAAGCTGTGTGATTTGAAGTATCATTGTAACTGAATTAGTGCTGACAGTTCTGACCAGAGCACATTTCAAAAAACATCCAGCACACTAACACTGAGCGGATTCTGACTCACAGCAACCCTACAAGACAACGTAGAACTGACCTGCAAGGTTTCCAAAGAGTGACTGGTAGATTTGAACTGCTGGCCTTTTGGTGAGCAGATGTGGCACTTAAACACTATGCCTCCAGGGTTTCCAGGGCACGTTAAGAGATTCAAAAAGTGAATTGGCATAGAATTCTAGCCTCGTAGGTATATTAATATATGTAAGTGAGGGTTACAAAAAATGTTTTATTACTGTAACTAAACTACATGGATTGTTTTTTTTTTTTTTTAAGTAATAAATTCCTGCTGAAACACTGCACAAAAGTTTTATAGACAGTCACTTGGGTCACCCCCTCTGACAGTGTCACGCAGTGCAGTGCTCACCCTCGTACCCTATCAGTGACGACCCTGTGATGAGCTGTACTTACCTTGGAATGGATCCCAGTTGAGGGCTACCTGTACGTACTGTGTGCAGTGTTACAGCGTGTATGTATGTTTATACACTTTGTTTCCAACCATCAAGGACAAATAAAGATTAGATTTATAAACATACTGATAATAGAAGGCAATAATAATAAAAACTAGAAAAATAAGATGTGTTTGGCTTACATCCGAATTAACTTACAAAGGGGTCATCAGAATGGAACTTGTAAGAAGGGACTACCTGTTTATTATTATGTGCATTGCTAAATTATCAACTAAGTAGGTATGTATTAGTTGTTTTGCTCATTCTCATTAGATACCTACTGTGTGCTAGACCCTTTGCTAGGGGATTTACATACACAGTTACCACTTAAAGTAACCTGAGGTGAATAGAATATAAAACAAACAAGAAGCTAGTACTGTTGAGTTGATTTTGTCTCCTAGCAACCTTATAGGACAGAGTAGAACTGCCCCATAGAGTTTCCAAGGAGTGCTTGGTGGATTCGAATGGTTGACCTCCTGGTTAGCAGCTATAGCACTTTACTGCTACGCCACCAAGGTTTGGAATACAGAAGTAGACATATGAATATACTCATATATATGTATGTGTGTATATGTGTGTCTATTGGCTTGGCTGGCATGATTATGTGTCTACCTCTGTGTTGTAGCTGTTGGGTGCTGTTGAGTTGATTTTGACTCACAGTGACCCTATGTGACAGAGTAGAACTGCTCCATAGGGTTTTGTAGGCTGTAATCTTCAGAGGAGTAGGTTACCAGGTCTTTTTCCTGCAGGGCCTCTGGCTGGCTGGATGTTAAGCTTGCAGTTAACAGCTGAGCTCTTCACTGTTGTGCCACCATCATTCTTTACATATGTTCATGCACACATACACATAAACAAACACACATGGAGAAACATATACATGCCTGTGTCTGCATGCATACCTATACATTTACACGATGTTGTGTGAATCATTTATCCTCTTTGCTTTCTTTGTCCATAATACCCCAAACCAAACCTACAGCTGTCAAGTTGACTGACTCATAGTGACCCTATAGAACAGCACATAACTGCCCCATAGAGATTCCAAGAAGCACCCGGCAGACTTGAACGGCCAAGCTTTTAGTTAACAGACATAGCACTTGAACACTGAGCCACCAGGTTTAATGGAAATGCTTGCAGCCACTCATTCCTTCAATTATATATTTTAAATTTTAAAAAGTAATTTTATACTCTCTAACCCTTTATTCCTTTGAAGTGACACAAAGTATATCCACTACTCAACTACTGGCAGGTTCCAGAAAGGTAGAACTGCTACAAATAGACTTTGATCTTGGCAAAGCTGCCTCTCCCACCAGGAAGAAGCCCTAAAGCGTTGGCCAGTTCCCACCTGGTGGTCAACAGGGTGGCAAATGTCACTGCTGTGATGCCTAATGGTCCCAGGGTTGGTAAAGTTGTAGCAGTATTAGCCATGGCTCAGCGGTGCCTAGATCAGTTGATGTCCCTTGTTCGCCACCAGCAAACAAGGGTCTCAAGCAAAACACGGTGCATATGGACACTCGGTGGATCTCTGTTGAGTGATGAACGAATGACTGACTGAGGCGAAGTAGGCGTTTCTACATCACAGGTGAGGGAGACAGTTCAGGTTCAAGGAGTTCCACAAAGTCACAAGGCAGGTGAGTGGAAAAATGAGCCTGTCATGTCCTGCCCCAAATGAACAACTTGAATACCAAGTTTAACAGCTGGCTGGATTCATGCTCTTGTTGTGACAGCCACTGTCTTCTGCAGGCCTCTTCATCTGAGAAATTCTTAGACATAATCTCTGAGATTTATGGATTTCTTTCATAATGTTCTCAATTCTCCTTCTAAGCAAAATCCAAAGTAAAACTTTCAAAACAGTGGTAGGGAGGTCAACCCACTGTCACATGGGCTATACATGTACACACACGTGTTCTCAAGTGCACGGTGTGCACATGCCTGCATATCTGTGCGCATGTGTGTGCTTGCGCGTGCATCTGCGTCTACCTGAATGCTTGAGAAGCTGACTGTTGTGGTCTTGTTGGCATCTAAACATGGCAGCACCACAATTTTGTAATTAAGGAGGATGCTAATATCCCATGATTAGAAAATGTCACCCTGTGTGACTCATTTGTCAGCAGGGTCTAATTGAAGTTCAGCATCATCTGTGGCTCCTGTAAAGCCTTTCTTCTAAGGTGTGGTGGCAGAGGCAGGGTGGTGGCAGCCGGGTGGCAGAGAGCCAGGCTGGGGTGTGGAAGGAGATTTATAGTGCTTCATCTCTCAACTACTCTGAAGGGTCATATGGGACATCAGCTGGGGCTGAAATGGGGTCGAACATGAAGGAAAAATCTGGGGCTGGATTAATCCATGTGGCAGGTGGCGCTCGGTAGCTGAGCTTTCTCTAGGGAGGCTTTTTGTGTTCTGTTTTGAGGGCGAGGTTGCTTTTGTGTGGATCCTAACATCAGACAGCAATGGGGCCGAAGGCAGTACACAGCAGATTGTGAGTTCTGGGACATTTCTCTTGGTGTACCCCATGAGGGTGTGGCGCTGCATCTGGAATGGATGCACTTTAGGTCCTGGGAACCCAAGGACAAGATCTGAGAGCATTCCTACTATTGGACTCCCTTTTTCAAGGACCATCAATAATTATAATGCTGAGTGATAACTACTCAGTGTTGTAGGGACAGAAATATGCCTTGTACCTGCACTTGTGCTATTATTAAACGAAGCTTCACTAGTGCTTACCTGATCTTGCTCCAGCTGATATCCCATAGGTCTGTGAGTCAGCACAACTGTATGACAATTTGTTTTCATTATCTATTTATATGTGCATCTCTGCCACTACTCTGTGGACACCCTGAAGTCAGGGATGTGTGTTGGTTTGTCCCAGGATGCCCATTGCTTAACTTCACGCCTGGCGTAAATGGGTGTACACTGTTTCCTGCTTTTATAGGGGATGCAACTTCTGTTTGTGGAAGTCAGGGATGATTTTATACTGGATTTTTTGACCTGGATCCTTGCAAACAAGTAGGAGCAGGAAGAGGATGAGAGGTAAATGTTTCTGAGAACTTCACTGATCCAGCAAATATTTCCTGGCTGCCTTCTATGTGCAAAGAGTCCGTAGGTGGTGCAAGTGGTTGGCATGCTCTCTGCTAACTCAAAGATTAGTGATTCCAGTCCAACCTGAGGTACCTTGAAACAACAACCTGAATGACCTACTCCCGAAAAATTGGCTGTCAAAAATCCTCTGGTATACAGTTCTACGCTGACACATACGAGGTTACCGTGAGTCAAAGCTGATAACAATGGCAACTGGCTTGACATTTTTAGGGTCTGTGTTCAAGACGTTAGACTAGGAACTGGGTTTGGAGTGATCTCTGGCATTTGCTCTTGTGAAGGTTATGTTCTAGTGGGTGAGCCAGATCACTGATCAATTTGTTTTTTTCCTGTTATATGTGGTTGAATCAGTTCCATCTCAGAGCAACCCCATATGACTGAGTAGAACTGCTCCACAAACTTTCCTAGGTTGTCACCTTCACGGAAGCAGATCACCAGCCCTTTTTCCATCAGGACACTGAGTGAGTTGGAGCTGCCAAGCTTCCAGTTAATAGCTGTGCACCTAAGCACTGAGACATCAGGGCCCCTAGATCAATGTGTAGATAAAGAAATATACCATCACCCCAAATTACAAATTTTAATGCTTCAGGATGATGAAAAAGGACTGTGAGTTGTGAAAGATGACAACAGCTCTGCCTTCCAACACGGGTAAAAGGAGGCTCCTCTGAGCAGGTGACATCAGAGCTGACACACTGGAGAATGAGGATCTGGCTATGTGAAGAGAGAGGGAAGGGCATTCCAGGGAGGGGAACAGCATGTGAGAGGAGAATCGTGTGTCCAGAATGGGGAGAGGGTGACATGGGAGGTCCTGGGGAGCAGCAGGAGCCTGGTCATGCAGGACATTGTAGGCTCTGGTGAGGAGGCTGGATTCATTCCAAATACAACGGATATTCATTCATGCGGTGTGTACAGGTGATACAACTTGCTGGAGATAATAGGACTATTATTAGGCTGTGTGGAATATGGAAACCCAGGTTGTGTAGTGGTTAAATGCTATGACTGTTAACCAAAAAAGTCAGCAGTTCAAATCTACCAGCTACACACTGGAAACTGTATGAGGCAGTTCTACTCTGTCCTATAGACTTGTTATGAGTCAGAAGGACAGAAATGGTATGAGGAATATATTATGAGGTGGGAGAGCCAGAGTGGGTTAGGAACCACACTGAGGGGGCTGTTGGAGCAATCTGGAGTGATACGGCCAGGGTTACAGGGAAAGCTAGGGAATGCAGTATATTTTTTGTTGCCAATGAGGTACCATGGATGGTGTGTTAGCAAGACAGGGATAGTGACTGTCCTGGTGGCAGCATGGATATGAAATGTTTGGAGGAAAGAAGGAAGAAGAGAGATCAATTTTTTGCTAAGTTATAGGAGCAAACTTGAGTTTGGTTTGAGGAGGCTGACCTGGGATGCCAGAGATCTGGAAAGCAGGTTATATGAGGAAGAGTCAAAGGCCTGGTTGTACTTAACACAGAGAAATACAAGTACAGAGGAGAAGACAGCACGTTCTGATACTAGAGGATCTATTTTCTAGAGGGAGCCCCTGTAGCTCAGTGATTAAGCGCTTGGTTGCTAACCAGAAGGGCAGCAGTTCAAATCCACCAGCTGTTCTTTATAAACTCTGTGGAGCAGTTCTAATCTTCTTGTAAGGTCATTTTAAGTCAGGACAGACTTGATGGCAATAGATTTTTTTTTCTTTCACAAACAGGTCATCTAGATAGGGAGTAGACGTCTGTCATGGGTTGAAAGGTGTACCCCCAAAAGATGAGTTGAAGCTCTAACCCCTATTCCTGTGACTGTGACTCTGTTTGGAAGCAGTCTTTGCAGATGTTATCAGTCACGTCAGCAAGAGATCATACCGGAATAGGATGGGTCCTTATCCATCGTGAGTGGTGTCCTTATGAAAGAAGAGAAGAGGTGCAGAGGCCGGGGACAGAGAAAGCATACCGCGTGATGCTGCAGCTGTATGCCCAGGCATTCTTGGAGCCACCAAAGCTGGGAGCGAGGCGTGGAGCAGATTCTCCCCCCGGCTCTCAGGGAGAATCAACATGGCCAACACTGCCATCTCCAACTCAGCCTCCAGAACTGGGGGGCAGTAAGTTTCTTTTCTTTGAAACAATCCAGTTACTGAGATTTTCTTAAGGTAGCCCTGGAAACAGATGCAGTGTTTGGTGATAGGAAGTTACAGGGACACTGATGGAAGCCCAAGATACAGAAAGATGTACTTTCTTACCTTTCTAGTCATCTGACAACAGAGGAATCTTTGCACGTATCTATCTTTTACATATTTTGCACACAGATATAAGCCAAGCCAAGTGCTGTCGAGTTGGATCCGACCCATGGTGACCCTGTGGGCACACAGATATATTATTTTATACATATAGTATTTGTTCTGTATATTTTACACAGACACCAACACACACACATCCCACCCAAAACCCACTGCTATTGAGTTGTGTCCAACTCCCCCGCGATATGTTTTAGTCATCTAGTGCTGCTCTAGCAGGAATACCATGAGAAGATGGCTTTAACAAAGGAAAGTTTATTCTTACACAGTCTAGTAGGCTCCGAGTCCAAATTCAGGGTGTCCACTACAGGGGAAGGCTTTCCCCCTTGTTGGCTCTGGAGGAAAGTCCTTATGTTGCGTCAGTCTTTGTTCAAGGAGCATCTTGGCACAGGAACCTTGGGTCTGAAGGATGCACTCTACTCCAGGTACTGCTTTCTTGATGGTGTGAGGTTCCCAGTTCTCTGCTTACTTCCATTTCCTTTTATCTCTTGTAAGATGAAAGGATAAAAGGTGGTGCAAGCCATATTTCAGGGAAACTCCCTTTACAGTGGAGTAGGGAGGTGATCTTCTGAAGAGATTTACAGTCCCATCCTAATCCTCTAACATACAGCATAGGAAAATCGCAAAATGGAGGGCAATCATAAAATATTGGGAATCATGGTCCAGCCACAAGGCTACACATATTTTGGTAGGGACACAATTCAATACACGACAATGTATTTATTTGGAAACCTCGGTGATATAGTAGTTAAGTGCTGTGGCTACTAATCAGAAGGTGAGCAGTTCAAGTCTGCCAGTCACTCCTTGGAAACTCTATAGGGCAGCTCTACTCTGACCCAGGGGGTCATTACAAGTTGGAATCAACTTAACAGCAGTGACTTTTGTATGGGTTTGTTTATCTTTGGGTTTTTCACAAATGAAACATCTAGAATATGGAGAGCAGGTTTTTGAGATTGTCTACTTTAAAGTTGGTGGCCTCAAACCTCATGTTGGGGCATCTCTGGGGCCTCTGAAGGAGCTTGGCCAGCCCTACCCCAAACCGAGGCACAGGGAGGTAGCCTGGGGCTATGGGGAGGGATGTGCTGTGTGTAAACTACAGCATTCTCCTTTTGCATTCCCATTTTCTAGATGAAAAGGGAAAAAGACACTACTGTGTTTTCATCTTTTTTAGTCAAAAAAACAAGCTGAAGCCACCTAACCTGGTTTTGAAGTTTCTCTTGGGTTTGGGTCACACCGAAGTGAACTAAGCCATTGGCTGTCAAGTTGCCTCCTACTCATGGCGACCCCAAAAGTGGCTGTTCATGGAAACCTGTGGGTGTCGTCTCCACCTGCCCTTTCTGTCTCCTGCGCTTTCCCAGAGTCAGTTCAGGAGAAAAGCAAAACCAAACCCACAGCTTCTGAGTAATTCCCACTCAATGGGACCCTACAGGACAGAGTAGAACTGCCCACAGGGTTTCCAAGGCTACAAATCTTTGTGGAAGCACCACGTCTTTCTTCCATGAACCAACTGGTGGGTTTGAACCACTGACCTTTGGTTAGCAGCCAAGTACTTTAACTGCTTTGCCATGACGGCTCCTCCCTGATTTGGGAGGGAAGGCTGTAATTGGATTTCAGATGTCCTCTGCGACCTTATTATTCTGGCTCTTCCAGTTCTTTTCTGCCTAAACTGGCCAAGCTGTCATCCTGTGTCTCTCCCTCACTCTCACGCTCTCAATCCTTTTCTTGTTTTTACATTGGCCAGTCTTTCTGTGTTTGATTTCTCTACCTCCTAATATTTCATTTGGATTCGTAGTCCCCCTTCCCTTGCAAATCCTTCTGAAGACACAGACCAACACGTCTTCCCCTCCAGTTCCTTCTTCTCTGTCTCCATTATCAGCCAGTCGGATTAGAATCTCACAAGAAGGCAGAATTGACTCATTTGGCTTTGGTTTCCAACCTAAGATGGATTACTTCTTAATGCAAAGAACATTTTAATTTTCTGGGAGCTTAGAGCCAGCAAATCACCCAGAATCAAAGAGCTCCAGACCACACCTGTTCTCCCAGGCTCTGATCCCTGCAGGAAGGGGAGCCTCCCTAGGGGGTGGGGCACTGGCCTTGCTCAGGCCAGGCTGGCCCATAGGCCACAGCTCTGAGTGCAGCCAATGCAGCCAATGGTATCCTCCAAAGGCTTACAGACCACTGGTCCGAGCACAGAGCCAGACTGTTTAATGCTCCAGGGGATGGTCTCAGCCAGCGCAGGGACACAGAGGAATATGTGTTTTCCTTCCTCTTCCTATTTCTCTTCTAGCCTTTCCTCCTCCTCCTCCTCATTGCATCTCAGTCTCTGTCAACCCTTCCTCAACTTCCTGGATCAAGTACTTTGAAGGGGCTGAGTCTCAGGGGAGTGGTGGGCTCCAGGAGGCAGGCAGGGGGGCAGTGAGGGTGGGGTCCTGGGAAGGCACTCCACCAGCCCCACAGAGTCAGCTTGTGCAGAGAGAAAGTTTCTGGGGACACCCTGCTCTGGAAATCAGGCTGCATGAAAAATTGAATTTTATTTAGGTTATCTAATTCTGTACTTTTATTATTTATTTCCTGAATTTCTACTTTCTGTCTCTGCCTTCTTGCAGCCTGTTCAATTTGTCACTATGCTCCGCCGCATTTTGCCTCATCTCCTTCCTAATCTCCTGAAGAGTTCTAAGTATTAATCTTTGTATTCTACCTCTGATGATTCTAAGAAGTTCTCATGGTCTGGAAAGCTTCTTGATTCTTTGTCTTGTGAGCTTCCTGGAACCATCGTGGTCTGCCTCTACAGGTGGTTTGATATCACCACTGTCTCCAAGCCAGCAGTAAGTTGTTGTATTTATTTCTTTTGTTTACCTGCTGTGTTCTAGCTTCTCATTTTGTTTCATGTTGTCTTGAAATGTCCGGAAAGGCTGGTTACGTGTGCTAGTTTGGTTATCGGCACCTTGGAAGTTCTAATGTCCTGTTACTAGGTGGTTACAGCTGTTCCTAGAGATGTAAGCCCAGGAGCACCTTTACTTTTCTTATATGGATTCAGCTTCGTGTCCAGGCACTTAGTCAGTGATAATGTGGTTCGCCCTCTTCCCTACAGTCCTAGATGGGCAGGGGTGATTGGTATAGGCACGGGTATCTAGCTGCAGGCATGGAGAAAGTCAGGGGGCTGCCAGCCAGTGTCTGTGAGGAAGACGTGTACCCTTGTGCCTATTCCGAAGGAATTGTTCTGTCCAAAATTTCTGACTCAGGTGAGTTGGCTGATTTTTGTTTCCCACTTCTCCCAGTTTGTTAAATGGTTCCCTCTCTGAGCCTAGGAGTGGCTCAGGGTGCACATAAGGGGTCCTACTTCCAGCTTGGTGATGGTATCAGACTCTGGAGCCAGGTTCAGTGCAGAGAAGGGAGAGGGGACAAAGGAGAGAAATGTATCCCAAGTGAAAGTTTTAGATCTGCTGCAGGTATGTTAGACACAAGGCACTTCACTTTTGAAGAATGAGTGCTGGTTTTCACTGGCTCTGGAGGCTCGAGTGGATTTTCTGTTCCATCTTTCCTGCTAAAGAGGATGCGCTCTGAATGTTACTGCTCTGCTCGCCATGCTGGCTGCAGCTGTTTCCAGTGGGTCAGATCTGACCAGTCCTAGGTACTTCTGGACCTACTCTCCTTTCCCCATCGCTCAGTCTGATTTCTCAACTTCCCTTTTGATGTTCAGATCTCCTGGAATGTCATATATACTTGATTCATCTGTTCTTTTGGATCTTTGTTGTTAGAGAGGTCACAGGAAGCATCTGGCTGCTCCACCATCTTGGCCTTGCTCTGAAATTTATGTAGGATAATCATCTTTGTATTAGGGAAAAACAATAAGTATAAAATAATGGAAAGCAACAAAATGTCACATAAGCAAATGATATCAATAGTATTGAAGAATGAACGAGAATAAACATAATTTTAGTATGAACAAAATTGTGGAAATAAAATGCAAGTAGAGAAAAGGATTAAATTCCAGAAATTTAATTAATCATAATTATAGTAAAAAATATATACTTAGTATGGAGCCCTGGTGGCACAGTTTTTAAGAGCTCAACTACTAACCACAAAGGTCAGCAGTTTGAATCTACCAGCTACTCCTTGGGAAGTCTATGTGGCGGTTCTACTTTGTCCTGCAGGGTTACTTTGAATTAGTAATGGCAGTGGGTTTTTATACTTAGCATTATGATGTAGTAGCATAAAAGCAGTATTGTGAATTACTTCTCAGAAAGCGAATCTAAATTGCTATTCTTTGTATTTCTGGGTATCAGTTAAATCTGGATTGAGCTTCAAGTTGAGAAGTCACTTGAATTTGGGTGGTGGCCTCCTGGCCCTTCTTTGAGACTCCTATGCCTGTCTCTTACGTAACACAATTTTCTATATGTTAGTCTTATAGAAGCATCTCAAAGGCAGAGACCATGTCTTGTACTTCTCTGTATTTCAAAAAACCGGGTCCAACTCATGGTGACCCAAAAATGGTTATTTGTGAAAACCCAGAAATCATCAGCCACCTTCCCTTTCTGTCTCTAGCATCCCATGGGAGCTGTTTAGCCAGGGCTTTTTCTCCAGATGCTCATGGGAGCACAGCAGGGAGGAGAGAGCTCAGGGCCTGTCAGCCACATGTACAGTCTCTGCTCTGGGGCTTCTAGCTACATGACCATGAGAAACCAAAAAAAACAAAAACCAAAACCAAACCCACTATCACTAAGTCAATTCTGACTCATAGCAACCCTATAGGACAAAGAAGAACCATTCCACAGAGTTTCCAAGGAGCGCCTGGTGGGTTTGAACTGCCAGCCTTTTGGTTAACAGCCATAACACTTAACCACTATGCCACCAGGGTTTCTACGAGAGGGGGTGTTATTTCCCCACCACTACTGAAATAAACTACCACAAATGGGGTAGCTTAAAACAACAGAAATGCATTCCCTCACAGTTCTGCAGGCTAGACCAAGAACAAGGCGTCGGCAGGGTTGGTTCCTGGTGGAGACACTGAAGGAGGCTCTGCTTCATGCTTCCCTCACAGCTTGCGGTGTTTGCCAGCAGCGCTTGGGGTGCCTGGGTCTGCAGCCACAGCACCACACTCACTGCTGGTGGTGCAGTGGTTAAGATCTCTGCTGTTAGCCAAAATGTCAGTAGTTTGAATCTACCAGATGTTTCTTGGAAACTCTATACAACAGTTCTTCTCTGTTCTATGGATCTGCTATGAATTGGAATTGACTCAGTGGTACAGATTTGGTTTGGTTTGGTCATCATGGGCATTCTGCTTGTACGTGTTTGTTCCTGTGCTGTAATAGAAGAACACCAGCCATTGGATTTAGGAGCCACCTTAGTCCAGTATGGCCTCATGTTAACTAATTATCTCTGCAACGACTCTCCTTCTCAGTAAGGTGACATTCACAGATACAGGAGGTTAGGCTTTCATCTTATCAGTTTTAGGGGGATGCAGTGCAACCCACAGCAGAAGGCCACATTCAGCCTAACAACGGTGCTATGCCCTTGGGAAAGCAGTTGATAAACCAGAGGGAGCTGGACTGGGAGGCAGGAGATCGGATCCCTGTCCTTGGTGTCTCATCCTGAAAATGTTACTTCCTCTTTATAAGCCTCAGTGTCTTTGTCTGTACCGTGAGGACAATAGTCGAGGTTCCCAAGGGACATTTCAGCACTAATGTTCTTTGACTTTGTTTTCAATTTTGTTGTTCTCTTGCCACAAAGAGAAAAACAAAGAGTGAATCATCAGAACACCAGGAAGACACAGAAATAGAAAGAAGGGCAAACAAAATAAACCAGAGGAAAGCAGAATGAGCAGGAGAGAGCCAGGATAAGGAGAAAAAGGGAAGCAGAAGAAGCAGCCAAAATAAAACCAGAGAAGAGAGCTGGAGGCTGCAGTCGTGGAGCCGAAAACTGGGGCCTGTTTGCTGCACGCGGGTGTGAGTTCACCTTGTTTGCTCGTAATCAGGCTGCAAAACAATATAGCTCTATAATAAGGAGCAGAACATTTTCCCTGGTTGCATACAAACACCTCCTTTAGAAACCATTATCTCCCTGGAGCTATTAATTTAGAGCATATTGTGGGAGGGACTGCCTAGGCACGGCCGGAGGAAGGTGATGTGTGTGTGTATGTGTGTCTGTGCATGCTTGTGTGTGTGTAAAGAGTGCGCTTTCTTTTCCTTCTGGAAATAAAGCAGTTTGCTGGTTAGAGGGAAGGTCAGGAGGGGACCGTTTTTCAGGGTCTGTAGAAGGAGCCCTGGTGGTGCAGTGATTAAGGCACTCAACTGCTCACTGCAAGGTTGGGAGTTTGAACCCACTGGCTGCTCCGAGGGAGAAAGATGTGGTAGTCTGCATCCATCAAGATTTACAGCCTTGGGAGCCCTACGGGGCAGTTCTACCCTGTCCTGTAGGACTGCTATGATGACAGTGGAGCAGTAGCCTCTGTGTGGCTTCTGCCACTTCCTTTGTATTCCACCTGGAGAAAGTGCCAGTGGAAACAGCCTCTCCTGCGCTACAGCCCAGAGCAACCCCCCCTCCTCCTCCCTGCTGCTCCTCACCCACACCAGATCCCGTGTCCCAGTGGGGCCGCAGCCAGGATGATGTCAGTCACACCAGGTCTCCCTATGGCTTTCCTGGGAATGGGGATCTTTGTGCTGAAATCCCCTAAGTAGATCAGTTCACTGAGGAGAGGCTGCAGCCCCACCACCTTTAACTGTCACTCTCAATTTCCTGGGCACCAAACTGTCTGCCACCTTGATTCATGCTGGCCCCTAAGCACTGTGATGATTGATCTTTCCTTAGTAGTTGGTCTGCAAAAAATTAGGCAGCAGGCAAGCTTGCTAGACTTAGCACATAAAAATATAGCATCCCTGTTAAATTTGAATTTTCAGATAAACCTTTTTTTTTTTTTTTCCTGAATGATAAGTGTGTCCCAAATAGGGAGCAGTGGTGGTTCAGTAGTAGAATTCTTGCCTTCCGTGCAGGGGACCCAGGTTCGATTCCCAGCCAAGGTACCTCATGTGTAGCTACCATTTCTCTGTCTGTGAAGGGTTGCATGTTGCTGTGATTCTGAACAGGTTTCAGGGGAACCTTCAGACTGAGACAGACTAGGAGGAAATGCCTGGCAATCTGCTTCTGAAAATAAGCCAATGAAAAGTCTATAAATCATGGGAGTCCAATCTGAAACCAGTCAGGAAGATGACAGAGGACCTGGCAGCATTTCGTTTCATTGTGCGTGGGATCACCACGAATTGGGGCTAACTTGGTGGCAGCTAAAAGCAACAACACTGCCCCAAATCTTTCACAAGGGTGTGTGTGTGTGTGTGTGTGTGTGTGTGTGTGTGTGTGTAAGGAGAGAGAACTTTCTTTTCCTTCCTTAAATAAAATAATTTGCTTGCATTACATCAGACATACATTAAAAAAAAACAACCATTGTTTATCTGAAATTCAAATTTAACTGGACCATGCTAGCGTGATGTATGGTTGTAACAGTATATTGACAGGAAACTGCCAGAAATTCAACCTGGAGTCAGAAGAGGGTGTGGAACCAGGGATATCATTGCTGATGTCGGATGGATCTTGGCTGAAAGAAGAGGATAACAGAAAGATGTTTATTTGTGTGTTATTGACTATATGAAAGTATTCAATTGTGTGGATCATAACAAACTATGGATAACATCGCAAAGAATGGGAATTCCGTAGAGTTTAACTGCGCTGATCAGGTACCTGCACATAGACTAAAAGGATGTCATTCAAACAGAACAAGGAAATACTACATGGTTTAAGTTCAAGAAAGATGTGTGTTCTGTTGTACCTTTTCACCATACTTTTTCAGTCTCTGTGCTAGGCAAGTAACGTGAGAAGCTGGACTATACAAAAAGGAACGGGCTATCAGGATTGGTGGAAGACTTATTAACCTCTGATATGCAGATGACACAACCTTGCTTATTGAAAGCAAGGAGGCCTTGAAGGACTTCCTGATGAAGATCAAAGACTATGTAGTCTTTAGTACTGATCATACCTCGACATCAAGAAAACAAAAATCTTCACAACCGGGCTAATAAGCAATATCGTGATAAACGGAGAAATGATTGAAGTTGTTAAATATTTTATTTTACTTGGGTTCACAATCACACCCATGGAAGCAGCAGCCAAGAAATCAAATGGCATACCGCACTGGAAAAATCTGCTGCAAAATATCTCTTTCTGGTGTTAAAAAGTAAAGAGTTTGAGGACTAAGAGGTGCCTGACCCAAGCCGTGGTATTATTCAGTCACACGCACATCAAACTGGACAATGAATGAGGAAGGTGTAAGAAGAATTAATTCATTTGAATTACAGTGTTGGCAAAGAATATTGGATATACCACGGACTGCCAGAAAAATGAGCAAATCTGTGTTGGAAGAAGCATAACCAGAGTGCTCATTAGAAGTGAGGATGATGAGATTTGGTCTCAAGTACTTTGGATTTATTACAAGGAGGGACTGGTCCCTGGAGAAGGACATCATGCTTACTAAAGCAGAGGATCAGCTGAAAAGATAAAGATTCTCAGTGAGATGGAAAGGCACAGTGATTGCAAAAGTGGGCTCAAAGATAATTGTGAGGGGTGGTGTAGAATGGAGCAGTGTTTCTTTTTGTTGTGCATAGAGTCGCTAGGAGTCAGCACAGACTCAATGACACCTAGTGACAACTTGCTAGCATCAGGGGAAACTAGCAATGAAAAGCTGCCACTTTTCTTCCTGCAGTCATTCTCCTTGTGTTTTGGGCCTCTGCACTATACAGCAACCTCTGCTTTCCCATCCTCTGTGACATTTTCATGTGATATTATTAGTACTTGCTCTCAGCCAGTCTCCTCTGAATGAAACGGCATGTAAATGGTCGCAAATAAATAGCCTTGTGTGTCATCTCTTCACTGTGATCCAGTAGCCTATGTTCAGCTGGGGCTGCATCCAAGCCTTCATAGGTGTTTGTCTTTTGCCTTTAGGATGCCTGCTGGGGTGGAAAGGTGAGCTGTGAAATCCATCACAATGGCAAACATTCCAGCAATCAGACTTCTAGAAATCCGCCCCAAGGAAATAATCAGAGATGTGCGCAGAGATTTATGTGCAAGCCTGGGCCTCATGGTGCTATTTATAATAGTGAGGAATTGGAATTGCTCCAGGTGTCCAGCAATGGGATAATGGAAAAGAATGGGGCAGTCTTAAAGGGGAATATTATGTGACAACTAAAAATCATGTTTTGAGAAATATACTTTATGGCACCGTAGCATTAATAATATATAGAATGGAAAAAAAAATGATACCTGGCAATGTGCTCCTAATACACATAGGAAAACATCTAGAAGGAAATTCAGTAAAATGTGAACACTCCACTGGGGGTTTCTTGGAAGAGTGTGGGATCCGATGCGCAGAACTTCATGTAATTCATTGGAGAATTTCTCCAATTCTGATGGCCAGTACTGCAGGGTTGGAAACCAACATAAAATTGTGGTGTGCTCACTTTACTTATGGGGTGTCACTTCTTTGTTGGATTTTAGCCCCGGGAAGGGGGTGAGAAGTGAGGATGATGAAATCAGTGCCTCTGTTTACCAAATCATGTCTCCGGTTTGTAGAGAGATGATCATACAGCTCTCCCACTGCATCTTGGAGTTAGGATTAGCTTTAGGGTGAAAGTTAGAGCTAGAGTTATGGACAGGATTAGAGGTAGGGTTAGGGCTACGATTAGGGTTAGGGTAGAGTTCGTCATCTGTAAGTCAACTGGCCTCCACATTGATCCTTCCATCTCCAGTAGCCTCCTCTGATCCAAATCTAGAAGGCTGTCAGTTAACTTTGCAAGAGCCATTTCTCATCATTTTAACTTCCTGCTTAACATTCTTCTGTGACTTCCTTTTGCCTTTCAAAGTGGCTCTTCATCTGCAGTAGATCACACAGAGAAGTAGATCTTTGTGACCACCACGTGCCCCCAGTACCGTCAGGGCATCTGGTAAATATACTTCTTGTTTTTCAGTAGTGATAAATGTTGTTGCCTTAAGATGATACAAACAAAATTCATGAAAAAGCTTTGGGTATGTAATATACCTACTGTCTTAGTTATCTAATGCTTCCATAAAAGAAATACTATGAGTCGGTGGATTTAACAAACAGACAGTTATTTTTTCACAATCCAGTAGGTTGATTCTTGCCTCATTAACATAACTGCTGGTAATCCCACCTCTTTAACACAGAAGTAGGATTTACAACATATAGGAAAATCCTATCAGATGACAAAATGGTGAAAAATCATACCATACTGGGTATCATGGTCTATCCAAGTTCAGACATGTTTTGAGGGGGGACACAATCTATAATTATATTTTTCTTATATGGTTTCTAATCAGCCAACATTAAAAATATACTTATTATCCAGTGATGGCCAGTGAAACATATGGAGATAATTTACTTGCTTTTGAATTTCATTGTTCATCTTTGTTTCATATTCTTAGAGTAAAATATGGATTTTAGTTTTCTTTATTATGTATGAATGAGAAAACAAAGGCTTTGATGTAGGAGTAGACTTGGGATCACTGAGCTGGGGCTAAAGCTCAAGTCTTGAGAGTATAGGCCCAGGGCCCTGTTTTCTCCCTAAACTGGATGGCATTTTAATTAACTTCTTTATAAAGAATGCTTAAAAAGGTAGAGAGTTAACTCTGAAACACAGGGGGTCTCCGTGAATCAGAATCGACTCAGTAGCGACTGGTTTTCCTTGGTTTGCTTTTCTTCCCACTTGAACAGTTTGGGAAACACTGGCCTATAGATTAAAATTCCACTTCTCAGTGTGATCTGGCCTCACCAGCTTTGCGAGTTTCATCGCCTCCACACTCCCCACACATTGAACTCTTTCCTAAGTCCTTTTCCACTTCTCTGTCCTCCCCTTTACTTCACTCCTTAAGGCCTGATTCAAGCATCACATCTTCTCTGAAGACTTCCTGGCTGCTTATATGGGAGGGGGTTCCTTGCTTTGTGCTCCCACAACATCTCCAATATTATGGAGGCATTTGCAGTAATTTGTTCATCTCCATTTCACCAATAATCTGGGGACAATTTATAGAAAAGCATATGTTTTATGGCTTTTATGTTTTATGTTTTATGGCTTTTTGTTTCCCCAGATCCGTGTGGCGGTGGCTGGACATGTGTTTGTTGATTGACTTGACCCTCTCATCCTTAGCCCAAATGAGAGATTCCAGCTTAATAATTCTCAAGCATGCATTCACGCATCCACGAACCCATGCATCCATCCATGCATCCATCCGTGCATCCAACCGTGCATTCATGCACCCATGCACCCATGCACCCATGTACCCATGCACCCATCCGTCCATCCGTCCGTCTGTCCATTCGTCTGTCCAGCCAGCCAGCCAGCCAGCCACTCTTTGTTAAACCCCTACTATGGGTCAGGATACAGTGTGGTAGGAACAAGAGAGATGAGGTCTGTGCTCTCAGGAAGTCACATTCTAGTGGAGAGACAGATAAAGCACAACAGATAAACAAGATATTCAGAGAACAAAGCAGGATAATGTCACTTAACTAATTTTTGTTGAGTATGTTTGACATACTAGACACTATTTTAGTAGCTGAGGATACAGAGAAACAAAACAAAGATTCTACCTTCGAGGAAAAAGGAACCCTGGTGGTATAACAAAACACTTGGTCGCTATCCAAAAAGTGAGTAGTTCTAACCCACCCAACTGCTTTGAGGGAGAAAGACCTGGCAGTCTGCTCCCATAAAGATTATAGCCAAGAAAACTCCATGGAGTCAGTTCTATTTGTCACATGGAGTTGCTATGAGTAATTATCAGCTTTACGGCACCTGACAAGAACAAGCTTCAAGGACATTCTGATGATAGGATAGGACCCGGTGGGATGAGGTGCAGGACTCTAGAGGGTGATCAAGGAAAAGCACCTCTGAGCTGCTACCAGATATCTAAAAACTGTAGAGGATGAAGTTTTAGTAACTAGTTATTCTATAAATAATGAAGAAGAGCCAGCCATGAAAAGATCAGAAAGAGAACTGCTCCGGGTAGATGCAAAGACTCTGAGGCAGGATCTGGCACATACAGGAAACACCAAACAGGCCAAGCTGTCTTCAGGGGACATCAGAAGCAGTGACAAGAGGTTGTTGTCAGGTGTCTCCCAGTGAGTTCCAACTCATAATGACTCTAAGTACAACAAAAAACAAAGCAAAATAAAACAACAACAACAAAACATTACCTGAACCAGCACTTTCCCTCACAGCTGTCACTGTGCTTTGAGCCCATCCTTGCAGCCACGGTGTCAATCCATCTCTTAGGGTTTTCCTGTTTTTACTGACTATCTAGTTTACCAGCCATGATGCCCTTTGGGGACTACCCTTTCTGAGAACATGTCCAAAGTATATGAGACTTGGTTCTGCCATCCTTGCTTTCAAGGAACATTCTAGCTGTACTTTTTCCCAGATAGATCATTATTCTTTCGTTAGTCCATAGTATATTCAACATTCTTCGCTGACACCATAATTCAAAGACATTAATTCTTCTTGGTCTTCTTTATTCATTGTCTAGCTTTCACATACATGAAAGACCATTGAAAGCACCGTGGCTTGAGTCAGGCATACCTTAGTTCTCTAAGTGACACCTTTATGACACTTTAAAGAGGTCTTTTGCAGCAGATTTGCCCAGTGCAATGTGTCTTTTGATTTCCTGACTGCTGTTTCCATAGTTGTTGATTGCATATTCAAGTAAAATGAAATGCTTGACAACTTTGATCTTTCTTCCATATATTATGATGTTGTTTATTGATCCAGTTGTGAGGAATTTTGTTTTCTTTATGTTGGGGTATAATCCATACAAAAGGCTATAGCTTTTGAAATCTTCATCAAGAAATGCTTCAAGTCCTCTTTTCTTTCGGCAAGCAAGGTTGTGGCATCTGCTTAATGCAGGTTGTAAATGAGTCTGCCTTCAATCCTAATGTCTTGTTCTTCATATAGTCCAGATTCTGAGATTATTTGCTCAACATACAGGTTGAACAGGTATGGTGAAAGGACACAACCTTGATACACACCTTTCTTGACTTTAAATCCTGAAATGTTTGTTTGTTCTGTTCAAATGGATGCCTCTTGATCGATACACAGGTTCATCACAAGCACAATTAAGAATTCAGGAATTACCCTTTTTCCAAAAGTTATTGGTGATTTGTTATGATCCATACAGTTAAATACTTTTGCGTAACCCATAAAACACAGGTAAACATCTTTCTGGTATTCTTTGCCTTCAGCCAGGATCCATCTGACATTAGCAATCACATCTCTGGTTCCATATCTCTTCTAAATCTGACTTGAATTTCTGGCAATTCCCTGTCAATATAGCGCTGCAGCCACTTTTGAATGATCTTCAACAAAACTATACTTGCATGTGATACTGTTTGATCATTTCTGATTCTGTTGGATCGCCTTTCTTGGGAATAGGCATAAATGTAGAGCCCCTCCAGTCAGTTGGCTAGGTAGCTGTCTTCCGCATTTCTTGGCATGAATGAGTAAGCACTTTTAGTGCTGCGTCGGTTTGTTGAAACTTGTCAGTTAGTATTCTGCCAGTTCTTGGAAACTGGTTTTTCATCGATGCCTTCAGTGTAGCTTAGACTTTTTCCTTTGGTACCATCAGTTTCTGATAATATGCCAGCTCCTGAAATGGTGGAACATTAACTAATTCTTTTTGTTGTAATGACTGTGTATTCTTTCCATCTTCTTTTAGTGTTTCCTGTGCCATTTAATGTTTTCCGTGTAGAATTCTTCGATGTTGCAATGCAAGGCCTGAAATTTTCCTTTACTTCTTTCGGCTTGAGAAATGTTAAGTGTGTTCTTCCCTTTTGTTTTCTATCTCTAGGCCTTTTCACATGTTATCATAGTACTTTATCTTCTTGAGCCTTTGAAATGTTCTGTTCAACTATTTTATAATATGTTTCCTTTTGCTTTAGCTTCTCAATGTTCGAGAGCAAGTTTAAGAGTCTCTTCTAATATCCATTTAAGTTTTTCTTTCTTGCCTGTCTTTTTAATGACCTCTTGCTCTCTTCATGGGCAATGTCCTTGATGTCACTCCACCACTCACCTGGTCTTAGGTTGTTCATGTTCAAAGTGTCAAATCTATTCTTGAGATGGTCTCTAAATTCAAGTGGGATATACTCAGATTTGTACTTTCTTGAGATGGTCTCTCAATTCAGGTGGGATACACTCAACTTGGCTCTCTTGGACTTGTTCTAATTGTCTTCAGTTTCAACCTGAGCTCACACATGAGCAATTGATGGTCTCATCCACAGTTGACCTGTGGCCTTGTTCTGACTGATGATACTGACCTTCTGTATTGTCTTTTTCCACAGATGTAGTTGATTTGATTCCCATGTATTCCAACTGGTGAGATCCATGTGTATAGTCGCCATTTATGTTGTTAGAAAAGGTATTTGCCATGAAGAAGTCATTGGTCTTGCAAAATTCTGTCTAGCAATTTCTGGCATCATTTCTATCACTAAGGCTGTGTTTTTCAACTATGGATCCTACTTCTTCATTTCCAGTTTTTGTGTTCTAATCGCCAGTAGTATCAATGCATCCTCAAATGAAGGTTTGTCCATGTCATTAAGGTTAACTGTACTTTGAGGAGACAGCTCTTCCCCAGTCATCTTTTGAATCCCTCCCAACCTGAAGGCTCATCTTCTGGTATTATACCAGACACTATTCCAGTGCTATTCATAAAGTTTTCAATGGCTAATTCTTTTCAGAAGTTGACCACCAGGTCCTTCTTCCTAGTCTGTCTTAATCTGGAAGCTCAGCTGAAACCTGTCTGCAATGGGTGACCTTGCTGGTATTTGAATAACAGTGGCATAGCTCCCAGCATCACTGCAGAACAGAAGCTCCCAAGGTATGCCAAACTGACAGATGCATGGGTTGGGGATGGGGACAAGAGGTAGGGGAAGGGGACGTCCATGAGCTCTAAAGGTGGCGGTAAGGTGTTAGATTTTATTTAGTTTAGTTTACTTAGATTTTATTTTAGTTTAGAGTAAATCATTTAGAATGCCATTAATTTAGAATGAATAAGTGGGCTTCCCCTGTGAAGGTTTGACCAAATGAGTCTGCTGTGAGGCCTCTGAGTCTATAAGCGGTTCCCTGGCTGATTCTGATACAAAAGATTGGAAGAATGCTTGGTGAGAGATCTGAGAGAGATCACTAAGGCTTTAGCAAAGGCTCTGCATTTGGATCTGGAATCAGTATAGAAGGTGACTTCAAGCAGAATACATCATGGAACTATACATAAGAACTGTGGCTTCCTGAAGCATCCCCATCCCTGTGCTGCTCAGCTTGGTACCAAGGCCCCTTTTAAGCTTTGAGAGTGTCTTGGTGAGTCTTGGGCCCTCAGCCTTCTATTAAGGCCCAACTTCCAGGCAAACCAGGGGAGAGGACAAGCAGCACAGGGCCCAGACTGGCTTAGACAGCAGAGCTCTGCAGTGCAATTCATTGAACTCCTCTGGGCCCTGGTGTTCTAAAATGATTCAAAAATAAAGGGACTGAAGGAGATTCATTCTAAGATTTCTGACTCTACAACTAAAAGTTTGGATTTTTTAATTTAATCCAATCTTTATGATAATCGTGTGAAGCAGGTAGGCCAGGATCATCACCTGAAAGGGGGTAGGTGGTAGAGTTGAGCCTAGGACATAAGGTCCCTTGATTAAGAGCTCTAGATTCTTTCTAAGATATCTAGGACTTTGTTCAGCTCCTTTCTTTCTGTTCAGTACACACCAAAAACCCTAATTCTGTGGATCACAACTGGTGTCATGGATTGAATTGAGTCCACCCCAAAAATGTGTATATCAACTTGGTAAGGCCATGATTCTTATGACTGTACGACTGGCTACCATTTTGTCATATGATGAGATTTCATGTATATTTTAAATTCTGGCATTATGATTTAAGAAGAGGAATTAGAAGCAATTATATTGATGAGGTTTACAAAATTAGACAGTGTCTTAAGTCAATCTCTTTTGAGCTATAGATAAGGGAGGCAAGCAGAGAGACCCAGAAACCTCATACCACAGAGAAAACAGTGCTAGGAGCATGACATATCCTTTGAACCTGAAGTTCCTGTGCTGAGATGCTCCCACACCAAGGAAAGACTGATGCATCACAAGGACCTTTTCGAGTGCCAACAAAGACAGAAAGCCTTCCCGTGGAGCTGCTACCTTGAATTTCGACTTACAGCCTGCTAGACTGCGTGAGAATTAATTTCTCTTTGTTAAAGCCATTCACTTGTGGTATTTCTGTTGTAGCAACACCAGGTGACTAAGACAATGGGCCCAGTCTCCCACTGATCATTGGAATGGTCAAGGACTGGCCAGCATCTTGTTCCATTTTGGTGAGGTTTTCATCACTTGGGGATCAACTCACTGGTAGCTAACAACAAAGTGCTCTAAAGTGTTGCCTCCATGGACAGAAAGACAGAACTTCACCCAAGCAAGTGTAGCACTACTTTGTTTTCAAACACATACAGAGAAGAAACTACAACCCCCCTTCTGAGTTCTCTGTCATTTCTTGGGTAAGAAGAAGGAAGTAGGGCTGGACTCTAGGCTGAAGGGTAGAGACCAATTACCAGTCTTCCCTCTGGCACTTTTTAGCTGAGTGATTTGGGCAAGTTTTGTCCCCCTGTAGACCTGGTTTGGAAACCCTGGTGGTGTAGTGGTTAAATGCTACAGTTTTTAATTAAAATGTCAGCAGTTTATGTCTACCAGCCACTCCATAGAAACTCTATGGGGCAGTTCTACTCTGTCCTATAGTGTAGCTATGAGTTGGAATCAATTTGATGTCACTGGGTTTCATTTTTGGTTTAGACCTAGGTTTGTTCCTTGGCAAAGTACAGTGACAAGATGAAATGTCACTTCTAATTTCCCAAGATTTGTTGGTCATTTGCTTTCTAGGGCTGGAGAAATTGGGGCTAAGTGTCAGGCACAGGCTTCTCACTGTCATGGAGAAAATTGCCTTTAAACAGAGAATGCAATTGTAGTTGCTCTGTGGTTCCCCATTTGGCACACTGGCTACCACCAGGCTGCACTATCCGCAACAAGCTTTAGTTTAAGCAGCATGCAGAGAGGCTGAAACAACCCCATGGCTTTCTATTCTTGCTTCTCATTTTCCACTCCAGAGTATCTTGGATGAAAGCCTTTATTTGCTTTTTCTCTTGGCTTCCTTTCTGTCCCATTCTACTGTTGCAGCAAACACAATTAGAGAAGGCACTTCTAACTTGATCCAGGACCGAAGACTACAGTTTTAGAAAGGAGATAGGGGTCTTAAGGGGAGGGCATCCTTTTTTTCTATAGCATCAGTGATCAAGAAGAAAGGAGGAGGAAAGTTATTCTCTGTATCCCTATCTGAAGTGAGTTGCATTTTTATGTGAGGCATGATCCATAGACTGGAATTCATGAGGATGTGCCAAGGAGTAGTTCAAAATTACAAAGAGGTTTTAATACAGGCCTTGACGGTGGCCAAGGACACCCAGAGACTGTTGCCATGGTGCCATCACTCTTGAGATGGTATCATGCAATTTGGATATGGTTGGCAGCAGGAGATGTCTATGTCACCGTCCTGAGTCTGTGAATAGGGGATCAAGTGGACTCCATCCACACAGATCGGTCTCAGTGTGGTCGCCCATATCCATTGGTACTGAGCATCTCCAGGTGGGAATGTGTTGCGTCCAGCTGTCTATCTGTCAGAGTGTTGCTTACATCCAGTTAGGAAGAAGAAAGGGTTCTGGACCCATGGTTGGAAGACATGGTTTTTAACCTTGAGTCTGTGACCCCATGTAATTCCTGCACCATGGCCTTCATTTTCTCATCCTCAAAATTTGTCATAATTATCTGAGAAGTATCTTTCAGCTTGTGGCAGTTAATGGTATATGTCAGTTTAGCTAGGCCATTCTGTGGTTTACCAGATATTATGAAGTCATCTTCCATTTTGTGATCTGATGTGGACAGCCAATCAGCTGAAAGACGAGTTTCCTTCTAGGTGTGGCCTTCTCACAATATAGATAGATATCCTGGCAAAGCTCACTCTCTCACTTGTGCATCTGACTTATTATCCTCTGACCTCTGATTTTTGGGATGTGAACCAGCAGGACCCCACCTGTCAAACTGTTTTCTGAGTTCACTGGTGTCTGCAACCACGTGAGTTAGGATAAGCCTCCAGCCTCATGCTACATCCATGGATTTGGAACTTGCCAGCTTTCACAACTGCATGAACCATTCCCTTAAAATGCATCTCTTTCTCTCTCTCTGTATGTATACATTCTTCCCTGGTTTTGCTCCTCTAGGGAACCCAGCCTAAGACATGTACTATGACTCCTAAGTACGGTGGAAACTTGGAAAGAAAAATGAGATTAACTTGAAATGATCTTGAAGACTGGGCTTAAAGTCACAGGTAAAGACAAGGCCGGTAATTTATGGAGAATGAGGAGAAGGAATAGTCTCCTATGGCCTCCATCCCCTTGGGTCATTTGGATCTTTTCAGCAAGCCTGCCAAAAGAAAGCAAGCTACAAGATCTGACAATTAATTCCACGGACTTAATGGCTCTAAGTGTTACAGACCTTGTTGCTGAATATCACTATGGTTACCTTTGAAGTACTCCCCTTGGAAAACTATGCACCAATGTCAGCACATAGTCCATGCTTCAAAGCAATTTTGGAACTCTTTCTGGAATGACCATTGTTTATAGTGACATAGTGGCAAGTTTGTGGACTTACTTGTGTAGTTGTCTGTGAGGAGGTTTTTAGCCAGTAAATATCTGTATCAGAACACCCTCCCTACTCACTTGATCTGGTCCCCAATGACTTTTTTCTTTATCCAAAGATAAAGGAAATGTTGAAAGTAAGATATTTGGATGACATTCAGGACATCAAGAGTAATATGATGACAGCTGTGATAGCTATTCCAGAGAAAGAGTTCCAAAATTGCTTTGAAGGATGGACTAGGTGCTGATATCAGTGCATAACTTCCCAACGGGAATACTTCAAAGGTGACTGTAGTGACATTCAACAATGAAGTATGTAGCACTTTTTCTAGGATGAGTTCATCAACTTAGTTAACAGCCCTTGTAGTTTAGACTTGCGTTAGGTTCAAGTCCCAAATTCCAGGTACTTGAACACAATTACATTCTACTTTTCATTCACATCATGGTGCAGTGTAGTTGAAGAAGGTAGAATGGACTCTGCTCTGTAAAGTCATTCAGGGACTTGTGACTCCTTCTAATTCATGGGTTCATCCTTTCCTTGTCCTCACCATTCTCTCCATTCACCCAGTGGATGAGGAAAGAGAGAAGACCACTTAGGAGTTTACAGGCAAGCCTGGAAATGTCTTAGAAGACTTCAGCCCTCACTGGACAGGAGCAGTTAGACAACATCTCTGGATGCATGATGAATGGGAAGTATGATCTAGTGCTGTGGATCAGGAAGAAGAAGAGATCATGGTTCTTATGGGCATCAGCAGACTGCCTACCTCTGGGCTTCTGGGGAGGAACTGAAAGGATTTCTAGCCTTGCCTGTTCCATAGCTTAAGCGCTAGTTACACAGAGTCAGTGTCCTTGTCACTGAAAGTTTATGTCCTCCTGGAGGAGTACCTTCCTGGGTTCTACACCAAAGCACTGTATAGGCTAGCATGGGCCTGGTATGTGCTCCAAAGTCATATGTCTTCAGTCTAATTGCACTTCTACTAGTTAATCATGAGAACTCCAACAGGAAATCTGTTCCTTGACTACAGATGAGGCAACTGAGGATTGTAGGGACTGAGTCAACCAACCAATGTTAAAGGGTCATTGTTAGAATTAAGTAAGATATTTAAGGCAACTAGAAACAGTAGGCACTCAATATACAGGATCAGAGTTAGTTTCTCATCTTCCTCTTGGGATAGCTCTAATACCACAAGAACCCCTATTAGGAATATTGGCCCTTGATTCAGCTCATTAGTGAATGTGGGTCAGTTCCAGCTCCTTAAAACTCTGTAAGATCATTTCCCCTCCTGCTAAAATGAAGATTAATGTGAGCTCTAAACTCGACTTACTGCAAATGGCATGTGTTCAATAAGACATAAAATAAAATCTCTAAACCAGATTGAAGGAACATAGATAATTACGCTAAAAATCTAGGCTTATTTAATGACTACAGTTCAATATCAAACATAGTTTTGAGATGTCTGGCAGCCAAAGCAAGAAAGAGGAATAGAATGAATTCATAAATCTCCCCGTCTGATTAATGAAGACACGGTGCTTAGTAAAGGAACTGTCTGCCTGGGGCTAAAATATGGAAGACACTGATCCAATGGCTCTTGTAGATAAGGACTATACAAAGGCATAAAAAGTCTTCCCTTTCTGTGAATGCTATCGACTCTGAAAACTGCCTTTGGATTTTCAAAATCTTACCGTGGGGCAGGATGGAGAGATGCCTGCTCCCATCCCCTACTACCCACTCCCAAGACTTAGTAGCAGCTAGTGCCAAGGGCAGAGTAAGTAAATGCCTCCCAGGTGAGATATGAAGGGTCCCAAGAAGGGGACAAATGAAAAGATTCCACTTCAGACGGGAATTGTCCCAGAGTCACAGTGCCTGGGAACTCAATAGAGGTAGGACAATAAGGCAGCCACCGCAGCACCTCTCCAACATTCAAGGGACACTGTGCCATTTTCGTCCTTTGCTGAATGCGAATCTACCTGCAAAGATTTTGCGTGTGCTTCAGAAGTAAGTTGGCTTAAATGTAATGATAAAACAGCATTGTATGCAGATGTCTCACCTGTTTTTAAGAACCCAGTTTGATTCTAATTAATGCTTGACTTCGTTTTTGTTGGTGGTGGCATAGAGATGGTAGGACCAGGAGATGAGGTGATTGAAAAGGGAGAGAACTAAGCAAAGTTGCTGTTTTATTTTTCTCTAAGAAAAATATTAGGAGAAAGAATCAAATTGAAATCTCCAGGAAATGCTTCCATGTAGGCATCTTTACAGTTCTTGCCAATGTCAACAGTGTGGAGCGTGTTTGGAAAACGCTTTGCAAAATTCCCAGTTTGCAGAATGTGCTGAGTCACTAATCATGGTGACAGTGAAGCTGGTGTTTACAGAACACCCACCATGAAAGAGCTAACAGCACCTCTTGTTAATTGTTGACTGATAAGTGTTTACACAATCACTTTGGGACCTTTGGGCAACAGGAAAGCTCCTTTTTTTCTCTCATGAACAAGGAAACTGAGGTAGATTAACCAGTTGGGCCGACTTCAATAAAGCTTAGCTTCTGTCACATAAGCTGAGCTTCTGGGTAAGGCTTAGAGGTTGGTCTCATGGCAAGTTTATGGATTGACCACTTTGTTTGACTCTAGAGCTGGTGACAGAATTTTAGACATGATAACCAATGAGGATCACAGCCAGCTAGTGCTGGAATTGATCATGGAAACAAAGCATGTAGGGCGATCTCTGTAAACAATTCCTGCCTTGAGTGGTCTCAAATGGTCACCAGGGTTCTTTCAAGTCTGACACATCTAGTTTTCCTTCCTCTCCTGGCCGTATCCTCAGACCTTCTTCAAGTGCTTCAGATAGAGATGGAGAGATAGCTGCCATCAAGGTGATCCCAGCTCATGGTGACCTTGTGTACAACAAAACCAAACATCATCCTGTCCTGTGTGATCCTCATGATTACAGTCATGTTTAAGGTGATCATTGCAGTTCTTGTGTCAATCTGTCCCACCAAAGAGCTTTCTTGCCTTTTCTGACTCCCTACTCAGCAAACATGTTGTCCTCCTCCAGTGATTAATCCCTCCAATGACATATCCAAAGCAAGTGAGTTGAAAAATACTGTGTTGTCATAAGGTTTTCATTGGCTATTTTTTGGAAGTAGATTGCCAAGTTTTTCTTCCTTATTTTCCTTAGTATGAAAGCTCTGTTGAAAATTCTCTGCCATGTGTATGACCATTTGAAATATTGGTGACATAGCTTGCAATATCATGGCAACACACAAGGCACCGCAGTAGGATGAACTGACAGATGGTGACATATGGCTTTAGATACTAGATAACTTCGATACTAGATACCTCATAGATACTAGATACCTTCCATACTAGATAACTTTAGATACTAGATACCTTCGATACTACATAACTTTAGATACTAGATAGCTTAGATACTAGGTAACTTTAGATACTAGATAACTGCCCTTCTTCCACCTTGGGTTCAGCTCCTAGAGACAATGAGGCTCCAGAAAACTAGTGCAAGATTTGGTGACAGCTGACAGGTTTGAATCTCACCTCAGACATCTTTCAATAGTGTGACCTTGAATAGTCAACTTTATTGTTATGACATCTCTTTAGAGCACCTAATTCAATGGTTTTACAAGGGTGGCTCTTGAAGCAACAACATCAGCATCATCTAGAATTTTATCAGAAATGCAAATTGTTGGGCCCTACCACAGACCTGGAAAACCTGGTGGCACAGTGGTTAAGTGCTATATCTGCTAAAAGGTTGCTAATTCAAATCCACCAGGCAGTCCTTGGAAACTCTATGGAGCAGTGCTACTCTGTCCTGTGGCAATGAGTTGGAATCAACTTGACAGCAGTAGGTTTGGTTTGGTTTGGTTTGGTACCACAGACCTACTGAGTTATAAACTGCAGGGGTGGGCCCTAGTAATCTGTTTTAAAAGCATTCCAGGTGATTCTAGTGCATGCTAAAGTTTGAAGGGTTCCCCTAATTAATAATCTCATTTGCCTTATAGGTGTTATCAGGCTTATTATAAAACTGGTGAAGTACAACTAACAACGAAAAGACAAATAGCCCAATTAAAAAATGGGCGAAGGACTTAAATAGATATTTCTACAAAGCAGCATACAAGCACGTGAAAAGATACTTAATGTCATTAGTCTTAGGGGAATGAAATAGACACAATGAAATATCATCTCACAGCCACTAGAATGGCTGTTATTAGAAAAGTGAAAACTAACACTTGATGGTGAGGATATGGAGAAACTGGAACTTCATCCATTGCTGATGGGAATATAAAATGATGTCACCACTATAGACAACATTGTGGTGATTTCTCAAAAATGTACAGAAAACTACTACATGACTTAGCAATTCCACTCCTAGGTATACACCCAAAAGACTCAAAAGCAGCAGCTCAGACAGATAGACTGGTACACCAGTGTTCATCATAGTATTATTTGTAGTGATCAAAAGGTAGAAACAACCCAAGTGTCCACCAACTGAAGAATGTTGTACATATATACAGAAGAGTAATTTTTTTTTAATTGCTGTAGAGTCAATTCTAAGTGTCCCTGTAGAACAGTGTAGAACTGCCTCTTGGAGTTTGCAAAGAGTGCTTGGTGGATTTGAACTACCACCCTTTTGGTTAGCAGCTGTAGCCATTAACTACTATGCTGCTGGCGTTTCCAGTGAAGATCTTATGTATGTTAACATGGATGAACCTTATCCTGAGTGAAGTTAAGTCAGACACAAAAGCACAAATGATGTATGAGCCCACTTACATGAAATATCCAGATTAGGCAGATGCATAGCGGCCAGAGTTCATCAATGGTTGTCAGGAGCTGGAGGGAAGAAGGAATGGGAGTTATTGTTTGAGGGGTATTCAGTTTCTGTTCAAGTGATGACAAACTTCAGGAAATAGATAGTCATGATAGCTGCACCACATGGTGATTCTAATGAATGTGACTGAATTGTACACTTAAAAACCATTAAAATGCCAAACTTTTTATCATACGTATTTTACCACATTAAAATTAAAAAACCAAACAGCTACAGTTACTAGAACACAGGAGCTGCTGAATTAAGGAAGGTGGGGAGACTGGCTCCTCCTCCTTCTCCTCGTTTCTTCTCTGGAAGTATCTTTTCAACTTGAGAAACATATTGTGCACAGCTCCGATGAGCTCGGAGATTTTTAGCACTGCCTGGATCATGATTACTTAGGTGATGCTTATGATCTATTGAGATAAACCTATCTCCACAGAGAATCCTATTTTCCTGACCATTTATTTAAGTTCTAAACCTGTGGACCAAGTTCTGTGAAGGATTGTTTAGGTGTTAGAGTTACCCTACATGCCTTTCCCTCTCCCATGGGAAAGGCAATTTTAGTGATTGAAGAAGAAAAGAACTTTGTCCAGAGATGATAGGATGACTTAGTGATGTTAGTTTCCAGAGGAGTTTTTATTTCTTTTATTTTGTGTGCTTATGTTGATCTAGGCTTCATATTCCCTGTCTCTGGTTTCTCCGCCTCCACCAGAAGGCTACATACCACCCCCTAAAGAGACCTTCTCCTCACTCTGCAATAATCTCACACAAGGTAATACAAAAGAAACAGTTCTTAAGCTGTGTGTGGTGAAAAACATCCTATAGAATTATCTTCATACATAGCTTATGTTTAAATAATACTCTGCCCTCAAAGTGACTTCATTTTCTTCTTCAAAACATCTTTTGAGATTAGGTAGGACAGAGACCATTGTCTATATTTTACAGGGGTAGAAACAAGCTTAGAGGTATTAAGTGATTGGCCCTGGTCAAATGGCAGCCCTGGATCATATGGCAGTACCGAATCACATGGCAGAGGCTCTAGGTCATGTGGTGGCTTGGGTCACGTGGTGGTGGCCCTGGGTCATGCATGGCAGCTCCAAAGCTGGCATGGACTCAGGGTCTTGTGTTCATTCCAGCATAGACAATGGGTACACAGACAATTCTGAGGGCCCTAGATGCCCAGGACTACAATAACTTGGGAATGCTTGTTTATCAAATTGGGGAACAGAACCAGGGAACTGACCACCTTGTGTAGGTGGGTCCTCCTGGTCATTTGTGGTGCCCGGGAGGGAGCAGCGTGGAATAGGAGAGCTCTAGTCAGATTCTGCAAATGCTGTAATGGAGATGGGTGCTAGTGAGCTGTGTGGCTGCTTCGCAGACAAGAGCACAGTGGAAACCATCTGTCCCAAGTCTTGTAATGGGCAGTGGCATGGAGTTACCTGGTACTTCTCTGGTGAACTCTTCTGGAGGTTTGAGACAGGTCCCATAAACCATCTTACGTATCACATGCTATCACAATCCTTATCTCCCCAGTGGGAGGGCTGAGCAGAAGTTATGAAATCCAATTAGGGGAAACTGACACTCAGAGAGCTGGGATGATGTGATGGCAGAGTAGAAGTTGGGGGCCAGGGAGAAAGCACAGTCCTGATTCTCTGTCTCCCTGCCTCAGTGAGCATTCATTTTCAATTTTTCCCTATGGTCTGTGGGCAGAGAGGCAAGGCAACAATTACTGCCTGGACCCAGGTCTGGGGTTCAGGACCTGGGGTACCTCCTAACCAGGAGCACTAGCCTGAATCCTGTCTAAGCATGTGGGCTAGAGAAGCTGAGCAGAGAACTGGCCCACGCAGCGACAGGGGTGTGCAGGAGGTCTGCTCCCCCCACTTCCCTGTCTCCCTGCCAGGAGTCTGGTTGTTCTGCATTTCTAGACAATTTGTGGGAGGCTTACAGCATCTTCCACTGAATGAGCAGCTGATGAGGGTGCTGCCCCCGAGGAGACTTAAATTATCATACCCTGTGTGACCCAGGTGTCTAGAACAAGAGGAGTGGGGATGGGGAAAGAGAGAGCAGTAATGCTACCATCCCAGCACCTCACATCCCGTCAAGGAAAACTGGGACAGACTTGCACATTAGGGAAGAATGAATCAGAGGAAGATCAGCCAGCCTGGGTGAGATAATGGATAATGACCCAGCTTCCTTTCCCCCAGGTGGAGCCACTGGCCACCCTGGAGCTCATTCTGTTTAGAGAACTGCAACAGAGCCTGAAGGACCTGAGAGTGCAGGTAGTCTAACCCATTTCCCAGCTGGACTTGCACGAGACAGTCTATTGAGGCCCTAAACCAAACTAAAAGCACTGTCTGACTCATAGAAACCTTACAGGACAGAGTAGAACTACCCTCATAGACTTTTTGGTTAGCAGCCGTGGCACCTAACCACTACACTACCAGTATTTCCCCATTGAGGCTGCTGCCTATTAAAGGAGGCCATGGAAAGCTGAGGCACAGAAGCTCATTTTCCAATATTTATGACAATGGTTGTCTTAGGCTGGGTTCTCTAGGGAAGCAAAACCAGTAAAGCATATGAATACATATAGAGAGATGTATATCAAAGAAATTGCTCACATGGCTGGAACATCCTGTCTGTGGGTCGGGATAGAGGCTTCTCCTAATTGATTTAGCCGAAGGGGCTGGTCAACCCAGAAGGGGCTGGTCAACCCTGGATGAGCAAGTCAGAGGGCAGGGTTTTCCTTACTCCCAAGACTGGCAGACAAGACCACAGGTACATTGCTAGCTCAATCCCAAGAAAAGGAAGTCAGAGAATAACAGCCATCTGCAGGATCCAGAGTGAGCAAAACTTCACGAGCCTTCCCAGACTGTCCACTCATATTCAGTGCAGGCCACAGGGCCAAGGAAATCCCTTTTCAGCTGATTGGCTACTCACAGCAGACCTCATCACAGAAGTGGCCACATTATATGGAATCTTATCATGGCAATGGTCACAACATTATGTGGCTGGCAAACCCCTGAGAATCAGGACTCAGCCAATTTGATGCACAACCTAACCATTGGAATGGTTTAGTCACAGACCATGCCTCCGAATTTCATCAAAACAATAAACTGCCTATTCCTAGCTGACTAGCCCTATTACCTCCAACGTTTTTATTGTTAAAGAAAATCCCGTGATGATAGCTTAATTTTGTAGACAATTTGTGTGCTTAGCGCTGTGTAGTGATTCTTGCCTTTCACTCTTTGATGCTTCTTTGAGATACATACCATTACTCTCCCCATTTTGTGGAACTGGGAACTGAGGCTTGTCTTGAGATGTCTGCCTCAAATTTTACAGCAGTCACTGAAGTCTAGCTGTTATTTGATGCACAAAATAGCTGAAGAAATCAAACAAAGTGACTTAAGATGGTTTCTCTCAGTTGAAACACAGCCAGTAAGAGGAAGAGCTACAGAAGAAAGGCTTCGTGATCTGTATCTGTAAAGATTACAGATAAGAAAATACTATGGAGCTCATGAGTCGGATCCGACTCAACGGCACTTGGCTGGCTTGGCTGTGGAGCTCAGTTTCACCCTGTAACATATAAAGTCACTGTAAGTAGGAATTGACAGGATTTTTTTTTTTTTTTTTTTTGAGGAGGCAGGGAAAGGTGATGTGATCATCTCAAACCCAACAGTGGCTCACCTGAGAAAGATGTGGCAGTCCACTTCCATAAAGACTTACAGCCTTGGAAACCCATGGGGCAGTTCTACTCTATCCTATAAGGTCACTACAAACGGGAATTGACTTGATGGCAGTAGGTTTAATGGTGAGTGATGCCTCTATCGCTTTTTGAGTGTTGAATCAGTAAGAAGGGGGAGATCACAGGAGGAAGTTAGGTAGGAGATTGATTACTCTTTGCTAACAGTCAATGGTATTCTGAGTTGCTACCCCTGAAGGCAAGGTGAAAAATGCCAAAATTGTTTCCTCGTGAAGTACCTGCTCTCAGTAACTCAGTTCCGTGTCAAGAGCAATGAAACAAGAAAGCAGCTGGAGTCTTGGGTTATAAGAAGTGCTTTGGTTGCTGTTTTTCTCAAATTTATGTAACTAGCTCTCATTAAGATCTAGCTGTTATCTAGTGCGTAAAGTATCTGAAGAGCCATGATGAAGTTGAGTGGCTTGAGATGTGTTTTCACTGTTGAAACACAACACCAGCTTAGTCTGGAGTTCTGAGCCTTGTGTCGCTTCCTGCTTATACCTGCCCCCATTTCTTTTCCTGGGGAGGACTTCCTTGCTCCAAGTCCAGCCCTTGTAGGGAATTTGGTGGATGAGCCCTTGGTTAAGTGAGCCCTGGGTGCAGATGCGGGGCAGTAGTGTTCACTGGGAGCCACCATGTGTGGTGTTGGAGCCAGGATGACAGGGACGGTAGCATGACTTCGTGGCATGATCTGGGTCCCTGCTATCTGTCCATCCTCATCTCCTACAAATCACCTCCTTGCTCATTTCACTCAGCTATCCTGCCTGCTTTCTGCTATTTCTCCAACTCCTCAACAGAGACTGTTCTTTCAGGGACGTGCTATTACTCTCCCAGTTCTGTGGATGAGGAAACTGACACTTGGCTCAATGACAGTGACATTTGCTGTTTTCTTTGCCTGGAACCCTCTGATCCTAGGTAGCTCTATGGCTCCTTCTCTCCCTTTCTTCAGATCTTTGTGCAGAAGTCACTCTCTACAAGGCCTCCTACCTCCCTATTTAAAGTTGAATCCCAATCCCCTGTACCCCCTTTCTGTCCATAGCACTTACTGCCATTTAATCTATTTGGCAAATGTTTGTTGACTCGTTTTCTGTCTTTGTTTTCTCAAATATAAGCTTCACAGGAGTATATACATTGTCCATTTTGTTCACCACTGCATCCCAGCTCTTAGAAAGGTGTTTGGTGCATAGTAGGTCTTCAGCAAATGTTATGAGAGTGATTGACTGACTGAATAAGAATCCTTGGAGGTCAGAAGGACAGACTGCCCTAGTGCTGCAGACTTGAGAGGAGGAGCACCTTCAGCCTCAGTCCGTGGACACTGGGCTTCTCTGCCTGGTGGCCACACTCCACATAGTCAGCCAGTCCAGAAGGCAGACTGGCTGCAGAGTGAGTGCCACTGCCAAGTTCATCTGGCCTCTCACAGGGGACTTACCCTTCTTGAGCTCCAGGCTTGTTACCTGTAAATTAGATACAGTAATAGATGGTCCCATCTGCTGCGTCTGCCTCCAGGGCACGCAGGCTCCAGCCTGCTGAGCCCTCACCGTCACTCCCCCACTCAGCAGCCTTGTTATTGTCCCTCAGATGGTCAAGTTCGTTTCTGCCAGAATCTTTACACTGACCATTTTTTTCTGTCTGGAAAGTTTCCCCAGAACACCAGAGCTGGCTCTGTGCCATCTTTTTAGAACTTTGTTCGTGAATGTCACCTTCTCAGAGAGCTCTTCCTTGAACACCCATTTCTATTACACACTCATGTAACCATCACACACAGAATCACGTGTGTGTACACTCACCCCATAAGCATGTGTGCACACACACTCATACACAATTATACACTCTCATGTGCACTCCCATGCACATACACACACTCCCATGCACACATACATATGAATACACATGTACAGTCGCTCATGCACATTCATTCACTCACATACACACTCAATCACACACACACACATTCACAAGCACACTTATTCACATACTCACATGCACACATGATCACACACTTTCTTTTCACCCTAATTGATTTCTTGGGCTCCCTGTCACTGTCTAAAATGATCTTACTCACTAAACATTGCCTGTCTCACACTTCAAACTCTAGGAGAGGGCAACCTTTGTCTCTGGATTTCTCTGCACAAGACAGTGTTTGGTGTCAACAAACAGCTGCCAGTGGGATCAACCCATCAAATGAGACACTGAATGTGAAGCTGCTATGTAAATTGTGTAGAACTCCACGAAAGTAAAGCTCTACACTTCCTAAGCCCTTTCCCTTCCTTCCTTCTCTCTCCTTTCTTCTTTCCTCCCTCCTTTTCTTCCTTCTTCCGACTTCAAGAAATATTCATGGAGAGGATAGTTTGCACCAGAGAGGTTCCAGGCCCCTTCAACTTGGTGCTGCCTGTCCTCTCAGTGCTGACAGCTCTTGGCCATGCCCTCAGCACTCCAGAAGCACTCGTGCCCCTTGAAGCCCCCTGCTGCTGTTTCCTCTGGCCCCCTGTCTTCCATCGCGGTGCCTCTCTCTGGCTGCAGCTGGGTTTCGCTTCCCTGGAGAGGAATGAGGCTGTGTGGCCGTAATGAGTTTGCCACGATATTTCTCTCTTGGCCCCTCTTGTGGGGATCAGAATGAAGCTCACATTGCTCTGTGGCCAGAATGGTCCCCAGAAAAAGAGAAAAAAGAAAGAAAGAAAGAACAACTATCCCCCAAGCGGCAGCATTTGGGGCTTAATTGTGTTTTTTTAATCAAGAAAACAATTAATTTGGCCATTGCCTCTTTGGTAGGGTGTTTTCTCTCTCTCTCTCTCTTTTTTTAAATGTAGGAGATGCTGCTCAGATGATCCACTGACATTTCTAGATTCAGTTTTTCTCTCTCCCCAAGGCAAGGAATGACTCCTTTCTGTATCCCTGACACCCGGAGACAGCAGAGAGAGGCTCTGAGTTCTCCAAAGAAGGCTGGTTTCTGGAATTTAATATCTGTTGGCTTCTCAGCAATGAGACAGCTGCTGTTCTCAGCCTGTGGTTCCCTCACCCCTCACACGCTTCTGTGGGACTGGGAAGAGGAGAGAAACTGAGGCACAGGCACATTTCAGAATAGAAACCCAGAGACCCGTGGTTTCTATCCTCATCTTCTCCTACCCCAACTCCCACAAGTCGAAATGGTAAAAGGAGAACACCTAGGAGAAGGTGAGTGACATTCCGGGGTAAAAGGGTGGTGCTTTTTATCACCGCATGCTGTCATGACATAAATACCACAGTTGGGGGCTTTAAAGGACAGAAATGTGTTTTCTCACAGCTCTGGGGGAGAAAAGCCCAAAGTCTAATTCCTTTCGTGAATCTTTCTCTCGGTTTCTGGGGTCTGCCGGTAATCCTTGGGTTTTCTCGATATTTCTTGGTGTCTGTGCTTCCCTCTGTGTATCTCTGTGTGAACTATGGTCTTTTCATAACTTAAAAGTGATCAAAAGTCAGATCACCACCTGATGTGACCTCATTAGCATAACAAAGAACCCTCCTATTTCCAAACAGGACCATGTTTGCAGGTTTTATGCATATTGGGGGGTACAATTCAATCCATAATGTTAGGGGCTAGGGAGACAGCATAATAGTGCTCTATTTGGCTTGGTTGGATAAGTTAATTTGCTTCCAGGTGTTACTGACTGATGAGGGCTTAACTTGACCACGATCCCTAAGCCAGAAGAGTGGCTCTAAGCATGGTCTAGTAGGCTTTGGAGGGCGCTTACCAAGTCCCCTCAAATCATACCCCGTGACTAGAAATGGGCCTTCAGAGAGAACTCAGATAGATCTGACCCTGGGGACAGCGGTCAGGGGTCAAGCAACCATGATCAAACTTAGCCAAGCCAAGTGATCAAACTTAGTGTATTATAAATTTAAAAATGAAGTCCCCACAAGGGCAGTGAGTGACCTTTTTTTTTTTGTTTGTTTTGGTCCTAAGGCTAAGAACAGAGTCTGGCACCTAGTTGTTGGTAATTGCTGTGGAGTTGGATGATCTCATGCACAACAGATTGGAATGTTGCCTGGTTTTATGCTGTCTTTTTGATATGCTGTTGTCTATTTCTAGTGTCTTCCAATCTAGGGAGTTCATCTTCCAGCACAATATCAGACACTATTCTGTTACGATCTGTAAGGTTTTCATTGGCTAATTTTTGGAAGTGGATCACCAGGACTCTCTGTCTAGTCTGTTCTTGACTGGAAGCTTCACTGTAACCTGTCTACCACAAGAGATCCTACTAGTACTTGAAATACCAGTGGCATAGCTTCCAATGCCATAGCAACATATAAGCCACCAGTATAACCAATAGATGCATGGTGGTAGCATGTGATTGTCATCACTAGCTTCCATTGAGTTGGCCCCTGACTCATGATGATCCGTATGTTAGAGATTAGAGCTGCCCCATGGAGTTTTCTTGGCTATATTCCTTACAGAAGCAGTTTGCCAGGACTTTCATCACTTTCAACCACTAATCTTTAGGTAGCCACTCAAATACTAGTTGAATGAAGATCGTGGGGCTAAACTTAGTGCAGAGAATAACAAGCTGTTTGCGGTGGGGCAATCAGCCTAAATGTAAGCAGATGGAGAATCCGGTTTGCCTGCTGAGCAGCTGGATTAAAGGATGGCTCTGGCATGAGAGAAAGATTTCTCATTGTTGAGGACACAGTGATGAAGCTCTTCAGCAGGAAGTGAGGAAGAAGGAAGAGAACTAACATTTGCTGAGGGACTACCAGCTTTGATGGCTAAGATAGGCCTAACACAAGCCATGGTATTTTCAATTGCTTTATATGCATGTGAAAGCTGGACAAAGAAAAAGGAAAACTGGAGAAGAATGAACACATTTGAATTACAGTGTTGGCAAAGCCAAAAAAAAAAAAAAGCCAAGTGCCGTCAAAGAGCATTGAATATACGTTGAATATACAATGAACGGCCAGAAGAATGTACAAATTTGTCTTGGAGGAAGTACAGCCAGATTGTTCCCTAGAGCAAAGATGGCAAGACTTTATTTCACGTGCTTTGGATACATTCTTGGGAAGCACCAATCCCTGGAGAAGGACATTGTCTTAGGCTGGGTTTTCTAGGGACACAAAACCAGTAACATGCGTAGGTGTAAGTAAAGATGTATAATATATATAGATAGATGGATATAGGTATATGAAACAGCTCATACAATCACAGAAGCTGAATGTCCCAAGTCCTAGCACAACCCTCATGTGGCCATGGAAGCTGATGAATCCAAAGTCAGCAGGTTAGAGACCAGAGTTCTAGATCATCAGTTGTGTAGGTTGGTGGATCCCAAGCTGGTGGCAAGACGGAGAGGCAGAGGCTGGCGAACCCAAGATCAGCAGGTCAGGGAGCAGGACTCTCAAGTACTGACTGTGTGGATTGATGAATCCAACAGCTGCTAGTTCAAGTCCAAGAACCAGATGCTGGAAGAAGAGAGCAGGAGCTCCTGGCTATGTGAGCAGATCAGCAGTAGTAGTGGAAGGTCGAGAGATGAGAGCCGAGGGGCCACCACAGACCCTGCCCTGCCACTTAATACAGCAGCCGAATATGGAGTAGCCAAGTTGACGTAATCCTGACCACCCCAGACATCATACTTGTCAAGTAGAGGGTCACTGAAAAAGAAGGAAACTGTCAATGAGTGAACCGACATGGTGACTGCAACCATGAGTTCAAACATGCCTGCTATTGTGAGTTTGACACAGGACTGGACACTGTTTTGTTCTGTTATTTATGGGGTCACTGTGAGTTATGGCTGACTCAGTGACATCAGATAGCAACCACCTTCTCAGGACTGTGTTGTGTGTTTTATAACAGATGATATCTCATTTTTCCATCCAATCCTTGTGGGAGGTGTGTTCACATTTTTTACAGTTGAGGAAACAGAAGGGTTTAAGAAGTTATGTAACCTACCCAAGTGAGTAGGTGGAAAAGCCAGAATTCCAAGCTAAGTTGACTTGACTTTGATTTCCTGATCTCCCCAGTACCCTATGGGATTTCTCATCTGATGAGTATGTGGTTACTATTCCTGGGATGTTGCGCTTGCTCAGCTTTGTAACCCTAATACCTTGTAACGTATTTTCCCCTTTTCAAAATGTCTAATCGAGAGCGTTACATAACTAATGCATAATGATACTCTAAGTAATCTGGTTTTTTTTTTTTTTTTACTGCACTAGCTAATCTGGCCTCTGTAGTGACCTGTTTCCAAAGGGGCTCAGAGCCCCCTCAGCTCCTGCGACCTTGATCTCCCTCCTCTTCTTTGCTCTCCTGAGAAACAGCCTTCAGCCTGGAAAATAGCAGCTAGGAGGGCTGCCTGGCATTTGGTGCATCCACAACTTTCTGTCTTGCTTCTTATCACAGTCCGAGTGGACCTGGCAGGCTAGTTTCACTAGCTGAGGAATGTTTTCATAAGTTTTGTCTTTGCCTGTTATAAACAAACTGACTAGAGTTCAATGGAAGATTTCTTGTGAGTATTTTGTGATGTATAGTTATCTGTGGGTTACGTGCTTAAAAACACGAAGTATTGTGGAAATGTTGTACAAACTCTGATATAAAAATTGTTTTTGAGACTCATGGAGAACAGTCTGCACTGCTGTCGAGTTTCTGGTGGTATCATACCTCCTAGAAAACCTGGTTCGTCTTTTTAACTTGGAGTATGTTTTATCGGCTCAACTGCTCCAGGGCATGGACCCAAGTCAGGAAACAGCTTTGTGGGGCTGGGGTGTGGCATAAGCTGGAATGAATGAGTCTCAGTTCCCCTCCTCAGGAGGTCCAGACTGCTTGGCTTTGAATCCTCATTTGCAGACCCTGGACAAGTTGCCTAATCTCTCTCTGCTTCAGTTTCCTCATCTCCAATGGGGATAATAATAGTCTTAATTTTATAGGGTGACTGTGAGAATTAGGGTAAAGCACTTGTAACAGTGCCTGCCCATGGCCTGATCAATACAGCTGAAAGCTATCATGTGGCAAAACTCCGTATCTTTGTACATCTTGAGTAAATGGAGTGTCACTTGTATGGTAGATGGCTCTTAACCCGTTAAGCAAATCCTGGCCCCAGATACCCTCTGCAGAACATCAAATTTCTAACCTGGTTCTACTGAAATGCTGATTATTAAACACTAGGAAAGCAAACCTTCATCTTGATGTCTTTTTATCACTCTGGCACAGGCACTGTTATTACCCTGAGCCGAAAGCCTGTGTTTAGCAAACAGTTTTGCTGGAGGTTTAGCCATATGTGCTGTTGTTAAGCTCCCCTGAAAGGGCTCTGGAGAGAACAGCAAGTGAGTGTATTGGTCACGGAGGATTGCCTAAGACTGTGCTGCGCTTGGGGCTGCTTGGTTCCCTTAGATGAGCTGAGGAAATTGAGGTCCCATGGAGGTAGCTGGGTATGTGGCAGAGACAGAAATGCCACGAGCAGAACCTCGGATTGTTGCTCAGGAAGTGAGGGAACAGGCCCTTGTGGGGATCCCTGTCAGATTAATCTAACCTGTGGTTAATTCCCTTCACCTTTTGATGCCTTTTATTAAGTACACTAGAGTCTTTTTACTCTGGGCTATAATCCATCCTCGCAACATTATTGAGGGACAGACATTATCCCAACCTTACAGAGGGAGAAATCGAGGCTTCAGGACATTATATGTTTGACCTTAGCACTCAAGTGGGTCTGGGGCAGAGCTGGCCTGAGATGATCAGGGCCCTTCTCATCGAGACCTCCGCCAGTTCACTAGACCAGTGATTCTTACCGGGTTGGCGTTGTCTCCTGGAGCATTTGACAATATCTGGAAATGTTTTTGGTTGGCAGACTTGGGAGTGGTTGTGTGCCATGGATATCTAGTTGGCAAAGACCAGAAAGGCTGCTTCTCTTCCTATAGTTCACACAGACTCATACAGCAAAGGATTGTCCAACCCCAAATGTCAGTAATACACAAGTTGTGAAATCCTGCGATAGGTGGAACTTCTTTTCACCCAGAGAAGTCTCAGGGACAACTTTAAAGAAGACAGTGCAGAGTTAGAGTCCTGTCCTGCTTGAGTCACTAGGCTACCCCATTGAGGACCACTGCCCTTGAGTGAACTCCTGTGATGATGAGGATCACCAAGTCACTTGTTAAAGCTATGGTTTCCCAAGCTTCTCTCCTGGAGATTCGGATTCAGTCAGGAAGAGCACAGGAGTCTGTAGTGCTAACGTATTTTGTGTCAGGTAATTTTTCTCATCAGTTGAGTCTGGAAAGCTACTTTAACCAGCTTCAACATGGTGTACCACTCCTGGAGGGGGATGCTCTTCAGTGGATCCTAATTTGGAAAATATGATGGTCAATTTTATATATCAGGTTGGCTAGGTAATAGTACCAGCTGTCTGGTCCAGTGCTAGTCTAGGTGTGGCTATGGAGGTATTTTGTAGATAACAATTAATATTTACAGTCATTTGAATTTAAGTAAAGGAGGTTACCCTTATAATGTGGACAGGTCTCATCTAATCCCTTGAAGGTTTATGACCACAAAACAGGATTTCTGGGAGAACAAATTCTGCCTGAAGTCTATAACCTAGACATCCTGCCTCAGTTTCCAGCCTGTGTCCTGCCCCACAGATGTCAGACTTGCCAGCCCCACAATTGTGTGAGTCCATTATTATAACAGATCAATCTCTATCTGCCTCTACCTCTATCTGTCGTCTCTAACTCTGTATCTGTCTCTGTCTGTCTCTCTTCTACTGCTTTTGTTTTCTTGGAGAACCCTGACAGATCCTGAAAGATAACCTCCTTTTTCTGTTTACCTTCTTTCCCCAAGATGATGCGAAGCTTGACATGAACAAGCACTATTAGAATGGGTTGAATTAAGGTGTGACATATGCACGGTTCCCACCCTTCTGGGAGGTATGTTTTGAGCAAAGGGAGCTTCCTGGTGTACCCTGCCTATGTTGCTTCTCACGGGCAGAGTGGCCCAAAGTGGGCTCTGAACCAGGGGATGGAAGACTTGAATTCTTATCTTAGGTCTGAAGCTTAACTGTGTCACCTTGAGCAGGGCATTTAGGCCGTTGGAACCTCCGTTGTCTCATCTACAAACTAAGTAATGGTGCATGTCTTCTTTATCTGAGGGATGTCATGAGGAGTAGTGGGGAGATTCAGACAGACACAGAATCTCCATGCTGGGGGTCCTACTGACTACCTAAGGTCCTTCTCTCAAAGCACCAGGTCCCCTCCCAGGCCTACTGAGTCAGATAGTTGGGGTGGACTCACAGTTAAAAGTAGTGTCCTTTGAGAATGAGGCCCCTGGGAAACTGCCTGGAGTGCTGGACGGCACTGTTCTGATGGGAGAGGCGCTTTCCATGCCTGCAGGTGCTGATCCCGTGATAAGTGGGGCTGCTGCTGCTCCCTGGTTGGCCTTGTCAGATCTCTTTACACATTTGACTTCCTAACCAGATGGTGGCATTTCTCATGGATATTTTGAAAAAATAGGACAGGCTCCCATCTGCCTGCAGTGACTCAGGAACTGTTAGCCCTTCCCAGAGGCAGTGCGGTGGCTGACCATGCTCTGAGACTTAGGAGTATCTTCTGGACAGGGGCACATGAGGGCACAGCCATCCTGAGCTATGTGGTAGGGAGACACAAAGACTGATCCTGCTTCCTGGTTGCCTCTACTAGAGGGCCTGAGTCCAGGCAGGGGAGAGATGGGAGCATGGGGATCTTTAAACATGTAGAACAGGAAACCTCATCCCATTTGGACTTCAGAACAGAGAGGAGACATTCATGTTAGTCGAGGGTGGTAACTAACCTGGAATAGCATTTAATCCTCCGTCTTTTTGTCTCTTACATGCATGCAGACACCCATACCTGCTGTGGGGCTTGTGGCTCCAGATGTACCAGATGTATCACCTGGGCTTTAACAGATCTCTTCTGGCATAGCTGTGAGCAAGGATTCCTCTCCACTTTTACTGTGTGTGTTGTGACTGCTGAGCATCTGAGGGGGCTGGGTTGGCAACTTGTCCTCATTCCCAGCCCTGTAATGTGCAGATTACCATCCACAGAGAGGATCTCTCCTGTGTGGGAAACTCTCAGGGCAGAGACTGTGTCTCACTTGTTTTTGCATCTTTTGCCTTTATTGACCACACAGTAGGTGCTTAGTAATTTATTTGTGAACCTTATTGTGGAGCCTCTCTAGGTACTAGTATGTGGTAAAGACCTATTGATCAGATTCCACTCTTCCTTTCTTCCTGGGCACACATTTAGGATAGTTTCATCCCTAGCCATTAGACATGATGTGGGACAGAGTTCCCATAATGGAACACAACAGAAATGGCATGTGCACTTCTAGAGCTGGCCCACTGAAACCTCCCATGCGTGCTCCTCCATGGCTGTCCCCTTCTGTCTGCCCAGAAAGGTGATGACCAGGGAAACCTTTGTTGTTAGTTACTGCTGGCTCATGGCGACCTTACGTGTAACATAACCAAACGCTGCCCAGTACTGTATCATCCCCACGGTCATTGCTGTGCTGGAGCTTGAGCACCTTCCAATGCAGAGGGTTCACCTTCCAGCACTGTGAACAATGTTCTGTTGTATAGAATTTCTTTTGGGTGGTTTTCAGTAATAGATCTTCATAGTCTGTCTTAATCAGGAGCTCTGCTGAAACTTATCCATCATGGGTCACCCTTCTGGTGTTTGAAATATTGGTGGTACAGCTTCCAGTATCACGGCAACACAGAAGCCACCACAGCAGGGCAAACTGAGAGGCTTACTGAAGCCAACAGAACAGTTGCTGGCCAGGGTCCTGAATAACCATGTGGAGCTGAGGAGTACCTTCAACATGAAAATCCACCCTGCATGATTGCATGAGAGAAAGACCTTTCTAATTCTTTAAGCCATTGAGTGCTGTGGGTCTACTTGTCACCGTACTTTGGTACGGAAGCTTTGCTTCCCCTAAATAACACTGGCCATGTAATTCTGGCCTTGTGTCTCCCTACCCTGGCCCCTGCTATGTACTCATAGGATCTATGTGGTTAGACTGGGCAGGAGGACCCGTCTGCTCTTGCACGCAATTTCTCTCCTTTAGCCCTCTGCTTGAAAGACCCTGAGGGTAGAGATGTGTTCATGTTCTCAAATGTATAAGAAAAAGAAGGTCCGTTTTTTCCCAGGAAACAGATTTTCCAGGCATAGGGTTAGAACACAGGCTGAGAACTTTCCATCACAGATGATTCTGGGTCCTTCTCCTCAGCCTGTGTTCCTTCTCGACAACTTAAAACAATCAGGGTCATCTGTGTCCTGGTAGCATAAGAAAAAAGGATTTATTAAGGAGGGTGTCTTAGGGATTTGAAAGACTTAAAAGCAGAGTGAAATGATGTGGTATGGAGAGGAGCAGTGGGAGAGAAGCCAGAGGATAGATAGTAACCTGATTAGAGGGGTTTGGCAGGTAGGGGTGGACAGGTACCGCTTCCTGCAGAAAATCGCATGCTGCTTTCAGCTCTCATGTTTGGCCCCATGCCAGGACCCGGGGTCACCTTTTGCCCTGCCATGGGTGCCCTATGAGCCTCAGTTAGCAGGAGGATAGACACCTTACATGTCCTTGGTGTTCTAAGCTTGCTTTCAAGGCAGGCAACAGCCTGAGTTAAGGTTTCTTTATACCATAATGTCCCTTCTCAAGAGCTGGGGCCATTGCCTGATGGGGGCTCCTGGATGCTCTAACTTCAGTTCCTGCCTTATTTATGGAGTGCAGCAAACGAGTCAGTGTATTTCAGGCAAATTGTTAGGTATCGTCAAGTAGGTTCTGACTCACAGTGACCCTATAAGACAGAATAGAACTCCCCAGTGAGGTTTCCCAAGAGTGGCTGGGGGATTTGAACTGCTGACCTTTTGGTTAGCAGCTGAGCTCTTAACTCCTACATCACTAGGGCTTCTGTAGGCAAATGGCTGAGCTCATTTAAAATCAGAAATAGTTTTTTCAGATACAGAAGAAATACATCACTGTATGACACATGTAAAACTACTGAATTTGTATATGTTTGTGTATACTTTTAACACAATAATAATATTTTTTTAAAAAAGAAATACATGATTTTTGTATAAAATTCAGATACTCATAAGGAAAAGAATCATGTACCTATAGGACCATCCCCCAGATAATCACTATCAACCCTTATATGACAATTTTTCTTTTTATCCTCCCTCCCTGCCTTATTTCTCTGACCTCCTTTCTCTGACCTCCCTTTTTTGTTTTCCCTCTTTGTCTTCTTTTTTCCTATCTCTGTTTGTCTCATTCTTTCTTTCTCAAGCCCCCAAACCATTGTGGTCTAGTTGACTCCCACTGACAGGGACCCTAAAGCACAGAGTAGAACTGCTCCATGGGGTTTGCAAGGATTGCAGTAGATTCAAAATTCTGATCTTGTACAGCTCTTAACTACTGTGCCATGAGGGGTCCTTCTTTCTCAAAGCCACGAGCTAAGACTTGAAGCAGGCAACTTGAAGCCAGAGCTCACGTGCCTAATAAGCCCTCTGTGCATCTCCGTGCAGCCCCTGTGTGGTGGGAAAGATGCTGGACACAGTCAGTGGACCCGCTTCTAGCCAAGTGCCGTTGAGTCAGATCCGACTCATAGTGACCTAGGGGCCAGGGCAGAACTGACCCCCAGAGTATTCAAGGAGCACCTGGTGGATTTGAACTGCCGACCTTGTGGTTAGCAGTGGTACATTTGCTAATTATGTGAACTTGGTAAGTCATGCAACATTGTAGGATAAGCTGTCCTCTCAGCGTCCTTGCCAATGTCATAAACACTGTCTTAAGTTAAATAATGGGTCATAAAACGCGTGGCAACCTTTTTTTTTGGTTTATTTTTTTTTTACTTTGCTTTTAGTCAGTGTCTTAGTCATCTAGTATTTCTGTAACAGAAATACCATGGTGAATGACTTTAACAAAGGGAAATGTATTTTCTAGCTGAAAAGTAGGCTAAAAGTCCTAATTCAGGGCATTAGCTCCAGGGGAAGCCTTTCCCTGCTGGCTGTGGAGGAAGGTTGTTTTTTCAGTCTTCCCCTGGACAGGGAGCTTCTGAGGTCCAAAGGATGTGCTCTGCTCCCAGCACTGCGTCTTGGTGGAAGGAGGTCCCCAGCTTTCTACTTTCTTCCCTTTCCTTTATACCCTAAGATGTTGTCTGGAGGCACAATACAATCTTACACGTTGAGTCCTGCCTCACCAACAACCACTGCACAACCTCCCTCATTAACATCACAGAGGCAAGATTTACAACATATAGGAATGTAACACAACACCAGGAATCATGGCCTAGCCAAATTACTATGTACACTTTTGGGAGGACACAATTCAGTCCATGACAGTTAGCCTTCTGGAAGCCCCTTTTGTCTTCACTGTGAGAAGGGAGGGAAGAATAAATGATTACAACGTGGTCCCTAATTTCAAAGGACAAGCATCCCTATAAAAGACAGCCAGTCTACAGAGGATTCTAGAACATAAGCAAGCTAATAAACACTGACTGAGTCAGATCCGACTCAATGGCACTTGGCTTGGCAATGTAACAAGAGGAAACTCTGGTGGTATAGTGGTTAGGTACAATGGCTGCTAACCAAAAGGTTGGCAGTTCAAATCTGCCAGGCACTCCTTGGAAACTTTATGGGGCAGTTGTCCTCTGACCTGTAGGGTCTCTGTGAGTCAGAATCCACTCAATGCCATGTTTTTTTTTTTTTTTTTTTTTTTTAATGTAACGAGATGCTGTATAATCGAAGGCTAATATGATGGAAACCACAAACTTGAAGGGAAATTTTCTGTAGGACCCTGAGAAGGTCCTTCATTTTCAGTCCTCCTTTCCCTGGAATAACAACTATTACCACCCCCCACCTCCTAGGGGGATGGAATTTGGGGTCTTCACAGTGGATCTGAGGACATAGAGTTAAGCATGGAGACCAGAACTATGCTTTGGGAGGGCGGCCTGGCCAGTATGAAGGCCATCACATGGGCAGGGAGCCCCAGAGAGTTGGGCTTCTAGAAGTTTCTCCTCATCAACCCTAGCTGGCCACCTGGCAGCCACACTGCCCCAGCCAGGCCAACTAAACTGGCACAGGAGGGAGGGAGTGGTGGCCCTATTAATGGCCTAATTAGTGGGGATGGCCAGTTATCTCTGGACAGCTCATCTGTGCTTCTGCCAGGGAAAGGCTTCTTCTGCTCCCCACCCCTGTTGGTCCCCAGATATCGCTGCATCTTCTTGTGCTGGGCACCGTGCAAGCCCCTTTACTCCAGATCAAGATGTCTCTTGAAACCGTCCTTTCCTTGATCCTGTGGCTTACAGACACACACACACACACAGAGAGAGAGAGAGAGAGAGAGCCCCCTGAGGATTCTCTTACTTTCATTAAAGGACTTCCTGCACTCCCTACTACCACTCAAATGCAGACCCTCTGTCCCGGGCTGGAGCCAGGGGACGGAGCAAGCATGGTGATTAGTTCTGTTGTTAGTTGCTGTTGAGTTAGTTCTGACTCATGGTGGCTGCATGTATGCAGAGTAGAACTGCTTCACAGTGTTTTCAAGGCTGTGACTATTCGGAAGCATTTCACTAAAGCATGTCTTCTGAGGTGTGTCTAAGGGGTTTAGAACTGATAGTCTTTCAGGTAGTAGTTGAGAATTTAACCATCTGCCCAAGCCAGGGACCTAGTGCAGTGTCCAGGACACAAACTTGAAGGAGATGCTCCTTCCCAGGGCTGTGCTGGTCCCCTGGCTCTGCCTTATCCTTGGAGGCCTTGTTATTCCCAACCATTCTCCGTGTTCTCTGTATTAGCTCTGTTCAGTACATTTTCTACAGGATAACCAGAATTTCCTGTAGCAAAACACATCAGATCTTGTTACCTTCCTGCATGAAAACCCTCTGTGGACTCTCCTTTGTCTAAACTTTATGGCATATAGATAAAACCTCTTTGTATGGCCTCTGCTTACCGTATTATTGTTCCTATAACATTTCTGCTGTCTTTACCATGGTCCACCACCTATCTATCAGTTTGTCTGACTGTAGTAGCTTGGTATTGCTCTGATACTACAAGCTATAGCACACATGTTTCAGATACCAACAAGATCATCCATGGTGGACAGGTTACACTGGAAATTCTAGACCAAGACAGACTAAGGTGAAAGGTCTGACGATCAACTTCTAAAAATTAGCCAATGACTACCCTATGGATCACAGAATATTGCCCAAGGCTTTGACATGCATACTTTGGATGTGCCACCAGGAAGGACTGGAGAAGGATATCATGTTTGGTGAAGATTCTTCTTTGGGGAGCATAAGTGGTGGTGGGCTGTGCTCTTGAGATGGAACGGACAGAGGAGATACAGGCTGAGGACAGGGCAAGTGATGATGAGCCCCTCCCTCCAGCTCCCCCTGCATTGCTGGACTTCCTCTCAGCTCTCTTTGCAGGGAACCCATCTCCTCTTTGTTGTTTTCCAAATATCTCCCCTCTCTTTCTGGAACAATTTTCTGAAATCCTACAGGTGACTCGAGCTGAGTGAAAACGAGAATTGGATATCTCTATCTGAGCTTCCACATGATGACAAACACAAAAGAACACTGACATGCTGATGCCTCCTGCCTTAACCACGATGTGGAGCAATAGTGACGAGCCAGACGTAGACCTTAGCCCATGCACTTAGAAAAACCCGGAGCATCTTATTAGAGGGAAATTTGACCCAGTGAGATGGGCCCACCGCAGGGTCTCCCCAAAACAGAGGGCAAGCCAGGCTTCAATTCATCCTGTACCCCAAGAATGACATATGCCAGGGGTTTGACTGTTGCCTTTGTCTTCTTCATGCCATCCGCTCCCTGCAGGATTTAAGTGGCAAATCACAGTGTCCCAGGCTACCTGTTCCCTCACCTGTGGAGTGTTTCCTCAGCCCTTTCTTCTGGTGTCCTCTCTTCCCATTCGTTACGCCCACACACATGTGCAAGCATTTCTCTCTGTAGTTTGGGTTTCTGTAGGCCACAGTACTTGAACTTGTAGCAGGAAAGGGATACTTTCCAGTGGGAAGACACTTTGATTTCCAGAAGAACACTGACACCCAGAGTGTTTTCTTCAGGAAAGGTGGCAATGGAGAAGGGAGACATATTATTTTCCTATTTATTTAGGACCCACTGACAGTGGCTGGGAGAGGCCTTCTCTTTTCCAGATCTATTCACCCATTAGCCATTAATTGCATCTGGCTACTGGACTTTCAATTTGAAAAACTGAAACTAAATCAAGTTAAAACTTCAGTTCTTTAGTCACACTGGCCACATGTCAAATGTCCAGTAGCCATATGATGTGACTACCTATTGGACCACACAGATACAGAGCATTCCCATCACCACAGAAAGTTCTGTTGGACAGTACTGTTTTTTTCAAACATCCTGTATTCATTTCCCGGGGCTATCATAATAAACTATCATAGACCTGGTGACTTAAAACAACAGAAATGTCTTCTCTTAGAGTTCTGGATGCCAGAAGTCTGAAATCAAGGTGTCGGGAGGACCTTGTGCCCCTTCAAGGCTCTAGTGGAGGGTTCTTCCATGCAGTATCACGCTCCTCTCTGCCCCATCTTCATGTTCCTTCCTCCTCTGTGTCTTTTGGGCATTACACCTCCCTCTGTCTGCTTTTATGAGGACGCTTCTCATTGGATCCAACTCAACGGCACTTGGCTGGCTCTTATTAGATCTGGGGCCTGCCTGGATACTTCAGGATGGTCTCATTTCTTGCTACTTAATTACATTGGCCAAGACCATTTTTCTAAGTAAGATTCACAGATTCACAGTTCGCAGGAGTTATTAGGATGTGGACCTATCTTTTCAGGGACCACAATTCAACCTACTGTGCAACTAGAGAATCAAAGGGGTACAGTCTAGGATCTTATACACCTCAAAACAATGCTTCTCAGAGACAGAATCCAGCAGGTGCTTAGGTTGGGTGGTGGGCCTCATAGATACTCCAGGGACCATGCAGAGAGTGGAAGGACTCATCTTAGTGGAGCTAGAACATTGTAGGGCTGGATCCCAGCAGTGCTGGCTGTGGGGAAGGGGTCTCACAGGCTCCAGGAACCCTTGGGTGGGCTAAGTCATACCTGAGTCTCTTATTTGTGGCAGAAATTGCAGCCCACACTGCTCTCACTTCCTTGCATCTTTGCCGGTGGGACCACAAGAGTTGCAGAAGGCTCTGCAGGGCACTTAAACCTGTGCTGGCCTTTTTCCTGGTCTCATTCACTTCATGTCCACGGTAGCACTGGCTGAGGCCCGTCCTTTAGTGCTAGATGTCTGTTTGCCTGGTCCTTCCTGTCCTGCCTGCTCTCTCTAGAATCCTTGCTTACAGGCAAGCTGCCCAGTCACTGCACTGAGAGCTTGCCCCAAGGCCCAGTTGCTCTCTGGATGTCCCACTCACTCAGAGGCATTGCTGCCTGAAGCTTCAGCTTCCACTCATTTCCGGGCAGCATTGAATCTCGATGAGTCTAGAAGCAGGCTGACACACTGACACTGCTTTGGAAAAAGGCTACTGAGATCAAATGGGTGGACTTTTCAATGGGAAGATCCCCCTCAGTGTCTTGTGCTTACCAGTCAGGACAGTATGGTAATGGGGCCAGAGGTCTTAGTGTCTTGGGGCTGCCATGACAAGATGTCACAATGTGGTGCCTTTAAAGAACAGAATTGTATTTTCTCACAGCTGTAGAGGGTAGGGATCTAAATCAGGGCATCAGCCGTGTCCATTCCTTCTGAGAGCCATTGAGAGAATCACTGCTGTGTGCGACTCTTCTAGGTTCCTTCTGCAGACACCGAGGAGGAGCTGCTCTGTGCTGTTCTCCTAGATTCTGGTGGCCTTCCTTTGTGGAAGACACGTGGTGCCTTCCTCCTGTGTGTGACTCTGTATCCACATCTGTCTTTTCTTTATAAGACTCAAATTATATGAGGTTTGGACTCTCCCTTCTCTGCTCAGGACACCCTGGTGGTGTAGTGTTTAAGTGCTATGGCTGTTAACCAAAAGGACAGCAGTTCGAACTCACCAGCTGCTCCTTGGAAACTTTTATGGGGCAGTTCTACTCTGTCCTGTAAGGTTTCTATGAGCTGGAGTCAATTTGATGGCAGAGGGTTTGGTATTTACTCTGGTAAGACATTGATAACATCTGAAAAAAGAACTTCCCTAAACAAGGCCACCTTCCCAGGTACAAAGGTTAGGACTTTGACATATCTTTTGGGGGACACAATTCAGTATCTAACAAAGGGTCTGCAGTGTGATTGGGCAACAAAATGGACCAGCCTTCTTACCTGAGCTTTCTCTCTCTACCTTCTGCTGTGAAGGTTTCTGGTCTCCTTGGCAGAGTCCTGCCTTTTCAGTTAACTGCCCTCTCCCAGGTCTTTTTGAGCTGGATTATCAGCAAGACCATGAGCAGGAAGAGCGCCTGCAAAAATTCCCATCACCCTCTGTCATGCACTGAACTGTGTCTACCCAAAAAATGTGTGTAACAGTTTGGCTAGGCCATGATTCCTGGTATTATGTGATGTAAATGTATTATGTGTTGTAAATTCTGCCTCTATGATGGTAATGGCTTGGTAAAGTAGTTGCTGTTGTTAGAAGCTGTCGAGTTGGTTTCAACTCATTGTGACCCTATGAACAATAGAACAAAACATTGCCTGGTCTTGCGCCATGTCCACAATCATTTTTATGCTTAACCCCATTGTTGCGGCCACTGTGTCAATCCATCTCCTCAAGAGTTTTCCTGTTTTTTGCTGACTTTCCACTCTACCAAGCATGATGTCCTTCTCCAGGAACTGATCTTTCCTGGAGAAAGATGTCCAGCATGTCCAAGGTATGTAAGACACAGTCTTGCCATCTTTGCTTTCAAGGGGCACTCTAGTTGTACTTCTTCCAGAGCAGATCTGTTTGCTCTTTTGGCGTCTGTGGTACATTCAACCTTCTTCAGCATCAAAATTCAAAGGCACCAATTCTTCTGTCTCCTTTGTTCATTGTCCAGCTTTCACAGGCATATGATGAGATTGAAAATACCATGGCTTGGGTCAGGCACATTTTAGTCTTCAAGGTGCTATCCTTACTTTTGAATACTTTAAAGAGGTCCTTGGCAGCAGATTTTCCCAATGTGATGCGCCTTTTGATTTCTTGACTGCTGCTTCCACAGGCATTGATTGTGGTAAAGTAGAGGATCAGTGAAAAAGAGGAAGACTTGTAATAAGATGGGTCAACACAGTGGCTGCAGCAACAAGCTTAAGCATGAAAATGATTCTGAGCATGTGCGGGACCAGTCAGTGTTTCGTTCTGTTGCACATAGGGTCACTACAAGTCAGAATCCACTCAACAGCCCCTAACAACAACATGATATTAGTAAGGGAGAATGGGCAGCAGTTGTGTTGGTAGAACAGGACTCAGTCTGTAAGATTGTAGTGCTCCTTGGGATATAGGAAAGGAAGCAGAGAGTTGGAGACCTTATACCATCAGGAAAGAAGCAGTGCCTGTCCTTTGTAAAGGACTCAGGGTCCCTGCACCTGAGAAGCTCCCAGGCAGTGGAAGATTGACAACAAGGACCTTCCTCCATAGCCAATAGAGAAAGCCTTCCCCTGGAGCTAGTGCCCTGAATTTGTACTTCTGGCCTACTGGACTATGATGAAATAAAATTTCTCTTTGTTTAGGCTCATCCATTTGTGGTATTTTTGTTATAGCAGCAAGATAACTAAGATCCACTACCCAAGGAGTGTGCTGGCTCATCTTGCCTGAAGAAGGCTGCCAGGTACCCTGCTGGGCACTACACTGCAGGATCCAAAGTCATTTGATTCTTCTGGTTTTCTGCCAGACTCACTCATACCTGCAGGCTTTCCTAACTCTCTTTTCCTCCTTTATCAGCTCAGACCTGTCCAAATGAGAAAAACAAAAATATCTATTAGCCAATGGAGTCAGCCAAATCTGCTATAGGGTAGAAAATGGTCAAAGGTTCCTGACAGCTGAACTGAACAAGACCTTCTATGTGGAAGAAATTGATAGACTGTTGATGCTATGGTATTTCAGGAACATCACTCTGTTCTGTATGTATACTGTCTGGAGCTGATCATGTCTGAAACGTCTATCATTAGAGATTCATTATTTTGGCCAGAGACATTGTCTTTAAAAATAATTAATATATGTAAATATCTCTCTTTAGGGATAGGCTCTTTATTGAGCACTGGATAGTGTATATAAAATGGAGCAGAGAACAATCATCTGGGATGATCTTATCATCAGAGAGTTGAACAGGTTTGTACAAGGGAATCTATGGACATCAAGTGGAAACTTCACCTGTTTCAAGTTTTCTCAGGTTTGGTTTCAAGTGGTTTGATTAAGTTTCTTTAGTTTGTGATGAACCTGGAGCAGGGTTTTATTGTCTAAAATTTCCCACATTCCAGCATTTTTAAGTCATAGTCAGGGACTAAGACAGAAGTGGACGTGGGAAACATTGTATATGCATACTTTTTTTTTCTCCAAGGTCACTCACATTCCTTACAAGCAGTGTAGTTAACCCAATGCCAAGAGAAGACCTTGTCTGCCCTATGACAAGTATTTAATCAGGCAAAACCCATTGTGGGCAAAGCCCTTCTCATCATTTAGGATACTTTCAGCTATAAAGAACAAAAACTGATTAAATATGTAATGAGTGATAAAGAACTTAATTAAGTTACATAGTATGACATTTCAAGGTGCTATGGTTCTAGACTGGTTAATATGCTGTCCAGCCATGCTGTCGAGGACCCAGGCTCTTTTCATCTTTGTTCACTGTCATCTTCAGCCTGTCTTCTCCCTCATGGCCATAAGACGACCACTGTAGATGCAGGCATCCCATGTAGGCATAACACTATTCAGCTGAAGAAAACGTAACATTTCCTCCCCTGAACGTCTTTCTATAAATTTAAAATCTTTTTTTTGGAGAAGCCACTCTATCATTTCCTTTTACAGTTTGTTGGCCAAGACTAGATCACATGACCCTTCTTAAACCAACCAAGAGAAAGAGAATGAGATCACCATAGACCAATCAAAATCCATGCCTCACCCTCTTGAAAGAGGAGAGTAGAGAAAATAAGACCATCTTTCCTAAGCACATGGCCTCAGAATTGCGACTATGGGAACAAAATTAGGCTCTACTGACCAAGAAGGAAAGGGATGACTTTGTGTGGTCAGCAAATTGTCCCACTACATCAGACACAGTCATAAGGATTCAGAGGAAAATAGTACCTTGAATTCTGTTTGAATTTCGTATCAAGCAAGGAACCCTACAATGCACATAGTAACTGAAGAGCAGAGGGAGCGACGGTACACCTGAGTTCCCAGATGTATGCAGCTGAGAGGAAGCCGAGTGGAGTGGCATCAAGCAGTGATTGACAGGAGGTTAGACAGTGAAAAGCTCCTGTAAGAAATATATTTGAGATGGATTCCGCAGAATAGGTTTTCTAGAGAAGAGCTAGCAGCAAAAAGGAGCAGACATTCCAAGTAGGACCACAACAAGCTCACGTGCAGGAACATGGCGACTGCCATTTCCACATGTGCATACATTTTGGATCACAATAAAGGCACTGAGTGAGATGCTCTTATTCACATCTGAATCTCCAGTGGGTAGTATAGAATAATAAGTTTTTGTAAACATAGGTCAATTAAATTTATTTTGAGAAACAGAAGTGACAAGGGAGCACAAATGAACATGTGAAGGGGAGCCTCGTACTCTTTGAATGGGACTGTTGAATTTTCTAGGATCTGGAAATCGCTCTTTAATGCAGCCAGGAGTCCGCACAGAAAAAAGTGACTTCAGGAGCACTGTAACAAAAAACACCACAGGAGGGTGGCTTTAAAGAACAGAATTTTATTTTCTCCCTTGTGAAGAGGCTCAAGTCTACCTTTAGGGTGTGTCATGGATTGAATTGTGTCTTCCCAAAAATGTGTGTAGCAATTTGGCTAGGCTGTGTGTTGTAAACCCCACCTCTGTGATGTTAATAAGGGGTGGTGGTGGGAGACACTTGTGGTAGGGCAGAACTCAATGTGTAAGATTTTATTGTGCCCTCAGGTAGTCTTTTGGGATATAAAGGAAGGGGAAGCAAGTAGAGAGTTGAGGACCTCATACCAGGAAGTGAGCATACCCATGGCGGGATAAGAGCACGTCCTTTGGAAAGGACCTGGAGTCCCTGCACCTCTCGGAAGCTCCCAGTTTAGGGGAATAATGACAACAAAGACCTTCTCCAGGGCCAACAGAGAAAGTCTTCCTAGGCAGCTGGTGTCCTGAATTGGACTTGTAACTTATTGGACAGTGGCACAATAAAATTTCTCTTTTTAAAGCCATCTGCTTAGGGTATCTCTGTTATGGTAGGATTAGATGACCAAGACAGGTTGTGACTCTAGGGAGAAGTCCTTCCTTGTCAGCAGCCCTGGTAGTTCCTCGGCCATCCTTGGAGCTCCTTGGCATGGCTTTCCCTTTAGTGTGTCTCTGTGTCTATTCGTCTGTTTTCATAAAACACCACCCAGAGTGATTCGGCTTAGGACCCACCCTACTTTGGTAGGCAACCGTGGTAGTTTAGTGCTAAGTGCTATGGCGGCTAACCAAAAAATTGGCAGTTCAAATTCACCAGGCACTCCTTGGAAACTCTACAGGACAGTTCTCCTTTCTTCTGTAGGGTTGCTATGAGTCGGAATTGATTAGATGGCAACAAGTTTGTTTTTTCATTTCTGTCGTGGGTTGAATTGTGTCATCCCAAAGATGTATGTTTTGATTTGACTTGGCTAGGAAGTCCTGATATGGTGCCATTCCTCCCATGTGTTGTGAATCCTGCCTCACTGATGTTAATGGTGGAGGATTGGCTGCAGTTGTGTTAGTGAGGCAGGACTCAAGCTACAAGCTTGTGGATGTGAGGGAGAGAAGTGAGCAAAGGAAGTTGGGAACCTCGTACCATCAAGAGAGCAGTACCAAGAGCAGAGCACATCCTTTGGACCTGAGGTTCCTGTGCCAAGATGCTCTCTTTGAATTTGGACTCAACCTACCAGACTATGATGATTTCTCTTGTTGAATAGACTTATAACTTGTGAACGGATTTGTGGCCTATGGGATTGTGTCAAATAAAGTTTCTCTTCATAAAGCCTTCCACTGATGGTACTTTCTATTAGACCAGTACCAGGTAACTAAGACAGTTTCCTACTCTGATATGACCTCATTAACACACAAAAAGAAAGCTCCTATTTCTCAAACACATTTACAGGTACAGGGATAAGGACCTCAACCCATATTTCGGATGAGACACAGTCAATCCATACCAGGCTCCATTCTGTCAGAAATCTTTGTGTATTTGTTTATTTTGTTTCTTCATGAAAGATCCAGGCTGTCAATTGATCTCAGGAAATTCAGTATCATATTAAAACTTGTTGCCATCACATCAACTCCGCCTTATAGAGACTCTGTAAGACAGAACAGAACTGTCCTATGGGGTTTTCAAGGTGTAGTTTTTAGAGAAGCAGGTTGCTACGTCTTTTGCCTGCAGAATGGCTGGTGGATTCAAACTACTGACTTGCTGACCAAACTGCAGAGCTCTTAGCCATCATGCCATCAGGGATCCTTGGTGTCATATCATGTCCTAGATAATAGGACTAGTCCGTTTTTCTGTCAGTCATGACCATCAAGGGCCCTGGGGGTAGTAGAAGTGGTATAACTGATGGACCTTTGGGAGACTTTGTCACCTGATGTTCACTTTGTCCTTGGAGTTGGGCAATGTCTTGACAAGACTGGCTATATAGTTTGTTGAGTCTGTTGCTAAAGGAAAATGTGAGACCTTTGTTTAAAAAACATGAGAAATCTAGACAGCAGAGCACTGAACCAAGCACTGAAAAAAAAACCCTAAACTCACTGCTTTTGACTCAGTTCCAACCCATAGTCACCCCGTTGGACATAGGGTTTCCAAGGAGCACTTGGTGGAGTTGAGCTGCCAACCTTTTGGTTAGCAGCCATAGCTCTTATCCATTGTGCCACTAGGGTTTCCAGACCAAACAGGGGGTCTGTCTAACCACAAGACTCTTCTCAGAGTGAGTTCTGTGCAGGTCCAGGGCTTTGCACTACTGAAGCCGGTGCAGAGAGATTTCTACCACTCGCATAACAAAGGGGCAGAAAGAGAGGTTCCTGGCTCTGTCTTTGTCAAGAGCTCTATCTCTTTCTACTTTCCCAAATTTATAAATTTATAACAACAGTTTTTTTGTGGGCAAAAGTTACTATTTCACAGATCATTGTGGGGATGGATGCTTTGAGAGAAATGAGAGAATAACGGTACTTAAAAGCAATTAGTTGAAGCAACAGAGAGAACAAAGGGAACAACAAGAAAGCTATTATGCAAATGTGTGGCCATTCACCGCCATTCTGCCTTGGGGAGCCTTGTGGTGGATTCAAAAGTTTCTGCCTATCTGAATTATTAGTTCCCCTTATACTTAACATCAAGCTTCAGCACAGTTATTTACTTTTTTTCTTCTCAACACACTGGTAATTGGCCTATCCTATCACCTGGTTTCTCAGAGGGGATTAACCATATAGATCACAACTGCTGATCTGTAACCAATCACAGGGATGGTGCAGGACCTGGCAGCATTTCATGGCACAGATCCAGAGCAGACTAGCAAGCATGGTGGTTCAGGACCACAGACAGCAGCTTGGGCACACTCAGTACCACCTCTGTCCACCATATTTTTGAATCTTGCTACCCTGGACCCATGCACGCATAAGCTTCCTCTTGCCTGAGGGACTTATTGAGAACTGGCTTATACCTGAACCTTTGGTGTCTTTGTCTGCCTGAGCCTCCTGCAACTCTGAGCTCTCTGCCCTCCTTTGCAAATGTCACTCATAGCAGACAGGTTTTAGTGGCGCTTCCAGACTAAGACAGACTAGGGAAAAAAGGCCTGGAGATCTGCTTCTGAAAATTATGCAATGAAAATTTCATGAATCACAGTAGAATGCTGTGTCTGCTAACCAAAGCGTGAGCAGTTTGAATATTCCAGGTGCTCCTTGGAAACTCTGTCCTGAAGAGTCGCTACGAGCCAGAACTGACTCAACGGTAGTGAGTTCTTTTGGGTAGTGAGGGGAGATGGATGGCCTGGGTTGGAAAGCACTCATAACTTGCTACAATGATGGGCTTGAACATACCAACAGCAAATGAGCACTCGTGGCAGAATGAGTTTGATTCTGTGGTATGTAGGGTTGCTATGAGTAGGGGTCACCATGAGCCAGAGCAGACTGAATGGCAGCTGAAAACAATGACCATCATAGGAAAGATGGTGCTAGTTGTGTACAGCAAAGTGCTGCATCTAAATCTGGGAACCATTGTTACCACTTTGTCCACATACTTACATTTGAATTGTGGCTGCTCTTTTGTCATCCTTCGCTGCCACAGAGGGAGTAGTTGCCAGGACAAGACTATCATATTCTATTGCTGATAGTGTTTGGGGTGTCTGGGCGTTGGGCACTGTCTGAAGATTGAGATCTTGTCCTTCAGCCATAAGGACCCAGCAGAGGTTTATGCATGTGTAGGAAATACCTCCCAAGACTGGCCCAATACCCTGAGCCTCTCCAGCAATTCCTCCAAGTGGTCAAGGCTGGCTTCAGGAGAAAGGTGAGAGTTGAGCTTAGTGAGTGTTTCTCACCATGCCTCACTTTACCCTATTGTCTACCTGCCACTCCATTAAAACTCCCCAACCCTGCGCAATTTTTCTGATTCCATCAAAAAAGAAAAAATGTGAGATCTCACCGTTGAGCTCTCTCCTTCTCTCAGGGATGCCAGTCTGACGAATTGATCAGGATAAGGTACCTGATGAAACTGCTAAGATGTCAGTCTGTAATATTTCTTGGAGAACATATTTGTTCTCTGGCAGGGACGTTCCAGGGAGAGTGCCACCACCTGGTGTCACACTCTTTTGGGATGGCCTCTGGAAGCAGGCTTATCACCCCTCCACCGAAAGTCTAACTCATAGCGACCCTATAGGTCAAAGTAGAACAGCCCCATTGAGTTTCCAAGGAGTGCCTGGAGGGTTTGAACTGCTGACCTTTTGGTCTGCAGACACAGCACTTAACCCACTACACCATCGGGGTTTCTAGGCTTATCACGGAGCATGGGTTTTGAAACAGAGGCTTTGCCTTCAGAACAAGAGACTGCACTATTTCCTGGTGGGATTTCTGTGGTTCTGCCCTCTGCTCCACTGGAATGCCCCTGCTCTCCATCCTCAAGATGCCTATTTACTTATGCCACAGCTTCTGCAGAAGCTGGGAGGGAGCAAGTTGAGCGGTTGATGGCCCCATTTAGAAGAGGGCCCCCCTACAGCTCAGCTTCATCTTCTTAATGGATCCTAATTACCCTGTCCTGCTTGTGGCTTCTCTCTGGGGCCCACCTGTCGGGATGATGGATGAGGTGAACTAGAGTGGTGGCCAGCTGGAGCCGGAAGCCCCTGCCCCCCTTCTCTAGAAGGGAGAGTGTGTGGGAACTCCAAACCAAGGCCAAAGATTCAGAGAGAAGGACAACACCAACGGAAGGTGAGCTCTTCTTATCTCAGGTCCCCTAAAACTTGAGCTAGGAGAAAGGTGATAGGGTTGGGAGCACAGGTGCTTACCCTTCATATGAAGCTCTGGACATACATGAGGTGGATGGAGGAGGCTGGCAGTCCTGACAGATGACTCTGAGAGCCAGGATTGCCGACTCTGGAGTCAGGTCAATATCAAGTCCATGTCCCTTGTGGAGGTGGCCAGCAGTAATCAGAGCTGAGTGGCTCCTTCTGAATCAAGGCTGTGCTGCATGAGGCCTCAATCTCATTTCCTGTCTCCATCAACATGCACCACAAGAAAACCCCCATAACCAAACCCAGCTGAGTCCATTCCAACTCTTAGCGACCCTATAGGACAGAATAGAACTGCCCCATAGAGTTTCCACACGGTGCTTGGTGGATTTAAACAGCCAACCCTTTGGTAAGGAGCCATAGCACTTAATCACTATGCCACCAGGGTTTCCACATCCTGAGTACTAAGTAAATGAACCTCACATCAGTTGGGGCCCAGATGTGGATCTTCAGCAGTGTGATGGACAACAGTAGATGCTAGCAGGACAGTGACTCCATTCTTCTGAAGATTAACCAGGTAAGAGAGAAGAAATAATATGATTCTGCTTTTAAGCTGTCCGTACTTGGGACTTCCAGAAAAATGAACAAATCTATCTTGGAAGAAGTGCAGCCAGAATGTACCTTAGGAGAGAGGATGGAGAGACTCGTCTCACATACTTTGGGCATGTTATCAAGAAGGATCAGTTCCTAGAGAAGGATATCATGTTTGGTAGAACATCAAATGTAGCAATGATTGTAAAGATAGAATTTGCCTGAGCAGTGTTTTGTTCTGTTGTAAATGGGATTGCTATCAGTTGGAATCAACTTGAAAGATCTAAAGAAAACTCAGAACAAAGGAGTGGAGCCTCTTTTTCCTTTGTAGTGAAGGTGATAGGGTGTACTCCATGTCACAGCCTCACTCAAGCTTGCAAATTACTATGTGTACTTGTCCTATGCCAGGTACTCACTGCGAGCCCTTTATAGACAACATGAATCTCATTCACCTTTGTATCCTCTGCAGTGCCCACACTGTGTAGTATAGTAGTTCGGGGAAATCAGGGAGCAGAACTGAACAATTCTTCATAACTGAGGTGTGAGCCCAGGAGGAGTAAAGCTTTCTCTGCCGAAGAGGTAATAGTTTTAGAGAAACACTTCCAGCCCCTTTCTCTATGCTTCTTCTCTGGAGCCACTGCAAAGTGCCTTTGTAACTCCTGAATTGTCTCTTAGAGGTTGTTTATGGAATATCTACATTCTCCTCTCCTGCCCTATAGCAAGTGTGGCAGAAAGTTTTGTCTGTCCAGGTGTGGTTGCTTGCCCCCAGATTGCCAGCCCACTGACCTCACCTCTTAGAGTTCATGTCTGACTGGGCTGTGTGAGCAACAGGGCCGGCAGACTGATATTGTGTGACCTCAGAGCTTAGGTCTTAGAAGACATTGCAGCTTTCCCCTTGGTCTCTTGTTCCTTCGTTCTAAGGGAAGTCAACTGCCATTTTGTGAGGATGCTCAAGCAGCTCTTTGAGGAGCTCCATGTGGAGAGGAACAAATCTGCCAGCACCAACTTGGCAGTTGTCTTAATTTCTCAGTTCTGTCATAACACAAATACTACAAGCGGTGGTGGTGGTGGTGGGGTTAAGAAATAGAAATTTACTTTCTCACAGTTCTGGAGGCTAACAGACCAAGTCAGGATCTAGGTTAGATTGTGTACAGGACAAAAATCTTTTTTATGGTAAAGCTTAATAATCATGTTCCAACCAGAAACGGAGTGTTTCTGCTTCCCCCCTCTACCCAGACCCTACAGAGCCTTGGAAATCAGCAGTGAGCTTGAGGGTTATCATAACAGTGTCACCCCAAGGGGAAAGGCCCAGGCTGGGTTTCCTGTGCTTGCCTTCTAAGTTGAAAAGGAAAGGCTAATTGTTATTGATCCAAGCTCCAGAGGGAATATTCTTAGGAGGCTGCTGGCACCAGCTCATTACTCAGCTGGTATTCATTATTCAGTGATGGGACTGGAACAGAGAAAGGCTGGTGGCAGAGCAGAGAAAGGCCGGTGTTCTACCACCAAACGTGACCCACAAGAAAACTGGGAGAGGCAAACAGCCGGGAAAGGGTCAAGGACAGTTTTTCTCATCCTGGGAGAAAGGGTGCCTGGTAGTTGCCACTAGGAGAAATTTTAGCTTCCAGGCAGTCCTTGGCCTCTCATGGGCCCTTAAGGTTCTCACCTTGGATGGGAGAAACAAGCCTGGGGAAAAGGAACTTTGGGTGGTACCAGGCCTGGCTTCTTTTTATGTGCTTCCACTAAAACCCACTGCTGTAGAGTTAATTTGAACTTAGTAACTCTGAAGGACAGACTAGAACTGCTCCATAGAGTTTCCAGGCAGTGTCTGGTAGACTTAAACCATCAATCTTTTGGTTAGCAGATGTAGTGCTTAACCCCTATGCCACCACGCTTTCTTATGTGCTTCAATTTCTTCAAATTCCCATTGAGCGTCCCACCCATTTTTAGTAATGTTTTCAATGAAGCAAGGCTTTGCAGAGAGAACTCCTTAACTCACTGCTGTCCAGTCAACTCCAACTCATAGCGACCCTGTAAAAAGATAGTAATTAAGTTCTGGGATCCTGAAATGGATCAGAAAAAAATACATCAAACAAGGTACAGAGGCTATGGATTTAGCTCCTTTTCTAACCTCGGGATTAACCTGCCTAGAATGATTGAATCAAACACAGTTAACTCTGGTGGCAATGGGAGCAGCGAGGAAGGGGCTGGAATAAGTGAAGAACACATAGATGGATATACTGTATAGTTAGTTTTTCAATTGGATGGTGGGTAAAACAATGAATGAATGAGTGAGAAAATGACTGAGCAAACAAGCATGCCATACATGGAATAACACTGACAGTGGGTCATAACTGAAGATTTGGAGTACTTGGAGACCAAAATATAAATGTGTCTTTAATTTAAAGAAAAATGTGGTGTTAAGTGGATATTTAGCTTTGGATTCCCAAGTTGACATTTTAGAAACACAACAGCTTTTCTAAGGGCACTATGTATCTCTTTATAACCCACTATGTACAGAAATATTCTCTCAATATACCACACTGGGAACAGGTAGGTTGTAAGCTCACTTGCAGGTAAGTTGTAGGCTCTCTCATGGAGAGATAAAGAAACAGACAGAGAGTCAGACAGACACATAGTATATATAACCATAAACCAAATATGCTGTTGTCTAGTTGATTTTGACTCATAGCAGCCCCATAATCAAAACCAAACCCAACCCACTGCCCTCGAACCAGTGCCAACTCATAGTGACTCTATAGCAACCGTATGCCTATATTTATGGCCACGTCCACGTCCACATCCATATCTATACATATTTGATGTCTTAGTGATCTGGTACTGCTTTAACAGAAAATACCACAAGTGGATGTCTTCAGAAAGAGAAATTTTATTGTCACAGTCTGGTAAGCTACAAATTCATTCGTATGAGAAATTATCACAGTCTGGTAGGCTAAGAGACCAAATTCAATGAGAGCATCCTGGCACAGGTATCTCAGGTCTGAAGGATACACTTTGCTCTCAGTGATGTTTTCTTGGTAGTATAAGTTTCCAACTCCCTCTGCTCACTTCCCTTTTATATCCCACACAAGCTTGTAGCTTGAGTCCTGCCTCACCAATACAACTGCTACCCATCCTTGCTCATCAACTCACAGAGGCACGATTCACAACACATGGGAAAAATCACACCTTATTGGGACTCAGCCAAGTCAAATCACACACATATTTTGGGTGAACACAATGCAATCTATAACATTCCACCCTTTGACACCCTCCAGAAATCATACCCTTGTGAGAGTCTTGAAGTTCAGGTCCAAAATCCAAAAACACCTTTTCAGCTATGAAATCCAGAACATGTTATACAGTGACAGAACAGGCAGGCACAAGTTAGACATTTTCATTGCAAATGGAACAGAAGATATTTCAGGGAAAGGCATAACAGACATCAAACACATTAATAGAAGACATTACATTAGCCTTCATGGCTCTAGATTTCCCACTCTTTGAAGCCCCAGAGGCCATGTATCCACCCTTAGGAACCCTTGAGGTCATGGTCATATCTTTTGAGGCTGAGGCAGCTCAGCTTCTCCTTCTCCTTATCTCTTCAGCTTCTACTTCCTATGGCCTCATGGCCTTAGCCGCTAAGCCTGCGTCTGCCCTGCTGGAGCAGGTATTACAAAGGTCTATAGCTCCACCAATTTAAGTGCCTGGAAGCACCCTACTCTGCCAGGAAGCCTCCTGCATACAGGCACTCAGCTCTTGCTCTGTGGGTCAGTGATGCTAGCTCCACCAATTTAAGTGCCAGAAGAAACCTACTCCACCAGGAAGACTCTTGTGCAAAGACATTCAGCATTCTCACTCTGTGGGTTGGCTCCTTATTATGTTGCTGACAATTCACTGCTGTTTCTTCCTATCTGTGCCTTCTCAGGTGTTATCAGTTCTTTTGGGTTCCTTCTGAAACTTCCATCCATTCACAGTTTCAAAAGCACTTATACATTTTAGGTATCTATTAGAGTAGTTCCCGACTCTTGGTACCAAATTCTTAGTCATCTGGTTCTGCTCTAACAGAAAATATTACAAGTGAATGGCTTCAGAAAGAGAAATTTTATTGTCATAGTCTGATAAGCTACAAAATCATTCATATGAGAAATTATCATGATTCAGTAGGCTAGAAGTCCAGTTCAATAAGAACATCCCAGAGCAGGAATCCTCAGGTCTGAAGAACACACTGTGCTCTCAGTGCTGCTGTCTTGGTGGTATGAGGTTCCCAACTCTCTCTGCTCACTTCTCTCTCTTAGATACAACAAGCATGTAGCTTGAGTCCTGCCTCACAAACACAACCACTGCCTGTTTTCCCTTATCAACATGACAGAGGCAGGATTCACAGCACATGGACAAAAATCAACAGTATTGGGACTCAAGGCTAAGCCAAACTGACCTGCATGTTTGGGGGGGGGGATGCAATGTAATCCATAAGATATAGTGTGTGTGTATGTTATACCAGGATTATACCAGGCATCTGTGAGTTTATCCTACTATGGTGGCTTGAGTATTGCTGTGATACCAGAAAGCTTTGCCACTGGTATTTCAAATACCAGCAGGGTCACACTTGATATACAGGTTTTAGCAGAGCTTCCAGACTAAGATAGACTGCTTCTGAAAGAATTGACCATTGAAACCCTTATGAATAGCCCTGGAACTTTGTCTGATATGGTGTCAAAAGATGAGCCTGTCAGATTGGAAGGCATTTAAAATATCACTGCAGAAAAAGCTGCCTCCTCAAAGTAGAATCAACCTTAATGACACAGATGAAGTCAAGCTTTTGGGGCCTTCATTTGCTGATGTGCATGATACAAAATGAGAGAAAATAGCTCTACGCAACCCTTAATATCAGCAGGTGAAATGTGCAAAGTGTGAATCTAGGAAAATGGACAGTCATAAAATGAAATGGAATGCATAAATATCAACACTAGGCATTGTTGCTAGGTTGTTGTTAGGTGCCGTCAAGTTAGTTCTGACTCATAGAGACCCTATGAACAACAGAACGAAACACTGCTCGGTCTTGTGCCATGTCCACAATCTTTTTTTATGCATAAGCCTATTGTTGTGGCTTAAGCATAACAATGATTGTGATACTACTAGGCATTAGTGAGCTGAAATGTGCTGCTATTGGCTACGTTGACTCAAACAGCCTTATAGTCTACTATGCCAGGTGTCTTAGTCATGTAGTGCTGTTATAACAGATAGACCATAAATAGATGACTTCAACAAAGAGAAATTTATTCTCTCAGAACCCAGGAAGCTAGAAGACCAAATTCAGAGTGCCAGCTCTAGGGGGAGGCATTCTCTCTCTGTTGGTTCTAGAGGAAGGTAGGTCCTTGTCATCAGTCTTCCCCTGGTCTAGCAGAATCTCAGTGCTAAAACCCTGAGTCCAAAAGAAATGTTTTGTCCCACACTGCTTTCTTTGTTGTGTGAAGTCCCATGTCTCTCTGCGAGGCTTTTCTCTTTTATATCTCGGAAGACATTGGCTTAAAACCCAATCTAATCTTATAGATTGAATCCTGCCTGATTTGTGTAACTGCTGCTAATATCATCTCATTAACATCATAGAAATAAGATTTTCAACACATGGGAAAATCATGTCAAATGACAAAATAGTGAACATTTCCACAATAGTGAAAATCATGGCTTAGCTGAGATGACACATTATTTTTGGAGGACATAATTTCATCCATAACAGCAGGAATGAAAAATTGAAAGGAATGGGATCACATTCATTGTTAAAAAGAACATTTCAATATCTGTCCTGAAATACAACATGTCAGTGATAGGGTAATATGCATATGCCTATAAGGAGGACTAGTTAGTATGACTATTATTCAAATTTACCCACCAACCACTAATGCCAAAGACTTGAAAATTGCAGATTTTTTTAAAACGAATTTCTGCAGTCTGAAGTTGCTCAAGCTTACAATCAAGATATGTTGGTAATTACTGGTTATTGAAATGCAAAAACTAGAAATGAAGGATTGGTGGTTGGAAAACATGGCCTTGGTGCATAGAAACACCACCAAAGATTGCATGGTAAAGTTTTTCAAGACCAGTGACTTCTTCACTGCAAATATCTGTATTCAACAACATAAATGCTAACCATATATGTGGACCTCACCAGATGGAAAACATAGGACTCAAATTGACCACATCCGTGGAAGAGACTATGGAAAAGCTCAATATCAGCAGTCAGAATAAGGCCACGGAGTGACTGTAGAAAAGACCATCAACTGCTGACATGCAGTTCAAGTTACAGCTGAGGAAAATTAGAGTAAGTCCATGAGAGTCAAAATACAACCTTGAGTATATCCTGAATTTGGAGGCCACCAGAAGAATAGATTTGACACATTGTACACTAATGACTGAAGACCAGATATGTTGTGGGAAAACATAAAGGACGTATGAGGTCTGACAATTAAGTCTGCAAACTTAATTGTTCTAAGCACTACATATCTTATTGCTGACTATCACTATGGTCACTTTCAAAGTACTCCCCTTGTGAAGCTATGCACTGATGTCAGTACCTAGTCCACCCTTCAAAGCAGTTTTAGAACTCTTTCTGGAATGGTCATTGTACATGGTGGCAAGGTGACAAGTTTGTGAACTTAATTGTATAGCTGTTTGTTAGGAAGTTTTAAGCCATTAAACAAATAACTGTGTTGGAAAATCCAGCTACTCACCTGATCTGGCCCCTAACAACTTTCTTCTTTACCTGAAGATAAAGGAAACATTGAAAGGAAGAAATTTTGAGGATGTTCAGGACATCAGGGGTAATACGATGACATCTCTGATGGCTATCCTAGAAAGAATGGCACATAGCTTTCCAAGGGTAGTACTTCAGAGGTGACCATAGTGATATTCAGCAATGAAATATGTAGCACTTTTTCTAGGATGAGTTTGTGAACTTAATTGTCCGCCCTCATACATGAAGAAAGCAAGAGGTTATTAAAAAGATAGGAAAGAAAGAAATGACTGAAATAGATGCCCGAAGAGACTCTGAATTTTGCTGTTAAACATAAAGTAGCTAAACTTAAAGGAGGAAATGATGAAGTAAAAGAGCTGAACAGATGATTTCAAAGGGTATCTCAAGAAGACAAAATAAAATATTATAATGCAATGTGCAAAGACTTTGAGTTAAAAAATAAAATGGAAGAACATGCTCAGCATTTCTCAACACTGAAAGAACAGAAGAAAGAAATTCAAGACTTGAGTCACAATACTGAAGGATTCTGTGGGCAAAATAATGAATGGTGCAGGGAGCATCAGATGCAGATGAAGGAATACACGGGTTCACTGCACCAAAAGGAATTGGTCAATACTCACCTGTTTCAGGAGGTAGCATATGATCATGAATCAATGGTATTGAAGCAATAAGTCCAAACAGCACTGAAGGTATTGGTGAAAAACAGGACTCCAGGAATTGACACAAGAGATGCCTAAACAAAGAAATGCATGACTGGAGGTGCTTACTCATCTATGTCAAGAATTTGGAAGACACCTGTCCAACCTCCTGGAAGAGATCTATGTTTATGCACATTCCAAAGAAAGGTGAATCAGCTGAATGAAGAAATTACAGAACATAATATTGATATATATATTGTAATATATATCACATGCAAGTAAAATTTTGCTGAAGATCATTGAAAACCAGATGCAGCAATACTTTGACAAAAAAACTGCCAGAAATTCAAACCAGATTCAGAAGAGGCCTTGAAACAAAGAATGTCATTAACTGGTTGAAAGCAGAGAATTCTCGAAAGATGTTTACCTGTGTTTTATTGACTATGGAAAGGTGTTGGACTGTGTGAGTCATAACAACTTATGGATAACATTGCAAAGAATGGGAAACCCGGAACACTTTATTGTACACATGCAGAACCTGTACACAGGCCAAGAGGCAGTCGTTCAAACTGAGCAAGGTGATATTGCATTTTTTAAAATCAAGAAAGGGTGTGTGTCCAGGCTGAATCCTTTCACCAAAATTAATCTGCATGGTGAGCAAATAAACTGAGAAGCTGGAGTATATGAAGAAGAATTTGGCATCAGGAGTGGTGGAAGACTCATCCACAGCTTGTAATGGGAGGATGACACAACTCTGCTTGCTGAAAGTGAAAAGGACTTGAAGTATTTACTGGTGGAGATCATAGATCACAGACTTCAATATGGACTATACCTCAGTATAAAGAAAAATCCTCATAACTGTACTGATAAGCAACATTGTGATAAATAGAGAAAAGGTTGCTATAAAGAATTTAATTTTACTTGGATCCACAATCAATGCCCTTTGTAGCAGTGATTAGAAAAATCAAAGAATATATTACGTTGGACAGATTTGCTGCAAAAGAGCTCTTTACAGTGTTGAAAAACAAAGATGACACTTTAAGGTGCAGCTATACAAGCCATGTGTTTTCATTCACCTCATAAGCATAGGAAATCTGGACAGTGAATAAGGGAGAACAAAGAAGGATTGACGTCTTTGAATTATAGGGTTAGTGAAGAAGATTGAATACCTGTGGACTGTCAGAAGAACAAATCTATTGTGGGGGAAGTACAGCTGGAGTGCTGCCTGGAAGAGAGGATGGAAAGGCTTCTCATGTACGTTGGGCATATTACCAGAAAGGACCTATCCTTTAGACAGACATCATGCTTGGTTAAGCAGATGATCAGTGAAAAAGAGAATAATGTTCAACAAGACGATTTAACAGAATGGCTACAACAGTGGGCTGAAGCATAACAACAGTTGTGAAGATGTGCAGGACTACACAGGTTTTGTTCTGTTGTTCACAGGGTCGCTACTAGCCTAAACTCACTTGATGGCGCTTTTATTCTCTTTTTACTCCCTTTTCTTGCCTTTTTACTCTCTAATGGTGAATTTTAATAAAACGAATTTAATGTAGCCTAGTGTATCAGTCTTGTTCTTCATGATTAGTGTTTTGGTGTTAAGTGTCTTGTTTTTAAGAAATCACTGCTTACCCCAAAGGTCCTTATATGTTCACTTGTGTTTTTCCTAGAAGTGTAATTGTTTTCAGTTTTATACTTGGGTCTTAAATATATCTGAATGGATTTTTGTGTATGATGTTTAGGATGGGTCAACACTCATTTTGTTTTTTATGATTTGTCTATTACCTCTGCAATATTTATTGAAAAAGCCATCCTCTTCTTATTACACTGCAGTGTCATGTATGTGTTAAATCAAGGCATCCTACATATAATCTCTATTCTATTCTAGCACTTTGTCTCTCTTTGTGTCAGTGCCACACTATCTTAATTATTGTACATTATTGTAATTATTATAGCTTATTTAAGTCTTGATACCTGGTTGTGAAGTCCTCCAACTTCATTTTTCTTAATTGAGCACCATCTTGACTACTATTAGTCTTTTGCTAATAGTCATTTAATTAAAAAAAAATTAAAATAATGATTAACTTTATTAATGAAATAACAATGTTCACAAATAGGAGAGTGGATATATAGATCATGGTTTATCACACAAAGGAATAATACATGTCAGTCAAAATGAATGAGCCACAGTCAGATAGCAATATGGCTGGATCCAAGGAAAATAATATCAACTAAGGGGGGAAAAGGACTCATACTACGTATAGTATGATGTCTTTTTATAATCATAAAAGTGACTCAAGAAAAATCTTTACTTTTAAGGACTAGATAAAGATGAGTCAACACTGTATTAAAAGGCGGTAAAGGACTAATGGCCCTGTGATCCTGGATGGTGGTTACTTTGGGTAGGGACGGGGCAGGAGAGTGGGATGGGGAATGGCCCCATGGCTAGGTGGAGTTTGTTGTGAAGGTCCTTGCTTTTGATGGTGGATTTATAGGTGCTTATTGCATTGCAGAAAACTTGGTGGTGTAGTGGTCAAGTGCTAAGGCTGTTAGCCAAAAGGTCAGCAGTTTAAATCCACCAGATGCTCCTTGGAAACCCTATGGGGGCAGTTCCATGCTGTCCTATAGGGTTGCTATAAATTGGAATTGACTCAATGCCAGTTGTGTTTGGCGTTTTTGGTCTTGATGGGTACTAGTGCTACTGGAATCTAGAAGCTGGTGCAGCTTGGGGATGGGATCTGCTTTTCAGGGAAATGGAGGCAGCTGCTCTGGGGCCAGATCCCTGAGCCCAGTCCACTGACTGCCCTGTGCAGCTTCCACTGAGACTAGTCTGTCCATCACCTTGGATGGCTCCACTGCTTAACAGAAAATCTTAGGTTCTTAGAATTTTGAGGAAGAAGACCATATGTTAGTCGAGGGAGGCCGAAGGCATTGCACATTGCACAGGTGTAGAAATGGCAATCCAGGGAGATTAAACAACTAGTCCAGGTCGTGAAGCTAAGGAGTGATAGAGCTGGGTTGGACTCAGAGTCTGGTTCTATTACCATCTGCAAAGTGTGTCTGGGTAAATCGAGGAATTTAGTGGCACCAAAGAAGGCTGGAAACCCTGATGGTGTAGTTGTTAAGAGTTATAGCTGCTAACCAAACTATTGGCAGGGTGAATCTACCAGACACTTCTTGAAAACTCTATAGGGCAGTTCTACTCTATCCTATAAGGTTGCTATCAACTGGAATTGATTCAACAGCAGTGCATTTCTTTCGTAAAGAAGGCTGGTTTCCTTGGGGCTTCCAAGGGTGTAAGGAAACCAGAGACACAGAGAAGTTCAATCGCTGTGTTCTCCCCACCTCCACAGCCTCTGTTGTCATCCTTCCAGCCTGAGCCCCTGACATCCTCTTCTGAAGGGCTGGTGGCCCTGGTGCGGGGGTTGGGAGAAAGGAGGAGGATGAGGTGAAAGTAAAATTTATTTATTTCACAAGCAAAGCAAAGGAGAGGTCTTATACAGATTAAAGACTTAACAAAAGGCAGAACCAAACTGACATTTTATTGACTCGCAGTGGGAGTTGTTAAGCACAGATTGCTGTGCCAAGGGTGCAGTTCGACTGAGAAGCCTGGGAAGATGACTCAACCATCAAAGGCATCAAACTTGAAGGCTAGTGGTACCCCAAGGGCAAGATGAACACAAAATCTTGCGCTTAGACATGAATGCTTACCAGGCATGTATATACCCTGCAAATAAAGCCAGAGCTTCTCAGTGTGTTTCCAGGTGTAGAGATGTCACATAAGTTGGTAGTGGACAGGAGCGCATAGGCTGTTTAGCTCATACCATACCTGTCCTCCACCTGAACTGGACTCCTGGGCCACTGGTGGCTTCAGAGATGAAGTTCTCTGGACTTTAAGGTAGAAATAAAAACAAACATCAATCACTATAGAGTCAGTTCTGACTTATAGTGACCCCACGTGTGTCAGAGTACAATTGTGCTTCAGGATTTTCAGTGGCCGATATTTTGGAAGCAGATTACCAGACCTCCCTACCAGGATACTTATGGGTAGATTCAGACTGCCAGCCTTTCAGTTAGCAGCTAAGTGTTTAGACATTTGCACCTTGCTGGGACTCAGTGCCAAAGTAGAAACAGTATGTTATGAAAATGCCCTATTCCCTGCAGCAACAGAATGTTCCCATTTCTGAGCCTCCCTGTAGGGGCTCGCCACTTTTTCAGGCTCTCTGCCAAACACAAGTCTTGCTGGGGAAGCACCTTGGTGGCCTGCAAAGACCTTCTTGGGAGGGCCTGGCCTCCTGTGATTTGCACCATAGTACTTTGAAGAGAGAAGAACAGAGGCCTTGGGGACGTGATGACTAGGTGGGACAGGGCACCCATGAGCAGCCAGATTGGCCCAGCACCTCAGCAATCACTGCCTCCTGCTTCCTTCACAGAGCAGCAGAATGGGGGTGTGAGGGCGAGTCTTATCCTAGAAGGCCTTTTCCTGTGGGCCTGTCACCCCCCAGCTGCAGCCACTGTGACTCCCTCCTGAAGCTGGGGTTGGTAGAAGTATCGGGATTGCCTTCTTCTCTTGACATCATAGTTTTGGGAATTCTTCTTCCCAGGGCTCCTGACTGGCCCCTTTTCAACTCCAAGCCTCGGGACAGGAGCTCTTACTAATCCAGTCCCCCATGGAAACAGAAAGACTTGTGACTTCCCATTTGAGATCTTTCCTCCCAGTTAGCACGTTGTCTCTCTGCTCCATCGAGTGCAGATAAGGGCATTCTTATTAAAAATAACCTCCCAGTTAGATTCCTCCCGGACATGTGTTACATTGTACAGGAGTGACACTCAGAATCCCTCCCTCATGTGTATTCTCCTTCCTCCCTCCACTGAGACCACTGGGTTCTTCCTTTATCTCTCAGGGTGTTGTCTGTGCAGCACATTCCCCGCTCCCATGATCTTGACCTCCCCACTGTCTTGAGTTCTGCCTGGGCTCCAGCACTAGGAGGAAAGAAGCCTCTGGTTTAGCAGAAGATTTGAAGGTGACCTTCGCTGGGTCCTAGGAGAGATAGCAATCTCACTGCAATCAACAAGCCTGGCTCCTCTGGATTCTAAAATAGCAATGAGTGGAGTTCATCTGCCCCCCTCATCCCTTCCCCTTTCCTCTTCTTCAGGACAGCACAAAGAAACTCTAGGGGTGAACTGGGAAATCACAGGATCTTTTAGCAGTCTGAAAGCCTGAAAAGAAAGTTCCTTTCTGTGTATTTGCAGCCTGTGAGGAAAGGAAAACTAATTATCTCAGCACCATTGCCACCCCCTTATATTTCACAGACTCATTCCTTTCCACCCCCTTATATTTCACAAACTCTCCTTTCTAATACAAGCTTATTTGTCACCAACAACTCTGAGCTCATGGAGGGTCCACAAAAAATGTACCTCATTTTAGACAGGGGTAAACCAATGTCCAAGGAGGGAAAGTATCCACTCAGGGTCACCCAGGAGTGGAGTGACCAGAGCTAGAAGATGATTGTCTGCATCTCAAGGGATCCTTCTCTAGAGTCCCCCTGGGAATAGATGTGTTCTCAGAATGTGATTGTTAGACTGCAGGAGCATATAATATTGGGAGTGTTATAGTGATCTTAGCCACCGCTTGCTTGATCCTGGCCACTTCCTCTATTTCCTGTGTTGGTCTCAGAGCTCTTGTGCAGTGGCTGTTGAAGCACCCAATGGGTGGTTGTCAAGGCAAGGACAGACGGAGACAGGGAGGAAGTAGCCTTTGGGGAAGGCAATGAAGAGCTGGATTTGTAAGGTTTGGAGTTGTCAGAGACGTGGAGCATGTGTTTACATATAGTGGCTGTCTCAGTCATCTAGTGCTGCTATCGCAGATACACCACAAGTAGATGGCTTTAAGAAGACAAAGTTTATTTTGAACAGTCTAGTAGGCTAAACCTCCAAATTCAGGGAGTCAGCTCTAGAAGAAAGTTTTCTCTGCTGGTTCTGGAGGGAGGTCTTTATGTTTAATCTTCCCCTGGACTGGTAGCTTCAGATGCACAGGGACCCTGCTCCTTTCCAAAGGATGCGCTCAGCTTCTGACACTGCTTCTTGGTGGTAAGAGGTCTCTAACTGTCTCTGCTAGCTTCTTTCTTTTATATCTCAAGAGACTGGCCCAAGGCACAATACAGTCTTGTCCACTGAGGTCTACTCTACTAACACAACTACCATCCATCCTCCCTCATTAACATCATAGAGGCAGGGTTTACAACATACAGGAACATAATGCCAGGAATCACTGCCTAGCCGAATTGCTACACACATTTTTTTGCGGGGCACAGTTCAATCCATGACAGTGGCAAATTGTTAATCTCAGAATGGAATGACAAGTAGGTAAATAAAATGTTTTGTGAGTAAGTGAAGTAATTGATGGGCCCAGTCAGATATGGCCCTGTATTCAGCTCATAACGGATGATGGCAATAGGAAGTTTCCACTGAGCTATTTCCAATTCAACAGATCTTCTTTGACCCTATAGATAACTGTGGGAAGAGGGAGGGTGCTTGTAGAACTGTTCAGAAACCGGGTGCAGGGAGGAATGGATATGTAACCCATGTGGGAAAGGGGAGGGAAAGAGACCACAGTCAGATTTGCTTACAGATAGATCACAGGATCTTAAACTGTTTAAATGTGAAGGACACTAAAAGGTCATCTAGTTCCTCCCTTTCAATGTGTCTTTAGATGAGAAAACTGAAACTCAGTGACTCCTTCAAATGAATACTGCTACTAAGCAACTAAATAGAACTAGAACCTAGGTTTATTCAACTTCCAGTCTAGGACTTTGTTCAGCATCCCCACTGATGAGGGTCAGGTCATTTGACCAAATGTGCTATCCTTCGTGTGAAGTGATCAAGGAACTATCATTATTAAGGCTAGTTGGGTCTTTGTTCTTCTGCAACCTGGAGAGTATATGCTTGAGGTCAGTAAAACACTAGCAAAATCCTGAGCTGTGGAACTGTACTGAGACCATTTCAATAGATCTAAAATATGGCTTTCAGAAGACAGCCCAGAGACAAACCTAAGAAGAGAGGGAGAAAAGTCAGATTAAGTGAGATAAGAGGATAGATCAGCACAGAAAATGTGGAAATCTATCCTTCAGAATTTCTCAGAGATAGATAATGACTTCCACTGGCAGCCATATTAAGGTAACTAGGACCAGATTTATTGTCTCACCTTAAATAGGTATAAAAAAAAGCATAATGTATGAAATGATGGTTTTCAGACGTCAGATAGCTGGCAGCCTAGGAAGGTGATCCTTGAGAAAAGGAAAACAAAAGAGGTGATCTCTACCACTGATCCATTTTACTCTCTAGAGGCAGTTTCTAGGTTACATGAAAGGTAAGAATGTGGGGAGCTAAAAACAGCTTGGTGATCTTGTTGACTTGAAAAGGCAGATAGAAATTTGGGGGAAGGCAAGGCAACCAGAGTCTGTAGGACAGATAACCGCAGAGACTGGGCCTGTAAACACAGAGGGCTTTGGAGATCTGCAGAGAGTCTTCTTGAGTCTTTCACTGATCTCTGATCTGCTGTGCACGACAGGTAACTCACTAAAGCCAGAGGAAAACACTAGAAAACAGTAGACCAAACAGTTCCTAGATCTCACATGCCAGCCAAAATCTCACATAGGGATAGACTAATTTGTGTTCTCATCAGATAGAGTAGAAATTCTTCTAATAAATGGGTATTGGGTAGAATTCTCAGAGGAGTATTTTCTCAGTAGTAAGGTTAAGTCACTCGTAGACTAATGGTTGTTCTGCATCTACCCTAACAAAGCTTAAAAGCAAGTCTCAAAGTATTCAACTGATTCCAAGTAAGTTAAGTGTGTAATCAGAACAAAATCCAGCACATTTTAGATAAACACAACAAAATCCTGCCCTGGTGATATAAAATTTATAATGGTCAACACCTAACTAAAATTATCAGACATGCAAAGAAACAAGGAAAAATGCTCAATAATCAAGGGAATAAAATTAATACAAATAGGTGCAGACATGACAGAGATGATGAAATTATCAGACAAGAATATTAAAAGTTATTGTAAATATTGTCTGTATATTCAAGAGAGTATGAGAAAATAGGAACATGAGGAGAAAAATGGAAGGTACAAAAAAGGGTCAAATAGAACCTGTAGAGACAGAAACACAGTATCTTAAATGAAAAACAGAACCGACAGGGTATAAGACCCTACAGAAGTAAAATCAGTGAATTTAAAGGAATAGCATGGGAATGATTAAAATTTAAGCATGGGAGAAATAGAGAGGAAAAAAAGGTAATAAGCAGGACATCAGTGACCGTGGTACAATATTAGGTGGCTTAACGTGTTATTAAAGTCACAAGAGAAGAGGAGAAAAGGCTGGTGCAGGCAGAAAAAAAAAAAATTCGAGAAATAATGGCCAAAAAGTTTGAAATTTGACCAAAAATATGAACCACAGAGCCGACAATCTCAACAAAACTGAAATAGAAGAAGCAAAAAGGAAATCACATGAAGGCATATTATAGTCAAATTGCTAAATGTCAGGAGGAAAAAAAGGGTATATAACATACAAATGGGCAAAAATAAAGCTGATATTAGACTTATTCTCATAAACTAAGCAAGCCAGATGATGGGACAAATTCTTTAAATTTTTATAGGAAAAAAAATAAACTGGTAACCTAGAATTCTATACCCAGCAAAAACAGTCTTTAAAAACTGAAGGCAAAATAAAGACTTTTTATACAAACAAAAGGAAAGAGACTGTTATCACAGCACTGAGCCCCCCACCCCAATTTTTAAAGTAAATTCTTCAGGCAGAAGAGATATGAGAATGGATAAAAATTTGGATCTATATAGGGGAGTGAAGAGTATGGCAAGTGGTAACTGTATGAATAAATATAAAATAAGTTATCATTTTAAACACACACAACTGATTCTTTCAAGCAAAAATAATACCAGTGTAATTTATGGCTTATAGCTTTGTAGAAATAAAACATATTACAATAATGTAAGGGAAGAGAGGGTGAAATGAAGAGTGATACTGTCAGGCTCTTATTACAGAAGCTTAAGGTTATGTTGTTAGCAGAAGGCAGTCTGGGATACACTAACAAGACCTCACCAAAAGAAGATGGAATGAATACACAGAGGCATTACACCACAAAAACAAAAAAACTGGTTAATGTTTAACCATTTCAAGAGGTAGGATATGATCAGGAACCAATGTTACTAAAGGATGAAATTGAAACTGCTTTGAAAAAAAACAAAAACCCACTGCCATCAAGTCAGGTCCAACTCATAGGGACCCTAAAAGTTAGAGTAGAACTGACCCATAGCATTTCCAAGGAGCACCTGGTGGATTTGAATTGCCAACATTTTGATTTGTGGACGTAGCACTTAACCCACTAATCCACCAGGGTTTGAAGGCATTGACAAAAAAGAAGCTCCAGGGATTGACGGAATACCAACTGAGATGTTTCCACAAACAGGTGCAGTACTGGAAGTGCCCACTCATCTGTGCCAAGAAATTTGGAAGACAGCTACCTGGCCAACTGACTGGGAGGGAGTCATACTTATGTAGAGATCCAACTAAATGCAGAAGTTATTCAACAATACTGTTAATATCATATGCAAGTGAAGATCGTTCAGAAGTGGCTGCAGCCATATATTGACAGGGAACCACCAGAAAGTCAAGACAGATTCAGAAGAGGATGTGGAACCAGAGACATCATTGTTGATGTCAGATGGATTTTGGCCAAAAGTAGAGAATACCAGAAAAATATTCACCTATATTTTATTGACTATGCAAAGGCATTGAATTATATGGATCACAACACAGTGTGGATAACATTGTGAAGAATGGGAATTCCAGAGCACTTAACTGTGTTCATGGGGAATCTGTACGTGGACCAAGAGACAGTCATTCAAATAGAACAAGGACACATTGCGTGGCTTAAAGTCAGGACAGGTGTCAGTCAGGGTTGTATCTTTTCACCATACCTCTTCAATCTGTATGCTGAGCAAATAATCCAAGAAAGCAGACTATATGCAGAAGAATAAGGCATCAGAATTGGAGGAAGAATCATTAACAACCTGTGTTATGCAGATGACACAACATTGCTTGCTGAAAATGAAGAAAATTTGAAAAACTCAGTAATGAAGACAGCAACCACAGCCTTCAGTATGGATTACACCTCAATACGAACAAAACAAATGTCCTCACAACTGGACCAGTAAGCAACATCACAGTAATAGAGAAAAGATTGAGGTTGTCAAGGATTTCGTTTTATTTGGTACCACAATCAACACCCATGGAAGAGGCAGTCAAGAAATCAAAAGATGCCTTGCACTGGAAAAATCTGCTACAAAAGACCTCTTTAAAATTTTGAAAAGTAAAGATGTCACCTTGAACAGTAAGTGCACCTGACCCAAGCCATGGTATTTTCAATCACATCACGTGCATGTGAAAGCTGGACAATGAATAAGGAAGACAAAACAAGAATTGATGTCTTTGAATTTTGGTGTTGGAGAAGAATATTGAATGTACCACGGACTATCAAAAGAACAAACAGATGTTTCCTGGAGGAGGTACAACCAGAGTGCTCCTCGGAAGCAAGAATGGCAAGACTACATCTTACATACTTTGGACATATTATCAGGAGGAATCAGTCCCTGAAGAAGGATGTTATGCTTGGTAAAGTAGAAAACCAAAAAAATCCACTTCTGTCGAGCTGACTGACTCATAACAACACTACAGGACAGCACAGAACTGCTCCATGGAGTTTCCAAAGAGCACCTGGTGGAACTTACCCAGTATGCCACCAGGATTTCCCAAATTATCTGATTTGAAAGAGTCTAATATGGGATTTGGCTGTTTCTGCCTGGATAATGCCAGTTGCTGTCGACTTGACTCAAACGCAAACCATAGCACCCTTTAAGACAGAGCAGAGAGGGTCAACAAAAAAGAGGAAGACCCTCAAGAAGATGGATCAGCACAGCGGCTGCAACAATGTGCCTAAGCACAAAGACAACTGTGGTCACGGCACTGGACTGAGCGTTGTTTCATTGTATTATGCACAGGGGTCACTATGATTCAGAACCAATTTGATGGCTCCTAGCAACAACAAACTGTAAGAAACAAACAACAACAAAGTACAAGTAATACTGGGGAAAAATTAGTATCATTAAAAAATTCAGTTAACTTTAAAAAGAAAAAGAACAGGAAAAAGAAATAGAAGAGATAGCATGAATAGTAAACAAACAATGGGGTGACAGATTTAAAGTCAACCCATCAATAATTATGCTAAATGTAAATGATCTAAATGTTTTCATTTAAAAACAAAAATTGTCAGATTAGATTAAAAAATCAAAACTCAACTATATGTTGCTTCATTTATAAGAAAGAAACTTTAAAGGCAAGCCAGCCAAGCCAAGTGCCGAATGAAACAAGACTCCATGAAAACATTAAACATTAATCCAAGAAAGCTGGAGTGGTTTATTTGTATCAGACAAATTATCCTTTGATAAGGAATGTGTATGACATTCTGGAATAACATTCTGAAAAGAGAAACATTATATAAGGATAAAAGTGTCAATATACCAAGAAGATATAAAATTCTAACTGTATATCCACTTAAAAACAGAGCTTCAAAATGCATGAAGCAGCACTGACAGCTAAAAGGAGAAACAGAAAAATCCACAATTACAGTTGGGGTCTTCAACCTTTCTTTCTAAAATTGTTACAAAACTTAGACAGAAAATCAATAAGGGTTTAGAATTCCTGAATACCATTAATCAACTTAACCTAATTATTATTTATAAAACATTTCACCCATTTCTAGGAATTCTAGGTCAGTTTAACACCTGAAAGTCAAATTTAAAAAGAAAGAACTATATGAACTTCTCAGTTGATGCAGAAGAAATACAAAATATTTAACAAAATAAGCACTGAAAACTGTAAACATTATTTAAAGAATTTAAAGAAGACAAATAAACAGTCATATACTGTGTTCATATTTCAGAATCTGTATGGCTTAATAAGACAACTAACCTGATAAAAGTTGACAAAATATTTAAATAGACACTTCACCAATGAAGATACGTGAATAGCAAATAGACTTATAGAATTTGATCAGCATTATTAACCACTAGGAAAATGTAAATTAATACCACAATGAGCTACTGCTATCTCAAAAGTTAAAAACTGACAACTGTTATCTTTGGTGAGGATGTGGAGCAGCAGCAACTTTCACATCTTCCTTCTGAAAACACAAAATGATACAGACACTTGGTAAAACAGTTTAATAATTTCCCATAAAATTAAATGTACTTTTACTATTCCATTCAGAAATCCCAGGAGAAATGAAAACGTTATGTCCACACAAAGACTTGTGCTTGAGTCACAGACACTTGGTTCTTACTGGCCCTAAGTTGTAAACAACTCAGATGTCCATTGAAAATAAGTGGATAAACAACTTGTGGTTAATGTATTCAGTAGGATATTATTCAGCAACAAAAAGCGAGGTACTACTGGTACACAAGTAGCCACATGAGGAATCTCAAAAATATGATGCTAAGTGAAGGAAGCCAGATACAAAGGACTGTATATCTTATCATTCCATATACATGACATTTTGACAAAGGCAAAATTGTAGGGATAGAAAGCAGATTAATGGTTGCTAGCGACATAGGGGTCAGAGATTGACTCCCAAGTGGCTCAAGGAAACTTCGTGGTGATACAAATATTTTGTTTCATGGTTGTGGTGATTACGCATCTAGACATGTTTGTCAAAACTTGTTGAATTAACACTAAAACTGGATGAATTTTATTGTATGTAAATGATACCTCAATAAAATTAGGCATTTCTTCTTCCTGGTTTAGATTATGAGAATTGAGAAAAGTATTAGGTGACCTTCCAAAGATGGTTACTCCAAGATCTAGGTATCTTATGCTGTCGAAAACTGCTGGTATCTGTGGGGCAGTCTTTGGAAGGGAGTGGAGAAGGGGAAGATGTGAAAGTCTGGGAAGGCTATGTCTTTCTGCCAAAGTGTGAATCTGTTGAGTAGACATCTTTGGGTGAGGATGTGGTCAAAACTTCATGGTCTTCATGTGGCTGTCTCTTAGGAGGGCAGCCAGTGTTATAAATAAAGGAGCAACTCTATAGCTCTCTTGAATCCTTGTATAAAAGGATACCGAAAAGCCAAACTCATAGCCGTAGAGTCAAGACAGAGAGGTGGAAACTACTACTGGAATGAAGGTGGAGGTTTTGTCATCTGTGTTTTGAGCTATAGGAGTGCCAGTCATGGCATCTTCTCTCCTGGTCTGTTCACAGAAAGCAGGGTTAGGACCATGTTGTTTTTGTTATTAGTTCCTTTTGAGTCAGGTCCAGCTCACAGCAACCTTATGTGTAATACAAGAAAATGTTGCCCAGTCTTGCACCATTGTCACGGTCATTACTGTGTCTGAGCTCTTTGTTGCAGCTAATGGTCAGTCCATCTCGTTGAGGGTCTTCCTCTTTTTCTCTGACCCTCCACTTTACCAAGCATGATATCTTTCCCCAGCGATTAGTCCCTCCTGGTGACATGCCCAAAGAAAGCAAGATGAAATCTTGTCATCCTGATTTCCAAGCAGCGTTCTGGCTGCCCTTTCTCCCAGACAGATTTGTTCTTTCTTCTAGCAGTTCATAGCTTATTTAATATTCTTCACCAGCACCACAACTGGAACTCATCGATTCTTCTTTGATCTTCTTTTTTTATCATCCAACTTTTGCATGCCTATGAGGTGACTGAAAATACCATGGCTTAGATCAGGCACATCTGAGTCCTCAAAATGACACCCTTGCTTATTAACACTGGTGCTGTTCAGTCAGTCCCTGTTCATAGCTACCCTGAGTACAACAGAATGAAACACTGTCCAGTCCTGCTCCACCCTCACAACTACCGCTGTTTCAGCCTGTTGTAGCAGCTGCCATGTCAGTCCATCTCATTGAGTGTCTCTCTTTTTTTTTCTGACCCTCTACATTGCCCAGCATGATGTCCATCTCCAGGACTTTGCAGCAGATTTGCCCATTACAATATACCATTTGATTCTTGACTACTGCTTTCATGGGCATTGGGTTGTTAATCCAAGAAGGCTTTGTGTTAATCCAAGATAGCTTCATTTTCTTTGTCATTTATCATGGTGTTGTTAATTGATCCGGTTGTAAGGATTTTTTGGACTCTAATCATAGCCCCTCATTTTTAGGCCTCTGAAAAGCTAGCAGTAGAGGGCTTTCAGAGGCCAGATGTCAAATGCAGTCTGAAGACATTCTTTAAACTGATTTTCTGAGGACACTTCTCTACAGAATAAAGTTCAAACCCTTAGCTTGACACATGCTGGCTCCAACCTCCTTTTCCCACGTTACCTGCAGGAGCTCATCACTCCAGTGACAATGGAAGGCAAATGTTTGCTTGGTCATTACTGGCCAAGGTTCTCACATGTGCATGGAAGTGACACTCAATGAATCAGCAGGGTATCTGGGAACAGAAGTGGCCGAGGAGGTCACCCTCTCTGCATCACTGTCAGCCTGAATTCTAGTTTGTCCAACACTAGGAAATGCAGTTTCCTCTTTCACAAGCATCCCCCAGCACCCTACAAACACTAGCAAAAGACAAAATGGGAAGCCCCATTTGGATCCCTTTCCTTGGCCAACAGTAAAGTCTTCATAGATTCCTCAATATACCCATTAGAAGTGAGTGAATAAATGAAAGAAACTCTTGCTAGCTGGCTGGGCGGGCCAGTGTATGGATGGATGGTCAGACAGACAGATGGACGGATGGGTAGATGGTGGGTGGATGGTCAATAGATGGATGGGTGGATAAGTGGGTAGATGGGTGAAAGACTTTACCTGATGGAGATGACAAGAAAGTAGAATGGATTCCCTGACACGTGTGTACCTGTCTGGAAAGGGACATTTTTGGAAAATGTAAGTGTATGTTTGTGTATCCTTTGGCCCTCCTCAATAAGCACTACATAATAAATTGTGATTTTGTAGGTTTAATATTCCCTCCCAATGCTGTGTGCTTTACATCTGGATAAAAGGAGCTATAAATCTCTGCCGGTGGAATGTGGCTTGGTTCTGCCTTTCTGCCCCTCACTGAGATCTGACTTGGAAATACAGCCGAACAGTCAGTGATGAATCATAGCATCTGTGGAACAGCCCAGATAAGGAAAAATTTGCATTTTCATGCGATAATTCGGTACTCCTGGCGTTTTCAAATCACCTTTAGAGTCACATTAATTCTGTTGCCATAAACTGCCACTCTGTGCCCAAGTCCCTGGGAGATGGGAATTCGAGTGATGGGTTTGCTTAACTTTAGGGGTGTTGGAAGTGTATCTTTCTTCCAACATTAGGACTTGAAAACTGGGCACTGCTGCGTTTATTGGGTCCTGGGAACGGCAGCAGCTTCCCTACAGTCTCACACCTATCTCCTGTTCGCATTCTCCACGTCCCTGTGTCAGCCGAGTAAAAGTAGACAGTGAGCCCTGTCCAGCCCCTCCCCCCCACACTTGCAGAGAGGAGTCTCTTGGTAGCTCTACTGCTTCTCTGTCACCGGAAGGAGACTTGCTGGGGAGATGACAGCAACAAGTACCATATGGTGCCTGCAAGTGGGGTGTCCTTGGAGAGGGGTTGTCCTGGAGTTCTCTGAAGTCTGAATGGAGCTTCCAGTCCCACAGAATAAGCCTCTGCCTCATGCTTGTCTTCATGCTACCTGGTGGTAACAGCTGCTTCAAAGAGGCACAGTGTGGCCGAAGGGACCAGTCTGCCATCCAGTCACTGGGGACCTTGGCAGAAGGAGGAGAATAGCAAATGAAGACAAGATAAACCCTGATGTCCCAGAATCCGGCTCCTCTGCTCTAACACCTCCAGACAAAGAAGTTCTACAGTCTGATGCTTTCCCTGCCCTGACCTCCACAGCCAGGAAGTCCTATGTGCTCACTGCAAGTCCTCGTGTTGTTAAGTGCCCTGTGTGACAGCATACAACTGCCCATACGGTTTCCTAGGCTGTCATCTTTACAGGAGCAAGTAGTGCAGACCTTTCTCGCACAGAGCCATTGAGTGGGTTGGAAACGCCAGCCCTTCATTCAGCATCTGAGTGTCTAACTATTGCACCCTCAGTGCCCTTCAGAAGTCCTCTTGTGACACCACAAACCTATACATGAGCCTGGAAGCAGAGACAAGCCATTTTTATGTTCTGGAGTCTATACATCCCTTAGATAAATTTTCAGAACACCGTCAAATACGTTCATCATGTGCCTTTTAAAAATGAGAATAATTTCTGTTTCTCCATCCTAACTTGTCTCTTTCTTGAGGTTCCATCCTATTAACCTTTCATTTCTTCTGTCTCGTTCCAATCCCTTCAGAAGCCTTCTGTTGAATTTCTCTTCACGCAGTCAGAAGCTCTTATATGCTAGCGGACTATTCTGATGGGCAGGCAGGAGATAGTTTGTCCCTGAAGTGACTTTTAGATTGTCCAGCCAGCTACTCCAGGCAGACTGGTCTAAAAGAGGATGTGCATTTGGGTGATGGAGAAAGAGCAGTGGTTATTATTACTTTTTTTTTTTAGCTCTGTTGATTTTTGTAATGTTGTTGTTGTATGCCATTGAGTTGGTCCTGATTCACAGTGACCTCTGGGATAGAGCAGAACTGCCTCATAGGGTTTCCAAGGGTATCGTCTTTATGGGAGCAGATCGCCAAGTCTTTTCTCCAGTGGAGGGCGAGGTAGGCTTAATTTATTTACCTTTTGGTTAACAAGTGAACATTTAACCATTGCACAGCCAGGGCTCCTCAGTTCTTGTTACAGTACTCCTTTACTTCTGGTTTGCAGCAGTTGTGCTTTGAATGACCTTTTTCTGTGTGATGCCTTAGTTTATGTACCTGTGAACCTTGGAGTAGAAGGAGGGGATTGGAGAACTCATAGTTCTTCTTAGATCTTTAAAAGATATGAAGAAAGCATGGAAATACGAAATGTTTTAGTTTCTTGGAAAGGGGCACAGTAAAAGAAGTCTATTAGATGGAACCATATTAAAGTGTTATTTTTATAGGTCAAAATTGGCCAAATTTAACATGATGGCTAATTTAATATGATTCAGGCTCATACAATCAAATCTCATTAGTTATGACCAATTTTCAAAGCTTGGTCTAAATTAGTGAAAAGTCTGAATTACGGGATCGTTTTAAACAGAACTTTTTTGTGTTAAAGTGCTGACAATGACAGGTAATCAGTAGATCAACAGTGATGTCTTCTACAGGTTCATGGAGGGATTGCTTAGGTTACTAAAACTAGTTCCAAAGGCACCAACAAATACGTCCAGCAAAGGTTGAGAGTGCTTGAGTTTATTCTTTTAACTAGCTTTACGTGGTTTCCTTCTGACTTGCATGTATGCTTAATTGGCTCAATAAATTCTTCTGATGTTTACTTGTCTGAATTATTTCTTAATCCAAAATTGTTGTTGCTGTTAAGTTGATTCTGACTAATGGAGACCCCCTGTGTACAGGGTAGAACTGTCTAATCTAGTTTCCAAGGCTAGGCCTTTTGGAAACAGATCACCAGTCTTATCTTCCAAGATACTTCTGTGTGGGTTCAAACCACCAAAGTTTCAGCTAGTAGGTGAGTGCTTAACTGTTCATGCCACCCAGGGACTTGTATTGCAAAATAGTGGATGCCAAATTATTGATCCTTGACTGCCACCTTCCTGGCCTCTGACTGAACAGCGTTGTTCATTGCTGATGAGTCAGCTTCAGCTCATGGTGACCTGATGTATAACAGAATGAGATGTCTCCTAGTCCTGCACCATCTTCACAATGGTTGACTTGTTATTTCAGCTGTGTGTCAATCCATGTCACCAAGGATTTCTCTTGCTTTGTTGACCGTCTGTCAAACATGATGTCCCTATCGGTTTTTCTTGATGATGAGTCCACAGTAAGCAAGACAAGTAAGCAAGACTCTTGCCATCCTCCCTTCTAGGAAATATCCTCATTGTTCATTTTTGTTGTTGCCCTTAGGTGCTGTCAAGTCTGTTCCGACTCACAGCGACCCTAAGTACAATAGAACCTGTCCCTAGCCTACCGTCATTTTTACACTTAAGCCTATTGTTACAGCCACTGCATCAATCCATCTGCTTGAAGATCTTCCTCTTTTTTGCTGACCCTCCACTTTACCAAGCATGATATCCTTCTTCAGGGTCAGGTCAATCCTGACAACATGTCCAAAGTCTGTAAGACATAGTCTTACCATCTTTGCTTCCAAAGAACACTCTGGTTGTACTGCTTCCAGGACAGATCTGTTTCTTCATTTGGTAGTCCATGGTACATTCAATATTCTTTGCCAACATCACAATTCAAAGGCATCAATTCTTCTGTCTTCCTTATTTGTTGTTCCTTATTTCACATGCATATGATGTGACTGAAAATATCACGACTTGGGTCAGGGGCACCTTAGTCTTCAAGGTGACATCTTTACTTTTTAACACGTTAAAGAGGTCTTTTGCAGCAGATTTACCCAATGTACTGTGCCTTTTGATTTCTTGATTGCTTCTTTCTTGGATGTTGATTGTGGAACCAACAATCCTTTCTATACTTATCATGTTCACTAGGTTAATGGAATCAATTAACAGGTGTCAGGGAAAGGGGAAAGATTTGTGTGACTGAGGACTAAAGGACTGCAAATACTACAGCCTCCACCAGACTGAGTCCAAGACAACTATAGATGGTACCTAGCTACCACCACTGACTGTTCCAGAAGGGATCACAGCAGAGGATCCTAGACAGCGAAGGTGAAAAATGTAGAAAAATAATTTAATTCACAAAAAGAGACCAGACTTACTTGCTTGACAGAGACTGGAGAAACCCTGAGAGTATGACTTCTGCACACCCTTTTAACTCAGTAATGAAGTCACTCCTGAGTTTCACCTTTCAGTCAAAGATTAGAGAAGACTATAAGATAAAACAAGACTAAACAGGCACAACAGCCCAGCGGCAAGGACCAGAAGGTAGGAAGAGACAGGAAAGCTGGGAATAGGGAACCCAGCGTCAAGATGGGAGAGTGTTGACATGTCATGGGATTAGGAACCAGTCTCACAAAACAATGTGTTTACTGTTTAATGAGCAGCCAGTCTGTGCTGTAAACTTTCATGTAAAGTACAATTAAAAAATATATATGTGACTGGAAAAGAAGGCTGTTTTTCTTGTATGGTTCATATGCATACATGACTTTGAAGGCAGTTTCAGTGGTAAAGTTAAAAAAATAATACAACAGCAACAAACTTAAAATAAGTTGACAGCGTCCCACAGAATTGCTCCAAAAAAACAACCCTATCTTAATTAATGTAAATTCCAACTATTTGTGATTTCAAAGTTCACATTTTTTCATTCTACTAGAAAATTTTTCTTATTCTTAAAAAAAGATTTTTGAAGGTGTCCTTGACATAATAAAATTTTTTAGACTACATTTCAGCTTATTTTACAAGTGATTTTATCAATTTTCTGCTGAACTAAAACTCCAAGTGGGTGGGAAGATGAGAGAGAGGGCTGAGGATAGATGACTAGCCAAAAACAAAGATTGATAAATTCTCTGCTAGAAATGGAATAAGACAGAACTTCTGAGGAGTGAACCTTGGTGGATGGTGGAGTATGCACTCATGAGATTTCTTCCCTGGATGGCATATCCTTCCAACTAAATGTGGGGAATCCAGAGGAAGACTTCTCTTCTTTCTCAGAGTGGTACTACCCTACCCCCCTCTTTATCTACTTCTCTTCTTCCTTTCTGTGCTCTGGCTTTGACATGTCAAGTAGTATTTAAAGGAGGCACCGATCTGGCACACTGCCATACGGAAGCAGTTTGGCTTCTAGTCTCCACTAAAAGTGGACAGGATCCCTGGTAGTGCAGTTGTTACGTTAAGAGCTTGACGACTAACCAAAAGGTTGACGGTTCAAATCTACCAGCCATTCTTTGGAAACCCTACGGGGCAGTTCCACTCTGTTGGATAGTTGAAATCAACCATGAGTTGAAATCAACTCAGTGACAGTGAGGTTTAAAAGTGGATATGAAATGAAAATAGAGCCAGATAAAACACAGATAATTACTTAAAATATGTAGGTGGAGAACTGTTCTTCGTTGTGGTGCTGATTATGCAACTCTGTGCATCTGTCAAAATTCATAAAACCATATACCACAAGGAGTGTTTTTTTTTTAACTGTTTGTAAATTAAAAATAACCCAAACTCATAAACTCATAAACTAAGAACAGGCCTTCCGTTGGAGCCTGCCAAGTAGACAGGCTGGTGGTCAAGACGTCTGGGTTCCTGTCACAGTCAGAGTAGTGCACATGTGTCCTTTGTGTTCCCATCCACAAGTCAGGATGGTTGCTTTGTTCCTCGCTTTTGCTGTGAGTTCCACAGAGGTAAGGCTTCACGCCAGCACAGGGTCCTGCACACAAGAGCTCCATAAATGTCATTTGCAGTGAACCTCCAACTTGCATGCTGTTTTAAGACCAAACACTCAGGTTTTGTCAACACTTACCGAACCCCTACTACCATGTGCCAAGGATGGTGTCAGCAAGCAGGGCTAGAAAACAAGACACAGTCCCTGGGCTTTGGCTGCTTTGGAGGGAGGGACTGGCGTGTGAACAAATATGCAAAGTAATTAGTGCTAATGGGGGCAACTCAAAGTGCCCCAGGCACAGAGAAGAAAGGTGGCCTCAGCCTGAAGTCAGAAACTTCCTGGGGCTAGGCGAACGTGATTGCCACTGCTGCATAGAAGAAAAGAGGTCATGCTCAAGGATACATGGGCACTGTGTCACACATACCACGCACAGACACCGCACATACCACATGCACACAGACATTCTCCAGACATACACCACACCACATATAACACATATATTACACTCACACTTACCATATCATACACACAACATGCATACATCACACTGCATATGACATATACACGTACCACACAGAAACTCATAAACACTCACACACACACATTCATCTCACTCAGGAGCTGTTGGACTTGGTTAGTACCCGTAACAGGTTGAGTAGGGGTTGTAAGTGAGTCTTGTCATCTGGGAACTCTCCTCAGTGCCTTTTTCTCACAGGCTGCAGGCAGTTTGGGCTGCCCACAGTCACCATGGCAACTGGTCTCTCTTCCATCTTCCACAAGTATGAGTACTTCCTTGCTGGAGTGAAGGACCCTGGCCAACACCCAGCTGAGTCACATATTCTGTGTCTGCCAGTCTGAGTTGTTTCAAGGTCTTAATTCTAACCAAGTATCATGGTGTGCTAAGATCACACAGACTCGGCTTGTCCAGCCTGACACCTAAGGGGCCCTCTTAATTTAAAGAGTGGCCAGCTATGCTGAGGGGGAAAGTGAATGATGACTTGGAATGGCCAGATTGTCAGTTGCCAAGGACAAGGCCGTCCCACCAAAGAGATGTGGCAGGAGCCTGGTCTGGATAAAGTGTAACACATTGTTAGTTTGGGAACCAGGAAGATGAAGATTCATGGGAGGAGCTGCAAAAGAAGCCGGGACACACAGCTTGGCAAAGAGAAGCATCACAGTGAACAAGCTCCCTGACTGGTGTGTACAAGACAGTGTAGCTACAGTGTAGTCTAGGTGAGTCTTTTCATATCTCTAGCACCAATGCTTGGAAAAGGACACAGAAATTTCTTCGTTTTCCTCAAGATTCTTCTAATCCTCTACTCTTTTCAAAGGCAGAAGGAGCTGCCTTTGGAGAAGTGAGACTCCTGTCAATGTAGGTGATCAAACAGAGTCTAGATGACTGTGTGTCGGGTGTTGAAGACTGGGGCGGGGGCTTGTACTGCCTCTCCTGAGCCTGACCGTGCCACGTACTCCGTGGTGTCCACTGTCTTCTTTAAAACGAAGAATGGCCCAAGAAAAGGTCTCAGAGCCTTTTCTGCTCTGCAGCCAATGTTCGAACCCCATTGTCTCCACTGATCCTAAGTGATGAAGCCTACCTTTATAGAATTAAGGTACTTCCTGTTTCTGTGAGTAGTTTGATACCCAGTATCCCACTGTTCCAATTACTCTGTGAAGTACGTAGACAGATACGACTACAGAATCAGGATGATCAAGAGGTGGAGCCAATACAGCATCCCAGATCTTGGGATAGAGTCCGGCCCCTTGTCCTCTCTTGCCTGCTCTTGCTTATGTCAGGTTCACCAGCATTTCTACCTCGGGCAGGTGATGTCACCTAGAGGAATTGTTTATTGGCAGTCTTTCCACATGGTGCTGCATGCAGTGTGGCAGAAATAGTACCCAGGCCAATGGCATCTTTTCCCGAAATCAAACATTGTCTGACTGTCAGTTGTTCCCAACTTCGGGTTTGTTGCTAGTGATCTCTGGGACACTCAACCTCAGTTGCTGACTACATGTGACATGTGTACCAAAATTTTGTAAAAGTGACTTGTACAAATGGATTAGGGTGGGGGTGTGAGTTAAACGATAAAAATGCCCAGGAAATGATGGCTGGTCTCCCTCACGACTCTTAGTGGGGACATTAAGACAAGACGGAAATGGAAACATCAAATGTCAAATAAGATCTCACCACTTTGAGTGCTTATGTAGGCCCCTGGGGAATAATACACCGCACATGAAAGCCCAACAAGCACAAACATCTCCATGTGCTGTTGAAAACCCCTTCCCCTGTTTTCTGGAAACCATTGGCTCTTCTTTTTTGAAAAAATTCAACTGAGGTTAGTGACTGCAGATTTGAAACGATACTATAATCATGTATGTGACTGACTCATGAATAGATTACATCTTTCCATGTGAGAAACTCTAAAACTTCGATGCTTTATTTCTAAGTGAAAGGAGATGGTACTATGCATCACCCTAATGTTTCCAACCAGGAACTCAGATTACCTTTGTTTGTCTTCACCACTTCTTGGTGAAGTGGAAAGAAGAAAGAAACTTTTCTGTTCCACGTAGAAGTGGTGGCCTGAGCCTATGCCTTGTTCACCTGCATGATGTGGAAGGGGCAGTGGGCCAAGGATTGAAGAAACAGAAACTGATCATGGAAGGATGAGGTCAAAGTTTATCAGTCAGGTGACCTGTCTTTCCCAAAGGAGAGCTCAAGGATCTCTGGGAACAAATTGGATCATGATTCAAGCTTGACTTAGGAGCAGCCTCTGTGGCAGTAGTGTTTTAAGCACACAAATCTGGGAGGCTAGTGAGTCTCAGATATAATACATTCCAGGTAGCTTGAAGTCTAAGAAGCCCTACTAGCTCAGTGGTTAAGTGTTTGGTTGCTAACCAAAAGGTTGGCAATTTGAACCCATGAGCCTTTCCACAGAAGAAAGATGTGGCAGTTTGTTTCCATAAAGATTACAGCCTTGGAAACTGAATGGATCAGTTCTACTCTATCCTATAGATTCCTTGTGAGTCAGAATTCACTCAACAACAATGAGTTTTGTTTGTTTTTTTGGTATCAGGAAGTCCTGGTCCTTTCTCCAAGTCCCTGGCCTTGACATTTATGTGCCATTAATTTACTTTAGACACAAGAAAAGCTAGGGTACGGATAGAGGATTTGTAGCTGGATAGGAGTAGTTGTTCTGGCTTGGTGGGACTGTAGCACAAGAATAAGCAAAGTCCAATGAATTTCATCTTTGCTCTGCTTCTGAACCACTGGCTCCTTTTCATAGTGTTTCAAATCTAGTCCATTTCAGGACAATCTGGTCTAACCTGGAAACATTATGTTTAAGAAGTCATAGTGCAGCACACTGACAAATGGTCTTTCAGAGTCTGCTTGTCCATATCCAGAGCGTCAGGCCACAGTGCCACGTTGGATACATACAGCATAAAGAAGTTCCTTCCTTCTGTAGGGCTTCTGCCCCCTTTCACCTTCCACCATTGATTCTAGTCCTGGAGGAGGATAAGATAAATCTTCTGTAGGTTCATGCCTCAAATATTTCAAGACAGATGTGTCTTCTGACCTGAGTTTTCTTGTGACATGGCTTTCAGACCCCTCACTGCCCTGGTCACCCTCTCCTGGGTGTGCTTTTGCTTGTGTGTGCTGTGCTTCCATGTGGTGACTGATGTGAACTCAAATTCATGCTAAGCAAGGCTCCTTGTTCTTGGTATTCAGAAGATCAGAGCCCTGAGAGAGGTACGGTGGTTTTCCAGCAGATGTTCCAAGGTAGACCTCTGCCCTGCCAGCCTTCCTCATGAGGAGAAGGAAGAGCATCCCCAAGGACCAGACACAAGGCTCTTGTGCCCCAGAAACCAGTTCTGACAGAATGACAGACTTCCATTTTCCTAACTCAAGGGACTGGATCCTTCCCCAAATTAATGCAAGGCTCTAGAAGGGCATAATTTACCCATCGCCTCCTCAATACACACCTCCATCTGGGTTCTCTAAGACAATGGTCACAAAAGAGATGGCTTTGCTGCAGTGGGGAGGCTGGCCCACTCAAGGAGAAGCAGTTTGGAGCTCACTGAGAACTGGGTGTGGCCGTGCTGCCTGAAAGAGTCTGGGGTCTCTTGCTGGTCACCATTGCTGTAACTTCTGCAGTTATTTTCTTGAAAAAAAATTCTCAAACATGTAGAAAAGTGGAAAGGAAAGTACAGTGCAATTTTTTTCCATAAATATTTCAAAGAGTAGTTTATATGCTCTATAAATGAAGACAGTCTCCTGTATAACCATGCAGCAGCCATCAAATGTAGGCAGTTAACTGAGTTATTACTGACATCGAAGCCTAACATCAGACCCATTCAAGTATTACCAGTTACCCCAGAAATGAAGTTTATAGCAAAAAGATCCAATCTAGGGTATATATTGCATTTAGTTTGCCCTGTCTCTTTGGTTTCCTTCAATCTGGAAGAGTTCTACAGTCCCTCCTTGACTTTCAAGACCATAGCTTTTGAATATCACCAGCCAGCTGTCTTTACTAATGTCCATTATTTCAGGTTCATTTGATGCTTCCTCGTGATTAGGTTCATGTTGTGTTTTTGGCAGGAGTATCTTTCGCAGTAGTATCACAGAAGTGTCACTGTTCTTTACTCACTGCATCCTATCAGGTGACACTCGATTCTGATTTGTCCCAATACTAGTGATGGTCATCTTGATCGCTCACTTAAAAGTGGTATCTGCTAGGCTTCTTGCTATAAAGTCACTCTTCTCCCCTCTTATAAAACCTTGAGATTATGTCAGTATCCCATTCCTTTTCTATTTATTCATTTTTCAGTATGAACTCATGGTTTCCTATTCAGTGAATTGTGACTGATTATCATCATCATTGATTTCAATGCTCTGTTTGTCCAAGAGTTGGCCAGTTTGAAGTCCTTCAAGTTGGCTTGTGTCCTTTTTACATGCCTGCCTCATTCTCTAAGCCCTTCCTTACTTATGGTACAAGAAGATTTTCTGCATTCATCTTGTACTTTCCTGGGCCCAGTGTGGAATCAGCCCATTTTCCAAGGATCCCTGGTTCCTTTTAGTGGAGAATGATATCTAGAAAGCAAGACTGGTTTCCTTCAATCTGGAACAGTTTCACAGTCCCTCCTTGATAAGATTGGAGGGCAAGGTGTGCTCAGTGCTGCCAGGGTGGCTCCCAGATCACCTAGGTGCACAGTGCTAAGGAATAAATACATGGCTATTTATATACAGATGTGTGTACACATGCATTCTCATCTCTATTGATCTGTTTATCCTCATTTATATTTAAATTCAGGCATTCACACCGGTATAGTAAATCCTTTTTCTGTATGTCTTTTTTTGTTGTGATTAAGTGGAAGTATACAATCCAAATCAATTTTGCAAGCCCACCTGTCTGCAACTCCATCTGTTCTCCTTGCCCAGTGACAGCAAATTCCTCCTTTTCACTCTATATTTCTAGTATCCTATTAATGAGCACCTGTCCCCTTCTCTCCACACTCTTCTTTCCCTTGTAGAAAGAAACCAGTAGGAGAGCCTCCTACAGGTGCATAGAACAAGAAAGTATGCATGACATGTGGTTACACTGTGTTCCCAAATCCAGTCTATTCTTGTCTGAAGAGTTGACCTAGTATTGATTCCTGGTGAAGGGCAGGACCAGGTCTAGTGGCCATGTTCACAGTGGACCCTCCAGGCTGGTGGACCATCACTTCTGGTATTTTAGTAGAGTTCTTGAGCTGCACATCAATTTTTCTCGTGTTGTCTCAGGAACTCTACGTGGTGTCCTTCATCATGACTGCCTTTGGTGGTGGTCGGGCACCATCTAGTTCTCATGTTGGTACAGTTTCCCATTCCTGCAGGTCCTGTCTCCTGAGCTCTTTTTTCCTGATGTCTTTATTGTTCTCAGTCATCATCTGTTCCAGATGAGTTGAGACTATTTGATGTGCCTCAGTTGGCAGCTTACTAGCTTTTAAGGCCCCAGACACCACTCAACAATATGGGGTGCAGAAAACTCTCTTAGCAAAAGACTAGTTATGCCAATTGGCCTTGATGTTCCTTGAAAACATGGTCCCCAGACTCCCGTAACTGCTACTCTATCCTCTGAAATATTGGGTTGAGTTTAGAAAACCTTTCAGTTTATGGTGTAGTCCTATTATGTTGATCTGCTCTCTACTGCGTGCTGTCACTGCTTTCATCTAACCAAAATCCTATCTACTATCTAACCTATGACCGACCCTCTCCCTCCCTCTCCACCCTTGTAGCTGTCAAAGAATCTTTTCTTCTGTGCATAAGTCTATTTTTAAATCCTTATAGCAGAGGTCTCATACAATACTTGTCATTTTGACACTGACTGATTTCACTCAGCATAATGTCTTCCAGTTGAAAGCAGGTTGTGAGATACTTCCTAAAATCATCATTGTTCTTTACCATGGCATAGTGTTCCATTGAGTATATGTACCATAGTTTGTTTATACATTAATCTGTTGATGGGCACCTAGGTTGATTGCATCTTTTTGCTATTGTTGACAGTGCTGCAATGAACACATCGTGTGCATGTATCTGTTCATGTGACAGCCTTTATTTCTGTAGGGTGTATTCCAAGCAGTGGCATTGCTGGATCATATGGTATTTCTATTTCTAGCTTTTCAAGGAAGCGCCAAATTGCTTTCCAAAAAGGTTGTACCATTTTGCATTTCCACGAGCAGTGTAGGAGAGTTTTGATCTCTCCACAGCCTCTGCAGCACTTGTGGTTTTGTGTTTTTTGGATTACAGCCAAACTTGTTGGGATGAGATGGTATCTCACTGTAGTTTTGATTTAGATTTCTCTGATAGCTTGTGACTGTGATCATTTCCTCATGTGTCTTTTGGCTGCCTGGATGTCTTTGGTGAAGTTTCGGTCCATCTCTTTGCCCGTTGTTTAATTGCGTTATTTACCTTTTTCTTGGTGACATTTTATTGTACCTTGTAGATTATGGAAATTAGATGTCGATCCGACATGTAGTTGCCAAATATTTCTTTTTTCCCATTCTGTAGGTAGTCTTTTAACTCTCTGGATAAAATCTTTGGATGGGCATAAGTGTTTGATTCTTAATAGTTCCAATTTACCTATTTTCTCTTCTGTTGCTCATGCATTGTTGGTCAGATTTTGTAGTCAGTCTAAGACGTATATTAAAACTTCCATTGTTGACCCTATTTTTTCTTGCAAGATCTCTATCATTTTAGGTTTTTTATTTAGGTCTTTGATCCATTTTGAGTTAGTTTTTGGTGTAAGGTGTGAGATACGGGTCTTGTTTCAGTTTTTTTGCAGATGGATATCCAATTTTGCCCAAACCATTTGTTAAAGAGACCGTTATTACCTCATTTATGGTCTTTAGGCCTTTGTCAAATACCAGCTGTTTGTAAGAAGATGATGGTATTTCTGGGGTCTCAATTCTGTTCCATTGGTCTGTATGTCTCAGTATAGCAAATTCTAATACCCCAGAGTTTCCATCAAGTTTCTCCCTTCCCAAACAGTGAGAAACCTTGCTCTGGTTATATTTAATGTGTTTTCTCATTTGATCAGCTTCCCTTGTATAACCCATCTTGTATTTTTACCACCATGCTGTCCTGGCACAGATAACTTCCTCACCCAGCTTGACCTTCTGGCTTATGCCAGGCTGTCCCCTCACCTGGCACAGAGGCCTTCCCTTTTCTCTCAGGTCTCCACACACACCATGCCAGTCTTCCCCTGAGCAGAGACTCCCCAATTTCCTATTCCTCAAGCTCCAACATGCCAAGTCAGGCTCCCAGTTTGTGGCTGCACTCTCAGGCAGAAGTTTCTTTTACTAAAGCTCAGGCTGCCTGCCCCTCCCTGGGGATAACTTCCTTGTACTCAGGCTCTTACACCCTGTCTGGACCACTGAGTCTCCCCTTTGCCTGCACAGATGCCACTCTGCCTGGCTCTTATGAAGTTCAGAAAGAGAAGAAACAGGAAGGAGAGGAAGAGAGAGGTGAGTGCTCTTTGGATTCTCAACTGCTGCCACCAGTGGGTCCTTCCTGCTCTATTCAGATGAAGAGGTGGGAAGCGCTGCCTGGCAAATGCTGGCAAAGGCCCTGTAGCAGGGCATCCTGTGCATTGGCACACTACTGTAAAGTGCAGTGGAGACTACAGCCGCCTTGGGTAATATGTAGATTATCCCGTCTTGAGGCACATTAACGAAGTGCTAATTGTGCTTTCTGAATGCAATTTGGTGCCAGTTGCGGGAATAACTCTGGCACCTGTTTGGACTTTAGACTTGCAGATTAACTCAAATGGAAAGAGTAGTGAAACAGGGAATAATTTGTTCTCTAATAAGCCACTGGGAAGCCAACTCATCTCTACAGTTGGTGTCAGAAAACTGCAGCCCAGTGGTTGAAACAGGAAGCAGGAGATCCAGTATGTGGGGTTCTCTGCAGCTCCTGCAACAACTCATCCAACAACTCACCTTACTTTGCATCATTTGGCTTCAGTTTACCTTCTTGCCACCAGGAAGAAGGTGATTTTACTCACTATGGACAAGTTGGATGTGTTTCTTTCTTGCACTCCCATGGGAACCTCCGATAGATCTTACTGGAAAGCAGAAGGGCAAGAACTAGGTGTCTGAATTTATAAGCAAGTCCCCATGGAAGTGATTCTTTAAGTGTGGCTTCTGAATGACAATAACAGTGCAGCATCAGGGAGCTTGTTGGAAAGGCCCCACCCCAAATCCTGGCCCTACTCGCAGATCTAGAGTCAGAAACTAGGGTTAGATGCCATAACCTGTGACCGGCCCTCTCTGTGACCTGGAAGCTTTCTGATGTCAGTGCTCTGAAACAGGGTTCAGTCCAGTGGAACAGTGTTTATTGAGCATGTACTACAAGGTTACTCAATGTGTGGCTCTTGAGGTCCCACTGCCAGGTGACAGGTGATGTGTGAAACAAGCAAACAGGTGAGAGAGGACCAGCCCTGCACATAGAGAAATGGAGGAGTGAAAAAGAAACTGATTTCTGGGAGCCCATTCCAAAGAAAGGGGTTCTAACAGAATGACGAATTATTGAATGATGCTGTTAATATCAATGCAAGTACAGTGTTGCTGAAAGTCATTCAAAAAGAGTTGCAGAAGTGCATTGACAGTTGACAGAACTTCAGAAGAGGACTCAGAACAAGGGATATCATTGCTGATGTCAGGTAGATCTTGGCTGAAAGCAGGGAATATCAGAAAGATGTTTCCCTTTGCTTTGTTGCCTGTACAAAGGTATTCGACTGTGTGGATCATAACAAATTATGGATAACATTGCAAAGCATGGCAATTCCAGAACACTTAATACACTTATCCAGAAACTAGGAACAAAAACAGTAGAAGAGACTTTGTTTAGAGGGGAATCAGGGAAGACCACGTAAAGGAAGTGGCATTTATGCCCCAGCCTTGGTCTCAAGGGAGTGGGGATGATTGACAGGTGGGAGATTTAAGAACTGTCCCCCACCTGCTGAAGCCCCCAGAAGAAGAGAGAGAGTTGAATGAAGCTGGAAGCCCTGGGAGCTTGCTGCAACCTAAGCCCCTCTGCCTTCCTGCCCTTGCTGGGGAGGAGGGCTGTGCCTCCCTGGCGCGGAGTGCTGTTTGTCATCTATACCGACAAAGATAGCATCATCATCATTTTGCAGAGGCCAGATACGATATGTGCATTATTAAAAAAGAAAATCATGTGATTTGCTGACAGCACTTAATGGATAATTCAGAGGCCTTATTATTCCTGTACATCATGTCTGGCTGGTGGCAGGCAGGGCCTCTTGGTGCCAGGAGGCAGCTCATGTACCTCCAGTTGGGAATTTTCCTTCCTTTCCAAGGTGACAACTGGCTGTCTAGAACTTGGATGAATGGGTGGTGTCTGATTCTTCATCAGGGCTACCTGATGTTCAGGTGGATGTCAGGTATTCTTGAGAAGGGCTCTCTGGAGATAGGGACTGGCTGTGCAGGGTGGAGAATGCCAATCTGCCTAAAGTCTCCAACAGAGAGAGCAGCTAGAGATGGCACCTCGAACCACCTCATCCTCAGATGAAAGATGGCAAGAGTGCTGTTCCTGCGGGAGTTGGAGCAGAGCTCCATGTTAAGCTCTGAGAGGAAGACTCATCTTCATCGCTGAGCAGTGTTTTTCACAGTGGGAGGGTGTTCTCCTACCCCATGGACAGGGAGTTCTTTCCTTTGTTTGGTTAGCCCAGAGGAGAAGACAGCTGTTGAATGAAGGATGGATGAATGGATTGGGGCAGAAGAGTGGAGGGTGCACTGATAATAAAGTGCACAGGGCTTATAGTCTCAGTAAGGATAGCATGCTTGGCATGTCTCCTGTGCTTTGTGGGTTATTCTACCCCGTGCTGTTTGAAGGCCCAGTTGGAGAGTAACTACTCTTCAGACAGTAGCCTCAGTGGCTAAGTGACATGTCCCTATCACAGTGTCTGACACACAGTAAATCAAAACCAAACCCACTGTTGTTGATTCCAACTCATAGTGACCCTATAGGGCTGAGTAGAACTGCCTCACAGATTTTCTAAGGAGCACCTGGCAGATTTGAACTGTTGACTTATTGGTTAGCAGACATAGCACTTAACCACTATGCCACCAAGGTTTCCCTGGCACATAGTAGACACCCAAAAAGCTGTTGTTGAATTAATGCATTAAATCCTTCTGGTCAGGGATTACTGTTTCTTGCGTTTAAGTCTTTGAGAGCTCTATTTAACTGTGTGGATAAGGTGCGCTGGGCAAGGTGAGCTCCAGAGGGGCCCCCTTGCTCACCTCTTGTTCACCTCTGCAGTGGATGTCCCAGACTGTGATGCAGGGGAAACAGAAAGGCTGAGGAGCCTGCATCCTTCCCAGGCTGGTTGGTGGTTTCTGCCATTCTCCACTTGAGCACTTGTGCACCTGGGACAATGAGTATCTGCCTTGTCTGTTGGTCAGCATTCGTGCTTCTGGTCCCAAGATGTTGGAGCTGCTGCCCCTCTTTGCCATGTGGTTGGGATGATCTGGAATCTGCTCACCTTTGCTCTCAACTCCTGCCATCCTGGTGATGGCTAGGAAGGCCCATTCATCCATGGGGTACATGGAACTGAGGGGGATAAGAACAGCGGGAAGAGTGGGGGCTACAGTGTTGCCTTCTGGGTGCAGATGGTGGGGTGGCACTCAGGCAGCAAGACGGTTCGTAGGAATCAGCACTTCCAAACAGAAGGAGAGTCATGCCGTCCTCTCTGGGCCTGTGGAGTCTGTGCACCCTGCTCTCAGGACACTGTGCACCCCTCTGCACCATCCACCCATCCATCTTTCATTCAACAGCTGCCTTCTTGTTGGTGCTGAGAAAACAAAGGGGCAGAATATCCTGCCTACAGTTGGGGAGAGGCAGAATCTCAATTGAGCCTATGATCAGGCTGGAGAAAGCCCGAGCACTCTGAAGTCAGAGGTGTTCAATAAGTACGATGATTGGCCTTGGATGCAGTTGAAGTTGAACTTGCCGGAGCTGTCACTGCAGTTGTCTGCTGACCACAGAGGTAGACCTGCGCGGCACTTTTCTGTGCCTACCACAGTGGAGAAATAAGAGATAAAGGTTCATAAACAGAATGTTTTAAGGGTGATGTCTTCATGGAATGGGCTGGACACTGCTATCCTCTCAGGCGAGGTACTCTGTGACCTGTCATTGAATGAGTCTGGAACCATCCTCTCCTAAATCTTGGCCTACTCCTCTAGGCCCGCCCTCCTAAGTAGTAGGGTGCTCAGAGTCCCATGGCTGTCTGAGCCACCAGAGCTATGGAATGATCACATCCACCACTTAAGGGAACTGCCAGAAAACCAAAGCAAATATCTGGTGGGAACATGCTCTGAACTGGTGAAACAATAGAAGTACAATTTTCCCCATGTTGGGTATGGTACTGACAACATAGAACTGCTAATAGCTCAAGAACTGTTGGGGTTGAGTTCTAACACCCCTGCAGGCTCATTTGGAGTCTCTGTGCATCAACCACACTTATACTGAGCACTCGTTAAGGGCAGAGCATGCTATGTGATACAGAGGGGACACGATGTGGTGTGTGCCCTCAGAGATGGTTTGTCTCCTGCAGGGGCAGGACAAGAAAGCATCTGAAAGGTTCTGAATGATGAGAAGGAGGACATTGGTGCAGGGGTGCCCCAAAGCCTCAGCGCCCTGAAAGCATGCCCCTCCAAATTAGCTCAAGAGTCATGGACAAAGTTTGAATGTGAAAAAACTTGCAAAAACTCAATGGCAATTTCTCTGCCTCGATCGTAATGATTGTCAAGTTCTCAAGCTCCATCCCAGTGTTTGTATCCAAAGAGTCTAACCTAGAACATCAGCTCTCTTCTCTGTGGACTTATTTCCATTTCTCACCAAATGAACCTTACTAGTCCGCTTCAACAAAGTAACTAAAAGGGAGCCCAGAAAAGTGCATCAGTTGCTATCTTAGTCAGCTAGTGCTACTTTAATGGAAATATCACAGGTGGGTGGTTTTAAAAAGAGAAATTTTATTTTGTCACAGCCCAGTAAGCTAAAAGTCCAAATTCAAGATGTTAGCTCCACAAGAAGGCTCTGGAGGAAGATCGTTGTCCTCGGTCTTCCCCTGGACTGGAAGCTTGTAAATGCTGGGATCCCAGTTCTTTCCAAACAATGAGCTCAGCTCCTGGCACTGCTTTCTTTCTTGATGGTATGAGGTCCCCAACTCTCTCTGCTAGCTTCTTTCCTTTGTATCTCAAGAGACTCAAAGCACAAAATAATCTTACACTGTGAAACCTGCCCCACCAACTCAACTGCCACCCATCCCCATTCATTAGCATCAAAGAGGCAGGATTTATAACACGGAGGAACATCATACAACACCAGGAATCATGGTCCAGCCAAACTGTTATGCACGTTTTTTGAGGGGACACAATTCAATTCATGACAATGACCTTCTAGACAACGGCCAGAAATGGGCATAGCTGAGGTGGGAGTGTCCTTTCACTAGTGTGCCTGGTTAGTATGCTACTGCTCTTTGTTGATGGGACACTGCTCCTTGTAGACTTGGTCCAACAGGCAGATGAGGCTACTCTTGACAGTTTTGGTGTTACTGGCTAGTGCAGATGGCAAGAAAGCCATGCTGCAGGCTAGAAGCCTGGAGATAAGAGCTCACCCAAAAGCACCTGGAAGAAAGGCCACCAGTCTATTTTTGGAGAAATCAGCTGTGGAAAACCCTGTGGAGCACAGTTCTACTTTGGCATGATGGGGATGCCATGAGTTTAAGTTAAATGGATGGCAACTGGCAGGTTAGTTATTTACAGTTGACTTCTCAAGACCAATTATTCATTTAAGTCAAAACATAGGCCTTGATTGTGGTCTTCAGTGCTCTGGCGATGTTCTTCTGTTTCAGATTATGATACCAGACATTGCTAACATTTCAGTAAGTCACCAGCAGTGTTGATCAGGGCACAGGCCATAATTAAGCAAATTCTATCCTGGAGAATTGAGGTCTGAAGGGAAGTGCATGCAGTGGGCTTCCTTATCTTTTTAGCCTACTGTGGGTACTTGCTGCTGTGTGTTTTGGAATAATGTATACATCTGTCTTTCTGTGCAGTAAGTCAAGAGTGTGCGTTAGTGTGCTGGTGGCATTATATTGCCTATCTCTTTCCAGGTGGTGTTCGAGAGGCACATAAAAAAAGACAGGCAGCATTTTTGGTGGGAAAACAATTCTCAAATCTATATGGTATCAGACACCATGAGAAGAGTTCAGGAGACCACACCAGGTTGCAGTGTCAGAGGCAATGATGCCAAAATGACTATCTACAAAACATTGCTGTAGTTAGTTGTAACAACAAAGACATTTTCTGTTAGTCTAGCTTATATGTGTCAGATTACCTGCAAGACTAAAACTTTGTGTTAGTTTATTTGCCAAACCTTCTAATGAGCTCTGCTCAAAGGTGTTGTTGCTATCCACTTACAAAGACGCCTCATATCACATGGTTTCACCTGCGTGTGCTTCATGTACGTGCGGTTGTTTCCTTGGCTGCCTGTGTTTTTATAGTCATTGCTTGTGTTAAATTTTCTGGTGTTTTAGCTAAAATATTGTAGTATTTGGTGTCTGTGAACCTATTATCAATAACTTTTTTGAGAGTGAAATAGTAATTCAAGGAAAAGAACAAGTGATATATGACAATTATGATTTAACTACTAAGATTCTGTATGACCCAGTATGGGACGAGGTCCATGGAAGGTGGGTGACACCAACTCTAGTGATATAACTGTCAGACACTCTGCTGTTGCGATTTTACTGTGACCTGAGTGGAACTGTCATCTAGCTATCTCCCCTCTCTGGGAAATGTCCCCTCTGTTCCTATGAGATGCACCAGGTCCAGGACACTTCGCAGAGAGGAACTTTCTGCAGCTTTTTAAAGTTCCTCATTCTGGTTGCTAAGCGATGCTGTTGTTCACCGAAGGCGCCACTGCTGAGCTGGGCGGCTGCAGCTCGATCCCATCTGCAATTGAAATTCCCTGACATGCAGAGGCAGCCAAGCTGTTCACTTGAGATTGCAGAAGTTAGATTGAAATACAAGGGATATCCAGTGCCTCAAGCCCTTCATAAATTCTGCTTTGATAGTAATGGGGAGATGGGGAGAGGTAAGAGAGAGGGAACAGGGCGTGGGAGTGCATTGCAATATAGCCCACACAGCCAGGGCCATGGGATCTGTGGTTCCAAGGCTCCCTCTGGCCTAGCACTCCGCATCATCTCCTTTCTCCACATCACCTTTCCTAACTTTCTCATGTCTCACTCTATTGGCCTGTGAGCCTCTGAACAGCTGTCCTGCCTTCCCTGTGGACGAGAGCAGGCAGGATGACAGTAAAGTCAACAACTCATCTTACTTGATTACACAAGTCCCCCATGGCCATGTCCCCAGCCCTCTCTCTGCACCCTTCAAAGGGCCATGTCCAGGGAAACACTCGGACTTACTACAGCTGTGTGGTCCAGCCTGCTGGGGCGATGGGTGGAATTGGTGGTGGTGCTGGCGCTGTCTGTGCCAACAGGAGCACAGGACATCTCTGTGTGGCTCATGGTGCAGGGACTGGACTGCACTTTTCTGGCCCGGTGAGGCCTCCAAGTCCAGACTAGAGAGGAGCTGCAGACGTGGCCTTCAGTATCAGCATCCTCTTTCTGCCTGCCTCCTCTCTCCTGTGGTCACTCTTTGTCTTCTCCTATTCTTCTCATCTTTATCTCCTTTTACCCTCTTCTCTTTCCTTTCCTCCCGATTTGTTAAAAACCACCCTCAAGTTCGCAGCCATTCCAGGTCTGCTGGTGGGAAGGACAGATACTGCCAGCACTCCAGAGTCTTCTGACTCAGACAGCCACAAGACTCAGGGGATGGTGGCTGGGACCATGGCTGTTCCCTGCAGACTGCCACCACCTTGGGCATCACCCCTGTGGCCTGTGTCATTGAGGTCGAGCCCTGAGGACTCTGTGTCTGACCACACTGTGCATGACCCTATCCTCTGGACACTTTCATTCTTAATGGGCACTGTTTGTCCTTGATGGACTCGAAGACAGGGACTGTTAAGTGCCAAGGGGACTTCAGTCAGTGAAGTAGCAAGGATGTGAGGAAGGGATACGGGGTAGCATCAAGGAGGTGGCCCACTGAGGTCCATTTGGTAGACTGACAGGCCTTGCTAGCAGACGGAGTAAAAGAATACAGAGTTTAGGAGGAGACTCAACTGTGGGGCTGAGGATGGGGCTGACACTATCTGTGGTGTTAGGGGTGGGAGTGAGGAGAAGGTGGCAAAGTTAGATGTGGGAACATCACCTCCAGCTCCTCGGGTTGCGAGGAGCATGGAAGTTAAGTCCAAAGGAGTCTGAGAGTCCAATCAGCTGGTGAGATGTTAGGTTGAGGCCAATCACATTCCTTCCAGGCCTCCCGATAACAGCCTAGCTTCAAATGCTAGCAAGGGAAGCATTGACGGGGAAAGATGAGTATACTTGCAAACCAAGGGGCTATTTGATGGAGAGGGCCTTTTGTGGCTCAGAGGCAGCCCTCGTCTGGAAGGAGTATTTATGAGGCTTTCAATATCTGTATGTACCTCTATATTTTTGGTCCTGTCTATCTTCTTTTCTGAAGGTAGTGGTGGTGGTTCAGTGGTAGAACTTTCACCTTGCATGTGGGAGACCCAGGTTCGATTCCTGGCCAATCCACTTGTGCAGCCACCACCTGTAGGTGGTGGACCTCCTGTCGCTGTGATGCTGAACAGGCTCCAGCAGAGCTTCCTGATGAAGACAGATGAGAAAGAAAGGCTTGAGCTCTCTCTGCTGCCCCAAACCAGCCAGTGAAAATCCTATGGATCACAGCGGTCTACTCACAGCCCATTGGGTACTGTTGTGTTCCATTGCGCATGGGGTTTACATGAGCTAGGTCCTGACACAACACTGTCCTGCTAGTGGAATCAAAGTAGGGCATCCCCCTCCCTTCCCCTCTGCACCCAAGTTCAGCTCTAGGTGTCTTCTGTCCCTATGGACAGATGGGAGAGCAGGGAGAGAAGTCGCCCAGAGCTACTCTCCTAAATAGCTTGAATCCAAGAAGGAAGGCAGATGGAGTCCTCTGAGTGAGCAACAGGTGAAGGAAGGACCTTCAGCATCAGTTATTGCCCTCGAGTTTGAATCATAATGAGATTCTCTCTCTCCTGGTCTCCAAGTGGGATGCTCACTCTGCTTGTCTTTCTCTCTTCCCTCTTCCCTCTCCTTCCCTCCCACCTCCTACTCCCATTTCTCCTGCCCTCCCAGCAGGAAGCCCTGAGCGGTGGCTTCAGAGGCACAGGGCTGTGGATCAATAGCACCCATGTTCAAGGCAAATAGTCCTGTTCTCATAACTAAGCCAGCCGAGCTCTCCTCTGCCACTTGATCTTCATGCTGCTCATGCATCTGAGTCTCGTGGTTACAAATAGCTCGCCCTTGTGCGTGCTGACGGCAGTGCTGGGATGCTACAGTAATGTGCCCATTCAGATCAAGTGCATGCCAAGATTGCTACAGCAGCTTTTAGCCACGGAACATTTAGCCTTCAATAATAGCATTTGGGGTCCCTCAGGAACCTTTCTCTGGCAGATGCACCTGGGCTGCCCCTCTCCCTCCCCCTCACCGCAACTGAGAGATAAGGAGGGATGCTGACAGTTCTGTTTTTGTTCATGAGGAAACTGAAGTTCAAATAAAGGATCATCATGCAGAAATCAGGGGATGGCGAGTGATGATGATGAGGCCAGTAACGCCGACAATGAAGACAGCAACAAGAAGTCTGCCACTGCTTCTGGGGGAAGCACCCGGCCCGTGTCGGGTTAGGTCCAATGTCTCCAATTTCTGGATGAGGTAAATGAGGCTAAGAGGGTCACTTGTGCTCAAAGAGTACAAGGGGTAGAGTTTCACCATACTGTGATGAGTCCTTTCCAAAGCCTAAGCTCCAGACTTGTGCTAAGTCAGCTCAGGGCTAATTGTAGGAACACTGAAAACCCAAGGATACTGTCCTTGACTTTCCATCACCAAGCTCCTACTCTAGGATCCCCTCTGCCTCTGGGAGCTTTATACCTGCTGCCTCCTACCTTCCTGAGCAGGGTCCCCTCTCCCACTCTTTCTAGCTCCCCTTCAGCCAAAGCAGGGAAGAAGGGCTGGGAGGACACCTTACACCTCTGGCTACATCTTCCTGTGCTGCTGCCCATTTTGTGGGAAAGAAAACTGTGTCCTGAGGAAGGTGACATTGCGACCGCTTTACTAAGTGCCTTTCACTGTGCAAAGCTGCAACATCTCTACTACCTACATGAATTTTCCGGGACATGTCTCTGGAGTTGGCAGGCCCATTGTGTAGGCAAGGAAGCTGAGGCACAGAGAGGTGACATGGTTTAGCCAAATAGGAGGTAATAAGTAGTGCTGAGCTACTCTGGCCACGGCCCTACGCACTGACAACCGAGGCTCCAAGTATCACAGGAGTGTTCACAGTTGACCCAGGTTTGTGGGGTGGCCCAGTAAGACCTCCCTGGACGCTCTAGCTGCCATACACTTCTTATTGAGGGCCATTCCTGCCATCATCGCAGCGTGCCTATTGAGGCGAGGGGCCTCCTGGCAATACACGGAGAGGACAGAGGGGAGGGGTCAGGGCTTGACGTTTATTCAAACCCACGGTGCAAGCACCGCCCCACCTCCCTCCATAAAGAATTAAAGCAATCTTTTCTGTTTCTCCTTCCAGCATCCACTTGCTGTCTGAGTCCTCAGGGGATAGACTTAGCTCCTTTTCCCTTGACCCTTTTCTCTTAAGTCTTTCCACTGGAAGGACGCTGGCCAGCCGCCGGATTTCAAGGAACGTGGACTGGGCCCTTGAAATTCACCGTTCTAACAGCAGAGGGCGCTGCTGACTTTGGAGACGCGATCGGGTGCACGGACAGCCGCTTTCTCCTTCCGTGGCGGCTCCCTTGCTGGCGTCCCGGGAGCTGGGGTGGCGGGCAGGGCAGCAGGGCTCTGAACAAGGCCTGGCACACTTGTGTGTTTCCCAGTCCCCATTTCCTCCTTTGTCCTCTTGTCCTCTGCCCTGTCTCCAGCATGCCATGCAGTAGACAGAGCCTAGACTCCCGGGCATGGGACAAAGCTACGGGAGACACGGGCAAGTCACCTGTCGTCGGTGGAGGGCAGGCCAAACCTGACGTTTAGCCGAACATTGTTCTCCTAGGAGTGTCATGGATGTGAAGTGTTTGTGAAAGTGTTCAGGAATGCAAAGGGTTGGACCTCTTTGACTCTGGACATTTCGCCTCATTGAGCTTAAAAAAAAAAAAAAAAAAACCTGCTGTGGAGTCAATGCCAGCTTATAGCGCCCTCCTGTGTGTCAGAGTAGAACTGTGCTCCACAGAGTTTTCCATATTTTCAGGTTTTCGGAAGTAAATCTCCAAGCCTTTCTCTAAGGCATCTCTGGGTAAACCCCAAACCTTCTGATTAGCATCCAAGAATGTTAACCTTTGCATTATCCAGGGACGCCTCTTCGGGCTGAGTTTCTGTGTAACAGGAGATTGTAAAGAAGGCTATCTGTAAAATTCCCTCCAAGGCTAAAATCAGGAGCCCCACACCTGCTGCTTCTTGCCATTTCTCTATGTGAATTACCCTGAGGGGCTCTAGCACTCTGTGATGGTCTCCAGTGGGAGCTAGGTGTGGGATGGAGGCAGTCACACACCAGGGGACCAAGGTTGTTGCTAAGTCACACGAAAGGCCCAAGAGCAGAAGGATGGATCATCCCTCCTGTGTCCAGGCTCCTCTTTCCTGCTGGCTGGACAGAATGACTGCAGAGGCCTCATGTCCTAGCCATCCCTTGATGTGAACTGGGGCCAAGGTTGGAAGCACCAGGGAGTGACGGTCATTGGCCACATCCGTTTATCCTGCAGCTCAGAAGAAGTGATGGGGCTTGAGGGGAGAACAGGGCCCTTGATCTGGTTTTCCCCACCAAGGGCAGGGGTGTGAACAGGACAGAGAAGTCTGGGTCCTGTATCTGGCTCTCCATGACTTTGGGCACACTGGACCAAGCCCTTCAAGTCTCTGAGTCTCAGAAATGAAAGGTCCTTATCCATCCTAGTGCCTGTGCTCGGTGAAGCCTTGTCAGGAATCCCACCTGGCTCTGGGAGGGGATCAGGCTGGGAGGGAAGTCAGTGCAGGAAGAGGGAGAGGAAGGAGCAAAGGGCAGGGGGAAGACACACCTACAAGGTTCCCTTGTACCTGCTCAGAAGTGGGGCTTCCAGTCTTCAGAGAATACAGCTCTGTTTTTCAAGTCACATTGCATGTGTGTGTCTCAGAGGTGTATTCTAGTGAAACATCTCGACAGAGCCTGGGCATGTTGTTTGGTCATTCCTCTGGATGGAATATAGCTTCTCAAGACATCCAGGAATTGAAACTGGTGCATATACTGCTTGAAGCTAAGTTGCTCTGTGTGTGTGTGTGAGAGAGAGAGAGAGAGAGAAAGAGATGAATAAACAAGTGATAGAAATATAAGCACAACCACGCTTGTGTAGACAGATAGGTAGAAACCTTCAGTAAACATGTATTCAGCATTTACATGCTTATGTGATTGTTATTGGTGGCCACAGTCACTCTGACTCATGGTGATGCCGTGTACAACAGAATGAACTATTGCCCCGTCCTGTGCCATCTCCATGATCACTGACATGCTTGTGAGTCCATCATGGTGGCCACTGTGTCTTCTAAGTACCTTCCAACTTGGGGCCCCCATTGTCTAGTACTGTCTAAGACTATGTTGTATTGTGATCCATCAAGTTTTCTCTGGAAAATTTTCAGAAGTAGATCTCCAGAGCTTTCTTCCTAGTCTGTATTAATCTGGAAGCTCTGCTGACAACTGTCCACTGTAGACAACCTTGCTGGTATTTGCAATAACACTGGAATCACCCAAGGTAGTGGCAACATGCAGACCACCAAAGTACCACAAACTGGTGGTGGGTGTGCGTAAAGGTAACACTTATTACAAGCCAGCATGTGCTGCTGGACACACATACAGAGAAGATCTCACTGGCTCCCCAGCAAAGATCCGTAGACTTGAAGAAGCATATCTTACAAGATATTAGCAAAGTACTTAGGCATATTTTAACTTTAAAAACCCCAGAGAAGGGAAGGCAGAGAGTGAAGAGAGTTGGCAACCAGGGAGATGGGGAGAGGAGCTGGTCACAAAGCACTGGGTCCATGTGCCTGGATCTCAGTATGAGTGCCATACTGCATGACACAGTCAGCTCGATTTTCCATCTCGTAGGAATCATTTGCCAGGCACCTCCAAGTGGGGCCGTGTGTTGAATACAGGAGCATCCTCTAACAGCGCCCCCCCCACCCCCGGAAGGAAGCTCCATGTGAAAGCTATTGATGAAAGTGGGCTGGAGGACTCAGCTGGAAGTGAGCTTGCAGCTTTGATTGGGAGACGCGGGGAATTCATAGCTAGAGCTTTATCCAGGAATGAGGGACAGGTGAAGCAGACAGGCTGGGGTTTCTGGAAACTCCCATGGGCACCACCTGGATAGGAATTGCTTGTGGCATGAACTTTCCTTCTGTGCCATCCTGTGCACAGACACATGCCTATGAGTGTAAAAGGATGCACAGGATCATATGGGACTTGTCTCAAGCTGTGTCCTCTGTACCTCTGTGCAGTGTGACCCTCCAGTTTATAAGGGAGCAAGCATCACTATGGCAGACCTTCATCTGTCCCAAACACCACCTCCACTCCCAGCCACCCCAACACTTGGTTCCTGTGACATAAGTGGCCCTTTCTTTCTCCCTCTGCCTCTGACAGAAGCTCCTAGAAGGAAGAGGACGCGCTCCTATTAGCCCGTTCATGTGAATAGATGGGTTGGACAGGCAGCCAGCACAGTGGAATGTGACTACAAGAACTGTCACTACCTGCAGCTGAGTAACAGCCAGAACTTGGGGAGAAGCTGCAGGAAGGTGGAAGCAGTAACAGGGAGTCTGGCCAGCTGTGGATCACAGAGATGACCCATTTGGCCAGTCACCGCAGCCCATCCATATGTAGCCCCTAATCTGGGAGGGAAGTTTAGCAAGTCTTCCAAATCTTTCCACAGATGGCTGGGTCCTGAGGGCTCCCACCCTACATCAGAGACCCCTCCACCTTCGCCTCTGACTAGAGGGTCAGCATAGATCGATGTGGCCAAGAGCAACCCCCCTCCCAGAACCTCCTCCCTGCAGCCCACAGACCACAGGAGGGGCCTTTCTGGGTCCAGTCAGAGCTCTGGCCATGGCAAAGCTCTATGGGGACCTCTTCATCAGAACTAATCTCTATTAACCAGATTACGGAATTCTGGATTAGCCAGATGGAGTGGGGGAGGCCTGGCTCCCTGTGAGGCCATCTGTGTGCTGTGAGGTGTGATCTGTCAGCATCTCCATCCCCTCCGGGCATCACTATCGCTTTATCAGCTTGTCCCTGGCGCGGCTCCATCAGGTGAGAGGTGGGTGATGGGTTCAGGTCATGGCTGCACTGGAGGAGAAGACTTGGCCCGACATGTCACAGGGTGTCAGAGGGGCCATGCCTGGCTCCAAGGACCCTGAGGAGACCACTCCTGGCTGTGGGGTCAGACTGCATGTGCCAGGCTTTGTGGAGGCCCAACAGCTCTGCTGAGAGATGGTGTGACCGTGGATGTTTGTTTGTAGAGTCTGCACATCCCCTGCGCGTCCAGTAAGTGGCTGTGCAGAACAGAGTCCAGGGAACTGCACAGAGGCTCCTCTGACCGCTCTCCAAACTGCGTGGGGCAGCCAACAGAGGGGCCTACAGATTATGGTACAGAAGAGAAACTGAGGCCTCACCTGCAAATTTACAGCCAACCCAGTTTCCTGACCCAGAAAACACCTTTATTTTTTATAACATACTTCCTGCTAGACAGTCCCAGCTCTCTCTGATACAGTGTTTCCCCAGTTCCATGTGCCTGGGAAGGATCCCTGGGGGCACAGTAGTTAAGCACTTGGCTGCTAACCAAAAGTCGACTGTTTGAACCCACCAGCCACTCTGGGAGAAAGATGTGGCAATATTCTTCTGTAAAGATTACAGCCTTGGGAACCTTAAGGGAACAACTGTGCTCTCTCCTAGAGGGTTGCTGAGTCAGAATTGACCCAATGACCGTACTGTGTCTGTGCACGCATGTGTGTTTGTGCATTTGCTTTCATGTGCTGGGGGTGCAGTGGCCTGTGATTGGCTGCTAATCTAAAGGCTTGTGGTTCAAACTCTCTCAGTGGTACTGCAGAAGCAAGGCCTGGTGAACTGCTTCTGCGAAGATTGTAGCCAAGAAAACACAGGGTCGTCACATACTGGGGCCAACTCAACAGCCGCTGACAACAAAACAGTCTCTACTTTGACTATGTAACCTTGATGCTGGCTTCCGCTGGAGGAAATGGAATGTCCTCGCAGCTTCCTACACATCGGAAGGACCCTGGTGATCTGTCTGGACCCTCAGCTTGGAAGAAGGTCCACTGAGCTGGCAGTTCAGGATCTTCAGCATATGCACATACACGCACGCACCCCCCCACCACATACACACCCACACCCACACACACCACTGCTATCACGTCGATTCTGACTCAAAGGAATTCTATAGGACAGAGTAGAGCTGTCCCTTCCGATTCCCAAGACTGATTAGAGAAGCATGTTGCCTGGGCAGGTGTCTGACAACCAGGAAAACACTTCCAGGGAAAGTGTGACGATTCAGGGGGCTTCTTCCTGTCCCCTCAGGGAATAGCCTGCTACAGCAATAGCCCACTATGTGTCGCTGGGAACGTGATTGTGTCCAAGGCACTGGGAGCGGTTAATCGCAGGACACTTAGAGAAGTACGAAGTCCTGGGTAGTGCCAACAGTCAAGCATGTGGCTACAAACCAAAATGTTGGTGATTTGAATGCACTCAGAGGCACTTTGGGAGAACAGACCTACCAATCCACTTCTGAAAGCTATGGGAAACCCTGTGGAGCACAGTTCTACTGTGCAACACATGAGGTCACTGTAAGTCAGAACCAACTGGAGGGCAACTGGTTCAGTTTTTTGTTTTAGAGTAGTGAGACTTTAAGTTAGATACGAGGAAGGACTTCCATCTATCAGCATTGGCAGAATAGGAATTGAGTGTTTTTTTTTCCTCCTCCTAATTCTGACATAGAAACCCTGGTAGTATAGTGGTTAAGTGCTCTGTTTGCTAACCAAAAGATCGGTAGTTCAAATCTGTCAGGCACTCCTTGGAGACTATCAGACAGTTCTACCCTGGCCTATAAGGTCTCTATGAGTCAGAATTGACTCAATAGCAGTGAGATTTTTGTTTTAGTTTAATCTTTACTTGGAAATCCTGGTGGTGTGGTGGTAAAGTGCTATCTTTGGTAACCAAAATGGTTAGCAGTTCAAATCCACCAGGTGTTCCTTGGAAACTCTGTAGGGCAGTTCTATCTAGTCTGTCCTGAAGCATCATTGTAAGTCTGAACCAACTCAATAGCAATGGGTTTGTTTTTCAGTCTTTTAAAAGTCTCAAGTTAGCAATGATCCTATCTGTCTTGTTGGCTAAGAGTACCCTAGCTACCCACAACCCACTACTGGTGCAGGAGAAGAGTGAGATCATTTGGGTGTCCATGTTAAATACAGACTCAGAGGTACTGAATATTTTAATAACATGTTAGCATTTTTTACCAGAGCTTCTTTGGCTTTCCAGGCTCATACTGAAGTCTGCTTTTATTCAACCCATCCCTAGCTGCTCTTCCAGGGCCTGGCTGCCCTCAGCAGTGGCAGGGTCCCTGTGCCCAGGAAGACTGAGCTGACCAGGTTCCATGATCCTCATTAAGTCCCTGTCACTCACTGGCAGACTTCTTGCTGCACAGCCAGCCCTCCAGGTTTCCCTGCTCAGAACATTCTGGAAAAGATTGACCTAATTTCCAGTCTGAAGACCAACAAAGCTCCAGTCAAAACTCCTGTAAGTGGGTGATAAACAGTCTCTGTTAGAAAAAATAAATGACATCTCCAGAGAGTGGCTTCCTGAATCACATACTCTTTTCAGACACACTCTGCCAGGAGCAGTGACTCCCCTAGACTGATGTCCCAGCTACTTGCTGTCCCCTGCTGTTCTCCACGGGGCTGGCCAGGCCCCAGTGATGTCTGACACCACCTCCTAAGGAACCCTGGGGCAAAGTGGACGCTGCAGGATGGACCTTACACACACAGCAAAACATCAGCTCTGGTGGCTAACATCGTGTCTCATTAATACATTAAGGGAGCAGGCTCAGAGACGGTGAGTATCCTGCCCAGGTTTGCCCAGCAAGGAAATGGGCAAAGGCAGCCTTCAAACCCAGCCAGCATTCCTCTTTATAATCAAGTTCCCCAATCTGCTGTTCAAACTTGCCAGGTGCTTACAAATGACCTGGAAAACCCATTGCCATCAATTTCCCCCTCCCTTTCCACTGGAGGTATATAGGTTTCAGCTTTGTCCTGATCAATTTCCTGATAAAGTATGATGTGGGCTACACACCTTGGATACCTAGGGCCAGGAATGACCAGGAGCAGAAGGGCACTGCCAAGTTCATCCCTGATTCAACTTTCTAACTTGCAAGTGGATCCATCCTCTAGTAATTGAAGCCTGGTGGCAGACTGGATTTTCCTGATGGCTGCAATAATATCTTCCGTCCTACATACCCCTCTTACAATGTGACTTTCAACCTAGGAAGCCAAGCAGACTTGTGATTAGTGCTGAAGGGACACTATGTGATTTCCAAGGCTAGGTCAGACAAGGCAATACATCTTCCACCTGACTGTCTTGAGATAAACGCTCTTGGAACCCAGCCATGCTGTGAGGAAGCCCAAGCAGTCACATGGAGAGGCCATGGGCAGTGGTCTGGCCAACAGCCCCAGAGAAGGCACCCCCAGCAGCCAGCATGGCAAGGCCTGTGAATGACCCCGTCTCAGACAGAGGGTGAGTTGCTTCAGGCTTTGACCCCCTCCAGCTGAGGGCTCAAATGTCATAGAGCAGAGATAAACTATCCTTATTGTGTCCTCTGTGACTTTCTGATCAACAGAGTCCCTGAGTGTCATGAAATGCTGGTTTCTCTTGCAGTGTCAGGTGCAGGCATCTCTTACTCAGCCACAATGACCAGGGGGACCAAAAGTTGGGCTGCTTGGGGAAAGATGGGTGACAGGGTCCAGAAAGAGTGGGAAGTGGGTCAACTCCTTGTTGGATCTAGCCTCTACGTGTCATAAGGTGCTTTCCAGGACACTGATAGGAAACCCTGTGAGAGCAGGACGAGCTTGGGAAACTTCTTGAGTATCCTGGGGGCTGCTGGGATGATATCCATGCCGCGCTTCCAGGAAGGTGGGCTCCAGGCAAGCCCCCACGCTCTCACCTCCCTGACCACCAGGCATCGTGGCAGAGTGGTTAAGTGCTATGTCTGCTAATTAAAAGCTTGGCAGTTCAAATCTGCCAGGCACTGCTTGGAAACTCTACAGAGCAGTTCTACTCTGTTCTGTAGAGTCGTTATAAGTCAGGATTGACTCAATGGCAGTGAGTTTTGAGTTTTTGAGACCTCTGAAGACTCTTTTCATGATGGGGAAGCCAGGCATAACCCTGCCCTCTGCACTGTGTGCCTTTTGTACCTGTCAGAGAATCATCTTGAACTTTTTTTTTTTTTTAATAAATAGAGGAAAGTAACAGGACAGGGCAGGTGTTAGTCATTAAATGTGGGAAGTGCATGAACCAGAACATCAATTCTGGATTTTGTAAGGGAGGGCAAGGGTAAGAGTGAGCATGTGACTCCTGGTGGCACCGGACACGAAGGACATGGCAGCAGGTGACTGGTTTGGCATCTGTTCAGCATAAGGTATTTTTCCATCTTCTTAGGAAGATGTGGGGTCCTTAGTCCATTCAGCATCAACTGTTTTTCCATCTTCTCTATATATGCTGAATCCTGGGAAGAGCTCTGTGGTCCTGTTGCTCAAGCTGTGGGCTTCATTGAGTCAGAGAAGGTGACGAACTGGTGGCCTTGGGCAACGCCTAGGGCCCAGATGCAATGCTGTGCTGGTCCTGCTGTGTGACTTTTCTGTATGACTCTTAGGTGCCTGTGGACACCGCATCTCTTGCCAGTATGCCACAGTCCCCACCTCACAGGCTTCACAGTTCACATCCCGGCTCCCGAAGTGGCTTCACCCACCTCCTGTCATACATGTCCCAATAAGGGTAGGTAGTACTGTTAACTGATCTTCAGGCTCCAGAAAGTGGCACTTATGGGAGGGATCAGGCTGGATGGGAATTTTCCACAGATGCTGTTGTCAGAAACTCACTTGTCACATTTCTAGCAGGAAGTGACGCAAGGAGTCCACCTAAAGGAGGAGTTTCCTTTGTCTAGAGTTTATCTCCGGGTTTCCAGTGAAAAGAGGTATTTTTGTTTCTGCCTTAGTTTCCAGGGTCTCTGTAACAAAGTACCACAAACTGAGTGGTTGACAAGGACAGAAATGTGTTCTCTTAGAGTTCTGGGGGCTAGAAGTCCAAAACTGGGGTGCCAGCAGGGCCACGCAGTCTCTAAAGGCTGGAGGGGAAGAGCCTTCCTTGTTTCTCCTAGCTCCAGCAGCCCCAGCATTCCCAGCATTCCCTGACTGGTGGGAGAATGCTTATATGGTGGTCTTCCTGCTGTCTCTGGGTGTCTTATCATTTATAGGGACAACAGTCACATGGGCTTAGGGCCCACCCTATCCAGTATGACCTTGCATTAACTGACAACATCTTCAGACCTGTTTCCAACAGTTTTGCATTTATAGGTATAGGAATGGGGTGGGGTTATAACTTCAGCCTATAGTTTGGGACACATAATTTAACCAATAACATTCCCTAAGACTGTTCTAACTCATGTTGACAAAAGCAGCATTTTAGATGATATCCTGAGTATATCATGTTGTCCTGACATTTTTAAATGCTTCCTAACAACTCTTTGATTCAGGGTTTCCAGGTGGGATGGCAGCGGGTCTGGAAGTGGGTGACAGGTGAGGCTTGCACAGATGTGCACATATGTGCACACACAAAGAGCACACACTTTCTGATCTTATACCATGAGTGCACTTGCTACTACCTGTAGTTGTGGGAGTAGTTTGATGGAAAAACCACTGGTTCAGAGTTAAAGGCCAAAGTTTAAGCCTTCCTTCTATGAGTTCTCACTTTGGAAGCCTCAGCTTGCTCACCTGTAAAATGGGCAGAACTCCAAGAATAATTAATCTGTCACAGTCAAGTGGATTCCTCCTCTTAGTGACCCTGTAGGGCAGAGTAGAACTGCCTCACTAGGTTTCCAAAGCTACAATCCTTAATATATATATATATGTGTGTGTATATATATATTTATTATTGTACTTTAAGTGAAAGTTTACAGTCCAAGTCAATTTGTCACACAAAAGCTTACACACACATTGCTTTCCCTGCACTGTGACAGCACAGTCCTCTTTTCTACTCTGTATTTTCATGTCCTATTATCCAGGTCCTGTTCCCCTCTGCCCTCTCATCTCACCTCTAGACAGGAGATGCCCATTTAATCTCATGGAGCTACTTAAGTCAAGAAGCACACTCTTTACCAGTGTCATTTCATGTCTTATAGTCCAGTCTTGGTCTGAAGAATAGTATTCAACTACCGCCTCACTCACTAACAGTGAGTCCAGGGGCCGTATCTTCCAGGGACCCTCCAGACTGTTGGACCATCAAATTCTTCACCCCATTTTTCTCTTGCTTCATCAGGAACTTTTTGTTTTGTTCCCTGCCAGGGCAGTCATTGGTGGTGGCTGGGCACCATCTGGTTCTTCTGGTTTCACACCAATGTAGTCTCTGGATTATGTGGCCCTTTATGAAAGCAGACTGCTACCTCTTTCCTCCGTGAAGAAGCTGCTGGTTTCGAACCACCAACCTTTTGGTTAGCATTCTAGCGGTTTAATCACTGTACCACCAGGGCTCCTCTGATTAGGAGAATCAAATAAAATAACGAGAGCCAAAGCATTTTATTAAGCAACATACAAATGTAATTTGGTTATCTGTCAATTTTTCTAAACCCAGATGCACTCTACAAAGTAGCTAAGAGCATTGTTTCTCTGGACAGAGTGTGACCAAGGGGCAGGAGCTGTCTTGGTTTTCCACCCTCTGAATGGCAGCTCAGCACAGCTCAAACAAGAAGAGATAAAATTGGAGCCGTTTTGTCAAAGTCAATGAAAGATTTCAACATACTTTAAAAGAGGCTTATCAGTGGAAACTGCGGTAGCATAATGGTTAACTGCTACGTCTGCTAACCAAAAGGTCGGCAGTTCAATTTTATCAGGCACTCCTTGGAAACTCTATGGGGCAGGTCTTCTTGACTTGAAATTGACTCAAAGGCAGTGGCTTTGGCTTCACCTGATTGGGAATGCACATACAGTCACCAAATTGACCTTACAGCCACACTGGGAATGCATAGAATCCATTGGAAGGGGCTGCGGTTGGGTGTTCAGCTGGGGAAAGGCAGAATCTCCTCCCTGGCACTCCTGCACCCAGCTGCTTTATTGGTTTTCTTGCTTATATTGGCTTTTGTGTTTTTCTTTTTAATAACTTAATCCACTTCATTTTTCAGAACAGTCTTAGGTGTATAGAAAAACTGCACAAAAAGTACAGGGATATCCCATCACCCCTTCCCACTCCCACTGTTTCCCTTTGACACTCTCATCTTACCTTTCTATGGTACATTAGCTGCAGCTGGTGAACTAATGTTGGTATATTATTGCTAACTAAAGTCCACAGTTTACATCAGGGCTCACTCTGTGTTGCAGTTTCAAGGGTTTGGGCAGATACATGATGTCACATGCCCACAGTGATAGTACCATGCAGAATGGCCTCACCACCCTAAAAATGTCCCATACAATGTCCCATACTCCACTTATTCATCCCTCCCCTGGACAGTTGCTCATCTTTTCACTGTCTGTATAAATTTGCCTTTTTAATATGTTGGTGTCAGCATAGCTGGAACTTGGAATCACACAGTATGCTGCTCTTTGAAAGTGGTTTCTCTCATTGACAATATGCATTTAAGGTTGCTTCTCAGATCTCTGCAGCTTGATAGCTAATTTGGTTTTTACCATTGAATAATACTTCAGTGTATGTATATACCATAGTTTATCCATTCATGTACTGAAGGACATCTTAGTTTTTACCCTGAATTATCAGAATCCAAGATCAAAGTTTCAGAGCCACTATGGGGCTCATGGAGAGCCCTGGTGGTGCAGTGGTTAAGAGGTTGGGTGCTAATCAAAAGTTCAGTGGTTCACATTCACCAAATGCTCCTTGGACACTCCATGGGCTGTTCTACTCTGTTTACAGGATTCCTGTGAGTTGGAATTAACTTGATAGTGATGTGTTCTGGTCTTTTTTTGTTTGTTTGTTTTATAGGGCTCATGGACAGAAGCCCTGGTGGAAGGGTGGTTAAAGCACTCAGCCACCAACTGAAAGGCCAGTGGTTGAAACCCATCAGCTACTCTGTAAGATAAAGAGATGACAGTCTACTTGTGTAAAGATTACAGCCCTGGAAACCCTATAAGGCAGTTCTACTCTGCCCTGTAGAGTTGCTATGAGTCAGAATGGACTGGAATGCTATGGGTGTTTTTGTTTCTTGTTCATAGGGCTCATGAGATTGCCCTTGGATGGTGACCTGCTTGTGTCCTAATGCAGAGGGCATGAGATAGTGGATATGAGATAGTGGATAAACTGAATGGATAAACTGAACTTACTGAGGAGGAGAGAGAGGATGCACATGGAGAACTGAGTCGCTTATGCTGTTGTTATTGTTGGGTGCCATGGAGTCTGTTCCAACTTACAGCAACTCTATGTGCAGCAGAATGAAATGCTGCCTGGTCCTGTGCTATTCCCACAATTGTTATTATCCTTGAGCCCATGGTTACAGCTGTCTTGTCACTGCATCTCCTTTAGAGTCTTCCTCTTTTTTTGCGGACCCTCTACCAAGTATGACGTCCTTCTCCAGGGACTGATCCCTCTTGACAACATGTCCAAGATACACTCCTGCCGTCCTTGCTTCTAGGGAGAACTATGGCACTTCTTCCAAGAGAGACTTTGTTTTTTTAGCAGTCCATGATATATTCAATATTCTTCTGCAACACAACAGTTCAAAGGCTTCAATTCTTCTGTCTTTCTTGTTCTTTGTTGAGATTTTGCATGCATGTGATGTGGCTGAAAATACCATGGTTTGGGTCAGATGCACCTTACTCTTCAAGGTGACATCTTTGCTTTTCATTACTTTAAAGAGGTCTTTCACAGCAGATTTTCCAAATGCAACGCATACTTGGATTTCTTGACTGCTGCTTCAATGGGTGTTGATTGCGGATCCAAGCAAAGTGAAATCTTTGACAACTTCAGTCTTATCTCCATTTATCATGATGTTGCTTATTGTTCTAGCTGTGAAGATTTTTGTTTTCTTGATGTTGAGGTGTGATCCATATTGTAGGCTATGGTTTTTGATCTTCATCAGTAAGTGCTTCTAAGTTCTCTTCACTTTCAACAAGCCAGGTTGTGTCATCTGCATAACACAGGTTGTTAATGAGTGTTCCTCCAAACCTGAAGCCTTGTTCTTCTTCACGTAGTCCAGATTCTCAAATTATTTGCTAAGCAGACAGATTGAAAAGAATACAACTATGACAAACACCTTTCCTGACTTTAAACCATGCAATGTCCCCTTGTTCTTTTCAAATGACTGCCTCTTGATCCATGTACAGATTCCTCAGGAGCACAATTAAGCCTTCTGGAATTCCCATTCTCTTCAATGTTATTCATAATTTGTTATGATCCACAGAATCAAATGCTTTTGCGCAGTCAATAGAACACAATATCTTTCTGTTATTCTCTGCTTTCAGTCAAGATCCATCTGACATCAGCAGTGATATCCCTGGTTCCACATTCTTTTCTGAATCTGGCTTGAATTTCTGACAGTTCCTTGTCAATATAACGCTGTAGCCGCTTTTGAATGATCTTTAGAAAAATGTTACTTGCATGTGATATTAATGATAACCCAAAATCAAGCAAAACCCAGTGCTGTTGATTCTGACTCATAGCGACCCTGTGACCAACAGAACAAAACACTACCCAGTCCTGTGCCATGCCCACAATTATTATGCTTAAGCTCATTCTTGCAGCCATTGTGTCAATCCATATTTTGAGGGTCTTCCATATCACTTTTCCAAGCATGATATCACTTTTCCAAGCATGGTATCACTCTCTAGGGATTGATCCCTCCTGATAAGATGTCCAAAGTATATAACACACAGTCTCATCATCTTTATTTCCAAGGTGCACTCAGGTTGTACCTCTTCCAGTACAGATCTGTTTGTTCTTTTGACAGTCCATGTTATGTTCAATATTATTCTCCAATACCACAATTCAGAGGTGTCAGTTCTTCTGTCATAGTATTGAATGCTTTTGTGTAGCCAAGGTAGTTTAAACCACCCACTGCTGTCAAGTCAATTCTGACTCACAGTGACTCTATAGGACAGAGTAGAACTGTTTCGTAGAGTTTCCAAGAAGCGCCTGGAAGATCTGAACTGTTTACCTTTTGGTTAGCTGATGTACTACTTAATCACTGCATCACCAGGGTTTCCCACGGTAGCTTAAAGGACTTTTAAATTGGCTATAATAGGTCTACGAAGGGCCACTGGGCACTGTGCCCACCCTGAATACCTGTCTTTAAGCTCCCAGAGCCACTTCTGTTTTTGACTCTTTCCTTGCCTGTCTCTTGGACTAGTTTGTGAGAGTTATGTGGGCCAAAGCTATTGATGACCTCTATCATGGCATGTATTGTTGAATGAAGGAGTCAATGAGCCCAAGGAAGCTCAGTCCACGGGTCCTCATTTAGTATGTTCCCTTCTGTGTCTGGATCAGGAGCTCATGGGAAAGTAGTGGAGAAAGAGTGGGAGGGAAAAAAGAGAAGGGAAATGGAGGGGGAGGGGTGGAGAAGAAGAGGGGCGGGAGGAGAGGGTGAGAGAAGGAAAGGGTGAATAGGGAACGAAGGGGAAGGGAAAGGAAGGCGGGAAAGGGAGGAAAGGAAAGGGCGAGAATAGGGAGTTTCTTAGCTCAAGAAATAAGCATAATTCCTGTTCTGCAGGGGCTCCCAACCTCCACTTGAAGAGGTCAAATGCATCTGCACAATGCTAACTGTTCCTATGAAACATAATGAGCTTCCTGCTGCAGCATCTCCCGGCTGAAGAATTAGCAGCCAGACTCATTTAGGAACATGCCTGTGGACTGCTGTGTGTGCATGCTTCTGTGTGTCTCCAGAGGAGGAGACCTCATGGTACAGGGACAGTCAGTTCTGCCTCGGGGAAGACTGGGCCAGTCAGGGTTATACCTTGAGCGGGTGGAGTTGGAGAGGGCTCAGAGTGGGTTTGGCTAATTCTCTGAGCTCAGAGCATCCAGGCAAACTGGGGAACACCCCCCTGAACTCAGCCAAATCAATGTCTCTGATCCTGCCCATCTCAAGCTGTCCAGACCCTCTTCCTGAAAGCACATCCAGGCGGCAGAGTCTTGCATTAATTTCGAGCTAATTGTCAGGTAATGAATTCGATTTGGCTCACCATATTGAAATCCCTTCTGCTCCCAGCTGAGCACCAGTAAATCATTTGCATCACAAATCTTCTCCTGGTAGGATGCTCAGCTTGGCCAAGCTGTTGCTCAGACCCTTTCCTGCCTCCCCACATTCCCAGGGCTTTGGAAGCAGCTCAAAATCATTGCATCTCCTTGTTAAAGACACAAAGCTGACACTCACCCAAGAAGACTGAGTCTGAGTAAGTGCGACATAGGTCTAGAACAAGTCTTCAAAGTGTGGTGCTTTGTGCCAACAGCTGGGAACTTGTCAGAAATGCAGAATTTTCAGGCCTCCTCGAATTTATGGAGTCAGAAACTCTGGGAGTAGCCCAGAGTTTTAACAAGCCCTCCAGAAGATTCTAACACATACTCATTTCTGAGAGCCTCTGGTTTACACGGACTATCCACTGGATCCACCAGAAAATAAATGATTCTTGCTTCCCTTTAAACTTGCTGTAATGTCTGTGGCTTATTCTAGGTTTCTGGATCTTATTAGAAGATTCTGAATTTATTCCTCTTCCATCTCATACTAGTTTAAAAACAGAATCAATTGGGAAAAACAAAGATAAATATGGAGGCCTGGTGGTGCGCTGGTTTTAGAGCTTGGCTGCTAACCAAAAGGGCAGCAGTTCAAATCCACTGATTGCTCTTTGGAAGCCTGGTGGAGCAGTTCTACTCTGTCCTAGGGGGTTGATTTTTATAGGTAACTTACACGTGATGAAAATTCATATCCCTCATGTGAAGAAATCACAGGAAAGCAATCTAAAACTATTAATGTGGCTTCATGATCATCATCTGCTGCTCCTCTCATGCTCTGGCCTCTTCATCATGCCACTGCATGGCCCAGGATGGCTGCTCAGGATCCCACTGTCTTACCTACATCCTCCCAGCAGAAAAGAAGGAAAAAAGAACATGTTTAGTCCTTGACAGACACCAACCTATATCTTATTAGCCAAAACTTTGAAACTTGGCCACACCTAGCTGCAAGTGAGGCTTGTAAATACAGTCTTTATTCTGGGTGGTCATGACCTATCTAAATATCAGAAATCTATTGTTAAGGAAGAAGGGGAGCTCAGACGACTAGTTACACGCAACTTAAGATCTGTGCTACCGACTCTGAGATGTATTCTTGCCTCAAAGTCTTCCAGCAGAATGCTTCTTCGTGTCCACAGTGTACTTCAAGACCCTCTTCTCAGCATGTTTACTTCAGGAAGTATTCTTAGCTGGCCCTATGCATTTCTTTCCCTGATTGTCCCTGGGCCTGTAGCCTGTGACATTCTGTTGCTGCTGTTGATCCACATAATTTCCAGAAAATCACAGTCCAAAGTGAGTCTGCAAATGCCCAGACACGGGTGTTCTTATGGTGTATTTACTGGAGGTCATCAAGGAGCTATGGTGGGCCCTTTGACTCCTCTGGCCCTGTCTCCTGACCTGTAAAATGAGAGGATGTAGGTGGTCCCTGTGGTACCTTCTAGTGCTAGTGGGTCACAGTGCTGTCATTTTTTTTTGTACCCTTCCCGGATGTTTCTGTCCTGGGATGGGAAGGCAGTGAGACCTGACCACTAACTAAGGAGGAGAATTTGGGCTGCCTTGACTGTAAGTGACAGCAGAGCTGCAAAGCCAGGAGCGCAGCTCAGGCTTGAAAGAGTGATGGCTGGGGAGAAACAGGTATTGGAGATGAGAAATGAGTTGTATAGAGATGAGATTTGATTAGGGCAAGTCCTGTGGAAAATTCTACAAGGTTGGGGCCAGTAAAGACATCACCAGACTGTTTGTCTGATCTTGCTGCTCTGTTGCCCCAAGTTCCTCCCCCAACGCCCACCACCTCCCCCACTGTTTAGATTAAGAAAATAAAAAAGCAAAGAGCAACAAAAATTAGAACTCTGAGATCCACAAAGAGAAGAGGTAGTTTATCCAAAGTCTCACAACCAACCAGTTAAATGACAGAATTGATGGTTGTTCACTTTAGGTACCCTGGGGAGGTCAATAAAACGCCATAAAATACTTCCCTTCTCCTTCACCACCCTACACCCAGTGCATACACAGACATGTACACACATTGATGCACACATGCACACTCCTAAATGAACCAAGCTGGAAGTAGTGACTCCATTAGGTATTCCTGCAACCAGAGAGAGAAACCCAAGCCTCAGCTCTGCCATTCACTCGTGAGCCCTTGAACAAAACACCTACCAACCTCAGTTTCCTCCAGGGTTTCAAACTGACACGTTTCAGTTTGACTTCCTGCTAAGAATTTGCACTTCCACCCCAGATATACTAAATCAGAATCTACAAGAGCTCTAGGTGATTCTTATGGATCTCCAGGTGTGGCATGTGTATACATACATAAGAATCACTTGGGGAGCTTGCTAAAATGTAAGTTCTGGTTCTTTCAGATCCTCAGGTGATTCTTATACAGACATCTTGCTATTAAATATATATATAAGTATCACCTGGAGAGCTTGTTAAACCGTAGATTCTGACTCAGTATATCTGGGGGTGGAAATACAAATTTTCAGCAGGGGCTCAAACCAAAATAAACTGATTCAAGGCCCTGGTTTCCTCATCTGTTAAATGGGTTATAGCCACTTTCACAATATTAGAAGACTTAGGAAAAAAAAATTATGTAAAGACCTTGGCACTTCTGCAGTATACCACAAATATTATCTCTTTGCTGAAAATGCATTTTAAGTAGGTTTCTTAGGCTTGAGGTTGTTACCCATTACTAAATCATTAATTGAAATTGATTTATTTGATGATCTGCTTACCAGAAGAATTATTCTCAAATGATTCATTTCTGGGCATGTGTCAAGCCATCAAGGCTCCGAGGTTACAAGCGTGGGGCCCTGAACTTAAGGTCTGTGGTCTGCAGAGATTCCAGTGAGGGGAGCAATGAGGATGGAGCACTCCAATGGATCAAGGTGGCACATGCATCATCCGACTTAATCATTGTAGTTCCAATAACAGTTCCTTGGCCAGGCCAGAGCAAAAGGAAGGCTTATGTTGGGGAAAGAGTTTTGATGAGGACTTCTTGTTGTTTGCTGCCTTGGCTCCAACTTACAGTGACATTATACACAACAGAACAGAACGTGGTCCTGTGCTGTTTCTGTGATCTTTGACACATCTGAGCCTATTGAAAACCTCATAGGAGGATCTAATGCCCAGACTCACCTTCCTTCCAGCCTTGTTTCTCGTCAGTGTTAGCCGTGCTGCAGACACATAGCACCTATGTTGCTGCTGTTGTTAGCTGACACTAAGTGAGCCCCCGACTTATGGTGACCCTGTACACAATACAGTTTTCAGGGATTGATTTTCGGAAGTAGATTGCCAGGCCTTTCTTCCCAGTCTTTCTTAGCCTGGAGGCTCTGCTGAAACCTGCTTAGCATTATAGCAACACATAAGCCTCACGGACAGAAAGATGGTGGTTGCCCATGAGACGCACTGGCTGGGAATCAAACCTGGGTCTCCTGCCTGATGAAAGGCAAGAATTCTACCACAAAGCCCCCACTGCTCCCTGTATGATGCCATGCAGGCCAGAAATGGTTCCCAGCTGTCCCTGATGTTCACCAGCTCTGCTTTGGAACAATGCTCTCTAGTGGGGCCCATCTCTATCTCTGCATGCTAATGATGTGCTAGAATGCTCTCTCTTCTATGCATAGCAACAGAAAATAGTGTAGAGCAAACACAGACTTCTGCAGAGCCCCAAAGGACGCTCGCTTAAGTTGGCATCAGTTTTGCTAACCTCCTGCTGCAGTATCTGCAGATCTGGCCAAGGTTTGGAGCTGCCTGGGACCGGGAAAAAAAAAAATCCTCTATGTAATGCCTTCTTTGAGTGAGATCAGGCTTCCAGAAGTGGTAGTTGCTATATTGCATGTCCGTGCTTCTTCTACTCTGGAAGCAGAGCAAGGTGATTTTCCATGCTTGCTGGGCTTTGCTTGACCGGTTGCTCCTCTGTTGTGCTTCAAGCTGAAAGGTTGCTGGCAGAATCTTGGTCTGGCAGGGCAGAAATGCTGGGTCTCTAGAGTCTAGGCACTTGGGGCCAGAGCTTCTTCCTTGGTCAGTGCCTTCATCTCCTAGGGCTGCCTAACAAAAGATATCATAAGGGGGTGGCCTTTAAGAACAGAAACTTATATTCTTCTATTTCTGGAGGCTGAAAATGCAAATCAGGGCATCGTCCATATTGATTCCTTCTATGGGCTCACTCCCAGTTTCCAGTGACTGCCTACCACCCTTAGCATTTCTCTGTACATAGATGACCCACATATGGCTTCTGTCTACCTCGTATGTGTTTGTGGCTTTTTACATGACACCATGTGCTCTTTTCACGTGACAACACTCAGAGGGGGGTTGGCCTAGGACCCACCCTACTCTAGCATGACCTCATTAACACAAGAAAATAAAACCTCTATTTTCAAACAGTATCATATTGACAGATACAGGGGTTAGGACTTGAGTACATATTTTTCAGGGGGGACACTGTAAACTTACTGCCATTAAATTTATTCTGACTCACGACAACTGTATGTGTTACAGAGTAGAACTATCCATAGTGTTTCACTGACTGTCGTCTTAGAAGGCAGATCACCAGGCCTTTCTTCTAGAGCGCTGTCGGGTGGATTTGAATTTCCAAGCTCTCAGTTTTCAGCTGAGTGTACTGACTACTTGCACCACTCAGAGACTCCAAGTCCTCATATGCTATCTCATTTACTTTTCTGTCTTTCAGGGTCAGTGGCAGGCCAAGGTCAAGGCTATACCCAAGGTCACAGAGTCAGAGAGGTTTCAGAGCCTGGTCTTAAGCATGGTTCCAAGTTCTTTTTAAATGGTAATATCTTTATAGCAGCCAATGCCAGCTCCTGTAGAATGAGGAGAAAAGCTATTTAGTGCCACTGTTCCTAATTACCAGGAGAAGAAAGGCACCTCTGTGTATAGCTCTTTCTGAGGATAGCATATTTGAAGAAAAAAAAAATTACTAACGAAACCGATGCCCATCCCAGACCCAGATGCAATTTTTTTGTCAGCCACTGGAGTTCAAAGAGGGAGACTTAAGGAAGATCTGGTGGAGAATTACTTAATTTAGAGCATTGGAAACCCAACAATTATTTGCTTAAAAATAGAATTTGCTGAAACAACTTCCAGCTTCTTATTCTTCTCACTGCATAATAAAGTAATTAGTAATTTGTGTCACTCCGGTAATTTTTCTCCTTCTCCTAATCAACAGTAGTGACACTGTTACCATGCTGGGCCTTCAGCACATGCACGCGCGCATACACACACACACACACACACCCGCACACACGCTCCCTCATAGATCTGATCCCTGAAGAAAGTGGATGTGATCATTTTTTGTTGCTGTTGTTGTATGTGTTGGAATGAAAAGTTGTGTGACCTCCCTTAATTTATTCATTAGCACATACTGTGGGGGTGTGGTTGTCATAAGAAGCAACCTTGTTCTGGAGCACAGGTTGTATTGTTGTTTAATATAGTGTGATTTCAAAAACAGAAAAAAACAAATCACACTTATTTGTACATTTATGAGTTGGATCCGACTCGACGGCACTTGGCTAGTTTGAAAAGGATGAAATTATATAAAAAATATGGACATTCCTAGAAAATACAGAGTATGATCACGAGAGAAATTACATATGTCTTAACACCTACTATGTGCAAAATTTATAATCACTATTATATATCAGGATACCCTGGTGGCAGAGTGGTTAAGTGCTATATCTGCTAACCAAACGGTCAGGAGTTCAAATCCACCCGGTGTTCCTTGTAAACTCTATGGGGCAGTTCTACTCTGACCTATAGGGTCACTGTGAGTTGGACCCAACTCGAAGGCCCTTTTTTTTTTTTTAAATTATATAACAGGAAAATCTGATGGTAGAGTGGTTAAGTGCTGTGTCTGCTAACCAAACAGCCAGCAGTTCTAATCTACCTTGGAAACTCTATGGGGCAGTTCTACTCTGTCCTATAGGGTTGCTATGAGTCAGAATCAACTTGACTGCAGCAGGTTTGATTTTACTATGTATCAGGAAAATACCCAAGTTTTTGCAATAAAGCATAAGAGTGGAAATTCTATTCCTGAGTTCATCTGACTTAACTTATAAGAGCTTTCAGGTGACTACGGAAAACAGGGAAAGAGTAAAAAAAATTGATTCCTTGCCCTGTTGTTCTGACTTGACGGCACTTGGCTTTGGCTTGGCTTGCCTTGTTTATCATGTAATAATATATTTAAGTTACTCTGCCATAATCCGTATTACAAACATTCATTGAGAAACTGTGGCAAGAGATTAACCTCCTTTTTTTCCCTTAACTTCTCCAGTTGATTGTATCAGTTGGGTGTTGATGTTATGTCCATTTTATAGAGGAAGAATGTGGATGAGTGTTACTTACCCAGTAGCAAGTCTTCTATTTTTCTTCAGTAATAGAACTCAGGTTTTCTTCATGGTGCCAATATGCCGTGCTAAAAGCCTAGATTTCCAGAGTCCTTTGAAACTAGGTATGGCCATGTGAACAAACTCAGGCCAGTGAGGTACAAGAAGAACTGTGACATGGACCACCCCACAAAGTTCACCAGAATATCTAACCTTTCTGGGTAATGAACTTCCCCTTTTTGTTGCTAAACCAAAAACCAAAGCAATGGCTTTTGAATCAATTCTGGCTCACAGTGAGCCTATAGGACAGAGTAGAACTGCTCTGTAGAGTTTCCACGGTCTTTGTTTCTGTGGAAGGTAACTGCCCCATCTTTCTCCAGCAGAGTGGCTGGTGGGTTTGAACTCTGATCTTTCAGTTGGCTACTGAGTGCTTAACCAGTGAGTTATCTCTCCAATTAGCAATGTATAATTCAAATATAAGATTGAGGAAAAAAAGTTTATAGTACTATAAAAAGAATAAAATATTTGCAAATTAACAAATCAGTACAAGATTTATACACTGAAAATTGTAAAGTATAACAGAAATAAATTTAAAAAGACCTAATTAAATGAAAAGACAGCCAGTGTTCGTGGACTGAAAGACTTAATAATTGTTAAAATGACAATACTCCATAAATTTGATGACAGATTCGATACAATCTCAGCTGCCTTTTTGCAAAAAGTCACAGGCTCATCTTAACATTTGTATGGAAATGCAAGGGATCTAGAATAGCCAATCAGGAAAAAGAAAAACCAAGCTGCAAGACTCACACTTCCCAATTTCCAAACGAACTACAAAGCTACAGTAATCCAGGCTGTATGGTGTAGTACTGGAAAAAGGATAGAAACAGGTGAATAGGGTAAAATTGAGAGTTCAGAAATAAACCCTTAGAGCTGTAGTCAGTTGATTTTTTATGAGAGTGTCAACACACTTCAATGGGAAAATAATCCTTTCAAATAATTGTGCTGGGATAACTGGATATCCACATTCAGAAGAATAAAGTTGAGTCCCTATCTCACACCGCACACGAAAACTAACTCAAAATGGATCCTAGACCTAAATGTAAGAGCTAAAACCATAAAATACCTGGGGAAAGCATAGGTATAAATCTTTGTTGCCTTGGGTTAGGCAATGGGTTCTCAGATGTCGTGTCAAAAGCACAAATGACAGTGAGGGAAAAAAAGATAAATTAGACTTTTTCAAAATTAAAACTCTCATGCTGCAAATGATATCATCAAGAAAATGAAAAGATAATCCACAAAATGGGAGAAAATATTGCAAATCATACATTTGAACTTTTACCCAAAATATATAAAGAACTCTTATAATTCAATAACAAAAAAAGACAAGAAACTCAATTAAAAATGGGCAAAGTGTCTGAGTAGACATTTCTCTAAAGAAGTTGTACAAATGGCCAGCAAGTATATGAAAAGCTGCTCAACATCATGACTCATCAGGGAAATGCAAATCAAAACCACAAGAATATACCCCTACCAGTAGAATGGTTTTAATAATAATAATTAAAGAGAAAAAAAAAGGCTGGCAGTAACGTGCTGGCAAAGAAGTAAAGATACTGGAACCTTTGTACAATGAGATTGGGGGTGGTATGTAAGAATGTACAGCTGCTTTGGAAAGAAGTCTGGCAGTTCCTCAAAAAGTTAAACAGAGTTACCATATGACCCAGCAAATTCATTCCTGGTATATTCCCAAGAGAATTGCAAACAGGTGTTCAAACAAAAACTTGTAAACTAATGTTCATAGCAGCATTATTCTAAATAGCAAAAAATACAAACATCCTAAATGCTCATCAGCTGATAAATAGCTTAAACAAAATGTGATTTATCCATATAATGGAATACTGTTTGGCAATTAAAAACAATGAAGTACACTGTATGTGCTACTAGAATGAACCTTGAAGACGTTTTGATAAAAGAAAGAAGACAGACACGAAAGACCACTTATTGTATGATTCCGTTCCTCAGGACCAAGATTCTGTGATTCTGAGACTTGTATACGTAAGCTTACTCTGATGTGTTCTCAGACTAACACCTGTGAGGTGTGAGGAAGAAAGATTAGGTGGAAGATAAAGGTGAACTGCAGTGAAATTGCAGCACTGGCCTCAGTCGGTCCTACGTGGAGCTCTGGAATGGGGATGGTGCAAAGAAGCCATAAACCAGGTATTAGATGATGGATGACCCACGGATGGGGCGTGATCTTGGATGAGTCTGTTTCCTCTTGCCAAGATAAATTTCCACAAAGGAACTAGCTATGAGACTTCATCAACTAACAGTCCAATAGCTGGGGAATAAATTAAATTTCTAGGTGACATCCCGGACCATTTACTGCAGTCCATCTTTTGGCTACTTGAATCCACAGCTCACCTGATCTGAAACAGTTTGTCATGAATTGAATTGTGTCCTCCCTGAAAACTGTGTACAGCTATTGGATAGGCCATGATTCCTGGTATTGTTCCTATATGCTGTAAACCCCGCCTCTATGATGTTCATGAGCGAGGATTGGTGGTAGTATTGGTGGGGCAGCACTCAACGTGTAGGATTGTGCTGTGCTTTGAGGCAGTCTCTTGAGATACAAAAAGAGCTGGGACAGAGATTTGGGGACCTCATGCCACCAAGAAGCAGGGTGGGAAGCAGAGTACATCTTTTGGATAGGATCTGGGGTCCTTGTGCCTCAGAAACTCCCAGTCCATGGGAAGGCTGACAACAAGGACCTTCCTCCAGAGCCAACAGAAAAAGCCTTCCCTTGGGGCAGAGGAGGGCCTGAATTTGGATTTGTAGCCTACTGGACTGTGATAGAATGAGTTTCTCTTTGTTGAATCCATCCACTTTGGGTATTTCTGTTATAGCTGCACTAGATTACTAAAATACAAGTTCCTTCAGGATTCTGGTGGATCTCTTAGAAACATTAAATTAGAAAGGTTAGTGGGATGAATGGTAGCCTTCACTACTCTGCAACTGGTCTTAAGGAATAACTGACTCATGGCCTCCCTCCTCTATGGCCAATTCTAAACTCACTATGTCCTTGGATAGCACAAGTATCCCATTCATTCATCTTTGTATGTTTTGCCCCATTACAAAGCAATGGTCTTACCTGCTTCTGATGTTTAGGGTCAGTTGCCATGCCAGGATGGTAACTCCTTTCCTTGCCTCCTGATCTCTCAGCTGTTGTTGTTGTTAGGTGCTGCCAAGTTGGTCTGATTCATAGTGACCCTGTGAACAACACAGCCAAACACTACCTGGCCTTGTGCCTTGTCTATAATCATTTGTTATGCTTAAGCTCGTTGTTGTGGCCACTGTGTCATCTTGTCGAGGGTCTTCCGGTTTTTGGCTGATCCTCCACTCTACCAAGCATGATATCCTTCTCCAGGGACTGATCCTTCCTGATAACATGTCCAAAGTATGTAAGACACAGTCTTGTCATCTTTGCTTCCAAGGAGCACTCTGGTTATACTTCTTCCAGAACAAATCTGTTTGTTCTTTTGATGGTTCATGGTACATTCAACATTCTTCTCCAACACTACAGTTCAAAGGCATGAATTCTTCTGTCTTCTTTGTTCATTATGCAGCTTTTGCATGCATATGATGTGACTGAAAATACCATGGCTTGGGTCAGGTGCACCTTAGTCTTCAAGGTGACATTTTTACATTTCAGCACTTGAAAGAGGTCCCTGGCAACAAATTTTACCCAATGCAATGTGTCTTTTGATTTCGTTACTGCTGTTTCCCTGGGCGTTGACGGTGGACCCTAGTAAAATGAAATCCTTGACAATCGCAATCCTGTCTCCATTTATGATGCTCTCTTGGCACAAGCAGCCAAAGTGACGGGGCAGTAGTTGTAGCTTAAAATTTCGTGGGACTCTAAGCCACCATGGTTTCCATAATCTGTGATAGGACCAGTATATCCTATGATCATGAACTCACTACCATAATCCCTGTTATGAAGTGAGCACAAATCGGAAATCATGGAATCTCATAGCAAATGGACAGTATGGCTGAGTACAGGAAAGTGAACACACACCTGGAATGTGTATTAATTACAGTACAGATGCAACACTGTCCCTTCCAGGGTAAAAGCAGTCTAATGTGATCAGCTTGCAGCCCGGTGGTCTCTTTGAAGGTTAGTGCCATATCGTGGGTACAGGATTGGTGTCTGTGGCTGACAGGTTTGTCACTGAACAGCAGCAGTAATTATGTCAACTTTGTCAAATGTCAGCCCATGCTGCTGTTGAGCCGAGGAATGGCCTTTGATTCCTGCTACCCTCGGGTGACTGGGTGGCTGATGACAGAGGCTGGCTAGTTATCAACTGGCATTGTCTTTCACTTACTTAGTTCTTCTTCCTTGGTGATATTGTCTGTTGGACATTAACACATGATGTTAAGATCTTAACAGTTTGTACTCATAGATCTGAATGCCTCTTCTGCAGACTTCCTTGTCCCTAGACTTCCACACTGTCTCTTTCCAGGTTTGTGATCAATCAGCCAAGCGACTTGCTATTGCTGGAATTCACAAATACCCGTATCTTGGGCTCTTTTTCTTTCTATACAAAGTGGATGATCAGTTGAACCACTTGAAACTCTGTCCATTGAGAGGCTATTTCCCACGCTTTGTCATCTGGCCAACCCCTGAGTAAGGGTAGAGTTCAGCTTTGGCACCCTTTGGCAGCATTTTGCTTTCACACAATCTAACTCCTCTGTGAATGCCACGGGCTTTTCATTTCATCTTTTACTGGTCATCAGGACTTGCCATGTGTAGCCACCGGTGTGAGTTAAAGCAGGAGACTTATGAAACAGCAGTAGGTGACGTGGTATCTGTGGCCCTATTTGAGACTCATCCCAGATAATCCATTGATTGATCTCAGGATGAACTGCTATTAGACATTTAAATAATATGTAGCACTAGACCATAAACTTACTACTAATTAATATGCACAGACATTGTATAGACTGTATTCTCTTATGATAATGAAATAACACCTGAAATCTCACAAAACCTTCAAGCACAAATTTAAAAATATTTCCCTAAAAATTAAGAAGTAAAAAAGAACACTTTCAGATTTCAAAAACTCAAAATAAAAACACAGTCTTCATTTTTGATGTACAGTCAAAGCTTTTAATTGAGGACACATGCCTGGTTTGGGAAATCCTGGTGGTGTAATGGGTAAGTGCTATGGCTGCTCGCCAAAAGGTTGGCAGTTCAAGTCCATGAGGTACTCCTTGGAAACTCTATGGGGCAGTTTTCCTCTGTCCTCTAGAGTTACTAGTTTTAGGGTGCTTTCTTAAAAAAAAAATTAAACAAGACAAACTAAGTTACAAACTCAAGATGCTAGAGAAAGTAATGTAAATCAAACTTAATAAAATTGGTATTTAGGAAGTTATAACAATAAAATGAATCAATTTATTTTTAAAGACAGATAGCAGTATAGGCAAATCAATCAAAGAATGAGTTTTTATAAAGCAATTATAAAATAGGCAATTTATGGCTAATGTCACAAGAGAAAACACAGAGATAAAACTGTACATGAGAAAGGAAATATATTGAGAGAAAAAATAATTTCAAATAATAATTAAACAAAAACTACTCTGCTAATATACTTTAAAATCTATGTAAAACAGTTAAGATTGAATTAAGAAAAAATAGGTAAGTAATCTGATGAGACCATTAATTAAGAAGCAGTAGAAAAAGAATTGATACTTAGATATTTTCCATTTTTAGATGGTTTCACTTTCAAATTTTTAAGGAACAGGTAATTCCTACACCACATAAACTCTTGCAGAACAGATAAAAAATATGAAAACCTTCCCATTTCACCTTCCAAAGCAAGTATAAACCTGTAACAGACCTCAAATTTCTAAGTAAGATACTAGCAAATCAATTTTAACAGGATATGAGAGGACCAATCCATGGTGATTCTATTGGGTAATTTCAGGAAAATAAGAATTGTTTAATATGACAAAATATCACTTACATCTAGAAGTCTGAAGAGAAAATCCACACAATTTATCACAATAAATGTCTAAAAGGCATTCACACAATTTCTGCACCTATTTGGAATAAATGAAGTGCAGTAAACTAGAAATAGACGGTTTTTAAAATGATAAAGAACATTTATAGTAAACAAAAAACATTCATCTTAAACAAATACCATAGTTGAAGTGAAAACACCAGATATATTCTACTTAGAATCAGGAATACAATAAAAATTCCTTTCTTACTATATTAATGAATATTGTCCTGGATATTCTGGCCAATCCAAATAGATATGAAACAGAAACAGGAAAGGCTACTGGAGAGGAAGGCACTATCACCACTTGCAGTTAATATGACAATCTAACCCGAAAAACTAAGACTGTCAAATTAAAAAGCATTAGGTCTAGTAAGAATTTAGAAATACGACTGAATATGCATACATATGCAAAACTGAGCACTTTTGCAATTTAACATCAGTAATTGGTTTAAATACATAATGGGGAAAAAGAGCCTACTTCTAACAATCGCAAAACTGTAACCTGCTAAGATAAACTGGTAAGAGTTTACCCCAAGAAGCATAACGGAAACCCTAGTGGTGCAGTGGTTAAGAGTTACAGCTGCTAATTAAAAGGTTAGTAATTTGAATCCACCAGGTCCTCATTGGAAACTCTGTGGGGCATTTCTGCTCTGTTCAATAAGGTCATTATGAGTTGGAATTAACTCTATGGCAATGGGTTTGGCTTTTTGATGAGCATAACAGAAGAAAAGGTTTTAAGATTTCTGGATCTACAACTGAGTACTGAGGAGGGACCAGTTCATCCCAGGTTTATTTACAGGTTAATTAAACTCCAACAGGAATTTCAATGGGAATTTCATTCACATCTGAAACATACCTGGAGAAATAATAGATGAAAATAGTCAAGGGTATTTTTAAAGAAGGGTATTGATGGAGAATATTTTTCTTTCAGAGAGTAAAATATTTTTTAAGTGAAGTGAATATAAATTAGAGTTTTTCTGGAAGATAATTCAGCCATTTATATCAAGGAGCTTTAACTCTATCCCAGTAGTTTTGTCTTTAATAACATCCTAATAAAAATGCTCAGAGATGTAGATTAAGTTTTATATACAGTAGGGTTCACTATAGAACTGCTTATAATGTTTTGTTGGTTGTCATCAAGCAGCTTTTGACTCACAGTGACTCTGTGTACAACACAACAAAGCTCTGTCTGGTCCTGCACCGTCCTCCCAAGTTGCTTTATGATATGGACTGAATTACATACCCTCAAAAATGTGTATAGTAGTTTGGCTGGGCCATGACTTCCAGTATTGTATGGTTGCCCTCTATTTTATGATTTGTTATCTTTGGATATGTTGCAAATTCTAATCTCTGCCTGCAATTAATGGGGCAAGATTGGCTTATGTTAAAGAGGATCAGGATGGGACTGTAACACTTTTAGTAAAAGTCATATCCTTGATCTAACGTAAAAGGAGTTTCCCTGGAGTGTGGACTATACTACCTTTTATCTTACAAGAGATAAAAAAAAGAAAAGCAGGAAGAGAGCTAGGGACCTTGTACTAGTAAGAAAGCAGTGTGAGGAGTGCAGAATGTCCTTTGGACCTGAGAAGCCTGCACTGAGATGCCCTCAGACCCAGGGAAGAATGATGTATAACAAGGGTATTCCTTCAGGGCCGACAGAGAGTGGATGACTTTCCCTGGAGCTGGTGACCTGAATTTGGACATTTAGTCTACTAGACTGTGAGAAAATAAATTTCTCTTTGTTAAAAGAGTCCACTTGTAGTATTTCTGTTACAGCAACACTAGATGACTAAGACACCGTACGTTTTAGTCATCTGGTATTGCTCTAACAGAAATAACACAAGTGGATGGCTTTAACAAAGAAAACATCATTCTTACACAGTCCAGTAGACTGTAAGTCCAAATTGAGGGTGTCTTCTCCAGGGGCAGGCTTCCCCTCTCTGTAGGCTCTGTAGAAAGATTCTTGTGTTGCATCAGTCGTTCTTTGGTCAGGGAACATCTTGGTGCAGGAACCTCAGGTCTGAAGGATGTACTCTACTCCAGGTGCGACTTTCTTCATGGTATGAGATTCCCAGATCTCTCTGCTAGCTTCTTTCCTTTATAGCTCAAGGGACTGTCTCTAGGCACAAAACAATCTTGCATGTTGAGTGTTGCTCCACCAACACAACGGCCACCAATCCACCCTCGTTAACATCATAGAGGGAGAATTTCCAACATGAAGGAATGTCACACAATGCCGGAAGTCCTAGCCCAGCCAAATTTCTACCATCCATGATGCCATGTTTGAGCCCATTGTTGCAGTCACGGTGTCAGCCCATATTGTCTAGAGTTTTCCTCTTTGTGCTAACACTGTATTTTGCCTAGAATGATGTTTTTCTCTGGGGACTGGTGCCTCCCAATAACAAGCCCAAAGTATGTGAGACAAAGTCTTGCCATTCCCCCCTTTCAAGGAGCATTCTAGCTGTATTTCTTTCAAGACAAACTCATTTATTCTTCAGGCAGTCCATAGTGTATTCAGTATTCTTTGCCAGCACCATAATTCAGAGACATCAGTTCTTCTTTTGTCCTCCTTATTGATTGTCCAGCTTTTGCATGCATATGAGGCGATTTAAAATATCACAGCTTGGGTTAGGTGCACCGGAATCCCCCACCTTTGCTTCTGAATGCTTTAAAAGTGGTCACTGACAGCAGATTTGCACAATACAACACAGCGTTTGATTTCTTGACTGCAGCTTCCATGACTGTTGATTGTGGTTCTAAGAAAAATGAAATCTGACAACTTAAACCTTTCCTCCATTTATCATGGCTTTGCTTATTGGTCCGGTTTGAGGATTATTGTCTTCTTCATGTTGAGGTGCAATCCATACCGAAGGTTGTAGTCTTTGATCGTCATCAGTAAATGCTTTGAGTCCTCTTCACTTTCAGCAAGCAAGGTTGTGTCATCTTCATGAGCCTCCCTCTGATCCAGAGGCCACATTCTTCTTCATATATTTCACCTTCTTAGATTATTTACTCATCATACAGGTTAAGTATGGTGAAGAGATACAACCCTGACACACAGTTTTCTTGATTTTAAACCATGTAATATTTCATTACTTTGTTCAAACAACTGCTTCTTGGTCTAAAGCACAATGAAGTGTTTTGGAGTTCCCATTCTTCACAATGTTATCCATAGTTTGTTATGATACACACAGTCAAATGCCTTTGCATAGTCAATAAAACACAGGCTTTTGGCCAAGATCTGTATGACATCAGCAGTGATATCCCTCATTCTGTGTCCTCTTTTGAATCCTGCTTGAATTTCTGGGCAGTTCTGTGAATGTTTACGACATTGTTTCTAAAATTTAAAAAAGAAATTCATTAAATCAACTGTGGCACATTTTTAATAAAACACTCTTTAGCCATGACATTTATAAAGGAGAATATGTAATAACATACATGAGGGATTGTATTTTCCAAGCCCAGCCCAGCTCAGCCCAGCCCAGCCCAATGGTCATAAAAATGTCTTCCTTCTCACATGTTCTTCTGTTATAGGACCTTTCTACTTCGCTTCAAAGGGTGTAGTCCATTTCTTCATCTCCTTGACTCTGGTTTGGTGCTGTGACTTTTTTGTCCCATCAGATATTAAGGAAGCAACCGTGTGTCAACCCCAGGAGTAGCTAACTTGACTTGCAGCATCTGTTCTCTGGCTCTTAGAAGCCAGCTGTCGTGTAACAAGCACTATGACCTTGCTGTGAGAAGCCCAAGCCACATGGAGAGAGGCTGGAGGCTAAGTTACCACATGGAACGGCACCATACGAATGAAGACGCCAACTTGAAAGTGGATCTTTGTGAGCTAGAATCAGTCATCCTCAGCAAGATCTTTGCCAAATTGTCAGCCCATGACATGAGCAAGTTAAGGTAATTGTTTTCAAGCATGAAGCTTTGGTATAGTTTGTTACACAGCAATAGACAAATATATAAAGATGTTTTAGATATATTAAATGAAAAACTCATTATGAAACAATATATGCTTTATAATTCAGTTAAAAAAAATACCCACAACAGAGATTAGAAGAGTTTATTCCAAAATGTTAGCAATGTTTGTTGTGAGCGGTGAGGTTACTTTGTTCCTCTTTTTCTTGCTGTTATTGGTTGCTGTCATGGATTGAATTACTTCCTCCCCCAAAACGTGTGTAGTAATTTGGCTGGGCCATGAATCTCAGTATTTTGTGATAGTCCTGTATTTTGTGATTTTCTTATGCTGTAAATCCCAATCTCTGCCTATGGTTAATAGACTGGATTATGTTAAAGATGATTAGGATGTGACTGTAACACCTTACCTAAGGTCACCTTCTTGCTCCAATGTAAAGGAGTTTCCCTGGAGTACGGCTTGCATCACCTTTAATCCTTTTATTCCACAAGAGATGAAAGGAAAGGGAAGGAAGCAGAAAGTTCAGGACTTCATACCATCAGGAAAGCAGCACCAGAACAGAGCACATCCTGCAGAACTGAGGTTTCTGTGCCATGATGCTCTCATAGAAAATAAATACTTTGACACAAAACAAGGATTTTCCTCCAGAGTCAATAGAGAGATAATGCGTTCCCTGGAGCTGGTACCTTGAATGTGGACTTTCAGCCTACTGGACTGTGTAAAAGTAAACTTTTCATTGTTGAAGTCACCCATTTGTGATAATTCTGTTAGACCAGTATCAGATGACTAAGGCCGGTGTCATGACCTCAGCTCCAGCTCATGGTGACCTCATGTGGAACAGATAGGAATGTTGCCTGGGCTGTGTCCTCATGATTGTTAGCATGTTTAAGTCCACTGTTGAGGCCATGGTGACAGTCTATGTTATGGGCAGGAGGGGAAGGGGTATTTCCCGTGCCTTCTCTGGCCCTCCTTACCAAATGTGGTGTTTTTCTCCAGTGATTTGTTTCTTCTGATGACGCATCCAAACTAAGTGAGTTGAGGTATTGGATAATCCTCTGTGATAGATATGGTTTTCATTTTTGGAGTAGATCTTCAGACCTTTCTTCCTAATCTGTCATAGTCTGGAGGCTTCTCTAAAATCTATCTACCGTGGGTCACCCTGATGGTATTTGAAATACTAGCGACATAACTTCCAGCATCACAGCAACAAACAGTATGAGAAATTGGTTCTTCTTGTAGTTTGCCTTATTTTTCAAAAATGTAAAACAACCGTGCCATGAATTGAGTTGTGTGCCCCCTAAAATGTGAGTAGCAATTTGGTTAGGTCATGATTCCTGATATCTTGTGATGTTTCTAAGTGCTGTAAACTCTGCCTCTGTGGTGTTAATGAGAGCAGACAGGTGACAGTTGTGTTGATGAAGCAGGACTCACTGGGTGAGATCATATTGTAACTTGAGACAATCTCTTGACGTGTAGAGGAAAGGGAAATAAGCAGAAAGTTGGGGACCTCGTACCACCAAGAAGCAGTGCCAGGAGCAGAGCTCCTTCTTTGGAAAGGACCCGGGGTCCCTGTAGCTCAGAAGCTCCCAGTTAAGGGGAAGATCGACAACAAGGACCTTCCTCCAGAGCCAACAGAAAAAGCCTTCCCCGGGAGCTAATGCCTGAATTTGGACTTGTAGCCTCCTGGACTGTGACTAAATCAATCTTCTCTTTCCAATGCCATTCACTTGTGGTATTGCTGTGACAGCAGCGGTAGATGACTAAGACAAACTTTGTATATTTTGGCCAATGAAAATGAAGAAGATAATTAATGAAATAGACTGACATAGTGGCCGCAACAATTGGCATAAGCATAGCAAAGGATGTGAGGAGGATATAGGACCAGGCAGTGTTTCCTTCTCTTGTACACAGGGTCAGTCACTATGAGTCAGAACCAATTCAGTGACAACTAACAACAAAAAAATGTATTATTTTGTGTTAAGCAAACAGTAAAAACATAAAAGTCATGGTTTTGAAAATATTTGGTAACAAATAAATGTTTACAGTATAATGCCGAAACCCGTGGTTGTTTCAATTCTGACCCACAGTGATCCTGTAGAACAGAGTAGAACTGCCCTATAGGGTCCAGAGTTGACGAGTTTTACTGGATACACTGTATTTGTGTGTGTCTTCCCTATTCCTTGGATCTTGTGTTTCCAAGAGAGAACTTCAACAAGAAAACACATTCAGCTTTTCATATTTCTCACTCCTTTCCTTGCAAAGAGAAGGAGTGATTTGTGTGGCTGGTGGGCTACAGGGAATACGCTCCTGTTCCCTCTTTCTTTCTTGGGAGGAGGTTTAGGGCACAGTAGCTGTGCTGAGTGGACAGACCTGGGTGCTGGCATCAGGTCTGCTACACAGGTAGGATGAGACTCTACTCCTGCTTCGGGACACAAACCCACACGTTGGTGCTAGGTCTGCCTCTGAGGCCATCCACAATGTCCCTGTGCTTAGGCATCACAGTACAACAAGCAGCAAATCACTCCACTTGCAAGTGGCAGGTGAGTTGTCTGCCCTGAAAATCCTAGTCTGCAGACTGAGGTGGGGCTGGGCTGAGAATTAGGAGACCTATTTGCCCACAAATACAAGCTACAAAAAACTTGTATTTTCATCCTTATCTAAAGTTTATATTTATTCATCAGTTTATTCAAAACTCAAAGGGGAAAGAAGAGTGAGTCACAATTACGTCCAAAATGTAGCACTGTCTTTGTTGTTGTTAAGTGTCACTGAGTTACTTTCAACTCACAGTGACCATGTGACAAATATGATGAAACCCTGCCCGCTCCTGTGCCATCCTCATAATCTTTGCTATGTTTGAGGCCATTCTTGCAGTGACTGTGTCAGTCCATCTTGTTGAGAGTCTTCCTCTCTTTTGCTGACCCCCTACTTTACCAAGCATAGAGTCCTGGTCCAGGGACTGGTCTCTTCTAGTGACATGTCCAAGGTAAACGAGAGAAAATCTCACCATCTTTGATTTAAAGGAGTGTTCTGGTTGTACTTATTCCAAGGCAGATTTGTTCATTCTTCTGGAAGTTGGCAGTGGCAATTCAATATTCTTCTCCAACACCATAGTCCAGAGATATTAATTTTCCCTTTGATTTTGTGAATAAGAGAGGCCTTATTTTCTTACGGTTGTCTGAATTCTGGAAAGCACACATGTAACAAAGAAACATCAGGTTTTTGCATGCACATGAGATGACTGAACACACCATGACTTGGGTTAAGCACACTTTAGTCCTCAAGATGATGTTTTTGTCTTTTTTTACATTTTTTTATTGTATTAAATGAAAGCTTACAATCCAATTCAATTTTGTATATAGAACCCTGAGTACCCACCTCTCTGCAACTCCATATGCTCTCCCCACACTGTGACAGCACATTCTTCCTTTTCACTCTTTACTTCTGGTATCCACTCAACCAGCACTTGACCCCTCCTTTCCACCCTCTCCTCTCCTCTCTGAAAATAAACCAGTAGAACAACCTCATTTATATATTAAACCATAAAGTCACACACCACACGCATCCATCTCTACCCCCAAGTCCAATCCATTCTTTGAAGTGTTGGCTCAGTACTGGTTTCAGCTCTGGGCTAGCAGCAAGTCTAGGGACAATGTTCTCAGGGGACACTCCAGGTTGTTGGACCATCAATTCTGGTCTTTTAATAGAATTCTTGATCTCCATGCCTCTTTTTCTCATGCTACATTAGGGACTCTACATTGTGTCCCCCATCAGGGCTGTCTTTGGTGTGGCTGGGTACCATCTGGGTCTTCTGGTGTCATGCTGATGTAGTCTCCCAGTCATATGAGTTCTGACTCCTAGGCTCATTTTTCCTTGTATTTTCGATGTTCCTGTTGTCACTGTTTCAGGTGGGTTGGTACCAGTTGATGTTCCTCAGATATCAGCTTGCTGATTTTTAAGACCCCAGACACCACTCACCATTATGGAGTGCAGAAGACTCTTAGGAAAAGACTAATTATGCCAACTGACCTCATTTTTCCCTGAAAACATGGTCCACATACCCCTGTACCTGATATCCTGTCCTTCAAAAAGTTGGGTTGAATTTAAAAAATCTTTTAGCTTATGGTGTAGACTAGTTATGCTGACCTGCTTTCTACTGCATGGTTACTCCCTTTACCTCACCAAATTCCTATTCACTATTTAAACTATGAATAACCGTCTCCCTCCCTCCATACCTTTGTAGCCATCAAACAGTATTTTCTTCCTTGCATAAGTCTTTTTTTAAGTCCTTGTAATAATGGTCTCATACAATACTTATCCTTTTACAACTGACTGATTTCACTCAGCATAAGGCCTTCTAGTTGATTCCAGGTTATGAGATGCTTCATAAAATTATCATTGTTCATTATCATTGCTTAGTATTTCATTGTGTATATATATCATTGTTTATCCTTTCATTTGTTGATGAGCACTTAGATTGATTCCATGTTTTTGCTATTATAGACAGTGCTGCAGAAAAATCTGTGTGTGTGTATCTATTTGTGTGAGGGCCCTTATTTCTGTGGGATAAATCCAAATCAGTGGGGTTGCTGGATCATGTGGTATTTCCATTTGTAGCTCTTTAAGAGAGTCTCAAATTGCTTTCCAAAGAGGTTGCACATTTTACATTCCCACCAGCAGTGTAGAAGAGTTTCAATCTCTCCACATCCTCTTCAACATTTGTTGTTTTGTGCTTTTTGGATACTTTAGTGCCAACCTTGTTGGGGTGAGATTGTAACTCGTTGTAGTTTTGATTGGATTTCTCCAGTGGCTAATGACTGTGAGCATTTCCTCATGCATCTTTTGGCTACATGAATGTCTTCTTTGGTGAAGTATCTGTCTATATCCTTTGACCATTGGTTAATTGGGTTGTCTTTTTCTTGTCGATATTTTGCAATACCTTGTAGATGATAGAAATTAGACTTTGATCAGATACATGGTTGGCACATATTTTTTCCCAGTCTATAGGCAATATTTTTACTCTCTTGATAAAGTCTTTGGATGAACATAAGTGTTCAGTTTTTAGTAGTGCCCATTTGTGTATTTTCTCTTCTGCTATTTGTGCATTCTTAGTAAGCTTTTGTATTCTGTTTAAGCGGTGTATTAGTACTTCCATTGTTGTCCCTATTTTTTCTTCCATAATCTTTATTGTTTTAGATGTGCTATTTAGGTCTTTGATCCATTTTGAGTTTGTTTTTGTGTAAGATGTGAGATATGGGTCTTGTTTCAATTTTTGCGGATGAATATCCAATTCTGCCAACATCATTTGTTAAAGAGATTATTTTTTCCCCAGTTCATGGCCTTTGGACCTTTGTCAAATAACAGCTGCTTATAGGTGGGTGGTGTTATTTCTGTTCCACTGGTCTGTATCTCTGTTTTTGTACCAGTACCAGGCCATTTTTTTTTCTACTGTGACAATGTAATAGGTTCTAAGGTTGGGTAGTGTGAGGCCTCCCATTTTGGTCTTCTTCAGTAGTGATTTACCTATCTGGGTTTCTTCCCTTTCCAAATGAAGTTGGTGATTTGTTTCTCCATCTCATTTAAAAATGACACTGAAATTTGTATTGTGATTGCATTGTATATATAGAGTGTTTTGGATAGGATGGACATTTTCACAATGTTAAGTCTTCCTACCCACAAGCAAGGTAGGTTTCTCCACTTATATAAGTGTCTTCTGTCTTCTTGCAGTAGGGTCTTGTAATTTTCTTTGCATAGGTCTTTTACATCTCTAGTTAGATTTATTCCTAGGTATTTTCACATCTTGGCTATTGTAAGTGGTATTGATTTGGTAATTTCCTCTTTGATGATCTTGTTGTTGGTGGAAAGGAATCTTATAGATTTATTTATCTTCATGTTTAATTAATCTATTAGTTCTAGTAGTATATGGATTCTTTAGGGTTTTCTGTGTATAAAATTGTATCATCTGCAAACAGGGATACCTTTACTTCTTCTTTACTGATGCATGTGCCCTTATTTCTTTATCTTGTCTCATTGCTTGGCTAGAATCTCTAGCACAATGTTGAATAGAAGGGGTCACAGTGGACATCCTTGTCTAGTTCCCATCCTCAGGGGGAAATTCTTTCAGTCTCTTTCCATTCAGGATGATGTTCACTGTTAGGTTTGTGTAGATGCCTCTTGTTACATTGGGAAATATTTTTTCTATTTCTATTTTTAACATGAATGGGTGTTGGACTTTGTCAAATGCCTTTTCTGCATCAGTTGATAACATCAAATGATTTTTCTCTTTTGTTTTATTTAAGTGGTTGGTCACATTAATTGTTTTTCTGATGTTGAGCCAATCCTGTATCCCTGATACAAGTCCTACTTGGTCATGGTGATTCTTTTTTGATATGCTGCTGAATTCTATTAGCTAAGATTTTGTTGTGGAATTGTTCATGTGGGTTTATGAGGGGTATTGGTCTATAATTTTCTTTTCTTGTGCTATGTTTACCCGTTGTAGATATCAGGGTTACGTTGGCTTCCTAGAATGAATTTGGAAGTGTTTTATCATTCTCTATGCTGTGAAATAGCTTCAGTAGGATCTCAGCTAATTCTGCTCTAAAAGTTTGGTAGAATCCTCCAGTGAAGGCATCTGGGCCAGGACTTTTTCTGGTTGGTAATCTCTCCTTTAGTGATGGGTTTCTTAAGTTGTTCTAGTTCTCTTTGTGCTAATTTTGGTAGATAATGTGATTCTGGAGATACGTCTTTGTCTTTTTTAACAGATTTGCCCAGTGCAATATGTGGTTTGATTTCTTAACTGCTCCTTCTGTGGCCATTGATTATGAATCCAGGTAAAATTAAATCTTTGACAACTTCAATGGCACTGTCTATAAGTCAATTCAAATTTATTTTACATATTTAAAACATACCCTATTTAAACATGTATGAATTATATATATTGTGTGTCAGAAGAATTCTATATGTCAAAATAGTAAGAGTGATATCTTTGTAGATATCAGGATTATATGCCCATAAATAATACATTGTACAATGTACTGCATTAGCATGAGTTACTTCTGCACTCAGAAATGAAGTCATTATTTATTAATCTTTTAAATTGAAGGACAGTTCTCTGAGCTTGCTCTCCAATCATAACCCAGGACCCTTTAGCCAGCTATCGCCCGTACTGCCTTTAGAGTCAGTACAGCCTCTGCTTTGTAGTGTCTTTCAGGAATGCCAGTTTACAAAGTCAAATTCTGGTATAATCAGAAGAGACACGAAGATCTTTCATTGTTTGGGGAGATGAGAGTGCTCCTTTATCTTTTACTGTGGTGCGTGCCATTTACACACGGAGCACACTTGTGAGACTGATTATATTGGGAAGGAAGTGTATAGAGCCTAGAAGTTCAGAAGACAGGACCTGCAGAGCTTGGACATCAGGAGCACAGATGATGCTAAAATGTAAAATAATTAGAAGTTGTTGCTTTTGTTTTTATTTTGAAATAATTATAGACATAGAAGGAGTTGCAAAAGTAGTACTTCCATACCCATCGCCTCTCATAGTGACATCTTACTTGATTATAGTATACCATAATAAACCAAGAAATAGATGAATGACATACACTTAACATGATTATAGGCTATTACGGATGTAATTGTGCCTCCCACCTCCCCTGAATCTATGTTGAAGTTCCAGCTGTGATACTTATAGATGTTACTGTTTGGGAGAGTAAATTTTTGAAGATGTTATCAGTTAACTTGAGGTCCTACTGGATAAGCGTGGGTCCTAAGTCAATATAAGTGGAGTCTTTCCATATAAAAGAGACAGAGACAGAGAATTCTTCCCATGTGAGAACAGATTTCTGCTGCAGGTACAAGTCAAAAAATTTCTGGGACTACCAAAGACCAGGAAGAACACAATGGATTTTCCCTTAGAGGCTTTGGCGAGAACATGGCCTTGGTGACAACCTGAATTTGGACTCCTACTTCCATAACCAATAAACTTACGTTCTTCTAAGCCACTCTGTATGTCTTTGCTGTGTACCACAAAGGAAACTAATACAGAGACTTTGCTTAGATTTCACGAGGTTTTTCATGTACTCAGTTTTTGTGTTTGTGTATAATTCTGTGATGTTTTATTATATATATATTCATAACATTAATACCACAATCAAGTAAAATTTTTGTTGAAGATCACTCATGAGTAGTTGTAGCAGTACATAGACAGGGAGTTGCCACAAGTTTAAGCTGGATTCAGAAGAGGACATGAAACTAGGCACATCACTGCTGATGTCAGAGGGATCTTGGCAGAAAGGGAGAATACCAGAAAGATGTTTACATGTGTCTCGTTAATTATGTAAAGGTGTTAGATGTGTGATCATAACAATTTACAAATAACATCATGAATGGGAATTCCAAAGCATTTAATTGTGCTCCTGAGGAAACCACACATAGAATAAGGGACAGTCAATTGAACGGAACAAGGAGATGCTGCATGGTTTAAAATCAGGAACTGTGTATGATGGAGTTGTATCCTTTCACTATACTTATTCAATCCATATGCTGAGCAAATAACCAGAGAAGATGAACTATGTGAAGAAGAATAAAGCATCATGATTGGAGGAAGGCTCAGTAACTATCCATGATATGCAGATGACACATCCTTGCTTGCTGAGAGTAAAGAGGACTTGAAGCACTTACTTATGAAAATTAAAAACCATAGACTTCAATATAGATTATGCCTCAACATAAAGAAAACAAAAACCTTCCCAACTGGGCCAGTAAGGAACATCATAACAAACAGAGACAAGACTGAAGTTGTCAAGGGTTTCCTTTTCCTTGGATGCATAATCAACAACCAAATGACACATTGCATTGGGAAAATCTGCTGCAAAAGATCTCCTTATAGTGTTAAAAAGCAAAGGTATTATTTTGAGGACTAAGGTGTGCCTGACCCAAGCCATGGTGTTTTCAGTCATCTTATATACATGTGAAACCTGGGCACTGAAAAAAGAAGACTGAAGAATTAATGTCTCTAAAGTATGGTATTGGCAAATTAGCAAATTAGATATACCACACACTGCCCAAAGAATGAACAAGTCTGTCTTGAGGAAGTACAGCTAGAATGCTTCTTACAAGCGAGGGTGATGAGGCTTCACATCACGTACCTTGGACCTGCTATTGGGAGGGCTCAGTCCATGGAGAAGTATATCATGCTTGGTAAGGTAGAGGGTCGTGGGAAAAGAGGAAGACCCTCAATGAGATGGACTGACACAGTGGTAGTGGCTGCCACAATAGACTCAGACATCACTGATGGTGAGGACGGTGCAGGACAGAGCAGGGATTCCTTCTGTTGTACACAGCGTTACTATAAGTCAGAACTGACTCAATGACACCGAACAACCACATAGATTTGTATAACCACCACCACAACCTAGATAATCGAACTATTTCATAACTGAAAGGAACTCCCTCCTTCTCCTGCTTGATAGTTGTGACCTCGCTACTTTCCCTGAAGCCCTGGTAACTGCTGACTTATTCTCCCTCTCAGTTTTTTTAAAAAAACAAAGAAATATACAAGACCAAGTGGACAACCCCTGTCAAAAAACAATATGAAGGCTGCCGGTTAAGTTTGCAAACTCAGCCTAGAAAAAGTGCTACATACTTCATTGCTGAATATCAGTATGGTAACCTTCAGAGTGTTCCCCTGGAGAAGCTATGCACTGATGTCAGCACCTAGTTTACCCTTCAAAGCAATTTTGGAAGTTTTTCTGGAATGGCTGTCCGAGTTGTTGTGGTATTACTCTTAGTGTCCCAATTGTCATTAAATGTCTTACTTTCAATATTTTCTTTATCTCCAGTTAAAGAAACAAAGTCATTGGGGGCCAGATCAGGTGAGCAGTGAGGGTGTTCTAATACAGTTATTTTTTTACTGGCTAAAACTCCCTCACAGAAAACTATACAATTAATTTTGTAAACTAGTCACCCTGTCACTGTGCACAACGGCCATTCCAGTTCCCAAATTGCTTTGGAGGGTGGACTAGGCACTGGCATCAGTGCATAGCTTCCCAAGGAGAGTACTTTGCAGTGACATTCAGCAATGAGGTATGTAGCACTTAGAACAACTAAGTTCACGGATTTAATTGTCAGACCTTGCATGAGAAGGCAGGACAGGACAGGAAGTGAATAAATGGACACAGGAGGAAAAAAAAAGTTAACTGTTCTATTTCTGTCCTCTATTCTAACATTGAGCTAACTTTTGATATCAGGAGACCTCCTTAGCCTCCTTATCTGTAAAATGAAGAGAAGACTATCTGTCCTAATTTCTTGGCAGGATTGATTTGACACTGGAGATGATGAAGCCCTGGTACTGAAACGATTAAGATCTCAGCTGCTAACCAAAAAGTCGGTGGTTCAAATCTACCAGCTACTCTTTGGGAAGCCTGTAGGGCAGTTCTACTCTGTCATGTAGGTTGTTAGAGATGGAATCAACTAGACAGCAACAGGTTTGGGTTTTTGTTTGTAAGTGTATATAATTTAATTTTTAATAAGAACTTGCTTAAAATTAGGTTGCGAAATTTCTGAACTCTCTTGAGCTAGCACAACCCTGCTCTGACACACCATTGTAAGTAAGAAGGTGCAGTAGTTCTGGAAGTATGGAAAGCACTGGGAACTGGAGCCAGTAGCCTCTTCCAGAATCAAACCCACTGATGACAGAAACAGGAAGCACACACAAAGGATTAAGTCCCTCCTTCCTTCCGTAGATATCCTTTCTCCCTCCGGTCACCACTTGGTTGCTGTTGAGTTGATACAAACTATGGTGATCCTGCATGTGCAGAATAGAACTGTCCTCCATAGAGCTTTCAAGGCTGTGACTTTTCAGCAGCAAGCTGTCCTGCCTTTCTTCTCTGACACATTAGATGGACTTGAATCTCTACTCTTTTGCAGAATAGTTGAGCACTTAATCTTTGTGCTACCCAGAGGCTCTTTGCCTCCACTCTAGTGCCTGCTATCCACCAACAGTACTAAGGATAGAAAAATGGCTACAGAGTCCCACCACTTGTGTCACAAAGCAGAGAGCAGTGGGAAGACATAGAGCTGAGAGGGAATAGCTTCATTCCAAATATGAATTTTTCTTAGAAGACTATTCTATAGACCTGTTAGCCTGTTTTATTCATTGAGTTATCACTGTGGGGTTTCCTTTGTTCCATGAGGCTGTTTAGCCAAGAAAGCAGATATTTCTGGATACTTATTTTTATATTTTAGAAATTATTGGGAGAAATTGATTGCGTGTACATTATTTTGAGAGCCTATTCATTTTTTAAAAAAATGTACAATGCAGGGGGAAAAAGTGCATTGCATTTTGGTTGTGTCATGTTCCTCATTGGTTGACTGTATTTCCTCAGGACTGCTTCTTAATTTGATAATAAAAAAGCCTAGTAACATAGGATTTGGTATATGAACATTTAATTTACAAAAAGCAACCTTTCAGGGACATACATGTGATTTAAGTACAGTAAGTCTCCCTAGTGATGCCCAGAACCTGCCACTCCCCTTAAAAGGAAAAGCAAATTTCAGAGGAGGCTGCATATGTCAGGGAAGAACTAATTCACTCAGCTGCAGGGTGGGTCCCTGTGCCAGTGAATTCTCTGCTTGCTAAATAGCCCAAGATGAGTGGAATTGGTCTCTCCAGCTCCCTGGAACCAGCCCAATATCTTCTCTGCAACCTCTGAGCTTGGTGCGATCCCAAGGCACATTCGTGCTAATGATGCAGACTCCTACTGCAGCATCAGCGTGGACTATTTAAAACTTGTGGACTCACTGGCCAGAGAAATTCTGACCCAGGAGAGGCATTTCTGTTGGCGGAGACCATTTTCCCTGCACATGAATTATTTTATTGCCCCCTTGGGCATCTTATGTCTTGCTTGTCCCTTAAAATCCCATTTAAAAATGTACAGTTTAATTCCCTGCTCCCTCTTATGAATATAACACATGCTGATTATGAAAAATACAGAAAATTGGGAAAAATACAATTCGAGATCATTCTGGCTTAATCTTTACAGGAAAAGGAATCAAATTGTTTACAAAGAAAAAAAAAGCCCCAAAGATTGCATGTATTTACTTTAAAGATGAGATGATGCTTTTTCATGGGAATGTATACTGGGGGAAAGAAAGAAAGAAAAATTTGATATCAATAGCTCTTTCCTTCCCTGCCTTGATCCTCTGTCTAGGAATCCTACAACTGTCTTGATGGCACCCGTAGTGGCTGTCCATAGTCCTGCCACCAAAATTTACCTCTCCTTTGTCTTATTCTGTCAGTGTCCTGCTACTTGGCTCCTTTGATGTTGAACTGCACCTATTTTGAATGACTCAGGTGGGTGGGAGTCCCAGGGTGCAAATAGTTAACGCACTCAAATCTTAACCAAAAGATCAGAGGTACCAGGGTACCCAGAGAAACCTTGGAAGAAAGGTCTTGTGATCTCCTTCTGAAAGATCAGACTCTGAAAATCCTATAGAGGACAGTTCTGCTTTGACACACATGGGGTGGTCATGAGTCATAACTGACTCCATGTCAACCAGTTTATTTGGACTCAGGTGGGCATTTGACATAACAAGACCAGTTAGAGGAAGCAGAACACATTGTTAAGATGTTCATGCCTAAGGTCCCAGCAGGAATCAAAGGCGCTACTCATTTACTACCAATCCTCACCTCCAAAAAACCCAACCATAGCCATAGAGTCAGTTCCTACTGATAGTGGCCCTGTAGGACAGAGTAGAACTGACCCATAGGATTTTCGAGGAACACTTAGTGAATTCTAACTGTGGACCTGCGGGTTAGCATCCAACCTCTTTAACCACTGTATCACCTGGACTTCTAATGTACTAACCAAATAAAAACCAAACCCACAACCATCAAGTCAGTTCTGACCCTATAGGACAGAACTGCCCCCATTGGGTTTCTTCTAAGGGACTCCTGGTGGAATTGAACTGCAGACCTTTTGATTAGCAGCCACAGCTCCTAACTACCACGTCACCGGGGTTTCCAGTTCACTACAAAGGCAGCAAATACTGTGCAGACATAAAGTGATGGGCGATCACTGGAGGAGAGTTGTTGGGAGCCTCCCTTCCCTTCCTGAGACTCCGGTACAGATTTTGCACCTCCCTCACCATGGTCGGAGAGGCAGCCCAGAAGTCGGAGTGGGGGTCCCCAAGTCCCTCCTACACCTTTTCAGCAGGCATATTAGCATTTCAATCGCTCCTCTCCAACCTGGACCTGCCATTCATATGCAGATCTTTCCCTTGTCAGCCTGTATTGAGATGTCACCTTAGAGGAGATGGCGGTACAGTAATTTCAGTCAGGGAAGGAGACGATAATTAATGTGTTTTTTGAACTGCAAGTTGCCACTGTTCTGCTCTTCTGCAAGAAGTCGAGATTCTGCTCTTCTGCAAGAAGTCGAGAGCGGGGATGACAGCCTTGAGCTCCAGCCTCAGCCTCATGGGTCCCAAGTTGTGTGACCGTGGGACAGCAGTAGTCCTCTGTACCAGGGCAGGATAGAGTTGAGAAATAATGCCCATGTAGCGTCTCCACTGTGCAGGAAGAAGAGCCCTGGGACGCATGGCGACTGACACAGCGCCCCCACGCGGGGGCGGTCTGCAGAGTGCACACGCTGTGTGCTAGCTTGTCTTCAGCCAGGCAGCAGCGGCTTCATTGTCTTCACTTATCTGACGCGGTGGGGGGCAGGCGAACTTGTGCCCTGAAACCTAGAGGAAGGCACAGTTGGTCCTGGGTGCACCTTGCTTGTTAGGTAACCTGGCTCTGTGCTCACAGAGCAGGTAGCAAATGGTCCCTGGTGTTTAGAATGTGTGCCAGGAAGACTATGACTGTCAGTATCCCTACACCTTGGGATGAGAGGGGGGAGTTAGGGCAAGGTGACCAAGGTGTGACCAGCTGGGCATGTCCGAAAGAACACTGAGTCATGTTGGCTCTGATGTGGCACTGGGCAACTGTCACATATAAATGAGTCCTGACCTCTTCCAGAGATCTAAAAACATCCCATTGCCACTGAGTGGATTCCAACTCATGACCATGCCACAGACAGAGTAGAACTGGCCCCATAGAATTCCCAAGGAGCACCTGGCAAATTTGAACTGCCGACCTTCTGGTTAGCAGCTGTAGCACGTAACCACTAGACCATTAGGATTTCCAAAGATCTAAAAACATCCATTGCCATTGAGTGGATTCCAACTCATGACCAGGCCACAGACAGAGTGGAACTGCCCCCATAGAATTCCCAAGGAGCACCTGGCAAATTTGAACTACCGACCTTCTGGTTAGCAGCTGTAGCACTTAACCACTAGACCATTAGGATTTCCAAAGAGATCTAGGAGGGAGAAACGGACATTTTCTCACCCCAAACTTGGGCCTAAGAGATTCCCTGGAAGGAGACTGGTAGGGGACCGGGGAGAGATTGTGCTAGCAGATACTGGGGAGAGATGGGGACCAAACCATCTGTGTTGAATTGATTCAGACTCATGGTGACCCCATAGATACGGAGGGGGATCAGAAATCTTGGGGGTTGCTGTGAATCTGAATCCACTCATTAACAACAACTTTTTTGTTTGTTAATGAAAGCCCTCGTTGTGCAGTGGTCAAGAGCTGGCTGCTAACCAGCCGCTCCTTGGAAACCCTATGAGGCAGTTCTACTCTACCATGTGGGGTTGTTATGAATTGGAATCTGTTCTGCATCAGGCAGTGATATTGGTTTTGGTTTCCGCGTTGGTTCCAGTCAGCTCAGAAAAGTCTCACAAGAAAGACCTGGCAATGTACTTGCAAAAAACACAGCCTTTGAAAACCCTATGGAGCACAGTCCAGCTTTGACACATGCTGTCACCATGAGCCAGAGTAGACAGCAAGTTGTTGTTTTTTTAACTGGTTTATACGAAGAGGAAGAATCACACATCAACTAGGAACTAGTTCTTAGTGAGGCGGAGTCAGACACAGATGTGTAATCCCCACTCTGTCTTCATGCACTGTGATCCAGAGAAGGCACTGCTTCAGGGTCCCCAGCTGTGAAAGAAGGATGATGGTATCACACACCCTACTCTCAGGATGACTGCAGGTAAGAGAACAGTTGTGAACACGCTTCAATAAACAAAAGACACGTTGTGTTGTTACAAAAGAAGGGAGGGATCAGGATGGACAGTTTCTTTCCTAGTCACTGTAATGCAGGGATTGGGGCTTTTCTCTCTGGGAAACAGCTATGGTCTAGACTCCCAGGACAAATGTTCTTTAAACACAAAGATGCTCTTTGAAGTAACTTTAAGAGCCAGTGGAGAAGATTAAGGACCGAAAGATGGGGGTGGAGTGAGGTGGGGATAGAATGTAATGCACTCGTGTTTTTCTGATTTCTAGAATATTTCTATCTTATCAAATACTTAATGAATGTCTACGTTGTGCCACCACTTGTTATTAGTTGCCTTAGAGTTATCCTCCAACTCATGGTGACCTTGTGTTTAACTGAACCAAATAAGGACTGTTTTTCCTGAAGAAATTGAAGCCATCAGCAGAGAACTTCTGCAAGTTCCCATTCTGTCACCCACCCACCTACCCGGACCCCTGTCTTCTTACTCTGGACAAGCAGTCCCTGCCCCAGGCTTCCACCAATGTTTCCATCTCATCCCGCCCCTCTGTCTTTCTAAAGCCCTTGGCTGCAGAAGTGTTTACCTCCTGCTCTCCCATATCATTCACTGCTGTTCCCCACTGGCTCATTGAAATCACATTCATACCACTACTATTTTTTCTACATGAAAAAAGTCAAATCCATGTTCAATGTCTCCTTCTTGCTTTCACCCCATTCCTCTCTTTTCCTTACAGCAAAACTCCGTGAAACAGTTGTCCCCACTCACTGGTTCCAGTATGTCTCCTCCCATTCTCTCCTGAGCCTTTTCCAGTGTGCTTAAAGCAATCTTCTGGAGGTCACCCTGAGATCCATATTGCTAGTGCAGTGGTCATTTCTCAGTTCTCAGCTAACCTGAGCTGCCAGCAGTATTTGATTTGGTTGTTGGCACTCTCAATCCTCTCTTTGAGACAGTGTCTTGTCCAGGCTTCTCAGATGCTACTTTTTTCTGGTTCTCTTCTTACCTTACTGTCCTCTTCTTCTGTTTACTTTGCTGGTTTTGCTCATCTTTCTGCCCTCTGCACTTTGGGATGTCCTAGAGCTTAATGCTCAGACCTCTTCTCTGGTTCAGCTTTCCTTGCTCTGGCAGTGATCTCATCCTATCCCATTTGTATTAAATACAGTTTATATGCTAATGGCTTCCCATTATCTGTCCAGCCCTGACTTTCCTGAGACAGAGCTCCTTAACTCCAGTACCCTCTTGTCACTAATAGCCACCTCAATCTAATGGGTTTCAGCTGAGGTAATGATCCTCCTCCAGAGTACTTCATCCTCCCTCCGGCTTCCCCGTTTCAGCTACACACCTATCCTGTGCTTTCAGTTCCTCAGGCTTGCAACTGTGATGTCAACTTTGACTCCTCATTCAATTTGTATCTAAAAGTTCAGTCTGTCCAAAAAATCTTTTCACTTCTACCTTCAAAATGTATCTAGGTCCCGATTACTTCTCACCAACACCATAGCCCCCTCCAGGGCAAGCCACTCCCTTTTCTACTTGGACTATTGAAGAAGCTTCCAACTCCCAACTTTGCCTCCTCTGGTGTATTCTTAATATTGTGGGCAAGTGTGATCTTCTTAAAACATAAGATCAATCAAGGTTTCTCACGTCTAAGTAAAAATCAGATTTATTCCAGTGGCCTATTGTTGTTACATACTGTTGAGTCAGTTCTGATTCCATGACACTGTGTATGGCAAGGGGAAATGCTGCCTGGTCCTGGGCCACACCCACTGTCACTATGCTGGAGCCCACTGTTGCAGCCGTTGTGTCAGTCCGTCTCGTTGAGGGTCTTCCTCTTTTTCACTGACTCTCTGTTACTCAACCACGCTTGGCTTGGCTACTAAGTGTGATGTCCTTCTCCAGGGACTGATCTCTCCTGGTAATATGTCCAAAGTATGAGAGACAAAGTGTCACCATCTTCACTTCTAGGGAGCATTCTGGCTGTACTTCCTCCAAGAAGGATTTGTTCATTCTTCTGGCAGTCCATAGTATATGAGTATTCAATAGTCTTCACCAACACCATAATGCAAAGACCTCAGTTCTCCTTTGGTCTTCCTTGTTCACTGTCCAGCTTTCACGTTCTATGAGGTAATTGAAAACACCAGGACATGGGTCAGGTGTGCTTTAGTCCTCAAACTGACATCTTTGCTACTCAACATTTTAAAAAGATCCTTTGCAGCAGAGTTGCTTTGCACGGTATGTTGTTTGACCTACAACACCTTAAAACATCTGGCTCCCTTTTCACCTCTTTGACTTCATCTACTACGCTGTCTGCTTATTCCCTCTGCTCTATGCACAGTGGCCTCCTTGCTGTTTCTCCTTGAATAAGCCAGGAGTCCAACCCTCTGATCGGCTTCATGCTGCTGTTGCCTCTGCCTGAAATACTGTCCTCAAATAGCCACATGATCCACTTCTTATTGCATATCAATCAGTGTTCAATCAGGAGACAGACCACACAGAATTTGAATAAGGACAATTCAATATAAAGCATTATTAAGGGACTTAGAAAGATGGGCAGTAATAAAGTCAGAGGTTGGGAATGTAGGTAAGAGGTAAAGAGGGCTGTAAAGAATATAGGGATAGCAGATACAGCAGTCATCATGCTAGGACTAAACGTCACCCCTCACTGGAGAAGATGCGGCCATGTCTCACCTGATGGTAACTTCCTGGTGGGAAGCTCTGAAAGTCTACCCTCTGCAGTGTTGGAGGAAACCATCCACAGGAGACACTGTTCCTTAGAACTCACTAGAAAGCTGCCCACAGGGTTCTGGGAAGCTATCCAAGATAAAGTGTCAGGCTTTGGGTGGGACTCTGCTGCAAAGCCATGTGAGGGGCCTTACCAGGAGAAGCCACTCTCAGAGAGGGGCCTCCATAGAAAGTTTCTGCTGCAAACAGATCTGCGGGGGGTGGCAAAGGAGGCCTCCCGTGGGAAGGTGTCACACACTGGTGCCCTCTGGTACTACAGAAAACCCACTTTCTCTGCAGGCTGACAAGATGAACACACCCAAACTAAAGAGAGATGTGTGTTTTTCCTGATGTGTTCTCCAGGGCCCTTTACTGATTAAGTTTGATATCATGGTCACTACAGAAGGAGTTAGAATCAACTAGACAGCACTGGATTTGGTGTTTTTTTTTTTTTGGTTTGGCAGAGGAGAAATGCTGAAAGGGTTGTTCTCCATTGCTGTAGAGCAGGTAATAAAGGGCAGATTTGGAGCCGAGAGGCAGTCATTGATAACCAGCATTCATCTTTCCGATCTTTACTAAAATACCACCTTCTCAGTGACACTTCCCATGGTTACTGCAGCAAAAACTTGAATCAGTGAAAGTTACCAGCACCCTTGGCTTCTTAATTTCTCTGGCACTGATCACTGATGTTATTACATTACTTTGTCTAAGAACAGTGTGTAGAGAAAAGAACATTAGGCCAAGGGCTGAGCCCAGGGAAGGGCTAACATTGGGAGGTCCAGTGGGAGAAGCCAACTGAGACGTGAACAGAGTAGAAGGAAACCCAGAAGGATGCAGGGTTTGTGTCGGCAAAGAAGAGCTTAGCAACGGAGTCAAAGAGTCTGGAAGAGTAAGGGTGGAAAAGTAGACACTGGGTCTGGAACACTATCACACAAACTTAACAACAGCAGATGTACTGGCATGAGAGTTGCTTGACCAGACTGAGCTGTTCTGAGGAGGTGACTGAGGAGTGAGGAAGTGGCATTGTGCGAAGGGCTTGTGTGAGAGAGGCGGACAGCCAAACAGGTGCAGATAATGAAGAAGAACAAACAGACCTCGAAGAAAGGGGCAGTCTGGGAAGGGTGGGCTTGACAGAGACCCAGAGGAAGACATGTGAAGAGATTTGAGTTACATTATGAAAAACAACTAACACATGACACCCAAGTCAGATTATGAGAGGCTGTATGTGATATGATGAGGCAAGGTTTCCTGGATAATCTGTTACCAATTTTGTCTTAGGTGTTTTGAGAAACCAGGGGAGATTTGTGAAGGGAGATTGGTGAAGCTGGGAGAAGGGAACAAAGCCAGATGTATTATGTGGGGCCAAGTTAGATGATCTTTTCTTTATTTCTGTAATTTGTTAGACCGATGGAAGTTGTTTGCACATGTTTGTTCTGTACAAGAGGAAAAAAGCAATTTGTGTGGCCTGAAATTTGGCTGAAGGCTCAAAATTGAAAACCCTGGTGGCATAGTAGTTAAGTGCTATGGCTACTAATCAAAAGGTCCAAAGTTCAAATCCAGTAGGTGCTTTTTGGAAACCCTATGGGACAGTTCTACTCTGTCCTGTCCTGTAGGGTTGCTATGAGTCAGAATCAACTTGACAGCAGTGGGTTTTATCAGTTTTCCTCAAAATCGAAAGCTGAAGGGTGAGGAGTGAAGACCACTGTCCTGAGGTGCACTGTGAAGTAAAGGACTGCTGCTCGGGACAGACTGGGACACCAGGCATTTGGGTCCTGGGCCTGGAGAAGTGACAGGTTGCTTTATTACCACACCAGCTTTCTCACTACAGTCTAAATCTGACTCCAAGGACAGGACCTCTGGTCTGTGTCTCTTTTTCCTCAGGAGTCACCCTTGCGGAGGCTATCTGAGGGATAGAGGAGCAGAGACCACTCAAGAGAAACCACAGTTCTGCGTGTCTGTCATCTGTGTCTGATGGCTGTTCTGCAAACTTAGGACACTGAAAAAGCATGATCATCTTCCCCAGCTGCCTGGCTGTGGCCTGCATCAATTTTGGATAAACATGCATTGCTGGTGCCTAGAGATTAGAAGGGTCTGGCCAATACAGGGGAAGTGGCTTCTAACTGCTCGGACTCAGAGGATTGCTGTCCCTGTTTTTACAGGTAAATAAACTGGGGCTCCCATGATTAAACCTTGTCTTAGTTGTCTGGTACTGCTGTAACAGAAATACCACAAGTGGATGGCTTTAACAGAGAAAAATTTATTTTCTCACAGTCCAGTAAGCTAGAAGTCCAAATTCAAGGCCTCAACTCCAGTAGAAAGCTGTCCCTCTCTGTTGGCTCTGGAGGAAGGTCATTGCCATCAATCTTCCCCTGAGCTGGGAGCTTCTTAGCACAGGAATTCCACATCCAAAGGATGTGCTGTGCTCCTGCCACTGCTTTTTTGGTGGTATGAGGTTCACTGCTCTCTGCTTGCTTCCCTTTCCTTTTTATCTCTTGTAAGATAAAATGTAGTACAAGCCATACCCCAAGGAAACTCTCCTTACATTGGATCAGGAATGCAACCTCAGTAAGGGTGTTACTATCCCACTCTAACGCTCTTTAACGTAAAATTACAATCATAAATACAGGACAACTACACAGTACTGGGAAGCATGGCCTAACAAGGTTGACACATATTTTGGGGAGACAGAGTTCTATCTATGACAAACATGAACTGAAGGTCACCCAGAAAGGAACAGCCTATACCACACACTACTGCTGTCACCTATGAAGGAACACTGATTAGCATCCAGACAGCATGGCCACCAACAGCTGAAACCTTAGCATAATGAGGTCTTTTGGTGGCCTCAGCAGTCAACCCTCCATCAGACGGATCCAGGGTGATGCTATTTTGAAATCAGTGTCTTGCTGAGATTTCAATTTGTAAGTTAATTCTACAGACAAACCCAGGAGGTGCTGTTTAAAAGTGATTCCACTTACCTTTAAACTATTTAGAACTATTCTTTTTAAAGAGAAAGTAAGAACAGTGGTCAAAAGTGAGAACAAGACCAAGGACCTACTTCCATCATCTTCTCGCCCTTGAAAGATGCCCTTCTTGGCTGTTCTTTTATAGCTTGTCTTCAGAAATGCAGACCACAAGGCGTTTGAAGGTCAGTAGCTTTTGTAGTATGCCAAATTGTATATACTGATGGAAAATTCAGGAGGGTAAACACTCTACTGATTAAAACAATCGGAAACACTTATTTGTGATTAGATGCTGTTTCCTGGAACCTGGAAGACTCTGAGTCCATCACGTCAGCCACCCCCTGGCAGCTCCGTTTCCCAGCTCAGGGGCAAGGAGGTTGTTTCCCATAGAGTTCTTGGTGGCATGGCCTCTAGTGAAATGTATCCTCAAACTGAGGAGCCCTTTCACGTCTTTCTCCATCAGAACCTCTTCTTGAGCTCCTCATTCCCTTTTATGCTGTCTCCAGGGCCATCCAGTGGGTCATACACCTGATGGTGCTTCTGTTTTGAGGTTATCCCTTTCAGATCTACACTTCATGGAAAAATTTAGCTGATAAGAGCCAGTTGTTCTCAGCTGGTCAGTTAAGAAAGTAATCACTGTCAAGTTGATTACAACTCATAGCTACCCTATAGGACAGAGTAGAACTGCCCCATGGAGTTTCCAAGGAGCACCTGGTGGATTTGAACTGCCAATATTTTGGTTAGCAGCCATGGCACACTTAAGCACCACGCCACCAGGGTTTCCTGATCAGGAAGAGTAAACCAACAAAACCAATTCATACTGAAGTGTGAATAACGGTGTAAAGGCATCCCATGTCTTAGGGATGTTTTGCATTTGAAAAGTACAGCTTAGTAATTCACATGGATGAATATTATAGAGGAATTTCAAGAAAGAATTTTCCCTGTCACTAGGTTTTAGTTAGTCATTTAACAAACAGTTTTTGAAGTGCCTCTCCAGTGTCAGAAACTGTATTAAGTGCTGGGATTATGCATTTAAAGAAGATCACTGTCAGAGGGAAGTAGACAATGCAGTTTGATTAAGGCTATAACAACACGTAGCTGTGAACATTTATCTGGACTTTAATTATAGAAGGTATTAGTGTCCTGGAGTTTTGGAACAGTGTGCCTGAGGGCTTTCTGTTATAGTCACAGGCATCCCCCACTAAAACGGAAGCTCCAAGACAGCAGAAACCAACTAGGTTGTTCTCTACCGTGTATCCTCAGTGTCTAGAACAGGGCCCGGCACATGGAGGGCATGCAGGAAAAACCGGTTCAGTGAATGAGTCAGTGGATAGACTTGGACAGACGGGCTGACAGAGCCACAGACATGGTGAGGAAGGATAGACAGACATCAAAGTGAGGACTTGCCAGGCTGTATCCAGAGCCACTGCTTCTCTTGTGAGCTAGGCTGGCCCAGCCTGCCATCTAGCCGTCATCTCTTTTTCCTGAAGTGTCAGTGTTTTGCTCTTTTCTGATGTTGTGGATTAAATTTTATCCCCCTAAAACATGTGGTGGAATCCTAAGACCTGTATTGCCGGATGTAATTCTGTTTGGAAATAGGATTTCCTTTGTTATGTTAACTAGATGATACCTAAATAGGGTGGGTTCTAAATCTAATCACTTCAGTAAACAGACCAGAACACACACACAGACACACACATACAGCTAGGTGCACAGAAGTGCAATAATCTCTCTCCTTCACTATCTCCTTAGCTAATAATAGACATAATACCTATTAATGGACATGAAGTAAAGTACGTGCCTCTGAGGGACATGACTGCCCTTTGACAAAACTTAGAACTCTCTTAAGCTATCTTAATGGGGTAAAGGTGGAAGGAATTCTCTTGAAGTCAGTAAACCTAGAATAGCCACCAGGAGATGATCACCTACTCTGAGAGGGCAACGAATGATTTCTGTGGCCTGCAGGAGGTTTTTCACTTTTATTACCTGTGTGTATATGCTGTTGGAAACTCTGGTGGTATAGTGGTTAAATGTGCCACGGCTGCTAATGAGAAGGCCAATAGTTCAAATCTATCAGGCACTCCTTGAAAACTCTATCTAGCAGTTCTACTCTGTCTATAGGTTCACTATGAGTTGGAATTGACTCAATGGCAGTGTTTTTTTGGTTTGGGTGCATGCTGTTTGGCACATAGACAATGACCATCCTGTTAGCATGTTAACCATGTGAGTGAGAGGCTCTGGGATATTCTCCCTGGCCTGCCCTGTTTGTTCAGTGAGTAGTAATAAACTGTTGACCATGCCGGTAGAGCAGTGTCTGATCTATTCTTTGCTCCCAGTGATCTTCACTAAGAACTTGTGAATACAGACACCCCTGGGTTATAAACAAGTTCTGCTCCTAACTATGTCTTTCAGCTGAATTTGTAGATAAGTTGGAACAGGTGCATAGGGTTCTTATTTAGCCTTACTGTAGTGCAAGAAAAGACACAAAGGCTTTTCAATGATTTGAAAGCTGCAAGTGCGTCAAGTAAAGGTGATTGTGATGAAGAACTCTTTGCGAATAGAAGATGCTTCAGTGGCTTCAAAGTGAGGGCAAATTTACATAGTATTAAGGGCTACTATGACTTGTCCATAACTTGAATCAGGGGAGAAGCTTTAGATACCCCCCTTTTAAAAAGGGAAGTTAAAATAGACAGCCAGAATTTAATTCTTTTTGTAGAACTGACTTTTTCTCTCTTATCTTTTCTGCTGTCATAAAAATTCCTGGCTTCCTTCACCTAGGCTATGACAGGAAGTCACAAATTAACTGGCAGGAACCACTGAGATAATACCTCTAAAGCTTCTCTTTACAGCTTCTTCTTTCAAGAGGTGCTGAGTAGAAAGTGCCAATAGGGACTGACAACTGAGAATTTCCTGGACCCTGGAACAGATGTGGCCCACTCTGGGATAGAGGCCCCACTGTTCTCTGGCACCTACCCCCTGTGCTAGTCTAGCTTGTAACTTCTCATAAAAAATCCCTGGTTATGCCTGATGAATTTGGACAGGCCTGGAAATTGGATGTGTTTGTCTGTCCCCCATATTTTGCCACTAAAAACGTGGTTAATAAATCCTTTGATCACTCACCCAAATACCTGTCTCAGAGATAAGGTTCTGGTTATGGGGAAGTAATGAGAATTTGGAAGTTTTGCATGGTAACAAACTCAGATGCTCACAACACAGGGCCTGTCTGTATAGTACATGGGGAGTACAGTATAGTACATACACACACTCACACATGGGAGGACAGATGCCGTTGGATGCCACACGAGGATCATCTAGAAGAAAGGGAATGCTAAGGACTGACAGCAGGCACCAACCCTAGGAGAAAGCTGTCATGGATTGAATTGTGTCTCCCCAAAATGTGTGTAGCAGCATGATTCCTGTTATTGTGTTATTTTCCTATCCACTGTAAGTCCTGCTTCTCTGATGCTAATGAGGTAGGATGGACAGCAGTTGTATTAGTGAGGCGGGGCTCAATGTACAAGGTTGGATTGTCTCCTGAGTTAATCTCTTGGGAGCTAGAAAGGAAATGGAAGCAAGCATAATGTTGGGGACCTCATACCATCAGGAAAGAAACACACTGAGCACGCTTTCAGATATGTGTTGACCACTCCCTGACCTCCTTCAGGTCTTTCATTGACTCTCTTTTTCTCTAGGACACCCGTCCTGACCTCACTGTTTAACCCTTCCCTTTTCTAGCTTGCCTCGTTCAATAGTCCTGATCCCCTGTACCCTGCTTCTTTGCCGTCTTTGCACACAGTCATCCACTTTTAACAGCCTACACAATTTACTTATTATTATGTTTTCTTGTGTACTGATATTTTCCTCCCTCTGCCAGAAAGTAGGCTCCATAAGGATGGACATATTTGTTTCGCTCCTTGTTATATCACAAGCTCCGAGATCAGGCCCTGGAAGAGAAACAAAGAGAGAAAGATTGATTGAAAAAACTGGCTCATGAAATTTTAAGTCCAAACTTCATAGGTCCTAAAGGCTGGAATTTCTAACAGGATTTCTTCAGGCAGAAAACTTCCCCTCTTGGGCAAAATCAACTGTTGCTCTTAAGCCCTTCAAGTGATTGGATGAGGCCCACCTATAAAGTGGAGGGTAATTTGCTTAACATAAAGTCAGCTGACTGGAAGTCCTGATCACGTGGACGGACCTTCACAGCAATATCTAGACTAGGGTTTGATCAAACAACTGGGCATCGTAGCCTAGCTACGTTGACAATAAAATTCACTCTCACAGATGGAAGGAAATGCCAGGGTGGAAGAGTATGGGCATTTGTATGCAGCCAGTCTCTATGTTAGCACCAATACAAACCATCTACTAATTGCATAAATAATGATTTATTTTTCACACAGCTGAAAAATCCAGCCCTGGCAGATGTGGTCGAATGCACCCGCTTTGTCCCATAGTCTTTAAACCATCTTTTCATAAAGTTCCATCTGAAGGAAAGCCCTAATCCATCCTCCCCTGCAAGAGGGGAATTACCTTTCTGATGGTATGAAATAATCCTTTTAGGTTGACATGAAACCAGCTCTCAGTCTAAATCCCTTCTTTCTCCTCCCCCACAGGTGCCATCATTACTGTGAAGAACTGCATTTAAGAAATAAGTAGGGAGGCTGGGTGGGGGGTTATTTTGAGTCTCCAATAGTGTTAACTTGGAACCTGAGTCTCCAAAAAAGACTGTGTGGGCTTCTGACCGTCTGCATTGAGAGTCTTGCTTCTCTGAAGGACAGGAGAGCCATCATTTCTGAGGTGGGGGCAGGGAGGGGAACTCTGGCCCACCTTTAATGAGGTTCCACCCTCATAGCAGCTGGGAACTGGAGGTTAGTTGGGAAGAGTAATTGAAGAATCCTAGGGTGAACTGAGTATGGGGATTAGAACATTTTAGAAGGGTTGGGACCCCAGACATAGCCTTCTTCCTAGTCCTCTTGTTTTAAGAAAGGACAGCATAGCGGAGTGAGGGAGCAGGGGATTTACAAATAGATTCTGATTCCAAGTTCTAATTTTGCTGCTTATTAATTGTCTGTGTTTTTGGCACGTCACTTAATTTCTGTTGTTATTAGGTGCCTTCCAGCCAACTCTGACTCATAGCAACCCTATTATGTATAAAGGACTGAAATTCTGCCCAGTCCTGCACCATTTTCTGTTAGAATCTGTAAAAATGCAAGCAATACTAATAAAGTCCTTTTGAAACCAAATTCATCAAGCTTGTGTCCTGCCCTATTAACTGATAGAAATAAGAAAGATGCTAGTTGCCAAAGAAACAGAAAGTGGAAATTTACTGTCTGCACAGACAAGAAACCATGCAGGGCCTGGTAGCCAAAAGGCCACATACTCCCTACCGAAGGGGATAGGGGACATTTTGTGTTCTTGAGTCCCCAGGGAACAGGCATTGGCACATGGAATCCCACACTCTAAGCCCTCCCATGCCCACATTGGATATCCAGGGGCTGAGTCATGCTGAATCACTCTTCATTGGAAGTCTGAGTTTGGGGACTTCTTGCTTTGCAAAGAGGCTCGAGTGGTACTGTGTGCCAGAGAATATCTTCCCCTCCTGTATTGCTCAGCTCTGGGGTCAGGTGAGGATACGGTTCCCCATCTCTGTGCTTGTGCCAAGATCTGGCCTGGGCATGTGAAAACATCAGCCACCAAATACATACTGGGGTTAGAGACTGGCTAGCAAGTACCCAGAGGAAGGACAGCTGGGCAGAGGGTGGGAGCAGTGTGGTGGCAGTGAAACTAGTTTCACTTTCTGATGAGATACATGAGGAGAAGGTCTATGTGTTGTTGTAGGGTTAGGAATTCAACTTCACCCCCAAAAATTGGTCTTCGTCCTTGGCTCCTAAGAGGTAACATCTACAAGAAAACCAATTGGTATTGAGTTGACTGCATCTTGTGGCAATCCCACATGTGTCAGAGTAGAACTGTGCTCCCTAGGATTTTCAATGGCCTTGATCTTCTGGAAGCAGATCACAAGGGCTTTCTTCAGAATCCACTTCATTGGATAGCTTTATGAGGGTAGATTCTTTTCCGTGAGACTAAGAGTTGATTCTACCAGCCACCAATTACATTCCTTTTCCTGGTCATATCATGCATCTAGATATGTCTTAACTTGTAATCTTATTAATTATCCATTATTTCTCATTTTCTCCCCTTATGCTTAATGCATACATTTCCTATCCATATATTTACCCCATCAAGATTAATTGAGCACGTATCTGTACAGATACTAAATGAGATGCCGTGGGCTCAACCAGAAAGATCATGTGAGCCCTCAAAGAGTACAAAGACTTGGGGAGGAGAGAAAACAGAACCCCAAACCAAAACCACCGCTGTTGAGTTGATTCTGACTCCTGATTATCCCATGTGTTACACAGTAGAACTGTTTCTTAGAGTTTTCTTGGCTGTGATCTTTAGGGAAGCAGACCACCAGGCCTTCCTTCTGTGGCACTGATGGTGAATTTGAATTGCCAAGCTTTAGGTTAATTGAGTGGAAAACCACTTGTGCCACCCAGGGACTAGCTCAGAGGAGGCAAACACATGTAAAGAAGTCAGACATGAGACCCTATAAGTCTTGGAATGGAAGTTCATGTGAAGTGTTAAAGGAGGGAAGGATGGAGCTTTTAATTAGAGCTATTTTCATTTTTTTAATAGAAGACTCCACAGAAGGAGCGATACCTGAGGGAATTCAAGAGCATTACGGGGAGAGGGAGCAGTGAGTACAAACCCACAGGGAGCAGCTGCCCTGAATCTGAGCAGCCTTGAAGGGAGTGAAGGGCCAGGCAGGGGTAGGAGAGAGGCTGGGAGATGGCAGGAGCCAGAGTACCAAGGTGTGGCATAGCCACAAAGGGGTTAAGAGTTACCTCCTTTTAAATCCTTCTGAATAGGGAAGTGACATTATCAAATTTTCAAAAGATAATTCTGGAGGCAGTGTGCAGCACAGATGGGAGGGGAGAAGATTGCAAACAGGGAATTGTGTTCTCCAAAGACTGCGATAATCCAGACACTGGCTGATGAGGGCGTGAGTGAGGGCAGGTGCATGGGATGAAGACAGAGTGGATTAGAGAGATTCACAACTGAGACTCAATCTGCTGAGTGATTGGGATGGGGGAAGGTAGGGAGAGGACGCTGGGGAAAGCTGCCCTGAGGCTTCTGGGTTAGTTGTCAAGGTGAGTGGTGGTGTCATTCATGCAGGGATGCAGAGTGAGGAGAAGCTGGCAGATGGAGGAGAAGACTGAATTCTAATTCTGTTTTGGATCTGTTGAGTTTCAGGTGTTGGTGGGATTTCCAAAAGAAGGTGACCAGTTGGTGACTGAAAATGGGTATGAAGTTGAGAAGACAGGTTCATTAACTCATTGCACAAATATTCACTGAGTGTCTCCATATGTCAAGGATCTTTCTAGTGTCTGGAGATACAGTAGTGAAATGATAGGCAAGGTCTCTATTGTCATGGAACTTGTATTCCAATATGAGAAAACAAGTAACAAAGTGGTGAACATGTGCAAAATAAAGCAGGATAATGTCAGAGAGAGTGGCAGGCAGGCTACCTTGGATAGAAGCTCAGAGAAACTATTGCTTACAAAAATAGTATCTGAGAGAAGCTAGCCATGTGAAGATCTCCAGGTAAACATTGCAGACAATGGGAAGAGCACATTCAAAAGTTTTGCAGCATACATGCAGATCTTGGCACGTTTAGGAGAGAGAAAGAAGGCCAGAGGGTCTGGAGTGTAATAGTGAGGGGATGGAAAGTAGGTTGGATAAGTGGTCCTGGTCATGAGGTTGGATAAGTGGTCAGAGGTCAGATCACGTGATAGGATGTATCAGTCAGATTTAGGCAAAACCATGCACAGTAACAAACAGCCCCTGAATTGCAGTAACATGCAACAAAGAGGTTTCTTTATCACTGTGCCTATGTGACCATGAGGATCTACTGCTGATCTCTACTACGAGACCCAGGAAGAAGGAACAACCCCAACCCAGGACATTCTTATCTCCCAAGAGAGGGAAAATAGAAGGTCTTAGACAACATGATGACTTTAAAGCTTCTGACATGGAAACGGGTGTGCCATTCCACTGATCAGAGCTAGTTACATGGCCATTCAGATGCCATGAGTCAGAACTGAGTCAGTGACAACGTTTTATTTATTGGGGTGGGGGGGATGTTCTGCTATCATTGGGTTGTACAGTGTCATTGGGTATATAATCCACCCATCAAGAGAAGAAGCAAGTGACTTCTAGCCTAGAGGGTGTGTCTTCCAGCACAACACTCTGCTGTGATCCATAGAGTTTCCATTGGCTCATTTCCTGGAGCTGATCCTATGCCTTTCTCTTTAGTCCATCTTAGGCTGGAAGCTGCACTGAAACTTATCCTCCATAGGTGACCCCGAGGGACTTGAAATACCAATGGCATATTTTCCAGCATCATAAAAACACCGTCACCACAAACTGACACACAGGTGGTGGATAGGCCTTCTACTGCTATGTGATTTTTTCCTGTTAGGAGAGGACAGAGTCCTGACTGCTCAGTGGTTAAGAGTTATGGTTGCTAACTAAGAGCTTGGCAGTTCAAATCTTCCTTCTGCTCCTTGGAAACCCTGTGGGGTAGTTCTACTCTGTCCTATAGGATTACCATGAATTGGAACTGACTCGAGACAGCAACGAGTTCTCAGGAGAGGGCAGAGAGAAAAGCCAGAGGGAAGAAGACAACTTGGACCTTTAACTAATCTCTTGCCAAAGCACCACTTAGTGGTGGTTATATTGCGCTGTCTTAGTGTACATTGGTCCACAAAAGTGAGGAGGGCAATCATTACAGAATATTCAGACAATTGCCTTTCCTCACCTGCAGATTTTCTTTGAACACTAAATCTTGGTTTCTGTTTTTATAAGAGAATATCTCATCTCATCAACTAAAACTGCACGTCTCATGAGAAGATCCCATGTTATACTTCTTTTGACCTCCTCCCCCAACTCCAACTGGAGTCTACTGTAGGCGTCAAAAAAAGCACAACGCCTGCGTGAACGATGGAGTGAGTGAAGAAACGATTTCCCAGGACGCTTCTCCGAAGATAACTCTTGTGGTCTGTCTTTCCCACTGGCCACAGTTTCAGTGAGGAGCTTCCTATGCATAAGAAGACAGAGAGAGAAGGAAATTTATTATGCTGTCAGACAGAGGAGACACATCTTGGGCGTCCTGATTTCCTTTCTGTTGGCTGAGCCCATGGTTGACAGAGAATTACAACGTGTCTCAGTGTTTCCTCAAGGGACCCAGGTGGACTCGGGCCATTATCCATGGAGCTGGCCAAGGGGAGCCTACCTGTCAAATTGACTGGAACTCCTGGAGAGTCTTTCTGTGGTGCTCTGGGGCTTTGGTGACAGAATTAATTAATCAAGACAGCAGCATCAAAATTAAAGCAAGAAGGAAAAGTCAATTAGTGACTGAATAGCTAGTGGGGAGACGTGTTTTAATGAGGTCTCTCTAAGTTGAGCTATTCCTTTCCTCTCCTTTTAGGGCTTGGCTCTTCTTTCTTGTTCTAAGTGACTAAGAGGAGGGACGAATGAGGAAAACACACTCCCTATAATTTATACTCAAGGTGGGTGGGGAAAGAGTCCATGGCTGCCTGCAATACGCCAGGGCCCCGTGATGCTATCACTGCTCAGAATTCTTTTCAGCAAGATGTTCATTTCAATTTGCAGGCACCTCTTTAGCTCCTTTTCAGCACGCTTTGCCAGAGTCCTGAGAGAAGCTCTAAGCCAGGAGAGAGGGGGAGAGAGACAGACAGGCGAGGAAGGACGGAGCTGGGCTCCCCAGGGATGTTATCTGCTATCACTCCGCCCTTCTGCAGAGAGATGGGAGATTATGATGTTCCGTGGGTGATCCAAACCCTGTTATGGTTAATAAATGTCTGGCAGGAACAGGAGCCTTAAGGGCTCGGCAGGCTGTGGGTGCTGGGATTCCGGAAGGAAGGTAGGGATGCTGGGATTCAGGAAGGAAAGTAGATGTGCCTAGTGCTGCCATTGCTTCAGCTGCCTGTGTGAAGTCAGGGCGCCCAGGGGCAAGAAGGAAAGGCCATCGGAGGGGCCCTGCTTCCAAAAGCTCAACAAATTTCCTGATCCAACAGGGATAGGCAGACAGGGGACTGGTAGGAACAAGGCTGAGAGCCACGAAAGGAAGTCCCAGAGCATCAGGTTATTAAGATGAAAGGTCTGGTGACCAGAAGGGGAGCATTACAACAGTGGAACATCAACAGCAGAATGAAATGCAGGCCATGTGAAGTTCCGACCTAGGAAACTCGCATTTCTTGGACTCAGACTAAGATCAGGGTGGGTTCTAGGTTTTGGGAGGGCTCAAGCAGTCGTGTCAGTAGGGAGGTGTGAGTGGAGAGGACCACATCAAGTGACATCGTCAAAGGGGTAACACCAAAACGAGGGTCTGTAAAATTTTTGTGCAGTGTTTCAGTGAAAATTTATTCTTTGTCAATAAAAATATCCCTCTAGGTAGTTACAACAGCAAAAATGGTTTTCACAAGTCCGGCTTATACTACATGTATCAGTTTACCTGTGAGGCTGGAACTCTGTGCTAATTTACTGTTCGAGCCTTCTCGAGTGCTTCGGTCAGAGCTGCCTTTATTACCCAGTGCTGCGATGTGTTGAATCACAGGGTTTCTTCCACAAGTGCTACAAGCACGGGCTGTTGTTTTTGTTGTTGCCAGTGTTTTTATAGACACCGAACTCGTCAAATTCCCTGGTGTTTTAGCTACAATATTGGGGTAATTAGTACTTAAGAACCTATATCAATAACTTTTTTTGGCAACGAAGTAGCAATTAAAGGAAAAGAGAACGATAAACTAGAATTATGATTTGTGAATAATATTAGTGCAAAAAAGTTACTGAGGATTCTGTATAGTCTGGTATAGGAGGTCTAGGGAGAGGGTGACACCATAAGTCACCACACTGGATGATACCAGCCCAAGTGACACCTCTTGAGTTGATGCTAGGACTCAATTACTATCCATATTTTTTGCTATCTATACTAAAGCAAGCTCTTTGCCTTCAAGTTGATTCCAGTTAACAGTGACCCTATAGGACAGAGTAGAATTGTTTCATAGGGTTTCCAAGGCTATAGTTTTTCTAGAACATGAGTCTTGATAGTATTACATCAACAGGGCTCCTTTTTATTATATATTTATTGTATATATTTTACTATACACACACATGTTTTATTATTACAAAATAATGTGTTTACTGTAGACAACAACAAAGAAAACGAGTTAACTTTATTTCACTTCCTTGAAATGCGTCACTGCTTATGTTTTCAGACTTTTCTAAAATAAATGTATTTAGTACTTTACCTTAATAATACCATATTTTGCAGTGTAGTATGACTGTCTCTGGTAGGCAGGAGTAATTGAGCCATTAGGAAGGCCTATCCCATTTCTATACTCACAAATTAAAATATCATTTAAAATTTTGTTTTCTAGAAATTGAGAACTGTCAAGTAAAATTGATTGTAGGGGTATATGTGGGTATATGCGTATGGGCATGTGAGTATATATGTATATGCATATATATACATAATACTAATTTATAGACACATATATATACTCATTTATAGACATAGTTAGGTTCTAAAGTCAAAGACCACAGCCTTCAGTCTGGGTTGCTCCTCAACATCAAGGAAACAAAAATCCTCACAACTGAACCAGTAAACAACATTGTGGTCAGTGGACAAAGGATTGAGGTTGTCGGGAATTTCATTTTACTTGGTTCCACTATCAACACACATGGAAGCTGTCGAAAAACCAAAAGGTATATTGCATTGGGAAAACCTGCTGTAAAAGACCTCTTTACAGTGTTGAAAAATGAAGATACTACCTTAAAGACTAGGGTGCACCTGACCCGAGTCACAGTATTTTCAATTACATTATATGCATGTGAAAGCTGGACAAGGAATAAGGGAGACAGAAGAGAAATTGATGCCTTTGAATTGTGGTGTTGGAGAAGAATATTGAATGTGCCATGGGCCACCAAAAGAGCAAATAGATCTGTTCTGGAAGAAGTACAACCAGAGTGCTCCTTGGCAGCAAGGATGGTAAGACTGTGCCTTACACACCGTAGACATATTTTCAGGAGGAACTGGTCCCTGAAGAAGGACATGATGTATGGTGGAGGGCAGGGAAGAGGAGGAAGACCTTCAACAATATGGACTGATGCAGTGGCTGTAACAATGGGCTTAAGGATAAAAATGAATTGTGGGCATGGTGTAGAACCTGGTAGCGTTTTGTCCTGTTATGCATAGGGTTGCTATGAATTGGAACCAACCCTATAGCACCTAACAGTAACAGGTTCTAAAGGCCAGGTATTTATGCAAAACTGGTGTTTTGAAAAATGTAGAATGACCACATTGGACCACAAAATAGAGCATGACTGCATCATTACATTAACTGTCAAGTGGCATCATCACATAACTGCCAAGTTTCATTATCATGTAACTGCCAAGTTACATCATTACATAATTACCAAACCACTAAGAATCATGGTCCAACCAAGTTGCCACGTAATGTTAACCTGCTTCACACCTTGGCATTTGTTAATGCCAGACATATGTTATTAATGTGTAAAGTAGTCAGACAGTCAATTTTTTATTGTTGTTGTAAACATAAAATGTTGGATAACAGTATCATCAATAAGTGAGGATAGGCTATGTCTCTATTTCTGTCTCTGTGTCTGTGTCTGTCTCTGTGTCTCTATACCTATATCTGTCCATATATTTATCTATACACATGAAAAATAATGAAACTAGAGCCAGTGAGTTCTTGTGTAAAGTAAAATACAATTTAAACAAAGTAGAAAATGACTAAAGGACATAAATGATACATGAATAGCTATAGAGAAATACCTTATTCTTAGGAAAAATATCAGTAAAAAATAAAAACTGAAAAAAATTAAATATTGTTGAAAGAAAGAAATATAGTAAAATTCAGATAATTAAGCTGGGTAATAAAAAGAATTTACAAGCCTGACACAAGAACAATTTATCATTATGGTTTATTTCCATCTAGTTTTTGCACATGCATATTTTTACAAGTTTAAAGATAACATGTCTTGCTTGTTATGCAGTCTCAGACATAATTTTTAATGGCTACCCACCTACTGCCGTTGAGTCGGGTCTGACACGCAGTGACCCTAGGTTACATTAAATCAATTCATCATACTTGGCTTAATTATTACTCAATGTTGGATTTTGATGCACTTTAGATTGCTCTGTTATTTTATGCATATCACCTTTTGTTATTTTTATAATGCTTGATTAATATTGCCCAAATGCTTTCCAAAATGATTTTATAGTTCATGGGAATACTAATTTCATTACACTCTCATTGGTCAAAGATGCTGTCATTAAAATTATTTACTGATGTATACTTAGAGAAAATTAAATGTGTATATTTTAGGAGTTTAGATTGATGAGTTTGAAGACAATATACATGTGTATAACTATCACTGAAAATGAAATAAAGAATTTTTTCATCACTCAGGGAAGTTCTTGTGTGTCATTCCCATGTCCCACTAGAAGCAAGAACTCTTCACTTCCCTCACCATAGATTATTTTGCCTAGTCTTGGCAATAGACTGTATTCTTTTTGTCTGGCTTTTGTTGCTGTTCAACACAGTATTTCTGAGATTCACCCACATGTTTTTATTTATCAGTGACTCATTCATTTCCATGACTGTGTAGTATTCAACTGTAAGACTATACCATAATGTATCTAGTCTGTTAATGAACATTTGGGTTTTTTCAAATTTGGAGCTATTATAAAGTTATGAACATCCATGTACAAATTTTTGTGGACATGCTTTTGTCTCTCTTGGGTAAATACTTAGGAGTGGAATTGCAGAGAAGTGGTTAGATGTACGTTAATTTTATACGAAGCTGCCAACAACTTCTCCAAAGTGGTTGTGCACTTTCTATGTTATCCAGAAATGTATGAGCGTTCCAGTTGCTCGATATTCTCTCAAAATTTCAAATATTGTTTATCTGCTTTAGTCATTCTAACAGAGATAAAGTGGAATCTCATATATGTTTTCTTGTGGATACATGATGTTGAACACCCTTTCAACATACTTTTAAAGTATTTACTAGATATGCTTTTTGTTTTTTATTGTAGAATACACTTTTTAAAATTCGTTCTGTGTCTTTTTATTTTTAATTTATAGGAGTTTACATATCTTGGATACATTTTCTTTGTCAGATAGAGAATATAATTTCCCAATCTGTGACTTGCCTACTCATTTAATTAATAGTGTCTTTAGTGAGCAGAAAACATATGTTTCAGGGTTGTATCCTTTCACCATACTTATTCAATCTGTATGCTTAGCAAATAATCCAAAATGTAATATATGAAGAAGAACAGGGCATCAGGATTAGAGGAAGACTCATGAATAACCTGAGATATGCAGATGACACAAGCTTGCTTCCTGCTGATGAAGATCAAAGACTACAGCCTTCAGTATGAGTTATAGCTCAACGTAATGAAAACAAAAACATGCGCAGACCTGGGCCAGTAAGAAACACCATCATAAATGGAGAAAATATTGGTTAAGAACTTCATTTTATTTGGATTAATAATCAACACCAATAGAAGCAGAAGCTAAAAAATCAAATGGTGTATTATATTTGGCAGATCTGCTGTAAAAGACTTCTTTTAAAGTGTTAAAACAAACAAGAAAAAAAAGATGTCACTTGGAGGACTAAAGAGTGCCTGACCTAAGCCTTCATATTTCCATGGGAAAGCTGAGTGGGGAATAAGAACGACCAAAGAAGAATTTAGTCTTTTGAGTTGAGATGCTGGTGGAGGTTATTGTATATACCAGGGACTACCAAAAGAATGAACAAATCTATCTTGGAGGACATACACAGAGAATAGTCACGAGGAGGGAGGATGGTGAAACTTCGCTTCACGTACTTTGGACACATTATCAGGAGGACCTGTCCCTGGAGAAGGGTATCGTGTTTGGTAAAGTAGAGAGTCAGTAAAAAAGAAGACCCCCAATGAGATGGATTGACATGGGGGTGCAACAACGGGCTTTAATGTAGCAATGATTGCAAGGATTGTGCAGGACTGGACAGCATTTTGTTCTGTTGTGCATTGTGCTGCTGTAATTTAGCATCAACTTGACAGCAACTGACAACAGCAATGAGCAGCACTTTTTAATTTTGATGCAGTCTAACTTACCTATTTGAAAAGTTTAAAGTTAGTTCTTTTAGTTAAGAGCTGTGGCTGCTAACCAAGAGGTCATCAGTTTGAATCCATCAGGTGTTCCTTTGGAAGACACGTGGGACAATTCTGCTCTGATCTTCAGGGTCACCATGAGCCAGAATTGACTTGATAACAATGAGTTTTTTTTTTTTTTTTTTTTGCTTTTTTTTGTATCCTCTTTAAGAAACCTTTGCTCTTTCAATGTTGTAATGCTAAATTTCTTTGTTTTCTTCTAAGAGTCTATGACACATCTCAAATTAATTGCTGTGTAGGAACAAAGTAGGGATTAAGTCATTATTTAAATAATTCTAATATCTGAGCCATCTTTGGGTCTTCTATTCTCTGTTCCTCTCTAGACCCCATGTTGCATTTTCTTCGTGTCTTATGTGTCTCATTTTTTCTTTTTCTCTTTATCTTGGTCATTATGTGCAAAAAGAAAAAGAAAAAAAGAAACCACAGTAGAGACTAAAGTAAATAATTTTTACCCACAAGAAAATTATGTCCCTTCTACTAAACTGCTAATGTGAGGAATTGAGTTAATTAAAGTTGTATTTGAGTAGGGTATGGCCTTTGTTTCAGCTTTTGTTTCGTATAGTTCACCACTGACTTTAAATATTTTGAGAATGATTATTAGGACTTGCCATTCATCAGGGTTTATAATTTGAACACTAGAGAGACTAAAGAGATCTTTTATGCTTCTTAGCCTCTGCCAGGTCTGTGAATCATGAAAGATTTCTCGTTCTCTCCCTGCTAATGGTCAGTTGCTAAGTTGGGGCTTCTGAAGAGTACTTTTACTCTGAAGTGTCTGCAACTTGGAAGTTCTCTGTACCCTCTGCTCTGCTGCAGGTCTTCGTAGAGACACTATACTGCATTTGCTGAGGGCACTGTGTCCTCTGGCTGGATTTCTCTTAATTCCTCTGTCCTGCTCCCAGACTTCAACATATCCCTGATTTGCCCTCAAGGAAGGTCCTGTATGCCTCAAGGGAAATACCTCAGTTCTTCTGCCTTGACCTTAGTCTTTGGTCTCTGACACCTTGCACTTGTAAAAGACAAATGTGAAAGCACTGGTATGTGGATATAGACTGATTCTAGGGATTCTAATTTATGGCTCGGTGGTAGGATTTTCTGAGGCTCAGCTCTGTTCCCAGCCATTGCACCGCATCTGTCAGTGGTAGCTTGAGTATTTCTCTGATGCTGAACAGATTTCAGAAGAACTTCAAGACTAAGACAGCCAAGAAAGAAAAGCCTGGTGGTCTGCTTCTAAGAATCAGCCAGTGAACACTTTGTGGATCACAACACTTTGATCTGATACTGATTGTGGGGATGGCACAGGAGCACACAGTGTTTTATTCTACTGTATGTGGGGTCACCATGAATTGGAGTTGACCTGATGGCAGCCAGCATCAACAGCAAGAGTCTGTGACATAGCTCATACACAGCAACTATCATGCTGTTAAAATTTTGCCTGATTCTTATTTACTTGTGTTAATGGAGGGTTTTTCTTCTTCCTTTACCTCCCTTTAGATAAGAACAGCCATGGACCTCTTGTGTCCTAGGAAGAGCTTGCTTCTTTCTGGAATTCCTCCTGTTTAGCTTTCCTAGCATCCTCAGCCCTCTGATGGGTTTTTAAAAATCATGATTATGAAGCTTGTTGAGCTAGTTCTCATTACCAAGGTGAGTTCCATAGTCACTTGTGGCTTTCTGCATTCTAACCAGAAACAGAAGCCCCCAAGATATTATTTTTTTAATTTATGCTAATTTACTAGAGGAAAAAGCGATAACCTTGGTGTTTTCATTTTTAATTTACATTTTTTATTCCTGGCAATTGAACATGTTCTCAAATCTTTTCTTGCTAGTTACAGTCCTTCTTTTGTAAAAATCTTTTGTCCTTTTATGTGTTAGAAGGTTATTTTTTTTCTGACCAACATATATGTAGGAGGCCTTAAATATTAAATGTAGCATCTCTGTTACATTTGTTGCAGTATTTTTTTGTTGTTTGCGGTTTGCTTTTTTTTTTTTAACTTTTTTTGTAGTCACATGGATAGATCTTCAGACATGGTTTCTAAGCCTATACAGTTATGTCTCGAGAGATCTGAAAAATATTCAATTCTTTTTCCTTTTTCTTCTGAGATTCTGGTGTTTAAAAAGAAAACATTTAACTCTTCTACTGAACTGGAATTCATTTTAGTGTCGAACATAAAGTGAGATTCTAAAATTACTGTTCTCCAAATTGTCAGCTAATTGTCTTGAACCCATTTATCACATAAGCCTTTCTGCCCCTCATTGAGCTGTGATGAATCTTATATCTTTGTACATAATCAGGTCCTTTGCAGGGCCATCTGTTCTTTGTGGTGATCTCTCTGGTCCTGGCCAGATACACCTGGAGTTTTGATTCTGCAAAAATTACAATGGCCTCTTCAGGGCCCACGAGTCACTTCTCTCTGAAAGCAGCTATTGAACTTTTATGTATTTTATCATTTGTTACTTAATTCCTCAATCTCCAAGAACTGAAGCTCTTTGCAGGCTATGACCATCCTCGACTGTGTTAAACTTCATTTGAGCCCTCTCCCCCCACCCCTTCTGGGAATTGGCTTACTGCAAATGGCCTCCCTCCTCAACTTCACTTAGATAAGACTCACAGATAGCCATTTTTTAACCTATAATAACATCAGACACAAACCAAAATGTCCAAACAGTTGCCTTCAGGTCAATTCCCACTCATGGCAACCCCATGTATTGTGAAGTAGAGCTCCACAGTCTGCTCCATAAGCATTTCTTGGCTATAACCTTTACAAAAGCAGATTGCCTGGACTTTCTTTCATGGTGCCTCTAGGTGGGTTCAAATTGACAAATTTTAGGTTAGTGGTTGAGCACAAATCATTTGTGCCACCCAGGGACCTCTAAACAATTGAGGTTGTTGTTGTGTGCCTTTGAGTTGATTCTGACTCATAGAAACCTTCAAGGGCAGGGTAGAACTGTCCCTCTTGATAAGCATCACAATATCATAGTCACCAATTTTGACCTCTTTTTGGATGCACTAAGTCCTAGTGGCATAGTGGTTAAGTACTATGTTTACTAACTACAAGTTGGCAGTTCAAATCCACCAGATGTTCATGAGGCAGTTCTACTCTGTCCTATAGGGTTGCTATGAGTCACAATTTACTTGATGGCGGTGGGTTTATTTTTATTTTTTGGATTTTGGTTGCCAAAACCACCATCGAAGAAAGGCCTGGTGATCTGTTTCTGTAAAGATTACAGCCAAGAAAGGCCTAAGGAGCAGCCATAAGGAACTCTACTTTGTAGCACATGACGTTGCCATGAGTGGGAATCCACTTGTTGAAAACTGTCTGGGTTATTGTGGTTTGTGTCTGCCTTTGTCATCTATCTTATCAGAAGAAATGGCTCTTTTTCCTAGGAAGGGTTAGATGCTGTAGATACAGAGGTGAGAAGCAGGAAAATGAAGATCAGGGCACATCGAAGGGTCCTGATGAGACATGAATTTTGGTGCAAATTCAGGTGAATGTTTTTATCATTTAACTTTTACTTTTCTGGTATAATTCACTGGAAGGATGTATTTGGTATCTCTGAAGCTTTGGGAAAACTGTGGGGGTTAACTAGTTCTTGGCTTTACGGTTGAGCTTCTTCCCAGTGAGTTAATGCTTGTGTCAGAAAGCAAGGAGGGCCCCTTTCCTTCATTCCCCTCTACCTTTGAGGTCCTAGTCAGTGTGTTTTATTGTCTTCTCTAAGCTCTTCCATAGTATCTGTAAATGAGATCAGAGCAAGTGGGAAATTCTTTCCACTTGTGGATAATGAAGTTGGGATAAATTTGATTTCTCTCTTTTGAGCATACAAGAAAGTAGAATTTACAAATCCTGGATGTTTATTACTACTGATTCCACCAAAGGTAACTACTTGATGCCTATGACACTTAGAGATAAGCCTGTAGCTGAAATTTGTCCATTTTTAGAACTGAAATTAGACACTTTAGTTAAAATGACAGGGTGGTTGATACATCCGATGATAGCTTTTTATAAACTCTTAAGGGATTATATCATCTTACATTCAGAAACTGTTTTTAACTGATCAACACTTTACGTCAATTTCAAAGATCGCACTTTTATTTACGTCCATGCGATCTTTCTTACAAGACGGTGAACTTGTGAGAGAGAGCTGTTGTGTGATTGATTCTGCGGAATTCACAGCTCTGAGTATGGTTCCTTCTTCAAATAAGTGCTAAATAAACATCAGTCAGTCCAATGAGTGTGGCCATACACTGTTTCCTCTGGATGTCTAGCGACTGTCAGTGGTTCAAAGTGGGAAGTTTGGATTGGATCTCACACTGTACAACTTTGCTCTTGATAAGAATGTTCATGCTACAGAAAATTTCCACACTGTGATGCTTCAGAGGATGTGAGCTTTGAGTATTGTCATAGAATAAATTGTCTTCCCCAAAAATCTGTGTAGCAATTTAGGCCCTGACTCCTGATATTCTGTGATGTCCGTTGTGTAAATCCTGCCTCTGTGATATTAATGAAGGTGGATGGGTAGCAGTTATGTTGGGGCAGGACTCAACATGTAAGATTGTTTTGTGCTTTGAGGCAGTCTTGTGGAATGTAAAAGGAAGAAGCTAGCAGAGAGATTTGGGGACCTCTTACCACCAAGAAGCTGTGGCAGAAGCTGAGCGTATCCTTTGGAGAGAACTGGGGTCCCTGCACCTCAGAAGCTTCCAGTCCAGGGAAAGACTGACCACAAGGACCTTCCTCCACAGCCAGGAGAAAATGCCTTCCCTTGGAGCTACCATGCTGAATTTGGATTTTTAGTCTACTGGACCATGGCAAAATAAAATTTCGATTTTTAAAGCCATCCACTTGTATTTCTGTTAAAGAAGCACTGAAGTACTACTTTTCAAATGCAAAAACTGGAAACAAAGAAGAATTGGTAGTTGGAAAATACAACCTTGGTGATAGAAATGATGCCAGAGACCCCATGATAGAATTTTGCAAGACCAATGACTTCTTCATTGCAAATACCTTTTCACCAACACAAATGATGACTATACACTTAGACCTCACTGAATGAAATACACAGGAATCAAATCGACTACACTGGTGGGAAAATGTTAGAAAAGCTCCATATCAGCATTCTGAACAAGACCATATGCTCATATGTAAGTTCAAATTAAAATTGAGGAAAATTAGAACAGGTCCAAGATAGGCAATGCACAACTCTGAGTATATCCCAACAATCTTGAGAACAGACTTGATATGTTGAACACTAATGACAGAAGACCAGATGAATTGTGGAATGACATCAAAGACATTGTCCTTGAAGAGAGCAAGAGGTCATTAAAAAGACGAGAAAGAAGAAAAGACCAAATTGGATGTCAGAAGGCATTCTGAAACTTGCTTTTGAATGTTGAGCAGTTAAAACAAAGGCAAAGAATGGCAAAATAAAAGAACTGAACAGAAAATTTCAAAGGGCAGCTCAAAAAGACAAAATAAAGTATGAGGTCTGACAATTATATTCACTAACTCATCCTAAAAAAAGGGCTATGTATCTCATTGCTGAACATCAGTACAATCACCTTCCAAGTACTCCCCCTGGGAAGCTATGCACTGGTGCCGGTGCCTTGTCTACCCTTCAAAGCAACTTTGGAACTCTTTTTCTGGAATGGCCATAAAAACTGTTGTTGTATTATCCTTGATGTCCTGAATGTCATCAAAATGTCTTCCTTTCAATATTTCCTTTGTCCTTAGGTAAAGAAAAAAGTCACTGGGACCAGACCAGGTGTGTAGGTAGGGTTTACTGGCCAAAAGCGCCCTCAGAGACAACTATACAATTAAGTCTGTGGACTTGCCACTGTGCCACTGTGTGCAATGGCCATTCCAGAAAGAGTTCCAAAGTTGCTTCGAAGGGGGACTAAGCATTGGCGTTGGTGTCTAGCTTGCTAAAGAGAGTACTTCAAGGGTGACTATAGTGATATTCAGCAATGAGGTATCTAACACTTAGAACAATTAAGTTCATGGACTTAATTGTTGGATCTCATACTATAATGACACGTGCAAAGAGCTAGAAATAGCAAACCAAAAGGGGAGAACACACTTTGCATTTCTCAAGCTGAAAGAACTGAAGAAAAAATTCAAGCCTCGAGTTGCAATAGGGAAGGATTCTACAGAGAAAATATTGAATGACTCAGAAAGCATCAAAAGAAGATGGAAGGATATACAGACTCTTTATACTAGAAAGACTTGGTCAGTGTTCAACCATTTGAAGGGACAGAATATGATCAGGAACCAATGGTACTGAAGGAAGAAGTTGAAGATGTGTTGAAGACACTGGCATAAAACAAGGCTCCGGGAATTGATGGAACATCAATTAAGATGCTTCAACAAATGGTTGTAGCACTGGAAATGCTCACTCATCTATGCCAAGAAATTTGGAGTACAGGTACCTGGTTGACTGACTGGAAGAGATCCATATTCGTGCCCATTCCCAAGAAAGGTGATCCAACCAATTGTGGAAATTACCGAATAATACTAATACCACATGCAAGTAAAATTTTGCTCAAGATCATTCGAAAATAACTGCAACAGTAGATCGACAGGAAACTGGCAGAAATTCAAGCTAAATTCAGAAGAGGACATGGAATGAGGGATATCATTGCTGATGTCAGATGGATCTTGGCTGAAAGCAGAGAATACCAGAAAGATGTTTACCTGTGTTTCATTGACCATGCAAAGTAATTTGACTGTGTGGATCATAACAAATTATGAGTAACGTTGCATAGAATGGGAACTCCAGCACACTTAATTGTGTTCGTGAGGATTCTGTATGTAAGTCAAAAGCCAGTCATGTGAACCAAACTAGGGGAAAATGAGTGGTTAAAAATCAGGAAAGGTATGTGTCAGGGTTGTATCCTTTCACTATGCCTTTTCAATTTGTAAGCTGAGCAAATAATCCAAGAAGCTGGACTATATGAAGAAGAAAGAGCCATCAGGGTTGGAAGAAGACTAATTAAAAACCTGTGTTATGCAGATGACACAACCTTGCTTGCTGAAATTGAGGATTTAAAGCACTTACTGATGAAGATCAAAGACCACAGCCTTCAGTATGGTTTGCACCTTGACATTAAGAAAACAAAAATTCTCACAACTAGACCAGTAAACAACATCCTGATAATAAATGGAGAAAGGATTGAGGTTGTCAAGGATTTCATTCCACTTGGGTCCCCAATCAACACCCATGGAAGCAGCAGTAGAGAAATCAAAAGATGCATTGCATTGGGAAAATATGCCACAAAGGACCTCTTTGAAGTGACAAAAAGTAAAGATGTCACTTTGAAGACCAAGGTGTGCCTGACCCAAGCCATGGTATTTTTAATTGCACCATATGCATGTAATATGGAAGACAGAAAAACTGACGCCTTTGAATTGTGGTTTTGGAAAAGAATATTGAATATACCATGGACTGCCAAAAGAACAAACAGATCTGTTCTAGAAGAAGTACAACCAGAGTGCTCCTTGGAAGCAAAGATAGCAAGCCTGCATCTTATATACTTTGGACTTGTTTTCAGGAGTAGTCAATCCCCAGAGAAGAACATCAGGCTTGGTAGAGTGAAGGATCAGTGAAAGAGAGGTAGACATTCAGCAAGATGGATTGACACAGTGGCTACAACAATTGGCTTAAACATGAAGCCCCTTGTGGGCACGGCAGAGGACTGGGCAGTGTTTTGTTCTGTTGTGTGTGGAGTCACCATGAGTTGCAACCAACTCTGTAGCATCTAGCAACAACAACAGCAGTGGATGAAGACAAGTATCAAGCCAGGTGATGTTAGTACAAAAACTGGGGTTGGGGACTCACATGCGTCGTTTCTGTATGTTTCTGGGCAAGCTCATTAAACTCTCTGATCCTCAGCTATAAAACGAGATGCAGATGGTCCCCACCTCCCAGCACTGTTGTCTCCTGTGTGTGAAAATGCTTTAAGAATTGTACAGAACACTTTTCAAATAGGGACTTGGTGAGCCTTTTCTCTGTAACCTGTGTTCATACACTTAAACACATGCTATGCAACAGCTCCAATCAGTTTTTCATTTTGCTTTATTTTAAACTTAAAAAAAAAAAAAAAAAACTGCAAAATTAAACCAGTCACCAGTGAATCAGTTCTGACTCATGGTGACCCCACGTGTGTCAGAGTAAAACCATAGTTTTTCACTTTGTGACCTCTTGGAAGCAGATCTCCAGGCTTCTCCAAGATGATTCTCAGCCAGTTTGAACCAGGTTCCAACCGTTTTGGTTGGCAGCCAAGAGCTACTTTGTTTTAAACTAAGAAATTTCTCATGAAAAATTCTCCTGGAGGCCTAAAAGTTAAGCTGTCTGTTATCTGGGATGTCCTTCTTGGGTTTGGCAAAGACTAAATTGAGTATGGTTCACTGTCTCTCCTCTCACCTTTCCTGTCCTCAACCTTAAAGAGAGGTTCTGGATTTTGCTTCCCACTTTGCTCCAGGTCCTTTGAAGACAACCCCTAGGGGAGAGATGCAGAAAGCTCCTGTGGCAGGGATCTGCGAGGCTGTTCCCCAGACCTGTCAGAGCTGATGTCGTGAATCCCTGAGGGAGCACAGGAGAAGGAGGCTGCTTCCTCAAAGGTGCAGCCTTTAAGTCTTGCAGTTATGCTGGGTAAAAGCAGTCCTCCGTGTACTCAGTGCTCTGAAGCTGATCAATTGCACTGGGCAGTGACTCCCCAAAGATGTACCAGGTGGAATCAAAGCAGTATTGGGAACTGCAGGTGACCCAGAAACCTTGTAACAGAGACAAGTGACAATGAACCCCCCTCCCAGCAGTGGTTTAGTGGTAGAATTCTCTCCTTCCCCAAGGTAATGCCATGCTCATGCTTCGTGCACATCCACTAGCTCTCTGTCAGTAGTGCTGAACAGCTGTCACAGAGCTTCCTGACTAAGGTAGACTGGGAGGAAAGGCCTGGTGATCTACATTTAGAAATCAGCCAGTGAAAACCCTATGGATCACAATGATCTGATCCCCAACCAATCCCATGAGTGGTGCAGGGCCAGGCAGGGTCTTGTGCTGTGATGCATGGCATCACCATGAATCAGGCATTGACTTCACAGCACTAAGAGTGACAAGCACAGGACTGAGGCAGGAGAGCATGACAGCCAATTCCATTCTGTCCTCTCAGTCATATATTCACCACAAATTCATTTGTGCCAGGATAGAGTTGCTATGAATCAGAATTGAGTCTATGGCAGTGGATTTGGTTTTTGGTTTTTGGAAGGGTAGATAGACACTGAGAAAGAAAAACATATAGTTTATTCTCCCAGGTGCAAAAAGGGAGAAAGACTCTCTTCCTCCATGTTCTTAGAACATTTACTTTGGGAAACCTGTCATGGTAAATTCTTTCAGCCTCCTTTGAGATGTACAGAAATTCTTTCACGAAGCTAAACAACTCTCTTGCCAGATTTACAAGCCAGGGATGCTTCCTGCAAGAGCTGGGAGCTATCTCTTTGAAATGTCACCATCAAAGAAGACAGTACAAATTTCTCCACGTTTCTAAGGTTGAGAGTAGGAGCCTCACTTTGGCTGTTGCATCCATGGTCTGAGCTGCTCCTCCTGAGGGATGGGGCTCAGTTTCTGGGCACCCCAGCCTCAGTTTCCCTGAGACAAAAGGAAAAGGTGAGGAGCCTGGGGGGTGTCAGCCTCTGTGGGGGGTCACAGATGGCAGATTAAAACTGGGCACCGTAGGGGGAAGAAGCAAGAAAGCACAAAATTAGAGTTGGCTCAAGAGAAAGAGATTAAAGCAAACAAGAAAAATTACCAGCAGCACCGGATTTACCCAGCCAGAGTCTCTCCACTGGGCAAGTAAAGCTGAAGTAATCCAAATTAATTTCTAGTTAAAGGCAGAGCTCAGAGAGCAATCAAACAGGTGACCACAGCTGGCACTAAATTTCACTGGGACATCACCACCTAGTGCTAAAAAAAAGTCATGTGAGGAGAAAGGAACAGTTTGAAACCAGCCCAGCCCTGAGCACGTTGGCAAGGTTGGAGAGTTTAGATTATTCGTTCAGTGCACTTACTGCCAGTGTGACTTTGTGCCGGGCCTGGGGCTTCCTGTTGGGGTGAGTCAAGTTCCCTGCTTTGGAGTCACTAGAGGCACACAGATAAAGAACATCGTGGGACAGAGAGAGATCGTAGGTAATCTGATGGCGGTGTCCAAAGCAGAAGAATGATAAGTGAAGGAAGCAGGAGAAGGTAGAGTAAGAGGAGGCAATGCAGTGGGCTGGGTCTCATTTTGGCATGGCCTCTGTAGCCATGGCCTTACAACTCCTACCCAAGTGACTGGGTGGGAGTGAGTGATAGAATGATTGTGACCCACCGAAGAGACTGGTTACTTTTGCCCTCTTATTGGGCTTGAAATGAGCCACCCCAGAGCCAGGAAAGAGAAGATCCTGCCATCCCTGAGGAGGATGAACCAGGAGCCGTCATGCCTTTCAGATCCCAGATCTGAGAAGCTCCTAGAAGTAAGCCAAGAGACAGAGTGAGCTGTTACCTTGAAGACGCTAAGAAGTGGTGCCAGGAGAGAACTCGTAGCAGAAACCCAGCAGCAGCAGGAGACTGTACAACAGGCATCCTGGCCCTTGCAGAGACAAAGCTGAATGCCTTTGGGCAGAGGCCTAGGGCTACGGAGAGGTGTTCTTACGATCGTGGCTTGGAAGAAGCTGTTCTGATGAAGAACAATATCCTGGGTGTCCCCGAACCTGAACAGTAACCTATTACTTCCCTAATAAGCACCATAATTGTAAGTATGGTCTGTGAGGTCTTTGTGGACATTGCAGTGAATTATCCAACCCAGAAGAGAAGTAGAGAGTGTTGCGGGAGGGGTGGTTGGTACCAGAATTGGTAAAGATGGCAGAGGAAGAACATACGTTTGACCTCTATACCATAAGAACCAGCCTTGGGCTATTGATCTTAATTCTCTTTCCCTCTTGTGAAGATAGAGAGGGTCCAGCCATGCCCCCACACCATTTTTACAGGCATTAAGCCAGTCATTGTTGAGTCAGTTTTGACTCACGGAGACCTCATGTGTATTAGAGTTAAAACTATGCTCCATAGAGTTCTCTCAGTGACTGACTTCTTGGAAGTAAATCATTAGAACTTTCTCTTTAAGAGCCTCTGGGAGGATGTGAACCTATAACTTTTTGGTTAGTAACCATTCATGCTAGCCCTTTGCACCAACCAGGTACTCACGTGGGGAGAGGGTGGGCACTAAGGAAGACTTCCTGCAGAATCAGATGCCTTAGCTGAGCCTTGAAGGACAGATTGAAATTGTCAAGGTGAGTAAGAGGGGAGAGAAGGCCGTGCATGCAGCTGAAGAGCAGGACTGATGAAGCAAGGGAGAAGGAAGAGCGTCAGGAGTCCCAGACACTGGAGTAGGGTGTCACCTGGAGATGTGCCTGATGCCAGAACACTGGGGTAGGGTGGGTGGGATCCCAGGGTGCTGAGCAGTTTGATTATATTAGGAATTTTGATGGGAGTCCCTGGTGGGTTTTGAGCAAGAGAGTGACATGATCAGATTTACAGTTTTGGAAGATTGTTCTGACATGCAGCTGAAGAGGGACGGGAGTAAGCCTAGATGCTTGAGACCATCCACAGGACAGTGGTGGCCAGCTGGTAAAGGGACAATGGCCTGTGCTAAGGTTCTGGCCATGAAGATGGTGAAGAGATTTGCTGGGGGTCTCAGGGATGAACTTAGCTGGCCTGGTGATGACGTGGATCATTTCACTGTAGTGCGTCAATAAGCCAGACTTGGTGATGGTCCTCTGAATGGGGATGAGAAGAGGGGAAGGGAAGACTCAGGATGTATGCAGGGGATGAGCAAGACCTGCAGAAGTCAAGAAGCATGAGAGATCGCCTAGGTCCTTGGCAGCTTGGACATCCTCTTCTGCACTAACTCCCATCTTTGTAAGTAAATGCCAGCTGGGTCCCACCTAGGACATTAAGAGGCACCTGGGACTGGATCCACCCTGTTGTGAGCAGTAACATTTCTGCTGCTGTGGTTGGAAGGTGAGTTGGCATTTGAGGATTTCGTGGTTCAGTTTGATCCGGTCTGATCTTTAAAAGCTGTTCTTGAGAGCTGGTCCTCAGGGAGAGTTCTTGGGTGGTGAAAATGGTTAATTTCTGTGGTGCTAACACAGAGAGGCCCAAATCTACCCAGAGGTGCTTCAGAATAAAGGTCTGGCTATCTACTTTTGGAACTAGCCATTGAAAACCTTGTGAAGCACAGCTCTACAAGTTGGAATCCACTCAAACACAACAGTAAGTCCTCAGAGGACTGGGACAATAATTTTCATACAATGTTCCTAAGAATCTTAGGTTTCTGGCCTTCAGGACTAGACTGTGATACTAAGGGCTGAGGGTGGACATGGGAAGGGACTGGAGGAGAGAGGAAGCAGGAGGATAAGCATCAAGAGCAGGCTTAGCTTAGCAATGCTGCTCAGGCTGTCGTTGAAAGGAGAAGACATAGGTGGATGAATGGATGGCCTGGGCCCAGAGATCCTCTCATCCTGGCAAGGAGGCTGCATGAAAGGGGGGGGGGAGTAGTAAGTCAGGAAGATTCCACCAAGGGATGAGTTAAGGGGCTTAGCACAGCTCTAACCAGCAGTTCTAGTCCTGGAGAGGAGAAGCATGGCAGGGAAGATACAGAGATCCTCTAACTCAGAGGTGGCACACTAGGGCCCATGTGGTATATCTAGAAGATGGGGTGTTTTGTTGGACTCTCACATTGTTTTGCCCACATTTAAAAATCAGGAGACTTTACATTCAATTTTAGATTTCAGATCTCTCTTGAAAACACAAAAATGCAATCTGACCACACCTAGTTTGCAGTTTGTTGGAACTAGAGGTGCTTCCTAGGTGACCAGCCCATTCCCTTCTCTTCTTTACTCTGAGTCCATTTTGCTTACCTGGAGTGCAAAGTTCACCTGACCCAAGCCACAGTCTTCTTCTGCCCATACACAGGTGAAAGCTGGGCAATGAAAACGGAAGACTGAAGAAACCCTGACGCATTCAGTCGTGGTGTTGGCGAAGAGTGTTTCATGGACCATGGACTGTTGGAAGAATGAACAACTGTTTCAGTAAAAAAAAAAAAGTACAACCAGAATGCTCCTTAGAGATAAGGGTGGCGAGATTTCATGTCCCTTAGTTTGAATGTATCATCAGGAGGAACCGATTTTTGGAGAAAGATGTCATGCTTGGTAAAGTACCACAACAACCAACCCACTACCGTTAAGTTGGTCTCAACTCATAGCGATCCTATAGGACAGAATAGAACTGCTCCATAGAGTTTCTAAGGAAAACCTGGTGGAGTCAAACTGTCATCCTTTTGGTTAGCAGCCTTAGCATTTAACCACCACAGTGTCAATGAAAAAGAAGGCTCTCAATGAGACGGGTTGACACAGTGGCTGTAACAGGGGCCTCCACCACAACAACAGTGAGGATAGCAAAGGACGAGGCGATGTTTTACCTGTTGTACGTGGAGTTGCTATGAATTGGATCCAACTTGATGATACCTAATAATGACGGCAGCCTGGCCATGTGAACATTTAACTTTGCAGTTTCTGAATCAAGGGTCTTTCCCACAGGCTAAATAGGCCATGGCCCAGGAGCTCATTTCCTTCTTAATCTTTAATAGATTCCCTGCACAAAATGATGATTTTGCCTTTTCCTCTCCCCGCTGGAAGACTTTGTTTAAACTGGGTTCACGTTCTGGGAGCTGTCTTCCTTCTATCCTGCTACTTGTTACCAAGCACTTGAGTTTAGTTGGCCATCCTGGGTTAGAAAGCCACCTGCAGGTCTTGTTGACGGTGCCTGCCACCGTTACAAAGGTGAGACGGAAATACGTTTAGAGCCTGAGGCAGAGGCTCTGACCGAGCCAAGCAAGAGCACGTGGGTTACTCTGAGAGCTGGTGGGTCAGAGGAAGCTGACAACACGAAGGCAGCAGGAAAGCTGTAGTGAGTGGAGAGAAGAGCAGATAGGAGATTCCAGGGAAGGAAGGCATGGGCTGAGGAGTTTGGATGTAGGAGTCGGATCCGACTTGACGGCACTTGGCTTGGCATGGCAGCCTGGGAAAAAGATGCTAGCCTGGACTGGAGCAGGGAGGGAGGCATTAGGAGGTAAGCCAATAGCATGAAGTATGGATAGGGAACAAGGAGAGGGCTGTGAAATGGGGTCTCCTTGGCTCCTGGCTTATGCAAGTGGGCAGAAAGTGGTGGCATTCACTGAGACATCGAGATTTAGAAAGTTATGTACCAGGGAAGACCACACGTTCCTACACTCCAAGTCTGAAGTGACAATGAAATATCTAAGAACAGCTGACAGGCAGACAGTTGGAGACACAAGTCTAGAGCTCAGAGAAATTTGGACACTCAGAAAAGAATGTGTGCTTCCAGTTCACTGGGCTGATGGATGGCTCTCTGCTGGCCAATTTAGATCATTAGGTCTGTATGATTGCATCTTTCATTCGTTCCGTCAATGGCTATTTATTGGACAAACACAACTGGGTAGGAGTCCCTGGGTGGTAAAAATAGTTAAGTGCTTGACTCCACAAGCTGAAAGGTTGGAGGTTTGAATCTACCCAGAGGCATCTTGGGAGACAAGCTTGGTGATCTGCTTCTGAAAGGTCACAACCTTGAAATTCCCCAAGGAGCAGTTCTTCCCTGCACACACAGGGTCAACGTAAACCAGAACTGACTGGATGACAGCTAACAACAACAATCATTGTGCAGACACTCTGTTAGCTGCTGGCTATGGAATGGCGAACAAACAGACATTATTTCTCCTCTTAAGGAAACAAGCCAGTAAGTTTTTTAGAACCCAAACTCAGACCACTGCCATCAAGTCGATTTTGCCTCATAGTGACCCCATATGTTTCTGAGGCTGTGCATGACTACAGAAACAGATTGCTGAATCTTTTTTCTTTGGAGTCACTGGTGGTTTTGAACCACTGACCTTCTGGTTATCAGTTGACTGCTTTAACCACTGCTCCTTACTTTGCAGAAAGTATGCATGTAGTTGGATTCTCTCATCTCTAGTAGGTATGCCTCCTGACACTGTTGGGGTTATTTCCCCTCCGTTCCTTGGGTGGGGGTTAACCCCTGGGAAGGGATTTACCTGTGTTTCCAGCTCCACGGCTACCTTGAGACAGGAGTTTCAAAACTGCCTATTCCATTATTTTGATAGTGATCTACTTAGTATACTTATCTCTGGACTTTGAAGCTGAAGCTCTGAATTCCCCAAAATCAGGAACCAGAATGTGAACGTCTTCTTACCTAAAGCGTTTGGGCTGATCTCCTAGGTCCTGAATGAAGTATATCAAGTGCCGTGACACTTACCTTTTTTCAATACTTGTAGCCAGAAGAAAGTCAATTAATCAAGAGCATTTGATTGGTCATCTATTTTCTTCTCTAGACTCAGTATTTTCAGGAAAGAATCAGCACTATTGAACCTTGTACCTTCAGTGCACAGTACATAAGAGGCAGTTATGGAATTTCTGATGAATGAATTAAGTGAACAAGTAACGTCTTCTGACTATTGTCTTGTTCTCTTAGTTAAATCTTGCTCTGTTTAACCTTGTATCTTAACTACCTAGTGCTACCTTGAGAGAAATACCACAAATGATTGGCTTGGAAAAACGGATACTTATTTTCCCACAGTTTTGGAGGCTAAAAACCCAGAGCAGGGTAGAGAATATATCTTTTTCTTCTCTGAGCTTCTCTCCCAGCTTCTAGTATCTGGAGACAATCCTTGGTGTTTCTTTGCTAGTAGAAGAGTTCTCACACCACATTTGTCTTCATCTTGTGTGTGCCTCTGTGTCCGGCATGCTCTTTATGTAACTTAGAAGTGACTGGTTTTAGAATCCGCCTGACTTGGGTATGACATAGAAATGTAATGAAGAAAACCCTATTTCCAAACATGAGTAGGAATCAGGACAAAGTTCTGAAGGATATATTCCATCTCTTCCACTTTGTATGTTTTCGCCCTGTCTCCTCAACTCGAAACTGATTTGCTAATAGCTAAGAACTTTGGTTGCTTCAGACACCAGGCTCACAGGATGCTTGCTACTTACTTGTTGATTGATTTCTTAAAATTAGGAAAAGCTTGGCCCTCTGACCTCTCTCTCCCTGTCACCTGACCTCCTTTCTGAGTTTTCTCAGTTTCTCCTGGGTTAAAATAGTAAACCCAAGTCATGTCTTGAATATATGTCACACCGACGTACTGTCTAGGACTTTTAGATGGGCGAACTCTCAGGCAAGGAAACTCGAAAGAGCTCCTTGGCTACTGTGTACTAACTTCCCTATGGCTCTTCTCCATCTCCTCTGAGATACGCAGGCACTCTTATTATTTTCATTATACATACAAGCGACTGAAGCTCAAAGAACTTAAGCAACTTGCTCAAGTTGAGATTTGAATTCAGGTGGTTCTGATCTTAATGACTATGTTCTAACATAGAAACGGTATAATTTCAGTGAACAGAAAAATTCCCTGGGAGCCTGGGATTATTCTTAGACTCAGTTACAGAGGGTCTTGTGATTTGGAGGGTAGGCTAGTCTCAAGAGCCTCTGTTTGCACAAGCCCCCAAGGATGCTTGTTGCAATGGCCCTTAGAGTCACCGGTGGCAGATATCCAGGGTCCTGGACTCATGTGCCCCATGGCCTCATGCCTTCCATGGCCCCTTGAGGAGGGGGGGTATGACATTTTCCAATTTGTGTCTCCAGAAACCTGTAAACCTGGGTCATGTCTTTTTCACAGGCACTTGTGCATGTGGGAGCTATTAAGCACCTGCGAAACCTGATACATAAGTTTTTCCATCACTCTGCATCTGCCCAGTAAATTAGTCGCTATTTTTCTCCCCACATCACTACCTCAGAAATGCAACAGATGAGACCCAAAGAGGTACAGGTAAAGAGAATCCCTTTCACCAGAGTGGCATATGGAAGCTGTAACAGACACCTCTTGGGAGCCTTGGGTTGGAGTGAAACCCTTCCTTGTGCCCAGGGAAGGAGAGGAGGTAAGGCAGCCAGATTCTTGTTGAGACGCAGGGTCTCTGCCCTTAGAGGGTCCCCAGGGTGACACAGAGGGTTAAAAAGCTTGGCTACTAATAAAAGGTTGAGAGTCCAAGTCTACCCAGAGGTGCCTCAGAAGAAAGGCCTGGCATTCTATGTCTGAAGAGCCAGTCTTTGAAAACCCGACAGAATCCAATCCTATTGTGACACATGAGGCCACCATGAGTCAGAGTCCACCGAATGGTATCTAGCTCTTGTTTCCCTGGAGTGTAAAGAGCTCAGACTGTAGAGCTAAACAGCCCTGAGTAGGAAGGACATGTTGCCCTGTACACATAGACCTTTACCAGAAGATTCCTACTAACGTTAGAAGCATGTTTTCAAGTGCATGGTGTGAATAATGCTGGCCTCCAGCTTTCCCTCCAGCTATTGTCTGCCAAGCCAATTTTGACTCCTGGTGACGCCAGGTGTGCCTCAGTAGATCTGCGCTCTACGGGGTTTTTGGTGGTTGATTTTTCAGAAGTAGATCACCAGGCTTTTCTTCCAAGGTACCTCTGTGTGCACTTGAACCTCCAACTTTTTGGTGAACAGTTGAGTGTATTAACTTTGCACCCCTGATGGATTCTCAGCTTTCTCTTGCACGAAAAATCCTTCATATGAAGTCCAGGGGGGAGGAGGTGGTCCTGGTTTAGACCCTGACTTGTCCAGTGAGACTAGATAATTTACTGAGAGTCAGGTTACCTCATCCAATGCCTTCTCTATCCTTTGGCTCTCCTGTCCTCTGAATGGTTGATAGTTGCAGTGTTCTGCAGAGAAGGATCAGCATTAAATAAGATTTGATGGAGAGGTCCAGGAGCAGGAAACTCAGAAGAACTTTTTAGCTGATGTTCAAGTCTCAGGACCAAAAATGCTGTAGAGCTTGAAATTGAGTAACTATTGAGATTTTCTTCTGAGCCGTTAATTTGCTGCTGGCATATTTATGGTTGCTCCTGGACCATTAAAAGATGTGCAGACTGGGCCACCTGCCAGTAAAGCCCTGGCATGGTTCCTTCTGCAGCTTGCCAAGTTTGAGCTGCCCTGGGCTGTAGCCTTGAAGCCGGGGGACATCAGAGATCCTGAGACAGCTCTGGGAAAAAATGGCAATAGAAACCAATGTTTAGAAAGACACTGTGATAGACTTATTACCTTATTTTATCCTCACAGCAGTCCTGTGATTTTGGTAACGATACTCCGGCAGTGTCCTATCAGAGTTAAACCCAAGGACTTGAGAAGAGGGGTGCCTGAGGTCAAACCTGTAGACAGCAAGAGGTTTGGGTTTATTGTGATCATTAGACTAAACAGACATAAAATTATTCTGTCAGATTTCTCTCCAAGTTTCCACATGCTTGCTCTCAATTTCTGTACTCAACTTTCTGTGGACTAGCAATGAACAAGTACATATGGGCCCCAAGTCCCGCTTCACGTAGCCCTGGTGTTTTTAGTCAGCTAGGTCTGCTTTAACAGAAATACCACAGAGTGGGTGGCTTTAACAAAGGAAGGTTTATTCTTCCACAGCCTGGTAGGCTACAAGTCCCTATTCAGGGTGTCCGCTGCAGAGGAAGGCTTTCCCCTTGTCAGCTCTGGAGGAAAATCCAGTATTGCATTAGTCTTTGTCCAGGGAGCATCTCGGTGCAGGAACTTCAGGTCTGAAGGACACGCTCTCTTCCCGGTGCTGCTTTCTTGATGGTACAAGGTTCCCAATTCTCTGCCTGCTTCTCTGTCCTTTTATCTCTCATAAGATGAAAGGATTAAGGGTGGGGCAGGTCATACTCCAGGGAAACTCCCTTTATAGTGGAGCAGGGAGGTAATCCTATGAAGGGATTTATAGTCCCACCCTAATCCTTTAACATACAGTATAGGAAAACTACAGAATGGAGGATAGTCACAAGATACTGGGAATCACGGCCCAGCCACATGGCTGGGGAGGACACCATTCAATCCATGACATCTGGTCTGGGTGGCCTGCACTAGGAGTGTTGAGTCTTCCTCCTGTGGGCTTAAGGACCCCCATCCACAGCCAGCAGTTTCAGCAATAGACGTGGCTTTTTCCTGAAGGCAGCACACAGTCGACGCTTGATGGCATGATGGTGCCCACATGAAGTACAGGACTTGAATGGGCCACCTCCCACCCCTGCAGACTGTGTTCCTGCTGCTGGGCCAGTGCTCATGGGGTTCTACGCAGCCTCATGTGGAAAAGAGGCCTGGGACTGAGGTTGATAGACGCTGCGGAGTGCCCTTAAATAATTGCCTTTGAGACTTCAACTCTGGGAGGAGGCTGCCAGCCGGCCTTTATCTCTGTCTCTGATTGGCAGGACCATGTGCAGCACACTGGAGGGTGAAGTGGAGGGGGATGCTGAAGGAAGCCAGGGGCCCGCTTCCCACAAACCCACCTGTCACGAGCCTGGAAAGTGAGATAGCGTATCAGATCTTCTCTCTTTTTAACCTTGTCAGCCCGCCTTCCAGCTCTGAGAGCACCAGCAGATGACAAGAGGAGGGAGCATGATGGGTAATTCCTCTCCTGGCAACAGGAGATCTGTGACGGGGTCCTCAACAGAGGGGAACTTGCTCTCAAGTCAGAGTTGCCAGTACTTGACTCAACCATGTGCGAGCATGGTCCCCACCCCACCCTGTCATCCTTTGTGCATCTCTGGCTGCCTCTGCCCCTGCTGCGTGTGTTGCCTCCATCACAGGGTAGGAAGCTACTTAGCCTGATTTCTGGAAAAACTACTGCAAGAAGAGAGAAAGAGAGACATGCCCTTGGTGTGTCCCTGCCTCCCTGGGGTGGCCCGGGCACCTGCCACACGATACACAGCTTCGCTGCTTCTCCTGATTCACAGCCCGATTCACTGTGGCAGTGCCTGCTATTTTCCTACCGGCTCTTGGTGTATTTATAGCCTAACTTATGACTGACAGGCTCTGACACAATTAGGCAAAGGCAGCTGATGACTCATATGCGAGGTGTCCCAGGTACGTAGCCCTGTCATTATTCTTTTGCATTCCATAGTACCCACAGGCTCTCAGTAACCAAAGCTCAGCTTCCATTGAGGAAAGGCATCTTTTGAAGTCAAGGGTGGGATGAAGTGGTGTCTCCTTCCATCAGCTAATGTCAGAGAGAAGGTGGTACCAGCGTAGACAGAAGAACAGGGCTGTTCCCATTGAGGCAAAGGCAGTCCCCAGCCCTTACCCAGCAAGGCTCAGAGCTGCTGACATCTCTTCATCTTTAGCCCCAAGCAACAGCCCTTGTGACTCTTTCCTCTGAAATCAAGAAATGACAAAGACTGGGTGGATGAGAGTCCAAGGTCTCAATTACAATGTTCAGGGAAGGACACACCTGTTTCCCTTCAGCCCTGGTCTGACCTGACCACAAGGGGTGTGCTGAGGTGATTCCTAGACCTGTCCCAACCTCCCACTGTAGCATCTCAGGGCCAAGCAGGTTGTAAGGAGAGTTTTGGAGCCTTTGTTCTGTCTTGTGAGGCCCACTGGTCAAGCAGAGAATGCTGAACTTTTGCCCAGAGGGGAAATGGTTGATCTGGGACAAGATATATAAGAATCAGCAGTGCTCAGAAAAGACACAGAGGTCCAGGGGGAAGAAACTGGGTCAGGATCTGCAAATTAAAAAGAGACTTTCCCCTTTCCTTCCCCCACCAGGCCCTCTCCTTCTGCCTTTCTGGCCTCTTTTGCTCTCCCCTCCCCCCCCCCTTTTTTTTTTTGGCTTCATTTGTGCTATAAGCAGGCTGGGGAGTAGAGAGGCAGTAGCACCCACAGACTGCAGCACGGCCCCCCAGAAGAGGTCACAGGCTGGAGAGCCCCCTGACCTCTGGGTTAGGTAATTTCTTGGGCTATTTATTGCCCTGAAGGAAAAGACAGGGCTCCTTTGCTGGGAATTTTGTGAGACATCCTTCTCCACCTCCATTTTCTAAAGCATCTTTGCAAATAAAACCATTAGGGTTCCATGTTTATTGCAGAAGTGAAAATTAATCTAGGGAGCAAGAAAATCATGCTATTGGAGACAGCCTCCTTCAACTTCCCTTCTTTTGAAGAAAAATTAGAAAATACAGAAAGTTCAAATAAGAAAACAAAAATCTCTTATAACTGCAGTTAACATTGTTATATAAACTGTTTCCTTCCTTTTCCCTCCAAGAATACATATTTTAGCAAAAGTAGCTATTACACACGGTAATGTCACCTGCTTTTTATGCTTAACAATATCTGTAAACATTTCCAGTGTCATTAGTTTTCTACTGTATCTTTTTTATGTTGCAATGAATTTAATCATCTGGTTATAACATAATTTGTTTAATAATAGTGAGCACTTATAAATGCCTCCTATGGGCTAGAGTTTATGTGCATCATGTAATTTGCCCCTCACCAGGGAGCTAGGAGTGAAATGCTGTCATTGTTTCCGACCTTGCCAGAATTTTTATGGACCATCTAATATCATTTAATTAAATCATTTCTTTCATAAACAAGCTAGAGTGAATTCTCTTGTCTGAGATCCGGGAAATTTTGAAATAGACATACAATTGCATGTCCAAGTGTATTTCCAAACAACATATGCAGGACATGAAGGGATAGATACACGACGATAGAGTCATTGGATAGAATATTATTTAGCAAGTAAAATTAATGAACTAGTGCCGCATGCATCAATATTAATAGGTATCAGATGTATAATTCTGAAGGAAAAAATTTAAGGGTCAGAGTGCTGTATGACACCAGTTACGTAAAAAAAAAGAAAGAAAAATATATCTCAAAGCTATTACATACTATAATATGGGATATACATACATAAATAAAAACCCCCATTGCCCTTGAGTCACTTCTAATTCCTAGTGACTCCATGTCTTGGAGAATTTTCTTTGTTATAATCTTTATAGAGGCAGATTACCAGGAATTTTTTCTGTGGTGCCATTTTGTGGGTTCAAACTATCAACCTTTGGGTTGGTATGAAACATTGTACCACCCAGGTACCTTAGAATGGACACATATACACACATACAGAGAGAGAGAGAGAGAGAGAGAGGCTGGGAAAACACGTACTAACGTAATGTTGGTGAAGGCATCTTGGGAGAGATGTGAGGAAATGGAATTGAAGAGGATAGTGGAAGAAACTTCCATTTCAGCCAGAATTATTTCATTTATCATGTTTTAAAAAAGCATAAATTACCTTTGAGTGTTGGGTGCATGATCTTTATTTGTTACTCTTTGTGCTTTTCCATGTTTCTTAAACCACAGAAGGGGAGGAAGGCCAGACAAGGAAGAGAAGGGGGAAGAAGAGAAGAAAGAAGAGCAGAAGCAGAAAGAAAAAGGAAGGAAGGCAAGGACAGATAGGGAAGGAAGTCCACCCTTGTGATTTCCACTTTCCCTTGCCTGCAAAGAATCGTTGGGTACATTTCTCCTTGAATTCAGTCACACCGGCACTCATACACACCAAAGTTTTTTAAAAAAAGCATGATTTAATTATTTTTGAAATTATTAGCATTAGATAATGAGCACTATGTTTCCTTTTTATGCATTAGCTGCTAGGAAATGCAGCTACATTTCAGGCTCAACAGTGATAATTAACTCATCTCAAGTGCTTGATAATCTCTATTCATCTGATCCCTTTTGAATACCTTTTTTGAAAATGATCCTATCTCATATCCTATTTAATTCTATATAATTCCATAAGCCATCTCAAATGAACTTGGGAAATAATCAGAGTACAAATCCTAATTTAAAAAAAAAACAAAAAAAACCTGCTTTCTAATTCCAACATTTCTGAACCTGAATGGTATAGCAGGAAAGAGTCATTGCTATAGTCTTGAAAACGGCCCTGGCACGTGGTCTTATGTAACTGCTCTTTAAATGCCTTTGCTTAGTATCTCAGAGCTTGCTGGGTGCTGGCAGGAGGTGGTGGGAGGCAGGAGGAGGCTTTTCCTCTACTTTGGGGCATGCTGGGGGACGTTGGGGTAGCAGGAGCAGCAACTAATGAATCTGTTTTATAGTAAGATGATATTTATATGCATACACATATAAAAAGAAAGAGAGAGAGAAAGAATGAGAGATCTCAAGGAAATGTCTGATCCAGTTGAGTAGGCTGGCATTTCCCAAGTCTGGGGTCTGGCAACCAGCTGGGGGCTTCTTCTGACTCAGGTGGTTGCAGGGGCTGACAAACCTCAAACTGGTGGGTCAGACAGCAGGCTACCAGCTCACTTGCCAAGAACCAGGAGTCCTAAAGTGACAAGTTAGATTTAGGATTGAGAGAGGGCAAGCTTTGCCAGGCTATCCATATTTATTGGATGCAGGCCATGACCCCAAGGAAATGCCTCGTCTAAAGAATCAGTTGTATTCACATCAAATCACAAAATGGAGAATGATTACATAATGCCTGCCAAACCACTGAGAATCCTGACCTAGCCATTGACACATAACTTTAATCATCACAGTCTACCCCTTGTCAGCTTGACCATCTCTCCCATGAGCCACACATAATCTCCAAATGAAGACAATTATTAAGTCATACTTGCACCTAGCATAATACAACTAACATACGTGCAACCCAAACCACACAAGCCCTGTTTACATCTGTATTTTATAATAAGTAATGGAATAAGGAAGGGAAGAAAATTAAGATATTTGCTATATATATGTATACACACAGAAAGACACACACATTCCAATGTATAACAAAAGAAGGAAGAAATACAGAAAACCCACAGTCCTTGTTTCTGCAACTGATCATGTCATTGTAGCTGATGCTTAGAACTGCTTCCTTCCACCACACCTCCCCTGTTCCCTTTGCTCTAAGCAAGTACCCCAGCTGGTCCTGGTTCTTTTCTTTTCTTGAGGGACAATAGATGTGATTCCTTTGGCCTCTTTACTGCCTGTGGAATTCCAAGAGACAAACAGAGTTCTTTCCTTTCATTCTTTCTCTGTCAGCTGAGGTGATGGATTTTCTGCTATGACAGGTAGCTACATCTATCAGGCACAGACTTAATCTCTTTAACAAAAGATGGAGTAGTCATGTTCTTGGTGAACATTCTAGGACATGTGTCGTTGGTTTGTCAACAGAATTTTCCAAATTTTTAAATTCTGTTTTCATTTTGTACAGTTCACTTTTAAGTCTGTCTTTTTCCCCTTGTAGTTTACTATGAGTACCAAGGAGAGACCACACAGCCCCTGTAAGGTTTTGGCTAGAAATCTCATCAGTCATATATCCAAGTTCATCACTTACAAATTCTACCTTATACCAGACATTTGAACATAATTCAGATGAGTTCTTTGCCATTGCATTAAGAAAGACCATTCATCCTCTGTTTTCCAATCCTATGCTCATCACTTTGTTTAGAGCCTTCCCAGAAGTACATTTAACACACACTTTTCTAGCACACCTCCGTTGCTGGTGCCATATGTATTCTCTAAGATGACAGAGACTTTCTCTATAGCTCTCCTCACTTCCTTCTCAGCCCTCGCTAGAGTTGTTTTGATGTACATAATTCTACCAACAATCTCTTTAAGGCAATCTAGGTTTTTACTAGAAACTCCACTGCCATGGAATCAATTCTGACTTACTGTGATTCTGGAAGACAGAGTAGAACTGCCTCATAGAGTTTCCAAGGAGCACCTGGTGGATTTGAACTGCTGACCTTTTGGTAAGCAACTGTAACACTTAACTGCTACATGACCAGGGTTTCTAGAGGGCACCTTAAAACTCTTCCAGCCTCTCTGTGTTTACGTAATTCTAAAACTACTTCTGAATTTTAGGTGTCTGTTCAGGCAGCACTTCTGCTTCTAAGTACCAAAGGTCTTAAGTTGTGTTGTCAACCAAATTGTGATCCCCTCAAAAATGTGTGTAGCAATTTGGGTAGGCCATGATTCTTGGTATTGTATGATGTTCCTATGTGTTGTAAATCCTGCCTCCATTATTTTAACAGGGAATCCTAGTGGCACAGTGGTTATGTACTACAGCTGTTAACCAAAAAGTTGGCAGTTAGAATCCACCAGACACTCCTTAGAAAGTCTGTGTGGTGGTTCTACTCTGTCCTATAGAGTTGCTATGAGTTGGGACTGACTTGAGGATGGTGGGTTTAGCTATGATGTTAATGAGGGAGGATGAACATTGGTTGTATTAGTGAAGCAGGACTCAACCTATTGAGAGAATCTCTTGGACTATAAAGGAAAGGGAAGCAAGCAGAGAGTTGAGGACCTCATACCATCAGAAAAGAAGCCATGCCTGTAGCAGAGCGCATGCTTTGGACTCAGAGTCCCTGTGCCTCAGAATCTCCCAGTCCAAAGGAAGACTGAGCACAAGGATCTTTCCCTGGAGCCAGCAGAGAAAGACTTGCCCTGGAGCTGATACCCTGAGAAAGTAAATTTCTCTTCATTAAAGCCATCCACTTACAGTGTTTGTCGGGAGCCGTGGGTGAGCCCCCAGGCCCCGACATACAGGAAGCTTGTAGGGCTGAAAAAGCCCGCGCGCGCCAAATTTGAAAAAGCCCGCGCCCGCGAAATTCAAAAGGCCCGCGCGCGGGAAAAACTTCCTGCCTGATGTCACTGCCTTAGTCCTATGTATATCCAATCCCCAGCCGACAACTACCTCACTCCAAATGTCACTCCATCCCTACGTCACTTGATCCCTCCCTTTATTCCTACCGCTATAAATATACCTCATTTTGATAATAAAACGGGGCTTGATCAGAATTTTGTCTTGCCTTCCATTTTTCCGCCTTTCCTGTTTACTTTCACAGGCTCTCCCTCGTCCTTTGTTGATTTGTCCCGCGGGCCGGGGCAAAACTAAGTGTTTCTGTTATAGCAGCACTAGATGACTAAGATAGACTATGTTCTTTAGAGAGGGAAAACCAAGAAGTGTATATATAGAGAGATACAGAGACAGAGAGTCAGAGACAGAGGCAGAGGGAGAGAGACAGAGACAGAGACAGAGACCCACACAGACAGAGATATTTATTTCATGGAAATGGCTCACATAATTGTGGAAGTTGGCAAATCACAGATCTATGGGCAGATATCAAATTGGAGGCTTCTCCTGACTCACGTGGTTGCAGGGGCTGATGAATCCAAAATCAGCAGTCAGATGGTAGGCTGCTGCCTCGCTGGGCTGGGGAGCTGGGAAATGCCTAAATCCATAGGTCAGACAGTAGGCTACTGGCTCACTGGTCTGTGGGAGCCAGTAAGTGCCTAAATCCATAGGTCAGATGGTAAGCTGTTGGCTCATGTCCCAAGAACCAGAAGTCAGAGCATGACAAGCAGATACAGGATTGAGACAGGGTGAGCTTTTCCAGAGGGAGAGTCTATGTATATTGGATACAGGCCACATCCCCAAGGAAACTCCTCTTTTAACAGACTGACTGCTCACATCAAATTACAAAATGAAAGATGATTACAAATCTGCCAAATCGCTGAAAATCATGGCCCAGCCAGGTGGACAACCTTATCCATCATGGATGTAATGGGTAGGGCTTACAACTAGGTACTGAGAATATCTACAGAAGCCACTCCTTGGCTTGAACTTATCTTTGATTTGATTTACTTTAGTCAAGAGACATGATGATACCATAGGAAGAGGATGGCCTCAGAGATCACACATGTTTGGGCTGGAACACGGGCACTGCCTTTTCTATCCATAATGATAACTTATCTTCAGTGAGTCCTCATTTTTTACTTTACAAATATAGTATTCCCCATACAAATGATCTGAGGACTAAATGAGTTAATGTGTACAATGCCTGACAAAACTGGAGACAAAGTCGACATTAGTTCCTAGTTGCTCCTAAATAGAGCTCCTAAAATGCTCCTCATTTTTGCTCTACTATTAGACATCATAGTCGTAAGGATATGTTATAATAAGAACATGCAAACATTTTTGGAGGGGAAGAAGGAAAAGTATTTTAAAATATGAAATGTGATGATGAATTGCTTCTGTTTCTAAGGCAAAGCTTGTCAGTAATTTTAGTTTTTCTGTCTAGTGGATGCTGCCTTCTTTCTGGACCTTGGAAAGCACTGAGCAGATCCAACTACACTGTGTATGTCACCATCTCCAGAAATTCTGGCCTGGGCAACCCACGGATGTTGTTGTTGGTAGCTACCATTGAGGTTGGCTCCAGACTCATGGTGACCCCATTAATAATGGAACAAAAATTACTCAGTGATGCAATACCCCCATGATTGGTGACAGACTAGACCATTGTCATCCACAGCATTTTCAGTGGTCAGTTTTTGGAGGCAGACCACTAGCTTTAGACCAGAGGCCATTGTAATCTTGAAGCCCTGCTGAAACGTGCTCAGCATTATAGCAACAAGCAAGTCTCCACTGACAGATGGGTGCTGGCTGCACTCGAAGTGTATGGGCTGCAGATTGAACCTCAGTTCCCTGCATGTTAGTTAGGCCCCAAATGGAAAACGGATACCCTTGTCCAACCCAGCCCTCTTGGCCTTTTTCTTTCTACCAAGCGATGGCAATCCAGGTTAGCTATGGTTTCCTTAGTTTAGATTTCTCCTCTTGAGTCCTATACTCTTTCTCTCTGTGAAGGCCAGTCGCTGCTGTTCTGGTCATCTGGCTAGAGATTTGTCCTGTTGGGTACAACTCTTGTCCAGCAAAGTTGGGGAGAGGCGTAAAGGCCCATGCACATTTGCCAGAATCTCAGGAGATGCTAGAAGCACTTCCACTGGAAGATGCTGACATGAGGGATATAGGAATCCCATTGACCCTTCATGTCTCACTCTTGCAGACTGGAGAACTAGTATGTTTTTATCTTTATGGGAGGGTTGTCACCAAAAGGAAGCCAGGTAATCAGTCAGCCTCTGGGAGAGGTGATTCTCTTCTACATAGATCCATCTCAGGCCTACCTGACAGCACCATATGCTGGGAGTGGTTTGGGAGTCTGTGTTGTACCATTACCAGCCCACGGTCCACATAGCAAACAGATACTCTTTCTACTGTATACAATGTGTGCACACATACATATGCACTCACACACATACACACACAGTCAACACCAGCACCACTAACAAACTTAAACTGAGACTTAATATCTGACTGGTCCTCCACATAGGTAGGCTTCTGATACTGTTAATCTGGGACTATTTGTAGAGGATCTCTAAGTCAAGTGGAAACATTGGTGATGTGGTAGATAAGTGCTGTATCTGCTAACCAAAAGCTCCACAGTTTGAATCTGCCAGGTGCTCCTTAGAAACTCTATGGAGCAGTTCTACTCTGTCCTATAGGGTTGCTAAGAGTTGGAATCAACTCGACAGCAGTGGGTTTGGTTTTGGTTTGGTATCTATGTCAAGTAGGTGGAGAAATTGTTAAAAGGAAAAAATGGGAAAGGTAGGGAGATGGAAAGGGCTGTAGGGTGTTGATTCTCTAGCTCCTCTTCAAATTTGTGGCTGGGCCCCAGGGAGGGTAGAAAGTTAAGGGAACTTGGTGTCAGGTTGGACTGGTCATGCTGTGTGAAAACCATTTCAGCCATGTAAAGTATAAAGACTTATTTCTCACTAAGTCAGCGTTGGCTAGCTACCTCTAAGGCTACTGCCCTCCATAAGATGATTCAGGAATCCAGGCCACTTGCCCATACTATGCCCATGAAACACATGGCATCTGCATCTTATGGAAGGGGAAGGGAGGGCATGGAGAACTCAAAGACCCTCTGATGATTTGGCCCCAAAGTTGCACACATATCATTTCACCTTTAAATTCATGTATGTACTAGTATGTACTTGACCCCCACTTAACTGGAAGGCCGTCTTCCTCTCAGACCCAAAACCAAGGAAAGCGGCTCAGTCGACACACAGCATGATCTCTGCAGTGGCACAGGTTCATGAAGGACACAGACAATGCATGTTATAGGGCAAGTGATGAGGGCAGCAGCGCTGAAGAGAAGATCATTATTGCCTTTTCTGTAAGGACGTGATGTCTCTGGCAGGGCTGGAGGGAATGGGCCCTGTTTGACACTGTCAGGGTTTTGAAGCTTTAGGGGCTTGGGCAGAGGGCCCCCTGGCCAGGAGAGCAGTAGTTGTGACCACTGTCCACCTTTGAGTGATATGGCATGCAGGTGTGGAGTAATATCACGGAGGAGACAGCCTCAGTGAAAAACATGAGCCCGGTGCACAGACAGGGAGTTCCCCAACTCTCCGATCCTGAGTTTGTAGGCAAGAGCCTGTGAAGCAGTGAATTTAGTTATCAATATTAATATCACTCCAACAGGATCCATGCACTGGGGACATTTGGTTTACTCCCCAACTGCTTGTCAAAGAATAAGAACACAAATCATCTACATACCTGCAGCATCAAAGGAACCATTTCTCGTTTAGATCAAGGAAAGCATTTTAGATTCACACTCTACTGTCAGCTTTCAAGTGCATTAACTCTGTGCTCTTTAAAGTAAGGCCCTGGGACCAGTGAATCAGAACCAATTCGGAACCTGACAGAAATGCACATTCTTGGGCCCAATTAAGGCCTAAGAAGTCAAAAACTCTGAGAGTGTTCCCCCACTCAAAATAAAACAAACAAACAAACAAAAACCCATTGCTCTTGAGTTGGTTCCAACTTACAGCAACCCTACTGGACAGAATGGAACTGCCCCATAGAGTTTTCAAGAAGTGGCTGGTGGATTTGAACTCCTGGTCTTCTGGCTAATCAGGGCTTAACCAGGGCTCTTGCTGGCAAAACATGTATTTTAATGAGTTTTCCTTCCTCGTGGGATTCTGGGGCAGGCTCAAGTTTGAGAACCACTCATTAGCTCTTTGAATCTAGGTCACATTCTCTAAGAATGATCTTCCCCCCATATCACAGAATAGGAAACTGAGCCTCAGAGCAATGACAAAGGACTGCAGTTTGAGTCAAGGCTTAAACCCAGGTCTTCTGATGCTAAATCCTGTGCTCAGTTTAATGGTGTTTATTATCCAATCAGGGGTTAGAATCCTTTCCCATCCACAGATGGGGATCCAACGTTTTGGGGTAATCAGTCTGGGCTAGAAGGGACTTACAGAAAAATTCTTCCAAATTTCTCATTTTACAGATAAAGGAAGAGAAGTCTAGAGAGGTGAGAACAGCTACTTAATGGCAGAGCCAGTAACTGGAATAGACATTTCTAGATTCCTGGGCAGTGAACTTTCCACTCAGGGATGAAGAAATCATAACTTAATTTTTTGAGAGGCCTGTGTTTCTGCCTTACTGATCTGACAGAGGGTCTGAACTAGGACAGGCTGCCTGTATTTTTGGACCCACACCCTCCCACACTCCAGCTTTGAAAGCAGTCCAGGAAATGCTGTGATTCTGGCTGGAAGGACCTTCATGGTCTGATGACAGAGGACACAAATTGTGAATTTCCGGTGTTGAGGGGATCCTACAAAGAGGTCTATGAGCAACTCACCCACCAGTGTTCCAGCACTTAGGATCTTCCCTGACTTCTCAGCCTAGAGTCTACATGCCAACTTTCTTCTCCTTGGATTTTGGGAGTGCATTTTTTCCCTTCATATATTATAAATAAGTAGTGAAAAATTGAGCGTGGATTTAAGTCCTGAAGATCTAGGTTTGATAAAAATTTGCCAGCTGTGTGATTCTACCAAACCTATAATTTTTCTGTGTTTCCAGATTCTCCACTGGAAAATGAAGAAAGTATTACTTCCTTTGTGTGACTGTCAAGAGAATTAAATGATATAAACATGTAAGAACACGTGCAAGAGTGTTAAGCAGTGCCAAGTTACCACCGTCTTCTGGTTTTGAAATTTTTATTGAAGTATATAACATGTTCAGAAAAGCATACAAATCCTAAGTGTACAATTCAGTGAATCTTCACGAACTGAGTGCACCCAAGTCACCAGCTTTTCAGAAGAAACAGAACATTGCCAGCACCCAAGAAGCACCCCCTTCTAAAGGGATCACCTTTGTTTTGACTTGAAATGCCATAAATTACTTTGCTGCTTTCAAAATTGTATATAAATGGATTCACTCAATATGCACTCTTTTGTTTCTGGCTTTTTTCATCCAACATTGTGTTTATAAGTCCCGTATAGTTTGCCCTTTATGTTTTAGTGCTTAAGTACATCCATCTGAACAGTTCAGAGCTTCTTTCATGGATCACTTTCTGCTTTGTGTCTAGCACCCACAAAATATTTCTCTCTATCCTACAAGATTAGATAGCTGATGTACTAGGGTGCTGTCTCAGTCAACTGGTGATGCTTTAACAGAAATACCACAGGTGGATGGCTTTACAAAGAGAACTTTTATTATTTCAGTCCAGTAAGTTGCAAGTACAAAATCATTTTATCACCACAATCTGGTAAGCTACAAGTTCAGATTCAACGTGAGAAATTATCACAGTCCAGTAGGCTAACAGTCCAAATTCAGTATGAGAGCATCTTGGCATAGGAACCTCAGGTCCTCTGCTCTCAGTACTGCTTTCTTGGTAGTATGGAGCTCCCAACTCGCTCAGCTCATTTCTCTCTTTTGTATCCCATGAGCTTGTAGATTGAGTCCTGACTCCCTAACACAAATCCTGCCTGTTCTCCCTCATCACCATCACAGAGGCAGGATTCACAACACATGGGGAAAATTACTCAACACTGAGTATCATGGCTCAAATTGACACATGCATTTTGGGGTGGGGGGACACAATGCAATCCATGGCAAGTGTTGTCCACACTCACCAATGTCTTTGGTAAAGGCTGACCTGTGGGTCTTCAGAAGATGTTAACCAGAGCGTCTGGGTGACTGGACACTTGCTGATCACCATCCTGAGCTGTGAGATCTCCTACAGTGGGGTATCAGCTCAGAGGGACAACACCTCTGCTCTCTTGTTCTGGGCTCCTACTTCCTTCCCCAGGGAAACCAGTCCAAAGAGAACTGCTTCAAAGCCCTGCCTTTCTTCTTAGCAAGACTGAAACACCTCCTCTCCAACAGCCATGGGATAAATAACAGATAAAATCATTGCACATGAACAGGAGAGCTCTTGAGACCTCAGAATATTTTGCTGAGGAATTACGATTCTCTCCTCCACACCCTATGGAGGTGAACAGTGGATGGAGCATACTTTCACTCAGTGCTTTGGTGTCTGTAGAAGCAGGATGAAAAAGGAGATCCCGGGATTCGGAGATTAGTTCTGGGGTCACATGTGTCTCTTCTTTTTTTGTAGGCTGTGGGAGAAAGTGCCTCCTTTGTACCCTAAGGAACACTGAGTCATGTCTAAAAGTAAAAAAAGAAGGAGAAGAAGTATATGATGACAACCGTGTTTGAATCTGTTCAATCTGTGTTTGCTTTATATCCTGCACCCCAGCCCTGCTCCTCAGCATCACAGACAAAAGAGAAGTGAACCACAGTTTCTAGGGTTTTAGAAACCAGTAGCTTGGCTGGAGTTGCCTTAGCGATCCCTCAGTGCTGATTCTTCAATGGCTAAGGCTTGATGTTAATAAAGTTAAGACATGGATTTTTCTTTTTGGATAACAAGACTGCAGATGCCAGGATATGAAAGCTTGAACGTCTCTCCAGTAGAGCTGTCCTGTATTCAGTCAGGAAAATGTCCTTTTCATTGCATCCTTAACTAATTAGTTAGCTATTTTTTAAGTTTCCCAGGAAAGAGGAACTTACTTCTCTTACCCACCACCCCTCTTCAAGGCAACTTATTCTGTTGCTGAACTATTGTGCTTTCTTGGGAAGTTTGTGTTGGGCTGAAGTTTTCCCCTACCAATTTCCACTCAGCCCAGTTCTTTCCTCTATGGTCTCCTGATCTATGCTAATCCATAGAACTGAGCTTTACCCATTTGAAAAATAGCTATGATGTGTCCCCTTAGATTACTTATTGAGTTCCTTCTTTGACAGGAATCAAATCCTCTCTCCTCAAACATAAGCATTCTTACATGTTAAAATATTTATTGTGTGGACTGGTTGTCAAAATTCACTTTTGAGTGCTTTCTAGTTTGTCAATGTCTTTCTCAAAGTATAATGCACCATGTTAAAATGTATTATTAAACTATCAGAATTAGAGAATTGGAATACTAATACATCATTGGTTAAACAAATTGATGAATTTCAATGAAAATTCAGCAGTCCCAAATACATGTATACAGTTTTAGAATATGATAAAATTTCTTATCTAGCATAATTTTCAAAGTACATTTGAGGTGGATTAAAGATTTCAATGTAAACTAAATGTCTAAAAAGAAAATACTGATATTGCAATACAATCACAAGGCATAAAACAACTTTTCAAGTACAACTTCAAAGGCAACAACCATGAAGAAAATGACTGATAAATTTGATAACATAAATGTATTGTGCATGTGCAAATGTTATCGACAAATAAAGTAGCAAATGATAAATTGGAAAACATTTCTGTAACGTTTGTATCAAAGAAAGGGTGAATATCCTTGCTATAAAAATAGCTCTTAAAATTAATTTTGTAATAAAAGATGAATCATCTTAATAGAAAAAGCAAAGGAAATAAATAAGCAATTTAAAAAGAAATTCAGTACAGCAAATATATGAAAAATGTTCAACTCTAAGCTTAAAAGAAGATATTCTCATTAAACCAAAATAGTGTTATTCATTAATAGAACTTTAAAAGATGAAGGAGACTCCATTAATTATAGCCGGTGTTAGTAGGCTACGGGGGAAAATACACTGTCACGTTCTACTGCTCGGAAGGTGAATTGGTACAATTTTTCTGGAGGACTACGTGACTATATTGACAATACAAATTGAAAACTTGAAAAATGTGCAGGTCATTTGATCCAGCAATTCCACTTCCGAGCAATTATCTTTTTTTCAAACAAAATTTTAAACAGATTATTTATTTGTACTTCAGATGAAGCACTACAGAACAGTCTTCTGTCATTAAACAGTTAGTACACGTACTGTTTTATGACACTGGTTAACAACCCCACAACAGGTCAACACTCTCCCTTCTGAACCTTGGGTTCCCTGTTACCAGCTGTCCTGTCCCCTCCAGCCTTGCAGTGTTTTCCCCTGGACTGGCAATACCCTTTAGTCTCCTTTTGCTTTATGGACCTTCCAGTCTTTGCCTGAAGGGTGAGCCTCAGGAATGACTTCCTTACCAAGCTGAGTGTCCAGGGGCCGTGCTTTCAGGATTTCTCCAGTCTCTGTCAGACCAGCAATTTTGTTTTTTTCTTTTTCGGACCATCTAGTTGTACTGGACTCAGTCTGCTGGAGGCCATTGTAGACGTGGTCCACTAGTCCTTTGGACTAATCTTTCCCTGGTTTCTTTAGTTTTCTTCATTCTTGCTTGTTCCCGAAGGGGTAAGACCAGTCAAGTATCCTAGATGGCTGCTCACAGGCTTTTAAGATCCCAGACACTACTCACCAAAGTAGAATGTAAAACATTTTCTTTAAAAACTATGTTATATTAATTGAGCTAGATGTAACCCAAGACCATGGTCCCATGGCCCTCAGATCAGCAGTTTGGTGCCTTGGAGAGTTTGAAGTGTCTGTGGAGTTTCTATGGTCTTACTTTGTACAGATTGTGCTGGCTTCCTCAGTATTGTGTACTCTTACCCTTCACCAAAGTTACCACTCATCTGTTGTCTACTGAATGTTTTTTCATCCCTGTCCTTTCCCTCCCTAGTAACCATCAAAGGTTGTTTCTTTTCGTACGTAAATCTTCATCAGTTTTTACAGTAGCCATCTCAGACAGTATTTGTCGTTTTGTGATTGACTTATTTCACTGCCCTCCAGTTTCTTTCATGTTGTGCAATTCTTCACAGATTTACTGTTATTGTTTATCGTGGCATGATACTCCACTGTGTGTATGTACTATAGTTTGTTTATCCATTCATCTAGTGATGGGCATCTAGGTTGTTCTCCACTTTTTGCTATTGTGAACAATGCTGCAGTGAACATGGGTATGCGTACATCTTCTTGTGTCATGACTCTTATTTCTCTAAGAATATATTTCCAGGAATGAGATTGTTGGATCATATGATATTTCTATTTTCAGTGATTATCTAAAGCAGATAATCAGTTACACACTTAAGCAATTATATGTCTATAAGAAAAAAATACTCTATCTGTTATTCATTGATTGGAAGACTTGATATTCTTAAGAAAGCAGTACTATCCAAAGTGAACCACAGATTCAATACTATCTGCATCAAAATTCCAACTGCCCCCCCTTCTGTCAGAAATGGAAAAGCCAATTCTCAGATTCCTGTGGAATTTCAAGGAGTGCTGAGTTGCCAAAACAACACTGCAAAAAACAAAAAAAGTTGCAGAACTTCCACTTCCCAATTTCAAAATGTATTACAAAGCTATAGTACTCCAAACAGTGTGGTACTGGCATAAACAAAGACATTTAGAGCAATGAAATAAATTGATGGCCCCCAAATAAACTCACATATCTGTGGCTAATTGATTTTCAACAAAGGCACCAAGACAATTAAACATAGAAATTATACTTTCTTCAACAAATGATGCAAGGACAATAGGCTAGCTACACGCAAATGAATCAAGTTGGACCCCTAACTCACACTATATACAAAAATTAGCCCCAAACGAATCAACAACCTAAACATAAAAGCTGAAACCATAAAAATATTAAAAGAAAACATAAATTTCCATGACCATGACTTTGGCACTAATTTTTAGGCAAAAATACAAGCAAAAGAATAAATAAATAAATAAAGAATAAATGGACTTGCTTAAAATTAAAACCTTTCATGTATCAATCAAGAATGTGAACAGACATCCTAAAGAATATGAGAAAATACACAGAAATATATCTCACATAAAGGATTTGACTTGATGGCACTTGGCTCAAAGGTCTAGTATCCAGAATGTAAAAAGAATTCTTAAAACTCAGTAGTAAAAAGAACATAATTTAAAAAATGAGCAAAGGACAAATAGACATTTCTCTGAAGATACACAAATAGACAACAATTACATGAAAATATACTACATCATTAGTCACTAAAGAAATGTAACTCAAAATCACAATGATATACCACATCACACCCACTAGGAATACTGTGACTTTAAAAATAGAAAATAACAAGTGTTGATAAGGATGTGAAGAAACTGGAACCCTCATCCATTACCGGTGAGAATGTAAAATGATTTAACTGGTGTTTCCTCAAAGTTAAACAAAGAATTACTATATGATCCAGTAATTCTACCCCTTTGTGTGCATCTAAGATCAATTGAAAACAGGTAACCAAACAAGTCAACATAAACACATGTTCATAGCAGCAACATTCACAACAATTCAAATATCCATCAAATGATGAATGAATAAACAAACTGCAGTATATGCATACAGTGACTACTATTCAGTTATAAAACAAAATGATACATGCCCTAATGCTTATGAACCTCCAAAACATTATGCTAAGAAAAAGAAGTCAGTTGCAAAAGGTTGCATATTTTTGTTTGTTGTTTTTTTGTTAGGTACCATGGAGTCAGTTACAGCTCACAGCAACACTGCATGCAAAGAATGAAACACTGCATTGTCATCACAATTGTTAGCTTGAGCCCCTAGTTGCAACCACTGTGTCAACCCATCTCCTTCAGAATCTTCGTCTTTCTCACTAACCCTCTACCTATCCAAGCATCATGTCATTTTCCAGGGGCTGGTCTCTTCTGATAATATGTGTAAAGTGTGTGAGATGAAGTTTCATCATCTTCCCTTCCAAAAGGGTCTTGGCTGTATCTCTCATAAGACAGAATTTCTTCATTATTTTGGCAGTCCATAGTTTATTTAATATTCTTCACCAAAACCACAATTCAAAGGTGTCTACTCATCCTCAATCTTCCTTATTCATTGTCCAACTTTCATTTTCATATGAGGCAACTGAAAATATCATGGCTAGGGTCAGGCTCACCTAGTCCTCAAAGTGACATGTTTTTTCTCCCCTTTCCCCCCAGTAGCAGTGCATTTATGCCTCTCATAAACAACCTACCTTGGATTTATAGGGATTTTTTAATTATTATTTTCAACCAATACTTCTTTTACTTATTTATTGTGACTGAATGAAAGTGTACAATCCAGTTTAAATTTGCATGCCTGCCTATGTGCAGCTCCTACTGCTCTCTTTGCCTGGTGACAGCACACTCCTCCTTTCTGTTCTATACAAGTCAAGATGGCAGACTGGACACATGTCTCCTTAATTCCCCCTGAAAACTAAGACATCTTTGCTTTTTAAGGCTGGAAAGAGGTCTTTTGTAGCAGATTTGCCCAATGCAATGTGTCTTTTGATTTCTTGACAATTGCTGCCATGGATGTTATTTTGGATCCGAATAGAATGAAATCCTTGACAACTGCAATGTTGTCTCCTTTTATCACGATGTTGCTTTTTTTCTTTTCTTGATGTTGAGATGCAGTCCATACTGAAAGCTGTAGATTTTGATCTTCATCAGCAAGCACTTCAAGTCCTTTTCACTTTCAGCAAGCAAAGTTGTGTGATCTGTGTATCATGGGTTGTTAACGAATCTTCCTCTAATCCTGATGTCCCATTTTTTCCATATAGTCCAGATTCACAGATTATTTGCTCAGCATGCAGACTGAATATGTGTAGTGAAGGGATACAACTCTAAAGCAAATGCTTCCTGACCTCATATTCACACAGCATACCCTTGTTCTGTTTGAATGATTGCTTCTTTGTCTATGTATAGGTTCCTCATGAGCACAGTTAAGTGTTCTGGAACTCCATTCTTTACCATGCCATCCATAATTAGTTCTTATCTACATGGCTGAAAACCTTGCACAGTCAATACAACACAGGTAAACATCTTCCTTTTATTCTCTGCTTTGAACCAGGATCCATCCGTCATCATCAATGATATGACAAATGACAATTTAGTTCACGAACTCATCCTAAAAAAAGTGCTACATATCTCGTTGCTGAATATCACTACAGTCACTTTCAAAGTACTCCCCTTTGGAAGCTATGCACCAACACTAGCACTTAGTCCACTCTTCAAAGCAATTTTAAGACTCTTTCTGGGATGCCCATCAGAGCTGTCATCATATTACCCTTGATGTCCTGAATATCTTTCTTTCAATATTTTCTTTATCTTCAGGTAAAGAAAAAATTCACTGGGCATCAGATCAGGTGGGTAGGGAGAGTGTTCTAATACAGTTATTTGTGTACTGGCTAAAAACCCCCTCACAGACAGCTAGACAATTAAGTTTGCAAACTTGTCAGTGTGCCACCACATGCGATGGCCATTCCAAAAACAGCTCCAAAATTGTTTTGAAAGGTAGACTAGGTACTGTTCTTGGTGCATAGCTTCCCACAGGGAGTACTTTGAAGGTGACCACAGTGATATTCAGCAATGAGGTATATAGTACTTAGAACAATTAAGTTCATGGACCTAATTGTCAGACCATGTATCCCTGGTTTCACATCCTCTCTGAATCCAGCTTGAATTTCTAGTAGTTCTCTGTCCACATACTGCTGCAGCCATGTTTGAATGATCTTAAGCAAATTTTACTTGTATGTGAAATTAATAACAATATTGTTGTTAGATGCTATTGAATCAGTTCAGATGCATAGTGACCCTATGTACAACAGAATAAAATACTGCCCATTCATGTTCCATGCCCACAACTGTTTTTATACTTAAGTCCATTGTTGTACTATGTCAAGCCATCTGATTGACGGTCTTCCTCTTTTTCACTGATGCTATGCTTTACTAAGCATGATATCCTTCTCCAGGGATTGATTCTTCCTGACAACATGTTCAAAGTATTTAAGACATAGTGTAGCCATCCTTGCTTCTAAGGAGCACTCCGGTTGCACTTCTTCCGGGACAGGTTTGTGGTTTCTTTTGGCAGTCCATGGTATGTTCAATATTCTTCTCCAACACTACGATTCAAAGACATCAATTCTTTTGTCTTCTTATTCATTGTCCAGCTTTGAATGCATATGACACAATTGAAAACATCATGGCTTGGGTCAGGTACACTTTAATCTTTAAGGTGACATCTTTACTTTTCAACACTTTGAAGAGGTCTTTTACAGCAGATTTTCCCAAGACAATTCATCTTTTGATTTCTTGACTGCTGCTGTCATGGACATTGATTGTGGAAAAACAAAATGAAATCCTTGACCACCTCAATCTTTTCTGTGTTTATCATGATGTTGCTTATTGGTCCACTTTGGAGGGTTTCTGTCTTCTTAATGTTGAGCTGTAATCCACTCTGAAGGTGGTAGCTTTTGATCTTCATCAGTAAGTGTTTTAAATTCTCTTCACTTTCAGCATGCAGATATTAATGATATTATTTGATAATCCACAGTAGTCCGAATCATCTTTCTTGGGAATAGACATAAATATGGATCTCTTCCAGCCAGTTGGCCAGATAATTGTCTTCCCAATTTCTTGGCATAGACAAATGAGCATTTCCAGTGCTCCACCCCTTTATTGAAGCTTCTCAATTGATATTCCATCAATTCCTGCATCCTTGTTTTTCACCAGTGCATCTTGTACCTCTACCATTGGTTCCTGATCATATGTTACCTCATGAAATTGTTTAATGTCAACCAATTCTTTTCAGTATAATCACATGGTGTGGTTATTTCACTTTTTGATGCTTTCTACATTTTTAAATATTTCCTCAGTAGAATTCTTCGGTATTGCAAGTCAAGGCTTCATTTTTTCTTTGGTTCTTTCAACTTGAGAAATGTGTTCTTCTCGTCTGGTTGTTTAACTCCAGCTTTTTGCACATGCCGTAATAGTTTATTTTGTCTTCTCAGGCTGTGCATTGAAATCTTCTGTTCAGCTCTTTTCCTTCATCATTTCTTCCTTTTCCTTTAGCTACTTGATGTTCAAGAGCAAGTTTCAGCATCTCTTTTGATATCCATTTTGGTATTTTCTTCCTTTCCTGTCTTTAATTATCTCTCACTTTTCTCGTGCATGATGCCCTTGATGTCATTCCATGATTCATCTGATTTTTGATCATTACTGTTGAACTGATCAAATCTATTCTTCAAATGTTCTCTAAATTCAGATTAACTTGTGTATGAGCAATTGATGGTCTTTTCCACAATTGGCTCCTGGCTGTGTCCTGATCGATAATACTGACCTTTTCCATCATCTCTTTCTACATATATGGTTGATTTGATTCTTCTGTGTTCCATCTGGCAAGGTCCATATATATAGTCATCATTTATGTTGCTGACAAAGGTATTTGCATTGAAGAAGTTATTGGTCTTGCAAAATTCTATCGTGTGATCTCTGGCATTGTTTCTATCACCAAGGTCATATTTCCCAATTACTGACCTTCTTCATTTCCAATTCTTGCATTCCATTTATCAGCAGTTATCAATACCTTATGATTGCATTTTTGACCAATTTCAAATTGCAGAAATTTGTAAAAATCTTCAATTCTTCATCTTTGGCCTTAGTGATTGGTTTATAAATATGAATAATCATCATATTAGCTGGTCTTCCTTGTAGTGAGTGGACATAATCTGATCACTGACAGGTCTGTACTTCAAGATAGTCCTTGAAATATTATTTTTGATGATGAATGCAACACTGTCTCTTTTCAATTTGTTGTTTCCAGCATAGTAGACCACATGATTGTCTGATTCAATATGGCCCATACCAGTCCATTTTAGCTCACTAATGCCTAGGACATTGATTTTTATGCCTTTCATTTCATTTTTGATGATTTCTAATTTTCCAAGATTCACTCTTTGTACATTCCACATTCCAATTATTAGTGGCTATTTGCATCTGTTTCTTCTCATTTTGAGTCTTGCCACCTCCAGTAAATGAAGGTCCTGAAAGCCTGACTCCATTTACATCATTCAGTGTGACAGCTGTTCCTCAGTCATTGTTTAAGTGCCTTCCAAACTTGAGAGACTCATCTTCTCACACTATATTAGACAATGTTCTTTTGCTATGCATAAGGTTTTCACTGGCTAATGTCTTCAGAAGCAGACCACTTGGTCCTTCTTCACAGTCTGTCTGAGTCTGGAAGCTTCAGTGTTACCTGTCTGCAAAGGGTGACTCTGCTGGGACATAAAATACCAGTGAAAAAGCTTCCAGTGTCACAACAACATGCAATGCACCATGATGTGACAAGCTAATGGGTGTGTACTTATTGTTTAACTTCATGTATCTGAAATATCCAGAATAGGTAAATCCATACGGAGAGTGCACAGATTGGTTGTTGCTAGGGTCTGGAAGGAGAATGGAATGGGGAGTTAGCTGCTTAATTCATTGGTTTTTTGGTAGGATGATGAAATGTTTTGGAACTAGATCAAAATGATGATTTCACAATACTGTGAGTATACTAAATGTCATTGATTTATCCACTTTAAAATGGTTAACTTTGTTTATGTTAGGAGAATTTTACCTCAGTAAAAAAGGATATCCGTTGGAAATCATAATGCAACCAATTAAACTTTTAAAGATCATATACTGTCTCTGTAAAAAATAAATAAGTAAAACTGGATATACACCCCAATGTACATGTAGTTTATGAATTATGTACTTGCAACATTATGATAATATCTTAATGTAAGTTGCATGTAATATGTAATATGTGTAATACACACTGAAATAGGTAAAAACAGAATAGATATTAAAAAACACAAAATAGTTATGTTAAAGGGTGGTCTAAGTTGAAACGAAAAGAAGTAGTAATACTTATTTTTCTATGTAAATGAAGCAAATTATCTTGTGCAATGCCTAGGCGGGAGGGTCTTACTCTAGAGACTACTGAGTTCACTGTATCAAAATCTGAGAGCATCTTAAATGTGTATCAGCAGTTATAAGTGTTATGTAATTGTCCCTATAGTGGAGTAATAGGTAGTATTTTAAAAGTGTAATGTAGAAAAAGCAGATTATAAACAACACAAGTGGAGGCTCTGCTTCCCTTTAATGGCAAAGAAGCTTATATTGGATGGATTCCCTCATAGTGTATTATAAACACTGCACAAGATACAAAAAAGAACAATTCGAAGGCACTGGGGTCGCTGTGAATGAGAATTGACTCAACAGTAGTAGATTTGGTTGGTTTTCCGTTTGGAGAACAACCAGAGACCATGCAACTAGTGGGGCTGACCCTTGAAAGAGAGGAACCACCTTGGGTGATACATTTGTGCTTCTGTCCTGATAACACTTCTGAGCAGCCACCTGAGACAGCTAGAACCCAAATAGAAGGCTGCAGATCTACCAGCTGGAAGAACCAGAAGCTAGAGAAGTCAGAGAGGGTAGAATTCTCTTTCAGCAGTGATCTAGAGAAGAGGGAACACTCAAATCTGCATATGAACCCTGACTACATGCTTGAATGACCCCTGAATGGAGCATCAGAAGGGGAGACTCCAAGAAGCCCAATAAAGGGCCAGCAACAGCTCCCTCCATGCTCTGTGCATCCTGTGTGGACCACTTGCTTTGAAGGATGCAACATCCTTCAGAATAGCTTCTCTGCCTGGTTTCTATTATGATGCCTCTAATGAGAGACAAAGAGTGTTTTTCTGTAACCAATGATGATGCTCTGCTAAAATCTGTTCAGCATCACGGAAATGTGTGAGCTCCCACTGACAGAAGGGTGGAAGTCGTGCCTGAGATTCACTGGCTGGGAATTGAACCTGGGTCTCCCACCTGGAAAGGAAGAATTCTACCACTGACTTTCACTGCCCTTTCTTGCTTCTTCAAAAATCTTTAATACTCAACTCGAGGTAATGCCTCATACAGCTCCTAAAAGCCTTCTAGCCTGAGCTCGACTCTGCTATGGGGGTCAGGGACTGGGCTCTGAGTGACCTGTACCCACTGACTGCCCCTACAGAGGCAGGAAGTGGGTTTGTGGCAGAGGAAGAAGAGGTAGTGGTGAGGGGGTAACAGGCTCCTAGCATCTTCTTTTCTTATTGTGATCGAGTGAAAGTATACAATCCAAATTAAATGTGCATGCTCACCTATATGCAGCTCCTTCTGCTCTCCTTGCCATGTGACAGCACACTCTTCCCTTTCCTGTCCCCTCCTCTCCCTCCTCTCCTCTCCTTTCTAGTAAGAGTCCAGTAGGACAGCATAGATGCATAGAACCATAAAGTACACACACCATGTAGTCACTTTGTGTCCCTGAGTCCAATCCATTCCTCCAAAGAGTTGACCTCAGTAATGTTTTCTGGTCAGGGGCAGCACAGGTCAAGTGACCATGCTCCCAGGGGAACTGCCACTCATTTGGACCACCAACTTCAGTCTTTTAGTGGAGTTCTTGAGGTGCTCTCTTTTTTTTCTCATATTGCCACTGGGACTCAACATTGTGTGTCCCATCATGACTGTCTTTGGTGGTTACCAGGCACCATCTGATTCTTCTGGTCACATGTTGATACAGTCACCCATTCACATGGGTCTTTCTGTCATCTGGGCTCTTTCTCCCTTGTGTCTTTGTTGTGCTTGGTGATCACCTGTTCCCCCTGAGTTGAGACAATTTGGTGTACCTCAGATAGCAGCTTGCTAGCTTTTAAGACCCCAGACACTACTTACCAATATATGGTGTAGAAGAATCTCTAAGCAACAGGCTAGTTATGCTAGTTGGCCTCACTGTCCCTTGAGAGCACGGTCCCCAGATCCCTGCCCCTGCTACTTTATCCTTACAATGTTGGGTTAAGATTAGAAGAGTTTTCAATTTATGTTGAAGTTCAGTTAAGTTGATCTTTCTACCTTGCACTGTCACCGCTTTTACCCAATCAAATTTATATCAACTTTCTAACCTATGACAAGCCTTCACCCTTCCTCCCCTCACTTGCAGCCATCAAAGAATGTTTTCTTCTGTGCATGAGTCTGGTTTCTAAGTCATTATTGTAGGGGTCTCATACAATATTTGTCCTTGTGCCACTGACTGATTTCACTCAGTATAATGTCTTCAAATTGAAAACAGATTATGAGATGCTTCCTAAAACCATCATTGTTCTTTATCATTGCATAGTGTTCCATTCAGTATGTGTACCATAGTTTATTTATCCATTCATCTGTTGTTGGGCATCTGGATTGATTCCATCTTTTTGTTACTGTGGACTGTGCTGCAATAAACATTCATGTGCATGCATCTGTTCTTGTAACTGCCCTTAATGCTGTAGGATATATTTCAAGCAGTGGGATTACTGGATCAAATGGTATATCTATTTACAGCTGTTTAAGGAAGTGCCAGATTGCTTTCCAAACAGGTTGTATCAGTTTACAATTTCACCAGCAGTGTAGGAGAGTTCCAATTTCTCCACAGCCTCTCCAGCATTTGTTGTTTTGTGTTTTTTGGATCATGGCCAACCTCGTAGGGATGAGATAGTATGATTTGGATTTCTTTAATAGCTAATGGTCGTGAGCATTTCCTCATGTGTCTTGTGGCTGCCTGGATGTCTTCTTTAGAGAAGTATCTGTCCATCTCCTTTGCCTATTGCTTAATTGGGTAATTTACCTTTTTCTTGCTGGTATTTTGCAGTACTTTGTAGATTATGGAGATCAGATGTCGGTCTGAGATGTAGTTGCCAAATATTTTTTCCCATTCTGTAGGAGGTCTTTTAATTCTTTTGATAAAATCTTGGATGAGCAAAAGTATTTGATTCTTGGTAGTTCCCATAGACCTATTTTCTCTTCTGTTGATCATGTCTTGTTTGTCAGATTTTGTAGTCTGTCTAAGCTATGTATCAAAACTTTCATTGTTGACCCTATTTTTTCTTGCATGATCTTCTTCATTTTAGGTTTGATATTTAGGTCTTTTGCTCAATTTGAGCTAGTTTTTGTGTAAAATATGAGATACGGGTCTTATTTCAATTTTTTGCAAACAGATATTCAATTTTGCCAGAACTATTCATTAAGGAAACTGTTTTTACCCCAGTTTAAAATCTTAGGGCCTTTGTGGAGTATCAACTGTTCATAGGAGGATGGTGGCATCTCTGGGGTCTCAACTCTGTTCTATTGGTCTATGTGTCTCTTTGTGTACCAGTACCAGGCTGTTTTCACAACTGTGGCAGTGTAATAGTTTCTAAAGTCAGGTAGTGAGAAGCCTCCCGCTGCGTCCCTCTTCTTCAGTAGTGCTTTGCTTATCCGGGGTTGCTTCCCTTTCCAAACAAAGTTAGTGATTTGTTTCTCCATCTCATTAAAAAATGTCACTAGAGTTTGTATTGGGATAGCACTGTATATGCAGATCACTTTGGGTAAAATAGACATTTTTTTCAGTGTTAAGTCTTCCTATCCACGAGCAGTGTAGGTTTCTCCATTTATGTAAGTCTCTCTTAGTTTCTTGCAGTAAGGTCTTGTAATTGTCTTTGTCTAGGTCTCTTATTTCTCTAGTTATGTTTATTTCTAGGTATTTTATTTTCTTGGGGGCTGTAGTAAATGGCATTGATTTGGAGGCTCCTAGCTTCTTGATGATATGTCCATTCCTTCTGCTGACGCAAGAGTACAATCAGCATCAGGACTTCTGGGACTCAGCTGCAGCCAATTTGGCTTCCTGGGAAGAATCACAGGATGCCTTTCCCACTCCTTCTTCATATTCATACCAGATTGGTGATGATGCTTATAGCTCCATGTCTGGACAGAGAGGTCCTTGCCAGTTGTGGAAGAGAAGGTCACACTCACAGAGTCACAGAGGAGGAGAGAGAGACAGGAAGGAAAGCAATACTGAGGGAAAGGAAAGAGGGGAGGTAGGACACGGAAAGGGAAATGGAGAAGGAAAGGAAAGGAAATGTAGGCAGGAGATGGGATAGAGCTGCCCAGGATAAGAAGAGGGGCCTATATCAATGCAGGAATTCTCAACACTCATGAGAATTTGAGGAAAGCTGTGAATTCTTTCTACATGCTTACACACCAGCATACAAATACATATGAACATGCCTGAACTTCAGGAGGTTCATGGAATCCCTGAAGCATATCCATGGATTCTCCAGCTTTCCAGGGATCCTACCCTCAAACCTCTAAGTTAAAATGAAGATGGATAGAGTAGAGACTGTTTAAGAGGTGAGAGGAAGGAAAGTACGAGGGAAACGACCCCCAGTGCCTGTCTTCTAACCACTGCTCCCCAGTCAGTTTGTGCTTTAGAAGAGGGAACGTGGAAGGGCTGTGATACTCAGGGTTCTGTGAGGGCTAGGTCTGGTGTTGTGTGAGCTAGTCTGTGTTCCTTTAGTGTTCCCTATACCTCTCTCCTTATCTCCGTGCATGAGAAAAAGCTAAGACTGAATGCCAAACAGATTTGACTGTGAGTTAAATTCCTTGGCTATTACCTAGCTTGTAGGTGAAGAACTCTGTGTTTGAGTGGTTAATACATAAAATGCTTGGTTATCATTAGCACTATTAATTGGTGTTCCAAAGTGAGCTTTTCCTCATGTGACTTTGATTCTTGACCTTGGCTTTTTTAAAGTGAAGTTTGGTTCACATAGTAAAGAACCTTAGCAGTAAGATGTATGGGGACATGTTTTCTGCCATGGTCATACACAACCTGGCATCAAACATAAAAAACAAGCAAACGCAAAAACCAGTTTTCATCGCAATGACACAAGTTTGTGGTGACCCCATGTGTATCAGAGTAGAATTGTGCTTCATGGGGTTTTCAATGGCTGATTTTGGAGAATTAGATCACCAGACCTTTCTTCTGAGGTACGTCTGGGTAGATTTGAACCTCCAACTTTTCTGTTAGCACCCAAGCTCCTTCATCATTTGTACCACCTGGGAACAGACAAACCTGGGTTGAAATCTCATTGTTTCAGTGGCCATTTGTGTCACGTTGGATAAGACAACCAGCTTTCCTGCTCCTCAGCTTCCTCATTTGTATAAAGGGCACATCCAGTATTGCAGGACGTTTGTGATGGTAAAATCAAATCCCATCTGTAACACTGATCCTTGATTCTGCAACATGGTCAGTTCTGATGACACCACTCCCTGTCCTTTCTTTCTTCCTTCATTGGTCTGTAATGCCTTTATCTATGTTTGTCTGTTTTTTTAAGGAGCTTTATAAAATTAAAAAAAAAAAAAACACCTATTCTAAAAACGTGAACACTACAGAAAAATATGGAGAAGGAGGTAAAAGAATCACCCATAATCCCGTCACCCAGAGGTAACCATTGTTACCACTCTGGTATGGCTCCTTCTGTGGCATTTATAAAGCCTGGAAACAGTTCCCCAGCTCCATTCCGTAATGTCTGTGTGTGTTGAAGTTCAGCCACTATGCTTCCTGTAGCTCAGAAGTAATTTACCCGTGCACGTAGGGTACTTTGTAAGTGCCTCCTCCCAGGAGAGTGAAGATTTGTGTTGATGTTGTTCCATTGTTTGCTGCTCTGCAAGCTAGGAAAAGCAAAAGCTTCCTACAGAGAATAGCTTTTTACTTTTAAAATAAAATAAATGCAGATAGCATTACTCAGAGATGGGCAACCGAGTCTGCCAGCCTCCCTTCACGTGCTCCCCTACTGGCTGCCTTCCCTTCGTTCTTGTCGCTGGAAAGTTCCCCGGCTGAAATTACCAACCCTGTTGCTTAGCAGTTCATCTGCTCCTGCCTATTCCCCTCCTGTCCTCAGGAACGCAGGGCCATGTGTTTCCTTGGCCCACATGCTGACAAGCATCTTCCCACCCAACCTGCCACCAGCCCAGGCTCCAGCCAGGGCCACCTGCTCAGTGTCTGCCCCTGCTGGCTCCTATAGGCAGGGCTGGGAGGGGTGGGGAAGGAAGCAGAGAGAGGGGAAGAAGTGGTTCTTCAGTCCTGGGGACTCCAGACCCTTTAGGAGGCCACTTTCTCCATCCCTCTTATGGTCCCCCCCCCCACTTTTAATCCGTCTTTTCCTGTGGGATGTTTTGGGGAGCAAGACCAGCAAAAAGCAGAGCTAGGAAGAGAAGGACATCGGTACAGGGAGAATCTGTGCTCTTGGTTTTCATCAGCTCATCAGCCTTCACTGAATGGGCAGCTGATGCGAAGACCAAGGTGATCCCAAGGCCATGAAATGTCTCTTCCAGATTTCTGATCTTGTATTTTAAAGGCTACTGGCGTCATCCTTATTTGTAAGACACAGTACAAATCCCTAAGCTGTTTAACCAATACACAGTCATTTATTAGCTTAATTATTGTGATATTATTGATCTCAAATACATGAGACATTCTATTCTTCTTTATCCAACATGCACCTACCTGAGTTATCTTCTAAATTGGGCAAATGTGTGGATGGAAGTCCCTGGGCAGTGCAAACAGCTAATGTGTTCGGCTGCTCACCAAAAGGTTGGAGGTCTGCGTGTACCCAGAGGTGCCTTGGAAGAAAGTCCTGACAATCTACTTCTGAAAATCAGCCATTGCAGTCCTTATGGAGCACAGTTCTACTCTGATACACATGGCATCACTCTGAGTCAGAAATGACCCAATGGCAACTGGCCTGTTTTGGAAGGCAAGAAATCATCTTTCTACACCCAGGGTCTAATAACACTCACGTGACTCAACCAAAGATGCCTCCACTTGATTTTGAGATGTTGGTAACTGACAAAGGTGTCTCAGTTTTCCCCAGGAATGTAAAAGGCATTCTGGATAAGAAGGACAAACACCCCAACTCCTGCTTCCTGAAGTTTCAAAGCTAAACATACCTGTTAAGGGTGAAACAGAGAGCTTCTAGTCCAGGCCTGGTGGCAGAGAAAGGCAGGGAGGATCCAGAAATAAACCCAAGAAAAGAAATACACAGGCTAATAAGAAAGTGCCTAGACTGGCAGAGAAGAGTGCATGGTTGGGATAACACTGTAGGGAATGAAAATTCCAGAACACTAAGCCCTGCTAGACCCAGCAGCCTGGCCCAGTGCTGGTGCCCCAGGGAGCATGTAGGGGTGCCAATCAAAGAGGGACTCTGCATGTGAAGTACCCTTGGATCTTCCTCTGCTGAGCATGACAGTGGGAACAAAAACTGAGGAGACACCATGGTAAGGAAACAATGGCATCCCCCAGGTTGGGTAGCCCCAATGTCCCAGGGCACCCTTGAGAAGTGACACATTTGCAAGCTGTTCAGAAACCAACAGTCTCCCCTAATGGAGTCTGGATGTGTGGATGTCAAATGGACCCTTAACAGAAAGATGTTTGCCTATGTTTTATTATCTCTGCAAAGCTATTTGACTGTATGTATCATAACAAATTATGGATAATACTGCAGAGAATGAGAGTTCCAGAACAATTAAGTGTGCTCGTAAGGAATCTGTACACAGACCAAGTGGCAGTCATTCAAACAGAACAATGGGATACTGTATACTTTAAAGTGAGGAATGGTATACATCAGGGTTGTATCCTTCCACCATATCTATTCAGTCTGCATGCTGAGCAAATAATCTGAGAAACCCAACCATATGAAAAAGAATGGGGCATCGGGATTGGAAGAAGACCTATTAATAACCTGTGTTATAAGTGAAGGAGACTTGAATCACTTACTGATGAGAATCAAAGACCACAGTGTTCAGCATGGATTACACCTCAATATAAAGAAAACAAAAATCCTAACAACTAGACCAATAAGCAACATCATAGTAAGTGGAGAAAAGATTAAGGTTGCCTAAGGATTTCATTTTACTGGAATCCATAATCAGCACCCATGGAAGCACCAGTCAAGAAGTCACAAGACATATTGCACTGGGTAAATCTGCTGCCAGAGACTTCTTTCAAGTGTTAAAGAGCAACAGTATCACTTTGAGACTAAGGTGAGTCTGACCCAAGCCACGGTGTTTTCAATCACATCATATACATATGAAAGCTGGACAAGGAATAAGGCAGACTGAAAAGAATCCACACCTTTGAGTAGTGGTGTTGGTGAAGGATACTGAATATACTGTGGACTGCCAAAGGAAGGAACAAACCTGTTCTGGAAGAAATACAGGCATACATCTTGGAAGCAAGGATGACCAGACTTCATCTCACATACTTTGGACATGTTCTCAGGAGGGACCAGTCCCTGAAGAAGGACATCATGCCTGATGAAGTGGGGGACCAGTAAAAACAGAGGAAGATTCCCCACAAAGTGGATTAATGCAGTGGCTGCAACAGTGGGCTGAGAGGGAGCAACAATTGAGAGGTCAGTCCAGGACCGGGCACTGCTCCATTCTGTTGTGCATAGCACTGCTACTTGTGAGAACCACCTCATGGCCCCTAACAACAATAACACATAGGACAATATAAGGAGATGGCTTAGTTATCTAGTGCTACTTTGGTAGAAATACCCACATACGGCAGACTTTAACAAACAAAAATTTATTCTTTCACAGTTTAGGAGGCTGGAAGTCTGAACACAGGATGTTGGCTCTCTGTCAGCTCTGGGGAAAGTCCTTTTCTCCCTTCAACATCTGTGGGCCCACTGTTCCTTAAAAGTCCACGTGTCTTGGCACCAATCCTCCCCTGGGTCTAGGAGGGTCTCAACGCAGGCATCCCAGGTCCAAAAGATGCGCTCTGCTCCTGACTTTTGTTTCTTGGTGGGAGTCAGTTTCTTTTCTCTCTGCTCCCTTCTCTTTCTTTTTACCTCTTGTAAGGTAAAAGATAAAGCAGGTCACATCTTTTGGAAACTCACCTTCCATGGATCAGAGCTGTGACATGAGTCACAGCCCTAATCTGCCTTAACATAACCTAATCTTACCTCATTAACCACAGGCAGGCAGAGATTAGGATTTACAACACATAGGACAATTGCATCAGATCTTAAAACGGAGGACAACCACACAAAACTGGGAATCATGGCTTAGCCAAGTTGACATAACTTTTCGGGGACACAATTTAATCCATGACAAGAGCCCTGGGATTCAATGGTTAAGTGCTTGGCTTCTAATTAAAATGTTGGCACTTTGAACCTACACAGCAGTGAGAGAAAAGATTTGGTCATCGGTTCCCATAAATATTACAGCCTAGGAAATCCTAAAGAATATTGAATGTACCACGGACTGCCAAAAGAACAAACAGATCTGTTCTGGAAGAAGTACAACCAGAGTTTTCCTTGGAAGGAAATATGGCAGGACTGTGTCTTACATACTTTGGACATGTTGTCAGGAAGGATAAGACCCCAGAGAAGGACATCATGCTTGGTAGAGTGGACAGTCAGTGAAAAAGAGGAATCCCCGACAAGATGGATTGACACAGTGGCTGCAACAATGGGCTTAAGCAAAGAAATGGTTGTGGACATGAAGAAAGACTGGGCAGTGTTTTGTTCTGTTGTGCACAGATAGGGTCACTACGAGGCAGAACTGACTCTACAGCACCTAACAACAATAACAACAGAAAATCTTATGGCGCACAGTTGTCTTTTGTCATATAGGGTTGCTATGAGTTGGAATCTATTCAACAGCACACAGTAGCAACAGTGCCATGGGGCAGGATAAGCCTACAGAATTTCTAGGGAGGGAAAAACTCCAGAGGGTGTTACATATTTCTAGTTACAGGACATTTGGGACTTTAAAAACTTATAACCTTATCCATGGTAGATGAGTTCACTCTGACTCATAGTGACCTTATAGGAGAGAGTAGAACTGGTCCATAGAGTTTCCAAGTCTATAATCTCTCTGTAAGCAGACTGCCACATCTTGCCCTTCCACAGAAGCTGGTAGGTTCCAACTGCCAACCTTTCTGTTGGCAGCTGAGTACTTTAACCATTCTGGCACCAAGGATCCTTATTTGGGGCTTTACTAGATTTAAATTTGTTTGGAATATCAGAAGAGATGTACAGGACTTGTACTCTGAGTGCACCAGAGAAATTCTTATAAAAGTATGACATTACTTATTATATAAAAGTAAACTTTTAACTATAAGAAGTACAAATAAAGGAAGAAGGTAAAAATGGCCCATAGTATTCTCATCATCCAGAGAGCTAGTGGTGCTAACATTCTGACGCATTTCTTTCCAGTCTGTTATATCACATTTATGACAGCACCTACTAGGTTCTACCTTGTCTTTTATGCTTAGAAATGATATTGGCAACATTTTTCTATATGATTTATAATTTCTCATAATTTTTTTACAATGGCGAAAGATTCCACTGCATTGCTATGTTATAGTCTAATTAGCAGGCTCCTGTGTTGTCTCTTGAGATGGTTGCAAACTCCTTGTGAGTTCGGACTTTGCATACGGTTCTTGACCAGGCTCTATAGTGGAGGCTGGTGCCCAAGGGTGAGGCATAGTTTCTCCCTGAGTCACAGCAACTCCAGTTAATATGGCAGACTAGATGGTGTGGAAGGATGCTTCTTCCATCCCAACTTATATCAATCTGAACATAATATAAAATAAATTAAAGTTTACACAGGGCTCCAAAGAGCAAGAAAGGAAACTTCCTGCTGTCAGCAATGAAGCGGAGCTCGATGCCAGGGTGGTGAGAGAGGGCTGAGACTGTGACAGTTCAAAGGGACCAGACACAAGCCTTAGTGCTAACCCGGCATAGAATCTGATGCCTCAATTCTAGAGGAGTTGAGAGGCAGGGAAAGACCCTTTGGGGGAATTCGACAATCTTAGCTAATCTATTTGAGAAAAGTTTTAAGAAAGTTTGTCAGCCCCTTAGGTCTTGGGTAGACAAGACTAACGTACCAGAAACTGGAAACCTAAATCTGCACTATCTGCACAAACTTATACTACATAAATAATGCCTTGGAACTAGCACAGTATTGTCCCAGAACTAGTATAACTAGTGGGGTGCTAGCAGAGGCAAACATAGAGTCATATCCACAGAGACACCACCACTACACATACAACATGGGATTCCCAAAGGAAACTAACTCCTCTGAAAAACTCACACTAAAAGTAGAAACTGACAACAAACTACAAGCTATAACAATGGACACTTAGAAGCAGCAGCAAACAGGATAATTACCATTCCAAGATCTAGAGGAAATAGAATGATCTTAAGTAGACTATGAGTATGATTAAAATGTTTAAACAACAAAAGGATGCAAACTATAATAACAGAGCAATACAGAAACAACTTTGAAAAGTAGACAAATAGTACTTCTAGAAATAAAAATATTGGAAAAAACCTTACAAGTATGTTAAATAGTATATTAGACATAGTCAAAGACAGAATTGGTGAAATGGAAGACATACTGAGAGTACACTGAGAATCTGAAGTGGAAAATATGAAAGAGAGGTTAACAGAAATGGAATTAAAGCAGAAAGATCAAAATGTATCTAACAGAATGCCAAGAGGGGAGAATAGAGAGCATGTAAGTGAGGCAATATTTGAAGAGATGTTGGTTGAGAATTTTCCAGAATAAAAGAAAGATTTTAATTCTTATACTGAAGAATATCAGGTCTCATGCGGGCAAAACAAAACAAATCCACACCTAGATGCTTTATAGATACATTAGAGAAAGTGAAGGAACAATTTAGCTGAGAGACGGTGTAAAAAGCTAAATACCAATAAAAGGCAGCATACATGAGTGTCAAGTGAGAAGTTCAAGCAGCAGGTGCTATGAATTCAGAAGAGGAAAAAAGGCCTTTGGACTGAGGTGGTCCAGAGTGGATCCTGGGAGAAGAGCATACTGCTTCTGATGGATGCCTCATCAGGTGGCCCAAGTAAACTACAGCTTATTTCAGGCTCTGAAATATCCACTTGAGGATTTTATAAACAAAGGGAGGGAGTAAATTTAACATGGACCCTAGGGGTTGGGCAGCTCAGCATCTCGGTGCTGGGTGGCCAAGGTCAGAAATTTCATCCCTATAAAGGCCCATACATCCTTCTCTTTTGCCCAGATCTCTGAGCAATTCCAGCCTGCACTGACTTCATGGTGCTGGTGTGGGCTGGATAGTAAATGATGGGTGGCCTGGCATAGTTGGAGCAGTATTCTAGAAAAGCACAAACACCTGTCAGTGGAGAAGGACTTTGAAGTCCAGAGAAGTCCTTGGAGTTATGTCAGCCAGCTAGTGACAGAGCTGGGAACAGAATTCAAGTCTCTTGACACTGTATAGACACCACCTAGCGCAGTGGAAAACCTTGTTCCCAGCTTGCTCTTTGGCCTCAGAGCTTGGCCATATTTTTTTCAGCAGATGTCTGGTTGCCTGTGTATGAGTGCTTGCGTGTGTATGTGTGTGTGTGTGTGTGTGGTGTGTGAGTGTGTGTGCTGGGGGTGATAGCGATGTGGCAGTGGACGAGTGCAGTTAATTTCTCTCCTTCATCCTTTGTCAAATCCATTCACACCTTTGCAAGACAGATGGGAAAGAGAGTTAGATTGGTGGCAGGGCTTTAAAAACTCACTCCCTGGTCACATGGCCTGGGAGGAGGGCTGGCGCCCACATGACAGTGTTTGCTGGAGAGGCTGTGCAGCGTTTGTCTGGGGACATTGTGGACACATGACCGAAGAGTACCTGCGTCAGGGGCTGAGGAAGGGCACTGAACCATCTTGTGAGGCTCAAGGCTGCTCACTCACCCAAGCCGCGTGCTAACAAGCTGTTGGCAGAAGGTTGCAGCAAGACATTTTGAAAAACAACAACAAAAATTGCAAGTCACTCCCTCTGAGTAGCAGACCCCTCCCTGCATCTCATTAGCGCCTGGGGGTGGGGGACAGGGGCTGGCAGGCACTGCCTGCACCTACGTGTTCTGAAAACCAATTCAGGCCAGAAGAGGTGGGTGGGATGACGGTGCTGAGCAGGGCTGAGGAGAGGCCTTCCAAACACTGTGCGTGTTTACTTGTTCCTCCCTCTGTGAGTTTTACAAAACGTACCAGGTTCCTGAGTCCTTCTGTGTAGGACACAGAAGGTCTACTATTTTGGTCTTCTATCTCCCAAACCAGTGGATGTTTCAAAAATCTCTTCCATATCTTTGGGCCCCGGGTTTTTCCTATGATTTCTGTGGAGAACGGTGAGTGGCTGTAGGGTTGTGTCTCGGCTCACCTCAGAGCCTGGGTTGGACGTGGATGACTTGAAGCCATGCTGCCCTCCACAGATACCCCTCACCACACCCAAAATTAAGACTCCAGTTACCTCCTGAGAGAACATGCCATTGCACCAGCTGGAAACTAGACAAGAAAACCCTCAGTGACTTCCCCCATGTCTTCCCATATTTCCCTCATGGTTGCCCTGTTGAGTTCCTAAGCTTCTAACAAATTCTTGCTGATCTGGGAGCTGGCGATGAGAGGTGCCACTGCCATTGTCCCCTCACCCAGGAGGAGCAGGGCCAGTAGAAGCACAAACCCTCCTGGCTCCAGTGTCAGGGACATGCTGCCTTTCCAAGTTTTTCCAGACTTCCCTTCCCAGGTGGGTCTATGTGAACAGGAGCACACAAACAAGACCCTAATCTAGTTGAGCCAAATGGTTACATACACATTTCTTTCTCCTTAAAACCAGGATGATGGGTAGAGCTAGAGTACTTTCATAGACAGAAGATGGCCCTACATGGTAAGAACCAGAGGTGGCAACACTCCATGCCTCCTGCCCTACTAAGTCCTATGGGGTGAGGCCAGCATTTGCTTCTGGATTCCCCGTCTCTGCATTCCTGGAATGTCAGGTGAGATGGGCCGAGCCATCTTGGTATGACAAAGAGGTCAGTTTTAGAATGACCATTTAGGGCTGGAAATACAAATAAATTTATACACAATTGTCATCAAGCTGTGAATGCTTTGTTACTCTGTGAGCTAAGAAGGGAAATCTTAGGTAACAGGTTACCAGATTAGCTGAGGTGAGGAGGAAGCGAAGAGGCTCTTGGAGAGAGGTTAATCTGGGGCTCCAGAAACTTCTCCACCCTTCTCCAGAAGCCTAGGCTTGCTGACGGAGATATTCTCAACTCCTGAAGGCTGGGTGACCAGCAGAGGACGTTCAAGGCTGTGGGTTCCCCAAACCAGAATCTGCGGGAACTCCAGGGCCCAGAGCCGTGGGACTCCTACTGCCAGGAGCTAGAGGAAGAAGAAAGACTGACAGCCCCAACCAGAGACCTGCTCAGCTGAGAGCAAGGAGGACCTGGCTGCCCGTCTGGGTTTGTCTTATTGCTCTTGGTCTCAAGTATCAGTATGTAAGCCACCATATTTAAAGATGATCAGGCAATCTGGGAGTCCTTGAATGGGTCAAACAGTTCATCACTCAGCAGCTATTTGAAAGATTAAAGTTTTGAGTCCACCTATAGGCACCTCAGAAGAAAGGCCTGGTGATCTACTTCCTAAATATCAGCCATTGAAAATGCTATGGTGCACCATCACACCCTGACACATGTTTGGTTATCAGGAGTCATAGCTGACTTCAAGAAAACCAGTTGAAAACAATTTAGGCAAAATCATATGAAAATAAGGAGCTAAGTAACTTACAGATCTTTCTGTTAAGTAAACTGAACTTGTTCAAGGATATAGGCTTAGGTTGGGTCTCTGCTGAAGCATCAGAAACTCAAGGTAGGCTGGGAGCAGGCTTGGCAAACCCATCAGGTTCTGTTGTTTTTTCCCCCCGAGCAGCACGGAGGAAAGGAGCCCGTACCTTCTGTCTGTCGGCCTCCGCCAGGTTCCTTTATCTCCTGGCGCTTCGTCTCTCTCCGTTCTGTTCTCTTGAGCAGAGCCAGGAGCGGGCTGCCTCTGTGCTCCTGTTCCCTGGAGGCTCATGAGTCATCAGTCTGGACGGGCTCCTTCAGGGAGCCTTTCCTGACTGACTGCCTGCTGTCCCTCTGTCACCTGACCTCTCTTACTCTCCTTCCTGGACTGTTGCATCAAGCTGAAACAATGCCAAAGCAGTCTGAGCAGAGGCTCTCTTGCCGCTCTCAGGGTGCCAGCTCCGTGAAGTCAGACACAGGATGCATACTCCGTAGCCTAAGACAAGGACTCGAGTCCTAGCTCCGGCAATCACTAGCAGTGGCTTTAAGCTTTCGCTGAACTTCTTTTAGACTCTGTTCTTGGTCATTGAATAGGAAGATAGCAGAACCTCTTACCTAGCGTGCTACCGCCAGTCTGTCACCACGTCATATTGGGGTGGCTTGCATGTGACTGAGATGCCTGAGGCTATGCTACTGATGTTTCGAATCCCAGCAGGTTCTCCCAGGGTGGAGTTTCAGAGGAGCTTCTCGGCTCTGACGGACTAGAAAGAAAGGTCTGGTGACCTACTTCCAAGAATTAGCCAGTGAAAACCCTCTGGATCACAACAGGACATTTTCCAATATAGTGCCCGAAGACGAGACCCCTATGTTGGAAGGTGCTACAACAACCACAACTAAGGACTCAAATGTACCAGGGATCGTGGAGATGGGGCAGGAACTGGCCGTGTTTTGTTCTGTTGCTTGTGGGGTTGCTGCGAGTCAATGCTGACCCAATCTCAACCTAAGTACAACCACCTCTCTGGGCTCAACCAGCACTCTAGGTTGTCACGGGGCTTAGCTGAAATAACAGGGGTTGTGAGTTGTTCTTCTGCTAGACAAACAGGCAGAGTGGAGAACCTGCAGAGCACAGGAAAAGATGCTCTTGAACTTGTTCCATGCAGAACACACATGATGAAGGGCGATAATGAAGGGAAGAGGAAGAAGCCAGCCTGCATGCCATGTCATTGGAGGGACACCCAGCCCAGTGTCCCTTCCCTCGGCTCCCCACTGGGAAAATGGAAGACATCATGTTGCACAAGCCATGCACGGATGACTTTACCCCAAAGAGCCAGAGCTCCTGGAAGCCAGGGACCAGGCCATGCTGGGAAGCACAGCTGAATTTGTCTTTCCATCTGACGGTTCAGGGCTGGATGTTGCTTTCCAAATGAATACGGTGCTGGAAGGTCGTGGGGAGCAGTGAATTGTGATTATGCTGGCACATTCTTAATTCTGTCTCATTACAGCTGCTGTTAAGGCTGCATTAGAATAATTGCTTTAGTTCTGCTTCGGTATTTTTGGGCTCCTTTAGTGTGGCTGTAATCTATGTGTATATTAAAGGGAGCAGAACCAAAGAGCAGGAGCAGACTCATTAGACTAGCACAACGGAGGCCAGTGGACCCAGGCCGCAGACGACAAGCGGAAGTGCCAGGCGGGGCCACCGTGGAGCAGCGGGAGGAGTGGAGGCGCTGGCCCCAAGCCCAACACAGATTCAAGCTGCGTCTCGGAGCCCCACTGAAGCTGCCTGTCTCGGTTCTGCCATCCATCACAGAAGCTGCAAGCCCTGTACAGAAGGTACTTTGAAATCCTTAGGAGAAAAACGATCGCTGGCCCTGAGCCCAGGGGAGTGACTACATCAGGCCCTCCGGTGCATCCTGAGTGGGACCGAGGAGGCCCACCGCTTCAGAGTCCCTCCTGGCACCCCACCATACTGCAGTGTGACCTCCAGGGTAGGGAGGACAGTCGACGAAAAGAGACAGAGACAACTGCGACATCCAGGTGGAAATTCCTCTCTTGTCTGTCTTCTCTCTCTCTCTCTTTCTGTTTTTTGTTTTCAATATTTGATTTGCGTTAGCTGTCCCCAGTCTCTGCAGAGTTCTTTAGACATGGCATCGTGCCCCACTGAATGAGGCCTTTTTGGTATTTCAGCCACCATGGCCTCTCCATTTTATCCCTTCTAAGGGCATCAATTTGGAGGGTGAAATGTCAAGTGCCATCTGACCAGGGGACTTGCATCATGCTTTCTGGGGGCCACTTTAAATACCCTCAGCATTTAAACGTGTGTTAACTCAGATTGTTTCATAGCAGCCCTATGAAATAAGTAACTACATTGTTGTGGTTGTCAGCAGTCACCAAGTAGGTGCCCGACTCACGGCCACCTTCCCACAACTAAAAGAAACACTGCCCAGTCCTGCACCAGCTCCATGATTAACCGGGATAGAAAGGACCTTGGTGATCTACGAGGTTTCTGTGGACTGATTTTCTGAAATAGATTGCCAGCTTTTCCTCCTAGCCTGTACCTGTCGTGGAAGGGTAGCACTGCAGGAACCTGCTAGGCATCAGAGAGACACATGAGTCACCGACGGAAGGGTGGGAACTGTGCAGGTGGTGCATGGGCCTGGAGTCAAACCAGGGCTTGTTCCTGGAAGGTCAGAATTCTACCCCTCAACCTCGACTGGCCTCTAAGGAACTGTATCATCCCTTCTGGAGGATCAAACTGGGGTGCGAGAGGTGCAGTAAATTGCCCTTATCACTTGTGAGTGGCAGAACAGGCAATCTAGAGGTAGGGCTCGGGTTCTAAGCACTGTTCCTGGCTGCGTTCCCCTCTCCCCTCTTCCTCCTCACCCCTCCCCTCTCCCCCCTCTCTCTTCCCCTCTCCACTCTAGCTTCCCCCTCCCCCTCCCCTCCCTTTCCCTTCTCTCCCCTCCCCCTTCCTTCTCTCTCCTCCCCCTCTTCCTTCCCCCCTCTCTTACCTCCTCCCTCCCTCCTCCCCTGTCACACCTCCCCTCTGCCTTCTTTCCTCTCTCCCTTCCACTCTCCCCTCAGCAGCATCAGTGTCATCAGCAGCGTCTGCGTTGTTCCCGTGATAATAATCCCTGGAGAGGAGATCTATGCTGGACCCAGTGGAAGCACTCTCAGGTGTTCTCTGCCCAGAGGCCACTTGTCCAGTAGCTGGGCAGGAAGGCTTCACAGCAGAGGTATGGATGAAGACATCTGGTAGAGGGGGTTAACTGGGACGGTCTTAACACCAACTCAATAGAATGTATCTATTCAGTTCCCTAGTTCTGCCTTAATAATGCTTTGCTTTGAAATTGTTGGTGGTGTCCAGAGAGTGAAAACGAGGAAGAACTCTCTGAGTACCGCGGCACACCTACACTTCTGCTGTACCCCAGAGCCATGTGGCACCAAGATGTTTCCAGGAAGACTCCCATTCAAGACCCTGAATGAAGAGGTTTTCAGAGCTTCCTTGGTGCCTTGGCCTTTGCCTCCTCGGGGAACGAAGCCTTCACTGCATGCACTGTTGCAGCTCAAAATCCATGCACTCAGGGCCTCACAATGTTTTAAGTGACTGTAGAGGTCATTGGTCAGGTTCTCACTGAATACCCCACTGCAGGAATCCAGTATCTCTCGCAGATGCCCACAGCCTCAGTCCAGAGATGTAGGCAGATGGGTGTCTCCCTCTCACCTCCCATCCACCAGGCAGCTTGTTTCATTTCTTGAACTGCTCTAATCATTAAAAACCTCTTCCTCATTTTTGATCAAAGTCTCTTTCTTGGTAACTTCCAGCAATTAGTCTTAGTTTGATCTCCTGGAATCAGCCCATTCCCTTTTTTCATGTGGTTGTATTCTGAATTTATGAAGACAGCTAAAAGTTCCCCCGGAGTCTTCTCTTCTTCAGATTCAGCATCCTCAGATTCTTTTACTGTTGCTTTTGTCCAGATACTCCTCAATGGACACAAATACAGAAAATATCTTAGATGATCTTCAGCACAAAGTAATCCATTGCCATCAAGTCACTTCTGACTCATGGTGACCTTAATGTGCACAAAGAGAACTGTACTCAGCACAAACTTTAAAACAAACAAAAAACTCCATTATGATCAAGTTGATTCTGACTCACAGTGACCCTGTAGGACAGAGGAGAGCTGTTCCAAAGGGTTTCCAAGGAGCAGCTGGTGCCTTCACACTGCTGAGATTTGGGTTAGCAGCTACAGCTCTTAACCATTATGCTACCAGGGCTCCTGGACAAACCAAGCTTCCATAAAGGCCTTCCCATCTTCCCCATCATGCTCCCGCTAACATTTTGGAGCACCCACCAACAGTGCCTTTTGTGCTGAGAAGTGGGAAATATAAAGAAAAAAAGAATTGGTTTCTGCACTTGGTTTATGCATAGTTGCTTCAACAACCACTAAGTACCAACTTTCAATAGACTCTGCCTCTCCCTTCCTGTAGATTTTCCCTTAGGTGATAAAAACACCAGCAACAATGATAATCCTGATGTGCAAACAATGCCCTCTTTTGACAATAAAGCAAACTATGAGACTCATTGTCCACTAGGCGAGCCCAGTCCTGTTCCTCCGTCTTGCCCGTACTATCTTCCAGGGCACTCAGTATCCCTGTCTTTTATCTCTATTCCTGGTTTTCCTTCACCAGCTCATCCAAGAACCATCTCCCGTTTTTCCAACCCTCTCTTCCACAGGGATGTGGCACTCTCCCCTAAGCAATGCCCTTAATTAGTCAACAAAATTTCCCTCCACAACACAGAAAAACCAGTGACAGATATGAACGCCATTTGGTCTAATTAGTTCTGATATTTCACACAACATATTTGTGGGGCTTTTTGGAGGCAGGGGAGAAAGGGAGGGAAAAATGCTTCTATTAGAAGAACAGCAGGGAAGCTTGGTGATGGGAGGGGTAGGTTTGGGGTCTTCCTTACTGTGGGCAAATGCAGCCTTTGTTAGATCAGTACCACTTCGCCTGCTCACCTGCTCACCTGCCTGGGAGGCACTGTTAGCTTCCTTGCATCTCTGTCTGTCTGCACTGGGATTCCACAAGAGTGAAGCCTGTGCCTTTCCCATATGCCAGTGACTTACTGGGTTCCTGACTGAGTGACCTTTTCTCCTCCAGTAGCAGAAGTTTTCTGCAAGGCGAGATAATGTGAGAGGGGGCCAGCACTGGAGATCAGGAAAGTCAGGACCCATTGATCTACTCCTGCCTGCCCCTGACCTGATCTGTGACCTTGGAGATACCACTGAACTCTGAAAGCCCTGGTTGCAGGCTCTGTGTCTTAGGGAAGAGGCAGGGAAGAGAGAGACGCGGTCATATCTTGAGCTGCTAGACTAGGTGACTGTTAAGACACGGATGATTGCCTATTACAGAATGTCTTATAAAAACTAGGAGGAGCTCTTGACACTGGAGATCAGTAATCCTCAGTAACATTTGCTGTCATCCATTTATAACCTACAAGGACAGTTGAAGAAGTCTGCTCACCACGCCACAGAACTGAATGTATCCTGCAACACGGCTGCTGTGTCGTGAACTGACCCCAAGTCTGTAGCTGAGATGGGAAATCTGCTTTGGGTTTTATACCTGTTCATATTTACCCCAAAGCAGATGTTCTAGAAATGGGGCTTAGTGCCAGGCATGGGATGTTGTCCTGTAGCAGACAGAACTCCTGGGTTCTCAAACAGATGTCCTCGCTACTTAGTTTTGCAGCCTTGGGCAATTCATTCATTTGTCTAGGTCTTTCCTCATCGCTTAAACTGAGAGTTGGAATCCCATCTAAGCCACCTTGTAGTTCTAATGGGCACAGTTATATGATCAAGCCTCGAAAAAAGGAATGAGAGTGTCTGTGTGCGTGTGCGCGCAAGCGCGCTTTAAATGAAGGCTCCCCATTCGAGTCAGTCTCCCACACAAAAACATATACACACTTTACTATGTGACCCTAGTTGCTCTCCCTGCAATAGGACAGCACACTCTTCTTCCTCTCCACCCTGCATTTCCTGTGTCTTTTCAACCAGCTCCTGTCCCCTTCTACCTTGGGTATGAGAGCATTTTAACAACTTACTGATGTAGCAGGATTGACAGGGTGGTACAGATGATTAACGTGCTCAGCTACTGACCCAAATATTGGAGGTCAGAATCTACCCAGAGGCACCTTGGAAGAAAGCACTAGTGGTCAGCTTCTGAAAGATCAACCATTTAAAACCCTGTGGAGCACCGTTCTACTTTAGCATACACAAGGCTGCAGTGATTTGGAGTTGTTTTGGTGGTAACTGCTGTTGCTAGGTGCCATCAAGTTCATTTGGACTCATAGGGACCCTCTGTACAACAGAACAAAACACTGCTTGGTCCTGTGCCATCCCTACAGGCTTTGCTATGTCACAGCCCATTGTTGCAACCACTGTGTCAGTCCGTTTCACTGAGGGTCTTCCTCTCCCTCACTGACTCTCTTCCTTACCAAGCATGATGCCTTTTTCCAGGGACTGCTTCCTCCTAATAATAAGTCCAAGGTATGTGAGGCAAAGTCTCACCATTCTTACCTCTAAAGAGCATTCTGGTGGCACTTCTTCTAGACAGATTTGCTTCTTCTTCTGGCAGGTCATGGTATATCCAGTATTCTTCACCTGCACTGTAATTTGAAGGCATTTCAGTTCTTCCATCGTCCTTATTCATTGTCCAGCTTTCAGATGCACATGAGGTGATTGAGAACAGTGGCTTAAGTCAGGTGGACCTTAGTCCTTAAAGTGTCAGCTTTGGTTTTTAATACTTTGAAGATGTTGGAGTGGAAAGTGGCTTGGTTTTATTAATGTGGAGAGTGGGTAGAGGCAACAGGGCGACCCTAAGCTCCAGGCTTGGTAAGCATGAGGGGTACTGCTGCATGACCCTGCTCCACAGACTGCCACGAACATCTGTCCTAGTTACATGGCCACCTGGACACCTACCTGGTCCTTGTTTATCCTGTATCCTCTCCCCCATTTTCTATAGCTTCTCTGAGAATCTATGGCCCTATTTCTCCCTCCACCTAGACCAGTCATTTCTTCTGTGAAGCAGGGGCACAAAGAGTGCAGTTGCCTGCTATACTGAGGACAACATAGGCGGTGAAGTCAGTTGAGCCCTGAATCCCAGTTCTGCCATCAGTAGCTATCGTTGCAGATGTGTTACTTAACCTTGCAGGCACCATTTCCCCATCTGGAGAGTTGTGGTGAGAATTACATGAAAAAAATCTATGTGAAGTCCTTACCATAGTGCCTGCCCCCTAGTAAGTACTCAATGAATGTTAACTGCTGTTATGTTGGTGTTGTTATTTGTGATAAATCCTTGTGACACTTTTCTAATCAGAAGCTTTCTTGGTCAACCTCCTTCAACAGAATTGTTTTTTTCTTTTCAGATAATATGTAAACTCATTCCTCTCTTTACGAGTTCTATATTCTCTCAGAAATAGAGCAGAAGTCAGATAGAAATACAAATAGCAGCTTCATCACTAGTAAACCTGGGCTAAAACCCCAAACACAGTGCCAGCAAGTCAATTCAGACTCATAGTGACCCTGTAGGACAGAGTAGAACTGCTCCATAGTTTCCAAGGAGTGCCTGGTGAATTTGAACTGTTGACCTTTTGGGGAAAGAAAATTAGACCCAAAGATCCCTCTTCTAAATACTTTCCTCTAACCATAGATCTTGACTGGCTCTAGGGAAGAGTTGGATGGGCATGCTGCAGAAAGTGCAAATAGCTCCTCTTAGTCAGCCAGCCTGGGAACCCAAGGTGGGTGTCTTCTTTAACATATTAAATCCACAGGGCAGAAAAAAACAGCTCCCAGGATGCCTGAAGCCTACTAGTCCCATTGCTCTTCATTCACAGTAGGAGGGGCCCACTGGAGAGACAGAACAGAAAGAGCTGGAAGGTTTCTTCCCCGTAGTTCAGCCAGGGTGGAAATTCCTAATGGTGTTAGGCAGAAAGACAGGGATATGGGAACATGGGTCCCATTCTAATCTGTTATTACAGGTTCTCTTGTTTCTAGATGCAACAATCTCTCTAACAGTACAAAGTCACCAGAAACCCCTGTAAAGGGCTCTTTTGGAAGATTTCTAGGAAGTCTTCTATGTCTTCTTATAAAACATTCTAGTTTTCGTGTATCTTTTTATTACAAAAGTAACATGTGGCTGTTGTGAGAAGTTAAAATAAGAAGTACATGATGAAAAGAAAATCCTGGTGGCGTAGTGGTTAAGTGCTACAGCTGCTAGCCAGAAAGTCAGCAGTTCAAATCTTCCAGGCGCCCCTTGGAAACTCTATGGTGCAGTACTAATCTGTCTATAGCGTTGCTATGAGTTGGAATCAACTTGACAGCAAGGGGTTTGGTTGGGTTTGCGATATGGTAAATAAGGCAAGGCTCCCTGCATTCTGTAACTGATGGTCCCCAACTCTCTCTCCTCCAGAAGTCCGTGAACTGTGTGGTGTCCACAAAATAAAGACTTGCATTAGGCAGGTTTTTGGAAGGAGGAGTAAGTAAATTACTTCATACACTCTTGCTAAATCAATGCTATACAGAGAAAACCAACTTTCAGGGGCCCTGTGCCATGTGATTTTGAAAGTGTACTCCCTTCATAGTTCACGGTCCCCATAGAGAATCTGCTGTTTCTGCTCTGTCTGTTTCCTTCCTGTCGTATCAGGAACATTCGACTCCTGTTGCATTCCTGCATCTCCAGGGTAACTTACTCATTTCTAAAGCACAGCTGCTCCCAGGGAGTTAAAAATTTGGTAGAAGCTCCAAGACTTGAGAGCTCATTCAGTGTCATCTTCTAGTCTGTCTATTCTCAAATCTCCTGGCTCTGTCTATCTGCTGCCTTTGGTTCAGACCAAGGAGTGTAGGAGACCCATATCCCATTGCCCTGGGGTACAGTAGTGGTGGTTTGGAATCATTCTGCTTTTCCATCTTTGGGGTTCTCTGGGCTGGGTTTCATTCCGATAAGAATGTGGGGTGGAAGCTTCCTTCCTGTGATGATGAATTTTATGTGTTACCTTGGCTGGTTTACGGTGCCGAGTTGTCTTGTGAAATCCTAGTCTAGATGCTGTTGTGAAGGTATTGAGTCCAGATGTTGTTGTGAAGGTATTGAGTCCAGATGTTGTTGTGAAGGTATTGACATGTGGTTAACATTTAACTCAGTTGACCTTAAGTAAAGTAGATTACCTACTGTGATATGGGTGGGCCTCATCCAATCAATTGAAGACCTTAAGAGCAAAACTATAGATTTCTTAAGGGAGATAGTTTCTTCCTCAAGACTGTAAAGAAGCATTCTTTCAGACTTCCAACTCGCTGCCTGACCTGTGGATTTTGTGCTTGCTATCCCCTACAATCACATGAGCCAATTCCTTAAAATCTCTCTCTCTCTCTCCTCTCCATCCATTTGCCCATCCATCCATCTGTCCACCCATCCATCTGTCCACCCATCCATCCACCCACCCACCCATCTATCCATCCATCCGTCCATCCATCCATCTCTCCATCCATCCATCCACCCACCCATCTGTCCATCCATCTATGTGTCCATCTACCCACCCACTTATTGGTTCTGATTCCCTGGAGAAACGTGGTACACTTACACAAGACTCACTGTCCTTCCACTGGGGTACCCCGTGGCCAGACTCTCTCCCATGTCATTCTTTCTCTTTCCCTTCCCATGTCAGGGTTTCAATCTGATTCTGAAGTCTGGCCTCTAGAAACCGTACCTAGTTCCTTTATTAAGACTACTTTCAGTTTCTGGGACACCCCCACATCATCCCTACATACTGTATGTGTACACTAGATGCACAACCCTAACTGCCAGAAGTCCTGCTATAGAGTTCTTCCATTACCCTCAAGTCAGCCTCCAACACCAGAGACTGGAGAGGCCGTGGTCAGTTCACCCCTGGCCTTGCCTTTTGCACCCTCATAGCTCTGGTCTCCCTGGCCCTGGGTGTCCTGGACCTCTCTGCCAGTAGGAGCCCCTTGTACACTGAGCCATCAAGGCCATGTCACTGATGACATGTTCAGCTGTCACTGCTTGTTCCCATGAGACCTTCACCTGTCACTTAAACACTGAGTAGTCCCACTCTTGTGCAGCCCTGTTGGGAAATTTATTTATTGTTACCAATACTCTGTCAGGAAAATATTGATGCTCTTTTAAATATGTGATTTTAACAGGTTTTCTCTAAGGAGTTCCTTATATTTGGGGACACATTTTCCCCCTAGGGGACACAGCCCTAATTTTATCTCGGAATTGAATAAGAAAATAAGTGTGCATCATAGGAGCTTTTTTCATAGGCAGCATTCCAGAGCCACAGAGGATACCCGCACACACACAACAGGCATTGAGGGAGATGGGGCCATGCATGACAGTCACCGCACATGTGGCTAGGGCTTCCCCTTACTCTCTCTCTGTTTTGTCCACAGAGAAACTCTTTGTTATTATTGTTACAAGTTGCTTTAGATGAAAGCTTATAGAAAAGATGAGTTTCTCCTTAAATAGTACACCTTGTTTTATGACATTGGTCACCAAGCCCACAACATGTCAACACTCTCTTTTCTCAACCTTGTGTTCCCTGTTATCAGCTTTCCTGTCCCCTCCTGCCCTCAAGTCCTTGCCTCTAGGCTGATGTGCCCCTTTAGCCTCATTTGGTTTTATGGGACTGTCCAGTCTTTGGCTGATGTATGACCCTTGGGAGTAACTTTATTAATGAGCTAGAACGGTGTCTGGGGGCCATACTTGGGGTTTCTCCAGTTGCTGTCAGGCCAGTAAATCTGATGTATTTTTGTGAGTTGGGATGTCACTCTACATTTTTCTACAGCTCTGTCTGGGACCCTTTATTGTGATCTCTGTCAGAGCAGTCAGTGGTCGTAGTCGGGCACCAACTAGTTGCTCTGGATTCAGTCTGGCACAGCCTGTGGTAGTTGTGGTCTATTAGTCCAGCGAGAAATTCTTGGTTGAAATCATTTATACCTTTTATTTTAGGGCTTCATTTATTTATTTAACACGTATATAGCACTCGGTTACCTTGGAAAAAATACAACCACGGTGCTCCTTGGAAGCAAGGGTGGTGAGACGACATCATATAGACTTTGGACATATTGTTGTGAGTGATCAGTCCCTGGAGTAGGACTTCATTCTCGGTAGAGGGTCAGCAAAAAAGGGGAAGACTCTCAGCAACATAGATCTGCACAGTGACTGCAGCAGTGGGCTCAAGCATGCCAGTGATTGTGGGCATGATATAGGACTGGGCAGTGTTTTGTTCTGTTGTACACAGGGTCGCTAAAGAGTTGGAACCAACTTGATGGTACCTAACAAAACAGTAAAGTATTTGGCATGTGCTGGACATGGCTGTAAACATTTACAATTATTGATCCAATTAGTCCTTAGACAGCTTTTTGAGGTGGGTGCTGTTGTTCTCGTCTTTTCACAGAGTGAAAAACTAAGGCAGAGGGAGATTAATGCAAATGCTCCAGTAAGTGGCCAAATTGGAGTTGAAACACAGGCTGCCTGATATCAGAGTCTCTGTTCTAAATGCTACCTAAGGCTGCCGCCCAGATGCTAGGGTCCTGCTTCCTCTGCAGTGGATGGGATTCTCTTAGACTTATGGCTTCAGGTGATGCTTCCCTCTCTCCTCTCCATATCCGGACACACAATATCTTTGCCCCTGCATGTCAGGGAATGTGATGGTTGGAATTGTGTGTCTATTTGGCTGGGCCATGATTCTTAGTGTTTGTATGTGACAAATTCTATGACTGAGTCTGCTGTACGTAGCCAATCAGTGTAAGAGGAGTTTCCTTGGAGATGTGGCCTGCATCTGTGTATAAGCAGATATTCTGGCTTTTTACTGGCTGTGGATCCTGAGGCTGCCTCCTATTTGTTGGACCTCTGGTTCTTGGGACTTGAGCCATTTGCTTGTCTCAGGACCTTGAGATTCAGACCCTGTGGCTGCCTTCTGATCACCTGACCTCTGGCCTTTGAGGCTTGAGCTATCAGCTTATTGTGGATTTTGGAATTAGAGGATCTTCACAGCCTGAGAGCAAGATCTCTGCTCTCAAACCTGTTGATTGTGGGTTTGGCAGCTCCTGCAGCCATGTGAATTGAGAGAAGCCTCTGTCCTAATCCACAGACTTGGGAAATTCCAGCCTCTACAATCATGTGAGCCATTTTCTTGGTATCAACCTCTCTCTCTATATATATTTATACACTTTATTAGTTTTGCCCTGAGAACTTAGCCAAAGATAGAGAGCAAAGATGCCAGTGTTGAATGGATTCATTGTCAATATAGTGTCTGATTGGTCTTCAGATGAACTTGTAAACAGAAATTCACCTCATGTCTATCCACTTTGAGGTCCAGTCTGGTCCAATGTTTCCTGTCTGGTCCAAGACCATCATCAACTGTTTTGTTCATTGTGTCCTTGAGCCACCAGGTGGTTTCTTGGCTCCAAGACCCAGTTTTGGCCAATATAGTACCCCTTTCTATGACATCTGGGAACATTCATGCTCCTCTCCTCCAGGCATGGGAATTCGTTGTATTATGCCAGTCCCCAGACTCTGTATCTTTTCTCTTGGTTTGGAGTATGAATGTGGTAGCAAGGAATCATATTCATGGAATGTGGGAGAATGGAGATGTAATGTTGGTGGATCTGAAGACTTTGTATCCTAGCAAGTGCTCAGTGCCTCATCCTGTCTGTTTGCGACTAGAATGTGGGAGTTACTATGTTGGGTGATCAGGAAAGATGGTACCCTTGTGCTTGCAAAACTTGATCCCAGAGCAACAGCAGGGCATGCAGGGGAGGGCTGTGAACCAGGAGCACAAGGTTCTTCTAGTCTTGGGCCTCAGTTTCCTCATCTGTATATCAAAGAGCATGTCATCAGGAAGGACCAGTCACTAGGCTAGCAAAGACATCACATTCAGTAGAGGGTCAGTTAAAACAAGGGAGACCCCCCCATGAGATGGATTGACATAGTGACTGCAACAATGACCTCAAACATGTCACAGACAGTGAAGATGGCCCAGGGACAGACCATGTTTTGCTCTCTTATACGTAAAGTAACGCAGGCAGAACCAACTCAACAGCAACTACCAACAACGACCTATCAAAGAGTTTGGGTGAGATGTTCTTTCAGCCTTGCCAGCTCTGGGGTCTGAGATCTTCACATGGCAGGGACTCAGAGATGTGATGAGGAGGCCAAGAAGGTTCCCACCCCTGGAACCTCGCCACAGGAGGCCAACCAATTTACTGATGCCAGACACTGCTGAGGCCACATCTCTCCTCAGAGGCTCGGGAGAGATACAGGTGGCAATTATTAAAGCTGGCGTTGGTATTTTAGGTGGCAGGCTCTGGCACTCATCCCTGGGGATCTTGATTAATAGAATCTACTTGGATGGCATTTCAGCACTTCCCTCCCACCAAGTTCCGCTCCCTCTAATACCTGTCCCCAACATTCAAGTGTCTTTGAAAGTCATGTCTTGCTCTTACCATATGTGTGCTTTGATGGAGGGACTGAGGATGGAAGGGGACTTACTGATGGTGATGGGCGGGATGGACTGTTCTCCCCTCTGGTTCCCACCCAGTGCCCAGCACGTGGACATTGAATAAGAAGTCACTCACTGAATTGAGGGTACACCTCAAGAAAAGACAAGAAGGAGTGGGGCAGAAGGGTCCTCTGAGCTTTCATCAGGACTTGGGGAACACATGGGGGCTCTGAGACCCTGTGATATGACACTGAGAAATCTGGAGGGCAGCTCATGGACTTGGTCCCCAACAACACCATCCTCTGTCCTCTCCCCATTCCCTGACCAGACACTGCCAGGCTCCTGTGATGGATCTTTCAGGCTTCATTTAGTGACATAACTATCCACATAAAACATACAAATGGCCCAACTGTGGGTCCTAAAGTGCAGTAAACCATTTTGCACCTCATATCATTTTTTATAGGAATAAATTGGTTTGGTGCTCCCCTCTGCAGCCCCACTTCCACCCACAGCCATCGCAGGTAGACTCTGGGGAAAGGGCTAGCCTCTATACCTTCATCTGCTGGCCTGCAGCTCCATTTCCAGGACCCTTTACTTACAGTATAGGGGATAGTTTGGCTTTGATTAACTGTCCCGTGTGATATTAATTTCCCACCAGAAACTCCTTCAACTGTTTCTGCAACAAGAGGGAGGAGGGTCTTAGTGGTGTGGGGAGAGAGTGTCAGCTATCTGGCTGGTTTGCATTGTTTGTTTATTGGTCTGCTGGTCTTCAGGGCACAGCGACCTACCGCAGTCATGCTGGCTTTCTGCTTCTATGTTCCTTGCTGAGCATCTGCCCTCTGCCCTTTGTTTGGCCTTGCCTATGTTCTCCTCCATGAAATGGGAACCTGAATACTTCCCACCCTTTACCATACGAGGTCCAAAAGTTAAGTCCACAATCTTAATAGTTCTTGGTGCTACATTCCTCATTGCTAAATATCACTACGGTCACCTTCAAAGTGCTCTGCCTGGGAAGCTGTGCACTGATGCCAGCACCTAGTAACCCTTCAAAGCAATTTTGGATCTTTTTCTGGAATGGTCATTGCACATGGTTGTACAGTGGCAAGTTTGTGAATTTAAATGTGTAAGTTATCTGTGAGGGAATTTTTAGTCGGTAAACATATAACTATATTGGAACACCCTTCCTACTCATCTGATATGGCCCCCAATAACTTTTCTTTACCTGAAGATAAAGGAAATATTGAAAGGATGACATTTTGATGACATTTAGGACTTCAAGGGTAATATGATGACAGCTCTGATGGCCATTCCAGAAGGAGTTGCAAAATTACTTTGAAGAGTGTACTAGGCACAGACATCAGTGCATAGCTTCCCAAGGGGAGTACTTCGAAGACTGGCAGTCCTCGTATAGCAACATGGGTTGGGACCTCTGAGCTCTGCCTTTGTTGTTGTGAGTTGCCTCTGACTTACGGCGACTTTTCGAAAAGCAGAGGAAACGTTGCTCAGTCCTGTGCCATCACCATGGTCACTGGGAGGTTTCAGTCCATTGTAGCTACTGTGTCAATCTGTATCATTTTTGAAAGTTTCCCTCCTTTTCACAGCCTTTCTTCTTTACCAAACATAATAGGTACTTTTCTAGTGATTGAACTTTCCATTTCCCTAATGATTTGTCCAAAGCAAGTGGGCTAAAGTCCCACCATTCTCATTTTGAAGGACAATTCTGGTCATATTTCTTCTAAGACTGGTTTGTTTGTTTCTCTGCAATCCCCTGGTATAGCCTATATGTCATCATCTCAGTTCAAATGCTGACTGTGGGGACTCTTCAAATTCCAGGAAAGAGGGATCAGTGATGTTGACTTGAAGATATGTCTTCAGCCCTGGATCCTAAAAAGGCCAGTTAACTCACTTCTCTAGGCGGACTGCTCTTCAGATTGCCTCCTGCTTCTCCCTCTACCCCTCTGCATGTGACCCCCTGCTGCTCTGCCCCTCTGCCCAGGATCCTCCAACAGCTTCACTTCTTCCCTTTCTCCCCACCCCACTGGTGAACTGGAGCAATTCCTGACTGTGTCCTCAGCCTCTGATCCTTTCTAGAAGCAGTCACAGTGAAAACACTCAGGAGCACACCCAAGGTATAAGTGACTGGAGAAGCATGAGCTGCTTGCAGAGGAGGAGTTGGGTGATGCCTAGGAATTCCAGGGGAATAACCCTTTGCCCACAGGCAGAAAATTCTTACCTTCTGTGCACCATCCCCTGCCTGCCTGCATTCCCCAAAGCTTCCTCTTCAGGTCTAGGAAGGCATGGAAGGCACTGGTCATGGGATTGCTACACGGACATTTTCTTTTACTGCTTTCTGCTGCTGCTGGTCCTTCATCCATGGCCAGAGAGTCAACTGGTCTCTGGTGCTGTCACTACAGGGTCCTGGGTGGCTGTGGGCCTCTTTGATGTGGTCTGGTTGCCCTCCTTTCCACTTGATCAGCATTGTGGGAAAGAGTTCTGCATACAGAACACAGAGGGATGTGTACAGGTGAGTATATGCGTGTGTGCACAGTGGAGTGTTCATCTGCCCACACAACACACTCATTATGGGGCAACATGAGTGCATTTGCTCAAAGCCACTGAATAAGTCTACCTGGCATCCAAGAGACAGTCTGATATTGAGATGTTTTACAGATACAGAACAAAGAGAAAGTCCTTTGAAAATGTTCTGAAGTTCTACAGAAATGTCAAGGCTGATGATAATGACTAGACTGTAGAAGCTACTGTTACTCATGATGTCTGCAGACCACCCCCTGCCATGAGCCTTAGGAAGGAGGGAAAAGGGAGAGAGAGATCAGCAATGTTTCCAGCCAGCCTGGATGTGGAGATGAGTCTGCATTGGGTGCCATGCTTCTGGTGGGTAACAACAAGCCCAGACAGGGTTGGAGGAAGGTGGCCAGGCAGAGAGGACTGGACACTAGGAGGACCGCTTGTGTGAACAGTTGACTGAGATAGGACAGAGCTTTACTTGGCAAAGCAATCAGATGCCCCACATTGCCCCAGAGGGCCAAATCAGGACTGATGAACACAGGGTAGGAAGACAGATTTTCACCCAACATCAAGCAGACGCCTCTGGCATCTTACCCTCCTCCTCCCACCACCACCACCCACTGGTCGGTTTGTTGTACTGTGCTGGCTTGCATACTGCTGTGCTGGTGGAGGCTAAGCCACTGGTGTTTGAAATTCCAGCAGGGTCACTTCAGGTGAATAGGTTTCAGAAGTGATTTCTAGCCTAAGATAGACTAGGAAAGAAAGGCTTGGTGATCGCAGTCTAAAAATTAAGCAGTGAAATTCCTATGAGTCACAACAGAATATGGCCTGATGTAGAAATGACATCAGGAAAGACCAATTGCTAGAAAAGGATGCCACGCTGGTAGAGGGTCAATGAAATGGAAAGAAACCCTCAATGAGCACAACGATGCCCTCACATGCATCGTGGCCTCTGTTCCACATCAGGTCTCCTTGAGTTGGAGGTAGAGGGAACTTGACGGCAGCTAACAACAGCAGCTGTGCATGTGGACTTTGCCTCTGATAAGGATGATACAGAGGCCCGGACACCAACCATCAGCACTGTGGACAGTTCCCACGGGAGAGGAAAACTTGTCTAGACAGGTGAGCCCAGCTCCAGCCTACCTCCCATGACTTTGGATCTAACCAGTGATGCTTTAAAGGAGAACATTAGGACTGGAACCATGTACACAAGGAGGTGCTCGCATAACCTCCAAACCTGAGCGCCTCAATTCTACACTATTGGGGGGATCACGAGCTCTTAACCAGTTACCCTGAAGTTGACCCCCGATTCACAATGAGCCCATGTGTGTCAAGGGTTTTAGCTTTGTAGGGTTTTCAGTGGCTGATTTTTTTGGAAGGAGATTACCAAGGGCAGTCTTCTGAGGTGCCTCTGGGTGGACTTGATCCTCCAGCCCTTTGGTTAGTATCAGAGTCTGCTAACTTCATGCGTCTGCCGGGAGTTCCTCCACAACTTCTTAGCTCCTCACAGCTCTTCAGGGTGACATTTCAACTGGAAGATTAGGCTCCAAACAGAGAAACAGGAATAAAGGACACAACACGCCTTTGAGGAGCTTTCTGGGGTTTAGAAGAACTGAGGTGAATCCCTTCCTCCTGTCACCTCAACCAAACCAAACACACACCTATGGCCATCTAGCAGCTTCTGACTCATAGCAACCCTAGAGTACAGTGTAAAACGGGCACCCTAGGGTTTCCAGGGCTATAATCTTTGTGGAAGCAGACTGCCACATCTTTCTTCCATGAAGCCAGTGGTCCGCAGCTGAGCACCCACCCACTGTGACGCCAGGGCTTTCTTTCCCTTGCCTTGCCCCATGCATCCTCCTGACTTCTCTGGCCTCTGCTACTCCTCTCTAAGGTCTGGCCTCTCTCTGCACCTATTCCATGGGGGAAGGGACTGAGAAGCAGGTTACAACCAAAGGTAGGGGGATGGTGACGAGACTCCTGATTCAGGAGACAAAAAACAGGCCATGAAAACAAATCTATAGAGGAGGGTGCAGCAGATTTTTGACACCTTGATTAACCGTGACTCGCTACACATTATTTCCCTATAAACAAACTACAATGTTACTCATAGAAACAGCTTTATCTTGACAGTTACAGAATGTCAGAATTTAATGTAGAATGAGCAGAGATACACCATATGTTGCCACCCCAGGCCTGGAACATACTCATTCAGGGCATATTGCCTCAACTGGAGAGGTGAGCAGAAAAGAGGGATGGGGTTTCTCACGTGCCATAATCACCCTCATTGTCTCCAAGTCCGTGGTCCTTTCTCCTGAACTGGGAAGCCATGCTTCGGCTGCCCTAACTGAGAAGGCTCCAGGTGTAACCAGCAGTGAGCAGAATGGCAACCCAGGAAGTGGGGGTGCAGCTGTGTTGTTGACTTTGTTTTTAATGGACTGAAGGGAATACAGGTGCACCACACTGGGAAACCCCCGAGTGAGAGCACAGTGAAAGGAATCAGTCTAGTCCAGGAACCCTGGTGGGGAGGACTGCCTCTCCTTCTGCCAGAATGAGAAGCCTACAAAAGGCAGCAAACACATAGAACCCCCTGCAGAAACAAACAATGCAGAAGCCAAAGCAAGAGGGGACAGAACTTAATGCTCATGAAAATGGAGTTTATAAAGGGACCCTTCACCTAATGGTAGTTTGATCCCAAAGAGAAAAACAGGGAATCTTCCCAACTGGCTGCACTTAGCCAAGCAACCTGTGGAGGTATCTTCAGAGAGGAAAGATGTGTTTTGTTCGGTCTCCTTGGTTTCTGTCTCTGTCTTATACCGTGATAGGACACTCAGCCACTTATCGGGTGCCTTCACATTGATTCCAGTTCATGTCTGTCAGAGTGGAACTGTGCTCCAGAAGGCTTTCATTGGCTGATATTTTGGGAGTAGCTTGCTGGAACTTTCTTCTGAGGCACCTCTGGGTGGACTTGAACTACCAACCTTTTGGTTAACAGCTAAATGCATTCAGCATCATAAAACCCATTGCTGTTGAGTTGATTCTGACTCACATTGGCCCTAGAGGACAGAGTAGAGCCATCCTATAGGGCTTCCAAAGCCGTAGAGTGTTAGCTGAAAAGAGGAAGACCCTTAGCCAGGTGGATTAATACAGTGGCTGCAATAGTGGGTTGAAAGGTATCAAGCATTGTGAGGATGGCACTGGACCGGGCAGTGTTTTGTTCTGTTGTGCAGAGGGTCACTATGTGTTGGAACTGACCCCACAGCACCTCACTATAACAACAACAACAATCTTTACAAAAGCAGGCTGTTACATCTTCCTCCTGCAGGGCAGCAGGTGGTTCAAACATGGACTTTTGGATTAGCAGCAGAGCGCTTCAGCACTGTGCCACAGGACTCCCTTTCAGAATCCTAGTGACATGCCAGCCACTACTGACAGACAGATAGACAGGTGGTGGCTGCATAGGAAGTACACCGCCTCGGAATCAAACCCAGGTCTCCTCTCCCATATGGAAGGTGAGAATTCCACCACTGCACCACCATGGCTTTCACAGCTCTAACCTTAAAAAAAAGAAAAGAAAACAAACTCGTTGCTGTGTAGTCATCACTCATTTATAATGTCCCTATAGGACAGAGTAGAAACTGTCCTATAGTGTTCCGGAGGACTGCCTGGTGAATTTGAACTGCTGACCTCTAGGTTAGCAGCTGTAGCTCTTAACTATCACACCACTGGGGATCCAAGAACTATGTAGGGAGCAAGAAAGGGGAAGGGAAGCAAAACGGAAGCAAACCCGCCTACTGCCTGTCTGCCACTGTCAGCAGCTGCTTTGGGACCACCACAACAGTACTGAGTAGTGCGTTAGAGCTCTCAAAGCCAAACGATTTTACTATTTGGCTCTTTACAGAAAAAGTTTGCTGACTCCTCAAAAACTATAGATGAGTTCATGTCACTCCCCAGCTTAAATACTTAAGAAATGCACAACAATGAACTTTTGGCTACCCAGGAGTCAACCCCCTTCTTTTAGCCCCAGAACTTAGATTTCCTTTTGGGGAAGTACCACCTACACGGTGTACAGTCTTGGTAGGACTGTCAACCAAGGACAGGTGTGTCTTGCTGTCAGACTTGCTGCCTGGACTGTGAACAGCCAGGGGAGTGGAGGGAGTTGATTAGTGCTGGACCTACCTCCCTAAAGAGATGATGGCCTGTCCTGCCTCCTGGAGCCCCAGGGCAGCCCTGGTTCCAGTCTCCTTCCTAGAGTCCGGGTGATGCTCCAAGAGCATGCACAACTTAGCTTCCTGGTACATTTTTCCCCATTTGCTTAGGTGAGAAGGGCAGTGGGGACATTGCTGAAATTCTTACCTTCCTAGTAGGACAGCAGGGTTCGATTTCCAGCCGATACACCTCATGTACAGCCTCCACTCGTCTGTCCACGGTAACATGCTGCTATGATGCTGAATAGGTTTCCATGGAGCTTCCCAACTAGGATGGGTTAGGAAGAAAGGCCTGGCAAACTGCTTCCAAAAACCCAGCCAAAGAAAGCCCTATGGATTGGCAGTGGTCCAACACACAGCTGATCCCGTGGATGGCACAGATGTCGGCAGCGTTTCTTTCCGCCGTGCACGGGGTCACCATGAGTTGGGGGCCAATGTGACCTCGGCTAATAATTTTTTTCCCATTTCCACTTCATTTGGCAGTTCAGTCATAATCTTGGTCCTATGCCAAGAGTTACCCAATCAAACTCAGCCTGAAGTTAGCCTTTCTTCTCCCACCATAATTTTATTCAATGGTCTGTTATTGGCCTCTGGTTCTGGTCTGTTCAAGACTCCAATTTACACGCCCTTCCTGGAGTCCCGATCTTTTGCCCCAGGCCTGCTCACCTGCCCTTAGTCAGAAGGTCCTGTCCTGCTCTTCTCAGAGCTGCTGTGGATGACATTCTGCTCCAGATCCCTGTGGGACGACTGATGGCCTACAGGCCTTCGCTATCCCCTGGTGTCCCAAGTGAGTATGAACCCCCAGATGACTCCTGCCCTCTGGGATGGCCTTTCCTCACCTTACTGAGTGTGTCTACACCTGGATCCTGGTAAAGCTCTCTTGGCCCATCCTGTTGCTGGCCTGATGCCAGGTACCTGGGGTGGACAGGTGGGTTTGCCTCAGTGGCACAAGCAGCCAAGACAGAAGGGTTCATGGAACACTTCTCTCTATGGTCCTCATGCTGGAAGGACAGCCTTCGCTGCTTTCCCTTTGCAGTTGTTGTTAGGTGCTGTTGAGTTGGTTCTGACTCACAGTGACTTTGTGCACAACAGAAAGAAACCCTGCCCAGTCCTGCGCCGTCCTCACAATGGTTGTTATGCCTGAGCCCATTGTGGTAGCCACTGTTTCAATTCATCCCCTTGATGGTCTCCTCTTTTTCACTGACCCGCTACTTTACCAAGCAAGATGTCCTTCTATAGGGACTGATCCCTCCGGATAACATGTCTAAAGTGTATGAGATGAAGTCTCATCATCCTTGCGCCTAAGGAATATCCCGGCTATACTTCCATGACAAATCTGCTCATTCTTTTGGCAGTTTATTTTATATTCAATATTCTTTGCCAGCACCATAATTCAAAGGTGTCCCTTTGCAGAGAGGGAAACAATACCCTGGAGAGCACACAGCTGACAAGACTTAGCAGGATAATTAAAGCTCAAATCCCAGGGCTCCTTTTCCCAGGCCAGATGCATGAGCTGTCTTGAAATACCCGTAGTAACCCATACTACCCCAGGTCCACCTAGGAGGGATTATGTTGTGAGACTTAACAGGTTCCTTGGAGAGGGAGATGAAGCATTCCCTTTGACCCACCTCCCCCTATGCTGCCTGCTTACATGGTGGGACAGTGCTTTCTGAAAATAGGATCCTATCTGGAGATCTGAGTCTTTGACATTAATCCTTAAAATCTACACTTTTCAATGTTCTTATGCCAGGAGGGACTTCTGGTAGTTCAGAACATCTCACATCCAGATTCTTCTGCCTGGGGTTAGAGGGTTACTTGGTTCCTCTCCAGTGAGTAGAGTCATCCAAAGAAGAGGCTTGTCTACACCCGGCCCTGAAAGGCCAGACACAGGAACCAAATTATGTCCAAAGAAGGAAAGCCTTAGTGACGGAAAGACGTTCTGCTGCATTTTTGAGCCCACTTCTAAAGGCGACCGTCAGATGCTGATGAGCACTGCCAAGAACTCTTCCAGGCACCACAAGGTCAAAGACGAAGGTGACAAGTAAGAAGTGAAACTGGGTTAGACCATGAACAAACATCTTGAGATGTCCTGAGTGGTCCACACTCTTCTAGGAGTTGTTGTCTGCCTCTGCCCGTCTCAGAAGGTCCCTCAGGTTGAGGAATGTCTGGCTCTCCAGCTGCATCTCTAGCACTGACCTGGAAGGCACACAATCATTTGTGGGCCACATGTCTTACACTGGATTTGGAGTTGGTGGTTCTAGTCCTCCTGACAGACAGTCTTATGAGCTGTAATTTGTCCCCTTGAAAGACACACTGAAATCCTAACCTCTGGTACCTGTGAACTTGCATTATTTGGAAATAGGGTCTTAGCAGTTTATCAGTTAACTGGTGACTATACTGGAGTAGAGTGAATCTTAATTCGGTTGGAGAGTGTCCTTATAAAAGAGAAGGGATGCAGAGACAGACACAAAGGGAAGACAGCTGGCTGAAAGCGCAGGCAGTGATGGAGCCCCACTACAGCTCCAAACCAAGTAATGCTGGGAGCCACCAGAAGCCAGGAGAGACAAAGATCTTCCCCTAGAGCCTTTGGTAAGACATGCCCCCATCCACACCCTAAACTAGGGCTTCTAGCACCCAGAGTGGTGAGAAAGTAAATTTCTGTTGTTGTATCAACCCTGATTACAACAGTTTGTTATAGCTATCTTAGGAATCCCCAGTAGACAGACAGACAGAAAGGGCAGCCTGGGCTTGGTACTTGGCCTCACTGCCTCCATCTGCTCAAGACATGAGCCAGCTCCTTCCCTTCCCTGCAAAGTGGCCAGGACAGTGCTGGGAAATGTTGGTGAGTGACATGCTGTCTCCAGTCCCACGCCTGGTTCCCAGCTCAGAGCTCCTGGTGGAACTGGTGCACAGGTTACCTTTCCTGCCATTGGCCTGCTCAGCTGTTTCCAAGACTCGACCCTGCAGAGCGAAGATGCCCGGGACCTAGGACGATGTAGAAAGCAGCAGAAATACATCATTCAATTGCTGCCACACAGAATGGCTTATTCTCTGTGTGGGCAAAGGTCCCAGGGATCCTGCAAGAGAGAGAAACTGGAGTCTGAAGAGAGTAGCTGAGTCAGTGACATCACTCAGCAATGAAGTTACCCTGAGTCACAAGACATTGCAGTGTGTGTGCGTGTATGTGTGTGCGAATGCATGTGTGCACGCATGCATGTGAATATATATGTATGGGTATGTGTAAAGTGTGTACACATAAGTACGTGTGTGAGTTTGTCCTTATGTATGTGTGTTCATAATGACAGAGAGAGTTCAGAAGCAGTTTCAAAGCAAAATCTCTGGATTCTGATTACCTGTCATCAAGTACTGACCCTAACGTTTGTGTGAGTACAGAAACAATTAAGAACAGTCTAGATTCCTTCCAGTAAGGGAAAGCTAGGCTTTGAGTGACAGCAGGGGAGGCCCTGAGTTGCTGCGGAGGAGTCTGTGGATCACAGACACTCACGGGTTTCTGTGCTGACAGCAGTTAGCAAGGGCACAGGTAGTGCAGAGCCAGCAGATCACCCCGAGTCCCCACCATCTGTCTGGGAGGTACCGTTGGATCTTTCCCGGGAGCAGGTCTGCCTTCTGAAGCATGACCTCCTGAGATGAGCATGAAAACAAACTTGCTTTTCCAGTGAGAGGAAAATCAGCTCCTAATGCACTGTTGAATCAACTGTATATGACACAAAAACCTTAATGAACAGGAAGGAAAAAAGCAGGAGCCTCATTTCCTCTGATAATTTGTTGCCACAGTTAGTAAAGAAACAAAAAGGAAGGGTCTTCCTCTGCTGGTGGTGACTCCAAGGAAAGAAGTCTTGTTCCATATGTAACCTGTCTGAGTGTGTGCCCCCTACACATACATGAACACGCACACAGCTGCGCGCACACACATACATTTGTGCACACATATGTACATACACAGAAACCCTGATGGTGGTGTAGTGGTTCAGTGCTATGTCTGCTAACCAAAATATTAGCAGTTCAGATCAGCCAGGCACTTCTTGGAAACTCTGTGGGGTAGTTCTACGCTGACCTGTAAAGTTACTAGGAGTTGGAATTGACTCAACAGCAGTACTTTTTGACTTTGATATGCACATGTGTCTACGAGGTCTGACACTTACGTTCTCTAACTGATCCTAGAAAAAATGCTATATACCTCACTGTTGAATATCAGTTAGGTCAGCTTCGAAGTAGTCCTTTTGGGAAGCTATGCACCAATGCCAGCACCTATTCCACTCTTCAGAGTGATTTTAGAACTCTTTTTCTGGCATGGCCATCAGAGCTATCATGATATTATCATTGATTTCCTGACTGTCATCAAAATATCTTCCTTTCAGCATTTTCTTTATCTTCAGGTAAAGAAAAAAGTCACTGTGGGCCAGATCAGGCAAGTAAAGAGGGTATTCCAATACAGTTACTTGTTTACTGGCTAAAAACTCCCTACAGACAACTATACAATTAAGTTCGCTAACTTGTCACTGTGCCTCCATGTGCAGTGGCCATTCTGGAAAGAGTTCCAAAATTGCTTTGAAGGGTGGACTAGGCACTGGCGTTAGTGTACAGCTTCCCAAGGGGAGTATTTGGAAGGTGACTGTGGTAACACTCAGCATTAAGGTATGTAACATTAAGAACAATTAAGTTCACGGACTCAATTGTCAGACCTTGTAGGCACACACATACACACATATGCACATGCACATCCCTACATCCACATCCACAAGCATATAGTATAGACATAGACACAAATAGTCTGAGAAGCTGGACTATATGAAGAAGAGCAAGACATCAGGACTGAAGGAAGACTCATTAACAACCTGCATTATGCAGATGGCACAACCTTGCTTACTGACAGAAAAGAAATTCTGAAACATTTACTGATGAAGATCAAAGACCACAGCCTTCAGTATAGATTGCACCTCAACATCGAGAAAACAGAAATCCTCACAACTAGACCAGTAAGCAACATCATGATAAATGGAGGAAAGACTGATGCTGTCAAAAGATTTCATTTTATTTGGTTCCACAATCAATGTCCATGGAAGCAGCAGTGAAGAAATCAAAAGATGCATTGTGCTGGGAAAATCTGCTGCAAAAGCCCTCTTTAAAGTATTGAAAAGTGAAAATGTCACCTTGAAGACTAAGGTGCACCTGACGCAAGCTGTGGAACTGCACACAAAATTTGGACAATGAATAAAGAGGACAGAAGAAGAATTGACACCTTTGAATTGTGATGTTGGAGAAGAACAGTGAATGCACCATGGACTGCCAAAAGAACAAACAGAACTGTCCTGGAAGAAGTACAACCAGAGTGCTCCTGGGAAGCAAGGATGGGAGATTATGTCTTAAATACTCTGGACATGTCAGGAAGGATCAATCTGCGAAGAAGAACAAGTGGAGGGTCAGCAGGAAAGAAGAAAATCCTCAGTGAGGTGGATTGACACAGTGGCTGCAACAAGGGACATAAGCATAAAAATAATTGGGGGCACGGTGCAGGACCAGGCAGTGCTTCATTGTTGTGCATAAGGCCACTGTGAATCAGAGTCGACTTGACGTCACCTAACAATACACATCCACACATCTATGTACACTGACATACAAACACACACATACACATGCGGTTGTTAGGTGCCATCCATTTAGTTCCAACTCCTAGTGACCCCATGTGACAGAGTAGAACCACCCTATAGCGTTTTCTAGGCTGTAATCTTGGAAGCTGATTTCCTGCTCCTTCTTCCAAAAAGCCCCCAGGTGGATTTGAACAGTCAACCTTTTCAGTTAGCAGCCAAGCACTTAACTGTTGTGCCACCATTTATATGTGTTTCCCCCACCCCAGAACACCCCCAACCTCACTGTTGTTGAGTTTATTTTGACCCTGTAGGGCAGAGTAGAATTACCCCCATAGGGCTTACAAGGCTGAAAATCTTTACAAAAGCAGACTACCAGTGAGTTCGTACCACTGACCTATTGGTTTCCAGCTGAGCACTTTAACCACTGCACTGCCAGGGTTTCAAGTATATGCATATATGTGCATGTACACAGGGGGCCTCTGGGGGGAACAGATGGCTAAGTGCTTGCCTACTAACTGAGAAGTTGGTAGTTCAAACCTGCCCAGAGATGCAGCAAGAGAAACACGTAACCTGCTTCTAAAACGCCACAACCTTAAAACCCTGTGAAAAAGTTCTACTCTGAAACACACAAGGTTTCCGTGAGTTGCAATCAGCTCAGTGTCACTTTTTTTAAAAAACTATGCATTCATGTGTGTGTGCATACACCACACATAAATGCATGTACATCTTCCTAAGTGCAGACAGGTAAATTGTGGGTAGAGCAGTCACTGAGTTCAGCTCGACGAAGGCTAGTATGTAGGGACAGTGGTGGTGGTTCTAACCTGCTTCCTCTGGAGTGTGCTGACTCTTACTAGCCTGATTCTTGGTCCTAATCAGTATTTCCCATCACCCTTCATTGTTTTTAATACTCAGTTTGTTCATATGGGTGATAAATGTATGTGACACAGTACTCAAGCTATACAACACAGCGAACATTCAGCCTCCCTCTAACCTGTTCCTTCATGCCTGTCTCTCCAAAGGGGATAAATATTACCTTCATAGGATGTGTACTGTAACGGTTGGCAGTTGGTCTCTTTTGGCTGCCCAGCTTCGCCTGGAAGTGCCCCTCTGCACACTCACTTGAGGTCTGAGGTCGCTGCTCGTTCCCTCAGCGCCTGAACAACAGCCTTCGGCTAGTCTATCCCCCAGGCGCTTGGCACCTCAGAAGAGTCCCATTTCTCCCACACTACAAGCATCTCCAGACACTGCTGCCCCTTCCAACCTACCCGCTTCGTCCTTCTTCCTCCTGTTTGTGTTCTCCTGTTCATGTGGAAGGACAGCAGTGCTCTTCTCTGGTCCCCACCCCATCTGGTCTCACTATAATGGGATGACCAGCAACTTGGATCCTCTCCACTATCTCCCTGAGTGCCCGTCTCCTGCCTCCACTGAGTCCTCTTCTTCCCCCCGCTCCAATGACCCGGTCCTCTCCTTTTGCCCTCCCTCATTCAGTCTCAAGTCTATAGTGAAGAGGGCTCTGAAACTCAAAGCCCCCAGCCTAACCCTTTCACTGAACTCCAGTGTTTACTTCCAAGCATTGGCTGGGCGTTTCTACCATGAAGCAACTTGGTTTGCTGAAGTTCCAGAGCTCTAAATCCCAGCATGTTCTCATTCGGTTACTATCCCCCTCTCTAAACTTTACTGTATCTAAAACTCGTTTCATCATTTTCCTAGTCACCCTTAACCCCCAGGACATCTTCCTCATCCCCAAGGCTTGTCAACTCTTCTTTCATATCTTCATTTTAGTTCAGTGTATACAGCTACCGTGTCATACATGTTCAAACTTTCCTGAATGAGGGCATTGAGCTTCCAGCTGGCCTCTCTCCTCCCTCCACCTTTCTCCCAGTGCCCGCCATCATCTTCAGGATAACATTCATAAATACGATTTTATCACATCATTCTCTTAATCAGAAGATGTTTTAGTCTGAATAACCTGCTGGAAAGTAGATAAGATTCTGTGGACCATATCTACTCATTATTTTTAGTCTCTACTGCCAAAAAGAAGTAAGAGTATACTTTTCTTGAAAACTATATTACTGCAAGAAAAGAGCTTTTTAGCCTGACATTCAAGTCAACCTCAAATGACTCCCAATTTGCTTCTTCCAAGTGATCTGCTATCTTTTTTTGTTTATTTTGGATGCTGTCTTGATTATCTAATGCTGTTATAACAGAAATACTGTATGCGGATGGTTTCAACAAACAGAAGTTTTTTCTGTCACAGTCTAGTTGGCTAGAAATTAAAAAATTCAGGACATCAGCTCCAGAGGAAGGTGTTCTTTTTACCAGATCTGGAAGAAGCTCCTTATCATCAATCTTCACCCGGACTAGGACCTTCCCAGAAACAAGGACCCTGGGTCTAAAGAACTCACCTTGTTCTTGGCACTGCTCTCTTGCTAGTATAAGGTTGCCCTCACTCTCTGCTCACCTGTCTCTCCTATCTTTCAAAAGACAGCAGCCCAGGACACAATCCAACCTTGTAGATCTCATCAACATAACTGTCACGAATTTATCTCATTAACACCAAAGTGGTAAGATTCACAACACAATGGAAAATCATGTGAAACAACAAAAAGGTAGACAAACACACAATACTAGGAATCATGGAGTAGCCAAATTGACAGATATTTTGGGGGAACACAATTCATCTATGACAGATGCGTTGGAGTGGTTGAGATAAAGGGCTCTGACATGTTCTACCCGTTACACCTCTGATTTTCCAAACACATGCTGCATCATCTTGGAGAAGGTTTCATTTGCATAGCCATGAATTTAAAAAGGTAATAAACCAAAACCCAATCACCATTCAGTCAATTCAGACTCAAAGTTAACCTATAAGACAGAGTAGAACTGCCCCATAGAGTTTCCAAGGAACATCGGGTGGATTCGAAATGGCCACCTTTTGGTTGGAAGCTGTAACACTTAAACAGGATACCACCAGGTAACAGTGGCACCTACATTATAAACTGATGTGAAACTTAATAGAAACAATCCATGTAAAGTGTTTAGCAATTTGTGGGCACCTAACTGTGCCAAGTGTATGTTAGCTGTTGTTGTCTTTCTAAACATGAATCCTTTGCTTAACACAAGCTAACATGTCTACTAACTCTTGAATAATGCCTTGTGCTTTCCTTCAACTTTGATTTGTTCACAATTTTTGGTCTATCTGTTAGTGCTCTCCATTTTTAAAAGTCCAGTCTATATTCTACGACTTCCATGAAGCCTGTCTTTGACTCCAAACCCTGACCTGTCAGAGCACAGCAAACAAACAAAAAAATGAGAACAAACTCATTGTCATCACATTGATTCCAACTTCATAGGGACCATGTTGGTCAGAGTAGAATTGCCCCATAGGGTTTTGAAACAGTGTCTGGTGGATTTGAACTGCCAATATTTTGGTTAGCAGTTGACCTCTACCAGTGTTCCTCAGAAAACAGCATTTGTCCTTCTTTAGCCTTGCTAAAATCCAGTATGCTTCCACGTGAGCTTTTTCAAGACAGGGCATCGCCTTCACAACGTTGTCTTAACAGAAGTCCATGATTTCAAAAATGATTTTTTCAACACTGTTCTGTGCTGGCTAAAATGAAACTGCTGGAGTGCTTCTGTTTGAGATAAAATATTGATTATTTCAAATGTTGGCTGAATTGAAAAACTAAGAAGAGAGGGTGACTACCCAATAATTGAAAGAGAGAAGACTAGATTCTCTGTAATAAATTATCTCAAGTAGGGCTTCAGTATTCTCATGATGACGAAGAAAACCGTCTCACTCACTCCATCCAATCTCAGTAGAAAAGGCTGTGCTCTCAAATGTTGGATAAAAAGGTCAAAAATGAACATTTGTTTCAGCCTTGTCACACACCACTGGACCAGCAGCAGAAGTGGTTCTAAGAGGTACAGATCAGATTCTGAAAAAAAGGCAGAAAAACCAGGTCAGTCAGACTTAGCATTTTAGTGAACTTAAACGTACAATGGTAGATACCAAAATTCTTGGGATGGACAACAAAATGCTGAGTGTCACTAGGTAGAGGTCTCTGCAGGGCAGTGTGGGATATGGGTTTGCCTACATGGAGCTTACATGCAAGGAAGAGCTGGGGCACCAGGAAGAAATGTGTCTCATCTATGATAGTTCGGGGAGGCTTTGTACTAGTTATGGTTACTAGTTGATGTTACCATGAAGTCAGGTTTTTGTTGTGCTTTTTCTTGGCCCAGGTCACTGCTCAGTCAGGTACTCCAGTTACCTTTCCAGAGTCCTTTTCAAGTAGAATTTGTCCTATATTGCTCAAGGCCCACATAAGCTTCCAACTTAAAAGTAGAGAGTGGTGTAATTACACCAAAGAATCAAGGCCTGAAATCACTCTGCAGCATGGAACCATGGAGTCCCTTCTCTAATTTGCATGAACACAGGTCACATTATACGTGGAGCATCTCTTCACTTGTGTGGTGAAGAATTTAATTAAAACAACTGGGTTGATAGATGACCAGACCCGCTTTTGTCTCCAGCCTACATGTTTCAGAGCCAACATATAAATGAACAAGAGCGTCTTGAAGAACAAAGTAGGCTGGAATCCTTTGGTTTATTTAATTACTCCTATTATTTGTTTGATTTAGCCAAGTTGGCCTAATTTAATTTGTATTGTTTATAATACTGCCTTGGTGCTAGATAATAATCTTGCAGCTCATTAGGTAATTTTTCCAGCAAATATCCATCATTAAATGTGCTCAATCACAGCCCTGCTGGGAGAGGTACAGAGGTGGCCAGAGAGACCCTGACTTACCCCACCCTCTGCTCCCACACAGAGTTCAGGAATGGGACTAACCCACCTGGGACCACGGGGGAGCCCAAAGGTGATGGTCTCCCCTCTACTGGTGCAACCCTTCCATTTTCCTCCTCTTACAAAGGGCTGAAAGCAGAATTGAGGCTCCCTTACTTAAAAGCTGTGTTGTCAAAGTTAGAGGAGATGCTTACAAGCCTTTTAGTACACGGTCCAGTTGTTGTCAATCTTCCATAAGTGATATTATCTGTGTCCCTCCTTGTTCCCTCCCATAGGTGATTAGTCAGCCACTCCCTCGGTTCCATCCTGCATTGACAGGATGCAGCAAATTGTAGTAACAAGAGCCTTGTACTTGAAATGATTCCAATCCTAGCTGCATCCCTCCACTAGCTGTGTGATCTTGGGCTTCTGTGGGAACTTGGGCAAGGGACACAAACTCATAAAACCTCCATATCTTCACTGGTAAAAGAAAGAGAGTATTGCCCTCTCTTGTCGGTTTCTGGTGAGGGTAAAGTGCCGTACAAGAAAGGCCTGGTATTTACTTCCAGTTGAAAACCGTATGGAGGGCAGTTCTACTCTGAAACCCATGGAGCTACCACAAGTCAGAACTGATTAGAAGGCAGCTACTCCCCTCCCCTCTCCCCCTATTTCCTCATTATGTCATAGGGTAAAGAAAGGTCTCCTGAGAGTAATGCTAAGCCTTCTGAGGTCATCAAAAGAAGAAGGGACAAAGCTCTCTGTGAGCACCTTCCATGGGCCAAGAACTGTCCTTACCTCTACCGTATGTCACTTCACCCTCACAAGAAACCCACAAGACGGGGCAATACTCTCCTTCTTTTACAGGTGAAGATACAGAGGCTTTAAGAATTTGGGTTCTTTGCCCAAAGTCTCATAGAATCTCAAGGTCACACAGCTGGTGGGGGGTGCAGTTAGGATTAGAATAATTTCAAGTCCAGGACTCTTATTACACTGTCCTGCATGTTGTAAACCCAGGAGGGGAATGGACTAGAGAGAGAAAAGCAGCAGCTGCACCAGGACAGACGGAGTGGCTCAGTGATCACCAAACCAGCTCGTGGGAGTCTGTTCGTTTGGTTCATAGACTGTCCTGGGATCTGTGTCCCAACCTGGAGTCTCATCTGTTCTCCTGCCTTGGAGCTGTACATTGGATCAACAACTGGCCACACCTGTTGGCCAGTTGCTTACTGTGGTCTCAGAGTCCTGCAGTGTGGGTTTTGCTGTGGCAAGGACCTTTTCCCCTCACAACATGCCCTTCCATCCCACCATCCTGCCTTGGTGGCTGTGCCCTGGGGAATAATGTTGGGCTTCTGGCTTGAAGTGGTTAGGGAGGAGGAAGTGAAGGGTCCTGGAGATGAGGGCCGTGAGCATGAAGACCCTTTCTTCTCGCTCATTCACCTCTGGTCCTTGAAACAATGCTCGGCAGAAGTGCGTGCCTGACTCTTGCTGGTTGAAGGAGCCCTCCTCTGAAGGATGGCTCAGTGTGGTCTGCTCCGCCCTCCTGTTGCATTTCTTGCTGTGCCCCTTGTTTCCCTGGCTGTCCATTTGGTTTGAAGAATAGAAGGAGGTGTGGCGGTTAGTTACACAGACCCATGGGTGTGGTGGGCGGGAAGAAACAGGGGCAGAGGCTTTCCCATTGTCTAAGTGTCCATGTTCTGTGGGGTTGTTGGCATGGCTGGTTAGGATGATGTGCCAGGGTAACCACTTAGCTTGAGCCCAAGGGAATCTCCACAAATTGCATGCCCTGCTGACAGGATTCCAAGATTAAAGCTGCATGCTAGGCCGCATCTGAGGAGATTCTTGTGCAGCGGAACAGAGCAGTAGGACATCTAAGGAGAAAAGAGGGGACCAGTTTCAGCCCAGGCACCGTACACTGTAGAGCAGCACCCCTTTCCCGGCTAATGAGGTCCTCTCCTGCAGGTGAAGGTGTTGGCTCCATGATTCCTGAAGTCCCTTTCAGACCAAATATTTCTTGATTTTCAAACACCCTTACGATCTGTATCATTCCTATTGCTGTTGATTCCGAGTCACAATGGCCATAATTGCGCAGAGTAGAAATGCTTCACAGGGTTTTCATAGTTGTGGCCTTTTGGAAGCAGATTGTCAAGTCTGACTTCTCAGGAGCCTCTGAGTAGGTTTGAACCTCCAATCTTTCAGTTAGAAGTCCAGTACTAAACCATTTGTACCACTACACAAGTCCCCACAGATACCACCACGTTTTGTAACTCAGCCCGTAACACCTTCGAAGTACACAGGGACAAATAGCTCCACAATAATTTCCCATATATATTTTAAATTGTGTATTCCATCAAATGAAGCCACTACCCAGACCCACTGATTAAGCCTTCCCATCTGTTCTCCCTGTCCTTATAGTCCAGCCGTAGGACTGTCTCTCCACTCGCAGGCACTACTGCCTCTTTGGTGGTGTCCAAGCACTACAAACCAGCTACTCCTTGCCAGCTGATCCAGTCCAGTGTGTTTCCATCTTTGTCAAGCCCCTGCACACAGAATCCATTGCATTAAGCCCTGGAGTTACCACAGGGAGGTGTCCTCAGTCCCTGCCCATGAGAAGCTCGCAGCGTGGTCAGGAATAGACAGTGCAACACTGGTGTGTAGAAGGGAGTGAGGCAGATCCAGGGACAACTTGGGTCTTAGGTGGACCAGGGCTGTCTCTTTCAGCACTCTTACGGGTCCCTGGCTGTGCTAGGAGGCCATGGAGATGGGATTTTCTGGAAAGTGTACTGATGCTGCCCATTGTTCAAATGAAACCATGGAGAAACCTGTTGATAACCCTGAGGCTGGAGACATGACTCATATCTGCCTTTTCCATTTGCCATGTTGAGGGAGGCTTTGCCTCAGATATTTTGTTGGGGGAAAAACTTTCACTGTGGTATGTCTGGGTGGTATGGTGGAAAGAACACCAAAGGAGAGTCCAGGGGTCAGAGATCCAGTCCCAGCGCTTGTATTAGTTGACTATGTGAGTTTGGCCAAGCACCCTAACCCTCCGGGCTTGAGTATTGTTTTAGTCAGCTAGTCCCACTCTAACAGTGATACCACAAATTAGATGGTTTTAAGAAAGAAAATTTTATTCTTACACTGTCCAGTAGGCTACAAGTTCGAATTCAGGTTCTCTACTCCATGGGAAGGCCTTCTCTCTTGTTGGCTCTGGAGGAAGGTCCTTGTGTAGCAACAGTTCTTGGTCAGGTAGCATCTCAGTGCAGGAACCTCGGTCTGAAGGACACGCTCTTCTCCTGCTACTACTTTCTTGTTCGTGTGAGGTTTCCAGTTCTCTGCTTGCGATATTCCAGGGAAACTCCCTTTACAGTGGAGCAGGAAGGTGATCTTATGAAAGGATTTACATTCCCACCCGAATCCTCTAATGTACAGCATAGGAAAATCACAAATGGAGGACAATCATAAAATATGGGTACTCATGGCCTAGTCACGTGGCTACACACATTGTTGAGGGGACACAGTTCAATCCATGACATATATCTTCCTCTGTAAGCTGGGTGGTTGGAAGAGCTCATTTCTGTGATCGCTTTGAACCTAAGTGCCAGTGTTTCCTAAACTTGGTTCACCCCCGTGAGTCACATCTTAACACACAGGTGAAAGCCTCCTCCTGAACCCACAGTTTCCTCTTTCCTGTGGATGGCCTTGGCCTTCTCTTCTAGCTCCTTCAGAAAACAAGCAGATATAAGCAGTCCTAATTGACCTGCTGAGAAATTGTCCACATGTGGTATGTCTCTAAGTTTGGAGGGCTTCCTTTCTTCTTTCCAGACCATTGTACACATGTACACCATCTCCCAAACTGCATCCCTCAAGCCACGATGTACTCAGTGGATTGAATCCATTTTATAGTAAGTGAAACATCTCCAACAAAATCCCTTTACATCTTTAAAATCCAATTAGTGGTAGGTTTTGGAATGTTCCCTCTAAGACTGACTCACCCCTATACTCCGTTAGATTAACTTGGAGTTGACTTGAAATTGTTCCAGGTTCTTCATGATAAAGCACTCTCACGGTCCATGAGGAGTGTCTTTCATGAGATGATGACAGTGATGTGGAAGAGCTAATAGAACCATTCAGTGTAACATAGACGTGGTTAGGCACTGAGGAGTTAAGAAAGTTAAGTCATTTTGTGATGGCCAAGTGCCATCGAGTCAGATCCAACTCATGGCAACCCTAGTAAGTCATTTTCTGTTGAGCAACAAGCTCTGCTAGTCAAGCATGACTGAGGACAACAGTAACCGCTAGGACAGTAGAGGCTGTCATCTGTGTGGTTAGAAAGAAGGTGGTTGGTTGGTGGCTCAAATGCTGGGAGAAAAGAAAGTCCTGCATTAGGCTGGGCATCACTCAAGGCCCAAGAGGAGATACCAGCTTGCCCAGCATCCCTTCTTAGAGATGACCTGTCAGTGGCCCCAGATGGGGGCATTTTGTCTCCAGCCTTGCAGACCCAGCCCTTGGTGAGTGGCCTCTGCAGAAGGAATCTCCCTGGAGACTTCATCAGTAATGCTTCACTGAGCACAGAAACCATGAGGCAACAGTTCCTGCTCCTTAAATTGTCTGGGAAGGCAAGACACTTTCAACTGCAGCTTCTGGGAGGGCAGGGAATCACACCCAGAGTCTCTTTTGAAACCATGGATGTTCTTGGAACATGGAACATCGCAGAAAGATTAGCAGGTAGATGGGTGCAGGGTGACCAACATAAGCTGAGTGGGCCGTTGGATGGTCAGGGCTCTGAGAATTCTGGAGAGGGCAGGCCTGGCTGTGTCTCCTCAGTCCAGGGCTCAGTGAGCTGAGAACAGAAGAATCCTTGTAGGGCTGGCTGCAGCAGGCCCTGCTGAGGCTATTTCTCCTTGACTCTGCCAAAGAAACAAACAAATCAGTCTTAGAAGTATGAACAGAATGTTCCTTAGCAGTGAGGGTGGAAAGACTTCAGCCTGCTTATCTTGGACACATTTTCAGAGAAGAATGATCATTAGAGAAGGACATCATGTTTGGTAAAGTAGAGGGTCAATGAAGGCTACAGAGAAACCCGACGATAAGGATTGGCACAGTAATTACCTCAGTGGACTGAGACATGTGGACGACCATGATGATGGTGGAGGACTTGGCAAGGTTTCATTGTGTTAGAAGGTATCGATAAGTAGGAGCCATTTACGAAGGCAACAACACCACATGACCCTTGAGGCATGTGGCCATACCACCTGCTCACCCAAAGCACTGACGGGTGCTGGACTCTCCTTAGAGTTGGGAACCCACTTGGGCAACTGGCCCAGAGCTGGGGATGGCAGACAATCAGAGGTTTCCCTATCACAGCCTGGTACAAGTGTGGGAGCCTCTTCAGACTCTGCCTGCCTTGTGTGAAGAGTAGCTCAAGGGGGAAGATAAGTCCTGGACAGGTGTAGGGGAGGGGAGGAGAGTGATGGAGGGCAGGCAAGGATGTGTCATAAGCAGCATAAGACTAGCAAGTGAGTGAAGAAAATAGGTGGGGTGAGAGTAGAACCTGTTTCCTGGGGAAACTCTTAGTTTAGATATATTCCATGGAAAGCTGGAGTGAGTTCTTGGCTTTACCATTTGCCCTTGGAGCAGTCCCTGTTATTTTCCACCCCAGCGTACCATCAGAGACACTTTTTTGGGTTCATTCAGTTTGTTTCTTACCTGACCCTTGACAGAAGTTCCTTGAAGATGTCATATGTTCTTTTAGTAGACATTCAGGGCTTACGAGGTGGGGTAGTGCTTACTGTGCCCTCCTCCTTCCCCCTCCTTTGCTGTTGTTGGCATCAGGTGACATTGAGTCAGTTCTGCAATCCTATGCACAACAGAACAAAAGACTGCCCATGCCTGTGCCATGCCCACAATTGTTTTTATGCTTAAGCCTGCTGTGGCAACCACTGTGTCCAGTCCATCTCCTTGAGGGTCCTCCTCTTTTTCCAGTGACCTTCTACTTTACTAATCCTTGGTTTTTGTGTATTCAAGTTCCCTGTCTTTCCCGTTTTTGCGTCCACAGGGCAGAAGGTATAAAAGAAGATGAGGGCACAGAAAAGAAGGACCTTACTCTCCTTGAGTTCAATTATGAGCTCGGTGCACAGGATACATCCTGGCCTAGGACAGAGGCTCACTGAATTATGTTTTGAATGAAGTATCCATGGAGAACCAAGGCTAGCTCAGAGGAAAAAAAAAAAAAAAGTCTTGTGTTTTCCCACCAGGTGGCCCTTAGCTTCCAAGTGACATTGTTGTGGACTCTTCATCTACTGCCTGTGGTGATTTGTATTCCGTGCTGGCCGGCCATGGAGAATTCCCAGCCTCATTTCCCTGTCCTGCAGAGCTGGGGCTTTCCCAGTGATTATTGCCTCCAGCAGACACAGCTCTTGGGCTGACATGTAGACCAGCCTATGCTGTTGTTGTTGGGTGCCGATTCAAACTCACAGTGCCCCCATGTGACAGAGTAGAACTGCCTAGTGGGGTTTTCTTGGCTGTAAGCGTCACAGGAGCAGATCACCAGTTCTTTCTCTGTAGAGTGGCTGGGTGAGTTTGAGCTGCCAGTGGGAGTAGAGTGTTTAATGGCTATTCTGCTCATCAACCCACTGATGCCCTTCCATTCATCCTTGGTAATCAATTGGTCTGTAATGACCTCTATTAGTATTCTTATTAGCTGCCAACAGAACCAATGAGCCTGTGGAGTCTTCCCTTTGGCAATCTCTGCACCTGGGGCCCATCAAGGCATGACTGGTCCTTATATTACAAACATTAGGCTAATTTCAATTAGCCTTGAGACAAGGAAGAGACAGCCCATGTCTCCTCCTCTCCCCCCCCCTTCTTGTCTCTCTCTCTCTCCGTCCTTAAGCAGGTAGATTAATTTTTCTTCTTCTTTAGACTGGCTCTGCAGAGTCCTGCTGTGAATATTCAGCCCTACCCACTCCTGAGATACAGACATAACCCCCCAAACCGAACCCACTGCCATCGAATCGATTCTGACTCACAGTAACAGGCACAAGAACTTCAAAAGAGCCTGCTCACTTCACAGCTGGGGTGATTAAGATTTGGAATGGGGTAGGATCACATGAGCACCTCTGCTTAGTGGGTTCTTTGGATCTTCAAATCTTAAAATTAAGTATGATTTACAACAGAACAAGACATTAGTGGGTCCATATGGGAGACCTGTGTGCAATTCCCAACCCATGCACCTCATGTACGGGCACCACACATCTATTAGTAGAGTCTTCATGTTGCTATGATGCTCAAGAGTTTTCAGCAGAGCTTCTAGACAAAGATGGACTAGGAAGAAAGGCCTGGTAGTCTACTTCCAAAAATCAGCCAGTGGAAACACTATGGATCACAACAATCCAATCAAGAGATAGCACAGGACCAGGCAGTTTTAGGTTCCATTGTGCATGGGATCACTATGAGCCTGGGGCCAACACAACGGCAGCTAACGGCAAGTGCTCAGTAATGTTTGGCTACACTGGAAAAATTTAAAATAATGTTGTCGTATAGAAACTGCCTGTTCTGTAGCGACTTCTGTGATCACCTTTATCACTCTACTTCCCGTTTATACTGTGCCTGGGTTCAGTGCCAGAGCCAAAGAAAGAGTAGCCGCACTGATGGAATTCAAGGTGGGCTGTGCTGATGAAGAGGCCCACTGAAGGGAGGGGATGTGACTGTCCGGTGCTGGTGGCTCTGTTATCTGAGGCACAGTGTCCTTCCCTGACACGTCCTTGAGGGCTGTCCCTGCTGTCTGGCAGCCCCTCCTCCACTCTCCAAAGCTGTCACTTAGGCAGCTGATTATATCCTTCCGCTCTAGCATTCCCGGCGCTCTCTTGCGCAGACACATTCAGAGGACAGATTGCACTGATGAGCGCATTTCAGAATCTGGTCGGTTTACTTCCTATTTTGTGCTGGCGGGTGGTCGTACAACACAGGCAAGGCAGACAGCTCCTTCCTCTGTCTTATCCCTCCCTGAGAGAGCTTGGGGAAAACAAGACCTTTCTCTTTCCTTCCTGATTACAACTCTTTGGAGTCCTCTAGGTGAGCTCCAATTCCAGGAGGCCCTGATGTGTGAGCAGGCAACCTTCACTGTCAGACAGATGAAGCAATGGGGACACACCTTTGCTGGGTTTGTATGAAGCCAAGTGGACTGTCCAACCTGATTCCAGCCTTGGGCACAACTGCAACTTGAAGATTCCTTTGGAGCTCTGGATGCTCCAGATGCAGTTCCCACAAATTCAAGAAGGGCTGCAGGAACCCAGCATCTGGCCGATTCCAACAATACATCCCCTCTGTGTTCCCAACCTCTCCTGTGCTGGATGGTTCAGTCTACCTGCAGTGTATATCCAGCAAGGCAGCTGATGACCCCACAGCCCTGGTCTGAATGGAGGAAGAGCAAACTCCTCCTTATCCTGTATCCTATAGCCTATGTCCTATATCCTGTATCCATGCAAGTATCATTGTATCTATATTGAAGGAGATTAGAGGTTAGTTTATTTGCAATTAAAATAGAACAGAATATACTGTAGTGTTCCACTGGTCCGAAGCTCTAGAACTGGCCAAACTAATCGAGGGCCAAAAAAAATAGCAGGACAGTGACTGGATTGGAGAATAGGAATGAGGGAACTGATTGTAAAGGGACATGAGAGAATTTTCTGGGGTGATGGCCAAGTTCTAAACTTGACAGGGTTATAGTTATAACCCAAACCAAACCAACTGCTGTCAAGTCAATTCTGTCTCATAGTGACCCTATAGGTCAGAGTAGAACAGCTCCATAGAGTTTTCAAGGAATGCCTAGAAGATTTGAATTGATGACCTTTTGATTAGCAGACATACTATTTAACCACTAGCTACCAGGTTTTCCGTCAGGAATATGCATTTGTCAAAATCTGTCAAATGTACATTCAACACTTGGGCATTTTCTGATATACAAATTTCACCTCCAACTTCTTTAAAAAATCTGTAACAATTCTTGAACTCTAGTTAGTCATATTTATGCTGGTTTAAGGGCAAGTATGCTGATGTCTGCAATTTACTTTGAAATGTATCAGAAATAAGATGGGTCATGATGAATGATGTTGTTGCTGGTTGCCACTGAGTCTGGTTAAAACTCGTGGCAATCTCATGTGTGTGAGAGTAGAAATTGAACTTCATAGGGTTTTTGCATGGCTGGTTTTTTGGATGCAGACCATCAGAACTTTCTTCCAAGGCACTTCTGGGTACACTCAAACCATCAACCATTTGGTTAGCAACTGAGGGTGTCTCAGTCATCTAGTGCTGCTTTAACAGAAATAACACAAAGAGATGGCTTTAGAAAGAGAAATTTTATTTTGACACAGTCCAGTAGGTTAAAAAGTCTGAATTCAGGGTGTTAGCTCCCATGGAAGCCTTTCTCTGATGGCTCTGGAGGAAGATCCTTGTCAATCTTCCCCTGGACTGGAAGCTTCTGAGGCTCAGATTCCCTGGGGTCTTTTCCAAAGGACAGTGCTTTCTTGGTAGCATGAGGTCACCAACTCTCTGTTAGCTTCTCTCCTTGATATCTCAAGAAATTGCCTCACAGCACAGTACAGTCTTACACATTGAGTCCTGCCCCACCAACACAACTGACACCCATTGTCCCTCATTGACATCACAGAGGCAGAGTTTACAGCACGGAGGAACATCACATGATACCAAGCATCTTGGCCTAGCCGAATCGCTACTTGCATTTTTGGGGCAAACACAACTAACCTATGACGGAGGGGCTCCCCAGGGACTCTCTCAGTGGGTGGACAGAGGAAACGAATAGGTGAGCAGATACGTGATAATGTGAACATAGTAAAATGTTGACGGAAGAATCTAGCTGGCGAGCAACAGTTAGGAGGTTCAAATCCACCAGCCACTCTGGGAGAAAGATACGGTTGTCTATTTCCCTAAAGATGTATAGCCTTGGAAACCCAATGGGGCCATTCTACTCTGTCCTATAGGGTTGCTATGAGTTGGAATCAACTCAACAGCAGTGGGTTTGGGTTTGGGTTTGGGCTTGGGCAGCACTGAAGATGGTACAATCCCAAACTCACAGCAACCCTCAAGTTCTGTTCTGCCCTGTGACTCTCCAGAATCTTATATGTTAATCTCCCAAATTCAAGCCGTAGACATTTTGACTTTTATCACTGTCCTTGGCTTTCTCTTTCTTTTCTAGTTTTCTTATTAGGCTGATGCTTTTAGCCTTTCAGACTAAATGCTCCTACTTTCTTCGCTGTCTTGTATCTGCCCATTGTCCTGACTGCATCAAAAAGATCTGAGGACCTAACTGGGCAATCTTCCCTTAGAATCTATGCAGAGGTTGTACATAAATACCAGACTGTAGAAGGGAAAGAGTGAAGGGTGACAGGTGGCAAACTGATACGCTAATAAACACAATTCCACGTCTAGGTATGTGCCTTGTACTTGCCAATACTTTTGACATGGTATATACCTCACTGCTGTTTCTTCCCCAACCCCATCCATTGCCTTCCCTTATTATAAGGTGAATTTCTGTCCTAGCCAAGCCAGCCAAGTGCTGTCGAGTTGGATCCGATTCATGGCAACCCCAGGGGCCAGGGTAGAGTACAGACATTATTCAGTGCCTTAGAGATCTTTCTGTCTGATGAGTTCCCTGAGACCTTACCGTTATAATCCTGAAACCCAGCCAGAATGACTACAAGCAATAAAGGTCCTCTGCTCTTTTTTCTAAGAAGCCTAAATCAAAGGCATGGATGTGGCTTCAGGGAAGTAGCCTCTTCCCCGCCCTCTGCCACCACCCCTCCCTCCTCCCCGTCCCTGGCTGTGAGCCAATCAAGAGCAAGTACAGGTTGTTGGGGAAAAAGGAAGAACTGATTTTGTCACCAAAAAAGCAAGGAAGGTGAAAGGTGGGGCTGAAATGCACTCAATAGAGCTTTGCTTGCAGCCTTAGCAGCCAGCACTCTGTAGCTGATGCCGTCAGGAAGCCATAGATAGTATGCAGTGGGCAAGGCTGCAGTGCAGTTTGTGTTATGAGTCCAGCTGTGGGCCTTAATCGAAACAGCTGTTTTCAGTCTCATGGAGAACACATTAAAGCACTTGGTAGCCAAGGAAAGACAAGGAGTCAGATTGTGATCACTGAGACCCTGTGTTCATGATACTGTGCTTCATGCTTCTTTGTGCCAGCCACCATCACCCACATGCAACTCGGAGTGATGCTTTTTTGCTTCCAGCAGAGATGGTGTGTGGCTAGTGCCTGCAGTGAGACAGAGTAGGTACCAGAGAGGCCAAGATGGCAGGGTGGCCAAAGCCCTCTGCCACCGATCACATATAAATGGAATAACTTGAGTTCATAGGGTCCAGGGCACCCAAACCACAACTGGGTGTGATGTGTGTTCACTCCTACAATGGGTTGCACCAAGAAGATCATCCAAACTGAGACAACAGGCATTGAGTGACTGTTGTTTGTTGTTGTTAGGTGCCACTGAGTCAGTTTCAACTCACAGTGAACCCATGTACAACAGAAGGAAACCCTGCTGAGTCCTGCACCGTCTTCGTAATCATTGTTATGTTCTTGTTGTAGCCATTGTGTTGATCTATCTCCTTCAAGGTCTTCCTTTTTGGCTGTGCCTTACCAAACATGGTGTCCTTCTCCAGGATTATCTCTTCTAGTAACATATCCCAAGTGTGTGAGATGAAGTCTCACCATCCTTGCTTCTAAGGAGCATTCTGACTGTATTTCTTCCAAGGCAGATGAGTTGGCTCTTTTGGCAGTTCACGGTCTACTCAGCATTCTTCACCAGCACTGCAAATCGGAGGCATCAATTCTCCTTCAGTCTTCCGTATTCGTTATCCAGCTTTTGCATGCACAGGAGCCAATTGAAAATAGTATGGCATGGGTCAGGTGCACCTTAATCTTCAAAGTGATGCTTTTGCTTTTTAACACTTCAAAGAGATCTTGTACAGCAGATTCGCCCAGTGTCGTGCATCTTTTGAGTTCTGGGCAGCTGGTTTCATGGGTGTTGATTGTGGATCTGAGTGAACTGAAATCCTTGACAACTAGTATCTTTTCTCTGTTTATCATGATATTGCTTGTTGGGTGACCGGCAGTGCCCAAATAGATTGCACCAGCAAATAGGAACACCTACATCTCTGGGTAGGGCAAGGCAGTAACAAGCTTTGCTGCTAACTGAAAGGCTGGGGGTTCCAGTAGACTCAGAGGTCCTTGGAAGAAAGACCTGGTAATCTGCTTCTCCAAAATCAGCCCCTGGAAATCCCTCGGAGCACAGGGCTGCTCTGACACCCACGAGGTTGCTGTGAGTTGGAATCATCTTGAAGATGACTGGTGTGGCCTGGGACGGTCTGTGAGAACACCTTGTTGGGTAGCAGCTGCTTTAGAAAATGAGAAGGTGTTGAGAATGACGCCCATTCAGGCTGACACAGAAACATTCTGGAGGCACTGTCTAGAAGCAGCACCATGTGGGATGAGATGGGTGAGACAAGAAAGATTCTATCTGGGCAGGGCAGACATGGAGGACAGATAGAAAGGATTTCTCTTGTGTAGGAAACAGAGGAGCTTTGAGAGAAATTTTCACCTGGACTGAGGGAAGTAACGAAGGTGAATTAGGAAGAAAAAACTGGAAATGGCAGCAAAATTCCAATTTATATGGTAATCCATGCCTCGCTGATGTGATCCCGGAGCTGAGCCAGATCACTGGTGCGGAGCCGGTGCCCCGACCGTGCCACCTGGCAGAGGACCCTTTACTCTCAGAGCAAGGAACTACAGTCCTGAGGCCCAGACTGGTGCTAGGGACTGAAGTGTGTCCCCAAGAAGATGCAATGAAGTCTTACCCCTATAGCTGCATGTATGTTTGGAAACAGGGGTTCCTGAGGTCACACCAGAGTTTGGCGATGCCCTGTTCCTTCTGAGAGGTGCCTCTCAAAAACAGCAGCACGGACACACAGTGAGACATCAGAAGATGGCCATGTGACTGTAGAGGCAGATGAAACCACAAACTCAGGAGGGCGTAGGGACTGCTGGCAGCTGGGAGCCAGGAGAGAAGCACTGATTCCTGCTCTTTGAACACCTTGGGAGGCCAATACTCTGATGAGGCTTCTGGTTTCCAGAACCCTAAATTTCTCCTCTTTAAAGCCACTCACTTTGTGGCATCAACTCGACAGTATTTGGAACCGATTCATTTTAGCAACTCGGCTTTGCAAAATTCTCTTCGGAGACCCTCAGATCCTTTTCAGGGTTTTGGACCATCTGATACTTCCTAGCTTTGGAGGCTGCAGGGGCTGTGGTCTCTCTTGACCCCTCCTCTGCTGGGATCCCACTGCCCTAAGAAATGGAGACTCTGCACCCCATTTGTGATCACTCCCTCAGGTAGCTCTCCAGCGTGCCCAACCTGCCTGCGCCCGAACTCCATGGAGGGGCTCCTTCCCACACACCTCTGGGGAGGGGGTGCCCTGGGAGATGGACGGTGAGCACCAGCCACCAGACAATTGTACTTCTCTGTGCATGGCGGAGCATGCTTCCTCAATATTTATAAGAGACAGCACTGATGGAGGAGGGGAGGGAGCATCAGCAAGATTTTCCTCTATGTCTCTTGCTCTTTCTTTCCGGAAGTCAGAGGGCACAGAGGAAAACAGAAAACTAAACGGTTGATGTCGTGTATTTGCAGGTGAGCACGGAGAAGAGGAGGGGCCAGGGGCAAGCCACTGAGGTGCAATTGGAGGAATTCAGAGGGGAGACCTCACAGACACTGTGCTCAGGGGAGATCTCCTAGACACTCTGACGTCCCCTCCTGCCACCACTACCACTGCCTGGAGGGAGGCTTGCCTGCCAGGGCCTCTAAGGCTCCAGAGGGGGCAGGTGCCAGGGCATAATGGGCCCAGGCACAGAGAGAGGACCTCAATCTGACAACGAGGGAGACACAGGAAACAGGAAGTTCTAGCACCAGATGGGCCCCAGGGGTTTACTTTGGGTGAGAACTTGACTTCTCCCAAAGAAGGGCCAGAGAGTTCTCTTGGTGCTAGGGATGGCTGGTTTTCTCTGATGTGGTTCAATCACCTTCTTCTCTTCAATTGCAGCTTTCCCTTCCTCCAAAGTGCAACTCAAATCTTCCACTGTTGGGGAGACCTGTGCTGTCTGCTCCCACCTTGAAGTTCCCATGGTAATCACTCCTCTAGTGGTGATTTTCTAATCCATTCTGAACTGATTGCCCTGAACTTGAGTTCCACCATTAACCTTCACCTTGGCCTCTAAAGGGTCAAGGCCAGGTTTTCCATGACCTCACATTCCCCTCTATGCCTAGAACAGTGATGACTTTGTATCCACGTAAGCAGCACAAACCAGCACCCTGTACCTCTGGCCCAGCACAGGTCACCCCTGGTGAGGTTCCATGGAAAAGCTGTAGTGCACACCTTACCTAGGTTGGGATCCTGAGAGGGACTCCTTCAATGTTTGCTGAATAACTCTGGTGGTCCATTGTGATGTTTGCTAAAGGTTATAGGCGTAGAGATAAGCTGTCCACCTGGGGCATGTTTCAGTCATGTTTTTAGCAGTAACTACACTAAATTAACAAACGGAGCCCTGGTGATGAAGTGGTTAAGGGCGCTGTTGAAATCTAAAACGTCAGCGTTCCAAATCCATCTGGGGCTGCACGGTAGAATGATGAAGCAATCTGCTTCCCTAAGGACTTTTGTTGTTGTTAGATGCCACTGAGGCAGTTGTGACTCATAGTGACCCTATGTACAACAGAGTGACACAGTGCCCGCTCCCCACACCACCCTTACAAACATTGTTATGCTTGAACCCGTTGTTGCAGCCACTGTGTTGATTCATCTTGAAGGTCTTCCTCTTTTTCACTTGCCCTCTACCAAGCATGATGTCCTTTTCCAGGAACTGATCCCCTCCAGTAACATGTCCAAAATATGCAAGACATTGTCTTCCCGTCCTTGCTTCCAAGGAACACTTTGGTTGTACATCATCCAAAACAGGTTTGCTCATTCTTTTGGCAGTCCATGGCATGTTCAGTATTCTTCACCAAAACGCAATTCGAAGGCTTCAAATTCTTCCATCTTCCTTATTCATTGCCCAGGTTTTGCAAGCATATGAGGCAATTGAAAATACCATTACTTGGGTCAGATGCACTTTAGTTTTCAAAGCAACACCTTTGCTTTTCAACACTTCAGAGAGGTCTTTTGCAGCAATTTGCCCAATGCAATGCATCTTTTGATTTCTTGACTTCTACTTCCATGGTTGTTGATTTTTGATCCAAGTAAAAGAAAATTCTTGACATCTTCAATCTTTCTCCATTTATTATGATGTTCTTTACTGGTCCAGTTGTGAGGATTTTTCATTTCTTGATGTTGAAGTCCAGCCCAGCCTGAAGGCTGTTGTCTTTGAGTTTCATCAGTAAGTGCTTCTTCTTTACTTTCAGCAAGCAAGGTTGTGTCATCTGCAGAAACACAGGTCCTAATGAATCCTGCTTCAGTTCTGATGCCCCATTCTTTTACATATAGTCCCAGTTCTCAGATTATTTGCTCAGCATATGGATTGATAGGTATGGTGAAAAGATACAACCCTGACACATACCTTTCCTGACTTTAAACTGCATAGCTTCACCTTGTTCTGTTCAAATAACTGCCTCTTGATCAGTGTACAGACTACTCATGAGCACAGTTAAGTGTTCTGAAATTCCTATTTTTGCACGGTTACCCTTCATTTATTATGATCCACAAAACTTAGTGCCTTTGTATACTCAATAAAGCACAAGGGAACATCTTTCTAGTATTCTCTGCTTTTAGCCAAGATACATCTCATGTCAGCCATGATATCTCCGATTCCATATCCTCTTCTGAAGCTGGCTTCAATTATTGGTAGTGCTCTGTCAGTACCCTGCTGCAGCCTATTGTGAATGATATTTAGCAAGGTTTGAATTGCATGTGATATTAATGATACTGTTTGATAATTTCCACATTTGTTTCGATCACCTTTCCTGGGAGTGGACATAAATATGGATCTCTTCCAGTCAGTTGGCCAGGTAGCTGTCTTTTAAATTTCTTTGCGTAGTTGAGTGAACACTTCCAGTGTTCCATCTGTTTGTTGAAATGTCTCAATTGGTATTCCTCCAATTCCCGAAGCCTTGTGTTTTGCCAACCCCTTCAGTGCAGCGTGGACTTGTTCCTTCAGTACTGCCGATTCCCGATGGTATGCTACCTCCTGAAATGGTTGAACATCAGTCCGTTCTGTTTGTTGTAACGTGAGAACTTGTGTGTTGCTGTGATGTTGGAAGCCATGCTGCTGGGGAGCAGGTTTCAGCTGAGCTTCCAGACTAAGACAGACTAGGGAGAAGGGCCTAGTGGTCTACTTCTAAAAAAGAATTAACTAGTGTGAAGGTTACAATCTTGGAAACCTTGTGGGGGCAGTTCTACTCTGACCTACAGGTTGATACGAGTCAGAATGGACTCAATGGCAATGAGTTTGTTGTTGTTGTTGTTGTTTTAAACAAACAAGAAAGGAAGTTATTTGAAGGTATATCTAGCAGCCCACCAAATTGTCAGGACAGCTGGAGGACAAAGCTCAGAAGCCTGAGCCATCCATGGTCAAACTTCCCACCTCAGGAGCAGTGCAGTTGGAAGACTGACTGTCTCCACTTGCTCCAGCAGCCCCGCTTCCCAGTCTAGGCTGTCATCAGCGCAGCAAGATGAGCGAGGTCCCCCAGGCCTGCTTCCCTGCCTCGCTAGCTTCTCACCTGTGGTCTGGGTTGGATGGAACTGATGGCCAAGCTTGGGTCAGCTCTTGTTTATGCCTTGTTTGTTCTGTTCATTATCTTCCTGACTCCATCCATGCTACACCATTATCTAAGCTTTTTATGTTCCAAGCGCTGATCTTCATGGACCCTGGCTCCCTCATACTCTGGTTTCCATTTTGTTAGCTTAATGGGAAGCAACAATAGAGAATGGAATGTGAGAGGAAGAAACCAGATATTTCTGCTCCTCCTCACATCCTTCTCACTTCAACTTAGCAGTTCTGGCAGCAGCTGCTTCCCTCCAAGACCACACCTCCCCTAGGTGGTCCTTGAGCTCCAGCAGGCTCCTGTAACAGAATTTCCTCACCTTGCTCCTTCAGATCTGGGCATGGATACAGCTTCCTACTGTTATTAGAGTCCATGTGGGGGTGGAGGGGTTTAAAGGGTGGGGTAGATACATGCAGACAGTTAACACATTAACCTACTAGCTTAAAGGTCAGCTATTCAGATCTACCCAGAAGCACCTGGAAGAAAGGCTTGACAAATCTAAACCGGTTGGCATTCTAGTTGCATCTGACTCACAGAAACCCCATAGGGGAGAGTAGAGTCGCCCCATAGAGTTCCCAAGGAGTGCCTGGTAGATTCAAATCGCAGACCTTTTGGTTAGCAATCATAGCATTTAACCACTACACCTCCAGGTTTTCCCCCAAATCAACCACTGAAAACTCTATGCAAAGATACAACTATTGGTCTCTAGTCATCCGGAGGAAAAGGGAAAGAAGGAAACTGAAGACTTAGAGAAGAAATTAGCCAACAGGACTAATCATCTACCTGGACCACAACCTCATCTACCCTGAGACCACAAGCAGATGGTGCCCAGCTATCGCTATTAAGCACTCTGGTCAGGGGCACATTAGTAGATCCTGAGAGAATGGGAGAAAACTGTGGAACAGAACTCAAATTCTTAAGAAGTCCAGACTTAATGGATTGGTTGAGACTAGCGGGCTTTCTGAGACTACTGCCTCTGATACATTCTTTAAACTTTGAACTGAGACTGTTCCCTGAGTTCATCTTATAGCTAAACAATAGAATGGCCCCTTAAATACAGAATGTCACCTGTGAGCAGTATGTTCCTTTAAAAAAAAACATTTGTATGAGATCAAATGGTCAGTATTTACTCCATGACCAAGATGGTAAGGAAAGGAGACAAAGAACTAGATTACTGGAAACAGAATAACCACAGCAGAAATACTGTAGTTTTACACAAATAACATCTGCACCCTACATTTTCTTTGCCACCCCTGACCTCTCTTTGGTATTCTCATAAGAGTCTGTTTTAGTTAGCTAGTGCTGCTCTAACAGAAATACAAGTGGATGGCTTTAACAAAGGAAGATTTATTCTTACACAGTCTAATAGGCTGTATGTCTGAATTGGGGGTATCTGCTCCAAGGGAAGGCTGTTCTCTTTGTCAGTTCTGGAGGAAGTTCCTTGTATTGCATCAGTCTTGGGTCAGGTAGCATCTTTGCACCAGAACTTCAGGTCTGAAAGACTTATTGCATTCCTGGTGCTGCTTTCTTGATGGTGTGAGGTTCCCTACTCTCTGCTTTTTTCCCTTTTATTTTTTATAGGATAAAAGTTAGTGCAAGCAATACGCCAGGGAAACTCTCTTAGTAAGGGTGTTGCAGTCCCACCCTAATTCTGTTTTAATATAATTATACCTGTTAACCACAGGCAGAGATTAGGATTTACAGCACAGGAAAATCACAAAGTGGAGGGTGGGTGATCATACAGTACTGGGAATCATGGACCAGTCTAACTGCCATGCACATTTTTGGGGGAGTAGAATTTAATTCATGACAGTGTGTTGTGCTAATTTTTTATGGCACCATGTGAAAAAGAAATCAGCATGGGGTGTTTACGAAAATCCTTGAGGGAGGAAAAGAGGGCGTGTTATTTGTGTAAAAAGACTAATGAGAATGTTGGCGGACTGTGAAAATGTAGCCAGTGAACAATTTGTGTAGCAAATTGTTAAATGGTAACCTGTTTGCTGTGTTAACTGTTACTGAAAGCACAATAATGAGTTATTTAAAGACAAAAGAAAGAAAAAGCCCTAAGGTGTACAGCTCTCCTCTGACATGTACAAGGTCAGGTCATCATGCATCAGAGCTGACTCAAAGACACCTGCTGGTGGGAGGTGGGCAGTCTCCAGGTTCTTCAATGTCCTTTATTGGTTCTCTTAACCCTGCCCGTATCACTCTGGATAGTCCCTTCATTCACCTCTGCAGCTGGGCGCACCTTGTCTTTCTCCTGGGACCTTGACTGGGAGGAGAAGCTAGCTGCAAAGGAGCCAGGGACGGGAACCGTCTGTCATTCCAGTTTCTCTGGTAGGGGCAGGCTCAATTTCCAGCAATACTCATGAGTTGAGAAATTCCTTAAACTTAAGACTGGGACAACGACATACACTATCATCACGTCTGTTCAACATTATCCTGTGAATTCTGTTTCAATCAGGCAAGGACCAAAAAAGAAGGATGAGTGAAACTACCTTCATTCACAGATGCCTTGATTGTGTACATGGACAATCCAAAAGAACCTAGAAACTATTACAGGTAATAAATGAATTTAGCATGGTCATGGGACATAAGGCCAGTATATAAAAAATTAGCTGATGTCTATGTGTTAGCAACAAATAATTAGAGAAACAAAATTTTAAATATTAGGAATAAATCCAATAAAAGATGTATGGAACCTCTACATTGAAAACTAAAACCCTGATAGAGAATTTGAAGAAGGACAAGATTTTGAGCCTTCTTATAGGGCTATGGAAGGAAGCCCAGTAGTGCAGCAGTTTAGCACTCAGGTGCTATCCCAAAGGTCAGTGGTTCAAACCCACCAGATTCTACTTGGGAGTATACATGGAGGAAGATAGATGCCACGGAAAGATGGTTTACAAGCCAAGGGACCAAGTGATCCCCAGGACTATGTACAGGGAAAGAATAGACCTGAATAGGACTCCTGGCCTCAAGAACTGTGAGAAAATAAATTTCTGTCCTTTGAAGCCCCCCTCTTATCAGCACTAAGATACTGAGACAACTGTACAAAAGTCATCCATCAGTTTTCTTCAGGGGAGAAGGCTCAGAGGTCAGGTCAAAAGAAAATGAAAACTGTCCAGGTCACACAAACAGCAAGCTTTGACCTAGTGGAAGGCAGGGAGAAAATGGCCAGCTTATTTGGTGACCTGAGGTGTATGGCAAATCCCAGCCTGGTCTCCCCTGAGTGACCTCTGACTTGTGCCACCTGAGGACAGACAACCCTCTAGGGGCTGGGTGGCCAAGGCCTCAGATTCCTGCTGATGGGTAGCACTTTCAGGCATGACGAGGCCTCTGTACTGCTTCCTTCACAATACGTATTCCATCAAGTTCACGTTCAGACATTTCTGCTGTTGTCAGTGACCCCCAGAGAAGCCCTTCTTCCATCCTGGGGGCATCCTTAGGTACTAGCCTAGCTTTCTCAGAGACATCTGATTTGGGGCAAGGCCCTGAGTGGTGCTTTCAGCCTTTTTTCTGGAGTTCTGGTCCTGAGGTATTCAGAGTATGATTTGTACGCTGGAGCCTGTCCATAAATCATTTGAAACAAACCCACAGTGCTACAGTAGGGATAGACAGCAAACATCAAGAAACTCTAATAGCTACTTGAAGGGGGTCAATTCATGTCTATTGAATTTAACATTATGGAATTTGGACCTATATGTTGTGTATCTTTTTTGTTTGTTTTTATCTCATTTTCTGATTTTTTTTCATTGTATTTTACAAAAGTATTGGACTGTGATGAGTTAGAAATTAAAAGAGAAAGAGACCAACTGCTCCTTCAACACAGGTAAGCTGAGAGTCTGATTTTAGGTCCCACAGAAGGGGGGTCCTAAAAAAAAGGGGGTGAGGGGAGATCAGAGCTCTGCTCCGGGTCTCTTATAAGTCAAGGGTTGTTGCTGCCTACCAGGCCATTTTTAGAGACATTGAGAAAAACAGCCTAATTGTGGTTGCCATAGTTACCAGCCACCACTGAAGAGAACAGGAGCATATCTTAAAGGAAAAGCCAGACACCAGAAGTCAGGAAGGTGGGAAGGAAGGAGGCAGGAATGAAGGTGCTAGACCCCATTATGTGGTGTCTGTAACCCAGGGGCAGAGGCTCTTGGGCCCCAATGATGGGCATCACCATCGCAATGGCTCAGGAAGGACACTGGGGCAGGCTGGCTGGAAGGCCTTCAGTGTAGGTGCAGGTTGAACTACCATGCAGTGGTCCCGCTCTTACATCCAAGAGGCCTCCTTTCCCATCACACACACTCTTAGATCCAAACAGCCTCCTTTCCCATCACACACACCCCTGACTATGGGCCTCCACCGGAAGCTAAGCTGGTCTATAGAGGAGAGATGCCAGGAAGGTTTCTTTGCGAACACAATGTCCTCCGTGCTAACGCTTGGGGCTAGGACTTCCCAGGAAGTCTTCTTTCTCTCTGTCATCTACTGGCGTCAGTGCTGTGGACCATCCAGCTGCCTCACATCGTCACTCACTTATTCCTCCCCTCCTCTATCCCTCTCTCCCTCCCTCCCTCACTTCTCCCCGTATCCTTTCTCCTTCCCCTTCCCATCTTCCTTTGTTTCCTTCCTTTTTCACTCAGCAAACTTTTCAAGAGCACTTCCTCAATGCCATGCACTGCTCAGGGGCTGAAGATACAGTGGAGACCAAACACAATTCCCTTCCTTCTTGGAGTTTATATTCTAAATGGAGGAACAAACGATAAAGCATGAGTATGAACTATAATGCCCGATTCCATCAGGGAAGCTTCATGGAAACAAAATGGTATTGATTTCTCAAAGTTGCTAAAATAAAGTACCATGGACTGGGTGACTCAAAGGAACAGATGTTCATTATCTCATGGTTCTGGAGGCTAGAAGGCCAAACCAGTGTGGTCTGCAAGGCTTTTCTCGTCTTTCCTGGCTTCCAGTAGTTCCAGGTATTTCTTGGCTTGGAGATGTATTTCCATCCACATGGTATCCATCCAGTCTGTCATTCTGTATCTCTTCTTCTTTGTTACAGGACACCCCTCAGATTGGATTAGGACTCATCCTCCTCCAGTGTGACTCTTGCTAATTTAACTGATAGCGTCTTTGAAGAACCTATTTCCGAACAAGGTTATAGTTACAGATACAGAAGTTAGGACTTCAGCAGAACTTTTTGGAGGGCACAATTCCATCTATAATGGCTCTATCCACCACCCCCAATTATGTCCTTCCTGCATGCAAAACACATTCACTTTATGCCGGCATCTCTGTCATAGGTTGAATTATGTTTCCCTAAAAATGTGTGTACAGGGTCAACGAAAAGGAGGAAGACACTCAACAAGATGGACTGACACTGTGGCTGCCAAAAAGAGCTTAAGCATAAAAACAATTGTGGGCATGGCTCAAGACTGGGCAGCATTTCATTCTATTGTACACAGGGTGCTATCAGTTGGAACTGACTGGATAGCACCTGACAAGAACAACAACAAAAATGTGCGCAGTGATTTGGCTAGGACACGATTCCTGATATTGTGTGATATTCCTGTGTGCTGCAAATCCTTCCTCTATAATGTTAATAAGGGAGGATGGGCAACGTTTGTGTTGGTGGAGTGGAATTCAATGTCTAAGCTTGTGTTGTGTCTTGAGGTAATCTCTTGGGATATAAAGAAAAGGGAAGCAAGTTGTGGACCTTATACCATCAGAAAAGAAGCACTGCTGGGAGCAGAGTGCATCCTTCAGACCCACAGTCCCTGAGGCTTAGAAGCTCCCAGGCCAGAGGAAGACTGACAGTAAGGCACTTCCTCCAGAGCCAACGGAGAGTCCAGGAAGTGATGCCCTGGATTTGGATTTGTAGCTTGTTTTTTTTCTGGGAGAAAATAAATTTCTCTTTGTTAAAGCCATTTTCTTAGAGTATCTCTGTTATAGTACTGTAGGTGACTCACACAACAACCCTCCCCAAGTCTCTGCCCATTCTAGTATCAACAAAGAGCCCTTGAATGTTCTAGCAGGCTTTCCAGCTGCTCAGGGTGGTGTGATGGACCAGGGAGGGCTATGGTGATGGTGGAAATAGTCACATACAATTATTGGTACCTGAACAGAGTGCAGGGTGACAACACAATGTGCAGGAAGAGCCACCAAGGGGGGACTAAGCAAATGCCAGTTCACTGATGACACAGGGCCACAGAAATCAAACCTTTGTGCGTCTCTGGAGGCCACAACCGCATGGATTCCAGAGAGACCTGACTACCCACTAGCTTCGGGTGTTTCCACGTGCCTCCTCAGGGCAGATGTCTCCCTTCTTGTAAAAGGGCACCCAAAAGGACTTCCTCAGTAACTCCAGCCGGGAGTTGACCCGGGTACCCCAGACACAAGGCGGCACAGCTGCTGTTCTTGAGCTCTGAGGGAGGATGCCGGGAGCAGGAGAAGGAATCAGATTTCTCCCTGAAAATATTTGGATTATGTGAAGTAAGAAGCAGTCTCGCCCGGGAATTATAGGCTCATAAATTATGCTGGGGAGAAAGGGACCAGGGGCTGGAGAGACTTGGGCTGTGAGTTTACAATCTCTCCAAGAAGCACTTGATGGATTACAGCCTCGTAACTCACTGGCGACTGTTCCTTCCTCCAGCCTGGCCTCACCCTCACTGGGGCCCCAGGAAGGCCAGCCAGGGTACCAGCGAAGGCGGAAATCTATGGCAGGCTCTGCTAGGTCCTCTGGGGGTGCGGGGAGAGGAGTTCATGACTGATTACGAGTTGGTGCTGGTGGCTGGGCCTAAGCTGCGGGGATTCTATGGGGCCATGTCAGAGACAGTGCCAAGGAAGTGAGGCTGAGGAGACAAGTGGAGCATGAGAGCCCTGTCCCCAAACAGTGGACATTGCAGTGGGGTTCCATGGGGTTCTGTGGGGGTGGCCACATCTGTGAGTCACTGTGGAAACCCTGGAGGGAGCCGTAGTTAAGAGCTACAGCTGCTAATCAAATCTACAGCTGCTCTTTGGGAACACCATAGGACAGTTCTACTCTTTCCTGTAGGGTCACTATGAATTGGAATTGACTTGGTGGCAATGCTTTTTGTTTTGTTTCATGGAGCCACAGCGCAAAGACCCTGACCCTGTGGTTTCTCTTCAGGTGGGGTAGAGTGGCATGAAGGTGACTGCTTCTTCCCCTTGCCCTAGGCCATGTCCTCAAGTGGTCCTTTTGCAAAGTGAGGATACCAGCCTCTCTCCAGGGAACAGACAAATGCCCAGGACCTCAGAAATCACAGGGACAGACCAAGGCTGACCATCTGTGAAGGCACCTGGCTCTCACTTTCCTCTAGGGCCAGGAGGAAGGGAAAGGCCAATTTGTCTCCCTTCTCCTTCACAGCTGTGGGCTCCATCACACCCGGAGGGGGTGGGCGCAGGCCACGGTACCAGGTTTCCAGAGCAAATCGGTGAAGCACTGTTGAAATTGCTGCTTTTCATCACACTCTGACATTGTGTACATAATCACACTTCACTATCCCATCTTTCTCAACAACTGCCTCCAATCTGTAGATTGAGGCACTGAGATGGTAAATTAATTTGTCTTAAGTCTAAAAACGGTATCAGAGATTCAAATTCAGATTCTACTGCCACTATTGCACCTTTCCACCAGGAAACACACAAGTGTTCTATTCCTGTAAATTTCAACCCCCAAATCTTTAGGGGCAAATCGCTATTCGATTTCTGTTTCACTCTCCCTGCTATAGTCACTTCTGAAACCAATGCGTGCCCTCACTCATTTTCTCTGCAATGCCCTTTGCATTTCCAAGGCTGTATGACAATCAGTCAATTGATCCACCAGCCCTCACCAATTAGGACCTCAATTAAAGACCATGTGTGTCTTTCTTTCGTGTTTAACACAGCATAATCTTAAGAGCATAGGCTTTGGAATCAGAGAAGCTGGGGTTCACATCACAGACTTATGTCTTGCTATTTGTGTGATTGGAGACATTATTGCTTTGAGACTTGATGTACTCATCTGTAGAATGGGTATAGTAATGATATCTAGTATATAAGAATGGATCCCAAGAATTGAATGAGACACTGTACATCGGTGACACAAATGTGTCAACTCACTTTATGAAATCATCTCTCTGAGAAAGTTCTTTACGGCCTGGGAAGTGCCACCCTATGTCATAGTCCCACCCAGTATTTATATTTCCTTCTTTATTTTCTCCAACTATCTTGTCAGCACCACTTGTTTTGTTTTACGACAGGATGTAGAGCACTAAGATCATTTAGAAAAACTTGCCTTCAAGATCAATGTGGTTTCAAAGAGGACTGATCTTACAGCCCGGAGCTTTAGAAAAAAACAACAGTGTTTATCTGTAAAAAGGTGCAATTATTAAGGAGTAAAATACCATCTACATATCATATCAACATTTATTATTCTAAACTAGTGTCATTGGTGCATTACAGGCAAAGAGAGGCTACGACCGTCGCAATAAAGTGCTATTTGTGAGGGGCAGATGGAAAATGCAAGATGTGCTGAGGACAGTTAAATGGTAAGGAGTCCCTCTCAAGATGTCAGCTGTGGTTTTGATACATCACAGAGCAGGTGAGCAGATCCAGCCCTCACCAAAATGTACATCTCAGCGTCCTTTTATGTTCTTTATTTACCTCATGCACATCATAACTTTCAATGTGTGTCATAACTTTCAAGATGTAATACAAGTTTGGTCTCATTGTGAATAACAGAAAAAGAGAAAGGCAATGGCTGGGGCTGGTGATTAAAGTATCCCAAACTAAAAAGCTAAATCCAGTGCTGTCAAGTCGATTAAAGTAGAGTATGGAAAAAGGAGGAGGAGAAGAAGGTGGGTGGCTCTTCCCAAGAAGAGCTTTGGAATGACTTTCACTGTATTTTGCAGCACTATGAAGGGGTTTAAAGGATTTCGCATTTAGTTGAACTTTCCCACCTCGTGTCCTTTTTGCCTTTGTATCCCTGCTGTTGCTGTAGCAACCAGGTACCTGCAAGCATGGCCTGATGGCTCCTGCCTCAGCAACCCTGCTCACCCTTGCCTCTGCCCCAGGACTGCTCTGCTCCTGCCACTGGGCCCCTGGTAGACACTAAATATCAGCCATTTTGACAGTGGTGCAAACCTGGGACTATGAAAAAATTATTGTCCATTGGGCACACTGCCCATGGGGAGTGGGAACCAGTGCCACCATCCTGAGCAGCTTCCTACAATTCCCAGAGGATCCACAGGGCTGTGTCTCCCTGCCCTCAGGAGTGACCAACTTGACAACACACCCTTGGTTTGACTTGTCTTGACTTCCCGGTCCCTGCTTCTGCCCCTCAGGACCATTTCTCAGATAGACCACCTGCGCACAAGTCCTTTCTCAGGCTTTGCTTTTGGGGAATGTTTGGCCTGTACTTTATTGGAAAGGTATATTCTATACTTATGGTCAAGGATTGGGTGGTTGGGAAATCTCATACCAACTAGTTTATTCAATAAAATACATTTTCAGAACAAACTCTGTATGCTAGCCACCACCCCATGAGCTAGGGCAAGAGATAAAACAAACGGGTTTTTGCTAACCAAAAGGTCGGCAGTTCAAATCTGCCAGGTGCTCCTTGGAAACTCTTTAGGCAGTTCTACTCTAACCCCTAGGTTTGCTGTGAGTAGGATTCAACTCACTGTCAGTGGGTACTGGGAACTCACAGATGTCAGGACTTGTTCCAGCACCTGACAAAGTCATCCTGACCTCAATTGGCTCTCCCAAGAACTCTGCGAAGAAGGCATTATTCTTCACTTTATAGATGAGGAAATCAAGATTTAGAGATGGCTAGGAAGTTGCACAAAGTGATAGACAGAAAATGGTGAGACAGGTCTTTGTCATTACTCTAGCTGGAGAATATGTTCGGAGTCTGGAAGGGATGAGGCACCTGTTCCTGAGGATTGAAGTCTTAGCTCCCTGGGCAGGAGAGGTGCCTCACAGAGTACTGAGTCACTTGTGTACCCAGCCTCTGTTGCCCGCAGGAAGTCATCAAGCAAAAGACAAACCAACATGGAGTTGTTCGCTTCTGTAAGAGGTCTGGCGGTTAACTGAGAGATCAGTGGTTCAACTTCAACAGCCATCCCAAGGGAGAAAGATGGGGCAGTTTACTTTCCTCTTGGAAACCCTGTGAGACAGCTCTACTCTGTCCTACAGGACCTCTATGAGTTAGAATAAACTTGATGGTAATATATTTTACTACAAGTACAAAAAAAGAAAGAAAGAAAAGAAAAAGAAAACTAACCACCCACATCCATTGCTATGGCATCAACTGTGACTCCGTGACTCTAGAGTATACAGCAGAACTACCCCCATGGCAGTTACCAGGGAGTGGTTGGTGGTGACCTTTTAGTTAAATGCCAAGCTCTTAACCACTGTATCGCCAGAGCTGCTGTCTGGCCAGCTACTGATTCATGGTGACCCCGCACATGAGGGAATTAAATTCTGCCTGGTCCTGGGCCATCCCCATGATCGACTGCACATCGGACACTTGTAACCCACAGAGTTTTCATCAGCTGATCTTCACAAGTAGCTTACTAAACCTTTCTTCCTAGTCTGGCTTAGTCCAGAAGCTCTGCGGAGACCTATTTATCATCACAGCAACATGCGAGCATCAGTGACAGTGCATAGGAGATGCAAAGACTGGGAATCGATCCCGGGTATCCCACATGGATGGTGAGAATTCTAACACTAAGCCACCACTGCCTCCTTTCTTCTTGACTACTGCCTCATGTTCTAGGAAGATAGGACCAATTCCTGGAGAAGGACACCATGCTCAGTAGAGGGTCAGTGAGAGAGGAAGCCCTCCACCAGATGGATTGATCCAGCGGCTGCAGTGATGGCTAAAGCCTAGCAATGACCGTGAGTATGGTTTAGGACCAGGCAGGGGCTCGTCCTGTTGTACACAGGGTCTCTTTGAATCAGAACCGATGGGACGGCACCTAGCAGCAACAACCAATTTCAGAAAATTGTTCCACGCTGGAGGATGTGCAAGAGGTCTGCAGAGTGCTGAGCGGGAGGAGTAGGACTGGGACTCTGTGGATACTATCCCCAGTCACTCCACTCACAGTAACCACCTTTCTCTCATTCCTTCAGGATCTGCTTTGTGGGCTCCAGGAGCCTCAGGGCCAGAGGAGGTAGGGAGAGTGGGATTTACCTGAAGTTCTACCAGCTGTTGCGTGCCTCCAGCTTCTGTTTCTGTCTCCCATACTTTTCTTCCCACCTTTCTCCCTTCCTTATGCTTCCCCTTTCTGGATTTCTGTCTCTCCTTCCTCTCTATTTCTCTAAGCTCACGGTTTTCACTGTGAATAAGAATATTGAGGTTTCAAAGAGATATCCAGCCCAAACCTCCACATCTCTGCCCCAGCCTCCCAGAGGTGAATGCTTCCCCCAAGGGCAGTCCATGGAAGGAACAGCCAAGAAGACAGAGTTCTGAGGTCCAGTCAGTCTCTTCCTTCTAGAATCCTCTCCCTCTACCACCTCTAATCCAGTGAGGACCCAGGTGGGTGGCAGCTAGAGGTTTCGTCTTCTTCCTGTTGCCCCTCTCCACTGCCTTTCCTTCCAATCTCTCTGTCCCCCATCCTACCTTTCTCCCTCTCACCAGGAGTATTCCAAGTTTCAATGCCTCCTGTCATGGATTGAATTGTGTCTCCCCCAAAATAGGTGTAGCCATGTGGCTGGGCCATGATTCCCAGTATCTTGTGACTGTCCTCCCTTTTGTGGTTTTCCTATGCTGTATGTTAAAGGATTAGGGTGGGACTGTAAATCCCTTTATAAGATCACCTCCCTGCTCCACTGTAAAGGGAGTTTCCCTGGAGGATGGCTTGCCCCACCCTTAATCCTTTCATCCTGTAAGAGATAAAAGGAAAGGGAAGCAGGCTGAGAATTGGGAACCCCATACCATGAAGAAAGCTGCACCGGGAGAAGGGCACGTCCTTCAGACCTGAGGTTCCTGTGCCAAGATGCTCCCTGGACAAAGACTGATGCAATACCAGACTTTTCTCCGGAGTAAACATGGGGTAAACCTTCCCCTGGGGCAGACATCCTGAATTTGGATTTGTAGGCTACCGGACTGTGTAAGAATATACTTTCCTTTGTTAAAGCTATCCACTCTGTGGTATTTCTGTAGAGCAGCCTTAGCTGACTAAAATACATCCCTTCTACTGGATACCAGCAAGGAAGGAACTGATAAAACTCTTCTCATTACAGTGACCAAGCAGACCTAGAGCAGGGATAGTAACTCTTCTGTCCTGTCCAGAGCCACCTCAGCTGGATGGGCCTGCAGGACTGTGCTGAGAGGGACTCAGGCAGATGGCATAAAGCATCCCCAGTGGTCCCCACCTTGAAGAGCTGCCACCTCCAGAGTTTGCTTTTTCATGGAGGACAGAACCTGACAAAGATGTGTCCTTGGTGGTTGAGCTTAGACATCAAGAAGCTGGAGAAGGTGCCAGTTCTCTTTACCAGGAGGGCACCCTTGACATACAAAGTTAGCTTTCCCCTCTTTTTCCTCTCACATCTATTCAAACTCCAAGACCACATTTTTATTATTTTTTAATAAACTTTATTCTATATTACAAATAGGTTTTTTTTTTTTGTTCTGAACTGCAAAATAGGAATGCCTTATATTTACATACACAGGTATACAATTAATTATAACAAAGGTAGAGAGGCTTGCCTTTACCAAGTTACAACTGGACTCCAATTTAAATAGCATAGGTTTCCTTTTTAAAAACTTTTTAAATTTTTTTTTTTTTAAATCTTACTAGGATACTTTTTAAAAATCAAAACCAGAAGACCCTCTTCTAATCAATTTCATCCACCTGTCTTTGAGGCTCATATAACACTGTTGTCTACAGATATGTTTTGCTTTGTTCAAACGAGGGGTCAGTGTTCAAGGTGAGAGCTTCATTGGAACAATAGGGCAGGGCTAAAAGGGGATGAGCAGAGCAGAAATAACCTGCTTCCTTCAATGGCCACCATCCGCATCTCAAAGACTCCTGCTTGTTTTTTTCACCACCTCTTCATCCATTCCTATTCCTCCTCTTCCCTCTAGCATTGGACACTTATGTCTGGATCATCTGACCAGGCCAGAACCCCTCCTCCCTCACACCTGGTCTCACAAAACCATTGTCTGTGTGGTACCCTGGAGTTGCTGGTTGCTATGGTAACAGGGAGTAGGGGATGCTGCTGAAAGAGATGTGCTGGTCCATACCAGCTAAAGTGGGGAGGAGGACAGCTGCATCCAACCTTCCTTTCCTGTCTCTAGGCCTGGAGGCCTTATTCTTGATCAGAACAGCCAATCTGTGACAAAATGAGACCCCTGGCCTGAAGGATGCCAGGCTCTGGAGGGAGTGGTCGAGGGGAGGGCTGTCCACTCTGAAACACACAACCCTGACTTACAAACAGAGACAAAATTCTTTGAGGTAAACTGTTTTTTTTTTTTTTTTTTTTTTAAAGAACAGAAGATTTCATGAGCTAAAAAGCTGACGAAGACACCAGGGAGGGGTGCAGGAAGGAGAAGACAACAAAGACACTTATCATCTCCCATCTTGGTCAGGTGCCTCACCTCTGCTGACCTCTCTCGCACACGTGAGAGTCCTATTTGGTCAAGGGGTCTTGGCTTCTGATATGTCCTTGGTGGTGCTGTGTAACTGTATCCTTTGTTTTGAATTCTACCATTGAAAGGGAACCCTTCCAAAATGTGCTTCAGTAGCAAGATCAAAGGTACTAACGAAAGAAGTTCTAATTTCAGAAAAAGCAACCAGGGCAAGTAGAAGTACAGGCCAAAGCTACTTAACTGGTAACCAGGTCTAGTTGCTGAAGTGTTCACAAGCTTGGGGGAGAGGAATCAAGTCCCTCTGTGACTCTCCACAATAGCACTACTGCCTTGCAGTTTGGAAGTAGTCTGATTCGCTAATTCCAGGAAAATGGAGAGAAAGGGGCTCCCTGACCGAGGATGCCTTGGCCACCTTCCTATTTGCCAATGCAAACAAAACATTCCTTTTGTTAAAAAAAAGCTCCTTTCTTGTTCATCAAGGATTTTTGTTTGTTTTGTTTTGTTCTGTTTAACTTTGCTTTTCTTTTTGGTTGTCACCAGTTGACTGAAGGAATTTAATTGGGACTCTAATGAGTACATATTACTTTTATAACCACAAAATCTTATATATTATATATTTTTTAAAGGTTGAATATCCCCCAGTAAAAAATAATTTTACTGGGGAGCAAAGATTTATAGTAAAAAGAATGTCTGGAACGTTTACAGCAGACCTCGTGTTCCAAGCGGGAGCAGCGGTCATTTTGTTGCATGTTGGAGGGTGCTGGCACCCTCAGACCAGCAGGGGCAGAGAGGCTGGTGGAGTTCCAGCCTCTCTCAGGATGTGCCTTTTTTAGCTTCGTCGGTGGTGGTACCTTAGTTTCCTACTCTGCAAAAGTAGGCTCCCCAGTGCTACACACAGAATGCCCTAGACAGCAAGAGGGCAGGAGGTACCCTGAGGCCCCACTCATCACAGGTGCAGCGAAGCACCGAGAATATTACAGCTGGAAAGGATGCCACCTCTGCGCCCCTCCCCAGTACACCCCAGCACATCCCATCCAGGGAATTTCTTGACCTTTTTTTTTTTTTTAACTCTGAGGGACAGGCCAACTCCCTGGCTCTCTTCGCCCCTTGGAAGTCACAGGTCAAGCTTTTTTTCTCCCTATTAATTTGGATTTCATGTCCACACTTGGGCTTCCTCCCAATTCTCAAATGGTTATAATACAGGAAAAAAAGAAAAAAAAATCAACTACACAACTCCAAATCAACAGCTCACATACAGTTAAGAAAGGGGAAGGATGGTGGGCTGGGGGTCCTCCATCACCTATATCGAGAGCTGGCAGGACAAGTGAGGGGCTAGGAGAGGACCTGAGTGTGATGTAAGAGCAAGGAGGGGAGTGGGAGCTTCTCTGTAGGCAGCCAGGGACTGACGACCTATTCATTCACAGAAGTGCCTTTGGGAGGCATTGATGCCCTATGCTGGGATGGTCCACTGGGACAGCCCATTCCTGGAAGGGCGCCAAAAGAAGATCTGCACCTTCCACCTGCAGAGGGCCTCCGTCTCTCCATCCTTTCCTCTGACTCTTTGTTCTTGATTTGTAACACACTGGCCCTTTGCTCAGTTAAGGATTTGCCTTCAAATCTTGTGAAGCCAAAGGCAGGGCCGCCAGTCCCAGGGAAAAAGACAGTAAACGGCTTGCAAAGTGAGTCGTGCTTTGTACCTGGAGTATTACAGCATTACTTAGGGACTGGAAGCTGAGGACGCTTGCCTCTTGGGGTGATGGTCATCTAGGACATCTGCTACAATGGAGAAGCATGACAAGACCCCGTTTTAAGGGGTACAAGGCCTAGGGAAGCCCTGGGGGTTTGCACAGTTGCCAGTGTCTTAGTGGACAAATGATCTGGGGGCAGGGGTGATGCACTTGGGAAAAGGGCAGGATGGATTGAGAAGATGCCCACGGCTGGGGAGAGGATACTCAGAAGCCAGAGGGCTTGTGTGGGGAGCTGTTGGGCAGTGCATCAGCATTAATCCTGGCCTGGGACCCAAGATCTGGGCTTGAGAAGGTGAAGTCGGAGACCTTACCCACCAACAACTCCTACACCCCTGGAACAGTCCTAAACTTTTGGCCCCACACTCTGAGATTCACCAAAATGGTGCCTCTCTGGCCATAGCTTTATTCGGCTATCTCAGGCCTGCTCTGCTGGGCCTCAGCTCATCTACACTTAAAACCACATTGAAAGAAGAAGGCAAGACAATGGTTTTCCTGAGGAAGTCACTGACACAGCCAACTGCTCTCACTGGCCCTGTTCGCAGTTACTGAGAAAGGTTGGTGTCTTCTTTACAAGGAGCGGTGGCTCATGGACAAAGCCCACACCGGGAAGACTTCCCCTTGGGGCAATGACCAGCTCACAGCTGGCCTCCTTGGCACCCATCTTTTAAATTCAGGACTCTATAAACACCCTCCTCCACACCTGGGGGCTCTCAGCCCACCCCCTTGCCTGGTATTCCAAAGTCTTATCTAACCCAGGCCTGCTACTTCGGCTGTTTGATCTCGTGACCATTTTGACTCTGTTGGTTTCAAGGGAAAGAGAGGTGCCGTGTGGTGAAGGAGAACATCACCGTTTCTCCCTTGCCCAGAATTGGGGAGTCAGATAAATGTTCTACCTTAAATAAAACTGAGATCCTGCGAATTGACTTTGATGTGGAGAAACGGGGGAGGGGACCTCCTTTCCCCTTACCAGTGTTGAGCTGAGATTTCTTTCTTTCTACCCAGCATGCCTGGCTGCATGCTGCCTAGGTCTGCTCTGGTCTCTGGCCTGCCAGTAGGACGGACAGGCCCCCAAGAGGAGTCTGGAAAGAAGAGGTGGGAAAAAAGACAGCTTCTGGACAGCTCTGCCTTTCTTTGCTTTTAAATGTAATACATATGCAGCGACAATCAAACCTGAAGAAATGAGAAACCAATGAAACAGCAAAAGGGAACAGAATGGTTATGGGCAAGACTGACTGACTCCAAGAGAGTTCTTGTTTCCCAAGCAGGCAAACAGTCTCTGGGCAACCAAGACGCCAGAAACAATCATCTCCGCAGTTAACGTAGAATCCACGTACACTCCTGCCTGGGAGAAAGTAGGAGAATAAGGAAACCTATCTTCCTTCTTCCTCTTCTCGCCATGTAGGCTTATCTGAGGTGTTTGAAATTTCTCTTATAACAAAAACATGGAGAAAGTTCTGTACCGACCGAGTAACAATAATAATAATCCCATAAAAAATAAAAGCTTCAGCAGAACCATGGTAACAGTCTTTTTTCTGCTTGTTTTTTTTTTCTGTCTAACTGTGCAAAACTTAAAAAATCAAAACACACTCGCTCAGTCACACTCAGGCACACGCACACACATGTACACCCATACACAGCTTCCATTCTGCAAATTTGTGTTAAATATGTTTGCATCTCTCTCCTCCCAACCCCTTCACATGTGCAAAAAGCTTGTCGCAACAGGGATGTCCGGCCACCTCCCTCGCGTTCCTCTCTTGTTGGCCAGGTCCCGTGGCTTCTTGGGAGGAAAGGAAATCAAATGATCAAGGATAGAAATTCCAGGTTTTTCCACCTGGCACTTCAATTACCAAAACCTTTGGTTATTTTTCCCCTTAAGATGCACCTTTTCCCAGTCTCCTATTTCTGTTGGTTAGGTTGCTTGAGTCTTTTCTACCATTCGTCGTTCATGGATGGCAAAGGATGTCCTGCTCTGGGCCCACCCCACCCCACCTCCAGTCTCAGCCTCTACAGGAGGCCACCCTGATTTCCTATGGACAGGTGACATCTCCTTCCTCTCTGCCTTGTCCACTGTCAGCATAAAAAGCAAGTGCTGCAATGCTCTGAAGCTGCTGGGTGAGTGGATGGATAAGCAAGAGAGTAGAGAAGGAAAACGCTTCAAAATCCCCCGCTACAGGGGCTCTTTGCCTTCTCCTGGGGCAGACAGACTGACACGCACACACTCACATACTCATATCCAAAGGGGCTAGCGTTCTGAAAAATGCTCAGGTCTTGACATGGAATTTTCTGGATGCAATGTGGCTCTTTTCCCTTTCCATGAAACGCTTTTTCTGAGTGGATGGCAAAGAAGACGGTGGATGTGTCTGATGCTCAGGAAGTGGAGATAAGGCTATGGACCCCTCATCCCAGTCCTATGTGAGATGATGCTTCTTGGTCTCTTGCAGCTGGGGAGGCCCGTGCTACTGGGAGACATTCTTGTGTGTGGCTGTAGATCGGACCAGACTCAAGTTCACTTCAAGATTCTAGGTATCCATGACTCTCTTTAGGCCATCTCCCACCTTGGCCCTAGTTCACTGAATACTCATCTCTGAGCACACATTGATTGCCAGGCTGGTGAAAAGGATGGATAGAGAGATGAGAGGACGGAGGCAGAAAGGGATGCCAGGGCCAAGGTCACTTACATGTCACACCTCTCACCTCCAGCAAGGTCCTCCAGCTTGGCTCTTTAGTCTCCCCATGACATGACAAGCTGGGCACTGAAGCAGGCTGGGATGCGGGTTTGTCTCTCTGAGGCTGTGCTTGACTATGTGTCTTTCAGTGATGACCACAGAAGAGGTCAGGACGGAAGTGACTAAAGAGACCACTGAGATGCTGATGTGTTTATTCCCGAGGAGGTCTGGGCAGGCCAGCAACAAAGTCATCTGCATAGCACTGGCACCCAACTCTGCAGGGGAACATGGCCTAAACCTTCAGCCCCTGCCTTCTATAGGGTTGCCAGAAAGGGAGGTGGGGTGGAGCCATGGAGACAGCTGGAGATAGGATCTCCTGGACATACCCTGCATTTCACATTGACTTGGATGAATGGTGACAAGGAGGGTACAAGTGCTTTCTATATAGAGCACTCAAGCTCTGGCAATGGACTAGACTCAGGACAATGGTTGTGATTCACATGAACTTGGAGGTGAAAGGAAAATAAGAAACTCTGTTTCCAAGGTAGACACAATTTTGTTCCCTTTTCTGCCCCTGCAGGTTATGTTTCTGCCGCTGGCAGCCAGATGAGGTTTGGGGCATCTCCATGGTGGAATGTAACTGCTACCTTCCACCCCTTCTCTAGCCAGCTTCTCCCACACAAGTGAGAAACCTACATGGACAGGTTCTTGTGGCCAGTAGGAAAGTGTTCCAAGGTGATAGGAAAATTGCAGAGGGGGGAGGAGGCCTCTGGATGCCATCCCAGTGGGTGTGAGGCAGCATGACACATCCCCACTCCAGTGACACCAAGAGAAGAGTGATCTTTCTTTTCACAGTTGCAAAATGACCACACCTGGAGATGGAGATGTGGAAAAGGCGAGCTAGGTGATGTCTTCCCAGAGAAGATAACACTGAGCTCGCTGCTCATTCCTAGGTCAAGATTTGGACAGAGGCGGGGCTCCCACGAAGAGGGAGGTGAAGCAGCAGCATAGGCCCCTCCTCCAGCCTTGGCTCCTCCCCACATTTGGACCCTACCACTGGCACAGGGTCAGCCACTGCTGGGACACACATCTGGCATCTTCTGGTTGGGTCCCTCACGTCAGGCTTGGCCATCCGGATTAACCAAGGGTCAGCATCAGCAGAGCAACTAAAAGAGAAGGGATCCAGGGAGGAGGAAGAGACAGAAAGAGGCAGAGAGAAGGACAGCGCTGTGCAGGTGGTGCTGCGGGCGCCAGTCAGAACTTGCACTTGGTAAAGATGATGATCTAGACTGAGGCACGGCTTGGTGTGGTCCCCCTCCAGGGCAGCCCTGGAGGATGGTTCTCAGCTGTCTAAGCTCATGAGGGTTATGACTTGTTCTAGTTTGTAGGCTAGTTTCTGTTTTCCACACTGGTCATCGTGGTCCAGAGGGCCAAGGATCTGTGGAAGGGCAAAGGACAGGGGTTACTCATTAGTGTGTGGGGGTGGGGCATGCACTTAAGGTGTAGACAGTTGGTGTGGACACTGCCAAAGGGTTTGGAAACACATGTGCACATATACACACAAAGCTGTTGCTTCAGTTGGCAGCCTGCTGTAGGTAACAGGGATGCTGAGGGATTGACTCATGTTCCCCGAGAAGATTTAAGTCCTAACTTGCAGTACCTGTGAATGTGACCTTGGTCAAAGATCAAAGAGGATCTCTGAAGATCTTATTAGTTCAGTTACATGAAGTCCCCATCCAATATGAGTGTATCCTCATAAAAAGAGGAGAAGAGATGTATATAGGGAAGGAAGACGGCTATGTGAGGATGGGGGCAGACACTGGAGTGATGTGTCTACAAGCCAAAGAATGCCAAGGGTTGCCAGGAACCATCAGATGTAGTCAGGAGTGAGGCAAGGAACAGATTTTCCCCCAGAGCCCTGAACCACGAGATAAGAACTTCCCGTTGTTTAAGCCACTTGGTCTGTGGTACTTTGCTATGGCAGCCCTGAGACTTTAATACAGGAGGTGTACGAGACACTTGTGTGTGGGGTACAACGTGTGGGCACTTGTGTGTCAAAGAGCACAGGAAGTGGACACACAACATCCAACTCAATACACACAAACATTCTACCACCCATGAAAGGCAGGGATGACACTTCAGTTTCATGGCAGGCAGTTCTAGAGGGTGGCCCAGAGTCCTGCAGGAATGTGATTTCATGGGTGTTACAAAATCCTGCCCATCTTTCTAAAAGAGGAAAATATTCCCCTTCAGCTCCCTGCGGCCTGAAATCACATTAAGAAAGGCACTTGATCTAACTTTACCCACGAAAAGGCACATAACCTTGAAGAGCAAGGCCTAACCTTCACTGGCCATTAAGGCATGGTCAGTAGGGCTGACCAGAGCTATTTTTGAGATCAGATGGTTGGTGGATGGAAGTTCCAGGGAGCCTTTGACTAAGGCTTCCAGAAGTTTCTAGCTAGGTGAGATGGTATAAAACTTATACCTGTGAAACCTTAGTTTCCTCATCTGTAGCTGGGGGGAGCTTCCAATCCCTCTCTGGTCTGCTCTAGAGGAAAGAGTAGTCAGGTAACATACATAAGATGACTCATCACAGTAGCTGGACTATGGGACATCTTGGCAAGCAGGAGTTGAATCTCCTGTTGCTGGCAGCTGGAGGGATAGGGACCAGAAGGGGTCCAGGAGATAATGAAGAGGCTTTAGGCTCAAGGTTTGTAGGCCCCTGAGCTTTGAATTTCATAGCCTAGTTAACTTATCTGTAAGTTGGTAGTGCAAGATAAAGTCACTAATTTGTCAACCGGCCAACCACTCTGCTTGTGGGCCCACCCCATCTCATGAGGAGAGGATACTTTAACCCCCAGAAGTGACCAGTGTACTTGTAGACTAGGGACAGGTCTTCTCAAGACGAGGCACCTGCCATTGCACCCTGACATACTCCACTCTGTCCTGACTTCCCTCAGGTCACCATGGGCAGGTGGAAACTTGGCCTGTCTCACTTACCTGCTGACTTACATCAGGGGCCTTCTGCCTAGGGACTCACCATGGCTTTGCCTTCACTTGGGGTTCACAGCATTGTGCTGCTCATGGCCTGTGGGACCCCATACCTGTTGTCACTGGGTTCTTCCCAATCCTGTGATTCTGGACTGACCCTCTGTCACTGAGTGGACTGTGGGGACAGGGGGACCCTGAGCAGTGGCCTCAGCTCCTGTGACTGCCTTCCCTTCTCAGAGGGGGAGGTTGTGCTGTGCTCAGCTGCAGGGAGTCAGGGTCTGAATCCACTTGATCTAGCCCCGCACAGCTAAGAAAATCTCATCAGCACCTTTATACTGGGCAGGAAGGACTACATTGCAATGGAGCTATTACCCCAGGTGAGGTTTTCTAAATAGAAAACACAACTGCTAAAAATAAATTCTATTCTGTCCAGTCCCATCCTGTCCCATCCCATCCCTTTCTGTTTCTATTCCATTCTACTCTACCCAACTTCACTCTTTACCATACCACACCACACTATCAGGCTGTACCCAAACGAGTTGAGAAGTACTTGTTTAAAGACAAGTAGATCAGAGAAGTGGAAGAAGAAAAGAAAAGCAATAAGGAAAGAGACAGTGGAAAATACATATAAAAAAGGAGAAAAAAATGTAACTAGCAGATACCAATTTCTGTGTCCAAAAAGAGCAGGCTTGGCATGAACATTATGGAGTGAAGTTTGTGCAGTGTCCCAGTCTTTGAAGCCCAGCCCCCAAGTCCTCAGTGGCAGACAGGGTTCCAAGCAGAGATAGAGGTGCCTGTCGGGGTCCCCTGTACGTGAAGGCTGTCACGGCACTGCTTCCCCACAGGCCAAGCGGGGCAGGCTCACCTCCTCACTATATTTGCCCACATAGGAGAAGATCTCAGAGAGTGCGCTCATGGTGTTGAACTCGTTCATGTGCATGCGGGACTGCTCGGCCAGGTACGCATTCATGTCCTGGTCGCTGATGGCTGGCATCTTCCCTATGTCTGAGTAATACCTGTGAGGGGCAGGAGGGAAGAGAAGAGTTGGGGTCATGCACGGTGTGGGGGGATAGAAACTCCCAGCACTGCATCTGAGGCCCTAGGTCAATGGGAGCCTGAGGTTGTGGATGCCCCTGCGGACCTTGGGGACCCGGGGACCAGAGGTGATCTCTCTCCCTCCAGGCTATGGGTCTGGCCCAGGGAGAGCCCTCCGCAGCTCCAGAAGCAGGAGACCCTGAGGGAAGTGTCTGGGTAGTAACCAAGACACATGCAGAGCATGGCTGGGAGTGCCCCCAGGGGTTCGGGGGTTGCCATGCTCCCAGAATCCATCTGTGATCCACGTCCTGCCCAACCTGTAGACACACCAAGTTTCCAGCTGGACTCTTGAGAGCATTGCTTCTGCCTGATGTCCTCTCTCTCTGGGGCTAGACAGGAGGGGTGGTACCGGGCTGCTGGGGGGTTGGGGAGGCTGGCAGTAGGCAATCAGTCACTGTCACTTGCAGCTGTGCACTGCTGTCAACTGGTTAATTAGATGCCAGCATTTACATTTTTAATTTCTGCAATTTGACATTTTATGCACCAAACCCTGACTCCCCCGTCAGGAGGAGTTGTACGGTTTTTCTAATGAGGAAAGAAAGGCCCTGGTGTCCCCAAGACAGCTGCTTCTCCCCGTCTCCTGGGCACTTGCTGGCTTGTGAGCCACATAAAGGAGACCAAAAACGAAAACCACACTCAAACCTATTGCCACTGAGTCGATTCTGACTCATAACTCAAGAGCACAGAGTAGAACGGCCCCATAGAGATTCCACGGCTGTAAATTTTCCCAGATGTCGTGTGTGACATCTTTCTCTCAAGGAGCAGTTGGTGAGTTCAAACCTCTGGCCCTTCAGTTAGCAGCTAAGTGCTTAGATACTACACTGCCAGGGCTCCTTGTAAAAGAGACCAGGCAGCTGTAAGGACAGGGAGTCTTCAGGAGAGGGAGAAACAAACCCACAAGTCCTGGCCACAGCCTGGCCCAGGTCACACCAGACCTGCTTTTTCAGTGCTAGAGAAAGAGAGACTAGAAAACAGAACAGAGCATGGCAGGGGCAAGCCAGGGCTGCGGCAGGGATTAGGGTAAGGCGGGCGAGGCAACAGGGTGCAGAATTTAGGGAGACCTGCCCCTAGGGGTCACACAAGGGCGTGAGAATCCCAGAACTTAGGGAACCTGCAGAGGGCGCTGTCGAGCCTTGGAACCACAGCTGCCCCGACCAGTCCTGCATTCTTCCTGCCCCATCCATCACTGCTCTGACCTTGAATCCATCAGCTGGCACCTGCTCCCTACCTGTACCTCTGGTCTGCACCAAGGCGCAGGGGGTGGGGAACAGGCTGACAGGAGGGGGCATTCATGTGCTGTTTCAGTGTCAGGCTCCAGGGCTGGCAGTACAGTGACAGTTCAATTTTCTGCCAGAGCACCCATGGCTGGCAAGGGCTGGTGAGGGTTGGGTGGCAGCCTGCTCAGAGCCCACACCTGTTATTCAGATGGAAAATGGGGTGGGCAGAGAGGCAGCCAATGACATCTGTGCCCTCTGGCAAGGGAAGGGGCTGGCTGGAGGGAAATAGAAAAGAAGATCATTCTCTGTCCTCTGGGAACCGGCATGCAACAGACACACTCACTCACTGCTTTGCTGAGCGGACTGTGTTTTGGTGGGGAGCTCTAGGTCCCCACCAGCACCAAGGTAGGTGAGCAGGACAAGGCTGTAACCATATGGTGGCTCAGATGAGATGGCCCTGGCCCAGGCTCACGGACTTCAGTACTCTTCATCCTCTCTCAGAGTGAATCTGCCATCTCCTTTCCCCTCCGCTACTGGAAGATGCCTCAGGGTACTTGGCTCTTGGCCCTGTTTCATTTTGGTTCCTTTGCTCTATCCCAGAAGGGCTGCTCACTTCAAGTCCTGGGAGCCACCCCAAGAGCCAGGCTAAGGTACCACCAAACACAGGATTCTGAGTAGTTCAGTTTCCACCACGATGCTACTCAAGACACTCTGGGTACAAAAAATCCCAAGAGGTACTTGATTCGTTGCTATTATTTCTGCAACATGAAGGCAGTAGTGGTTCAGTGGTAGAACTCCCACCTTCCATGGGGGAGTCCGGAATTTGATTTCCAGCCAATGCACCTCACAAACTCATGTGTGCCACCATCCATCCGTTAGTGCAGGCTTGTGTGTGATGACGCTGAGCATGTTTCAGTGTGTCCAGACTAAGATGACTACAGAGAAAGGCCTGGTGCTCTGCTGAAAATCAACCAGTAAAAACTCGGCGGATTGCAACAATCCAACTGTGACTGATCATGGAAATGGTGCAGGACTGGGCCACATTTTATTTCATTGTGCACAAGGCTCCAAGTGCCCAATATACCCAGGACACATGTTCAGAATGTTTGACCCCAGGACTAAACCTCGACCCATGAACTGATGAATAAGTTAATGAAATGTCTACACGTCACCTCCAGCGTTCTCCCAGAGAGACCTGTCACAGATTCTTCATATGTTTGAATGGATAGTTTCTTTAGAAGTCTTATTTAAATATTTAAAATTCTTGACCTTTTTCTTGCAATGACATCTGTGATGGATGACATTCAAATGTGTGGCACAGACCTAGTCCAATTCCCCCTGGGCTGGGACTTCCATCTCCAGTCATTTCTGATATGGGGAAGCCTGTTGGGCTGCTCGTAAGTAAGCATGATGTTACCACAGGGGTAGCCTTGAAGCTTTTCTAACTTACAGTTCCGACCAGATGAGACGAATATTGAACAGCTATTGGTAACTGAATAGAGATGGCAGCTAATCAGGACACAGCAGCTTGTGATGATAGTGTCATTGAGTCCTGCCCTATAAGAAGACTTGAAGAATTAACTGCTAAGGGGGAAATCAAAAGATTTTTCTACCTTTCTCCAGATTTGGCCACAACTAAAGCCCTAATACTTGGATGGAGATGGTGGACACAGTGGAGACAGTGGAGACAGTGAAGACAGTGGAGACAGAGAGTCTGCAATTGGACCACAAGAGATCGCTACTAGCACTGCAAGGAATTTAGAGGCAGGAATGAGATGGCGCCATGCTTGAGAGGATGAGGGTAAGTAGGAGGGTGGGTGGAGAGGATTTCAGAAGATGGAAGGTAGGAGGGAGGGTAGTAGGATGGTTGGCAGGACAGGTAGGATGGATGGGAGGATAGCGGGAGGATGCTGGGAGGATAATGGCAGTATGGATGGCAGAGTGGAACACAGTATGATGGGAGGATTGAGAGATGACCGTAGGTGATGATGAGAGGACAGAAGGGGGGATGAGCGGGAGGGGGAGAAAGTAGGGAGATGAGATGGGTGGCGGGGGGGTGAAGTGGTGGGTAGATGAAGAACTTCTAAGAGACAAGCCAGAATACACGCTGATAGACTCACCTATGCCTTTTAAACAATAGGGTTATTGAGGATTCCTAGGTTTATTTGCTTTTGACCCTCTTTGGAGAGGGGGCCAGCCAGGGCACACAATGTGCCTGAGGTGCAGAAGGTCCTCCCCAAAGGCGTGTGGGGCTCAGCCTACTTCAGCGCCATCACTGAGCCCAAGATCTGTATGCTGTGTATACACCCAGTGAGCAGACAGAGTGCTCAGAAGTATGCACGCCTCACCCACAAGAGGAGGGCTGGCCACCACCCTTTTTATGAACAGAGACTGCCAGTGCCCTTGGAAGGGTGAGATGGAGGTCAGCTTGCTGTGGATGTGACGAGAGTTCTGCTCACTGAACTTGGCTTTCCCTGTAGGGACTGGAGGGCACTCTGAGGCCAGCCTTGGCAGGGAGCATGGGATTGACCCATTCACCACCTGGTTAAGGTGCACTCCTGGCTGACATCTTCAGATCCTCTCCTGCTGTTCTCCTTCTCCCTCTGTTGTGGTGCCCCCACCACAGGACGAGACAAGAAAGGATTTTCAAAGAACCTGAAGCACGTGAAAGATGGTTTTCCTAAGAGCACCACTGGTTGCTAAGAAACTAGGGGATAAGAAATGGAAACCATCAAACCACTCCTAAAAATAACCAAGTGAACTGGGGTTACTCATGACCTGTAGCAGCTGAGTGGCAGAAATCTCATTTACACCGAGCAGGAGTGGGCCCATTATTCCGGTGCATGCATTAGTCTCCCCCCGACTCGCCAGTGTGTTCGGGAAGTGTCCTCTATGCAGATGTTTCTGGACTGTTCCATTCTGCTGGGTTTCCATCAGTGTGACCCTGTCAGTGTGCGGATAGCCACAGCCCCACAAGGCATATCCTCTCTCTGCTGTAGGGCAGGTGACCACATCAAGAGCCACTCCTGTCAGTTCTGTTGTCAGAACTCTGAGCTCCTGTCCAGGTGGAGGGTGTGACAGCCTCTCTCAGACATGATCAGACACAAGAATCTAAGGGTAAGTTCTGTTCCCCAGCAGACAAGGTGGACTCTACCCCAGTCAGAGGGAAAGAGAGGGGAGGATACTGAAGAACACAGAGAGGAGAAAACAAAATGAAAGCCTTTGAGTGGAGATACAGTGCTGACTCAGCTGGACTCCATGCCATCTCGGTGGGTCCCTCTGTACAAGGGAGGAAATTTTCAAGTGGAAAGATGGAGACTGTTTCTTTATTAGTGGCCAAAAGATACTGCTAGTTTTATTCCCAGTCAAGAACCATTTCTGGTCTGTTTTACTTTTCAAAAAGGCACAAAATCTGAGCTCCTACCCAGATTTCCTGTCTTTAAGCTACTTGGGAAAAAGAAAAAGCCAATCTAAAAGCAAGATGGTCATGGAGAGTTGTGTATACCTGCATACAGGTGCTTGGCCAAGAAGGAAGACAGAGGCTGGTATCAAGCCCCTGCTTCAGCACGGGGTGGAGCTGCATTTTAGGCTGGCTATCAGGTTGTCACAGGCCCTGGTTGGGACTATCACAGATACTGGTGTGGGGTTATGTCATGTACCCTGGTGTCGGTCTATCACAGACTGGTGTGGGATTATCACAGAAGCTGGAGTGAGGCTATTGCAGACCCTGGTGGAGGACTATCACAGACATGTCTTGTGCCTTGGTGTGGAGCTATGTTACAGGCCCTGGAGTGGGGCTTTCACAGACCCTGGTACAGGACTATCACAGGCCTTGGTATGGGGCTATGTCACAGACCCTGGGGTGGAGCTATCACAGATCCTGGGGTGGGGCTATCACAGACCTATGGATGGTGCTATCACAGACCCTGGGGTGGGCCTACATTCCTACGTAGGAAATGACACCTTTCTTAATGCACAGGGAGTCACCATATAGGTTTGCAGAGGTGCAGTTGTAAAGTTTAAATAGTGGACAGAAGACTTCTGACTTGACTGAGAGGCCGGGTCTAGCTTCCTCTTGGTCACTTATGTCATTTTTGGTGATCACATAACCCTCTTTGTGGTGCCCATTTCTCACCTCTACATGTATAAAATGAGACAGTGAGGGCACAGTTCACTACAATGAGCAAATAAGGCCTGGTGATGGGCTGAGGTGGCCCGTGACTAACTCTGCACTGAGGAAACCTCAGCCTGGGTCAGTCAGGACAGCCTGCAGTTACAACTAGGCTGTCACAGCTCACGAGAACATCAGGCTACTGTAACCAAGAAAGAGCTACAGAGTTATGGTGCCCCGACTTCCTTCCGTGGGGGTTGAGGAGTAGGGTGGGAGATGCTGTCCAGAGATGAAGGTGGCACTCCCAGACAATGCGGGGAAAATGCTGGGTGGACAGACCACTGAGCAGTCAAGACTCCAGCCCTTCTGTGGTTACAGGCTCCTCGGTCCCTCACTTGAGGTGGCGTGAGCACATGTGCACATACACACACACATGCAGAGACACACTCACACACATAAGGAGCCCTGGTGGTACAATGGTTAGAGTACTTAGCTGCTTACTAACAGGTTGACTATGCAAACCCACCAGTAGCTCCCTGCGGGTGAAGACCTGGCAATTTGCTCCCATAAAGATTATACCCTAGGAAACCCTATGGGATAGTTATACTGTGTCCTGTGGGATCACTTGTGAGTCAGAACCATCTCAAGGGCACACAACAACAACAAGTGTGTGTGTATGTGTGTGTGTATGCTTGGGCATTTTAGCCACTAAGATTTGGGGCCTTTAACTTGCAGAGCTGACCACCTGTCTGTCATTCTGTCATTCTGCGGTGGCTTGGATGTTACTCTGATGGCTGGAGGCCATGCCACCAGTATTTTAAATACCAGTAAGGTCACCTCTCATGGGCAGGTTTCAGCAGAGCTTCCAGACTCACCCTAGGAAGAAAGGCCTGGGGATCTTTTGAAAATCAGCCTATGAAAACCCAAGGGATCACAACAAAACACTGTCTAATACAGTTGTGGAGGATGAGCTCTCTAGGTGAGGAGACACCTAAAATACACACGTGGCTGCAACAATGGACTCATATACTGATCATGAAGGTGGTGCAGGAAGGGGCCAACTTGGCTAAACACCACCAATATGCAGAGAAACAGAGCTCTGTGCTAACTTCTCGCCACTTTCCCAGGTTTCATCTTGGCTGATGGTACTGCTAGGGGCATGGCTTATGATCACAGCTTCAGGGTCCATGCATGATCAGCTTGTGAACACCAGTCCACATGGAGAAGGGGACCTCTCATCAAGAGAAGTCTCCTACTCCAGAGATGTGCCTTGACTGCCCCAAATCCCCTGCCAGCACTCACCTCTCCACCCAGCTCTTGTAGCTGGGGATGTCCTTTGCATACAGCAGCTTGTTGGAGGGCGAGTCCTTGCCCAGTCGGTGCTCCGATGTGGAGCAGGAGTCCATGAAGGTCTGGGCCACCACCGACAGGCAGGCATCCGTGATGCTGTTCTTGTGGATGTCGAACACGAACTGTGGGTTCTTGATCATGTTGACCCAAAACCTCAGAGGCAGGCTGTGGGGGATGGGGAGAGGAGGAAGGCAAGAGGCAGAGTGTCAGGGGAGCGGGACAGCGAGACAGTGGCTATGCTGGATGAGTCCTCTGGAGAGACAGAGAAGGTGCAGAGCTTATAGCACGTGAGAGCCTTCTGTGATACAGAGAGGAGTTCCAGAGTGGCAAAAATAGCTAAGTGTTCGACTATTGGCTGAAAGATTGGTACTTTGAACCCACCCAGAAGTGCCTTAGAAGAGAGGCCTGGCAATTAGATTCCAAAATGTCACTGGCTTGAAAACCTTCCAGAGATGTTCTGCTCTGCACACGTGGGGTCACCAAAAACTGGAACTGACTTGACAGCTACTGATAATACGCATTAAAGACAGGGAATAAAGCAATTCAGATGGGCCAGCTTACTTTCCAGGGCACTAAGCCTCGGCAAGGGTGAATAACCCACCTGGAGACTCACTGCTGGTAGGGACTAGAGCTAGGCTTGACACCCACTGTCTGCCTGGAGGGCTCTTAATTAGCTTTGACACCAAAAGACCTTGGGGTGAGAGGTGCCATGACGTGATACCCAGTGGAATTCCTCACTCCTCCACTGCCTGCCCCTTGCCTGGTACAAAGAGCATCAAGTTGGCTACCTTTCAGGAGCAGCCTGAAACCTATTCCTTGGATCTGATTCTCTGCCAGTCCTTGTATGGCTGGAATTGGGGGTAAAGGCGACACCCTCTCTCTCTGCCTGGGAATGCCAGATTCTTCCTCCTTGGTCACACACTGGGCCAAGTGTTTGAATGGGGCCAAGTATTGCAGACTTTTCATCTCTAAGCGGGCACCTTAAAAAACTCACACTTGCACCTTTTCTTTCCCATCACGTTCCTTATTTTTCGTTCTATACCTTCTTTGGATTAGCACCTGGTGCATAGCAAGATCTCTGCTGGGAACTGGGGGTGCAGGATGGAAAAGGCTCCTTCTCTGCCCTCCAGAAGCTGCTTTCTGGTGGGCATTGTGGGAAACCACAGGCAACATTTGAGGTTTGCAGGTACTAAGACAGAAGCCTGCACAAGACTCAGTGTGGGACACAGGGAGGGCTCATAGTGTTGACCCAGAGAGGAAGCATCCAGAAGACATTCCCAGAGAGGGACAACTCTTGCTGGCCTGAGTTTAAAAGATCCCTAGGCAGCTCTCTGCTGGATGAGGGCTGGAGGCAGGGGCAGAGGAAGTTACTGCATGTAGAAGAATCAGCATAGACCTAACTCATGCCCTCTGTTGCTGAAAAGGGTACTTGGGGACTGGGAGAACCCTCTGCCCCTTTCCTTCTCCCTCTCCCCAGCTGGCTCTCCCATTCTGTGGCTTCCACCCAGCCTACAGAGACCCAGGCTAGGAGGCAGGAACAGGGCCAAGCAAGGGATGGCTTATATCCTCTGCTCTGCCCCCTTCTCTAACTACCACCATTTTCATCTGATGGCATTGTTGCTGTTTAGTGTATTGTTCTCACTGCTGGTTATGGTTATACGGTTCTTATAAGTTTGGTTAGTCTCTTAGAGCTTGATTTCTTGAAATGAAATGACTTCAGTTCAGCAAGCATAACATCTCTGTATCCATCGTCTCTCCCAGCAGCCAGGATGCACAAATGTGACAAGTATAGTCAGACCTAATATTCATGACACCAATTAATCACTAAGAATGCTAAATTCTTGCAACATATGTGGCATAGGGATTGGGTAGAACAGCCCTGACGTTTGACAGTTTTAAGGAGCACTTGTTTCATCCAACCAAATCTAGAATAGGAAAGAAGGGGGACCTACAGGGGCTGTGAAGATCCAAGAGGTGCAGAGCCTGTTAGGTGGGGCTGTTACCTACTGTCCCATAGCTGACCAGCTTCCTGAAAGAAGGAATCCTGGCTTCCCAGCTAACAAAGTCTCCTTTCCACAGCTTCTTGGTTTTTTTTTTTTTTTCCTTGCCAGAGGAGCCATTCAGAAATCACACTACCTAAAGTTTGGGAGTTCAAATCCACCCAGCGGTTCCCGGGAAGAAGGACCTGGCGAACTGATTCTACAAAGATTACAATGAAGAAAACCTTATGGGGCAGTTCTACTCTGACACACAAGGGATCACCTTTGTGTTGGACCTGACTCAATGGTAAGGCATAGCAGCAACGACCACTACCCTCAGAAGGGACTTCTGGGCTCCACAGTCGTGGTCCTGTTGCTCCCTTCCACCCTCCTACCTACAAAAGCCAGCACTGCTGTGAAGGGAATCAAACAGAGAAGATACTCAGCCCCAAGGTACCTAATGAAATATTAGCATATTATTAACATTAGTGGTGGCACTAATCTTTGGTTGATTGCAGCCACTCCGGCTAAATGAGCAGGAGGTTTATTTAAGAGAGAAAAGGTAGGAGACTGTGGAGAAGGGGTGGGGAGACAGAGTCAGGACTTGCTCAGAAATAAAGAAGCCATCTTTTCTCAACTGACGACAATTAGATTCTCAGCACTCCCTGACTAACTGCTTCTTGTCCAGGGTAGTAGCCAATCCAGATCAGCATAGGAGTCTTTGGATGAGAGAACCTAACTTTTGCCTCTGGCTACATCCGGGCACACCTTCACTTGGTGCTAAAGTTCTCATTGGTAATACAGAGTGGGCTTTCTTGGAAAGCTGGTGCAGAAGGTGGATCTTCCACTACCTCAAGAATGTTAGGAATCCTTGGAACTGCCCTTACCCCAGCAAGAGGTGTAGGTGGAGAAAAAAACATTTAGATGTCATTTTAGGTGAATCACTTGTAATGAGTTACTGCCTACTAAGAGAGCTTAGGATGATTTGGGAATATACAGCTCTCGAGTGAGGGGCAGGTGTGATTTAATGGTAGAATTCTCGCCTCCCCTATGGGAGATCCAGGTTCGATTCCCAGCCAAGGTACCTCAAGCGTAGTGACCACCCATCTGTCAGTGCAGGCTTGTGTGTTGCTACGATGCTGAACAAGTTCCAGCAGAGATTCCTGACTAAGATGGACGAGGCCGAAAAATCTGGCAATCAACTTCTGAAAATCGGTCAGTGAAAATCCTAACAACCACAATGATCTGATTTGCAACCAATCATTCTGTGGTACCTTAAGCCGAGGGCTGACTTGATGGCAGCTAGTGACAACTTAGTTAGGAGAAAGAGAAGGCCTTAAAGCATTGTTACGTTCTAAAAGGGTAGGAAGAAGGCAGAATATCAAGCACAGATAGACTGTGTCAGCTCTGGGAGTCACTTGAAGAAACCTGTTGTCAGGTGCCATTGAGTTGGTTCTGACTCGTGGCAACCCTATATACAACAGAATGAAACATTGCTCAGCCTTGTACCATCTTCACAGTTGTTGTATGCTTGAGACCACTGTTGCAGCCACTGTGTTGATCTGTGTTGTTAAGGCTCTTCCACTTTTTCACTGGCCTTCTACTTTACCAAGCACAATGTCTTTCTCCAAGGACAACACTCTAAAGCAGTCTTTTGCAGTAGATTTGCCCAATATGATGCATCTTTTGATCTCTTGACTGCCGCTTCCGGGGGTATTGATGGTGGATCTAAGTAAATGAAATCCTTGACAACTTGAACTTTTTCCCGTTTATCATGTTACTTGTTCATACAGTTGTAAGGATTTTTGTTTTCTTTAGTTGAGGTGCAGTCCATACTGCAGGCTGTGATCTTTAATCTTCATCAGTAAGTAAGTGCTTCAAGTCCTCTTCCCTGTTGGCAAGCAACGTTGTGTCATCTGCATAAAGCAGGTCATTAATGAATCTTCTTCCAATCCTGACGCCCCATTCTTCTTCATGTAGTCGAGCTTCCCACATTATCTGCCCAGCATACAGATTGAGTAAGTATGGTGAAAGGATTCAACCCTGACACACACCTTCATCGATTTTAAAACAAGCAGCATTTCCTTGTTCTGTTTGAATAACTGCCTCTTGATCCATGTATGGGTTCCTCATGGGCACAACTGATTGTTTTGGAATTCCCATTCTTTTCAATGTTACACATAATTTGTTATGATCTGCACAAATGAAGGCCTTTGCAGAGTCAATAACATACACAAACATCTTTCTACTGTTCTCTACTTTAGCCAGGGTCCATCTGACATCAACAGGGAAATCCCTGGTTCCAAATCCTCTTCTGAATCTGGCTTGAATTTCTGGTAGTTCCTTATTGATACAGTGCTGTCGCAGCTTTTGAATGATCTTCAGCATAGTTTTCTTTGCCTGTGATGCTAATGATATAATTTGATAATTTCCACATTGAGTTTGATCATCTTTCTTGGAAATAGATGTAAATATGGATCCCCTCTGGTAGGGTGGCCAGGTAGCTGTCTTCCAAATTTCTTGGCACAGGTGAGTGAGCACTTGCAGCCCTGCACTTGCTTCTTGGAACATTTCAGTTGGCACCGATTCTGTCAATTGCTGGAGCCTTAAATTTTCACTAAAGCAACTTAGACTCCTTCCTTCAGCATCAACAGTTCCTGATTTCTGTGCTGTTTTCTGAAATGGTTCAACCTTGATCAGCTACTTTTGGTATAATGCTTCTGTATTGCCTACATCTTCCTTTGCTGCTTCCTCCATCATTTAACACTTCCCCTGTAGAAACTTTCAACAGTGTAACTTGAGGCTTGAATTTTTTCTTCATTTCTTTCCCCTTGAAAAATGCCGAGTATGTTCTTACCTTTTGGTTTTCTATGTTTAAATCTTTGCATATGTTATTACAATGCTTTACTTTGTCCCCTCAAGCCACCCTTTGAAATCTTCTGTTCACTCTTTTCCTTCATCACTTCTACCCTTCTCTTTAACTACTTGGCATTGAAGAGCAAGTTTCAGAGTCTCTTCTGACATCCATTTTGGTCTTTTCTGTCTTTTCAGTGTCCTCTTTCTTCATGTATGATGTCCTGAGTGTCATTTACCACCTCATCTGGTCTTCAGTCATTTGTGGCCAATACCTCAAATCTGCTCTTGAGATGGTCTCTAAGTTCAGGTGTGAGGTACTCAAGGTTGTACTTTGGCTCTCGAAGACTTGTTCTAATTTTCTTCAGTTTCAACTTGAACTTGCATTATGAGCAATTGATGGTCTGTTCCACAGTCAGCCCCTGGCCTTGTTCTGACTGGTTATGTTCAGCTTTTCCATCATCTCCTCCTATGAATAAAGTCAACTTGATACCTGTGTTTCCATCCAGTGGAGTCTATGTATATAGGTGCTGTTTACGTTGGTGAAAAAAAGTATCTGCAAGGAAGAAGTCACTGGTATCACAGCGATCTCTCGCATTGTTTCCATCACAGGTGCTGTATTTTCCAGCTAAGGATTCTTCTTGGCTTCCAACTTTTGAGTTCCAATCACTAGTAACTATCAATGCATCCTGATTGCATTTTTGATCAATTTCAGACTGCAGAAGCTGGTAAAAATTCATCTTTGACCTTAGTGGTTGTTGTATAAATTTGAATAATAGTGGTATTAACTGATCTTCCTTGTAGGCATGTGGGTATTATTTTATCACTGACAGCATTGTACTTAAGCATAGATCTTGGAATGTTCGTTTTGATAATGAACGCAATGCCATTTCTCCTCCAACTCTCATTGCTACCATAGTAAATCATATGATTGTCAGATCTAAAATGGCCAATCCCTTTCAATTTCAGCTCCCTAACGCCTAGGATATCAATGTTTATGTGTCCCATGAAGAAGTCTGAGAGAATAATACCCAATAGTACCTAAGAGCAGGTAACGAGAGAAAAATCTGGGCCAAATTTTCCTAAGAGGAAACAGGTTTCACCTAGCATTCGAGGACAGCGGATCCTCCTTGTTTTATTTCAGAAGGGGTGGAGGAACTCCACAACAGAAGATCACCCAAGAGGTAACAGGGATGTGAAACTCATTCTTCAGCTCTACAATCCAAACCAGCACTCCTATCAGATTTTCCAGTTTCAGTAGAGAGAGCACCGTTCTCTGGGTGAAGGAGATCAGGAGTCCGAATATTCAGCATTAAATAAAGCTGCAGCACCAAGCTTCAATTCCACCTTAACCCGTATTTGGGTTTAGAGCCCAAGGCTATCTATGGGGGTGCCTGGTGGTGCCCTGGAGTCACATATGTGTGGTCCGAAGGCACTGGGCAACCAGCCCATGCTACCAAAGAATAATGGCCAGAACAAGAACAACCTGGAATGAGGATCATTTAAACGCAAAAAGAGGCAATTCAGAAACTGATGGGACTAAATATAAGCAGCTTTGCCTGCGGTGGAACTCTCAAACACAGACCATCTGGTTCTGCAGCTTCATCAATATTCATGGAGTCTCACCTTGGGCAGGGTTGATGCCATGTGTTTAATGGGAATGTTTGACCTTGAATCTTAACTTGGGACACAAATCATACTGCAGTGAAGGGGAAGGATAATGTTTGTTAAAGGTGACAAAGGGACAGATGTGGCGACACCAGTCCACCATTCAGTAATTAGAGAACACTGTTGACTCAAAGGAAGACCTCGGAGTTGTGGGAAGGTCTTTTCCCCAGAAGGAGCTTGGAAAAAGAGTTTGCAGGAAAGGGAGACTACAGTGTCCTGGCTATGATGCTAAGCAGCCTAGTTCACCAGGATGGCTCCAAGGTATGCTTCACAGCTCTGCTCAAGTCACCATTGGCTGTAGCTCCAGAACAGTTCAGCTGCACACAACACAATTTTCATTGTCACATTTGTCTCCTGGTCCGAACAGCTGACATCCTTGCCTCTTACCCTTGTCTATCAGCCCATGAAGGGCAGGGACCACATCTTATTCATCTGTGCAACCTCAGTGTCTAGCATAAGGTCAGGCACACAGAGGGCACCTGGACTGAGTGTGGTCTAGCTGCCATTTTTGTCTATTATTGCTCATTTAACCGGCTCAGTAAATGTTTGCTGATTGAGTGATAGGAAGAACAGGCAGATAGATTTGACTAACAGAAGCCAAATGAAATTTGCACAGAGCTAGAGGGAGAGGATGAGGATTGCCAGAGAGAGAGAGAGCACCTGTCCTTGTCCCTGCTGGTAGAGGTGGGCTTGGGAACGCTTGGGGTCCTGGGGGCTCTTGGCTGCTTGGTGCCTGCTGCCATCACTCACCAGTTGCTCTTCCAGGTGTGGCGGACGTGCGGGTCATGAATGCCATGCTTGTCTGCCTGCTCATCCAGGAAGTCAAACATGTACTTGATGGCCAGGGGCAGGGCTGAGCCCCGGTGTGCTGTGCTGAAGATGGTCTCAAAGAGGTCATCCACGAACTTCTGCAGTGTACCCTGGGAGGGGGACAGGTCAGATCCAGCTCAGTCAGAAGCTCCGGGGACTGTTACAAACTGCCTCACAGCTGGGGGCAGGAGGGCCGTGTCCACTCTGGCCTCCTGGGGAGAACTGCTAAGTACACCTATTTAATCTTTCTTCTGTCCACTTTCCTCTGTCTCTTTAAGTGCTATACATTTTCACCACACATAGAGAACAGATCCAACAGTGAGGACTGGACACAGTCAGCCTGCCTCTGCCAACATCCCTGTCTGGTTTAACACCTTTGGTGGTGTTATTTTAATGCGATCACGGGTGCCAATGAACAGCTTGCTTGGTCGGAGCAGACAAACACAATCTGTGGTCTGCTGGGGCACTGTTCGCACATGCTAATGAACAGTTACTCATTAGGCTCTGCAGAGAGCAGCGCCGAGCCCAGCTGCAGGCAGGCGAAGACAAGCTGCAGGCACCAACTGTCCCAGAACCGGGGTTAGCAATGGTGCTGGGGAACTCACTGATGGAGACTCCATGTCCATTGTGCAGAGTCCCCAGAAATGAAGCCGTTCTTTTATAAGGTGAGTGTCTAGAGAAGGGAAGGAAACAAAGCTTTAGCTTGCAATGCCTGTTTGGATTTGTTGTTGAGTTTGCCTGGAGTACTGGGTTAAGAAGGATTCTGAGGATGCATGTTGGCAAAGAGTGCCAGGAAGGATTATCAGTGCCTGCTGTGGGGGACCACAGAGTGTGTGCTTGCACAAATGGTAGTTCTTTGTCCCCTCTGGCACTACTGTGGGGTCATGAAGCCCCTTCCCATTCCCTCCACCCTCCCACGCTCTGCTCTGAAGTCCAGTACCTTGGTGGCCAACAGTCTGGTCAAATAGATTTCAGACACCATCTTGCTACCCCGGTCACCCTCCTTCTGGTCCCCATGTTCATGATTCTTCACCAGATGCCACATCTTGACTCCACTCTCAAGGTCAGGGGTGATCATGGGCGTGCGGGAGCGGAGGCTGTCAGGACTGCCTGTGTACCGGATCATGTTCTCTGCCAAGGCAAGGACCACACATGCGTTACCCACTTGGATTCCAGCTCATTAACTCACAGGACACTCCTGCACTGGAGACATCAGCTCTCCCCTGCCCCTTGGTGCATCTGGCCAAAGCTGTCCCCTTGGCTGATCCAGTACATTCCATGCATCTGGAAGCCTCTACTCCTGTCTCCAGTGAAACTTGCCACCCAGGGAGCTCGTCTGTGGTTCCTTCCACCTGCTCAGATTCCCTCCTTCCTGCACGCTGCACCTCATCAGCCCTTAATTATTCACGTTGTAAAACATCAGCTTGTATTGTTTTACATGTTTCCTTATATAGGTTCTCAAGTCCATTCTCAGATGAATTCTGTATAGCCAATTAAGTCTCCACTTAAGAGCAGGTAGCCTGTCTCCCTTAAGAAGTGTGGGCCAGCTTCGCTAGCACCTTGTTACCTGTTTACCTGCCTTCTGCCCTCTGACCTGGGCTGACTGTTATGTACTGGACTCCAGCCCTTGTGTGGATTGGGGGAGTGAAGTGGAGACTGCAGGAAAGAAGAGCAGACCTTCATGGGCACAGGTACCGGGTTAGGTGGTTTTCTATACAGAAATGCACCTGTGGGCTTGTGGGATAGGTTTCTCAGTCCCCATTCTGCTGATCAGAAAGCTGAGGCTCACAGTGGTAGAGTGACTTGCCCTGAGCTCACAGGTGGGAGCAGAACAGGCTGCACTCTGGTCCTCTACCCACATCCAGGCCTCTCCCCACCAGCCCAGATGCCTCGGCCCTGGGAGAGTACCTCACGCAACGTCCCATCACAGCATGACCTTTGCCAGTCGCTCAGTCTCTGTGCCTGAGTTATAATTTACTAATCTGCATAATAGGGGGAAATAGTAATTATTTAATTCACTGGGTTGTTACGAGCACCATCTGAGATGATGAAGATTCCAGACGTGAAAGCGTATTCTAGACTGTGAGACACTTCAGAAGGTAAGATCTTTCTTTTCAGAATGAAAGTCCTACTTCCACAACGGGGTCTAGATGGCGGCCAGAAGGCCTTGGCCCAAGTCAGGCTGTCCCCTCTGGTGGTCCTACTGCCTGAGGAACCCACTTCACCCCCAGGTTTGGAGCCCGCTTGCAGCACTCCAGCTGTGCTGCCTGCCTCTCCTCCCCAGGATGACATCATCACATCTTACCATATTTACTGGCCGAGGTCCTGGAGACCGTGGAGTTGTTCACTGCATTATAAGCTGTCACCTGCTTGGACACTAAGGCCACCACGGATCCATCTGGCACCTATAGGAAAAAGACTTCTAAGGGCATGAGACAGGGGCTCCACCACCCCAGGAAATAAGGGCAATCAGCATCCTACAGTGCAGCAGGTGCCTTGCTAGAGATCCAGGAGACTTGAGAGGCCACCAGCCTTCCTTTGAACAGAAGACATAGATCTGGTAGGAGAATTACTGAATAGTATCCTAGTCAAAGGGACCCATCTGTTTGTATGGTGCTGGCTTGTGTGCTGCTAACAGCTATGCTGTCGGTATTTCAGACACCAGTCAGGTCACTCATGGTGGAGAGGTTTTGGTGGAATTTCACTAAGGTAGGGTAGGAAGAAAGGTCTGGTGATCTACATCTGACAGCCAGTGAAAACCTATGGATCACAACAGACTATTGCTCCACTTGGTGCTGGAAGTGGAGCCCCCTAGACTGGAAGGCACTATGTGACAGCTACAGCAGTGGAGTCAGGCATACTGTGACAATGAGGGTGGTGCAAGATCAAGCCATGTGTCATTCTGCTGTACATGGGGCAACCATGAGTGGGGGCTGACTCAGTGGCAACTAACAACATTGTTTTGTGGTTCAGTCCCGGAGAGATCCCTGACAAGGGCTGCTCACCAATATTCTCTATGCCAGTGCTTCTCTGAGAGGCTACCTAGCCTCATCTCTGCAGGACAACTGCTAAGGAAGAGCATTTTTGGGGACTCTGCCCACGTTCTCCAGGGAGCATGCACCTCAATGTCCTGTCTCCAAAGAGACCAGGGTTTCCAGGCTGGGTGACTTCAATTTTGTTTGGGCCACTAGGAGAACTTGTAAAGCTGGACAGTAAGTGGCTTTATGACTGGGTCTCACCTTGGGTGAGACAGTTAATGTGCTCAGCTGCAAACCACAAGGTTGGTGGTTCAAATCCACCCAGAGATACCCTGGAAGAAGGGCCTGATGATCCCCTTCCAAAAAAATCTATGGAGCATGGTTCTGCTTGACACACGTAGGGTCATCATGGTCTGAATCATGGCCCAAATCAACTCAGTGGCAGCTAGTTTGGTTTTGTGTTGTCTTGGACAGATCCTGTTACTCCAAGCCTGAGACTCATATGGATGCATCTAGGTAGGAGCCTCCCTCTTCCTCATTCTCCTCACCTGATAATGGGCCAGAGTGTTCAGTCTCTTCCAGTCATTTTCTATTTTGGTAGTGATGTCTTCATCCTGCAGGATCATCCTCGCCCCACTGCCTTGCCGCCACTCTGTGGGGAGAGCAGTGCATCTCAGAGAAGTCTGCCAGTTTCTCTCCAGGGACCTTAAGGACTGGAGTTCAGGGCCATTTCGGGATGCGTCCATGAACAGACACATGCCGGCACACCCCTCCACGAGGATGGACACTGTCGATGCAGAGAGACCCTGAATCCTAGTTTTGCTGGGAGGAGAGAGAGGATGACCCCATGTGTCCTCTCAGCCTATCAACTGGTTTATGCCAGCAGTGGCCACATCTGTGAGAATTAGTTGCTCAGCAAGAATTAGCTGCACGAATAAGACAGTGAATGCACTTAATGAAGTCCTGAGCAGATGCAAGGCAGTATCATAACTGTGGGATTCCCTGGGTGATGAAACAGCTAAGCACTTGGCTGCTAACTGGAAAGGTTGGTGGTTCCAATCCGTCCAGAGACACTTTTAAAGAAAGGTCCATGCTACTGATGGTCCGCAGGCCTGGTGGTTCCCCTGGAAGTATGGCCCCTAGACCTGCTGCTGCCCCTGACCAGAAAACAATACTGAGGTCAACTCTTTGGATAGGAATAGATTGGACTCGGTGACACAATGTGACCCATATGGTGTGTGTACTTTATGGTTCTATACATCTATAGGATGCCGTCCCATTGGCCTCTTACTAGGAGGCAGATGAGAAGGTGGAGAGGAGAGGACAGGAGACTGTTACGAGGATATGACATATATAGAATGGAAAGGAGTGTGCTGTCACCAGGCAAGGAGAACAGTAGGAGCTGCACATAGGTGGGCGTGCAAATTTAATTTGGATTGTATATTTTCACTCAATCACAACTGAAAAAAAAAGAGAGAGAGAGAGAAGTCTAGTGATCCTGTCCTCAAAAACCAGTCACTGAAAACCCTGTGGAGCCCAGTTCTCCTCTAAGATGCACGGGGTCGTCCCGGGTCAGGTCACCTCATGGGCAATGGGTCATCATTACTCTAGCCTGCTTGGCTGGAAGGCGCCAGAGTTTACAAAAGGAAGGCTGTGGGGTCAACCACTGTCCACACCTGCTCTGTTGCAGGGTTTTAGCCTTCCTCCTAAAGCTGACAGGTGGCAATCCTTGACAGAAGGATGGGGCAAGGAGACACAGGGAGTTCAGTAAATCCTGTTGTTAGGTCAAGGGCTACCTCAGCCCACAAAGTCGATGTTGACAGTACCATCTTCCAACAATCTACCTAACACCTCATTATTTTATTTTATTTTATTTACCTACATCCTGTAGGTGAGCTCAGACCCCTACAACTTGTGGGCTCCTTGATGGATCATACACGGGAAATAGAGACAGTTCCTTATCCATCAAGTTCACACCTTGCACACAGAACAAATTACCCATAGACGGAGAACTGCACATTCCAGTCTTGAAAGGTATGCATGGAAAGCCATGGGCAAGCCAGGCACATGTCATCCTCCTCCTGCATGTGTGAGCACACATACACATACACACAAACAGACCAATCAGGAAGGAAAAATAACCTTAAATCCAAATGCAACATGTATTCCAGCCATAGAGCACCGGGCTTTTTCCAGAGTGTGGCCGAGTACTGGCATAAGGTACTCAGATGGCCCCACCTGACCCTCCATGGATTTTTCTGACGGCCATGTAGACACGTCTTCAGTTCCCTGTCTCGAGCCCACTCCTGTTGAGGCTGGGCAGTGGGCCCACATCAGCTTCACTGGCCACACACTGATCCCTCTTCTACCTGGTGCATGTGGCCTGCCCAGAGCTTCCTTCCCCATTTCCTAAGTGCAAATAAGGTCCAGAGAGGAGCTGCTTGCACTCAGGAGCAGCAGAAATGATACCAGAACACAAGTCCTCTGCAGTTCTCTGGGCTTTCCTGCTGCCTGGTTTACAGTTTGCTGATGCTGGGTGCCACTGAGTCAGTTCTAACTCACCGTGACCCCATGTGACAGAGTAGAACTGCCCCAAAGGGTTTTTATGGCTATAATCTTTACATGACAAAATTGCTGGGTTTTTCTCTCCTGGAGTGGCTGAGTGGGTTTGAACTGGTGATCTTTCAGTTAGCAGCCAATAGCTTAACCATTTCACTGCCAGGGTTCAGAGCAATGTGCTCAGAGCAATGCAAACCTTAGGATGATGTGCTTGTTTGCTGCAATGGAGGGGAAGGCTCAGAGTCCCTGGGGACCCCTGATTGCTAATGCATAATGACAACACAGCTGGAATTAATCATGACAATAGAACCTACCAGCAGTTAGGATAATTGGCAGAAGTGGAAATGACCCGCCCTCTTGGTAGCTGGTGGCCAGTGTTTGGTTTGCTGTGGTTGTATTGTTGTGTTTTATTTTTTATTTTATGTATGTTTGGATCTGACTCGACGGCACTTGGCTGGCTGGCATGCATGAAGGGAGCGAGCCCTGGTGGCGCAGTGGTTAAGCTCTCGGCTGCTAAGTGTTGGCTAGAGGTTAACACCCACTAGCTGCTGCTCAGGACAAAGATGTCTCAGTCCGCTTCCATGAAGATTATAGCCTTGGAAGCCCTATGGGTAGTTCTCTTCTGACTTACAGGATCACCGTGAGTTGGAATAGACTCAGGGCAATGGGTTTGGCTTTATCATTTTATCTCTAAGGAGCCCTGATGGTGCAGTGGTTAAGCACTGGGCTAGTGCTTTGATCCTGCCCAGCGGCTCTGCAGCAGAAAGACATGGTGACCTGCTTCTGTAAAGACTATGACCTTGGACAGCCTGCAGCACAGTCAGTCTACAGGATCCTATGACTCGGAACTGACTCGACAGCAGAGCGATGCTTGTATGTCAGAACCTGTGTCAGAGTGACTGTAGCAAGCAAAGAGCACTGTCTCTAAGCGGGTCAGGGACTTGCTAGACTGTGGTCAGACTTCAGTGAGGACAACAGCCTGGACTGAGGAACGGGGCCATGGTAGGCTTTATCTCTGCCAGCCAAAACCAACCGGTTGCTGCTGAGTTGGACCTGGACCCTGAGTGGCCACCAGGTTGTGATGCCAGCTGTAAGCTGCTTTCACTCAACTTCCCACTGTGAACTCGAGGAACCCGAGGCCAGGAGGGGGCACCCTTGGCTGAGGATGCCCCTTTGCACAAAACCCAGCTGTTGGGATGTGTGGACCTAGACTGGTAGGCAATGATCACTTGCAGCAGCAACAGGAAGCAGCTGGCTGAGGGCAGGCAGGTGACATGCTTCTCACTGGTGCCCATGTTCATCCCAGGACAAGGCCCCCTGCATGCCCCACTCCTGCTGTCCTTCTAGCCCTGCCTCTGATGGGTACTGGCAGGTACTGGGCAGTGGGCACTTCTGTCTTTTTGGCAATTATCTCACAAAGTTAAGAATGTGCCCCAAAATACCAACATGAGGAGAGTGAGCTGGTAGAGAAGAATGGAATTAAGGGGAGAACTGAGTTTTGCATCCAATCTTTCAAGTCTTATATTTTTGATACCTCATATACAGAAAGAAACCCTGGTGGCGCAGTGGTTAAGTGCCATGGCTGCTAACCAAAGGGTCGGCAATACGAATCCTCCAGGTGCTTCTCAGAACCTCTCTAGAGCAGCTGTGCTTTGTCTACAGGGTCAGTATGAGTCAGAATCAACTTGACAGAAATGAGTTTGGTTTTGGTTTTTCAAATACAGACAAGCTATTCTATGTTTTTGTTTTTAAATATTAGGAGTAAGAAAATGAAGTTTGGATCCCATCCCATACCCAGTCCTGCTTGATGAAAGCCCAGAGGGATGAGGGCTGGCATTTGCTGCTCCACCCATGGGGTGTACAGGAAGCCAAGCCATGGGTAGCCCACCTGTCTGAGCCCAACTGGATGACTGTATGGAGCCTAATGTGAAGGAGCCCATGCTCCCTGCCACAGGTTGGATGGTTCCTGGCACAGTAGGCTAACAGCTAACAGGCTTGACTGCTATCTGAAAGGTTTTTGGTTCAAGGCTACCCAGAAGCACCTTGGAAGAAAGATTTGGCAATCTACTTCTGAAAAACCAGCCACTGAAAACCCTGTGGAGCACTGCTCTACCCTGACACACATGGAGTGTGCATCATTCCCACCAAAAGCTGGAACTGAGTCACCAGCAATGGGTAACACTGAAACCCACCCCCAGTGCTCACTGTCCTCTGCCCAGGCCCCTCAATGTACCCTGCAGGCTGAACATACTTCCACCTCCCATCTTTACAACTTTCCTGGCATCCTTCTCCCAACCAGCGGTGGTCTCTGCTCCCAAAGACTCATCATGGAATGTCTCCAGACATCCCTGCAGTGGGTGGGGGCTCAGCTTTCCTGGCTCTGTGAACCACATTGTAACCGTCCCAACAGTGGCCTGAGCCCCTGAGCTCTACTGAGTCAAGGAGGCACCTGGGAAAGCCAAGATCAAAGGTTGTAGCATCCCATCTCATGAACAGTCTACTCACCCTCACCCAGAAGGCGAGAACTCAGAGAGCAGGTAGAGTCAGGCAAAGGTGAGGCTGCCCCTCCTGAGATGTGATAGACCCCTGGTCCCCTCACAGAGCATGCAGGCTAGGGAACCAGTCTTGCAAGACCCAGGGCAAGTGCCAGATCGATCTAGTTTGATGCTGTGTGTGGTGTTACACATTCACTGTAGGCTCACTTTTAATAATAGGGATAAAAATAAACAGAACCCAGGTCCCTCATTGTGAGTCCAAACTTCTCTTCACCTGGGGTCCCTCTGTCTTGACACTCAAGAAAGGAGTGTCCAGTCAGTGATAGCCTAGGTGATGCCTCCTGACACCCACTCTGGCCCAAACCAGTTGCCCTTCTGTCTGAGGAGAGGCCTCTCTCACTGTCCTCACACTGGCACCCAGATCCTGGATGCCTCAGCCGCTCATTCAAACAGCAAGGTGGCTGGCACTGTCCAGCAGGACAGCGTACATGAAGGACCTCATGACACAGGAGCCTGGCCCTGAAGGATTTCTGCTTAAGAAGAAATAACCCGGGGGCAGAGCTAATGGAAGGAAGAGGAAGGGTCTGAAGGATGTCCAAGCATTCGCCCAGCTGGCACAGGGTGGGCATACTTCTAAGCTCCACGTCTCTGCACTGGGCCCCGAGCCCTCCAAACAGAGGAGAAGCCTGGCAGAGACAAGATTCTGCTTGCACACCTATCAGCAGGTGGACCCTGAGGACACACCTGGCTGAGAGCCCCTTGCCCCTTGCCCCTGCTGCTGAACAGTTTGGGGATCAGGCACCAGAGGATGGGTTGAGAGGCCACACCAGGATCAGAGAGTGGGCTACTGAAAGGACCAGGCAATTGGCCTGGGCCTGGTGAGGGGCTACCTACAAACACTTGTTAAAAAGAAGAAAAATCTGATGGCACAATAAAGTTCAAAACTACCAAATTAATGACCTATGAAGCTTTGTGCGGAAGCAAAGAAATGGTGAAGCAGAACTGAGTGACGTGCATTTAAAGAGCTGGGTCTTTGTAAACTGTAAAACCATCTGCACTGGTTAGTCCCTGCTGTCTGGGGATGTCTGCAGTGCGGTGTCTGACAGGAGCAGGAACCAAGTCGACGGGTTGTTTGGGAGAGCAAAAGGGAGCAGGATGCTTCCGCCACAATTACGAAACAAGTGCTGCGGATTCACGAAGCCTCCTAAATACGGAATGCAGCCACTCTGGCTAGGTCGTGGCTGGTTCAGAGAACAGTGAAAAAGGCAGATGGCAGGTGGTGGGGGCAGGGAGGGAAGGTGACCCTGGCATTCATATGCATGGCACCGCAAGAAAATTGCTAGCTCTGACCTCTCTCACTGCACCTGCCCAGCAGCCCTGTGCCATGCCCCAGGCTCCAAGCACAAAGGACAGACACACTCACTATCCAATTTGTTCCCCGGCCATCTTCTAGGGAAACAGGGAGGTGAGGAGAAAAGAAAAAATCCCATTATCTTTATCTGTCCTTCCCATCAGGTGCAGGGTAAATGCAAACTGGGAAGACAGCTGCTGCGCGCTCTTTATATTTCACTCAGAAGATAGTGTATCTTTTTATTGCATACAGGAATTACTTATTTGAAAAAAAACATTTCTTTTCAGCATGGCTTGAGAGACATGGGGTGGTGAGTTCCGGGGGCTATTGATGGAGTATTTGCGTTAAACGAGGGATCTCTGGAGGTCATGGGCAGGAGAAGGGAGGAGAAGAAACACGTGGATCCCACCATGTGTGACGGGACCACAGACCTGACCACAGCCCAGGCACCGTGCCTCTCCCGTCCACCATGCAGGGGAGCTGAATGACAGTAATGAAGTCCTTGGTGGGAGCAAACAGGAGAGACTGAGAGTGCTTCTTTTCAGACGGACCAGTGCCCTGGCTTCTGCTACTGTGACAAGCAACGAGGGGCTTTCCCTAGCTGTGTTGGGATAGGGCAGGCCCCTGCCTGGCATGCAGCCTGCCACAAGGTTGGCTGATAGGCAAGCAGGGACTCACAGGGACCCACTAGTCCCAGTACTTGCGAGCAAAAAGAGGCTCTAAGCTGGCTGAGGCGGCTTGAGAAGTGGAGCATGAGAGTGGAGCACCACTGGGCACTCTGCTCTGGGAAAGTCTCAAGGCCACCTGCCCTAACATTGTCCCCGGCCACCTGTCCCCGTGGCATCCTTCCATCCCCAAATTCTAACAGACGCAGTGGAGGCCCCCTGCCCCATTTCTCCCTTCGGTTCTCATCTTGGCTAGTTAACAGCCAGCTGCTATGGAGTCTCTTCTGACTTACGGTGACCCCCGGTGTGTCAGAGCAGAGCTGTGACCTAGAGGTTTTCAAGGTTGTGACATTTCAGAAGTGGATCCCCAGGTGTTTCTTCTAAGATGTCCCTGGGTGAACTTGAACCTCTAACTTTGTGGTTAGTGGCCAACTGAGTGCATTAACTATTTACGCTACTCAGCAATTCCCTAGGTTAGTGAACGCCCGCAAAAGCCTGGTGACGGGGTAGGTGGGAGAGAGTCCATTGACAGTGTTGGGGCCAAGAAGCTAGCCAGGCCTGGGGCCACTGGGGATGATGGAAGGTGGGGGCAGGGTGAGGGATTGGGCTAACTGGGCACAAGTTCCAGGCTGTCTTACAGTGTCTGCTTCCTTATGAGGTGGCCTGGGACAGGTGTCCTTGTTCTACCAGGGGTGGGTATCAGGAGGAGGGGAGGCCCAGTGCCCCCACAAGGGTGGGGGGGTGGGTAGGACTGTGGCTGAGTGTGCACATCCTATGTGTCTTTATGTCACACGTGTCCCTTCAGCATAGACTAATCTTTGATAACAATCCTACTTTATGTTTAGAAATAGCTCTCAAGTTTTCAATATCCCATCACCTACCAGATGGGGAAATCTGCCTTGGCTCTCTTTTCCCAAGAGGCCACAAGGCTGTGTCCAGGAGTTCAGAAGATTTGGTCTCTGAGGAGGCCCCATTTTCCTGTGCTTCTGGCTGGTTTGGGGAGGGGAAGCCTAGGGCTTAAGGCAGCTGCACTCTGGGGTTTAGTAAGGAAACAGAAGAGTGCTCGGAGGAGCCCCGGGAGGCTGAGCAGAGCCCTCTGATGAGCTCAACCTGGCCCATCTCCTGGAGGACAGAAGGGCCTGAGGTCCAAGCTGCCAGCTCTCACTGCCTCTCCCCTCTATCTGTTGCTGCTTGGAGGCCTGTGACACTTCCCAGGGGTGACCACACGTCCTCAGCAGCGATGTGAGGGGAGACATGGCTATTTTCTCTCATGGATGGACACATGAAGAGTAACCAGGGGTGCTGAGAGCCAAGTCACAAGGACCAGCTCTCCGAGGAGGCAGGTGGCCTCACCTGGTCTGGTGACCACTGGCTGGGACACTGTGTCCTCTGGCAGGTGCCCCCTAGCTCTCCTGACTCAGGGCAGATGACTAAGGCAGCATCTTTGGCTGCAGACGGAGATGACTTCGGCCAGGGCTGTTTTGTACCTTCTCTTCTTCTCAGTGCTTTGCTTCTCTGTGTTTGCACCCCTTGCCTTCTTAAGGCAGCAACTTTCTAAAGCTGATGAGCAGCAGCTTTGCCTCTCATCCTCAGTGGGTGAAGTTTCCAGGTGGAGAGGGCTGGATCTGAGCAGCACCCACCACTAGGAACTGGGACCCTTCGGGAACTGAGCAGGCTCAGAGGGGTGACCCTGATTCTGCCACCAAGGTGCCCTGTTAGGCTGGCATGGCGATGACTCTGAAGCCCTTTGGCCCCATCCTTCTCAAGCTCCATCACGTATTGAAGCCACTTTAGGGGTGATCTCTTCTGGACCACCCAGCTGCTCTGGTCCAGAACCAGAGGGTCTCATGGTGCCCTAAGGAGGACATGGAACCACTTGCTCCTGCTCATGGGGTGCCAGCCCATTCCCAGGCACCAGGGCACCACAAGCTACCTGCACCCACACACCTGAGCCCCTGTGTTCTAGCACAACCTTTCAAGTGTGAACACTTGTGTTCTTAGAACAGTTCTTTCATGTTGCAGGGTTATCATCCCACCCATTCTGCAGACAGGCACACTGAGAAGCCAAGCACGGACTCTGCCAGAGAGTCTGTAGACAGAACAAACAAAAAGAATGCCAGGTATTCCCTGGTGACCCCATGAAACTCAACTCTCCCAGAAAAAGCCAAGTTGGTCCACCCGACTCCGTCGTTTGGGGGTGGGGACCAGAGGGCTCTTCCTTCCCAGTAACTGTGTTCTCTCTCTCTGAGTGGTACAGGTGGCTGCTGTGGTTACTGTTCATCAAAAGGCTGGAGGTTTGAGACCACCCAGTGGCATCCTGGAAGAACTCAGCCACGGAAAACCCAATGGAGTACAGCTCTACTCTGACACATGTGGAATTGCCCCACGTTGGAAATGACCCCGTGACTACTGGTTTGGTTTTTTTTTGGTTTGAGTCTATGACAGGCCCCTCTCCTCACAAGTCTGGGGGAATGCGTGCAGCACAGGAGTGTTCCAGAAACCGCATGTCCCAAGTCACATAGACAGTGAGAAGGAGTACACGTCACCCAGTCTTGTCCAGCCTCAGAGCCAGACTGCAACCGAGAGTCAGGGGACAGCAGGCAGGTGGTGAAGCCATGGAATGAGGACAGCAGCACTTCCTGATCCTAAGAGTGTTGAGGAGTCAGAGGCTGGGGGCAAGTGGGTGGCGGAAGAGGATGAATATTCTTTTTGCATTTCAGAACCCGGCAGAGGTGCCCGTCTGCCTTGTGTGGCTTTGGCTGCAGTCAGCTCAGGGGCCAGATGAATGGTCACGGTCTCTGGAGGGACCTCCCACCTCTGTGTTGCCATGCCTCTCCAGACACAAGCACACACACAAACACCTTTTTCTGCATGCCCCAAAGCTACAGACAAGGCCCACCAGTGTTCTCATCATGGAGAACTCACCGGTGTTTACTGCCCAGGCTCTGGCCAGACGCTGTGGTAGGAGATATCTACATGTGTGATCTGTGCTGCCAGGGGGGCACTATTATCATCTCCACTTTAGAGACAAGGAAACGGAAGCACAGAAAGTTAACTGGGCAAAGGCCACACAGCGAGGACTCGGCAGTGCTGGCAATTCAAACCCAAGTGTGCTTGACACTGACCCACGATGTCAAATCGTCCTGCCTCCACCCTAGCTTCCTTGGAGCCTGGGGTGCCCCTCTAGGACTTGCCAGGATGATGTCCTATGATACATGACAGGGTCACAGTACAGCTGGCCCTGAGTGTACTATGCAAACTAACTGTGGGACATTCCTATTGAGTGTCATCCTGCTCCCTAGCAGGCTGCCACAGCTCATTTTCTCTGTTCTTTCCATCCCCATCACTGACCTGGATCCCTTGGCCTCAGGTATTCAGAAAAATTACAGACACAGTACAGGAGGGAAAGGAGTAGCCTGCGGGACAAGTGGTGGTAGGGTTTTGGGCTGCACAGCTCAGACCAGCAGATTGGCTCAAGCATCCCTTTACTCTAAATATGATTCCTCCACTCCCACCTCTCAGGTGACTCAAAAGCCCCCTGAGGCCTAATCTGCCACGCCAGGCCAGGCCTGCAGGCCCCTTTCTGCCTGTGCCACCCTGGGTCTGACCAAGCCCATGGAGGCATGAAGGCAAACTCCTGGGCTCTGGGGAGACTGTGGGTGTCCTCAAACCCATACCTTGGCTTCCCTGGATGACCCTTTCTCCTATTCTCCAGCTTGGCCTTGCTGCTGGCAGGAGAGGCAGAAGGCACACAAAGGCCTTCTGCTGCTGGGACCAGCCACAGGGCAGTCCCTCAAATGGACAGCCCACTCACCCAGGTCCATGTCTGCAGCCTTGGGCCTGTGGGAGCAGGGCACATTCTTGAAGATGGCATCCAGTATCTTCTCCTTGACCTGAGTGATGGTGTCACAGTTGAGGATCTTCACAGGCACCTCGGGGCTGTTGGCGTTGTCTGGGTTGACACAGCTCAGGACCTGGGGGGACAGGAGGCAGGTGGGAGGGCAGCAGGGAGAGCTCTAGGTTCTGTGATCCTGAAGGGCTCTTCCTTCCAGAATGGTCTGCAGAGAGGCAGGGTGACCTGGCCTCTTTGTTTTTTACCAAACTCACCGTCCTGACAAACGGGCAGGTGCCAAGGCTTTGGTGTTGTCACGGGGATGACACATGTGATTCCCGGTCAAAACAAACAAACATCACTGAAGTCATGATGGTTCCAAGGGAGTCTAGCTAGAGCCAGAGGAGCTATAGGAAGTCTGCACTGGAATAAATGCTAATGCCTGCCCAAGCACACTGCCCCCTGGTGCACTCACGCCCCTGGCACACTCACTGCACCCTGGCACACTCATTGCCCCTTGGCACATGCACTGCCCCCTGGCACACTCACTGCCTCCCAGCACGTGCATTGCCCCGGCACATGCAGTGCCCCCTGGCATACCCACTGCCCTGGCATACCCACTGGCCTTTGGAACACTCATTGCCCCTTGGCACACTCACTGTGCCCTGGCACACTCTCACTTTCTGGAATGCTCATGGCACATTCACTGCCCCTGGCATGGGTGTGGGATGCCAGCTCAGCACATCGGCCCTTTCTTGTCTCTGCATATCCATCCACCTGTCTTGTCACCCCCTCTCACATAGACACTCGCATTTGGACCTCATGGGAATCTACCTCTTTCCCAAAGGATTTCATAAGCTTCAGTTTTTGTGCGAGTTTCAGCTTAACTAGAGGTTGAAGAATCTACTAAGAAACTCAACATGTTCTTTAAAAATAAAAACACGCCTCACTTGTCCAAGGCCAGGTCAGGGAAGCTCCACGGGCACATCCAAACAGCCTGAGGAACTGAACTGCTGGGCTGAGGCCTAGAGGTGCCATGGTCTTGGAGAACATCCTGCTCAACTGGCATAACATTATTCATAAAGAAAATGTTCTACATTCTACTTTCGTATGTAGTGTTTAGGGCCTTAAAAGCCTGTGAGCAGCCATCTAGGATACTCTGCTGGTCTCACCCTTTTGGGAGAAAGGAAGAATAAAAAAACCTAAAGGTGTAAGGAAAAAATTAGTTCAAAGGACTCTTGGACCACATCTACAACAGCTTCTAGTAGACTGTGTCCAGTACAACTATAGGATGCCCAGGTACCACCACTGAGTTCTTTGACAGGGATCACAACAGAGAGTCCTAGACTGAATTGGAGGAAAACATAGAACAAAATTCTAACTCACACACACACACACAGAGAGAGAGAGAGAGAGAGAGGAAAACAAAAAACAGATTTACTGGTATGATAGAGACTGGAGAAACTCTAAGAGACGACACCTGGGGTGAAGTCACTCCCAAGGTTCATCTTTCAGCCAAAGACTGGACAGGCCCATAAAATAAAACAGGACTAAAGGAGCACTTCAGCTCAGAGGCAAGGACTCAAAGGCAGGAGGGGGCAGGAAAGCCAGTAATAGGGAACCGCAGGTTAAGAAGGGAGAGAATTCATGCTGTGGAGTTAACTAATGTCATAAAGCAATACGTCTCTAACTGTTTAATAACAAATCAGTAGGATCTGTAAACATCTACAGTACAATAAAAATATGTGTTTTGAAAAGGGCAGGTTCTAATCCATTTCTGGCTCTGAACACTGACGTTGGGAGGAGGATACTACCTGCTTCAGGCCTCCATTTCCGTTTTGTAATTAGGGAGAAATTTTAAAGCTCTAAATGATATATTTTGACTTTAAAAAGCTCTGGGCCCTTTCCAGGAGTCCCTGGGTGGTACAAATGGTGAACATACTTAGCTGCTAACCGAAAGGTCGGAAATTTGACTCCACCTGGAGTTGCCTTGGGAAGAAAGGCCTGGTGATCTACTTCCAAAAAATCAGCCATCAAAAAATCTGGGAAGCATAGTTCTACTCATGGGGTCTCTGTGAGTCAGAATTGATTCATCAACAACTGGTATTGGTTGAGGCCTTTTCCAAGAATTTCCTTTTCTTTCTGTTCTCAGATTGGGATCTTTCTACACTAGGGAGGCTGTTTGGGACTCTGGATGACCACCGGGAGCGGGCTGGCTACCAGGGGTACAGGGGTGAGCTGGGCAGTCTCAGGCAGACACGCTGCACTCAGCTCCCTGCCCTCCCTCGGGCCCTTCTGCCTGGCTGCTACACCTCTTTCTCTCAGCTCTTCCAGCCCCATAACCATCCCCACTCACCATGTCTGGTTTGCAGAGCCAGACAGCAGCTTCCCTCACAACCCTGCTCCACATGGTGGCAATTAGAACGTTGGCCCTGGATGCCTGCTTTTCATTAGCAGCCAGACTGCAGTGAGCTCAACCGGAGCCATGCGTGTTCCATTAAGGAGAAAAAAATTCTCTTAAATCTGTAACCCCAGACTCTCACCCTCAAAATATTCTAGACTGGCAATGGTGGCATGGAGCTCTCGATCAGGTGCTCTTTCTGAGGGCCCACTTCCAGCCCCTGACTACCTTCCATCAGCCCTGGCCTGCCCTCTTCAGTGGCCCAGCATAGCTTGGCCCTCGGCTGCTCCAGCTGCTTTTGCTGTCCTCCCCTCTGGGCAGTGGTGGAGTGGCTCAGCCTCTCCTGGTCAGCCACATGGATTTTTCTGGGCTTCCCATCCAAGAGATCACGAGGCAGAGGCAGAGGCTGAGTCAAGCACGAGATTCTGACCTAGGTATGATCTCCAGGCACGTCTACTGCCCCTGGGCTCAACACTTCATGGAGACTTCAGTGCAGGGGTCTACCTTACAGAAAGAAAGCAGTGGCCACAGAGAAGAACAGGTCTTCTTGGCCACTGGCCAAGATCTAGTTCCACTCAGAATTTTTTTTTTCTGTTATACCCCTTGGGCTAATTTTGAGAATACTGCCTAGTATCTTCTCTACGAGGGCCTGCAGTGCCTCTAGTAGCTTAAAGAACATAAGAACCTCCTCGGGGATCTTCTTAAAAAGCAGATTCTGATTCAGGGTTTCCAGATGGGGTCTTAGATTCTACACTCAAGCCAACTTCTAGGGCAGTGGTTTCACTAGAGGACTGCAAGGGTGTGAATCACACTGGGTGACACCGTCAGTGGTGATGACACCAAAATGACTATCTATAAAAATATCCCTCTAGAGATTACCACAAATGGGCTAAACTCAAAGCTTAGAAGCATTTTAAATTAAAATCAAACCTTTCAAGGGACAGAGTAGCTGTGCTGGGTACCTGGGGATCACGGTTTCAGGTGACATTTGGTGAACTGGCATACCAAAGTTTATTAAAATATTCTGCATCTCACTTTGATGAGTGGTGTCCAGGGTCTTAAAAGCTAGCAACTGGCTACCTAAGAAGCATCAATTAGTCTTAACCCACCTGGTGCAAAGGAGAAAGAGGAACATCAAAGACATAAGGAAAATGAGACCTCAAGAAACAGAAAGGGCCACATACACTAGAGACTACATAAACGTGAGACTGGAAGAACTAGATGGTACCACCACCAAAGACTGTCCTTACAGGGAACTCAACAAATAGTGCCTGATGGAGCAAGAGGAAAGTGAGGTACAGAACCCAAACTCTAGTAAAAAGACCAGACCTGATGGTCTGACAGACTGGATGGTCCCCAGAAGACATGGTCCTTGGACTCTCTGTCAGCCCAGATCTGAAAACATTCTAGAAGCCATCACTTCAGATAAAGATTGAACTGGACTACAAGACATAAAACGATATTAGTGAAGAGTGCTCTTCTTGGCCTGAGTAGACACAGGAGAATATCCAGGCAGTTCCTGTCTAGAAGCAAGATGAGAAGACAGAGGGGGGCAGGCGCTGGTTAAACAGACATGGGAAATGTGGAGTGGAGGAGGTGAGAATGCTGTAGGGAGAGTAGCTAGGGTCACATGGCAAAGTGTGTCTAAGTTTTTGTATGTGAAACTGACTGGAATTGTAAACTTTCGTTTAAAACACAAGAGAAAAAATAAGAATTAAGAAAAAAAAATCCCTTTAGTTAGTTATAACAACAAAAGCATTCTTCATAAGCCCAGCTCACATGGATCAGTATGCCTACAAGGCTTCAACTCTCTGCTGACTCACACCTTGAACCTTCTGCTGCACTCAGATCCGAGCTGTCATTATCACCCAGTTACAACGATGCTGCAAATCATGTGGTTTCATCTGCAGGCGCTACAAGCACACGCTGTTGTTTTTGTTGCTGCTGGTGTTTTTATAGGCATTGATTCTGTCAAATTTCTGTTGTTTTAGCTACAATATTTTGATAATTAGTATGTGTGAACTTATATCACTAACTTTTTTGAGAAGGAAGTAATAATTAAAGGAAAAGAAAGAAGTGACATACAGGAATTATAATTTATGAGTAACATTTGTATAAAAAAATTACTAAGGCTTCTGTAAGGTTGTGGAAACCCTGGTGACATGGTGGTTAAGTGCTGCAGCTGCTAACCAAAAGGCTGGCAGTTCAAATCCACCAGAAGCTCCTTGGAAACTCTATGGGGCAGTTCTACTCTGTCCTCTATGGGTCACTATGAGTTGGAATCAACTTGATGGCAATGAATCTGGCTTTTGTATGGTCTGTTATGTGAAAAGGTCCATGGGGCAGGTGACACCACGAGTTGCCACAGTGGTGACATCAATCCTAATGACACCATTGTCCCAAGGGTGCTGCTGCTGCTGGTTCTAAGGGCATTCCCAGCAGCCGGGCCCTGGGCAACACTAACATGAGATTCAATGAATTGCTTGACAGTTAAGAGGTGCCTGAACTATAAAGAGAAGGGCTCAGTTCCCCAGGAGGCCTTCAGAGACATCTCATTCTCCGTGGTCACCTACCTGACCAGGACAGGGTTAGTATCAGCTGGCTTGCTCTTCTAGCCACCACTCAATTCATGACACTTTCTTTAAATTCTTTGTCCTGAGTCTCCTGAAAGCCATGTCTGCTGCTAACACCCTTTATTCCTTCCTCTCCCATTGGATGTTTCTTCCCCAGGCCAAGCCAGTCCAGTTTCTCCCCGCCACCTCATCACGCCACTCTCCAAGTATCCCCATCTTTGTCAGTGTCCTTCGCCCACCTCCAGTCTCGTCGTATCCTCTGTAAGCTGTGGCTTCTAAAAGAAGGCTTGGTGTGCTAACAATCGTTGGGCCTCTGGAATAAAGGATGCTGCAATTTGGGGACAGGGCATTATAACAATGCATTGTGGTGGATTCAGTATTGGGAAGCCACTGATGAGTGCAGGAAAGAAAGGGAAGAAAAGGGGAGATGAGGGTGGAGACATTTAAAAGGTAGTTCTGTCTCATTAAGAAGTCTATTCAGTGCTCTACTTTGGAAGGGTTTCTCCCTCCTCTCTCTCTTCCCCCTTTTAGTTGGGGCGTCTCCCTCTCTCCTCCAAAGCACATGTGTACTGCTAGACAGCCACGGCCAGTTTCACATCCTCTTCCCTTAGTCCTTATCAATAGGCCGGGCCTGAATTTGCTAAGATGCTCATCATCAGGATTCCTGGGGTCTGAAGAAGTGAGTGCGACAGGTGGTGGCAGACGGAGCAGGACAGGTGGCAGCATGGCTGCGGTCAGTGTGGAGGGGACTGTCTTCCCAGATGGCTGCAGACTCTGGGACTCAGCCTACTTTCCTGAGCATTGCACTGTAGATTCCATCCACTGTCTGTTCTCATCTATCCTTTCCTATTGCTGTCTCTCTTGCTTCCATTCTTGGGGGCCACCTGCACATCACCCCCAACATCCATCTTTAAGTGGATCTTCTCATCCCTTCCTTCTACTTTCTCTCCTCTCTCCTGGTGGGTGACGACCCTTCTCACCAACACAGTCTGGGGGTGAGCTTCCTGAGCAGGAGAGTGGGGACCAGGTGAGCAGCACTGAGCATTGACACCACCAGGTCCATTGTATCTCTCCTCAACCTCTCAGCAACTTGCGAGGAAGGTACGCTGATCATTCACATTCTTGAAAGTTCTATTATGATCCACATCTTTCAGGTAGAGAAACTCAAACTCAGATTGATTAGGAACTTCTGCCATAACACCCATCTGGTCCGTGACAAAGGTAGGGTTTGAATCCTGGCCTGAGCGCAAACCCCATGTACTCAAACACTAAGCTACTCAGCCTGTTATGGGGGTCCTGTCCCATGGACACACACGTCAATCCACTGAGCCCTCCTGGCCTCACACTTGACAGCTCAGATCACAGCAGATTGGATATGGCTTACACCAGCAGGCCAAGGTCAGCTTCTAAGCCCTGAGAAATGTTTCTATTTCTGTCCTCCATGTCCTGAAACCTCCACCTGTGCAGAGCTATAGGTACTGGTCCTCTGCACTAGGAGGACTGTGCATACAAACGAGCTTCCTGGGGTCAATGGCCACCCGATGGCACGGGTATGACTCTGCCATTCATCCCACTGCCCTGGGAACACACTAGTCTTTTGTGGAAGTGTTGCTCAGATGTGTCAGGGAATGGATACCCAAATCCACATGTTCTGGTATGGTGGCACAGAAGGCATCTGAATTGACTGGCACAGGTGGACACCTGGCTGGGCCCAGGCAGGCGACACACCTGGAGAGCTGGCTTTTCAGCCTTTCCACTGCTCTTTCAGCTAGGAAGGGGTGACCCGGGACCAGAGTCCACCTCCCGGAGCAATGGGGAGGCCACTAGGTGACCTACCAGGGTCTTGTAGTCAATCTGCTGGCGAATGAGCTTGTCCTCACTCAGCGAGTAACGGGCCTCGCCCGTGATGGCGTCAATGGGGCCCTTCTCCATCTGCTGCTTGATGGCACAGAACAGGGAGAAGAGCGGCTCCCCGGCACATTCCTAGGTGAAGACAAGGAAGAAGCTGGGCCAGCTCCCTGGGTCCCTGTTCTCTCAGGGGCTGCCACCTTTCATTTTCTTTGCCTCCTCCTGCTCTGGCACTCACCTGCTTTTCTTTCAGTTCATCAGTTCCCTCTTCTTCAACTCTTTCCCTTCCAGTTCCAGCTCTCCTGCTCTCTCTTCCCACCTTCCTAGAGCTTTCTCTCCTTCCTTACCCACTTACCCACTTCACCCCACTCCCAGCCATCTCTGGAGCCCCATCCCGCGGCCCAGGACAGCCCTCTGGGGTGTAAGCTCTCCAAGAAAGAAGTGGGTAATTGGGAACAGGCCATTCTCCCACTCTCAGTCACAGGGCTACTCCCGTACCTGCCTGGGACCTTGTCAGCCCCTGGAGCCTGGGCTAGAGAGGCACAGAGGAAGAGGGAGAGAGGGGAAGCAGGGGGTCATGGCTGAATGGTTTTTAGCTTAAAAGAGGGATTTAGGACCCTCAAAGGGGAATTCTTTTTCCCTCACCTGGGGGAGGAAACCAGTCCTGAGGACTGTGTTTTTCAAGCTAAGCCTTGGGGGCTTGGCCTTCTGAAATGGCCAGGAAGCTGTTCCTTTTAGTGAGGAGGGGATTTTGCTTCTTCTGGGGGTTGTAAGAGGCAGCCATTGACTGTGTGGCCTGTGGGCATGGAGGGACATGGGACATGCTGGGGTGAATAAGGTTAGAGTATGTGGGTAGCCAACAACACTCACATCCAACCCTACCTTGAGAAACTTGTAGAGTAGGAAGGTGAACCAATTAGTCAACATCTTTTCAGCCACCGACTCTGTCCTGTCACCGGTCACCAAGGGAACAAGCAGGGCAAGACAAAGATAAAGCAGGTGATCAGAGGCCCTCACTAGGTTCCCCTGAATTGACTTTGCTATTAATGATTTCTAGGCCAAATCTTGAGATCCTAAAGAATAAGCAAGTTTCGTGGACTCAGAGACACCTTGTAATGTCAAGACAAGCTCCCCCTACAAAGCTAGACAATGACACTCTGAGTGCCACATTCCCAGAAGGCCTTTCAGGGAAGGCCGGAGAGCAGCTCAGTTTAGCAGAGCCATCTTCCGTGACAGGAACATTCTACTGTACACTTGTACTGCCTAACGAAGTGGCCGCAGGCAACATGTAGCTAGTGAGTGCCAGAAATACGGCTCCTGTGATGGAGAGCTGCCTTTTAAAGTTTATTTGCTTTGAACTCATTTAAACTGAAACAGTTACATGAGGCTAGTAGCTACCACATAGGACAGGTCAGTGGCAGAGAACTTTATGGAGCTCCTGGATGGTGCAGACAGTTAAGGTGCTCAGCTGCCAACCAGAAGACTAGTAGTTAAGCCTACTCAGAAGTGCATCAGAAGAAAGACCTGGTGAACTACTTCCTAAAACCAGCCATTGAAAACATACGGAGCACAGTTCTGCTCTGATACACATGGGGTTGCTGTGAGTTAGAAGCAACTGGATGGTAACGGATAACGTAACTTTATAGGGTCAATGTGTTCTTTAGGGGAGAGAAGAAAAAAAGACTGTGGAGATACTAATTCAGCAGGTTCAGAAGGGAAGTTTCTAGGAAAAAGGGGGTAACTGGGGTCGAAAGGCCAGCCAAGTCCCATTTGTTGTTGTTATGTGCATTAGGTTCTGACCATAGTGACCTCACACACAACAAAACACAACACTACCAGTCCTGCACCGTCCTAACAACAATTACTACATCTGAGCTCATTGTTGCAGCCACTGTGTTGATACATTTGTCAAGGATCTTCCTCTTTTTCACCGACCCTCCACTCTACCAAGCATGATGCTCCCAGGAGGGACTCGTCCCTCCCAATAATGTGTTCAAAGTATGTGGGATTAAGCCTCACCATCCTCACTTCCAACGAGCACTCTGGTTGTCTTTCTTCCAGGACATCTCTTCGTTCTTCTGGTAGTCAATGGTATAACCAGTATTCTTTTCCAGCACCATAATTCAAAGGCATCAGTTCTTCTTTGGTCTTCCTTATTCATCATTCAGCTTTTGCACACCTATGAGGCGTTTGAAAACACCACGGCTTGAGTCAGACACACCTAAGATGTAGTTGATGTTCAGCACTTTCAAGAGGTCTTTTGCAGCAGATTTTCCTAATGCAACACATTATTTAATTTCTTCACTGCTGCTTTCATGGGCATAGATTGTGGATTCAAGTAAGATGTAATCCTTAACAGTTTTGATGCTTTCTTCCTTATCATGGTGTTGCTTTTTGGTCCAGTTGCAAGGATTTTTGTTTTCTTCATGCTGAGATGCAAACCACATTGAAGACTCTAGTTTAAATTTTCATCTGTGTTTCAAATCCTCTTCATTTTCAGCAAACAAGGTTGTGTCATCTGCATACTGCAGGCTGTTAGTCTTTGACCAATCCTGATGACGCATTCTTCTTCATACAGTCCAACTTCTCAAGTTATTTGCTCAGAACACACTGAATAACTTTGATGAAAGGATACAGTCCTGACATACATTTTTCTTAATTTTAAACCATGCAGTATTCATCCTTGTTCCGTTTGAACAACTGCCTCTTGGTCTATGTACAGATTTCTCATAAACATAATTAATTGTTCTGTAATTCCCATTCCATATGTTATGATTCACACAGTCAAGTTGCCTTTGCATGGTCAATAGAACCCAGGTAAACAGCTTTCTGGTAGTCTCTGCTTTCAACCAAGATCTACCTGACATCAACAATGACATCCCTGGTTTCACTTCTTCTTCCGATTTTGGCTTGAATTTCTGGTAATTCCCCATTGATGTATTGCTGCACTTTTTAATAATAATCTTCAGCAATATTTTACTACTGTGTAATGTTAATGATATTATTTGATAATTTCTGCATTCTGTTGGGTCACCTTCCTTCAGAATGGGCAAAAATATGGATGTCTTCCAGTTGGTTGGCCAGAGAGCTGCCTTCCAAATTTCTTTGCATGGATGAGCAGACACTTCCAGTGTGGCATCCGTTTGTTGAAACACTTCAGTTGGTATTCTGTCAATTCCTGGAGCCTTGCTTTTGGCCAATGCCTTCAGCATAGCTTGGACCTTTTCCTTCAGTACCACTAGTTCCTGGTCCTATGCTACCCCCTGAAATGGCTGTACCAATTCTTTGTGGTCTAGTGTCTCAGTATTGCTTCCATCTTCTTTTGATACTTCCTGCATCATTCAGTATTTTGTCCCTAAAACTCACTACTGTCAAGTCACCTCCAACATACATGGATCCAATAGGGTTTCCAAGGAGCAGCTGGTGGATTCCAACTGCTAAGCTTTTGGTTAGCAGCTTGAACACTTAACCACTGCACCACAGGGCTCCATGGAATCCTTCAGAATTGCAACTGAAGCCTTAATTTTCTTTTTCTTCCATTCTTTCAGCATGAGAATGCAGAGTGTGTTCTTCCCTGTTGGTTTTCGAACTCCAGGTCTTGGCACCTTTCATTGTAATACTTTGCTTTGTCTTCATGAACTGCCTTTTGCTCAGATCTTTCACTTCATCATTTCTTCCTTTTGCTTTAGCTACTCCAATTTCAAGAGCAACTTTCAGAGTCTACTGACATCCATTTTGGCCTTTTCTTTCTTTTCTGTTTTTGTAATGACCCCTTGCTTTCTCCAGGTATGATGTCCTGAATGTCATCTCACAATCTATTTGATTTTTACTACTGTTCCATGCATAGAATGTATTCCTGAGCTGGTCTCCAAATTTAAGCAGGATATACTCAGTGTTGTATTTTGGTTCTCATGAACTTGTTCTGATTGGTTCAGCTTCAACTTAAACTTGCATATAAGCAACAGATGGGCTGTTCTGCAGTTGGCCCTCACCTTGTTCTGTCTGATGATATTGAGCTTTCCACATGTCTCTTCCCATAGATGTAGTTGATTTGATTCCTATGTTTTCTATCCAGTGAGGTCCACATGTATAACTGCCTATTTATGTCATTGGAAAAAAAAAAAAAGTGTTTGCAGTGAATAAAAGTTGGTCATCCAAAGTTCTATCATGTGCTCTCCAGGGTTATTTCTATCACCAAGACCATGTTTTCCAACCACTGATCCTTCTTTTTTTAACTTTTAAATTGCTATCATTAGTAATTATCAATGCATCTTGATTGCCTGTTCGGTCAATTTCAGACTACAGAAATTGGTAAAAATCTTCAATTTCCTTATCTTTGGCATTAATTTAGGTTGGCATGTAAATCTGAATTAATGGTCACATTAACTGTTCTTCCTTGTAGGTAAATGGATACCATCACTGACAGCATAGTACTTCAGGACAGATCTTTTTGATGATGCATGTGACAGCATTTCTTTCAAGTTGTCATTCCCCACATAGTAGACCACGTGATTGTCCCTTTCAAAAGGGCCAATACCAGTCCATTTCAGCTCGCTAATGTCTAGGATATTGATCTTTATGCATTGTTTCACTTTCAACATCTTCTAATTGTCCTAGATTCATACTGTGTACATTTCATGTTCCAATATTAATGGTTGTTTGCAGCTGTCTCCTCTCATTTTAAGACACGCCACAAGAGCCAATGAAAGTCCCCAAAACTCGATTCCATCGACACCATCGAGGATGACTCTACTTTGAGGAGGCAGCTCTTCCCCAGCCTTCCAACCCAGAGGATCATTTGCCAGCACTATATCCAACCACGTCCCGCTGTTATTCATAAGGTTTTCACTGGCCAAATTTTTCAGAAGTAGACCTCCAGAGACTTCTTCCTAGTCTGTTTTAGTCTAGAACCTCCCTTGAAACCTGTCCACCCTCAGTGACCCCGGTGGTATTTATAACAACAGTAATGTAGCTCCCAGCATCACAACAACATACAAGCCCCTACAGCACAACAAACTGACAGACACATGGTGGCTAATCCCCATAGCCTAACCTTAAGAGTCCCCAGGCCAACAGAAACCCCTAGCCACATACCTAGCTCATCCCAAGAGATGACAAAATGGTTTTATTTCAAAGATTTTCATTTGCAGTATTGCTAAGGTGTTTCATCTACAATGACAGGAAGTTCCTTCTTGAATCTAACGTGAATCTTTCACGCCACAACTAAGCCCATTTACTCTTTTCCTTTGGAAGTGAGAACCCCACAGCAGGTATATCTGCCAAGGACACTGTGGGTTTCATCCACTTAGAGAAAACAAACCACACTGCTCAACCTCGCACTGAATGTGCAGCCAGCTCTGCAAAGCCACCCCTCCCTATCCAGGTATGATTGGATGCAGTTCAAGGTTGCAGCTGCCAGAAATTTTGAACAACTGAAGTCCCAAGGCAGCTGGGCAGCTGCCAGCTCATGATGATGCTGGGAAGTGCAAAGAAGAATCTTGAAGGAGGGGGAGCTAGGCGCAAGAAGAAAAAGAGACGAAGGGGAGCAGGAGACAGAGGGCATGTGGGAGAGAGGCAATGCAAACAAGAGAAGGAGGCGCACAGACAGGGCATGAGACCACGCCGGGAAACTGTTGGTGGGAACTCTGCCAGGCAGTGGCAACCCTAGAATTATGCCAGTGGGTGGCTGCTTGGTGAAAGTAAAACAAAAATCTAAATGATCTACCTTGCTGTTTCCAAAGCTGTATGATTGCTCCTATCTGTAGCAACCTTTTGCAGCTGTGCAGGCGAATGCCACGGCCCCAGGAAGAGGGTTACAGCACACATTTCTGAAAGCCAAAACCATTCCCTAGACCACCTGGGTTCCACCAGGGCCCTGTCTCCAACTAAGACGCCAAGGATGCAGGTGGGGGCAGGTGGACAGTGGCAGTCAGGAGTTCAGGGAGAAGACTGGATATAATAGGACTTGACTTGAAGTCTCCTGCCTGCAGATACATGACAGCTGAAGACTTGGAATAGAAATGGCCGTTAAGCACATGGAAAGTTCTCACAGGAGCGTGGGCAGAATCAGAGTCTTGATTTGCTCTGAGGCCAAAGACACAGGATATGGTGACAGCTCCACATGCGATTTTTGGTTTTAAAGGTGTTGAGTTTGAGGCAGCCAACAGTCCAACACTGGCCTACCCAGCACAGAGCTGATGGCAGGTTCCAGGAAATACTTGGTGGGTGGCATCAGGCAAGTTCTAGTTCACAGGTTTAATTCAAACAGGCTAGATCAGCACTGCTCAGCAAAGTATATTCAGATATCTAGGTTTCTTGTGAAAATACAGATTCTGATTCAGGGGCCTGGGAATGAGACCTGAGACTCTGCATGGCTAGCTAGTTTCCAGGGGACGCTTTCCATAGATGACACCTCCAGTTTCAAGGAGGAAAATCTTCTGATTCTGAGATAGTGGGGTGTGTTCTAGCTCCTGGGTCAAGCTGTGGTTTAGGCAAAACCAGGAATGGCTTACATGGTCTGAGAAAACGCCATGAGAGAATAACTCCCACAGAAGGACCCAAAGCAAGGTTGCATCAGGGCCGAGGGAAAAGAGTGGACGATGCATAACAGGAAAGAAGAAAACACGACAACGAGGAGATAGGTCCTGGCAAGTCTGGGCACCAAACGACATATGGGTTCTTCCTGCAAACCAACAAAACCAGATGCCATCGAGTTGATGCTGACTCGTGGAAACCCCACATGTGTCAGAGTAAGACTGGGCTCCATAGGGCTTTCAGTGGCTGGTTTTTCTCAACAAGGTAGCCAGGCCTTTCTTCCAACTGTCTCTGGATGGATTCTAACTGCCAACTTTGCAGTTAGCAGCTGAGTGTGTTAATCATTTGCACTACCCAGGGACTCTGGGTTCTCCTTAAAAAGGTACCTAACACAGCCCCACCTGGGGCAGCTAAGTGCCCTAACTTATCTCCCCGGCAGTGGCCAGGCTGCAGTAGGGGGTGCTCCATCTCCCACCCCTCACCCCGAACCTTGGGCATGCCCACCTCCTGAGCAGCAGCTTGGGGTGGTTCTTGCTCTCCAGGTTCTTGTCAATGAGGTCAGCCAGCAGCTGCTTGAGGACGTCGGTGGCATACTCCAGCTTGCTCTGCAGCACTGTCATGATGAGCGAGGCCACGTTGCCACGGTCACGCATGGAGAAGCTGCGCTGGGACTCGAGCGTGCGGATGAAGGAGAGCAGGAACACCTTGTTGTTGATAAGCTGTGCAAAGAGCTTCAGGCCCTTCTCCACTCGCTCCTGCCGGTAGCCTGGGGCCTGCGGGGAGACACAGGGTATCCCGACTGCCACCTGCAGACAGGGGCTCTGCGGCACCAGGGCCCTCCCCTTGAACTGAGCTGTGCCCACACTGGTGACCCTCTCAGCAGACCTCCTGCCCCTCTTTCAAGCCACAGGCACTTGGTGAATGCTATCCTGCCAGGCATGGTGCCAGGTATCTCACTTCATCTATATCCCTAGTTTCAGAACAGCAATAGTAGGATTTAAACCCAATGCTGGAAGATCCAGGCCTAAACTCTTCCCTGAGTGTTAGGCAGACTCAAAGAGGGGCCCCCCAGGCAGACCACCCTCACAGCCTCCCAGGGAACTCTGGGAAACTGGGGCATCCCAAGTTAACATCCCCCCTACCCGGCCCAAAGGATCGTTAGGCCTGGGCTCCACTCAGCTGAAGGAAGCTAACTCTTCTCTAGCTTGTGGGTCCTGTGGACAAGCAGTGGCCTCTGCATCAGGACTCGCAGGGCTCACATGGGCTGTGATACCACCACGCTGGGCCACCTTGGGAAAGGCCTGTTACTTCTCAGGGGGAGTGAGCAAAGTTTATTTCCTGAAAAAAGGATAAGACAAAGCCCAACCATCTCTAAAGAGCTCCCTAACTCTAACGTCTGACATTTGTAAGGATTCTCTCTGAGGCCCAGCTCAATCCAGGGGAAGGGGAGGAAAATCTGCACATCTGGAGAGATGCCTGGGGGCATGTAGGGGGCACCGCTCACTCTGCATGCCCAAGCCAGCAGCAAGCTAGACAAGTGGGGTGCACTTACACACGTGGGCACCCTCACACGTGTGGGTCAGTTATGGTCTCTGAGACATACAAGAATGCTCACAACCACAGTATTCTCACCCAACAGCCCCCAACTGGAGACCCCAATGTCGGCAACAGTCAGATTGGTGGGTGGAGGAATCCCATGAACCCCCATGTGTGATGCCCAGTGCTGGGTACGTCGTGGTTGCAGGTGCTGCTTAGTTGACTTTAATACTCCGTGTGACAGAGTAGAACTGCCCCACAAGGTTTTCCTAGGATGGAATCATTATAGGGGTAGACTGTCAGGCCTTTCTCCTGATGAACCTCCAATCTTAGGCTAGTGGCAGACTGACCATGTCACCATCAGGCCCCTGGACACGTTCTACCCATGACTTTCATGAAGCTTCCTGGTCACCTAGCTGGAGTGAGGTGTTGTTCCCTGTAACGACCTCTCAGAGAGGTAGGTTAAGTAGTCCCAGGTCATCCAGCTGGACCTCCAAACCAAAGCTTGCTGACCTCCAAGTCCCTTCCTGCCCTATCTGACTTTTTCCAGGGCTTGTCTCCGCTGGGGCCACCTGAGAGCCAGCATTGAGCCCTTGCCATGGCTTTCCTGCCGGGCCACTGCAGCTCAGCTAGAGGTTGAAGGACAAGTGGCTACATGCATTGGCACACTGGCATCTGGGGAGGTGGTCTAGAAACTGGCCTGGCCAGATGGCATGCTTAGTAGGATGGTAAACACTGGACTACCTGCTGTGGCCCTGATTTCTCCTTACACAAAGTACATCTTCCTTCTCAGCAGCAAGGCCTGGAGCCCTGTGAAGGAGGCTTTTGGTAAAGCCACTTGCAGCCAAATAGCATCAGTTCACAGTGTGGGTTTGCAAATAGGACTACATCAACTGGTACATGCAGGAAAATTTTAGAAGCTCTGGGTTCCACAGTGTCATCTGTACAAGGAGAACATGAGTGCTATGTCATTTGGTTTGTGAACCTTTGCTATGTGTGGCATGCCCAGGGCATACTTAAGCAGCAGGGAGTTTATGACCCACCTGTCTCTCTGCCCTGTTTGTCAGAGGCCCCTTCTTCCTGCATCAGCACCATGCTCTGGGGTGCAGAAGGCAGGCCCTCTCTCCCCATTTGATAAAAAGGAAGAGATGAACGTGAGTTTAGAAGGGGAATTCAGAATGGCTTTCTGGTGTTCCCTGCCACCTCACCCTTCAGCAAATGCCACCAGAACAAGATTCTTTGCTCAGCAGATGATTCTCTAATTGAGGTACAGTCTATGAGCATAAAACCGGATAATAAATTTTAATTATAACTCAACAAACTGAAGTTAAGGAGCCAACAGTCAGTTGAAATTGTGAGTGTTTGATGGGCTCTGTGCCCCATATTTTGAAAGGGTTGGTGGGTAACTACTGGCTGGGCAGCCACATCTCTGTTCCAGGTGCCTGGCCTTTGCCCAGCTGGTGGCAAAAGACAGGGTCTGGTAGCCCCCTCTCCAGGACAGCTGAGGCCCCAGAATCGCTCCTTCTTAACACATCACCCTCTCAGGCTAATCAGCTGGCAGGCATGTTGGTGTCTCAAAGGATCAGCAAACATGACTTGAGATTAGTCAACAGCTTCCTTGGAATGTTCCCGTACTCAGAACACCAACAGGGTGAACCTGTGATTGTTGTGAGCTCACATGTCTCACATGGTTGTTGTGAGCTGCCGTCACGTCAGTCCATGACACATGGCAACTCCAGGCACAAGAGAACCAAACTCTGCCTGGTCTTATGCCATCCCCTGATCAGTTATGGATCCGACTGTCGTAGCACAGCAGGTTTTCATGGAGGTAGATCGCCAGGTCTTTCTTCCTAGTCCACCTTAACCTGGAAGCTCTTCTGAAACCTATTCAACATCAAAGCCATCAACACACAAGCCTCCACTGAGGGACGGGCGGTGGTGACACATGAGGTACATTGGTCGGGAGTTGAACTCGGGTCTCCTGCATGGAAGGTGAGGATTCTACCACTGAACCACCACTACCTCTGAGATCTCACAGAGTCCCAGGCTACGGTGGCAAGGTGAAGAGTTGTCTTTCTGTCTGCAAACAATTAGTGAGTTTATGGGAAATAAGAAAGCTGCCTGTGTGTGACAATAGTTACCTTGTGGGCTTCATCTGCAGGGAAATCAATGCTGGTGGTTGTTAATTCCTTCATGAGCAGGAGGCTGGGATCAGAATGCCTCCCTTGTTCATAAAGGGAAGGAAAACAAACTACTTGGGATTCAGGGGATATTTTAAGGTATGAGATGTGGAAGAAGGTGATACACTAGATGGTAGTGTGATTTATAGCTTGTGCCATGCAGTGTCCCCCAAGAGGACATATGGTTGGAGGCGGCTGTCTCCCAGCCCACTCCAAGGTATTTGGCCTGGCCAACAGGGATGCCCCCTTGGTAGTGATCTTAGGAAATACTATTTAAAAGTTAAATTCTTAAAGGACACCTATTTGGACATGGAATTTTGAGCACGTGAAAAAGGGAGAATGACTTTGCACACTCAGCCTCCTTAAATTCTTACTTTGATTCTTCTTCTGCCTGCTTCCAGAGCCTGGAGAAGTGTTTAAAAAAATTTATTTTCCTGGGACTGCCACATCCACCTCATACAGGAACACCTGATTCGTGCAGATACACTGAGATCTGGCTTTTCAACTGTCCCGCATTCCCTGCTTGCCCTCTGTGAGCTGGGTCCTTTGCAGGTAGCTGGAGGTCCGCAGAGACTTAGTGAGGTCTAGTCCTTGACCCACACATGGCGAGGTCTACGTAAACAATGACATATACACACTCACGTACATTCATGCATATGCATATTATACACACGCATACAGATTCACATATACTTACATTCACACACACACACACTATTCCCATGCATAAACACATATTCACACACACATACATGCTAACATATATACGCACATTCACACTCACACAATTCATACACATACTGCACACACGCACACCCTCACACACATACACTCATACAGACTCTCTGTCTCTCATATATGCAGGCACACACATACAGAATTGTCCTCTTTTTCCATCACTCCTGGGTCTTGCTTTAACCAGGAACTTGCACACACATTAGTGGGCAAGGCATCCTGGTACTTTGACATAAATCAAGATGAAGATGAAGAAACGATAAAAGAAAAAGAAAAATGAGTGGGACTGAGAGAGAAGGAACAACCAGGAGGGAGCGACCCAGGAAAAGATACAGTGTCATGACACATACAGCATTGTTACATGTATATACACAAGGTATGTCTAGGTACACGTGCACACTTGCATATCAGCGTATGTGACATGTGTAGATACATGCACACACGTAAAGATCTGTGTAGATATGTGCACACATACATAACTACACACATACACGTGTATATGTGGACCTACACATACATAGATGTACACACATGTATATACATGGACAGCAGAAAGAGTGCTGTATTCATGTGGACATAGAGACCACCATCTGCAGCCTATGAAAGTGCCTCTTGGTATCAGTCAGCTGAGAAGCCAGGGTGACCCGCTCCAGACACAAACGCCTGTGCCCTTGCTCACAGAGACACACACAGCTCTGCTCAACAACTAAGCTCAGAGAAGCGCGTGTGAGCCCCAGTCTTCCCAGTGGACCTGCCAAGCCCATGCCAAGGTGCACAGTGTGCTGGCTTTCTCTGGAAAGCCCATGTAGGCATCCCTTGAGGTCAGTGGCTAGAAACCACGTGGCTTCTGCCCAGTGGGGTGGCTTTTATTTCATGGGCACTGTCAACGATGCAGTTAATCTTATTCTCCTTTGTTGCTTTGGAGACAGATTTCCAATCCATCCTAGTAAGAACTTTAGGGAGGGTCTGAAATGCAGCTGCAGAAGTCCAGTGCACCGTCCGGGGGCTGTGAGCACAGGATCGGTGCTGACGGGCTCAGCCCTGGCCTGCCCCTTATGCTTTGTGTCCCTCCTTTGTGTCCCCCATGATGACAGAACATCCCCGGACCTTAGCTTCGCTGCCTGTATTGTGGGCATGCTCACCCCAGAGGGTTCTGGGGAGGGTTTAGTAAATGAAGGCACGTGAAGAGAGTAAAACCAACAACACATTGATTGTGCCTTGGGATAACTATTTTGCCTCGGCTTTTTCACTTAGATTTTTCATTTTTCTCTGGCGTGTCTCTTTATAAACTACTCCAAATACCTTCTACAGCAAAGTGTAGTATGAATACATGCAGAAGCCGTAGACAAAGCTAGGCAGTCAGTGGGATACAATACATAAGAGATGAGGTCCCTGCTGGTCCAGAGGATGGTGAGCTTTTATCACCCACACTGCTACTTACCTGTTCCATGCATCACTGATCCCTTCCACATGTATTTACTGAGTGCCAGCTAAGTGGTAAAATCCATTACATTGTGGTCTCTTCAACAAGACCTCATGGATCCCTAAATGTGTTTGCCTTATTCCTTGTTTCAGTGCATTTGCAGTGTTTTGGGAACACAGGCTTCCATTCCATTCTATGATCGTCTGAGACCCAAGAGTTGCCTCACACCTCTGCCCCCAAGTGGACTGTGCTCACTTGAGACTTGCCTCGTATCTGAGGCTCCTGGGCTTGGCCCCCTCTTCCCCAGGAGGCTGGGCTGGTGCTGGCCAGCTGGGGGGCCTTGGGCAGGTGGCACCTCCTCCTGCCTTCCTTGCTAATGTGGGGGCTGGACTTTTGGGGGCCACCAACATGCATTCCACTGATGTCTCACCTCCAGGTCCCGGAGGACTGGGTGGTCTTCGATCCCTGGGAACAGCACCCGCATGGTGTAGGTTCTGTAGTCCAGGAAGGGGATCCCGGCACCATCCAGGTCACTGGTCAACTCATGGATGTCTGTCTGCAGCTCTGCAAATGCTAGAAGGCAGGGAGAGCGAGAGCGCTGGAGCATAGAGGTCCCCAATCTCCCCCTACTTGGCACTGAGAACCCTCATCAATGCCCCTGGGGACCTCAGAAGGAGGAGATGGCTGACCGTGATGTCAGCTCCAGTCTCCAGGAGGACACAGAGCTGCCAGACACCAGCTGGGCCTAGGAAGAGCCCAGCAGGCAGCTGAAGGAGGTTGCATAGGGTAATGTTGTCATCACACTTATCCTGGGCAAAGTCCTCAACCAGGAGCCCTGCCCCTCTGAGAAGAGTACTCAGAGATGCTGCCACCACCCTCCATTGGTCTTATGTCCCCTCCATCTTTCTCCTCTCCTTCTCTCTCCGACACACACAGACACACACACGTGTACATGCACACAACCAAGAGAGATTAACACACCTTGGAAAGAAGAATAGCTGGTGGAAACGAGCTAAGCAGTACTTCTTCCTAGTTATATTTTCCAGTGGAAAACACATTGTGGGGTCAAAAGGGATTTCCAGACCCAGTGTGGATCTGGGCCCTTGGAAAGCCAGCCCAGCCCCAGTGGACTGACAGGGTCACGCACACATGGCATTGTTCCCCCAGGCCCGCCCATCCTGATGGGCTTGGGAGCCACTACAGAAAAGGTGCAGTGCCGGCTTCAGACCTGGGGCCTCGGGTTCTGAGCCAGGCTCAGTGGGCTTCCTCTGTGGCACATCACTGCCCTTGTCTGAGGGAACGAAAGGGGGTGGCCTCTTGACACTGTGACAGGTGTTGAGAAGCTCTCCCACGGCTCCTCTCTCCCGACAACCCTCCTTCTGCCTTGGCCATCCCGACACAGGTGGGACATGAGACTTGAGGTTAAAAATGCCTGGAGCACCCAGGTGGGACCTACACCAGTGTGTGTGTGTGTGTGTGTGTGTATGTGTGTGAGAGAGAGAGACAGACAGACAGACAGAGACAGAGACAGAGAGAGGGGCAAGTGAGCCTTTCTGGCATGACTGACATTAAAAGTCCTGATGAGCACTCGTGTGTGTGGGGACTGCTGTCTGTGGTGTCGCCTCAAGTCCCCAGAGAGAAAAGGAGCTCTGAGACACCAGCTGAACCCAGGTGGTTGCACAGGGCAAAGCTGTTATCACACTTGTCCTGGGCACCGTCTAGTGTGTGTGCATACATGTGTCGGTATAAATGTGTCTGCATGCATGTATGTGTGTGAATGTTTGAGTGTGAATGTTTACATCGGTGTACATATATGTATGCATATGAATGTATATCCATGTGTATTTTGTGAGTGTGTGTGTGTGAATATGTGTGTGTATGTGTATGCATATAAGTGGGCAAGGGTGTATAAGAATGTGTGTGTTTATGTGGATGTGTGAATGTGTGTATAAGAATGTGCACGTGTGTATGGGTATAAATGTGTGTGCATATTTGCGAGTGTATAAATGCATACGTGTATGTGTTATGGAAGTGTGAGTGTGTGTATAAGAATCTGTATATGAGTGTATGGATGTGTATATGTGTATGCTTAGGTATGTGTGAGCATGATGTGTGTATGTGTGTATGAATGTGCATATACAAATGTGTGAGTGTGTGTATGTGATTGTTGGGATGTGTTCATTTGCCTGTGTATATGTGTGATGTGTGTTGAGTGTATGAATGAATGTGGGTGTGTGAATAGGTATGTAAGTGTGTGAATGTATGTATAAGAGTATGAGTATGGTGCATTAGTGTGGTATAAACGTGTGTACATATGTATGAGTTTACTACTGTGTGTGTTATTATTTCAGATGGTCAGGCTGGTGAAGCCCCAACAGGGTCTCTTCTGAGCTGTCCTGGGGTGCTCTCCTGGCTGACTGCAACTTCTCCACGAAGCCACCTCCGGCTCCCTTGGCCCTGTCCCCACTCTCCCCATGCGCCCCCAGGGCCCCTGGAATCTGCCATTCTGACTGATCCTGTGTGTGCTCTGGGTGAATCTCCTCCCTCTTTGCACTGTGGGGAACTTCACCCCGCCCCAGCGTCCAGGATCTCTGCTGGCTGACACTTGGGCTGGACACCTGCCTGCCTGCTCATTCTCTTTCCTCTGGAACCTTGTGAGGGCACCACTCCTCACCCCGTGTGCCCCTCTCAGCTGGTGCTTAGCAGGTGTGGGGAGGAAGAGGGAGGTGGCTTTTTATTGGTCTGTAGCTTTCTGTTAAGCCACCAAGCGCCTCCAACATTCAAAGCCACTCGTCTGCCACACATAAAAGAGATTCTAATCACTACACCTAATTAGAGGGAAGAGTACATTGTGGAGAAAAAAATTAAGCAGTGTAAATATAATAAAAGGCAGTAATTAACAGTCCCACGAGGCAGATGCCGTGTTGACAGCTGATGAGGCAGACAGGGACCGAACAGATTCACTTCCCCATCAAACAGCCCAAGCTTCCCAGGTGGGAGCAGTGCCGAGGTACTGTGGGTGGATTCCGTGAGTGAATCTGCAGCTAGAGTGTCAGAGTGTCTCAGGTGGATGCACGGAACTGTATCCCAGAGCATACGGAACCACATCCTGGGGAGTACAGGACCATGTCCTGGAGTGTATGAGAGTCTGACTCCTCCATTCCTTCGTGGACTTGGGGGCAGCCAGTTACATCTCAGAGTTGCATTTTAATTTTTTACGTACAAACAAGGAAACAGTCTTCCTTCTGAATCTCAGGTCAGCAATATATTCCTACCTTTCTGCCCAGGACAAGAGTGAAAACCCACAAAGGTGCTATGTCAAAGCTACCCAGGTATCCTCTAGAGTTGGGCACAAGGCCGCTCAGTTGGGATGCCGGATAGAGGAGGTGGCTCTACGGGACCAAAAGTGATCCTATCTGCCCTGGGAAAGGAGGAGAGGAGTGCCTGCAAAGAAAGGAGCGTGGTGTGACCTGGGGCTACCAAGGTCAAGGTTGCAGGGCGTGGTCTGGGATGCTGACTGGGCTGGAGTGAGCCCAGAGTTAGAGCTTCTGTAAGCAGAATGTACAGTCTGGTACTGGCCCAGACAGTGTGAGGCTGACCCACACGCTCACTCACACCAACCCCAGCATCCAAGCACTGTCCCACATTGCCACACACACACACACACACACACACACACACACACACACACACACACACACACACACACACACACACACACACACACTCTTCAATAGCCCAGGACTGAACCATGGTACCCAGCTACTGGGTGTGGGTGACACATACACCCACATACACCCACACACATATTCCCATCCACCTCAACAGCCCAGCACTGCCCCACACTGTCCAGCTATTATTGTATGTGCATGATACACACATCCTCACACCTGCTCCAGCAGCCCACCACTGCCCCACACCACCTATCTCCTTGTTTGTGTGAATAGTACACACACTCACTCACACCCACTCAACACACTCTCGTACATTCATGACACATGTATGCAATACTCACACACCCACACTCACACCTCATTCACAGACAACACCCAAACTCACATACTCACATATAATACACAAATACATTGATATACATATACACACTCATGTCCAAATAATACACAGCACTCACACTCACTCAACAATTCTTACACTCACAACACTCATACATAATACATCACACTTGCATCTCTCATACTCATTCAACATCCACACTCAGACACTTTCCTTCTTATATAAATGCACAGTCATACATGTGACACTCACCCTTACATACATTTATAATGCTCATAACCCTCATTCTCACATTCACACTCATTCTGACATTGACAGACTCACATACACCACACTCACACTCACCCATACTCACAACCCACACCCTGACACGCATAGTCACCCACATTCATTCTCACAGCTCCCCACACTCACATAGAGAACACACATACATGATACTCACACTCCTATACTCACATGATACTCATACACAAAACACAATCACACTTACACTGTTGCACATGCATTTATATGCACATAACACTTAACCCCCATTGCACTGACATGCTCACACACACTGATTCATACTCAACCCACATTCTTACTTATATCCACACTCATTCTCACACTCAGACATTCTCATACACATAATTATACACTCACACACTCACTCATGCACATCTGTTCTCATACCTTTACACTCTCATACATTCACACACTCATGCACACACTGTTATACACTCACACACTCATGCATTCACTCAGTTTCACACACACACCATGCACAGCCTCACTCATGCCCATACAGCCCACACCTTCAGTCTTCCCCCCATACCTACACACTCGTTCACACAAAAACTCAAACACTCAGATTCACGCACTGCCACACTGCCACCCATAGACTTTACCACACTTGCACACCTTCCTCTCACTCCAGGGCCACCTGGAGGCTCATACCTTCCTTGCACTCCAGGGCTACGCGGGATTCCAGGTTGTCCATCTGCATCTGCAGCCGCTTCAGGGTGAGGTCGCTCTCCCGGGACTTGCGCTTGTAGGCGATGAGCACGGCCACGATGAAGATGCTGAGGAGGCCGCCGGCCACAGCGATGCTGAGGATGGCGGGCAGGCTGAGCGGGCTGTCGGGGGCGATGTACACCATGCCCGGGGAGAACTCCATGCCTCCGACTCGGGCCTGTGGAGGGGTGGAGGGGTCGGCAGGGGCAGAGCACGGGGTTTGACTGAAGCCACTGAGCAACTTGGGACCTGGGTGGGACATTTATCATCAAAACAGACTGGAGGGTGCATGGGGCTGGGAGAATGGCATCTCAGCACCCCACGCTTGAAGAAATGCATCTTTGAGGTGCATTTTGAGACCCCCTTATTCTTTGAGACCCCCTTATTCCCCACCCCCACTGTCATCCTCACATAGGACCGGCACACATTGGCCTGAACCAGTACCGGACATCACACCCCACTGTCAGGATATGAGTGAGCCACAGAGCTTGCTGCAGGCACCTTCCAGGGCCACCAGTGACCTCATTGTGAGGGCCCCTTTGCTAAGGGCAGATCATTTCACACAGGACTGAATGCTGTCTGGCACTGTCATACCAGCCAGTATGGAGAGAAGCCCAGAAGGCAAACAGGGAGAGTTAGGGGAGTTCAGAGCGGTGAGGAGCTAGCAGGCACTAGCCTGAATCCCACCCTGCAGAGCCCTGGGGTTCCAGTGGGTGCAGGCACCTTGGGTGGTCCCTAGACCTGGCCCCGCCCAGCCCAGCCCAGCCCAGCCCGACCCAGCAGGCTCACCATCACTTTGTGGCGCCCAATGAGGTTGGGGGACTCGCAAAGCAGCTGCACATCCGACACAGTAACGGTGCACGGCTTCTCCCCAATCAGCACCGTGTAATTCAGCTTCATGTTGCCCCCAGCCACCGGGGGGATGAGGTTCCTGCCCTGCACCCACAGGAAGCCCCAGGGCCCAGCTCAGGGTCAGGACCCCAGTCACTGGCCCATGGCCCTTTGCCTCCCCCCCCCCCCGAGAGGTCCCTCCCTGTGCTACCGTGCTGGGGAGGTCACCTTCAGTAGTGAGTCCTAAAAATCGATGGCATGTCCACTACCCTGTCCCCATCTTTCCGGTCAGAAGTCACTAACTAATCAAGGCATTCTATTCAGCTTGCCGCAGATGCATCCTCAGAATCCTTCTCAACACAAAGGTGTAGTCCCTCGCTGTCCACTGATGCAAACAGGCAGGGGAATTAGAACTAATTTATCTTCTGTGTCTCAAAAGAACTCGAGGCTCTGCTTGCGTGCAGCAAGAAAGAGTGCGAGCCTGTGAGCCCCTCAACTCCTGGATTCCGGGAGTGACTAAAGAGGGGTGTCTCTGGGCTGCCCTGATCACAGTCAGTAGGACAGTCCCTTCCCAGTTTGTACCCAGCAGGCAGCACCTGTCACACTCTGGCTAACATACAACTTTAGCTAGAAATGCCCATCTTGAGGTCCAGCAGGGCCAGAGCAGGGACCTGTCCCTGCGATTGAAAAGCCCCATTCCCCTGCAGCAGGCTCCTCTTTTACCTCCCCTCCCCTACCTCACCCTACCTTCAGGATGATGGGTGTGCCAGGCTTGAGCTCCAAGATCCCTGAGGGACTGAAGGCCTCAAACACTGGGTTGGGATAGTAGGTGAAGTTGGTCTTGTTGAGAATGAGCAGGGACTGGACATTGTCTAAGATGAAGCCGAATTCCTCGGGCCTCTCAGTCAGGTCAGATTGGTGGTCAGGTGCCACGGCGAGGGCCGGGGCCTGGCAGGTCATCTCAGTGGCGTTCAGGACCTCACAAATCTGTGGGAGGAGCCAGAGGGACAGCCATGGAGCTCTGCAGCAGGTCTGCATGCCCATAACACTCATAAAGGCTCATGCCTCTAGAGTGCAGTCAGCATGGCACGCAGTAGACACCAGGGACCACTTGATCTGAGTTTCAGTCCTAGTAGCTGTCAGGTGACTCGGGTATTGTTCGAGTCAGCAAGTAGCAGCAGGGTCAAAGCATGGTGGGGGAGACCCAGAAGATACTGCTTCTCCATACCAGTACCCCAAGGTGTAAAAATGCCCATGTCTGTTCCAGTCCAACTCCCAGCATGTGGACGCGTGGGTACTGGGGGCCATCAGTGCATGGGAGCCCCGCTGGAATGTTTAGGGAGCCTACACCCTCAGTTGGTAGCCCCAGGCCCTCGAGCAGCCTGAACTTACGTTGATGTGCTCCTTCCCACCATGCTTGGCCCGGATCTGTGGGTTCTGTATGAGGTCCAGGTGTGTCCCCCACACAGCAATGGGTGTGTTCCCACTGGCCAGAAAGAGAGAAAGGTGAGAGATTCATTGGGGTAGAATATGCAGTGGCATCAGTGACAAAGACAGTGATGATAAAGGCCACTGAACTGAACCACAACAGTAAGGTCAAGGGTCCTGGGAAACCACTATGAGAAGCTGATGGAATATAAAGGAAGTCCGTTCTCTGCAGCTGAGGGCGAGGAGACGGATGGCCGTGGACGCTGCATCTGCAGGCGGCCCCTGAGCAGGCCCTGTCTCCAGTACCGCCCTTTGATCTCCCAGGCCTCCTGTCTCTCCAAGGTCTCCTGGATCAGGACTTTCTTCACCTCGCCTGGGCCTAACGGAAGTCTTGTCCCAGATGGTCACACTGGGGGACAGAATATGCCCCACCCCCTATCTAGACCAGTCCCCTCACTAAAATGGGAAAGAGAAACACTACAAATAGCTACCCTGGGGGCCCCTAGTGGGCTGAGAACTGGGAAAGGCAGAGGCCTGTGCCCTCAGGAGCCCTGCTCTGGGAAGGCAGATGTGAAGTGCTGAGAGGGTCTGACAGGAAGAGGTCAAGAGACAGTCCAGGTGGGGCTTTCAGAGGACCTCTGGGTACCATTTCCCTGTCCCCAGGGCCTCCAGGAGGGGAGGAGGGATGCTCCATGGGCACTTTTTCCTTGGTGGCTATGAAAGGAAAGTGAGGGAAGGAAGGCCTTATCCACAGTGAAGGCACTGTCAGGGGTGTGGAGAATTCTGCTGCCTGAAACAGGATTCAGCAACTTAGTTATAAGCTCCATGTGTTTAAAGAATCCTTCACCCACACTCACGTGCACCCACTGATCCGTCCATCTCCCCATTGGCTTACCTTTACACTCCAGTTAGTCTCCCATGCAACCTATGCATACACACACACATACACTCACACATACACATACACACACTCAGGAAGACTCTTGCTATCCCAGAGGTATTCTTCTCCTGGTACAGTATTGGAGAGGAACCCCATTAATCTCATACATCTGTACTGAGGTCCCTGACCCTGCTGACCAGCCAAACCAGTGCTCCTGTAAGCTACGTGAAGCCACATATGATGCCCAACCTACCCCATTCTCAAGTTGTCACCTAAAAAATGCCCCGCAGCTGGCTGGGAGCCCCAGACGGGTCTCTGGCTTCCCTGTGGATAGGAATGTGACTCAGAGGCTGATGCGGAGTGACCTAAAGTGACACATTTACCTCTGTCACTGTGACATCAGCAGGAATGGAATTAAACCAGGCTGCAAGTTTCTCAGGCTGTTGTTGGCTGAGACACAGGGGATGAGCCCCAAGTTCAAATCCTGGTATAGTTTCTTACAGGCAGTTTTCCTCGTTTGGAGCCTTATATTCCTCAACTGGCTTAAGGTTGTGGCTAAGCTTCTAACAAGTGTGCCTTGCAGAGAAACTACTAAGAGCAACCAAACCTCCATCTGAGCTGGGAAAGGCTGCCTTTCATTTGGGAGGGGTCAGCAAATCTTTCATGTAAAAGTCCAAACCCTACCCAATCCACCGCCATCAAGTTGATTCCAACTCATAGAGACCCTACAGGACAGAGTAGAACTGGCCCATAGAGTGCCTAGTGGATTCAAACTGCCCACCTCTTGGTTAACTGACAGAGCACTTAGCTGTTATACCACCACATTTTCCATGTAGAAGTTCAGATAGTAGATATTTTAGGCTTTGCAGCATCTATGGTCTCTCAATTTTGCACTTGAAGCTCAAAACAATGGACACAGATAATACGTAAAGGAATGGTCATGACTATGTTCCAGTAAAACTTTATTTACAAACTCAGGCAACCAGCCAGACTTGGTCTGTGGTCCTCTGATCCTTGGTTTTAAGGGAGCTCCTCTGGACTAGACTTCGCCTGCCTCAGTCTGTGACGACCACCTCTTCATGCTCACCCTCTCTCTATCCAGGCCTTTCCTTAGCTGGAACCAACATGGGATAGGAAGGCAGTGGGGAGGCCCCAGGGCTGGACAGCCCTGTCTGAGAGATCAGAGGGAACAGGGGAAGAGGCAGAAACTCAGTCAGATACTGCACTGTATGTGTACCTCTCGTTGGGTTGTCTCAGTCACCGTGTGGGAGGCGACCGATGAGAAACGCTGGACGCAGGGAGGTTAAAGAACTTCCATTGCTCCTGGGTTGGGGCGTGACCCTAAGCCTTGCTTCCATGCCCCAGCTTCTCCTGACACATCTCCAATGGGCCCTGCTGGCAGTATGGCTTCTGTGGGGCCTTCCCCAGCCCTGTGCCTCCAGAACCTGGAAAAGCCTATTCAACCTATTTGCCCAAAGCTCTGTGATGATGTGAGACTCCCTTGTACAATCCCACCAGGTCACAGTCATTCAAGAGATCTGGCAGCTGAGAAACCCCTAGGGTTAAAAACCTCCCCACAGTAGCATTCCAATGACAGAATATTCTAGAAAAGGCCAAATTGCAGAGTCAGTGAAAGGACCAACAGTGCCAGGGATTCAGGTGGAAGAAGGATGAATAGTGATTCCCAGGGCAGTAAAACTATTCTGTATGACATTGTCCTGGAGGACACATGACATGATGCATTTGTCAAAACCCACAGGGCTGCACAACACGCAGAGTGCTGCCAACGTCACCTGTGGACTTCAGTTAATAATAACGGATCAATGTTGGCACACTAATTGTAGCAAGCACACTACACAAACGCAAGATGTTACTAACAAGAGCTGGTGTGCGGGGGAGGAGAAAGGGTACACGGGAACTCTCTGTACTTCCTGCATAATTTTTCTGTAAACCTCAAATGGTTCTAAAAACTTAAGTTTATGAACAAAAATGGAAAGAGGTATCAGCTGGTTACTGACAGAGAAGTTGAGGCCCAGAAGGACGGTGCCCCTTGCCCATGTCGGCTGTGAGTAGCTGAGCTGGACCCAGTACTCCCAGCCCAAGGTGCTTCCCACATTAGCACCAAAGACCCAGTCCCCTCCTTCTAGGACATTCATTCAGCATTGATATTGGGCACTGAGGACAGCAGGAGCAGGACCTGTCCTGCCCTTGAGCTTCGCAAGAAAGGGATGGACAGAAAGACGTGGGCAGTTGGAGGTCACCAGAGCCTGGAAAATGGTGCCAGCAGGTTCCAGAAGCAAGAGGGGAGATTTGGGTGGCCAGGGCAGGCTTTGCTTCCAGAGCAGGACAAGTTAGATGTGACCTTATGTCTTCTTCCACATCTCTCAGTATGAAGGCAGATAGGGACTGTTGCCTGCATATGCCAGAAGGGAGATTTAGGGAGCAGAACTGTCCCCTATGCCTGGTCACCGTGGGGCGGGGGGCAGGGGAGTTGGAACATGCTTCCAAATACACCCTCCAGCTCCCAAATGAGGGATCGTGGCTCTCGTGAGTCAGAGCTGGCTCCCAGAGTTGGCTCTTCCTCTGAGCAGCCCTTAGGGGAGGAGCAAGCTGCAGAAGGCAGGATTTCAGATTAGGGAAAAGTTCTGGATGAATGAATCCCACGGCATCAGCACCCCGAGCAGGACTGGAAGCGAGAACTCTGCTCGGAAGCCGTGATGCAGGGCCGCTCCTACCTGATGATGCTCCACTCGGGCTCGATGCGCACAATGGTGGGGTCCTCCACGTACTGGAAGGACAGGTCCTGGCGGATCCTGGCTCTGTCCACCTGCACCGTCACCTTCATCTCCAGCACCTCCTCTGAGGACGTGGTATTGCAGATGATGGAGGACGGAGAGCGCCTGCAGGGAGGGAAGACGGCTCTGGCTACTGTCTCCCCAGGAGCGGCAGGGCTACGGGTTGGGGTGCCCCATGCTCCACCTTCCTGTGACCCCGCAGGGATGCTGGGTGAGCATGGCCTCAGGTATCTGGTTCTCAGAACACCTAACACGAGGCCTAGCCCAGGCTGGCCTGTCACAGCCCTCAGCACGGCTCCTTCTGGGAAAATCTCCCTAAGGAACCCTGTTTAGCTGAGGAAGCACCCCCATCCTACCATCTCCCAGTATCCATGTAGCCCCTCTAGTCCCTCCTATCCATTCCCTAGGCTGGTAGAGGCACACTTTCAGGGGTGTCAGTGGGACCTGGGATGCCAGCCCTTGTAGGCCCATTCACAGCCTGAAGGTAGCTGCTCTAGGCTCCCAGCAGTCCCAGCCCTCTCTGTAGCAGGCCAGAGGCTGAGCTGGGGTGAGGGGCGCTAGTGGTAGGACTCAGTGTCCTGTGGAAGCCTGAGGTTCTCAGGAGCAGAGGGCTGGAGACACCAAGGTAAATGGCGGCCCAAAGCACGATGGGGCCCACCTAGGGTACGTGCACCTGCAGGCCTCCACCCTGAGCCAGGTCAGCACAGGTATGTCTGGAAAGCCTGCTCTAAAAGAAGGCTGTCTCTCTTTCTGAGGAAGAAGAAAGAAGTACTTCTAAGGGGTTAGGCTGGGAAGGCCTGTCTTTGGCACCTTCTGGCACCCAGGTCTGCTGTGACATGATTACCTGTCTGAGCTTCCCCTCCCTCAAGCTGCAGAAAAGACACTCCCTTGGGGCTACCTGTGGAAGAGGCAGGGCTGCTTCCCAAACATCACCACCACGTTGCTGCCGGCGTTCAGGTTGGTGCCTGTGATGGTCACTTGGGTGCCCCCGGACATGGGTCCCCGGCTGGGCTTCAGGTCCGAGAGAGTCAGTGTCTGTGTAGGAAGGGGTCTGGTATGAGGCATGACTGGGAGGAGCAAGGCTTCTGGATCAGCTGGGGACAGCACCCCACTGCCCTGTAGCTGTTCTGGAACCTAGTAACGGCAGCCTCTTAGACGTCTTGCGCAGTTTTCTTAGGCCTGTATAAGAAGCTGCAATAGGTTTTAGGGCTTGTTTGTTTTAATAAGCTTACTGAATTTTCAAGTGTCAGGCTTTGTATCTTCACACGAAAAACCAGAACCAAATCCAGTGACACAGATACAATTATGACTCATAGCAACTTTATAGGGCAGCGTAAAATTGTCCCACAGGGTTCCAAGGAGTAGCTGTGGATTCCAACAGCTGACCTTTCGGTTAGCAGCCAAGCTCTTAACCACTGAGTCATCTATGTATCTGTATGCACTTATATGATTTATATCACAAACCCAAACCACACCCACTGAGTTGAGTTGATTCTGACTCATAGTGACCTTACAGGACAGAGTTTCCAAAGAGTGTCTGTTGGATTCGAACTGCTGACCTTTTGTGTAGCAGCCATAGCACTCAACCACTATACCACCAGGATTTCCAGCGTTTATATAGAGCATGATAATACCTGAGCCCTGGTGTTACAGTGGTTAAGAAGTGGTTGATAACCAAAAGGCTAGCTGTTGGAATCTACCAGTTGCTCCTTAGAAAACCCATGGGACAGTTCTACTCTGTCTTATAGGGTTACCACGAGTCAGAATTGACTCAACAGCAATGGCATATGGTTCTTAAGTGGGAGGACAGACGGTTCAAGTTCACCCAGAACTACTCAGAACATAGGCTTGGCGATCTAGATTATAAATATCAGTCACTGAAATTGCTGCAGAGCAGAGTTCTACTCTGACGTGCATGGGGTGGCCATGAGCTGGAGTTTACTTGTCTTAGCTATCTAGTGCTACTATAACAGAAGTACCACCAGTGGGTGGCTTTAACAAACAGAAAGTTGTTTTTTCACAGTCTAAGAGACTATAAGTGCAAATTTAGGGTGCCAGCTCCAGAGGAAGGCTTTCTTTCTCTGGGGGAGGCCGTTGTCATCAATCATCCCCTAGTCTAGGAGTTTCTCAACACAGGAACCCAGGATCCAAAGGATGAGCACTGCTCCTGGTGCTTCTTTCTTGGAGGCACAGGGTTCCCAACTCTGCTTGTTTCTTGATGCTATTGTCTCTTGTAAGATAAAAGGTGGCACAGGCCACACCACAGGGAAACTCTCCTTACATGGAACAGGACTGTGACTGACTAAGTGTGCTATATCCCACCCTAATCCTTGTTAACATAACCCAACCTCACTTTATTAACCAGAGGCAGAGATTAGGATTTACAACATACAGATTTATAATATCAGATCAAAAAAGAGAGAACAATCATACAATACTTGAAATCATGACCTAGCCAAGTTGATACATATTTTGGGGGTACATAATTCAATCCATGACACTACTCAATGGTGATTTTTTAATTTTTTTAATCTGTTCTGTAGTATCACATATATAGAGAACAAAAACTAAACCCAAAGCTGTTGAGTCAACTACAACTGACAGTGACCCCATAGGACAGAGCAGAACTATGCTTGAAGGTTTCCAAGTCTGTAAACTGTCACAGAAGCAAACTGCCATAGATAGATCGACAGACAGACAGACAGATTAATAAAGAGACAACATACATAGTTTAACCCTGTCATCAACTCTAAGGAGCCTTGGTGGTACAGTGGTTAAGCGCTCTGTGCCTAACTGAAAGGTTGCCAGTTTGAACTCACCAGCCACTTTTTGGGAAGAAGATGTGCAGTGTACTTCCATGAATATTTACAGCCTTGGAAGTGCTATGAGGCACAATCTACTCGACAGAAATGGGAAGAACTGATGACCAACCAACCAACAACGACAAAACCATTGCTGCTGAATCATAGTGACCCTATAGGACAGAGTAGGACTGCTCCATAAGATTTTCTTATGGCTGGTGGATTTAACTGTTGACTTTTTGATTAGCAGCTAGGCTCTTATCAGTTCTACTAATCCAAAACACAAAATCCATCACAGTCAAGTTAGTGCCAATTCATAGAAGCCCTATAGGACAGAGCAGAATTGCCCGATAGGGTTTCCAAGCAGTGGATGCTAGATTCAAACTGCTACCCTTTGGGTTAGCAGCCAAGCTCTTAACTACTGTGCCGCCAAAAAAAAAAAAAACACACCCACTGCCATCAAGTTGATTCTGACTCATAGCGATCCCAGGGCTCCATAAATTCTAGTGGGCAAGTATTCTTATCCATTTTACAGATGTGCTTCAGAGATGTTAAGGACATTTTCCGAGGTCACACAGCTTCCAGAGCACAAGGTAGGGCTCAGCCTGCACATGGCAGGCACATATGCACGGGTACACACACACATCGGGCACATGTGTGGCGGTAGTTCTTGGCTCTTGCAGGAAAGCACCTAGTTCCTTGTCCAGTCCTTTTTGGAGAACCACCCAGAGCCCCCAGAGGACAGAGCAATGGGGTGTGAGGGCCCAGGAGAAACCCAGAGGCAAAGCAAAGATGGATAATATATTCCTGAGGCCTGTACAGGCCTCTGAGTCCCAGTGGAACAGTGATGAAGACCTGGGCTGCTAACCAAGTCTAGCAGTTCACATCTACTGGCTGCTCCTCGGAAACCTTATGGAGCAGTTCTCCTCTGTCCTGCCGGGTCTCTGGGAGTTGGCATTGACTGTAAGGCAATGGGCTTTTTTTTTTTTTTTTTTTGGTGCAGGCCCCTAGCTAGAAAAAGTAGAGTGAGCAGGGGCTTGGGGGTGGGGGGTGGGTAGGGGAAAGGGTTGAGGGGGCTAAAAAAGCCTGTTCCATCGGATTTGGAGTTGCAGTTGGTTCTCTCATTAGCATTTTAATGGAAAAACTTTCCTCAATCCCAGGCGAGAAGCCTGGCTCAGCATTTAAATGAAGACTTCCCTCCTCCCGTGGCTTCGCCTGAAGAATGCAGTTCCACGACTGGAACCCTCTCGGCTACTCAGGCAGCGGCCTCAATCGATGAAGCCTCGGAGGAGAATGGCCCTGCGAGGCTGCGCCCGCGCCATCCATATGCGGGCACACGCGACACGCGAGATGCACATGCACGCACGTGTCCCCACACGGCGGGCGCACCCTCACAAGCCACGTGAGCACACGCGTGGCGGACACAATGGGCGGGTACGCGCTGACCCAAGCGGCCAGAGTAGGTGTGTCTCCGACCTCCGGGTACCTAGGCTTGTGGTGTCTCCCGGAGGCTGGCCACCCACAGGCTCCTGGTCTCTGTGTCCTAAGCGTTCCAGGAGCATAAACCAAGCCAATGCGTGGCTTGTTACCTGGCTCTGTACCCGCTCAGCAGGAGACCAGACTCCAGCAGGTAGGCTGCACCTTCTCAGCTTGGCTGTGTCAAGCAGTGTGACTCTGGAGCAGTCCCTTAACCTCTCTGGCCAAGGGATCAGGATGAGCAAAGTGAAACGGTTATCTCAAAGTCCTAAATAGTTTTCTCCTGTAACTCCTTATAAATAACCACTCTTCCAAAGGGTGTGTGTGTGTGTGTGTGTGTGTGCGTGCGTGCGTGCGTGCGTGCGTGCGTGTGTGCGCGTGCGTGCGTGTGTGTGTGTGTGTGTGTGTGTGTGTGTGACTGCCCTTGTGTGCAGGGACTGCGGGGCAGGGCTGACCCTGGAGAGCTTGTCTGTGGAGAGGAGCCCAGTGTAACAGATCTGATGGCTGGCAGTCTGTGGTGAGAGTTTGGAAAGGGACTCAGTCGTAAGAATTGCTGCTGCCTTTGCTCTTTGCTGCAGTCTGGGCACTGGAGGAGTTGTGGGGTTATTCTGGGGGTAGGGACAGGATGTTATGAAGTACCTGTCTAAAAGTTGAGAGGAACTATTAATTATTCAAGTCATGCTCCATAAATATTTCATGGTGGGTTCACATGGGAAGCCAGACTCCGTGATCTACCACCCTTTCCCTTAGCTCCCCGGGTGGGGAAGAGGGAAGGGGAAAAGTGGCCATCCGTCTATGGAGACCTCCGGAGGCAGAGCTGGTGACAGGCCAGTGGGAATCTGGGTTCCCCTGGCCTTGGATGGAGTGACATTCAAACCTCATCCCAACAATGGCACTAGGATGAGCTCCCCCACTTGCCCCAGTTCCCCCAAAGCCCTGGAAAGGGGTCTTCAATATGCCCCAGTCCCCACAGACTCCCCGGGGAAGGGCTCCCCAGCTGCTTCAAGACCTTGCATGGGCTTCTGGCTACTGTCTGGGCCTGAAGAAGACCACCTTGCAGGTCACTTTGCCCAGCAGGGAGGAGAGGAGGGGACTCACAGGCTGGGGATGTGGTAAGGGGAATTTTGCCTCGTCCCCACTACCAGAAGACACTCACGGGACCTCTACACCATTCCCATGCTGAACCCCTGAGAACTCTGTTGGTGAGCATCAACCTGAAGCACAAACTGAGGCCAGGAGAAGGCAGGGTTCCTAAAGATTTCCTCCAGTGGGTGAGTAGGCATGTGGCAGGCAGTAGGGCAGTTCCCCAGGGATGCCTTCAAACAGAAAATCCACATGTCTCAGGGCCCCCAGGACCCACAGGACAGTGCATTTCTGCCTCACAGCAGACACCTCCTCTTCCTGACCTGCTTCTCTGCTCCCCTCTCCCCGACCCCCTCCTCGCTCTCCCTCTGTTCCTCCCCCTTCTTCTCCCCTCAACCCCTCCCCTCTCTCCCTCTGTTCCCGGGCTTAATGTACTTCCACGTCCCACCTTCTGCCTGCAAACGCCTCTCACTACCAAAGATCCATCTGGAAAACCATATTCTTCCTTCTGCATCCTGTCTTTCCAGCCTGATTCTTGCCCAAAGCCTACTCTTCATGCCCCAGAAGCGACCCCATGCCACTCCAGGGTGGGTAAGACCATACCTCCCCTGAGAGCAGAATATCCTTCTGTTTGCCATGCATTCCTCCTAGGTCAGTAGGTCTCAGCCAGGAAGCACATGATAATCACCACAGAGCCTTTTGAAAAGGCTTCTGCTGTGTTCCCACCTATCAGTCTTGGGACTGTCTAGTTCTCTCAGAAGAGTCTGATGTGCAGTCAGGGTTTAGCACTGCCTAGGTGCCATGAGGCTAGCAGAGAGATGGAAGCCTCTGGCTGCACAATCCCTACATGACACTGCAAAACAGAAAGCTGCAAAGATAAGCACTGGACCAGAGGTGGCCAGAGACTGGGTGACAGAAGTGAACAGGTGGAGGAGCACAGGAAATTTTTAGGGCCGTGAAGTCTTCTGTAGGATACTGTCAGGACAGATACACAGACAGTGTGCATTTGTTAAAACCCACAGGACTGTACCACACAAAGAGTAGGCCCAATGCAGACTGTGGACTTTAGCTACTAACAGTGATTCAGAACTGGCTCATCAGTTCTAACACATGTGCCACGGAATTGCCAGATGTGAACAGCAGGACAAAGAGTGCAGAATGGAGAAGGTTATAAAGGAACTTTCTGCACAGTTTTCTATAAACCTAAAACTGCTTTTAAGATTCACCGATTCCAGAACTAGGTTTCCTCTCCAGAGGAAAACCTGGGTCTGGCAGAGGAGCAGGGCACAGACAGGGGACACTGAGTGCATGTGTGGCAGTGACCCATGAAGCTGGAGTATCAGCCAGTGCTCAGGCAGCCACAGAAGCAGGACAGGGCAGTGAGCAGGGCTTTGAGGGATTGGAGAACATGGAGCACCAGAGACTGAAAAGGTCACAGGGTCAGGCAGTGTGAAGAAAGCTCAAGAGATAGCACTGGTAAGGCAGGGTAGGGTAACCCTGGTGGTGTAGTGGTTAAGTGACTGTCAACCAAAAGGTTGGTAGTTCACATCTACCATATACTCTTTGCAAGCCCTATGGGACTGTTCTACTCTGTCCTTTATGGTCACTGTGAGTCAGAATAGACGCAAGAGCAACGGGCTTGCCTTTCGGTGTGTTAGGCAGGGTGGGCCAGGCTCCCAGCTTTGCATACCAGTTCAGAGTCCATCACAACTGTCATTAACCGGAGAAGTTAATCAAGTGACAGACCGGTTTTGAAAATGATGGCATCTTGGTTATCACCAGGCTACAGGCTGGAGAGGAGGAGTCCCAGGCTGCAGGGAAGGGAAGGACTTGGGTGAGGTGTGTAGAGGTTGGAGCATGAGTGGGGGGCTCAGGGCGAGAGGAAATGGGGGTGGGAGTAGTGGTGTGGGAGGGAAGGGGTGGGTTCCAGGCAGGGTGCAGGAGGGCACAGGTGGTGGTGAGGGTGCAGCGAAGGGGGAAGGTGTGAGGGTGATGGGGTATAAGGGTAGTTAGTTGAGGTGGCCTGGACAACACGGGGACGGCAGCATTTGTGTAAACAGTGAAGAGTATGAACTAGGCGGAACAGACGGTGTATACAATGTTCACTACTCCCTACAGTGTACGTGCTATAATTATCCCACTTACAAATGAATAAACTGAGATACAGGAGAAGTAACTCACTCAAGTTCTCCAAGTTAATCCTGAAGTCCGTGCATGGCCTCCACCCTTGTCCCCAGCATATGTGGCCTCACAGCCAGGTCTTCAGCCCCCTCCTAAAGCATAAGACACCCACAAGCATAGAGGAGCCAAGGACAGGAGAGGCTTGCCTGGGGCCGCTTGCCCTGAGTTTGCCCACAGAGGCACAGAGGGCCCCACGGGGTGGTAGGGGGCTGGGTAGTGTTGGCTGCTCTGGCCCGGACTCACCATGAAGTAGTACAGCTGTGAGGAGCGGGCCATGAACTCAGGCCGACACACAGCCACGCAGATCTCCACGAAGCCGGCGTGCTGGCTGGGCTTGGCCTCCCCCATCTCACACACGATCCTGCAGGGAGATGGGGAGACCTGTCACAGGGCTCCTGCGTGTCCCTTGGGCCCCTCTGTGCCTGCCCTCACCCCTAGCCTCCTTTCTCTACAGTTCTCCCAAATCCCCTCTGGAGGGGCTTGTTCCCCTTGTTTCTCAGGAAATGAGCAAGTTACCCTAGGGTCCATGTGCTCTGACCCCAGACAGCCCCTATGTCATGAATTAAACCCACTGTCATCAAGTTGAGTCCAACTCACATCAACCCCTTAGAGTTTCCAAGGCTATAAATCTCTACAAAACCAGAGTGCTACATCTTGCTTCCTTGCAGCCTCTGGTGGTTTTGAATCACCAACCTTTAGGTGAGCAGTTGATTATTTTAACCACTGCGCCACCAGGGCTCCTTCAGTTGTTAAAAGAAAGGAATGACCCAGCCAAACAGCTGAGGCCAGGGGGAACCGGCCAAACCCAGAGAGGTCAAGTGACTTACTCACGGGCACACAGCAAGTCAAAGACAGAACCCGGTGTAGACCTAGGCATCTAGGTTGCTTCCATGCTATGCTTTCTGCTCTCAGGCCCAGCTTCCCAGTGGTGAGTGGGGACAGGAAGTACTTGCTACCAGACCCTCCAAGAGAGAAAGACCTGGTGATCTGCTCCCTTAAACATCATAGCCTTGGAAACTCTATGGGGCCGTTCTACTTTGTCCTATAGGGTGGCTATGAGTCTGAATAAACTTAATGGCAGTGCTCTTGGTTTTGAGTTGGGGTACAGTGAAGACTTACACATTATTCTCTCTTTAGACATTCTAAAATTATTTTCCTTGCTACATTTGTTCACGCCCTTTGGAAAACAAATTAGTAAACAGTACAGAAACATGATAGTAAAAAAGGACTGTTCCTTTCTTCACTCCTAATCACTGTCAAGAGTTGGGTATCTACATCCTCCCAGACTTTCTTCCAGACCTGTGTATGTACGTATACTTGCATATATACATACACACATATGTGCACATATTTGTTTTGCATATACACACAGGTAAACATAAATTATCCACAAACATGCATATATAAAGAAATGTACATATGATGTTTAAAATAAAAGAGAAACATAACATACTGTTGTAAACACAGCTGCTTCAACTCAGTGAGATAGCATGGACTCTTTCTCGCGTATACACAGACCTACTTTATTCTTTTCAGCAGTTCCATGGTATTCATCACTAAGCCTGCACTGTCAAGCTTTTCACTATCCTCCTGTTGATGGGTAGTTGATTTGTCACTTTTCTCCTACTGTAATCAGTCCTGGAAAATGACCCAACTTACCCACACATCCTTAAGTGTTGTACTCACTAGAATAGGTTTCCAAGGAGGGAAATCGCTAGGGCAAACAGTTTGGGTATTTAACATGTGACAGACACAGCCAAATGATACTCCAAGAAAGCTGTACCAAATCTGCACTTCCATCTCTGGTATCTGAGCAAGATTACCCCCTTCTTTTGCCAACACTAGATGTTTGCCATCTTGAAATTTGGCCAGCATTATAGAGAAAACATATCTCATTATTTTAACTTTTACTTCTTTGATGACTGGTGTGATTTGATATAATTTCATGACTCTTACATTATAGTGGAAACCTTGGCGGTATTGTGGTTAAGTGCCATGTCTGCTAACCAAAGGGTCAGCAGCTTGAATTCATTGGGCATTCCTTGGAATCTATACGGGCCAGTTCTACTCTGATCTACAGGGTAGCTATGAGTCAGAATTGACTCGACAGCAGTGAGTTGGGTATGGTGTACCTTTTAGAACTTTTCCTTTTACTCCTCGGCTCAAGCCTCCTGCCATTTGTTCCTGCATTTTCATTCTGTTGGAGTTTTTATATTAGAAGTATTAATGTTTTTTTCTTTTCTTTTTTAAATATTGCAGTAATTTTCTCCCAGTTTGTCAACTGTCTTTCAACTTTCTTTCCTTTTTTTTTGTATAACATTTAATGCCACAGTGAAGCTTAAAAAAAAAAAATATCTGTATAGTTAAATGGGTTGTTCTTCTACTTTATAACTTCTGAGCTCTGAGTTTCTTAGAAAGAAATTTCTGGATAAAAATTTTCAGAAACATAATACCTTTTTGTCCACATAACATAACTAATCTGCATTCAGAATTTTAAAAAAAATATGTAAAAGCACCAACAAAAAAGCAAAGTTCACAGTCAGCATCCTAGCCACAACTGCACCACGTAGAACTATCTATCCACTGGAGGCATTTCTTCTGTACAGTCTTACTTTTCTTTCACAAAACTGATACAAAACTCTACATATACTCTTAGTGTTAACCTTGGTTCTCACTTAATATACGTGAAGTATTTGTCTGGTCTTGCTTCTTCTGTAGTGGCAGATTTAGTGGCTATGTAGTTTACTACATAGTCGTTTATTATGCTAGGCACACTGTATGTATACTGTAACTTATTGAACTGATTCATCTCCTAGTTTTTGACATGTAAATTGCTTTCACATGTTTACTACTATAAACAAGGCTGAAATAAACATTCTTACAAATAAATGTTAGTACAATCTGATTATTTCTTTAGGAAAAGTTCTAGAAGTGTTGGAGTTAGACTGAAAACATTTGACCCATATTTCCAAATTGCCTTTCAGTTGACCTTCTCACAGTTACAGCGTGAGCCTGATCCTTCCTGTGCTCTTGTCTGTGCACGGCATCAACTCTGCAGCATCCTTTCCCTGGTGTCTTGATTTGTATTTCATTGATGACTGATGATGCTAAGCATTTGTCTTTTACATGACGTTTGGTGATTTGTGTATCTTGTGAATTGTTTGTTCATGCTCTTTGCTTACTTCCTGATCTTTGACTTTTATTTATATAAAAACTGTATAAGAAAAAGTATCTATTAACTGTAACAGGATATAGCCATATTCTCAGTTTATCAATCATGTTCTTATTTGGCTTATAATCATTTCTGACACAAAAGTTTTTAAGTCCTATGTAAGCATATCCCTTAGTCTTCTGCTTCATAATTTCTTCTTTTGCAGTGGTGCTTATGACACACCTTTCTTTTCTTGAAATCAAATAAATCCTCACCTGTATTTTCTTCTAATCCTTTCACAGTTACATTTTTACACTTATCTCTTTAATTCCTCTGGAATTTATTTTGGTGTACACTGTGAAATAAGGATCTGATTTTTGTCTTTTCTTCTAGGGAGCTGACCAGCATCACTGATGGAAGGGTCTTCCCTCATGCAACTGAAGCATCCTCTTTCTCACATGCTAAATTCTTATGTATCAGGAATTCTCATTCTGGGTACCCCACCTCAGTCCACTGAACCACTTAGTATCATGATATTTTAACCAGTGTGCCTCTATGTATTTGATATCTGGCTATGCAGCTGCATAGTGGGGCATTGTCAAGTTCCCCAAATCACAATGGTCAAGAGCAACCTGCTTTGCTTTTTTTTCCTAGGAAGGACACAGACAGTTGAAGGAGCTGTAGAAAGATCTTCAGGCTAATGAGCGGCAATGGATAAGGAGACGAGTGCTGCTACGACCAAGCCTTAAATCCTCGGGTGGATGATGAGGACCTTGAAAGAACCCCAGTGGAAACCAGGGTGAGTTGAGGATGGCAGTACTGACAGCTGAGAATCATTAAGTTCAAGCAAGATGCATCTGGCAGAAGTGTAAGCTGCACTGACCAACCTAAGGAGACCTTGCACAGAGTAACTGCTGCCATAGGACAATGACAAGTGGGCACTCTGGGAGGCACAGTGAAGATGCCATAGAATTAGATTCTACTGTGCCAGCATACACCTCACAGGTGTACCTGCTGGGCTGGAAAATTATATTTCCTTATTTACAAGGCTTTACATAACTAATGAACCTCCTCTACTAGGTGGGTTAGAGGCCAAGGGCATTGTGGAATGCCCACTCAGTGGACCAGCAGAATGTCAAGAAAAATGCAACTCAAGGGCTCACAGCCTGGATGCGGCTGTGGAATTTCATTTTCGGGCCCCGTGCAGAATGGGCCAGCATCAGCCTCCTTAGTCCAGGGGTATGGAGGTAGGAAGGATGGGGGGACGTAAGTGGGGAGTTAGAGACAGCAGAGAGAATGGGGGTGAATAAATGAACCCACATTTATAAATTTTAAGCTTGTTTTGTTGCCCCGTCCCTGTCATACCCTCAGGCAGGTGCTATTCCTATTGTTATCTCTCCCAGCCCTTTTTCCTTTCTGCATATCAACCAATATGGCAGCTAGCCAGATCGGGGTGAGGGGTTGTGGGAGTGCCCCGTGCCCAATGGAATGTTAGGGGCCATTCTCCCTCCACCAGCACAAGCCCTAAGGCCATCTGCTGCTGGCCAGGGCACTGCTGACACAGACAGCTCTTCCTCGTCTTTCTCTCCTCCCGAGTCTCAGGTCCCATCCACTTACTGTTCTGCAGGAATGTAGCCATCCACCAAAGGGTTGCACTCCACGCCTGCCACCTTCACATTAGAGGCGATGTCCCGGAATTCCAGGCCCAGGTTTTCCCCTCGAATGGTGACCTTGGTGCCGCCTTCCCGGGGCCCTGTCACTGGGATTATCTGGAGGAAGAAATGAGATGGGATGATGGGCTCTATTCTGCAGCCACCACTGACTGACCAGGCAAGGAGCGGCCACCTGGCTCATCTCCATCTGGTGCCCGATATCTTGAGGTGAGTCCAAGTCCACGATGGCACCCACGGCCTGCAACAATCAGTGGACAATAGCCTTTGGTAAAACATCCATATTTGTGGTAAAGTACATGTCACAAAATGTTTGCCATTTTAATCATCTTCACATGTACGATTCAGTGCCATTAGTTATCTTTATCATATCATGTAATCATCACACTATCTATTTTCAAATATTTTTCATCACCCCAAACAGAAGCTGAGCACCTTCTTAAGCACTAATTCCCCCTTTCCCTTCCACCCAGCCCCCTGTAATCATTAATAAACTTTGGTCTGTGTACCTTTGTCTATTCTAGATATTTCACAAAAGTGGCATCATGCAATATTTATCCTTTTTTTGTCGGATATATTGCATTCAAGGTTTCATTCCAAGGCCGTAGCCTTTCTAGAAGCTGACTGCCACATCTGTCTCCCATGGAGTGGCTAGTGAACCTGTGACCTTTGGGTTAACAGCAAGGCACTTAACTCCTGTGCCGTCAGGGTTTTCTGCCCCATACTCATAATCACAAACACGTGTAGCCACACCAGAGATGTGCAAAAAGCAGGAAATGTCTTAACTTGGTAAATGAACAACCTCACCCAGCAAAGCTGCCCTTTGGGGACAGCGCAACCTGTTTCCTGCCCCACCCCCCTCCGCCTCCCTGTTTGTCTGTCATCCTGTCCCCATGATGAGTGTGAGTGCGGGAGAAAGTAGCCCTGGTGGCATGGTATTTAAGTGTTTGCTGCTAAGCAAAAGGTCAGCAGTTAACTCACTGAGGCACTCTGTAGCAGAAAGATGTGAGAGTCTGCTTTCGTGAAGATTTCCAGCCAAGCCAAGTGCCATCATCATGAAGATTACAGCCTTGGAAACCCTATGGGATAGCTCTCATCTGTCCTATAGGGTCGCTGTGAGTCAAAATCAACATGAAAGCAGTGGTAATGAGTTTGCATTTTTGCTTGCTTGTTTGTATTTTTGTTCTTAGTGAGAATGGGTGTAAGTTTTGCAAACATGTATTCCCACTGAGGTGAGAAAATCATCCTTGGAGACACAGGTTGACTATCCACAAAGGAGGTGGACAGACATGAGCCATTACTCCCAGATGCCTGCCTACCAGTCCCCATGCATGACCAGCTCCTGGCTGCCAGCCAAGGCACCGTCTTCCAGCCCTGGCTTGCTTTCTGGAAGGCGGAGTGGATCCCTGGCCCAGGACTAGGTTCCCAATTCCTCAGAGGGCCAAGGCCAGTGGAAGCCAGTCGATAGCCCCTGTCTTGAGGACATCTGTAATTTGCTATCTCCACCCTGTGATTTTCTTGGTCCCTGACCAAGAAGAAAGCAAGTCCTGTCACCTGCACCAGACACTCAGGATTAGCAGCCACGCTGGGTGGCCCTGTAGAGGCCACTGAAGAGGAAGTTCCACCCAGGGAGACAGGTGTGTGTGGCTGGGAGGACTGAGCAGGATGAGGGGTCAGGTGTGGGGCAGGGACATGGGGAGAGGGGCGCCACACCCTCTCCTTAAACTACTGCTGCAGGTTCTGACATAGATATTTTCCCCCACTGGGGAGTCACTGTTCAGATTACTACTCACCCAGAGACTGAAGTGAAGACTGAGAGAAACCCTTAGTGTTTGGAAAAATAGGAAGATGAGGAAAGAAGACGCTGAGTGTGGGGTCACTTCTGGAGGGCCGCCCGTAAAAGCAGCTCTGCTGGCTGACAAGTTAATGCACAAGGCTCAGATATATCTTACTTCTTACACATTCCTGATGTTTGTGCACAATTCACGGATGACAGATAGACTATACCGGTGTGTTCCCAGTGCAGTGGATAACAGCATGGGGTCTCCAGGTCCAGCCCCATGGGCAGGGCATGGGCCACCACCGTGAGTACCCTCCTCCCCAGGTGGGCAGAGTCCAGCGGCTCACCTCTGTTATGCGGGGGTTTGTGCACTTGCTGTTGGCGCCTGACAGCTCCAGCCACTGGCTCTCATGGGCGGGACAGTGCTGGCGCAGTGTGCACTGAGCCTGGCCTTGGCACCAGCCGCACTCGAAGTCAGGGTCTGCCTTGAGGCACAGCCCACAGCTCTCGCGCATGGCTCCACACTTATACAGATGGACTGTGGACAAAGGGGGAGAGAGACTTGGGGTAGGGGATCATGGCCATTTACCATGGGAAAAGGAAGGCAGTCACAGCCTTGAACCCTGGGACAACTCTGTCCCTTTAGCCATTTAAACACAGAGCAACCCAAACACAAACTTCAGATCTGAGAAGAGGATTTCACAGGAAAACACGAGTCCTCATCTGTTCTCGGCTGTTCTCCTTGCCACTCCCAGGAGCCAGTAGCACATGGTGGGAAGCAGCAGAAAAGGGTGGTGAGGAGGCAGCGACGGATAGCTCAGAGCCCAAGCCAGAAGCCAAGGAACCCCTCTAATGTGGAAGCTGAGTGACAGTGGCCTGTGAGAACCCAGCTGCCCTGTCTTCTGACCGCAGCCCAGTTGGAGCTCTGTACCTTTGTTCTGGGCTGGGTTGTCAATGCTGAAGTGTCCATTCCACACGACGGTCAGCTCCACGGGCAGGTTGTTGATCTCCATGCCTTCATACGAATACTGTCGCCAGGGAAGAAGGAGAGAGGAAGGCTGAGCATAGGATTCCGAGGGAAGCTGATGTCCAGTCTGAGGCCATCAGGAGGGCATGGGACTGAGACTGCAAAGACTGGGTGTGTATGTGTGAGTGCACGTGCATGTGCGTGCATGTGCGTGCATACATGTGGGCTTGCATGTGTGTGTGTACATGTGTGCATGCATGGTACATGCATGTGTGAACATGTGTGTTTGCATGTATGTACACAGATGCGCACACACTTGTGTATGGCGAGGGGGAAGCACAGATTGGAGGATGCGGTGCAGACATTCTGGAAGATAAAGCACTGAGGGGTTTGGCTTGGAATGTTGCTTCAAGGATTAGAGCTCAGTAAGACACTTATTGACCTCCCATGGGTCTCCAAACAAGCTTATGGACATAGGGACGTGGGCTATTTCCTGTGAAGCTTCTCCCTAGGAAGTTGACTGCAGGACGAGTTTCCTTCCTCCCCAACTTGCCAGGGAGCCTAGGCCATGTCCCTCATTAGATCTGGGAGCCCTAATTCCTATGAAATATTGTGGGCAGGTGAACACTTGTTTGAACACAAGTTTGAAACACTCGTTTGAGGATGATAAAGTCCTAGGCAGGCTGATGACTATGGAGAGCAAGAAACAAAGGGGTACACTATGAAAGGATGATAATCTCAGGGTTATATGGGAGCTTAAAGGTGAGGGGTGACATCCTGAGGAAATCCTGGAGGACAGCAGCAATCTGGGTCAAGATTCTAAGGCACTCATGATGTCAAGGGGTGCTGTCACCTGGGAAAGCTTCCTGTAAACTGGCACAGGGTCCCTGTGGGGTCCTGTTTCCCTGCTGGTGCTCCTACCGTGTTAGGTACAGGCTCTGGGACTACGGAGCTAAGGGGTGAGGTGGCTGTTGCTTTGGAGTGTTGGGTATGCATTGAGTGGGGTCTTTGGGCATGAGGACTCCACCAGTCTGCCTTCAGGTGACAAACAGTTCTCAGTGCCCCAGACAAGGAGGGAATGAAGAGGGGACTCTGAGCCAGCCTGGCAGCATTTTAGCCTCTGCCTTATGGGTCTGTGATTCTCCCATCATACTCTCCCCAACAGGTGGTGAGGGGGTAGACCAGACAACCCTTCTGCAGAAGAGGGCTGAGGAGGGTTGCCAGTAGAAAGGGGCACAGTGGGGGGGGGGGGGCTTGCTTTGAAACAGTATTTGCAGAGCCAACAGGTTCTCTTAAACTAGAGCAAAAATGTGAAACCATGGTGGCATAGCGGGTTAAGCGCTATGTCTGCTAACCAAAAGGTCTGCAGTTCATATGCACCAGGCACTCTTTGGAAACTCTATGGGGGCAGTTCTACTCTGACCTCTAGGGTCACTATTGAGTTGGACCTGATTAGATGACAGTGGTAGATGTTCAAAATGTGAAGGGGTGGGCCTGGGGGGATGTTGATGGATATTACAGGGGACTCCTCAAGCCCCCCAGCTAGCTGCAGCACCTCTACTCAGGGCAGACATCAGAGAACACGGGGGACATGTGGCCTGGGGAGAGTCCCAGGGCTTGTAGGTCCAGGCCTCTGACTTTGGGCAGGAACAGGAGGCTATCCTGTTCTTACAGGCTTCTATGGGAGATGCTATAACACTTGAATCCATGTGGCTTTCTGAGTTATCCAATGTGCCCCATGGTAAGTAGCTCAAGGTGTTGCCCTCACAAGCCAAGACAAGTAACATGTGCCTCTGGGCTACTGTGAGCCTGATGCAAACAGATCTCCTGACTTATCCTTTCCAGTTCCAGACAAGGCTGACTCTCAGTGACTCATGGCAGAACTATACTTCATCAGGGTTACAATGGTCTTTCATTGATAGATTGTCAAATCTTTCCTCTGAAGTGCTCCTGGGTGGATGTGAACCTCCAACCTTTTGGTTAGCAGCCAAACACTTAACCATTGACACCTCCCAAGTGTCCTTCTATCCTGAAGGTGGGCATAGTGCCAGTCTCTAGGGAACATGTTGGCAGAGGCCACCTCAGGATTGCAGCCAACTTCTGCCTCTCAGACCTGCATCTGTAGAGGCTTTAAACAGAAGTTTCGGGTGTGTGCAGGGCCACAATGGCCAAACATCAGTAGAATCTGTTAGCTTCTATCATTCAGGGTAAGCAAGGAATCCTGCCTGGGTACATGTGTGAGGGTTTGTGTGCACAAATGTGCCCATATGTATGCTGACTTATGAGGTTAGTGCATGTATCTGTGTTATCTGTGTGTGTACATGCACGTGTGAGAACACACACTCGTGTACTGCCATGAAGTGGTCTTGCTGGTTACCAGCTGTGCGAGCATGGGCAACTGCTCTAAGTTCCTGTTCCTCTTTTGTAAAGTGAGGAAAAGAGGAAGGCATCCCTCATAGGATCACAGTGCTTTGTTTGTCAGCTCTGAGCACACTGCTCACACAGATTATAAGCATGCAAATATTATTGTGTACTTCCATTTATGTGTATACACGTAGCATTGCTAAGCAAAACTATATTTGTGCTCCCTGTGTTTATGTTTATGGGACTAATAATAGCAACCACATACTGTGCGTTTGTGTGTCAGATGTTTTGCACGTATAGGAATGTGTGCACATGAGAAGGCTTACGTGTTCCATGTGCGTGCATAGGCACGCATTTTCCCTTGAGGAAAATGGAAAATAAAAACAATTTTAAGGAGCAAATACATTGGGCATCAATTGTTCCTTCTCCTCCCACTTCCTGGCACCCAAAATGAAATATTATAGAAATCACTAAGCCTGGGTGCTCCCCCACTGTCCCTTTTAGCCTCTAGGGAAGTTACATTGGTCCTAGATGGGCATCTCTCTGGCTGTCCAATTCACCTGGGCAACCTGGACCTCAGTTCCCATCCCCTGGGCCTCTGCTCCACCTAGCATTTATATCGCTGTCTGTCATCAGGGGGCAGTTCAGCTGCATGAAGCTCTGGTACCCTGGGAGGATGCGTTCTGGCTCTCAGGGGCCAGGAGTTTAACTGTTTCAACCAACGTCTAGCATCAGGGCTGGGCTCATGGTTGACATCTTTCATTTCCTTGGGCAAGTGTGACTCTCAGTTTCTGCACCTTCTAAAGCAAAGAGAAGCCCTACATCCTATTTGGACATGCTTTCTTCCCACCACTCTCCTGTCTCAAGCTGTGAGATATTTTCCTGGAAAATTCTCCTACCATGGGGAACAGAAACCTTGGTGAGATTGTGGGTAAGTGCTATAATCTGCTAACCAAAATGTCGGCAGTTCAAATCCCCCAGGTGCTTCATGGAAACTCTACGGTGCAGCTCTACTCTGTCCTGTAGGGCTGCTATGAGTCGGAATCAACTCAACGATGATTTTTTTTTTTCTTAATGGAGAACAAATCAAACAACAACCTGGAGCACATGTGAGGCTGGCACAGGTGCTGTGTTGTCTCCAGGCTCCCAAGGGGCCAGCAGAGCCAGTCACGGTTGTGTCCCAGGAGGGCAAATACTATCTCGTCAATCTGTTCTCCATTCCCACTTGCCAAGCAGTAAATTGAGGTGCCCAGACATGATGTGGGGCCGACATGGGTCAGTGGGATCCAGGCCTTGAACCCAGTGCTCCAGCCAGTCAAGTGTCCTTTGGACACCCTCCTGTGACGCTGCTGGCTGAGTGCTGAGGGCTGGGCATGACTATTAACAGTATTTGACGTTTTCTGGAGCTTTGGTCTAAATCCACTGCCACTAAGTCAATTCTGACTCGTAAGGACATCCAGGACACCGTAGAACTGTCCCATAGGGCTTCCATGGTTTCCGATCTTTACAGAGTCCAGCTGAGCCACCGATGATTTTGAATGGCAGCTGACTTCTCAATTCGCAGTTGAGCACTTTAACCACTGCACCACCAGAGCTCCTTCCTTGATCTAACCAAAAAAAAAAACAAACCAAACCTGTTGCTGTCAAGGTGATTCTGACTCATAGCGACCCTATAGGACAGAGTAGAGCTGCCCTATAGAATTTCCAGGTAGCACCTGACGGATTCAAACTGCCAACCTTTTGGTTAGCAGTTGCAGCACTTAACCCCTACACCACCAGTTTCCTGCTGGGCCTAAAGTAGGCCATCAACACCCACACTTACTCCCCTCCAGCTGCCGGCTGTAAGCCTGGACTTGTCTTCCTCCCACAGGCCCCAGGGGCTGTGGTGACTGGCCCACGGTGTACCCCCAAATAGGGGCTGGAAGCAGCTTGCCTGCCTCCCGAGGCCAGCACCATGTTCACATGTTTTCTGGGTCTCTCTTTGCTTCTCTGCTCAGCTGAGACAGTACTGCATCCCCTTCTACCGTCACAAACCCAGGGGTTTCTCTGCTAGTATTTCGGGCCCCTCTTCCACTCTCCTCAGACCTCAGAGATTGAGGAGAGGTAGTGACTGTGTCTTCCACACAGTTCTCTGGGAATAGGTCAGACTCTGTTTGCAAGGCTAAGGCCAAAGCTGGGGGTATGAAGGGCTCAGTTGTTACTTTTGTCCAAACTTTGATTGCTGGGTGCCTCATGGGTTCAAGTTCTGCATTTGCTATTTACCTGCTGTGTGATCTGGGGATGGTCACTTGCCCTCTCTGAGCCTCAGAGTTTCCCTCTGTAACGAGATTATGTAAATACTCTTGAGGTCTAGTACTTCCCTGAGGACAGGCTGTTTTCTAGAACTACAGTCTGATTATGAGTCCCTGATTATGACCTGGAAGATTCTTTAAGGAAATCACCTGATGACAAGGGACATCCTGGACAAGACCAACAGTTAAAGTAGGATTCCCAATGTTCCCCATAAAAAGAGAAGCTCCTGGGAAAAGTTGGAGCTGAGATCTCTAGAACCACAGGATTCCAGCATAGAGGGGACTCCTCCAGATTCTAGGGTCTGTGAGGTACCCCCTGGCTACCTTAGTTTCTCTGACTTTAAAGTGATAGAGCACACACTTTCCCATCACCCTCCTTACTAGGGAAGTTGAGGAAATAAGAGCCATGCGGGCACTCAGCTGAACTGCTATGGCAGTAGCACCCTAGACGAACCAAGAACCGACACTCATTGAGAAGGAGGTCACAGACTGACCAGAAGCCAGAGTTCAGCACCAGCCAACCCCAGCTCCTGGAGGTGAGGGCAGGGCAGTAAGTGGTAGCTTAATAGTCCAGTCCTCTGCTTGGTGGTTGGGAAACTGGGGCTCCAGGCCTCTAGTTCCTGTGCCCCAAGTTCTTCTCTTCCCTTGGAGAAGTGAAAGTGCCCTAGGCCACGCCCAGGGGCCACGCCCAGGGGCCACGCCCCAGGAGGCCACACCTCAGGGGGGGGGGCCACATGACCAGCCAATAGAGCAGCAGTACCACCTGTCACTCAGGAAGAGCTGATGTCCCTCAGGTGCTAGAAGCAGATTTGACTTGTGTGTCCCAGGGGATCAGGCATCCAGGTGTGGATTAACTACGGAGGGGCCCACACGGAGTTCTGACCCAGGTGTTTACACGACTAACTCAGGCTACTACTAGGAGCACCTTCCTCCATTTCACAGTCAGACAAAGGAGGGGGTCTTGAGGCCCTAATTTATGGGATCCGTGCTCTTTTCTCAGGGAACTGAGGGTTCATCATCAGATGGACCACAGGCTCCAGCATCCTTCTCGATCCACTAGGGACTTTCTCGAAGGAGCAGAGATTCATTTTCTCCACTTCCAAAAGGCCTGCCCACATGCTGAGTCACACGTGGGAGCCATCTTTCTCTTCCCATTGAAACTTTCTTATCTGGGGGGAGTCACTTTGGACAAACCCCAGGGGCCAGTGTGCTTGGCCTCAGACTTTGAGAGGAAATGCAAGGTGGTTAATACCCTCTTTGCTGGCAGTTTCCCTCAGGAGGCTGCAGAAAAACAGCCTGGCAGTTGAGGAAAGAAGTGTGCCAGTTGGGAATGGTGGAGTTTGAGGTCAGTGACCAACTGTGTCCATAATGCCAGTGGCCTTGGGCAAGTGTGTGGCCCTTTTCTGGCTCCATTTACTCCAGTGGGTGTCCTGCAAGGAGAGTGGGTGCTTCCCTAAGCCCCATGTCCAGAACTTTCCTTGGCCTACAACATGTCCCCAAACACTGTTGTTCTTTGAAGAGTTAGCTCTGGCTTTTGGTCACCTGATGTGCAACAGAATGAAAAGTGGCCTGGTTCCTGCAACATCTTCATGGTCATTGCTGTGCTTGAGTGCCCTATTGTAAGTATGGTGTCAATCCATCTCACTGGGGGTTTCTCAAATATAAACCAAACCAAAAAACCAAACCCACTGCCATTGAGTTGATTCTGACACACGGTGACCCTACAGGACAGAGTAGAACTTCCCCATAGGGTTTGCAAGGAGTGCCTGGCAAATTTGAACTGCTAACTTCATGGTTAGCAGATGTAGCACTTAACCACTATACTACCAGGGTTTCCTACCCGAATATGGTCACTGTATATAATACACAGTGGTAAGTGGATGGATGAGTAGAGGGCAGTGTGACACAGGAGAAGACCTCAAAGCCAGCTCCACCAACCTTGTCACTCACTGTGTGACCCTGAGCGTATCACTTGCCTTCCGGGCAGAGGAGGTTACCCAGAAGGGAGTGGGGCTTCAGCTTCAGGGCCCTATACTCACCTGTCCAGGTCCCCTGCCGGGCCAGTGTTATCTCCTTTTGTAGTTATTATATTCCATTTTTTTATCTTAAAGAGGGTCTCTCAAATTGCATGGGCTTGAGACCCTGCAAACCTAGACCTGTCCCTGCTGCTAGGCCTCCAGTTTCTCTTTTGCATAGTGAAGAAACTTAAGATGTTCACAGCTTGAAAATGCTCAGTCTGTAAGTCTAACTTTTGTCTGTGAGCATCTGGGAGCATATTTGCGAGCTCGTAAAGAGAATGACGGAGGCCAAGGTAGTGGCTGAAGAAGAATAAAGACAAGGAAAGGAACAGGCGTGCAGGAAAGGCACCGCACAGGGCACACTGCATGGCACTGTAGGCAGTCAGTGAGCTCCCAAAGTCATCTCCACCTGTAAGCTCAGAGTGTGGCCTTGTTTGGAAATCAGGCCATTGCAGTTGTAGTTAGTTAAGAGGAGGCCCCACTGGATTAGAGTGGAAGGTAAATCAGAGGTCTGATTGGGCTCTGTGATGAGGGCCAGGGTGGGAGGCGGCCGGCAGCTCACCGAGGTGTTCTGGCATTGTACGCTGGAGCTGTTGAAGCGCAGGGCGGGCACCCGCTGCTCGCTACCCTGGATGCTGAGGACGCACTCGTACCCACGCTGGCCTGACTGGGGCTGCGGGAGGTTCTTGGCCTTCAGAGTGATGGGCTTGATCACTTCCACAGGCACCAGGATCTTGTCTACACGCAGCAGCTGGGGGCAGTCCTGAGGACAGAGTGCACGCACGAGGTTAGGAGCAGGGGAATAAAGTGGCCAGAGGTCCCTCGGACATCACCACGCTGTTATCCTGAGTCCTTCCCACTGAAATTGCACAGATACATGTGTGCACAGGTGTACAGGTGCACACAGGCTCAGGTCACATGCACATAGGTGCACACAGGCGCAGGTGCACATGCACAGATGCACAAAGGCACAGGTGCATACAGGCTCAGGTGCACACGGACACAGGTACACACTCATAGGTGCAGGGCACACAGACTCAGATGCACACAGGCCCAGGTGCACACAGATCCAGGTGCACACAGACTCATGTACATACAGGCACAGGTGCACACCCACACAGGTGCACACAGGCTAAGGTGCATACAGGCTTATTGCACACAGGCCCAGTTGCACACAACCTCAGGTGCACACATACAGGTACATACAGGCACAGGTGCACACATGCTGTGGTGCACACTCACATAGGTGCATACAGGCTCAGGTGCACATGAACACAGGTACACACTCACAGGCACAGTGCACACAGGCTCAGGTGCACATAGAGCCAGGCACACACAGACTCATGTACATGCAGGCACAGGTGCACATCCACACAGGTGCACACAGGTATAGGTGTATACAGGCTTATTGCACACAGGCTCAGTTACACGCAAGCTCAGGTGCACACATACTCATGTGCATACTCACACAGGTGCACACAGGCTCAGGTGTACAGGGGCTCAAGTGCACACATACAGATGCACATGGGCACAAGTGCACATGCAAACAGAAGCACATAGGAATCGGTGAACATAGGTTCAGGTGCACACAGGCTCAGGCGCACATGCACACAGGTGAACGCTGGCTCAGGTACACACTGGCTCAGGGGAACACAGGCACAGGTGCACACACAGATGCACACAGGCATGGGCACACATGCACAGAGATGTACACAGACACAGGTGCACACAGGCTCTGGTGCACACACCACAAATGCACACATCCACGTTGCCTTAGAAACTTATGACTCATCCACCCCATCCACCCCAGTCTCCATAAGGAAAAGGATTGGGATACCCTGCATCCCAGAAGCACCATCTTGAGGTGATCCAGTCATGGGCCGAGTCCAGCATTAAGAATGTTCTAGAATGTACACAGAGAACTCAGTATTCCAGAGGCTTCTGACTGACCTGTAGGATGGCCTGATCTCAAGGAAATGTCGACATGCAGAGCCACTCTTGTGTACCCACAAGCAGCATGCTTCTCCCTAGAGCCAGTGGGGACTAGGGGGCTTTTGGGGTACTGGCAGTGGTTCTTTGGCCCCCTTGGAGAGATAGCAAGCCATGTCCAAGGGAGGGCTGGTGGGGATGGGGTTAGAAGAAGGAGCAGGGTGTTCGGCCCAGTCAAGAGGTGGAAGCTGGGTGCTGCTCGATTCCCAGGAGCTGGTGGCCGTCAGTGTCCCTGGGTCTGACTGGCATGGGAAGGAGTGAATGTGCTATAACAGCTAGCAGGGTTGGCATCCCCAAGATAGCCAGGTCCTGCCATACCCAGGCTCCCCTTCCAGGGCATAGTTTGGGGCATACAGGGCTAATGGTACTTGGGCAGGTTAGCTAGCACAAGCATGGCTGGCCCAACCTGACTGAGGGTCCCTTTTCACGACTCCCAGTCAATGCTGGGCAGGGGCAGCACTCCCCCAGCCCTGGCCCTCAATCCAAGCAGAGTAAGGCAGAAGGGAGGATCAGGGGTAAACAGCAGATGGGAAGGGGCACAGGCCATCAGGCACTTGACAGCTGCTCCTCTTTTGTCCCCTTAAAGCAACCATGAGCCCATTTCTCCCTAAAGCAGATGGGAGCCAAATGGCACCCTCCACTGCACCAAGACTTGAACTGGGCTGGCAGGGCAAGGATGTGGGTATGAACTCTGCTCAGGGGCATATCATGTCACCACCTGTGAGACTCAACTTCCATTTATGTCAACTGGGCAGGACTCCCAAGACACCCCCGAGCACCGCTGTAAGTAATCATGAGTCCAAGCTCTGGGGTGATCATCCCCTCTGTCCTTCCTGGACATCTAACCAACATAGACAAGGACCAGGGAGGCAGGGAAATGGACACAGGACACAGGAAAGAGAGGTAGACACAGAGAAAGCTACAAAGGAAAGCAGAGAGCAGGAGGGACAAGAGTACTGCCCACAGACGGGCCAGCAGGGAAGCTTGCTTAGCGGGAGCTGTTGCGGATTGAATGGTTCCCCCTAAATACGTGTACCTACAAGTAGGAACCTGTTTGGAAAGAGCAGTTTTTCTTTCATTCTGTGAAAGAGATTCTATTAGTGTTGAGTGGATCCCAAACCTAATCACTTCTGAGTTATAAAAAGACTAGAACACACACACACATGGGTGAAGTCACTGTGTGAAGACAGGCACACACAGCAGCTGAATCTACAAGCCCGGGGATGCCAAGGACTACGGGCTACTAGATGTGAAAACGGAGCCTTGGTGGCATAGACGTTAAGAGTTCAGCTGCAAACCAATGGGTCAGCAGTTCGAATCCATGACGGGCACTTCGGAAACCCTATGGTACTGTTCTTACTCTGTCCTATGGGGTCACTGGGAGTCAGAATTGACTCAGTGGCCACGGGTTTTGGTTTTGGGATTTAGATGTTGAAACAGACAAGGCAAGAACTTCCAACTGAACTGAAGCCTGAATTCAGCCTCCAGGACTGTGAGAAATACTTTTCTGTGCTTTAAAGCCCCCCCACCTGCTTGTGACACCAGTGTTAGAGCCACATTGGGAAACTAAGAAGGAGCCCTGGTGGCACCAAGAGTTGAGTGCTTAGCTTCTAACCCAAAATAGGATGTTAGAAACAAGGTGTGAGTCTGAATACTCCAAAGGCTCCCCACAACAGGCATCTAACAGAAGAGTGCTCTTGGCTCTGGTCCCGTCCAACAAGCCTTTCCTCCTCCCCTCTAGGTTGCCTATCTTAGCAGTTCCATCCCCTGGCGTCTCAGCTGTACCCCAGCCCCCTGTAAGACAGGAAAATGGAGACAGCTTGGTATCAGCAGTAATGGACCACCTCTCCCCCACCTGAGGTCCATAGCTTCCCTCCCCAAAGGGTGACCGAGCCAGACCTTCACTGTCTGGACCAGAGAAGGGAGCTAGGTCCCTTCTTTGCCTCGAGGAAGAGCCAGGCAGGATTGACATCTCTCTCCTGCCACTGCCCACATCAAAACGGTGCACTAAAGATACTGAGGAAACCGTGGTGGCATAGTGGTTAAGTGCCACAGCTGCTAACCGGAAGGTTGGTAGTTCAAATCCGTCAGGTGCTCCTTGGAAATTCTATGGAACAGTTTTACTGCTTATAGGGTTGCTATGAGTCGGCATCAACTCAACGACAGTAGGATACTGTAAACTGAATACTTTGCAACATGTTTGCTCCTTTTCAAACTGGGTAATTGATAGCTTCACATAGCTAATGCCATAATGATACTCTAAGTAATCTGTGTGTTTTACTGCACCAGCTAATCTGGCCTCTGCACTGGCCTCTTTCCAAAGGGGCATAGAGCCCCCTCAGATCCTGTGACTTTGGTCTCCCTGCTCTTTTTTGTCCTCCTGGGAAATGGCCTTCCACCTGGAAAACAGCAGCTAGGAGGGCTGCCTGACATTTCTGTGTCCACAACTTTCCATCTTGCTCCTTATCTCAGTCAGAGTGGACTTGGCAGGCGAGTTTCACTAGCTGAGGAATCTTTGTGTAACTTGTGTCTTTGCCTGTTACAAACATGCAGATTAGAGTCCAGATGTCTGACATGTGTATCTGCAGTTTAATGGAGTTTCTTGCAGTTATTTTGTGATGTGGGCAATTATCTGTGGTCTACATGTTTAAAAACACGAAGTATTCTTTGCCCAGCTGATGCACAAGCTGATGTAAGAATTGTCTTTTGAGACTTCACAGAAAACAGCCTGCATTGCTGTCGAGTCTCTGGTGGTATCCGACCACCTAATAAACCTTCTTCCTCCTTCTAACATGGAGTATGTTTCCTTGGCTTGACTGCTCCAGGGCACAGACCCAAATTGGGTAACGATACCTGGATCTGTGAATTCTCTGAACGAATCCAGCAGAATCCTGCCACTTCACAAGGGAGAAAGTGAGGCAAGCAGAGGAGAGACAATGGCTCTGAGTCTACAGATTTGCTGACACCTGAAGAACTCAGAGGCCAACCCACCCGCCCTCCCTACCATGTCTCGGACCATCCAGGGCAGTCAGTCAGTCAGCAGGGACCTTCCTGGGCCCGTGGGACCACGGAACAACAACACCCCTCCTGGGCTGGGCTTGAACCTTTCCTGGGGACTAGAATGGTTCTAGCCGAGGGTGTGAGTGGAAGCAGAAGCCCCTGTCTTTTTTGCTGTAAAGTTTTCTCTGAGGCTTGTTACCAGTTTTCTAATGAGTCCTGATTGCCTGTGGCTCCATAAAGGCCTAGTGCGCACATAAAAAATTTGGCAGTTCTGAGAGTAAGTTCATTAATGATAACTGTGGAGGCCCAGGGCTGAGCCTGAACTCTTTCTTCTGTTGGCATTACTGATTGAACTGGTCCCCCCAGAACTGGAATGTGAAATGGCATTCTTCCCCAGGCAACAAGGCAGGAAGGAACGCTTTCCTTCACTACCCTCTCCCTTCTTCCCTCTTCATCTTCCCACATTCTGACATGCCTCAAAATCATCTACAAATCTCATATTCACAGCAAGGTGACAGAAACTTCCCTGTGTCTCTAGAATTCCTGTCTGAAGCCCTGTCTGACAGCCCTGTTTGTCATGGTCTAGGAACTCAGCCACCCTGACCTGTGTCTCCAACTTCCCAGCTCCTCAACTTGGAAAGGTCTGGATGAAGAATCACGTAACTATGCGTTGTCATTATTAGCTGAGCCAGCCCCCCACTTAGAAGGACCCCCCCCCCACAACACACGTGCCATTCCCAGCATTGGGATGGACCATTGTGATCCACCGGGTCTGGCTGATTTGGGGGAGTAGATCGCCAGGCCTTTCTTCCTTGCCCATTTTACCCTGGGCTTGGCCAGGTCCCTCAAAACTTCTCAGTCTCCTTGTCCTTAACATGAAGAGGCTGGATGGGATCTAAGGATTGTTATGGTGTCACCTATGCTAGTGGTGTACTTGCTAAGAGCTATAGCTGCTAATCCAAAGGCCAGTAGTTTGAATCCACCCCATGCTGTGGGGTAGTTTTCCTCTGTCCTATAGAGTTGCTGTGTGTTGGAATTGACTCAACAACAGCAGGTTTGTTTTGGGGTTTGGTGGCTATATCATTAACCCAATAGATAACCTGGGACATCATTACACAATCTTTTTAAATTTCAGTTTTCTCACTGTTAACTAGCTCAGCCTGCTCAACTAGCTCTAAGAATGGGGGGAGAGGGTGCTGGGAGATTTTGTGGCTGTTAAACCCTCAGCAAAACTGACAAAATAACCAAAGGAGGGCACTCACATAGAGCAGCAATCATGTGAACAGCAGGTGACATTTCATCCCGTTGTTGCTAAGATGGACCTGAGCCAGAACTAACTCATGACTCCTAACAACACCATCAATTAGGGTCGTACTTGAATATCTGAATAGCTGATACACTGCAACCAGGAGTCCCTGGGTGGTGCAAATGGTTAGTGTGCTCATCTGCTGTCCAAACGTTCAGAGGTTTGAGTCTACCCAGAGGCTCCTTGGAAGAAATCCCTGGAGATTCTCTGAAAAATCAGCCATGGAAAACCCTACGGAGTGCAGGTCTACTCTGGTACACCTGGGGGTGCTATGAGTTGGAAATGACTCCATGGGAACTGGTGTTTTTGTCACCATAAGACATGAGTTTAAGCCACCTGCCACGAAGCCAATACTGAGACAGGAGTGGAGTGAATGACGGAGAGGTTCACTGCATACTGGTATACAAGGGACAGGGGGAATTCAGGTCCTCAGAGCCTGTCCAGCTTCTTCAGTCAGGCTGGGGTTTTTTTGTTGGGAGGCTAAGAGTTAATATTAGGTGTGAGGGATGGGAGAATGTGGGCAACTGGGGTGGGGTCCCTGAAATGGACATCCGCTGAGAAGATGTGAATCTGGAACCAGGGGTGGGAGGTCCATCCAGAGGTAGGCATCTGGGGTCCAGAGGAGCTACGCATCTGGAATTGAGGTGGTCTTTCCAGAGGCTTTCAGTGGTGGTCAACTGGGCAGGGGGCTGGTGTCTGGCACCTCCGCTTGTTTTGAGAAAAATGGCCATACAGGCTGTAAAGATTTTTATCTTGGAGGCGTCGACAAGTTAATGTGTAATTTCCAGAGCCAGGTAGTGTTTGGAAGTCCGGACTTCTAAGAAAAACAGGTATACATGGTAAGAAGTGAGTCCTGGCCACCTACTTCATTTTTATGTTGTGACCTTGGGTATTGCCTCTGGGTTCGTGATGCTGATATGATTCCAGTTATCACAGTCCAAGGGTTCAACTCCACATCATCTGACATGTTTCCCCCTGGGCTCTCGTGCTTCATTGCGGAACACGTATGGTAGCCCCCATGCTCCAGAACCCAGATCAGCATCCTGACTCGGCTCCACAGCTGGTTATGTAGGCTCTAGACTGTGTTCCTCAGAAACCCACCACCTCTCTTTTTTAGGAAGCTGTTCTTTGAACCGGAAACCCTGGTGGTGTAGTGGGTAAGTGCTACGGCTGCTATCCAAAAGGTCAGCAGTTCGAATCCATGAGGCACACCTGGGGAATTCTATGGGGTGGTTCTCCTCTGTCCCATAGGGTCACTAAGAGTTGGAATTGACGGGATGGCAACAGGTTTGGTTTTCAATTCTCTGAACTACTACTTGAAGGGGCCAGCTCTCCGAGGACACAAAACACCTGCGTTAACGAGATTATATGGAGGTAAATATATACATTAAGAGCCAGGTTCCCTTGGAGGGGGTTTGCCTGTGGTGGCATTCTTCAGTTGTAAGGATGGGCTGAGGATGGGGAGTATCCGTTGAAGGCACCAGGGAATCCTTAATGGCTTGGCCTTTGGGAGGCCACTCCAGTGGGCTCCAGGTCAGCCATCCCACCCCAGGCAAAGCAAAGCAAAGCAAAGCAAAGCTAGCACTACTAATCGCAGGGAGTGGGAAGCAAAGCCGGAATATTAAAGCCAGAGGATCTCTCTTGGTCTGCTCTGTCCAGCTCATCAGTGGCTGCTTTATACAGAGGTTTCACTGCTTATTTAAATAATTGAACAAGGACACAAAGAAGGCTGCAGTGCAGAGCAGAAGAGGCTGCCCTCAGGGCTAGGCTGCCTGCCTGGGGGAGGGGGCTGGATTTACAGCTCCCTTCCCCCACCCCATGTGTTTACAAGATGAGGGCCCTAATTCTCTGGGTTGCACCAGACGGATGAAAGGAATGTGAGGCTCCAGGGAAGAGCTGGGGTGCAGGGGGGAGTGGGGAGGGACACAGCACCCTTCAATTCCGAAGAAGAGACAGCCCTCACCCCTGCCAAACCTTGAAAATTTACACTCACCTGCCCAGACCAGTTGTGCCCAATACAGAAATGTAACGTGTCATATATTTTCTTCTGTTGCCCAAGTTTATAATGCCATTAGTATGATCTACGATGGGCCAGTTTATGGAGAGAGCAAAGTAATAATATTGAAAGGAAATACCCATAACCTTAAGGGGGGTGGTGGGCACAGACGATTGATGGAATGTTAAATTGCCTGAGAAATGGCAGTCCCATAATGGGACACCTGGGGTGGGGGTGGGAGTGGGAAGGAGAAGAGGTGTTGAAGCTTGGTCTATGTAGAAGGGTTTGGTCTATGTAGAGCTGGGTTTGGCTTTCTTTCCCAGGGAAGGGCAGGGGACATAACAGGGTGGTCCCTTTCCCCTGGTCTGGGTTCTAGGAATAACTCATCTGTAAGAAGGGATGCAGAGTGTGTGAGAAGGCCAACTGGCCTTGATTCTGAGTCTCCCTGCAGTGGGGATGAATGCCCTTGGTCTGCTCCAGTCTTGGGGCATGATGCCATTTCAGTGCCATGGGAAGGCACCAGCCCAGGAGCCAGGACTTCCCCTGCAGTGTCAGGGCTTTGGTTCTGGAGAGGGCTTCACTGTTAGGACCACCGGATACCCTAACCCCAGCTCTGACTGTGGTTTCCCTCGTAGGTGTGCTGGCACAGTACAGAGCCTTGGGAAACCTTGGAATCAGAATTTATCCAGCCTCTGCTGATCTTAAAACCACTCTCAGGAATAAGCACTCTGGCTGAACTTCAGGAGGAAGAGGAGGAGGCTTGCCAGGATCCTTCTCTCTGAGCCTGCACATCTGGAGGCCAGGTGGGCTTCACCTTTCTAGTGAAGCTGTCTCATCCAGGGACCAGAGAACAGCTCACTTTGTTTTTAAGTTTAGATGAGAAACAACAGCAAAACAGTCCATTCAGAACAACAACAATAAAAAATCGTCCTGGTTGCCAAGCCCTTATCCTCAAAAAAAAACAAAACAACAACAACAACATCAAACCCACAACTACTGAGCGGATTTTCAACTCATAGAGAACTTACGACACAGTGGAACTGGACTGAAGAATTTCCAAGGAGAGGCTGGTGGATTTGAACAGCTGACCTTCTGGTTAGCAGCCTGAGCTCTTAACTGCTGCGCCACAGAGCTCCCCCCATCCCCTACTGAACACTAATCTTCTTTTGTCTCTCTGGATTTACCTACCTGAATTATTTCATGTAAGCGGGTTCATACGGTACTTGTCTTTTTTGTGACACTTCTTTCACTTAATGGTATATTGTCAAGGTTCACTAAGTCACAGCACATACAAGAACTTCATTTCCCTTCTGGCTGTACAGTATTCTATATTTGGTTTATCTGTGTATCTGTTGATGGACACATGGGTTGTTTCCACCTTTTGCTATTGTGAATGATACTGCAGTGAACATCCAAGTGAACACTACGTATGTTCACCTGAATCTCTGCTTTCAATTCCTTGGTGTCTGTACTTGGGAGTGGAGTTGCTGGCTCATATGGTAAACTCAGTTACTGTGATGTAGATTCTAATTCCTGGCAACCCCATGTGGTTCAGAGGAGAGCTGTGCTCTGCAGGGTTGGAAGTGGCTGATTTTTCCCATGTAGACAACCAGTTGTTTCTTCAGAGGCCTCTCCAGAATCCCCAACCTTCCAGGTAGCAGCTAAGTGTGTGAACTGCATTCGCCAAGCCGGAGAGGGACTCCTGGGTCATAGGGTAACTCCATGTTTAACTTTTTGAAGAGCGGCCAGCCGTTTTCCACCTGCCTGCATCATCTTACATTGCCAGCAGCAATGAATGAGGGTTCCAGTGTTTTCACATGCTCATTAGCACTTGTTATTTTCTGTTTTTCTTTTCTTTTTTGATAATAGCTATTCTAATAGTTTTAGGAAGTGGTATCTCACTATGGTTTTGATTTGCAATTCCCATAGGGTCACCATGTGTTGGATCTGACCCGACGGCACTCAGCTTGGCTAATGGCTGATGGGAGCCCTGCTGGTGAAGTGCTTAAGAGCTGAGGCAGCTGACCAAAAAGTCAGAAGTTCAAATCCACCAGCCATTCCTTGGAAACCCTATAGGACATTTCTCTGTCTTACAGGGTCATTACGGGTTAGAATCAACTCCACAGCACACAAAAATGACAACTAGTGACATCTAGGACAAAGTTTTGGCACTGGATTTGCTTTTCCAGGGAAGCTTGCCTTTGTCCCCCAAGAATCACCATCGGTAAGTATAGGGGCTGATGGGGGGTTCAGGTCAGCCTATGAGGAGGAGCCTGGGAATTCCAAAGCTACTTAGGTACTAGTGGCCCTGCCAGTTAAGCAGAGGTGAGCCCATGCCCCTGTCAGTGCCTGCCCCAGTGAGTTGCCATGCTGTCGGGCAACAAAAAGTCTCCGCTGTTACCAGAGAATGGGACCAAGGGCAGCACTTTGCCTCTCCTCTCCCTCTTCTGTCTGGGATTGGGGCTCTGGCAGCTGATCAAAAGATGCAGGATTGCTATTATAATGCCATCATTAGTTGAAACAAAATCATTCCTTGTAACCAATATACAGTTACTGTAAACGACATATGTCACGAGGCATTCTATGTCTTCTAATTGTGATTGTTCTTGAAGCTTGTCATTTATATAATAACAACAATGATGGACTCATTCTCTGTTCCAGACTGATAACTTCTCCTGAAGGCACTCTTTGTTTAGGAAAAGAGCAAAAATGAGGTAACTGAACCTCCCTGGTGGAAGCTGACAAAGCCACTGTTGACACTGGAAGAGGCACAGATGAAAGCTTTCCTGGAGACTTGAGATGGTGCTGTATCGGCAAAAGGCCACCTGGCAGCATCACTTCAGGCTGACAAAGGACCTTGTGTGCACCTCACAGTCAAAAGGTAAAGAGAAAGAAAATCCAGGGCCACCTGGACAAATCACCGGGCCTGGACCGCAACTTTAGTCTAAGAGGTTGGGGTTTCACCTGGACATCTAGGGGGGCTGCAGACTGAGGCTGAGTAGGGGTTACCCCTGTAGGTAGCACTGGGAGATTGAGGCCCTGACCCAACACTCACCCTGTAAACCAGTCTTGCTTGGGTATTTCTTTCAGGTGCTGTTTCCATTTATTTTATTTCCATTTATAATTATTAAAGAACCTTAGAGATCATGACCACTGCCTGTCTGTCCACATGTCATACCATGGCAGCTGATGAGTGGCTATTATGCTGGAGGTTATGTCACTGGTATTTCAAATGTCACCAAGTCAGGCATGGTACGGTGGCTTCTGTGGAGCTTCCAGGCTCAGACAGGCTAGAAAGAAAGACCTGGCAGTCTACTTATGAAAGTTAGTCAGTGACAGTCCTCTGCATTACAGCAGACTACTTACTGTTTGACACAGTGCTAGGAGATGAGCCCCCCCAGATTGGAAGGCTCTACACAACTGCTGCAACAGTGCACTCAGACATGCCAATGAGCAGGAAGACGGCCCACAGCTGGGTCATGTTTTGTTCTGTTATACATAGGTTGCCATGGGTTGGAGCCAGCTCAAAGACAGCTAACAACAGAGAGGATGCGACCAATAACCCCATTTACAGATGGAAAAGGTCGTAAGTTAGGTCCTTCAGGCATACTCTGTCTTTAAACTTCTCCTACTGCTTTGCATCCGGCAGTCTTGGAAAATGCAGAGGAAATGCTGGCCGATGACAAAGGAACTAAACTTCTGAGTACCACAGAGCGTTGCGCGGTGAGTCAGCTCGTCCCCAAATGTAGACAGAGCGCTGTGTCCCGAAAATTCCATGAAATCACCTTTCAAATGCCTTTTTTCTTTCTTTATTACCCCTTAGTCTCTCTTCCCAGAATCACAAATATAGAAAACAGACAAACAAAAACCACAAACACTAAAAACAAAAAATCTATTCCGTTAACACTGGTGGTTTTCTTTTCAACTCTGAGGACACTTACCTCTTCGCACGGACATTAAATGGCCAGAGTCAGTCAACAGTCCACAAATATTCCTTTACTTATTTATCCCTTGGGTACATTTGCCCTGGAAGATGGGGCTACAATGACTACCAGGAGACGGGCAGCTCTGGCTTCCCCTAACCCTCCACATTCCCATTTAAAAGTCCTCCTTGTTTTGAGCTGGATAGAACGTAAGCTAGAAGCTTGTACCAGAAAGTACCCTTAGGACTTCCTTCTGATAGAATGAATCATCACCTGAGACGACAAGGGGCCAAAGTTAATTCCATCCAATCATGTGCTAGGGGAGGAGCTGGGCTCACAGTAACCACTCATGCTCTGTGGAAGGAATACAAGGCTAAAGACAGTAGGTTCATCCACCCCTGAGTCCTCTTGGCCATGTTCTTCCAGTCCTCTTTCTTATGCTGCTATCCCAGAAGTACCAAAAGTGGGTGGCTTTCATGAACAGAAATTTATTTTCTCACAGTTTAGGACTGTAGACGTTTGAATTCAGAGTGCTGACTCTCGAGGAGGGCTCTCTCTGTTCAGGGAGAAAATCTTTGCCTCAGCTTCTCCAGCATTCTTCTGGGTATTCCTGGGTGATCTCCAGGCTGACTGAGTGCTTCGAGGCCCTTTCCCCACGCCTGCTTCCTCCTCTTCCTCATCTGTCACCTTATAGTGATAAAGCCCCATTAAAACAACAAAGACAATCTTACTCCCCAGTGAGATTGCATCCACATGTATAGGGGGTAGGATTCCAACATATGTTTTTGTGGGGCAAATTCAACTGCTAACAGGGGCCCAACACCATGTTCTCTGAGATACTGCATATCTGTGTGCCAGTGCTATACAAAGACAGTTCGTTAGACAGACAGATAGGTATAGACAGACAGATGCTGTCTAGTCAGTTCTGACTCATGATGTCCTTATGCACAACAGAGAGAAAAACTGCCGAGCCATGTGTCACCCTCCTAATCACTGGCATGTCCACGTCTATCTTTGCATCTACTAAGTCAATCCATCTCACTAAGCTTTTTCCTTGCCCTCACTGGCCCTGTCCTTCACCAAACAGGATAGCCTGCTGCAGCGATTGATTCTCCCTGAGAATGAGGCAAAACCAGCAAGTTGGACAGTCATGGGCTCATTGTAGGAAATAGCTTTCAGACTTTTTTCCTGGTCCATCCTAGTCTGGAGGCCCCACTGAAACCTGTCCACCACAGGTCAACTTGGTTGGTGTTTGAAATCCCGGTGACATAGCTTCTGGCGTCATAGCATGTGCAAGTGACACAAGCCACCACCATATGACAAAATGACAGATAGGTGGAGAGTGTCTGGCATAGAAACCAGTTGCTGTGGAGTCCATTCCAACTCACGATGACCCCAGGTATGCCATGCTATAACTATGGTTCGTAGAGTCCTTAACAGATGATCTTTGGAGGTGCCCAGTGGTGGACTTGAACCTCCAGCCTTGCAGTTACCGGCAGAGTGTGTCAGTCTCCTGCATCTCCCAGGAACTCAATTCTGTGTATAGAAGAGTTTTGTTCCTGGCTTGCTGCCTTGGGTACTCAAAGGAATCACTCTTCAGTAGGGATCCCAGAATAGTGCTGCGAGGTACAGCGAGCTGTTTTCCCCTCTTTCTAGTTCTCATGCCCTCTTTCTGAGCAGCAGATACAAGTTCTTTTCATATATTTACAAGAGAGAAACTTGGGACAAGAGAAGCCAACAAGAAAGGAAAAGCAGAAATGTGAAAATCTCCTTCAAGGTAATTAAGTGATTAGGGGCCTTTGAAGTCCATCAGATAGCTCAAAAGTTTTTGCTTTTTTATCTTTTGCAGATCTGTCCACACATGGAACCTCAGCCAGATACGCCCGGCTGGAAAGCGGAAGACTGAAGACCTCTCTGTCTCTATACTCATCAAGGTACTTGAAAGTTTCAGGTCAAAACAAGAGGAGGTGGCTTCCTGGGCCCGTATCCTTGGTGATCAGCTAGTCCTTCTACTGTGGACCCCATGCCTAAGACACAGGCCTTGACTAAGGAGAGTGTGGCACTTTCATTGGGGTCTTCGTGCCCAGTGTGTGCCCCTTGACTTCCCACCTGCCTCTGCCTCATAGCCTTGATATTCATTTTGTCCTTATAAAAGACAAGTAGAGAATTGATACATGAACACTAATTTCACGCTTGCTGAGTGGTTTCCAATCATCTGATAACTGCAGGGTTGGTGGTTCAAATCCACCCCGTGGCACCATGAGAGCAGGCCTGATGGTCAGCTTTAAAGATAATTGCTGTCAGGTTCTGGGGAGTCAGTTCTGACTCACAGTGACCCCAAGTGACAGAGTAGAATCACCCTAAAGGTTTTCTCAGCTATAGTCCTTACAGGAGCAGATGGTCACGTCTTTGTACCATGGAGCCACTGGAGGAGTTCCAACTGCCAACCTCTCCATTAGTCGCTGAGCTCTTAACTGTTACTACACTACCAGGGCTCCTTGTTTTAAGGATGACAGCCAGGAAAATCCTATGGAGCAGTGCCACTTTGTAACACATGAGGTTGCCGTGAGTCCGAATCAACTCAACAGCATAAGAACCACAATAATGACTTAAAGCTGAAATGTACAGTCTGGATTTGGGTTTCCTCTGCTGCCTTTGAACCCAGAGCTCTCACTTCCAGCCATGGGCAGACTGCTACAGAGGGAGAAGGTCTTCTAATGCTATGTGGGAGCTTCTGCAACCTCTTCTTCTTCATCTAATTACCCTAAACGGGCAGGGCTTGAGACTGGTTTGTTCTTATTGGATCCTCTGCTGAGAACTTACATATCTTTCCCAGACACATGGAATCAGAATCTAGGCTTTAACAAGGCCCTCGGGTTATTCTTGGGTATACAAAAGAATATGGAGATCTTGTTAAGATGTATGATTATGATTCAGTATATCTGGGGTGGCAACACAAATTGTCAGCAGGATTCAACCTGCTGAACCACCAACCCTACAGGATTCAAATAAAGGGGTTTGCAGCTGCCCTTAAAGAAAGTTTTCTGCTGTCTGTGTTTTCTTGCATGCTTGCATCTCTGGCCCTAGGTTCCTTTCTCCGCCGGGTCAGGGTCGTTCTCTTCCCCCTACATCCCTGCCACCCCTTCCCTTCACCTCTGCAGTGAATCGCTCTGCCTCCTCTCTAGCTGCAGTACCCCTGCTCAGCCAGCAGGGCCTGGGCAGGTGGGCCTGGGTTATTGGAATCGTTCATCACTTGCCCTGGGCTGGTAGAGCCGGTGCAACAGGTGCTGGTTGCTGCCTCGTGGGGTGTCTGTCACTCTTCCCCCTCAGTCTCAGAGACAAAACACTGTCCCCCAACTCCAGCCATTCAGGGTTTTGCCAAAGTGAAGTTTCATATTTGCACAATCTGGGAGAGTGGAGGGGTCCCCTGCAGTGAGTCACTCTCTTCTCTCTATGGCTCTCCTGTCCCATAAACAGCACCCACCCTTCCTGGGCCACCACAGTACCCTGCTGTCACTCCTGCAGGGACTGCTGCCACCGCATCTGAGCAGGCATGGGAAGGCTCTGCACTACACACCCCAGCCAAGGAGGGGGTGTCTGGAGCTATATGAGTCCAGGGTTGACTGAGAGAGCAGGCCAGGCTGCAAGGTCGGCCCAGGAAGGAGATTATGCACTGTTGTCACAGAAAGCAGTGGGGTTCTGCCAACACCAGGTCTTGTGTTTGGCTGCTAACTGAAAGATTGGCAGTTCAAATCCACCAGTGCCCCTTAGAAATCCTATAGGGTAGCTCTACTCTGTCTGTTAGAGTTGCTATGAGTAATCACCGTGCACCCCCACACATGTTCATACATGCATGTATGTCCTTGGAATTATTTTAGGACTTACCTGACTCACCTGGCACATGGAAGATCTTCCAGAGCAGAATGGCCTACCCTGTGCCAACCTCTAAGGTTGACCTTGGTCCTGGCCCCAGTGTGGGGCTTTGCTTGTTTATTGCATTCATGAAATTTGGTTTCTCTTTCTAGGAGATTTGCCACATGGTGCATGCGCACAGCGGCCTTGCCTCCACTGCTCTCACTGTCAGGACCTACCTCTGGCAGTTTCACACGGCCTTCCTGGAAGGAGCACGTCTTGGGGTCGTGGGTGCAGACGTGTCGGTATTTACACCAGTGGCAGCGATACGGGCTCTGCACACAGGATAGGCACCTGGCACAGAGGAAGAAGAGACACAGCTCTGGAACTCAGCTGAGCCCAGGCCTGAGGGCTTCATGTCTCTAGAGTTCAGCAAGACATTTCTAGCAGCAAGAGAAACCCCTGCAAGACCATTGCTCAGGAAGAGCTGACCTTGGAGAGATCTCTCCCCTTCTCTCCAGGAAGCAACAGTTCCTGGTTTTCACCCCCTTATGTGTGGACCTGACAGCCTTGTCCCCTAGGGCCTCATCAGCTCCTTGTCAGCTCTGTAGGACGGCGTTCTCCTTTGCTGAAGAGGTTAGCAATGAGGTCTGGAGCATGGAGGCTGGTGCAGAGGGCTCATTACAGTTGGGGCAAACAAAACATAGGGTTTTCACTCAACCTGACTCCAAGCTCTCAGCTTCAGGAACCCACGCAGGCCCATCCAGGCTGAGGACGCCTCTGAGGGCGCTGTTTTATGCCCTCGGCTCCTCCTAGTTGACAATTTCCATCTCTACCCTTCACCTCTGAGAAGCAGACATAGCTTTAAGAGAGCTCTTACTGCTTAAAAGCAGTTGGTGGGTGGCACGATTAACATACTTTGCTGCTAACTGAAAGTTGGTGGTTCAAATCTATTCAGAAGTGCCTTGGAAGAAAGATCTGGCAATCTACTTCCAAAAACTCAGTCACCGAAAACTCTATGGAGCATAATTCTACTCTGACATGCATGGGGGCGTCATGAGTAGGAGTCAACAGGATGGCATACGGGTTGTTGAACTGCTTAACAATCCAACAATATTCCCTTCTTCTAAAGAGTAAAGTCCAACTGCCTGGCCATGCAGGCTGAGCCCTTCAGGGTTCACCATGCTGTTCCTACTCAGGTGCTCAGTGGTGGCCCCAAACGGGGGCCGTACCTGCTGCTCCTCCCCTTGGCCAGCTCCTCCTCCTCCTCTGACCACCCTGGGCCCCTCTCCCACTGATGTCTGACTCTTGGCCCTGGCCATACTGTGTTCCACTTCATCCCTCTGACTGCCCAGTTCCTTCACTCATCCAAGAGGCCATGGGCTTCCAGAGGGCAGGGATTGAGTCTTTGAAAGTTAGGAAGATTTGAATCTCCCTTGTCTAATGAGGAGCACATTGCCTTGGACATAGTGGTGTCATCAGCGGCTGTTAAGTTGGCCTCTGGCTCACGGGGATCTCATGCACAACAGAATGAAAGGGTGCCCTGTCCTGTGCCATTCCGTGATCAGTCACAGATCCAAAGCTTGTGTTCCATAGGGTTTTCACAGGCTGATTTTCAAAAGTAAATCACCAGGTCTTTCTTACAAGTCTGTCTTAGTCTAGAAGCTCCATGAAAACTTGTTCAGCATCACAGCAACACACAGGCCTCCCCTGGCAGATGGGTGGGGACTGCACACGAGATGCACTGGCTGGGAATCAAACCAGGGTCTCCTGCACAGAAGGTGGGAATTCTACAGCTGAGCCCCCACTGCCCCCACTTGCATATGGTCGACGCTTCAAACTGGGTTACTGACTGCAGGGAAGCTTCACATGTGACCTCATCTCCCTCTGCTGCTTCCTAGAGAGGCAAGAGGGGAGTGTGGGGTGAGGCCTCCAGGTTGGGATACCAAGGGCAGCTCATGGCTAGAAGAGGAAGGTAGTCTTACATTGAGGAAGCTTGTTATTGGCTGGGACAGCCCTGGCTGTCTTGGAGCTCCAAAGACGGCCAAGCCATAACCACATAGATGAACTGTAAAACTCCTCCAGCCTTCAGCTGGCTTGTCCCACGTGGGGAGGACAGTGCCACAGATATTTAAGTAAGCACAACTTTTGTGAGACCAAATCCTTTGTTTTTTCAAACTGTGCTTCATGGAGTCCGAGGGTTCTGTGGAGCTTCTTTAGAGACTGTGTGGGTAGATGAGTGGGGTTCCCAGTGCCTGGGTTTCCCGCTCGCCCACCCCCCAACAGATGGTGAGAAACTGAGTCAGCTTTGAGGGATTTATGGCCAAAAGAAGATGTGCTGGTAAGGGGTGTGGGAGCCCACCTCGAGCCCTCTCTCGCTCCTCCCACTAACACTGTGGGTGCCAGGGGGCAGGAGGGCTCCTCCTCCAGTGAAGGAGGCTCTTCATGGGGCCTCTAGATGGAGACTGAGGTGGTAGGAAGGAGTGGGATCTCTTATCTTTGGATGCAGATTGAGAACAGGTCTCTAGATCCGCCCCTCCTACCTAGACCGCAGAGGCAGGACTCAGGCACTTACGAGTTGTGGACACTGCAGTTGTAGAAGACGAAGGTGGTGCTGGCGAAGGTCATGCCTGTCTCCTTGGACTTGAGCTGCAGCTGGACCACGTGGTGGTCCCCTGTGGGAGAGAGCCCCAGTTCGGGTCCCACTGAGAAGAGCACTCTCTGGGCAAGAGAGCTGGTCTCCACAATGGGTTCAGCTCTAACAGGACCTGACTCCACGGGGTCCAGGCCCAGGGCACCCCAGAGCAGCTGCAGAAAGGCTGAACCAATCCAGTCACCCCCACATTTTATCACATCCACCTCCCTGATTGTTCACTTCCCCCATGTGCACACACACTCACTCATACACATTCACATGCACTGACTCACACATGTTCTCATGTGTTCCCACACATATTCACTCACAAACACACATTCACATGCACTGACTCATACATTCACATGTACTGACATATTCACATGTATGCACACCTATTCACTCCCACACATGTACTAACTCATACACTCATAGACACATGCTCACACATATGCATTGACTCACATGTACCCACTCATACGCTAACATACACTCAAATGTACACACACTCACGTGAACTCATACATTCACACTCACTGGCTCATACACTCACTAACATGCACTCATACAAATTTACATGTACTCACACCCTCATTCATACACACTCACATGCACTGATGCATACACTCACACTCACATGTACTCACGCATACACACTCACATGTACTCACGCATACACACTCACATATACTCACACATACACACTCACATGCACCTATTCATACACTAATGCACACACACATGTACTCAGACACATGAACTCATACATTCACACTCACAGACTCATAAACTCACACACTAACACGCTCACACATACTCGCATGCACTCACACCTTCATTCTCTTACAAACATTCACATGTACTGGCACATACACTCACACTCACATGTACTCACACATACACACTCACATGTATTCACCTACTTACTCACCAACACACACTGACTCACACACACATGCTTATTCATTCACACAGTAATTGATTCACCTACACTCACATGAACTTACAGTTATACTCACTGACATACACTCACATGATAACACGTGCTCACACTCATTCACACACTTACATGTATTGGTTCACACACTCATACAAACATGTACTCACACACACTCATGTGTACTTACACACACTCACATGAACTCATATTCACACTGACTCACACTAATGTGCTCACAGGCATTCATATGTACTCACACTCACTGACACATTCACACTAATGTCCTCACGTGTACTCACACCATCATTCATCCACACAGTCACATGTACCGAGGCATATACTCACTCATATGTGCTCACACACTCACACACATGTACTCACAACCTTATTTGCTAACACAGTGCACCAACTCATACACTCACACGTATGCATACACATTCATTCACACACTCACACATGGACTTATTTGTATACACTCACAGGAACTCACACTGACTCATGCTCACATGCTAACATGCTCACACTCACAATTCACATGTTCACTCACAAACTCACATGAGTAAATTTACATGCACACATCAACATGTGCACACACTCAAATGTACTCACATGCTCCCACACTCATGTGTTCTTACTCCCAATATACTCACACTCACCTGTACTCATTCACACACTCACATGTCCTCACACAGGGCACTCACACATTGAAACACACATATACAAGCACACCTCCATATACATAAACATGTAAGTATACACTCATGTACACAAAAATACACACTCATACCCACACATACTTACAAATATACTCATACACAGACATAAACACAATACTCACACACAGGTATGCACACAATCATATACACAGTCATGCAGCTACATGTTCACAGCATGTGCACTCTCACACACTCAGACACAGTCAAGCACCTACACACTCGCATGTGAACACACAAGCACATGCACACACATATACACTTATTCACTGATTGGCCACAGGGAGAAGCAGATCTGCAGGCCATCAGGATGCTGTACAAAGTACCCGAGAGGCCTTGCCTGCAGACGCCTACGCTGCAGGGCTCCTTCCCTGCCTCTGCAGAGACGCTGGCGGGCTCAGGCCTCTTGGGCAGGGGTCCCTGAGTCCTCAGCTGGTGCTGGGGAGGAGCTATAGTCCCTGTTTAGTGCACAGGCCTGACCCCCAGCCCCATTTCCAGTCTTGGTTCTGCCTTTCCAGGGACTCTCATTAATCAATCAGTGCTGAACGAATGTGACAAGACCGAATGGGAAGGACAACATGGAATCAGTCTGCCTAGGCCAGGCCTTTCCCTTACACACTGAGCCTCTGTCCACCCTGTCCTTCTCACTGTGGCTGGTGGAAGACAACAGGGAGCTCTGGGAACGTGGCAGTGCTAGAAGGCAGGGTCTGGGTTAGGGGCAGTGAGAGACCCTGGTGCCTGGGAACCCTTCCTGATCCTCACCAGCTCCCTGGCAGCCTCCTGGCTTCAGCCCAGAGGCTGAGCTCTCCCTGTGCTGGCTGGCTGCCCCTGGCCTTGCCTCTGCCCCTTCTCTGCAGCTGTTCCCCTCTTACGATACACTGGGCTGAGAGAAGAACCTGGTCACCGTCAACTCCAAGGGCAATAAGGAAACACTTCACCCCTTCTTCTTGCCACATACCCACAGCCCACAGCCCATCCTCCAGCCTGAGATGCCCTCAGTTCCCCACATCCATCACGAGTCCTCGTCCAGGCAGGAGGTGGGTGTGCCATCAGCGCTGCTGGGGTCACTCACCGTTCTCCGTGATGATGCGGGGCACCTCCCTGGCTGCGGGGGAGTAGCACTGGATCTGATTACCAACCACCAGCCCATCCATCTCTGACAGGTCCTCGAAGGTGCAGTTGACGCCAGCTGACAGCTCTGGGACATTGTAGGTCTCTAGGACCAGCTGGGAACAGGCGGGCAGGGGGAGGGAACAGAGGAGGGTGAAATGGAAAGGGAGGGTATGGAATAAAGACATCAGGGAAAAGAAAAGGTAGGAGAGAGGATAATCAGAGACCATATTAACCCAGGAAGGCAAGGCCCAATTAATTACAAGACCGGTTTCTAGAAGGAGGTAGAAACTAAAGAGAGACAAAAGAACTTGTCCAGAACCTGAATGGGGCTGGCCCCAGGAAATACAAAAGTGTAGGGGATTTGTGAGGTGAAGCAATGGCAAGCAGATTGGAGGTGTCACTTAGCAAGCAATTCCATTATTGCCAGTTTTGGAAAATGGCAATACCAACTACTGACTGCTCAAAGTAAGAACACGGGCACCACCCTCTCCCTTCTAATCTGCACGTGCACACCTGTCCTTTATAGCTGGAGGCACGGCTCTCGTGCTCTGCCAGGCTTTGATGAGAATCATGGTTTCCTTGTCTTGTCACCCATCATGCACATGGCCTCTTCCCCACAATCTCCTGTTGGCTTCTCTCCTACCCCCAGAGGGCATGAATTCTTTAACATCCTACACCCTGCTCCAGAGACACTCCTGTTGGCCAGGCTGGGCCCAGTCCCCTGAGGGGCCTTGGGCTAAGGCTCTGTGTGGTGTGAACAGGGACTTCCTTCATCTCCCACCCTGACCGCATGACTCTTACCAACACGTTGTACTGAGAGACTGAGATGTTGTTGGGATGGACTGTCAGCCGGACACACTGCTTCATTTCCGAGGCAAACCTGCGGGGTTCCTTGGAGCGTGCACATCGTTCCTTCCGGGTACATCTGGGGAAGACAGACCCCAAGTCACCTAGAAGAAGGCATCTTGTCCAGGGAGGGGCCTGACTCTGAGCTCAGGTGTGTCCAGCAGCCCTCAAGATGTGTCAACCAGGGTGTAATTGGGGCCCTTCACATTCCATGTGTTTCCTTCTCCACACCTGGTCTGCCTGTATTATATCCTAGTTTGAAAAATGTAACAATTCCAGATACCAGTTGTGCCAGGCTGAAATTTGGGCATCGTCCTAAACTCATCAGTCTCATAAAAATACCTGTGAGTTCTTTTCCAGTCTACCCTCCTCCTCCCTTCCCTGGTTGCCTTGTGTCTTTGCCACTCTCCTCCTCTCCCCAGGTAAACTCAGACCTGCTCCTTCCATGGATATGATATACTCTTTCAGGCTTCTTTGTCTTTGAGGATGCCATTTCTTCTGTCTAGACTGCCCTCTTCCCACTGGCATCTGACCAACTCCTATTCAACCTTGTAGACACTGTTCAGCTATCACCTACCTATAGTACCTCTCTACTGAAACCATGCTGAGTTAAGAGCATCCTCCTGATGGTCCCATAGCACTTCGGGGTTTCTTACAGTCTAGAAATTACCAGACTATATGGCAATTATTGGGCCAAACAGTCCTCTCCTACTACGCATGAGCTTCTCAGAAGAAGAAACTGTGTCTGACTTGTTTTTGAGTACCCTGCCTCTGTCATGTCCCAGCAGATAGAAGGTAGATGTGGGTGAAAGGGTGGAGAGGAAGGCTTGATGGAGCACAGAGAAGTAAAGAGGATGGCTTGGTTGGAATTCCTTGGGTTGCAATTCTGGCTTGATGGTACATGGTAACTACTATGAAAGGTCTGCTAGTGACTGAATGCCCTGTACCGTGGGAGGTACACTCATTCATAGTGGGCCAGAGCCAGTGTGATTTGGGATCTTAGAGTCCTAACTGATGAGGGCTTGTGAAAGATGCCCATAAGAACCATGAACATCACCCAGATATGCAAACAACCTCTCAGAGAAGGCACTCATTCCCGGAAGTAGGGAGCCAGGCCTATCTCTGCCTTACAGCAGGGGTCTGTTGCATGGTGGTATCTGAGTTCCAGAGAACAGGACTTCATCCATATCACATAAGCCATGTTGACATGGAACTTCACCAAGTCTCTATTATTAAAGAACTCTGGAAGACTGATTCTGCCATAAGGTGCGACCCTGAGTGGTGGATCTCTTTTGGTTAATAAGAAACTACTTTGCAGAGGAAGAAGAATGTCAGGAACTATTTGTGGGGTAGAGGGGGAACTAGGCAAAGAGTCCAGTGGAGAATGTGGCGACTGAGAATGTACAACTCACATGAGGAGGGGACAACGGAGAGAGCTCGGTTGCCTCAGGAAGAAGATGAGTTGACATGGGCAGGGCGGTGGTTAGAGAGGGGTGGTGGGCAGGAGGGAGGGCAGACAGGGGTGGTGTGGGCAGGGAGGTGGGCAGACAGGAGTGCTGTGGGCAGGGAGGAGGGCAGACAAGGGTGCCACAGGAAGGAAGGTGAGGAGAGACGTGCCTGTACACCTATCTCTGGTCATGGGGTGACTCTCAGGCTCAGAGAGGAGCTGTGAGGAAGGGTGGGCTCACGGGAAGAGCCTGAGGGGAGACTTAGCAAAGTGAGAAATCACTGACAGCCATGGACTAAAGCTACCCCTTTGAGGGAGAAAAAGAAAAGAGAGAGATGAAGCCTCACGGGAAGACCTCAGGGTAAATCCAATACGTGACTCAAAACAAAATCAACCTTGAACCATACAGCCACAGCTGTGAGCCACCCATTGCTGTTGAATTGATTCTGACCCACAGTGACCAAATGGCACAGAGTGGAACTGCCCCACAGGGTTTCCAAGGCTGTAAATCTTTACGGGAGCTGACTGACACATCTCTCTCCCAGGAAGCAGTTGGTGGTTTCGACTGCTGACCTTCTGGTTAGCAGCGGAGTGCTCAACCACTGTGCTACCAGGGCTCTCCTTCCCACAGAGATTATAGCCTACAAAACCCCATAGGGCGGTTCCGGTCTGTTACATGCGGTTGCTGTGAACTGGAACTGATTTGAGGACACCTGACAACAAGTCAATGAATGCTTTTCAGGCACTTGGAGAAGTGGCTATGTTTTTATCACCTGTTCTCACAGCAACGTGTGAGGTAGGTGGCATTTGAAACCCCACATTGTAGATTGGGAAGCTGTGGGGAGAATGGTCAGGTGACCCATCCAAGGTTACCAGCTACTCAGAAAGAGCCCATGTTTGAACCCAGCGTGAACACTGGAGCCGACAACTCTCAGCCACAAGACTCCACCTCCCTGGGGCTTCTAGGCTCAGCAGCAAGGGACAACTCACTTTCCTTCACATAGGTGAGGGCACTTAAAATTTGCCCCAAATCTCTAAAGGAGCTCTGGTGGCACAACAGTTTAAGTGCTCAGTTGCTAACTGAAAGGTTGGCAGTTTGATCCCACCAGCAGCTCTGCAGGAGAAGACACTCGGCGATCTGCTACCATATAGGTTAAAAACAAGCAAACCCAGTCCAAACCCACCACCACTGGGTGGATTCTGACTCATAGCAACCCTACAGGACAGAGTAGAACTGCCCCATAGAGTTCCCAAGGAACTCCTGGTAGCTTCCAACTGCCAACCTTTCCATTAGCAGCTGTAGCACTTAACCACTATACCACGAGGGTTTCTCCCATATAGATTACACCCTAGGAAACCCTATGGGGTAGTCCTACTCTGTCACATGGGGTTTCTATGAGTCAGGATCAACTTCAGGGCACCTAACAACAATCTCCTTCTCTAAGCTAAATCACTAGTTTCCTTCCACCTTGAAGCCCTCTGAGCCTTACTGTGACTTTGGGGACAAAGGTGGATTCTCCAGGACCTTTCCAGGAAACCACATTCCGGGATCCAAAGGCCAGAGAGGAGTTTGGTTGTCGGTGTGACACTCCCAGTGGCTCTCACCGACTGACAGCAGCAACAGTGTCCACCTCCCAGTCTTGGAAGGTAATTTCCCAGCGCAGCTCCTCTGCGAGGACTCCATTATCTGCAGCCATTAAGCTAATGTTATGGACTTTTCCAGGGTGTCTGCTCTGACATAGCTATTAATAGTGTTATTACGCCCATTAACAGCAGATCCAGAGAGCCACGCAGGCTTGAATTATTCACCGACTCCCCAACTTTGAAGTTCCTGTTTCCAAGAGCAATCAGGAGGTCTGAGAAGTGTCTTTGATTAAATTATGGGAAGATGAAAATGGAGTGCTTCCAGGACAAACATCACCTGCAGTTACCAAAGAGAGGTACAGAGAGAGAAGATCCCAGAAGGTTCAAAGGCATTATTAGTTGGGGGCTCCTGGGTTTGCCTGCAGTTTGCTGCTTCTGAAGTTCGCCTGGCTGCATCTGGTCATTCCCTCCAAGAAGCCTTGTGGCCCAGTGGTGAAATGTTCAGCTACTAATCCAAAGGTCAGTGGTTCAAATCCACCAAACTCTCTGTGGAAGAAAGATGTGACAGTCTGCTTCTGTAAAAATTTACAGCCTTGGAAATTCTATGGGGCAGTTCCACTGTGTCTTATAGGCTCACTAAGAGTTGGAATTCACTCGATGGCAATGGGTTTGGTTTTTGAGTGTTTTATTCATCACTCTCGATATCCTCAAATCAACTGTTAGCACCTCCCCCTCAAATCTAGGTTTTATGAAGAAAAGCACGTGTATCTCATAATTTTAAACATCCTAATTAACTGTGTAATCTTGGGCAAATAACTTACCCTCTTGATGCCTCAGTTTTCTCATCCATAAAACTGGATAATACATGAGTACTAACAGCTACCATTGAGTCAGTTCCAACTCATGATCCATGAGTGTTGAAGAGTAGAACTGTGCAACATGGCTGTGGCTATGACTTTCCAGATGTAGATTTTCAGGCCTTTCTTCTGAGGTTCCTCTGGGCAGGTTCAAACCGTTAATGTTTCAAGTATTAGTTAAATATTTAGCTATTTGTGCCGCCTAGGGACTCTGGAGGAATAATCTTAAAGGGCTTCTTACGACACAATGGTTAAACATACAGCTTTTAGCTGAAGGTTGGTGGTTTGAATCCCCCTCAGTGGCTTTGTGGGAGAAAGACCTGGTGACCTGCTTCCATAAAGATCACAGCCAAGAAAACCTTATAGGACAGTTCTACTCATTATACGGGGTCACCAAGAGTTGGAATTGACTTAATAGCACACAATGCCACCTAATAGAGTGGTTATGAAGATTAAATGGGATTATGTGAATAAAGCATTTAGAACAGCACTTAGCTCCTATTAAGACCTCCATAAATGTTAGTTATTAATATTGTTCCCAAGGAGCCCTGGTGGTGCAGTGGTTAAGCACTTAGCTGCTAACCAAAAGGTCAGCTGTTTGAACTCACCTGCTGCTCTGTGGGAGAAAGATAGCAGTTAGCTTCCATAAAGATTACCAAACCTACTCATGGCGACCCCATAGGAGTTCCAAGGCTCTAAATCTCTGTGGAAGTTGATTATCACACCTTCCTCCCTGGGAATCACTTGTATTTTGAACTGCTGCACTTTCAGTTAGAGTTGATCAGTCTAACCACTGTACCACTGGGACTTCTCTCTCCATAAAGATGAGAGCCTTGGAAGCCTCATGTGGCAGTTCTGCTCTGTCCTATAGGTTTGCCACAAGTTGGAGAAGCCTTGATGGCAGTGGTGGGTGTGACCCCATCCCCCTGCCTTCCTCATTTAATCCCTCCAACCTGCAGCTGATGCAAAAGTTCTGATTTTCTCCTGGCCTTGCCCCTGGGACGGATCAAAGACAAAAAAGGCAGAAGTGGCTGCAGCTATTAACGTGGGAGAGGAGTCCCAGCAGCTAGGAAAGAGGAAAGAAGAGAAGAGTGGTCTCAGTTGTCACTCTGCTTTCCTAGTAGCTGTCAAAGAGTATTGAGAACTCAGCTGTCTTGGTGGGAAGTCAAGTTTAAGGTCAGAACCAAAGATGTTTTGGCATTTTGACTATTCCACAGGGTCTGTGAGGGTGGAGGCTGTACATATCCAACGACACAGACAGTTGACCTTCAATGTGATGGGATAATGGAGGGGAGGGTGAATTTCTTTTGATTCATAATGGGGTCTGTAAGGTCATGGATTTCTGCTTTCCTAGGACTGTGACCACCCACTCGCCCAAGCAAGAGCTAGGAGACACGCAGAAGATCCATTCATGTCTGCGGGGGATGGGGGTGAACAGTGGGGGTAGGGAGCAGACTGGCTTAGAAGTTACCTTCCAATGACATCCAGAGCCTCCCTTAAGCCTTTCCTTCAACTGCGCTGTAGGGGGCTTCTTGAAACGTAGAAGGAAGATACCTGCCCCATCCATTTTCCAGGCAGGAAGACTGGGCTCAGAAGGACTCACAATGTGTACGCTGTGTTCCTTAGAAGGGAGGTTGACCAGACTTGGACTTGCTTACAGGACATGTCATCAGGGAAGACTAGTTGCTGAAAAAGGATGCCTTGTTTGGTAAAGAAGAGGGGTTATGAAAATAAGGGAAGCCTTCAATGACATAGACTGATGCAACTGGCAGAACAAAGTGCTCAAACCTACCAACGATCACCACGATGGTGCAGAACCACGCAATGCTTTTTCTGTTGGACATAAGGTTTTCATGAATAGCTGCCAACTCAACAGTGACATGTGACTTTGGATTTTCAGAGATGCTACCTCCCGGGACTCCTCTGCCCTGAAACACAGACCTGCAGCTGGTCCAAGAAGATACACTAGGCTCCAGAGTCTACTCCCACCAACTCCTTTGACCACCCTACCTCATTCCAGTTCTCCACAGTTCAGCCCTCCAGCCCTGAGATCAAACATGCAAACAGCCCTTGGGGAGACAGCACTGGGCTTTGCAGAAGGGGTTATTATCCAAGCCAGTGGTTCCGATGAGATTACCCTCTCTAATGAAGCAGCTACCTCTACCCTCCCCTAAGCCTGAACTTCCCCTGCTGGAGAATTCCCAGCCAAGTGGAAAATTAGAAGGGAGAGGAATGAAGGAAAGAAGAGGGTGGGGGAAAGGGAGAGAGGAGGTGATTAAATTCTCCAGAAATTAATTCCTAAGTGCAGTGATAGAAATATTAACTCCCAGGGCTGCTGGATGGGGAAACAAATTTAAGTTTGGAGCTGGGGTAACCAAACCCAGTCTGGAGCTGGGTGAACTGCTAAGGAGGAGGATCACTGCTGGCCTGTTCCCAGGCATCCTGGCAAGGATGCACCAGCCTTGGACATCCGAGTTTGCTTCTTCTTCCCACTGATGATCCCCCTGTCTTTCACAGTTCACATGATCATAGGCTGCGCTTGGAGTGCACCATTTGAGAAATCTGTTTAGAGATCACTGGGACCAGAAGTAAGGGGGTTGACAGCTTCCCAAAAAAGCCTGATAGAAAACCTAAGTGAACTTGGAATGCCTACATAAATAAGAGAACAGGGAAGCTTCTGGTCATTGGTCGCAAGCAGAGAATTCTGACAAGGGAAGAGGTTGGGTTTTCTAGTATCTTTACATTTGCCTTCTTCTGGAATGTCCACATAAATGGTCAGCTGTGTCTGGGTGGCTTGGAGGAAGATAGAAAGGAGAGTAAAGAAAACCTTTGTGGGTGGCTAGGTGTGTAAGAGATTTCTTATGTGAAGGAGGTAGACCAGATGAGAGCTTGTGTTTTGCTATGATGATAAAGGGCTTTCAGTGAAGCTCAAGCTGAGACAGACTAGGAAGAAAGGCCTGGAGATATAATTGCTTAAAATCAGCTGATGAAAACCCTCGTGGATCACAATAGCCTGATCTGTTGAGGATCATGGGGATGATACACGACCAAGCCGCACTGGTTCTGTTGTGCACGGGTTTCCCTAAGCCCGGGCCAAATGCACAGCAGCTGACAGCAACAAAGACCAGATGAGTGCCTTTACTGCCATGCTGGATGATATCCAGGGAAGGACACAATGGTCTTGTTGAAGTCTAAATGTTTAAGTTGTTATTTTGTGAACCCTAAGATACCAAAAAAAAAAAAAAAGAAGAAGAAAAACAAACCAACAAACAACCAAACCCACAGCCATCGAGTTGATTTCAACTCATAGTGACTCTATGGGGCAGAGTAGAACTGCCTTATAAATAGGGTTTCTAAGAGATAGCTGCAGGACACAAACTGCAGACCTTTAGGTTAGCAGCTGAACTCTTAGCTATTGTGCTACCACGGCTCCAAACTCTAAGATACGAAGGCAGAAATTATACTCTAAGTTACCCTCTGCTACCAACTGCTGGCAACTGAATCCACAACCCCTTCACCATCTCTGAAGATCTAAGGCCAACCTGAGCACCTCTTGATGTTAGATTGCCCATGCATTCTGGACCTCACTCTTTAGGGGAGGCCACTGAGGCACCCAGAAGTCCTAGGACTTCACCAGCCAGTCGGAGTTTCATGTGGCTTTACCATGTGGTCCTGCCATACTGTGATCAGTTCACACGGCAGGGCTTGACTGCACAGAATGCCCGTGATCTGCCCCACGTCCCTGAATGCATTCTTGCTTTGGCTTCCTTCTTGATGTACCTCAAACAATCAACCCATTGAATACGAAGCTTAAACCAAAACCAAACCCAGTGTTGTCAAGTTGATCCCAACTCATAGCAACCCTATAGGACAGATTTGTAGAGTTTCCAAGGAGTGCCTGGCAGATATGAATTGCTACTTTTGGTTACCACTGTAGCATTTAACCACTTTGCCACCACAGTATCTGAATATAAAGTTTAGGTGGTAGGCAAAGGGAAACCAGAGAGGTTCTCTCCTTCCAAGAAGCACTACACTTAGTGGTGGCCAGAAGGGGAAGGGAAGTGGGCTGACTCTTCTCATTCCATGGTGCTGTTTGGATCTATTGATTTCTACTAAAGTTGAGCAGAGGTTAAGGAAGAAGAGATGAAGGAAGAGTGGGACTGGAGGAAGAGAGAAGAAAAGTGGAAGAGAAAGAAAGAAGAAGGGGAAGAGGAAGGGAAGAAAGCAAAGAACTCAGAGCCAGTGAACCCATCCGCATGTAATCCCACTGGCAACAAAGAGACTGTTGCCTCTTACACACCCACCCACAGCCACCATGCCTCTGGTTGATTGCAAGCAGCTTTCCCACTGGACGGTGGTGTTCCTTTCTCCTGCTCCAGCAGGCATGGTGCATGGAAGGACTTCACTGTGTATAAGCCCAGTCCCTCCATCCTCACTGGTTCAGGGTGGCAGGACCAAGGATAGTATGAATGCTCATAGAGTTTCCAGGATTCATGCCTCTGAGGAGCCCAGCTCCCCAGGGAGCCAGTAGATTTGGGGGGAATTTGGGGGGCTTAGTGAGGACCATAAGGTGTTTCTAGTTCATAAGAGAAGATGGCACTGTCAGCTTTTCAGCTGTCCCAGGCGCCTGGAGACTGACAAACATGCTGTTCTGCCTTATGTGTTCCCTAAACCTCCGCACAACAGCTCTCTCTCTGAAGATACCAGGTCATAGCTACCATGAGGTGCAGCCAGCCCCCCACCTTCTCTTTCAACCCTACAGAAGGAACCTAGAATGTAGGATGAGGTTATCACCAATCCCACAGCTCAGAGAGATTTCCTCATAATATATATATTAAAAAAAAAAAACATATTCCTTGGTTCTCTCTTAGAAAATATAAGGCTCACTGTGCAAAGAGCCAGGGGAGAGATCGCTGGTTTATCGGTTAGCATTAAGCAGTCCTTGTGTGCAGGTTAAAGGAAATTACAAACAAAACAAGGTTGTGGACTATGCAAGGAAGAAGCAAGGAAGGGCTTTTGGGATCAGCATGAGCTGTGTCAAGAGCACGCTCAGCAGTGGCTCACAGGGCAACATGTTCTCTCTGCACTTCCCTGGGCAGTGGGCTGGCAAATGGGGGTCAGCCACTGGAGATGCCACTTAGATGCTATGGCTGGTTGGGAGTGCTCAAATGGATGAAGACTCTCTAGCAAGGGGTTTGCAGCCACTGTAGCCACACAACCACACCTCTCTGGTCCTGAGGAAAAGACGGTGAAGGGACACGGACAAGATTCTTGGGTAGACCCATGGCCTCTAGGTGCAGAGGTGGGATCATCACGTCTCGTCTAAGAACCGAGCCCGCACTGCATCCCAGGCACACCCTTGTCTCATTCTCACACTGGGGCCAGAAGATGGCTTTGCTGGTCACCATTATGGAGCAGAGAAAAGTAAACCCAGCCCAGGCCCTTCCTTTAATCTACACCCTCTGTCCTAGAAGGCAGTGTCTTTCCTTTCTTTCTCTCCTTCTTGGAAGAAACTCTGCCAAGAATAAAGAAATGAATCCTGTTAAGTGGCCTGTGTCCCATCTCTGCCAGCTAGGGCATCCTCCCAGCAACAGAAATCTGGAGAGAAGCAGGGCCGGCCACCAGGGGCTCAGAGAGAGACTTTATAACAAGCAATCTTATCTTGCCCCTGTTCATGTCTTAGGTTACATGAGCCTCCCAGGAGCGACATGGATGACTTTTCTTAAGCAAGGTAACGTCTGGGCCAATCAATGCGGCTTGTCTGCAGGGCAGGATCCATTACCCATTGAACTACAGATAGGAGTCTTAGTCTGGGCATGGAGCCATGGAGCGGGAGTGGGGAGGGACTGGCCTGCTGAGCCTGGACATTGGGGGACACTCCGAGCCCAGGACAGGAGACGGTTGTGACGGCAGGAGGTTGACTCACTGGGCCTGGGACACAGGCTTATTTATGTTCAGCTTTACCCAGGTCAGGCAGGTAGGGCAGGCACAAGGGGAATGCCCTAGGAAGAAAGGCTGAAGACTGGTGACCAATAAATGCTCAGGGTTGTTGAACCTGCTGTTTCTATGAGAAATGGGCAGCTGGTGGGCTGGGACCCTCACATTATGGGAGGAATGCTTCCCTGCAAGGGAGGGTAAGTAACAAGGAGGACTTCAATTACACAGGCTTTGTTAACTGAGTTCAGTCTGCAAACCACCTGTGACCTGGCTGGTATAAGCAGGCTATTCAGCACCTGAGCCACCTGGCGACAAGGCCCTGCCCTTCAACAGGTCATTTTCCCCACCCGATTTCTCTTCTTCACACATACCCTTTCTGCTTCCTTCTCTCCCACAATGTTACTATCGTCTCACTCCTAACATTGGTGAGCCAGCCAAGTGCCATCGAGTCGGATCTACATTGGTGAAGAGACTGAAAAAATACCTCTCTTGACACCCCTAAGGATCCTTTTACTGACGCTCTCTAGCTCTGCAGCACTTAGCACAGGAGTGTTCCCAGGGTGGGGCCACAGAAATGCACAGATTCCAGGGTACATACACCCGTTCCCCATACTAGGACCTCTTGGGTGTCCTAGTGGTGCCCATGGTTTGCATGCTTGGCCATTAGCAGAAAGCTGGGAGGTTTGGGTCTACCCGGAAGTACCCCCTGGGGAAAGGCCTGGTGACCTACTTCTGAAAACTTGGCCTCTGAGAACGCTATGGAGCACAGTTCTTCTCTGACACACATGGGTCACCAGGAGTGGTGGGTCAACTCAACACCAACTGGCTTCATCATCTTTGGAGCAAAGGCCTGGTTCCTGAGAAGTGTCAGGGAAGAATGTGTAATGTAGCCACATTTATGTCCCTGACCCCAGCATGGTGTTTGGCTTAGAAGGAAAGAGCAAGGCAGTTCTGGAAACCCTACAGTCTGAGTCTATGTCCACCATGCTCCCCGAACCACCGAAACTGTTTACTCTCTGCAGCATGGCTCCCTTTCTAGGAACTGAGGCTCCTTGGGGTGAGCATCTGTGGGCCCTGTCCCCGTTCTCAGCCCTTGCCATGGGCCCTGACTGCCCCAGCCTTCTTCCTTTTCCTCCCGCTCTGCCCACTTCCTCACGAGTCAATCCAAGCTACAAGTGTCCAGTCTGTACCCATTTTAAAGAAAAGAAGGACTTATGCCACGCTTGAATCTGAACTTGAAGAACTAGGAAAGAAAGGCCCACTGGGGACAACTGGGAGGGAGCATGAGAGAATCTTCTGGATAATGGGAATGTTCTACATCTTCAAAATGGTGCGGATTGTATGGGTGTTTGCATCAGTCAGAACTTCCACAGTTGTACACCTAAACTGTGTGCTTCTCACTGTATGTAAGTTCAAAAATTCTATCTTGACTAAAACCACCTTAGAACAGAATTAGCATCGGACCCTGTGATTCCTGCTTATATACTCCAAAGACTTCAAAACAAGGATTCAAACAAATATTTGTTCATGCAGGTTCAGGGCAGCATAATTCACAACAGCCAAAAGGTGGAAACATCCCAGACGGCCATCAATGGGTGAGTAATAAACGCATACAATGGAGCAGGATTCAACCATACAAAGGACTGATGTCCTGAAACACGCCACAGTGAGGACCAAAGTCCTGATACATGCTAAAACAAGGATGACCCCTGCAAATCCGAATGTACTGTGGTCATTGCTGGCTGATTCCATGTCTATGAAACATCCAGAAGAGAGAAATCTATCAAAAGAGGAAGCAGACTGATGGTTGCCCAGGGCAGAGGCCAAGCGAGAAATGGCTTCAGAGTGTGGAGTTTCCTTTTGGGGATGAAAGGTCTTGGAACTAGACAGAGGAGATAGTTGTACGTTGTCAGTGTACTAAATGCCATTGGGTTGTTCACTTTCAAATGGTTCATGTTATCTGATGTGAACATCACTTTGATGGAAAAATTTTAAAAGACAGACACCAAAAAGAATCAAAATATTCATGTATGTAAATGTTTAGATGGTCTAGAGACACGCTTAGGATGCCTTTGCTATCAGGAGGTCCTCACTGGCCATTAACTATGGGAGAGGGGAGGATGGAACTCCTGGTGTCACTGGCAGCCTGGCCTATCTATGGTGTTCATAAGCTTTGTCTCCCAGGGAAGCTGGGCTTTACCAACTACATCAGTACAGCCCTGCCACCAGTGTCTGCACCCATGGGACCCTTCATGTATACAAGAGGCTCAAGGGTTACAGGAAACAGCACCTTGACTTGGCTGAATGGGATCTTTATGATGTTTCCATTGCCTAACTCAGTCCTCACCCTATCATGCTGCTTCTATAACACAAAGATGCCAAATTTCCAGTAGAGCCACTTGCCCAAAGCTCTACTGATTTTCACTGCAGTCCCTCTTGGTTTTCACCTGCCTGCTCCTGCTAAGGCCCCCTGGACCAATGAGAGGCCCACTGCAGAATGGGGGCCCTCAGCAGAAGCATCCTCACCATCTTTGTGCTGGGTACCAGGCCCAGAGAGCAGAATTGCATAGCTCCTTCTTTTCAACAGCTGGTGCTTACTACAGCTGGCACTGACACGGGCACACATTAATAAGACATGCCAGCTCATTGAGACACGGTACCTAGTGGGCAGGCACATCTACCAAAGGAAGAAATTCTAGGCCAGGACCCCTAGGAAGAGAGAAGTACAATTATGGTAGAACAATTTGGAAGATGAATGCATAGTCCCAGGAGGTGGTGCATATAAGAGCTCTTCGTCGTTCCCTAACATTGCTGGGATCCCTGCACCCCACTTTCCACGTGCACTATGTCCCCAGACACAATGCACTCTTACCCACAGGATCACATTCTGTTAGCCAACGTTCCCACATGTCTAGTGGCCCAGACGCTGTGTCCCATCTGTGGCTCAGTGCCAACCAGCCACTTGCCCCACTGCGGCCCCTGTGCCCTCTTCCCCACTTCTGAGAATAAAACGGAGCTGTTACAAGAGGAGGTACATGGAGTAAGTACCCAGCCCCTAGGACTGGGCTCCTGCCCCGTGACCCCAGGCTCAGGAGGCTCTGACAGCCAGTGACACGGGTTATGACGACAGAGGGAGGGGCTAGTGCTGACAACTGAGCTGCACACCTCAAGGACCAAAATACTCTGTGGGGATGCTGAGGCTTATATGCGTAGATATTTAATCTCTAGACAGACCGTGACTGAGTGGCTTTTGTGAGCCAGGCAGGAAAAGTTCAAGGTCTTTTTCCTGAGGTTCAACCCCAGGAAGTCAGTTCACAGCCAGGAAAAGTCTAAGAATCCCTCTCCTTCAGCCCTGCAGTGTAGACTCATCCAGCATGAATGCCATCCTGAACGGTACACATTCTCAGAGTGCCATCTTTTGCTATATATATATAGGTGGGAATTTGTCAACTTAAAGAGAAATCAGACAGGAGAGAAGAGAGAAAAATGTACAAATGATGGAGGGAAGAAAGGGTAAGAAGGGGCAGGTGGAGAAGACAGATCAAGGGGAAGGAGAGTTGACTGTGGAGAGGAGTAGCAGAGGCTCCATGAGGGTGCAGGTCGGGAGGGTGCGCGGACTCAGTACTCACGAGTTGTGGAGCACACACCAGCCACAGTGGGGGTCGCCAGAGCCAAGGCACTCGCTGCAGCTCCTGTACTGATTGCAGGACTCCACGGGGACTCTGGTCAGCTAGGACAGGGAGACAAGGGACAGAGTGGTCATGCCTTTTCAGGACACCCAGTAGGTCACCAGAAAGCAATGCTATCTTAGTTATCTGGTGAAGCTGCAGAGGAAATACCACAAGCAGGTGGCTTCAACCAGCAGGCATTTACTTTTTCACAGTTTAGGAAGCTAAAGTTTGAATTCAGGGCTAGTGAGTAAAGCCTTTGTCTGTTCTGGGGGAGAGTTCTCATCTCAGCTTCTCTAACCCAGCGTAGTTCCTTGGTGGTCTTCACTGCCATCTTTCTTTCCCCCATTTGCACTGGCTTCTCTGTTCATCCAATCTGCTATTGTCATATCTCAAAAGTGATTGGACTTAAGACATACTCCAAAATAATACAACCTAATTAATGTAACAAAGAAAACACTATTCCCAGATGGGATCATATCCAAAGGTATAGGGAGTTAGGATACAAACCCCTATTTTGGGGGACATAATTCAATCCCTAACAAAAGCTAGTCTAAGTATAACCTAAAACGATGCAGGAGCATGAAGATGCTGAGAGCCCTGGAACCTAACAACAGTTGAAGTGGCCTCAGTTGAGCAGATGGATACATACAAATCCAGGGATGATAACCACTTTACTTAGACATCCAAGAATACAGACTCCATAGAGGTCTGTGGAGGTCCCACAATTAAGTTCAAGAACTTAACTGTTCTAAGTGCTACATACCTCGTTGCTGAATACCACTACAGTCACCTTCCAAGTACTCCCCTTGGGAAACCATGTGCCAATGCCAGCACCTATCTACCCTTCAAGGCAATTTTGGGACTTTTTTACTGGAATGACCATTAGAGCTGAATGTCAATCAAAATGTGTTCCTTTCAATATTTCCTTTTTCTTTGGGTAAAGAAAAAGTCATTGGGAGCCAGATCAGGTGATTAGGGAGGGGTTTCAATGCAGTTATTTGTCTTTTTGCTGAAAACTCCCTCATAGACAACTATACAATGAAGTTCACAAACTTGCCATCTTGCCACCATGTGCAATGGCCATTCCAAGAAAGAGTCCCAAAATTGCTTTGGTGGACTAGGTGCTGGCATCAGTACATAGCTTCCCAAAGGAAGTACTTCAAAGGTGACCCCAGTGATCTTAGGCAATGAGGTATGCAGCACTTTTTCTAGGATGAGTTCATGAACTTAATTGTCAGACCTCTACTCAGTTGTTAGAAAGGATGAAGATGCAATGCGCACTTAAATTTTCCCACCCCAGAGAACTCTACAAACATCCAATCAGTCACAGAATTGCTTCTTGTAAACTTAACGAGCTCTAAGGTTTATTCTTCCCCAAGTCTTGTGTTTCTTTTTTCATCAGGAGTTCTGGTTTCTTCCCTATCCTGCTTCATTCTTCATTCTTGCTGTTTCAGAGAGCACTTAACTCAAGGCCAAGATCCTTGGCTTTCTTCTCTGTGCCTTTTAACAAGGTGTCATAAACTTGCTTTGTAGCTGTTACTTGCCTACTCTTTCCTTCCCGGTAAAGTTGGCCAACTGGCTCTGGAAGGTTTACACCATGGTGCTTTCTGAGAGCAGCTGCTATTTCTCATCCCACTCACAGTCTTTAAACGAAGAGAGGCTTCCTCTCCAGCCCCAAACGTTAGATTCACTTTCACCAGCCGCTTGTTAATGTAAAACCTTCCCTGTGACATTTCTGCTGAGCCCAACTGCCTCCACTTCCCGCATGCTTTCAACAATCTTTGGAGTGCTTTGCTTTCCTGTGTATCCATTCTTATTTCATGAGGACGGCTTCTCCTTGACAGCTTTTTATGTGACCTCCTAGTGCCTGGTATGCATCAGATGCTGTCGAGTTGATTCTGACTCCTGGCAACCCCATGTGTGTCAGACTACACTCCATAGTGTTATTACAGCTGTGACCTTTTTGAAGCAGATGGCCAGGCCTTTCTCCCAAGATGCCTCTGGGTGGGTATGAATCTCCGGCCTTTTGAATCGTAGCCAAGCAAGTGCTTAACCATTTGTGCCACTCAGGGTACGGACTCAAATCCAAACCCAGTGCTTTCGAGTGGATTCCAACTCATAGCGACCCTATAAGACAGAATAGAATGGCCCCCATAGGACTTCCAAGGCTATAAATCTTTACAGAAACACATTGTCACGTTTTTCTCCCACAGAGCGGGTGATGGGTTCAAACTAATGACCTTTTGGTTAACAGCTGAGTGCTTTAAACATTGCACCACCAGCTCCTCTGTGGCCCTATCCAAAACCAAACCCACTGCTGTTGAGTCAATCCTGACCCTGTAAGACAGACTAGAACTTCTCCATAAGGTTTCCAAGGAGAGCCTGGCAGATTTGAACTGCCGACCTTTTGGTTAGCAGACGTAGCACTTAACCACTACACCACCAGGGTTTCCTTGAAACCTGTGCTAGGTACTTGGTAACAGTGGATAGCATGAAGCTGGGTTTTTAGAGCCTTGATCTTTAGTCACCGTTTTGCCAGCTTATTCTCAATAAAAAGGTGATTTTTGTTTTTTAAATCATCTTGGCCTAGCTGGGACATCTTTCTTACTCATTGGAAGAGAATTTGACAGGGCTGTCCTTTTTAATTTCTGGTCATCAAACAACAGGCACAGAAAACTCTATGCCAGAGGACCTGGCCAAGCCCTCTTTGCTTCAGGCAGAAGTGTAGAGACCAAGTTTTCCCTACTGTTTCTCACGGTATCTGTCCCACAAACCCTCCCCTTAAAGGATGTACCATTTAGTGAGTGCTACTTCTAACTTACGTGCAGACAAACTTCCAGTAGCCTGCCAGTCCACCTCAAAACTCTATTTAGAGCTAATTAGTAACAAATAATCATTGACTCCACATCTCACACAATCTCTTTCCCCTTCTATTTTAAGTTTCTTATCACTTAGCGTTTTTTTCTCCGAGTGTTCTTAATGATCACACTGGGTTTTGACTTTTTCCAAGTTATCTTTAGCTTCCTTATAACAGCTTTGTCCGTGGCCTTGGTGGCCCTTTCTGTACCTTCATGGGTGTCTTTTTTAGCAGATATGGAATTTTAACATTTCCTTTGATTGCTCTTCAGGTAAACTGCATGACCTATGCCTGAGTTTAGCTTACTTACGACCTTTGCGCTTTTATAATGAACCTCAATGCACAGGTCCTCACTGATTCCTCCTCCAGCAAGAAATCAGCCTTACTCTGGTCACCTCTTCCATTTCTTTCCCAATATGTTAACTGACCATAGAGACGTTAATCATGACAACCTAGAAGCAGTGGTTCCCAACAGAAAGGACCTGGAGCCCTAAGAACTCATACATACTACTTAGAAACCCTGGTGGTGTAGTGATTAAGAACTATAGCTGCTGACCAAAAGGTTGGCGGCTTGAATCCACCAGGCACTCCTTGGAAACTCTACAGGGCAGTTCTACTCTGACCTTTAGGGTGGCTGTGAGTTGGAACTGACTTGACGGCAACAGGTTTGGGTTTCTTGGTTTCTTTTGGTTAGTGAAGTTTGCAGAATTTCTCAAAAGCTTTTGCAATCAGATTCTTAAACATGTCTTGCAACTGGTGTTTAATGATGTGGTACAAAGAGTTTATGTGTTTGGCTGCTAACTGAAAGGTTGAAGGTTCAAGTCCACCAGAACAAAGGCCTAGAGAGCCACTTCCCAAAACTCAGCCCTTGAAAACCTTATAGAACACAGGTCTACTCTGATGTCACCACGAGAGTCAGAATTGACTTGACAGCAACTGGTAAAGAGGTCCATAGGGCACTTTCAACATTGCCGAAAGCCTAATGGAAGCCGGACTGTTGTAGTTTTCTACGTGTCTGCACTCTCAGTGATGTGTGTTCTGTATTAAAGACAGGAAATATATTATTATTTAATAAATGCAGTTTGTTTAGTAGTCAGAATATTTCAAAACATGATGACCAGAGGGGAGAACAACAAGGACCACAGAAAGTGGGTGACAGGCACTGTTAGCACGCATTACTGTTCTCATGGGTTTCAACTGCCTAGCCTGCACTCCACAGTTTACATGTACTTAAAGAGGAAACCATGTCTTAATCAAAAGCATTTTCTTGGGCTAAACTTAATCAATATCCATCCCATCCCCTGCCCCTCACACATCTTACAATCTGTCATGGGTGGAACGTACACAGGGTCCTAGAGGGAAGCCACATAGAACAGGGCCAGCTGCCTGGTGAATCTGATATTTCTCAAAAGCTTTTGCAATCGGATTCCTAAACATATCTTGCAACTGGTGTTTAATGGTGTCCACACCCAGAAATTGTTGAGCCCTTGCTCTCTTGGTTTGAAAAGAAGTCATGTTCATTTGGTTGGAAAGGGCATAGGAGCCTGCGGAGCTAGTTTCAATTCTGTTTTCACTACTTATTGGTTATGAGAATCTGCTGTCTCTGATTCTGCTTCTTTTGATATTATTTAAACATGAGGATAAAAATTCCTACCCAATTCGTACAGTCTCCCCAGACACGGATGGCTGACAGGTCGGAAACTGTTTTGTAAAGCCAATCATTTCATAAGGGGTGGTTATCTCCATTGCTGTCTTTGTCCTGGAGCAGTGTGAGCAATTAATGTATGAGTCCACCCAGAAGTACCTCAAAAGCAAGGACTGGTAATTGACTTCGGAAAAATCTGTCATAAAAAAATCCTACAGATTTCAGCTCTACCCTGACACACACGGTGTCACCGTGAGTCAGAACTGACCTGATAACAACCGGGGGTGGTGGTCTTCATCATCAGTCTCCTACCCCTCATTGCACTGTCACTTTCTCTCCCCTCCACGTCACTGAAAGCTGCTCTGATGGTCCTCATGGGCCTTGTGAATTTGGTTAGCAGTTTAACAGACCGGGAAGACGTCTTTTTTCTTTAGGACCTTGATCATGGCATTTCCTTCTTGAACTGTGATGTCTACCCCTAACTCACTCATTGCTTCATCTTATGCATGAAACCCTGGGGTTATCCTAGCTGCCTGACACTAATCAGAAATTTTGCTAGCTACTGTAACATTATGGAAAACCCTAGTGGCACTGTGGTTATGGGCTACATCTGCTAACCAAAAGCTAAGCAATTCAAATTCACCAGGTGCTTCTTGGAAAGTCTATGGCGTAGTTCTACTCTATTCTGTAGGGTCCGTATGAGTTAGAATCGACTGGACAGCAATGTTTTTTTTTTTTTTAAAAAAAATAACAGTTATGTATGAAGGTAGTAGTGGCACAGTGGTAGAATTCTCACCTTCCATGTGAGAGACCTGCATTCACTTCCCATCCAAGGCACTTCATCTACAGCCACTACCCATCTCTCAGTGGAGGCTTATATGTTGCCAGGATGCTGAACAACAGGTTCCAGTGAGCTAGGAAGAAAGGCTTGGCGATCCACCTCTGAAAACGAGCCCATGAAAGCCCTATGGATCACAATGGGCCAATCCACAACTGATGGTGGGATGCTCCAAGAGCTGGTAGTGCTTTTTCTGTTGTGCATGGATTGCCATGAGTCTGGCTAACAATAACAAAACAGTTGTGAATTTCCCTTTGCTTTCCATGCTGGGGCATCATCACCCAGATGCATGTGGAACAGGAGATATTTCTTGGGCAGGAATTATGAAGTCTGGATTGTCCCTGGGTGAACGTGGCCAAGTCTTTCTTTGGAACTCTTTTTAATCAATTGTGAAGTGGGACTGGATGAGGATAGCACTGAAGTCCCTCCATTCTAACATCCTTAAATCTTCTTCTATTTCCAGACCAAAGCTCTCCGGTTTCATTCGCATCCCACTTGTTTGGTTTCTGAGGGCATGTGCGACGATGCATGCTACCCTCAGGAAAACCAGCCGCGGGCAGACAAGCGTCGGGGTATTCACAGCTTTGTCTTAAAGGCTGACGATGCACATTCCTTAAGCCTTTACTTACTTCACCTATACTCGTACACCTGATCAGTTTTTTTTTTCACTCTCTGTTACGGATTGAATTCTGTCCCTGTAAAATATGTGGTATAAATCCTAACCTCTATACCTGTGGTTATAATCCTATTTGGAAATGGGTCTTATGCTATGATAATGAGGCGGTATTAGTGCAGGATAACTCTTATATCAATCTCTTTTGAGACAGAAAACAACAGATTAAGGAAGCAAGTAAGACATCAGAGAAGAGAGATACCACATTGAATAAGATCTCCAAGGAGTCAAAGAACAGAAGCTGCAAAGAGACAAAGATCTTCTCCTAGAGAGGAGACAAAAAAGTCTTTCCCTAGAGCTGGTGCCTTGACTTTGGACTTCTGGCCTCCAAAATTATGAGCAAAGAAACGTGTCCTTGTTAAAGCCTCCTACTTGTGGTATTTCTGTTATACTAGCACTAGATAACTAAAACACTCTTTTCTGAACAATATTTAGTTTATCTCCACCACTTTTAATGTTTTGGGGATTCGTGGGACACAAGGTATCCCAACTACTTTTTATGACTATGGAGGTTTGGGGGAAGGATATAACCTGATTTCAAAGTGCTTAACTTCAAGATCGGAGTCTTTTCAAATGTGTGTAGCTCAAAACTCCTGAATAGATGCCTCAATTTTGTGTAGGCTGAGTGTTGTCTTATGTACTGCCACCTGACTGAGTCTGCCTTTATTGCTGTGAGATAAGCCCCTTCACTGTGTTTCCCGATTACTATGTTCTCATGGGTACCCTGGTGGCACAGTGGTTAAGAGCTTCTCTATTAACCAAAAGATTACAATTCAAATTCACCAGTCATTCTATGGTATCACTTTAGTCAGAATCGACTCGATGGCAACGGGTATTCATAAGACTGTACTTATCAGAAGAATAAAGTTTCACCAGGCCCTGAAGCTTGCTCTTGAACATTGAGTAGTTAAAGCAAAAGGAAGGAATGACGAAACAAAAGAAGAGAAGGGTGGCTCGAGAAGACTAAGTACTACAATGAAATGTGTAAAGAGCTGGAAGGGTGGCTTGAGAAGGCTAAGTAAAATATTATAATGACATGTGCAAAGAGCTGGAGATAGAATACCAAAAGAGAAGAACATGCTCTACATTTCTCAAGCTGAAAGAACTGAATTAAAATTTCAAGTCTTGAATTGCAATAGTGAAGGATTCTACAGGAAAAACACTAGAAGACTCAGAAAGCATCCAAAGAAGAAGGAAGGAATACACAGAGTCATTATGCCGGAAAGAATTGGTCTACATTCAGCGATTTCAGGACCTAGCATATAATCAGTAACCAGCAGTAATAAAGGAAGAAGTCAAAGCTGCATTAAATGCACTGGCAAAAAACAAGGCTCCGGGAATTGATGGCATATCACTTGAGATGTTTCAACAAATGGATGCAGCACTAGAAGTGCTCACTCATCTATGCCAAAAGATACAAAGGGCAGCTACCTGGCCAATCAACTGCAAAAGATTCGTGTTTACGCCTATTCCCAAGAAAGGTGACCCAAGCAAATGTGAAAGTTACCAGATTATCATTATCAAGTTATCATTAATATCCCATGCAAGTAAAATTTTGCTCAAGATCATTCAAAAGTGGCTGCAACAGTATATTGACAGGAAACTTGCAGAAATTCAAGCCGGAATCAGAAGAGACTTGGAATCAGTGTATCATTGCTGATGTCAGATGGATCTTGGCTGAAAGTGGGGCATACCAGTTTCACTGACTATGCAAAGGCATTCAATTGTGTGGATCATGACAAATTACAGTTAACACAGCAGAGAATGGGAATTCCAGACTTTTATTTGTGCTCATGAGGAATCTGAACATGAATCAAGAGACAGTCATATACACAGAACAAGGGGACATTGTATGATTTAAAGTCAGGAAAGGGGTGTGTCAGGATTGTATTTTTTTTACCACACCTTTTCAATCTGTATGCTGAGCAAACAATCAAGAAGATGGATTCTATGAAGAAGAAGCAGTCATCAGGACTGGAGGAAGATTCATTAATAACCTGCATTATGCAGATGACACAACCCTGCTTGCTGGACATGAAGGGGATCTGAAACACCTACTGATGAAGATCAAAGACTACAGCCTTCAGTATGGATTGCACCTTAACATGAAGAAAACCAAAATCCTCACAACTGGACAAGTAAGTCACATCATGACAAATGGACAAAGGACTGAGGTTGTCAAGGATTCATTTTACTTGGTTCCACAATCAATGCCCATGGAAGCAGCAGTCAAGAAATCAAAAGATGCATCGCACTGGGAAAATCTATCACAAATAACCTCTTTAGAGTATTCAAAAGTAAAGATATCACCTTGAAGACTAAGATGCACCTGATCCAAGCCGTGGTATTTTCAATCACATTGTATGTGTGCAAAAGCTGAACAATGAATAAGGAAGACAGAAGAAGAATTGATGTCTTTGTATTACGGTGCTGGGGAAGAATATTGAACTTACCATGGGCTGCCAAAAGAGCAAACAGACCTGTTCTGGAAGAAGTACAGTCAGAGTGTTCCTGGGAAGCAAGGATGGCGAGACTATGTCTTACATATTTTGGACATGTTGTCAGGAGGGATCGGTCCCTGGACAAGGAAATCATGCTTGACAGAGTGGAGGGTTAGTGAAAAAGAGAGGCTCTCATGGAGATGGATTGACACAGTGAGTGCAGTGATGGGCTTAAGCATAAAAACAATTATGGGCATGGCACAAGATCGGACAGTGTTTTGTTCAATTATGCTTACGGTTGGTATAAGTCAGAACCTACTCTGTGGCACTTAACAACAACAGTCTTCAGTCACAGTGGCCATTCTCTCCTTCATCCACTCGTTTCTGGGTGTTACCTGCTCCCTTCTTTTCTAGCCCCGAAACAGGAAAGGATTCCTTTCTAATAAGGAAAATGTATTGCAGAGATACTTTTCAAGAGACTTGAACTCCTGTAAGTTATTCTTACCACACATCACTGACTGTTATCAGTAGAATTTAGCACTCCTGGCATATGCTAGGATGCATGGGATCCTAGATAACAAGTATCAAAATTGATAACTCATAACAAAAAAATTGAATTGGCCCTTTAATCAGCATGCCTTCCATTAGTGAAAACACACGACATCAACACAAAACTAAAAGGAGGAAATAATTGGACTACCAAAGGGTTAAAGCACAGATGCTAAACCAAGGAGCAGAGTTACCGTTATGTGATAGCCAGGTGCTACCCCTTCATCTTTACAGGACTTTTCCAAGAAAGGCCAGGCTCAGGGACATCTCCAAAGGCAGTAGTCTCAAGCATGGCCAAGCTTTCCCAGGGTGGTCCACATCTTCCAGTCTGTATTACAGCTTTGCCAACTCACCACCCCATGGATAATTCTTGAAAGCATCAGAAGTTTCCCTGACATTTTAAATCACTTTTGAAAACTGGATTTAATCCACCTATTTATTGGTGCATATCCACTGATGCAAATCTATGCTCTGATGGCTCTGGTACCTTGTAGCATTGCTGTTTAGCTCTTGGCGAGGATCTGTGTGCTTCCAAATCACATTGCCCGTCTGACTCTCTCCCTCCATTCTCCACCCACACCTTATACCACACAAAGCTGCCCACCCATCCCCCATCCCGCTCCCATCCTGACCCTGGAACACAAAACACTCCAGATGCAGCGCTACATGGTTAATTAAAACCACCCCACGCTGATTAAAGTCTTAAGCTAGGGTGCCAGGCATGCTAATTAACTGAGTGAGGGAATTCAGACCACAGGAAGAGGTGAAAGAGAAAGTCACCAAGGGCAGGGAGCTTCTGTTTGGAGAACAGTCAGATGGCAGAGTGTTCTGAGCTATCATGGTGATAGACGATTTCGAAGACCACCAAGGACTGAGGTGTCTGTTCCCTGGACACCTCTATCACAGACTCCAGGAGAGGTGTTGATTGATGTGGCTGCAATAGCTCCCCTGCCACCTTCCAGAACATTCCACATGTGCCTACACTGTGCCGGCACCTTGGTCACATGGTCAGGTGGGTCTGCAGAAAGTTGTCTTAATGCACTATCCTTGCTCCTGTTAAAAATCTATTGGGTGGCCTTTGGCAAGTGATCTCATCTTTGTGATCACAGAGCAGACATGACAACACCTATTCTCTGCTTATTTCCCCGGGGTCACCAGGGGGAAGCAGCTTTTTGTTAGCAGACTAATAAATTTCTGCTTAGGAAATATTCTGAGATCTCTGAATGAAAGATAGGCATCACTACTCTTTTCAATTCAATGGCAAATGGACAAAAGGTTTTTTAATGAAAATCTCTGATGGCGTGTCATTAACAAAACCCCATCTGTCATCCTTGAGCTCTGGAACTCTGGCTCCTGATTTGAAGAATGTGGAAAAAGAATGTCTTGTTATATCCAGAAACCCCCTCCCCCATTTTTTCCAAGAAGCACAGAGGAATTCAGAGTTGGTGGGTCAGATGGACCCTGTTATGCCTATTGCTTGTCCTCTGTTCAGACTTTCTGATTTTTACTTGTGACCAGGAGCACCCCCTTCCTGTCCCTACCACGTGCCCTTCCTGAGCCCGCCCCGTCCCCCCAACACAACCTGCCTGGAAAGGCATTGGTTTCCTTTATCCCTTTGGTACCAAGCTATGCACCCCTAAATTATACAGCCTAGCTTTGTCTGTTTTTGAACATTTTACAAGTGGAGTCTGCCTCTACTCCCTCATCTACCCAGCCTCATGGAAAAGGACACAGATTTACAGACTAATGGCCAAGGATAGGAACCTTTCTAGGAACCTAGGATAGGAACGTATCTGTCAGGGTGTCCCACTATGGTGGCTTGTGTGTTGCCATGATCTGGAAGCCTTGCCACTGGTATTTCAAATAGCAACAGGGTCATCCATGGCGGATATGTTTCAGCAGAATTTCCAGACTAGGATAGCCTAGGAAGAAAGGCCTGGCAATTTCCTACCAAAAGTTAGCCAACGACAACCTAATAGAAAAGAAGTTTGTGTAATATAGGCAAACACACCATCAGGAGAGAACAATCACTAGAAAAGGACAGATGTTTGAAAAAGAATAGGAACAATAAAAACAAAGACAGCCCTCAATGAGATGGACTGACATAATACCCACAGCAATGGACTCAAATATACCAACGACCGTGAAGGTGGCCCAGGATTGGGCAGCACTTCATTCTGCTGCACATACATGCTCAAAGCATACGCAACGACCACTAACAGCTACAACATCAGGATGAGAAGACAATATTGTTGTTGTTGCTGAGTGCTATCAAGTCAGTTCTGACTCATAGCACCCCTGTGCACAACCAAACAAACACTACCCATCCTGTGTGATGCCCACATCATTGTTATGCTTGAGTCCATTGTTGCAGCCACCGTGTTGATGTATCCCATTGAGGATCTTCCTCTTCTTTGCTGACGGTCTACTTTACCGAGCATGATGTCCTTCTCCAGGGACTTGATCCCTCCTGATAACCTGTTGAAATGCCTGAGACAAAGTCTAGTCATCTTTGCTTCTAAGGAACATTTCGGCTGTACTTCCAAGGCAGATTTGTTGATTCTTTGGGCAGTCCATGGTATATTCAATATTCCTTGCCAACACCATAATTTAAATGCATCAATTCCTCTTAGGTCTTCCTTATTCATTGTGCAGCTTTCACATGCATATGAATAGATTGAAAACATCATGGCTTGAATCAGGCCACCTTAGTCATCAAGGTGACATTTTTGCTTTTTAACACTTTAAGGAGGGCTTTGGCAGCAGATTTGTCCAGTGCAATGTATCTTATGATTCTGGACTACTGTTTTCAGGATTGTGGATTGTGGAGCCACGTAAAATGAAATCCTTGACATCTTCAACTTTCATCAAGACTGAGAAAAGTGATGTCCCCCTTACCTCCGCTCCCCACCCCTCTCTAGACTTTAACTCAAGGCCTTGGCCTTGGTGAACTGTATTCAGACAAACCAAATCCACTGCCCAGAGGACCTGGGGACCTGGGTGTGCTCCTCACATCTGGAGAAGTTTCTGCAGCTCTCTCGAATCCTGTCCCCCTCGCGCTTAGCCCCTGCCTGGTGTCCCTGGTATTTGGAAAGACGCCTCCCTTGGTGCTCTGGGAATCGGGTCCCTTTCTACCTGCTGCTGTTCAATTTCCAGAGGGTGCCTGCAACTTATATTCAGAGAAGGGTCCCACACAAAGCACAGTCTCTGTGCATCTCGGATGTGTTTAAGCATCGGCAATTCTGGTCAAACTGTGAATCACCACTCCGTCTCTACTCTTATAATTGGATGCGAATACTGCAGTGGCTACATGGAGCTAATTTAAACATCCAGAAGCCTTCTTAAGTATCCTATTTCCTTCAAAATTGTCAAAAAAAAAAGAAAGAAAGAAAGAAGAAAGGCAAGAGACTCCATTTTGAACCTCCAAGGGGCTGCTAGGGGAGCTGTCAGTCTGAAGAGAAGCCCTGCGTGGTGTTCCATCCCTGGTGCTGTCCTGCTCATCAGCTGTCCCAAAAACAAAGTAAGTGGAGCTGGGAAAAGTCAGCACTTTTCTAGGAAGATGACGAGCTCAGTACAACGTACGGGTCCCAGGGCAGTGGTCTTGGGAGCCCTCAGAGCCTCTTCGGGGACCTTTCTTTTCATTGGCGGTCTCTACCTGTCTTTCCTTGGGTAGTATAAATAGCTAACATACTTGGCTGCCAACTAAAATGTTACAAGTTCACATCCACCCCAGAAATGCCTCTGAAGAGAGGGCTGGTGATCAACACCGGAAAAATCAGCCATGGAAAACCCGATGGAGTGTGGTTCTACTCAGACACACAGGAGGTCACCATGGGTTGGAGTCAATTGAACAGTAACTGTTTTTTTTTTCAATACGACAAATGAATCCTCCTAATCTCTTCCCTGTGAGACAAGATCTGTTGATTCCCTGACCCTAGATCTGTGTCTAACAGCCTGGGAAGCCCAGCTCCTGGGAAATGAACAGAAAAGATTCAAAGAAGAGAATTCAGCTCCCACACAGGCAGACTAGCAGAGCATGGGGCCCGTAGGACCTGCTGTGCTGACCTTCTGGCTGCCTTGTGTTGGCTGGAGTGGGGTGGATTCTCTCTCTTGTCCAGCAATAAGAGCTCCTCAGTAACAGTGGCCTTGAACTCTGCAATCCTGCTGGGGCTCGGCCATGGGGCAGAGACCAATGACCAAGGTCAAGGACAGCAGTCTTGGCTGGAATTCTGGGTCAGGGTCCTGGACACTCAGCACAGCAAGGACAATGGCCCCACAGCAGGAGGCTGGGGAGCAGAGGTCCCCGCTGTGTTCCCCACTCGGTGTCTGGGGGATTCGTGACCCTTATGAAGCCTCTGTGGACTCATTTCAGATAGGTGGATGCAGTTCCACTCTGCCTGGGAGAGTCTGTCACATGACATTACTAATATAAATGGTCTGGGCAGCAATTTGCAAATGAAAAGTAGCAGATGTTGCAGAGGGCTGCAATTTTCTGCTATTAATAAGTATAAATGCCTAATAGAAAGCCAGTTTGCTCTGGGAACTCGGACAGCCAGGGAGTGCGTTGATGCCGGCACCATCAACAAACGTTGCCCCTCATTAGTCAGCTGCAGCAGCTTAGGAGCACAGTGGGAACTCTCCAGCAGAGAGCTTTCCGAGGAGCCCTGAGGAAACACCCCCTCCGCCTCTCAGTGTGGGTGCTGCAGTGGGGTCTGTAGCAATGACTGGTGTTCATGGTTAGCCGGAGCTTCACCCAGAGAAAAACACCCCTTTTCTGTTGCACAGAGGACCAAGTCATAGTTCAGAGAGGCTCAGCAGCCTGTCCAAGGTCACACAGCAAGACAGTGGCAAAGGTGGCATGAAAGCAAAGTGTGGATGCAGCCTGCTGTGGGGCCTGTCCGAAGCCACGGCTGCCACACAGTCCCAGGGGACTGAGAGGCCTGCTACTGATGCTTCCCATGAACTCCAGCTCTCAGATCAATCATCTCACAACATCCAGGCTGCTGGAAAATCAACACAGTCTCAGGTGGAAGGATGCCCAGGGGCAAAGTGGATCCTCACCAGGTATAAGTCCTAGAGTTGCTGGTCAGTCTCAATGTTGCCTCCTCCTCCAAGAAGACTTCCTGGGTTGGAAGCAAGTGTTCCTTCAAATTTGGTTGGGATGAATAAAGGAGTTTGGAATCAGTTTATTTCAGAGGCAGTATGTACAGCTGTGTATTACTGTGAGCACATCATCAGGAAAGATTAGTAGCTAGAAACAGACATCATGTTCAGTAGTAAAGGATCAGGGAAAATGAGGAAAAACCCTCAGGGAGATGGGTTGACACAATAGCCACAACAACAGACTGAAATACGGCAATGATCATGAAGACAGCTCAGTTGGACAACACTTGGTTCTGCTATACAAAAGGTCACCATGTGTGAGAATTGGCTCGATGGCAATGAACAACAACACCACACAGCACATGTATAGTGCGCACGAAGCTGAGACTGATGAAAGGCAGATCTGGCTTTGAATCCTGATCCTGTTACTTACGTGGCTTAGATGACTTACTTAATCTCTGCTCTTTGTTTCCTCGTCTGAGGATAATAACACCCTGAAGCATTGTTTGAGGATAAATAGAATTGTGTTAGTTGTGTTAGCGCAATGCCAATACCAGCTCTTAGTTGACTGTTGCCTCCTTTTTCTCAGATAAAATGTCCCCAAGAGGGGGTGTGAAGTTATCCTTTTTGCTCCATCACACCTAGTACTTAACTGATGCACAGAAGATAAGGGAATGCTCGGATGGATATAGGGATGGATAATGAATGGATGGGTGGGTGGGTAGGTGGATGATGGATGAATGATATATGTAAGTATGGATGGATGGATGGATGATGGATGGACACATACATGGATAGATGACGTATGGATGGATGATGTATGTTTGCATGGGTGGCCTTAGTCCCCGTCAAACTGCCACACATCCACTGAAACCATGAGGATAATTGATTTGACAATCTTGGCTGTATACTACAATTTGTAATTTCTGGATTACTTCCTGTTATATGTCCATTTGGCTAGGCTGTGGTAATCATCTCTTTGGTAAAACACTAGTCTAGACACTATTGTAAAGTAATCACAGGTGATTAACTCAGGTGGCATCAAGTGAAGCCTATTACGTTCCATAATGTGAATGGGTCTCAAGCCCATTCTAAGGGTATGTTCTGCCTCCAGAATATAAGTAGACATTTTTCCAGAACACTCCCTACTCTTCACCATTTTCATTCTGAACTGTGGATTTGGGGGAACAAGCCTATAGGAGTCTCTAGCCTGTCACCTGACCTATGCATCTAGGACCTGGCAGATCCTTACACTTACATGCACCAGTTCCTTAAGGTAAACCTTTTTATACATAAGTCTCACTGTTTCTCTTTCTACAGAAAACTCTTGACCAGGACAGTGCTATAAATTAATCATTCGGGGTGTATACAATGAGCTTAAGAGACCAGTCTACTCACAGAGTTCCACCCACTGCCACTGAGTTGATTCTGACTCATAATGACCCTATACAACAGGGTAGAACTGCTCCATAGAGTGCCCAAGGAGTGCCTGGTGAATCTGAACTGATAATCATTTGGTTAGCAAATATATCACTTAGCCACCAGGGTTTCCACCCATTGAGTAGTGCTACCTAACTGACTGAAAAGAAATGGCCACTCAGACCCATGTCTTGCCCTGAAAGAAGCCCCAGCCACAAGAAGACTAGAAGGTACCTGGATCACAGGGTGCTCTGGCATTCATAGAATTAACAAGCTGAAAGAGACATTGGAAATAACCTAGCTATCAGTCCTCTTGTTTTTTTAGGTGAAGCTGAAAGGACTTGTCCAAGGTCACTCTGCCCCCCAGATACCAACTCCTGTTCCGGATGACCCTTCTGCCCTAGCCCCGGGGTTCGGGTTAGAGGAAGTAGCAGAGGCTCTGGGACCAGACCAAGGTGAGGATGAGGATGCCATGCCTTCCTCCACCCTAGCCCAGCAGGTAGAAATGAGCAGCTTCTGTCTTGGGATCAAAGTGTGTCTCCTCTCACAGCCCCGTTTCACCCAGCATACTGACAAAGATGGTGGCCCCATCTGAGCTGGGACTGGGGACCTGCTGGCAAGCACTTTCCAAGATCAGCCTGCTGAATAGAGCCTTTGTTCCACCAGCCAAGAAGAGGGAGGGGAAGGGCTGGCACAGTGACACCTAGATCCAGGCCAGGCAGCTAAGCCAAGCTGGTCTCAGCATATGCTGAGCCCTCTGGCTGCTGGCACCAGCTGGTCACGGTAAGTATCAAGCAGGGCAGGCTGGGCCAGCACCCCCTCCTCACCCAGGCCCTGACCCTTCTGTCTAGGGAGTGGCTGGCCAGCATCCTCAGCAATGATCTGACTGCTCCAACCAGAGTTCATTGTGTGCAAGTAGGCACAAGTATTCATGAGCACAGTGGTCGCAGGGTGTGCCCAGCACATATCTGTTATGCGAATGGCCTTTGCCCATATGTGTGGGCATCCTCCTTAGAGGTGTGGAGGGTGAGACGTCGGCTTGCTTACTTTGGTCATCAGCAAAAAGCAATTACTAGAAAAGGACCTTAAATTTGGTAGAGTGTCGGCAAAAACAAGGAAGACCCACTATCAGTTGGGTTGACACAGCAGCCACACAATAGACTCAAACACATCGACGACCATGAAGATGGCACAGGAGAGGACAACAGTACCTTCTGTCATACAGAAGATCATGTGAGCCAGAGCAATGCCACGCTAACACCACCAAGAGGCAGAGGCCTTCCTGGCCCCAGAGTGTGTTTGCGTACCAACATGTCTTTGCTTGCAGGTGTTGCTGTCCATCTGAGTGTGTGGATCTTCCAGACAGAAGGAAAAATATCTTCCTTCCAAAGGAACTCAACCCTGAGAAAAGCCATGGTGCTCAAACAAAAGAAATTGATATCCTTCTATGGGGAGATGTCCAGCTCCCGGAAATACAGGGACCCTTCTCAGGAAGCCAGGCAGCAGCTGGAGACAGAGTCCAGATGCCCCAAGGAAGCCCAAGTCCTCTTCCTCTTCCTTCAGTTCTGCTTAACTTCTTCCCAGCATAGCTCACCCACCAAGGGATCCAGCTCCAATGGCTGGAGAGACAGGAAGGGCATCCTCTGAGGTCTGAGTTCATCCTTGAACAGGCTGCATCTTTGCCCACAAAGGCAAACTGTATCTTTTTTTGTAAGAAATGCTGCCCACAGGGCATTTTCCAGTAATTCTTACACAGAAAGAGAGCAGTTAAAATGACAGCATTCTAAAAGGTTTCTATGCTCTTACATACTGTTAGTGGGGAGTTTAGATTGCTACAGTGTTTTTGAGAGCAATTTGGCAGTTTTATTAAAAAGTAGAAAACCTAAAATCAAACCACTGCAATCAAGTCAATTCTGACTTATAGCAACCCTATGGACAGAGTGGAACTGCCCATAGAGTTTCCAGGGAGCACCTGGCAGATTTGAACTGCCAACCTTTCAGTTAGTAGCTGTAACAGTTAACTATTACACCACCAGGGCTTCCAAAACGGAAAAGGATCTAACAACTCTCCCTCTCAGAATCTTCCCTGCAGAAGCCCTAGCAGTGGGGCACTGGTACACAAGTCCAGGCATCCACCATGGTTGTGTATGTGATGATCATTTGGCAATAACCTAGATGCCCACTGATAAATGGACAGGGTTATATGAACTTCACACTCAGAGGTAACGTCTGACTGCATACACTAATACAGAAAGATGTCTGTGACCTATCCTTAAGTTAAAAAAATCAAGCTTTAGAAGAAGTATAGTAAGACTATTCTTAAAAAGATAACTGTGTGGCTATGTATTCATATGCAAACAGGCATATTTTTGTGCAAGGATAATTTCTGGAGTGATAGGAAAACTATTAGCAGTGGTTTACCATAGGGTGTTTGAGTCTTTTACCGGCAGTGTATAGTATTTTTTTAAGTTTAATTTGGGAAATTAAAATAATTTTTAAAAGATATTTTAAGTTGTAGTCCTTGAAATTGCGTTAATCAATGAGTCCGAGCAAGCTTTGTTATGAACGTGTACATCAATGTTCATTACAGCACAATTCATGGTATCCAAGAGACAGAAACTACCTAAATGTCCATCAAGCAAAAAGTGGTCACACATCCAATGGATTCTTATTCAGTCATAAAGAGAAACGAAGTCCTGAAGTCTTCTATGACATGGATGATCCCTGAAGACATTATGCTGAGTGAAGTTAGTCATTTGTAAAAGGACAAATGACCCTACTTACATGAAGTATCCAGAATAGGCAAATGCGTACAGACCAAAGTGTATCACTAGTAACCAGGGATAGGAATACCAGTGGCCATGAGGATGGCACAGAGTTTCATTCTGTTATATACAGGGTCACCATGAGTCAAATCCACCTTGATGGCACCTAACAACAATGACAACGATGGCAGGGAAGGGGGTGGGGGAACCATTGCTTAGGAAGCACTGAGTATCTGTTCATGATGATACACAATGTGGCCGTGGATACAGGTGATGGCTGTCCATTATGATGTGATCAAAGCCACTGAATTAAACACGAGAAAAATGTTGAATTGGCAAGTGTTGCATTACATGCCTTTTTACCACAATAAGACTAAATGAAACTTTGGGGTGCAAAGCTTTGATTCTTTTTTATACTCACAAGATTTTCAGCACTGGAAACTATGAAACATGTTCAGGGCACATGATTGGCAGTACCCTGGGTGTGTGCCCTGGGCCACATGTTTTTTTGCGTAGGAAACTAACCAGCCCCTACTGGGTGAGAAAAACCATTGTTTGACCAATTTAACTAATTTTTGTGCCAGCTCACCTACTGACCCAGATACCCTACAATGGAAAACCATATCATTCACTCAACCCAGAGAGGGCTCCTTATCTCCACAGACATTGCTGGGCAAGAATTAGGGTCCCTGTACCTACGGTTTCCTCGTATTCAGACTCTATCATGTCCTTATGACATCACTGTCTCTGACTTTTTTGTGAGGCCTCAAAAATCATCCTGGCCTGTCTAGTTCTCGGAAGTCCCTTATAGCCCTAGGGTTCCATCATAATTAACTGTCTTTTTGGCTGAAGAAGTCTCCAGACATTTCATCCAAGAGTCTTGCCCAATTTTATTTCCATCTTGGTAACTCTATCCATCTGTTGAGCAGGAAGAATCCACTCTGCACCTTCTCTAGTTCTCATGATTTTGAAAACATTAATAACATCAATCTGAAATAGAATTTGAACTCTAAGAAAGGAAAATATCACAACTTGTGATAATAAACTACTAACCTACTAAAACAAAAAACAAAGCAAAACAAAAAAAAGAAACAGAAAACAAAAACTCAAAACATTGCCTTCAAGTTGATTCTGCTTCAGTGACCCTGTAGGACGGGGCAGGACTACCTCATAGGGTTTCCAAAGCCGTGGTCAAGATAGTGTCATCTTGGCTACTCCAGGTTTGGCTGCTGTATCAAGTGGCAGGGGCAGGGCCTGTGGTGGCTTCCCTCCCCTCAGCTTTCATCTCTCCACCTTCCATCACCTACTTTCTGTCTGTGCAGGTTGACAGCAGCTCCTGCTCTCTTTTGCATCTGGTTCCTAGACCTGGACTAGCAGCTGTTGGATTAATGAATCCTTATTGCCAAGGAGTGAGAGTCCTGTCCCCTGACCTGCCAATCCTGGGTTCGCCAGTCTCTGCAGCTCTATGACTCAGCAGATACCTCACAGTCTAGCTGCAAGCTTGGGATCTGCAGACCTACACAGCTAGTGATCTAGAACTCTACTCTCCGACCTGCTGACCTAGGGTTCATCAGCTCCTGTGGCCACATGTGGCTTGTGAAAGGACTTGGGACATTCAGCTTCTACAATTGCATGAACTGTTTCCTTTATATATAAATCTTTTCTTGTGCATATACATGTTACAAGTTTTGCTTCCCTAGGAAACCTAGCCTAAGACAATTTGGTGTCAGGAGTGGGGTGCTGCTCTGACAAATACCAAAAATGTGGAGGTGTTTTAAAAACTGTAAATGGGTAGAAGACTTAGAACTCATGAGAAATGTTAGCACCAATGAAGGTATAAATGGCGAGAAAAAAAAGCAGCAGAACCAGATCAGCATGAGACAGTGCTGGAGCCAACCCACGTAGTGAGAGAGCTGAGTGCCTGTGCACAGAGGTTTCCTGGCAGAGTAGGATGCCTCCAGGCACTTCAATTAGTGGAGCTAGCCTTGCTGACCCACGGAGAGTGTTGAGTATCTGTGTGCAGGAGGCTTCCTGGTAGAGTGGGGTGCCTACTGGCACTTAAATTGGTGTTGCTACAGAACTTTGGAACTCTTGCCCCAGCAGGGCAGATGTGGGCCTGAGGCCCAGGCCATGTTGCTATAGGAAGCAGAAGCTGAAGAGACAAATAGCATGAGAAGCTGAGCTGCCTCATTCTCAAAAGGTATGTCCATGACCGCTGGGGTTTGAAAGGGTGGAGCCAGAGCTTTCTGCATTTGTAAGGGTGGAATTGCAACTCACTTGGGCTTAGGATGTACCTAAAGCTGAGGGAGCACAGCTTCTATCCAAGTGGGCCTAGGAGGCAGAGTTGTAGCACAGGGCCAGGGGTCTCCACTCAGAATCAAGAGAATGTAGCCAATACCTAGAGTGTGGAGGGCAAAGTTTTGTGTAAAATGTCTCAAAGAACTGAAAATTATTTTCAAAGCTTTCAGGGCTAATATTATATGTTCTGCTCACTTGCTTGTTGCCCCTCAATGACTTCTTTCCCTGTGATTTCTTGTTTCTGTAACGAAAATGTCTTTAACTTGTGCCTGCTATTGTATTTTAGGAGCAGGTAACTTGTGTTCTAGATTTCACAGTTAAAGAGGAATTTCTGGATTTTGGACTTGGGCTTTAAGGCTTTTGCTGCAATGGGGCGACCATGTTTTACACATTGCAAAGATGTGATATTTTAGAGAATAAAGGGTGGGATGTCATGGATTGAATGTGTTCCCTAAAAAATTTGTAACGATTTGGTGGTGCCATAATTCCTGGTACTGTGTGATGTTCCTTCACGTTGGAATTCTTGCCTCTATGATGTTAATGACGGTGGATGGGCAGCAGTTGTGTTGGCAGAGCAAGACTCAATGGTGAGTTGGTTTTGGGCCTTGAGGTGGTCTCTCAAGATATAAAAGAAAAAACTCTAGCAGAGAAGTTTGGGAACCTCACATCATCAAGAAAGCGCACTGGGAGAAGAGCCTGCCCTTTAGATCTGAGGTTCCTGTGCCAAGATGCCCCCTGAACAAAGACTGATGCAACACAAGGACTTTCCTCCAGAGTCTACAGAGGGAAAGCCTGGAGTGAATATTCTGAGTTTGGACCTGTGGCCCACTGGACTGTGTAAGAATAAACTTTCCTTTGTTAAAGCCACTCATGGTATTTCTGTTAGAACAGCACTAGCTGACTAGCACAGCCACTAAAAAAAAAAGAAAAACGAACAACAACAACAAAAAAAAAAAACACGGAAAACCCGGAAACATTGTCTTTGAGTTGATTCTGCCTCAGTGACCCTGTAGGACAGGGCAGGACTCCCACACAGCGTTTCCAAAACTGTCATCTTTACAGATGTGGACCACCACATCTCCCTGTGGTAGGACAGTTGGTGGATTTGAGCCAACCTTTCAGTTGGCAGTCAATGTCTTTAACCACCATGCCACCAGGCTCCTCTAACTGACTGGTTTCTATCATCACCGTTTCTACTATTAATACAAACAGGTGCTTGAGTGAGCAGGGGTCAATCAGCCCAGGAGAGTGAGCCAGGCTCAGCCCAGCCGGATAGAACACAAGGAACACAAGCTGATGCTCAAAGCCCGATGCAGCCACTTGCCAACTGTGTGACTTTGGACCAGTTGGCTTTTTTTTTTTTTTGAGCTTTAGTTTCCTGGTATGTGTAATGGGTGACAACTAGATCCTGGGACACAGTAAAACACCACATCTTCCACTTTTGTCTTTCTGTAAGTGAGGCAGGAAGCACAGTCAGGGGCCACGGCCATGTCACATTGTTGTCTTATGTTCTGTGCTGCAGAGCCAAGGAGGGATGGCAGCACACTCATTCCCATCTGCAGTCACTGACCCCTTTGCATCTATGCTAAGAGTCAGCTGGCTTCCATTAGGTGGCTCCTTTTTGAGAGGCCTGTGGTGGTAATAATTCATCCAATTCACCTTGTGTGCAGGTGGAAATCTGACCCACATCAGCATGGAGCTCGGAAGAGAGTCTCTTTCTGAAATGAGAAGTGGCAGGCAAGGCTCTATGTAGACCAGCCCTAAGGGCATGTGGTAAAAATGCTGGCCTGTGATGGGGGTAGGTGGGAGGAGGTATCCATTCCTGCCCACCTTGTGCCATTCACAGAGGCCTCTGTCACAGCAACAACCTCCTCGGTGCCAGGCTGCCATGGCCAATGGCAGACAAGCTCAATAGATTGAGAAGCTGGGAGAGAAATAAAAGGATTTAGAGTCTCCCAATGGGGCTCTCAGTAATGCTGTGCTGGCCAGGAATCTGTGGGTCCCCTGGGAGCCAGGCAGAGCGTCAGGGAGTTGGGCTTAGGATCTGACAGACCACAGTTCAAATCCCAGCTCTGCTCATTAACCAGTCTGGTGAAATAGTTCATGTTTTCAAACATCTAAAGGGATGAGAGAAGAAAATGCTCTAACTCATGGAGAACTCTCCACCAGGTCCCTGAGCACCTGCACCAAATCAATGACAGCTACCTTGACAGCCAGAAAGGTCATGGTCACGTCTTCTTTTGGTCTGCATCTTCCTCTGGAAAAGAGAGCTTTCCTCTAAATGAGAAGCTAAACTTGAAATCGGGCAGCACCAAGCTACAGATGTGCCCCTGGGAGACCTGACTGCTGTCCTGCCTGACCCTGTAGGCAGCGCCAGCCAGGAGTTAGGACTTGAGAACTGGAGATGGGACTGGGTGACTTCATTCAGGATCCAGGCACTGAGACCCCTGAGCAGCCCCTCTGGTCCCCACACCCTCAGGTCTCCCTGCTATTAAGTGAGGTTTGGCCATACATGGAGGCCAAGAACTTTCCAGCTTACTGCCTCCTCCTCCAATTTTGCAATAGGCTTTGTGATACTTATAGGTCTGTGTGTATTGATAGATAGATAGGTAAGGCAGACAGACAAGTAGATAAGTACATAGATAGGATAGTTAGATAGATGCAGAGATAGATAGGCAGATGACAGATAGATAGATGTGTTATGTATATTTTTGGAGTCCTGGTGGTATAGCAGCTAACAGCATAGCTGCTAATAAAAAGATTGGCAGTTCAGATCCACCAGCCACTCCTTGGAAACTCTAAGAGGCAGTTTTACTCTGTCCTGGATTGCTATGATACAGATCTGGCTCGACAGTAACAGGTTTGGTTTATTTTTTATATATCTATGTCTGGAAACACTAGTGGAATAGTGGTTAAGAACTGTGGCTGCTAACCAAAAGGTAGATGGTTGGAATCCACCAGGCTGTCCTTGGAAACCCTATGGGGAAGTTCTACCCTGAGCTGTAGGGTCACTATGAATCAGAATTGACTTGATAGCAACAGATTGTATCTCTCTCTATATATACATAAATCCCTCCCTGGTGGTGTAGAGGTTAAGAGCTATGGCTGCTGGCCAAAAAATCAGAAATTCCAAGTCCACCAGGCATTTTTGGGAAATCCAATTGGGCAGTTCTACTCTGTCTTACAGGGTCACTATGAGTCAAATTGGACTCAACAGCAATGGATTTTTTGGGGTGTGTGTGTGTGCTTGTGTATAAAACCATGTTTTTGCATATCTATATATACATATAGATATATATTATCACTTCTGAATAGCACAGGGCAGAGAGAGGAAGGAAAGCCCCAGCGAATTCATTCTGTGGCCCACAGCACTCGGGAAAGGGAAGGGATGACAGGCAGCTTTCCAATGATGTGAGGTTAAGGTTATCTGCGGTTTTGATTTATTCAGTGTCTTCCTTGACCTCTGCTCATGGACATGACCAGAATTTGATGGCAGGGCTGGGACAGTAAAGTGCACTGCCACCTGACCAGATCCAGTGACCCTGCTGAGTACTGACATGCTAGCAGTGGCTGCCAGGCCAGAGTCACGGTAGCAAGGCCAACACCGTGGTCTTGGCACCAAGTCTGACAGCCCTTGCTAGGACAGGGCTACGTGGAGGCAGCCTCAGACATTGTGACTCAGAAGGTGTTTGTGAGTGTGCAAACAAACCCAGGGGAGGTGGGAGTGACACAGCAGCAAAGCAACACATGTGACAATTTAGGACAGTTAGTGTGTCACCAGTGGGGTTCTTTTGGAAATGTTTTTCTCCACCATGAAGCCTACTTGGAAGGCTTCTGGGAAGACAGCTCGGCCAGGCCCAGACTCAGGCATGCTGGGGACTGGTTCCAGCTACAGATACCTTTGCCAGCTCTCCACTGAGCACCCCTGCTCCTGGACTCTTGCAGACGAAGAGGAGAATCTGGGCTTCATTACATACAGAGGGGCTGGGAGGGCAGGGAGCCGTTCCTCACCTGTTGTTAGATGCCATCTAATCAGTTCTGACTCATAGTAACACGAAATACAACAGAATGAAACACTCTCTGGTCCTGTGCCATGCCCGAAATTGTTGTCATGCTTAAGCTCCTTGTTGTAACCATTGTATCAGTTCATCTTGTTGAGTGTCTTCCTCTTTTTCACCAACCCTCTACTTTCCAAGCTTGATGTCTTTCTCCAGGGATTGATCCCTCTTGAAAACATGTCCAAATTATGTGAGATGTAGTCTCACCATCCTTGCTTCTAAGGAGCACTTTAGTTGTATTTCTTCCAAGACAGATTTATTCATTCTCTTGGCAGTCCACGGTCTATTCAATATTCTTCTCTAATACCACAATTCAAAGACATCAGTTCTTCCATCTTTCTTACTCCCTGTACAGCTTTCACATGCATAAGATGCAATTGAAAATACCACGGCTTGGGTCAGGTGCATCCTGGCATTCAAGGTGACCTCTTGGCTTTTCAACACTTTAAAGAGACCTTTTGCAGCAGATTTTCCCAATGCAATGAGTCTTTTGATTTCTTGACTGCTGCTTCCATAGGCATTGATTATGGAACCAATAAAACAAAAATCTTGGGGATCTCAATCCCTTCTCAGTTTATTATGACACTGCTTACTGGTCTAGTTGTGAGGATTTTTGTTTTCTTGATGTTGATGTGTAATCAGTACTGAAGGCTGTGGTCTTTGATCTTCATCAGTAATTCTTTCAAGATGTCTGCATTTTCAGCAAGCAAAGTTGTGTCATCTGCATATTGCAGGTTATTAATGAGTCTCCCTCCAATCCTGATGTCTCATTTTTCTTCATATAGTCCAGTTTCTTGAATTATTTGCTCTGCATACAGATAAGTGTGGCAAAGAATTCAATCCTGATGCACACCTTTCCTGACTTTAAACCATGCAGTATCTCCTTGTTCTGATGAAACAGTTGCCTCTTGATCCATGAAGGGATTCCTCATGAGCACAGTTAAGTGTTCTGGAATTCACAGTCTCTGCAACGTTATCTCTAATTTGTTATGATCCACACAGTCAAATATCTTTGCATAGCCAATAAAACACAAGTAAACATCTTTCTGGTATTCTCTTTCAGTCATGATCCATTTGACATCAGTAGTGATATCCCTGGTTCCATGTCCTCTTCTAAATCTAGCCTGAATTTCTGGCAGTTCCTTGTCAATATACTGCTGCAGTCATTTTTGAATGATCTTGAGAATTATTTTACTTGTGTGTTGTATTAATGATACTGTTTCAGTCATTTAGTGCTATTCTAACAGAAATACCACAAATGAACGGCTTTAACAAAAGAAAAGTTTAATCTTACGCAGTCCAGTAGGCTACAAGTCCAAATTCAGCATGTCCACTCCAGGGAAAAGGCTTTTCCTCTGTTGGCTTGTCAGGAAGGTCCTTGTATTGCATCAGTCTTTGGTTAGGGAGCATCTTGGTGCAGGAACTTCAGGTCTGAAGGATGCACTCTACTCCCTGTGCCGCTTTCTTGATAGTATGAGGCTCCCAATTCTTTGCTTGCTTCCCTTTCCTTCTATCTCTTGTTGGATAAAAGGGTAAAAGGTGGCACAAGCACACTCCAGGGAAACTCTCTTTACAGTGGAGCAGGGAAGTAACCTTAGGAAGGGATTTACAGTCCCACTGTAACCCTCTTTACCATACAGCACAGGTAAATCACAAAATGAAGAGCAATCACATAATACTGGTAATCACGACCAAGTCAAATTTCTATATATATATATTTTTTGGGGATACAATTCAATCCATGATAGATACTGTTTCATAATTTCTACATTTGGTTAGATCACCTTTCTTGAGAATACAAATATGGATCTGTTCTAGTCGGCTGGCCAGATAGCTGTCTTCTGAATTTCTTGGCATAGTTGAGTGAGCACTTCCAGTACTTCATCTGTTTGTTGAAACATCTCAACTGGTATTCCGTCAATTCCTGGAGCTTTGTTTTTCACCAGTGCCTTCAAAACAGCTTTGACTTCTTCCTTCATTGGTTTCTGATCATATGCTATCTTTGGAAATGGTTGAATGTCAACCAGTTCTTATAAATTTCTCATGAGTACAATTAAGTTTTCCAGACTTCTCGTTCTCTGCAATGTTACCCGTAATTTGTTGTGATCCACACAGTTAAATGCCTTTGCATAGTCACTAAAACACAAGAAAATATCTTTCTGGTAATCTCTGCTTTCAGCCAGAATTCATCTGACATCAGCAATGATATCCTGTTTGTGTATTCCTGCCATCTTCTTTTGATGCCTTCTAGATTGTTTAACATTTTCCCTGTAGAATCCTTCATTATTGCACTTGAGACTTGAATTTTTTTTCTGTCTTTCTTTCTTTCTTTCTTTTTTTTTTTTTAGTCTTTTTCAGCTTGAGAAATGTTGGGCATACTTTTCTTTTTTGGTTTTCCGTCTCTAGCTGTTTGTACATGTTATAGTACTTTGTCTTCTCAAGCAGCCTTTTGAAATCTTCTGTTGAGTTCTTTTACTGCATCATTTCTTCCTTTTGCTTTCATTACTCAATGTTCAAGAGTAAGTTTCAGAGTCTCTTCCAATTTTCAGTTTTTTTTTTCTTTCCTGTCTTCTTAATGACCTTTTATTGTTTGGCCATTTGTCCCAATAGTGTCCCAATAGTGTCCCAATAGTGTCCTCTATTCATTTATTTTTTATTTTTAATGTTTCATTGTGCTTTAAGTGAAAGTTTACAATCCAAGTCAATTTGTCCTACAGAGACTTACACACACATTGCTAAGTAACTCTAGCTGCACTTCCCATACCGCCACAGCAGATTACTCCTTTCCACCCTGTATTTCCCATGTCCATTCAACTAACTCCCTCTTGCTTTCTTCATGTATGATGTCCTTGATATCATTCAACAGCTTGTCCGGTCTTTGGTTACTAGTGCTCAATGCACTAAATTTATTCTTGAGATGGCCTCTAAACTGAGGTGGGATATACCGAAGGTCGTACTTGGGCTCTCACAAACTTGTTCTAATTTCCTTCAGTTTCAATTTGAACTCGAATGTGAGTAATTGATGATCTGTGCTGCCACTGGCATCTTGCTTTGTTCTCACTGATGATATTGAGCTTATTTTCCCCTATTGTCTCTTTCCAAAGATGTAGTTGATCTGATTCCTGTATGTTCCATCTGGTGAAGTCCACGTGTATAGTAACCATTTATGTTGTTAAGAAAAGATACCTGCAATGAAGAAGTTGTTGGTCTTGCAAAATTCTATCATGTAATCTCTGACATCATTTCTGTCACCAAGGCCATGTTTTTCAACTACCAGTCCTCCTTTTTCTTTTTTCCAATTTTGTATTCCAGTCACCAGTAATTCTCAATGCAGCTCGATTGCACGTTTGATCAATTTCAGATTGCAGAAGTTAGTAAAAAGCTATAATTTCTTCATCTTTGGCCTTAGTAGATACTGCATAAATTTGAATAATAGTCCTATTAACTGGTCTTCCTTTTAGGCATATGGATATTATTCTATCACTGACAGCACTGTACTTCAGGATAGATCTTGATATGTTCTTTGTGACCATGACTGCCATGCCATTCCTCTTCAAGTAGCCATTCCTGTAATGTAGATCATATAACTGTCAGATTCAAAATGGTCCATACCAGACCATTTCAGCTCACTAATGTCTAGGATATCAATGTTTATGCATTCCATTTCATTTTTGATGATTTGCAATTTTCCTAGAGTCATTCTTCATACATTCCTTGTTCCGGTTATTAATGGATATTTGCAGCTGTTTCCTCTCATTTTGAGTCACACCACATCAGCCAGTGAAGGTCCTACAAACCTGACTCCATCCATGTCATTAAAGTCAACACTGTTTTAAGGAGGCAGCTCTTCCCCAGTCATCCTTTGAGTGCCTTGTAAACTGGGGGCTCATCTTCCAGCCCTGTTGCAGACAATATTCCACTACTATTCCAAGGTTTTCACTGGCTAACTCTTTCCTAGCTGGAAGTATACTGCCAGGTTCTTCTCTATAGTCCATATTAGTCTGGAAGGTCAGCTGAAACCTGTCTACCACGAGTGACCCTGCTGGTGTCCAAATACCGGTGGCACAGCTTCCAGTGTCACAGCAACATGGAAGCCCCCACAGTACACCAAACTGACAGACGTGTGTGTTGTGGCCCAAGCTAGTGGTTGCAAACCCAGCTGAGTGTCAGTATCAACTGCAGAGACTGGTAAAAATGCTGATGCCCAGGCTCAAGACAGCTCAGATCCACAAAATCTGCATTTCTAGAAGCTGTGCTGCTGTATTTTCTTAAACAGTGGCTACTGCTATTAGTTTCCATTAAGTCAGCTCTGACACATGGGGACCTCAACACATACAACAGAAAGAAATGTCAGGTCCTGTGTCATCCCCCTGCTCATTGCTCTGCTAGAGACCATGGTGGTGCCCACTGTGTATTTGGGGTACCTTCTAGGCTAGAGGGCTCTTCCAACAGTGTATCAGACAACGTTCTATTGTGTTCCACAGAGTTTTCATTGGCTAGTTTTTGGAAGTAGATTTCCAGGCCTTTCTTCCTAGTCTGTCTTAGTCTGGAAGTTCCACTGAAACATATTAACTGTGACATTGGAAATACTGGTGGTGTAGCTTCCAGTATCATAGTAACATGCAAGCTACCACAGTAGGACAAAACCGACAGGCAGGTCATAGACCGCATGGTTCTCCCTCTTCCTCCCTCCATGATAATCCTGATGATCCACTGGGCTGGGGACAACTGGCCTTGGCCAGAGGGAGCAGAATTCCGGGTGCAAAGACAACATAGTGTTGCCCTGAGTCTGTGAGGAATGCAGGTCAAAGGCAGGAGAGCTCAGCACCGGGTGGGCTGACATGGGCACAGCGATAAACCCAGACAGCACTTACAGCTTGACAGTTTACAAAGCAATTTCACATCCATTATTGCTGGTGACCCTCACACAACCGGGGGAGGTAGCAGGTCGGGGGGGGCGGTCTCTATCTTACAGACAAAGACATAGGTGGGAGAGGTTAAGTGACTTGCTCAGGGCAGACAGCCTAGAGCAGCCAACCCAGGGCCCCAAGGAGGGCTGGGACTCCACAACCTGAGACCACCCTCCACGTGGTACAGTCCCTTCACCACTCATCCCCTCCACAGGGCTGAGTGGCTGTCCCTCTCCCATAGTGAGTGGTAGCTGAAGAGATAAGTTATTTCCAACATCAAGGAGGCTGATGAAGGTCAAGATTGGGCTGCAGTGGTCTCACAGAAGGAAACTTTATAATTACTGTTTGACCGGTGTGCTGTCCTGTTGAGGTCTGCCTCAGTCAATGCTCACACAGCTCTAAACAAAGCTTTCTCTCACTGCAGGCTGCCAGGATTCTAGACTACCACCCAGTGTGGTACAATGTCATTCTGGCAGCAGAGGGGACAGGGGGAGCCCAGCCCCTGAGACGTTAGCAATTATAGGCTAGTTACACTGGCTTAGAAACCCTGGTAGCACAATAACTAAGAGTCCAGCTGCTAACCAAAAGGTCGATCATGCAACCTACCAGATGCTCCATGAGAGAAAGACGTGACAGCCTGCTTCCTTGATGATTACAGCCTTGGAAACCCTATGGGGCAGTTCTGCTCTGTTGCAGGGTCACTATGAGTTGGAATCAATGGCAGTGGGTTGTACTGGTTCAGAATTCAGAGCTCTCTCTTAGGTCCAAATGCTGGCTTGGGCACCAGGGACATAGTCTGCAGACACAAAGCCAATGGAGTCTCTGGTTGGCCCAGGCAGGAGAACCTGAACTTGACCCCACTCACAACATGCTAAAACTGAGGAGATGTTCACTCTGATGTGGGGTCCCTCTCAAGCAGTTCTGATCTCAGGTATGGCTCTTGGGATGTGAAGGAGATACAGTGGATTGGCTTTTCCTGACCGTGCTGTAGATGGTATCTTCCCAGCTGGGCTCAGGAATAAGCCTGAGTCCATGGTGGTTCAAACAGTTAATGTGCTGGACTGCTAGCTAAAAAGGTGGAGGTTCAAATACTCAGAGATGCCTCAGAAGAAAGGCCTGGCAAACTACTTCTGGAAAACAAGTGTTGAAAACCCCATTGATCACCATGAGTTGAAGTCAACTTACAGATACTAGAGGGGAGAGTTTGAGTGGATCCGTTGGGCTTCTCTGTTGTTCACTTTCGTCCTGTCCCCTCATCCACCAAAAAGTAGAGAGGATCCAGCAAAGTCATAGATACCAAAGGCATCCCTGGCCAGCAGAGGTGCTAAGAGACCCAGTTTCTTGGGATGCAGTGTGCAGGTGGAGACCAGGGCATTCAAGACTAGAAAGCTGATGAGAATGCTCCATCCTATAAGCCCCACCTTGGCTTCGAAGGCGGAGCTGATCTACCTCTGGTCCTGCTCAGCTTAGAAAAGAGAACAAGTGGGGGAATGGGTGGGTGAAGGCCCTTAGCCACACCACGTGCCCCTGGGCATGCTCCTTCAAGTGGGGCGGTGCAAACCGAGGAGAGAGAGTGTCCACAAAAGGATGGCTGGAGGCACGACAGAAGGTGTCTCCGGTACCCCGACAGGCAGTGGCTTCTTCTGCAGCCCTGTGACATCTGTCAGTGCCTCTTTGTCTTGTCTCTTTGAGTCTGCAGCAGGAGTCACCTGCAGGAGCCCATGAACTCACCCTCTGGCATAAACAAGAGGACATCAGGCTGTCCTTGGTAACAGTTGCTGAAGCTTCACTCTGGGATCAGGGTGGGAGCAGGTCTCAGAGTCTTGTGCCCCGACAGCCACAGAAGTAGGTTTCCCTGACCAATAGCAGCCCCACCTTCAAAGCCACCTTCTCTTGTGTCCCCCATCTAATGTGGCCCTCACAGGCACAACTCTATGTACCTGAAAACCAAACCTACTGCCACAGAGTTGATTTTGATTCATAGTCACCCTACAGGACAGGTCAGAATGGCCCCATAGGGTTTCCAAGGCTGCAATATTCAGAAAGACAGCAAGCAAGAAGATTGCAGCCTTGGAAACCCTATGGGGGCAGTTCTGCTCTGTCCTATAAGGTCACTGTGAGTCAGAATCTACTCAGTGACAATGGGTTCTTCTTTAGAGCAGCAGACCGCTACATCTTTCTCCTGAGGAGCGTCTGGGTGTGTGCAAACCTCCAGCCTTCTGGTTCGCAGCCAAGTACTTAACCACTGCACCACCAGGGCTCTTAATGCTATGATCAAGGAAGCTTCAAGTCTTTCTGAAGCTTGGAAGAATCACCCACACTCATCCAGACCCCAGACCTGAGAAAACACATGTAGAGAAGAGATGTGTGATTACAAAAGCAAGAGTGGGCTGACAGTGTAATCTAGAAACTGGGTCACAGAGCCCCAGAATTGGAGGGCCCTTCAGGTCACCTAATCCAACCCTTTATTGTAGAAGACTGACAGCTCATGACAGGTTATGTATGCCATGTATCTTCCGTTTAAACCCAGCACAGAGGGAAGGGAATAAAAATTGCCTGCCTTGTTAAATATAATTAGATCAAACTTAGGAAGGAGTTTGATGCTGGTCAGAGCTGTGTTTATCCATAGTGTTGGCCTAATTTGTTGCTCGTGTACTAGGGTTAAAAAAAAAAAAACAAACAACAAAAGAACCAAACCCTTTGCCGTAGAGTCAATTCTGATTCATAGTGACTTTATAGGACAGAGAAGAACTGCCTCATAGAATTTCCAAGGGTACCTAGTAGATCTGAACTGCTGCCTTTTTGGTTAGCAGCTGTACCACTTAACCACTATGCTGTAGTCATAAAAATAAAGGACTGGCAGCACTCTTGACATCTGTAAATGCAGTGCTCAGTTTACTCAGTCTTCTAAAGACGCACCTCCCCAGAATTGTTATCATCACTTGTGTCAGGTCAACGCTGATCACGGTGACCTCACGCGTGCAGAGCAGAACTGCTCCATAGGCTTCAATGGCTTCAATGCTTTCAGAGCAGATTGTCACAGCTGTCTTCTGACATACCTCGGAGTGGGTTGAAATCTTCAATTTCTACATGCATGGAGCCCCCAGTGGGTACCGGGAGTGGGCTGGGCACTTGAGGGATACAGTGAGTACTACAAGGTCTTTCTACCAACTGGGATTCACCAAGGCCTTTGTGGGGCTGGGTGTTGAGTCTTTTCCCTACAGTGGGTATTAGTTCAGCTAGGAAATTTACTTGGCTAGGAAAATCAGTACGTACTATCCTTGTATCAAGTCTTTCATGAGCAAGCCCACACTGTGCAGCAAATGGGTATACCCACATTTCTTGCTCTTATACAAGCCAGATATTACACACCCAAGAGATTGTAGCAGAACACTGACAGGGAACTTCCAGAAATATCATTGCTGATGTCAAAGGGATCCTGTCTGAAATAAGAGAATACCAGAATGATGTTTACTTGTGTTTTATTGACGATGCAAAGGCATCTGACTGTTTGGATCATAACAAATTAAGGATAATGTTGAGAAAAAGGAGAATTCCAGGACACTTAATAGTGTTCTAGAGGAGCTAGTTGCTGCACTTGAACAGAACAAAGGGATATTGCCTGGTTTAAAGTTAGGAAGGATGTGTGTCAGGGTTCTATCTCTTCAACATACCTATTCAATGTGTACATTGAGCAAGTAATCCAAGAAGGTGGGCTATACGAAGAAAATGGAGATTTAGGATTGGAGGAAGACTCATTAATGACCTGCTATGTGCAGATGACACAACTTGGCTTGCCGAAATTGAAGAGGACCTGAAGCACTGATGAAAATCAAAGACCACAGTCTTCAGTATGAATTATACCTCGACATAAAGAAAACAACAATTTTTACAACTAGACCGATAAACAACATCATGATAAACAGAGAAAAGATTGAAGTCATTAAGGATTTCATCTTATTTAGATCCACAATCAATACCTTTGGAAGCAACAGTCAAAATATCAAATGACGTATTGCATTGGGCAGATCTGCTGCAACAAAGACCTCCCTACAGTGTTAAAAAACTAAAGATGTCACTTTAAGGACTAAGGTACACCTGAGTCGAGTCATGACATTTTCAATCACCTGACACGCATGTGAAAGCTGGACAGTGAATAAGGAAGACTGAGGAATTGATCCCTTTGAATTATGATGTTAGTGAAGAACACTGAATATACCATGGAATACCAGAAGAATGAGCAAATCTGTCTTGGAAGCAGCACAGCCAGAATGCTTACTAGAAGCAAAGACAGTGAGACTCTGTGTCACAAAGTTTGAACATATTATCAGGAGAGATCAGTTCCTGGAGAAGCACGTCCAGCTTGGCAGAAGAGAGTCAGAAAAAAGGAGAAAGTGTCTCAACGAGATGGATTGACACCAGAGCTGCAACAATGGGCTCAAGTATAATGACCATTGTGAGGATGGCACAGGACTGGGCAGTGTTTTGTTCTGTTGTACGTAGGGTCTCTATGAGCCAGAACCTACTCCAGGGCATCTAACAATAACAGAGAGATTGGTGGCAGCACTGGTCTTACTATCTCTGGGAAGTTACAGTGGCTGAGAGACCTGAGGTGGAGCATCAGGGACACAGGGAGGACCGCTCCCTGGCGTGCACAGGTGCATGCACACAGACACTCATACATGTTCAGTGTCACAGCCCTTTCTGTAATGGGCTGGAATGGAAGAGGTTGCTGTGTGCTGTGGACTGAATCAGGTATTGTAAAAAGATAGGCTGAAGTCCTAACTCTGGGAACCTCAGAATGTAAGTCTCTTTAGAAATGATGTCTTTGCAGATGTTACCAGTTAATGTGAGGCTATACTGAGGTAAAGTGTGTACTAATTCCTTCCATGGGGTGGGGTTGTCCTTCCTTTTAAAGAGCATTCTGGTTGCATTTCTTCAAGACAAATTTGTTCATTTTTCTAGCTGTCCATGGCATATTCATTATTCTTTAACAACACCACAATTCAAAGGCATTCATTCTTCTTCAGTCTTTCTTAGTCATTGTCCAGCTTTCACATGCCATCTAAGGTGACTGACAACAGTATGGCTTTGGTCAGGTGCACCTTAGTCCTTAAAGTAACAAGTTTTACTTGTTAACAGTTTTAAGAGTTCATTTGCTGCAGATTTGCACAGTGCAATATGTTTGATTTCTTGACTGCTGTTACCATGATTGTTGATTGTGGACCACGTAAAATGCAATCCTTGACAACGTCAATCTTTTCTTCAATTACCATGATGTCACTTATTGGAGAGGTGCCCTCATGAAAACAGAAGAGACCCAGAGGGACAGAGGATAGATGGCCACCTGAAGGGGTATCTATAAGCTGGCGGACATCCCAGGCTGCCAGAAGCTGGAACAAACAAGCCAGGAACTTTCTCTGGAGACTTTATAGAAAACATTTCCCTGATGACACCCTGAATTTGGACTGCTGGCCTCCCAAAGTGAGCAAATACATTTGTCTTCTTATAAGCCACCCACTGTGTGGAATTTTCTTATGGCAGCCCTGGAAAACACCAAAGTGAAACTTGGCCATGGACCTGCGACTGACCATCTCTCTCTCAACCACGCTTTTCCTGGAGGGAGTGGTCGGGAGCAGCGGGTGTCTCCATGGTAACACTTGCATCATTAATTGAACCTTTTAGCTATGATGAGCGTGTGCATCTGTGAGTGTGCAGATGTACTCACTGTATCTACACATTCATGTCTCCCACTGCTGGTATCACCACTTTCCTGCCTGATGTATATCATTCTTAGCTACATCTCCACTGTCTGCTGCGGGATATCCCAATAAATGGTCCCCGCATAGCCTGTGGGCACTAGACTGTGAGCTGAGGGGTTGAGTAAACACAGCCACAGAGGACCCAGGCAGCTGCTGGCCAGCCAAGAGCCAGCCCCTACAGAGAGCAGTCACAGGGCAGCTCGAGGCCCAGATGGTGCCTTTGAATACAGTAGAAAGGGCTATCCACTCTCTGGGAAGCAGCAGTGGGGATGTTAAGCCTGGCTGGTTCTCAGCCCCTCCTCGCCCCCACTAGTAGGTGTCCTTGTATAGAGAACAACCCACACAACAGTATAGCGTGGCTCAGTAAGTATGCATGGCCACAGTGCCAGGGAAGTGAGCACAGTTCAGGGACCTAGGAGACTTAGGTTCAATTCTCCCTCTGCCGGACCTCATCTCCTGAGGTTGACCAATGAAGTCCACCTCCAGGACTCTTATGTCATCACTTGGAAAATGAGAGGTTCCCTAAGGTTCTCTCTAAGGACTTCCTTATGTGGTGCAAATGGTTCATAGGCTCAGCTGCTGATTGAAAGGCTGAAGGTTCAAGTTTATCTAGAGGTGCCTTAGAAGAAAGCCCTGGTGATCTACTCCCAGAAAAATACAGCCACCGAAAACTGTGTGGAGCACAGTTCTTTTCTGACACAGATGTGGTTATGCTGAATCAGAATCAACTTGATGGAAACTTGATTTTTAGCTCTAATCATCTTGAGATATATGGGACATCGACAGCATATTAACTCCCCAACAGAGTTCCCTCTTTCCTCTCTTGAACTTGACCCAGCCCTTCCAGACCAGGCTAAAACTGAAAACCAAGTTTAATGATAAAAATCTGTTTACCGTATTAATAGGTTATCTGAGCTCAGGCTCAGGCTGGGGGTTGGGGAAGTGCCTGGAGCCCAGCTAAAAAGTCACTCTGGCCCTCCACCTGGCTGCACTGGGCTTCCCCTCCCCCTGCTCTAGTATTCATCCTGCCATTAGGTGGTGGATGATCAATGACACGCTGGGGTGGCAGACGGATGGGGGCTCAGAGGCATACTGTGCGGGTTATAACTTGATTTCCAGGAGATCGCTTGACAGGAGATGCTGATAGGCTTTTCTGCCCTTTCCAGTGATGGGGATGATGCATTGTTGGGGGTGGGAAAGTCCTTGGAGGTGTCTCTATGTCCTGGGGACTAGAGATCCAGGCGCTTGGACAGGAATAACCCGTCTTGCCCAGGCTGCATGGCAGGACACAGCCCAGAATGATAAACATACCAGATTCCCATGGTGACGATGCTTTTAAGTGAATTAGCTGATGAATTAATATTGCTGGTATGGTTACCCCTTAGGTGGCTCTAAGAAGAGAGGCACATCTGCTTCAGATGGCAATTTCAGGGCTCGCTGAGCTTGGTGACACCCCCGAGACAGGGACAGAGGTGCTCGTCCGAGGAGTCTGTGGATGGCAGCCACTTGCCACTTGGGACTTCCTGGTTGCTGGCACCCCTGTTATAGCAGAGCTAGGGCCAGAGTTCAAGTCCACAGCAGCCCCAGTGGTGGATAAAGGTAGAAGCCGGAAACAACTATTTTCACCAGTGAGTCACAGCCCCCATCTGTGTGACGGACAGCTCATTTCAGCCCTCAGTGCTTCTGGGAAGCCCCTAATGTCCCTGCAGCCAGCCCAAGAGACTGATGCAGGTGGCCCATCCAGATGGGATAGAGAGGCTGGGGTCCCTTTATCACACAGATGTCACTGATGGAGAGGCAAAAGGGCAGCCCGAATGGGAGGGCAGTGGATATACTCAATCCACCATGGCACAGGCTATCTCAGGGACCCACTGCTGTTGTGACAAACATACTACAGTGGACAACTTTAAAGAACAGAAATGCATTCTCCCACCATTCAAGAGCCTGCAAGTCCAAGCCAGGGTCTCAGGTATGTTGATTCCTCTCCCCTGGTTTCTGGTGACTGCTGGCAATCCTTAGTGTTTTTTCGCTTCTAGACACTCTTCACATGACATGTGTCCTCCTCCTGTATGTGTGTCTGTGTCTATTCTGCACCTGTTACAAGTATCACTCAAAAGGAATTAGGTTTAGGACTCATCCTAAGCTGGTAGGACCTCATTAATGTAACAAAACTCTATTTTTAAACAGGATCAGTCACAGGAGCAGAGACTATATAGTTTTGAGGGACACATGCAACCCAAAATAGGCCACAGGTGTCTCCAAGCCTCAGTTTCTTTTCTGTAGAATGAGATAATAACATCTGCCTTAGTTGTGTGAACATTCCACATGGTAGGTTTTGTTTGGAAGATGTTACTACTCATCAGCATCTCTTCCAGAAGATGGAATGGAGATGACATTCAAAAGCCGCCATATTGGCCATTGGCTTGCATTGACTTTGTGGAAAAGAAAAGGCCAAAGAGAATTTGAAATTGTTCATGGAGTCATTGTGAGGTCCCTGGGTAGTACAAATGGTTTGTGCTAAGCCACTAACCAAATGGTTAGCAGTTCAAAACCACAACCTAGTCATAGTCTAGACTGTGCGGGCTGTGTTTGCCTGAAGACAGAAGGGATCTGAGTACCTGCTGCCAAGACAGTATAGGGACCAAACTCCAAGGGGAGGTTCAAAAAGGTTGGTGGTAGAAACCACCCACTAGTGCCATGGAAGAAAGGCATGGGCCTACTTGTGTAAGAATATAGCCATCAGTAATTCTATGGAGCAATTTTACTCTGACACACACAGGGTCACATGCATTGGAATCAACCCAATGGCAATGAGTTTGATTTTTTTATTTGGTATGGAGTCATTGTAGATGCTTTGGACTTAAACTTCCGAGACCTGGTATTGAGGCCTCATTCTGCCATATGCCAGCTGTGGGACTTCTGCAAAGCTATTTAACTTTTCTCATCTGTTCCAAGAGAAAATGATGCCAGCTTCAAAGAGTCGCTGGAAGGGTCAATGAGATATTGTGTGGGAAAGCACTTGGGAAATAGCAAGTCCTAAACTGATCCCTGGAGTCATTTCATTTGACACCACTGTCCCATTAGCGAAGATAATTGAGAGTTCCTGTGCATCAAGCTTTATTGGGAGCATAAAGGATAGTAACTATTAACTTCTTGATTCAGTTCTTTCACTACCTTCCATTAAGGCACCAGAAATCATTTTCTTTTTTTCATCCACTCATCATTTCAGATATCCTGCTATACTGAGATACAAGACCAAGGAGGCAAGAACATTATAAAAGGAGAAATAAGGAAAAGGAAAAAAGAAGGAAAAGTAACGGAGTACAGAGATAGCCCCCAAAGCTGAAGAATAGGTATAATTAAATTAAGAGCCCTGTTGCTCACAGTAATTGTTGTCAAGGGATCCACATGCCACCAGCCCCCCACCCCCTTGGAGTTTATTTCCTGCACTTTTTCGGCAGCAGGTACTTAGATCCCTTCTGTCTTTGGGCAAACACAGCCTGCAAGGTATAGGCTATGACTTTGGCGGGTGGCTGCCTGGTGTGCAGCTTAGAAACAGCTGCAAAAATGTGATCTGAACCTGACTTGTCCTTGAATTCCCCTGGCTCAGACTTCAGACAGTCCCTCTGCAAAAAAGGCAACTGTACCCTGGAGGTGCTGGCAGTGGCAGACACTGAAAATGGGCAAAGACTCTGAGGGGTCTATCCTTGCCCAGTGTGGTCTGGTCAGATTGGACAACCCAAAACCAACCCATTGCCACTGAGACAATTCTGACTCATAGTCAGAGTAGAACTGCCCCATAGGGTTTCCAAGGCTGTAAATCCTTACAGAAGCCAACTGCCACATCTCTCTGCCTCTAGATGAGGGCAATCCAGGATCAGAAAAGTCAAGGAGCCATGCTGGCACAACAGTTAAGCGGTTGGCTGCTAACCGGAAGGTTGGTGGTTCAAACCCACCCAGCTGCTCTGTGAGATAAAGACCTGGCAACCTGCTCCCATAAAGGCTATAGCCTAGGAAACACTATGGGGAAATTCTGCTCTGTCACATGCTGTTGCTTTGCCTCAGAATAGACTCAATGGCACCCAACAACAGCAAAGATCAAAGAGGAGACTCTGGAGCCATTATTCATTTCTGAATGGTCAACTGGTATTGTGAATCAAACCATTAAGAATTCACCTAACTACTCTTCTTAGTGCCCTTTGCCCTCTGCAGACGCTAGGAAACTGAGTTTCCACGTCTCCGCCTACAGTATGGGCACTGCCAGGTCCCTGATGCCCCTACCTGTTCTTTGTCAAGGGTCAGCAGGTGGCTACAGGAAACACTAGGTCTGTCCCCTTTCAATGCTGATAGTGAATCAAACGAAAGATTTTTAATCATGCTTAAAACAACCACCACAAATATAAGAAGTAATGGGGGCAGCAGGAGGCAGCTGGATAGAGTGGAAATAGCAGAGAAAGACTTGAGTTTGGATCTCAACCACATCGTATCCTAGTTTTGTAATTTTGGGAAGTTCTGGGTGTTGATTCTGAACTGTTTTTGGGGGTTAGCTAGCTCCAGCCTGGTTCAGCCTGGCCTGACTCTCTAGGATTCTAAACTATTCTAAAGTGCATTGAATTAGGTTGGCTCCATACTTTTTAAAAGAACACTTTGCTTATTGGTCACAAAGCATTTGTTGGGTGTCTCTATAGTAGACTAAATATTGTGCTATATTGGTCTGGTCAGATCTGGCAATACCAACCAAACTCAATTAAGGCTTATAGTGGCCCTACAAAACAGAGTAAAACTGCCCCATAGAGTTTCTGAGGAAAACCAGGTGGATTTGAACTGCCAACTTTTCCATTAACAGTAACCACTGCCCCACCAGCATTCCCCATCTGGCAATAGGGCATCATATAAGTCAAAAGAGAGGCCTTTGGGATTGTTAGTCCTTTTTGAGTGGTCAACTGACATCAGGACTCAAGCCATTAAGAGACTGAGCAGCAATAAACAGGCTGTTAAATAGGAAGGACTGAGTGGCAGGAAAAGGATTCAGCTGGGACTGAGTCATTTTCAGTTTCCAAGAACTGAGCCTGCCAAGGGCTGACAAGATCAGCAAGGCTCTCCACCCGACCCCACCTCACCCCAGTCAGAAATCTCTGACTCTCAGACTGAGTTTCCTGTGAGCAGAGAACAGCACACAAAAGTCCTGGCAGGCTTAAAAATGAGCCTGGAAGTTCCTGGAAGTTCAGTACAGGGCACAGTCACAGTGCTGCTAGACCAGTCTTAGGGGCATTTATGTACTGCGCAGTTATCTAGAAGCAGGTGGCCAGAGCAAGGAAAGGGACACCAAACCAACCAAACAAACCTGTTGCTGTCAAGTTGCTTCTCACTCATAGTGACCCTACATATAGACCCTCTCTCCATAGAGTATAACTGCCCCATAAGGTTTCCAAGAAGCAGTTGATGGATTCAAACTGCTGACCTTTTGGTTGGCAGCTGAGTTCTCAACCACTGTGCCACCAGCAGCCCAAGGTCCAAAGGCTTGGGAAATTCATGACCATATTATCTGACTCTTGAGAGCAAAGGACAGGCAAATGGGGAAGTGCATTGCCCTCATGTGGTTTGGAAAGTCACACAGTGGGCATAGGGAAAAAGTACAAAAGAAAGGCATTCTTGAGTGGTCCAAAGCCGAGAACCACTAGCCTCCTTGTCAGTGTCTCAAAGTTATGACAAAGCTTCACTTCCCAAACCTCACTGGGCTGGAAGAAAAACTAAGTCCAGCCCTGGGGAAAGAAGTCGTTTGGGGCATGTTTGAGTGAAGGAGAGGTTGGACTTCAATTCCATCATGACCAATGATCACACTCAAGGCCACTTTCTCTGTCTGCCCACCAGCCGAAGTCAGAGACTGTGTGCATTTGAAATCTGCAACCTATCACAACACTACTGTGAAGCTGAAAGTTTCTGGTATCTTTTGATTAGACATTGTGCTACGTAACGACTGTTTTCCTTCTCATTCTTTTGCACCCCCTTCAAATTACTGATTATTGTCTTACATAAGTGTCCATTTGCTCTTATCAAATTAATAAGCCTACAAAACTCTTAATGAACTGAAACTCATCAAACGTTTGGAAACAAGCGACAGTCTTGAGATCCTCTTCCTTGTAATGTATCTCTATATGAGATGCCTCACTTTTCCACACAGTTGGGTTTCCAGGACTGCACTTCAGGGATAGGGCTGTGATTCTGGGACACTCAGAAGCAGCAGGGAGTCAGCTGTCAGAAGAGATCCAAAGATCTGAGCACCTGGGTGATTCTTCCAGCTATTCATGTGCTGGTCTTCTGCCTAAAACATCAGCCTCTGAAGTGGTGGGACAGCCACATCATGAGACACTGACTCTCTTCCTAGGATGCCTTGGGAGCTTTGATGCCTTTGAAAGGTCAAGCCTAGGGTGAAGCTAGGGTGAGGGCCCTGTTTGAGGTCAAGGCTAAGAGTTTCTGGGTGGTGCAAAGTGTTAATGTACTTGACTACTAACTGCAAGAGTGAAGGTTTTAGTCTACCCAGAGGACCTGTGGAAGAAAGATCTGATGATCTACTTCCAAAAAACCAGCCACTGAAAATCCAATGGAGCCCAGCTTTACTTGGACACATACAGGGTAGCTGAGTCAGGATCAGCCTAATAGCAACTTCTTTGTTCGTTTTAATTTTAGGAGTCAAGATTAATGCACAATAGGCAGAATAAGCTTGTTTTGTCCATTAAGCAAAATATGCATGGACCCAACTGTGCCTTCTTACCAGTCTGCACAGCGTGACTTCACCTGTTTCCCATTGCATTATCCACATGAAACCCGTGTGAAACTGCTCACTACAGATTAGTAAGTAAGCACAAGTAAGCCTGTGCCCACCTTGCTTACGGGGTCATCCGCCCCTCTCAGGGGCTATGTATTTGAAAAGAGGCTTTGATTCTGTAGGAAGAAACAGTGGGGCTGGGAGAGAGACAGATGCCAGCCAGACCAGAGGCAGAATTTGGGTGTGTGAAAACAAGTGAAATTGTTTACTATGAATTATCTGGTAAACAAAGTAAGTACTGTGCTTCTCTTGTCTGTTGGATAATCTGCTCCTGGAAAAGGGGTGTCTGTATCCTCAGCCCTCCCCCCACCACCCACTATACCTCCCAGCTATTCACTCATCTATACACATACCTAAAACGTGCCTATTGGTGGCTTCCCGGGTGGGCTACCAGCTTCACCTTGGTGGAGTTAGCAACAACCTGGCAGTTACTGGGGACATCCCAAGACTGCCAAAGCATGATGAGTCTGCTCGGTAGTTCAGCTCTGCCACCGCCATTGCCATTGTCATTGTCCTGGTGACATAGTGGTTAAGTGCTATGGCTGCTAATGAAAAAGCCAGCAGTTCAAATCTACCAGGTAATCATTGGAAACCCTATGGGGCAGTTTTAGTCTGTCCTACAGGATTGTTAGGAATCAGAATTGACTCAGAAGCAGTGGGTTTGGGTTTTTGGTTTTCTCACCATTGCTACATGATTTCAGTATCTCAGATCTCCAACTCACAGCACGGTGAAAACAGCACCTTATATGTACTTATAAAACAAGCATACATCGTAGACCAAATGGCAACTAAACCTCAAGCGCAGCTGCTGCAAATCCCCACCGTAATCAGGCAAAGGAAGAAATCAGCAGGGTTTCTGCCAGTACTTCCAAGCCCTGTCTGACTCCCTGCTCCTACCACTTCTGCCAGCACAACCATGGCCATCGAGGGTTAACCCCACCTGACTCAAATGCAAGGACCACCACCCTGAGCGAGAAGCCAGCTGGGCAGTGGAGAATCCTGCCAGGGCCTGTATTGATTACTTTGCCTGATTAGTTACTTAATCGAATATCACTGCTTTCTAATATAATTAAAAAAAGATAAATAACGTGGCTGTAAGCAAGTGCCATTAGTGACTGTAGTTCACACTCTGATTAAAAATGCAATAGACTGGGAGGGTAATTTATAAACTCACCAGCCTCTAGTGCCACTTCTTGGTTGGCAGGGACTTGAGATACGGCATAGCTGGCATGGGACTCCCTAACTTGTCCTGATTGCCCTGGCCTCTTGTAGAGGGAATTCATTACACTGAGGGAAAAAGATGGGGTGGTTTCTTTGCAGGGAAAGCCACTCAGTGCTGCTGTGAACTCCTTGGGGAGCAAACTGAAATGGGTGCCTGCAGCATCATAGAACCATGACGGAGAGCTCCCCTTTGCCTCTCTACCTTCAATCCCAAGTAACAACACTGGCTCCATTCACTCTCCACAATCCTTTCTTTCACCCCCACCCAGTCTCTAGTCTGAAGCAAGGCAAATGGGAAGAGTGCAATGCTTATTTGCTAGGGGCTAAGGAGGTCATTGCTCAGCGTAACAGGCAAAGGCCTCGCATGAAGTAACATACCCCAGCCACCTCTCAGACAGATGGTACCTGGGACAGTGGCAGGTTGTTGCACTCTCCGAGCACAGCTTTCCTGGATACCAACTGCTGAGGTTTTTTTTGCCAGCTGAGACCAGCCTTACAGATTTTACCTACTGGTCTCAGCTGTCTGTGTTTGCAGTCAAGGGAAAGGGGTAACCCCTCTTAGAGAGCAGTGGTGGTCCAGTGATAGAATTCTTGCCTTGTATGTTGGAGGCCCAGATTTGATTCCCAGCCAGTACACCTCATGCATTACTATCACTCATCTGCCACTGGAGGCCTTAGAGTTGCTATGATGTCAAAAAGATTTCAGTGGAGCTTCCTGTCTAACATGGCCTAGGAACTAAGGCCCAGCAATCTACTTTTGAAAATCAGTCAGTGAAAACCCTATGGAGATGATGCTCTGATCTGCAGCCAATCACAGGCATGGCACAGGACCCAACAGTGATCTGCTCCAAGGTGCATGGGGCTACTATGAGTTGAATGCTGTCATGAACTGAGCTGTGTCCTGCCCCCAAAATGTGTGCTGCCATTTGTCTGGGCTGTGTATTCTATGATTGTCCTCTATTTTGTGATTGTCCTATGTTGTATGTTAAAGAAGATTAGGGTGGGACTGTAAATTCCTTCTTAAGTTCACCTCTCTGCTCTAGTGTAAAAAAAGTTTCCCTGGAGTGTGGTTTGTAGCATCTTTTATTCTTTTATCCAACAAGAGATAAAAGGAGATGGAAGCAAACAGAGACTTGGGAACCTCATGCCATCAAGAAAGCAGCACTGGGAGTAGAGTGCATCCTTCAGACCTCAGGGTCCTGCACCAAGATGATCCCTGACCAACGACTGATGCAACACGAGGACTTTTCTCCAGAGCTGACAGAGGGAAAACCCTTCCCCTGGAACAGACATACTAAATTTGGACTTGTAACCTACTGGACTGGGTAAGAATAAACTTTTCTTTGCTAAATCCATCCACTCTGTGGTATTTCTGTTAGAGCAGCACTAGCTGATGAAAACGGGAGCTGATTCAATAGCAGTCAACCACCACCACCACAACACCCCCTATTTTAGGACTGGTGGAGGATGCAGTTGGTGAAGCGGTTGGAGCACCTCCAAGGAAGGTAGCATCTAAACACAAGGTATTACCGTCCTATTAGCTTAGGTTCTTAATTTCCAGAATGTGTCCAGAGGCACCAACAGGTGAGCAAGAGCTGCAGAGCGGAGGGGAGCAGCAGGATTCTGCAAAGCCACCACAGCTCTGCCTCTGAGCTGGTAGTGTTCTGAAGATGGGGTAAGGAGGTCTGAAAACACCAGTTGTAACAGAAGGTACAGGTGCAATCCCGTCACAGAAAAAATAGCAAAAAAAGTGACCATGACACACTTTCCTGGCCCACCCACCAAGATTTTTTTTTTTTCTTTTTGGCAATGTTTGTCCTTCCAAAAACACATCCATCAGATGGCTTCATTTTTATTTTATTTTCTGAAAGAGAAGCTTCATCTTTTTGTCCTTTTCACTGAGGGAGTGCTAGCTTTGGATGAATAGGGACACACTGCTGGGTCACCTGACATTTCTATCACTGAACAGGAAAGAATAAGGCAAATAAGGAGGCCCAACAAGGGGAGCAGAAGCTGTCCTTAGCACATTATGGGAAAGCCAGTGATGAGGCCCCCTGTAAAGGGAGTCACAAAGAAACGTGCTTGAGGGGTCGAATGCAACAATCGAGAACATCAGCATGCCTAGAATCCAGTTCCCCTCAGATTGTCTGGGAACTGGACTCATCTTCTTAAACAGTTATTTGGAGAGAAAGCACCATATGTAAAGAGGCACGTACATACAGACAGGCACAGATGTACCCCAACCTACGGCTTCATTTTTACCTTGCCATCAAAGAAATGCTTATTAATTTCCACACCACCTATGGAGGGGGCTGCCACATGTGAATTTTTTCATCAGTGAATGCTGTGCCTGTGACTTCTTAAGTTATATGTGCCACAGGGATGGCTTTCAAATAAGAACCTGGGGAGAGGGACAGATTCACAGATGAGAAATAACAAAGTCCAGAAATTACAGATGAATTGAGGTCAGCAAGATACCAGTTGTTCAATACAGCCCCTAAAGGACAGAGCCAGACTTCCCCCCATGCTTCTGAAATGACTTGGCAATTTCATTCGGGTGAAAGGCAAAGCAGCCTCAAAAGGGGAGAGAGGAGGCTTCACTGACAGTGCAGATGGACTTGTCAACCTAACACTTGGCAAGGATGGCATTTTGATGATCTGTCCTGCTCATCAGAAATTTGTGCAGTAGAGGAATAGAGGTTATAATTGCAATATTTAGCCATGCATATGCCTATAACCATGTAAAAATTAAGAAAACTGGTACTGCTAAGAAACCTGATTTGCAGGCAGAAACTTTTACAGAGCAGGGGAGCTGTCCTGAAACTCTGGTTCTGAAATACATAGCCACTGAACTACATCCTTTGAAAAGTTTCCATGAGATGAACTAATGCTCTCTCCCGGCTTTGAGCTCAGTTGCTACTCCACCAACCTTGACCTGTGTAAATCTATCATAGGAGAATTATTTAAAAAAACAAAACAAAACAATTCTTTGAACCTAAGTTTTTAACATGCATCCAGCACTCACTCACAGCCAGTTCTTCTTCCCTCCCCAGGCTCACAGACATATAAAACCTCCCAACTCCCTTGTACTTTTATGCGGCCATGTGATCCGTCCTGGCCAATGGACTATCAGTAGTAGTGATGTGTATCACTGCTGTGCCAAAGTATTTAAGAGTCGGTGTGTGATCATTGAGTTTTCTTTCCCCTCGCCACACCAATGATGTAGCCCGTGTTTGACATATCAAAGACTCAGCTGGATTCAACCTAAATTTCTAAGTTCTCACTAGGAAAGCATCTTCATGGAGAGCTGCTGAACTACAGTGGACTTAAAATGAGTGAGGAGTAAAATTTTATGTGTTTAGTCCCTGAAATTATGAAGCTTATGTTATGCTACCATACCTCATTTCATTCATACACTTGTCTAAAAACTATCACAATGAAACCTTTGGCTGCTATCAAAAGGAACAGAATATATAGAGAAGAAAGGAAATCTGTTCATGGGGGGCCGGGGGTGGGGGGAGAGGCATACCTGGCAATGTCCCCTACTCATCACCTGTGTATCAGTTTATTTGGCAGAGCTATGAAAGAAATGTCTCCATAGGCCTCTGTTCCTATTTGGCATAGTTTTTTTGGACTTTCTTTTTAAACAATGAAAGAATCCATTTGGATTTCATTACATACTAAGACACCAAGTCAAGATCAACATCACTGCCATGATGGATGTGACCATCCAACAGCTGAGAGGTCAAAGAGAATGAGAACTGAGCAGAAAGCCACGGCATGTGGCCAAGAATACATGTCTCTGGCTCCCATCTTATTAAGGGTAGTTTCGCTGGAAAAAACCAGACTGCAGAAAATTGAGGGAAGAGAGGTGAAAAATAAAAGCAGAGTTTAAATCACAAAGTCAAATATTTGGTGGCAAAAGAAGAAAACCACCCCAGTTAAAAGAGAAACAAAAACTTCAGCTTGATTGAAGATGGAGATGAAAGAGCCAGATGACAGAAAGAAATAGAAGATAAAAAAGTGTGGACACATGATGGGTGAAAGTGTGGGATTCAGAGCACAGGCAGAAGATACTGAGAGTTTAGGAAGGCCATTCCTTTTGCATTTCTCATCTAGCCAGGGGCATTGTCACACAGCTACTTTCTAATGGCTGAGACCAACAGAAATCAACTTGAGTTCTTTTATCTCCTTCAGCCTCTCCTATATTCTGTCACCACCAAGGTTGTTTTAGCTACTAAGTATCCATGAAACCTATACCTTCCTCTCCATTCCTGCAGCCTTAATCCAGACCTCTAATGCTAAAAGAACTATTGCAATCAGTACTATTATTGCTTCACCCCCACTGGACAGCTTTAGGTAAATTACAGACCTCTCTGTTTCTCATCTGTAAAATGGAAATAAAAATAACTACTTACTAGCATTCTATGAAAATTAATTTAAGGAGATACCTAGCACAGTGACACCAAACATGTCCTACCTGGTATCCCCAGCTCTAGATTTCTCCTTTACAATGTATTTTCTATGTTGTGACTAGATCGGTTAATGCATCTCCCATTGTGTGTGGAGTAAAACCCAGGTGTCCAGCATGAAACTTTCTGTGTAGCATGTTCTTATCATGACCAGCTTTTCACCCTTCAGTTTGCATTGTGACAGTAGTAAACTTCTTATAAAATCGTTACCATTCAGTTGATTTCAACCCACAGCCAACCCTACAGAAAAGGGCAGAATTGCCTCCATCGGGTTTCCAATGTTTCATGTCTCTACAGAGGCAGACTTACGCATCTTTCTGCCATGGAGTGCCTGGTACATCCAAATCACATCCAAATCACATTTTGCTGAGCAGTCAAGCACTTAACCAATGTACCACTAGGACTTCTCAGACTCTTTATGTTGTTGTTTTTAGGTGCTGTCAAGTTGGCTCTGACTCACAGCAACTCCATGTATAAGACAGTAAAACACTGCCCAGTTGTGTGCATCTCCACAATCATTGCTATGTTTGAGCTCACTGTTGTGGCCATTGCATCAAACTTCTTAGAGCTCCCATTAATGCATTGTATTGTTTTGAAGTCTTCCTTGAGTTTCTTCTGCCTAGAACATCCTTTTTCTCCTTGGTTCCCAAAGAAGACTCTTACTTATCTGAATGGTTAAAACACTCTTGAAACAGAGGAACAAAGTAGAAGGGTTTATACTTCTAGACTGTAAAATGTACTAAAAAAACTACAGTAATCAAAACCATTTGGTACTTATGTAAGGATGGAGATACAGGGAAATGGAGTAGAACTGTCAGTCCAGAAACAAAGTCATGTATCTATTGTCAATTGATTTTTGACAAAGATGCTCAATCCATCCGATAGGAAAAGAATACTGTCTTCAGCCAGTGGTGCAGAGACAAATGGATGTTCACCTATGAAAAGAGGACACTGACACATACTACTCACTTACATGAAAATTAACTCAACATGGATCTGTTACCTAAATCTAAGACTAAAACCATAAAACTCAGAGAAAAACAAAAGGTAAGTATTCAGGATCTTATTTTTGGCAACAACTGCCCCCCCAACCCAAAACCCAGTGCCATCGAGCAATTTCAACCCACAGAGACCAAAACTTGACAATGCTGCCTTATTTTTCTGGGTCTCAGAAGTTCTTTCTTTTTTTTTTTTTTTTTTTTTTTGCCTCTGACAGGCTGTTTTACCACTTTTCTATTCCTCTTTTTTAGTGGAAAATATTTTTGTTTTCCTTCTCTGACAATGTTCTGCCTTACAAATTTTCCATCTTCTGCAAATTTTACTGCATATATTTCTAAAGTAGGGACATAAATAGATACTTATACACTGATGTTCACTGCAGCACACTCTTCACAATAGCCAAGAGATGGAAAACAACCCAAGTGATCATCAACAGACTAAAGAATAAAAAAATGTGATATATATCATCTTAGTCAGCTAGTGCCACTTTAAACAGAAATACCACAAGTGGATTGCTTTAAAAAGAGAAATTTTATTATCCCAGTCTGGTAAACTGAAAGTCCAAATTTGTTTTATTCTCACAGTTTGGTAAGCTACAAGCCCAGTTTCTGTAGGACAGCATGTTGGCACAGGAGCCTCAGGTTGAGAGAACATGCTCCACTCTTGGTGCTACTTTCTTGGTGATATGAGGTTTCCAACACTGTTCAGTTCCCTTTTATCTCTCAAGAGATAACCTCAACCCAACCCAAGCTTGTAGGCTGAGTCCCACCTTACCAATACAGTGGCTGTCCATCTCCCTCATAACCATCATAGAGGCAGTATTCACAATACATGAGAGAAATTACACCGTACTGGGACTCATGGATGAACCAAACGATACACACACTTTTTGGGGGGGAACACAATGCAATCCATGACATATACATACAATGGATTACTATTCAGCTATTAAAGAGAAACAAGATTCAGACACATGCTACCATGTGCATGAACCTTGAAAACATTATGCTGGTCAAATAAATCAGATATAAAAGAACAAATATATTATGATCCTATTTATATGAAATATATAGAATATGCAAATTCATAGAGACCAAAGTTTATGAGTGGTTACCAAGGACTGGAAGGAAATGGTGGAGAGTGATTGCTTAAGGGGTGCTGAGTTTTTGTTTGGGGTGATGAAAAACTTTTGGAAACAGTGATGACAGTTGCAGAACATCGTGAATGTAATTAATGTTATTGAATTGTACACATAAAAGAGTCTGCATGAGCCAAAATATGACCTTGAGTATATCCCACCTGAATTTAGACATCATCTCAAGAATAGATTTGACCAACTGAATACTAATACGTGATGACCAGATGAGTTGTAGGGTGACATCAAGGACATCATATATGAAGAAAGCAAAAGGCCATTATAAAGGTAAGAATGAAAGAAAAGACCAAGAAGGATTTCAGAAGAGACTCTGAAACTTGCTCTTGAATGTAGGGCAGCTAAAGCAAATGGAAGAAATGATGAAGTAAAAGAGCAGAACAGAAGATTGCAAAGGGAAGTACTAGAAGACAAAGTAAGGTATTATAAGGAAATGTGCAAAGACCTTAAGTTAGAAAACTAGAAGGAAAGAACATGTGTGGCATTTTTGATATTGAAAGAACTAAAGAAAAAAATCAAAGCCTCTAGATGCAACACTGGAGGATTCTGTGGACAAAGTACTGAAGACTTCAAGAAGCATCAAAAAAAGATGGAAGGAATACACAGCGTCACTGTACCAGAAAGAATTGGTTCATGTTCAATCATTTTGGGAGCACATGATCAAGAACTGGTGATACCAAAGGAAGAAATCCAAGCTGCACTGAAAGTACTGGCAAAAAACAAGGTTCCAGGAATTGATGGAATGCCAATTGAGATGCTTCAGCAAACCGAAAGCACTCACTTGCCCATACCAAGGAACTGGGAAGACAGCTACCTGGCCAATAGACTGGAAGAGATCCACATCTGCACCCATTTCAAAGGAACATGATCCAACAGAATGTAGAAATTATTTTAAAAAGCACTAATATCACATGCAAGTAAATTTTTTTGGAAGATAATGCAAAAAACAGTTGCAACAGGACATTGACAGGGAACTACCAGAAATTCAAGCTAGGTTCAGAAGAGGATGTGTAATGAGAGACATCACCACTGATGTCAGGTAAACTTTGTCCAAAAGCAGAGAATATTAGAAAGATGTTTACCTATGGTTAGCCATGCAAAGGGATTTGACTGTGTGGATCATAAAAAAAAATATGGATAACATTGTGAAGAATGGAAATTTCAGAACACTGAATTGTTCTCATGAGGAATCTGTACAAAGACCAAGAGGCAGTTGTTCCAGGAGAAAAAGTGATACTGTATGGTTTTTGAAATCAGGAAAGATGTGTGCAGCATTGTATCCTTTTACCACATTTATTCGAACTGTATGCTGAGCAAATAACCCAAGAAGCTGGACTATACGACCGGAGGAAGACTCATGAACAACCTGTAATATGTAGATGACACAACCTTGTTTGCTGAGAGCAAAGAACACTTAAAATACTTAGTAATAATGATCTAAGATCGCAGTATGGGTTATACCTCATCATAAAGAAAACAAACTCTTACAACTAGACAAGTAAGAAATATCATGATAAAAGGAGAAATACGGAAGTTGTCAAAGATCTCATTTAACTTGGATCCACAATCAACGTCCATGGAAATGGCAGTCAAGAAATCAAACAATGCATCACATTGGGAAAACCTGCTTCAAAAGACCTCTTTGAAGTGTTAAAAAGCAAAGCTGTGGTATTTTCTTTTGCCTCATATGCATGTGAAAGCTGGACCAAGAAAAAGGAAGACTGAACAGCTGATGCCTTTCAATTACAGTATTGGCAAAGAATACTGAACCTATCAAAGACTTACAGAAGAATGAACAAATCTGTCTTGGAAGAAGTATCGTCGGAATGCTCATGAGGAGAAAGGATAGCAAGACTTGTCTTACTTACTTTGGCTATGCTATCAGGAGGGACCAGTCCTTGGAAAAGGATATCATTCTTGATAAAGTAGAGGATCAGCAAAGGAGAGCAAGATGATCAATGAGCTAGGCTGACAGCAAGGCTGCAACAACGATCTCAAGCATGACTACGGCTGTGGGCATGGTGCTCGACCAGGCAGTGTTTCCTGTTCTGCATTACATAGAGTTGCTACGAGTCTGAACTGACTGGGCACCACCTAACCTGCACAACAGCATATGTGTATACATATACATCTATATCTATACACACAGATATTTAATTAAAATTTAAACACATACTGATAACACAGGATAAAATAATTTTGACTTTGAGTCAGGCTAAGAGCTCTCAGATGTGACAACGTAATTATGATTCATAATAGTTATTAAATTTGGTTTTATTGAAATTAAATTTTAATAGATATTATATTTATTGTGATTGAGTGAAAGTGTACAATCCAGTTTAAATTCATGTGCCTGCCTATGTGCAGCTCCTACTGCTCTCCTTGTGTGGTAACAGCACATTCTTCTTTCTGTTCTATACACGTCATATCCTCTTAACAATCTCCTGTTCCCTCTTCTCTACCCCTTCCACTCCCCATAGTAATAGGTCAGTAGGACAACAACCTATATATGCATAGAACCGTAAAGTGCACACACGATATGATCACTCTGTGTTGCCAAGTCCAATCTGTTCGTGTCCAAGGAGCTCATCTCAGTAATCATTTAAAAAGATGAGAAAAAAACAAATATTGGAGAAAATATCTGCAAATCTTACAGATAGATTTATTTTCAGAACACATAAATAGCTCTCAGAACTTAACAGTAAGGAAACAACCCATTCTGGGTTTTACAAAAACAGGGCAAAATATCTGGAGACATTTCATCAAAGAAGGCGTAAGAGTGGACAGCAACAGAAGAAAAGACATCAAACATCTCAGTCACTGTTGTTGTTATTAGGTGCCATCAAGTTGGTTCTAATTCACGGTGACCCCATGTACAGCAGACTGAAATACTGCCTGGCCTTGGGTCATCCTCATAATCACTGTCATGTCTGAGCCTGTTGTTGTAGCCCCTGTATCAGCCCATCTCACTGAGAGTCTTCCTTGTTCTTGCTGACTCTCTACTTCGCCAAGCATGACGACATTCTCCAGAAGCTGGTCCCTCCTGATAATATCTCCATGCAAGAGGAAGTCTCACCATCCTTCCTTCTAAAGAGCTGTCTGGCTGTACTTCTTTCAAGACAGATTTCATCGTTCTTCCAGCAGTCCACGTCCTTTGTCAACACTATAATTTAAAGATGTTGATTCTTCTTCAGCCTTCCTTACTCATTTTACAGCTTTCACAGGACATTTGTGGGATACCAGTTAAAAAGCAATGAGAAATCACCCCATGCCTACTTGAAAGGCCAAAATGGGAGGGGAGGGAGTGGGAATACCAAGTGATAGACAAGATGAGGGTAACTGGAACTTACACACAAAGTGAGCTGGAATGCAAAATGATGCAATCAGCCTTGAAAACAGGTGGTCAGTTTCTTGTCATACAAGGTCCTACAATTAAATCTGTGAACTTAATTGTTCTAAGTGCTACATACCTCATCACTGAATATCACTACAGTCACCTTCCAAGTACTCCCCTTGGGAAGCCATGCACCGATGCAAGCGCCTAGTCCACACTTCAAACCAATTTAGGAACTCTTTCTGGAATGGCCATTGTGTGTGGTGACATGGTGGCAAGTTCACATACTTGATTGTATAGTTGTTTGTGAGGGCCAGTAAACAAATAACTGTATTGGAACACCCTTTCTACTCAACTCATCTGGCTCCCAATGATTTTTTTCTTTACCTGGAGACAAAGGAAGACATTTGGATGACATTCAGGACATGGAGAGTAATATGGTGACAGCTCTGATGGCCATTGCAGAAAAAGAGTTGCAAAATTGCTTTGACAAGTGGACTAGGTGCATAGCTTAGGACGAGTTTGTGAACTTAATTGTCAGTCCTCATATGATCCAGCAACTGTACTATTAGATATTATCCAGGAGAGATGAGAATGCACATACACACGAAAGCCTTTATAAGAAAATTGACAACAACTTTCTTCACAATCAGCAAAACCCAGAAGGAATCCAAATATCATTCATGCATAGGTAAGTTAAGGCACAGCTGCATTGTAGAATACTACTCAACAATAAAATGGAACTTGTGTCACTCTCATGAAACAAACTTAGATAAATCCTACAAGCACTATGGTGAGTGAAAGAAGCAAAAAAGAGGAAGACCCTCAATGAGCTGGATTGACACAGTGGCTGCAAAAATGGGCTCAAACACATCAGTGACTGTAAGAATGGTGAGGACTGGGTAGTGTTTTGTTCTGCTGTACATAGGGTCGCTATGAGTTGGAACCAACTGGATATTACCTAACAACAATAACATATATTTGTTTCAATTTTTAAAACAAAACAAACACGAAACCCAAATGATTTTAGATAAAAGTTATAAAAGTAGTACAGAGTTCCCACATACTCTTCACCCAACTTCCCATAATGTTAGCAGGATATGAGCCCCATGGGACAGTGTCAAAATGCGGAAATTTATATTAGTACACTACTATTTAAAGTGTTGAAAGGTAAAAGATGTCACCGTGAAGACTAAGATAGGCCTGACCCAAGCCATGGTATTTTCAATCACGTCATATGCATGTGAAAGCTGGACAATGAATCAGGAAGACAGAAGAATTGATGCCTTTGAATTGTGGTGCTGGAGAAGAACACTAAAAGTACCATGGACCACCAAAAGAAATCGGTTCGATTCAGGAAGCAGTGCAATCAGAGTGCTCCTTGGAAGCAGAGATGGCGAGACTGTGTCTCATAGTCTTTGGACGTGTTGTCAGGAGAGATCAATCCTTGGAGAAGGACATTGCTCTTCATAGAATGGAGAGTCAGCGAAAAAGAGAAAGACCCTCAACAAAATGAGTTGACACAGTGGCTGCATCAATGGGCTTAAGCATAAAAAAGGATTGTGGGCACAGCCCAGGGTGGGACAGTGCTTCATTCTCTTGTGCATAGGGTCACTGTGAGTCGGAATGGACTTGATGGCACTGAACAACAACAGTTAACTAAACTCTAGACCTTATTCTAATTTCACCAGTTCTACTTATGTCCTCCTTATGTTCTGAGATTCCGTTCAGGAACCCGCTTCTTTTTAGCTGTCGTCCCGGTGGCCTCAGACTCATGGTGACCGCGTATGTATCAGAGTATAATTGCCCCATAGAGTTTTCTTGGCTGTAATATTTAAGGAGAGTCCCTGCATGTCAAAAATGGTTAAGTGCTGACGACTACTAGCTGAAAGGTAGGCCCACCAAGAGATGCCACAGAAGACAGACCAGGTCACATAGTCTTGAAAACCTCTGGAGTAGTTCCATGCTGCAGACGTGGGGTTACACAGAGTCAGAATAGACTGAGCATGCACTAATGACAGTAACATAATCTTGATAGAATCCACTCAATAAGTTTTGTCTTCTGTGGAGCCGCTGGGTGGGTTTGAACTGGCATGCTTTAGGTTAACAGCTGATTGCAAACCACTGGTGCCACCTAGGCTCCCTACATCACGTGTTGTTGTTGGGTCCTGCTGAATTGATTCCAACTCATAGTGACCTCACGTGACAAAGCACAACTTCCCCACGTGGTTTCCCAGAGTGCAGTGTTTGTGGGAGCTGATCGCCAGGGCTTTCTCCTGAGGGGCCTTCTGCATAGGTTTGAATGAACACCCTTTCAGTTAGCATCTGAGTACTTAACTGCTGTAGCACTCAAGTTCCTTGCACCTTTCTGTTGTTGTGTGCTGGTGAGTTGATTCTAACTTATAGAAACTTCATTTGACAGAGTAGAACTGCCCCATAAAGTTTTGAGGACTGCAGTAATCTTTAGGGAAGTAGACTGTCACACTTTTCTCCCATGGGGAGGCTGGTGGGTTTCCATCTCCAACCTTTCAGTTATTGGCAGAGTGCTTTAACCATTGTACCACCAAAACTCCTTTTCATATAGTTGTTCCAGTGTTCCTTGTTTTCATGCCTTTGACCCTTTGGATGAAAAATGATCACTTACTAAAACATGATAACATGGATGGCGATCAAGTCATTAGGTGCTCAGGCTGCCAACCAAAAAGGTTAGCAATTCAAATACACCAGCTGCTCCTTGAAAACCCTGGGGACGGGGGGCAATTCTCTGTTTCTACTGAGTCAGAATGGACTAGACAAAACAATGGTACATAACAACAACATGTTTAATATGTTTCTCTACATGGGTTTGCCTGGAGTTGTCTTATGATTAGAATGAAGTTAAATGTTTCTGGCAAAAAGCCATAAAGTGGTGTTGTGACTTCGTAGGTACATTTATACTGCCCATGAATTTCGTGTGTTTGTTATGATGATGTTGACCTTGATCATTTGGTAAGGCGGCTGCTGCTGGGTTTCTTCACTGCACAGTTGCTATTTTTACTTTTTCAGTTAATAAATACCCTAGGGGTGTACTTTGAGACTATAGGAACATCCTATTTCTCCTCCAGTTTTTGCCCATTAATTTTGGTATCCAATAATTGGTCTTCGCTGCAACAAAGATGACAGTGTTGTAGTATTTTCATTTCCCTCTTTCCTTCTCCATTAAGAAATTCTTAAAAACTTTATTGTGAAATCATTATGAATTCACCGGTAGTTTCAAATACTACAGAGAGGTCCTGGGTTCTCTTCAGCTAATGTCTTCCAAGGGTCGTATTTTACATAACCGTAGTACAATATCAAAATCAAGCAACTGACATTGGTATAAAACGTGTATGTAGTTCTATGTCATTTTGTCACATGTATAGATTCACGCAGCCATCAGTGTCATCAAGATACAAAGCTATTCCATCAAGACTGTGTAACTGTGCACTTAAAATTGGTGCTTGTATGTAAATTTTAACTCAATAAAGCTGCCAAAAAAAAAAAAAAAACTAAAATCCCAAATCCTCTGCCAAGATAATATTAAGTATTATATAACTACTAGATCATTATTGTTTGATTATGGTGCATTTATCTCCTGACTAGGTGTGCTAGTGAAATATGAGGCTCAAGCCAGATCACTCTGGCCAATAATCAGTGGGAAGAAGGACCCTCCTTTCATGCACAAATCCTCAACTGTGCTACACCTGATGGCTTAGACAGCAACTGAGACACCCTCAGTGGACTATACATCACCTCTAGCATAGCTGGAGTGATTCACAAAGTCATCTGTGTCCTGCCCTTCACCATGTCTCTCCCCTTGCTCCTGTTCTTTGTCCCCACAGTGACTGTCTTTCGGCTATCTGAATACACCAAGCGCAGCCTCTTCGAGTTCTCCATAGTCACTGTTCCCTCTGTCTGGAGTGTTCTCCTGGCAGGTCTTCCTGGGTCAGCTTACATGTCATTGATTTAGAGAAGGTATCCTGGACCACCTAGGCCAAGCTTGTCACAAGTTCTCTCTATCAGAGGACTTTGATTTATTTCCTTTATAGCATTTATTATAGTAGAAATGATCTTGGTTATTTTGTCACACTGACTTGTTTATTTTCTATCCTCCACTGCTTCTGCAGTGTGAGCTACATAAACACTTGGGCATTGTCTGTTTGGTCCCCACTGGATCCCCAATATTTGTCAAGGGCATATGAGTGGTGACTTCTTACACTGACCCCACACCCCAGCAGGGCTTTCCTACCTCCTTCCTGTTCATTCTTTCTCATTCTTTAGGGGAAACTGGGTGAAGCATGCATGGGAACCCCGTGTACTATCTTCACAGTGTCTCTTTAATTTAACCTGATCTATGCTCCCTCCCCATCCCAACACATAGCTTTGAAATTAAAAATGAAGTGCACAGTAACATTAGGGAGAAAGGTCTGGCAATCTACTGCCAGAAATCTGGCAGAGAAAACCCTATGGAGCATAATGGTCCAATTCCATTGTGCATGGGGTAGCCGTGAAGTGGGTGGGGGATGGTGGCCTGAGAGCAGCTAGCAACAATAATACACAGTAGAAACACATTGTACAACTCACAATAATGTATTGATTAAGGGCAGGGTTGTCGTAAGTGCTGTCAATAGGTTGCATACCCACAAAACGCCGAATTGGCAAAAGTTGTATGATAACTGTATTTATAACAACAACGAAGAGTAGCTGCTGAGGCTGCCAATGTACAAACAGATGCCTCATAGGATTTGAAAACTTAGTTTGGAAGTTTTGGGTGATGACTTTATGTGTCATTCCAGTTAGCTGGTGTAATAATACACTTAGTGTTTCTGTTCCACTTCCTAGTTGGTTGAGTGGTGTCTGAGGTCTTAAAAGCTTGCAAGCAACTATCCAAGGCACAACAACTGGTCTTTATTTTCCTGGAGCAACAGAAGAAGGAGTGTTGGGAAGAGGAGGAGGAAATGGAACATATGGCAGATTGCTTTCATAAACAACCACCTTGTTTGCCTTGAGACCAGAAAAACCAGAAGGCGCCCAGCTATCATACTAAACATTTTGATCAAAGATCCTATAGAAAAATCCTGACCAAAAGGAGGCAAATGCAGAACAAAATACCAAATTCTCATGAATTCCACATTTTCTGGAGCCATAGAGGGTCGATGAACCCCTCAACTACTGCCCTCAGATAACCTTTAAACTTTAAACCAAAAATGTTCCCTAAAGTCTTCTTAAAACCAAGAGACACTTTAGCTTAACTAATACAGCACGTCTGCCTCGAAAGACTACACAAGAACTTTAGGGACCCGTGCATTCACGTTAATGAGGGAGGAACAACTCAGAAAAGGAGGGTGAGAACGGTTTCCCATCTCAAAGAACGTAATCCATATCACTAAATTGTACATGTAGAAGCTGTTGAATTGGGCTGTTTTGTTGTGTATGTTCTCAACGACAACAGCAACATAATAAAATTTACAAGAAAAAATAAAGAACACAGGTTTTGGAGTCAGAAGAAGATGAAGTAGGGGAAAAAACAACACTGGATGAATTATAAACAGATCTTGGATTCCTTCTCCTCTGTCCCAGCCTCGTCCCTTGGCCCCTGCCTATCCTTGAAAGGTGCCTGTGGGGGGAAGCCCCAGGAAGGAGGGCTCTCAGGAAACTGTCTCTGAACTGCTTACTAGTGACTGCATTTAAACTAATCTGAAAGGTTTCCTGGAGAAGCTGCAGCTTTTCAGAGCTCACGCTTGCCCTCTGTCTCATCTTGGTCTAGTTAGCCCTGATACTCTTATTTCTAAGAAATGGCATCTATCCGTGCCATTAATTCTACGTATTTCCAGGGGAGAAAAGATTGAGAGCGAGGAAAGACTGATTATTCATCAAGAGAAAGCCCTTTCTCCCCCCCCCCCCGGCCAGACTGGTGGATTTTCTGAACTCATTTCTGGCCTGAGAAGGGGGCAGCTGCTCCTGCAACGAGCCCTGGCTGCTGGGGGTGGGCTCCCTTTTATAGCCTGTGGGTAATAGCATTACCTGATTTATGGACTGGCATCTGGGGGAAGTGTTGAGCCTCTGGGTAAATTCATCACCAAAAGAGCAGCCATATAAATACTCCTGTCACCTAAAATTATGTTCTCATTTTGATTAAAAAAGAAATTTTTCTTTTTTTCTTGTGTGATACGAGATTTAGGAGATTTTCATAGGGAAGGAGGAGAGAAAAGCATTACTTGGATGCTTTTCCTAGAAGGCAAATCTGTAGGATCTTCCCCAGAAACAGTGGCCTGTTTTAAGTCAGTTACCACAATGGTTTAATTACTTGGAAGAGCCTTGGCGCATTGGCTCACAGCCAAGGTTTTGGTTTGAGGCTAGACACAAGGAGTCAGAGTTCATGAGCTTAGCCCATCCATTTGGGGATTTGATTTTTAACAAGTGGAAAAAAAACAAAAAACAGTCATCAAGTAGATTCTGACTCACAGTGACCTTACAGGACCGAGGAGAATTGCCCCCCCCAGAGTTTCCAACAAGCACCTGGTGGATTAGAACCATTGACCTTTTGGTTAGCAGCCACAGCACTTAACCACTATGCCACCAGGGCTCCCTTTAATAAGAAAAAGGAAGGTCATTTCTCCTCAAATCAAGGTAAGGATTAATTTAACAAATGCTTATCAAGTATCCCCATGGTACTGTAAATATGGGGGCTACAAAGACAAATACAAAGACCAGTCCTGTCCTTTGGGGAGTCGCTGGGTGGTACAAATGGCTACTAGATGGTTACTGACAGACTGCAGGTTTGAGTCTACCCCGAGGGTCCTTGAAGGAAAGACCTGGTGGTGTCCTTCCAAAAAGTCAGCCACTGAAAGCCCTAGGGAGCAGAGTTCTACTCTGACACACATGTGGTTGTCAGGCTTTGGAGGTGACTCAATAATACTGGATTCCTTTTTCTTTGTTTGTTTGTTTTTCTCAGTTCAGTGGGAGCATGGAGTCTGGATGAGGGAAGAGCCTGGATCTCAGAGGCGCACACAGTCTTTGAAGCCTGGGCAGGGTGCAAGCAGGGGCCCAGGGGTGAGGATACACAGGATAGCTGGCCAGGAAAGGAGAACGTATTGGCCACCTGTGTTTCATCTGTTCAAGATCCTTCTCCCCAGTCACCCTGTGACCTCCCCAAAGACAAGGGCCCTGCTGGAGACTTCTGTATCTACCCCTTTTACTCCCTGACCTAGGGGTATGGCTCACAGCAGGTCAGAGAAAAGCAAACGTTTCTCTGTAAAGGGCCAGAGAGGCTATGTTGTAGGCTTTGCAGAGGCCACACAGGCCGGGTCTCAACTACACTTCCACTGTGGGAAGAGCAGCCACAGATGATACACAAATGAATGGGCAGCCATGTCTGAGTGCCAATAAAACTTTATTTAGAAAACCAGGTGACTGATCATGTTACACATGCAGGTTCTCAATCTCTGTAGTAGGTGAGCCATGAACACTTAAGTTGTTATTATTAGGTGCCTTGGAGTCAAGTTGAACTCAGAGAGACCCCTTGTGACTGGCAGGACTGCCCCACAGGGCTTCCTAGAATGTAATCTTTACTGGAAGATTATACCACTGGGTCCTCATGAACTAGTAACTTTCAGTTAGCAGCCAAGAGTTTAATCTTTGGCCACCAGGGCTCCTAAGAATAAGCAGATCCCACTTTAAAAATACAAAATATGACCTGAAGACATAAATAAATGAAAAGTACACTAACAGAGTCCTGTGGTACCTGTAACATTCAACATGATGCATCCGCACATTTTACAGAATGGGTCCCTGATACCTAACCTGCATTCCACATCTTTACCAGCCTTTGAGATGCTATGTTGCCTCTTCCCGTGGCACCAGGCTCCAGGGGTCAGCAAAGGGACAGGACTCTATCGCCTTGCTTCACAATCCTGGCAGGGGCAGTACAGGGGAGCCAGGAGTCACAGACAATGGACTCAGAGTCAGAGTTCTTCTAGTGGGTACGGTCTAAGGGAAGGCTAGCTGAGACTGTTCAGTTGTCTCTAATCAGTGTACCTAATGGGGCTGGCAGGGGCTGGGGAAGGGGGACTTCATTGCTCTCATTTATTTCTTTGTCTTCATGGCAGAATAAACTCCAAATTCCAGGGGTCAACTAAGTGCCTGCCACCAGTCCATGCGTGTCCAAAGAAAGATCGCTGCCATCAGTCAATGCCAACCAGTTAATAATGACCAGCCCCTTGGCCAGTGGGCCGAGGCAGAGAACTGGCTAGCAAAGACTCCAGGAAAGGGCTGCACACAGAGAAGGGGCCTTCAGGAAGCACTTTGCTGGCCATCCGTGAGGGCACCCACCCATGCTCGGCTCTCAGAGGGGTAGTCATTGTTTTTCCTTCCTCCAGCGCTCACATGCAAGCAGTAGGGTTTGGTATTGGGAGAACAGTTGAAGTCGGTTCTCTCATCCTCACTCAACTCAGGCTCAGGTCCAGAAGAAGAAAATATCAAGATGGTGGGGTCTCTTGGGGGCTATGTTCAGTGCCCAGGAGCAAAAAGACACTTAGGTATGTGAGCCGCAGGCAAGGAGAGGCCAGTGAGGTAAGGCCCAGTGACTCAGTGGCACAGTCCTTACAGTTCCTCTTGCAAACTGCAGGTGGCGAGCATGAGCACTAAATAGCCAAGGGTGCTCCCCAAACGGTTGGAACTCGGAACCTAACAGTTACTTGCTCCTTGAGAACCCTAGGGGGCAGTTCTCCTCTGTCCCATAGGGTTATTATGAGTCAGAATCGGCTGGAGAGCAAGGAGCTTGGTTTTTTGGTTATGAGGGTGTGGGGCTGGTCACCTGCATCTCTACATGATCCAACAGTCCAACCCACCAGCCAACTCCTGTTGAATTGATTACAACTCATGGAAACCTCATGCCAGAGCAGAACTGGGCTCCAGAGTGGTTGACTACCAGGCCTTTTTTCCGAGGTATCTTTGTGTGGATTTGGTTAGCAGTCAAGTGCTTAACTGTTTGTGCCACCCCATAGCAGTTACACACTGACTTACACGGTCAAAATCCCCAGGCATCCATGGGTCACTGTGGTCGTCTGGATCAGATAGTAAGTTCATATACCCTGTGATGCTGTGACTAGGTCACGGGTGTGCTGCCACCTTGGTCCTTTTCAGTTTGGGGGACAGCTGGGAGGTATCTGCAGAGGAGAGAGTCCCCAGGGTAAGTCCCCTTTAGTTGTATTTCCAGCTTTTAAGGAAGCATCAGATTGCTTCCCAAAGAAGTTGTACCATGTTGCAATTCTATCAGCAGTGTAGGAGAGTTCCAATTTCACCACAGCCTCTCCAGCATTTGTTGTTTTGCATTTTTTGGATCATGGCCAACCTTCTTGGGGTGAGAAGATACCTCATCATAGTTTTGATTTGAATTTCTTTAACAGCTAACAGTCATGAGCAATTTCACATGTGTCTTTTGGCTGTCTGGATATCCTCTTTAGAGAAGTATCTGTCCATCTCCTTTGCCCATCACTTAAATGGGCTATTCTTTTCTTGTTGATACTTTTCAGTTGCTTGTAGATTATGGAGATCAGATGTTGGTCTCAGATATAGTTGCAAGTATTTTTTTCCCATTCCGTAGGTGGTCTTTTAATTCTTTTGATAAAGTCTTTGGGTGAGCACCCTCTTCTAGTCCTGACAGGGCCTCCACCATCCTGATGGGCCCCCAATACACTCCCTGTTCATGTGTTCTTTAATGTAAAGAAAGATTGCAAAGCATTGATTTGGTTAACAGGTAAGGAAACTGAGACTCAGAAAGAGCGGATGGGTCAAGACCTCACAGCAAGTTGGGTACGTGAATCCAGTTAGCTTTACTGGAGTCCAACACCTCATCCTTTACAACTACCATACCAAACAGTGAAAAACAAACAAAATGAACAAAAAAAGGCAAAATCCGTGTTGTTGAGTTGATTCTAACTCACAGTGAGCCTACAGCACAGAGTAGAACTGCCTCATAGAGTTTCCAGGGAGTAGCTGGTAGATTTGAACTGCCAACTTTTTGGTTAGCAGCTCAACAACATTTAACCACTGTGCTACTAACCAAACCCACTGCCACTGAGTCAATTCCGACTCATAGTGATCCTATCGAACAGAGTAGAACTGCTCTGCAGAGTTTCCCAAGAGTGCCTGGTGGATTCAAACTGCCGACCTTTAAGTTAACAGACAAGGCACCCACCACACCACCAGGGTTTCCACTGGGGCCCTAAAAAACAAAAACAAAAAGAAACGCTGAATCTAAACTGACTGAATTGAGAACTCTTTGAATAAAAGCAATAGGAGGGACAGACAATGACATTAGCATAAATGTGGGTGGGGTGCTCAAAGCTGAAGCCAACTTGTTGCCAGTGTCTGTGGGTCACTATCCCCTGAGCTGGCGGCTTTCATTTAACCGTGAATCACGGTAAGAACTATGCATCTCATCCTGTCCCAGGACACACAGACACACGCACACACACACACACACGTACATAAATAGTTTCACAAATGATAGTTACTCTTATACTGTTTGATGGACACTGTTCTACTCTATTTTATCCTATTCCATTAACAAAAAATTCTGGTCGTGACCCTTTAAATTGATGTTGTGACCCACTAAATTGATTTCTCGACACACTAATGTGTCATGTCTGTCAGTTTGGAAAACACTCGCCTGACCAGCCCAGCCCTGCTCTGTCCTCAACTCTGGGGGATGGAAGGTGAAGGTGAGAAAGAACAGACAAGGGGCTGAGTAAAAAATAAGGAGCGAGTGGGAGGAATACTGAAAACAGGATAAGGCCACGGGAGCTGTTAGAGCAGTACTAGCTGACCAAAAGAGCATGGTAGTGAAATGAGAAGACAGGACTCAATGGGGCATGACAGCTTTAGGAGACAAAACTAGCCCAGCTGTGAGAGATCTGAATTAACGGCAACTACCTCCCAGCTCCGCAGCCTTCCTGGCCATGGTCACACCAGAATGTTCCAGCTTAATGGCCACAGCCACGACAAGACTGTCTGCTTGTCCAGAGGTTTTCTTATCTGTCAACACTGTCTCAGATTCCACACGGTCTCTCCCTGAGAGAACTGTCTGTCTGCTGTTCAGGTATTTGGGCCGTAGAAAGTTCTAGAAGGCATGAGACCAGCTCTCCCAGGAATAAAGGCACTGACCTGAACTCCACCCTTACTGGTCACAAGTGGGTTCTACGGCCCTCCATGCTGGAATTAAACAACAAACTCCTCCTTACAAAGAAGACCGTTTCAGAAAGTATTGGGCAAGTAACAATCAGAAATTGAAACAAGGTCTACTTACGGAGCAGCTGCACATTTTTATACTCTAATAACCCAAACCAAATCAAATCCATGGCCGTTAACTCGATCCCAACTCACTGTGACACCGGAAGACAGAGTAGAACTGCTGCATAGGATTTCCAAGGAGTGACTGGTGGATTCAACTGCCGACCTTTAGGTTAGGTCCCATAGGCCTGACCACTGTACCACCAGGGCTCTGATAACCAGCTGTCCCTAAATGGGTTGGGTTGTACACCCCATGCAAAACACCAATGAAAAAGGTTTTGAGCATATACCCACAATACATGTGTATTTATTGATGAAGAATATAAATGCTCTCCTTATTAGCATTATTATATGATCAAAGATGCACAGCATTAGGAAAGACTAAAGTAAGAACAAGGTAAAATAGTCTCTTAATTTGGGTTGAATTTTATTGGTAATACAAAGCATTTTGCTGTCACTAATAAAGTTATTATTAATAGTGATGAGAAGGATTTGTTAGGATTGGCTTCATTAGGATTTAAAATCTTTGTCTCACCTTTAGTGATACACTGCTTCTAAGGCTAAGAGTTCAACTTATGTTGATATTGTATTTTCAGGTTGTCAAAGCAGAAAAGGCACCTTTGTGGACCACGAGAGAAGCACATTGTGGGCTGTGCTGACTAAGCCATCAGCTTGTTATGAATTTGGTCTCATTCACCAATTCTGTGAGGATGTCTTGAAGGAGAGCTCCGTCTTCTCCGATGTCAATCAGCTCTTCTTGCAGTGAATCAGAGGGTGTTGCAGGTATACATTTTTTTTGAACAAATGGGTAAAAACTCTAAGGAACTTCATTTGGAAGGTTTTTAACCCAGTTGGAAAATTGTGTTTCCAAGTTTTAAAGTTTGTAGGTAGGAGATTTTTTAAGAGTCACACATAAGCCACAAAATCATATAAATGATGAAAATATTTTCAACTATCCATTTTTTTTCTTTCTCAAAATAGATTTCTGCATGCCATAAGTCCTTTCTAGAGGCAGTTTCTTTTTACTCACCATTCCAGCCTTACTTTACATTGAAGGCAAAGATGAAGTGTTTCTTTTTTTCAAAGTTATCTGCAAGGCAGCCTACTTCTGACAGCTGCTTGTCAGTGCTGAAAAGGTCAGCAAATGTGGAACAGTTTGGTTATTTTAAAAGAAAAAGACTAAATTATGTTTCTATAACTAGCAAACTTCTGGGTTTTATAGAAGATTTTTGTGACCACTCCCATCTCATTGTGAGCTACTGTAAAGACTCTAGTTAAAGACTTGTCCTTAGAACACTGTTAGACAAAAATGGCAACTTTGCAGCAGTATGCTGAAATTGTGTCCATTGGCCAGGATGTCAGGGTCAACCTTTCTAAAAACTGGAACTCCTGGACACTGGCTGTACCTGCCTGCCTTCCTGACCCCCGAGTGGCTGATGTGTGGACAAAGGAGGGAAACTGCATCCAGCACAGCAATGGGATGAATTATTTTCATGTGTGGCCTTCCTAGCCAGGGTCTTGTAACTCCCACGCAGGTGATTATGTGACAGGGTGATTGTCGCCTATCAAGAGGTTAGTCAGTTTTGCCTTAAAGAAGAGCCAATTCCAGGACAGGTAGGAGTAGCCCACCCCACCAAGGCAGGAGAGACCTGGAAGCAGAAGATGGCATGGTAGGCTTCCTGGCCCACAGAGAGAGGAAGCTGGGAGGCTCTGGACAGAGGCTGATGGCTGGGAAGAGCCCTACTTGTGAGCATAGCTGGGGAGAGGCTATCCTGATAAAAGAACTACATCCTGAGTGTTTCTGAGCTTAAACTGTGTTATTCCCCTTATGACAACCCCATAATTGTGAAAGTGGTCTTTGAGTTCTGAGTGGCCATTGCAATGAGAGTGCTGTGGGAGGGACAGTTGGTGACAGAATTCATAAAGATGATGGAGAGAGGAGGCTGGGCTGGCCTCCACCTCATGGGAGTCAGCCTTGTATTGTTGATCTTGGCTTTCCTTCCCCCTTGTGAAGCTGAGAAGCTAAGACACCACCCCAATCCACTTTTACAAGTATTAACTGTATTTTAAATACAGTTGTTGCCAGCTGTTGCGGCATTGTCCCTGACACATGCTGACCCCACGCACAACAGGATCAGACAATTACGATCCACAGCATTGTCATTGCCTTACTTTCATAAGGAGATCACTAGCTCTTTCTTCTTAGCTGTCTTAGTCTGGGAGCTCTGCTGAGCCCCGTTCAGCCTGATAGTGACACGCAAGTCACCGCTGACAGATGGGTGGTGGCTGCACATAGGAGGCGTACTGGCCAAGAATCAAACAGCAATCTCCTGAGTGGAAGGTGAGAATTCTACCGTGGAGCTACCAATTACCCTCATATTAAGTATTAAGTAAAGGCTAGTTTCTTGTTATATATAAAAGGTTAAAAAATGAAAATAAGTTCTAATAGTTTCTTTCCTTACCCTTTGGATAATTCTTAGACCTGTTAGCATCAAAGTATATCCATAAGAGAAGCAATATGGGAGCTAAATAATTTAAAGTTTGGCCTCTGGTGTTCCAGAAGAAATGTAAATAAACAAAACGCCTCCCTTCCATCATTGTGATTTGGGGATACTGAGTTACCAGCTTTCAACTTTAATTGTTGACAAGAGAGTCAATAAATAAACATAAAGAGAGTTTACAATGGTGTCTAAATTTATGCCCATTGGAGAAGACGCAATTCATCCCAGGTGAGAACTGCATAGCTCTGGATGGTGATGGTAGCTCAGTGACAGGGTTTTAATCGGAGACTTTTTTTTTGAGAAGGACAAGGCATGAAAGGTGAAGGCTGGAGGTGATGCTCTGAGTTGAACAGGGCTTCCCGGGATGAGGATAAAGGAGAGACTGGACTTGAGAGTTTGAGTGAGTGAGAAGCCAGGAACTAGGCAGCTGAAAGGCGAGCCCACCATGAAGTTCAGGTGTGTCCTCAGGACCTGATCCAAAGAACTCTCCTTTTCTTGGATCAGGAGAGTGGAGCCTGAGAATTCCACCTGTGCCCGGAGATGGACAAACACACAGGGAGTGTGATGTGGGGGTCACAATGAGAGCTGGGGAGGCCTGTTGGCTGAGAGTAGAGAGAGAAATCCCAAAGGGCTGGGAACAGATCTCACTATCTTTCCCAAGGAAGACTCTGTAAGGCACACACTGCTCCAGGAGCTCCTGGTAAAAGGAATTCTGAGGACAGACGTGCTTGGGAGACTCCAGATCCTAAATGCTCCCAGCCTGGGGATTTACAATACCCGACAGTGTACAAAAGTTACAAGAAATGCCATAAAATATCCATTTCCCTGGGTATCCCCTAGTGCATTTGACCCAAACAGGTCTCCCCCTCCCCCCAATTTGCTAATATGATGCAAAACTCTGCCTCTGAGAAATTCTGGATTAACTAATGCTTAAACCTGTACAGGGGCAATGGGAGAACTCATCCATGTTACACTTTGGGGGTAGACTCTGTCTCCTAAGGTTCCCAGTCCTGAGGATGAAAAGTGGCTTCAGGAGAGCAGAACTTTCTCTTGACGAACCTCTTCCCTTACTGGTAGGGGTGTGGATGTTGTTGTTAGCTACTGAGTCAGCCTTCCAGGGCAACACCAGGCACAAAGCAATCAAACCCACAAGGTTTTTTTCATTGGCTGATTTTCAGAAGCGGATCCTCAGGCCTTTCTTCCTAGCCTCTCCATCTGGAAGCACCACCGAAACCTGTTCAGTGTCTTATCAACACGCAGTCCTCCAGTGACCCACAGATGGGGGCTGTGCACAAGGTGTCCGGGCCGGGAATTGAACCTGGGTCTCTTGTGTGAAAGGTGAGAACTCTAACACTGAGCACCATGGTTTCTCTAAGAAGCTAAGTGGTCATGATCAGTCCCCTAGAATGGTGAAGAAGTCCTCAGTCCCTGGTGACTCAGGCTTCGAGACAGTAGCTGATGGGAAGTACGGTGACTGAGGCAGTGTTGTATGTTCTCCTGTTTTCTTGGCACCCAAATTACCCTCAGCTCAGTACCAAAAAAATCCATGCTATTGAGCCAATTCTGACCCACAGCAACCTGATAGGACAGAGGAGAAACCTTGATTGTGTAACTGGTTAGATGCCACGGCTGCTCACCACAAGGTTGACAGTTCGAATCTACCAGGTGTTCCTTGGAAACTCTACAGGGCAATTCTACCCTGTCCTATAGCATCACTAGGAGTGGGAATTGACTTGACTGCGAGGGGTTTGGTTTTCCATGAGCCTAGTAGGAATTAGATAAAGCAGGAGTGAATTGGTGAGTGAAGGAAGAAAAATAGCTACAGTTTATTTTTTTTCTTTTCTCAGTAAAACACATTAGCTGACCCAACTGGGGTCTGCTCTGACTTACAATGACACCATGTACAACAGAACAAGAGGCTGTGCAGTCCTTCAAGATCATAGGTTGGCTCCAAGGTCTTCCTTTCTGCCACTGTGTATTGTGAGTGCCTTCCAGTCTAGTGGAGACACTGGTGTCATTGTGGTTAAGAGCTGTGGCTACTAACCCAATGGTTGGCCATTCAAATGCACCAGCACTCCTTAAAAACTGTATAGGGCAGTTCTACTCTGTCCTATAGGGTCGCTAGGAGTCAGACCTGACTCAACAGCAGGGGTTTCTGTTTTTTGTGCAGTCTGGCAGACTCACGTTCTAGCACTGTGCTAGACAATATTTTCTTGTGACCCTGAGAATTTTCACTGGCAAATTTTTAGAAGTAGATGCTCAGGTCTTCTTGCCTCGTCTGTCCTAGCCTGGAAGCTCTGCTGAAACATGTCCGCCGTGGGAAATCCTGCTGGTATGTCAAACACCATTGGCGTAGTTTCCAGCATTCATCACAGCAACATGTAAGCCATTGCAGGATGACAAACTGACAGGCCGGCAAAACATAGTCACCCTGATAATCATGACCAGCCAAGTGAAATAATGAAGAAAGCTGAGACTGACTGAGTCCCCATCCTGTGCCTGAAGAATTTGATCAGCATTTTCTAGTTGACTCATTAGAATCACCCAATCCATGGGCCCTAACATACACCCATTTTACTGCTGAGAAAACTGAAGTGCCCAAGGCCACAGAGGACGTGAGCGACAGAGGCAGCCCCAGAACGGAGCACAGTAATTCCTGACTTCCACAGAGCCACCTTCAAGTCACCAGTGTGTGGCCAGGTTGCCTCCAACCCCAGCTCTGTGGCATGTTGAGAGGAAACTGCCCATTCCTCCACCCGTTCTTTGCCTCAAATAACTTTCTTTTAAATAAATATCCACAATCTTCCCCTCACCGCTTCCTCAGTCCCTTGAAACAACTGCCTGTATCTCAGATGGAAATTCAAATTCCTGTCTCTATTGTCTTCTTGTCACATTTGAAATGCACTTAAGAGACTCCTATCAGATATAATTCTGCCATTTGTAATTTCTCCTTTTATTCCTCTGTGATGTTTGGTAAAGTCATGTGACATCACCAAAGGCAACTAGTCATCTTGAACAATGACATCGATTAAGACACACCTACTTACTTTTGAAATGTCTCATCAATATTCAAACTGAGTACATGATTTACTGAAGTCTCCAACATTTCCAGTCTCTCTTTCTATAAAGAACTCAAAGCACCAATCAATCATTCCCCCCCTAGACAGAGCCATATCCAACCAGACATCACCCTGAAGAGCAGGCAGGGGCTGGGATTGTTGAGTCAGCTTCCTTCCACATTGTTGCTGTGTTAAAGGAGTCAGGGGATGAAGGGGTCATGCACCAAGTGAAGATTGGGGTGCTCTTGGGAAATATCCCCAGAACTCTGACGTCCCAGCCAGAGTCTTTGGACGCACAACCTCACGAGTATAATGTGCCTCTCTGCCTCTTGAATGGACATCTCCTTACTCTCTGAGCTCAAAGTCCATTAAAAATAAAAAGATCCCTGGTGGCATAGTGGTTAAGCACTTGGATGCTAACCCAAAGGTCAGCCGTTTGAGCCTACCAGCTGCTCCACAGGAGAAACGTGTGGTAGTCTACTTCTATAAAGATGACAGCCTTGTAGACCTTGGGTCAGCTCTCCTGTGTCCTATGGGGTTGCTACAAATTGGAATCAACTCAACAGTAGTGGGTTTAGGACCCCTCTGTGTCAAAATCCTTCAACAAGAGATTCCTCCCATCTTACCCCAAAGGGCTTCTAGAACAGAGACTTCTCTCTACTCTTACCATATTTAGCATACCAGTTGCCATCTAGTCAACTCTGACTCATGGTGACCCCGTCTGTGTGTCAGAACAGAACAGGTCTTCATAACGTTCTCAACTGCTGACCTTTCAGAAGGAGATCACCAGGTATTTCTTCCAAGGCACTTCCAGATGGACTTGGATTGAGAACCTTTCAGTTAGCCATAAACATACTGACAACTTGTACCAGCTAGGGAACGCAAGCATAGCATACAGGGTGCGCTTAATAAACACCCCTGGAAGTCTTGCAAGGAGGCAGGGATGCAGCCCCAGGCTCTGCCCACCCCCCTTGTGGGGTGTCCTTCAGTGCCACTAAGTGGAATATTACAGGTGGTTGTTTCTCCACTGGCACTTAGTGTGACTTGAAAGCATTGGACACTGCTGGAAGTGGAGAGAAGGAGATGTGACTGCTAGGGCAATTGCCAGTGACAGATAGTTAATGGAGCTGAGGATTAGAGAGCAGCCTGCTGTTCTCTAATCCCCAGCTGTGGATTTCCTTGCCCTTCCTCCCATCATCCTCCCTGGCCCACCCCTAATCTACTTTTATTCATCTGCTTGTCTTCTCTTGGCCTGGCAGAGAAAGAGGAAACTCTCATTCCCCTGCCTATCCTTGAGGTCCTAGAAGAGCCAGAGCCAGAAGCTTTCCGGCTGCCCAGTCTGTAACAACTGTAACAAGTACCCAATGGGGCTGGACTCACATGTATTCAAATTCTATCCCCAAGGCAGAAGTAGAATTACAAGGAAAACTCCAAGGAGTCCCTTCAAGGTGACACAGTTCCCTCTGGTTAGGTGGGAGATCACGGGCTCTGGGCCTTTAGGCCCTGAAGAGCAGCGCTAATAAATCTTCAGGGAGATCTCAGCAGTAATTGTATAACTGACAGATTTGCAATGGACAGGGGACACCAGCGAATCCCTGGTAGCTGATGTCTGTGCTGAGCTGGCTTATACCCAAACCAGGGTTTGTCCAGGTGTCTCTGTCCTAGCAATGACACCTTTCCTAACGATCACAGTAATAATAATAACTAGAATGATCATGCTAACAACTTTTCTGAAGAGCCTGCTATAGGCATTTTACATGTATTAACTTTAATCCCCCAAATCATGAGGGGTAAGATCATCATTTGCAGATGAAGAAACTGAAGGACAAACAGCTTGAGTGACATGTTCCCGGTGGCAGAGTTGCAGAGTAAAAGAGGCCAGTGCTAAACCCAAGTTAATCTCCTACTCATGACCACACTGAGGTCTCCAGCCTCTGCCTATTTCTTGTTCCTGGTCTCTTATGGATGGTTTGAGAGATGTCTGAGTGATGCCATTTCTCCTTCCAAGAGAAGTGGACTACTCAGATGTTAGAGACCCTCTCAGATCACACACAGATGTTAGAGACCCTCTAAGATCACACTCAGATATCAGAGACCCTCTCAGATCAGACTCAAATATTAGAGGCCTTTTCAGATCACACTCAGATGTTACAGACACTTTCGGATCACACTCAGATGTTAGAGACCCAATCTCAGATCACACACAGATGTCAGAAACCTTCTCAGATCACACACAGATTTTAGACACCCTCTAAGATCATGCTCAGATATTAGCGACCCTCTCAGATCACACTCAGATATTAGAGGCCTTCTCAGATCACACTTGGATATTAGAGACCCTCTCAGGTCACACTCAAGTAGAAAACACCTTTTCAGATCACCCTCAGATGTCAACAGACCTTTTCAGATCACAGACAGATGTTAGAGACCATCTCAGATCACAATGAGATGTTAGAGACCTTCAAGCCTGCAGGAGTGACCACAGAGAAGCATCTCTGTTGGGAACAGGAGAGAGGTAGTAGAGGGGTGCCTCCTTGCTTACTTCCTCTACAAGTGGGTTGCCTCTGCCTGGGGAATCATGCACATCAAGATGCTCTGGACTGATACTGCAGGGCACTCTGGTCTCAACCTGCAGAGTGAGGGAGGGCTCTGAGTTCTCAAAATGGACTCAGTTGCCCAACTCCATCCTCCCACCCCCAGCAAGTCCTTTCCCCAACCAGGTCTAATTTCCCCCACCTATCAATTTATCGTACTGTGGTGCTTGCATATTGCTATGATGTTGGAAGCTACGCCAATAGTATTTCAAATACTAGGGTCATCCATCGTTAACAAGTTTTAGAGAGTTTCCAGACTAAAAGGCCCAGTGATCTACTTCTGAGAATTAGCCAATGAAAACCTTGTGTATCATAACAGAACACTGTCTAACTTTCTTGCTTTGGACACTTATCAGGATGTACCAGTCCTTGCAGGGGACATCATGTTTGGTGGCAGAGAGGGCCAGCAAGGGACAGGGATGTCCTCATTGAGATGAACTGACACAATAACCACAGTGACAGCCTCACGCTGCTAGTGGCTGTGAGGATGAGGAAGGCCTGTGCAAGGTTTCATTTCCTGTACACAAGGTGACCATGATGTAGAGCTACTCAATGGCAGCCATCTATCTAATCTATTGATCTCGGCTTGTGTCAGCCTCTGTGGGGACCAGTACATAACCCCCCCGCTACACAGCCTTAAGGAAAAGGGAGGCTCCTTCTCACCCAGAGACTTCCATCTTCTCATTGGAGGAGGTCCTGGGGAAGGCCTGGTCATCTGAGCGGGCCCTGGTCCTAGCATGCTCCTCTTCAAACTGGCCAGGTGTCTCTGGACAACCCACTCACTCGTCTAGGCTCCAGTGTCCTCTCCCATCATAGCAGAAAGTGCAAGATGAGGTAACCCTGAGGGTCCCCTCTGTCTAGCTTTTAGGATTCTGAACAATGCAGGTGGTGAGGACTGGGTGGAGGGGTTCACTTCCCCTTCTGGTTTCCTTCAGTTCCGTGATGGTACAACAGAGACATTCTGCCTTCATTGAGAAGGAAGTGAGGTGTGAGCACATCTCAGGAATGACACGCTGGGACCCTCTGGATTGACAATGACACACGACACATGACACATAGGAAGGCTGTTGCCTGAGTGAAATTGGGTGAAACCCTGAAGCAACTCTTCACTCTTTCTAGCGTCTGAAGTGGCGTGTGCTGTCGCTCTCTCCCAGCAACGTTCAAGCTCCTTCCAGGGAGCTATGGGACAGCCCTGTCTGGACGCCAGCAGCAAATGTCCAAATGGACATGTCACAGTGTCAGCCGTCCAAACACAAACTGGAGTGTACAGCTCTGTCCCTGCAGTGGCAAAAGGATGACAGACAGACAGCTGTGTTGCCACCAAAGCCATCTGATAAGGACCTGACAGGGACACAGCTCCTCTTACAGGGGCCAGAACCTCTGGCTGCAGAAACTCCAGTCACTAGCACCCCCTATGTAAAATCCATACCTACTTACCTCCAAGCTTGCCCCATCACCCCTCCTCACCCTCAGAGGGTGCCTGGGGGACAGAAAGAGGTGGCAAGGGACACAGATGCACAAATACAGTCATGGTCCCATGTCACTCAAGGGGGTCACTGGCCAAGGCACATCCAGGTAGGGGTCCTAGGTCCCAGATAGGTGTGAATTTTTCTGTGGTCTCAGCCCCCTCTGCATGTCCTGCTCTTTCCTCCGAACTTCTCTGAATAGTAAAAGCCAGTTGCAAATGTGTCCTGTCCCCTCCCCTCCCACTAGGTAGGCTGAACCATCTCTCAGTTTCAGACGTCCAACAAATTCTTTCCAGGCCTTTGAAAAGAATTGCCAAGAAGAGAGAAACTCATTGCTGTGGAGCCATTTGTGACTCACAGCGACCCTATAGGACAGTGTAGAACTGCCCTATAGAGTTTCCAAGGCTGTCATCTTTACAGGCACAGACTATCACATCATTCTTCCATGGAGCAGCTGGTGAGCTTGAACCTCTGACCTTTCGGCAGCGAAGTACTCAGCCACTGAGTAACCAGGGCTCCTAGAAGAGGCAAGTAGCTATGAAAATGCCAACAGGTGACCCCTGCACCCCTTTATGACTTTGCCTAAACGTTAGCTATGGGTCTATTCTGATCACTCTGCTTAAAACTAACTCTTCTGCCCCTATCGGTTCTTCTGATACCACTTACCCTGTTTGATAAGCAATAATATGTACCACCTTCTAGAATACTACAGAATACATTTACTACATTAGTTCTTTCTTTGCCACCTCCTCTTGTAAAGATTTCCAAGCTCCTCTAAGCCCATTATATATGTCTGATTCTTCTCTGCTGCATCTCCAGTGCCTAGGCAGGTACGGAGCACATAGTAGGTGCCCTATAAACAGCTGCTAAACAAATGAATGAATCAGGCCTAGGTGATAGATTATAAAGCAAGATAACTGTCACAACTTTGTCGCTGAATGGTGCTCAAAGGAGCCTTCCAGGGCTGCCCCTGCCTTGTCCTGGTTTCCTGGGGACTCAGTGAGCAGACCTACTGCCTAAGTCCCCACAGATACCTGTCTCCTGACTCAACAGGTAGGACTTATGGTGTGAGGAGGCTGTAGGTGTTCCTGGGCGGGGGTATCACGAAGACAGCTTTGGGCCAGACCCGACTGATACGCATCTCAGAGGCAGAAATGTGTGGTGCCAGGAGGGGCAGGTATGTGAGACACAAAAGATACTGAAATTTACAGAGACATCTGCAGTTCACCGGGACCCCCTCAAAGGAGAGACTAGACTGTGTGGGGATTGCAAAGGGCCCTCTAGGCATGCCAGGAGGCCACAGCTCTGCCACTTCTGTGCCTTGTTTATCTGTGGCATCGACACATCATCTCATTTCCCTCCCAACAGTGTGGCAGGTTTTTATCACTATGAGTTCTGCACACTTAAATGTTCCCTGGGGGATCCTCGAATTTTAGAAAACACATGCCCAACTCTTATACACCCCCCCTCCCCACACACAAAGCAATGGGGGGGGGGGTTAGGCAAACACACACAGGCAGAACAGACACAGAGGAGGGCAGGGACGTATGTGCGCGCATGGAGACACACACACAAGCATGTGTGCACACACCCTAGAGGTATATCCTGACGCATGAAGAAAGAAAAAAGGACAGTGCAAACTGTAACACTGCACCAAAAGAGATAGGTATATGATGACAGAATGACACTGACAACTAGCAGTGAGCAAACTAGAGCTCCGGAATGCAGCCTGTGCTAAACCAGAACTTGAAATAAACACATGCTATCAATACCAATGGAAATGGTATTCTGCTGTAGAAGTCACTATTCACAAACAACCATAACGACAGCTAGGCTTCACTTATGTTCCTTCCCAGCCAGGCACTCAGCTAAGCACTTTTGATGCACACTATGTCATTTCATCCATGCAACAACCCAATGCAAGCAATCCTGTTTCCTGGGTCCTCATTTTGTGGATTGCAAACTGAGGGCCTCTGTGATAGGAGCTGACCTCTCTCTCCAATTTTGTCACTTACCCCTTCCCGCTTCTCACTGCACTATTTCCCTTCCAGCAGCTTCCAAACACCAGACCATGTGACCACTTCCAGGCCTTCCCAGTAACCATTTCTCCCACCTCCACCCTTTCCCCTCAAAGTGCAGCCCCAGCCACCTCTTTTCATCCCATCCTTACTTCAAAAGTTCTTTCCTCAGGAGGGCTTCTTGATCATGTAAGATGCTGTTTAAGACAGCATTTTCCCAGCCATCACCTTATTCCTTCTGAGTTTTTGTTTTCACTGTATTCACCGTTATGCAACGTCTGTCATTCATCCACCCATTGACTGTCTGTTTCTGCCTAAAACAGAAGTTCTAAGGTAGGTCTTTGACTTCCCTGAATCTCTAGTATCCAGAAGAAGGAAAATGACTCATATGTTGTTGTCATTAGGTGTCATCACGTCAATTTCAACTCATTGTGACTCCACGTGACAGAGTAGAATTGCCCCACAGAGTTTGCTAATTTATAATTTTTATGTTCCCTTTCACTATGCTCATTCAATCCTATGCTGAGCAAATAACATAAGAAGCTGGACTATATGAAGAAGAACATAGCATCAAGTTTGGAGGAAGACTCATTAATAACTTCAGACATGCAGATAATGTAACTTTGCTTGCTGGAAGTTGAGAGACCTTAAAACACTTAATGATGAAGACCAAAGACCGCAGCTTTCAGTACAAATTACGTACATCTTGACATAGAGAAAACAAATCCTTACAACTGGATCAATAAGCTGCACCATGATAAATGGAGAAAAGATTGAAACTGTCAAAGATTTCATTTTATTTGGATTCACAATCAATGCTCATTGAAGCATCAATCAAGAGCTCATATACATTTTCCACTGGGTAAATCTGCTGCAAAAGACCTCTTTAAAATGTTAAAAAGCAAAGAAGTCCCTTTGAGGACGAAGGTGTGCCTGATTCCAGCCATAGTATTTTCAGTTGCCTCATACACATGCAAAAGCTGGACAAGTAATAAGGAAGACAAAGGAGACCAGAAGCGTTCGAATTATGGTGTTGGTGAAGAATATCAAATACACTATGGACCGTCAGAAGAAAGAACAAATGTGTCTTGGAAGACATATACCCAAAAGGTTTCTTAGAAGTGCTGGTGGAGAGACTTTGTCTCATGTACTTTGGCCGTGTTATCAGGAGTGATTGCTTTTTGGATAAGGACATCATACTTGGTAAAGTAGAGGGTTAGTGAAAAAACACGCAAACTCTTAATGAGATGTATTGACACAGTGGCTTCAAAAATGGGCTCAAACACAGCACGGATAGTGAGGATGCTGCAGGGCCAGGTGGTGTTTCGTTCTTTTGTATGCTGGGTCACTATGAATTGGAACCAAGAGGACAGCACCTAACAACAACAATCTTTATAGAATCAGATCATCAGGTCTTTATCCCACCGAACCAACTTGGTGGTTTTGAGCCACTAACCTTTCAGTTAGCAGACGAGTGCCTCTCTATCAGGACTCCTTCCTGATTCATATAGCTAGTCAACAAATGTTCATTGACTGTTGAATGAAAGGTCCTGAGGAGTTAGCACCTTGACGACAGCCACCGAGTCAGGAAACGTGTAGCACTGGTGTGTACACATACCCACTCCATACCTCTATTAGCCATGTTACCGTTACCCTCCTTTCCTGTCTCACAACAATAACTGCCTTCCCTTCACCACATGGACCAAGGAAGACTGGGATCCAAGAAGAGTTTCAAGCACCAGTGGGAAGACTAAGCTGGCTGATCTCTCTGGAATATGCTTTAACTACAGATTCACTAATTATAACTACTAAAACATGATGCTACATATTTCTTTTGTTTGTCATAATTGTCTTCCTATTCTGTGTTCCTCAGTGTGGAATCAGGGAAATCAAAGGGAGGGTGGAAGGAACAGAGACCATCCATGAAGACGTGGGTTGAGAAGGGATGGAGGAGAGTTTAGGAGACAGAATAGATCCTGCTTTCCTGGATGGTCCACCATAAGGAGAAGAATATTCTCCATACCCTGAGGCAATACCTTACAGTGTGCTGAATGGCTGACTAAATCAAAATTATCCCCGTCTTAGTAAAACTCACTGTCCTATCATCTCTACTAACTCTTCAGGTACCATCTCCCAACAGGAAGCGCCAGCCTAAGTAGAGAATCAGATGTCTCTTAAAGGTGAGGCTGAACCTCAAATGAACTCACTGGGTACCAGCCTCACCCAGGTGTCAGGTCCCTTGCAGCTGGGATTGCTCATGGGCCCCTCCATCTCTGTGATGAGCAGCCCCAGCACGGTGAATGCCATGGTCTAATCTATTCCTGCCTTCCTTTCATGTCCAATCCATCCAAACCAAGAGATCCTGTAATGCTTCTCAGCCATGTATGGATGGATGATAACTCTGCTACAGGAGGAGGACAGTGGGCTGGGGGCTAGGACATAGAGAGAGCCAGAATGGCAGCTCAGGAGACGAATATTGCTCAGAGCTCCCCACTTATTGGAGGAGGTTGAGGTAGTCACTGTGCAGCTCATCATGTCCATCTTCTGAAGCCCATAAATGTTTTAAGTTCCAAGTTTAGAAATCTTAGTTTTAAAGTGGGAAAGAACTCCTAACTAGGCAATGCCTTGAAGAGATCTTGAGTCTTCTCAAAAGGATTCATTCCACCAAAGAAAGGCACTTTCCTTGGGCTCTTAGGGCCTAAGAGGTGGGCAGGGAGTGTGGGTCCCATTAAAACAGAGCAAGGGACACAGACAAGGAAGCAGCCTCACAACCCACCCAGCTGCTGACCAACTCAGAAGTCCCCACTCCTGGGACAAATGCTCCCCTCTTGGCCCCACATCAGGTCACTCCTAATCAGGGAAGTCTCTGCTAGGGGACCACAATGAGTCCCAGTGTGGCTAGAGCTGGGAAAGGGAAGACCCACACCAAGAAAAGATGTCATCGAGCTCATAGGGAGGATGGAGCTGCCACTGGCTGCCAAGGCATAATGGACAAGCCCCGTGGGTGGCATAATGTGGCATTTATCTCATGCACTCTGCTGAGAGGGGACAGGCTGGAACAATCCAGACTCTGTCTATAGGTTCTCTGGGGAAGTCAGACCCCACTGATGAATCAGAAGGGGGCTCAGCTCCTCGTGGCTACTATCTCAACATATAAATATTCATGGGTTACAGGGATCGTGCATGGGAACCACTGCCCTGTGTAGAGATGACAGAAACAGAGGTATGGCAGTGCTGGTTACACTTGGATAGATCATACAGCACACTATGCAGTGAATTAAGAGACTCCAGGAAAACCCCTCAGATGCATGGGATATCTAAGGTGGAACACCTTCTTTCACCTGCTGTAGACATATAACTCTGAGCCTGAGCTCAGGGACTGCTGAAGACTCTTATTTTTCAGCTGAGTTCCAGAGCCAATCTCAACTTTGCTATTTTCTACTCAGGCTCAGACAATAGTGATTTCCTGCTCTCAACTTATTCTCTCTGGCTTGGCTTCATGGAATTCCCTAAAGGCTCCATCCAAGAGCTACTGGCGTCCACGAGGACACAAAACATACACTGTGTCATTGCATCTCACACACACAGACCCTGTTGCTGAAACTTCCATGATGCTCCCTCCGCTAGGCTCTTTCAGCACAAATTCTTGCCCAGCACAGGTTGTCTGGGACCAGGAGAGTGGCTTTGTGTAGGGAAATCTGGACCACAAAATGGACTTGTCCACCATACTTCTTCAAAAACAAGTTATGTGCCGACCTTGAACCTATACATACAATCATTTTGAAGTTAGAAAATTTGTTCTAAACCAAACCAAACTAAACCATCAGCCACTGAGTCAATTCTGACTTGAAGCAACTCTACGGGACAGAGTAGAACTGCCCACAGAGTTTCCAAGGAGTGCCTGATGGATTCAAATGGCTGATCTTTTAGTTAGCAGATGTAGCACTTAACCGCTACACCACTGGTGTTTCCAAATTTGTTGTCCTGGTGTGTCTAAAACAAACAACAATAAAATTTGTTCTAGATACACCAATATTTCAAATGTCTCATTCCCTAATCTCTTCCTGCATGGCCTTAGTCTCCAGCCAGCATATATGAAAGAACACACACAGCCTAAGAAATCACCTCTCTGAGATGGGCCCCAGTATCTGTCTATAGGCTGGTACTGAGCCACAGTATTGCCACAGGCTGGTGCTGATCTGCCAGTCCTACGTCCAGGAGAATATTCTGAGCCTTACCTGCCTCTCAGACATGATGTAGAGCTGTTCGTGATCCTTGGAGAAGGCCATATCCCGAAGGACAGGGCCTGGGTCTACCACCTGCACTGTCTCATACTGGTGGGCTTTACCACTGGGTCCATCGACACGGATCTGTGGAAAAGAGGAAGAGGAGAGCCAATGTCATTTCAGACCAGCATCATTCACCGCCAAGCTTCAGCTTTGAGGATCTTCCGACAGCCAAGGCCAAGAGATAAGATCTGCCTTTACAGAACTCAAAGGCCAGGAGCAAAGCAAACCTGCCACTAGGGAGGGAGGGCTTATGTTGGGAATGGTAAAGAAAAGAGAAGGGAGATGCTCAGCTGGGCTTCACAAAGATTTTGGTCTTATTTTCTCTGGCTCTCTTTGCTGAGGCTCAGCTCTTGAAGTCTTGATTGTGTCTTTCTGGAGAAGGGAATGCAGCTGGTATTAGGGGGACACAGAGGGATGAATCAACAGAAGACAACTGAGGTTCAATTAGGGACTCTGGAAAAGCATTTTATTTGCTGCATTTGTTAGCAGAGGAAAAGACAGTGTGGGAATATGAACTGATCCTTTGAAACTCCAGCCTCAATATCAGTGTGGTCCTGTGGTGTGAACCAGGCAAACAGCCACCCCCAGGAGATGTATACCAAGCAGTCTCTTTTTGACTACTGAAACCACTGGCCGATACATCAGATTGGGGTGTATATTTTGGTCTTGGGATCTCCTGGGTGTTCTAGTCATGTCCCCAGGGAAGGGAATGTGGCATTATAGGAAAATATGCTTGAGGCATGACTCGCACTCAAGCTCATGAGAACTCTTAGCAGAGTAGATCATTTCTGGGCCATCCACAAACCCTTCCTAGGATCGCTTTGATGATATCAAGACAATGGAGAAGACTTTTCTCCACAATCCTCTTGACTGAGGACCAATCTAAAAAGATACGGGCTTCCCAACCTCCTGTGATGTCATGGGCCCCTGGGTGCTGTCCCTTACCCCTAGACATCACAAGTCTCAACACACAGCTCCAACACAACCACTGCCCCATGCTAACAGAATTGTCACCTAAGCAGGAAAAGTAGGAATCCCAGAGGGAAACAAAAGAAGGTGATAACTAGGAGATTACCAATCTTGATTCAAAATACCATTTGTGTAAGACTATTATATCCACAGTGTTATTTCAGAGATTTTAATAGCAAACTGAAAACATTTACATTCCAAATAATTCCCATTAGGTACCCTTATTTTTAAGTCTTACTGTTTAATTTTTAATCTCTCATGAGATGAAGGAGAATAAAACAGTTATTGGGAGAAAATAAATTCCAAAAAAGACATCACATGCATGACAACTGGTCACATCAGCTGACCTAAAAGTGTACCTCTCTTTTCTGTTAAATTCTGTCTCCCCAGCACCAGGTTGAGTTGGATTTTAGGTTTGGTCCCAGTTCTGTTTGTTTCCCCTTTAAGTGCTATTTTCAGGCTCTGCCTGGAAATCGGGCACTACAGGAGGTTTCTCAGTCCTATAGCTCTATGTTCATTTGTCCCAATTTGCTGGCCTTTCCAGTATCCACCCACTTACGTCTCCCAATTTTGGTTCTAGTACCTCAACCCCACATCCTGGCATGGTCCCTGATAGGCACAATAATTCAACTTCATCACCCTCTCTTTCTACTACGATTGACCGAAAGCAAACCTATGCAATCAGCACAGGGCAGACCCGTGGCCACAATGGTTGGCTCAGGTAGACACATTCACAGCCAAGCAGGGACTTTGTTGATGATGTGGAGAGAGAAGCTCTATCCTCTCCCTTAGGAAACCCAAACTCTCAATCAGTTCCTGTTGAGTCAGCTCCATTTCATGGCTACACCACATATGTCAGGGTAAAACTGTGTTGCATGGGTCTTTCAAGACCGAGTTTTCCAAAGTGGATCATCAGGTCTGTCTTCCAAAGTGCCTCCAGGTGGACTCACACCATCAACCATTCAGTTAGCAGTCGAGTGAGCTAACTGTTGCATCATGTATGGAATCCTCTCTCTTGGTAGAATCAAAGAAAGGTGCAGCTCACAGAGCTGGTAGCAGCCCTCCTGTGACTAGGAGGGACCTGGGACATGGGAGGTCAAGCACAGAGATAGAAGAAATTGGTATGTGGTGACGCTGATGAGTCACTGGCCTGTGTCTTGACTTCCAGTTACTCAAAATGCTTCCTTATGCCTATAGCAAGCAAATTTTTGTTTATCCTCTAGATAACATCCTAACTGATAAATAACACCAATGACAGATGAGGAAAGGAAGTGGAGGTACAATTAACAGCTGGCCTGAGCTTTATCACCAAATGTGGGGGTGGAACTGGAAGCCAGGTTTAAGCCTGAAATCTGTACTCTTCCTAATGCCCCCAGGATGTGAAAGAACTTGGTCCTGATGAGATTCCCTGGTTCCTTCCTGGTCAGTGCTCATGGAGGAGAAAGGCTGAAGTGAAGGCCCTTTTCTGGTCTCCAAATTCTCGAGGCTTTGGCAGGCATTCCTGGTTTCGATGTTCAGGCACTTGAGCATGCCAAATATTTATTAAAAGAAAGAGTAAATAAATGACGTTAACATTCTTCTTTGGTGGCTCCCCATTAAGCTCATAAAAAAATGATAAATACAGGCAAAGAAATGAAGGGTGGTGTGTTTAGACCAGAAAATAAAAAAATACAAAAATGTCACAGATCCCAATAGCTCTCTTTCCTCTTGCCCACTCTCAAGCCACCAGATGCCTACCCTGGCAAGGTCCTTTTTTAATCTCAATGAAAATGGGAGTTTGCACAAAACCAATTGGGATTACTACCCAAGTCTGACCAGTGGTGATGGCCTTGGCCTCTGTCCCAGCCATGCTTCATCTCCAGCTGTGAGTCAGGCTCTGGAACAGCAGTGCAAGAGTAACACTGAGCTTCCTGGCTGAGCTCCAGCTACTACTACAGGCTGGTGGCAGAAGCAGGCTCCCCTAAGGAACACTGGCAGAACTAAGTCCCATCCAGTGCCGCTTGGTCCAGCCCTCAAGGGAAATTGGATTCAGTGCCTGAGCAGCCCTGTTTATCACTTGGTCCCAACTTCTCTGCTCTTAAGGATGAAGCTGACATGCTGGACACAGATGGACACCACAGGAAGCCAGGTGGTGCAGGGAAGGAGGGGCCAGGGGGTGCCAGTGGGGAACACTTTCACAGGTCTGGCCTCCCCCAGGGAGCCTGGAGGGGCTACATACCCTCACCCTCTGCAGTCTCTAGTGTGAGAAACAAATAATTGGGAAGGCATTTATTTCTGCCAACCTCCAGCTTGTTTCAGAAACCAGAAAGGAAGGCATACATTTATACTTCACTAAAAGAATCTCACACCATGAAAACAGCTAAAAGGAGGTTGTGGTGGAAGTTGCTGAATGTTTGATGGACATTCATAAAATCTAGGAAGGATGCACCTGCTGCTGGCTTGGGTCTTTATGTAGACAATAGCAACAACAGATGCTATTTATTGACTGGTGTCAGATGAGATGCTCAACATATACTTATTTTTTTTCATTTAAGTCTCATAATGTGGTAAAATAAGCATAAACACTATACCTATTTATAGATGAGGCACAAGAGAAGTCAAGTGACTTGTTCTAGGACACATATTGAGTGAATGGTAAGCCCTTGACCCATACCAAGGTCTGAATGACTCTGGTCCCCATGTTTTTATGTGTTTACAGTAGACAGTATTCTCCTATTGAATGCAGTCCTATTGGTCATATGAACCTGTATGCCTTCAAGGAGTCCAAGTAATTGATATGAAACAAAAATTCTTTGCAGGTGGGACAGGCACCATGACAAATGAACTACAGGCCTTTTGGGAGAGAGATGTGCACATGAAAGAAGACAGTGTTGTAAATTTTAAAGATAACAATCCCTTATGTCTTTGTTTTATACCTTGCAAAGCATTCTTAAATAACACTGTCTCATCTGATGGTTGTGAAATGTTTATGATGTTGACTGCCACCAATAAAGAAACTGAGATGGGAACTGTTATGTGCCTCATCCAAGTTCAATGATACACCAATGATGGGACTAGCAGCCAGGTCACCCAATTCCTAGCTCAGTGCTTGGTTTGTAGTGATTCAGAATTTTTTCCAGAAGCCTCTGACAAGGTTCTACATCAAACGGTATTTAAAAGTAATGAGTCTCTGTGGACTTCTGGGAGTTTGGTCAGGGAAGGAGAACCAGCTTGGAGACAGAAAAAGGCATGTGTCTGAGTTGAATTGGGGAACTGGGGGATTCCCCAAGCACAAGCATTGTGACTAGTCTTATTTAAGGTTTTTCGGATCCAACTCGACGGCACTTGGCTGGCACAAGTAGTCTAGAGGAAGGATCAGGAAAACGTGTGGATGAGTCTAAGCTCTTTGGGATAGTGTCATGGATTGAATTATGTCCCCCCCCCCGTCCCCCACCAAAATACGTGTAGCCATGTGGCTGGGCCATGATTCCCAGTATCTTGTGGTTGTCCTCCACTTTGTGGTTTTCCTATGCTGTACATAAAAGGATTAGGGTGGAGCTGTAAATCCCTTCATAGAATCACGTCCCTGCTCCACTGTAAAGAGAGTTTCCTGGAGTATGGCTTGCCCCACCCTTAATCCTCTCGTCCTACAAGCGATAGAAAGAAAGGGAAGCAAGCAAAGAATTGGGAACCTCACATCATGAAGAAAACAGCCCCGGGAGAAAAGCATGTGCTTCAGACCTGAGGTTCCTAAGCCAAGACGCTCCCTGGACAAAGACTGATGCAACACTGGACTTCCTCTAGAGCCGACAAGGGGGAAAACCTTCCTGTGAAGCAGATACCCTGAATTTGGGCTTGCAGACTGCCGGACTGTACAAGAATAAACTTTCCTTTGTTAAAGCCACTCACTCTGTGGTATTTCTGTTGGAGCAGCACCAGCTGACTAAAACAGACAGCAAGAAGCCAAACTATGATGATGGATTCCAGAGGGCTGGTGCAGGCCCGAGATGGTGCGCTTCAGTGAGTATACCTGAGGCTGCAAGTCTCTTGAGGGCAGAGACCATACCCATCTTATCCAGCACAGTACCCCCACTCTCCGGCACAGTACTCACGGCACAGCTGCCATTGTGTTGACTGTGACTCATGGTGACCTCCTATGGGTCAGTGTAGAACTGTGCTCCATTGGGTTTTCAATGGCTGATTTTTCAGTAGACTGCAAGGCCTTTCTTCTAAAGCATCTCTGATGTACCTGAACCACCAACTATTCAGTTAATAGTCGAGTGCATTGACCATTGGTGCCACCCGGAGGCTCAATCCAATTATCAATGCCAACACCCACTGGGAAAAACAACCTACAATCTACCAACCACGCAATGGACTCGGAGTGGCTGGACACGATCAAGGTAAGAAGCAGAGCTAAGGAAGTTCTCTGAGTTACCACTCACTGCTTCTAATGTGCTAAGGCAGCTAAAGGGACCAGCACGATGTTAGGCAGCACTCAAATGGAATTCCATGGCAAAACCAACACAAAGCATCCCTTGTGGCTGAGTTCATGTGAGCATAGAATGTTGTGTTCAGTCTCTCTCTCATCAGATACAAACGTAATCCTGACTCAGGATGGAGACCTGCAGCATGAGAACAGCCGAGGAAAGATGCTCTAGACCACAAAGGAAGAGTTGAGATTACAGGAGAGTGCAGCTTAGGGACACATCGGTTGGTCTGATCATCAGTGCAGGGCCACCACAATCTGGAAGCAGGTGACACACTCGGTGAGAGAGATTGACACAAGGGCGGCAACAATAGACTCCAAAACGCCAAAGGTCATGAAGACAGCACAGGACCTGGCAAGGTTTCATTCTGTTCCACAGAAGGTTACCGTGAGTTCAAGCCAGCTATATGGCAACTAACAACAACACCACACGTGGCTGAGCAGGTTTAGGCCTGCAGGCCTGAGTATGTGCACACATACACACTCCATGTGCTATCATCCCTGTCCTGCCCCTCCTCCCCAGACACTCAGTTCAAAGCTTCCTGGGCAGCACAGCCCCTTACCTCTAGCCCCTCCGGCTTTGCACTCATCCCCCATTAGCCGGCCACCTCTCCACTCCTGGCACTGCGTGCATACCGGCTCCGCCAGGCAGACTGCTATTAAAACATCAGTAGCGTGGCCTCCTCACAGGTCAGTCATCCAGGGAGCTCCTGGCAGCTGTGTGTTTGTTTATTTGAACATTATCTGGGCTGGGCTGTTTATTTACATCCGCTGAAGGATTGAACAATAAATACCGTCTCCCAGTAGCAGACAGATGCTGTACTCCAGTGCCAAGCTGCCACTGGCTTGGAGTCATCTCCCTAATGAGTGAACAGTGTTCGTTCTTCCTTGTTAAACATACAGCCGCATCCTGACGCCCTCTTGTTGCTCTCCTTTCCTGTCCTGCCTGGGCTGGTCAGTACCTGGGCTGGACCTAGGGACCGTGAGGTGAGGGGATGCTAGCTGCAAGGCAGATACTTGGAGATGGGACTAGAGCCAGAGGCTGGGAGCAGTGAAACCAGTCCAGAATTTTCCACTGAGAGTCTCAGACCTGGAGCACAGAGATGTGTACCACAGCCCTTGGTGCACAGGGCTGGAGGTTGTCAAGCCTCCATTACAGTGTGGGGTCAGAGGTTGATAGAGGGTCATTCTACATGTTCCAGAGGTGCCAGACCCTGAGACAGGCTGCTCTTCCTCCAGATGGGCCTGGGAAGTACTTGGAACTCACGGGGTTCCTGTGCAAATCAAACACAAACCTGTTGGTGTGCAACACGAAGACCTAGGTGGCAGGCCGGAATCCAAGAGGGAGGCACCAATGAGGTGACACAGGGATGTGAGGGATCCAGGCTGTGGCCTGGGTGGCTCCTCTCAGAGCTGTAATTACGTGACTCTGGCTCTCTGTGGTGTCCTGCTGAGGCAGAAGTAGTGGGCAGGGCTCTATAGGGGAGACAGCCTTCTCTGGCACACTGCATGGCTCTAAAGTCCCTTAGGAGGAAAGATGGACAAAATTCCCGGGTCTCACTCATACAGTGTATTCACATGTTCCCAGAAGGCTTCAGCTGGCATAGCCCTGGTCTCCGTCACGCAGCATCTTGGCCCACCAGGCTGAAGAAGCAGAAGAAGGAGAGAAGAGCGCCTGCCACAGAGCCAGCACCAACACAGAGCAGGCAGTCACTTCTGCAACTGAGTGAATGAATGAATGATGAATGGCATGGGAAGACAACCCTATGCTTAAGTTGAACTATTGGACACACACACATACACACTCACAAACACACACTTGCACACATGTACATAATTACAGATACACTCAAGCACACAAATACACAACACACATGTATGTACACACATATACACATGAACACATATATGCACGAATGTAACGCACAGCCAGAAACATACTCATGCATATACACACATACACACATATACATGTGCACATACCCATACCTGTACTCATGCACATACACACACACATATACACACATGGAGATATAAACACATGCATGCACACAAACAGATACACACATGCATGTGTATATATACACATGCATGCATACATTTGAAGACCTAAACATACACATAAATGCATGTTCACACACATACACAAATACATGTGCTCTTTCTCATTGAAGACGGGGCTAGGTCAACTCAAACAGTCTCTAGAATTCTATAATCTTTTATAATTCTATGACAAAGTGATGAAGGGTGGGCATTTCAAGTCCACTAGGGTAGAGAGGAGCTGGGCCTGGTGTGGGGTGTGACTGACCAGCAGGAAGGTAGAAACAAATATGGTCCTGAGGTCAGAGTGAGTGGTGGCAGCAATACATTGCCAACTTGCTGGTTGTAGGGTGAAACATCTTAGGAAAGGAGTTCCTGCGCTCTCCTCCTGTCCTTGTGGGAATGCTGCCTGGTGTGCAGGAGTAGAGGTTGAGTAGTATTCCCCAACATTCACGTCCACCTGGAACCTCAGAATGTGATCATATTTGGGAATGGGGTCCATGTAACGTAATCAGTTATGAATCTCAGGATGAAATTACCCTGGATTTAGGTGGTTTCTAAATCCAAAGACTGTCCTTGTAAGAGGAAGAGACACTGAGAGACAGAGACTCAGAGTAGAGATGGTCATGTGTAGATGGGGACAGACTGAAAGGATGTATCCACAAGCCAAAGAACAACAGGGATTGCCTCCACCAATCAGGAGCCAGGAGAGGAGAATGGAACTGTTTCTCTTTCAGAGCTTCCTGGAGAAAACAACCCTGCTGACAGTGTATTGGAGATTTCTGCAAAGGAATAAATCCCTCTTGTTTTAAGTCACCTGGTTGGCAGTTATTCGCTATGGCAGTCCTCAGGAACTCAACAAATTAAGAAAAATACTGCGAAGAATGGGAATTCCAGAACATTTTGTTGTGTTTATGATGCTGCAGATAGATCAAGCAGCAGCTTGGCTGGAACAGAACAAGGGGTTACTGTGTCATATAAAGTCAAGAAAGATGTGCATCAGGGTTATGTCCCTTCACCATACTTACTCAACCTGTATGTTGAACAAGTAGTCTGAGAAGCTGGACTACATGAAGAAGAACAAGGCATCAGGATTGGGGGGAGACTCATTAACAACCTGCAATATGCAGATAACACAGCTGAAAGAGGACTGGAAGCCCTTACTGGAGAAGATCAAAGACCAAAGCCTTCAATATGGATTACATCTCAACACCAAGAGAACAAAAGTCCTCACAACTGAACCAGTAAGCAACATCATAGTACATGGAGAAAGGATAGAGGTTGTCAAGGATTTCATTTTATTTGGATTCAAAATCAATGCCCATGGCAATAGCAGTCGAGAAATCAAATGAATATCAACTTGCACTGGGCAAATCTGCTTCAAGCAAACAAACAAGAGAACTGTATAAAGCATTAGAAAGCAAAAATGTCACTTTGAGAACTAAGATATGCCTGACCCAAGCTGATATTTAGAGTTGCCCTATATGCATGCAGAACTGGACAATGAATAAGGAATACTGATGAACAATAGATGCCCTCAAATTATGGTGCTGGCAAAGACTACTGACTATACTATAGACTGCCGGAAGAATGAACAAGTCTGTCTTGGAAGAAGTATAGCCAGAGTGTTCCTTGGAAGTGAGAGTGGTGAGATTTCGTCTTAAATACTTTGAACATGTTGTCAGGTGGTTCCAGTCCCTGAAGAACATCGTGCTTGGTAAAGCCAAAGGTCAGCAAAAAAGAGTGAGATCCTCAATGAAATTGACTGATTTAGAGGTTGCAACATGGGCACAAGAATAGCAACAACCTAAGGGATGCCACAGGAACAGACAGTATCTCCCTTTGCCAAACACAGGGTTCATCACAATCAAACTGACTCAGCAGCAACAAACAACAGGAAACTCATCCAGTGAGGTGCGAGGGTTGGAGGACCTCTAAGTTACTGCCAGATGCCGAGGGCCTGTAGGTCGCCCCCTGCCCCAAGGACAGTCCGGTCACACTGTAGGCCTCGCTACCTGTTAACACACCTGTCACCCCAACAAGGAAATCTAGAGTAAAACTCATGAAGTCCCTTTAGATATTCCTTAGTGCTTTCGCTTTTAAATTCACATGCCTTCCTCTCCGCTGGCTCCCCAGCCCCTTTTTCTCAGATCTATTTTTTTTTGTTTGTTTACTATAGTACTTGTAAGGAGCTCTGGAGGTACAATGGTTAAACACTCAGTTCAAATTCACCAGCTTCTCTGTGGGAGAAAGATGTGGCAGTGTGCTTCCCAAAAGTTTACAGCCTTGGAAATCCTATGGGACAGTTCTACTCTGTCCTGTACGGTCAGTGTGTCAGAATCAACTCACTGGCAATGGGATAGCACCTATCTCCTTCCAACCAACTACAAGATTTCATCATTGGTCATGGCTATTGTTTATTTCACTTGCTAGGATGTAAGCTCCAGAAAAGCAAAAATCTTTCTCTTTGGTTCACAGACATATCCCAAATCCTGGAAGCATGGCACACAGTAGGTGCTCAACAGATAGATACTTATTAAATGAATGAATAAAAGCATTCAAAGGACTCATCACCACAGTAGCTCATGCTGATGATGAAAGTCTTCCCTACTTCACAGGGAGGACACCACCATGGATTGAATAGCATCCCTCATGTGTCTCCCAAAAATGTACATCACCACTTGGCTAGGTCATGATTCCTGGTATTGTGTGATATTCCCATATGTTGTAAATCCTGCCTCTATAATGTTAATGAGGGAGGATGGGCAGCAGTTGTGTTGGTGTGACAGGACTCAGTGTGTGAGACTGTACTGTGCCTTGAGGGAATCTCTTGAGATATAAAGGAAAAAGGCTAGCAGAGAGATTTGGGGACCTCATGTTACCAAGGAGCAGTGCCAAGAGCAGAGCATGCCCTTTGCAAAGGACCTGGAGTTCCCATAAGCTGCCAGTCCAGGGGAAGATTGATGACAAGGGCCTTCCTCCAGAGCTAACAGAGAAAGCCTTCCTCTGGAGCTGATACCCTGAATTTGAATTTGTAGCTTACTGGTCTACGGCAGAACAAATTTCTCTTTTTAAAGCCATCTATATGTACTGTACTTCTGTTGCAGCAGCACTAGATGACTAAAACAGACACCAAACAGTTGTTGCTGTCGACTGTCACCAAGTCAGCCCCTAACTCATGGCAGTACCAGTCCTGAGCAATCTCTATCATTGGTTGCATGCTGGAACGAAGTCACTCACAGAGGTTTCACTGGATGTTTTTTGGAAGGCCTTTCTTCATAGTCTGTTTTAGTCTGGAAGTTTCTCTGAAATCTGTTCAGCATCACAGCAATATGCTAGCCTCCACTGATGGGTGGCATCTACATTTAAGGTATATTGGCTGGGAATTAAGCCTGGGTCTCCTGCCTGGTGAGAATTCTACCACTGAACCACTAATGCCTCATACCCAAACACTAAGGGATGCTGAAACCGGGACACTCAGCAGCAGGAGTGGGCTAGAATTTCCAACCCAGGCCTGGGGGTCTCGTGGTACCCTGTTTCACCGGGGAGAGTCCCAGAACCTGGAATGTGGATACAGACCTGCTTCCATGTTGGAGCTGCTCAAGCTGGCCCAGATGAACACAGTGAAAGTGCTTTGTTTTCACTTTCTCGCTCCAGCCCGGATAAAGAGGATGTATAGGGCCTGCAGACGTGGAAATGGTCTTTAACCAGGCAGGCACTTTAACTAGACAGTGCACAAAGCCCGTGCAGCATCACCAAACACCCTTCTGTGTTTGGGCCTCATATCACACATACTGAGTCGGATCCAACTCAACGGCACTTGGCTTGGCGATCATACATACACCATACCAGAAGAGGACTTGCTAGACTGCCGTTGGGACATCCTTCCCTGCACTGTCCAAATCAGGCAGATTAGGGACAATGGCCTGTCCTCCCTCCATCTTCTTGGGTGATGACTATGAAAAAGATACTATTCCAGGAGAAAAAGATGATCAAGAAATGAAAAAGAAAAGTCATTATGGCTGAAGTAAAAGAAGCACCAGAAAAGAAAGAACAAACAGCGTATTTCAAGCGCAAAATATTTCAGTCCATCTCCTTTGCTGCACTTTTCTAAAGAGACTCATCCTCTGGTGCTCAGATGCTGGTGGTCCATGTTGGAAACCTTGCTGGATCAGCCACCCTGGAGCCCTGGAACCTCTGTGTGTTAGAGTAGACTGCTCCCCAAGGCCCTGGGTGGCCATTTCCCCCATGTCATAGAGGAGCCAGGCAGCTGCTCCTCCTCCCAGAAAAGCAAGTCCATTGAGAGCCAGTTTACTTTGCTTTAGACATGTTATCAAGAAAGACCAGTTGCTTAAAAAAGACATCATATTTGGTGAAGTAGAGGGCTAACACAAACAAGGTCAATCCTCAATGAGACAGATGGACACAGTGGACTCAAACATACCGACCATCAGGAAGATAGCGCAGGACCAGGCAGCACTTCGTTCTGCTGTACATAGCGTCACCACGAGCTGGAGCCATCTCAGCGACAACTAACAACAACAGTCTGGATAGTGGGCCAACATAAAGGAAAGAGCGAGTTTACTGACAACTCGTCCATTTGGCAGGAGGGACAGCTGTGCCACGTACTTTATCCATGCCAGCTCACCCTGCTACTTAGCAGATGGGCTATTCTCATTCAGGTTGCACAACACCAGAGTCCTCTGGCTGCTAAAATGGGACTTGTAGGCAGAAAAGCAAGTGGTTGAGCCTGTGGATAAGCAGTCAAGGGTCCCAGCTCCACCACCTAGAAGCTGTGTGGCCTTACAAAATCAATCTATCCTACTTTTCAGAGCTTCAGGTTCATCATACGAAAACCAGAGATCATAACAATACATCCTGGGGTCTTTGTATGGTCGCGTCTAAGCAGGGAAAATACTCACCAGAGTGAGGAGAAATAGTTAAGTTTCCACTTAAAAAAACAAACAGTGGCTGTCAACTAGACTCTCACTCAGGGTGACCCCATGTGTGACAATGTAGAGCTGTGCTCTGTATAGTTTTCAATAGCTGATGTGGGGGCAGTAGATCCCAGGCTTTTCCTCAGAGGAGCCTCTGTGTGGACTGAAACCTCCAGCCTTTCAGGCTGTAGCCCAGGGCACTAACCATTTAACATCTCTCCAGTGCTCCCAAGTTTCCACAGGTGTCAGCAAAGACAACTACACAGTCAACTCGAACGAACTGCTCTCCAGGAGCTATGTTCACCCCCACGGAGCAGCCACCCTCAGTTCTACAGAGAGAGAAGTTCGAAGATGTGACCACAGCTTGTGCTCCTAAGTTTGAAAAGGCTGTCTAAGGCTGGAGAGTAAAGAGAAGACCCCGCTGCTCAGCTCTGAGTTATCTGAAGCTGACTGGAAAAGGTGTGCTGTCAGAGCTGAGGGAGGGAACTAGGCAGGGAACTGGGCATGGAGGAGCCTGGGGCCACAGTAGACTGCTCAGGTTGGCGTTCCACCAACACGGACCCAGAGACTTCACAGGCTGCCCTGAAACTGGATGAATGTCCCGGAAACTCTGAGTCTGGTTTAACCTAGGAGTGATTCAGAAGGCCAGCAACATTAAGGAGAGAGACGAAACCAGCTTCCCACCTCTGGTTTGGTCAAGCCGCAGGACAGCAGTAGGAGCATTACAACCTGGCCTTACTGGGAGGAGAGACACCTCTGGGGACCCAGCAAGAGCAGTGGGCTTACAGTCAAGCTGGTGAGACATGAAAGAGCAGCAGGGCCAGTGCCTAAAGGGGAGAGGGCAGCTCCATGGTTATGAGGGTCAGTCTCAGACGTGGAGTCAGGACCCCTGATTTCTCATCCATACTTTCTGCTGCCTCTTCTCTTAGTGTCCCAAGGTCACCATAACATACGGCCACAAAACAGGTGGGCTAGACAACAGACATCTATTCTCTGACAGTTCTGGAGCTAGGTGTCAGCCAGATGGGTTTCTTTTGGTGGTTATGACTGAAACTGCTCCATGCCGTTCCCCTAGCTTCTAGTGGGTGGCAGCAATCCTTGGCATTCCTTGGCTTGTGGGTGCATCACTCCAATCTCTGCCTCTATCTTCACGTGACCTTTCCACTGTGTGTCCCTCTGTGTCTCTTCTTCTCTCACAAGGACACCAGTCATAAAAACCGTAGCACTGCCAAGACTATGGTCCCTGAACATCCTGCTAACTCAGGCCTCAAGTCACTGTCCAAGTCTACCTTTCAGCCCAAGATGAGACAAGCCTACAAGACAAACAATAACACATGTAAGGAATATGCCTCTTAGTTCCACCAAGTCTACAAGATCAAATGGGTAACACCTACCCAAAAGCAAAGATGGAAAGGCAGGAAGGAACCCGGAAGCTGGATGAATAAACACGAGAAGGAATGCGGAGAGTGCTGACACAACGCAGGTTGCAACCAATATCAATTCGTGTATATGTTTCTGAATAAGAAACAAACAAACACAATTCTCTGTAAGACCAAAAGTTCAACAATCGCTCTAAAGTGAAGATGATTAAAAAAAAGGGGGCGGGGGTGGAGAAACGAGTGCACTGGAACTGGAACAACCAGAACACAATTAAAGAGAATGCTGGCACATTGTGAAAAATGTAATTAATGTCCTTGAACAGTTTGTGTAGAAACTGTCAAATGGGAACCCAATTTGCTGTGTACACTTTCACTGAAAACACAATACTTTTTTTTTAAATAATAAGAAATTATGACATCCTAATGATCTTAACTGATTATATCTGTAAGGACCTTATTCTCAAATAAGGTCACACTGAGATGCCAGGGGTTAAGACTTCAACATACCTTTTGCAGGAACACAACTCTATCTCTAACTCCTCAACCTATGACTTTGACAAGTCCCTCTCTTCCTATCCCTCCACCTCAACTCTTTCTGGGCTCAGCTCACTCTCCTGCCAAATAGCGATGCTGTCTCCCTTCATGTATCCCCACAATGCTACAGGGGTGAATGGGTTAATGTCTAGAAAGCTTCAAACCCCTCAAACAGAGGCAGCTCTGAAGAAGGGGCTGGTATGCAAGTCAGCACTTCTTGCACCCTGGGAGCCTGGCCTCCTCTGGAGACCAGTAAGGCAGCTGCTTCAGGCAGCTGGACAGGAACAAGGAGAAGCCAGGCCCAGCTGGAAGCCCAAAGGAGCAAAAAGAGACAGGACTAGAAACATATGGATCCCTGCGCGAGCTAGTGCAAGATTTTCAGGACTCCTAGGTGGTCAGGTCCTAAAGCACTGGAATGAAGCTTCTTGTGTAGAGCCTGACTCTGAGTAGAGACTCAATAGTTCGGCGCTGACTGAATGAAGAGACTGGTCCCCTTATAGGTTTCCCCAAGGCTGAATAGCTCTACCACCCTCTGTCTTTTTATTCAGATTCTGCCAGTCCTTAGTGCTCCCGGTCCTTCGATTCCTGGGTCCAAACCCTCATCCCACCTTGGATCAAGATGGCAGTCTCCTAGCTCTTTCCTCACCCCCACACCATCGTGTCTGCCTTCCAGCTTGCACATGTTGTGGATCCCAGCACCCACAGCCATCCCCCAATCAAAGCCAAACTCTCTGCCCCCTGTCTGCCCTCAGCTCCACCCCATGCCTCCTCTTGGCCCTGCCCCCATACCAGGACCACCTGGTCATCTTCCTCTTCCCTTCCTCCTCCTCATCCCCATCTACTTCTCCTTACAACCAAATGCCATCAGTGGATTCTGACTTACAGCGACCCTACAGCATAGAGTAGAACTGCCTCATGGGGTTTCCAGTGAATGGCTGGTAGATTTGAACCCCGTCCCTTTCGGCCAGCTGCTGTACCTTTGATTAGCACTGCACTTTTCTCACTGGCTGCTTTCTGGTTTCCTCCAGTATTCCATTTGATTCCCAGAGTCCTGTTTACATCATTGCCTCACCTCTTCCCTCCAGTTCCCCCTTAGCATCCTTTCACCTGATCCATGACTATCAACACAAACACAAACACCAAACCAAACCAGCCGCCATGGAGTCCCTTCTGACTCACAGTGACTTTGTGTTTGCAGAGTACAACTGCTCCATGGGGTTTTCAAGGCTGTGACCTTTCAGAAGCAGACCACCAGGCCTGTCTTCTGAGGAGTTAGTAGGTGGATCTGAACCACCAGCCTTTTACCTGGTAGTCAAGCACTTAACCATTTGTGCTACACTGGGGGCTCACCATGTCAGTCAGTCCCTTAGAATGACACAGACCCTCCTCTAAGGCTTCTCCATCACCCCTGCCCACTTTCATGGCTCCCTACATTGCTTCCACGCTGATTTCACATCATCCTCCAAGCCTGCCCTATCCTGTGTTTGCTGGCATAGAAGTCCATCATCTCCGCTCTCACTGCACCTTATGGGCAGGCCTACCGACGGATGGTGCTGATGCAAATACTACCTCGGCCGCTGAGCTGAAGTCCCGATTCTATTACCCACCTCTGTGACCTCTGGCAGGATTTCGAAGATGTGTTTGGTATTTTCGGATGAAGCATGAATGTAGGAGGTTGTGAGGGTTTCCACTAGGCTGACTTGAAGAAGTTCCTTAGTGCAGTGCCTGGCACAGAATAGGCAATTCACACCAGTTACTACTAGTTGTGGTTAGTTAGTCTATGGGTATGCTAGTTAGTACAAAGATGAGGAGGAGGAGGAAGAGAAAGATGCAGCACAGAACTGCGCTCTCCATCCAGGAAAGCCCCCAGGATCTATGGGTACCAGGGTTGCTTACAAGGTGTTTAGTTAATTAACAAATGAACAGAAGCAGTCCATTAACAATGGAAAAAGATCAAAGAGTCCCAGTGTCCCCTGGACTTTCTCCCAAGCTTACATCTGGTGTACTGTCCCTAAAGAACCATGTCCTCTTTCTAACACCAAGGGCAGTCGTACAGCGAACCCTAGGTGGTTCTCATTGGCAATAGTGTCCTGAGCCATCTGCAGGAACCCATGGTTCGGCTGCTCAGCCCCTAGGCTCTGTTTAGCAATTTCCTTGACAAATAAATAACCTGGGGAGCATCAGACAAGTGCATGCTACCTCGACATCTGCTCTCTCTGATGAGCTCAGCTCTGGGTCCCTTCCAGAAGCCTTATCAAGCTTCCAGGGCATCAGCCCTTTCAAGGTGCAGAGAGTGCCATCAGGGACAGCTGTGTGTGTTTCTGTGCAGTGACCACAACTATGTTTGCACAGTGCAGAGGGCCAGGGTGGAGAATGCAACCCTCAGACAAGGATGGGGCACCCCACCAGTCTCTGGCTCTGAGGGGCCACTGCCCCTTAGTCACAGTACCCCTTTCAGAGTTTCACTGGTCAGAGTGGCACCCCTGGCTTCCAGCTGAATGCCTGAGGGTGGTTTTGAACCATCCATGAACTGGCAAGACCTAAAGCCAGCCAAGATTCACGTGTTTTCTAACTGCACCCATGCTCACTCGTATCTGCCCCGGTTTTCAAAGTAGCGCTGGTTCCTGGGGATCTCCATGTTGCTGTGGCTATGATGGGAGCCAGTAATAAGCGGGGATGTATTCAGTGTTTACCATAGACTCAGAGTGGTGTTGTCCCAGAGTTCTGCAGAAATCCTCCCGCCCTCAGTCCAGAGTAGATGGCTCTCCCACACGTACCAACAGGACCCCGCCCCCCCAACCACGCCCTTGACCATCCTCACCGAGCGTTCCCAGAGTGCTGCGCATGTGCACGGCTGTTTTTAGCGCACTTGAGGCCACGGAGCTGGTAAGGGAGCCCCAGGCCGGCGCTGGTGCTGTGCGACTCGAAACCCACAGTCAGAACATTCACACGGCAGTCGGTATCGCCGTGAGCCACAGCGGTCCCGCTGGTCCTCGTGGTGGTTATTGAGTGCCAGTAGGCCCATGCTGACTCATCACGCCCCCTGTGTTACAGAGTTAAACTGCCCCTCAGGTCTCCTAGGGGACCCCTAGGCGAGCAGTTGGCCAGGTCTTTCTGCCACGGAGTCTGTGGGCAGTTTCAAACAGAAAACCTTTGGGTTAGTGGTCGAGCGCTTAACCATTGCACCACCAGGGCTCCCTTCATGTTTGTACCATCTAGTAAACAGTTCCTAGAGAGCCGCTGACAAGCAGCTTCACAGGCCTGTGGTCAGTTCTTTCTCCAGTTTTTCTCATTCTCCCTCTCCATAGCTCTGGGGAAGAAACCCTTGGAAAGACTACAAACAGCACCCAGGAATTCATGGCCTGTGAATGGTGTGCAGTCAGAAAATCTGTTTCCAAAGACACTGTGGGGAAGGGCCTGGCCCAGCGCAGCCTTTTGGAGCTGAGAAGGGGTCCCTGTCTGGGGTGACATCACCAGAGAGAGCTGGAATGCGCAGATGCAGAGCCGAGGGGCTGGGGCCCAGGCGGGAGCTGGGCTCTGATACCACAAAGGGTCTTTTGACCACCCTGCATCCTCAGGAAAATGGCACAGACTGGGAGAGAGTGGGCCCCGCCTCCAGTGGAGGAGACGAAGAAGCTGCCTCCAAACCAGACAGCTGACCTTTGACCCTGTGAGGGAGCGCCTGCGGGGGATGGGGGGGTGGAAGGTACCCCCAGCAGAGAGCCTTGGAGCAAAGCAAAGGTAATAATAATACATGCCTGTGTGTATGCCAGGCTCATTTTGCCAGAGCATGCAGAGTTAATTGTGGAGTAGCACATTTTAAAATAAGATATTGGAAAACTATCTGCTCTGTCCCTGGCCACAGTTCTTCCAATTATTTATGTGGCATCACCAGGGCTGATGTGTTTCACAGCAATTAAACTATTGATCTTGTGGCTTTGAGGCATTGAGCAAAACCCAGAGGCACTGCTCCTGCTCCCAAGGAAGTCCCTCTCCCCATGCTTCAGATGTGGAAACTGAGGCCAGGGAGGGAGCAACAAAGAAAACTGAAGCTGGTGGTGGCAACGTGAGTAATCACTAAGTAAATACATGTTAATGTTCTATTAGCACATTAATATGAACATGTTGATGTATCCATCTGACAAGCTTTACTCTGGGCTTTCACATGTCAGCCTCCAGTCTTGCCCCAAAGATGACGTATACAGTGCAACAGTTAAGAGCATGGATCCTGGAGTCCATTAACACGGACTTCAAACCTCGCTCTGCATGAATGGCCATTGGGATTGGTGGGAAAGAAGTTGAGTTTTCCAGCTTCTAGTTTCCTCCTTTGTAAAATGGGAAGAGTCAGTGGTGCCACCACAGCTGGCTGTTGGGAAGTTGTAATGACGAGTTAGAGGTGCAGTGACTTCAGCACACCCTTGGCACAAAATGACAGTTACATTGTGGGCTCCATCCAGGACACATTTCTCTGTAATTTGTATTTCACATGACACACTGGGCACTCAGGTGGCCTCTTGGGCTGGGAGAGAGGAAAGGCTTGGGTACCCACACTCAGGCCTGTAGTGGACCTGGAGGCACCTCACTGCTTTTTTAAGATTGTTGTAAATATCTGTGTAAAAACATCTGACATCTCAGCAGTCTTTACACATACAACTCAGTGACATTTATTATGTTCACTATGTTGTTCAACACTCACCCTTCTCCTTTTCCAAAGTAGACCATCACCCTCCACAGAAGCTCTTCATTCCTTCTTGATGGTCTTGATGCAGCCTTGGCCTTGGACCCCTGTTTGCAAGTGTCCCTGGGTAGGGACAGATGGTTTTTGAACTCCAAACTTTTCCCTGCCTATTACATCCCACCCCATGGACATGTCCCCAGGCCCCATCATTTCTCCTCATTTCAGAGTAAACATTAAGTAAATAATGGTTACACAAACCTTTATTTATGAAATGCATTTAAAGTACTGGAGCCCTAGTGGCTCACTGGTTATTGTTTGGTTGCTAACCAAAAGGCCAGCAGTTCAAATCCTGCAACTTCTCCTTAGAAACCCCATCAGAGCAGTTTTACTCTGTCCTATAGGGCTGCTGTGAGTCAAAATCAGCTCAACAATAATGGGTAAACTGGGTATTTGAAGTACTACTAAATGTACTTTCAAGATATGGTGAGGAATAAAAAGTATTAAAGGGTGGGAGTCTGGAACCACAGGGACACAAAAACGGTTGTAACCCTTAGTGCTAAAGTAAGTTGGTTGTTCTCATAAGACAAAGTCCTATATTGGATGCAGGTGGACAGGAAAGGACAGTGGTGTTCATCTTAGTCCATTCTGAAGGCCATAGAGATAAAGAGAGAGTGAGGATAGGAGGCCAATGAACTTGAAGAGTTAGTGATTACGCTTGATTGTCACTTGGCCAGGAAAACCAAGACACTGACAAAGAAACAAGAGAGAGACTGATTTGAATGGAAGAGGAAGAGTGTGTCTGAAGAAACAGATGATGCCTGGCTATTGTTACTGAATGTTTTAATCAAGGACTCCTCAGATTGATTCTGATCAAAAGGAGGAAGTGTGAAACAGACCTTTAAAATTATATGGAAACTAGATCCACTGAGATTGAAGGAATTCCAGAATATATTGCCTGGAAATAATCTCTAAGCCTTGAACTGAAGCAATCCTGTGAAGTCATTACTAAACTAAACAACAGTTTAGGCCTGTTAATAAAGAATGTTTGTCTTGTGTATAGAGATCTTACATAGAGTTATTTAAGTAAGTTTAAATTGACAGTTGTTCATCTAAAGCAAAGTTTGGCCCTATAAGTAGCCAAAAAAGAAAACTCAAACCCACTGCCATCAAGTCGATTCCGACTCATAGTGACCCAATAGGTCAGAGGAGAACTGCCCCACAGAGTTTCCAAGGAGCACCAGACAGATATGAACTGCTGACCTTTTGGTTAGCAGGCATAACACCTAACCACTAGGCCATCGAAGTTTCCTTTAAGCAGCAGAGAGCCTAAATTAATGGTGAAGAAACTACATGAGTAGAGACAGTAAGAATGGTGACAGTGAACTGTATGACGAATGTCATTGAACTACTATTGTAGAAATTGTGAAGGCATGTATGTTTGGTTGGATATATGGCCAGCAAAATAAACAAAATAAATACATTTCTAAAAAGTTGTGATGCATGCTGAATAGGAAATGACTGTACAATCAGTGGTGCCTGGTGGTCTTTGGAAATTCAGGATTGGTGCCTGAGAAGAAGGCTGTAGCTGGTGCATTTGGTCCCCGTCACGGAAAGGTGAACACGTAGTCCTAATACAAACATACTTTCCAGAGCCAGGGTTCCCTGCACCAGGCTGACTTCTGACCCTCAGGCTGGGGGTCAAGCCTGACAAACTGCATAGATCACAGAACACAGAGGAGAAAGTCAGTCCAAGAAGGGAAGACCTCCCAGTCACAGACTCCTAGTTCCCTTGATGCCACTCCCAGACAACCACAAAGGGCTCACTCAGCTGACAGATAAAACATTCCCCCACTGACCACCTCAGCTGCTCACACAGGCTCAGTATCCCACCCCACATAAACCCACACACTAACAGGCAGTCACTTTGAGAAACATGAGAAGGATGTGCCTATTCACATTTCTTCTCCACTGAGTCCCCACCATCCTTGAATTCTAGCATTTGAGAAACTTTTTTTTTTTTTTTGGCTTAAGCATCGTCTCCACCTTCCCTCTGTCAGTTTGTCACACTGGAGTGGCCTGTGAGTTGCTGTGATGCTGAAAGCTCAGCCATCCGTACTTCAAATACCAGAAGGGTTGCCTGTGGTGGGCAGACGGCAGCAGAGCTTTTAGGCTGAGACAGATGAGAAAGAAAGGTCTGGTGATCTTCTTCTGGAAATTAACCAATGAAAACCCAGTAGTTCACACTAGAACATTGCCTGACATAGTGCTGGAGGATGAGCTCCCATCTGGAAGGCACTCCAGATACTCAGTGGCCACAATAATGGACCCAGACATACTAAGGACTCTGAAGATGGTCCTGGACCACTCAACATTTCCTTCTGTTATATATGAGGTTGCAAAGAGTCACCACCAGCAACAAGAACAAGTATTCCTGAAAACAGAAATAATTTGATGAGGGATGGGGAATGAACCTTTGGGGAGGGGTACAGTCTGGTAACGTGAAAGGCCCTGGCCTCGCAGGGGTACAGGAGGTCTGAGGTTCAGTCCCAGCCTGGCTGGGGGCTGATGGGCACTGACCAGCTCCCCCAGTCTCTCTAGGCTTCATCAGCAAGATTGCAAGTTTAGCTGCTCCCTGAGGTCCAGATTAAAATCTCAGTACACCCCTGTTAGCTCCAGTGGGGTAAACAGAATGTGGGTACCTGGTGAGTGAGGGACCCCAGAGAGACGCTAAAGGAGGACACAATACAAACCAGAACATTCTACAGTAATCAAAAAGAAGATGAATTTTAGCTTACAATTTTCACCATTTTTCTTGGGGCTGGCTCAGGAATATCTTTTCATAGTTCTATGTCATTTTTGGAATAGAAATTTACCTGCCATTAGGAAAAAAAAGGAACTCATTGTTTGTCTGCCACACAGACCTAATATTTAAGATAAAATGAGTGTACCCCAAAAGTTGAAAGTGTAGTAAGTAGGTCTTATCTCCTCCACAAACTGGCTTTCCTCCCAAAGAGCTTTGGGTCAGCCTCCTGCCAATGCCCACCACCAGGGGTCGCTGGCTCCCTTCTGCTTTTTTGGGCCTTCCAGTGTTCACCCCAGTTAGCAGGATGGGGGTTAGGGGAACCAAGAAACAAAAGGGGAGGAGCAGAGGTCTGAGAAACCTGCAGAAAGTTTGGGGAGATTTTACAAAATTACTCTCTAGTATGCATATTTCAGCTACTAACCAAAAAAGGCTGGCCATTCAAGTTCACCAGGCGTTCCCTGGAAACCTTACAGGGCAGTTACACTGCATCCTATAGAGCCCTGTGAGTTGGAATCGATTCAATGGCCATAGATTTTTTTCTTTTTTATCCACATCACAGAGGAGCCCTGCTGGTGCAGTGGTTTCAAGCACTTGGCCGTGAACTGCAAAGTCAGAGGTTCAAACTCCCCGGCTCCCTGGGAGAAAGACATGGCAGTCGGCTTCCATCAAGATGACTGCCTTGGAAACCCTATGGAGCAGCTCTACTCTGTCCTATAGGGTCACTATGAGTTGGACTCGCGGGCCACGGGTTTTTTTGGTTTATCCACATCACACGAGACCTCGGGTCCTAGATCAGAGCCTCCCTCCCTCGGGTTCCCAAAGGGAAGTCCCTGAACTAGACTCTCTGCTTCTGTTTCCAAGCAGCTTGCTGCAGGTCCAGTCTCTCAAGGTAAAACAGGGAAAAAGCTCTGACGGAAACACTGCTGGTTCCCTTCAGCCCAGTAGGGCTCTGATCATGTCAGCTTGCTGTGTTCTGTGAGCAAAAGAGAAACAAAAAGAAGCCAGGAGCACAACTGTTTCATGATACTTCATTTCCTCCCAGATTTCTGAGCAGGCAATGACTTCCTAAGCCTCCAATGGGCAGCAAACACTTTGGAGCATTTGTATGACAGAAACTACATCAATAAAGGTGTCAGATGGTGAATAATCTCATCCTCTACCCTCCACAGCACTTGGTTTGAAAACCACAGTTTTTCCATGGTGTCTCTTCCCTGACTTCTCCATTTGGTTCCTGTGATGAGTGAGTCATTTCTGTGATGGGGACCTGGGAAACAGAACACCAGAAGTGTTGTCACAATGCAACCTCTGGGTTCCCCATTTTCTCTCACTCACTCAGTGGCTCCCCCTTAGTTTTTGAGCCTGTTGCATGGACACCTATCATAGAGAAGCGGAGGATTTCAAGAGAGTGTGGCAGGTCTCCATCCTCAACGACTTCTTGTCTAAAACCACAGAAATACACAACTTAGAAAGCTGTATCTCACAGGCTTTCTGACTTATCTCACACTGCACATAGTAGGTGTACAATAAACATCTGTGGAAGAAATAGGCCATGTTCCAGGGAGATTAAGAAGAGTTACGTTTATTCCTGTTCCACGTATAAATTAAGACTCAAAAACAAACAAATCCACTGTTGCTGAGTCGATTCTCACTCATAGTGACCCCTTGGAACAAGAGCAGAACTTTCCTCTAGCATTTCCAAGGAGTGGCTGGTGGGAGTTGAACTGCCAACCTTTTGGTTAGCAGTGAAACGCTTAACCACTGTGTGACTAAGACTCAGAGAAGTTAAAAGCCATGGCCAAAACCAGATCTAATTGCTGTTGTTAGGTGCCGTCGAGTGGCTTCTAACTCAGCGCAACTCTATGAACAGCAGAACAAAACACTGTCCCGTCTGGCACCATGTCCACAATTGTTTTCATGCTTAAGCTCATTGTTGCAGCCACTGTGTCAGTTCATCTTGTTGAGGGTCTTCTTTTTCACTGATCCTTCGCTCTACCAAGCATGATGGCCTTCTCCAGGGATTGATCTTTCTTGACAACTTGCCCAAAGTATGTAAGACACAGTCTTGCCATCTTGGCTTCCCAGGAGCGCTCTGGTTGTACTTCTTCCAAAATAGATCTGTTTGTTCTTTTGGTGGTCCACAGTACATTCAACATTCTTATCCAACACCACAGTTCAAAGGTATCAATTCTTCTGTCTTCTTTCATTATCCAGCTTTCATATGCGTATGATGCTACTGAAAATACCATGGCTTGGCTCAGGCACATCTTAGTCATCAAGGTGACATCCTTCCTTCTGAACACTTTGAAGAGGTCCTTTGCAACCTATTTTCCCAATGCAATGCATCCTTTGATTTCTTGGCTGCTGCTTCCAAGGCCATTGATTGTGGACCCAAGTAAAATAAAATCCTTGACAACCTCAATCCTGTCTCCACTTCTAACAATGTTGCTTACTGGTCCAGTTGTAAGGATTTTTGTTTTCCTGATGCTGAGACACAATCCATACTGAAGGCTGTAGTCCTTGATCTTCATCAGTAAATGCCTCAAATCTTCTTCATTTCCAGCAAGTAAGGTGATGTTATCTGCATAGTGCAGGTTGTTAATGAGTCATCCTCCAATCCTGACGCCTCATTCTTCTTCGTATAATCCATCTTCTCAGATTATTTGCTTGGCAGACAGATTAAAAAGGTATGGTGAAAGGATACAACCCTGATGCACCTTCCCTGACTTTATACCATACAGTGTCCCCTTGTTCTGTTTGCACGACTGCCTCTTGTTCCATATACAGATTCCTTAAGAGCACCATTAGGTGTTCTGGAATTCCCATTCTCCATGACATTAGCCATAAAGATCTAAGTGCTGGAGTTCAGATTTCAACCTGAACCTCTACGCCTACACTAAAGTGCCTCCTGAAAGGAGGATATGTCGATCACAGGCTGTGTGTGGCCCATGCAAAGAATGGAATGATTAATTCTGAAGAGGTGTGTCACAGAGGGTTGGCAATTTGAGGTGATTTTTAGAGGAGAAATAGGGCTTAAATAGGAGCTGTAGGAGAGAGACATCCCTGGATGGTGCCAACAGTTCACGTGCATTGTTGAATAAAAGTATGGCCATCTACTCCTGAAAAGCCAGTGAAAACCCTATGGAGCATAGTTTTACTCTAGCACACATAGGGTTAGAGTAAGAAGAGACCCAGCGGCAACTTGGTTTATTAAATGCTTATCTTTTTGGAGTGGGAGAAAGATTAAGATGGGGTCCTGGGTGGTGCACTGGAGGTTTGAGTCCACCTAGAGATGTCTCAAAAGAAAGGCAGGGCAATCTACTTCCAAAAAATAAACAGCCTTGACAGCCCTGCACATCACAGTTCTACATCGATACACAAGGGATCACAGTGAGTCCCAGGCCACGTGAGAGCTGCTGGTTTTAACTGGGGTAGGAAAAACATTTCCTAGTGTTGGCTGGCAAGAGAAAAGGCAGAGATGGAGGGGTATATGCAATGGTGAGCAGTCAGCTGGGGCTGGGGCATGGGACTTCGGAGAAACACAGTGGGAAAGAAGCCTGGAACATAGGTTGGATGCAGGTAAAGGAGATGCTTGAGTGTTCTTCATAGCCCTAGGTTTTAATCTGTAGGCAGAGGTGAACCATGCTATATTTCTCAGGTGGGACCTAATGTGACCTGACTTTTATAAAATGGAGAAAACAATCCCTACTCCCTGTCATCCACTTGGAGAGCCTTGTTCATTCATTCTTCGTATAATCCAGCTTCTTGGCTTATTTACTTGGCATACAGATTGGAAAGCTGTGGTAAAAGGATACAACCTGATGCACACCTTTCTCTTCTTCAAACTGTGCTATTAGGGCTCCTTATAAAGTTACCTACTCAACTAAAAACAGCTCAGTTTTTCAGACTTTGTGTAGCTTTCTTGTGCACCTTGTTTCAGGCAACCTAACAACGGTGCAATGAGACAGGTGAGTTATGTGCCCTCAGCCTGTAACCTTCCATCCAAAGAGATGCTAAAACACAGATCTCAAACAACTCCCCAAAGTCATGGCACTGTCAGGGTTTCACAGTTCTCTTCCTTGCTGAGTTTATTGCCCTCACCAGACTGCCTTGGACTGTTAACCTGTTACCCATCCAGTCAAGAGGGAATTGGTAGTCTGAACAGAGAAGTAAATTACTTAGCCCGCATTTCCCAAGCTCCATCAATGTACCATGAGATGAGTAAAGAGTATGCCAAGGAAATGTCTTTTGCTGTGGAGTTAGTTACGGGACTGCATTGTACTGGGTTGGGTTATGTTGGATTGGCTTCATCTGGTTTGGCTTGTCTTGGCTGCACTTCTCTGTGACTCACTACAACTGGATCCAAATTCTGCTCTGCTTGCTTATGTTCTGTGGCATTCTGTGTCCCTGTGTTGGCCCGTGCTGAGCCATAGTGATTCCATAACTACTGGGTCACGTGCAGGAGCCATAAGTGAAGGACAGCGCCACATTGCCCGAACACCACCTCCTTCCAGCCACCAGCAAATCCCCCAGGAGTGTCCCAGCCCGCTTCTCCCTTGAACTGGCTCAGGTTACTCCAGCTGGCCAGGCAGTGGAGCTGCTTCTAGAAAGGGGAGGAAAAAAGCCAAGAGCACAGGGTAGAGAGCCAGCCAGGCTGAGTGAGGGGGGCAGATGGGTAGCGTTTACAGACCAGAAAGCCTTCTCTGGGAGCTCAAGAATCTGCAACTCCTGGGAACGGCTGTGCTGGGTTCTCTCTGAAGACCTGAAGTCACCCAGCCAGTGAAACTCAATCCAGGAGTGGTTTTGACATGAGGTCATGGATCGAGACAAGGCAATGTCAGCAGTTCACCCTGCACCCTGCCATAGGGGAGCTGCAGGCAGGTGGATGGGAGGAAAGGTAGGCAGGGCTGCCTCGGGCTCCTCTTCCGGGCTGTGGGGGGCGGGGACGGGGTTCTGGAGCCCTGCCTCACCAGACAGGTGAGACCCAGGCACACACCTACCTGCCCTCTGGCCAAGTGGAGGAGGTCAGACTTTGTTCTCTCACTCTGGCAAGGTTTTGAGGCAGTAGTATGCACTTATTCTCAGCCTTGACTGTTCACTAGAGGGAAACTGAGGCAGAAAAGACAGCAATACTCTCCCGAAGCCAGGGCCTCCAGGGGGCACATTATACCAGTCTGGGACCACTTGCTGGCTGCTGGGAGCCCAGCTGAGGGAGGGATCAGCTGCCTCTCAGGCACTCCTGCACCCCTTCCTCTCCCCTTCCCTGAGGCTAGGACCCAAGGAATGCCTCCCTCCCTCCACCCCCTGCGGAATGCATGTTTCCACATTTCTCACTATCGTCTTTATCCCCTGTGTTTTTCACCGGAAAACAGGAAGCAAGAGGGGGAGAGGAAGTCTTTTTAGAGCCTCTGGTTATCATTCCTTTTTCCTTCTACCCCCCACTCCAGCCTCATCCGTCCCTGAACCGAGAAATAGAACGCATCTGTACTTGTGACAACAGGTGAGCCAACAGCTGCTGGCTAGCCAGGATCAGAGGGCTTGTGTGTGTGTTTGTGTCTATTTTCTGAAGCTGCTCTTAACCAGAGTATTCAATCTTGCATCTCCTCATATCACCAGTAGGTGGCAGAGCTGCGCCAGCTGGTGATTCCAGTTTTGCGGCTGCTGGTGCTATAACAGGGGTCAGGACAGCTGACTGTGTGAGCAAAGGTATATCCCAGTGTGCCCAGCACTGGCCCACACAGATGTCCTGGGAAAGATGACCTGGGGAGAGACAACCCAAAGCTCTTCTGAGAACTTCCCTCTTTTCCTCCATCTCATTCCCGAAAACTTTACCTAAAAAAAAAAGTCTGTGAAAATGCATACAATCTACCTGCAGGTTTGGGAAAATAAATCCACTGTACAGCTGGTGAAATGCAGCTTCCGCAGCCTTGTCCACCTGGATTATACTTAGCCTGCCTGAAGTGGAGCCCAGGAACTTGCATTCTGGTGATCCCCATGCAGTGGCTGGAGAATCCCACCTTGAGAATACAGATAGACTCCAACTTAGGATAAAGTTCTGTTCTGATGACCCCACTATAAGTTGGTTTTTTTGTGATATTGTTACTGTTAGGCACCGTTGAGTCAGTTTTGACTCACTGTGAGCCTGTGTACAACAGAAAGAAGCACTGTCCGGTCCTGTGCCTTCCTCACAATGCATAAGCCCGTTTCTGCAGCCACTGTGCCAACCCATCTCATTGACAGTCCTTCTCCAGGGCACGGTGGGTCTGACGGAAGCTGAACTTTCATTCCTTTTATTTGCTTTTAGGTTTCATTATTATTACTTTTTATTATCAGCATCTTTATAGATCCAATCTTTGTCTTTTGGGGACTGGAAACTCAGTTATTAAGTGATGCTATAATAGGAATATCATAAGAGGATGGCTCTAATAAACAGAAATTTATTTTCTCTTCATTTAGGAGACTAGAAGTCAAATTCAGAGTGCCAGCTCTGTGGGAAGTCTCTGTCTCTCCGTCAGCTCTGGATGAAGGTCTTGACCTCATCTAAGCTTGGGCTCCTCAGTGATTTTTATGTAGCCTGGCATCTGTCTTCCCCATCTCTCCTCTGCTCACTTGTTTAATCTCTTTTATATCTTAAAAGAGATTGACTCAAGATACACCATACACTAATCCTGTCTCATTAACACAGCAAAGGCAGCCCATTCTCAAATTGGATTATAATCACAGGCATAGAGGTTTATTTATACTGCTTACTTTGGGGGAACACAATTCAATCTACAAGAAGCCCTGGTGGTACAGTGGTTAAAGTGATTGACCAGAAGGTTGGCAGTTTGAAACCACTAGCAGCTCCATGGGCTACTATGGGCATATAGGGCTACTATGAGTTGGAATCAACTCAACATGGGCTACTATGGGCATATAGGGCTACTATGAGTTGGAATCAACTCAACAGCAATGGATTTTTTTGTTTTCCTTTTGGATACTGCCTCTGTAGAGATGTATAGACTTGGAAACCCTGTGAGGTTGCTATGAGTCAGAAATGACTCCATGGCAGTGGGTTTGGTGGTTTTAGAATTCAATCCATAACAGAAATATTACATATAAATTTACAGATATATTTTAACATTGTACATAGCATGTATTACAACATATCAAAAATAAATAAGAAATTGATGGATGGGTGGATGGGTGGGCAGATGGACGGATGGACAGACTGATGGAATCACAGACAGACAGTTACATAGATAAAACAAAGTTAGGGACTATCTGCAAAAATCACAGTATCCCAGATATTAGAGGTGAAGGCTTTATACTAAGACTAATTAACAGAGGCTGTTCTCACACCAGTTGACCTCAGATCAGTTCTGGCTCACAGTGACTCCACATGTGTCAAGAGCAGTGCTGTGCTCAGCAGGGTTTTCAGTGGCTAATTTTCCAGAAGTAGATGGTCAGATCTATCTGCCAAGGTGACTTTCAGTGGACTTGAACCACCAACCTTTTGGTTCAGAGCTGAGTATGTTAACCACTTGCACCTTCATGGACTCCTGAGGCCTCTCTTAATTTGTACTCCCCACGTCTTCATCCAGCTCACTACCACATTCCCCTACCATGAGGCTGAGCTGCTCATTCTTAAGAAACCACCTTGCCTTTTCCTTTCTCTCTTTCCCAGGTGCTCTAAGATCTCTGAAATTCTTGCTGCTTAAGAAGGTTTTCTCATAGCTGCCTGCTGCCACCATGGCCTTCTGTTTACGCCGTCAGCCCCTGACATGCTCGTCACCCTCCTTGCCTTCACCATGGAGAGCTCTGATGAAAAAGTGCAAGGACTCCTGGGCTTCTCTCCTTCTCTCTCATGCTCAGTCTAGCTTCCTGCCACCTAATGGGGACCTGGGTGAGAGGCGGCCTTGGGTGCCCTCTGAGCAAGGATCTGCCATCAACAAAAAGCTGCATCACAGCCACTCGTGTGGAACAGGGTATACCTTTAAAAGTCAGTAGGACATCAGATGAATTCAGAATGGTCACACTGGACACTCCTAAGACAACACCACCATTAAACTCTAAAGCCCTGTTAATTAAAGGTGCACTAACCACTCCTTCTCCCAGAATGGGAGGCAGGAGAATAGGCTAGAGCCTGTGTTTCCCCAAACACAATATTCTGTTTCATATGAATAAGATCCAATTGTTTCCTGCTTTGTACTTTTGTTGATACCACATGTTTTTGGTCATGTGGTACATGCTAAGTCATTGAGTGTGTTTATATTTGTGGTAAGGCACTTGGCTTGGCAACACAGATTTTGAGAAATATCATGTGAAAATACATGACTGGTAGGAGCCTGTCTGGCCCACTGGTCTCGGGTGGCGAGCTTTATTGTGGGGCACATTCCACTTGAGTGGGACCCTAGTACTGCAACTTGGCTGCTCACCAAAAGGTTGCCAGTTCAAATCCACTAGCGGCTTCTTGGAAACACTATGGGATAGTTCTGCTCTGTCATATAGGGCTACTATGAGTTGGAATCAACTCAACAGCAATGGATTTTTTTGTTTTCCTTTTGGATACAAGGTGCATCTCTGGGTTTGCCTAACACCCCAGTTTTTTTGCTTTAAAGAACATTTCTTTCTCCTTTTACCGTTACACACATCCCCATTGAGAGGAAGAAATACTTCCAGTGAGAAAAGTATTCTCCCAAAGAACTCCAACCCAAACCCAAACCTGCTGCTGTCCAGTTGATTCTGACTCACAGTGGCCCTACAGGACAGAGTAGAACTGCCTCATAGAGTTTCCAAGGACAGCCTGGTAGATTCAAACTGCTGACCTTTCAGTTAGCAGCCATACTTGTTAATCAGCTATGCCACTTGGCATAAAACATGGGTGCAATACCTTATCTGTGAGTCACAGAAGGAAGAAAGTTCTTTCTTTTGGTGGAATCAGTAGGAAAGCCCAGTCCTAGTTCCCAGATGGACTACCTGGTTTGAAAGAGTTTTCAAGCAAGTCAGCTTTTTGGCTTCCCTAGTTCTCAAGGTGGAATTCCTTGACCAGTCTTGTGTTAGAGTGGGGAGGCTTCGTAACAGGACACCACAAACTAAGTGGCTTTAAACAACTAAAAACTCGTCCTCTCACAGTTTCTGCAGGCTGTAACTATGAATTTAGGATGTGCGCAGGGCTGCACTCTCTCTGGCCACACTAGAAGAAGAGTCTTCCTTCTCTCTTCTACTTTCTAGTAGCCCCAGGTGATCTGTAGCTGGTAGCTATGTGACCAGTCTTTACATGGCCATCTTTCCCCTTCTATAAGGACATCAGTCATATAGAATTGGACCTCTCCGACTCTAGTATGAACCAATGCTATCAACTGATAATATCTTCAGAGGCCATATTTGCAAAGACAGTCACGTTTATGGGCCCAGGGCTTTGGACTTCAACCCATCTTTTTTGGACACAATCCAATCCATAACAAGAATCACCTGAGTGTTGATTCAAGGTAAATTCTCCAACCTCACTCCTGACCTACTGAACCAGAAACTATGGAGATAGGACCCAAAACCTCATTGCTGTTAACTCAATGCGAAGTTATAGGGGCCCTACAGGGCACAGACCTTCCAAGAAACACATGGTGGATCTGAACTGCCAATCTTTTAGTTAGCAGCTATAGCACTTAACCATTATGCCACCGGGTGTTTTGGGGGTGAGACCAAACCCAAAACCAAACCCATTGCTGTGGAGTAAATTCCAATTCATAGCAACCCTATAGGACAGAGTAGAACTGCCCCATAGGGTTTCTAAGGAGCACTTGGTGGATTCGAACTGCCAACCTTTTGGTTAGGAGCTAGAGCACTTAACCACTATGCTACCTGCATTTCCAAGGATGGGGCCAGCAATGTGTTTTTAACAAGTTCTCCAGGATACAAAGGGTTAAACCACTTGGCTGCTAAACCAAAGGCTGGAGGATCGAGCTTACCCAAAGGTGCTTTGGAAGAAAGGCCTGGCAATGTATTTCTGAAAAAAAAAATCAGCCATTGCAAATGTGGTCACTAGGGGTGGACACATGCCGTCACCAGGAGTGGACAATGGCACCTGTCTATACCCAGGAGAGCTGGTTGCAGACAAAGTTTAGAAAGCACCAGCTCAGGGGAAGGCACACTGGGTGAACTGGGGGTGCCAGTGACCAGTCGTAACACTTGTTGCCTAACAATCCTGTTGTTGTCCTGCCCCCCCCTTCCAGGCGTACCTTGCCAGCACCCTTCCTCTCTCCATCCCAAACTCCTCCGGCTGCCAGCGCATCCACTCAGCCATCCTCACCGGCAGGCACCTCCCCGTCACTCCTCCTCTCTCCTCTGGCTGTGTCTTCTCACCTTGCTTCCTATCACCCCCTCATACACGCTTACAGTGCCCTCACCTCCCTCCAACTCCTTCTCCTGACAAGGAGAAGAGCTTGGCAGGGGTTGGTTAACACAACTCTGATCACACACTAAACAAATGGTTATTTTTCCATCTGCCACACTGCTGAAGGCAAGAATGTCAAACCCCAGGTCTGCGGGAACATAAGATCTGCAGTTACCCTAGCGTGTCTGTGTTCTAGGCAAGCCATTTAATTTTTTTTGTTTGTTTTTAAAGCACGGTCCAATTCCCAGGGAGATACCCATGACAACCTTTTGGCTGCTCCTGGCTTTGGCTTTGACAGTCTCTGCACACATTTCCCGACCCAGGGAATGAGCAACTCCCAGGAACAGGAGATGGCAGGTCACCTCTGACATCTGCTTGCCACACCGCTGATCTCTGCAATGGACTGTTCAAAATAACACTGAGCTGCCATGCTGCACAGTGTGTGTGTTTACTATGTCAGTGTGAAGGAGCAGACAGGCTTGCAGGAAGGCAGGGAGACAGATAGGAGGGTGCCAGTGGACACATGTCAGAGTCTGATAAATACTCAAGAAAGGATTTCAGAACTGATTATGTGGCTGGGGCTGAGAAGGAGAGGAAAGCGCTTTGAAAAGAGCCCAAGTGCCAGTCCCAGGTGAACCTGTGTACACACGGGCTGCTGCTGGGGCTGCCCCATATCCCTGGAGAGATGACCCACACTGAGCAGGGTGAAGAAGACCAGCCAAGAGTGGAACAGAGAAGTGATAATAAGCCTAAGAGTTCCACTCCCAGAAGGAGGTGGCAAAATCAGAGATAATACCTTTGTGTATTTGCCCAACTATGTTGAGGTCTAGGCAAGTTGCTGCCTAGTTACTGTGACTTTTTACTCTCCATTGCTAAATTGGACACAATTACAGTAGAATTTGATCACTCATCATCATTTGTCACACTGTGATGATCTGCACATAGCTATGATGTCACAGTGAAGAGGACTTGAAGCACTTTCTGATGAATATCAAAGAGCACAGCCTTCAGTATGGATTACACCTCAACATCAAGAAAACACAGATCCTCACAATTGGACCAACAAGCAACATCATGAGAAACAGAGAAAAGATCAAAATTGCCAAGGATTTCATTTCACTTGGATCCACAACCAACATCCACGGAAGCAGTAGTTAAGAAATCAAAGGATGCATTCCATTGGGCAGGTCTGCTGCAAAAGAACTCTTTAAGGTGTTACAAAGTAAAAATAGCATCTCAAGGACTAAGGTGCACCTAATCCAAGCCATGATGTTTTCAATCTCTTTGTATGCATGCAAAAACTGGACGATGAATAAGGAACACCAAAGAAGAACCGATGCCTTTGAATTGTGCCACTGGGAAAGATTACTGAACATACTGTGGACTGCCAAAAGAACGAACAAATCTGTCTTGGAAGAAGTACAGCCAGAATGCTCCTTAGAAGCAAGGATGGCGAGTCTTCATCTCATGTATTTTGGACATAAGAATAAGGAGGAATGTATCCCTGGAGAAGGCTATCATACTTGGTAAAGTAGAGGGTCAGCAAAAGAGAGGAAGACCTCCCACAAGATAGAATGACACAGTGGCTGCAACAATGAGCTCAAGCAAAACAACAATTGTGAGGGTAACACAAGACAGAGTAGTATTTCATTGTGTGGCACACAGGGCCACTATGAGTTGTAACCAACTGATGGCACCCGACAATAGGATGATGGGAGCTGTGACAACACTCTAACTGTAGCAGCAGGCTCTCTCATCATGGACAGGTTTGAGTAGAGCTTCTAAAATAACACAGACTAGAAAGAAAGGCTTGGCAATCTACTTCCAAAAATGAGTCAACGAAAACCCTGTGCATCACAACAGAATATTGTCCGTGGCAGAGCTGGAAGATGAGACCTCTGGGCTGGAAGGCACTCAGAACGCACAGTGGTCACCACCACAGGCTGGAACACACCAATGACGGCGAAAATGGCACAAGACCAGCTAATGTTTCTTCCTGTTGTGCAGCGAGTCAGCGTGGAAATGGGTCAGTGGCAACCAACGACAGCACAATCGCTGTCAGAAAGATAAGCAATCAAAGTGAACACGCCTCAGCAAAGGACATACAGAAGGGAAGCTGGGAGGAACTAGGAAATCTTGGCATGCAAAGACACAATTTGCACTGAGTCCAGACGTAATCGACAAAGGCTCAAGTTCAAATTCCCTAAAAAGGCTGCCTTATTCATCTCCATTCTCCTAAATAGAGCATCAGGACTCTAAGGGGCTGTGGCCCCATTCTTGTGATGACAGAACCAAATGGGAACTGGGCTGAAAGTCCTCACCCATAGCCAGCCTGTCTCCCCAGCCAGGGAGCTGCATACAGTGCCTACCTCTAAAAAAAGGCTTCCCAGACACAGACCCCAAACAGCACCTGGCTGTTCAGGATGGTGCTGCTCCACCACTGTGTATCATTTAGTGTAAAACATCATCCACTCTCCTTAACCATGTCATGTGCCACCTTGCTTTTTAAACTATCACAGCTTATTTGCTTCAGGAATTTAGGAGATCACTGGGTCACCCTTTGAAACACCCAGAAATGCTCAGGAAGAAAGGGATGTCACAAAACCAGGACTGGGGAACACAGTCCCAGGGCTCAGCCTATAGATTGACTGACATGTAGATTTACTCCTGTTTTAGATAGCACAGTTGGTCCACCACCTCTCTGGGGTCCCCCTTGGTCATGTGAGCCAGAGAGGTGTTAAGATCTGAAACACTAGAATTGGGGAGGGGGAGCATTTATATTGGTGTCGTCTCCTCTGGCGCCAGTGAAATACACTAGGTGACATAATGGAAATTCATAGAGGAAGGAGAGACTAATAACTCAGGTGGCCACTGAGCCATGATCCCCATGAGTTCACCTTGTCCAGCCAGTCTCCCTCCCCCCAAATGTGGCTATAAATCACCTCCACATGTACATTTCTGTGGGCTCATGGATGATTCATGCAACCCAACGGACAGATGCCCCGGTGAAACAGGACACCAAGAGGTCGAGAAACATGAGTGAGAAATGTCAGAGTTCCAGGACTGTGGCTGAGGCAGTGATGGTTCAGTGCTAGGATTCTTGCCTCCCATGCAGCAGACCCGGGTTCGATTCCCAGTCAGGGCATCTCACAGGCACCACCACTCATCTGTCAGTGAAGGTTCTAGGCCAAGAGAGACTAGAAAGAAAGGCCTGATGATCTGCTTTTGAAAATCAGCCAGCGACACCCCTACGGATCACAACAGTTGGATCCATAATTGGTCATGGGCATGACACAGAGCCAGGCAGCTTTTTGTCTCATTGGGCATTGATTTTTGTCCCATTGTCTTGACTAGGGGGATAATTGTATGACAGCTGACAAAAGCAACAGGACTGTGGTCATCAGTCCTGCGTCTTTATGTGTCCCTTTGGTACAAGCTTTGCTCCCAGGAGTCACAGGACTTGTCTTCTTCAACCGCTGGCTTCCTGTGCTCTGTCAGCTCGGTTAGGTTGGCCGACCACAAAGACAAAGACCCTCCATCAGAAGACAGTGAACAACGACCACCTGCCTTTTGCCATTGCTTTGCTTGCCCCGACCCCCAACCCTCTCATCTCTTTTCCTACCGTCCCAGCACAACTGCCTCTCAGCATCCAGCACCTCTCCTGGGGATTCGCCTTGTGTCTCTATGCAGAGGGGAAGGGGAAGGGGTTGAGGAAAGAAAGAACTCATCTTTTCCTTGGTTCTGGTTCTGGTTCTGGTTTTCATGTTTTGGTTTTATCCCCGAGGGACAGGAGAGAGCAATAGCAGTGAAGCCTTCAACGGCAAAGCCCCAATCCAGAAGCCTGTGCCAGGACCATGTGAAATCTCTCAGGACAATTCTAGGCAGACTTCCCCTTTAACAGGTCTCCTGGGTCCTCCTGGAAGGTGGCTGCCACGCAGGGAGTCACTTTACAGGGATTCCTTTAGTATTACCCTCCTGGGCCACTTCTCTCATAACTCCTGCTTTGTGAGACATTAGTGGTCAGTCACGTGGCCCTGTGGGCTGGGAGAAAGGGAAGGCTTGCGTGTGCCCATGGGAGTGCCACAGTGAAGTTGCAGTGGAGATCTCCCTGTTGGCTGAAGTAGGGGGCTGGCCCTGGACCTGAGGGTCCACCACAGCGCAGAACATGCTCGGACTGTGGCCGCTCTGCCAAGTTCTGGCTAAAAGATCTGAACCCGAGGCTGAGAACGTCGTGCTCTAACAGACTTATGCCATCTTGGGAAGACTTGTGAGCTTCCTCTTTGCCACTTCAATATCTGAGTGGCTGTTGCAAAGACGCCACCCTCAGTACCTCAATGTCCCCATTTGGGAGGGAGGCTCTTTTGTCTCTATGGTTCCTCCAAGCATAAGATTCTGTGATTCCACATGAGATGCAAGTGAATTGACCTGCAAATAATCCCAATCTGTGCCTGAGGGCTGAGATGGAGGCAGGCTGTGCTGAGACACGCTGAGTAGCAGAGACAGGCAGACAACAGGCAGCAATGGCCCTGGAGACATTTACATTATTTATAAAACTGTGCTCCAGCTAGAGAGTTAATGAAGACCTGTGAACAGGGACATAGACCAGTCAACCCAAAGCAAGGTTGCTAAGACCAAAGGACCAGCAGGTGGAATCTGCCAGGGGCTCCTTGGAAACTCTATGGGGCAGTTCTACTCTGTCCTGCAGGGTCACTATGAGTCAGAACCAACTGGACAGCAGCTGTTTTCTTTTTTGTCCTTTTTTGCTTTAGAAGCACCTTGGAGAACAGGCCTAGCAATATACTTTCAAAAAAATCAGCCACTGACATTTGGAGTCTTAAAAGCTAGCAGTCAGCCATCTAAGTAGCATCAATTGGCCCTGACTCACCTGGAGCAGAGGAGAGTGAAGGACATCAAAGAGACAAGGAAAATAATAGCTTATGAGACAGAAAAAGTCACATAATCCAGAGACTGCATCAGCATGAGACCAGAAGAACTAGACGGTACCTGGCCACCACTAATGACTGCCCTAATAGAGAATACAACACAGAGTCCCTCATATAGCAGGATTAAAAACGGTGTGCAGAATTCAAATTCTATTAAAAAAAAAAAAAAAACAGACTTGGTGGTCTGACAGACTGGAGGGTCCCCAGAAGACACAGTCCTCGACACAGTCTCTGTTAACCCAGAACTAAAACCATTCCCAAAGCCAACTCTTCAGACAAAGATTGGACTGGACTACGGGACAAAAAATGCACTGGCAGAGAATGTGCTTCTTGGCTTAAGTATATGTGGGAGGCTAACTGGGCAGCTCCTGTCCAGAGGTGAGATGAGAGGGCAGGGCCTAGTAGAATGGACACAGGAAACACAGGGTGGAAAGGAGGAGTGTGCTGTCACAGGGTGGGGAGAGCAGCTAGAGTTACATAGCAGTGCGTGTGTGAGTTTTTCTATGACAAATTGACTTGGGTTGTAAATTTGACTTAGAATACAATAAAATATTAAGAAAAAAGCAGCCACTGAAAAGGCTAGGGAGCACAGTCCTACTCAGGCACACTGGGGGTTGCCATGTGTCACAGTCAACTGGATGGCACTGGGTTAAGATCCTTCTAAGAAGGGCATGAACAAATGACCAGACTTGATGGTCCATTGGTCTGGAAGGTCCCCTGAGGGCATGGCCCCCGGACTCTCTGTTAGCCCCAAATCACAACCAGCACCGAAGCCAGCTCTCCAGACAAAGACTGAACTGGACTGTGTAAGACATGGAGGGATGATGGAGATGAACATCCTTTTAGGCTTAAATGTATACATGGGGCTGTCAGAGATGCTCATAGCTGGAGGTGAGACATAGGATAAAGGCGAACAGGACCTGGTCAAACGGACACGGAAAGTTCAGGGTGGCAAGCGAGAGAGGGCTGTCATCGGGTGGGAGGGGTAGGGAAGGGAGAGCACGCAGAGTAGAACAGCGTGGTGAGTTCCCAGGGTTACATGGCTAATTGATATGGATTGTAAACTTTTATATAAAACACAATAAATTACAAAAAAGAAGAAGAAGAAGAAGAAGACCATGAGGAAATGGATGGAAAGGAATGAGGAAGAGGAAATCAGGGGAGATGAAAAGACAAAAGGGGAGAAAAGTAGGGCGACAAGCACCGATCTGCCAGGTGGGGTCTCGTGGAAATGTCCTAGCAGATCTGTACTCCCCGGTGACAATCACCTCTGTTCCCCTTTATTCCGGTGGGGTGGGCACGCCACTGAATCCCTATTTTGTTCACTTCCCTCCAAAGATAGATTGTGATAAGTCAAGTTGGTTGTTAATAACGCTACAATTTACCTAACAAATTTGCAGCTTGTAGCACAGCTTCATTAATATGTTTAATTTATCATTACAGTTCCTTCCGGTTAATGGTTTGAGAGTAGGTTGGAGTTTCATCTGAGCAATTATCACAAAGTGCTTGTTTCTCGTTAAAATGTAAACCAGAGACAACTAAGATTTACTTGGGATTCAATGGCCAGAAGTAACCAGTCTCAGCTTTGTGGTGAGGAAGGAATGGGAGAGGGTTATTCCAAACGTGGTCAGTTACTCTCAGACCATAAAGAAGGTCACAGAAATGGTGCCGGTGGATCTGGACCTTTATGTGACTTTACAGATTCAATGGCCAGCCCCCTAGGCTAACAGGAGAGGTATCTTGAATCTGGAAGTCACTCTGAAAGGAATCTCTGAGTAACGCAGAGGACAGCAACATCAGGATTTTGCTGGGATCTCACAGGCTCCTGGAAAAGCCCTGCATGTGGGGTGAAGGGTGACGGGAAGCAGGATCCACCTTGGCAGCCTCTCTCACGTCCTCAGATGAAACACTGCAGTCAGAAGCTCCTCTTCTCTAGCTGATGTTTGGCTGGGGTTGGGTTCTCTGACTGACGAACTGCCAAAAACATCCACACAACAACCCAGACCCCAAGCTCTGTCTTCTCCTCAAACCAAAAAAGCCCAAACCAGTTGCTGCCGGGTCGATTCTGACTCATGGCAGTCCCACGTGTGTCTGTGTGGAATTGTGTTCCAGGGAGCTGTTCAGTGACCGGTTTTTAGCAGTAGATCTACAGACCTTTCTTCACTGGCACCTCTGGGTGAATTCAAACAATTGACTTTTCTCCTAACACTGTGCACCCCGCAGGCTCTCAGGGCTCCCCATTGGATCCATTCTTCTGGGTACCCTTTAGTGGGGCTGGGAAAAGAAAGAAACTCTCTCTCTGACTGTGGCTCAAATTTAATCATCGCAGCTCCCTCGAGTGGCTTCTAGAGTATCTAAAACTTTCCCTGGATTTGGGATGTGGGTAAGACAGTTACGGTGTCTGGCCCGTCTATGGCAGTAAGGGGTTTGTTGAAAACTGAAAGGCAGCAATGGAATTCTTGCAATTTTATTTCTCAGGGTCCATTGGGACACGTCTCTACTCCTAAGGGCAGCTCAGGAAGTTGAGTTAGTTTGGCCAGCCGCTTATAGGCACTGAAGGAGGCCATCAAAGTGGTGGGGCTGGATGTGGACCTGCAGAACCCAAAGAGCCAGGCAAGCAGGACATACTGTCCTTCTAAGCATCCTACCCCCACCCCAGTCCCTAGTCTTCTTCACACCTTCTGGGTGACTCACCTTGGAGTCAGACTTCCTCACTTACAGGGCAATACCAGCAAACCTAACAAGACGTAGTCTCAGACTGGAAAATAAAACTAATTGTGATAACGACACTGAGGGGTTTTCAAAAGCCTTCCGTGAGGTGCAATGGCTCAGAATTGAACCTAGGTCACCGTCATGGAAGTTGAAGATTCTATCACTGAACCACACTGCCCTCATATTCTGAGAATAAAATGTCTTAAAAGGGTTTTCATATAGCAGTTAATAAAAACTGAAGAAAACGTATCACAGTGTGTGATCTGTGTACACTGGGTTAGCAAATTCTGAAGAAAATGTATCAGAGTGCATTACCCTGCATGCAAGAGACCCACAAGAAGCAGAGAAAGTGCCGGCTTGACCTCACTCAACAGCCGTCTCATGGATGAGGGGCAGGTCCACTCATCCTCCCACCCTTCTGGGGACACAGGTGATCTGGGAGGACCCCAGCGGTCTGCATGGGCAGAAAGATGGACAGAAGTCCCGTTGAGGGTCTTCCCTGTCCAGCTTGTGGCATCTGAGCCTGCTGGTGGGTACTGAGTCCCACTGCCCCGTTTCCGTGCTAAGTGAGGGGGTCACGGGGTCAGCGGGCACTGGCTCCCTTCCCTCCTGACAGACCGTAATTAGGAGGAGACAGAGTGCTCAAAGAGGAGGCTGTGGCTCCAGGCACATCCCTGTCAGCCTGTCAAGCAGAAGCCTGTTCTCCATGAGCTATTTTCAGCCACCTTCTCAGCTGCGTTTCTGATCCCGAGGCCCGTGTCGCCCCCACCCCCCACGGCCTTCCTCTCCACCAAGGCTCCCCCATGACCTCACTGCACTCCTGGGTGTGGGGCAGCACGGGACAAAAGGCGCATTCTGTGGCCTCAGCTTGTGCCCCCACCTCCGACTCTGATCCCATGGCCGAGTGTGAGAGTGGGTTTCTTGAGCCAGGAGACAGTGCCACCAGAAGCGATGAGGTGTGTCAGATTTCAGACCTCAGAGAACATAAAGCATTGAGAGTTCCTTGAGATAATTTCATGGCAGCAAACCTGAGATGGGGAAGGAGAGAGGCTGTGCTGACTGGGCAGTGACAGTCCTGCAGTGTTCCCAGATAGGACACAGAGGCAGCACTCAGGGACCGCAAAGCCACCCAGCCAGAGACACCCAGAAAAGAGCTGCTCCCCTCTCAAGTAGTGAGCTCAGGGGAAACACTGATGGGTCCCTGGGCTGAGGTGGTCGCTGTGGACCCAGGACCATCACCCACTTCCGGGGCCTGCCATACCCTTCCCAACACACTAGTTAAACATGCCTGAGCCCCACAGCTAACCAAGTGTGGAACACCAGGGCCCCATGAGGAGGCAACCACACCTTGCAGCTCTGGGACCCTCAGGGCTGGGTACAGACACAGTGAGCCCCAGTGGTGGCAGAGCAGGGTGGGGAGCCAGCCAACGAGTGGGCCAGCCCCAGCAAGGAGAGGGTTACCCTGTGAATGCTGGCTTCTGTGCCCCAGGCCATGTCACCCAGCATAAGCCCAGAGGCACCAGCTGACTACTGCTGTTGGGGGCAATGCAGCCATTCCAGCCCCGGCGCTGCTGCTGGCCGCACTATTGTGGGAACAGACGCCGTCTCATTCCTGCTTTCAGTATAATGAACCCCTTCTCCTCTCCACTCCTGTGGGGAAGGAGGGGCTCCTGCTAAGGAGATGCCATGGGGGCTCAGTCCCCAGTAAGGGCCAGCAGATATCTCATGAGGAGGGGGCCCTCCTGCTGGTCTACTTTGCCACTGTCCTCTGCCCACCCACTTCTAGTGGCCTGCACAGAGTCCCTCGCATCCTTTTCTCTTGGGCACCAACTGCCCATCTTTCTGAGAGGGTGGAAGCTAGTGAGGGGGGAAAGAGCAGACCCTTAGAGCTGAACCGCCTGTGATCACCTGCCTGGACAGCTCAGAGGGGCTGCATGGGCTGAACCAGGTAAGAGTGAGAAGCCAAAAAAACCCCAACCCGTTGCTGTTGAGTCGATTCCAATTCATAATGGATTCCGAGTAGTATTGCCCCATAGAATTGCCAAGAAGTGCCTGGAGGATTCAAATCACCTACCTTGTGGTAAGGAGCAGCAACATTTAGCCACTATGCCATCGGGGTTTCTAATGGCAACTGCCACTATTGTACCAACTAACTGTTACTGACCACTAACCATGTGCTACAGGAAACTCTGGTAGTTAAATGCTACAGTTGCCAATCAAAAGGTCAGCAGTTTGAATCCACCAGGTGTTCCTTGGACACTTTGTGGGGTAGTTCTAATCTGTCCTATGGGGTCACTATGAGGCAGAATGGACTCAATGGCAATGAGTTTGTTTTTTAACCATATGCCAGGCACCTCACAACCTTACTTTGTCTTACGCTCATGACAGCTCCAAGAAGTTGTGAGGCTTGGAATTGTATCCTCCGAGAATGGCTGAGGCCCTAACCCCTGAACCTGTGAATGTGATCCTGTTTGGAATCAGGATCTTTGAAGGTGTCACCAGTTACGAGGTTATGTGGAGAAGCAGGGTGCCTCCTAGTCCACCCTGAGTGGTATGCTTATGAAAGAGAAGAGGCAGAAAGACACCAGAGGTGAAAGGACCATGCAATGACCAAGTCATCTTTCAACTACAAGACAAGGAACACTTGGGGTGACCAGCGGCTGGCAGGGACAGGAAAGGGTCTTTTCCTAACATCTTTGAGAGAACCAGCCCTGCCGACACAATGAACTCAGACTCACAGCCTCTAGAACTGTGAAGCAATATGGACTGTGAGTGGCACTTTGTGTCAGCAGAAGTAGGACACTAATTAGGAGCAGACATCATTGCAGAAGTGAAGGGGTAGTCTTCGCAAGTCCCAACCCCTGGGAGCAGTCCTGGGGTGCTGTAAACAGTTAAGTGCTTGAATATTGGCCGGAAGGTTGGTCACGAAAACCCACCCAGTGAAACCACGGAGGACAGGCCTGACGATTTGCATCTGAAAGGCCACAGCCTCGAAGACCCTATGGAGTAGTTCCACTCTGTACAGAGGTGGCTGTCACGAGTTAGAATCGACTTGACAGCAGCTATCCACCAGTGCCACTTCCGTCCTCACACTCAAACGCTAGCTCGTTTCCTAGGAAAGCATCCCAGGTTTCTTGAAGGCAGTGTGGGTCTCAAAGAGCTGCCCCTGAGCCAGCAGCATGAACCTCACCAAGAAGTGCAAATTCTTGAGCCTCCCTCAGACCTACTAAATTAGAAACTCTGGGGTGGGGTTCAGTAGTCTAAGCTTCCACAGGCTCACCCTGTGATTCTGACGTTCCTTCTGTAGGGACTTCTGCTCCAAGCATGCCTCACCGTTAGCAGATAGAGGACACTCCAGGCAAAAGGGGAGTGCCTGGCCCCTTCTCTGCTGCAGGTTGAATCTGGGTTCAAATCCAGCCCCAATCTGACCTTCTAACAAGTGGCTCTGGAATCTTCCAGAACCCTACTGTCACTTCCTCTCTCATGTCTGACCCTGACTCACCTCACTCCGTATGTCTTTTTACACATTTGTGTGTGTTTCCTGTTTCTATGAGGAGCACATTCTTTGCATACGTACACACATAGTGGCAGCCCTGCCCACAGCCATTGTCTCACCTGCATCACAGGCCCTGGCACCATCAGGTTGTTTCAACAAACTCACAAGCTCCTTGCACCAATCCTTCTCAAGAGGTCCAGGGATATGGAGATAAAAAGTGGGCTGATTCCTGGCCTCAGGGTGTCCTCTAGAAATTTGATGATACTGGCTGGTGAGCAGGAGTGCTAATGAAAAGGTTGGCGGTTTGAACCCACCCCACAGTGTTTCAGGTAAAAAAGGCCTGGTGATCACTAACTCAAAGTATAACTCATTGACCAATAAATGATTCAGTGGGCAATGGGGCAGAAAAAGAGCCAGACATGTCCTCAGTTCTTGACAACTGCAGCGTCTCCACCCTCTGGGAGCACCGAGCATCTCTTTACATGCCTGCTTCTAGTGGGAAGTCACAAAGTTGTTGGCTAACCTGGATCCCACAAGGGTCACTTCTGCCTCCAAACCATGAGGACGTTTGACTAGGAGGAAGCAAGTAGCTCAAATCAAAATCCTTAGGTGAATGGCATGGTCAGTGGCTGAGCTGAGCTGTGGCTGACATCTAGGCCATGAGTCATTTCAACTCTTAATTAAGGATATGCCCCCGATCACAACAGTACCTCGAACCCTGCTAGTCACCTTGCCAGTGTCACCTGGAGCCCCCAACGCATCTTGCCTCATCACAGAAGTGGCCCCTGACACCTGCCTAAAGGGTTGCAGGGAGTACTTAGGTACATAATAAATTTCCTTTTATTAAAACAAAGACAAAGGCCAACCAAAGGTAGAAACACAGAAAGTCTGCTCTTAACTTCCAATTTCCTGCCTGGGTCTCAGGATGTGTCCGTCACTTTTCAAGGTTTAGGGCACCATTTAGGTCAAGACGGAGTGGAGGTGGGGGTGGGACAGAGGCAACAGCCCAGGCTGAGGCAGCAACAGCTCCCTGGCCACGTTAATGAGAAGTTTTTTCTGCATCACCTAGCTCTATAATAACAGCAGGAATTAATACAACCACAAATTAATAGCACAGAAGAGCAATTGGGAAACACCAATACATTCTTAATGGGCTCTACTGAGAGTGGAAGAAGATGGATTTGGGAGTCTCACCCTGCCTTGGCCCCTGAACCTTGCCAGTGGGGGCTGGCAGAGGGGCCACCACTCCGCTGCACACACACTCACCTTTGCCAAGGACAGAGCACATGCCACTGCCAAGGGTAATCAGGCTGCAGCCTGCCCTGCCCCCTGCCATCAGTCACTGGGGGACCCGGACCATCACGTCCGGGTCCTGCACATGTCTTTTCCCAGTGAAAGGAAGAGCCTTTCTCTCATTTGCCTTCGCCAGGATCTCATGGTTACGGCCGACTGTCAGGAGGAATTTTCTATTAGGAGCAACTGCACTGCTTACTGAGCCATTAAATCTAATAATAGCAATGATGGAAGTAATAACCTCCAGTTTACAGGGTTCCTCTCATAACAGTAGTGCGGGGCTATCTCTCCCCAGCTTTCCTCCTGTGTTTCTCCCAGGGGTCCCCATGCCCCAGCTCTCTTAGCTTCTGCCCCAGGTGGTGGGCAGACCCAGAAGTCAGCCTCATGACTGCAATCCTCTCTCAGTCTGCCACCTGGACTGCAGTGAGGGTCCTATGGGATGTGGACTGGTGTGGATTGAATCATGCCCCCCCCAAAGACATCAAAGTCCTAACTCCCAGTACTGGTGAATATCATATTGTTTAGAAATAGGGTCTTTGAAGATGCTATCAGTGAACATGAGATCACACTGGAGCAGGGGGTGGGGGGCAGGAAGCCTCATCCCATCTGAGCAGTTCCTTAAAAAAAAAGAGACACAGAGACATGGGGGGAAGATGGCACGTGACCAGAGAGGCAGAGACTGAAGAGACTGAAATGATATGACTGTAAGCCAAGGGACACCAAGGGCCATGGTCTGCCACCAGAGGCTAGGGCAAAAGCATAGAGCTGACTCTCCCTCCAAGTGCCCAGACATCTGATTTCAGATTCCTAACCAGCAGAGCTGTGACGGAATAGATTTCTCTTCTGATAGAACACCTAGTTTGTACTTTGTACGACAAACCAAGGAAATCAATGGAGGAGCTATGGAATTTGTTCTCTTCCCCTTTCCTATAGCTAAAGAAATAGTGCCAGAAGAACAGGTGATGACTTCTTCAAGAATTAGTGGGACAGTGGAGGGAGCACTTGGGTCTGAGGACTGAGTTCTAAACTCTCCTCAGCATGCTAGGTAAGTGTGGGCAGGGTCCTGGAATTCAGTGGGTAGTAGTTTTCTCCTGTGTACAATGCAGGCCTTGGACTGGATAATTCTAGGTTTCCTTCAAGAACTCCATGCTGTTAACAATCCTAAGGGACCATTTCAAAGGCCTCTGGAATGCCTGGCTCTTCCCTCTGCCTTCCCAAACCTGCAAAGGGAGTTGAAGAGACCCATTCTGTCCACCTCTGGTGCAGAAAAGATGAGGTTGCTTTTTACATGCAATGATGGAGCCCTCCAGGCCGAGGAATAGAACGTCATGTCACAGCAGCTGAGACTTTGGGTGAGGCTTTGTAAAGGTCATAGCCTTTTCCTATTGTTCTCCTGGAACCTGGTCCACTCTGAAATCAGGAGCTTCCCTCCTCTCCTGTCTTTTCACGACCCCTGGTCTTTATGCATGCATTTAGGAGCAAGAAAATTCTCATCCCAGCCTTGCTTAAGATGTTCTTATCTGCCATTGAGTTGGTTCCAACTCATGGCACCCTTATTTGCAATAGAACGGTTGTCCAGTCCTGTGCCATCTTCACAACTGTTAGCGTGTTTGAGTCCATTCTTGTGACCACTATATCAATTCATCTCATTGACCCTTGGCTGATCTTCCGCTTGACCAAACATGACGTCCTTCCTTCTCCAACAATCAATCCCTTCTGGTGATGGGTCCAAAATAAGTGAGTCAAAGTCTCAGACAATGTTCTCTGATCCATACTGTTCTGTTGGCTAGTTTTTGGAAGTAGATTTCCAAGTCTTTCTTCCTATTCTGTCTTAGTCTGGAAGTTCTGTTGAAACCTGTCTACCGTGGTGACCCTGATGGTATTTGAAATGGCATTGTCATAGCTTCCAGCATCACAGGGACACACAAGACACTGAGGTATAAGAAACTCAGGCAGGGGTGTGTTGTTTAACATGAACAAGGTCAAGTTCAAGAGCAGTGAGATGGTGTGGGGAAGAGAGAGAGCATCTGGAAAAGTCAGATTCTCATCTAAGGATCTGGGGTCCCTAAATTCCTCACTGGGGAAACTGAGTCAAGGATTATTAAATGCAGAGGGATTAGGTTTCTGAAACCAAGTGAGAAAAATCAAGTCAGGTTGGATGCAGAGTGGATGACAGGAAGTGCCAGCAGCAGGTGCGCTCACGAAATGGACCAGCTTGCCATCCAGGGAGGGGCAGGTGCGTTCCTCCTCCAGAAAATGTTTCCGACTGGGCAGCTCCCAGTGGAACCCGGAGCTCACCAGGGAGTCAGAGATGAAGGGAGCAGTGTGGCTACAGACCTACTGTCAGAAGGATATTGCAAACCAGGGCACATGGCTTCTAGACAGTTGAAGTCAGAGTTCTGTCCGAATGTGATGCTCATGCTGATATTTCCCTTCTCTCTTTCCCTTATTTTTTTTTAATACAGTGTCAGGTACCAAAATAAATAAATAAAGTCATTGCTATTGAGCTAACTGTGACTCATAGAAGCCCTATAAGAAAAGTAGAACTTCCCTATAGGGTTTCCAAGGAGTGGCTGGTGGATTCAAACCATCAGCCTTTAGGTTAGCAGCCAAGCTGTTAAGCAGCGCACCATCAGGGCTCCACAATGCTGCTTATGACACAATAAACAGCTTCCTGAACACTTTAGTGGGCAACACTCCACTATTTAAAAGTCCCTGGTTAGATGATCTCAAAAGGATATCACCCGTTTTCTGGCCTCATGGTCCCACTCCTAGAGAGTGCGCTCTCCCCTCCTCTGGGTCTCCTTGTCCCCCACAACAGTCCCCACTTGGGGGTCGGCTTGGGGGAGTCAGTGGGAAGATATCTCCAGAACAGAACCTTGTACCTGGGATTCCCCTCCTTGATGGTTGATTTGACAGACCAGGATCATTGCTCACATGCAGGGTGATAATGGGCTCTTCCCACCTTCTCCCTGCTGCACCTGCTTCCAGCCCTGAGCTGAGCTGGTCTCCCTGGACGCTCAGGCAAGAGGAAGAAGACGGCAGGGGGAGGTGGGACGGTACCAACAAGCACTGAGCATGGGGGGTGGTTACAGGGGAGACTGCAGACACAGAGGTCCTGGGCTCTGCTCTGCCATCTCAGCTCAAGCCCCACTGGGAGAGCAGATGTGAAGCAGTGCAGGCTGACTATTCTGCTAGAGGCCACTAGGATCCAGGCCAGGGGGCCCTGGGAAAAGGCCCTCAGGAAGAAGCTCTTGTCCACTGAGGTGAATGGGTTGATTCACCCACTAACCCATCTCCCAGAGTTCCTGTGGGGGTGTCACCCTGAGACACCCACAGCACCTTTGCTTATAAACACCACCAGCAGCTGGCTAAGAAAGCCCAGCCTAGGCCAGCAAAGGAACTCCTTTCCTCCCTTGGCCTAGAGTTTTCTTCTTCTTCTACATGGAGAGAGCCGAAATCCCAGTGTGGGGCCTTGTAAGACCTAATCCTCTGATGTTCATAAGGTACTTAGAACATAGCAATGTTTTCTACATACATTCAGCTGCCGCTGTTCACGAATTAAGTATACCACACCTCATAATCGCTATGACTTTATAATACTTGTGACTTTTTTTTTTTTTACACTCTGCCTGTCTTTTTAATGTCAATCTGGTGGCCCAGTGTAGAGTGTTTAAGTGGCAGGGAGTGGAAAGGAGTCATTTTGGGTTCCAGAACAAAGTCCCACTGATTATATTTAGAAAGAGGTGGATCCTTTGTGGTGGTTACTAGAGAATACTGAATACACTGTGAACTGCCAAAAGAATGAACAAATCAGTCTTAGAAGAAATATCCCAGAATATTTCTTAGAAGTAATGGTGGTGGTACTGCGACCCACTTACTTTGAACACGTTAGCAGGAGAGACAAAACACTAGAAGAAGACATCACGTCTGGCAAAGCAGAGGGTCGGGGAAACGGGAACCCCTCCATAAGATGGACTGCCACAACTACCACAACGGATTCAAAGACCCCAGCCATCATGAAGATGGCACAGGACCCGACAATGTTTTGTTCAGTCATACTTAAGGTCATCATGAGCCACAGTCAACTCAATGCTCAGGAACAACACAGATGTCCCCTTTGCTAAGACTCTTTCTCTGCTTCTTTATGGGATTTTTGACTTCCTTACAAAGTGACAGCTTAGTGCTGTGGCCTCATTACAAATATTTTAAGTAACCCCCTTTGCCCCTAGGGTAGCCATGAGTGGGATCCAACTTGATGGCACTTGGCTTGGTTTTGCCACTAGATGCAGAGATTGAGAAGCTGACACTCAGGGACCAACACAGTATATGAGGGCCAGAAATGAGACTGGACCTGGTAGTTTAAACAACAAAGGGGCAGGAAGGGCCCTGATGTCCATCTCCCACGCACGTGCATAGTGAGTTGGTTAGAGCAGGAATGTCCTTCTTAATATGCCTTCAAACTGATCCTCAGACACCCCCACTAAAGAGGGAGGGCCCAGTGGCCTGGGCAGGTACACTGACTGAATAGGAATATAACTGGCAGACTCTCAACAGAGCATAATCCTTAGACGCTACTATAACCCAGATTACAAATCAACTCAGTTAAAAATACGGCACTGTAAATTTGATTCTGCTGTGCTGTTTACCGGCTCTTCCATGGTAAGAACATCCGCACATCTGCCAAGACCCGTTAATGTTTGGGATGATTCCCCTAAGCCACAGGAAAAACCTTCGTGGTTTCCAAATCATTACAAAGAAAATAAATATGTTACCTTCAGCCTAGTTTTCACTGTGAAGTGAAATTTGTTGCTTTCTAATCTTTGGAGAGAAACCCTGGTGATGTGGTGGTTAAGAGCTGTGGCTGCTAACCAAAAGGTCACCAATTCGAATCCACCAGGCACTCCTTGGAAACCCTATAGAGCAGTTCTACTGTGTTCTATAGGGTTGCTATGAGTCAGAACGGACTCAATGGCAATGCATTTTACTGTGTCAATCTTTGGAAAGTTCTCCATCCTTGTACAATGTGTATGTCCCAGCTCTACTGTTCAGGGACTCACAGTATGACCTGACTCTCTAAGCAGTCTTCATAGCTGAGCACTTCTGTACAGCATCCTCTGCTGGGACTGTGAGCATTTTTTCAGATGTTAGGACTCACAGGATGGTGAAAAGTACAAATGTTTTGAGTCCGGAGGGAGGACAGTAAATAAACAGTGTCCCTCCTTCTATGGCAAGGGGGTTGGGTTAGTGAAGGCTAAGATAAGGCAAATCTAATTACCCAATGGCACTGTGACTCAGAAGCCTGTGCTCACCAGCCGCTGTTTACTTCCAAGTTCCACCCTCCTCTCCCACTGCCCCAAATCACATGAGCTCATTCTCCCTCAATGAGTCAGCATTGCTCAATGGCTTTCAAATGCTTCCATTCTGGGACTTTCCAGGCCAAAATAGAAACTTATTATTATTTTTTAAGCAATGGAGCTCAAGGTCATCCTAATATTCCATTGATGAGTTCTGACATTATCCATGAATTGATGAGTTTCCTCTCAGAAAACAAAGCTACTGATGTTCGTCCTCTCGTTCAAACTGTTTGAATTTATGGCATCTCAGAGCTGCCAGACCTTTTCTAAGATGGGTCAGGGTATGAAGCTTTTTGGAAAACAAGCTCCAAAAGATGAGAGACTGAATCCATGAGGCAATAAAAGCTGACACTGCACCTAATTTTGTAGATTTGTATTCTTGAGACACTGGCGGTTCAGAGGTAGAATCTTGCCTCCCACATGGGGCACCGGGGTTCAATCACTGGCCAGTGTACCTCACATGCAGCTACCACACATCTGTCCATGGATACTGGGGTGTTGCTATGATGCCAAACAGGGTTCAGCAGAGCTTCCAGACTAAGATGGACTAGGAAGAAGGTCCTGGCAATCTACTTCTGAAAACCAAAGATGAAAAGCCTATGGATCACACATGATCCACAGTCGACTGTGGGGATGGCCATGAGCTGAGCCTGACTCAGAGACAGTTAACCAAGTCTGTTCAGTCATCTTCTCTCAAGACGTCTTTTTCCCATTCTGGGGAGAAGCAGGGATCTGCGTGTGGTGTGTCCCAGCCAGCACATACCACTTGGCAAGATCATTGGGAGTTGCTGGGCTACCGTCTGCCAAGAAGGAGGAACCACTGCTAGGGAGAGAGACAGACTCCCAGCTCTGCCAGACCTCAAAGGAATGATAGCGGGACTGACATATTCTTTGTCATCTGCTTGCCCTACCATCGGTGGCAGGATCCAAGGACCCAGCTGAGAAGAAGAACAAGGAAAGCCATGTTCTGTGGAAATAGCTTCTGCTCTCTAAGCATTCTAGACCACACCAGCTCTGTTTCTGGGTTTCAGTTTTAATTAGCTTCATTAGTAGTATAAATAAGACTGTTAATAGCTTTGCTTTGTTCAGAGTGATGAATGGCATGTCTCCCATCCGTCACTGTGAAGGGGTTTCACTTACGTCCAGGCTCAAGGTGCCCAGCAACTCCTCAAGGCAGAAAATACATGTGTCCTAGAATTTCCAGAATTGTGGTGTCTACGTACTCAGAATGTGTGCCCTGATTTTTAGGATTAGTGGTGCAAATGGTTAGCGTACTCTGTGGCTATCTGAAGGGCTGGGAGTTTCAATTCATCCAGAGGGGACTTGGAAGAAAGGCCTGGTGATCAACTCCCAAAAGATCACAGACACCGAAAAGCCCCCAGAGCACAAGCCTATTCTGACTCACAATGGGTTGCCCTGAGTTTGTCTTCACTCAACCCCAACTGTGTCTTGTTTGTTTGTTTGTTTTTAATTATCTGTGCATTCTCAAACATCCTCAGGTGGTACGAACAGTTTGTGCTCAACTACTAAACTTCAAGGAAACCCTGGTGGCATAGTGGTTGAGTGCTATGACTGTCAACCCGAAGGCGAGCAGTTCAAATCTGCCAGGTGCTCCTTGGAAACTCTACGGGGCAGTCCTATTCTGTAGGGTCACTACTAACTGAAAGGTTGGTGGTTCAGATCCACCTAGTGGTACCAAGAGGGAAACACCTGCTGATCTGCTTTCCTAAAGATGCCAGCCAAGAGGACCCCGCAGAAGGCTCTAGTCTGCAACACGTGGGGTCACCAGGAGCCAGAATCGACTCCAAGGCAACAGGTTTGGTTCTGGTGCCTCCTCAACCCCTCCCCAAGCCCCACCTGCTCTGGTTTCCTCTCACCTACAAAAATTTCTAAAACAAACATGGTTTCCCAAGCAAGGAAAGAGGAGAGAAGTCACACTTGCTGAGCGCTACTGCAGACTGGGAACTTGGCTCCCAGGAACCTCATGGGGTGAACAGTATTGTTCCCATTTTACAGAGGAAACACTGGAGGTCAAAGAGGAAAGACCTAACGGCTGACAAAGCTGGGATTTGAACACAGAACACAGACTGCAAAGCCTCTTCCACTAAAATGCGTTGCTTTTCAGCTTTCTGGCACCTGGCTGTTTACTCACTGTTCTGTGAATATTTCTCTTGCCTGCCTGACCAAAATACACATCCACCAGGGGCTGCCACCAACACCGCGCTGACTAAGGAACTCATCCCCCTGGTTACAAAAGTTAAAAGCCAATTAGAGCAGCCGCAGTGCTTCAGCATGGACTTTGATTCCTGCCTCAGCCAGCTTCCTGCTCTCTCTCTCTGTCTCTCTCTCATCACACCCAGGAAATTTTGAACTTCGAGCTAACAAAAGCCGCTCTCTCAACCCACTCTGCTGTTGTAATAACAAACCATAAAATGAACTCGATTTCATCACGGTGTAATGCATAGCATAAACGTGGTGGCATTGTAGCTGCAGGGCAAGGGAACGCTTGCACGGCAGTCAGGTCATCATCCCTGCACTGCCAACCCTGAACAATTTCTCCCCCCTGAAGGCAAGGGAAATATAGCCTGGGTGACAACAGAGCAGACGGTGGCAAGTGTACTGCGGATACCTGTGCATACGTGCAGACGCAGTTCGTGGGTAAATAACAATCACAAGGGCTGTGTGCACATGCATGTACCCACATACACACTTCCCACGTCCACACGTGTCCCCTGGTGGTCCACGTACATACAGTTACACACACAAATACTCAGATGCATGTGCAGAAAAACACAGCTGCAACTGTGTACATCCACCTGGGATGTAGACACTCACCTTGCCTGACATGTAGACGCAGGTGGCAGTGCTACAAGAGAGCTGTGTTTCGGTCCATCCTTGTATAAACATCACCAGCAACTGTGTGTGGGATTCTGCACCTGACTGTTGTAGCCAGTTAAGCCCACGTCCAAGAGACAATGTTTAAGAGCTGTAACACTGTTCGCTCGCCCTATTGCTGTGAAAAAATAGCCAAGATAGCTTCAGTGAGTTTCCACAGGCATGGGTTTGTCTGAAATGCCGAAACCAGCAGCTGCTTGGAAAAGGAATGTTGAGCTTGGGGTGGGGGTGAGATTTGAGAATCTCCCTGAAACATGTTTCTAGGCTGGTAAAATGCACCTCACCCACTCACTGGACCTCTCCTGTACTTTGGAAGAAAGCAAGCATGGGAAGGAGTCCCTAGGTGTACAAAGGGTTAATGTGCTGGGCTGCTATTAGAAAAGAGGCACCTCAGAATAAAGGCCTGGAGATCTACTTGTGAAACATCAGCCACTGAAACTGCTACAGAGTGTAATTCCTGTGGTGTTGCCAGGAGTTGGAATTGACTTGACGGCAACTGGTGGAGACACACAAGCTCAACAAGCCACTCGCAGCAGATGAAGGCAGTAGGATCTGGCTTTGGCCAGCCGACAGAGTCAGGAAGTCCTTCTGACTGTCTATCCCAAGTCCTTCCTAGAATGATTTCAACCCTGTTTCCTCTTGCAGAGAGGGAGAGGGCTGATTATCTCACTCTTCACGTGGATCAGGTACAAAGTGACATTTGCTCACCCCTCACATGGTGAGGTCCTCTCAGGAAATCACTACAACTTTCATTCTCTACAGATTGCACATCCCCAGATGCAGATGGCAGCTAGGATTATGTTCTTATAATTTCAAGTTTTTGAAAAGGCTGCAGACGGAAGGATGTCATGGGGTTACTGAGAGCTCTGGACCAAGAATCAGGAGAACAAGGTGGGTGCTGCATTCCACCAGCAGCACAAGAACTGTAGACAGACACCAATACCTACTGGCCTCAAAGGGAGGTGGGGATGCATTAGCTGCTCAGTGAGGCCCCTCCAGACTGCATGACTCCAGAACACTCTGGAAACCACTGACACAAGGCAAATGGCAATCTTGCTTTTACACAAAACCACACACACACACAAACACACACACAAATAACACTTCTAATTATTTTTAAAGCGAGCTAACTATTAGCTCTGGACAAAATGTAACATGGGTAAAGAATGTCACTCCACACTTTCAGAATAAATCATCCAAAACTGTTGTCAGCGCAGTCATTACTCAGATTTACTCAAAGAATGACTTCTTCCTTTTCCTAATCACTTGGCAATGTGACAGAGACAGCCAGATACCCAACTAGTCTAGCCTTGAAATGTCTTTGGAGAGTCAACAGTGCTCGGCAGCTAGTGAATAATTACTCACGGAGCACATCGTACATACTGGGATGCAGATCTGGTACTGGAGACCTGACCCAACACCTACCCTCCAATGACAATGTGGAAACTGACACCTGTAGGGTTCACTTTGGAAACCCTAGTGGTGTAGTGGGTTAAGTGCTACATCTGCCAGCTGCAAGGTCAGCAGTTCAAATCTGCCAGGCGCTCCTTGGAAACTCTGTGGGACAGTTCTACTCTGACTTCTAAGATTGCTATAAGTCAGACCCAAATTGACGGCAGTGGGTTTTTTGAGTTAGTGTCCACTTCTCTCTGCTGGACTTAGCTTTCATCCCCAGGGCAGGAAAACTTTCCTTTTCTTCCCCAACAGAACAAATTTCTGGGTCCTAACAAAATACCCTGGTGGCATAGTGGTTAGGAGTTACAGCTTCTAACCAAAAGGTCAGCAGTTTGAATCTACCAGCCACTCCTTGGAAACTCTATGGGGCCAGTTCTACTCCCTCCTGTAGGGTCTCAGTTTGGTTTTTAGTTTTAGTTTAAAAATGACTTTTGAGGGCATGAAGGTCAATGGGTATAGCTTGATTTTTTTCTGTGAAAATATTCTGCATCCCATATTGGTGAGTGGTGCCTAGGGTCTTAAAAGCCAGCAAGCTGCCATCTAAGGAACATCAGTTGGTCACAGCCCATCTGGAGGAGATGAAAACCAAGAACATCAAGGACATGATGAGAATACGAGCCAGGAGACAGAAGGGTCCATATGATTGGGAGACTACATCAGGAAGAGACCAGAAGAACTAGATGGTGCCAGGCCACCACCAAGGATGGCCTTGGCAGGCAACACAATCTAGAGTTTCTGATGTAACATGAGAAAAAAGGGAGTGCAGATCTAGAACTCTATTAAAAGACCACATTTCATGGTCCAACATCCTGGAGGGTCCCCTAAGAATATGGCCCCTAGACTGCTGCTATCCCAGAGCTGAAACCAGTACTGAAGCCAGCTCTCCAGACAAAAACTAGACTAGACCATAAGATGTACAGCCAAAAAATGTGAAGGACAGCTACCTGGCCAACTGACTGGAAGAGATCCATATTTATGTCCATTCCAAAGAAAGGTGATCCAAACGAATGTGAAAATTGATGAACAGTATTGTTAATATCACACACAAGTAAAATTTTGCTCAAGATCATTCAGAAGTGACTGCAGCAGTATATTGACAAAGAACTGCCAGAAATTCAAGCTGGATTCAGAAGAGGATGTGCAACCAGAGATACTGCTGATGTCAGATGGATCTTGGCTGAAAACAGAGAATACTGGAAAGATGTTTATTTGTGTTTCATTGACTATGCAAAGGCGTATGACTGTGTGGATCATAATAAATTTATGGCTAGCATTGTGGAGAATGGGAATTCCATGGGAATCTGCCCACGGATCAAGAGGCAGCTGTGCAAACAGAACAAGGGGACACCACATGGCTTAAAGTCAGGAAAGGTGTGCATCAGGGTCGTATCCTTTCACCATACCTTTTCAATACGTACGCCAAACAAATAATCCAAGAAGCTGGATTCTATGAAGAAGAGCAAGGCATCAGAATTGGGGGGGGGGAACCCCTTAGCAACCTGCCTTACACAGATGACACTACCTTACTTGCTGGAAGTAAAAATTTGAAGCACTTACTGCTGAAGATCAAGGACCACGGCCTTCAGTATGGATTGCACTTCAACAGCAAAAAAACAAAAATCTTTACAACTGGACCAGTAAGCAACATTGTCATAAATGGAGAAAGGATTGAGGTTGTCAGGGATTTCATTTCACTTGAGTCCACAATCAACACCCACAGAAGCAGCAGCCAAGAAATCAAAAGACTCATTGCATTGGAAAAATCTGTTGCCAAGAACCTCTTTCAAATATTGTAAAGACGTCACCTTGAAGACTAAGGTGCAACTAACCCAAGCCATGGTATTTTCAATCGCATCACATGTGTGTGAAAGTTGGACAATGAGCAAACAAGACAGAAGAAGAACTGATGACTGAACTGTGGTGTTGGAGAAGAATGTTGAATGTACCATAGATTATCAAAAGAACAAACAGATCTGCTCTGGAAGAAGTACAGCCAGATTGCTCCTTGGAAGCAAAGATGGCAAGACTGCATCTTACATTATTTTGGACACATTGTCAGGAAGGATCAGTCCCTGGAGAAGGATGTCATGCTTGATAGAGTGGAGGGTCAGCAAAAAAGAGGAAGACGGTCAATGAGAGGATTGACACAGTGGCCGCAACAATGGGCTTCAGCTTAAAAACAGTCGTGGACATGGTACAAGACTGGGCAGTGTTAAGTTCTGTTGTTCATAGGGTCACTATGAGTCAGAACTGACTCGACGGCACCTACCAACAACAACATAATACATAAGACATAGAGTGATGCAGGTGGTGTGTGTACTTTCTGGTTTAAATATATACACGAGGCTGTGTGACTAGTTCCTCTCTACAGGTGACAGGGGAGGGTGGGAGAAGCAGACAAGTACTGGTTGGGGGGATACTGGAAGTACAAAATGAAAAGGAGGAGTGTGCATTACAGGGTGTGCATCACAGGGTGTGCATCACAGAGTAGACAGAGTTGCGTAGAGGCGTGTGTTTGAGGTTATCTGTGGCAAATTGACTTGGATTTTAAACTTTTGCTTAATCACAATGAAAATAGAAAAACAAAATGACCCTTGGGCCGTGGACTGTCACAGGCTGCCACACTCAGTGAGAGGAAGGTGGCTCCATCACTGCTACCCAATCACATAGGCCCCCCACTGCTGCTCCCCAGGTCTGGCCCCTCTCAGGATGCAAAGGATCAATGCAGCTGAGGATTGCTCTGCTGTGAAAAGCAACTTCTCCCAGAACAGAGAGAAGCCCAAGAAGGAGAAAGAGTCCACACAGGCTCTATCCCCACTCAGGCAATGACTCACCTAGTAAATACAGGCTGAGAAGTCCCTGGGTGGCACAGTTAACATACTCAACTGCTAACCCAAAGGTTGAAGGTTCAGAGTCCACCCAGAGATACCCCTAGAAGAACCCTAGTGATCTAGTTCTGAAAAATCAGCCACTGAAAGTCTTTAGGAGCTCAGCTCTCCTCTGACACACATGGGTGCACCATGAGTTAGCATTATCTCCACAGCAACTAGCTGGTGACATCCTTACCATTGTATGGAAACCCTGGTGGCGTAATGGATGAGCGCTATGGCTGCTGACCAACAGGTCTGCAGTTCTAACCTACCAGGTGCTGCTTGGAAACTCTATGGGGCACTCTGCTCTGTCCTAGAAAGTCACTGTGTTCAGCACTAACTTGACAGCAATGGGTTTGGTTTCTCTCGTTTATTTTAGGGTTGCCAATTTACAGACAAGACAAACTGAGATCCAGAGAAAGAAGGTGGACTAAACTTAGAGAGATTTTCTACCCACCCTGCACATCTTGGACCTGAAAATTCTGCAGCCAAAGAAGTGACTTGGCCTTGGGACTTTTCCCAACTTGCAGTTGGACGTTCCCCACCAAGTCATGTGAGCAAAGAACATGTTACATTTTACCTCATAAAATACTTTAAGTGTTTCAACTTGAATCTAGTATCAGGTCTCAACAACATACTCCAAAGATCAATTTTACATGGTTTGTCACATGGCGGAGCCCTTCAAGCACAGTAGTTAAGAGCTCAGCTGCTAACCAGAAGGTGAGAAATGAGAATCCACCAGCCGCTCCCTGGAAACACTCTGGGGCCATTCTCCTCCATCGTATAGGGTTGGCATGAGTCAGAATTGACTCAACAGTAGAGGGCTTGGGTTGGATTTGGTTTGATCACATGGAAAGATGTGTGCTAATGAGATCACTGAACTAGAAATTTCTTCCACTCTTCCCTGCATAAATATTTATTTGTATGTGCCATTTGCAAGACATCAATTAAAAAAAGAAAACAGGCATTTATCTGACATTTTTCAGACATGAATGGATTGGACTTGGCAATGCAGTGTGACCATATATTGGATGTACTTTATGGTTCTATGCATCTATAGGATATAATCCTGCTGACCTCTGGCTGGAGGAAGGAGAGTGGGTGGAGAGGAGGGGAAAAGAGACTGTTGGTAGGATGAGACATATATGGAGCAGAGAGGAATAGTGTGCTGTCACCGAACAGGAAGAGCAATGGAAGCTGCATATAGGTGGGCATGTAAATTTATATGGGAAAGTACATTTTCACTCAGTCATATTAAATAAAAAAAGTTTCCATTTTGAGAAGGGAAACAATTATTAATGTAACTGCTCACACATACAGAAGTAAACTTGAATACGATATGATCTCTCTCCTGAAACACTAACTCGAAATATGCAAACATGACTTTTCCATCTTTCTTAGGTTAGGATGGAAGAGCCAATGGACACCACATTGGTTTAGGTACTGAATTACCTGCCATGACTGCATTCAAGACTTGTCACTAGACCATAGAGGACTATATTTTCACTGGAAGTTTATTTGAGAGCATTAAAAAGAGCCGCAATAGTTGTTATCTAAAAGATCTTAGCATAGAAGTTGAATCTAAGAATTAAAAGACTTTCTCCCACTTCCGATTAGTCCAAAGGACTAATGGAACACCTTTATTTTAATGGCCTCCACCAGAATGAATCCAGTACAACTAGATAATGTCCAGCTACCACCACTGACTGCTTTCACAGGGATCACAATCAAGGGTCCTGGACAGAGCTGAAAAAAAAAAAAAAAAAAAAAAAAAAAAAACCACAGAACAAAATTCTAACTCAAAAAGAAAGACTACACTTGTCTTGACAGAGACTGGAGAAACCCTCAGAATATGGCCCCTTCACCCTTTCAGCTCAATAATAAAGTCACTCTGGTGTTCACCCTTCACCCAGGGATTGGACAGGCCCATAAAACAAAACAGGACTAAGGGAGCCCGCCAGCCCAGGGGCAAGGACTAGAAGGCAAAGGGGACAGGAAAACTGATAGAGAAGCTAGAGTTGAGAAGGCAGACTGTGACCTGTTGTGGGTTTGTTAACCAATGTCATAAAACAGTATGTGTGCTAACTGTTTAATGAGAAACTAATTTGTTCTATAAACTTTCATCTAAAGCACAATAAAAAGAGAAAAAAAAAAGAGACGCCCCATACCTCCATCACTGAAGATACTAACATACACACATACATTACAACAACTCTATAGAGCAGAGAAGAACTGCTCTATAAAGTTGCCAGGGAGTGCCTGGTAGAGTCGAACTGCCAACCATTTAGCATATTTAGCACTTAACCCCTATGCTGCCAGGGTTTCCACACTCATCATATAAGATATATAATAGGGATCTGGACTGAAAATGGTCACTCAGTTGGCCTACCTAACTACTACCGGGCAATGGTCATAGAACCAGGGACAAAACTGGTTTCACTCAGATTTTTTTGTTTTAGCTCTCTAGCTCTTATGCCTTAGAAGCAAGGATGGTTAAATCTTTGACTTGCTCACCTTGGGCATGTCATTAAGGAAGAATGTTCTTTACTAAAGGACATCCTGTTTTGAACAATAGAGAGCCAACCAAACAAGTGAAGTCTTCCATAAGATAGACTGACACAGTGGCTGCAACAATGAACTCAGACATACTATCTTAGTCACCTAGTGCTCCTATAACAGAGATACCACAAGTGGATGGTTTTAAAAAGAGAAATTTTATTTGTCACAGTCCAGTAAGCTAGAAGTCCAAATTCAAGGTGTCAGCTCCAGAGAAAGGCTTTCTCTGCTGGCTTTGGAGGAAGGTAAGCCCTTGTAGTCAATCTTGGCCTGGATTGGAAGCTTCTGAGGAACAGGGGCCCTGGTCCTTTCCAAAGGACACGCTCATCTCCTGGCTCTACTTTATTTCTTGGCGCTATGTGGTCCCCAAACCTCTCCACCAGTGTCTTTCTTTTATAGCTCATGAGACTACCTCCAGGCACAAAACCATCTCACACATTGAGTTCTACCCCACCAACACTACTGCTGCCCATCCTCCCCCATTAAAATCACAGAGACAGGATTTACGGCATGGAGGGACATCACATAACACCAGGAATCCTGGCCTAGCTAAATGGCTTCACCCATTCTGGGAGGGAATACAATTCAATTCAATCTATGCCATATACTCACAACTGTCAGGAAGATGCAGGGCTGGGCAGCGTTTCCTTCTGTCACACAGAATGTCACCCTGAGTAGGATCTGACTTGATGGCAACTAACCACAAGAGACCTTGTCACAACCTTTGCTTTGGACCTCAGGCTGCCTAGGAAACATGGAGAGATGGAGAAACAGTAGATTCTGCCCAGAGTCCTTAGTGGTTGGGCTGAACTGAAGGGTAAGATGTCCAGAAAACATTGTACCAAACACATTTCCCACACCTCTTCACTATAATATGTATTCAAGGAAAAATGTCATAGAAATGAACTTCATAGACTGAATGGCAGCAAGGACAGGAAGAAGCAGCACTGTCATGAAAGGAAAGTATGTGGTCCGAGGGGCACAAGTAGAAAGAATAGAGGCACTGTTGCTAGGCAACCAGTTCTTGTCCGTCAATGAGTGGTAGGGCTTCTGCGTGGCCTGGATGTAGATGAGCCTCAGCCATTGCTGGTGGTACCACCAGGGTCTTCTTCAACTTCTGCCATCCCTGCCCCACAACAGTCCAAGCCGTTGGATTTCTCATACCCAAGGACATCTTTCCTTAATGGATGGAAGCAGATAACAGGGATTTCAAGGAGAACGAGGCAAAATCAAACACGTGAAAGGGAGATGTCAAACAAGACAAAAGAATTGAGGAAATGAAAGCATTAAGAGAGCTCTGTCTGCAGCATCAGCCTTCAGTAACTTATTCCATGGAACCCCTATGAGTTCTTCACAAGTAGCAAGAACCAGGCAGTGAAGACTCTAGAACATTTCAAGGAGTGTGAGGTGACATCTGTGAGAAGGACAAGAAAGCCAATTTTTGGAGCATCCCCTGTAAATTTTCTTGGGAATATCTCGCACCATTTCTTGAAAGTGTTTCTTTGCTGCACTTCTTATCTTCTTTAGATGGTTCTTTGAAGAAACACATCCACTGCTGAGGCACTGGCTCTCAGAAGTTGGGGCAACTTGTGCCCTTCATCAGAACTGAATTACATCTGAAGGTAGACGGGCATCTGCTGAGTTGGAAGGGAATGATGGCTGCATGAAGCTTTCCCCCATCAGGGCTTGGGTCCTGCAGCCTTGAGTGTGCATTGTTCCATCTCATCGAATGTGTCCATTGTATGGTATGTTATAGTTTTGTGTACTACTAATGCCAGAACTTAACTATGACAACATCAACCAAATCCAAACAAAACCCACTGCCATCAAGTCAATTCTGACTCACAGAGACCCTATAAGACAGAGTAGAACTGCTCCACAGAGTTTCCAAGGAGCACCCGGTGTATTCAAAATGCCCACCTCTGGGTTACAGATCTAGAACTTAACCACTTCATATTGATCACTAAATGTATGCCATCAAAGACATTAAAATGTGAGGGAGAAACATGACTCAGAATTGTTAAAATACAGTAACACCCAAATCTCCTAAGATGGTATACAAGCCCTTCACAGAATGGACCCAATCAACACTCGCAGCTTCATTTCCTGCCCCTTCCAAGGGCCAGTGCTTCCAGCAGACATGATTCTCCCTCCTGGGCACATTTACACCTTCTCAGCTGGCCTGGGCTGGTGCTGTCCCTTGGCCCTAACCTCCCTCTGCCTGGGCTTCTCCCCCCAGGGAAACAGAGCTCTGGACACCAGGGCATTCGGCTTCATCCTCACTGTGACTGCCCCTTCCCTTCACAGCATTCCACTGCCCTGGAGTTGATTCTAACTCACGGTGACCCTACAGGACAGAGTCAAACTGCCCCATAGGTTTTCCAAGACTGTAATCTTTACAGAAGCAGACTGTCTCGTTTTTCTCCTGCAGAGTAGATGGTAGATTTGAACCACTGAACCTTTGGTTAGCAGCCAAAGGTTTTAACTACCAAGCTACCAGGGCTCCTCATTCACAGTACATTGCTGAGTATTTCAGGGTTTTGTTCTTCTTCTGCATTATGAGATCCTTGAGGAAAATAAAACAACAATAAACAAAAGACTCCAATCCACTGGCATGGCATCAATGCCAACCAATAGAGACCCTCTAGGACAGGGTAGAACTGCCCCACAGGGTCTCCATAGCTCTAACGATTATGAAAGCAGACTGCCACACACTTCTCTATGGAGCTGCTATTGTATTCAGACCTTTCAGTCAGCGGCTGAGCACTTAACCATGGAGCCACTAGAGCTCCTTACAAGAAGAATAGCTAACATTTAGCATTTTCTATGTTCTAGGCAATATAATCATATACTACATGTACTTTGTATGCAAATAGACCCAGCTGCTATCTAACGAGGAAACGAAGATCTAGAGAGTAACTCTGCCAAATTCACACCTACTATTGACTAGATGGAAACCCTGGTCGTGCAGCATTGGCTGATAATCAAAGAGTTGGCAGTTTGTTACCAGGCATTCCCTGGAAACTCTATAGGGCAGCTCTAACCTGTCCTATAGGGTCGCTATGACTTTGATTCAACTTGACACCAGTGGGTTTGGTGTTCGGTTTATCTTTCTTTGGTATTGAATAAGTAGCCCCACCCATCTGTCAGTTTGTGGCTCTGGGGTGGCTTTGGTGTTGCTGTGACACTGGAAGCTATGCTACCAATATTTAAACTATCAGCAGGGTCACCCATGGTGTTTAGGTTTCAGTGGAACTTCCAGACTAAGACAAATTAGAAAGAAAGGCCTGGTGGTCGACTTCTAAAAACTAGTCAATGAAAATCTATGGATCACAATAGAATTTTGTCCAATACAGTGGTACAGTTTGGCAGATGGCACAAGACTGGGCAGTGATTCATTCTGTTGTACACAGAGCCACCAGGAGTTACAGCTGATTTGATGGCAACTAACAACAATAATATTGACCAGCAGTTACATTAATGTTAACATTGACCATTTCTGTCCATCCGTCATATTGTAGGTGTTGCTGTGATGCTGGAAGCTATGCCACTGGTATTTCGGTACCATCAAGGTCACCCATGGTGGGCAGGTTTCAGTTGAGCTTCTAGACTAAGAGAGACTGGGAAGAAGGACCTGGCAGTCTACTTCTGTAAAGAATTAGCCAGGGAAAACCTTATGAGTAGCAGTGGGACACTGTCAGATACAGTGCCAGAAAACGAGTCCCACAGGTTGGAAGGCACTCAGAAGGTGACTGGGGAAAAGCTGCTTTCTCAAAGTAGACTTGACCTTTGCAATGTGGATAGAGTCAAACTTTCGGTACCTTCAGTGGCTGATGTGGCATGACTCAAAATGAGAAGAAACAGCTGCAAATATCCATGAATAATTGGAATATGGACTGTACAAAATGTGAATCTAGGAAAATTAGAAATTATTAAAAATGAAAGGAATGCATAGATCAACACTCTAGATATTAATGAGCTAAAATACACAGGAATCGAATTGACTACATCTGTGGAAAGAGATGATTGTAAAGCTTGATGCCATCAGTTAGGACAAGGCCAGGTGCTGACTGGGGCACAGAACATCAATTGTTCATATGCAAGTTCAAAATTGAAACTGAAGAAAATTAGAAAAAGTCCACAAGAGCCAAGGTATGACCTTGAATATGTTCCACCTGAGTTTAGAGACCGTCTCAAGAACAGTTTGATGTGTTGAACTCTAATGATGGAAGACCAGATAAGCTTTGGGCAGCCATCATACATGAAGAAAACAAAAGGTCATTAAAAAACAGGGAAGAAAGAAAAAGACCAAACTGGACATCAGAAGAGACTCTGAAACTTGTTCTTGAGTGTTGGGTAGCTAAAGCAAAAGGGAGAAATAATGAAGCGAAAGAACTGAACAGAAGAGGCTTGGGAAAACAAAGTATTATAATGACACATGCCAAGAGCTGGGGATAGAAAACATAAAAGAAAGAGCATGCTCTGTGTTTCTCAACTTGAAAGAACCGAAGAAAAAAATCCAAACTTGAATTACAGTTGTGAAGAATTCTTCAGGGAGAAAAAGTTCAACAAGGCAGGAAACATCAAAAGAAGGTACCAAGGAATACAGAGTCATTATCCCCAAAAGAACTGGCTGATGTTCTACCATTTCAAGAGGTAGCACATGATCAGGAACTGATGGTAGTGAAGGAGGAAGTCAAAACAGCATCAAACGCACTGGCGAAAAACAAGGCTTCTGGAACTGGTAGAATTCCAACTGAGATATTTCAGCAAATGGATGCAACAATGGGTCAGCATGACGTGAGTGCAATTCTTGCCTGGTGGCAGGAGAATGAGTTAAATGCCTAGGTACCTGTTCTTTCCCAGGTGACACAAGTTATCTTAAATGAGCACATCCCAATGGCATCCAGAGCACAGGAGGCTGCAGGTGTGCCAAGACAGGTTTTTCCCATCAGACCTGGGGAGTCATGCAAGACACCGGCCTCCCAGGTGTCCAAGGTCTGTGTGCCCAGACATTGGCATTTTCTTTGTGTGCAAGGCTGTGATAAAGGACAGTTGAAGTATCAATCATCCTTTTCACATGGCAAAAAACCCCAAAGGCCTTTGAGCTCCCTGGGGTTGGAGGTGGGGAAGATCCCTGAGTGGTGAAAGCCCTACAGGGCAGTTCTACACTGCAACAACATGGGGTCACTATAACTGGAAATCAACTAAATGGCAACATGTTTCATTTTTCCATGGGAGGGGGATGAGAGGCGGCATGAGTAAAGGGCTGCCTGAGTGTCAGCCATGGAGAACAAGGCCAGGGGGTGACGGAGTCTTCACGATGGGCCTTGCCCACTTCCACATCCAGAAATAGTCCACCCTAGCCCCTCCGGTATATTCACGGTGTACTGAATATACCATGGACTGCCAAAAGAATGAACAGATCTGTCTTGGCAGAAGCCCAATCAGCGTGCTCCTTAGAAGCTAGGATGGCGAGACTGCATCTTACATACTTTGGACAAGGAGGGATCATTCCCTGGAGAAGGGATATTATGCTTGGTAGGGTGGAGGGTCAGCGACAAAGAGGAAGACCCTTGATGAGATGGATCGATAAAGTAGGGCTACAGCAGCGGGCTCAGGTATACTAAATACTGTGGGCATGGCACAGAACCAGGTAATGTTTCGGTCTCTTGTACACAGGGTTGGAAACCCTGGTGGCAAAGTGCATTAAATGCTATGTCTGCTAACCAAAAGTTCAGCAGTTCAAATCTGCCAGGCGCTCCTTGGAAACTTTACAGGGCAGTTCTTCTCTGACCTCTAGAGTTGCTATGAGTCAGACCCAACTCAACGGCAGTGGGCACACAGGGTTGCTATGAGTCAAAACTGACTCAGTCACACCTAACAACAACCACAACATGCTCTCTGAAGTGAAGGCTAGAGTCCAGACCCCATCCCCATTCCTCAGCATGGGTCTTCAGTCTCTTCTTGCTCTTCCCTCCCCTAGATTGTTCCCTTATCTCCACTACTGATTTGATGCAGATCCCCCACAACTGTTCCTCAAAGCATCTTGTACTCTGACTTCCCTTGAAGTGGCATCCTCACATCAGCTCTGACGACACTTTCACTACAATGTCAAGGAAGGAACAACTGGACAAGACTCTGCTTTGCTAGAACAAAGGGATAATGATCTCTTCAGGCATGCGGGAACTCTGTATCTAAAGCCACCGAAGTCTTGGGGACTCATGCCCTCCTCTAGTCATAGAAATGAGGCCCACTGTGGATGAGCTGTGCCCTCCAGGGCATCTGACCACAGCTTCTTCACTGGAAGTTTACAGAAAATAAATATTTTCCTCTAACAGAAACAAAGAAACAAAGCAAAACCCACTTGCCATTAAGTAGATTCTGACTCATGGCACCCCAAGTGTGTCAAAGCAAAACCACAGTCCATAGCACTTTAAACGGTTGTGACCTTTGGGAAGCAGATCATCAGGACTTTTTTCCATGGCACCCCTCGGTGGACTCAAACCTTTACCCTTTCTGTTATCAGCCCAGCGAGTTAACTACTTGTACTGCCCAGAGACCCCTCTGACAGGTGTCTGAGATTTATAGATGTGTGCAAAATGAATGAATGAATATCTACATCTGTCTCACTCTTTAAAACAATTCATTCTGTGTGAAAGAAGGAAATTCCATTCATGAGCAAAGAGTTTAAATGAACAGTCAACATACTACAGGCATTAAAGCCCAACTCTCAACAACATTAAGATAGATTACTCTGACTGGCTAATATCAGAACCCCTAGGGGCACATACAAGTGGCAACGTGTTAACAAACATTTTTTTTGCTCAGTCAACACTCTTAAAGATCGCAATTAACCTCAGGAAGTGAATGTCTCCAAAAACGTAGCTGCATATGGGTGAGCTTCTGTGATTTCCACATCCATGGGTATTTGTACACATGCATTCAACATTAACATCTCATTCTTGTTTATTTCTTGAGGACAAAAAAGATCAACTTCACCCAGCACCCTGAGCTGTCTTATAGAAAGACATTGTGCACCTCACCTGCAGTTCTAACAACCACGGAGCTCACCATGTCACTGTCTGCTGAACTGCTGTAGAATGGATGGATGTATGGATGGGTGGATGGGTGGATGGGTGGATGGGTGGATGGGTGGGTGGGTGGGTGGGTGGGTGGTTGGGTGGGTGTGTTGGAGGGCGGACAGATGGATGGACGGATGGACAGATGGACGGACGGACGGGTGGACGGACGGGTGGGTGGATGGATGGGTGGGTGGGTGGGTGGGTGGGTGTGTTGGAGGGCGGGTGGATGGATGGACGGACGGATGGATGGACGGACGGATGGACGGACGGGTGGGTGGATGGATGGGTGGATGGATGGGTGGATGGATGGGTGGGTGGGTCGGTGGGTGGGTCGGTGGGTGGGTCGGTGGGTGGGTCGGTAGGTGGGTCGGTGGGTGGGTGGATGCATGGATGCATGGATGGATGGATGCATGGATGGTTGGATGGATGGATGGATGGATGGACAGATGGATGGATGGATGGGTGTATGGATGTATGGATGCATGAATCGATGCATGGGTGGATGCATGGATGCATGGATCGATGCATGGATGAATAGACAGATGGACAGACAGATAGACGGACAGACAGACAGATGGATGGACGGACGGATGGGTCAGGAAGAGGGTCTGTCAGATCTGGTGAGGACGGAGGGGAAGGAAGTGATACAGTCCATGGTTATAGCAGAGGGGTTCAGGTCAGCGGCTGCTCCAGGAACTCTATAGAGCTGTGTCCCCTAAATCTTCTTGCCTTTGCCTGCCAACTCCAGTTGGGAAACACCTCCCCAATAACCATGACTACATTGGCTCCAGGCAGGGCTCCAGGGGCTCCAGTGTCTCACCCCAAGAGCAACTGTTCTGGCAGGCAGCTCCAGAATAGCCCAGCTGGACCATAAATTGTGCAGACAAAGATAAAGGCACGCATTTTCTCTCAGCTCAAAGGACTTCAGCACACACGTCACCCTCCCCCCTCCCAGGCCAGTAGGGTTCCCCTTCCCTACACTGCCCCTCCTCTAGCCTCTCTCCCTTCCTCCTCCTTCCCATCTGCTGTGTGCACCATCGGGTTCCTGTAATTCCTCATCACTGGGGCTGCATATCATTCCAGAGCTGGCACAGCAGGCTGCTTGTTGGGCTGACCTTAAGATGACCCTCTTTCCGGGTCTGAGTCTCATTGCGGGTTTCAGCTTGTTCCCACTGACAGCTGTGAAGCCCTCAAGTGGCAGTCAGGAGACACAGGTCCAGATCCTGCTGGGGCTAGCTATGTGACTTTGGGTAAGTTATAGGACCTCTCTGAGCCTCCCAAAAAGAATACCAGCCTCATACAATGTTTGCTAAAACTAAAGATGCACCTCTCAGCTTTCACTAAACTGGATGTTTCAGCACTTCTTGCTGATTACAAAATATCTTCAGATCATTGGCTGACAATAGGGAGAGGGAAGTCTGTTTTTTGAGAAAACAAAACAAACCAAAAACTCCAAGTTCAAAAATGTTCAGTGACTTGCTTGAGTCAGAAATGAGAGGGCCAAAAACCGAACCCACTGCTATTGAGTCAATTCTGGCCCCTAATGATCCTATAGGACAGAGTACAACTGCCCCATAGAGTTTCCAAGGAGATCCTGGTGGATTTGAACTGCTGACCTTTTAGTTAGCAGCTGGAGTTTCCAGTAATGGAGGAAGCTGGATTAAAACTCAGGTTACCAGGTTGCACACCCACCCAGTACAAATAAGCAAGTCCAGTGGCTGGAATTCTTGTGGTCTTCTGACTTCCCAAACATGTTGGAAAAGCCATAGAGTAATTACAGAGCAACCTGGATTGCTTTCCCTTTTTGACTACAAGATATCAAGCTGTTTAGTTTCTTGGATTTATGGAAGGACAACCTTCACTTACACTTTGTGCCTCAGTTTCCCTCATCTGCCCACTGTGGCAAGTGCATGTGGGTTTTTCTTACTGGAGGTGGTTAAACTATGGAGAGCAGTGGCCAAAAGTCCTTTGAGATGCTTAGAAATCAGTTCTGGATAAATCGTACCGATAAGAATAAGCATAATATAAATACAAAAGGAGGCATCAGTTATTCAGTGGTAGAATTCTCACCTTCTGCACAGGAGACCCAGTTTCAGTTCCTGGCCAACGGACCTGGTGTGCAGCCTTCAGCCACCTATCAGTGGAGGCTTCCATGTAACGTCAAACAGGTGACAGCAGAGCTTCCAGACTAAGAGGGACTAGGAAGAAAGGCCTGCAAACCAGCCAATGAAAACCCTGTGAATCACAACCATCCAACCAGCAACCAATCACAGGACGCTGCAGGACCGAGCCGCCTTTCACTGTGTCGGACATGGGGTCACTGTGGGTCAGTCCTAACTCAACAGCAGCTAATAATCTAACTCTAAATACACATGTTGTTGTTACATGTCATGGTGTGGCTACTGACTCATAGTGACCTCTATGCACAATAGAACAAAACACTGCCCAGGCCTGTGCCAGCCTCCCAGTTGTTGTGTCTCGGTCCATCTCACCGGGAGTCTTCCTCTTTTTCACTGAGCCAGTACTTTACTAACTGTGATGTGCTTCTCCAAGGATGAGTCCCTCTTATTAGCGTGTGTAAAGTACATAAGGCCAAGTCTCACCACCCCTGCTTCTAAGGAGCACTCTGAATGTACTACATATACTCTACCAAATAAATACAAACATATATGTAATTAGAAATTTGGCCACATCTAAGCTCCAGAGAAGGTGACCTTGCAGAGGTTCAGGGAGATGCTATTGACAAGCTGTCTATTCAGAGGGGACAGACAAATGAACTGCTTTGGACGGTGGTGCCAGTCAACAGAGATTTGATCAGTAGTAAGACGAAGGGTCAGTGAGAGAAAGAAAACTGCACCACTTTGCTGAGCTTGGAGAAAATGATAAAAATGTAAATAACACAGATATTAACCTTGGTTGCATTTTTTCTTGTTTCTCTAGCTGCCTTTTGGGGCAATGAGCTAAAACAACAAGCCAAATAGAAAACCTCCTAGACTTTTGGCCAGCCCCCTTGTCCCTTATCCCATGGAATGACTGGGATTAGGTAGTATCACAGACAAACCTTCTCCCCACCAGAAGCAGAAAACTGGGGAAGTCAGACTCTTCTTTTTCAGGCCCTCTAGAGCGGTTGCTGGGAAGGATTCCAGAGCCTGTGTGGGCAGGAGCTCGGTGGCATCTCCATGACAAGCACCCAGCCCAAAGCCAGTGTCACTACCTGGAAACTGGGCAAGATGGCAGAGGAGAGGGTGTCTGCAGGGAAGTTTGGGTTCTGTGAGCCTGGGCCTCTTTGTAAGCAGGTGTATGTGTGGCTAAGGCAGGAGGGAGAAGGGGAACAAAATATGATACAGGGGACATTGAAATCGACCCAAATCCTCAGGCCCCACGAAGAGGTGTTTCTAGAGAACAGTTTGTGCAACTCAAAGAAGAAAGTCCAAGGTGGCCACACAGGAGAAGATACGTTGTTCACAGAGAATAGGCCCTCTGACAGCCTAGAGACAGTCACCAGGGAGACAGGTGAGTTGGTGGCCTTAGAAGGACCACATACCACTCCAGGTCCAGGGAGGGCATGCAGCTAACCTGTACAGTGTCAACCTTTACTGGAAACTCTGGTTGTATACCTCCTCCAATCTGCCCTTTCATTTGCTGAGGTGTGAAACAAGAGTCCTTCTAGAAGTGCCTGCCCTCCAAAGATCTACTGAGGATGTTAATGGCCAGTTAGTCACCATTAAAAGACTGAACATTTGCACTTTCCATGAAAGATATTAAAAAATAAATAAATAAAAGAGTGACTTAGCTCTCTCCCTCAACACCTTGCAACCCGGGAGCTGCCAGACAAGTTAGAAAGCAGGGCGATGTATAGCAATGCCATCACTCACTACTGAAACGGAGCTACACAGTGACTTCCCTACACCACTTCAGGCGAGAAGAGAATCAATGGGGTCCAGAAGGAACAGGGGGTGGTCTGTGGGAGCTGCCTGGGGTGGGGATTTCACTCACTACCTGGTGTGGATAGTAGGATCCACCAGGAGGGGTGTCTGGGGTGAGCACTGACAGGAATTGTGGCATCTTTGTGACAGAGAGAGGCACCTGCCCCAGGGCAGCTCTGGGATACAAGTTATTCTATTTGGAAAGGCCTCCTGGGAAAGGAAATTTGATAAACTCCCACTCCAGTGTGTCACGACCCTGTCTGTGAAGGCCCTCTTCCTAATCACTAAGCTCTATGCTGTGTCCCCCAGTTTCAATGCATTTTTCCCTCTGAGTGCCTTAGTGAGATGGAGAACAGCTGGTCACCAGCTTCCACATAATAGCCCCTCTTATACTGAAAATGGCTGTTAGGTCACTCCCCACCCCTCGCAGCTTTCTGTTAAAAAAATAAAAATAAACCTCCTATTTCTTTATCTTGGCATCAAACGCCTTCTTTGCTACCCCAACTCAGTCCGTCATCATTTTCATTTTTCTTTCTCTCTCTCTTTTCTCCGTTTTACTATATTCTTTCTTCCAATCTTGTTAGAAAACTGATGTTTTCACTGTTGTTAGGTGGGCCTGAGTCACTTCCGTAGGTTATCTATGTACAATAGGAAGAAACACTGCCCAGCCCATCGTGGCGGTCACTGCCAATTCTTCTCATTGAGGGTCTTTCTCTTTTTTGCTGACCCTCCACTTTACCAAGCATGATGTCCTTCTCCAGTGACCAAGCCCACCTGATATGTCCATGGTAGGTGAGACACAGTCTTGCCATGCTTGCTTCTAAGTAGTATTCTGATTGTACTTCTTCCAAGAAAGATTTGTTCAATCTTTCAGCAGTTCATGCTATATTCTATATTCTTCACCAACACCACATTTTGAAGGTATCAATCCTTCTTTGATCTTCTTTATTCATTGTCCAGCTTTTGCATGCATTTGAGGTGACTGACTACACCATGGCTTGGGTCAGGCACACCTTAGTCTTGAAAGTGAAATCTTTGCTTCTAAATACTGTAAAGAGATTTTTGCAGCAGATTTACAATGTATCTTTCGATTTCTTTATTGCTGCTTCTATGGCTAAGACTCTGGATTTTTATTTTCTTTATGTTCAGGTGTAATCCGTACTGAAGCTGGTTGTTGACCTTCAGCAGTAAGTTCTTCAAGTTTCCTTCATTTTCATCAAGCAAGGCTGTGTCATCTGAATATCACAGGTTGTTAATGAGTCTTTCTCTAAGCTTGATGCCCCATTCTTCATATAGTCGGGCCCCTCAGATTCTCTACATACATATTGAACAGATATGTTTAAAGGATACAACCCTGATGCACACCTTTCCTGACTTTAACAATAAGTATCTTCTTGTTCTGTTGAAACAACTGTTTCTTGATCAACAAGCACTCACAATTAAATTCCTGAACTTAGCCTAGAAAAAGTACCACATAAATCACTGCTGAATATCACCATGATAACCTTCCAGGTACTCCCCTTGGGAAGCTATACACTTACATCAGCATCTAGTCCACCCTTCAAAGCAATTTTGGAACTCCTTTTCTGGAATGGCCATCAGAGCTGTCATCATATTATCCTTGATGTCCTGAATGTCATCTAAATTTCCCCCTTTTGATATTTCTTTTATCTTTGGGTAAAGAAAAAAGTCACCATGGGCCAGATTAGGTGGGTAGGGAAGGTGTTCTGATACACTTATTTGTTTACTGGCTAAAAACTCCCTCACAGACAACTGGACAATTCAGTTCACAAACTTGCCACTGTGCCACTGTGCACAATGGCCATTCCACAAAGAGTTCCAAAATTACCTTGAAGGGTGGGCTAGGCACTGGCATCAGTGAATAGCTTCCCAAGAGGAGTACTTTGAAGGTGATTATGGTAATATTCAGCAATGAGGTATGTAGCACTTAGAACAGACAAGTTCGTGGATTTAATGGCTGGACTTTGTATGTATAGACAGATTCCTCATGAGTGCAAGTAAGTGCTCTGGAATTCCCATTCTTCACATGTTGCCCACAGTCTGTTATGATCCCCACAGCCAAATTCCTGTGAATAGTCAATAAAATACAGGTAAGCATCTTTCTAGTATTCTCTGCTTTCTGCCAGCACTCATTGACATCAGCAAGAATCACTGGTTCCCTGCTCTCTTCTAAATCTGGCTTGAGTTCCTAGCAATTCCACATCGATATGCTGCTGTACTCACTTTTGAATGGCCTTAAGCAAAATTTTGCTTGCACGTGATTTTAGCCATAGTGTTTGATAATTCCCACATTTGGTTGGCTCACCTGTCTTGGGACTAGGCATAAATCCAGATCTCTTCCAGGTGGTTGGCCACATAGCTGTCTTTACAAATTTCCCGCCATAGATGAGTGAGCACCTCCAGAGTGGCATCTCTTTGTTGAAACATCTCAATTTATATTCTGTCAGTTCTCGGAGGCTTGTTTTCTGCCAGGGCCTTCAGCACAGCTAGGACTTCTGTCTTTGGTACCATCAGTTCCCGACCACGTGCTACCTCCTGACACAGCTGAACAAAACTGATGGAGATGCATAGATATTATCCCCATTGCGTCATCACGAAGACGGAGATACAGGCATCAGGACTGGGTGAAGGGAAGAGAATCAACAGGGACGCACACATCCTCCATGGTAAGCTGTCTCCCCTGTGTTCTCTTGGTTTGCCTCATTTCTACCTTACATTCACAGATCTGGAACCGAGTTGCCTGTCCCTGGTCATCTTGCCAATAAGAGGTTTGGCTGAGATTTCAGTTGAGTTCTCACTGTTTACTGACTCAGAATGCAGTTTAGAACAAGTATACTAAAGCCAGTCAGGGAAACACACATTGAAACCACAGTGAAATACGACTCTGTAACTACCCAGGGTGGCTATCACCGAAAAATAGATGACAGCAAGTTTCAGAGAGGATGTGGCGAAACTGCAGCTCTCATCCATTGCTGGTGGAAATGTAAAATGAGAGATGCTCCGGACAGCAGCCTGGCAGGTTCTCAAATAGTTAAACACAGATTTGCCATATGACCCAGCAATTCCACTTCTAGGAACCAAAAGATATAAAAACATATGTTCACACAAAAACTTGTACACATTATTCACAGTAGCAAAAAGTGAAAACTATCCCCAAATCCCCAAACTGATGGATGAATAATAAAATGTGGTATATCCATACAACAGAATATTATTTGGAAATAAAAATAAATGAAGCTTTAAAACATGCTACACTACTTTGAAAACATTCAAAGTGAAAGAAACTGGTCAAAAAGGACCAGAGATCATATGATTCCATTTACAGAAAAGGCCCAGAACAGGTATTTCATCCAAATCAACAGCGATACAAAGCAGATCAGTAGTCACCTCGGGGTTGGGAGAGATGACAGCTGAGAGGATCAAGCTCTCTTTCTGGAGTGCTGAAATGTTCTCAAGTTGATTGTGGTAATGGTTTTACACCAAAAACTCCACTGAATAGTACACTATGCATGGGGGAATTGTATGGCACAGATTCTATCTCATGAAACCTGCTTTCAAAAGAAGAGAATGATGAATTCTCAAACTCCGGTTTTAAAATTTGGAGGAATCCTTTGTCCTCACAAGAACTGGACAAAGGTCCCATCACATAGGTCCTTGAATCAATTTCCAGACCATGTTCCTACAACTTTGCCCTTTCTTTGTGAGTCTCCAGGAATCCCCTTCTCTTGCCTCCATACACTTCGGGTAAAGGTGCCGCACACCCCTGGGTCTGTGTGCATCTCCACTGATCACTTTATTTTATCTTTGAATTGATTCCAGACTGTGTTCCTAAAACTTGCTCCTTGTCCTTTCTAGTGGCAAATGCATGAAAACGGCTGCTAACTTCCATCTCTGTCATGGAACAAAACTCAAGGCCCAGGAAGAAGACAGTGACGAAACTCCACCTCATCGGCAGACCACACACACATCTCCCCATTTCCAGTGGAAGGCAGCAAAAGCAAAGAGGGAATCCCTGGTGCAGACACTCAGAGAGTCCAGTGCAGAGCTGAGCTGAGGACCTGGATTCCAGCCGCGGCAGAGTCACGTTCCCTCGTGTACAGGAACCCAGAGTCCCTGCCAGCACTCTGTGAGGAAGGAGCGTCCACTCCCACAGGGCACGCACTCCACACCTCTCCATGGTGCTTGGGAGAAAGAGAATGCTGAGGGGAGAAAGGAAGAAAAGAGCATGTAGAGACCAGTTGGAAAATAAAAAGGGGCCAATTCCCTCTTATTAAGCCTGTTATTAGGCTGCGAATCAAATTAAACCACAGGGCTTTCCACTTACAGAGTGCTATTTTAAGGCTTATTAGACTATATTAGGATTGGCATACATTTCCACTGACATAATATCGGCCTTTAATTGGATTTAAGGGTGAGGAGGCTGCATTCAGCTGGAAGAGGCCCCCGCAAAGAGAGACTTGGTATTCTCCTCACAGCCCTCCCACTTCCCCTGCTGGCAGCCATCCGAGTGGCCGAGCCGGCCGGTAACCCATTCAGACCCAAAACACAGCTGTCTCCCTCCTCCTCCTCCTTTGATGAGCTGCCCACCACCCAGAACAGGCCTCTCACGCAGCCCTGCATGCCCACTGCCACGGGAGAGACAGTAACTCTGTCCACTGAGACTGGACAGTGCCATCAGGAGTAAGAGGTGTGGCTGGCTTCACTGTTCCAATTCCAGAGCTGTGGGCACACAGGCTGACCAATAGCAGGAGCTATGGCGTGTTTCATCAGCAGTGATAAAGAGCAGACCTGAGGCTGGACCTGAGGCTCTTCTCCCATCCTGGCCCCCATCTCCACTGCAGGACTTTCGGAAATCACTCTGCCTACTGCACCCTGAGGGACAGACGGTAGAGAACAGGGAAGAGGCTGGGGTGGCAGCATTCACACCGGACAGAGAGACCAACAGTGAGACAGCAGTAGAGTTCTCACCCTCCATGCAGGAGACCCAGGTTCAATTCCTAGCCCACATGCCTCACGTGCAGCCACCTCCCATAGTTCAGTGGACATTGGCATGTTGCCATGATGCCAAACAGATTTCACTGGAGCTTCTAGACTGAGATAGACTAGGAAGAAAGTCCTGGCGATCTACTTCTGAAAATCGTCCAGTGAAAACTCTATGGATCACAACAGTCAATCCACAACCAGTCATGGCAGATGGCACAGGACTGAGAACTGTTTTGGTTCTTTGCGCGTGGAGTTGCCCTGAGCCAGAGGTAACCCAACAGCAGCTCACTACAGTAGGCAGCAGGCACCAGAGACCCTCAGAACAGAGCTCTAGACTGGATCCTCAGCATCCCTCCCAAAAGCTGGTGGAGAAGGCAGTCAAGATCAGTGGTAGGTCAGGCACACAGCTCTGGGGATGAGAGATCCCTGTGTGGATCCGGCCCACGTCCACACACCCAATGAAGGTGTGACCCAGCTCTCTGAGCTGCTCTCCCTTCCTCGTGAAATGGAGACACATTTCCCTTCCCCAACGACTGTTGAGAAGTTGTACAGATAATTAAGTGCCCACCTACTAGCTAAAAGGTTGCCGTTCAGAGCCACTCCGAGGGCCCCCAAGGACAGGCTTGGGGATCTGCTTCTGGAAGATTTAGCCTTGCAAATGCTATGGAGTGGTTTCCCTCTGCACACACAGCATTGCTGGGAGTAGGAATCAACTCGAAGGCAGCCAATGACAACAAGGATTGTTTTCAGAATTCCCTGAGATAACGTGGAGAGTAGAAGTCTTTATTTAACACAAGTGGCTTCTCCCCTTTCTGGTGCTTTAAATATTCCAAATAGATCTGCTAAAAGGCATCAGAAGAGGAAAAGATCTCACCAGCCAAGCACATTACAAAGTAATGTTGGGAAGAGAAGTATCTTGGTCCGGGGACAAGTATATATGAAATACCACTTCCCAAAATATTGCTCAAACATGAAAAAAAGAATCCCAAATTCCTGAAGTCGTTCCACTCCTACATGTGAACATCGCCCACTCTCACTTGCCAAGATGCTTCTTGGCGTTGCTTTGATATCTTCAATTTCCATACTTGTTTTCAGCTCTTCTGCCAGAGACATGTGCTTGTTTATTTTTACTACACTTTTATGACGTTTCTGCAATAGCAATACGCTTTGCATTATTAGTTTTATCAAATAACAGAACGTCTGGTTGGCTGGCAGAAATTTATTGGCCTGGCTTTTATGGCCCCGTTCCAGGACACGTTTGGTGATTACTTTTTAAGTTGTTCACAGATTCATTCTTAAAGCTGCCTTTATGGCTTCGTTCAGTCATATTTGAGGGCTAATTGTTGTGGTACAAATTTAGCATCTGTGTGATGTCCATTGCTATCATCTTATCCTTATTATTTAATCACATGTTTGTCTACTTGATTTTATGCAACGGATACATGTAAGGCAACTTGCCTGTCAATCAAATATTGACAAATTGAATCTCTTTTTATATTTAGTAAGGATGTTTTTATCCCTCATATTCATTGTCACACCCTAAAATGTATTTGGCAAATTCAGTTTATTTTGGATATTGGATTTCCTGAAACTGGTGGGAATCTTATTACCAAAAAAAAAGAAGAGTAGAGATGAGCGTGATCTCAGTCCAGCCAAGTGTGGCTTTCCCTCCTGCTTCTTGTCTACCCACTGAGTCCCTGAGTGACATGGCTCTACTTCTGGGGGAAGGGCAAGCATGGAAACCCGTTTACCCAGGAGATACACTGAGGCAGAGAGGCAGTTGTCTTGCGCTCTGTGAGGTGGCTCTCTGAGGCTGACATCAGCAGGTCTCTTGGCCTTCCCGGGGGCTCTATGGCCCTGTACAGTCCGCATTCCTTTCAACCAGATCGGTTTCCTTCCCGGCCCCAAAGCAGTTTTCTCTTTCCCACCACTGACACGTGGGCCTCAGTGCTTACTGAGCCCCAGAGAGTTCCACATCAGCAGGAGTGGGGATTTCCAGGAATGTTCCCCAAGGGCACATCAAAGGAGCAACCATCCTATTGGACTGGGAGTAGGGTTAATGGCATCTGAACCATTACAGACAGACTTGTACAAGCATGTGAGCCCTGGGGCACCTGCAGGGTGTGAGTGTCTGTGTGAATGCCTGCACGTATGTCTGCATGCCTGTGTGCTTGTGCATATGTGAGCGTATGTCTGTAAGTGTGATTGTGTACATGAAAGTATGTAAGTGTGCATGAGTGTGCACATGTGTGTATGTGAGCGTGTGTGTGCCTGTAAATGTATGGTTATGTGTGAATGTGTGTGCAACAATGTATATCTGTGTGTGCATGTGTGTACATGGAAATATGTGTGTGCATGTGTATATATGTAAGTGTACGTGTATGTGTGTCTGTGAGTGTGTGATTATACTGCACATGTGTGTACATGAGTATGTGAGTGTGTGTGTGCACGTGTGTGTGGTGCCTGTGAGCATACTGAGGGCTTTGAATCAGGAATGAGCTCAAATCACTACACACTTATTATACCACTGTGGCCTTACGGTGCTAATAATTTAACCAGGAACCGTTTTTCTTTCAAAGCAACTGGGATCTACAATCCTTTTCCAGCTGGGTTCTTGGGAAAAGGAAGTGCTTCAGGTCCACATCTCCCCGGTCATCCCACGATCTTTTCCCATCAGGGAGCTGAATATTACGATGGCAGCATGTGGACGGCTCGTGTCTGGAGGAGAAACAGCTTTTAACATGCTGCGTCTTCCTCCTCCGCATCGCAGGCACACCCCACAGCACGGCCCTGCAGCTGAGGCAGGCTGAGGACTCTCAGCACACACATGGGGATGTCCTCATGGAGCCCTGGTCTGCAGGTGGCTCTCAATAGTCTGGTCGAGGGACACTCTTGGAGAGGGATTCTTTTTCTTCAAAAAAAGATGTTCTAGCCCCTCCCTCTGTTTAGCAACCTGGCACGTACCAATGCAGCAAAGGCAGACTAGAGAAGTGGATGGAAATCCCACAAAAGCCCCCTGGGAGTAGCTGGCTGACAGTGCAGGGAAATGTGGAGAAGGGCCCTGAGTCCCCTTTACAGCACCCTTTGGGTCTGGGCTGAGCCAGTCACTTAGAGGCTGTGAGCCATGACTGATCAAAGACTGGACAGGTGCACATCTCCCCCTCTGCTGAGTTATTTTGGGGGCAGTCTAGGAATTAAGCACCTCTTCTTTACAGAAACCCTTCATTACATGAGGTCTTGGTGGCAGGCAGGATTGATGTCCCCACTTTGGAAGCTGAAAGAGGCTATGTTCCAGTGGAGCTGTGCTCCCAAGACTGAACATCCAGCAGGTGAGATGCGGGGAAAGGTGATGGGAACTGGCTCAGGACAGCAGGGGTGGGTCCTGGCTGAGGCGGTACATCCTGCAGACTGTTTCTGCTAAGATACCACCCTACTTCAGCTGCCAGAGCACCCCGACTCTGGAACTTGGTCCAAGCCTGTTCTTCCTGCTACCCATCACCTGGGGCAGCAGGGCTAGTCTCCTGTCAGCAAAGTCTCTCTTGAATTAAGATAACCTGAGTCACTGTCTGTTAGTCCAGCAGAAACATCCCAACTGATAAATCCCTGAGACAGCTGACATCAGATTTTATTAGCTACAGGCACGAGCCCACAAGCTGTGAGCAGGAACAGTGCCTGTGCAACCCCCCAGTCCATGTGAGATGACAGCCACATGTGAGACCAGCAGGAGGTCAGCAGATCCTTTCTCTCATCCATTCAGCTAATGTTTCTCCAGCACCATGCCTGGCACCTTCTAGGTATAAGGGATAGAGTAAGGAATCACACAAGGTCCTCTTGCACATGTAGCTTCTACTTGTTGGTGGAAAGAGACAAGCCATAACCAAAAAGCATATAAATGCCTCCTTATGGAGGTGTTGGGGGACCTGTGATGTAATGGTTAAGTACTAGGCTGCTAACTGAAAGGTTTGTGGTTCAAACTCACCCAGCAGCTCTGCAAGAAAAAGACCTGAAAATCTGCTTCTGTAAAGATCACAGCCAAGAAAACTCTGTGGGGCAGTTCTACACTGTAACACGTGGGGTTGCAACTGATTCAATAGCCGACAATAATCACAACATGGCAAGTGCTGCTAAGTACTGTGAAGACGAAGAGACAACCAGATGTGGTACAACAGTCTGCATGGTGTGGCTAAGGAGGACTTCTGGGACAAAGCGATGCTGGGATGTTAGGATGGAGCGTGCTAGCTACGTGGCCTCGTGGAAGAAGAGAAGCCCAGGAGGAAGCAAGGAGGATGCAGAGATTCAGGACAGGAGCCATTGGGCATGTTGAAAAGACAGCACCGGGGACAGTGTGCAGGGAGAGCACTGAGTAAGGGGGCAGGTGAGTCTGGAGTGGGAACAGCAGGTGGGGGGGAAGGGCCTCCAGTACTCCACAGAAGTCTATTTGTTGTTTTTTGGTATTCTTCTAATGTTGTGCGACAATCAGCAACATTATTTTTGAACCTTTGTCGTCATTTGTCATCAGTACCCATTCAGCAATGACACCCATTCTCCCCTCTCCTTGGCCACTGGTAATTTCTAACCTGTTGTCCATTTCTATACATTCAGCTATTGGGAGACACCTCCTAAAAGTTAGAGCATATGGTATTTGTCATTCTGTGGCTAATTTATTTAACAGAGTATTTTCAAGATTCATCCATTTTTCTTTATGGCTGCGTAATATTCTACTGTCTGGGTGTACCAGATTTGGTTTATTCATTCATCTGCTGATGGGACATCAGACTGTCCTTTGACTACTGTGACCAGTGCTACAATGAACACTGGTGACAAGTATCTAGTTGAGTCTCTGATGTGAAGATGTTTAAGTAAACACAAAGGACAGCTCTGAGTTTGACAAGCATGAGATGGGAAGCCGCTGACGAGTCTGAGCAGAAGAGGGACACCATCAGACTGATGTACTAAAAGAGTTCCTCTGGGTGCCATATTGAGGACAGATTTGGGGGGAGGGGAAGCAAGAAAGGGAGCAAAGAAACAATTTAGGAGGCTGCTGCAACAGTACGAGCAACAGCTGACTGCAGCTTGGGCGTAACTAACAAAGTCAAGATGGTGAGAAGAGGTCAGAGCCTGTATGTAGTTTGGAGAAAGATCCAACAAGTTTTTGTAACAAATGCACAGTGTGAGACAAAGAGAGGCATCAAGGATAACTCCAACGTTTGGTCAGAGCAACAGGCTAAATGAATCACTATTAACTGAATTTGAGAAGACTGCGGTGGGAAGGGGTGGGGAGGCAGGATTTTATAGAGAAATCAAGAGTTGAACAATGAGCATGTTGAGTCTGAGATGACTATTAGACTTCCTAGTAGAGACACTGTGCAAGCAGGAGGGTATAAGAGCCAGGAGTTCAAGGAAGACATATGATTTTGATAATCATCAATGTCTACATGGTATTTGGAGACAAGGAATTACACGAGATCCCTCAGGGAGTTAGAGAAGAGTCCAAGAGTAAAGAGCCCTGGAATTCTAGTAACAGGGTCTGAGAAGGGATGAGTGGTGAAATAAAGGGACAGAGAGAGTCAGAGGGAAGAGAGGAAAAGGAAGGAGAGGAGGAGGGGGAAAGGCCAACAAGAAGAAAACATTTCAAGAAGGAGGGAGGGATTATTAAATGCTAACGATTCAGTGCTACTAATTGGTAGAACCAGGCAGTGGGGCTCTGTGATAGAATTCTCACCTTCTCTAAAGGAGACTCAGGTTCGATTCCTGGCCAGGATACCTCACGTGCAGCCACCACACATCTGTCAGTGGAGGCTTGTGTGTTGCTCTGATGCTAAAGAGGTTTCAGCAGAGCTTTCAGAGGAAGACAAACTAAAAAGGAAGCCCCGATGATCTGCTTCCGAAAGTCAGCCGGTGGATCACAATGGTCTGAAGTCACAATGGATCAAGGGATGGCACAGGACTGGGTAGCAGTTCATTCCACTGTACACAGTGTCACCGCTGAGTGGGAAGCTGACTCAGCAGCAGTTAACAACAGCAGGTGAAGAAGGCTAGGGCTTAAGAATGGACCACAGCCTAGCAGCAGTAGCCAAATGACACAGTTTGAGGGAAGAAGGAGGTGGGGGTCGGAGACAGGAGAGGCCAGGGAAGATATCTCATGTTCTTTTTTAACATGCCTGGATGAATTTGGGGAACCAATTTAGAAAGGAAAACATTTTACTAATACTGGGTGAAAATATTTTGAGCCAGATCTTTATAGAAGCTCACCTTACAGACAGATGAGAAACTGGGTTCCATTTCCTTCCTGCTCTGCTTCACAATGGATCTGTTTCCGACCCTGGGGCTTAGCATGGAAGCTGGAAGCTTAGCCGTGGTTGTTTGTGTAGATGGTGGAGCTGGGTTTAGAGCAATTTAATCAGCGGCATTAATAATGTCATGTAAGCTTAATGATACCAATTATAACCACGGTAAACACTCCTGAGCAGCTATAAACACTGATATTAAAGATGAACTCTCTGTGTTTGGTCAATGTTGTTTTTAAAAACAAAAGTAGAAGGGTTCAAGGTTTGCATATTCCCATGTTATCATTCCTACTCAGGATAAAGAAAGCACACGAAGGTAACCCCTGAAAGGTGATAGTCCATTCTTCTCTTCATCACCCATAGCTGTTGGGGATGGTTCTCAAGAATAGACCTAAGTCCTCTGCATTTGGCTACCATAACAGAAGGAAGCTGGGGGGATGGTGTGTGTCTCCGAGATGTCATCAATTAATTAGGGAACAGGGACACAGTTAGTGACTCTAGTCCACGTAATACTAGTTCCAGAGCCTAAAAAGGTCTGGAAAGTCCAGAGGCAAGCAAAGGCAAATTTTAAAGGTCAAGCAGAAAACCTATCAAAACTCTAACCAAAGCAAAAACTTAGGGCCAGGATTTAGTAAGAATTATTTGTCTCTATGCATGGGTTCCATAGGGATGATGGTAAACCATCCTTTCTTCTCCAAGGAAGAAACTTGTGCTTGACGGCCAAAAACAACCCATGAGGGAATGATGCTAGACAGTAAGGATGGCAGGGTACAGTGAAGGGTTCCTGAAGAGTGGATATGAGAACACCTACTCCCAAAAGGATTCAACATTACATATAACAGTGAAAGAAGTGTATCTGAGAAAGCTACATTTCTTATCTACTTCTGAAAAATCAACCACTGAAAACATTACAGAACACAATTCTATTCTGACACATGTGGGGTCACCATGAGATGGAGGAAACTCAATGGTAAATAGTGACTGGTATGAGTTCAACTATACAAGGTCTGACAAGCCCATGAAGTTAATTGTTCTAAGTGTTCCATACCATGTTGCCAAATATCACTATGGTCACCTTTGAAGTACTCCTCTTGGGAAGGTATGACTGACACTAGTGCCTAGTCCATCTTTCAAAGCACTTTATCTAGGATGAGTCCGTGACCTGACTTGTCAGAGCTCATGCAACAAAAGTTCTGATGGACATTCCAGAAAAAAAGTTCCAAAACTACTTTGAAGGGTAGACTAGGCACTGGCATTGGTGCATAGCTTCCCAAGAGGAGTACTTTGAAGTTGACCACAGTGATATTCAGCAATGAGCTATACTTTTTCTAGGATCAGTTCATGAACTTAATTGTCAATCCTAGCATGACATTCTGGAAAAGGCAAAACTATAGAGATAATAAATAGATTAGTGTTTACCAGAGGTTCAAAAGTAGGGGAGGGATGAACAGACAGAACACAGGGTATTTTTAGGCTGGCGAAACTATTCTGTGTAGCACCATAATCGCAGACTCAGGACCATTTTTTTTTTTTAAATTGTCATCATGTTGACATGACATTATTGATTTGTCGAAAACCAGAGGACAGCCCATACAAAGAGAAAACTCTATTGTAAAATAGGAACTTTAGTTAGCAATAGCAGATCAATACTGGCTCACCAACTATAAAACATGTTTTAGTCAGAAATACCACTAAGTGGATGGGTTTAGCAAAGAAAGTTTCTTCTTTCACAGTCTGGTAGGCTCGAAGCCTGAATTCAGGGTGGTCACTCCAGGGGAAGGCTTTCCTCCTTGTCAGCTCTGGAGGAAATTCCTTGCATTGCATCAGTCTTTGTTCAGGAAGCATCTTGGCACAGGAATCTCAGGTCTAAAGGATGTGCTCTACTCCCAGTGCTGCTTTCTTGATGGTATGAGCTTCCTGACTCTCTGCTTGCTTCCCTTTCCTTTTATCTCTCATAAGATGAAAGGGTAAAAGGTGGTAAAAGCCACGCTTCAGGGAAACTCCCTTTACATTGGAACAGGGAAGGGACCTTAGGAAGGGATTTACAGTTCCACCCTAATCTTCTTTAACATACAGCATAGGAAAATCACAAAATGGAGGACAACCATAAAACATTGGGAATCATGGCCCAGTCAAATGGCTACACACATTTTTGTGGGAACACAGTTCAATCCATGACATATACATGCCACAGGAATGTAAGATGCTAGTGAGAGGGGAAACCGTAGAAGGAAGGGTTATTGTGGGAACTCTCTATACTCTGTGCACAATTTTTCTGTAGACTTAAAATTGCTTTAAAAAATAACACCTATTAAAAAATGACTTGAGTCGGATCCTACCTGACAGCACTTGGCTTGGCTTTTGGCATTAAAAAATGACATGCAATGTCTCTGTTTACAAGTGATGTGGTATCCAATGTCCAGGCTGTTGACCAGCCAGAGGTATCTCCTTAGACACAAGAGCCTGTAAAAGGGCACTGGTATCACAGACCTTACTGTTTAACAACAGCGGTCCTTCTCAGCCTCGTTCATGGTAGCCAGTGAGAGAACAGTCTGTGTAGAACATGCTGGAAAGAACCAAGGGCACAGCTGATGACCCCAACATGATGAGCCCAGACCTACCGCTGCGGTTCACTGTTATGAACTGTGTGCCCCAAAATGCGTGTTGCAAACCTATAGCTGTGGTTACAATCTTGGAATGAGTCTTCTTTGTAATGTTAATGGACACTCTTAACATAGGCTGTCTTAAGGCAATCTTCTTTGAAATATGAGAGCCTAAACAAGCCAATGAGCAGTAGAGATGGGGGAAGAGAGATGCCAAGACACAGGATCACCCGTAAGCGGAAGCTCAAAAAGAGCAGGAACTTCCTCCAAAATAGACAGAGAAAGAAAAAAAAAAACTTATGCTAGAGCTAGTGCCCCGAATTCAGACTTCTAGCCTCCTAACCATGAGAAACAACTTTCTGTTTGTTAAAGCCTCCCACTTGTGGTATTTCTGTTATAGCAGCATTAGATAACTAAGACACCCACACTCAGCATACAGCTTGGTGCTCTACTTTCCTTTCTTCCTCCTCTTCCTTTTCTTTATATCCTCTTCACCAAAGGGATGTTTTCACCCACGGTCAGGAGCCTGTGAGTCCAAGAAAGCCGCTCTCATCCCAGAGCCCAGTTAAATGGTAGCATCCACAGGCCGCTGTGCTAAACAGCTTTTGGGGACACTATTCACACCGTCTTCATAAACAATGACCCTGAAGCTGTGCAACAGGCTGACCCTGAAACCATGTCCAGTTTGGAATCCAAGACAATGCCAGCTCTTCCATACCTTGTCTTTCCGCCTGAGCTGCTGTGAAGATGAGCCAGCTGGAGTCTCTACCATCTGTCTCAGGCCTGTGAACTTCTCCCCCAGAAGAATTACTGGCTTTCTGTCTCGTCTCCCTGCTCAGTCAGTTCATAGAAAGTCAGCCTCCTCTAGGCCTCTAACCCAAACCTTCTTTATGGTCTAACATCCCTGATGATAGCCTATTCTTTGGGGGGAGTTTCCTGCAGTGTTTGGAAATTGCATGGCACGTTTTTATAGCTTAGTACGTAAGTCTGGTGGTCTTGGAACTCTGCAAGCAACTCTAATAAATAAATAACTGTGCTGGGCTGAGCCTCAGTTAAAGCCAAAGATTTTCTTAGGCCAAAATCAGAGAAAGGAATCACAGGGAAATCCAGGCCAGAAAGCAGGTGGTGAGGTAGTCAGAGAGTACACCAGTCAGACAGGAGGATGATAGTACATATATTTATTTCTCTAATTAGCATGTCTCAATGGAGACAAGGATTTTTGCAGAAGATTTAAATTCCACTGCTACCACTAACTTGTTTCTCAAACTCCAAAACATAGTCTTTCTGTAGCTGCATCCATGTGGCAACAACCATCTGGAAGGGAACTGTGAATTTTATAGAATCATCCAGATATTTTAAAATATACAAATTCCTTTATTTCTACTTTCCAGTTCATTCCAGATGTTTGTCATCTAGAGACATCATCTGAGACTCAGATTTCTCATCTGAAAACCAAACCCAAAGCAAAGCAGTTGCCTCCAGGTGAACCCAACTCATGGTGACCCCATGTGTACAGAAGAGAAGTGTACCAATGGGTTTTCATGGCTATAACCTTTCAGAAGCAGATCACCAGGACTGTCTTCTGATGTGCCTCTGTGTGGGTTTGACTCAGTAGTCCAGTGCTTAACCAATTCCACCACCCAAGGACTCTTGAAAACAAGGATGCAGGTGGTTTAGAGCTCAGTTGTCTCAAAGGAATGTCCTTAATGTTAACAAGTGACCAGAAAGCAATGCATCTACACTCTTTGAAAAGAACATAAGGTTTAGAAAGTGTCCTGTTAGAGTAATTAGAAGCTTGGTAGAAGCAGAAACTCTAAATATAATAGAGATAAATCAAATAATTTGGAAGGTGTGATGGTGGAGAAGAAATTTAAGTGAGGAAGTGATTGCGTTTTATTAAATTCCCTAAAAGTAATTAACTGTCCATCTATAGAGATGGTGATTTCAGAGGTCCCAACCCATTATTTACCCAGTTAATTTCTTAAGGAACCCTGGTGGTGCAATGGTTAAATATTCAACTATTAACCAAAAGGTTAGAGATTCAAACCTACCCAGAGATTCTGCAGGAGAAAGACCTGGTAATCAGCTCCCATAAGGATTACAGCCAGGAGTACCCTTGGGGCAGTTCTACTCTGTCACGTGGGGTGGCTGTAAGTCCAAACGCAAAACAAGGGCACCCAATAACAGCAATCTCTTACTGCATGCATTCACGCAACAGATGTTAGTTGAACGCTTATTTTGACACAGGAACTCTGGCAGGTGGCAGCTGTGAGGAGTGAAAGGGTAAAAACAAGCTACACCTCCCCCTATCCTGGAGTTGATAGTCTAATAGGTAAGAAAGACAACAGACCGATAAATAAACAAATGAGTGCTTCATGACAATGGTAGCAAGTTTTATTGGGAAAGGCAAAGGGAGCGATGATGATGTGTGACATGGAGCATTTTCTCTATCAGCACGGCTGGACTGCGCTGGTGTGTGAAGCAGGCAGGCTGAGTCAGGCCTTGCAGGCCACATAGGGGCTTTTGATTTCATCACGAAAGCAATGAGAATCCACCAAAGGATTTATTATTGCACACAGGAAAAACAACAAAAACAGAAGACTTGGCTTCTAGACCCAGATCAAGGCTTCGCTAACTCTGTGGCCCTGAGGATGCCATCTGTCTTTCCCAGCATTGGTCTTCTCATCTATGTAAGAATTATACAAGACTCCAATTGACAGCTGGGGGGCACCCTAACCAAAAAACCAAAACCAAACCCATTGCTGTTGAGTTAATTTAACTCATAGAGACCCCATTGGACAGAGTAGAATCACCCCATAGAGTTTCTGTGGAGTGTCTGGTAGATTCAAACTGCTGACCTGTTGGTTAGCAGCCATAGTGCTGAACTGCTACACCACCAGAGTTTCCCAGGGAGGGGGGAAGGGCACCCTAGAGTTGTTGTTTTAGTCAAATGCCCCCATGTTTCAGAAGGGAAAAAAAACTAGCCTTCTGTTTTTAAACCGTTCTCTCCACTTCATTCAGTTGTGGCACTGATTAAAAGAAATAAAGAATGAAAATGTAATTTGTAAAATGAAGGATTGTCTGTAGCTACTGAGGAGCCCTGGTTGCACAGTGGTTAAGCACTTAGCCGCTAACCAAAAGACTGGTGGTTGGAACCTACCCCAGAATTTCTAGCGGAAAGACCAGACGATAGGCTTCTGTCAAGATTCTAGCCTAGGAAGCCATATGGGGCAGCTGTACTCTGTCTTTACAAATTTGACCACTGACTCGGTGGCATCTAACGGCAACAACATATACCTACCATGACACCACCAGCTGCCAGTGAGTCGCTTCAGCCTATGAATGTTAAAACAGAACTGTGATCCATAGGGTTTTCAGTGGCTGATATTTTAAGAGTAGACTGTCCAACCTTTCTTCCAAAGCGTTTCTGAGTGAACTTGAGCCAACAACAACTCACTTAGCAGCCAAATGTGTTACTATTGTTCTTTCTGATAGCCAGTAAGTATTCACTGATCTCTTTCCCCCTGGTAGCACAGACTCATATATCTCAAGGTCCCTAGGTGTTAAGACAAGGGAGATATAAATGGAGGGATGCCTGACTACATATGCACCTGCAGAGGTCTGTATCTCTACAGCTGCATCAGTATCTCTCTCACCTTTGAGATCCAGAGAGAAAGAAGGAAAGAGTAGTTTGGGGGTCTGACTATAATTTGATGGCCTTGTTTACAGGGAGGGGGCAATCCTGAAAAATACCTTATCCCTTCTGAAATAGTGACCTAATGAAGACGTAGGCTTGCTCCTTTATCTAAATGAAAGCATCGTTTGAGAAACAGTAATGGGCATTGGTGTGGTTTCGATAGCCATTGCTGGTGAGTTCTCATGTGCCACAGACTCTAACCACTGAGCCAAGCCAGCCAAGTGCCATCGAGTCGGATGCGACTCATGGCGACCACTGAAGGATAATTATAATGTTTAACAAATATATTCCCTTTGGGGACATGATGTTAAAGACACAACATCCTTTTTCTCATTCTGCTGAATGACACCATGCTCAGGATCATTGCTATCTTGCCCCAAAGCCTGGTCTCCTTCTCCTGTGATGTCCTCCTTTCTTCCAGGCCAGCATCCAGACGAGGGTCTCAGAGGGCAGGAGACAGCAAGATCAGGACCTTCAGGCAGCCTTGTCCTTCACCTATAAATAACAATGAGCACCTCCACTGTCCCTCAGGCCTTCCTAATGCATTCCAGGAAAGCTTGTGAGAATATGCTGTTCGTTATTTCAACCCACAGATCCTAGACATCACACTTCTGTTTCTTCACAGCACTTAGGTAGGAGGATGAGTGCTGAGAGCAAGGATGGAGCTTATCTGGACATATAGCCTTGCCAAAAGAAAAAGAAAAACAAACTCAAACCTATTGCTTTCAAGTCAATTCTGACTCATAGCAACCTCACAGGACAAAATAGAACTGCTCCATAGAGTTTTCAAGGAGTGCCGGGTAGATTCAGTCAATCTTTTAGTTAACAGCTGTAGCATTTAACCATTATGCCAGCAGAGGGAAGCTCAATTACAATCTAGGTGTGTGGGGTGCACACATGCACACACACATATACACACACTCCAAACAAAATCAGTCACATCATGTCATCTCCATCTCCTGGCGACCCCTTGTGCATCAGGGTACAAATGTGAGCCACAGGGATTTCAGTGGCTGATGTTGGGGAAGTCAGTTACCAGGGCTTTCTCGCCCTGGGTGGACTCGAACCTCCAGTCTTTTGGTTAGTAGCAGAGCACTTCACCATTTGTCCCACAGGAACTCCTCCACAAGCACAGAGTCTTGATTTTTCCTTTCTTCAGCAGCCACATTAACAGGCCTACGCAAAAATGCCTGTCAGAGTTGATTAACACTTATTCCAAAAAATAAATAAAACAAAATGGACAGGATTGGAAGAAGAAACCACAAGCTCTCTTTTGCTGCTGCAGAATGTCCTCGGCCTGTGTCCATAACGGCCTTTGGAAGACCACACAGATGGGGCAGTCTGCTTGGGGATGCAGATAGTAGCTGCTGTCCTCGCCATGGGCTGTGCTGAGTGAGCATACAGTGTCCTGGGTGTCCACCCTTGGCTACCCTCTTCCCAACCTTACCTCCAAGTGAGGATGGGCCATGCTCCCGCATCCCTGAGATCTAGCATGTTTCCAACTCTACTCCTGTGCTCATCAGATGTCTGCAGGGTGAACACCACATGCAGCAGAGAGGCAACAGAGAGGGACAAGGAGAGAAACGTCTTCTTGCAGGCCTCCTGACAGTCTGCCTCAAGATGCTGACCTTTCCCTGCATGGTCCTCAATGCCATCACCTTCCTCAAGGATCTGGCCACAGCCAGCCAAGCCATAACAAGTCCCAAAGCCGGCTGCTGCTGTACTCGGGATGTGTCCTTACAGGGTAACTTCCAGGGAAAACTGGTAGGAACTGGGACAGAGACAGAAGTGTACCCAGTGGGATTAAGGCAGGACGACAGAATGGAGGCCCTTCACAGAGCTTCCATCAGTGCAGTGACACAGCTAGCATCTCCAAAGGACCCCGTGGCCTCTAGACAGCCAGTGTGAGCACTGACTGCCCCCAGGAGCCGAAACGCCTCCAAGGGTACCACATGAGCTCATGGAAAATGATTGATGGACTATTTTTCCTATTGGCTCTTTTACTTATTCTGCCCAGAGTGATGGATGAATTTAGCAAAGAGGGGAGGAGAGAAGGGACAATCCAGTTTCAGGAATGATCCGTCAGCTGCAGAGTGCCTGAGCCAGCATCCAGTTATGAGATCAGAAAATACAGTTTCTCTCCAGTCCTCACCTACTCCTTTGTTGTGGGAATATTTCTTCCTACCCACATTAATAAAAAACAACAATAAAAAATGTGGAGAGTGAAGAGAAAGGGATCAAATAGGAAGAGAGAGTGAGGCCAGGAGTCGGTTTAGCTGGCTGCTTTCTGTGCTTCCTGAACACTTTAATTAAAGCCATGGAACCTAAATCAAAGCCCCTGAAAGGAAAATAGAAAGAGGTCTGAGAACAATTTTGTTTGCTGCTGCAATTCTCCCTCCTGTATTCTATTAGGGTTGTAGGGGGTGGGGTTTACAAAAAGGAAAGAAGAGGTTTCTATTTAGCCCTCCTTTGATCTTTCAAAGAAAAGAAGAACATTCAAAAAGAGAAGAAAGAGAAGAAGAGAAACAGACACCGATTTTGCTTCTTTCCTGTTCTTTGCTTGCATCAATAGCTCAGTGGGGTCACTAGGAAGGTGTGAAAAGCCACTGAGCCCAAAGCCAAAGCCAAAGTCACTGCTGTCAAGTCAATTCTGACTCATACTGAGCCCAGGCCGCCCACAAGTAAAAACGGAAGCAAGTTATCAGGAGGAGTTTGTGAAGTCACGGCAGTCACCAAGGCCTCTCTCAATCAGAGGTTCTCTCCCCTTCCCCAGGCCTTCACTTAAGGCATGGGTAATTAAGGGACCTTGGTAGAGAGGTCAAGTTTAGACCAAGGTCAGGTGGCAAGCAACCCGGGGGCCTATGGTTCATATTTCCATCTTAGCCAGACTTCCTAGAGAATCACCTGCAGGAACAGCTGCTGTCCACAAGGTAGTTCTGCCCTGCTCACCTCAAAGAGTTGGCCCAAGGCAGCAGTACTCAAACAAGACAAAGGCACAACAGTGACTTCACTTTTGAGCTAGGAATTTGTGTAACCAGCCTCACTGTTCTCCGAAGAGGGACTCGCCCTTTCTACACTGGCCTCCTTCACTTCAGCCTTCCCCTGGAAGCAGTGAGAAAGCAGGAGGACCCAGACAGAGAAGCAGACACAAGCCCTGGACGCATACTGCCAGCAACGTGCGCATCAATTTTGACTGATTACTGCTGACTGCCTGGAGTGGTACTATGTTAAGAATGCTTCTGAGCAAAGGACTTCAAAAGACATTTCCCGAAAGAAGACATATATGTGATCAACAAGCATATGAAAAGACGTCTGAGATTATTAGTCACTGGAGCATTGAGACCCCAAATCACAAGATGGTACCACATCACGTCTGCTAGGATAACTGTAATTAAAAAACATAAAAAAGAGAGAGAGAAGAACAAATGTTGATGAGGATGTGGACAAATTGGAGACATCGTATATTGCTGGTCAGGTTGTAAAATGGTACAAGTTATGTGAAGAATGGGCTGGTGGTTTCTCAAAAAGCTAAACATAGAATTACCATGGGACCCAACAATTCCACTCCTAAGTATATGCCTAAAACCAAAAACCAACAACAAAACCCACTACTGTTAAGTCAACTCTGACTGACAGCAACTCTACAGAACAGACTAGAACTGCCCCATAGAGTTTGCAAGGAGCACCTAGTAGATTAAAACTGCCAATCTTTTGATTAGCAACCATAGCACTTAACCACTTAATACCACCACGGTCTCCAGTGTATGCCCAAAAGACATGAAAATAGGAACTGCAAGAAATACAGGTACATGAATGTTCATAGCAGCACAATTCACAACAGTCAAAAGGCGGAAACAGTCCAAATATTCACCAGTGGACAGATGGATAAACAAACTGTGATATATTAGTACAATGGAATGAAAGACTGATACACACTACAACATGGGCAAATCTTGAAAACTTTATGCTAAGTGGAAGAAGCCAGATAAAAAAGGTCACATATTATTCCATTTGTATGATATATAGAGATCAGGTAAATTCACAGAGACAGAAAGTAGATTGGTGGCTGCCAGAGGCTAAGGGGCAGCGGAAATGGGAGAAATTTGCTTAATGGGTACAAAATTTTACTTTGGAATGATGGAAATGCTTTGGAACTAGACAGAGGTGGCAGTTGCACAACATAGTAAATGTATTACATGGCATTGAATTGTTTGCGTTAAAAAGGTTAGCTGTACGAGGTTGCCAGTTAAGTTTGTGAACTCATCCTAGAAAAAGTGCTACATATCACACTGCTGAACATCACTACAGTCACCTTCCAAGTACTCCCCTTGGGAAACTATGCACCGACACCAGTGCCTAGTCCACCTTTCAAAGCAATTTTGGAACTCTTTTTCTGGAATGGCCATCAGAGCTGTCATCATATTACCTTGATGTCCTGAATGTCATCACAATGTCTTCTTTTCAATATTTCCTTTATCTTTAGGTAAAGAAAAAAGTCATCGGGGGCCAGATTAGGTGACTAGGGAGGGTATTCCAATATAGTTGTTTACTGGCTAAAAACTCTCTCACAGACAACTACACAATTAAGTTCACCAACTTGCCACCATGACACCGTGTCCACTGGCCATTCCAGAAAGAGTTCCAAAATTGTTCTGAAGGGTGGATCAGGCGCTGGCACCAGCACACAGCTTCCCAAGGGGAGTACTTTGAAGGTGACTGTAGTGATATTCAGCGATGAGGTATGTAATACTTAGAACAATTAAGTTCCCAGAATTACTTGCCAGACCTTGTATGTCATGTGGATTTCACCTCAGTAAATTGTTTCTGAAAAGTATGATTCTGCAGTCAAGTTCTGTAACCTTTTGCATGGATGCAGAAGACAGCACTGACATCATATGCCATGGACATGCCATCTCTGGTGTATTGAAAGGGCATTGGACTTGGGGTCACAAAAGCATGGTCTGTGACCTTAGCAAAGACACACAAAGCTTTCTGAGCCACATGTACCTATTGTTAGGAGTAAAGACAATTACAGGAGAACTGACATATGTATATGGCCTTTGCAATTGAGGAAGTACATTCACATGTAAGGTCTCTTCTCATATTCATTAGTAATGCTGCCTAGAGTGCTTCATAGAGAGTTTGATGGAGCCCAAAAAGATAATCAAGGTGAACTTTGAAGAAATTCAAGTTGCCAGCCTGCCAGGTAGGGCCTGAGCACAGCCATGAACATGGGGCCAGGTCCTTCCCTGGTGGCTGCTAGGCCACAGCTGATGCTCCATCTTTGAGGTATGGTGGCAGGCGGGAGGAGCAACAGCTTGGTCTCCTCTGCTTTTCCACCCACATGGGTATGGGGAGCACGTGGTTCCTGGGCCAGGACCAGAGATCTGGTGGAAAAGAACATTCCCACTCATCAGTACTGTTTCCCTTGGCAGGCCCATGGCTCAGATGTTGCCTCTTGGAATGCAGATGCATTCTGGGAAAGCAGAGGGTGGGGAGGATGGGCAGCATGGTGATAAGAAACCATTAGCATTTTGATTGTGACCTGTCTGCACTCAGAGGTTGTCATGCAGAGTAAATAAGAGGCTATGTTGGTAGACACTCAGCTTTGAAACGATGAGCAACACAGAGAGAAGTCCATCATCTTTCTTGGCTCACAAAGGCCTGTCAACTGGGGAGGTCAGACCTAATCTGCCAGAGTATAACACTTTAAAGCCCTTGTCCTCCCTGTGATGGGTCATGATTTAATGCTGCTCACAGCCATGAAGAGGCTGAGCCACCTGGCCTCATCCTGTCCCAGGGCACCACTGTCATCTGGGAAGGGCAATGAACTTGGCAGGCCCTTTCTCTCTCCATAGAGTTGTCTAGAAGTCACTAGACTGAAAGGGGCTGCTGAGGGTCATTGGGTCCACCCTCCTGCCTAGAGAGGACATGAGGGAAATAATTTCAAGCTGGCAAGCATTTCTATTACCCAAATCCACATTCCATGGTCTTGATCTGAGGATGTGAGCCATTCTGCTTCCCCTTCCTCACCATCTTCATGATCTAACACCACGGATAAGCCAGTGAATAGACTCTGGAGTCAAATAGACTCAGTTTCAATCCCAGCACTGACACTCAGTAGTTTGTGAATTTAGGGAAATTACTAAAATAATTACATTGCTTAATCATTATAGTCTTTATCTATAAACTGCAGATGAACAAGGATGCCAACCTCACTTTGTTTAAAAGCAGAAGATGTCTGGCACATAAAAGAATAATGTAGATTACCTCGTTCAGTCCTCTCAAAGCAGGAGTCCCCCCTTGTGGAAGATGGTATACAAAACCTGCCAAATCAGTCTCTTCAATGGGCGTACACCGACAGCGAGGTCCTTCTCACCAATGCTCCCAGGAGCCGGATCCAGGTGTCTAGGATGGCATCAGTGTCTCACCAAATCTGAATGCTAGGCATCAAACCAGAAGTCCCCTCTCATCGGAGTTTTTATCTGGCTCCCCTAACTTCTCTATCAATACACTGATTAAGCTTAGGAGTGAGTTCATGAAAAACACTGGCTAATACATAATGGCCTCTTGAGTACACCACAAAGGCCACTCTCCAATGTTTTTCTATTAACTGCTCCCTTTGTCCTTCTGCGAGCCCTTGTGGTGTAGTGGCTAGGACCCTGGCTGCAGGCAGTTTGAATCCACCAACGGGTCCTTGTAGACCCTATGGGTCAGTTCTCTTCTGTCCTATAGGGTCTCTATGAGTCAGAATCAACTCAATGGCAATGAGTTTGGTTGTTTTTGGCTTGTCTTTCCAGTGTCCTTGAGGGACTGATAGTAGTCACTGGACTGGAAGCTGCAAAACAAGGTTCCAGGCTCACCACTACCTTGAGGCAGCCACTGTGGTTTGGAGGACTCTGCTTCCTCACCTCTAAATAAAGGGTTGCACAGTTCTGTTTCTTGGATGTCATGTAGTTCGACAGATTCATGATTCGGGGACTCTGGCTCCTGGATAGGAAATGAAGAAAGATGCAGAAGACCACCGTATGAGGCAAAGCCCAAACTCAGGTCTCCAGGGACCCAGTGAGGAGAAGCAGATTCAGATGGAGGACAAGTATTGGTAAAGAAATATTCACCAAGCTAGGTCCTGTTAGATAGAAGCCTGGCTCTCCAAGGAAATTGCTGAAACCCAACTCCTTTGAGAACCTAAAAAACTGAGCTAGAAAAGCCCATTAGCAAAAGAAAACCTTGGTGGCTCAGCCCCTCTCACTCTCACTACTAACCTTTACTGTCCCCAGGAGCCTTCCATCTCTTGGGGAGCTGTGGCCTCTTTGAGGAAATAGCCAGATGAGATAGAAGCTGTGAGCCTCTCTTGGGTATTACTGCTAGTGATAAGGAGCTACAGACTCAGAGAAACTGGAAGAAAGTTGTCATCCAGGAAAAATTGGGAAGTGATGGCAGACTTTACCCTTGAAACACACGCTTGTATCCATAAGAGACATTGGTCAGTAGCTGGAGGATGAGTCCTCAACTATTTCCCCTCTTCCAGGGCCAAGAGGGGTAAGAGATCCATGCCTTCTAGTTCTTAGTTACCTTATCTTAAAGGGAAAAGAGAGAGAGAGAGAAACACCGGTGTGGTACAATGTTCTAGAGAATACCCTAGTGGGACAGTGTTAACAGCTGGATGATAACCAAAAAAGTCAGCAGTTTGAATCTACCAGTAGCTCCTTGAAAACCCTGGAGGCAGTTTTACTCAGCCCTATAGGGTCACTAGGAAATCCTGGAGGCATAGTGGTTAAGTACTACGCCTGCTAATCAAAAGGTCGGCTGTTTGAATCCTCCAGGTGCTCCTTGGAAACGCTATGGAGCGGTTCTACTCTGTCCTAGAGTGTCACTATGAGTCAGAATAGACTCAGTGGTGGTGGGTTTGGTTTGGTTTGGTTTGGTTTGGCTTGATTTGGTTTGACTTAGCTTGGTTGGGCTGGGCTGGGCTGGGCTGGGCTTGGTATAGGGTCTCTATGTATCTGAATTAACTCCATGGCAACAGGCTTAGGTTTTTGTTTGTTTGCTTGTTTTATTTTGTTTTGGAATGGTCATTGCAAGGAGCCCTGGGGTACAGTGGTTAGGCTGTTAACTGAAAGTTGAGCAGTTCAAACCCACCATCAGCTCTGTGGGACAGAAGACTAGCAGTCTAGTCTCCTAAAGATGACAGCCTAGGAACCTCAACAGTGCAGTTCTGTTCTGCCATTTAAGGTCACCACGAGGCAGCATCAACTGGACAGCGCACAACAACAATGCTCACTGTAGCGTTTTCACAGTAGCCAAAATGTGGAAACAGCTGAAATGCTCATCAATGGATAATGGACAAGCCAAATGTGGTATAGCCACACAATGGACTATTTCTCAGCCATAATAAGAAGTGAATTTCTGAGGCCTGCCACAATGTGGATGAACCTTGAAAATCATTATGTAGAGTGAAATAAGCCAACTTCAAAAGGACACATGTTGTAAGGTCTCATGTATCAGGAATCAAAGACTATGAGTGGTTACCAGAGGGGGAAGGACGGGAAAGGGGGAGTTTTTGCTTAGGGGGCACTGAGGAAGGATCCATCTGACGGAGGCAGGTTACCATATATAGTGGACACTGCGTGTGTGGAGAACACCCACTGAGGACAGCAGAGATGGGGAAAGGAGGGACAGGCAAAAGGGTACCAGCAGTGACTGACCCCTGCTAGGGGCCAGGACCTTTCACTGAGTTGATGGCTGGTAGTGCAGGTATTCACTGGCTAAGAAAGTGGACAGCTGGAACAGTACGGTGGTGGTCCATGGCCCCACAACTGTGAGCAGCAGAAGTGCAATTGGAACCCAGCTTTCACCAGGGAGTCCCAGGGTGTCACCAACGGTGAACAAGTTTCAGCTGCTACCTGTAACTTGGAGGTTCAAGTCTCCCCAACAGTGTCTCACAAGGTCTGGCAATCTATTCATGAAAAGTCAGCCATTAAATAGGGACCGGAGCAAGGGAGAATGAAGAAAACCAAAGACACAGGGAAATATCAGTCAAAGGACTCATGGACCACAACTACCACAGCCCCCAGCAAACTGAGTCTAGCACATCTAGATGGTGCCCAACTGCCATCACTGACTGTTCTGACAGGGGTCACAACAAAGGGTCCTGGACAGAGTTGGAGAGAAATGTAGAACAAAATTCTGGCTCCCAAAAAAGACTAGACTTACTGGCCTGACAGAGACCTCAGACAGTGTTGAGAGTGTGGCCCCAGGACACTCTTTCAGGTTGGTAATGAAGTCGTTACTGAGTTTTATTCCTTCATCCAAAGATTAGACAGGCTCAAAAACCAAAATGAGACTAAGAGGGTACACAAGCCCAGGGGCAAGGACTAGAAGGCAAGGAGGGGACAGAAAAGCTGATGATAAGAGAACCTGAGGTTGAGAAGGGAGAGTGCTGAGTGGGGTTGTTAACCAGTGTCGTAAAACAGTATGTGTACTGACCGTTTAAAGAGATGCTAGTGCTTGGCTAGTTTATTACATAAACCGTCATTTAAAGTTCAATAAAAAATAAAATAAAACTATGGGGCATAGTTTTCAGATACACATGGGGTTGCTTTCAGTTAAATCAACTCAACACCAACTTTTTTTCTTTTTGCCCAACTCTTCAAAACCTACTTGCTTTCCACTGTAACAGTCTTAAACACTCCAGGCCCGTAGGAAGGCAGAGATCACAAAAGGGGTGCAGCAGGGTTTTACTGTGATAACAAGAGGTTGCGTAAGAGACACACGGGTCTTTAAAATGGGGTTCACAGCAAGTGGTTGATTGGGGCCAAAGTAAAGAAGGAGACTCATATCACCTCAGTAAGGACGGAAAAACGAGAAAGCAATAGGGGAGGAACAGTCCTGGTTACTTTATGCCAGTTAGAGTTTTTGTTGTTGTTCAAGTTAATATGTAAAAAATATTTCATGAACTATTGATGTCTGAGAAAAAAAGCAAAGAGATACAATTAAAAAAAAAAAAAAGCCTATTGCTGTCAATTCCAACTCATAGCAGCCTCGCAGGACAGAGTAGAATTGCCCCCACAGAGTTTCCAAGAAGCACTTGATGGATTTGAACTGTCAGCCCTATGAGTTAGCAGCTATCACTCTTAACCACCTTGCCAGCAGGGTTTCCAAGGAGCTACAATGGAGGGAGAAAAGAACAGTGGGGTGAGGGTGGGGAGGGTGGCTGTGTTTGAGTGTATCCTTGCACCCCAGTTTCTCCTTCTGCTGGGGGTGGCTCCATGGCCCCCAAGCATCCACAGCAACAGCTGTCAGAGCACCAGTCTGGCTTAGGGGCTCCCTGTTGGCACTGGGAAGACAGAAGGGCCAGAGCCCCACTGACTCCTGCTCCCCCTGACATGTAGAGGGGCCAGGCTGGGCTTCCAGCAGCACAGGGTGGGTGGCACGGCCTCTGCCCTGCCAAGTCGGTGCAGGGCACTGGATGCAGAGGTGTGACCTGTTTTGCATGCTCTAGGACTGAGTTCTGCTCTGGCATCATGCCGTGTTAGTTAAGGGCTGTCAGACAGTGTCTGCTGAGAAGCAGCCCAGAGTGAATGCGCTGTGGCTGCAAGCCAGGTGGGGACATTGTAACATCTGTGCCGACCTTGGGAAATCACATCCCCTCACATTCCCTCATTGGGAGGTATCACCTTTACCTCACGCCCCTCCTTGGTGGGCACAGAGGTCACCTCACAGCCCCTTGCTGGCAGGTATCACATCCACCTCACACCCCTCCCTGGCAGGCATCAAGGTTGGTGGGCAGCACAGTAGACTCCTACTCTGTCCTTAGCAGGCACCGAGGTCACCTCACACACCATCCTGAGGTCTGCAGCTCTTGCATGCATGCACGGATTTGCCTATCGCCCTGCTGTCCACCCCAATATCTGGATTCAAAGTATTTCATCACCCCACCATACCCAGCTCCTCACTTAGGGGTACTGTTTGAGTGTTTCTGGCTCATAAATCTGGAGGTTTCACGCCCACACAGCATCTCCCAGACTTAGAAACAAGGTAAGCACCTCTGTCATTTGGCCAAGACAGCTCCTTTCAACTTCTGACCACCCTGTGAGTGAAGTCAGTAGCAAAGTCAGCACTAAACCAAGTGGCCTAAGCCTTTTTTGGATTCCCAGGCCCCAAGAGCCTCCCAGGTGCCAGCATCCTGCCAGGACATATCACCAGACCCCTTGCTGATACCATATATATTTTCCCCTTCTCAGCAAAGCTGACAGGACACAGTGTCCCAGAGAAGAGGTGGCCAGAGAACCCCCAGGCCCAGGGATGATGAGGGATCATAGGTTGATGGCTTCTGTTCCCACAGCCATCACTGACACCGTCAAAGGGGGCCAGTAGAAGACTCCACACCCTCCACTAGGAGAGAAGCCAGGAGCCGCATGGAGGAATGGGAGAGTCCTAGTGGGTGTGACATCAGCCAGGAAGAGAGACATCTCCAACTGGTGTTCACAGAGAAGAGTATTATGCCGCCACCTCAGCCTAAGAGCAGGCGTGACATGTCTGCCCTGAAACCATCACTTTGAACAATGAACTCATCAAAGAAATGGAATTTCCACAGACTTTTTGTGGAAGAGGATTTTGATATCTGATCTGCTCATGATAACCCCCTGGGAAGTGAGCACAAAGAGGTGCTATGATGTGGCCCCAAAGCAGCAAGTTTGAGGTCTGGTTCCCTTACAGGGAAAAGGAGCATTTAATGCCGAAGAGCAAAGCTTGTCTTGAGTGTCCTACCTTCCCAGGCTCAGGCTGTTCTGAAATGTGAACGTAGAGAATCCAGGGCTTACTCCCCAAAGTGCTGCACGGTGGATGACTCAGAGACAGCACATCACTGTTTTATCACAGACCGCACTGTGGCCTGAGACTTCAGGGAAGTTAGGCAGCCACTTGGGACCAGAACTGCTGGCAAAGGAGGGTAAGAAGGGGTACAAAGAATATGAGAGAAGGCAAAGATGTGGAAAGTTCAGCAAGGATCATTGGGTGAGCGAGGAAGTAGATCAGAAACTGCCCCTGAGTCCCCCAAGAGATGGCTCCAGGATCCTCAAAGAGCAAGCACATACCGTCTTCAGCTGTCTATTCTCCAACCTGTATGGCCTTCAAGCTCTTCCTGACATTCCCTAATCTTGACTTTCTTCCAGTGGAAGTTTCAGTCCTAAGACCTCAAATACCTTCCATATGTAAGAGCACACACATTTCCTGAGCACAGAGATTGAGAATTTGCCCCCCTCCTAGGATTTCAGAAAACTGAGGTACTGAAAGGCCAGATGGCTCAGAGCCAAGTCCAGGGAGCCTGGAGGCAACAGACCACCCTGAGTGAGGGGATGAGAGATTTTCACAGCCATCCTTGAAACGAGGGAACCTAAGAAGATTTAACATATGTGTATACATATGTATATATATATGTAGCAGCTCTATTCTGTCCTACGAGTTACCATGAGTCAGAATCAGCTTGACAGCAGTGGGATTGGGTTGGGTTGGGTTGGTTTGGGTAAGAAGATCTAAAGATAGCACCACAGATAGTAATTCCACCACCACAGTCCCTGAACAGAACGCTCTCTCCACACATACCAAGTAACATACACCCAGTCACTGAGGAGTGCTTTTTTTAAAAAAAAAAAAAATGCAAAAGCTGAACTAAACCAAACCCATTGCTGGGATGTGATCCTGACTCACGGTGACCCCATGTGAGCAGGGTAGAGCTGCTCCAAGAGGTTTTCATGGCTGTGACCTTTCAGAAGCAGATCACCAAGCCTGTTTTCCATGGCTCCCATGGATAGATTTGGACCCACCTTTAGATTACTAACTAAGCACAAACCATTCTCACCCCCGAGGGACCCTGCAGAGAGCTTTTGCCCATGGAAACAGACTTCAGGTACAACTCCAGGAAAGCTGATTGGGAAAGCAAGAACTTTCACCTGATGTGACACTCAGCTGAAGTGTATTCCAAAAACCGCATCTTTTGACTGTCTGTGGCTCTACTCTGTTTAATGACCATCGGCCATTGACTTTAGATGACACTGTATCAGTTTTGCTCCAGCCTGGCTTCTACCTCTTCTCAGTCAACTTGGCCTACGGGTCTTGTTGCCATACTCATGGTGATCGAGTGTGACGGGCATATAGGACTGCTTTGGAGGTGCTCTATCCATGTGGCATGCTGTATATCCCATGCTAGGGGCTGTGGGTAAGGTATCAGGCCAAGATGTAGTTCTTTGCAGCAGAGAGCTTGAATTTTCTCATCTGAAAGCAGCCAAAAGGGATGGCTCAAGCCTCAGGATGACCTGGAAGGACTCCACAGTTTTGATTTTCAAACTTCGCTGGAACAGACTGCACAACAGTCAATGCCTCCACATTGATTACTCACACAGGGTGGTCTCTGCCTTCTTTCCGTAAGCAGTTTCTTCATCATCGATTACTCATAAGCCAATTTTAAAAAGTCTCTCAACACCTGGTGTTATGAACTGAATTATGTCCGCCCCCTCAAAAAAAACATGCCTTGAAATTCTGGACCCTCTACCTGTAAACATGATCCTGTTTGGAGATAGTGTTGTCGTTAGATGCTGTTAAGTCAGTTCCAACTCACAGTAGCTCCAGGTAACACAGAACAAAGCACTTCCCAGACCCATGCGACCCTCCCAGTCATTGCTGTGTCCAAACCCATCGTTGCAACTACTGTGTGGTTCTGTCTTCCTGAGCTTCTTCCTCCTGTTTGTTGACCCTCTATTAAGCATGAGGTCTTTCTCCAGAGAGGGTCTTTTCTGACAACGTATCCAAATTCCATGAGATGAAGTCTTGCCAAATTTGCTCCTAAGCAATATTCTGGTTGTTCTTCTTCCAGGACAGATTTGCTCACGTTTGGAAAGATAGTTTTTCTTTTATGTTAATGAGGTCATCCCATTGGAGGGTGAACCCTAAGACTAATTGCTTCTGAATTACAGAAGGATCAAAATACACGCATGCTGAGTATGCACACACGTGAGCGCACGCACGCACACACACACACACATGTAGACAGACCCTATGTGAGGACAGTCTACAAGCCAAGAAATGAAAAGAACTCTACGGACAAGGACAGAATCAACACTGCTGACACTCTAATTTGGACTTTCAGTCTCCAGAGCTGCGAAAAAATAACTTTCTTTTCTTTACAGTCACTCATCATATTTGTGTTAGGAGGAGTAGGTAGTGAAGATACTTGGGCAGCTCCTTTTCCTCCAAGAGTGGACAGACCAAGCAGAACCCTTCTCTAATCATGTCAGTTCAATGGGTAGAAGCTCACCCAGCGGATGTGTGTTCTCTATCTTTAAATATCTGTCAGGCCAGGATATGAGACTCACCACTTCCTTTATCTCACAGACTAGGGAGTTTCCTTCGGATACCAGCATGATGTAGTTGGGAAGAACAAGGTAGCATCAGGTGGGCAGAAGTTCAAATCCTAGGAGCTCAGAACAGTGCCTGACATGGCAGGTACTTGATAAATACCTGATGAATGAAATTCTGACTGCCACTTGCCACCTGTATGATTTTGAGTGACATTGAAGCCTCAACACTCTTGCCTGTAGGTAGGAACTATAATCCTTTCAGGACAGGTGGAGACATAAATAAGAGAGTTCATGACCGTGTTCTCTGTAGAAGGCTTGACACAGAGAGCAGGGATGGCCTAAAGGAAACTAGCACTTCTTAAGCATCTGTTAGTGAAACCACTGGATTCCATGATGTGAAACACTTGAATAGAATCCAGTTATCTAATGCAGGCACTTACTGAGTCCCTGGGTTATGCAAAAGATGAACATATTTGGCTACTAACTGAAAGGTTGGAGGTTCAAATCCAGCCAGGGGTGCCTCAGAAGGAAGGTCTGGAGATGTACTCCTAAAAACTCAGCCATTGAAAACTCTATGGAGCACAGTCTTACTCTGCTACACATGGGATCTCCATGAGTCCTGGCTGACTCAGCAGCTGCTGGTATAGAATTCAGGGACTAGGCACTTTACAAAGTGGATCCGACTCGATGGCACTTGGCTTTGGCTTGGCTAACATCTACTATCTCTTTTAATCTTCAGAGTGCTAAACCGAAAGCCAAACCACAGCTGTTGTCATCAATTCGATTCTGATGCATAGCAAATCTGTAGGACTGAGTAGAACTGCCCCATAGAGTTTCCAAGGAGTGCCTGGTAGAATTGAACTGCTACTTTACAATTAGGTGCTCTGAATCGCTGTATCACCAGGGTTTCCCTCAGAGTGCTAGGTAGTGGGTATAGCTCACTGTCCCCTTTTTACACACTCAACAATTCCCAGTTGTGAAAGTGGCAACGGTGGTACACGGGCGGGTAGTAGCAGTAAAGAGAAAGGTGTAGAATTGGGGAGGGGCAGGGGCTACTCCTGGCAACTGAATCTCGAGCTGAGTTTCCCTGCAAAGCTCATCCCGAGTTCCAGTGAGCAGTACGTCCAGCAGACCTGAGTCTTATTCAAAGGGCCTGGTCATGGTCCAACCCAATGTTGTCACATCCACCCCAAGTTCTGGAAAACGCGGGAGAAAGGGAATGGAATGAAGAGCCTACCAGGCCTCAGTTCTCCACGTGCCAGGATTCTCTGACTGGGTAGGCTAGTTGACAGCATCTTATAGACAGGTGTTTAGAGTATGCCCTTCGGTGGTGCCGATGGTTTGTTTCCAACTACTAACCTTCAGGTTAGTGGTTAAACTTACCTAGTGGTTCCATGCAAGAAAGGCCTAGCAATCTGCTTCTGTAAAATTGCAGCCAAAAAACACATGGAGTAGTTCTACTCTGTAACACATTGGTTCCCCGAGTTGGAATCAACTTGATGGCAAGGAATGTGTTTTATTTGGAAGTCATGATGTGTTCAGACTTTAAAATACATGCACACAAAACCACTGGGCCGTCACTAGTCAGGGACAACTGTTGATGGCATGGCTACCAACCACTTTCGGCTTTTAACCAAAAACCGAACTCAGGGCCATCAAGTCTCTTCTGACTCATAGCGACTCTGTAGGACAGAGCAGAACTGCCCCACAGAGTTTCTGAGAAGCAGTTGGTGGATTCAAACTGCCAGCCACCAGGGTTTCCATTAGCAGTGGCTTTAAATAACCCAGCTGGCATAGTGGTTAAGTGCCGTGACTGCTAACCAAAAGATCGGCAGTTCAAATCTGCCAGGCGCTCCTTGGAAACTCTATGGGGCAGTTCTATTCCATCTATAGGGTGGCTAGGAGTCAGAACCTACTTGACAGCAGTGGAGGTGGGTTTAAATAATGAGACACCCATGAAAACGGAGGGGTACACACGAGTGATCTGGTGGCCATCCAAAGGAGGAAGCTGGGGAAATGGGAAACTTGCATGTGAGATAAGAAACCACTGTGGCTCTTATTAGATGTTTTGCTGTGCCAGCGAGGTCCCCTGGATTTAATAAAACCTCATTTTCCCCTTAAAGTGGCCCATGTGGTAGGGGCCCAGAGTTTAATGGGGGTAGGAGAGATGGTGCAGACCTGTGGCTCAGGTGCCTTGGGGCTCCCAGGCCTGGCCCAGCAGCTGGGATTGATTGTGCAACTGTACAGGAGACGGCAATCAGAAGCCATCTGATGCTGACCTGCACGGAGCAGGGGTGGTGGCTGGCTCCTGTTCCCGCCAGCTTTCCAGGGGGAGCAGCTCATCCCGGTCTTGATTAGAAGTGGACTGAGGAGTGGCAACATGTGATTGATTAGGGGCATCTGCATTTGAAAGCCTCAGCCACTTTAATCCTGCCTCAGAACTTAAGGTTCCCATTAGCACGGGTGATTGTGTTCATTAAGGACTGATGATTTTGATGAATTCATCTCTCCTGTCATGTGTAATCCTATCCAGGGGTATCGCGCTGGGTTCTGAGGGGCTGACCCATCAGGGCTTAATGCCACATGGCAGGCTCCTTCACAAACACGTAGCAGACAGAGGGCTGAGTCACAAGAGCCTGGAGGGACGTGAGGTGTGTCCTCTGATGAAAGAGTTGCTGAAGATGGAGTGCAGCTATCAGACAGAGGCTGCAGTGAGCCAGCCCAGAGTCTTCCTGGGCTACATGAGCCCATGTTGGTGCTGGAAATTTATTCCACACTTGCCAAAAGGTCGCCACGTTTTAAACACTCCAACCCTAACATATCTTCTAAAAATACCAGTTGCTGCAGAGTCAACACCGACTCACAGTGACCCCAAGTGTATCAGAGTAGAACTGAGCTCCACGGGGTTTTCAGTGGCTGATTTTTCAGAAGTAGATCACCAGGCCTTTCTTCTGAGGCACCTCTGGGTGGACTTGAACCTCCAACCTTCTGGTTATTAGCCAGGTGTTAGCTTTCTGCACCACAGACTCCAACCACAGTTTCTCTTTCTACTGAATCCCTATTTTGGTGACTGTGCCTTCAAGACACACAGACATGTCAAGACTAGCCCCAGCATTTCCAGTTTGAAACAAATTCTTGTGAAGAGCTCACACCAATAGAAAAATTACAGTTTTCCTTTAGCAATGTTGTTATCTATCTAAACAGACATACACACTGAAATCCAGAAAATGTCCCAACTTTCCTTGGGGAAAAAAACCCATGAGATGAGCTGCCACCATGAGTGAGCTACTGTTCTGAGACAAAACCTTTTCACATTGTCAAAGAGACACTGGCATAAATGTGCAAAAGCATCACCAAGAGACATTACAGAAGACCAGGGTGACTCCTGCCCTCCTCATTCCCAGGACCATGTACACACATGGATACGTATCTCCTACTCTCTCCATTTCTCCAGAGAACCCTAACAGAGAGGTAGACAGCAGCATTAAAGTCCCAGTTTCATCCACATGACTTTGGACAAATTTCTGAACCTTATGGAGCCTCAGCTTCCTCATCTGTAAAATGGGCATAAAGACACTGGCTGTGCCTGCCTCCCAGTGTTACTATGAGAATCATGTTTAAGTAAGGGTTTGAAAATGTCACTGCTTTGAATACTGTAGAGAGGGAAGGGAATATAGGGAGGCCCTATTAATCACCAGTTGTGCCAACGCTGACCCAGAGCCTATCCAAAGTTCTCCCAAGTGTCCTTGGAGTTTATGTGCCAAGAGGAAAATTCTCTAGGGCTCGGTGAGGTGAAATACAAGCAGCCAAAGATCTGTGCCTAAGGCATTCCAGTTACATGGCTGCTACTCCTCACCTGGAAACTCTGCTGGCATAGTGGTTAAGTGCTTCAGCTGCTAACAAAAAGTCAGCAGTTCAAATCCACCAGGTGCTCCATGGAAACTCTATGCAGAGTTCTACTTTGTCCTATAGGGTCTCCACTGGTTGACTGCTACGTTTGCTAGCCAAACGTTTGGCAGTACACATCTGCCAGGCGCTCCTTGGAGACTCTATCGAGCAGTTCTACTCCAACCTATAGGGTCGTTATGAGTTGGAATCGACTTGATGGAAGCAGCTATGAGTCGGAATCAGCTTGATAGTAACAGGTTTGGTTTCTCCTCATTACAGTCAACTCAGCTTCCCCAAGCAACTTCCTTTAAAAGGTATTTTATGTATTTATTTTGGAGGTCTCTAAACAGCTCTTGCAGGCAGAAGCAGCCCATGAGGAAAAGAAATCATTGCTATTCAATAGCTGTTCTCTAGAAATGATTTGCTAACTGACGACCGCTTCTCAGGAGCCCTGACCAATCACCACTGAGGCAAGAGAGGGCCTCCCAGCCTCCTCATCTCTCAGCCCACATGGAAGCAGACCATGGCCTGCTACAGCATCCAGGGTCTGTGACCAGGGTCTGGTCTGTCTGGGTGTCTGCGACCTGGACCAGCCCCACCTGCACCTTCCTGTCCTCGCAGGTCAGCCTGCAGCCTCCAGGAGTCAGGGGCCGATCCCCTGTTGGGCTTTCGGATTTCACAGGAAGCTTAGCGTCTCACGGCTGGCAGTGTTTGCTGACGGAGGAGTTCCTCCTGCCTGCACAGCTCCCTTCATCAAACATGAATGACAGCAAAGACTCCTTCCCAGACTCATGAATTTTGTAAAAAACAAAACGGGAGAAATGCTACACTACATTCCCCAGATGTTGTCAACGAGACAATTGCTGAGAGAAGCTGGCTGGTGAAATGAGAGGCTTCAGGTAGAAAATAGCAACCCAGTAGCCTTGTTTATCAGAACCCAATTGGAAAAGAATCAGATCCAAATACAAGTTCCTACACACCCCTACACACACCCCACCACCCTCACAGAGCCCCGATAGCACCCCACATCACCCTCATGGTGCCAACTACAGCACCCTCCACGCCCATTCAAGGCACCCCTGCTGACCCTCAAAGGCCATCCTCACAGTGCCCACAGTGCCCAAAGCAGCAGTTCTTGCCCCTACTCCAGAACTTCACCTGGCGAGACCATTTAATTGCCTCATGCCCTCAGAGGCCAGGAGCACAGGGCCAACCAAGAAGGCTCTGTTTCCTTCCTGATCACCCCTCTGTTTTCCAGGGGATCTCTGTGAGCCGAAGGGGGTGGCTGGCGGCACGACTAGAAGACAAGAGACCTTAGGTTAAGAAAAGAGATGAGATAGAAGGCCTATTAAGGTGCTGTTTCTCATCAAGGTAGCCTTGGTGGAGGGAAGAAAGTGGAAACCCTCAAAGACTAGGATTATACCAGGGAATGCTGCAAGGTGGATGCTGAGGTGTGGTGTGACGGTAGCTATGAGACCGGGGGGCAGCTATCTGCTGCCTTCTGCTAACAGGGTGGCCCCACCCCACTGGGAGAGTGGAAGGAAGCGGCAGCTGGTGACAGTAACCTCCACCACGTCACGTGTTCCTGGTAAACCATCTATGTCTGTGACCGAACAGTCCCCAGTTATCTTGTTTCTGTTAGAAACACCAGTCATTCTCAAGTATCACAATGGTGTCTTGCAGGAGGCACTGACTGTTACTCCTTAGTGTCTTATGTCATAGTACATACACTCCTCTCATCTGCCGGAGGTCTCGTGTTTTCAGTTCTTCCCACTGAGCGTTGGAGATGTCAAGAATCCAGCCAAGCCAAATGCCGTCAAGTCGGACGTCAAGAATAGGGATACTTAAATCAGACTGGGGTACATGGTTGGCACACGGATTGTTCTGGGTGATTACAGCTTGAGTTATTGTTCGATGCCAAGCCTCTCTAACATGGATTGAGCACTAGAGGCTAGGATGGCTTCAGGAGTGGGCCCGAGGCACTCTGTGTCTTGGGTTGTCTTCATGTCCCCACAGTGGCTTGCTCTGAGGACTCTGCCCCCTCCCTGAAAACACCTGTCCAGAGCAGTGTTCTTATAACACCCTGAACAGCTGCCAGACATTCTGAGAAGTTTCATGGGTGGCAGCCAGTACAAGTTATTAACTTGGCTAATGACCTCACTCCTCAGTGTTTCAGTTCTCCACTGCAAAATGGGATTTAAGGAAAGAGAGAACGAGAATGATTTAGATGATCTCAAGCTCTCTTACTTCTCTGACAGTCTTCCAGTCACTGCAATTTGAAGTTCCACCCTAGGGTGTTTGGATAGTCCTCTAGTTGTGATTTTGTCCACTGTAAAACCAAAATGGTGGGCAATAAAATTCTAAAGTGGTATCTGTTCTATTGTTTCCTAGTTCTCGCATGGGCATTACATCTCTTGTTTGCAACAGACTTCCTTAATATTTGGTGCAAATGTTCCTGTTTCTGGAAATGTTCAAGTGTAGACTGGAGTGAAACAAGGGCTTTGGCTTGGTTCAGCGTCTTCCTGGGAATCTGTAGTTCTACCACCAAATATACTGAATCAGAGTCTGTAGTTTAACAAGATCCCTAAGAATCCAAAATGGGATCCTTAAGAATCACTTGGTTGTTTGGTATTGTTGATTGGTTCCAACTCATAGCCACTTTGTGTACAACAGAACAAAATGCTTCTCGGTCCTCTACCATCCTCACAATCACTGTTAAACACTTGAGCCCCTCGTTGCAGCCACTGTGTCGGTCCACCTACCTGAAGAGCTTCCTCTTTGTTGCTGATCTTCTACTTTACCAAGCATGACGTACTTCTCCAGGCACTGATCCCACCTTTGCACTAATCCGTCCAAAGTAGGTGAGACAGAGTCTCACCACCTTTATTTCTAAGGAGCAAGAACCACTTGGGAGTGCTTGTTAAAATGTAGATCTGATTCAGTATATCTGAGGAAGAAATGCAAAGTCTCAGGAGGAGATGGAACCACAATGAACCAGTTTGAAGTCAGGTGAAATTTGGCTAGGTTGTCGCATGGGCCACGGTGAGTGTGTAGTATGGAGGGGATTATGTAAGCATCACATGGCTGCTTGAACAAGATATTTTCTTGGTCCTTTCTCACCCTGGGATCTATGACGCAAGAGAGAACGAGGGCTGTGCTGACTCCAACCAGCTCTGCCAACATCAATGGATGGAAGTGGAAGGGGAGGCAGCAACTCAAAGCTACATCTGCAAAGCACTCCCAGCTCCCCAAAGCACCCAAGGCTCTGTCTCTGTCTCCCACTGGACTTGGTATGCCTCCATGGAAGCCCTTGTCTTCTGGACAGTGGTCTGCTCACAAACCTCTCCGTGTTTAGACTGCGGGTGACTTAAGAATTGAGTTGTGCTGCACTATTCTTCTATCCCCAGCAACCAGCAGAGTGTCAAGCACCCCAGATGTAGAAGGAAAGACTAAATGAGTGGGCAGAGAGAAGACCTCACCCAGTGTCACAGAGCTTTAGCACTAAGGCCACTGTTAGAACCCTGGCTCCCCTAAGCCCAGCTAAGAGATCTTCGGATTAATTCTGCAAATTCCACCAACTACAAAAGATGACTTCCGAATGATGGCTCCTCTGTAATTCACTGTCTGTAGGTTTCAAGGCCTCTGGGAGGGACCCATTATTTCATTCTTGACTGATCTTCACCCCTCGAATTTGTGGTCAGGGAACCAGCAGACACTATTCCCAACCTCCACCCTCCCCACACACCCACGGGGCAGGGCTGGGCATGGAATATAACGGTGTTAACACACTTATGGCTTCATAGTTGGCCAGGAGTTGCTGATAGCAGCCCCAAGTGGGATTCCAGGCATAGCGGCAGCCCCTCCCCTTGGTGCTTCTGGGAACTACAGATAACTTTTTTAATGAACCAACATACCAAGGAAACTAGCCTCCTGGCAGTAGTTATCTATGGAAGGCTCCCTCTGGGGAGCAGCCCCTGGAATGTGCAGCACTGAGGTCCCATGCAGAGGGCAGCTCTGTCCCCTTGGCACCAACAAAGAGGCACATTTACCTAACAGGGCTTCTCTGGGGACATTGTTAGTCCTCACGGCAATGCCATGGCCCTCCTGGCTCAACATGGGTCTCTTGCAGGCACATGGCACTGAAAACAGACAGGCAGGAACAGAAAACCAGCCCAGAGACCTCGAGGGAGGTGTGGAGGAGGCAGAGGAGGTGATGTATCCTTCATCTAGAAGACAGGCCGGAGACTGGGAAGTTGCCAACCACTAAGAATTTCATAACACATTCCAAGAACCAGGAAAAGAGACCACGGCTCTGGGGTTGGCGGGGCTGGAATAGGGACAGGGTAGTTTCAAAACACCAGGACAAAGGCCATGTTAATGTCAACTGTGATTGTTTTTGGCTAGAGTCGATATAAACAGTTGCCACCGTGTTATCTCTGACTCTAACCCCACATGCGTCAGGAAAACTATGCTCCACAGGGTTTTCAAGGACAATGTTTTCAGAAGTAGATCACCAGACCTTTCTTTTCAGATGCTGCTAGGTGAGTCTGAATCAATTATCACCTGACAGCAGACTTGAGCACGTGAAGATCCCAAGGAATCTCATGGAGCTTTGTTTGCTTTTAACCTTGTGTTACAGACGAGGAAGCTGGGGTTCACGGCCTCCTCCAAGTTTTTCCACTTGGTATGAGGCAGAGACAAGACTGAAATCCACATGCCCAGTCTCATCATGTCTTCCTTTAGTTACGAATGGGGTCAGGAAGCAGGACACACATAAATCAATATTTCCAAAATTGTGTGCCATGGGTCAGTGTGTAAATAAACAAAGCAAAACAACAAAAAGGATGATCCAAAATGTGGACCCATGCTCAAATAAGTTTGGAAATAAACTAAAGCATAATTTTGTTTCCAGAGTTATTTTAATACACTTAAATGTATAGTCGATCTTGAAGAGGAGGCTGTATCACAGTTCCCAAATGTGACCACAGAATCTTTGATTCCAAAACAGCTACTTAAATTTCAAGTGACACTGCAGTTGTGTAGAACAGTCTGGTAACATCTGGAAGAGATAATAATACGGCAGAGAATCTACCAGCCTGTAACTCTTCACATACATCTGGGGTAAACATGCAAAGTGTGTTGAGGGGGACCCACATCAAATCTGAAGAGGCAAGGACTTTCCACAATCCTAAAGCAGCCAGAAAATCACAGGCCACATTGCACTGGGCAAATCTGCTGGAAAAAAAAAAAAATGCTTTAAAGTGTTAAAAAAAAAAAAAAAAAAAAGCTGTTACTTTAAAGACTTAGGTGCATCTGACCAAAGTCATGGTGTTTTCAATTACCTAACATGCATGCAAAGCTGGACTGTGAATAAGGAAGACTAAAAAATAGTGGATACATTGAATTATAGTGTTGGCAAAGACTACTGAATATACTATGGACTTCCAGAAGAATCTACAAGTTTATCTTGGAAGCAGTACCGCCAAAATGCTCCTTAGAAGCAAGGATGACTACATGTTGTCTCATGTACTCTGGACTGTTATTAGGAGGGATCAGTCCCCAGAGAAGGACATCACACTTAGGAAAGCAGAGGAAAATCCTCAAAGTGATGGATTGACGCAGTGGCTGCAACTATGAAGTCAAACAGAGCAGTGATTGTCCGATGGCACAGGACCAGGCAAGTATCATCTTGTTGTAAGTAGTCATTACGAGTTAGAACTGACTCGAATACACCTAACAACACTGCAACAAGTTCCTGCACCATTCCCCCAGGCAGAGGAGTTCAGTGGAGGTTTCTCAGACCCTGAGCAGGGTGAACACCCAGTGAGGTGGTTGCCATCACCCATGTAAGCTGCAGGCCCCCGGGACTAGACCTGGACTCACTCAGATCCCGCTCACTGAGTCTCCAGTGAGACCCAAACGGCACCTGGTGATGTCAGGTATCCCAGTGTCTCTCAATCAGCGATTCACACTCCCATCTGCTTCTTGCTCTGAGCGAGTAAAAGGGCAGTGGAAAGTCACAAAGATGAGAAAAAGCAAGGGAGAGGGTAAAGGAAGCCAGGAGACTCTTCTCGCACTGGTGGTCAGGTAGACCACAGATGCACTGTCTACTGAATTGCTGGGATTTGTTCTCAGCCCTGAGACAGGAAGCAGGAGGCAAGCTGAGACCACGGCTATCACAGGGGCCTCTACTGACACCCAGACCTGCTGGGTTTGGCTTCATAGTGTGACCTGGCCTGGAGAGCTGGTCCCTGATCAGCTGTGGAGTGCAGAGCCCTGCAAGAATGACACACCATTGCCACTGCCATTGCCACTGCCACCTGCTCCAGCCTTGGCCTCATCCTCGATCAGACTCACCTGGGGGGAACTGGTGAGCACCACGGCTGAGGGCCCTTGCCTGGTTCTGTACCTCCATGAGGCCCTCACCTGAGTTCATTCAGTTCATTTGGGTAAAATGATCGGGATTTAAAAATTGCTACATGTGGCATTTTGCAGATGGAGATTGCTACAGCATCAGCTCATTAACAAGAGAGTATTGGCATGGTCTGCAATCATTATTATTGCTATCAAAATTAGCTTCAGTAATATGCTGTTCTTTGTAGCAAAGACAGTGCCACTAACAGCACAATAAGTACCTATTTTTCATTGCACAATTATCACACATTGTCAGAGCTACCAGTATATTTAAGACGGTGTTTGTGGTATCTGGGTGGGTACATGCACATATGTGCATGTGCCCATGGATACACGCATACACATACTATACAAACACATACAAATGTAGTTACATATACAAACATATGTGTGCACATATGCATACCTGTTCCTTAAAAAAAAAATCACCATTGAGTCAATTTCTGCCCCAGAGGGTTTCCAAGGCTGTAATCTTTTCAGAAGCACAGTGCTACATCCTTCTCCCAAGAGCGGCCAGTGGATTCAAACTGCCTACTTTACAGTTAGCAGTTGAGCATTTTACTGTACCATTGGGCTAAATATATGCACATAAATGTAGTTACATATTATACATACATACATATGAATATATATCTATATATATAATATGTAAACATTGTGTATAAAAAAGAGCCACTGCCATCTCATCAATTCCAACTCATAATGACCCTATAGGTCAGAGGAGAACTGCCGCACAGAGTTTCCAAGGAGTGCCTTGCATTTCTGAATTGCCAACCTTTCAGTTAGTAGTCATGGCACAACTGTGCCACCATGGTATCTATTATACGTATACATAATAAAAAACAAACAAACAAAAACTGTTGTCATCAAGTCAATTCCAATTCATAGGAACCCTACAGGATAGAGTAGAATGGCCCCATAGAATTTCCAAGGAGTGGCTTGTGGATTCAAACTGCTGACCCTTTCGTTAGCAGCCATAGCCCTTAAACACTGCACCACTAGGCTTCCACACACGATACCAAAAAACCAAACCGAAACCCACTGCCATCAAGTTGATTTCAACTCATAGCAACCCTATAGGACAGAGTAGAACTGCTCCACAGAGTTTCCAAGGAGCACCTGGTGGATCTGAACTACTGATTTCATACATACAAATATATGTACAAATGAAGTTACATCAATTATACATACATGCATGCTCCCTATATATGTATATATACACGCCATACACATACACAGATGTCATTACACATTACCATGTTTATGAGCTATTTTCTATGTATCCCCACATTAGACAGTAGATTCCTGTGGGCAGCAATTTCCCTTACACTTCCTCTGTACCATCCTTAGCATACAGCAAGCTGTGTCCCTCCTAGGAGCCCTGAGTAACCTCTAGTGGGTGGTCTGGCTCATCCCAGCAGTAGGGGAAGCTCATTCTCTATCTTGAGGCCAACTTTCAGCAGATATCACAGGAGGTCAAGCCACCGAGCAAACTACTGACCCACTGAGAACAAGACACTTTCACCTCTGAGTTAGGTGGCTGGCTGGCTACAGACACAGGGGCTGAACCTTCACATTGGAACACCTCTCTGCTCATTGATCTAAAAGTCTACAAACTTCTTTGGGATCCACTTCTTCCCATTTTTAAAAAATTTTATTGTTTCTATTATAAGGAGTAAATTATTTTTAAAAGATTTAGAAAATATAAATAAACAAAAAATAAGTCACATATTGTCCCATTTTGCAAACACAACTATTGCAGCATTTATCCAACATAATTATCCAACATGTTGTTGGATTCTTTTCCCATTTTTATTGCATGCCTTTAATAAAAAGTTTTCAATTGTATCATACCTTCTCATTTAACACTATCATAAAAGAAGCTGTTATAAAACTGGCATTTAGAAACCTAATTTTTAATGGTTGCATAATATGCTAAGTTTACTTAACCATTCCATTATAAATGGGCCTTCAGATTAACTCCTATTTTTGATATGCTGAACAACGCTGAAATATGTATCTTAGTGATTAGCCTCATTGTTTTAGACTTAGACTTGACTCCTATAAAAATTATTCCTGCTTCAAAGGACCTGAATATTTGTAAGGTTATTGCTAAATATTTACAAATTGTTTTCCAAGAGTGTTGTACTAGTTAGAATTCCCAACAGCCTTGCTGCAAATGTAAACAAACCAGCTCCCTACCCTTCCCCTGGGACTTATTTCTGAAGAGCTGTTTACAGAGCTTTCCAACTCTTTCCAACTCCTGCTGAATCTGGCCCTATGCTACCTGAGCTACAAAGACTCAGATGCCCTTTACCAACCTCTACTCCAGGGAACACAGACAGCCTGACAAAGAGGGCTTCCTCCAACTAAGCCTCCAGGCTTGGAGCTCTTCCAGCTGTAACTCAGAAGTAAACCCCCAGACAAGAGTCTTGAGACCCTTCCCTTGATCTATCACCTCACCCAGGCCAGGAACCAGTGAACTACCATGACAAGGACTGTACTCTGGGCACGTCACAGGAATGATATGGGCTGTCCTATGGTGGTCCTTAGCGATGGAATGAAACTATAGCATTTCTGCTTGTGGTTAAATGATCAGATTGATTTCTCTTGGGCCTTTGTGCATCCCCAACCACATTTTATTTCCCAATAAAGGAACAGAAACCATGAAAGACTATGACACCTAGTATTTTCCCTGCTTCACCTCTCAGCTCCTCCTCCCTAACTTTCCTTGCTGAGAATTGTGGAATCATGTCAATTCCGATCATGCAAGAGGGCCAGCTTATACTTAGTTTCTTTCTTTAAGAAAGGAAATTGGACAATGTAGACAGCTGGACTACATGAACAAACTTTTGCTCTGGTGCTTTTCTTCCCCAGATGCTAACAGCTTTAGCACATGAGGCTGGTGTCAGCCTTCACTTCCTATTTCCTCTTTCCTTCTTGCTCCAGAGGGTGGTGTGGTTCAGAGCACTGAGTTAATGACTTCATGCTGCAGTAAGGTGGGCTCCATTCTCTCTGTCCTATGTACACACACACACACACACACAGTCCAGGTCTGCAGCCAGAGGTGGACACATGAACTTAATATTATCCTGTTCTCTCGGGAAAGCTACAAGGAGGTCTCAGAGACAACTGTATTCCAATGGGGGAGCTCCCAAGTGTTACTGTGACAGCACTTGACCATCCTGCACTCCAGTGTCCAAGAGTGTCCACAGGGTGGCTGGGGCAGGAAAAAGTGATAAACTCCCTGCAGTGCAAGCAAAGAGACAGTCTCAGAAGTGTTTTCCCTTAGGACCTTGGGATGGCAGGACACGGACTATGGATGATAGCTGTGGTCATGCAAGCCAGATGCGGGCTCTTCTGTTTTCCATATTCCAACATCTAAGGCAGAAACATGCCTGGAAGCTTTTCTTAGCTTGTTTAACAGCTTGGCAAGAGGCCTTTCTAAGTAACTGTTGCTTTCTGGTGGGAACCAGGGCTCATCTGTAGCTGAAGGATAAGGCAGAAGCTCAAGCCAGGCCACCAAACAAGGTAAATGAGCTGTCTTTCAATATCTCAGTAGACTAACTGAGATACACATGCTGTGGCCATAAAGGTCCTGCTTCCTTCCTCTCTTCATTTTCAACAAAATACATTGTGCCGGAGTTCAGTTATACAAAATGTACTAAGAGTCTCAGTGGCTACGTGACAGGTCAGTGAGGCCACAGCCATGGGCCCAAACCTTGAGTCAGCCAAATAGCTTTGCTTTTGTTTCCCAGTCACAGACACGAGAGTCAAACCAGGCCCATGTCTCAGCAAGGGGCGTGGGGTCACATGTCATAGACATGAAGGGGAACTGACTAATGCTGAACAACTTGTCTCTACTTCTGAACCAGCAATGGAAAAGTCTCACCTTACCAAGATCCACTTTTATATGAAGATCAGCATACACACACACATACCACACCCTCAATGCCAATCCTGCCTGTGATCAACCTAGTACCTTGTCAACAAATTAAACTAATTGAAACAGCAGCTTAGGGTCACCCAATGCATCACAAGCAGAAATCAAAAGTCTAACCACTCAATTAAGTTGGGCCTCGCTGAAATCATATCGCCTTTTGAACACTGGAGTGGCTGATTTCCAAAGGCTGTAAGAAGATCATTCAACATGAAGCTATTCAGTATCAACTCGTTTTCTCTGGGATTTTTCAACTTAATTAGCATTTAGCAAAGAGGGTGAGCTAAAAAGAGGAGGACCTTCAATGAGATGGACTGACCCAGTGGCTACAACCATGAGTTCAAACACAGCAACAGTGAGGATTGTACAGAACTGGGCAGAGTCTTCCTGTTATACACAGGATTACTGTGAGTCAGAAGTGACTAGACAGCACCTAATGACAACAATGGAACAACCACGAGGGACATTTGAGGTGTAACCTCTGACTCACACGAGGGAAGAGGCTTACCAAACCCATCGGTCAAGGAGCACTGATGCTCTCATTCTTTGCTGGTGGGAAACAGGCAGTTCCTCAAGAGCATAGACATAGCACTGCCATATGGCCCAGTATTTCCACTTCTAGGTACATACCCCAAAGACTCAAAAGCAAAGACTGAAACAGATACTTAGACACCAATGGCCTATTAGTCATTATTCCTAATAGCCTAAAAGTGGAAATAAGCCATAGGTTCATCTACAGATCAATGGATAAACAACATGTGGTCTATACATACAATGGAGTAGTACTCAACCATAAAGAGAAACAAAATTCTGACACACGCCACATGGATGAACCTTGAAAACATGACACTGCGTGAAATAAGCCAGACACAAAAAGTACAAATACTATACGACTCCGCTTACGTGAACTCTCTAGGACAGGAAATGCATACAGACAAATGTTTATCAGTTCTGTGTTTACCAGGGGATAAGGCTGCCTGGATGATGCAAAGTGTTAAGCACTCCACTAGGTTGGTGGTTCAAGCCCATCCAGAAGCACTTTGGAAGACAGGCCAGGAGATCTGCTTCCTAAAGCTCACAGTCTTGCAAACCCTGTGGAGCAGCTCTGTTCTGCACACATGGGGTCACCAGGAGTCAGAATCGACTCAACAGCAACTAACAACATCGATATCCAGCAGACAGGGGAAGGGGAAAGGAGGAACTATTGCTTAAAGGATACTAGCTGTTTGGTTTAGGGTGATAAGAAGTTTTGGGAAACAGTGATGACAGTTATATAATGAATGTCACTGAATTGTAAACACGTAAGAATAACTGAAACAGCCAACTTTTGTTGTGATATGTGTTTTACCACAATTTAAAAAAAAAAAAAAGAGCAGTGACGGAGAGGAGGCATGAAGTGCTAGCACTGGACTAGGCACACAGGTGGAGAAGAGAAGAAGGAGGCAAGAGGTACAATGAGAGTTTCCCAGCCTGCCTCCCGGCGTCAACCCTCACTAGTCCCGGCTAGCGTGTGTGACAGCCCACAGCAGTCCAAGACCAACAAAGACAGAGGGCTGTGTTTCATCTCTGACCACTCCCTCAGCAGTCTGGGTCCTGACAAGCGACTGGGGGTCAAACCCGGGAAGCACGGCCAGCCCCATTCCTGTTACGACTGTGCTACCTTCAGGAATGCCAGCCACCCCCGTGGGTGTGCCAGACAGGAAGCCCTCTCATGTGTCTGGTCTCAGCATGGCCTTTTCTTTCTTAGAAGTCAGGCAAGTGGTTGCTACTGGGGAGGTCAATTCTACTTCAGGATGAAGGGAACGGTCTGACAGAGGTCCAGGTGGAGGGCAGAGGCTCAGAGGCTTGTCCACCACTCGTCTCTCTCTTTCTCCTTAGTCGGTACTTCCTGGCATCAACAGGATCTGAACTTCCCTGATCCAGTCAACCTTTCTCTGAAACGCCCAGAATACAGCCTGGGAAAGAAAACACTGAGTGGAGCTTGGAAAACAGGAGTAGGGAACAAGGGCCAAGGACCTGGCTGGGGACCTCAGTGGGGATCACGCTCCACCAGGGTCTGTCTCCTGATGACCAGCACATGAGCCTCCAAAAGCCAGAGAATCTCAGAGACTACAAGGTGCACAGAGATCTCCTCCAGGACTTCCCAAAATATTCATGGTCAACGGCCACTTCAAAATTTTCCAACCCAGCCTCCAAAGAGTAGACTGATACTTTAGCCATGTGCCACAAAAACAAACCACTAGAAAAATGAAAATAAATACACAGCATCACAGCAACACACAATTCTCCACTGACAGGAAGTGACTGCACGTGTGGTGCCCTGGCTGGGAATTGAACTTGGGCCTCCTGAATAGCACTATCTTTCCAGACCTAAAACAGAGCCCAGAAGAGTGTGTACAAAGAGAAAGACAAGCTCCTGTGTCAAAACTGGGAAATCCAGCCTTCACCAGTACACAGTGAGGAGGTCAATGTTGGTCCTGTGGGAGGAGAGACCGATTTCACAGCCGAGAGGGGCTGGCAGCCTGGAGACAGCTGAGTCTTTACTTAGGTCTTGTCTGCTTCACCGGCTGACTTGCTGCAAGGAGTTTGATCACCACGCACAAGGCTCTGTGCCTGCAGCCAGAACAGACTCCTAATCCCTATGGCCATTAGGGCTCTCTGCCCAGCTCTTACTCTGCACAGGGCCAGAGCGGCATGAGCCCTGGGCTGCTGTCTGTGCCTCCCGACCCCAGCGTGTCTGTGACTCTGGCTGGGGCTGCGAGCCTGCTTCAACCAGTTCCCACCAAGGAGCAGCCCAGTCCCACCTTAACACTCTGAACCCACAAGAAATGAGCAGAGGAGTCAGCCCTGGGAATCCTAAGAATGAGGCTCTGGCTCCTGAAACTCAGCCCTTACTGAGTGCACCCTATCACCTCTGTGGCTTCCCTGCTGTTACCCCTAACTTACATCTGACCTTCACACATTCGTTTAGAAGATGGAGATTCAGGGGTCCCCTCCCCCATTCAACAGCACCATGGAAGAAAGGCCTGGCTGCTGTAAAGATTACAACCAAGAAGACCCTCTGAGGCCACTCTGCTGTGTAATGCATGGGGTCCAGCTATTGAGCTGGAATTGGCTCAACAGCAGTGGATTTGGTTTTGGTTTTCAGTCTCCTCTACCTAAGATTTTTCATTCACAGGGCTGCAAAGAACACAGATACTGAGGTCCCAAGTGGTGAAGATCATGTCCAAAGTCACCCAGCTTGTTTACGTGATAACACGAGTGAGCGTTCGTGAGCTAATCCCTCATATTAATCCCTGTCACTAGACATTCTGCCATACTGTGAAGCTTTGTACTCAACAGTGCATCATGACAGCTCACCCCAAACACTCACTATTTGGTCCAGGAAAAACTGGTCTCCCTATTTACATATTCCCTCTGGTCCTAACATGTATTTCTATCTACCCAACCGAACTGTGGGATCTCAATCATCTAAGCCTTTGGAGAATAAGTCTACAGGGATATTTCACCCACTTGCTTCTCCAAGGGGTTCCCAAAGATCACAGGGACCCAAAAGGGGGCCGCATTGGCTTCAATTTGTGGTTTAAGTAAGGACTATCTTAACTTTTGCTTCGTGGGATTCTGACTATGACCAGCTCAAGTCTGGGGCTCACATGATCAACCCTTTCTTTCTTCCATGTCAATTCTGAAAGATTCTAGGGAGCACTAGCCTTTATTATTATCATCCCAAGTGGCTGTTCTGTAATGCCTCAGGAAAAACTCACAGCTGAGGTGACTGCCTTCCCAGAGTTCAGGTTGGAGGAGACACATTCTCATTGAAAAGATCCAGCGACAACAGACCTGCCACAAACTTCTGACAGGTACACCCCAGCACTTCCATGGGTGAACCCACCACACTGCCCCACGTATTCTCCCAACTAGTGTCCCCTGAGTGGTGCCTGTGCATGCACCTGGGAATCTTTGAAAGTTCACCTCACCTGTGACTCCCTCACTCACATTCATTGGCCATGAGGCTGGTAAAGGCTTTTCCTGCCTCCTTTTGTGCTTCGAATCTTGGAAGATGGTGCTATGGTATGAAAGTAAATTCTTTTCTGGTAACTCAAAGGCCAGAGAGGAGAGAAGAGCAGAGAGCAGAGAGGAACACAGAGGGAGAGTACTAGTCAGTTTTTAAGCACCTCCCCCGGTTTTAAGGGGTTTGTTCTCCTATCCCTTTCCTTTTGAACAGTGCACAGGGATGACCATTCTTCCTTTTTCTCCCATGCAGAAATTAGTTAGCACTATGAGGAAGGTGGCTGTGACCCACCCAGGAGCATGGCAGAGTACCCAATGCTGGTGGCACAGGCTGGTGGCCTCAGTGTGCACAGCCATACTCCAGTGTGCCACCTGGCAGACAGTGAACAGAAAATGCATGGAAACATCCAGCATCAGGACTAGGCACAGGGAAGACTGGACTATCACAGTCCACTTCTCTTCCCTTGCTTGAGCTTCTCCATCCTGCTTCCTCATTGGTACAAAAGATCAAAACCACCAATGAGGATAAAACACAGATTATCAAAGCCCATTGAAGAGGACAGTGGACAGCCATGGATCTATCTTAACCTAGTGGGGACAGCTTGTGCTGACATATTCTAATGACTTAGCTGGTGTCCCCATGTGAACTAAAGGGAAAACACAAGGGGTTGTGCTGTATCTGGGACTGATAAAACTGGGGGGGGGGGTGGCGGGGACCCTTATCATTCTCTGATCTGAAGGAGCAAGGATGGGAATAGTTTCTGGAGTCTGAAAGAAGAAAGGAAAGGGCCAACCTGGCCACTTTGGAAGAAGTTATCTGAGATAAAGAATGTGGACAACCCAAGGATACCAAGCAGGGGTGGGAACCAGGTGGTAGATAAATCTCCCAACTTCTCTGTTTTCCATTCACTAATCTCCTGCCAGTGTTCCTTGTTGGCAACCCAACCGGAAGTCAGGTGAGGAAGCCCACCAACATTTCTGTACAGTCAAGAGCCTCATAGTGCACAGAGTGCTGTGGAGGGGGACAGAGGTGGCCTGGGGCACAGACAAGATAACTGGGACTAGCGTGCTTCACAACACATGGGGATGGTGTACACTCCTGGACCACAGGTCCTTGAGGCCAGGCCCTTGGGCCAGTGCCCAAGAGGCGCTCAGTAAACATCTGTCACATCCACAGGTGAATTTTGAGTAAATGAGTGAAGGAACTGGACAGCATCATGTTGGGAGCAAGGCTAACAAAGCCCTGACTCCGCATCGACACATGAATGTGCTATCAACAGCCACCATCATCTTGCCTTTCACGTTCACCCAACTAGGGTCACCATAACCTGGTTATCAGCACTGACTGGCTGGCTTACAACAGAAACGTGCATTCTGTCATAATTCAGGAGGCAGGAAGTTCAAAATCAAGATGTCAGTAGAGTTCCATCTTCTGGGGGCCTTGAAGGGACAGTCTGTTCTACGCCCTTCTCCTAGTGTCTGGTGTGGCCAGCAATACTTCACTTGCCTTGCCTTGTAAATTGCATGGCTTCAGTCTCCACCTCTGTCATCTCATGGTGCTCTCCTCATGTCTCTCTGTGTCTCCTTACCTCCTCTTATGAGGACACCATTGCACCGTAGGACTGGATTAGAGCCCACTCTAATGACCTCATTGTCATGGGTTGAACTGTGTCCCTCCAAAAATGTGTGTAGCCATTTGCCTGGGCCATAAATCCCAACAGTTTATGACTGTCCTCTACTTTGTGATTTTCCTACACTGTATGCCAAAGAGGATTAGGGTGGGACTGTAAATCCCTTCCTAAGGTCCTCTCCCTGCTCCTTTGTAAAGGAAATTTACCCAGAGTGTGGCTTGAACCACCTTTTATCCTTTCATTCTACAAGAAATAAAAGGAAAGCAAAGCAAGCAGAGAGTGGGGAACCTCACACCATCAAGAAAGCGGCACTGGGAGAAGGGCACATTCTTCAGTCCTGCAGTTCCTGCGCCAAGATGCTCCCTGACCAAAGACTGATACCATGCAAGGACTTTCCTCCTGAGCCAACAGAGGGAAAGCCTTCCTTCAGAATGGACACCCTGAATCAGACTTGTAGCCTACTGGAGTGTGTAAGAATTAACCTTTCTTTGTTGAAGCCACCCCCTTTGTGGTATGTCTGCTAGATGATTCATCTTAATTTAATGACATCAGCAAAGACCAAAGAAGATCACAGTCACAGGTACTGAGGGTAAGGACTCCATCTCTCTGAAGGTCACGATTCAACCTATTGCATTCCCAAAGAATCACACAAATCCTTTACTCGTAGCCTGCCCCCACAATCCTTCAGACCACCCACTCCCAAAGCTTCCCAGATCAGTTCCAGCTGCAAGTCATGATATTCCAGGCTCGGGGAGCTCATCTGGGAGGCTGCTCTCTGGACAGGCAGCCAAGTGCCTGACCCCATGGTGCTGGCTGCCACTGTCTGGCCCCAGTGGCCCTCTGCTGCAAGGTGGGGAGCTAAAATTCCCGCGTTGCCATGTGCCCTGCTCAGCAGTTACTGTGGCAACAGCCTGCATCCTGCCTTCTCCAGACAGTCTCTGCGGAACCCTACTACCAGAGGCTGCAGACACCCTGAAACCCGTGATCTTCCTGACCACCAAGCAGTTCCAGGTCCTCAAAGCTGGAATGGACACAGAGGCTAGCATGCTGCTGAGCCCCAGGCTGCTCAGCAGACCCAGGGATGTAGCCATTCGTTACCAACCACAGCCCTGGGACAGTCTGCCTCCCTCTCTCCTCCATTGTTCAAGTGCCCAGGTCCAATGAGTGGGCTCCATGGAAAACGTTCTTCTTGTGTTGCCCTGGAGTGCCTCCTAAATTCTCCCCAACCACATTCCAGCCAAACAAAACTGCAGTTCCCTGATGACATTTGCTCATGCTGTCCCCTGCCCTTTCCACCCTCCCATTTGGAGGCATTCCCTCATCCATCACGGCGTCACTCAACGTCCACCTTCTCCATATGTGCCACTTCCATCCCAATGCCGCCCGCTGCTGACCCCAACCCCACCTATGCAAGGAGACTCTTCCAGTCCCATTCAAGACCACTGCAGCAGGTGAGCAGTCGCTCTACAGTGACTTCTGTCACACTGTCTCACAATGAGTTGTTTCAGGGTTTGGTGCCCCACCAGGCTGTCACCTCTCAAGGTAAGGTAAACGATCCCCTTCACCTATTACCAGCCTGGCATTTTCAGCAGGGCCCAGCACATAGCAGTTCACCAAAGGGTTTCACCTCTAGTGCTCACAAGCCAGACTCAGTGCATTGGGTCCCGTCAGGAAGGTAGACCAGTGAGTGGGCAGGAAGCAGCAGCATCACCCATCAGCCCAGGTACGGATGTGGACATGACGTCTGGGACCCAGCAAGCTCTCCCCCCAGCTCCTAATTACATTAACTAAGCACTCATTCATTCATTCAGTAAATATTTATTCAGCATCTCCACAAACAGTTAAGCATTCCACTACCAGCTGAAAGGTTGGTGACTGGAACCACCTGTCACGAACTGAACTGTGTCTCCCCAAAATTGTGTGTAGCAATTTAGCTGGGCCATGATTCCTGGTATTGTATGATGCTCTTCTATGTTGGAAATTCTGCCTCTGTGATGTTGGTGAGGGAAGAAGGATGGCAGCTGTGTCGGTGGGCAGGACTCAAAGTGGAAGACTATATTGCACCTTAGGCAATCTCTTGGGATATAAAGGAAAGGGAAGCAAGCCGAAGGCTGGGAAACCTCATGCCACCAAGAAGCAGTACAGGGAGTAGAGCACATCCTTTGGACCCAGGGTCCCTGCACATCCAAAGCTCCCAGACCAGGAGAAGATTGACTACAAGGACCTTCCTCTAGAGCCAACGGAGAAAGACTTGAACTAATGTCTTGAATTTGAACTTGCAGCTTACTGGACTAGGACAGAATACAATTTCTTTGTTTAAGCCATACACTTGTATTTCTATTATTGCAGCACTAGGTGACTAAGACACCACCCAAAAACAGTATCTGGGGACGAGGGGTCTGGTGATGTGCTTCTGAAAGGCCATAGCCTTGAAAACCCTGTGGGGCAGTTCTACTCTGACACGTGGAGTTAGCATAAGTCGGAATCTACCCCATGACAACTAACAACAATATGCCGATACACTGAGCACGGAGAACACAAGAGGGTAGACACAGTTGGGGCTCCCAGGTGACACAGACAGCTGTGTGGACACAGGGAAGCAGGCAGCTGTAGGAATCCACAGAGGAGACACCCAACCGCACCTGGGAGTCAGTGAGTTGAACCATTCAGAGGCTTGCTTGCAGAAAGTTCTGTGTGGATGGAACTGGAGGATGGGCAGGGGTGGTACCAGGACACAGACCAATGCCATATTCGTGTGTGGCAGTAAAGCCAGGCCTGATTCAGAATCCTGAAATCTTAGCCAACTTGGTGACGCTGTTGTAGATTCTAGGCACAGAGTTGTGGAGAAAAGGCCACTAATGTACCCCCTACCCTTCTTATTTTTATGCTAACCAGCCTCCCTGTCTGACCTTCTGCAGTCCCTGACAACCTGGGTGTCTGCTGGCTGGCAGTCATGCTGAATTTATTTTTTCCAAGCCCTGGCCCAGACCCATACACATAGAAGGGGCACTGGGGAGGAGGGTGTTGGGTACAGTCTGAAGCAAAGCCGGCCCTTCCATTCAGCCTGAGGGGGCTGGTAGGAGGGGGCTGCTTTCTCTGAAGTGGTGCCCAGCTGCCAGCACTGCCTCTCCTTCCCCCTGGAGACCCCTGGGCTGATTCTGCTGCAGATGGTGTTGGCAGATGCCCATCCCTGAGAGAGACCCCTCTCTCCTTCTAACGAGTGGAGCAGGTGAAGGTACCAGTGAAAGAGACCAGGGTAGAAAGATGGGCACACACCAGGCAAAGAGTTAGGAGCCTGGGTTCTAGTTCTGACTCTGCCACTCATTAGCTGTGTGCTTTGGGGCAAGTTGTTTCATTTCTCTGAGCCCAGTTTCCCTGTTATCTAAGATGCTAGCTGTCAAGATGGAATGCCCTGCTTTTAAAGAAAAGCAACCAGTTGCCGTCAAGTGAATCCAACTCACGGTGACCCCATGTGTGTGCTCCATAGGGTTCTCGGTGGCTGATTTTTTGGAGGGAACTGGACTCAAACCACCAGCCTTTTGATTAGAAGACATTCTCTACTCCACCATGAACTTAACTGTGTGACATTGGATAAACACCTTCACCTCTCTCTGCTAGAGTGGATCATCTTTGACAAGTCATACAGAAAACAGTGAAGCAATGATCACAGTTGAACCCGGGAAGAAATCAGGAAGGCCCAGGAAGCATGGTTCTCCACTTTCTCCCACTGTCCCACCTGGAGATTCTAGTCACAAGGAAACAGGGAGTCCACCTGCTACATTTCCAGTTCCCCTTGGACCATCAGTTCCCTTCCTCTGCCTCTTACACCTGCACTCTGACTAGCCTCCCAAGTGATAAAAATGATTAAGCACTGGACTACTAACTTAAACGGTAGCAGTTCAATTGTGCCCAGAGGCACCTCTGAAGCAAGGCCTGGCAATCTGCTTCCAAAAGGTCACGGCCTTGAAAATACCGTGGAGCAGTTCTATTCAGCCCACACAAGTTTGTTATGAGTCAGACTCGACTGCGTGGTAATGCAGAACAAGTGAGTAGCCGGCGTCCCCTGCAGCCATCTGCAGCTCACACCTACCAGCCCAGGAAGTTCCCAGACTGGCAGGCTCTGAGAATTCTCCACCTCCAGGGACCCAGGTCATCTTTCCTGCCTTGGAGGCACTCCTGGCCAGGCTACACACTCCAGCAGAGGCGCCACTACCTCTGTCCACGGCCCCACAGCAAAAAGGTAACAACCACAGCTGCTGATAAGCCATATGCGGGCTATTGATCAGATAACCCCACTATTCACTCCCCGACAAAATGAAGGAAACACTGAATGAGGTATTCAGGGCTGGATCTCAGTGGAGGCTGGCCCTCATATCCCTCCAAGCTCTTAGAAAACCCACAGAACTACATCTGCCCAGAGAGGCCAGGGCAGAGGACACGGCTGAGGACCAAGGAATATGGCCTTTCAGGTCAAGAGGAAGATGTGGTGGGATTAGGGGAGACAGATAGAATGTTCATTTAGATTCTGGGGCTCTAGAAGAGGAGGAAACCAATAAGAAGTTTTAAGAAGAAAGATTCCAGAGAGAATCCCATGGCTTAAGGGAGCCAGTCAGGAAGAATGGCATGTCAGCAAGGACACATTCAGAGGACGTAGCACAGGGCTGGGGTATGCAGTCTTTGCCAAAGAACCGTAGGCGACTGGACACTTCTAACTTGTATGATGCATGGCTGGTAAAGAGGACCGCCACTGGGTCACCCAGGCAAAAACAGAGGGAAGGAATTGGTGCCCATTAAACCCAGGTGCCTATCTAGCTGTATCAGAGCCTAGACACCGAGGTCTGGTGGGCAAGGGGCTAGCCAGGGAGTCTGGCTTCACCTTGGTAACGACAGGAAAATATAACTCGGTTCTCTGTGCCTTGCACTGAAAGCAGGAAGCTCAGACATCAGCTCAGTCCACAGCCGGGTACTCTGGAGCTAATGACAGAGTGAGCGGTAGGTCTCAGTGGCTCTGTCTGTACACTCGGTGTCCGCAGCCCTTGGCGTGAGCTGGTGGCCCCTGAAGAAGACAAGATGCCCCAGCAGGAGGGGGACTCCCGGGATGGCTGGACTCTCCAGCATGAGGCACAGAGAAAGGACTCAAAGCATGTCTTAAGAGTTCATATCTGGAGACCTCAGAGAAAAAAAGGTGCCGGATGCCTTCTGGTCAGCTGCCCTCAGTTACAGGTGGAGAAAAAGAAGCCCGGAGAGGTGATCCACCTTCTAGGGCTCAGCCAGAACCCACGCAGGGCTGGTCAGGAGCCTGATTCCACGGTAAGTTACCCTCCCTCACACCCTCTGCCTGCCACAAGTTCAAGACCCAGGAAGGTTTCCACTTTAGTTTGTTTTCCTTTCCCCCAGATTAAGGGAAACTCTGGTTTCCCAAGAGGCACTACAGCTTGATGGGATGGGAACTTCTGATCCTTGGAACATTACTAGAGAAAGAAGGTGACATTGCCTGTGTCATCACTGGGGGCTCCCTGGGACACGCAGCCGAAGCAGAATAGGATTAGGTTAGATATGTTCTGGGTGACAGAAAGAAGGCCCTCAGCCTACCACTATGATGCATCCTCACCCCCTAGATGGACAGGGCAGGACTCAAAAGACTGATTCCATCCAGATGCTGGAGATGCCACAAGCAGTAAAGAGCCTGACTACTAACCGAAAACATTAGCTGTTCAAACCCATGTGTAGGTACCTTGGAAGAAAGGCCTGGCAATTTCTTACCAAATGGTCACAGCCACGAAAACCCTGTGGAGCAATTCTAGTCTGCAACACATGGAGTCACCGTCAGTCAGCATCAACGTGATGCCCGTCAGTATAACAGGGCTGGGATGCAGTGGATGTAGAAAATCAGCAGTTAGCCGGGAATCTCTGAAATAACAGTAATAGCCAGTGCTCATATAGTACACAGCACAGTGAGGCTGGCACTGTTACACTCCACACTTTACAGATGAGGAAACTAAGGCCCAGGAGGGGTTCAGTAACACATCCAAAGTCAAACAGCTGATTAGAGCCAGAGCCAGACTTGGAACCCAGGGAGTCTTTCTGTAAAGCCTGCTCTCTAACCATTATGTAGCACAGCCTCTCTAGAGGGAATTAGGATACCAGCTTCTTCAGAGGAACTGGAGGTTCCAAGGCTAGCCCTGCCCCACACCTGCCAGGGCCTGAGGGAATTGGGCCTCAAGATGCAACCCCAGGCAGCTGCCACTCCGACAGCTGGGCCCGTATCAAGGGGCTCGCACCATCCACATCTCTGCAGGGGTTTCCAGCTGCCAGTTTTAGGCTAACACCCCCCTCCAAAGCCTAGCCCTTGGAAAATTTTACCAAGGCTGAAAGATAAAGATGCAGAGACGGGCATGAACGAGGTGGGTTTTAAGAGCCATGTGAAACATCACACTCTCTGGGATGTGAGTCATTTGGATCCTGGTGCATTTCTGGATTGTTTGCTGCGTTATGCAGCAGCAGCAGCTTCTGGTGCTGTAAAAAGTGCCACCATCATGAGCTGATCTGAAACCTACGGCAACAGAGACAGTTGGGCTCACAGTTTGGGTACCAAGATTCGTCTTTGATGAGCATGAACCAGCGGAAAGAGAAAGCAGGGAGGGGAGGAGAAGTGGAGAGAAGGCAGCAGGAGAAAAACAGGAGCCACGAGAGAGCTGGGCCGCTTCACGCCCCATGTGCTAGCAACAGCCAGGGGCCAGGAGCAAGAAAGGGACCCTGAGAGGAAGTGAGGGGATGTGTTGTCGTCGATTATTGCAGTCAATTTCTACTCAGGGAACGCCAGAGGAAAGGACTGTCTGGGTACCCAGCCAGCCAGCATAAACCAAGGAAGTTTATGGCGGCCCTGACCTGCTCAGCAGAGACCCTTGTTACAACCCAGTGTCATGCACTGAATTGTGCCCCCTCGCAAATAAGTGTTGTAGATCTTAACTTCTGTGCTTGTGGCAAAAGCCTGGTGGTGCAGTAGTTAAAGCACTCAGCTACTAACTAAACAGGTCAGGAGTTCAAATCCACCACCCACTCCTTGGAAACAAGGGGCAGTTCTGTTTTGTGCCATAGGGTTGCCATGAATCAGAACTGACTCAACAGCAAGTTTTTTTTTAATTTTTTTTATTTATTGTAATTGAGTGAAAGTGTACAATCCGGTTTAAATTCGCATGCCTGCCTATGTGCAGCTCCTACTGCTCTCCTTGCCTGGCAGCAGCACACTCCTCTTTTCTTCTCTACGAGTCATAACCTCTTAACAATCCCCTGTCCCCTCTTCTCCACCCTCTCCACTCCCCTCTAGTAAGAGGCCAGCTGGGCAACATCCTATAGATACATAGAACCGTGAAGTGCACACATGATAGGGTCACTCTGTGCCACCAATAGAGTCCAGTCCATTCCTGTCTGAGAAGTTGACCTCAGTAATGATTTATGATTAGGGGCATCGTCAGGTCTAAGAGCCATGCTCCCAGGGGAACTCCTAGGCTTTCGGACCATCAGTTGTGGTCTTTTAGTGGAGTTCTCATGGTGCACCCCTTCTTATTCTCGTATTGCCACTGGGACTCAAATTTGTGAGCCCCATCATGGCTGTCACTGGAGGTGGCTGGACACCATCCGGTTCTTCTGGTTGCATGTTTATGTAGTCACCCATTCACACGGGTCTTTCTGTCTTCTGGGTTCTTTTTTCCCTGTGTCGTTTCTGTCCTTGGTGATCATCTGTTCTGGATGAATTGGGACCATTTGGTGTACCTCAGATGGCAGCTTGCTAGTTTTTAAGACCCCAGACGTCACTCATCAATATGGGGTGGATAGCACTCCTTTAGCAATAGGCTAGTTATACCAGTTGTCCTCAATGTCCTCTGAGAGCATGGTTCCTGGTCCCCTGCCCCTTCTACCCTGTCCTTACCTACTGTGTTAAGACTGGAAGAGTTTTCAGGTTATGTTGAAGTCCAGTTAAACTGATCTTCTTTCTAATGTGTGCTGTCACTGCTTTCACCCAACCAAATTTCTATCAACTATCTAATCTATAACCAGCCTTCTCCCTTCCTTCCTCACTTCCTCCCTTCCTCCTTCTCTCCCTCCCTCCCCTCCCTTGCAGCCATCAAAGAGTCTTCTCTTCTGTACAAGTCAATTTTCAAGTCCTTAAAGTAGAGGTCTCATACCATATTTGTCCTTGTGCCACTGACTAATTTTCACTCAACGTGATGGATAGAAAGTTCTGTATATGTTGATGAGGTCTAGTTGGTTAACGGTCACAGTAAGGTCTTCTGTATCTTTATTGAGCTTTCTTTTTTTTTTTTTTTTACAGTAAAATCTATTTTATCTGAGATTAGTATTGCCACACCTGCTCTTCTTGGTATATTGTTAGTTTGGTGTATATTATTCCATCTTCTAATTTTCATTCAGTTCATATTTTTAAGTCTAAGGTCAGTTTCTTATAAGCAGCATATAAACGGGCCATGTCTTTTGATCCAAAATGTCTCTTCTTGTCTCTTTACTGGAGCGTTCAGTCCATTTACCTTCCACATAATTGTTGATAGGTATGTGTTTAGTGCTGTCATTTTGCTGTATTTATTTTTCTGTTGATGCTTTCACTGTTGCCTTATTATTCTGTTCTGGGACATTCTTCTGTATGTGTTGATTTTTCATCCTTTTCAGTGTTGGTTTGGTGTTTGCTGAGACTCCTGTATTGCATTTCTTGTTTTGATATGTTGCTTCTTTGTTGTGCTTTCTGGATAACCCTGTGATCCCCTTAATAATGTATGTTTAAACCCGATTTTAACTTCTAAATATCTTATTAACTTCCTCTACATCTGGATGGGCTATAACTACTGTGATACATCCCTCTTTTTAATGTGATGGTATTGTAGTTTTTATGATATGATCACTGGATCACATCCTTTGGTATTATAGCTTTGGTTGGGGTTTCGTGCCTTCCCTAGCTGAGTAGGTTTCTGGATGATGTGTCCTGTATTGTCTCCTAAAATATAGAGTTAATGGTTTTGTTCTTCCAAGCTAAGAGCTTCTTTCAGCATTTCTTGTAGCTTTGGTTTGGGTTTTACAAAGTCTCTGAGTTTCTGTTTATCTGCAAAAGTCTTAATTTCATTTTCATATTTGAAAGACAGCTTTGCAGGATATATAATTCTTGGTTGGAAGTTTTTCTCCTTCAGGGCTTTAAATGTGCCACCCCACTGCTTCCGTGTCAACATGGTTTCTGCCGAGAAGTCAGACAAAAGTCTACAGGGCTTCCCTCTGAAGGTCAGCTTTGCTTTGAGTCTCACTGCCTTTAAGAGTTTCTGCTTATGTTTCATTTTGCCAACTCAATGGCACTTGGCTTGGCTGATTATAATATGTTTTGGAGTCTTTCTTTTGGGAGTCTATGTTGTATGGAAATTGATATGCATCTTAGATATCTATGTTCTCTTCTTCCATAATTTCTGGGACGTTTTCTGTCAGAAAGTCAACAACAATCCTCTCTGTGTTTTCAGGTGTCCCTTCCCATTCAGGAAGTCCAATTAATCATGGATTGTTCCTCTTGATAGAGTCCACATGTTTCTTAATGCTTCTTCATTTTTCTTGTGTCTTTTTCCTGATTTCTCCTAAAAAATGCTGGTGTCAGTAGTTCTGTCTCCCAAGTCAGAAAGTTTGTTTTCTATTTGTTCAATTCTGTTCTCTTGGCTTTGAATTGAGTTTTCTGATTATTTAATTTTGTTACTGATCTGTTGGATTTCAGAATGCTGGAGTTCCATCAGTTCGGACAGCTTGCTTAATTTTTCACTTTGGTCTGCTAAATTTTGTACAATGTCTAAGAGCGCTCTCTGTATAATTCTTTTGTATTCAACATCCAAAAGTTTCAGAAAGGCTTCTTCATCTGGGAAGTTCTTTGGTTCTTTCTTTTTGGAGCTTTCTGGAGCCATGGTTGGAGTTTTCCTTAAGTGTCGGGCTAAGGTCTGTTGGCTTCGTGGGCATCTAGAGGTGGTTTAGTTTCTCTGGTGTTGCCTTAATAGGAGCTGAAGTATAAGTTGATCACCAGTTACCTCCATGTACTCCAGGGACTGGGCCCAGTGGATCCTCTGTGATAGCAGGCTCTACCTTATGGCTGGCAAAGACACAGCCCTACTTACAGAGTCACTGGGAGGCCATCAACTGACCCTATGTTGTGGGTCAGTCAAGATTGGAGGAGATGCCATCAGGCTGCACCACAGTTATTTCTCTAGGTAGTCTTATTTTGAAAGGTAAAAGCTATCTGGCCACCTCCAGAAATAGTCAGGCTGTCAGGATATGCAAGCCCCTTCCCATCTGGCAGTGGAGGCACCTCTATATCCATCCCTAGATGCTGTGATATAGTTCAAAGATGGACAAGCTACTGCTCTGCTGTCATCAGGTGCCAGGCCCTACCCAAAGGGTAAACTGTGCTAAACAGCTTTTCTTCTGGGGAAGCACTCCCGAGGCTGGCACTGCCTCCTAGCCTGGGAGTTAGCCCCGCTGAGGCCTCTGTTTGGGTGGCTCTGCCTCCCAGTCAAACAAGATGGCATCCTGCAGAGACTGTCCCACCTGCTGTGAAATAGCTGAATTAATGGCACAGGTCCAGAAAGAGGGGTGAAGGGACATGGTGCTCAGAGTCCAGAGCCAGGATCTTAAACTGTGGCTATTTCACCCCACTGGTCACGTCAGCAGTGTGGCAGAACTTCGCTGCCAGTTAAACCCAATCACTAACACAGGCTAAAAAAAGGAAAAAAGTTGAAGCCAGTAGTTACCTTCAGTCTGCAAGTGCCAGCTATTCAATGAGAGTGAGGGTGAGTGAAAGAGAAGACATTTCCCGTTCAGTGGCAGGTAGTCCAAAATGACAGCCCTATGCCATGTCCTAGGGCTCACTGGGTGTCCAGAAGTCTCCATTTAATTATCAATTCTGGCCTTAGTTTTTGGAGTGAGTTAAACAGACGTGTGTCTAGTCCAACATCTTGACTTTGCCCCCAAGTTGTTGTTTTTTTTTTTTTAAATGCTTGTGGTTAGAAGGAGACCTGAGGGTGTAGTGGTTAAAGGGTTTGGCTGCTAACTGAGAGGCTGACAGTTCAAACCCACCAGCAGCTCTGTGGGAGAAAGATCTGGCCATCTGTTTCCATCCTGATTGCGGCCCTGGAAACCCTATGGAGCAGTTCTACTCTGTCTTGTAAGGTAGCTATGAGTCAGTACCCAATTGAGTGCAGTGGGTTTGGGTTTTGGTTTAGTGACCTGATATGTGGAAAGCAAAGCTGCTCCATTGGGTTTTCAAGCCTGGGAGCTTTGAAGGCAGATGGTCAGTACTGTGTTGCCAGGAGCCTCTCAGGAGTTCCAACCTCTAACATTTGAGCTTATAGATGAGCACTTAATGATTTTTGTCATCCAATGAGTCCCAGATGTGAGCTTCCAGAGGTTCAAGGCCCCTCCACAAGAAATAAAAAAAATCTGTAGCTATCAATTTGATTCCAACTCATAGCAGCCCTGTAAGACAGAGTAGCACTGCTCCATGAAGTTTCCAAGGAGTGCCTGGTGGATTTGAACTGCCAACTTTTTGGTCAGCAGCCATAGCACTTAACCACCGTGTCACCAGGGTTTCAGAACATGGATAAATAAGGAAGACAGAGAATCAGGACATCCCAGAAGGAGGAAGCAGCTCATCATCTCTGTGAACAAAGATGCAAAGTTTTTCTCCAAGGGGACATAGTCTTTGTTAGGGACCATCCTGCTGGGCCAAAGGCAGAGACTGTTGTCACTTCTGTTTCTGAGTGTGTTCACATTTAATGCAGGCTGGTATCTGTATTAAAAAGGGAAATCTAATGACAGAATCTTATTTGACTGAGGGCATGGAGCTACAAAGAAATGTGTCTAAAGCCACATGGGCTGGCATGACAGGAAAGCTCAGCTTCTTGACTCCCAGTCCCTTTCTCTTCTACCATCCCAGCCTTCCTTGTCTTACCCAGAAGTCTTTGAGCATCTCTGATGCTCCATCACCGTCTACCCATTGCTCAGGCTGGTAATACCAAGTCCCATGCCTGAGACAGCATAAAACAAAGGCCTCGAAAATCTTCTGTCAGGCTACTAGCCCAAAGGTGAGCTCAAGTTCTGCTAAGATATGGCCTTAACCAGTCTTTTCACTCTCTGTGCCTTGGTTTCCTCATCTGAAAAATAGGGCTAATGTTAGCACTTATACCTCAATGAGGAGATACGCCCCAAAAGTCTTTAGTTCAGTGCCAAACATGTAAAAGTTAGAAAGCAAAAAAGGAAGACAGAAGAAGAACTGAGGCATTCAGACTATGATAGTAGAAAAGAATATTGAATATGCTGTGGACTGCCAAATGAACAAACAAATCAGGCTAGAAAAAATAATACCAGAATGCTGCTTAGAAACAAGAATGGTAAGACTTTGGCCCACTTAACTAGGACACATCAACAGAAAAAATCAATTGCTAGGAAGTGCATCACTGTTGGTAGAGACTCAGCAAAAATGTGGGAAACCCTCCATGAGATGGACTGACTTCAAAGCTGCAACAATGGACTCAAACATACTGACGATCATGAAGATGTCACAGGACCCAGTCACATTCTGTTCTGCTGTACATAAGGTCGCCATGAGTCAGAGCTGACTTGGCAGCAGCTAAGAGCTATTGACAACTAACAACAACAAGTAGACACCAGGCAGTTGGTGATGACTGTCTGCCAGGTTCATTGTTGGTACTCTCACTCTATAGAGTTTAAAGGGCTGATCCCAGAGTCTGCCAGTGAAGACCCCGGCATGTCTCCCACCTTCCCGAGGGAAATGCATCCTCCCCAGCACAGGCTACTGTTCATGTTTTCAAACAAGGACGCACACGTTCAAGACAGCCCAGCCAGGAGACCCCTTGCTCTGTGGAGCTGCCACCCTGTGTGGCCTGGCAGGCACCCAGCCCTGCGTTTGTCCCTTTCATGGGACCAGTGAGCCAGAACCACCCTCCTGGCTGGCCCAATCGGGAAGCTCAGACTCCAGGGCAGCAGGGCCCTCAGCCCAATTGTAAATCAATCCAGGGCTCTGGGAGCCCACTGCCACAATAGTCTGAAAGTTCAGCCCACGTCTGCCCGCCAGCCTGGGGCGTGGGGATTATGGAGCACCAGCTGCCAGCAGGCTGGTGAGGACAGATGCAGAGCTAATGAGCAGGGTAGCCCAGCCCACACAGTGCTGTGGTGGGCAGGGCTGAGGAGCAGGTGTCACTGTCATCTTGCCCCTTGGTCGAGTGTCACCTTAAAAGACAGGGCTGCTGCTATCAAGTGGCATCTCATTACCCCACCCCAGGGGGCCACAGAGCATCCAGGAAGGCCACACGCTCTGAAGGCACAACCGCTTCTCCTTGGCTGGGCTGGACCAGGATTTTCTCAAGGCTCGAGTGCTGCAGAGAGGTTGCACATCCTGTCCCTGGGTATGCTAGACACCCTCTCCCCACACCAACTGACTGGTGGTGCATCTGACACAGAGGTCAACACTAAAATTTTCCAGAACTGAGTGTATGGTATAGTCTGGGACTTACACCCTGGGGAGTGCAAACAGTTAAGTGGTCAACAAGTAGCTAAAAGGTTGGCATTTCAAATCCACAGTGAGGCATCTCGGAAGACAGGCCTGGCAGACTGCTTCTGAAAGATCACGGCCTTGCAAACCCCAGAGTCAGTTCTTCCCTGCACATGTGGATGGAGCTGTCATGAGTCAGAATCTGCCCGATGGCAGCCAACAATAAAGCAAAAGAAGCCCTTGGAGGGTGCAAACAGTTAAGGGTATAGCTACCGACAGGCTGGGGATCTGAACCCACCTAGAGGGGCCTCAGAAGAAAGCCCTGGAAATCTGCCTGTGAAGAGTCACAGCCAGTGGCAACCCCGGGAAGCACAGCTCTGGTCAGACATACATAGAATTACCCTGTGTCAGAACTGACTTGATGGCAACTGGTGTTTATGCAGATTTCAGTGGCCTTAGATGAGTGCATGTGCCCAGCATACAACCCAGGACCTGCCCAAAGGAACTTGTATGTCAGTCAGGGACACAAGCCTGGGGAGAATAATCATAAGCACAAAATATGCCAACAACAGCAATAATAATAATCACAATAACAGTGATCATTGAGCATCTATCATGCGTTGGGCACTGTTTTAAGCTCTTTGAAGGTGCTGGTACTTATAAAATAAAAACAAAAGCCACTAGGTGACGAGGGGTTGATTTACAGTAGGCAGGAAAGAGACAGTTCAGACCAACTGAGAGGTCAAGAAAGCAACATGCAGATGCAACTAAGTGGGCCCTTGTGAAGTGTTGGAAGAACATTCTAGAAGCAGCTACAGGCATGGCCAGGCGAGCAGATGTACATTCTGAGAACAGAGGTTTGGGACCACAAGTGTCTTCAGCTAGGTGGGCATCTGGCCTCTGAAAAGGCCGTTGCAATGAAATTTCAGAATTAGAATCTCAGTTTTGGTTCATGCTTGCTGTTTTTTCTTAACTTTGGCTCGCTGCTTCTTTTCCATTTCTGTCTGCAACATGACTTGTTTCTTTTCTTTTTTTTTTCCCTAGGTAAAATTTACACACAGTGAGATGTACAGATCTTAAGTGTACACTTTGATGAGTTTTTGACAAATGTCTCTGCCTGTATAACCAACGCCTAAATCAAGATATAGAACACTTCCTTAGGGGCATGAAGAAAAAGGAATGTGATTTCTAAAATCTGGTTTTGTTCTGAATTTCTGTCTCCTGGGCAGTAATGTGCAGAGAGAGAATTGGAATAAATCACAATGATCAACAACTCCTCCCATGCCCAAACCTGATCTACTCCCATCCCAAAGGAGAAAAACAAAAACATTAAAATTAAGCTATGTCTAGTTTGCCAGGTTGTCTCCCTGTGGTGGCTTGCGTAATCCTGTGATGTTGGAAGCTGTGCCATCAGTGTTTCAAATACAGCAGGGTCACCCATAGTGGACAGGTTTCAGTGGGGCTGCCAGACTAAGCTGGAGGAAGAAGCTAGGGCTGGCCAGCTGCTCTCAACACTTAACCAGTTCAAAGCCTTAGGGATCGCAAGAGCACATCATGTAACTTGCTTGTTTTTGGACACAGCACTGGGATGGATCAGTCACTGGAGAGGGACATCACTCTTGGTGAAGGAAAGGACCAGTAAGGGTAAGGAAGACCCTTGGTGAGCAGACTGGCATAACAGGAACAATGACAGATTCTAATGTGCTGGAGATGGTGAGGATGACACAGGACTGGGCCATGTTTTGTTGCACGTAAGGTCACCATGAATCACCGCTGACCACAGGGCAACTATCTGTTCATCCAGCTATCCAGCCACCCACTCACCCATCCCTCCCCACCCTGTACCCATCCATCTACTATCTGTCATCTTTCTATCATCCATGCCTCTGTGTGTGTGTGTGTGTGTGTGTGTGTGTGTGTGTGTGTGTGTGTGTGTGTGTGTGTGTGTCTAGCGAGACAAACACATAGTTGGGGAGTCTCCATGCTACTTACTCCGTGTCCCCAGAACCAAGCTGGATACCTGGCACAGAGTGAGCGCTTTCCTGTGTTTATTAAAGAGAGGGAAGAATTAATATCTTCAGATTAAGGCCTCTCAGGAAGTAAACGACTCCACTTTTCTGAAACTCCCATACGCACTACCAATTAAAAGAGCTTCTCATACCCTCTCTGAGATCAGGTGGGTGTCCCCAGCAGAATGCAAAAGGGTTTCCTGACCCCTGTACCCAGGGGTCATGAGCAACTAACATCCTCCCACAGCTAGCCCACTTCAGGCCCTGAGCTCCAGAGTCCAGAGTAGACGGGCTGGTGGCTCAAGGAGGGCCTGTCTTTCCCCTGAGCTGACCAGGAGACAGATCTGAAACAAAACGGCCTGAGACACCCAGACCCTTCACTTCCCTGTGTCAATGGGCAAGCCACTCCAACAGCTTTCTGACAAAAAGCCAGTTGTCATTGAATGAAACCCAACTCATGGCAAACCCAAACATCAGAGCGGAATTGTGCTCCACTGGGTTTTCAATAGCTCACTGTTTTTTTGTTTTGGGAAGTAGACCACCAGACTTTTCTTCCAAGGCACCTCTAGGGGGACTTGAATCTACAACTTTTTGGTTAGCAGCTGAGGGTGTTAATTGTTTGCACCAGCCAGGGGATCTTCCCAACAAAAACCATGACAAAACCCCAGGGAAAAGAGAAGGCAGGAGGAACGCCATCCATCTGACTGCGGTCGCATCTGCTTCCTCGCCTAATTGCACCTGGAAGTGGCCTGAAGCACAGACACACCAACCCCTCAGACTCCAAGTCACCGCACGCCCGGTCGAGAAGGCTCCCTGGCCCGGCTTGCTGGAGGCTGCAGGCTGGTAAACAGCATAAGCCAGCATTCCAATCAGAGCATTTCTCACTTGCAGTATCGCACAAAGAGAAGAAAATAATGCTGAACATTCTGTTCATGAAGAAAAAAATAGCAGCAGAAAACTGTCACGTTGTTTGGGCTATTTTCAATTTCTTTCCCAAGCCCTGGAAATAGCTGTCTGTGCAAACAGTCCAGAGGAGGTCTCCCGCTCCCTGACACACACACACACACACACACACACACACACACACACACACACACACACTACCCTGACTTGGAGGGCTTGAGTCCCAGACACAGCGAAGAACTGCCACTCGGGAGAGTGTGTATGACCTCATGAAACCCCTACTGCTGGAGAAGAAACTTCAACTTAGGAAAGATACAGTGGGCATCGCTTGCAAGGAACTGTGGGATGTCAATGAGGTGTAACTCACCAAAGCAATGTCTCTTAGCCTCAGTTACACATCTAGAGTCCCAGGAGCTTTCAAAAACTATGGTATTCAAAGGTAGAGTGAGGAACCCTAGTGGGGATTGTGGTAGTGGCTACAGAAATCTACACACAGCACAACACTGCACAAAACTAAATATACTCAAGAGCCCTGGGGTAGCAAAAATGGCTAGGTAGTCAGCAGCTAACCAAAATGCTGAGGGTTCAAATCCACCCAGGGTGCCTCAGAAGAAAGGTCTGGTGATCGACTTTCCAAAAGTCAGCCCCTGAAAACCCTGTGGAGATTGAAAATAGGCCACACACCTGAGATTGTTCTGAATCAGAGTCAACTTGATGATGACTGGCTCAGTATGAGTTTTTTAATTCAATACATACACACACACAATTACAAATAAAACTGGTGAAATCAGAAGCATACATGTGACAGCTTCACTCGTGCCACTTTTCTGGCTGTGACACTGCATGACAATTATGCAAAATGTTACCAGAGCAGAAATGAAGGATTCTCTCTGTACTATTTCTCGCAACTGTGTGTGAGTTTACCATTATTTCAAAAGAGAAAGTTAAAAAGATGCCAGATGCATCTTTAAAGGGTCTAGCGTCCCATGTGGGCAGCAGCACTTTACAAGCTCCCCAAGGGGATTCAAATGTGCAGACAAGGGGGTGAGCCTGTGCTCTGGAAGCATAGATACTAGGGGGAAGTGACCACAGAGACTGAAATTGGGTAACAGTCCTTCCGTGCTTTGGTACCAAAGGCTTAATACATGCGGAATAAACGTAGTGAGTCAACTACGGAACAGAGACATAAAACATTGCAAGACTTCAGAAGAAGGAGGAGGTTGATATGAAGGTGTTGGTAGGATGTGCCGCTGGGGTTAAGTGGTCAGTTACTAAACAAAAGGTTGCTGGTTCGAACTCACCTAGAATTCCTCAAAAGAAAGACCTGGTCATCTACTTCTGAAAGATCACAGCCATTGAAACCCTAGGGAGCACAGTTCTCCTCTGGAACACACAGGGTTGCCAGGAAACGGCCAACACAGAAATCTCTGAGCCTATACACCAGAGATGTTCACTTGACTCAGCAAGACCCTGACGAACAAGTATCTGAGTCCATCACAAAAGAATGAATTACAAAGGGGCATGAGCGCTACAGGAGGTAGGACCACCAGTGACAGTGAAAAGGGCCTGCTGATAGACACCCAAGAACAGGGGAGGAGACAGAAACTGCAACAAACAACTCAGGAAGCCCAGCTGACAGAGAGTCCCTGAGGCTGGGGGCTCTGCAGAAAAGGTGGAGGAAGAGCTAGGCGATGCTCAAGGTCAAGTTCTAAGGTCCCCACAGAGCCCCTCTCTGCTGTTTCACTGAGCTTGCGGTCACTTTGTCCAGTGTGTGCACTGGGCAGTGGCTGGGCCCCGGTGTACACTGGCCACAGTGAGCAGGGCCGACTACCCCTTCTCATCCCAGGGAAGACTCCTCTCATCAAGCTACTGTTCCACATCTCAGCACCCTGTCACTGCCCTCTTGGACGTGCAGAGCAGAGGCAAGGTGGCTCCCACAGCAGCCAGACTGTTAGATCACCGGGCATCTGAGGACAGGCGAGAGGCAGCACCACCTCGTTCATGGCACTATCCCTTCGCCTGCAGCGGGTCTGGCTGTGAAATCCAACTCCAGCCCAGTGATCAGAAGCTCTGCATGTCCTTGACCCAGTTGCCTGTCTTCTGTGCTAAGCACCCCCACTCATTGACCAGCCATGCCATCCAGGGAGGTAGCAAAGAACAGCTCATTGTCAAACCACTTAGCTGGCCCAATGCCACCCTGCTAATGTGCGGTAACCGGAACTCCCCTCCCTGGGGGCCACCCTGGGCATAGCAGCCTTGTGCTCTCATATACAGCAAAGGCCGAGAGGGCGGGCCTGCCCTTGCTCTGGGCCGGGCAGCTGGCTCCAAGGCACCATCCCTGGGAGACAAGGGAGGAGGGTACCCAGCTCGTCAGGCAGGGCTCAGATCTCACTCTGGATGCCCGGGCCTGGACAAGAGGCCCCCAGGCAGTGAGGGAGGTGCAAGGGGTTTCAATCCCAGGATCCTAATGCCCCCCAGGAGCCCAGCCCCTGTAATGTCCTCTGGGGGTCATGAGTGCCCTCTTCCCACCCACATGTGACAGCTGAGGGACGGGAAGCTGAGCAGGGAGGAGAAGCGGTTCCAGCTTCCACACACACTGAGTGGAGGAAGCCTTTGGCATCCAGGTCGTTGGCGTGGGGGGAGGCAGGGGGAATGCAGAATCTTCTCATAACTGATCGCTACTGACACTTTCTGGGCACCTGGTCACACCTGAGAGTCTCGACTGTGTCTCCTCAGGCACAAAACATAAATCATCTCCTCTCACTTGTTACTAATCTTGTTTTCTTGCTGTGTCAGCTGAGTCCCTGCTTCAGCCTGGGTTTAAATAGAGACTTTTGTCCCCTCTTGGCATTTTTCCTCTCTCCAGCCTCCTCCCAGCTCACCAGAAGCTACGGCAGAGGAAGCCACCTGCCAACTCCAAGATGCAGGTTTGTGGCTTTGCTTCAGGAGGGTGTTGGAACAGGGAGGGAAGAGGAAGAGGAAGGAGAAATGGGAGAGGGGTGCTGCCATGCAGGGACAGGATCTGAAAATTCAGGGACGAGACAGTGGTCCCTGGGTCATCCCTTAGGCCCTGGAATCCACACTTCCTCTCCAGGTAAACTGCTGTGTCCTCCTGGCAGACCAGCCAAGCCTGTGTGCCTGGGATGGACAATGTTCCTAGGGGCTGGGTAAGGGTAGCTGTGGGAGCCCCGCACAGTGGACAGTTTAGCTGGATGACGGTGACAGGCCATCCGCGGTAGACCCTTTCATTCTGATGAGCAGGGACTTGCCTGCGTGTGGGCAGCAGACAGAAAAGATCTCCTTTCACTTCTTCTGTTTTCATGAGTCAGCTCTGTGAGACAATATGGGTCAGAGCCCCTGAGGACACAACATGGGGGCCCAATCCTAAATAGCACCAGGAGAAGACTGAGTCCTAGGTCACCCTGGAGGAGGCTGAGATAAAGCTGTGCTTGAAGCAACATCTTTGTGGGGGAGCTCAACACAAGTCCAGGAAACACCTCCAGAATCTTCCAGAAGGTTCCTTACCCTAGAGCTACAGGAGATACTGCCTTGACATCACCACTCAAACCCCAGTGAGGGAAGATGTGCCCTCACCAGTCGAGTAGCTGCTTGTCATCTGTCGCCAGCCAGCCATTGCAGGCCCTGAGCTGGCAAGGCCCTGAGCAGCACACTGGCCACTGACCGAACTGGGGCCGCCCCACAGCCAAAGCAGCTCACGCTGGGGCTTCAACAGAGGCTGCTTCAGCCCCAGTGGCACCGGGTCTGGTGTCAACTGGGCAACAAAGAGGTCACACGGTGTAGGACAATGGTTAAGAAGGGAGTTCCCAAGTCAGAGCCAGCTTGATTGAGATACAAACCGGCTGTGTAGTGAAAGGCTGACTTCATTTCCCTGCATCTCGCCTTGTGGGAGCATAGCAGTGCCTCACCGGGGTATAGAGATGAGCTGAGGCAGTCCATGGGAAGTGTGTGGAACAGTGCCAGGCTGTGCAAGGGCCTAGTTAAACTGTGGTTCCTTTTCTGATGGCCTCTGTGATTGTTATGATTACTTGCACCTCATGAACCAGGAGAAAGCTGGAAGGGTAGACATCAGTGTCATAGGGACCACTATGTGGAAGCATGCACAGAGGGGTGCTAGAGGCTTTCCTGTCTTCCCTGGCATCCCACTGGCGACCTTGTGTGGGTGCTGCTGGCTCTGAGGGCACCTACACCTGGCATTTGGCTTCAGGATTATGAGGGGGATAAGCTGTCTCCAGGGACAGTAAGAGGAGCCAGCTGGAGTTCTGGGGTTGAGATAGATGTATTTCCCTCTGAGTGAATCTATGTTTCACCCTAAAATCTCAGAAGACATTTGCTCAAACAGGGAACCTCAAGCCAGGATAGGAACAGGGGTTTTGGTGGTTGAAAATCCAGGTCACTCACCCCAACAAGATTGGCCATGATCCAGAAAACACAAAACAACAAATGCTGGAGAGGCTGTGTAGAAAGTGGAACCCTCCTACACTGTTGGTAGGGTTGTAAAATGGTCCAGCCTCTTTGGAAAGCAATCTGGCACTTCCTTTAAAAAATGGACATCGATATACCATTTGACCCAGTAATTCCACTACTTGGAATATATCCTACAGAATCAAGGCCTTTCACACCAACGGACACATGCACCGGAATGTTTATCGCATCACAGTCCATGATAGCAAAAAGATGGAATCAACCCAGATGCCCAACAACAGAAGAATGGATAGGTAAACTATGGTACATATACTCAATGGAGCACTACGCAATGATAAAGAATAACGATGATTCCAGGAAACATCTCCTAACCTGGTTTCAACTGGAAGATATTATGTTGAGGGAAAGTAGTCAGCGACAAAGGGACAAATACTGGATGAGACCTCTACGATAAGATCTCAAAAACAGACTTGTGTATAGAAGAAAGACTCTTTGACAGCTGCAAGGGAGGGGAGGGAGGGAGGGTGAGGGGGGAAGGATTTAGTTTAGATAGTTGATAGAAATCTGATTGGGAGAAAGTGGTGACAGCACACATTAGAAACAAGAATAACATTAAGCGGACTTCAGCATAACTTGAGTACTCCTTCCATCTTAACCCAATATTGCAAGGATAGAGTAGCTGGGGCAGGGGACAGGGGACCATGCTCTTAGGCAAAATCTAGGCCAATTGGCACAACTAGTGTTTGCTAAGAGAGCTCTCTGCACCGCACATTGGTAAGTGGCGTCTGGAGTCTTAAAAGCTGCCAAGCTGCCATCCGAGGACACAGCAAATGGTCCCAACTCAGCAGGAACGGATGCTCACCAAGGACCCAAATGACATGCGGTAAAAACAACCTAGAAGACAGAGAGACCTGCAAGAGTGGTTGCCTCCATCGACTTGGGACCGGAAGAACCGGATGGTGCCCGGCCACCACCAGTGATAGCCACGATGGAGCTCACTACATTGAGTCTTACTGGCAACACAAGAATAAAAAAGTGTTCATCCTGAGATCTCCACTAAAAGACCTCAATTGATAGTCCAGCGGCTTCGGGGTTCCCCTAAGAGCATGGCCTCCAGCCCTGATACTGCCCTTACCCATAAATTATAACAAAGGTCCACTCTTCGGACAGGAGTGGATTGGACTTGGCAATGCAGAGTGACCACATATTGGTTGCACTTTATGGTTCTATACATCTATAGGATATTATCCTGCTGACCTCTGGCTGGAGGAAGAAGAGTGGGTGGAAAGGAGGGGAAAGGAGGCTGTTGGGAGGATGAGACATGTATGGAGCAGAGAGGAATAGTGTGCAGTCACCGGACAGGGAGAGCAGTGGAAGCTGCATATAGGTGGGCATGTAAATTTATATGAGAATGTACATTTTCACTCAGTCATGTTAAATAAAAAAAAAAAAAAAGGAAAGAAAATCCAGGTCACATTCCAGAAGCCAACTCTTTAAAGATTGGACTGGAGAATAAGACAGAAGGAAACCCTAGTGGTGTAGTGGGTAAATGCTATGGCTGCTAACCAAAAGGTCAGTGGTTCAAATCTACCAGGTACTTCTTGAAAACTCTATGGGGCAGTTCTACCCCATCCTGTAGGGTCACTATGAGTCAGAATCAACTCAATGGCAATGGATTTGTTTGATTTTTTGTGTAAGTCAAATAACACTGGCAAATAGTGTGTTTCCTGGCTTAAGTATACACAAAGGCTAACTAGGCAGCTCCCATCCAGAGATGAGATGAGAGGGTGGATGGAGATGGAGGCTCGTTGAATGGACACAGGGAATACAGGGTGGAAAGGGGGAGTTTGCTGTCACAGGGTGGGGAGAACAGCTAGAGTTACATAACAATGTGTGTGCAAGATTCTGTACGACAAATCGAGTCGGCCTGTGACGTTTCACTTAAAACGTTTCACAAAATTTAAAAAAAGAAAACCTAGTTATAAATCCTGCAGCAGCCACATCTTTGACCTTCCTGCCATGAAGTTTCAGGGGCCTTGCTATGAAATGATGGGGCAGGGCGATGAGATTTCTCTCCATTTCCGTCTCATTAATAAATTCTAGGAAATGTGATTCCTATTCCACCACATTCAACTTGCCATGAGATGCCAAGCGGGTCCCTGTTTCTTCCTCTGACTTAACTTGTCCCTGGTACAGTCAGGGGCAAAGACAAAGGGGAACCAAACCCAGGCACCTCAGGATTGAAGGAACTGGCAGTGGGGAGACATCGTCATGGGAAGTAGATGGGGAGCTCAGGCCCAGGCTGTACTTGAGTACCTCAGACCCCAAAGCCAGACACTGGCACAGCTCTCCAGGAATCTCTGGTCTCCACCACACACTCCCCTGTGGCATGAAATAAACCTTTAGAGCAATGTTTTAAAAACTACTCTGCTTGAAACCCATCCAGTACATAAGGCATTGCAATCTGAAGTAAAACAAACTTTTCAGGGAAACGAGTCTTACCCTCACCACCTGCAGTATGTTTACACATGTCCCTCCCTTATTCTATTGCATTGTTTGAAACGTTGGTCACAGCCCACTACACTGATTGAGTGGTCCCGAGCCTGTGACCCATGACTTCAGAAGGAGGGTAAGTAACGATACACACGGTGACAGTGTAGACAAAACCCAATTTTGCAGACAGACAAACTGACCAACATATTCAGAGACTGAATATCCCCAGACTTAAACCCCAGAGTTGACAGGACTTGCCATGGGATGCCACTGAGAATGATTTCGGCATCACTCAGATGACTGCTGATCCTTCATCTGATGGAGACAGCCCACATAGGACTCTCTATTTTCTGTGTGACCAATCAATGAAACCCATGTTAGATAAGGTACTCCATTCTCCAGGAGCATCTTAAAAACTGTAGTACATTACTAAGTCATTCCAGTTTAAGTTTCTCCTCCCTTTCAAGATTATTATGAATGCAGTCACCGAGGTGCTTTCTAACTCATCCCTTGTTCACTATTAGCTCTTCTGCCTATTGATGCTGAAGGAGCCCAGGGGCCTCCTGACCCTGTGAGGCTGACCTGTGAGATTCAGACTACCAGCGCCCTACTTGACAAAAGGTAACTTAACTTCAGTGCCCTTGACTTTGAGCCTATCACAGATCATTGAGCCAAGCCAAGTGCCATCGAGTCGTTAAGCTACTAAAAAAGACCCACGAGCCCACTTAAGCCAGCCTCCTAGAAATGCATGCCCAGGGGCTAGTGATTCACCCACTGCCACTCTGGGTACCAGCAGGAGAGCGAGAACTCACATGTCCTGCTTTCCAGGCCTCTGTTCCTTGTACCTGCTCCAGGAACAAACGTAGCAAGGGCCAAATCTCCAACGCTCTTCAGTCTACCCAGTGATGCAGGTGTTCTCCGGGAGGCTAAGGGAGTCCCAGGAAAGAAAACAGAATGCACAATCATTTGCATAGAAACTCAACCTCATCCCCTGTTTTAGATGCCTGGCACTGCTGTAACAGAAAATACCATCAGTGGATGGCTTTATGGAGAGAAATTTTATTGACATAGTCCAGGAAGGCACAAACCCATTTATGAATTACAAGTCCACTCAATAGGAGAAATTACCACAGTCTGGTTGGATGAGTCCAAATTCAATGAGAGCATGTTGGCCCAGGAGCCTCAGGCCCATCTGCTGTCGGTGCTGCCTTCTTGGTGGTACGAGGTTCCCAGCTTCCTCTGCTCACTTCTCTCCCTTATGTCCCACGAGCTAGTAGCTTGATTGCTGCCTCACCAACACCACTGCTGCCCATTCTCCCTCACCAACATCACAGAGGCAGGATTCACAAGCATGGGAGGAATGGTACCATATTGGGGCTCATAGCCAAGTTGAATACATATATTTTGGGGGAGGGACATAATGCAATCCATGACACCCCACTTCTCTACAACTCCATGTAAGATTTCCACTCTCATCAGGACCAATCATCCCAGCACATTGTTATGGAGTTGGGAGTCCTCTAGAAATAACCTACACCGACAGCCCTGTATTGACAGATCTAGGGAGACACATATTGGCACTCTCATGGGTTTGGGGGGGTCTCTGCCTGTCAGAGGTCCCTGGAATACACAAGAGCTTGTTATTTCAGCAGATCTTCTCCCTAGGTGGGACTGAAATGGCAGACCTTTGTTGGAACACTCCTGCCCCGGGGCTGGCAGGGCTTCTGAACAGCAGGGTGGAGATGGCTGATGTGGATCAGCAGAGTGGCCAAATGAGCCGCCTTGGTGATTTTCACAGGATGGTGCCCCAATGCCACTTTCCACTTGGGAGCCATCATGCTTATGAGTCCACTGATCCAGCACTCAGGATTTCCTCTGGGGAAAGAGAGAGTTCATGTGCACAAGAACACACATGCACATAATTCCTACATGCACATACACACACATGTATACACACACACTTGCATGCATATGTGTGTGTGCACATACCAGTGCACTTGTACACTGTGGGCATTCCCAATATGTGTGTGCATGTGTACATGTTAATGAACACACATCTGCATACATGTACATTGCATAGAACACATACACAAATGCAAGCACAAACACATCTGTGTGCTCATGGAAGGAACATACACACACATGTATAAATGCACACACATTAACTACAGGTCCCATGCTCCAGCACCCCCACAGAGACTAATCAATTTTGTTTGATTTTCATTCCTGAAGCTAGGTCAGTACATCTCTCCTAGTCTGGGGTAAAGGCCACTATCTCAGCCTGGGCCACCAGTCCTAGGCACCTGTGCTAAACGGAGCCAATCCTTGGCTTTCTAGAGTAGACCCAGCAATGTGTTGAATTTTCAAGAACATTAAATGCAACTGTTTATTCATATCATGACCTCAGCTACCTCACAGCCACACCTGAATATATTATTCTGTGAGCTTTCACATAGGAAATAAGGAGTGTCTACCAAATTAGCAAAGATTGAATAGCATTTAGTTACCTCATTCCTGTTGGGCTTCTATGAAAGGGGCATTTGCATAACTTTCTGGTGGGAACATAAATTGGAACAATGCTTTGGAAAACAATGTGGTGATAAGCAGCCAACCTTAAATGCCTTTGTACCCTCTAACCTAGACATACCACTTCTAGGGCCCTAGCCAAATGAAAGAGTCTGAAATACAGGGAGTCAATAAAAAAAACCTTTAAGCAAAACATCTGTATGTTAGCATTATTTATAATTTGAAAATGAGAAGGAACTTAAATACAAAACACTAGAAGATTGGGAAAATAAACTAATGCAATTCACATAATAGAATATTAAGCAGATGTTTAAAATGATAGCAGTTACAAGTGGGGAAATGGCTCGAGTCGTTTAGTTTCACTGGACAGGCAGGAAATCAAATTATGTGTATATGTGATTATCATACATCATATAATCTTAACGGTGGAAAATAATTATGATATACAATTGAAAGGAAATATTAATAATGGTCATGGGGTAGTGGCATTATGAAGTGTTTTCCATGTTTCTGTGTTTTTCAAATAAAATGATTACTCTTCCTCTTAAATTTGTTTTTTTCATAACTTTGATCCAAAGAAACAAGCAGTGGAGATGGAGGACCCATCCCATCCCTGCCATCACACTGCACATGACCTCAAAGACATTATGTTACATTGCTGGCTGTCCCCTCTTTCCCACCCCTGTGTCCTCAATTCACAAAGGATGTGTTGGATCACATAATTTCTAAACCCCCTTCCAGCTCTAATAGTCTGTGTCTCTAAATATCATCACCCTGTTTTTGAGAATGAGGTTTCAAAAGGGGGCCCAAAAGGCGTAACCATCTCCCAACTAAAACACTATAATCATCCTAACAAGGAGTGGACTTGGAAGGGTCTTTTCAGAAGATGCAGCTGCTCTTTTACAGGCAGCAGAGAAACATGCTGACATGATGTCCTTGAGTTTGGACATCTGGCACCAAACATCCAAGCTAAGGGGGTCGCTGACAACGTGTGCTGTGTGAAACAGGAACTGTGGCTGGGAGAGATAGGGCCTCAGTGCTGCTTTTCTATCAGACTTCCATTGCTGAGCTGATCTACTCATAGCTGATCTCCCAGGGCACTGGACAGGTGGCATGGTGACTCCACTGGGGATGTAGAACAGCCCCACATCCTACAAACTCCCACAGAATCTCTTCTTGATCAAACTCCATGGATTTTGCGGGCATCTGTTTTGAGCTGGGGGGCGGGGGGGCACCTTGTAAATTGCAAATTATCTCATTGTTTCATGTTTTTGAGTCTCAGTGATACTGGCCATCACTGATTGAAGTCTGTCACTCCCTTGGCAATCCCATAGCACTTGAATGGTTTCTAGAGGTGGGAATATGAGCAGAATCCATGTGTTGACCTGGCTTGCTGTCCAGTGAAAGACTGGATGGACAGACCTCCTTCCAGGTAGCATTCTACAACTTGACAATTACATGGTTTTGCATCTCTCCTCGGGACTTTGTCTTTCTCACAGCTGAGTAGAAATGATACACAGACAGTCTGCATCAGAATGCATGGAAGTTAAAATAGTGAAATACTTCCCTACCACTGATAAACAGCCTCCACCTTCCAAGGCTACAATTCTTCTCCAACAGTCTTGGTTCTGAGATGCTCCCCAAAGATCTCCCTAAGATCCACTACTTGAAGAATTAATGCCTATGCCAGCAGCAACCACCAGAGTCTAACCCAGTATGAGGCTTTCTGGGTTAACTGGTATGAATCTCAGCTCTGGCTGCTTCCTCCTTCTGAACTGAGTCCATTGTGTTGAGATAACCAAAGACCTAAACAGAGAGTTATATGAGATAACCAGGGTGACTTAAAGGTGATAAGAACAATTTTTGGTTTGGACCACCAAGTTATCCCAACTTGGGATGTGGGACAGGTGAGCAGCTATGATGATCAAGCAGGTAGGAAAAATAGGCTGCATCTGCCTTTCCCTGCCCCTGTTCCATCGGCAAGATTTGAACCTTCTCTTTACAGATTAAGATGACAGTCATTCGGAGTGAGCCAACACCCCTATACCCCATAAGCACCACAGTTCCTTCCTTCCAATAAGCTCTTCAAATGGCAGCACCTGAGCACTACCACATTGCCCATCATCAGAAGGTGGAAGGAAATAGAGACACTCTTACTGGCCTAGTCTAAGGGGAAAAGGAAGCACAAAGGTATTGAACAAGTGGTCTGAGGTCACTTCTGTCTCGAACACAGGTGGGAAGAGCATTTCTCCTGCCATTCACAGCAACTCTCCATTCCTTCTTCCAAACCCTTCACCCATAACAAGCACTCACCCATCCCTCCAAGGCCCTGGTGGGGAAAGCCACCACCAGAAGGTCTAGAGGATGTCAGGGCCCCACCTGCACTTTGGACATCCCCTCTGTCTGTCCACCCATCTGTCTGTCCTTCCCCCCACCATAGGCTAGCATCCCTGCAGGTATCTGAATTTCTCTCCCTTATGAGATAACAGCCTGAAAGCCAAACCAGGCCCTCAACAACAGTGTCTTTTACAAAAAGTTCTGGTGTCCTGGCCATGATCCCAATTACATTCATCCATGATGTGAACTGGCTGTCATGAATTAAAGGGACACAGAGGCATTTGATGCAAGGAAATTGTTTAGGAACAGAGCAAGAACGGAAGGAACGTTCTGGTGCTCATATGTTTTCACTTGAACATATTCTGATCTGTCAGAGAAAGTGGGACATTTAACTTCTAATTCATGAGTTGCTACATTTGTCTAGACAACTTCCCCATCATCACTCCTCCCACAAAGTTGAAGGCCCAAGTTGTCCTGGAACCAGGCAGTTCTCTTCAGGCAACACATCCCTACCTCTGGGTAGGCCACGCTCACCTCTCAGACTCTGTTCCGGCATCTCTCCACTTTGTTTGGGCCTCCATCCTGAAACTGCTCATCAACAGATCATGATGGGTAATTGACAAACACATAACTGGTGATAGGTATTCCTACGGACTTGGCCCTGTTCACCAAATCTATCTTAGATTGAAACTGCTTTCAACTTGTAGACTCAAATGGTCCAGAAGGTCAAGAATGGGCTGTTGCTGCAATTGATAGAATTGTGGCTGCTATTGAAACATGACTCTTTTAAGCTCATCACAAAATTCCCTGGGCCCTGATTTCAAATTCTGTAACACTATGATATGATCAAGAGCCATATGAGTACAAATGTCATGTTTATATTTATGTCATCTCTATACACCTCATTAGAAGGAGAGAAGACTCTGTAAATGATGCATTGATCAAAGAGTATTATTGGAAAGCAGGAGAGAAAACCTAGAAATTCCATCTCCAACCCAAAGTCCAGTACCCTTGATTGAAAGTGTCTCTTTCCCTTGCATTTCTATACCAAAGTCTCTTTGGGCTTCTTCTACAGGGCATACACATCTTCAAGCTTTGAGTATGAGAGATCCCAAATCTACCCCGCCATAACACTCCTGGGTGCCATGACCCAGGCAACTCTAAAATGGTTTAGCCCTTGCCTACCTTTCTAAACCCTCTGCTCTCTGTGCACAATGTTCTACCCACAAGCAGCACCCAAAGGCCCTCAGATATGCTGGGAGTCCCTGAGTAGTGCAAATGGTTAAGACTCTCTGCTAGTAACAAAAAGGCTGTGGCTCAAGTCCACCCAGAGGCACTTGGGACAAAGACCTAGCCATCTACTTCTGAAAAACTCAGCCATTGAAAACTCCATGGAGTACAGCTTTACTCTGACACACATGGGGTTGCCATTAGGTAAAGTCAACTCAAAGGGCATTGGTTTCAGTTGTACTGAGCTCTTTCCTCACCTCTTCAAACCCAGGTGGAACCTCTCCCTCTGCCCAGGACACTCAGCCCTCCTCTGCTCATGTTTGGCTCTTTGTCCTCCTTGAAGTCTTAGAACATCAGTGTCTTCTATGAGCACACGTTCTAAGGAGACCCCTGAACCTCATTGTCCTCTATTCCAACACTCTATTTGTTTCTTCCAAAGCCAAAATAACTGCTTGTCATTATTTTATTTGTCTGTCTTCTGGCTTTTTACCTCCTCTAGATCTTGGCTCATTTGTTGAATGAATGAATGAATGGATGGGTTGCACAAAACTGCATGCCTTCTATACACCAGGCATTCGTCCTGTACTGGAGATACAATATTCCACCAGGCAGATGCAAGTCCTCATGGATTGTATAATTTTGCAGTCTGGAGCCCTACAGGCAACTCTGAAATTGTGAGAGCCTTAGGCAGAGCCAAGGAGTCCCTGGGTGGCACAAATAATTAACACGCTGGGCTGTTAACCAAAAAATCAGCATTGAAAGCCCCAAGAAACACAATTCTACTCTGACACACACAAGGCCACTGTGAGTCAGGGTTGACTTGATGACAACTGTAGGCAGAGACAAAGGGGGATGGCAAAAGGCAGACGAAGGAGAATCGGACTCAAGTGCTGAAAACTAAACCCTGTATAAATATCACAGAAAATCTATCAGTGTTACCAGAATAGAGGGCAATTGCATTTTAATATAATAAGATCTTCCTTGGAGGAGATTATGTGATACTGATAAGCATCAGGTGACATGTTGAGGCCCAGCAGAAGGATTAATTTCTGTTTACATCTGGTTGCAGGCAGCATGAGAGTTCTTGGTTTTCAGGGCAGAAGTGGGATGAAGACCTCTGGAGAAAGCAGCCAGGATGGGACTTTTCTAGGGGTGCTCCTGGGGACAGCATGACCTGCTCTGCATCATGGGTAAGCCAGAGAGAAAAATCTGGTCGTGGGGTGCTGAGGGGGAGGCCTCCATGCTGGAAACTCTGAACTTTGAGCTGGGTCCCCCTTCCTTTGTTATGAAATCTCAGGGGTACAGCCGTGTAGCTGAACTGTTGTTGCTGCAGAGGAAGAAGCAGCTCCAGGGTACAAAAGTTTGCAGCCTCTAGAAACCATTGCTCAATAAAAGAAAGGGCTGAAGGAGTAGAGGCGGAGAAAGGAGGGATGGAGAAAGAAAAAGGAGGTGTGTTTCTCTCTCACTGCTTGCCCCAAAGGCTGCCTCCAACATCAATAGTCTAGTTAGTAGATACTAACTTTCCAGAGTTTTTCATGGTGGTAAACTGAGGCCTGGAACACACCAAGGACAAAAGGACAGACCCAGTCACAGTGGACTCGAGTCCTGGCTTATGGCTCATGGCACTGTTCCCCCAGGGCACAGAGCACACCCTGAAAGGGTGATTCTGAAAAGTCCCTGAGTGGGGTCAGTTCACTACCACCCAGAGCAGCAGGACAGGAAGTGACTGAGCAGCCTGCTGGCCATGCTCAGTCTCCAGAGACTTAGGGCACCTGGAGTGGATGACACGTCCCTTGGTACCAAAGCATGCACACGCACCAGGGCATCTCTGAAACTGGGTTCAATGACCCTGGGAAAGGGCTATACGGCTGCCTATCCCACTTTGTGGAGGGACCAGGACAGATTTCAGTGATTGCCATGCCACCAAAGAAGGAACCCTTGTGCCCACTCCTCCAAACACTAAACCCAAAGATTCATCTTCAACATAATTTAAAGAAGGTCCAAGCCTAATGGAAAAACATTCCCAAATAATTCACCAACACCTTATAAGCAGGGTTACCCCACCTCTGTGTGCCTGGAACAGTCCAAACTTATGGGGTGCTCCAGACAAAACACATGCCATGCCCTCTTTCAACACTGCCCTAGTGTGACAAAAATCCTATGACCACCCTACATACAGTGCATCTGGCAACTCAAATACTACGGAATCCTTGTGAAGATGATGCTAATTTAAAAAAAAAATTTCAGTAAAATACATATAAAATTTGCCATTTTAATGATTTTTAAGTGTACAATTTAAGGATGCTAATCATAGTCACTGTGCTGTGCAACCAGCACCAACATCAGTTTCCAAATGCCTTTCATCATCCCAAACAGAAACTCAGTGCCTTTTAAGTGATAACTCTCCCTTCCTCCCTCCCCCGACCTCTGTCCCTGGTAACCACTCATCTCCTTTTGTCTCTATGCATTCACCTACTGCTGTTATTTCTTATGAGTGAGCTCATTCAATATTTGTCCCCTTGTGTCAGTATTACCAATGTCAAAAGTTTATACCCTCGCAATAATTAAACAGCCCTCATTCCCACCACTGTACCCATCATCCACCAGACAAAACTCTTACCACCCCACACCTGACAAAAAACCATTAATCTGTTCACCAATGGTCGCACAAATGGTCATCGCATCCAGCCACCAGCCACGGTCCTCTGATCACCACCCTTATCTCCCCATCACCCCGGCTACAGTTCTCTTCCATTCTTCAGGTCTAGACTTGACTCCACATTTCTCCCCCGTCTGGGCAGCATTAAGGAAAACACACCCACTAAGACATCCATCCCAGGCAACTAAGCCTTCTGGGATTTGAAACCAAAAGGCCTGGCTTACTCTAATGGCTAAGGCCTTGTAAGGGCATGAGTGCAAGTTCATTAGGAAGCTTGGTGCGGCTGAATCCTGTTGCCATTGTGATTAATAATCATAACGGGCAGTCAGCCGGAGGGTTTCCCAGCTGCGACTTCGAGGACCCAGTTCTGGGACCCCCCTCTACCCACCGGTGAGTAATGGTTGGGTTTATTGGAAACTCGCTTTTCATTTTTTATGGCTTCAATTAAATGATGGGAAATCCATCATGTAACCTTGCTGCACTGCTAAAGACTTCCGGAGGGGGAAATATTTACTAAACCCCAAACCATCAGAGGAGAGCTGTGGTAAACCAAACGGGAGACCGGGTAGCAGAGAAGGCAGGGGTGGTGGGAGAGGAGAAGGAAAAATCAACACAGAGGTTTCCTGCCTGGACAGATGCCACAAAGCCCATAAAATATCTGCTCACTTCGCCTCTTCAGGCTGCTTTTCTCTCTTTACCTCAAATCCTGCATTGCCAAGAAGTATCTTACCAGTTGGGGTGGTGACATGGAACCAGTCATGCATTCCCCAGACACAGGGACTCCTGTATCCCACAGGCTCAAGGAGGCAACAGGAACTGAGATGATGGTGAGATGTGTCCTCACCACCAAGGGCATAGGGAGCTCATTGTTGGGTGGCTGTTGGTGCTAACAGGTCTGTGGAAACATGGCACCTGCATGGAAAACAGCCCACACCCCTCATGAAACTCACAACCATCAAATTGGTACCAACACTGAAATACGCAGTTCTGGTTGCTACTACAAATTCTTCTCAACTACAGTGACAACAAATCCTCTTCTGGACCCATTCATTAGAATCCACAGCCTCTTAGCTTGGCCTTCAGCTGGCCCCTACCCTCTCCCTGACCTCTGCCCAGGCAGCCCTGTTGGTAAGCGGAGCTGGCTGTTATTCTGCTGTTTAAATTATTCACACCCCAATCTTGGCCACTGGCATGAATCTTTCATTTGCTATTTAGACATCTGATTCCTGGGGCAGGATTGAGAGGTGTCCCTCGGGAGATCAAGTTGGCCAAAGGGGAGGTCCAGAGGGAGTCAGTAGCCTGCAAAGCAACAAGGATCTGCCTGGAATTAATGGGGTCATCACCCTGTTCCCCATCGCCCAGAAGACACAGATGTGTCTGAAGGAATGAAAGTCCCAGGTCTGCCTGCTGTGTAAGGGGTGTGTGTGTGTGTGTGTGTGTGTGTGTGTGTTCATGTGTGTGAAGGTGGAGCAGGGGAGAATGTTATGGTCTCTAAGCTTAGTCAGGGGAGGCTCTATAAGGAGACTTGTATCTATGCCAGTACAAGGGCAAAAAGGCATCAGCACAGCTGGTGGCTGGGTACATACAACCAGAATTAAATAAAAAGGGCACCCATGTACCCTGTGGGAGACATAGGACTTTTTCCACATGCTCAGTAGTAATACTTGATGCTCAAGATTCCAACCCTAATATAAGAGAGAAAAGGAAAATATGCTTCCCCTCCTCTTTTCTCTCCTCCTCATTCTCAGCTAACATTGACAGATACAGAGGGCCAGGCACTGGGCTAAAGTCTCGCTCTCCATTCACTGTCTTAGTGAATACCCACATTACGCCAGGAAGGATTACTACTGCTCCCTTACCAGTGAGGAAAAAGAGGTACGCAAAAGTCAGGTTAACTGCCTGTGGTCTTAGAGCTAGTCAGTGGTCACGGAGGGTTTGAGCTAAGCGAGGTTCATTACAGATGCAAGGTGATTTACCGACAATTTAAGAAGAAATGAACAGACCAATTCAATAAGCAGCAGAGTGTTGAGAAAAGAAAAGGTTAGAGCTGCTAGCTACATGTGGCTGTTTAAATTTAAACTCATTAAAACTAAGAAAGATTTCAATCAGTTCCTCAGTCACACCAGCCCCATTTCAAGTGGTTGATAATCACAGTGGCTAGTGGCTACCACAATGGACAGTAGAGATAAAGAACATCCCTGTCATCATAGAAAGTTTTACCAGATAGCATTGAATTAGAGGAGGCTAGATGTTGGCAAAATAGAAATACCCTTCAGGAAAAACAGCCATAAGAAGGATGGTAATATGAAAACCTCAGCCTTAACTGGTCAGCCATTCAGATATGGAAGGAGAAGCAATAGGAGGCAGAGGAAGAAAGAGAGCAAAGGGCAGCAGATGCAGATCAGTAGGTTGGTACAATTCAGAAGTGAGCCTTTACTCAGTGTTAATGAGGAAGGGACTTGAAGATTGGCATGTCCAATCCCTTCCCACTACAAATAAGGCCAGTGACACCTGGGCAGGTAGATAGCTCCATATCATACAGTTAGGTAGTCCAGGGCTCTTCTCATTCCACCCAAGCTGTCACCTTGAGTCTTTGCCACTATCCCATTCTTGACATGTGTGTAGAAAATACACAGCATACCCAGAGGTGGTTTTAATTGTGATCTGACACTATTCTGGTTTCTGAAAAGTAAATTTTGTATAGGAGCAATAACCACTATTGCTCCTGTTGCTACACTTCCCCTTTTGTAATGGAATAGGATTGTTGTACGATTATAGGTTAATTAGACATTTGTAAAACGGCAACCACTGAAAAGATAAATGGCAAATGTGGATTATGGAGTACAGAGAAATAGGACTCAGTTTTCTACACTATTCCTTGAGAATAAATTGGGGCATATGGTGAACAGTCAGCAAATACTTCTCAAGTAAACCCATAAATGTTTGTACGGATGAATGTTTGATTGGAAAAATGGATGGATGGCTAGACGAAGACTGCCAATTAAGATGGTGAACTCATCCAAGAAAAAGTGCTACATACCTCATTGATGAATATCACTATAATCACCTTTGAAGAACTCCCCTTGGGAAGATATGCACTGATGCCAGTGCCTAGTCCACCCTTCAGAACAATTTTGGAACTCTTTTTAGAATGGCCATCAGAGCTGTTGTCATATTAACCTGGATGTCCTGACTGTCATCCAAATGCCTTCCTTTCAATATTTCCTTTATCCTTGGGTATAGATTAAAGTCACTAGGGGCCAGATCAGGTGAGTTAGGAGGGTGTTCCAATACAGTTATCTGTTCACTGGCTAAAAACTCCCTTAAGGACAACTCTACAATTAAGTTGTGAACTTGCCACCTTGCCACCATGTGCAATATCCATTCCAGAAAAGAGTTCCAAAATTGCTTTAAAGAGTGGACTATGTGCTGGCATCAGTGCACAGGTTTGCAAGAGGAGTACGTTGGAGGTGACCGTAGTGATACTCAGCAACGAGGTATGTAGCACTTAGCCAAGTGCCGTCAGCACTTAGAACAATTAAATTTGCAGACTTAATTGTTGGACCCTGGATGGATGGACAGACAGACGGATGGACGGGCGGACGGACGGGCGGGCAGGTGGACAAATGGATGGAGGGACAGACAGACAGATGGGTGGATTGGTGAGTGGGTGGGTGGGTGGATGGGTGGATGGGTGGGTGGATAGATGGATGGGTGGATGGGTGGATGGGTGGGTGGATGACATCTTAAGTTCTCAACCACTGTATGGACTTTGCTCCATCTTTCCACCTCACACTCACTTACACACTCACAGGTCTTTCTCCACTATCTAGGGACAAAAGAAAATGTCTGATACAAGAGAAATTTAATGGCTGTTCACGGTCCAATGCCAAAAAAGAAAAAAATAGAAAACACTTGGTAGATAGTACTGATAGTACCAGGACAAAGAAGGAGTTTATTCTTCTTAGGTGCTGCTGAGTCAATTCTCACAGTGACCCTATGTACAAGAAAACATAACACTGCCAGGCTCTGAGCTCTCTCGCAATTGTTGCTATGTCTCAAGCCCATTGTTTGCAGCCAATGTATCAATCCACCCTGTTGAGGGTCTCTCTCTTTTTTGATGATCACCTACTTTACCAAGCTCAGTGTCCTGCTCCAAGGACTGGTTCCTCCTTATAATATATCCAAAGTACACGAGACAAAGTCTTCCTATCCTTGTATCTCAGGAGCATTCTGGCTGTACTTCTTCCAAGACAAATTCATTTGTTCTTCAGGCAGTCACTGGTATATCAAATAGTCTTTACCAACTCCATAATGTAAAGGTATCAATTGTTCTTTGGTCTTTCTTATTCACTGCACAGTTTTTACATACATGTTAAGTGACTGAAAAAATGTCACCGCTTGGGTCAAGCACACCTTAGTCCTTACAGTGACATCTTCACTTTTTGGCACTTTAAAGAGGTCTTTTGCAACAGATTTTCCCAATATAGTGCATCATTTTATTCTTGATGGCTGCTTCCATGGGCATTCATTGAGGATTCAAGTAAAATCCTTGACAACTTCAATCTTTTCTCAGTTTATCATGATGTTGCTTACTAGTCCAGTTGTGAGGATTTTCATTTTCTTTATGAACCCTGGTGGCATAGTGGTTAAGTGCTACAGCTGCTAACTCAAAGGTCGGGAATTCTAATCCACCAGGTGCTCTTTGGAAACTCTATGGGGCAGTTCTGTTCTGTCCTATAGGGTCACTATGAGTTGGAATCAACTCAATGGCAAAGGGCTTTTGTTTCTGTTTTAATCCATACTGAAGGCAGTAGTCCTCAGTCTTCATCAATAACTACTTCCAATCCTCTTTACACACAGCAAACAAGACTGTGTTATCTGCATAGTGCAGATTGTTAATGAGACTTCCTCAAATCCTGATTTCACATTCTTCTTCACATAGTCTGGCTTCTTGGATTATTTGCTCATCATACAGATTGAATAAGTAGGAGGCACACCTTTCCTAATGTGGTAACTCAGTGTAACTCAATATGCCCTTGCTCTGTTATAATGACTGCCTGTTGGTCTATGTACAGGTTCTGCATGAGCACAATTAAGTGTTCTGGAATCCCTATTCTTCATAATGTTACGCACAACTTCTTATGATCTGCACAGCCAAATGCCTTTGTGTAAAACACACGTAAACACCTTTCTGATATTCTCTGGTATTCAGCCAAGATCCATCTGACATCATCAATGACATTCCTCATTCTGAATTTGGCTTGAATATCTGGCAGTTCCTAGTTGATGTACTGCTCTGATCATTTTTTAGTTATTTTCTGGACGAATTTACTTGCCTTTGCTATTGATAATATTGTTTGAAAATTTCCACATTCCATTGTATCACTTTTCTTTTGAGTAAGCATGTAAATAGATTACTTTCAGTTGGCTGGTCAGACATATGTTTCTCAAATTTTTTGGCATAGACAAGGGAGCACTTCCAGTGCTGCATCTGTTTGTTGAAACATTTCAATTAGTGTGCTGTCAATTCATGGAGACTTGTTTTCCATCAGTGCCTTCAGTGTAGCATGGACTTCTTCCTTCTGTATCCCTGGTTCTTGATTATACCGTACCTCCAGAAATGGTTCAGTTGTTTTTTAGTGTAGTGACACTCTGTATTTCTGCCATCTTGTTTTGATGCTTCCTTCATCACTCAATTTTTTGCCCACAGAATCCTTCAGTACTGCAGCTTGGGTTTTTTTGTCAGGTCTTGAATTTTTTTTTCAGTTCTTTCAGCTTGAGAAGTGCTACCTATGTTCTTGCTTTCAGATTTTCTAAATCCAGGTCTTTGTACACTTCATTATGAGACTTACTTTGTCTTCTCAAAACACTCTTAAATTTTCTGTTCAACTCTTTTACTTCATCATTTCTTCCTTTTACTTTGGCTACTCTACATTCTAAGTGCAACTCTCAGATTCTCTTCTACTATCCATTCAGGTCTTTTTTTCTTCTTCCTTTCTGTCTTCTTAATGACTTTTGCTTTCTTCATGTATAATGTCCTTAACGTCCTTCCACAACCTGTCTGGTCTTCAGTCATTAGTTTCAAATGTGTCAAATATATTCTTGAGATGGTCTTTAAACTCAGGTGGGATATACATAAGTTTGTATTTAGTCTCACATGGACTCATTTCAGTTTTCTTCAGCTTCAGCTCGAACTTGCACATTACCCATTGACAGTCTGTTCCCCAGTCAGCCTCTGGTCTTGTTCTGATTGATGATATTGAGCTTCTCCATTGTCTCTTTCCACAGAGGTAGTCAATATGATTTCTGTGTATTCCATCCAGCAAGGTCTACATGGATAGTCACTATTTATGTTGTTGAAAAAGGCCTTTTAAATGAGTCTGACAAAATTCTATCATGTGATCTCCTGTGACATTGCTATTGCCAAGTCTGAATTTTCCAACTACTGACCTAAGTCTCTGAAAGGAATGTTGTTGGATACCCTCCTGCCTGCACTAGAAATCCTCCGGCTCTTGATACTAATCTCTACCTGCTCAACAGAGGCCTCCTATCCTTCTCTCACCATAAAGATCACTACTATCTCATTGTATGAGGCCAGTCCATCCTCCTGACATCTCATTTGCTAACTACGGATGTAGAGAAGCTCCAGCAGTTGGAATGAATGAAATGGCAGAAGGTGCTCCTGGCCTGAGGGCTCCCAAGCCTCTCTTATGGGTCAGGGCATTTTTTTCTCTATTGCTGGAAGAACCAGGCTTGCTTTCTCCTTAGAGCATCTGTACTTGGAGTTGGGCTGCCTCCCTTTGTCTCTCTAACACTCCATGGCATTTCCTCAAACTGCATATTTAGCCACTGTATGCTTACATTATTGGAGACCAAATGAGATGTCTCAGGATGTAGTTTGTCTGGAAGATAAGGAATGAGTTAACACTTTAGCTCACAAATTCCTTGAGAGCAGAGGTTATATTTCTTTATCTTTTAGATCGGAATGCCCAATGTGTAGAAAAATGCCTGGCATATTATAATAAGCAATCATACAATTAATCAGTACATACAATAAACAATCAGTAAAATTTTGCTGAAGATTATTCAAAAGCCGTTGCAACAATGCTTTGACAGAGAATAGCCAGAAATGCAAGTAGAATTCAGAATTGGACATAGAACCAGGGATGTCTTGTTGATGTCAGATGGATCTTGGCTGAAAGAAGAGAAGATTTAAAAGATGCTTACCTGTGTTTTATTGACTATCCAAAGGCATGTGGCTGTTTGGATCACCGAAACTGTGGATAACATTGTGAAGATATTGATTACATATCGATTCTCTTGCTTTATTGTAATGGGCTATCTGTTTGCCACTATAATGTGATGGTCAAAGCTTCCTCCTTGACCTTCCTTGACTTTACAAAGATTTATGAACCAAGGTAAGCCCAGCCCAGCTTAGCTGTAAGTCTTAGAATGGTGTTCTTGGACAAAGAATAGCACATCATAATGATCGCTGTCATCTTATTGCTTAAGACCTTGATAAAATCTTAGTAAAGTCCTTGGGTGGTGCAAAGGGTTTGTGCTCCATTGCTAACCTAAAGACTTGTCAGGACAAACCCACCCAGCCACACGACAAAAGAAATTTCTGGTGGTCTGCGTCTCTAAAGATTACAGGCAAGAACAACCTATGGAGCAGTTCCACTCTGTGACTCATGGGGTCACCATAAGTGGAAATTGACTTGATGGCAACAGCATTTCTTGTTTGTTTTGATGGAGTAAAGTTTATAGTAAATATCTCCGAGAGCAGGACGTTTGGCTAAGTACCTGGTCACAACTTGCAATCTGAAATTCAGCAGACAACTGGTCACACTAGGAGAAAGGAAAAGGAGAGCAGCCCTGCTCTAAGCTCACCTCCAAAATTGCATCAACTGTTCCTGCACCAGTCAGTTCTTTTACTTCCATGAGTGGAGGAGGATCAGCAGTGTATTGAATCTTTCAGCAATAAATAGTGACCATCCTTGTCCACGATGGTGGATTTTACATTAAAATCGATTTTATCTGAGATAAGAATTGCCACACCTGCTCTTCTTTGTTCATTATTGGCTTGATATATATTCTTCCATCCTTAATTTTAAATTTTTAATTTTCATTCTTTAAGTCTAAGGTGAGTTTCTTGTAGGCAACATATAGATGGGTCATGTCTTTTGATCCAAGTTGTCACTCAGTGTCTCTTCACTGGAGCATTCAGTCCATTCACATTCAATGTAATTATTGATAGGTATATGTTCAGTGCTGCCATTGTGCTATGTTTATTTTTGTGTCGATGTTTTCTCTGTGGTTCTTATTAATCTGCTCTGAGACCTTCTTTGTGAGTTGATTTTTCACTTTTTTCAGGGTTGGTTTTGTGGTTGTTGAGACTCCTGTATTACATTTCTTGATACGGTGTGTTGCTTTTTTATTGTGCTTTACGGTTGCCCCTATAATACCACTTCCTAAATTATATATAAACCCAATTTTGATTGCTACCAGTCTTGTCAACTTTCCATCTGTAAGGACTATAATGACTGTAGTACACCCCTCTTTTTAATATGATGATAACATAGTTTACATGATATGATCACTAGATCGTTTCTTTCACTATTATAGCTTTGATTATGTTTGGAGACTTCTCTAACTGGGATAATGTGTCCTTCTAAAATATAATGTGTCCTTCTAAAACATAAAGTTAGCGGTTTTGTTCTTCCAAGCCAGGAAATTCTTTCAGTATTTCTTGTAGCTTTGGTTTGGTTTTTTACAAAGCCTCTGAGTTCCTGTTTATCTGTGAATGCCTTAATTTCATTTTCATATTTGAAACATAGTTTTGCAGGATATAGAATTCTTGGTTGGAAGTTCTTCTCCTTCAAGGCTTTGAATATGTCATGCCACTGTCTCCATGCCAGCATTGTTTCTGCTGAGAAATCCTACAAAAGCCTGCAGGGTTTCCCCCTGAATGTCAGCTTTGCTTTGAGTCTTGCTGCTTTTAAGAGTTTCTGCTTATGTTTCATTTTGTTCAGCTTGATTATAATGTGTCTTGGAGTTTTTCTATTTAAATCTATATTGAATGGTGTTCGATATGTATCTTGAATATCTATATTCTTTCATAATTTCTGGGAAGTTTTCTGTCAGCAGCTCAGCAATAATACTCTCTGTGTTCTCAGGAGTCTCGCTGCGTTCAGGAACTCCAATTAATTGTAGGTTGTTCTTTTTAATAGAGTCTCACATGCTTCTTAATGCTTCTTCATTTTTCTTGTTTCTTTTTCCTAATTTCTCCTCATAGATGCTGGATTCAGTAGGTCTGTCTTCCAAATCAGAAATTCTGTTTTGCATTTGTTCCATTCTGTTTTCTTGGCTTTGAATTGAAGTTTCTACGTCTTTGATTTTGTTCTTGATCTGTTGGATTTCCAAGTACTGATGTTCCATCAGATCAAACAGCTTGCTTAATTTTTTGCTTTGCTCTGCTGCATTTTGTATAAGGTCTAGGAGGGCTCTATATATAATCCTTTTGTATTCACCTTCTGATAGCTTCAGAAAAGCTTCTTCATCTGGGAAGTTCTGGGTGGTTTCTTTTGGGGGCCTTCTGATGCCATGGGTGACTTCCGGGTTACTGTCTTCTCCAACATTTGTTGCTTTGGGGGCTTCATATGGGTCAACAGAGGCTGGGAGAGATGCTGTGAAAATGGACCACAGTTGTTTCTCTAGGCCGTCTTAAATGAGAGGTAAAAAGTATTTGACAACTTCCAAAGTCAAGTTTGCAGGTGTATACGTCCCTCTTCCCAGCTGGCGAAGTAATCACCTCTATTTTGAACCCCAGATGCTATAAACTAGCTCAAATTACAGAAGGGCTACTGGCCTGCTGGCATCTGCTGTCGGGCCCCAGCTGTAGGCAATACTATGTAGAATTCTACTTTTCTGCTGCAAAAGTGTTGTCTTCTGGGTAGGCACTGCCTCCTAGCCCAGGAATTAGGTCCAGTTCAGGCTTCTGTATGGATGACTCTGCCTCCTAGCAAAACAAGATGGTGTCCCCCACAAGCTTACCAGCCAGCCGGGCCCAGGCTCCTAGCAGAAAGAGAGGCCAAGAGTGCCAAAATGCCCAGAGTCTACAGCCTCCGTCCCTGGGCCCCTGCCTCAGGTGACGCTGTGCAAAACACCGCCTCCCTGATGGAAAAGCACCCTCCCCCCAGCAGGCATCACTTCCCAGCCTAACAACCAAGTCCTTTGGGGCCTCTGCCTGGGCTTCTCTGTTTCCCAGTGGATCAAGATGGCATCCTGCACAAGTGCGTCTGTATGGCTACCACATGGCAGAGACAGAAAGACAGGCCAGGGAAGCCGAGGTGTATAGAGTCCAAAGCCACGCTCTTAGAACCTGGTAAATGCTTGCCGGTCCCACCAGCAGTGTGTCCAAGCCCAGCAGCTAGTCAAGTCCCAGCTCTGCCCACTGGCCAAGAAAGAGGAAAAAAAAATCAAAATGGTGAGTTACTTTCGGTCTGTGCAAACCTCTGCTTGCCGAGAGGGGCGTCAGTGAAAAAGAGGAGGTTTTGCATTCAGTGGTATGAAGTCCAAATTAACTGCATCCCAGGGCTTGCTAGGTGTCCAGAAGCCTCCGTTTAATTATCATTTCAGGTCTTGGTTTTCAGAGGGATTTAAGGAGATGTGCATTTAGTCTGCCAACTTGACTCTGCCCTTCCTTTCTTTTTTTTTAAGTGCTGATCATGAAACACTAAATTGATTCATGGCTGACTTATGGGTTGTGACCCACAGTTTTAAAAAAAAAAATATTGGACTAGACGAGGGGTCAGCAAATTTTCTATAAAGGTCCAGATAGTAAACAGTTTTGACTTTGCAGCCCAGACTGTCTCCAGCACAGTGAGTCATCTCCGTTGCTACAGCACAAAAGAAGCCACAGATAGCATGCAAATGAGCGAGACTGGCTGTGTCCCCATAAGCCTTTACTTATGGGCACTGAAATTTGAATTTCATACAATTTTCCTGTATCACATGATTGATATTTTTTTAACCATAAAATAGCGTACAAATCATTTTTAGCTCTTGGGCTGGACAAAAACTGGCAGCAGACAAGAGCAGGGATGGGGGTCACTTCTTGTTGACTCCTGGACCATGTAATAGAAGTCCCTGGGTGGCAGAAAACATTAAGCCCTCGACTACTAGCTGAAAGGTTGATGTTTGAACCCACCTAGGCCTGGCGATCAGCTCCCAATGAGTCACAACCTTGGAAAACCTGTGGAAGATTTCTACTTTGCACACATGGGTCACTATGGGTCAGAAATGACTCAAGAGCAACTAAAACCAAAAATCCCATATAATTTCTACTGATGCTTGTAGCATGTTGCTAGTCCTTACCTACAAGGATCCATGGATAGAGTGGGGTGTGGGGAGCTCCAGTAACCTCTGCCACAGCTGACCACAAATCAAGGTTTAGCCTGGGTTGATCTTGAACTTTTGTGGTACACCTTAAGTTATAACACTTAATTAATGGTCCCTGTTCCCTGAATTCTGTCCTCAGAGAAAACATGCATTCTTGTGTCATCAGTCTCTCATAGTGCCTTGAAATGTCCCAGCTTCTTGTCTTTTCCATGAACCTGTGAGACAGCTGATTCAAGAACTTGCTAGTCCAGCAGAGAACAGGAGAGCTTCTGCCCTTCCTAGCCTTTCTTGGTTCACATGTAGATTCTACTCCCTGAACTTAGGCCCAGGTTCTCCTCAAAACCTATTCTGTGACTACGCCCTCCACAGCCTCATCAGCTAAGCTTTTGGGTCTTAAGATATTCAACTGATGGAGGTCCATCCACTTTACAGGAAGTAGTTTGCTTCACTTAAAGCCAATGATGTAATCACATGTACACAATGAGAACTGGAGGAAATAAACTTCTACTGGCAACTGTGGGTTTTACACAGCATTTTACACTCATAATGATATCCAGTCCTGCCAACACATGGGCACATTGAAAGAGGTACAAAGAGGATACAGGATTTGCCCAAGTCACCCAGAGGGTATATTATAAAGCTGAAATTCAAAAACACACCTGCCTCCAGAACCTAAAGACTTTCCACTCTTCCAAACAGCGTTTCCAACAGGGACCTTTCCCTGTTACAGTTCACATGTATGATATACTCTAATCACCCACCAGAAACCCACCCAGAGATGGATCCTTGTGGTCACGTCAAATGACCCAGTTCTTGTTCCTTTTTTGTCTCCTTTATCCCTCAAGCTAATTAGTGGTGCTCTTAGTCAGACATCTAGTTGCCAGTTTACTGGCTGTTGGTTCATGAAGGGAAGGGAAGTAACATTCATAACATTCACTGAGCACTTTCAAAGAGCCAGGCCCTATTCCAAGAGTTTCCAGTCATGCATTCTCGCTCTTAATCCTCATAATTACTCTGTAAAATGGTTATTATTATCTCAATGGCTACAGAATCAAAAAAGGGTAAGTAACTGTGGACATTCCAGAAGATGGGCAAACCAGGGGACCCAGCACCTCAGGAAATTCAGAAGGTGAGGCTGGCCAAGCGAACCCTTTCAGTGACAAAGAAGCCAGGGCCCTTATCAGACTTGGAGAGGCAGGGAAGAGTAAAACAGATGCTGTGCTGGGTTCAGATGAAGGCCATTTGTCATCATGTCTCTTGAGCCATACGGTGGCTCAGAATTCCTTGTACAGCTCCTGAGCTTTAGTCATCCTTTCTTGTCTCCTCCTGGGCATGCTCCATGGAACTCCTCAAGAAGGGATGCTAACAGGATAAAAGCTGCCCTGGTGGAGAGTCCCACAGCCCAGCTCTGGGATAGAGGCTCTGCATCTGCCCACTCTTTCCAATTTTATAACAACCGTTAAGAAAAACCAAAAAGCAAACCCATTGCCACAGTCAATTCTGACTCATAGTGACCCTATAACAACCACACCAAATGAATACTCCCATTATGCACCATCTGTACATGATTTAATTTCATCCTACCAGCAAACCAAAGCTTACAGAGAAGACAGTTCTGTCAAGTTCACCCACTAGGAGCGTGAAGCTACGAATGAGCCCTGCTCTAACCAAGCTGTCACTTAGATGCAAAGATAATGCAGGTGGTTCACATCCCCAGTTTTGCAGATAGGTAAACTAAGTCCCTGCACAGCAGGGAAGTGTCTACAGAGATTCAGGGCTAGACGCCCAGTCATATTTGCTTCTGGCTTTCCTAAAGATGGTAATGGAGGCAAAGAGAGGAAGCCAGTGGTAAGACGCCCTTGAGAAAGGCGACTGTCAGAAAATCAACTGAGCAACTGGATTCATAGTTCATCACTCCTCCCTCATAGAAAAGCACATGGTTTTAAACAGACCTGGAATCATTGCTGGAAATGTTTCTTCTGGAAATGACTTAATAACCAAGTATCTGATTGTGGCTGGCCTTCCCTCCCTGTCTCTCTGCTGCAGAACGTTTTCTGCTTATCCCTGTCCGGTATCTTCAAAATTGTGTTATTCAAATAACAACCCATAGGAACGATGAAGTAGAGCCACTGGTGTCTGGATCAAGGAGAAAACGAGATGGCACTCAAGGAGAACAGACAGCTCAGGCCACACACCTCCATGCACTGTGGACAGAACCCCCAGAGCTGTGTCCCCCCTGGCCTGCTCAAGGCACTGTGCTCCTCCCCCACAGAGCCCAGGGCTCCATGGTGCTCTGGCTTCCTGTTCTGCTTTGGCTGCTTTACATAAGAGAATAGCCAAGAAATTTCAGGAGACGAGCAAGGCACCTCCCCACTGGGTTCAGTAGACCTCCACAGCCCCCCAGGAAAGACAGTAGCCTTGTCTTCCAGATCTCATCTGTCCTGGGCCTGAGAAACGCCAGAGCTGTGGGTCATACACTGGTTCTTGGGCTGCCTTGGCCTCTCTGGACTGGGTTTTGCCCCATTTCTGAACTGCTTTTGAAAATGAGGTAGATCCAAGAAATCCACTGCCAACTCCCAAGTTCCCAGACAGGCTGCAGAGGAAGGGACTAACGGGGCTCACCTGGAGGACAGAGACAGCTCACCTGGAGGACAGAGACAGCTCACCTGGGAGCAAGACAAGCTGAGGTCGTTCTGCATCCCTCCATAGTTCCCCAAATCCTGTTGGAGCCCCCTATCCTGCCCAGCAAGTCAGGAGACCACTGATTCCCACCAGACCCAAGCTTTCTTCTCTTGGTCATCCTTGCCCAAAGACTTTGTAACCTGGTCCTCTCCGCAGTATGAGGACACGATATATCAGGGGCTCCTGCCCTCTTTGGATTCAATCTAACACTATTTATGGAATAAACAGCCTGCCCAGGTGGCACATTCAGTGAGTACATGGCTGGGCAGTGGTCAGACCTTGTGTCCCAGCAGTGCTCCCACCATCCAGCCCCCTGGGCAGCCTCTGAAAAGGCTCTTCTCTTGTCACTTGGGTGTCTGAGTACAACTGCTCCCTGGTGGGTGGGCCCCTCACTGCCCCTCATGACCCTGGCCTCCCACCTAGACCCCCTGGGCTGCACAATTCCCAGGCCACTGTCTGGAACAGAGAAATCTGTTAGCACTGGACCGCTTCTTACTGCCAAACACATAAAGGGTAGTGTCTGGACCTCTCATCACGGACCACCTCGAGCATCCATGTCTCCCCAGTGCCAGGACCATGAAGTGAGGGCTTGTCAGACCAGTGAGCATTTGTTAAATTAGCGTTGGAGAAACACACCTAATTAGCCACTTTAAAGGAAAGCTGTTTTAAAAAGTCATAAATTTGTAACTGGCCACAGCTTGGAGACAGTTTCAGAGCTAATTGTGTGTTTCTGGAACTAACAGAGGAACTGGTAGAAGTTAGAAACGAGTTTTACAACCTTGGTGGGCAGGCAAGGGAACTGCGGGCTGACCTCCTTAGACCAGGGAAAGGTTCATTTCTGTTTACTGGAATTAATGGTCCTACCCTCTCTCCTCCTCCTCCTCCTCCTCTTCGTCCTCCTCCTCTCTCACCCTCCCTCCATCCCCACTAAGTCCTGCCTTGCTCAGAGGGCTTGCTTGGTCAGGGGGTCCTGTCTTTAGGCTGATTGTGTCTGAGAGACCCACAATCAGGCTATAAGACCAGGAAGTAAAAAGAGGAAGAGAACAAAGAGAGAAGAAAGAGAAGGAAAGTCGAGAAGTGGCAGTGGAGGAGACTGGGAGAAGAGAGCAGGAGCCAAGTTCCAGAAGCCTGCTTCTCATTTGTGCTCCCATTAGACACATAGCGGTCAAAGGCAGATGGACTAACTTTGCCTTCTCCAAACTGCCAGCTTCCGCTTCCTGTCGAAACCCTGCACTGCTCCTCAGCCCTAGGTGGAGAAAATCCTCCACCAGGTGCAGCCTAGGGAGTCTCAGAGGGGCCGTGCTTAGAAGGAAAGCAGTAGACCCAGCTTTCTGGTTCCTTCCAGTCTCTGCTGCCTGGAAAAGGAGCAGAAGGGCTCCCCGAGACTGTGCCCATTGGCATGCAGACTGATGGAAGGCCATGGGGCAGATGTGCAGTGGGACTGCCCAGTGTCCCCTGATCACCCTGAAGACCCCGCCATCCTCCATTGCTGCCCTTCCATGCCACAGCCACAGCCAGGACAACTGTCTTCAGAGGGTGAAGTCAAAGGGTCTGCAGGCTCCCCTGACCAGAGATGCCCTCCCCCACTGGCTGTTCTGGAAGCTATAGGAAGAACCATTCAGTGCCACTGCCTTGTCCCCTCCACCATGAGGCACACCTGTGTGGGCAGGGTCATCACACCTACTTGACTCTCAGTGTGGCCTCCTAAGTGGTTGAGGGGTAGTGGTGGGTGTTCCAGTTCTATAAATGGAAGGCTCCAGAGACAGATTCATGGCCATAGTGCAGTTAGTTCCCAATCGATACATCAGACTCAGTGCTTGAAACTGTGTTCTCTGCTCCTGAAGCTTCTGTGTCTTCAGTGAGACTACAAAGACATCTCACAGGATTTCAGATCACATTCTGGAAAGCCCTGAGCACACATTCCCAAAGGGGATGAACTTTGGATATTGGGGAGGGGAAAAAGTCTTGCACGATGGTCGGTGGTCCACCACAGCTCAGGCTACCTGACAAATTCTCACACCTTAGTACAGAATGTCTTCTGATTAGAACAAATTTCAATTTACTTTTTCTAGGGTAGGTGCCGATGATTATAATGAAAATGAAAATAAGTCTGAGATGCTTAGGTTTTAAACTCTGACTGTGACCGTGGGAATCACACTATATGGCCCCACAGCCTGCGGAGAGGCCAACTCACATGGCCAAATGGAACCCACTTCAACTGACTAAAGACGAAACACGGCAGAAGAGGGGGCTCCACCCAGGCACCAGTCAACAACCTCAAGATACTCTCACCGAGGACGTGACTAGCTCTAAAGTGAGCTGGCAGAGGAGAGGAGAGGCCTCTGAGGCAAGTATCGGAATGCCTGGTGTCAGCCAGGTCAGGAAACGAAAAACACTTCCGGGTCTCTTCTCCCTCCCCCACACCTGAAAGCCTTCAGAGAAACAGGATACCAGAGAAACCAGGATACCTTGGCTGAGGCAGGAGCCCTGAAAACACGCTGAGTGAGTAAATCAGTGACAATAGGACACATGCTGTGTGATCGATCCCACGCATACCATGTTTGACAATTAAGTTCATGAACTCATCCTAGAAAAAATGATATACTTCATTGCTGGATATCACTACAGTCACCTTTGAAGTACTCCCCTTGGGAAGCTATGCACCAACACCAGCACTTAGTCCACCCTTCAGAGCAATTGTGGAACTCTTTTTCTGGAATGGCCATCAGAGCTGTCATCATATTACCCTTGATGTCCTGAATGTCATCAAAATGTCTTCTTACCATATTTCCTTTATCTTCAGGTAAAGAGAAAAGTTACTGGGGCCAGATCAGGTGAATAGGTAGTTATTTGTTTACTAGCTAAAAACTCCCTCACAGACAACTATACAATTAAGTTTGTGAACTTGCCACTGGGCCACTGTGTGCAGTGACCATTCCAGAAACAATTCCAAAACTGCCTAGCATAGCTTCCCAAGAGGAGTACTTCGAAGGTGCCTGTAGTGATATTCAGCAATGAGGTATGTGGCACTTAAGACAATTAAGCTCACAGACTTAATTGTCAGAAGTTATATGAAATATCTCAAAGAGGGTAACATCCACTGGCTGCTCCTTGGAAGCTTATGGGGCAGTTCTGCTCTAACCTGTAGAGTCACTATGAGTCGGAATCAATTTGATGTCAGTAGATTTGGGTTTTTTTTTAAAAAAAACTCCAAGTTTATCAGTGGTTATCGTATGTGGGATGGATGGGGAAAGGATGGACTTAGAATTAGGGGACACTGAGCTTCTGTTTAGGTTGATGGAAAAATCTGGAAAAGAGTAAGAATAAAGGTCAAACATGATAAACATAATCTGACTGAACTGTACATATGAAGACTGTTGACGTGGTAAATGTTTTCTGACACGTCATAACACAGCAATAAAGTGGCCAGAAGAGCTTGGGATACCCTGGGGAAAGGACCAAGGCCGAATGACCACTACGTACCCAGAACTCCACTGGCACCTGTCACACGTGCCTCTGGCTCCGGGGGCTGGGAGGAGGGAGGAGACACAGACACAGCAGAATGGACAGACCTCCTCACACTGACCAGTGACAAGCCCTCAGGCTCCCAGTCCCACCCCCAAAAGAACAGAGCCTGTGGTCTCCAGCCTTAATGGGCAGCTTCTGGCTGTGGTCAGTGAGCTCTGAGGTCAGCGGCACAGCTCTGAAGGCCCTCCCGCAGGAACACCATGCGAGCTCAGAAAGTCCAGGGTCTCAGGGAAGGGCCCTGTCTTGCTCCATTTCCCATGCCACATAGTCAAGGCTCCAGAAATGTTCAGGGGATCAAATTCAATGCTTGTTTCTCAAACGTTTTCTCAAAAGTAAGATGGGATGAGCACCTCCACTGCCCCAGGTGGCTTCTGTGGGTGTTAAGAGGACACCTTGTTTTGTTGTTGGAGTGCCGGGAGGGAACCCCACACACAGCAGGCAGCTTGGGCAGCCCTGCTCGTCTGCCTCTCTTTAGCTTGTGGGAAACAAGGCTTTTATGAGGCATGGTCTCTTACCGGATCCACAAAGTAGGAGAGAAGAGGAGTGGGGAGGGGAGGCACTGACATCCCAGAGGGGCCCCTGAAGAACAGCTCCAGGTGGCCTGAATGTCCCCCTCCCTGCGTGGCCCCTCCAAGTGCATGGAACTGTGTAGCAATGGGTTGCATTCCAATCCCCAGCAAGTGCTGGGGACCTTCAGGAGGGCCCCTTTTCTGGAGCTTGGCCCACAGAAGGCAGCCTGTCAGCATCTCTCCCAAGAGTATGCTACCATGGGCCCCTATCCACTAGCTCAGGTCCAAAGAGGCATGGAACCCCAGGTTCTCCCTCTACTGGCCTTTCCTGGCTTCCTGGAGGTGTCAAGTGGCTCAAAAGTTGCATTTTTCTTTTTTCTTTTTTTTTTTTTCTGTCAAGAAAACACAAACAAGTCGACTCCAGGAGGGAAGGACCTCGTTCCCCATTGGCAATGGCAGGATCCCAAGGGAGTGCAGCCAACGTCACATGCAGCGGAGAAAGGAAAAACAGCCAGGTCTCTGGGGCAGGGAGCAGGGGAGAGTTACCATTCTTGAACGATTAAACTGAAACTGCAAACACCTGAATGAGTGTCTCCTTCTCAGCAACCCCAGAGCTCGGGTACAAGGAAACAGAGAGTGCACCCTGGCCCCCAGGGCCCGTCCGCCTGGGCGTCTGCCTGCGCAGTCAGTCATCCCCAGCAGACAGCCTGGCTCTGGCCATCCTCCAGGGCCTAGTCTTCCTTCCACTTCATCCCTGTCTGCAATTGTTTCCAATCAGTTTAGGAAATAGCTCTGAGAACAATTAGGAAAGATAACGAGGAGGAATTACATAATTACAGTCCACTTCCCTCTCAGGAGCTTCAGAAAAAGGCTGAGCTGAGTCCAAAATGGGACCAGTGTGAGGAAAAGGATGGCATTTGCGGGGGAGGAGGTGTTCATTAGGGGAGGGAAAGCTGTGGGGCCCTGGGGCTGGGGAACAAGGGTGCTCCTGTGTACCCCCTGCTGGCTGAGCTGGGCCCTAAGAGAATCAGGCTGGGAAGCCTACGACCATCCTCCTCTAGGGCAGAGCAGTCTGCAGAACAGGCCAGGTGACCAGGGAGCTATGTCTGCCTGTCAGGAAGACCAGAGAACTGAGCCTGTCCGACAGAAAGAGAAGACTCTGGAGATCATTCAGTTAAATCTCTCGTTTTTGAGAGGAACAAAGAGCCGGAGAAGAAAAGATCTCACTCATAACCACACAGAACTGATGATTCCCGATCCTGCCAGGAGCAGATACCTTTTGTCCCTAGCCCAGCAGCTGATCAGCCTTGTGCTATGAGAAAACTAGAAAGATCTTTCTTCTTGACCAGAAGCAGTAATAATTTTGTCCTTCGGCATAAGGGGTCAGCAAGCTTTTCCTGTAAAGGGCCAAACCCAAGCCCAAGCCAATGCAGTCAAGTCAATTCTGACTCATAGCAATCCTCCAGGACACAGTAGAACTGCCCCACAGAGTTTTCAAGGGGCAACAGGTGGATTCAAACTGCTGACCTTTGGGTTAGCAGCTGCCGCACTTAACCACTACATCACCAAGGTTTCCTATAAAGGACCAGAGAGTCAAGATTCACTGTGGGTCAGACAGTCTCTGTTGCAGCTACTTAACATGGTGGCTGCGTTAGCGCAACAGGAGCTGAGCATAATAAATAAACAAAATAAGTGTGACTGTGTTCCAATGAATTTTTATTTATGGACACTGAGAATTGTATCGCATATAGTTTTTACAGGTCATGCCATATTCCAAAATGTGTTTTTTTCCCAACCTTTTATAACTACTTCTTAATTTTTTCAACCTTTAAAAATGTGAAAAACCATTATTAGTTTGTGGACTATAAGAAAACAGGTGATAACCAGATCTGGCCCTAAGGTTGGAGTCTGCAGACCCTGCTCTAGCAGGTCTCCAGAAGACATGGGTTTCTCTGATGGTTCCTCACCTCAAGTGCAGCCATTCTTTGGCTCCACAAGCCCAACGCAGCATTTGGACAGAGTCTTGGTGTCAGTTGGATCACATTTGCAAGCTAGGGCAGGCTACTGTCAACCAAGCAAACTTCAGGAAATCAAGTTATCTCTGCCAACTCTGAGCACCCAGTTCCCAGGAGCAGGCTGGGCTGCTGGGAGAGAAGTTTCCCAGCTGGGCAAGCAAGCCTTCCCCAGAAGAGAAAGCAAACGGAATTCTTTTCAATGTGTCCTCTTCAAGCAGAGAATCTCCCTGGCATTTGAAATAACAAAGGGCCACACTAGTGGCTTTCTAGGCAGCTCTACCCAATTTACCACAATTTACTCCTACTGCCTTTCCTTTGAGCAATAGGATTTTCAAGCTTTTCATTCATTCAAAACAGCCTCTCTGGCATTATGCCAGATGGAAATCAGGCAGAGGATATCAGACACACACTGATGCCAGGTCTCCAGGCAGTTAGTACCTTGAGGGCTGTTAAGGATTGAATTATGCACCTGAAAAAGATACCCTGAAGTCCCAGCCCTTGGAAACTGAGAACATGACCTTGTTTGGTCTTTGAAGATAAGTTAACATAAGGTCACATGGGAGCAGGGTAGGTCCTAAACCCATCTCAGTGGTGTCCTTATAAAAGGAGAAAACAGACATGGGAACTGAGAGACAGAGGAAGGATGACTCTGTGACAACAAAGGCAGAGACACAGGTACAAGCCAAGGAACGCCAAGGATTGCCAGGAGCGACCAAAGCTAGGAAATGGGCACGGGCCAGTTCCTCTTTCCCAGCTCTCGGAGAAATCAATAAGGTGGATATGCTGACCAGTGCTTCTAGACTCTAGAACTGTGAGTGAATGAGTTTCTTTTCTTTAAAGCCATCTGCTTTGTGGTATTGGCTTAAGGCAGCCATAGGAAGCCAGGACCTATTATACTCTCTTTGTTTCCAGCAGCACCCAGCATTGTATGAGGCACATAGGAGAGGCTTGGTAGCTGCTGAGTGAGCAGAGATACAAGACAGAAGTACTGGTAACAGAAAGTCACCTAAATCCTATGCAAGTCCAAAGGAGGGACAATTTGTGCCCAGCTGAGGGCATCAAGGAGCCCTGGTAGCGCAGTGCTTAAGAGCTTGGCTGCTAACCAAAAGTCTCAGTGCGCCAGCCACTCCCTGGCAATCCTGTAGGTAAGTTCTACTCAGTCCTATAGAGTTACTATGAGTTGTAATAGACTCACTAGCCACAAGTTTTGTTTGTTTGTTTGAGGGCACCAAGCACGGCCCAAGAACTGTGGCTATTGAACTAAGCTGGACAAGACGAGTGGGTTGGGTGAGTACAGGTAGGGCAGGGAGAAGGAAGGGAGAGGGAATTACAGCCAGAGGGAATAACTAGCAAGGGCCTCAGGCATGGTGGAGGATGGAATCAGCTTCTGATTCATCTGAGCAGTTTGAGGAATGACAGTGAGTGCTAAGAGTAGAATGTGAAGATCACTGAGGACCAAGAACGTCAGAGAAGGGTGTTTCAACATCACTAGGAGGTAGGAAACACCACACCTTCCGAACAGAGCAGGCTGGGTGACAAGAAGGCTCAGAAAATGAACCAAGCAGCGGACTTTACTAGGGGTCAGGTGTGAGTAAGGAATCCTTTTTAGGAAACTTAAACTTGGACAGAGACCAGCACATTGGGCCACATCCTGAGAGGAGCAGAAGAGTGGCCTGGAATGGAGATAGACCCGCCAAGCCACCATGATTAAGAGTGTAGACCTCTGAGTCAGCTAAGTGGGGCTCAAACCTAGCTCTAATACCTACTTACTGTGTAATGGGCAATCCTCTCTGAGACCCAGTTTCTCCATCTGTAAAACAGGGAAGTAGTAACACTTATCTCATGGAGTTGTGGTGAAGTTGAGAAGAGGTCATACATATTACAGGCTTACCGTAGAGCCCGGTACCAGGCAAATGCTTAAGATCATGAGCCATTATCGCTAGCTTTTTACCAAAACAACTTACAAGTGCTGGGCAGATGCATATTGGTAAAAATACTCTTTGGACACAAAAAAATATCCAAACAAGCTGCCACTGAGTTGACCTCAAGGGTAAAAGTCTGTTGTCAAATGGTCAGGAGGTATATTTGGACCAGAGTAGCTTCTTTCCAGTGGTGAGCCAAGTGAGTAGCAGACCACATTCTCCAATCCCACTACCTCCTTGTTTTGTCCTCCAAGTCATGAGAAGACAAGAGAAGACAGTCTGGCCTTGTGGAGAATCACGGAACTCCCAAAGGAGAGCAGAGGACCACCTGAGTGAGGTGAGACAGAGCCCACGGGAAGTTATGGGCAAGGTACCCAAAGTGACCTTTCTGTCATGCCCTTAGTCAAGCCTCTATGCAAACTCCTCCAAATCCCATGTGCAACCAACCACATCTTCCGTGAGGAAGAATGCTATACCAAGGGCACAGGACTAGGGTATAAAGCAGAAAGGAGTTCTGTTTCCAAGGTGTTGTGGATAGAATTGTGCCCCTCCACAATGTGTTATAAATGTGGTTATAATCTCCTTTGGGAATGGATTGTCTTTGTTGTATTAATGAGGCAGGATTAATACAGGCTGTATCTTGAGTCAATCTCTTTTGAGATACAAAAAAGACTAAATAAGTGAGCAGAAAAGACATACAGAACAGAGATCCAGAAAGATAAATGCCAAGAGCTATGGAGATTTCTAAGGAGCCAGGAAGAAGAAGCTAACGAGACAAGACCCTTCCTCCAGAGCCAACACAGAACTTGGAAATCAAACCTCTAGCCTCCTAAACTATAAGAATATTTGTTTGTTAAAGGTACTCACTTGCAGTATTTGTTGTAGCATCACTAGGTAACTAAGACAGAAATTTGGTACCAGAAGATTGGGGTGCTGCTAAACACCTAGAATATAAAAATGGTTTTGGAACTGGGTAATGCGTAGAGGCTTAAAGGGTTCTCAAAAGTGCCTAACAGTAAATTACCTTGAAGACAGAGAAAGCTGAAACTCAGGGATATGGCTGAGGTTTGCTCACCCTCATGAGTGCCTGCCTGGGACCCAGATTCCTGCTCAAGAGGCAGTGGCTTTCCCAAGCCTGGGGCCTTGGGAACAAGGTAACTTACTGTTACCTTGAAGAGACTGTTAACAGAACTATGGGTGTTAAATGCAGTTCAGGTAAGGGTTCAGAACGAAGTGAAAAGAACTATACAGCGCCTGCATCTCAGAGAATACTTTTGGCACCAGAAACAGAATGCTGCTAGAAATGTGAATATTAACTGTGGTGAGGCTTTAAAAGAAAATGATGAATGTCATGGATTGAATTGTGTGTCCCCTAAAAATATGTGTAGTCGTTTGGCTGAGCCATGATTGCCAGTATTGCGTGATTGCCCTCCATTCTGTGATTTTCCTATGTTATAAATCCTAATCTCTGCCTGTGGTTAACAGATAGGATTATGTTGAAAGAGGATTAGGGTGGGACTGTAGCACCCTTACTAAGAGAGTTTCTCTGGAGGGTGGCTTGTACCACCTTTTATCCTTTTATTCTACAAGAGATAAAAGGAAAGGGAAGCAAGCAGAGAGTTGGGGACCTGATATCACCAAGAAAGCAGCACCAAGAGCAGACTGCATCCTTCAGACCTGAGGTTCCTGCACCAAGATGCTCTGAGAACAGAGGAAGACTGCTGCAACATAAGGTCCTTCCTCCAGAGCCCAGAAACAGGGAAAGCCTTCCCCCTGGAGTTGGATACCCTGAATTCAGACTGCGTAAGAATGAACTTTTCTTTGTTAAAGCCATTCACTTGCAGTATTTCTGTTACATCAGTGCTAGATGACTAAGACGATGAACATGTGATGAGGCCATGGTGGTACTTTTTATGCAGTGGCAACAAACTTGCCTGAATTACATTCAAATGTTTGAAGAAGGTGGAACTTGTAAGTGACGAACTTGGGTACCTGGCTGACGAGATTTCTAAGCAAGATCTTAAGGGCTTGGGGTCCCCCTCAGATGGACTAGAAGAATCTGGCTGCCTAAAGCCAAGAACCAAAGTTGCCCATCTCAGAGGACCTGGAAAGTAGAGCTGAAGCCCTGGGCTGAGGCGCCTCCACCCAGAATACAGAGGCCATGACCAATACACCCATAGTCTGGAGGGCGAGGCCCTTGCCTGGATGGTCCCTGAGAAGAGAGGATTATTTTCAAGCCTTGAGAGCTAATGTAGATTGTTCTGCTGGGTTTTGTACTTCCCTGGTGCCCATTATCCCTTCTTTCCCTCCAATTTCTCCCATTTGTAATGGAAATGTCTACCTCGTGCCTGTTCCTCCGTTGTATTTTAAAAGCTGATAACTTGCATTCTAGATTTCACAAATTCACTGAGGAAGTTGAATTTCTATCTGGTTGCTATTGACAACCAGGCGAATGTATTTTTCTAGTCCCAGATATAATCATCATAATCAATATAAGGTATTTATCGCCCCCCCCTGGTTTCGCAACCCCCCAAGCTTTTCACTTCTCATTCTTTCTTCATTAGCAGAGGAGAGAGAAGGTGAGGCAAGTGTAAGGGAGGAGGATGGGGAAAGACTGGAATGCTGCCTCTATTTCACAGATGTAAAAACTGAGGACAGGTGGCTGTGGAGGCTTTCTCACAAGAAGAGTATTGTTAATGGGAATTAGCACTTGATGAGCTGGTTACAGTGTATGAAGTGTGTTATGGATTGAATCGTGTCCCTCCCCAAAATATGTGTCGGAATCCCAACCTGCATGCCTGTAGATGTAATGCCATCTGGGAAAGGGTTTCCCTTGTCCTGTTATGGAGACCATGTTAGTGCAGGATGTGTCTTAAAGCTAAGACTGCTGACATACAAAAAGAACAGATTAGACACAAAGGCAAGCAGGCAAGATGGTGCATGGAGATCTCCAAGAAGCACAGAGAAGAATGCTAGAACTGAGAGAAAGATTTCCTCCGGAGCAGACAAAGCAAGTCTTCTCCTAGAGCCTGAACTGGGACTTCTACCCCTTGAACTGTGAAAATATGAATTGACATTCTTAAAGCCACTTCCTGGTGGTATTTCTGTTACAGCAGCACTTGGAAACTAAGACAGGGTGCTTTCATATATTTTCTGTCATTCACTGCTCACAGCTTCCTGGGAAGTAAGCTCACATCACTTATCTTATGAGTGAGGCATGCAAGACGAAACAACTCTAGTCACACACTAGAAATGGCACTGTGGAAACCTGAACTTGGGTCTTTTTGGTTGTTTGCTGTGGTTTTTCCCCATTGTCTCTCTGCAAGAAATGGCAATACACTTAGAGAGTTATTGCACTGGGACCATGTACTATCTAAGAGAAAAAAAAAAACAAACATCAAAACCCATTGCGGTCAAGGTGATTCTGACTCATAGCAACCCTACAAGAAGTAAAACTTACCTATAGAGTTTCCAAGGAACACCTGGTGGATTTGAACTACCATCCTTGTGGTTAACAGCTACAGAAATAGCTCTTAACCACCACACCCCTAGGGTTTCCATGAACGACTACAGCATCATTGGAGTGGACATCATTGCAGGAGCTGCTCTTACATGTAATTGTCTCTGGTTCTGATTGGGACCCATGCCAAACAGGCGGCAGTGACAAAAAGAACTAGATGACAGCATTTGACTTGGCTGGAACACGTAAGAGCAGTCTCATCTCCAAAACTCTTGGAATTTTCCTCCACCAAAGTAAAAATTTTTTGAAGAAAACTCAGTCCTTTTGACTGTGATATCATTCAGCACTTTTGGCAACTGTGTGATGTCACCAGTTACTACAGCACCTGGTTTGATGTCACCTGTTCACACTAGCATCTTAGCAACCAAAGGGATGCAAGGCGCAGGGTTTGGGTTCCCTGGGGTGGACGAGGCACTTGATGCTTACATCTTCAACAGGGAGCAAAGGCTTTGGTGCCCATCTTACTAGATAGTGCCAAAGACAGGCAGCAGGAGGTAAAAGGACAATAAATAAAAATAAAAGACTGCTGAAAGCAAATGTGTGTGGTCACAGGCACAACTCTTCCAAAATACGATGTTTTTTCTGAGTTGCATGCATGGCGTTCATTTCCCTTCAGAGGCAGCGTAAACAACATTCAAAGAAAGAGTACTAGCTTGTGTCTGAAGCTCCAGCTCTGTTGGCCAAACAGAGTCAGCTGGACACCTCCTCAGCCTTCACCATTTTCCTAACTTAGAGTAGTCCACGTCCTGCTGGTTGGAAGGCGACGTCCCCAAATGGGAGACCTGGCACATGGCACCCCAGACCTCCTGCGCCGGGAAATAAAATTGCTCCTGCTAGGTTTTGCCATCCTAATACCTGTAGGAGCACCTCCCTGAATTCAGGAAAGCTTTATCATCCTACAAAATTCCCTCTCTACCCTCACTATGCTCAGTTAAGCAGGCAGAAGAGGGAAATTAGACACTAAAGTGCCCCGAATACTAAATCCCAGGCCAAGAATACACAGAAGGAAAAGTTGGGGACCCAGACCACTAGGGAGATCCCTAGGACTCAGGAACCCCTGCCAGGTAATCAATGGAGGCTTGTCCAACACCTACCAGCTACAATCATTCTATAACCTCTCCTTCCTGGGCCTCAAAACCAGGCTGGCCACCCACACCACACAGGCCAACAGCAGGGGCACCATCTTTGTTCCTGCTGCTGCCTCCCCTCCACTCTTTCTGTGCTGCTTGGGTCCGAACAGTCAGCTGTGTCTGTCATTCAGCATCCCCACCTCCCTCTTTGGCCTCAGACTGGGCACTCTCAGCGCTGACTTTCCATGCTGTCTTTGGGTCATAGTTTGAAGCCAACCTCAACTCCACAGCGTCATGGTCACTTAGCATGGCCACATGGCATCTCCCTGGGGCTCAGCCCAATTAGCTGGCTTGATTGGCATCTCTGCTGTTGATTCCAGCTGCGATTGTGTGAGGCACAGAGTGGGAACAGGGTGAATATGCTGCAGGCACTACACAGTTTCCCTCCCAGAAATGTAGCAAAGCCCAAACTTAGAAGTTGAGGCTCTCCAGAGCATACATTAGACTAAAGCTTTTCTCAGGCCAGGCTGAGTGAGTGGTGGTGAGTGGTGGATCCCCCATAATAATTCTTCCCCTGGGCGAGTGCCTGCTGCCTTTCAATGAGCTTGCCATCTGTTGTCTCTTTTTAGACTCACAATATCCGTGGGGTATAGTCAGATCAAGGGACATAGTCCCTAATGACTGCATTCAGGAACACTACAACACAGAGACCATGAATGATGCTATTCTGGGCATGGAGCAACCTGTCCATGACCTGGCTGTGAACACTATCAGTTCTGTGAGCTGGCATGACCTTGGTCGATCAGGGGAGTCAGAGGATTAATCTCCACTGTAGATGGAACACTGTATTCTGCATTTCAGTCCCCACACTAATTTTTTGCCCAGGATGGGGATACCATGTCCCCAGGCCAAGCACCCCCACAATGACTCTACTCTAGGGCACCCTAGGCAGTAGGAAGGACTGAGGTCCAGGTCTCCATCTACTCTCCTCAGCCCTCTTCTACACATAAAGGGCCCATCTTGGGCCTCAGTTTACACTCTGATCTCTGGATATATCCAAGTGGGAATTGAGATGGAGGTATCTGTGCCTTCCTTGGGCTGTCTGGTCACCCAGGGTCATGTACTTGTTCAGAAGGTGGCCTCTTCGTGGAGACACTCCACCAGAATGGCCTAATCTGTGGCTCCACGCTCTTACTTGTGAGTCCATCAATTCCTGCCTAGTGTGTGCCAGTAGCCCCAGGGGGAGAAAAAGGAAGGAAAGAAAATAACCAAGGCGGGGAGAGGCGAGAGATTCTCAAATCTGGACAACAATCAAGAGCCTGTTGCCATGACAACCACTTCTTATTGCAGTTGCTCAAACTGCAGCCCGTTCTAACCAGCCCTATCCATGGATCTTCATCAGACTCTAGCAGGCTTCCATCTGGGCCTGGCTCCCGACCTGTGCCAAGAACAGGGGTCAGAGCACCTAGAAGACCACTACTAACTCCTCCGATGACCCCAACCACCTAGGAAGGGAGGAGAAAATAAAGTAGCGGCCTAGATGTGAAGGCTGAGGTTTTGCTCAGAAAGAAAAGAGGATAAGGAGTGTTGAAGAGGGTGACAAGTGACAGGCAGCCAAGACTTGAGTGGGAGACACAGCCTGAAACAGGGTAGGGATTGTCTGCCTGTGGCAATGCCGGTGTCCGCAGGCTCTGTGCACACACATGGGTGCCCTGCCCAGCCACCGAGCTTCCAAGACAGAGGCAGGTGGTCCAGGACACTGCAGGAGGGGTGGGCGCCCCTGGCTTGGGCTCCACTAGGATTCATGGCTATTGTACACCCCAGGGGCACCTTATGCTACATGGTAGGCTTTGTTTACAGAACTAGCACATTGACTGTGGGCCCAGTAACATGGACATGGAAGACTATGCCCAGGGAGGTCCCTACGGACACTCCCATCCCTGTTCCCTGTGTACTCAGAGGAAAAGGCCAATACTGGCCCTGTGCAGAAGACAGTGGAGTTCACATGACCCACCCCAAACACAGGTGTCTCCTTCATACTCAAAAGACAGGCACAGAACCAAAAAAAAACCCAAACCAAACCTGTCTGTGCTGTGGTCACCTTGTGTCCGCAGGTGCTTGTCTTTGTGCTGGGGAGCCCATGAGTCCCCACCTGACATGTGACAGCTTTCAGCCAGCCTGTGTGTGTAGTTACCTATTAGCCTGTCTCTGTTACTGTCTCCTTTCCCCATTTCCTGTCTTTTAGGATGTTTTTGTCTCTCCACTATCTTCTCTCACAAAGTTCAAGTCCAATGAAAACACCCAGGAGGCAAGGCCAAGGTCATTGCCCATTAGGAAACTGGTCCTACCCTCCCCAGCCTTCAGGCTCCAGGCTCCAGGCTCCAGGATCCAGGTTGGGGAGGGCACTTGTCCTCGTGGTCTCTGGAGTCCTTGCTGAATGAAGAGTTTATGGCCCAGGGACTCCCTGCACAGACTCCAGATTCCTCAAGTTCCCAGAAATGACTTGGTGACTTATGGGCTTTCCTCAAGCCACAAGTGGGGCCTCTGAGGCCAGTGCCTTGTCAGAGGCATCTGCTGCCTCTAAGGTCCATCACAGATCCTGTGCCACAAAACTGCCGCATTCTCTGTGCGTGGTGTCCTTCTTCCTGTGCCCACCTGGCAGTCACCCAAACTTGTTTCAAATCCAGTGACATGTGACACATCACCCCCCATCCCACTCTGAGAGACATCAGTCCATGGGGATGAGGGGTCTGGTTTCTATTCTAAGTAGCTAGAGTCAGAAACGGGGCGCCAGTGAGGCAGACAACAGCAAGGGCCCCAGTGCAGCTGTCTGGGATCATTAGCTCGCCCAGGCCTCCCAGTGCCAGGGGCCGGGGTGGGAGACCCAGCGCTGGCTGGCCCCATGGACTGGACCCGGGGACTGAGCTGGGCAGTTCTCAGGAACTCTGGCTGTCTGCCTGTGCCTCAGCTGTCATCGCTGTCCTGGTGGTGAAAACATAGCAGCAGGAGCCAAGGTGGAAGATCGCAGTCAAGGAGAGCATCCCTCCCCCAGTGCCCTCAGACAGTCCCAGAGAGCGCTTCCACGCGACTCTACCCCCAAGGACCCTGAATTTCAGTTGACAGCTGTCAACCCAAGAGACACATGAGACCCTGAATCCACACAGAACTGAAAGACTGAAAAGGCCAGAGAAAAAGGGGACCCTGAAGGGCGTCAGCCACAGAAAAGAATGACCTGTTGAAACTCTTATCCTCCCCTCTAGCCGGGATGTGGCTCTGTGCACATACATGGGTGCCCAGCCATCGAGCTTGCAAGACAGGGGCAGGTGGTCCAGGACACTTCAGGAAGGGTGGGCACCCCTGGCTTGGGTTCCACTAGGATTCCTGGCTATTGTACACCCCAGGGGCACCTTATGCTACATGGTAGGCTTTGTTTACAGAACTAGCACATTGACTGTGGGCCCAGTAACATGGACATGGAAGACTATGCCCAGGGACGTCCCTACGGACACTCCCATCCCTGTTCCCGGCCATTGAACTGATTCCAACTCATAGCAACCCTACAGGACAGAGGAAAACTACCCCATAGAGTTTGCAATGAGTTCCTAGTGGCTTTGAACTACTGACTTTTTGGTTAGCAGCTATAGTGCTTAACTACCACATCACCAGGGTTTCCCAGAAGCATGGGAGGCAGGGTATAGAGACACATATAAGAGTCAGTGCTGGAGAGTTCGAAGTATCCCCCTGCTTTTCCTCATCCAAGTCCTGGGTTCAAAGTGAAGGAGCTGGAAGGACTCCATGCCATTAATTCTGAGGCACAGAAACCTGGCAGGGAAGGGTAGGAAGGAGAGAGAGAATGTTTGCATGGTATGTGAACATGGGTATGAGTGGGTATGCATGCATGTGTGTGGGTGGGGGTATGGGATGAATATGTGTTTGGGTGTGCGTGTGTATGTATGTGTGGTTGTGGGGGACTGTATGCGTGTGGATGCACACACATGCACATTCTCACAAATGCGCTTGTACTAGTTGGTGGTGTGTGGGTGTACATGTGAGAATTGGGTAGCTGTGTATATGATTATAAGGCTCAGAATTGTAATTGGAAGGAAAACTGTGTCTGAGACGATAAAGCAGCCATTCTCGATGTCTGCACAGAGAGCCTTAACCTCCGTGCCCACTGATCTCCCTGCCTCCTCTGACATTCACCTCACAAACACAGAGCACAAAGAGCTCCTCTCTCTCTCTCTTTTTCCATGGTGATCCTGCAGCAAAATGCACACACCTGAAAACACATAGTGGCCCAGAGATGGAAGCCACCATGCTTGGGCACAGAGCAGCTCCCAAGGCCTCTGTCTCATGATTAGAGGGGACAGCCTGACAAGACAAGGAGGTTCATCTCACACCAGCTCAGAATCACAGCCCCATGGAGCCTGACCACTCAAGAAAAGGTGGAAGAGTGAAAGGTGGAGTTAATCAGAGCCAAAGTTGCCCAGGGCAGGCTGGGAAGAATGACAGGGAAGTGGCAGGAGCTCTACCCATGCGTGGCTTGGGTCGTGGGAAGATGGAGCACCCGCTGGGCAGAACTCATCCTTCTCGGTGCAGCCTCCAGGAGGGAACCTGTCCATGGCTCTGAGCAGGTTGTCTTTGGTGCACGCTGTACGGAGAAATCCCAGCACCATTTAGGGTGCGTAAGAATAAGTAGGGTTTTGCATACAACATGCCCAAACACACATCTGTGTCAGTGAAGGGTAAGAGTTGATCAAGTCCACAAGCTGTGTTAGAACATCAACTCTGGACTACGTGACCTCTCGGAGCCTTGATTTCCTCATCCACAGATGGAGGTGATATTAAGTGGCTTTTTCAGGTAGTTGCTGCTTTATAACATAATCCATGGATAAAGCACTGAGCACAGTGCCTGGTAGGTACACTCAAGAAATATTAGTTATTGTGATTATTTTTCAGCCCTATTCAGCTGAGGTGAAAAATGATATAGACGAAAACAAAACAAGGGAGTCAGACATACAAGAAGCAGCCCTGGTGGTGACATGTAGGGTTTGGCTGTTAACCAGAAAGTTGCCAGTTAGAACCCATCAGTGACTCCACAGAAGAAAGACTTGCCTATCAGTTCCCATAAAGATTATAGCCCAGAAAACCCTATGGGGTAGTTGTCCTGCATAGAAAAGGAGAATTCTACCACTGAACTACCAATGCCTGTTTTAGTTAGCTAGTGCTGCTCTAACAGAAATACCACAAAGTGGATGGCTTTAACAAAATAAGGTTTATTCTTACACAGCCCAGTAGGCTACAAGTCCAAATTCAGGATGTCTGCTCCACTGGAAGGCTTGCCCTCTGGTCAGCTCTGAAGGCAAGTCCAGTATTGCATCAGTCTTTGTCCAGGGATCATTCTGGTGCAGGAACCTCAGGTCTGAAGGATGTGCTCTTCTCCCGGGGCTGCTTGCTTGATGGTGTGAGATTCCCAATTCTCTACTGGTTTCACTTTCCTTTTATCTCCTGTAGCATGAAAGGATTAAGGGTGGGGCAAGCCATACTCTAGGAAAACTCCCTTTGCAGCGGAGCAGGGAGGTGACCTTATAATCTTTTAACATAGAGCACAGCAAAATCACAAAATGGAGGACAGTCTTAGAATACAGGGAATCATGGCCCAGCCACGTGGCTACACATACTTTTGGGGGGACACAATAAGATCCATGACAATGCCTCATGACTTTATAACAGAACTGAAACATCAACTAGTCCTGCACCGTCTTCACTACTGTTTGTATGAATGAGTTCATTGTTGTCCGCGTCTTGTTAAAGGCTTCTCTCATTTTTGCTTGCCCTCTACTATATCAACCATAATGTCCTTTTGTAGCAATCAGTCACCCCTATTGGCATGTCTGAAGTCTTGCCATCATCACTTGCAAGGAACATTCTGGTTGTATTTCTTCTAAGACTGATTCGTTTGTTCTTCTGGCCATCCACAGTATAGTCCATATTCTTCTCCAACATCGTAGCTTGAATGCATCAGTTCTTCTTCTGCCTCCCTTTTTTCATGGTCCAGCTTTCTCACGTATGCGAGGTGACTAAAAAGACTGTGGTTTGGGTCAGATGCACATACATCATCAAAGTGACATCTTTATTTAACACCTTAAGGATCTCCTTTGCAACAGATTTGCCCAGCGGTTTCCTGACTGTGTCTTCCATGGGCACTGATTGTTGATACCAGTAGAATGAAACTGTACACAATTTCAACTTCTTCTCTATATAGTAATCTACAGTGTGAAAATAAAGCTAAAACTTGATTTTAGACTATGGTAGTATCACTTGCTCCAATCAGACCGGCTTAGTCCAAGGCCCAACACATACTAACTCAGTAGATACTAAAGCAAACTCATTGGGAACCAAAAAGTTACTTATAGTTTTAGATGTCCTTGATACTGAATATTTGATTCTTTGCACATTGAGTTAGTTAATTTCATTTATTTTATTTCTTCAGTCATCCTTTTGACTGATAGACAACATCTCAAAACAAAAGGCTTGGTTCTAAATCATCTGGCCACTGCTGATCTGTAACTAGCTGGTACACCTTTACAAGATGATGCTTAGAGTTTAAAACGCCACGACTCTGTGAAACACACATATGTGTTAGTTCTCAACCAGTATTAGCTATCATGTCCCTTTTAAACTCTTCATCTGGATAGCAAGTGTTAACCTGCAATTATCTCTGTATCTAAAGTGCTTTCCAATCGTCAAGAACATCACTGGTCCCTGGTGCATTCAGCCGCCCGGTTAGCACTCACGGACTACATCTCTCTTTTTGTCTCTGGCCAAATGAGAATCGAGAAGCAGAAAACAGTCGCTGCCAAACCAGCTTCCCTGGACATTCCAGCCCAGCTGACAGGTGCGTGTGCCTCACATACCTGAGCCACCAATGTACTCAGGCACTTCCTGTGGGCATGGCCACCTCGAGCAGGCTCCACCACATTGCACAGGCTCAGCAAGCACTTTGGCCAGCCCTCCCACGAGAAGTCACCACCAGGGCCAGAAGAGCCTCCAGGCTATTTGCAAACAGGCCTCTCCGCAGGCATGGCCATTGTACTTAGAACACGGGAACAAGTAATGTATTTGGGATACCTCATCAACCTGACTGTCTTTCCCATGCATCTTAGGTGACACATTTGCTAGTGACATTTGTCAGAGAAAAAGGGGCATTTTCTGCTGTTCAAATGACTTCTGGAATCAAAATATTTGCAAGTAACTGGTTAAGGAGCAAGCCCAGAATTACACATGACAGATGACCAACCAGTTTGCCTCCAGTCACTCGTGGTCTGTGCGGACTAGTAGATCACCAGTGCAGGGGCCATGTGGTTCCTGGCCCCAGAAAATGTCCTGATGTCAAATACATGAGCAGAGGCTGCTTTCTGAAATTTTGAAGAATCAGCATAATAAGCTTCTGGCTAGCTAACTGGAAAAGCTTCTCTCTCTCTCTCTTTTTCTCTCTTTCTAATGCTGCCAGTAAACATACACCTCTGTCCTCATGAACCAACCAATCCAAATGCACTGCTGTCAAGTTGATTCTGATTGATAGCAACCCTATAAGACGGGGTAGAACTGCCCCACAGTTTCCAAGAAGCACCTGGCAGATTTGAACTATCGACCTTTCGGTTAGCAGCTGTAGCACTTAACCACTATGCCACCATGGGTTTCCGCTATCCTCATAGTGGGGTCAGTTACATCCTTCCATTTCCCCACACAATGGAACAACCAAAAACGTTTTGCACTTCAACCCAAAAGAAAAATGTCAGGATTTCTGTATTGGAAAAGGGAGCCTTGGTTTACCTGGTGGCACAGTGGTTAAGCACTCAGCTGTTAGCCAAAAGGTCAGTGGTTCAAACCTACCAGCTGCTCTATGAGAGAAAGATGTGGCATTCTGCTTCCCTGAAGATACACAGCCTTGGGAACCCTATGAGGAAGTCCTCTTCTGCCTGGTAAGGTCCCCAGGAGTCAAAATCAATGGGACAGTCATGGGTTGGGTTTACCTAGGAGTCCCTGAGTGTTCAGCTACTCACTAAAAAATTACTGGTATGAACTCACTCCAAGGCAGCTTAAACAGAAGCCCTGGTGCTCTACTTCAAAAAATGACAGTCCATGAAAACCCAACGAAGTGTAGTTCTATTCAGAAACACATGAAGTCATCATGAATCAGAATCAATGGGTCTGGTCTGCACTAGGGGGTTTACCTACCCCCTGGCTGGCATGGGCACAGGTTGCTTCTACCCTGTACAGAAGTTCTCACTTCTCTGACATTGCTTCCCTCTTCTGCAGCTGTCAACTTGCACCAGATCAACACAACACAGCAAATCACAGGAAGACACACAAGCAGTGACTTTTCAAGGCACCCCCCTCCCCACCCCAGAGCGCCGCCTGCCTCTTCCAGCCTGTGTGCTGTCTTCAAACGAAACTGCTTAAAAGAGCCTGACAGGTAATTCATTCTGTGACACAGGAGAGCGATTTTATTGTCCAGAGGCAAGATCCCCAACTGTCTGGGAAAATCCATCTACTCTGGGTACATGGCTTTAATGTGAGGACAGTTCCAAGGTGTGGGGGAGTTACTCTCTCTGCCAGCTCCTCCCCGCCCTGAAGCTGTGAGCACAGGGTCTTGTGGTTTCCTATCTAATGAATGAACCTCCATAACCCAAATGGAGTATTTTACCAAAAGAGTGATTTACAGGCACTTATTTGTGGATACAAGGTCAGCAGTTCAAATCCACCAGGCACTCCTGGAATACTCTGGGGGTCAGTTCTACCCTGGCCCCTAGGGTCGCCATGAGTCAGATCTGACTCGACGGCATTTGGTTGGCACTTGGCCATTTGTGGACACAGTCAACTGCACGTGGGCTAAGGCCTAGCTGCTGTGATGGGATTTTTACCCAGGAATAGAGTGCTTTTCTAAACTGTATCTGACACTCTTGGCAGCCATCCTGCTGGGCTTTTGAGGGGTCTACTTGGATCCTGGGTGCAGAATGAAGAGCCAAAGAGGGGTAAGCAGGAGGACACTTGGGTCTCGAGGAAGAATCAGATCTTGGTGGCTCAATGGTTAAAGCTTAACTGCTCACCGGAAGATCAGCAGTTTGAATCCAACCAGTGGCACCTCAGGAGAAAGACCAGGTGCTTTTTTCTCATAAAGATTACAGGCCAAGAAAACTCTGTTGGGCAGTTCTACTTTGTCTCACGGGGTCACTTTGAATTGAAAGTTGACTCAATGGTACCTATCTTAGTTATCTAGTGTTGTTATAACAGAAATATCACAAGTCAGTGGCCTTAGTAAACTTAAGCTTATTTTCTCACAGTGTTTAGGAGGTTAGAGGCCTGAAATCAGGGTGCTGGCTCCATGGAATGGCTTTCTCTGTCCATTGGTTCCAGGGGAAGACCTCTCCAGCTTCTATTCCTTGGTTTCTAGGTGATCCTCCTAGGCCTGGGTCTGCCTTCTCCATCTCTGCTGCCTTCTTTAGGCCTAACCTGCATTTCTATAACTCAAAGGTGATTGGCTTAAAACATACCTTAGGCTAATACAGGCCCTTAACAACAAAGAAAACTCATTCCTATACAGGATTATAATCACAGGCAGACGGTTAGGACTCACAACACATGTTTTAGGAAGGCAGCCCCAGTGGTGCAGTGGTTAAAACCCTGGCTGCTAACTGAACGTTTGACATTTCAGATCTACCTGCCACTCCTTGGAAACTCTACGGGGCAGTTCTACTCTATCCAGTAGGGTTGCTATGAGTTGGAATTGACTTAACCATAATGGGTTTGGTTTCGATTTTTTTTGTTTGGAAGACACAATTCAATCTATCACAGCACCCAATGATAACAGGTACTTTTTATTTTTCCAGAATTTTCTGACAACTCTTCCTATACTGTTTTTCCTAAGAAGCATATGTGAGGTAAGGATGGTTAGCAACACACTATTGTTTCTATTGTACATGTGGAAAACACAAAGGCCTGGGTATAGAGAACTCACTCCCTCCAATACAGCATAGGAATACTGGAGTCCCAACTTGATGGACTGTCTAGGTTTTAAAGTCATTACCCATCTGTCAGGTTGTCGTGGTACTCTAGTGGCTTGCCAGTTGCTGTGATGCTAGAAGCCATGCCACCAGTATTTCAAATACTAGCAACTTCACCCATGGTGGTGGACAGGTCTCAGCAGAGCTTCCAGACTAAGGGAGACGAAGAAGAAAGGCCTGGTAAGCTACTTCTGAACATCATCCTGTGGATCACAGCGGAACACTGTCAGATTCAGTGCTGAAGATAAGCCTCCAAGGTTGGCAGCATTCACAACAGAGTAGCCACAACAATGGACTTGAGTACAGTGATGGTTGGGAAGACGGCGCACGATGGGGTCAAATCACATCTTCTTCTGTCGTACATGAGTCGCCTAGAGTCAGAGCTGGCTTGCAGACAGCTAACCAGTGTACATGGTGAGTCCCCTTCAGGGATAGAGTAGGACCTAGGTTTCCTCCCTCACAGTCCCTGATGTTTTCCTTGGCTAACATCTGCCCATCAGACAGTCTCACCAGCAAATTCCACCTGATATCCCACTTTGCCTTTGTCACTGAACGTGCCATGCAATTGTGGACAGGATACTTCTCTCTATAGCATCTGGGAAAACTGACCAGCAAGGGGTAGGGACTCCTCAGGCCGCAGTGACTTTATTGTGTGTAGGCCCTGTAGTGCCCAAGTCACGCTAAGGTAATCTGCTCATTCCTTGTTGCCAGCAAGTCAGTTCCAATCCAGAATCACCCGGAGAAGCCCTGGCGGCATAGTGAGTAGCGAAGGGTTACAGCTGCTAACCAAAAGGTCAGCAGTTTGAACCTACCAGGTGCTCCTTGGAAACTCTATGGCGTAGTTCTCTTCTGTCCTATACAGTCACTATGAGTCAATGAGTCAGAAGTGACACGATGGCAATAGGTTTGTTTTTTGGTTTTGTTTTTTTTTTTCTGTAGCACCCAGAACTAGAACGGTCCTCTGGAAATGCTGATCTCCTTGAACTGAGAATGACATCAGAACTCTCCGTGCCCCACTGATGTGTAATGCACACGGTGTGGGATGGAAGTCCAGGACGTTGTCCGGAGACTCCAAGGTTGTAGAACAGCAGCGTTTCCATGTGACCATCCTGCAAAGTTCAGCTTTGTTACAGAGCAGAAAAAGGAGTTCTTTCTCAAGGTTTGCTTTCGGAGTTTATTGTGTGTCTTTTTACATTTCATATTGTACATTAAAAAAAAAATCCTCACACTACCACATTTGAAAAACCTATTCAGTAAAATAATCATGTTATACGTGGTTGCCAGTCAGGGGAATGAAGGTCTCCCAAAGAATGATTTGCCCCAGGCAAGCAGAGGTGAAGATCAGAGAAGGGTGATCCCCAGGGTAGACTCAGTTTAACAAGGCCTGAGGTTTTCCTGGGCTTCACTCTGGAGAGCCCAGCAGGGTCAGAGTACCCATGCCTCAGGCGGCAGCATTCATCAATGCTGCCAGTGGTGCTTGGTAGCACGAGCGGCTGGCACTCTACTGCTAACCTACAGGTTGCAGGTTTGAACACAGCCAGCAGATTTTGGAAGAAAGGCCGGGAATCTGCCTGCATAAAGATTACAAACAAGGCAACTCTACAGAGTACAGTTAGACTCTAACAAATGGGGTTACAGTCTAGAGTCAGTCTACAGCCGAAAGTCAGAATCAACATGATGCCAACAGGTTTGGTGTTTTGGTTTTAGTCACTGCAAATCAAACGCAAAATCAAGCAAGATCCCTGCCCTCAAATTGCCCATTAATCAGAGTCAAAGGTGAAATGAGGCTCCAGGTCTTTCGAGGCTGACCTGCCTGAGAAGGAGCATAGATTTGATTCCTTAAAGATCTTAAAGATGACACTAAGTCCTCAAGCTTGCTAGGACATCCAGAGGCAAAAAGAGAGGACAGCCCATGCCTAGAGGGCCAGAGACAGCTATCATTCATTTGCAAGGAGCTGGGGACAAAAAAAGAATACTTAGTGTCACCAGCCTGAGTTTTTAGGATGACAGAGGTTCCAAATGACAGCAGCTGAGGTGAGCTTACAGGTCTTCTAGAAGACAGAATATAAGTAAACAGATCAACAGTAAAGCAGAGAAACAAACCTGAAAAGAGCTTGCAGGAGCCTCGACAAGCGCCCACTCCATCCTCAGCTCTAACAGATGTCCCTTCCACCCCTTCTTCTGGGGATCGCCTCAAGATTGCTACTTTTCACAAATGGGCAACTTTCCCAAATCTATGTTTTCTTTCTGGATTCCAATCTGCTTTCCCTTCAAGGTATTCTTTTTGTTCTTGTTTTTCCTTTTAGATGCCAGTCTTTGTCTTCCCAAACATTGCTATGCAGAGATGTCCTTGTCCACAAACTCCATCATCCATGCATTAAGGAAATGTGTATTAAACACACACCATGTCCCATGAGAAGGAAACTCAGTGCCCCAATGTTGAAGCACTCAGCTGCCAACCAAAAGATCGGGGATTGAATCCATTAGTTCTTCTGCAGCAGCAAAGACCTGGCAATTTTCTCCCATAAAGACTATTGTTCTTAGGTGCCATTGAGTTGGTTCTGACTCACAGGGACCCTACGCACAACAGAATGAAATACTGCCCAGTCCTGTGCCATGTCACAGTCACTTTTATGTTTAAGTCCATCATTGCAGCCAATGTGTCAATCCATCTCATTGAGGGTCTTCTCTTTCACTGACCAAGCCTGCTGTCCTTCTCCAGGGACTGACCCCTCCTGATAACATGTTCAAAGTACATAAGACGCAGTCTCACCATCTTTGCTTCCAAAGAGCACTCTAGTTGGACTTCTTCCTGAACAGATCTGTTGGTTCTTCTGCCTATGAAACCCTAAGGATCAGTTCTACTGTCACATGGGGTCATTGTGAGTCAAAATCAACTTGACAGCACCATCACAACAGCGTCCTTGGAGAAGTTGGTGGATGGTTTTGCAAAGGGTTAACATACTCAGTTGCTAACTGACAGGTCCAAGTCCACCCATGAGTGCCTCAGAAAAAAGGCCTGGTGATTTGTATCTGAAAAATCATCTATCGAAAACTCTACAGAGCACAGTTCTACTCTGACACACATGAAGTCACCATGAATCAGAATCAACTTGATGGCAACTATATGCCATCTGCTGGGGGAACTATATGCCCCGGGCCCTGGAATAAGCCCCACGCATGGCACAGTGACTGAGATCAAAACAGTCTCGGCCTCATGGAATTTCGAGTCTGTTAAGAAAGATTGGTCTTAAACACTAACCAAGTTGCCTCCATACACAGTGCCTTCTGCTTCTTCTTAGGGTCCCTTTGACTGACATCACCCTGGTTGGACAGAGTTGAGGCTAGCAGGGCCATAAGAGATCAAGCCTCTACCCTGCCCCCAGTGATGGCTGACTTTCAGTAGGGGGGTGCCAGTAGGGCCCTGGTGGATGTTTGCAACTTAGGACAGTCTCACAGGGCCTTGCTATCCCATGCAATGTGTGAATGCCACCTCTGGCTTTATCACCAAGGTCACAGCTCAACACAAGAAGTTTTGCCCAGCTAGAGCATGTCCATTCACCAAAGCTCAGAGCATTGCCTTTCCTGGGCCTGTTTCCTTGCAGCAAAGCCAAGTCCAGTCACCTTTGTTGGAGAGTGTCTTCTAAAGAGCCCTAGTAGCACTGCAATTAAAGCCCTCAGCTTTAACCTCTGATGGCTAGCAGCTGAACCAGAAGGGTCTATGGTTCAAAACCACAGGCTTCACAGACAGAAGATGTGGCAGTTGTCTCCGTGAAGATTTCCAGCCTTGGAAACCCTGTGGAGCAGATCTACTGTGTCCTTTACACTCACTATGAGTCTCGTGGGCAGTTCTTGATCAAGTTCCAAATCCTAAACTTTCCAAGAAAAACATTCTTCCTGCTGCTTCCCAGAACCTCCTTCTGCCAACCACTCTGCATGAAGCTGACGGCTTCATGTCCATGACCCTGTGCCCTCTCCTCCTGGATGTTGATGTTTCTAGAGTCAATCTCCTACTGCCAGTGACCCCAGTCCCCTTTCTCTGAGTGTGCTGAGTAAATACGAACGGCGGATGGTGTTGCAACGCTGGTGGTCACAGCTGGGTCCCCCTGGACCACGTGGCACTCTGCCTGCCTTTAGATGAGTCCCTCCTCATTAACCAGTCTGTGTCCCTTCTCTCTCATATGTAAGGGAAGACACTGTCACTGAAGGATTCAGCAGAGAAAATTTCTGAAGACCAACATGTAGTATCCCCGGGTTCCCCATCATTGTCTAAAACTGGCACTTCTCTCAAATTAAAATGTTCCTGGCAAGGTTTTTCTTTAAAAAAAGTAAAAAATATGTGCTTCCACGCCAGGAAGAGACAATAATAGACAGATCCTAGCCCTGAGCAGAGGAGGACTGAGTTCCTTAGATGGCATTCAGAGCACTCAAACAGGCAGTGAAGGCAGCCCAGCCCTGTGCTGAACCCTGTGGAACCCTTCTCACCTCCTTCTCTCACCCCAAAGCCTCCACTTACTAACTAAGCCAGGTCTAACAGATTGAGATGAACCTAGGAGCATTAACTTGCTAAATTTCAGTCTATTTTAATATTCTTTTCTAGAATCGGCAAGGCTTTCCAAACTATGTCTCACACTTCTCTCCTCCAATATTGCAAATTAAACCCAACACTCAGCTTCTCAGCATCTTCATGATAACCTTTCCTCAGGTGTTATAACGAGGACATGACTCCCTTCTTGACAAAGAAGGCCGCTTTCTCTCCTTTGAGTCTCCAGGATGATGGCTAGCATCTAATTAGCCTATAAAGGAACCTGCATTCCACTACCCAGGCAGCCTGGTGCATATCTGTGTTAATGGGAAGGGTGGATGGGAAGAAATGTGGGGTTTGTGTAAGGGTCTGTCTGCCAGTGAGTATGCCACCATTCTCTGCCTTTCCCACCCTTGGAGACCCTGCTAACCACTCCCCATGCTAAATCGTTTTTCAAGAAGTTCAGAAGAACCCACACCCACCAAGTGAAAACCAGTACCCTTGATCCATGAAGGGACACCTGCTGAACTTGTTCTCAGTAACTTTGGGCTCTATCCAACCAAACCGTCAGGCCACATCCACCTTTACCCTTGGAGTTAAACTTCCCAAACCTGCCACTTGCTTCTTCCATGTGATTTTTTAAGAAGAGAGGAGTATTGTCTGGGATAGCCCACATCCCATACCGTCTTGACATTCTTGAGTCCTCTCAGGCTCTCCTAAGGGAGTCGATTGGACATGCCTGCACTGGAATCCACTCATTCCCACCTCTGAGCACCTGTGTATCAAACCTGCAGAAGGTATCTCACCGAACAAACCTGGCTACATACTGCCACCAGGGATGGGAAATAAGCTCCTTATCTCCATGGTGTTAACCAGAAATTCTTGCATTTGAGCAAATAATGGTCACCCTGAAAAACTGTGACACTCCCTTCTGGGTAGATAATGTCCTTTTTCCACGCTCAAAATGCTCTGAAAATTTGCCAAAATGAAAAAGAGGGCACACAGATGGTTTGGCATATCTTGCCTCATTTCAGAGCCAAACTCATACAAAGCTTTACTTCACTGCTCAGATGTGGGGAAAGAGACAGAACATATGGAAAGGAGTCCTGGGAATGTCCTCAAGGTCCTGCTGGCCCCTCCCCATGGGATGAAAGGGGCAGGGGACAGTGAGGGACGCCTTTGAAGCCAGCTGGTCTTGGCACTGCTGTTTGCAGCTGGACATGAACACCCTTAAATTCCTCAGCAGGTCAGCCAGGACTCCTGTCCTCCCTCCTCCACCACATGCCCCATCCATAACGTTGTTAGGCCCCTTTGCCCAGAGGTCTGCTGATCTGTTACATTAGAATTACAAACACATGTTCTCACTTCATCTTCCAATACTTGTCTCCTGCTCTGCTGGCTTCCAGGATGCAGCATTGATTTTTCAGCCCTGCTCTGAGGCCTGACCAGAAGTTGGCCTGATTCTACTTCCAAGCTCCCTGAAGGGGCAGGTGATCCAACAGGCCAGGTAATCAGGGCACTTACCTTGCTTACCAGATCATCTATAGTGAACATTTCACAGTTTGTCACCACATCAAAGACTCTCCTTCTAGGTCTGGCTGGCATCTGTCTCTCTCCCAACCCCCTAGCACCTTCCTACACAATCAAAGCCTCTTTTCAAATGCACAGTCCCTAACAGGGAGAGATTACCCAGTCAAGAAGGTAAGCACAGACTCACTCATGCTTACTTGCCAACCTATAGTGATTGGCTACCTCTGTTTCTGCAGGCTTGCCCAGCTCTTGCTTGAACCTAAGATGGAAAATCATCACCTGGACCAGCCTAGCTAACCTCCCCCTGCTCTCGGGGGCCAAGTGCAAGGCCAGGACTCTTCTCAACTGTCCAGTTGCTGGATACATGCCCCTCTTCAACACTTCTCATGATGGAAGGAGGAATGGGAAACCACAGAAAGTGGGTGTCCCTGTAAGTTTTGACCTCCAAAGAATTAACATTTCCAGTCATACCTGGGGGAATGAAACCCTGGTGGCACAGTGATTAATTGTTGTTGCTGTTAACCAGAAGGTCAGCAGTTCAAATCCAACAGGCACTCCTTGGAAACTCAATGATGGCAGTTCTACTCTGACTTACAGGTTGCTATGAGTCAGAATTGACTCAACAGCAGTGGGTTTGTTCGAGGATGAGGAAGAAGGTTATCCTGGAGCTAAGTGGATGTGAGGAAGATGAAAGATGTGCAATAAAAGGGACACCAGGGTGACTGGGACACTGTGCGGCAATCTTTTAATCAATCAGAAGACTTGATGGAATTATAGATTTCTAGAAGCTGACACAACCCCCAGAGGTCACAGAACCAGTAACCTGTTCAGACCGTGGGAAGAGGGGTTCACCTCAGGAAGCAGGGCTAATCTCCTAAAGTTAGAAACTGAAACAAATACCCCACACTCTCAACTTTCCGCATCTGTCTCTGATGACTATGTTGGGGAATCAGTAACCAAACCAGAGCCACAACTTCCTCCTTACACTTCCCCTTACCAGAGAACGCTGACCAATAGGGATCAAGCTGGCACTGCCAGTGGGAGTTGACCTTTTTGGGAACCAAGACCTCTCTAGAAACTTTGCTCCTAGAAAATGGGGACTTCCTCAGTATTAGACTGACAACTTCACAGAGTCTAGTGCTCCTGAATGCCCAGCTTGGACCCTAGGCCAGCAGACTCCTGATTAACAGCATCAAAATGCCATCCCAGTCACACTGACTGTCTTATGGTCACTAGCTCCTGTTCCTCCTCCCTGAAATACTCTCTGCTGGGAAGGACAATGATCATTCTACCAGGTGGATTCCTCCACTTTGCAGGGGAGCACAGTGGTGGTCAGGAGACAGGGTAGGGTGTCAGGCTCCCAGGGCAAGTCATTCACAGACATGTGGTGAGAGCTAGGTTCCTAAGGCTGTGGTTCTTCCTGGTACTCAATGCAGCCATATCAAAGACTGTCACTTTCTAACTCTGGCCCTCACGTCCCCTCAGCTCCAAGTCCCATCAAAGATCTCAGAGGGGCAGGAGGTAATCCTCCTGGGGGCAGGCTGGCTGCCAGAGGTGGGCAGGACCAAGTGGCAGCTTCCTTGCTGTCCTGAGCAGACATCTAGAGAACAGGTAGGGTAAATGCCTCTGACACAGGGATTCCCTGCTAATGGGGGAGCTTCAGGAACTCATTACTTTCAATACAGTTCTACCAGCACTGAGTGATCACGCTCACCTCACTCTCCCTCCCCAACTTCCCCAGCCACTGGGCTTTGGCTTCAGTGGAGACAAGTGTTTCTACCCAGAGCAGCGCAGGGATGAGAGCAGATTGGGAGGCTAAGACCCCACAGGCCCCGAAGTCATGGGCATCATCATTCCAGAAGTGTTAAGCTGCTCAGCCCGCCATGTGGACAATGGCCAAGGAATGGTGTCCTCATGAACTTGGAACTCCCATGAAATTCCTTCCTGAAGTTCAGCCTCCTCCCTGAAATTCCAGAATGATCTCTATGAGTCCATGAGCAAGGACTGTGTTCCCCTCTGGCCTATAGCCCCTCTGGGTGACATGGAGGCTCAGAGGGAGCCCAGTACCTCAGTCAGGTACTCAGCTTCATGGCTCAGCATCCCAGGCAGGGTCTCTGAGCTCTCAACCACTCAAGGATTAGAAAGCTCTGAAAGAAGATTCAAGTCTGAGGAAAATTCTTCCATTCCCATGCTTCCCAAAGTACGGGCTACATAACATAAAGGCCCTAGTTGTGGACTTGGCTTAGCCTGTACTCACCATTCCCTTTCCTAGAGACTTCTGGCCTTCTAAGAGGTTACAGACAAGAAAGGAAGATGGAGGGATGGTGGAGTAGGCTCCGACCACAGGGCCTCAAGCCTCGTTCTTCACCCTGAGGCCTCATCTACACTGGTGTTAAAATGCCCCCTTGGGAGCATCGGAGTGCGTAGCTGGAGTCTGTGTCCAAATTCCACAGGCTGAGGTCTTGCTTTGGAGACCTTGTTTGCTGTATCCCTGTCCTGAGGTTACTCGAGTTTACCTCAGGAAAGGAGATGAGGCCACGGCCATTGCCTCCTCAGTCAGCAGTTCCTTCACCAAAGATGAAGGGCAGAGCAGCTTGGAGGCCGCAGGGAGATATTTGGGAAAGAGATTCCAGAGGGTTGAACGATCTGGTGCTCAGACAGTTGGGAAAATTTACACATACATGGGAACACACATGTAAACAAATAAACAACTCAGAAGCTCAGCCACAAATCAAAATTTTGGAGAGGGCTCTCTTGCCCTGATCTCCATCTCCATCAAGAAAAGGCCTTTTGTTTTCTGGGGCCCTCGCATTTTGTTAGTAGCTGCATCCAGTGTGCCCAGTAGGGAAAAGGCAGTGGGACAATCAGTTGAGAAACCCTTGGACAGTTTCCCTAGGAGAAGAAGGTGCCAGGAACTTCATTCACAGACCAGTGGGACCCCAAGTAGGGGAGTATTAATCCGTGAGAGGTAAACTCATACTCCTAGACTGCCTCAATGGGCCAGAATAGATTGGGCAACCCTGGCTGGGATCAGCACCAGCTCAGGGAGGGGATGGGTATGGTACACAGATTTATAGCAGGAAAGACCTGCCCACATAAAACTACCTCTGCCTTCAAGCCTCAGCTGCAGGCCTTTCCTGAAAGAAGACTCAAAGCATCATAAACTGGTTGCTGTTAAGGTAATTCTGACTGATAGTGACCCTGTAGGACAGAAGAGAAGTAGCGCATAACATTTCCAAGGCTGTAATCTTTATGGAAGCAGATTGCCACATCTCCCTTGGAATGACTCATAGATTCTAACCATTGACTTTTTGGTCAGTAGCCAAATGCTTAACCACTGAGCAACTAGGGCTCCTTCAAAGCTTCACACATACTAAAATGTGACATCACACTTGCTGCCCTCCTCCTCCCCTCCAGCTTCTGTCCCATCCTGCTGGAAGGACACGTGAGAGGTTCTTAGGTGTTCTCTTGGATAAGTGGCAGATTTATTTTCATCTTGAGTCTGGCTTAGCAGTGGGAGTCAGAGTGAAGCAAGAGGTTTTCCTGCTCTGACCAGGGGAGACATTTCCAAGAGCAACTCAAAGAAAGCACTTATCTGTTATCATGTTCCTCTGCAAGGCAGCTTGGCGTCAGGCACATCAGAGAACGGGAACTCCGTCCAGCACAGCACAGGAGACGGAACAGACCGAGTGACAGGTGAGGTTTCTGCCACCCATGTTAAGGTCCCACCCACCACAGCTCATTCCAAGTCCCTTTGTGCCTTCTCAAAGCAGGAAACTGCCAGCATGTACTCTTTCTACCAAATATGTAGTCCCAAAGTGCCACAAATGGTTAAGTGCTTCACTACCAGCTGGTGGTTGGAACTCACCCAGAGATGTCTCAGAAAACAGGCCCACATTTGCCAGTTCAGTGGTCACAGTCATTAAAAACCCTATGGAACAGTTCTAGTCTGTACACATGGGGTCTCCAGGAATCAAAATCGACTTGTCTCCAAAAAATAACAATTCTACCAAGCGCATGTTGCTGTCGCTGGCTGTCATGAAGCCACCCCAACTCACGGCAACTCCATGCAACAATGGAACAAAGCACTGCCTGGCCCAGGGCTGTCTCCATGACTGGTCGCAGATCAGATTCTCGTAATCCAGAGTTTTCATTCATGGGTTTTTTTGAAACTAGATTCCCAAGACTTTCTTTTCCTAGACTATCCTCCTCTGGAAGCCCCACTGAAATCTGTTCAGCATCACAGGGATGTGCAACCCTCCAGTGACAGACGGGTGGTGGCCACCACTGAGGTGCCTTTCAGCAAGACTCAAAGGGTAAGAAAAAAGACAGTGTTGAAAATAAAAGAAACAGTGGTCATGGGGTGCTTTGCAGCTGTTGTTGTTAGCTATTGCTAAGTTGACCCTGACTTGTGGCTACCCCATCCACCATAGGATTGGACCATTCTGACCCATAAACCCAAATAATCAAAATCATTGCTACTGAGTCAATTTTGATTCTCCGCAATCCTATAGGACAGGGTAGAACTGACTCATATGGTTTCCAAGGAGTAGCTGGTGAATTTGAACTGATGACCTTTTGGTTAGCAGCTAAGCTCTTTACCACCGTGCACCAGAGGGTCCAAAAAAAGGTGGTAGAAGACAGAAAGGGACACATAAACAGAGGCTGCATCAGCATGAGAGCAGAAGAACTAGACGGCGCCCAGCTATCGCCAGTGAACACTCTGACAGGGAACACAGCAAAGAGTTTTTGAAGGAGCAGGAGAAAAATGTGGTGCAGAACTTGAACTCTAGCAAATGACCAGATCTGATGGTCTGACAGATTGGAACGTCCCTGGAAAACACAGCCCCAGACTCATTGTTAGCCCTGAACTAAAACCATTCCCAAAGCCAGTTCTTTAGACAAAGATTAGACTAGACTAGGAAACAAAACGATACTGGTGAAGAGTGTACTTCTTGCCTTGAGGAGACACATGAAACAAAACGGACAGCTTCTGTCCAGATGTGAGATGAGACGGCAGAGGGGAACAGGAGTTGGCTGAAAGGACACGGGGAATGCAGGGTGGAGAAGACGAGTATGCTGTCACATTGTAGCGAAAACAACCAGGATCACATAACAATGTATGTAAGTTTTTGTATGACAAACTTACAGGAATTATAAACTTTCACTTAAAGCACAATTTTTCTTGAAGAGGTGGCAGACAGCGAATTTCCAGTCTCAAACTCCTCCCTGCGCTGGCTGAGAGAGTGCTCCCACACTACCACGTCAGGCAAAAAAGGCATGTGGGCCCTGCTTCCAGCTCCCTGGGGGAAGACGCGCTCTCTGCCCTCTGCCTCTGTGATACAAGAAGCAAAGAAGGCAACATCAGCATCTGCTCATGAGCCTCTCTATTCCACCCAACGCCCTGGTCTCAGAAGGGGAAGGGGAGGAGGATGGGAACGTCAGTGCAGGAGGTCACAGAAGGGAGTACTCGCTGGAAGACAGCTCCCAAGACGGTGGGAAATGACGGCCCTAATTACACTCCTCCATTGGCTGTGACCTTGGGTCACCACATGCCAGCAATTATTTACTCTGGCAAAGTGATGAGGGAATTGGGAGCAAGGAATGACAATGTGTTGGGGTAAAGGCACACGGAGGTATGGAAGAGGAGGACGACCATGGAAAGATGCTCCTTTTGCACTTGTCTCTTCCTAATTGGGGTCCCATCAGTTAGCGGACTGTGGCCTGAGCTCTGCTTTTAGGTCATGTGGGAGTATATGGAGACGAAAATATGAAAATAGAATAACAAAAAATAGAGAAAAAAGGAAGAAATGCAGGAGAGGAGAAGTAGTCAAAGAAACAGCTACCAGAGGAGAATCCCATGGACATCAGGAAGATGAGAAAATCTTCATCACACCTAGCCTGCCTCCCAGACTCAGGAAGAGAAATCAGATAGTACAACAGCAAAGACAGGACTGGGGGAAAAGAGAGAGGCGAGCCCTAACCTGGCAGTGGTTCTCAGAACGTGGTCTTGCGCCAGCCAGGCCAGCCTCACCCGGAACTCCTTAGAAACGCAGACATTCAGGCCATGCCTTAAATCTGCTGGGCCAGAAACTCTGGAGCTGGAGTCCAGCAACGTGTGTCTTACCAAGCCCTCCAGGAGATTCTGTGATTCTCATGCACTCAAGCTGGAGAACCCCTGCTCCTGGGAAAGAGTCCCCACCTGGTGCAAACATTGAATGCACTTGACTACTTTGGAGTCCACCCAGAGGTGCCTTGGAAGAAGTTCCTGGCAATCCACATCAGAAAAAAATCTGCTATTGAAAACTCTATGGAGCATAGTACTATTCTGAGACTCATAAAGTGGTTGTGAGTCAGGGTCACTCGAGGTCAACCAGGTAGTCCCAGGGAAAAGAGACCCATAAACGCAGTTCCTTTTGATGATGGTTTTTTAAACTTTGTTTTCACAATAACCCAGGCTCTAGGTTGGCACTGGTTACTCTGCCAAGTCCATCTGCTCCCACACAGTGATGAGTGTTTTTCCAAACTTAGCTTTTAAATTTCTTTTTGAGGTTTTTCATCACTTTGGATGACTGTATAACCATTTTGACACAGAGACTTTGGTCCTTGACCTGCCAGCAGCAGGCATGACTCCTGAGTGTCTTCTTTTCGAAGAGGAGTAGTAAGTGTGCACTGAGTTCTCACTACAGCTTTGTCTCAGAGCCCTGCATCACAGCCGACGTTTGCAACATAGCCTGTGGAAAGTTGGGGTCTGTTACTACATGCACCGTAGCCAGAATGGTAGCAGCAACCACAGAGCAATCGACAGCAAAGGAAGGAAGCGTTGAGCACCTACTGTATGCAGTTACTGTGTGAGGCCTCTGGTACGGGCTGTCTCATGTAATGCTCGAGGCAGCCCCATGGTACAGATAAGAAAACGTGCTCAGGGAGGTGAAGGAGCCAGTGAAGCCCAGCCCGCCAAGTGCCGTCGAGTCGGATCCGACTCATGAAGGCTACACAATTGTTATAGCTCATCCCATAGATCCAGTTCTTGCCCCTACTTTGGTCCTGTCACTTCCTCCTTATCCCATCCCCCGACCGCCTGTTTTCTTTGAGCCACAAACCAAAAACCACTTCATCACCTATGCAAGAAAAAGAGCCCAGGTTCTGAGTGGGACACTCCCAGGCTCTAAACAGGTTCCAGGAAATGTACTCTCCAGAGAGGTGAAAGAGAGGGCATAGAGAAAGGACAGGTTCCAGCCCACACAGTCCATCTTCCCAGGTTCCAGCAGCACCTCCACTGGAACCTGCCTGCAGTGAGGTTCTGTACTTCCTTGCTCTGGGCTGGAGTGGCTGAACCTCAGGGGACAGTAGATACCTGAGGCCACTGCACAAAGAAGTTTTGTCTGCCTCCAGGCCCCTCACCTCCCCTGGCTCTGTGCACTGCAGACGGCACACCAGTACTCCCGTCGGTCCTTCCTGCAGGTGCTTAATGACAGCACAGAGCCCTGCCAGGCCAGGAAAAAGAAGCAGAGATGGACCAACTACATTTACAGAGAACGAATGGCTTTACCTTCAGGGAAGGGGGAAGGGGCATTGTCTCTGGCTCTCAGGGTGGCACAGATGGAACTGGAGCAGACAGGTAGCCCTGGGTGGCAACGCAAGACAAGAAGGGAAGAGACAAGAACCACCATGGAAAAGTGTGCCCACATACACACACACACACAAAGCAAGGGTGCTTGTATTTACACACACACACACACACACACACTGATGCATACATGTAAACACACAACAGAGGAAAGCCTGTATTATACAGGGATGTACACCAAATCCCAGTGCACACACACACATGCTTGTATACACACACACACACACACACACACAAGCACATTTGGCACAGTGAAGGATGTTTGCACTTACACTTGGATACACACCAAATCCCATTGTACATGCGCGCACACACACAGACGCACACTCGCACACACAGAGATACTTTCATTTATAGTTAGACATACACCAAATCCCAGCGCATGCACGCACACACACACACACACACACACACACACACACACACACTCTGGAGTAGCACACACCAAGCACAGTCTGTCTCCTGTTGGGAGTACCCACAGTGTCTGTGAAGTGAAATTGCTCTTGGAGAATCCCACTTTGCTTTCTCCACACACTCTCTCTTTCTGGGCTTTGAAACTCTGCATCTAGCATGTAGCCATTAAGAGAGTTATATAATCAGAGGAGCCTGCCAGAACATTCCATGTGGCCCACAGAGGGGAGCAGGGATGTGGCCCAGTTATTCCACATCCCATTTGAGGACATGGGTGCCTGTCTGCGTGAGTTGACTTATGTCCTGGAGCACTCAGAACCTGTCCATCACCCTCATCCTCTCCCACCTCAGGAGATGTCTGAGAGAAATGTGGGATGGGGGTAAGTTTCCCTGAGACTGGAGGCAAGGCCAGCCTCCAGCAGCCAGCCTCTGTCAGCACGGACTCTCTTCTGTTTCTAGTCTTGATGGGCAGGAGGGAGGCAAACCGTCTCCATGGAGTTCTTATAGAAATGTTTGGTGGTTTGCTTCTTCTCTGTGCCCTTTTTAAAGCGCCAAGGGCTCTCTCTGAGGTCCTCTGTCTACTAATTTCCTCTCAAGAGGCAGGATTTGTAGTGCAGGGCCCAGACAACCAGAGGGCTAATCACCTGGGCCTGGGCAGTGAAGATTCAAGTCAGTGACAACTTTTATTACGGAGCCCTCTCCGTGCCCAGATAAGTGTGTGGAAGCAGGATAACAGCTCAGCTGTGAACGCTGGCCACTTGGGAGCCGTTAACAGCCTGAGCCCTGCGCAGGGGCCAGAAGGAGAGCAGGAGCAGGAGGAGCAGGCTGGGAAGAGCTGGCGACTCAGTCATGGGGACAGAGGGTGGGCGGGACGCCACTCCTCTCCACTCCTGCACAAGGACCCCCTCAGCCCTAGCTCCCCCGGGAACCCAGAGGCGGAGCTGGTGGGGGCAGCCAGGCCTATGCTGAGATTTCAGCCACCACCTTCTCGGTCACAACCCCCGTCTCCATGTAAGCCTCACAACGAGTTTATACTCCTTAAACCCAGGCATTACTTCCTGAGTCATCTGAACCCGCTGGCCAACCCTGGATCCTGCCACCACACTGGATAGGATTTAAACTTCTCCTTCAGGACCCAAGTAAATGCCTTGTTTTTACTTTATTTTATTTTTAAATTTTTTATTTTTATTTTTATTTTTAAATTTTAGATTTATAGTAGAGCTGCAGAGACAATTCATGAAGTATCTACATATTCGTCATCCCCTTTCACCTAATGTCAACTTCTTGGGTCACCATGCTACAATTGCCAAAACTAAAACATTAACACTGGTATAATTTCGTTAGCCATAGTCTTCATTAGGATTCTACCAGTTACTCCAATAATGTTCATTTTCTGTTCAGGGATCCCCCGTGGGGTTCCCATAGTATTTAATGTGTCTTGTATTTAGATAAAAAGGGGCCCTGGTGTCACAGTGCTTAAGCACCCTGCTGGTGGTTTCTAACTACCAGCTACTCCCTGGGGAGAAAGAGGTGGCAGTTTGTTCCATAAAAACTACAACCTTGAAGACCCTATGGGGAACTTCTACTCTGTCCTACAGGGTGCTTATAAGTCAGAATTCACTCAGTGTCAAGGCACTTGCTTTCTGGCTTTATATTTTGATAGTTTCCTTCTACCCATACCCAGTAGCTAGAATAACCTACCACTAAACGACATGAAACTTAGATCATTGATACTTTAAGGACACTTGCCCAGTTCCATCTGACAGCCTTGCCCATGACACAGAAAAAATGGCAGTTCACTTGGGCTACCTGGTGATACAGGCTATGATGCTTCATGAAGGCAGGTTCTGGGGACAAGGTTCTAAAAAGCAAGAGACAGTGATACCTTCCTGATACAACAGCAGACGCTCAGTGTATACTTCCTAGATTCATATACCCAAGGCAGTCTCCCTCCAAGCTTGCCCCCCACCCCGACTCCCCTGCTATGCAGGCTAAAGATAGGGTTATCCTTTTCTGTTATTGTCTGGTAGAGATGTCAACCAGTCTCCCAGAACCAAAAGTCCTTTAAAAAGAGCCGCTGTATCTTCAGCAGGACCTGCTTAAAGCTAAAGTCATGCACACCCTCTGGCCCAGCAATTTCAGTCCTAGCTATCTTTCTAGTAGAAACAGGAATATACGGTCACCGAAAGCCAAGTACAAGAAAAATAAGAGCAACATTCGTCCTAAGTGGCAAAAACTGGAAAACATATCTATCGAGAGTACAGTGGAAAAATAAAGTTTGGCATATTCACATAGTGGAAGACTATACGCCAACAAGAACAAACAGGCTATAGCTACCTATGGTGATGTGGATCTGTCTCCCAAACATAAAGCAAAACAAAAGAAGGGAGACTGTCGGAAAGCAGAAGGGAATCATCACCATCGACCCAACAACTCCACTTCTGGGTACAGACCCAAGAGACGAGGACGCAGGGACTCAGACAGACCTTTGTGCACCCATGTTCATAGCCGCATGACGCACAGCAGCCGAGATTTGTAAACAACTCGTGTCCATCAAAGAATGGATGGATAAACAAACGTGCTCTAGACACACAAAGGAATACTGCCAGGCCATAGAGAGAAGCGAGTTGTGATGCACGCTACGGCATGAATGAACCCTGAAAATATGCTGGGTAAAACAAGCCAGACATAAAAGAACTACTGTATGATCTCGCTTAAGTGAAATGTCTATGACAGGCAAATGCATACAGATAGAAGAAAACAGGTTAGCAGTTATGGGACTGAGGGGAAGGAAGGACAGATTATTACTGCTCAGTGGATACTGAGCTTCTGTTGGAGGTGATGAAAGCATGTTGAAAACCAACATGAGGTCTGACAAGTAAGTCCGCAAACATAATTGTTGGAAGTGCTACAGACCTCACTGCTGAATATCACTATGGTCACCTTTGAAGCACTCCCTTTTGGGCAGCTACACACGGACACTAGCACCTAGTCCATTCTTCAAAGCAATTTTGGAACTCTTTCTGGAATGGCCATCATGCATGGTGGCCAGTTCACAAACTTAATTGTATAGTTGTGTATGAGGGAGTTTTTAGTCAGTAAACAAAAAGCTGTATTGGAATATCCTTCCTACTCACCAAATGTGGCCCCCAATGATTTTTTCTTTACCAAAAGATACAGGACATATTGAAAGGTAGACATTCTAATGACATTTTGGACATTAAGGATAATATGGTGACAGTTCAAATGGCCATTCCAGAAAAAGTTCCAAAATTGCTCCGAACGGTGGACTAATGTTGCATCTGTGCATAGCTTCCCAAGACGAGTCCTTCAAAGGTGACCATAGTGATATTCAGCAATGAGTTATGTAGCACTTTTTCTAGGATGAGTTCACAAACTTAATTATCAGCCCGTTGTACTGTGGATGGTCGCACAACCACATAAATGTAAATAATGTCCCAGAATTGTAGGTTTAAAGATGGCTAACATGGCAAATTTTATGCTGTAATATGTTTCACCATAAGATGCCCTGATGGCACAATGGTTAATCACTTGGCTGCTGACCAAGAGGTTAGCGGTGTGAACCTACCGAGCAGCTCTGCTGGAGACAGATCTGCTGATCCACTCACATAAGAATGACAGCCTAGGAAACAGTGTGGGGCAGCTCTACTCTGTCATGTAGGGTCACTATGAGTCTGAATCCACTCAGTGGCACACAGCAACAAGAATATATGGTTTACTACAATAAATAAGACAAAGAAAAAAGAACAAAAAGGCTGTGTGCTCCATGAGTCCATTTTTATAAAGCACAAACAGACAAATCTGACATATGCCGAGGAAGTCAGGATGGTGAGCACTCCTAGGACAGTGGAAGAGGCCACTGGAAGGAGTGTGAAGGGCTGTCTGGGGACTGTTGATTTGGGTGCAGATTACATGAAGGATTCAGTATGTGAAAACTCATCAAGGTGTACACTTCCTATGATGTACTTTTCTGGATGAATCTGATACCACCAACACAAACCACCTGCCATCAAGTCTATTCAAACTCATGCCAAGCCTGTGTGTATAGCAGAGTAGGACTGTGCTCCACAGACTTCTCAAAAAGCTGTGACCTTTTGGAAGTAGATCGCCCTGTCTTTCCTTCAAGGTGCTTCTGGGCGAACATGAACTACCAACCTTTCAGTTAGTAGCCAAGTGTGTCACTGTTTGTGTCACCCAGGACTTCACAAGTGTGATACTTCAGTAAAAAGTTACCCCAAAGCCCTAGTTGGGAAACGGTTCCCCTGCCAAGCCCGTCTGCTCCCAAAGCTGTCTGCAGAGGAGAGCTGGGCTGCTTGCCTAACAGGACAAGTGCCGTGAACGAGATCTGTCTATTACCATAATTACATCTCTGGAACATGCAAAGCCCTCATTTTCCCTTCGCGTCTATAATGTTGTGGGGACACGGGATGCAATTACAGCCCTGAAATACGCAGCATCGTGAGCATAAACACACACCTCTATGTACGCCTGGGTGAAGCATGCACGTTACCAAACACGACCAGAGCAAAGGGTAGTATGGCCCAGCTGTGCGGAGCTTCTGACCCTCTGGGCTGCCTATCTGCACAAAGATAGCAACGCTGGGGTCCAGTTTCCCCACAGTCAGTTTTCTAGGACACAGCCCCTGCAAAAATAAAAACCTCTTTATTCAGAGAATCTGGTCTTTGTCCTTGTTTCTGAGGGAGAAGCTCTAAAACATGGGATTTCTCCAATGACTGCAGTGACTTTGATGAGGTCTGAGACCACACCTGAGGGTTTATGCTAATGAAGTGCCTCTTGAGTGCGTGCTGGCTGGGCCAGAAAGACTACCTGATGATTTCAGCCAACTTCAGGGGAGGGAGATTGCGTTCTTCAATCACACCTACCTAATGAGGCCCCAGTAGAGGCTCTGGACATGAAAGCTCCAAGAGCTTCCTGGTTGGGTACAGACATCAATGCACGTGGGAGGGTCCTTTAGGACATGGAAAATCCATGTTGGGAACCCTCCTGGACCTCACCCTATGTGTCTCTTCATTTGTATTCTTCTTCCTATAATAAAGCTATAATAATAAACATAGTGCTTCCCATGAGCTCTGTGAGTCATCCTGGCAAATTATCAAACCAAAGGGAGTAATGGGAGCAAGCAGATTCGAACTGAGGGGAGCCCCGGGGACTCCAGAGTTTGCAGCTAGCACCCTGAAGGAATGGTGGGAAAACCCTGCATTTGTAGCCAGCAGATCATAAGTGAGGGCATCCCGTGGACTCTCCAGGTTGGAGCTGGCAGTCCGGAAGCCGTGCAATCAGCTGAGAGCACCAACCCGACGCTGGTCAGGGTCAGAGGAAGAAGTGCACTGCCACTGCAGTTGGCGTTGCAACAGAACAGAACACAGGGGAGCAGGAGTGATACTGGTAATAAATCTTCATAGCTTGTGACCCTAGCCCTCACCCTAATCCACTGTCCCATTCAGCCCCCAACTTACAGACTGTGTGAAGACGCTCAGGGCATGAACCAGCTCCTTGTTCGCTGGTGGTGGTTTGTAACACCGAAAAGGAAAAATTGCGAGGAGGATGTGTTTTTCCATTGTTTTCTCATGTAAAATTAAACTGCCTTGGTCACAGTCTATCATTCAAGAGACACTGGAACAGATGGAATGGTGCAAATGGGAAACGGAGCACTCATCTTTTCTGGGCAGTGAGTACTAAGAGAAATGCCAGGCACAAACCAGGTAAGACACAGCCTGGACATGAAAGGAGCCACTCAGCTACTAACCACACAGTCAGTGGTTCAAATTCCGCAGTCACTCCATGGGGTAGAAAGGTGTGGCAGTCTGCTTTTCTAAAGATTATAGCCTCAGGAACTCTATAGGGCACTTCTACATTGCTACATGGTGTCACTGTAAATCAGAATCAACTCAAGAGCACCCAACAATGAGCAGTTTAGGATGTTAGGGAGACCCCAGGAAGATAGCAGGGGCATCTCCACCTGAGTTCTTGGGTGTGGCTTGTTCCCCTCGGGCATTTTCAGTCCCTATGCCTCTCCTCAGAAACCCTGTTGGTATAGTGGTCAAGTGCTATGTCTGCTAACCAAAAGCTTGGCAGTTCAAATTTGCCAGGTGCTCCTTCGAAACTCTATGGGGCAACCCTACTCTGACCTATAGGGTTGCTACGAGTTGGAATCGACTGGACGGCAGTGGGTTTGGTTTTGGGTTGCTTCTCCCCTCAACAACCAGGCAGAAGGCCAGCACACCAGAGAGACTGGGCTTGTTGGAACACCAGCCAAAATTAGTACAGATTAGCGGCAAGTCAGAAGGAGGAAGACATGACCTACCAAAAGACAAATGGAAATTAAAAACCTACAGGTGGAGATTTGCATGCAACAGATCTAATGATGGCTGGTAGAGTTGTCTAAATACTTACTATAATTTCAAAGACAAAATAGTAGAAATATCACTATCAAAATGATCAAGCTGCAAAAATGTGACTATGGATCTTCAATCCCAGGTCAGATGAACAAAAATTAGAGAGAGGGAGAGAGAAAAATCACAGTTTAATTCTTAACTTGGATGCTCAGGGATTATGGGTTTAAAGATGCTTTCAAAAACTTAAAGAAATCCACTCGTAATTTAAAACAGGAGCAAACCACCAGAGGGAAGAGACACAGAGAAAATCTAATCCATAAAGTAAAAATTTTGGAGGATTAAAAAAATAAAAAACAAATAAATGAAGAAGGAGGTGTATGGAAACAAACAGAAAGCTTAACAGTAAAGAACAGAAGAGCAAGGGTGAGTCAGAAGCCACCACGATGCCGTTAACATTCACATGTGTGAAGAATATTTAATCACACGAGGAAAGAACCACAAAGAGAACTGGACAAAGAACATGATACAAAAATAAAATTAAAAAACCAAACCCATTGCTCTCTAGTCAATTCCAACTCACAGCAACCCTAAAGAGTAGAGTAGAACTGTGCCATAGTTTCCAAGGAGTACCTGGTAGATAGCAGCTGTAGCACTTAACAGCTAAGCTACTAGAATTCCCAGTATGAAAATATGCATTTATGTATATGTCATGTTATTTCCACTTTATGTATATTTCATGTACATGTTTATAGGAAAAAAAGACAGGGATACATTCCAGTATCACTGATCATTTTCTGAAGGTGATAGAAATCTAGGTGAATTTTGTTTCCTTCTGTATTCCTTTTCTGTATTTCTCACAAACTGTAAAGATGGGTATAACAATAACAAAAAGCAATAAATCTTATCCAGAATAAAAGTTTTAGGATATCATGAAATCAAATTGATCATTCTTCCCGTGATAGAGAAGATATTATATGCCATGTGCTCAGACATTCAGTGGGCACAAGCAGGGTGGAACTGGGTTTTTCCATAATCCACTGCTTCCCTCAGAACACACGAGAATAAATCGTCATGAAAGCTTTAAATTTTAGGGTCCTTAATGTGTGCCAGGCTATGTGCTCCAATCCTCACAGCAACCAAGAGATGGACGGATTAAAAACTGTGACTCATGATGACCCCACATGTGTTAGAGCTTAACTAGGATCTCTGGGGTTTTCGATGGCTGGTTTACAAAAGCAAAGCACCAGGCCTTTCTTCTGAGGCCCCTCCAGACAGATGCTTGAACCTCAAACCTTGTGGTTAGCAGCGAACCGCATTAATTATTCAGAGAGTCTATGTAAGCATTACCAGTTCCACTTTACAGATGAGTAAACTGAGACCAAGGCGGGGTGAATGGCTTGCTGCAAACTGTAAGGATTTGAACCCAGGCTGTCCGAGGATGAGACCTATTTATTGAATTCCTACATAATACAGCTTCTCGTTTGTCTTCCTTCTGAAAGTTAGGAAAACTTGTCTTGACTTCACTGCTATTATTTTTTGATCTGTACTTTCTACTCTGGCTTAGGGGACACAGCTGTGAAGGCTGCTATCTCTTACCTCCAGCTGGATTTTGAATACGAAACCCCCAGATTCTTGCACAAAGACCCTTTGAGCCTCGCCTCCTGAGAGCTTTGGAGGAGCACATTCCCCCCCTTCTGGTCCAGCTCCTGTGGATCACGCAGAATAACAATGATCTCACTTTCCCGTTCTGTATTCTTCCCTCAGAAATGACTCTTGGAGTGGAGACCAGCCACCTGCCCAATATCTACCCAAGTCCTGAACACTGTCCCCACACTGAAGCAATCTGTGCCAGCTGTCAGCACAGAGAATCCACTCCCCAACTCTGCCTACATGGCAGGGGCTGGATCAGGAGCTCACCTGGAAATTGAGATGTTACCAGGACACAGTTTGCTGCAATAATACCGATGAACACTTCTCTCCAGTTAATAGTTTCTAGTGCAGGATAAAAATGGCAATGCACGTGGCCCTGAGACAGGGAAAATAACAATGGGACTTTACCTCAGAAGGGCTCTGCTCCTGCTCACAGGAGAAGGATGATGAGCAGAACAGAGGTGTCACATACAATTTGGGAGGGGGCCTCAGAAGATGCCCCCCAAATAAGGACCCTTGACCATCTTGCTGCTTGTCTGGCCTGAGTAGCTGGAGTACCCAGTAGAAGACACCTATAGACTTGGGAACACGGTCCTGATGTTGGAATCAAGTAATGTGATTTTTGAGTTCCAGAGCTGCCACTAACTAGCTTTACTGGAGTTGGGTAACCTCTCAGAGAACAATTCCTTATATAGCATCTACTTCCCAAGTAGATATGCCATTGAAATATGAAGCCACCACTTGGTGTGTCAGTTGGTCATACTCCAGTGGCTTGTGTATTGCTGTGATGCTAGAAGCTCTGCCACCAGTGTTTCAAACAGCAGCAGTGTGACCCACGGTGATCAGGTTTCAGAGGAGCTTCCCAAGTAAGACCAGGAGGAAAGGCCTGGTGATCTACATTTAAAAATGCTCCAGTGGAAACCTAACAGAGCACAAGAAAACACTGTCCAACAAAGTGTTGGAATCTGCTAATCAAAAGGCCATCAGTTCAAATCCACCAGACACTCCTCGGAAACTCTACAGCACAGTTCTACTCTGTCCTACAGGGTCAATGTGAGTTGGAATCAACTTGACAGCGGCAGGTTTGGTTTTTCTTGGTTTAGGTTAAAAAGCACTCCGAACACACAATGGCCATACAATGAACCTGAGCGTGCCAATGATTGTGAAGATGCCATCAACAGGGCAACCTTTTGTTCTGTTGTACATGGAGTCACCACGAGTTGGGGCTGACACAATGGCAATAGACAACAGCGACAATGTGTGAAGGGGCATTGCAAGTTGTCCTGGGCAATCTTAATGTTCGAGTAGTGTCCCAAACATCCGGTGGTCGTAGTTAAGAAGGTGACAGACACCAGCGCAACATTTATTGACATCCAAGATGCAAGTTGCCAGCAGGTAGCCCCTACCTTCAGCCAGACTAAAGGAAGACACAGCTTTCTATTGCACACGCCCAGCAAATATCAGTCCTACCCTAGCATGGGCCGGTACCTATCTTTAAGGTTTATTCTCAGACAGAAACATCTTCTCTTAAGGACCATGGTCACCTGGACAGAAGCCAGTTTTCCTTATAGCTCTGAGAAATGCAGCTAATAGAGAGAAGATGACCAGTCACACTAATTCAAGACATCTATCTACTTCAATGCACTTTGTGCTGGAACCACTGTGATGGGCTCAGTTGTCTACTGTGAGGGTGTCATACAGAACCACTGTAAGGTCCCCCCTTTCTGTCTTCATTTCCTTATACACATGGTTCCTCCCACCCCAACAACTCTGGACACACAACCCACACACAAGGGTGACTTCAAGATTCAGTGTAGACTAACACAGGGACAGTAGTGGTGTGCGGGGGCCTCCAGTAGTGCTCCATGGGACCCCGCTGAGTTCCATGAGGTATCCTAGGAGTCTCAGGGGGCACTGGAAAGACAGAGAAGGCAGAGCTCTGAAGTCATACCACACATAAGCACACCAGAGCAAACTCAACTAAAACTGATATAATTTTGATCAGTTTTATACATTAGGTTTCCGCTGGAGAATATATTTCAAGGAAAGGATCTCATTCTTTAAAAGCTTCAAGACCTTTGCTCTAGAAGGTGGTAGGGATCCTAACAGAGGTCAGGAGAGAGCATCTGGGTGACTGGGCTGGAATACAGCCCCCCTCTTTTCTCTTCACCCAAATAACAATGGTGTTTCCTTAGCAGGACAATGGAGTCCAGCAGTAACACCACCCAGGCTTTCCCAGGGCATGCGGCCACCAACTCGCATATAAAAAACTGTCACCTATGGAAGACTTGACCAGAATTGTCAGCTCAGGTGCTGCAAGAAACAGATGAGCAAAGCAATATCATAATCTCAGAAGGGGGCATGGCTGAAGAATTGGTAGAAAGGAAAGAAAGCAGAAAGACATGAGGAGGAAGCTTCTTGTCATGGTGGCTGGAGGGGAGAGGAACTAGGAGAACACTCATAAACCCAGCTGCTTCTTTCAAAGTGCATGTGTTTAGAAAAAAGAGGAAAGGCTAACGAAGAAGGGATACCAGCTTTTAGCCAGAGTACTGACTTCCAAGGGATCAAGGAGTGGGCTGCAACAGCCCACCACCTGGGTACCCACAAGTGGTAGGTGGTCTTGTCTTTACTTGGGAAACATCAGGAGCTTAGCAAGTTGGAACCACTTGGCCCAGCTTGTCCCCTTTGCCCAAAGAGGGCAAGGTCTCTGCTGAGGGTCATATAATAACACATCAGTGGTTCCTAGACTCACAGCCATTCACCTTGATGTCCTCAGAGAGTGTTTCTGCAGGGCAGGTGGGAACTGACTATCTTGGAGTCTCTCCAAGTCTCACCAGCACTGTACTGTCTAAGTGGTAAAATCTGCTGTCCAGAATGTTCTGAGAAATGTGGCTTCTAGCAGCAGGACCCTTGGTGGCTCAATATGGAATGGCAACATCTACTTCCAGGGATCCATGAAAATGTTCCCAACCCAAACTTACTGCAACACCTGACCCTCTGAAACATCTGAAGGGATTACACACTGCTTTTGCACACTCATGCACACACTTGCATACACACAGAGACTTCAGCGAGTTCACTGACTGACGCCTAGCGCATCTCTGGGTATGCTCCCCACCTATCCCAGGCATCCCTAAACTGGAAGACGGCTCCTTCTAGTTCACAGCTCTCTGTGTTCTCCTGCAAACTGGCCTAAGATGAGTCTGATGTCTTTATGACAGAGACAGAAAAATCTTTGCACTCAAACTGCTAAGGATTTCAGTGACTAATACATAGATGCAACCCTGCACACACACACCACATGTGGTATTGTTGTAAACTTAAATATAATTTAACAGACATGAAGAAGCTAGGTGGGAAGGGAAAGGGGGAGAGTGCTGACAAACTGCTGGGACTGCAACCAATGTCACAAAACAATGCGTGTATAAATTTTTGAATGAGAAACTAATTTCTGCTGTAAACTTTCACCTAAAACACAATACATATCTATATATGAAATTCATATTTAGAAGCCACTATCTAGAAACTAGAAACCCTGATGGCACAGTGGTTAAGCAGCTATGGCTGGTAACCAAAAGGTCAGCAGTTCAAATCTATGTGGAAACTCTATGGGGAAGATCTACTCTGGCCTAAAAGGTCACTATGTGTTGGAATCAACTCAGTGGCACTAGGTTTGGCTTGGGGTTTGGGATCCAGAAACTGTCCCTCTCTAGTGTCCTATCAATTATGTTTAGACATGTACCATGCATGGAGTCCCCGAGCGACACAGAGAGAGAGGTGCTCAGTGGCGAATCAAAAGGTTGGAGATTTGAATTCACCCAGAAGTACCTCAGAAGAAAGGCCCGGTCATCTGTTCCTAAAAAATCAGCGATGGATGACCCTATGGGACATAATTGCACTCCAACACACACAGAGGTGACATGAGTTGGAGTTACCTGGACAGCAACTGGTAGACTTCACCTATAATTTTTCCCAATGGTGGAGGAGGGTCACGCTTTGCACACTCAACCCCAGAGGACTCTGAAGACACCATTCTCTTCTCATGGCCTGGGGAGTCTTGGCCTTAAGGTAAAAAAATGTAGACAATGCATTCACAAGTCTAAACAGTGCTTCTTCTAATGTCCTTTCTACGTCTGCACTTTGTTACTTCCCTTCCTCCTGCCAAGGGAGAACTAAGAAGAGATGAGAAGGGAGGCAGAGGAACACCTCTGTGTAAGTCATCCAAAATAGCTACCAGGTACCACCCCACCCCCCCTGGCTTTCCCAGTAACACCCGCTCCCTGCTGTATTTATGCACGTATTGCCACACACACACAGCTGAAGAGAAAAGCAATTCCACAACACGTCAGCTGTTTGTTTTCACAATCTCAGTTACGCTGGAGAGCAATCCTGTAAGTACAGAAGCCTGTGCTGGGAGTCCAGGGATTTGAACAGTCAGGAAAACAAAAGACCACCCTCTCAGCTCAGAACACAGGCCTTGGGATATTGGCAAGAAGCTTCCAGCTCCGGGGCTCCTGTCTGAGATTCGGCACTGATGCCTCCTCTCTGGAGCCTCCAGTACCACATGTGCCCCAGACCTGCCCCTTCAGAGAGCTGGATATTTGAGGGACAATCAAATTGAGCTCTGAAATGCACACAGGCCAAAGCCTTTGGGTGGGAAAAAACAGAGGCTGACAGCATAATCAAAGGGCATGGGACTGGTGTTTGCATCTAGGGATCTAAGATTCTTCACATGAAAAATAGAAGCCAAAAGTGCAAGCTCACAGGGCGGCTGGGAGGCCCTGAGGATCCACATGTGTCAGAAGTTTATAGCACTGGGCCCACTAAGTAAGAGATGCTCAGTTTCTTGTCATTCTCCAGGTCCCCTTCCACTCTCCAGCCCCGACTGATTACAGTGCTTTCAGCCCTGGGAGCTGAACGAGCCTCAGTTGGCTACTGGCCTGCAGCCGGAAGTTCCTCTAGGCGGCTTTTCCAACAGGTGTATTCCAGTTCTAACCCCTGCCGAGAATTTGGATTTCCACACTAGATACACTAACTCAGAATGTGCTCTTTCACAAGATGCCCAGGTGATTCTTCTATACGTTAAATTTTGAAAAGTACTGCCCTACTAGTGGTTCTTGGAATTAGCTCCCATCATGGATTGAACTGTGTCACCCAAAAATATCTGTCAACTTGGCTAGACCATGATTCCCAGTATTGTGTGACTGTCTGCCATTTGTGATTTTCCTACACTTTTTAAAGCCTATCTTTATGAAGTTAATGAGATGGGATTAGAGCAGTTATGTTGATGAAACTCCATCCACAAGACTGGGTTGTGCCCTAAACCAAGCTCTCTTGAGGTATATGAGAGAAGCTAGCACAGAGACATGGGGACAGCATACCTCCAGGAAAGCAGCACCAACAGCGGGGCGCATCCTTTGCACCTGAGGTTTTTATGCTGAGAAGCGGCTCATCCAAAGGAAGACAGGCGACAAGGACCTTCTGCCAGAGGCAACAGAGAGAGACAGCCTCCTGCTGAAGCTGTTGCCCTGAATTTGGACTTCTGGCTAACTAAGACTACGAGAGAATAAATTTCTCTTTAATAAAGCTGTCCACTCAGGGTATTTCTGTTACAGCAGCACTAGATAACTAAGACAGTCCCTATCCAGCAGTTATTAGCATTGTTTGGGAACTTGTTAGAAATACAAATTCTCAGCAGGGGTTCTAACTAGAACACACTGGTTGGAATCTATGTCATTGCCATCCCTGTTGCTCACATCTGGATCTGAAGAGTTGGTTTGCCAAACCTGACCATGAATCTCCTACCCTCAATACTGTTGAGTGAATTCCAACTCACAGGACCCCGCAAGATGGAAGAGAACTGTTACATAGGGTTTCCAAGAATCAGCTGTGGATTTGAGCTGCCAACCTAGTTCACAGCCAAGTTCTTAGTCACAGTGCCACTATGACTCTCCTAGCCTTCCTGAAACAGCTCAGTTCTGATGCTTTGTAAAGTCGAGCAGACAGCATGTCCACCAATGGTAACATCCCCACAGTCCTCATCTCAGTACCTGTCTTTGGTTTCTCAGTGTGTCCATTCTAGCTCATTCTGCCCACTTCAATGTCCAAGAGCATGATACCACTCTTTCCCTTACTTGGTCATTTCATGCTGCCTGAAATCTTATCTGGCTCAACAATAACTGTTTGTTGAACATGGCAGGAGAAAACATCAGATGAGCAGGAGCCAGGCTATTTAGAATCTCTCTTGACCATTGAAGAATCAGGGCCAATGGTGACTCCCCTTTGGGGGAGGGGACACTCTAACAGTTGTCACCACCGACCCTGAGCACTAACAGTCCTTCTCAGTGGGTTTTTGCAGCAGCTCAACATGTGGAACACCCAGAAGCCTTTTCTGCCTTGTTGAATTAAGACGAAGAGATGTTTGCCAGAGCTTTCTACACCAGAAGCTTTTCTGAAACCAAGGGAAAGCAAACCCATGTACAACAAAACCCCAAATAAAGTCAAAGAAACTGATGGGTCCAGAAGAGCCCCTTGCATCTCAGTGCCCCATGTCCTAGGCTCAGAAACATAGAGCACTGTCCCTATCCCATCTGCCTTGGTATTATTAGAAGTGAAGAACGCTGCGTGGGCATTATGGCAAAGGTTGGTGGGCTTTTCAGTTTTTTAAAGAAGTTCTTCATCTTCTCTTTAGATGTGAGTCTTTCAATGGTCATATCTAGTCCGTAACTGACCCCCCAAATTACTGCCCTTACACCTCTCCCCCACCAATTTGCAGATTTTTTGGAGGAGTCTCTGCAGAAAGCATAATTCTCCCCACAAAAGATGTCCTGATCTCTGGTCAAGAATTATGTCCTGAACCCTAGAACCTATGAATATGTTATGCTACCTTATGCAGCAAAGGGGCAATAACTTAGCAGATATGACTACATTAAAGACTCTGAAGTGGGAGCATATTTTAGACTATCCAGGTGGGCCCAACATGATCACAGGGTTACCTAAGGAAAACCTTCCCTAGCTGTGGTCAGTGGGAGGCGTGACCATGGAAGAATGATCCAAGAAATATAATGTTGGCTAGCTTTGAAGATGGAGGAAGGGGGCCAGGGGCCAAGGAATGCAGCTGGCCTCTAGATCTGGGGAAAAGGAAGGAAACTGATTCTCCCCTAGAGCCTCCAGAGGAAAATACTACCCTTCTGACAGCCTGACTGTAGCCCAGTAAGACCTATGTTAGGCTTCCAACCTACAGAATGTAAAACCCTGAATTTATGTTAAGTCAGTGAGTTTGTGGCAATTTGTTACAGCAGCAACAGGAAACAAATACGCTGCTGGTCCTTGCAAGGTGTCTGTCCCTGACTCCCTCCCTTCTTCCCTCCTTGGCGTGACTTCTCTGAGGGGCTCACTGGCTGCTTCTCCCCTCAGAGGTTCTTGTCTGCCTCACCTGTTCTGTCTGTGGGTGGCCTTGGCCCAGGCTTCTCTAAGCCCCCTGGCCGGGAGTGCAGCTGCCTGGACGCTCCTCCAGTTCAGATGGCCCTCGTTCCTTAGATCTCATTTCCAGCTCTGGGACTTCATGTTCTAAACTCACTTGTTAAGCTGACAGACCCCTGGGTGAGCTTAAGTGAGGGTAGCTTGTTCAAGCTCTGGTCTCTCCCATGTCTGCAGAGGGATGTGCAAGTCCCTGCCGTGATGGACTCCGCTGTAAGACGGCTGCACACAGGACACGATGAAGACAGGGTAGGCCACTTCTCACTGAGGCCAGTCACTCTCCCCTTGGCTTTTGTGCCAGGCCGTTAAGCTGCTAGGAAGAGGATGAGAAGGGACGGGGGCAAGAAATCTTCATAACAGGCAACCTGGAAAGCCAAAGGGAAAGGGCTCCTTCTCAGAGACAGCAGTGGTGGAGGAGGCAGTAGCTGGAGCAGTGGAAAGGACACAGCCCCAGACAACTCTGTCCCAGACTGCCAGAGCCCTGGAACCCAGGTCCAGGCTGTCAGCAAAGACAAATTTAGCACCAATGATCTCATACTGCAGAACAGCCCCAGGGCTGCAGAACACTCCAGGAACTCTCTCTTTGACAAGCTGGAAAGTGGATGTCATTGCTGGTCCCATGATCTAGGTCAGGGGCACCAGGGTTCTGCCTTCTGCTTACCAGAAGGGAGCTCTGAGACCACAAGGAGCGGACTTAGGGGGTGACATGCTGCAGCTGGAAGGCAGTGCACTGGGCAAACCTTGTGGATGCCCAGTGAGCCAGTGCTCTAAGGCAAGTCTGCAGATCCCAGCAAGCTTAGAGGGCAGCAAGCAGCAATCCATTTCATTGTGCAGTTATGGTCTGAGCTAGCCATGTCCCTGCAAACCTGTCCTAATGCCCACACCGGGCTGTGATGTGGCAGAGTATAAAGACAACATCAGAAAGATGTAGGGGACAGCCACAGCATGTATCTCCACAGTTTACTGCAAGGAAAATCAAAGCTCCACAGAAGGACCGACTGTCTCTGGTTCCCCACAGGAAGGAATGTGTCATCAAGTGTGTTGCTGAATTCTATGCATCAGCTTGATAAGGTCGTGGTGCCCAGCTGTAGGGGAAAAAGCTAGTCTACATGTTGCTATGAAGGTGTTTAAGTGTGAACAGACTTTAAGTAAAGATTACCCTCCATAACATTAGTGGGCCTCATGTCACCAGCTGAAGGCCTTAACAGCAAAAACTGAGATCCCTGAGGCAGAAAGATGCTTCTTCAAAACTGTCACATAGATACCTTGTTGAAATTCCCAGCCTGTTGTCTGGTCTACTGATTTCAGGCACAAAACCACTGAGAGTTTCCAGACTACTGCCTGACTCACTGGTTTTGGACTTACCAGCCCCCTACAATTGTATAAGCCAGTTCCTTAAAATGAATCCATCTCTCTCTCTCAATACATACACACACACACACACACACACACACACGTCGTATTGGATCTATTTATCTGGAGAATCTTTACTAATACACCAAATCCAATTTCATGGTCCCACTGTTGGCTCAAGTTGCTTCTCTAGGGCTCTGCAGTCGGTTTTCTGTTTTATACTTGCTGGAGGATGCCTGCCTGTCAGTTCCTGCCCTTCTACTTTTATTGATGTATTTTATGGTCAGATCCTCCTTCTTTCTCTGAGAGAAGAGAGGTCAGGATGGCTCCTGCATTCCAGCCTAAAACTAGTCACAAGAAACCAGGGGTAGGACAGTCCTTGCCTGGGATGGTGACATCTGGCTCCTGCTTCTGTCGCCAGTGGAGAACACCCCACTGACTGGTCTGATGGAGGTAGGCATGGCAATAATGAAGAAGAATGGATTTGACACTTCTTATAAAGAAAGAAATATACTTCTCAATGTCAAATAAACATAGGTATCCCTAGAAGACAGGGTCATAGAAAAGAGTGGTCCATATCACACTTCTAGTTCTGATTGACAGTGGTGGACAATAAATGCTATCACATAAAAAAGGCTGAGTTTCTATCCAAGTTCGCTAGTGTTCACTGTCATGTCACTTTCAGTCACATTAGAGAAGATCAGCTCCCACAGAACAAGGCCTAGGAGTCTCATAAATTCCACAGTAGGAAGTACCACCAGAACGTAATGAGGAGCTGTCAGGGAAATCAAAATGTCCCAAGGAGCATTTAGGGTGACCACCAAAATAAAATCTCTGCCACAAAAGATAGTACACACATCACCATGGTTGAGGAAAGAAATGTTCTACAAGCAACACACACCAGAAGTAACAGCATCTCTTCAGGTAATGATTTTAGAAAACAGCAAAGAGAAATTATAAGATACAAGGCAAGAATGAACAGCTGGTGGAGGCCATCAGGGCCACAAGCAGCACTGAGAGAGCAAAGGCAAGACAGGCCATAGAGCAAAAAACCCAGACAGGGGTTTTTTGTCAGACCTCGAGCACCAATTCCTGCATACATGTGCATGTACACACACACACATGCACACATGTGCACACACATATGTCTGCACCCCATCTGTAGCACTGGGGCATTCTAGAAAGAAAGAAAATTAGTTCAGATTGTGAACCATTTATCCTAGAAAGGCAAAACAAGATTTTTTGCTCCTGCTGTTGCTTTAATTAAAAGTTAGCTCATAAATCAGAGACCTTGTTTCCAGGCTGCAGGAGGTAGTAGCAGGGAGCCTAGGTTTTGAAAGCTGAGCAGTCCTCGCCTTTCCCCTCACTCCCTTCCCCTTACCAAAGTTATTCATCCCAGAACACTACATCAACCTAGCTGGCACCCAGTGAGTAGCCAGGGTGGATCAGTTGAACTCCGTCATTCATCCTCCTTATTGGGCTCCCTGAAGTGGTTCCAAAGAGCTCTAGATCTCTCTCTCTCTCTCTCTCTCACACACACACACACACACACACACACAATTAAATCCCACAAAGACTGGTTAATGTATCTCTCTAGAGCATCTAGTGTTTCCCCTGGGGATCCCCTACTTCTGGAAAGAGTTCACCTTCTCCAGTTACTACCTGTCTAGGTTTATATGGGTGTTTACATCTTTGGAATTTGAAGACTATTTCTAGAAATTTTGTGAACACAGGAATCATGTGATCCCCACCATCTTCTTAATTTCTGTTCCCCCAGTGAATCCAAGAATGCTCTGCAGATGTGAAGTTCCATGATCCGCAGCTCTTTCATTAGACAGGTGGGGCAGGTGCATTGGCATGGGCATTGTTCAAAAGCTTAAATAAGGGAGTGTAAGCAGCTTGCCATAAATGAGGTGTGTCACCAAGTCCCAACTGCCTGGCCATCAGTTCCAAGTCCTTATAAACACCTAGGTCTATCTCTTGACCTGGACATGCATTCCCAGACCATGCAGACCCTTGATACAAAGAGTGCAGGAGTAACCCATGAGAGTGCTTGAGTCAGAAGGGTAGCATCCAATGAAACCTGCTCCATCTCACCTTCCTTGGACTTGATAGGATGGTTCCCACAACCACTGAAGAATGTATACTTTCCTCCATCCTCCAGCTGTTCCTCACCTGGGCATTTTCAAGCTCTTTGTGTGCCCACACTCACATGCTTCAATATTGAGGGTGGGAAGTAGGGACAAAGAAAGGCCCCCCCCCACACGAGACGAATGACATAGAAAGGAAGGAACTACAGTCTCGCTCCCCATCCAGAATCAACCTATGATGCCACAATTCTCTCTATCCCCACCCAGATTTACCCAGGAAGCCACAGACCTCTCTATTCCAACCCAGAATTTACCCATGATGCCACAGTCCTCTCTGTGCCCAGCCATAGTCTACTCATGATGCCACTGTCCTCTCTCCCTGTCCAGAATCCACCCCTGACACCATAGTCCTCTTTATACCTATCCAGAGTTTACCCATGAGGCCAGTCTTCTCTATCACTCTGTCCCTCACCACCACCCACTGCCCCAACCCTACTGCTTCATCTGTCTTGCTCTCAGACAAAGGAAGATTTAACAGAATCAAAGGTCAAGGAAGGAGCAAAGGTCTCCTTTCCCTTGTCCCCACACCCAAGTCCCTCAAAATCAATCAAATTTGAAGCAGAGAGATTAAATTATCACTAAGCTAATTATGGGAATCACACTTAGGCTGGCTGCTGGGAAGCAAGGTCAGCAGGCAAGAAGCATTAAAATGAAAGGCAGATGCAAGAAGCACTTTAAAAAGGAGCTGGGAGACTCATTTACCCCACACAAGGAGGAGCACGAGGTGCTCTGATGTTTCCAAGGCGCTGTCCATCTGGGCCATAGTTAGAGCGTTTGACAGCTAAATAGCTCCACTCTGTCATCATCTTGCAGCAGAGTGGGTGAGTCAGAGATAAACTGATTAGAGAGTGTGCTGCTAATTTCCCACAGAGAGACAGAGGCTCCAGCCCCACCCTCCAACTCAAGAGAAAGGGTCTGAGTCCTACATGTGCACTTTGGTGTGCATGAGTGGGCACATGTGTGTGTGTGCAGGAGCTACAGGCTCATATTTGTGAGTATAAATGTGTACGGATAGCTATGCATTGGCGGGTGTATGTGGGTGTGTTTCAGTGGGGACAGATGTGTGTATTAGGTACTCACGTATGCTTGGGAGTGTGAATGTGCGTGTACACGGGCATGCACATGTGGGTGTATATGAGGCGTGTGTGCTGTGTACTACATACACAATGTGCACAGGTACTAGGGACACGTGTGTTTGTGACTGTAAATGTGTGCACACGGGTATGCACAAGGGGGTACATGGGGATGTGAGAGTGCACATGTATACTTGGGACACATGCATGTTTGGAGTACAAATGTGCATAGAACCATACAAGTGTGGGCTGTCCATCTTATCTACCTGAAAATAGAAGGCGGAGACCTCAGAATGGGTCCACGGGTCCCTCCTAGCATGCTTGCACCAGGTCAGCTGCTGGCAGAGCTCCCTGGACTATGGAAGGCTTCGTAGCAGCTGCCACTAGCTTAGCCATGAAAAGACACATCATTCTGCCCAAGAATAGATGTTCAACACTTCCTTGTACGTCATCAATATGATGCAAGTTTAAGAAATGCTGACCAGGAAATTGGCAGTCTACAAAACTAAGGCGAGAGCTTCAGGACAGCTTGCTCCATCCAGGGTTCCAGCCCCCCACTGCTCCTGTCTTTCCCAGGGAGGGTCAGAAAGCCTGGGACTCCCAACAAGGAAGGCTGTGAGCTGGTCCCAAGTCAGAAGCTTTGGAACTAGAAATCCTGACTTGATCCCTTGCTCTGGGAAACAGACTTCAAGGGATAGTGGTCCTGCCCATGGTCAGAGTGAATTTTGAGGCTTCATAGACAGAAAGGAAACCGCTCTGGTATAGTGATTGAGCACTACATCTGCCAACCAAAAAGTCAGCCTTCTGAATCCACTAGGTGCTCCTTGTAAACTACAGAGCAGTTCTACTCTGTCCTACAGGGTCGCTATGAGTCGGAACTGATTCAACGGCAGTGGGTTTGGTTTGGTATGGTCAGAAAGGCATGGTTCATAGGAAACACGAGGGGGAGTCTGTGGAGTTAAATTACTCAGGGAACATTGATTTGGAAGACTATTTAATTGTAGGTAAGAGAAACGACTCAATAAATATAGATAATTTAATTATCAAATTGAGACATCTGCTAAGCTCAGTCTCATCATCTCATTCAAGTAGAGATTGGGCCCTCACTCTTTAAGGAACACTGAATGCAGGAAAAGACAGACATCCCCAGCTGGGCCCACCAGAAGAAGGGGACCATTTGGGGGGCAAAAGAGGCATAGCATAAGAAAGCAAGTAAATAGAAGATTTAGGTTTTTTGTTTTGTCTTTCTCTTCAACACTACTTCTAGGGTTGATAAAAAAATCAGCCACCTGCCGTGTTATTCCCACACTTTCTCCAGTATTAAGTAAGAAGAGACTATGAGCTCTTCAAGTCCAGAAACATCTAGCCCATCATGGATGATGGAGTATTTCTTGAATAAATGTTGATGTTCACACTAATAATCCTTACGGTAACTACGTTACTACCACAGAACACTGAAAATATTCCCTGACCCTTCCGATCCCTTCACCCCCTGCCCTCACCCCACTCACTCTGGCTTAGACAACAAAATGAGTAGCGATTACCCCTGCCACTTCCAGACAGCAGCTTGAAAGCCACAGTGGGATTCTGCCATCACTCTTTTCCTTCTACCATGAGATTAGAATGTCCCAGATAGAGGCTGCTCTTCAGCCTCTGTCCCAGAAAAATGACATGGAGCGCTAGGGGAGGCTAGAAGTTTCCATGGCCTGATAGCATCACAGAGGAAGGGGGAGGTTGTGGGGCAGAGAAAGCCTGAGCCAGTTCCCACTTCTCTCTGCTGTCTATCCCTTGGCTACTTTTCCAAATGGGACTCAGATGGAGAAGAACAAGACAGAGCAGGTGACCAGAAAAGATACGGGTCCCCGCCCAGCTATGCCATCACCCAGGATGTGATAAACAAGGGCCGCCTCTTTCCACCCTAGTGAAAAACGGAGGTCGCACCACCTGGCAATGTAGTACCAAGGAATATTTTGTCGAGAGAAGGGATGTTGTTCTTCATCGATGCCTTGGCATTCTTTTAAAAAGAAAATTTCTTTCTTTCTAAATTTTGTACCAAGAACTAGGCAAAGGCATCCAGAGTGAAGTCTCTTAACCTTCCTTCCTAACACAGTGTGAAACATTTTCAGGAGGTTGTAGATACAACACTACACAACACTACACAGGGAGAAAAGAGGCAAGAGCTGAGAAGGTTAACACGGGGAAACTTCAGGGACGAGGATAAGCAGGAACCTCAGGGCTGGCGGATGGACATTCAGAAAGGAAAGGATGATTGCATGGACAGGTGTCAATAGATGCTGAAAATGGCCAGAACTCACAGCCAGGACCAGCCACCCTCGAGTCAGTTCTGACTCAGGGTGACCTCATGTGCACCCTAGTTGAACCGTGCTCCCTGGGGTTTTAAATGGTTGATGTTTTAGAAGCAGATCACCAAGCCTTTCCTCTGAGGTGCCTCTGACCGGGCTTGGGCTCCTCCCCTTTCAGTTAGCAGCCAAGCACGTTAACCTTTTGTACTGCTCAGGGCCTCAAGGACTCATACGGAAATGGTATAATTAGGTCTTCTGCTCCAGGGGGCTGACACATAGCTATGGGCTATGGCTACGGAGAAGGAGCCATACTCCAAATGAGCAAAGACAGGGACCCCGGATGACCTGTAACAGGAAAAATCATCAGGAGGCACTACTCAGAGTCCCATCTGCTATTGGGAAAAAAGAATTCTAGTGGAAAACTGAAAGGCCCAAAAGGACCTGGGATCTGTGCAAGCTGGCAGGTCAATGGTAAGTGGAAAAGCACAGCCTGTCTGCTTTCCAGAAGGACTTTCACTCTGCCCACACTGCGCCCACTCACTGCACAGGACACCAACACAGAGTAATTGCTCCTGGAGAGGGACATTGCCTGCGGGGGAGGCGAGTGACAAGGAGCAGCTGTGGAGGTGGGCATCTCATTGTTTCTCAGGTGGGAGCCTCTTGGTGTTTAAATTTAGCCAGGGCCCCGGAGGACACATTATGGGAAGGCTGCCAAGGTAGTGTGGCTGGCCCGTATGGAGAGGGCACAAGGAGCAGGGTGCAATGGCTGAGCTGGAGGACGAGGGTCCCACTCAGTGCATCTGGGCCATTGACACAAGCAGGACTTCAGGCAGCAAGGCCAGAGAAGGTCAGAAGAGCAAAGGTTTTTAATGAGGAGACTGAGGGCATGAGCACTCCTCTCAGAAGATTCGTGTAGCCTGATGTCCAGGATGGGCTGAAGAGGGAGAGAGTGGAGTTGGAAAAGTCAGGTCCAAGAGTCTTAGCACCAACAGGATGGTCCAGAGCCAAGGCAGGGGCAGAAGGAATAAGGGAAGTCTCTGGCCAATAGGCCCACTGGCCAGGTGACACGGAGGACAAGCAACAGCCTCCTCCATAGCAGTGGAGGTGAAAGACTAACCCACAGCCCAAGACCACAGCCTCAAGCAGAGCCCATTACATAAAGTAATGAATCCAAGGAGAGACATTCATGAAATCATAGCTTCTGATTTCTCAATCCTTTTCCCCACATATAAAATCCAGAAGGAAGTGATGAGGATCACAGGAGACCCAGGTTTGAGTCTCAGCCAGTACACCTCAAACACAGCCACCGTCTATCTTTCTGCTGGAGTCCAGACTAAGGTGACTAAGAAGAAAGGGCTGGTGATCTACTTCCAAGAGCTGGCAAGTGAAAACCCTGTGGATCACAGTGGTCCGATCTGTAAACAATCACAGCAATGGCCCATGACCTGGCAGCATTTCCTTCCCTTGTACCTGGGGACACCTTGAGCAAGGAGCCAACTCAACAGCATCTCACAACAACTGAATAATTAATGTACTAAATGTCCATAAACAGAAGAAAATTTATCCAGGTGGTGTTCAAAGCCCTTCTGTCACTTTCCATCCTCTTTTGCCAGCCGTACTCACTGTGAAGATGGCCCTCTCTAGGGAGGTAGTGGACTCCTAGCAGATGCCAAGTCAGGAGGTGAGGATTTCCCACAGCTAGACCACCACTCTCGTCAGTTCCCAGCTTCAATTCCAGTTGCTCTCAGTAGCCACTGTCAACTCCCACACTCCCTGGGGCTAACGGAGTGAGTACCCGGGACTGCCTCCTGAGGTCCCAGGCCCCCTTCCGGAGGGGTCCCTCACTCTCAGGCCCTGTGGATCTAGCAGCCACGTCTGTTCTTCACCCTTTGATGCACTTTCTAATTGTCTAGTAATGTCTGCTAACGAAAGCCTCAGGGAGCACTCCGCGACAAAGAAAGATGAAGTCCATGCAACAACACAGTTGGGCCTTGAAAACATGCTGAGTGAAGTCAGTCAGTCACAAAAGGACAGATCTATATGATCCCAGCTATCTGAAATGAAAATAGGGCAAGTATATGGAGACCAAAGATTATTTGTGACTGTAGACCAAAGATTATTACAGGGCAGTGTAGGCAAGGATAAAAGGGGGAAGCAGTGAGCTTCCATTTACGGGGGTGGGAAATTTGGCTGCCATTACAAATCCCAAAACCAAACCCACTGCCATTCAGTCAATTCCACCTCATAGCAACCTTATAGGTCAGAGTAGAACTGCCCTATGGAGTTTTCAAGGAGCTCCTAGAGGGTTTGAACTGCTGACTGTTTGGTTAGCAGGTGTAGCACTTAACCACTATGCCACCAGGGGTTTCACTACGAATAATGATTGCAAAATATGATTAATGTAATTAATATCCCTAAGTTGCAGGTCTGAAACTGCTGAAATGGCAGATATGTTACATCTTTTTTTATAACAATAAAAACAGAAGTAGAATCATAAAAATTCCGAGGGAGGCAGCAGACAGGATTCCACACCAAGACCACATCTGATGCTGAGCGAGGCTGTATCCCTTCTCACATCACTAAGCGTTCATTTTCAGTGGTAAATCATTGGTTCAGGCTGTCTCAGTAGTGCAGAATCAAAGCCACAGTTTGGTCAGAAGTCCCCAAATGGTCCCCACTGGCCTGGTGTTTACCAGCATGGGTAACCTCCAAACCCTGAGTATGAACTGGACCTCGTAATTCCCTGCTAAGGAACAGAATACAGCAAAAATGATAGATGTCACTGCTGAGATTAAGTTTCCAAAAGACCCTGGCTTCTATTTTGCTCACCCTTTCTCTCTCTCTGTCTCCCTCTCTCCTTGTTCTGAGGAAGCCAGGTGCCATCTTGTGTGTAGCCCTCATAGAGAGGGCGAGAGTGAGGACCAGAGGTACCCAACTCTGTAAGAGCTGGATGTATGATCCAATAGGTACGGTAAGCATGGTACTTACCTTGCTTACCAGATCATCTGTGGTGAACAATCTCAGTTTTCTACCACATCAGATATCTTGCTTCCAGGTATAGCTGGCTTCTGTCTCTCTTCCAACCCCACAGTACCCTCCTACAGAATCAAAGCCTCTTTTCAAATTTACAGCCCCTAACAGAAGCAGATGACTCAGTAAGCAAGGTAAGCCATAGATTTTACTTGTACTTACTAATCTGTAGTGACCAGTTTCACAGATAAGTAGGCAAACATAAGTAAGTCTGTGCTTACTTTGCTTACTGGGTCACCCACCCCTGCCTGCAACCCCTGGAGACCCCTTGACTGCAGCCTGTGAGTGATTTTGAGATGGCAAACCCAGCAAAGATACGTGCAGTTCCTGGTCCATACACCCTATGCAATAATGCATGTTGTTGTCAGCCTCAGGTTTGGGGGTAATTTGTTACGCAGCCATAGATAACACATCTGTAGCCTGGGGAAGAATGGAGGGCATGGAATGACATTGGGGTACTTGGCATTGCTGCATTAATGTCACCTTAAATGTGTCTGTAAGAAGCCAGTGCTGCGAGTGGAGCAGTGACAACACCCAGAACAGAGCACAGTGGCCACATTCACAGGGAGAAGAACAAGTCGGGACTGCAACCCCAATCAGAGCTTCAGCGAGTGGGCATGAGGTCCAAGTCTCCACTAGTGGGCCATGAGTGGTCCAAGCCTCCACCAGTGGGCTGTGAGTAGGTCAAGCTTCTGCTAGCGAGCTGTGAATGGTCCAAGCCTCCGCTAGCGGGCCATGAGTGGTCCATGCCTCCACTAGTGGGCTGTAAGTGGTACAAGCTTTCACCAGTGGGCTGTGAACGGGTCAAGGCCCCACTACTGGCTATGTGTTAAGCTGCCATTGCCTCATCATCAAAGTAACTGAGGAAGCTGGCATGATTTCTAGTAACGAAGACCTCTCCGGGACTCAATGTAAAGATTTTATTCTCCTTCAGTGAGAATTCTTACAGGGATCAGCCCAAAAGCCAGGGGGCCACTTACTGCTTGGGGCCCTTCCTCTTGTTTCCCACACATCACCCCCCTTCCTCCAGAGCATCGTGTTGTTCATCCTTGCCTGTCTCTGTTGTCTTGGTTACATGGCCAGACTCCTGATATGCTCCTAGTTTTCATTTTAATGATACGTTCCAGCAAAGCGCAATATTTTCCTTCAGTTGCACGTGTCACTGGCTACCTCCCTTCAACGTGTCTGACGAACACGTATCAGCTGTGTGCACTCTGTGCCGTGGGGTCTGCCACCATACCTCCTTTCATTTTAATTCTTCACATTTCAATTTATGATCAGAATCTTTCTATAGAAATATGTATTTATATATACATACACACACATACACAACACATGATTTTTAAAAACAGCACGTGTATCAACAAACTCTGAATTGGCAATGCTCATTGGAAACTATCTCCTTCAATCATGTATGCCAACAAGGATCATTTAGAAATAGAAAGGCAAGTATTCTGAGGTCCTATTTTTCTGGGGATCTCAAAGTGTGTTTCAACATGAGCCAGGAGAGGAAGGAGACTTTGCCCCAGCGGGCGGCATCAAGCTGCTTTGAGTGGGGCAGGAGAGGTGCCATTATGAGGACCTACCATCCCACTTGTTGACATCAGCTCAAAGTGACCAAGGCAGACCCACCCAGGAACATGAAGTGAAGGTGGAGTGTGCCCAATGGTTAGCGGTGAAAATTAGGAAAGGTAAGAAAATAGGTTGATGCATACAAACAACTGTGGGCATGGTGCAGGATGGGGCAGTACTTCATTCTGTTCTACACACAGTCACTACACATTGGAACCAACTCAATGGCACCTAACAAAAACAAAAAGGGTAGGTGTGGATATATTTAAGTTAAACAGGCACTTGAGTGAGGGTTTTATAGTGTTCAAGAATGCTGCTCTCCAGAGAAACACAGGGTCCTCATACCATCAAGGAAGCAGTGCTCAGACCTGAGGTTCCTGCCCAGAGATGCTGCCAGACCAAAGGAAGACTGATGCCACACAGGGACCTTCCTCCAGAGCCAAGAGAAAGAGAAAGCCTTCACTGGAGCTGATTCCCTAAATGTGAACCTGTAGCCTACTGGACTGTGACAGAATAAACTTGTCACCATTAAAGCTAAAAAAAAAGAATGCTGCTCTCCTTACCTACTGAGTACAACATGGACAAAAGCACTGAGGACACAGTAGATGAGATTGAAGAGAGGTGGAAAGAAGGATGCTAGGAAAGGGACTGGTTGGCTCAAGGGAAAATGGATCTGACAACTCAGTTTCTGGATTTCTAGACTCTTCCAACTCCATCTCAGCCTCCATATCACTTACAGGTTATGATCTATATAGGCCCTCCACATCACTTATAGGTTTAAGATCTATATAGACTTAGTGCTTGCAACACAAGCGGCAATGCAAAAACAACACAACACAGCACAGCACAAACAAGTAACAACGCTTTGCCGCTCTTCTCCCAGAGCAGAACCTGCTCAGCCCTGATGCTTCCATATTCTCTTCCCTTTGCTTGTACCTTACTACAGTGGAGCCAGCCAGCAGCCCTGGTTTGAGAAACATGTAACATGATGGATTATGCCAAACCCTGCATCCAATACACTCATCCCACACCCTCATGCAAGGATTCTCAGGCATCCTAGAGTTCCAACATCACACCTGTATTGAATTTTGTGAGACCTCTACCCATCTGGAAGCCTTATGTGGCATGTGTTTACTTTCACTGAAATTTCCAGATAAATTTTAAAAGAATTCCCAGATCACTTAGGAGAATTTGGCAAAGCTGGGGCTGCTGATCTCTAGTCTAATATTACTTTGGGATACAGGTATTGGAGTAATCCACAAGACACATACCCAAGCATCCAGTCCCGAGAACTGATGTTCAGAATGACACTGGTCCCAAGTACGTCACCCTCAGCTGCGCTCCAAGTAGTTCCACTTTTAGGAACCAGTCAGCCCCACTCTGGGATCATAAGCAAATGGATTTTAAAACAGACTGAAGGAAAACACACTGATTCGGTAGATGACATTAATCTGAATGGCAATTCCCGTTGGGAATAATATTTCCGTTACATGTTCCTATGGACTTTCCATGCAGATACACACTCAGTTACTACCCAGAGAGATGGCACAGTTTGGTACGCCCACATGGGCCATGGAAGTATTCTACTACAGACCAACAGCAGGACTGGCCAGAGTTCTGCCTAACCAACACCCAGAAAGTGCTCTCCCTAAGGTGTGAGCCATTTTACCCAGTAAACACCCCACCCCACCCCACCCCCGTGAAGTTCATGAAGATCTGGTTGACAATGAACTCTAGTATCTCTCATCAACACCAGGCAAAAATTCACTGACCAATAGCAGCTAGAAAATGTAACTCCTTAGCGCAGGGAAAGCAAGAGGTAGAGAAAGACGGAGAAGACTCAGGCAGAAATATTTAGGCAAAGAAATCTGGTCTTTCTCAGGTAACATGAGGTCCCTGGTTTGCACTCAAGTACTAAACTCAAAGTTGGTAGTTCAAGTGTATCCAGTGGTGGCTCAGGAAACAGTCCTGGCAAATTGCTTCCATACAGACTATAGTCGCGGAGACCCTATGGGGCAGTTCTACTCTGTACAACATGCCAGTGGCCATGAGTCAGAACCAACATAATGGCCAAGAGTTTGGTTTTGTGGTTTTGGAGGCAACACTCACTAGCTGACCCCAACTGCAAGCAAAGGTCTTCAGATTTATACAGGCACCCTCAATCAAGCAAATCCAGACTGTGTCTGTCTTAAAATTTCTACCTGTAGTCCAAATGCTACCAGTCAGTGGGTTATTCCTGTGTCCCTAGTCATTGTCAATGACAGCAGCACTTATAGACCACCTTTCTCACCAGCCTTCAATGCTCTCATGGGTAGCGTCTGATACCATCAGTGTCCACACGTCAGAAAGCATAAGATATCCAAATTGATGCTTCCCTCACCCTCCCTTCCCCTGCCTTGGGTGTCTGTGTGCTAGAAGAGTTAGATTATGGTCATCGAATGCCAGGCTGCGAATGATTGAGCCTCACACCTTTCAAACAAGAGGAAAAATGGGTAATTTCGAGGACAGCCCATGGATAGCTACAGCCTACCTCCTAGACCCCTGAAACCCACAACGAATTCCCTAACTCTCAGCAAAGCCCTGAGTCCTTCCCGCCCACCTCCCCACCCCAGTCTCTCGTCACATGGCAAAGAGCTCAGGAAGGCTCTGAATCCACACGGGGATTATTGCAGGCTCCGAGAAGCCGCTCTGTAATTACAGCTGCTGTGCAATTTCCATTCTTCTCACCCCCTCCCAACCCCCACCACCCCCACCACCCCCTGTTTCAGTAGCTTAAGAACTTCCTGCTAACTCTGCCAGCGGCCCCAGAGCTGCTCATGGCTGGGCCCCTTGCCAGAGAGGTGACTAGAGTACCGATAACCCTGGGAACAGCCAGTCAGAGCGCTTCTAAGGGAAGGAGAGCGGAGTGCAGGGAGCCAGGGGGGAAGGGAGAAACTCTATTGTTTGGAGAAAGTCAACAAACAGGCTACTTTTGCTTTTTATTATTTCAAACAACAGACTGGGCAGCCCAGCCTTCCTTTTCCAACTCCAACTGTCCCCTGGGCTGGCTGTGCCGAGCCTGTAGGCGTTGAGGCTGGGCTCAAGCAGAGCTGTTAAAGGACTGTCACTCTGAGCCCGCAGAGTAGAAAGTTCCACTGTCCCAGATGCCAGGGCTTTCGACGGAGCCCGATGGGTCAATACCCCCCCCACCACCCAAACCTTGTACTCAGACCTCTCAAATGGTTATGCGGCACCAACCCCACCACTACTGTGGAAATTAAACGTAATGTGGCTATAAACCCAGCAGAGTACACGACAGCAAGTACCAGCCCTCAGTTTCTGAGTCCCCCTCCCCCCACCTTCTAGCCAGGTGTTACCTGTCACAGCCTGGCTGGAAGGTCCCTGGGGACACTTCTAGACAAGGCTCTGTCCCTGTCTGCAGCTGCATCATGTAGGTTCTCACTGGCACTTTGCTAGTCCCACGCTCTGGAAGCGTCCTCACCCCCACACCATGAAAAGTTACTGCACGCTTCTCTCTCCACAACAGAGGACAGCCGCCCACAGGTAAGCAGCCGTCCCCGTCTGCCAGGGTCCTCCCCATGACTAGCGGCACAGCCTGTGTTTACAGGTTGATCACCTGGGGCTCAGGATGCCGCCGTGGTCTGGAAACACACCATTCCTCCCAAGAAAAAGTAACCACGCGTTTGTGCACAGAGTTCCTTCACTGACATCAGAGTCCAACCAGAGCCCCTGGGTGTTACAAACTGTTAACATGCTCAGCTACTGCCCAAAAGCTGGGCAATTTGAGTTAACCCTGAAGTGCCTGAAAAAAAAAGGTCTGGCAATCTCTTTCTGGGAAAACCAGCCACTGAGAACCCTGGGGAGCACAGCTCTCCCGTCATGCACATGAGGTCACCGTGAGTTGGAGTGGACTTGATAAGCAACTGGGCTTTTTCATATTCAGATCATGACAAAGCAACCCTGAAACAGGGTCTACTCTATCTGGCCAACAAGCCAATGCCCTTCTGGCACCTGCTAGAAAATTTGGGGGTAGGGATTTTGTAGCCAGAGTAGATTACTTCTCCATTGCACTGAGATTGGGGCTCACTGGAGAAAAGTTACGGCACCTCTGAATGGCCTTGCTTGCTTACTTATTCTCAGTGGTTCTGATTCACCCAATGGACCCGGCAAAGCAAACCAACACACATTTCATTGCATGACCTGTAGACGGTATTCAGATTCTGTAGTAGATGGTTTTCAGATTCTGTAATACACGGAGCTTGTCAAAACATACTGAAGAATTTAAGCAACCAGAATCACCAGCAGCAACATTCATCATGTGCTGATCTAAAGCTGGTGTGTATCTCCCCTCAGTGCATACCAGCATACTTTAGATACAATTTCAACAAGCGTGTTCCTCGCTTACTTAAAGCCAAGAGCCACAGACTGAGGGAGAAGGAAGGGCACTGAAGTAGCCAGGGATTGCTAACTGCACCTAGGAATGCTGAGTGGCAGCGTGCACAAAAAAGGAAGGCTGCTGCTGCAGACACAGGAGCTGGTAGGGACCACACACCTGAGCCTCACAGCATTGCCCCCAGGCATCCATAAATTCAGCTCAGGATACCAGTAATAACCACAGCAATGAGGCCAGGGCAACAAGAAAGGTTCAATTATGTTTAATATATTCCCGGCAGAAAGGCAGGGAACTGTGTAATATACTTCTGCAAGATGTGTAGACGGTGGTTAAATTATTTTTTTCATTTTGACGCTTAAGGCAGCATGCTCGTATCAGGTGATTACTTCTTCCTGGTCAATTCCGGGTGGCTGTGCACTGCATGCATCATCCTTCATCAGTGTATGTATCTTTTCCAGAAATTACCAATGCAACTACTCCCCACACACATGCCTATCTCTCAGCCTCACACTCAAGACCTGCTCTGGAGAGGCAAAATGCAATACAGGAATGATGGTACATGGCTGCATCCTAGGACGACAGAGGAGGCATAGTCCTCTCAGTGTGCGGAGAACACTTCCCTTTGAATATCTGAAGTTATGGCCCCAAATACAGCAGTAAACATCGAGGGATCAAGGCTCAGTCTCAGATCACGCAAGGCCTCTTTACTGACTCTGAATCACTACAGGAACACTAAACAAGAGAAACATCAACTTCACCTGCAGATCACCAATATTTCCCCAGGAAAAGTCTAAAAGGCAATTTTCAGTTAATAGAAAATACAACCTGCTGCTGTCTAGAGCCTTGGAAAGGCCCTTAATGCAGTCAAAGAGGCACAGATGAGGCCGGCTCTCCATCACCCTAAGCAGCCAGAGGAGAGGTATGCAGGGAACACTTTCAGATAGAGGGGACCCCTGCCACTGCTGATGGGCCAAGTCCACTCAGTGCCCATGAATCTGCAAGCTTCCAGGGGACAAGGAGTAAAAGGCAGGTCCTCATCACGCTACTCCTGCCACTTAAAGCAATTTCTCTGCTCCCACAGCAAATGTGGTTTCTTCATCCCACAGTCTGCCTTACAGCCCCATTGGTGACTGTAACAGGTCCTGTACATTCCTCCATCTGGTCACTGAATGGAGGATGGATGTAATACCCAGAAGAACTGGAGCCCAGCCCAAGGACCAGGCCTGGTCCTTCCTGTGCCCCCCTAAGCATTGAGACCTAATTATGCACTTGCCCTGGGGCATAAACCAAGTCAGAAAGGTACAAGTCCCACTAGAATACCAAGGAATTCTCAGCTTGGCTAACACCTCACATGAGCACACCAGCTCCAGGCGAACCCATGCCTCACCCAGGCTGAATCCACATGACAACTTTGGTACAAAGACAGTGAAGGCACAAAGTTACTGTCCACAACCTCAACAGCAACACTTGTATCACCAGCCTGCCAGGTCCGAGGTAACAACAGAGTCCTAGGTAACATCATCTGCAATCATGTCCCCAGTGGGGTCAGGCCACCTGTACAATCACCCAGTGACGGTTCCTTGGTCCTACCTTTTTCAGCTTGCCACTCTTGGTGCCCACAAAGGCCAGGGAGTGATTCTTGTAGACATAGGCAATGACAGAAGTCATGCGGTCACTGTCCTCGGTGAAGACGGGGATGCCTCGTACCATTTCAGACACGCCCAGCGGGGCATTCATGTCCAGGCCACAGAAGTTGTCATCGATGGTCAAGAGCTGAAAATAAAATGGGAGTCAAGTTAGAGGCAGCATCAGGGTAACTGGCAAGGTACTAACTCAGGGAACTGGAGAGCCGGAGGAGTCTTTAGATATGGATTGTCTAGTACAAATCCCTCCTTTTTTATGTGAAAAACTCAGCTCTGGAGAAACTAGGAGATGTAAGCAGGGAGTTACAGGGCTGTGACAGAAACACAGATCTCTGGGGTGTCTTTTCAGTGACTTCCGTGGTCTTCCTGCCCCTCCTCTAATCCATTCCTCCAGGCACCGTCTTGGTAGCGTAGATAGTCCATCAATCATTGTCCTTATGGAAAAGCACAGCCAGCCCCCTCCCTCACTTACCCAAGTCTACCCCAAAACTGCCCACTTCTACAAACTTAGAGCTGAGCAGACACACCGGGGAGGACTCAACAGTAAGCTAGACCCATGAGTATCGGATAACAGCATCAGGAAAGGCAGGGGTGGTTCAGTGGTGGAACTCCCAAGTATGGTGCTTCCCCGCCACACTCCCAGGCATGGCCACCACCCTCCTGCCACTGGAGGCTCGCATGTGGCTCTGATGCTGTATACAGCAGAGCTTCCAGACTGAGACAGACCAGGAAGGAACTCCTGGCAACCTCCTTTGGAGAATCAGCCAATGACGACCCTACGTGTCATGACCTGCACTTCGTTCTGTTGTGAACAGGGTTGTCATGGGTCGAAGGTCAACTCAAAGGCAAAGAACAATAACATGCCAGGTCAGAGGTCTGTACAGACCAGCTGGAGCAAAGATAGGTAGAAGAAGAGGGCAGTCTACAGCTCTAGCCACCAACCCCAGCACACACTTGTCCTCCCAACCTCAGGCTCCCTGTTTCTTTCAGAGCTCAGCAGCATAGGCCTGGCCACACCTACACCACATTTTCCCCACATCTTCTGGGGACCCAAGGGTCTGAGATGCTTCACCATAAAAAGACTCCCGGGGCACATGATTTGGGGGAAACCTAGCCCATTCTAACACCTTCTAGGTGAACTGTGATGATTAGTCACATGAAAGGCCTCCAAAGTCTTTTTAAGTGGAAATATGTTTAACATTATCTTAGACTGCTCCATTCATTGTATTCCTCAAACCATTTTCCCCCAAGATACCTATTAACATCCTTGAAAGGGAATATTCCCCAGATGCCCATGAACACGCTGGTTCCATGTTTGATCCTGACTCCAGAACCTACTATCTCAGTAGTCAGGTGACTGAGAAGGCTCAGACCACTTTCCTCTAGTGCTTCTGGTGAAGTCTCTCCTTGTCGTAATCCATGCCACCAAACACATCCGAGCTGAGGATCAACTCGGGACGGGCACCAACCCCAGCAGTGGCTAGCAAGAGGCCCCTGTGCTCTACCAGGCCCAGACCATCGGAGGCTTCAGGCACTTCTCCTGGACTCCCTCTTCCTCTCTTGGAAGCACTGTGTGGCCTGTAAATGGTTCCTGCATCTTCCTGTGCTTTTATTTGTCACTCTATAAAGATGAAGCAAACAATTCTTGCTTTTTGATGGGCTCCCATACAGCCTATTGATTGCGTGCCTGTAACTGCCTTTGGACTTTCCAGAGAAAGGAGTGAAATAAAATACAAGGGGTCACTTCTTTAAAGGCTTCAGTCCAGCTGGAGAAGAGGCATCTGGAGAGCACACGCAGGGTCTTGCTAGCAGGGCTGGGTGACAGTGGCCAACTCAGAGCTCTCCGGAGCCTTGGGGCTCCCTCACTCTTGCCCAGAAAGGAGGCAAGCATTGTCTGTCTCAGTGAGGCCAGCAGGCTGAGCATCTAAAGCCTCTCGCCCTGCCCTCTCCTCTCCCCACTCCCAGGATGGGGCAGCGGGGTGGGGAGGGGAGCATGTATGTAGATGGAGCAGACCAGGTGCATGGCAGATGTGGTTCCACAGCTTTGAGGTCCCTGGCCTCTCTTGCATGAAGCGGCCCAGCAGCGCCAACCAAACTCCAAACCCAACCAGACTCACTACCATCAAGGTGATTCCAACTCATAGTGACTCTATAGGACAGAACAGAACTGTCTCTGTAGGATTTTCAAGGCTGTGATCTTTTTGTAAACAGAGTTGTACATTTTTCTCCCACAGAGCAGCTGGTGGGTTCAAATCAATGACTTTTGGTTAGCAGCTTAATGCTTCAAACATTGGTCCACCAAGTTTCCTAGACCAAATTCAACCCCGTATAAAACCTCCAACAGTCCAACTTAACTCCCAGTTGTCATCAAGGCAATCCTGACTCACAGAAATCCCATGTGTCTCTGAGCAGAACTGTTGCATGTTGTTATGGTTAGGTACTCTCAAGTGGGTTCTGACTCATAGCGACCCTGTGCACAACAGAACAAGACACTGCCCCATCCTGTGCCATGTCCACAGTAGTTGTTATGCTTAAGCCCACTGTTGTAGCCACTGTGTCAATCCATCTTGTCAAGAGTCTTCCTCTTTTTGGTTCACCCTCTCCTTTACTAATCATGATGTCCTTCTGCAGGGATTGATCTCCAGAGGAGCAGTCTGGTTGTACTTCTGGTCTGTTCTTCCTTTTGCCAGTCCATGGTGTGTTCAATATTCTTCCCCAACACCACAATTCAAAGCCGTCAGTTCTCCTTATGTCTTCCTTATTCGTTGTGCAGCTTTCACATACATATGAAGTAACTGAAATACCATGACTTGGGTCAGGTGAACCTTAGCCTTCAAGGTGGCATCATTGAAAAAAACTCTTACCATTATGGATTGGGTACTTTTCCCCAGGGCAACCCACTTGTCTTAGTGTGACTCTGTCTCTGTGACTTCATGTGTATCAGAGTATAACTGTATTCCATAGGGTTTTGTTGTTGTTAATAGAGACAGCAAAACACACACCAACTTAACAGTTTCCCCAGGCACAGTTCAGTGACCTCTGCTCAGAATATATCCTACAAAATCAAGGCCATTCACACCGACTGCTACATGCACACGAATATTCATTGCACAGTCCATGATAGCAAAAAGTTGGAATCAACCCAAATGCCCAACAACAGAAGAGTGGATGGGTAAACTTTGGTATCTGTACTCCATGGAGTACTATACACTGATAAAGAACAAAGATGATAGCAGGAAACATCTCTCAGTTTGGTCTCAACTGGAGGACATTATATTGAGTGAAACCAGTCATCGACAGAAGGACAATTATTATATGAGACCCCTAAGACAAAAACTTAAAACTATACTCATACATAATAGAAAAGACTCTTTAATGGCTACAAGGGTGGGGAAGGTGGGAGGGTGGGAAGGCAAGGGGTGAGGGTTTAGATTAGTTAATTGTTAGAAATTTGGTAAGGTGAAATTGGTGACAATTCACATTAGTAAGAAGATCAATATTAGTGAGACTTCGACAGACTTCGACACAACTTGTGTACTCCTCCTCTCTTAACCCAATATTGTAAGCACAGAGTATGTACACTTTCATTCTTTTATTTAATAAAAATAAATAAATAAATAAAGAGTGCAACCATTCTCACCCTCTGTTTCTGTTGTTCCTCCCCTATTAACACAACTTCACAGCCCCCTGAGTTTCTTACCTTTAAACTGCCATTGTCAGTTTGATTCCATATAGACAGGTCTAAAAAGAGCACAATGCTCAAGGCAGATATTTTTACTTGTAAAGCTAAACTTTTGTTTGGTTTTAAGAAGATTTCAGGGGATATTTTTGGTTTAAGTCTTAAAGTGTATCTCAGGGCAGTAGTTTTAGGGGATTGTCTAGCTGCCATGACTCCACAGGATTTTCAGAGGCTGATTTTTCAGGAGACAGCCAAGCCACCTGACTATCAATGGAAGCAGCAGTCAAGAAATCAAAAGATGTATTGCACCGGGAAAATCTACTGCAAAGGACCCCTTTAAAGTATTCAAAAGTAAGGACATCATCTTGAATACTAACCGAATACCTGACCGAAGCCAAGGTATTTTCAATTGCATCACATGCATGTGAAAGCTGGACAATAAACAAAGAAGACAGACGGAAAATTGATGCCTTTAAATTGTGGTGTTGGAGAAGAATATTAAAGGTACCATGGACTGCCAAAAGAACCAACAGATCTGTTCTGGAAGAAGTACAACCAGAATGCTCCTTGGAAGCAAAGATGGCAAGACTTGGTCTTACATACTTCGGACCTGCTATCAGGAAAGTTCAGTCCCTGGAGAAGGATATCATGCTTGGTAGAGTGGAGAGTCAGCGAAAAAGAGGAAGACCCTTGACAAGATGGATTGAGACAGTGGCCGCAACAATGGGCTTAAGCATAGAAATGATTGTGGACATGGCGCAAGATGGGGCAGTGTTTCCCTTTGCTGTTCATAGGGTCAGTATGAATCGGAACCAACTCAACAGCACCTAACAAGAACAACAGCCAAGTCTTTCTTCCAATACTTCTCTGAGTGGACGTCTACCTCCACCCTTTAGGTTAGCAGCTGAATGAGTTAATCATCTGTACCATTCGGCAACTCCATGGAGTCAAATTTAGGAGGGAGCCTTCAAGGTCCATCATGGTTTTTATGGCCCATCCCCAAAATGAAGAAATGGGAGGAAGCAGGGGGTGGTGGGTGAATGGATGGACAGAAGATAGGCAGAATGATGCCAGGTAATGGGAAGAGGATACCCTTTCCATGCAGATGTGGCCGTGGTGACCTGTGAACATTCCAGGACAGCTGAGGGCAGGCTGAGACTCCTTATGCACTTGTATAGTCCCACCTTGGGGCCCAGGAAGCTCAACTTGCTGACTCTGTCAGGTCTAAACTGTGCTCAGGGACCTCTTTCAGCAGCAAACACAGCTGTCCCATCAGGACCCATTTTCTATGTATGACACCTGACAATTAAATCCACGAACTTAGTTGTTCTAAGTGCTACATATCTCGTTGCTGAATATCACTATGGTCACCTTTGAAGTACTTCCTCTGGGAAGCTATGCACCAGTGCTAGTGCCTAATCTACCCTTTGAATCAATTTTGGACCTCTTTCTGGAATGGCCATTGCACATGGTGGCATAGTGGCATGGTGGCAAATGCATGAACTTAATGGTCCAATTGTCTGTGAGGAAGTTTTTACCCAATAAACAAATAACTGTATTGGAACACCCTACCTACTCACCTGATCTGGCCCCCAATGACTCTTTTATCTACCCAAAGGTAAAGGAAATATTGAAAGGAAGACATTTGGATACCATTCAGGACACCAAGTGTACTACGGTGACAGCTCTGATGGCCATTCCAGATAAACAGTTCCACAATTTCTTTGAAGGGTGGACTAGGCACTGGCATCAGTGCACAGTTTCCCAGGGAGAGTACTTTGAAGGTGACCATAGCGATATTCAGCAATGAGGTGTGTAGCACTTTTTCTAGGATGAGTTCACAAACTTAATTGGCAGACCTCATAGCTGAAGCTGAGTGATCCACACTGCAGAGGGGGAAACTGAGTTAGGGAGCAATGTAATCCATTTTTCCTAGTCTCCCATCATCACTGCTACAAGACTGGAGGTGTAGGCCTATTGGCCCCTGACATGCATGTCTTAGCAGTCAGAGTTACCCAACACCATCCCTCCCCTGGCACAGCAAGACACGAGCAGGTGAATTAACCACAGACAAAATCAGAATATGCATATAACCAGCTGTGCCACCCAGTCTCTGATTCCTCAAAGGCAGAAAGCACAGGTCTGACCACACCGCTCTGGGGTACCTCACCCAGCAGGTGCCTGCACAGAGTATTTTCATCAAAGGAGCTGGGACAGTCCAGCCAGCACCTGAGGTCTGACTGTGCTGTCTCCAGCTCATATCTCCTTGTCAGGCCTCACGTGGAGAACAGGCCTCAGCCTCCCTAGGTGTGTACCCTGCCAGTCACCCCAACACTGCCCACCTCATGGTGTCCCCTTCCAGCTCCCATGGGGCAAAGGAGGCAGCTAGGCCTCATAAAGTCACATTCAGAGTCCCAGAACAGCAACGCTTTCCCCTTCAAGGTTCCCGATGACTGGGCCCAGGGGGTGAGGACAGATGACATGGGTTGCCCTGCAGGCACCCCACCACCAAGGAGGTGGATGGTAATACTCTTGTTTCCCTAAGGCTGGAGGCAGAGGGCAGGTGGGTCTGACACTAAGACAGTGGGAAATAACAAGGCCCAGATCACAGGGCAGCCCAGCACTTCCCAACTGTAAGACCTGAAGAGGTCTCTTAACAGTCTCTGAGCCTCATTTCCCTGGACTGTGATATAGCAGGACAAGGTTGTCATGAGGATGAGGTAAGGGGACAGGTGTGAAGGCCCCTGGCGGCTGGAAAGCAGGTCTCAAAGTTTGCAGTGGAATTGTTTCATGAAGTCCTTACTGACAGCCAGAAGTAGAATGGCCACAGAGAAGGGCCTTCACTGCCTCTTACACCAAGGACAAGGTGCAGGGTCAGTTGGAGCAGTAGCCACAGGGTAATTAAGCCACCAGAGAGGGGAGGAGAGACACAGAGGGTCCCACGAGGTCTGCATAATCAGGAAGAAAGGAAACTAGCACCAGGGCAGCAGGCCCAGAAGGGAAGGCTAGTTGGTGAACCCCTGGTCAGGTGAGGGTTAGTGCAGATGCCTGAACATCTGGGCCATGGGAGAGAGACAGTCTGCTCCTGCCCTGCCAAGCCCTACCCTGGGCCCCATTAGCAGCCAGATCCCAGGAGCCTTGGGAGGCCTGGGCTCCATCGTGAGGTGGTTTCTCCCCTCCTGTCACTTCAGATACACAGGGAATGTGCAATGGCAACCAGGAGACCACTTGTTGATTAGGGAGGAGCATCACTCCTAGCAGGAAGGGAGACAGTGGTCCATCACATGGAAATATCTGGTGGTACCCTCATGGACAGCCCCTCTCCTGACCTAGAAATCTCAGACAGTCCTAGAAGCCACACCCTCTGGGGGTTCCTCCACTGTGATCAGGACATGGAGCCGTGTTTCTGTATCTCAAATGCTCTCCCGGATTGAGTGCAGTGTAAATTAACACTATGACTCACTGGGTCCCAGTGAGGGGCCATGTTTTATTCATCTCAGCATCGTCAGCATAGTGCCAGGCCCATAGTAAGTTAATGAGATAAAGTTGTAAAATGAAACATTGACTCAATGGAAGCTTGAGTTTCACAGTGGCTGACAGTGTGGAACTCAAGGCAGAGTGCCTAGGGTTGGAATCCTAGCTCCTCCACTTAACGATACACAATGCTGGGTGTTATGAACTGAACTGTGTCCGCCCAAAATATGTGTTGTATAGCCTAACCCCAACATCTATAGATATAATCCCACTTGGGAAGAGTTTTTGTTGTTATATTAAGGGCCATGTTGGTGTAGGATGTGTTCTACACCAATCACTTTTGAGATATAAAAGAGCAGGTTAGGTACAGAAACAAGTCAAATGGGGGAAGACAGATGCTACTTAGAGATTACCCAGAAACACCAAGAAGATTGCTAGAGAAGCTGAGACAAAGCTCTTCCCCCAGAGCAGAAAGAGCCTAACTTTACAGCCATGCCCTGAATTGAGACTTCTGGTCTCCTAAACTATAAGATGCATGTAAAAAGCGGACAATGAATAAGGAAATAAAGAGGAATTGGATGCCTTTGAATTACCGTATTGGCAAAGAATACTGAATATCCCACGGACTGCCAGAAGAATGGACAACTGTACCTTGGAGGAAATACAGCTAGAATGTTCATTAGAAGCAAGGATGATGCGACTTGGTCTCAAGTACTTTGGACAGGTTGTTAGACAGGACCTGTCCCCACAGAAGGATATCACGCTTGGTAGACTAGAGGGTCCGCGCAAAAGAGAAAGACCCTCAACGAGATGGTTTGACATAGCGACTACAACAATGGGCTCAAACATAACAAGGATTGTGGGTATGGCAGGCCGGGGCAGTGTTCCTTCCTGTTGTACATGTGGTCACTGTGAGTCAGAACCGACTTGAAGGCACCTAACAACAACAACAACAAGCTATCAGAAAATCAATTTTTGTTTGTTAAAGCCATCCACTTGAAGTATCTCTGTTACAGCAGCATGAAAGCCTATGACATTGGACAAGCTCTTTAACTTCTCTGTGCTCCCCTTTGCCATTGCAGAAATACTGGGGTGAGGACTAAGCAATTCAGGACACAAAGGATTCAGGACGCCTGGCACTTGGTTGGTGCTAAGCATTAGCTCTTATTCTTGGTCCGTGTTATGATTCAGATAACCTTTGCAAGCCTCAGCATTTTTGACAAAATTGATGGTATCTTCCTCAGAGAGGTGTGATCAAGATTAAAGTGGTTAATGTTATCCAGATTAAATACCAAAGCTGGGATTTCCTAAAGATCTTTCAGAAATGTACAGATGTTTGGCCAAGGAGACTGAATGACCCAACAGAGAAATGGTTGAACACTGAGAGGACAGAATGCTACTCAAAGCGTAATCCCCAGGCCAGCAGCCTCTGTATCACAGATTGAATTGTGTCACCCAAAGAAAAGTGTGTAGCAATTCGGTGAGGTCATAATTCCTGGTATCATGTGAAGTTTCCATGTGCTGTAAACCCTGCCACAATGATGTTAATAACGGAGGGTAGACAGCAGTAGGGTTTGTAGGGCAGGACTCTATGTGTAAGATTGTATTGTGCCTTGAGACAATCTCTTGTGATATAAAGGAAAGGGAAGCTCACAGAGAGCTGGGGACCTCATACCTCCCAGAAGCAATGCAGGAGCAGAATACATGCTTTGGAAAGGAACCAGGGTCCTTGTATCTCAGAAACTCTCAGTCCAGGGGAAGACTGATGACAAGGACCTTCCTCTAGAGCCTACAGAGAAAACTGCCCCTGGAGCTGACATCCTAAATTTGGACTTTCAGCCTACTTTTCTGTGAGTAAATAAACTTCTTTTTGTTAAAGCCATCTACTTGTGGTACTTCTGTCATAGCAGAACGAGATGACTAAGACAAACTGCACCAGTCCCGAGCTCATCAGAGATGCAAATTATGCAGCCCCACCCCTGACCCTCTGGATTTGGAGCTGAAATGCTTGGGGCAGAGCTAAACACTCCAGGTTTTAACAACCCTCCAGGTCATTCCAGGCACCCCAGGGTCTGCGGTACCTGGCTTGGGTCTCCCCTTGGAGGCCCCTTCTGGTTGCAGGTGCTGTGGAGTCCTGCTGTGGAGACAATGGCCTGTGATGAGCATTCCCACTTGGGAGCAGAACCCACTGGATCTAGACACTGAAGGCCTATCGGCGGCCTTCCCCGGGGCCCACCCATGGTGGTGGTGGTGCTGATGGAGCTGGCATGGGGACCCAGGGCTGAAACTCCAGATTACAATTTAATAGCTTACAGCACTTTGCTCCCCGGAGCAGCAAAGGTTACCATGCAATTACATGTCGCTACATACAAATGACAGAGCAGTTACGGTTACTTTACCAATTACGGGGAAATTGCTCCCACTCTGCAGAGACTATCGCGCTGAAAGCTTCATCGTCTCCACAGCAAGGAGCTGCCCATGTCCTCCCTCTGCCATCTCCCCAGGCCCGTGCAGAGAGGCAGTGCAGCCACCCAAGCACCCAGGAAGTGGCTGATGATGTCTGTGAAGGCCCCTGAGAAGAGCTCAGAAGAGGGACAGACCTGAGAGACTGGGGCCCCTCCACATGATCTCCAGCGCCAGGCTCCATGACACACTCTTAGAGGGATATATACATCACTCAGACACCCATCCCATCCATCTTGAAGGCCAAGAGAGATGGGATGGGTAACTGAAGGACCACCCCTGCTCAGGGGATCTGCATCAGACCAGGCTCTCGGGGCCCCAGCTTTGCAAGTCCTTATTAAGGAAAGGTCAGAACTGGGCCAGAACTCGAGAGCTGAGCTAATGAGGTCCAGGTCACCAGGTCCATCTCCCCATGGGCCAATTAGCTTGGCTCTGGAAGCAGTCTCTTCATAGCCACAGGCTGGCCCTCTTACCCCAGGCAGCCACTGTAGACAAACAGCCCAGGCTGACCCCAAAGTGAAAGCAGCAGGCCAGGACACTACAGGGATGGGCTGAGGTTGCCGACTTCTTCCCAGGAAGGCACCCTGCTCTGGGCCAGCAGCCACCATCTGTGGGACTCAGGGTGGAAAATAAAATCAGACCTAGGCCTCTCGAGGCCTGTTGTTCCCTGGGAGGCCATACATTTGTGAGCAGACCAACTCTGTGCATCCTGCATAGGACCAAGAGGACTCCTAAGGGCCCCCACCCCCAGAGCTGGGGGCCACCCTCCTACCCTTGATACTGAGGAGAAAGCATCATGATTGGCCCAAGTTCACCCCCACCCCCACCCACCCACCCCCACGTGGGGTCAGCTAGTCTCTCAGTAAGGCCTTATTCTCAAATATTTGGTCCCACAGGCTATGGGAATGTCATGTTTTCAACAGGGGAAACTGAGGCAGTAGATGATGACAGCACTACTATCTTTCAGCTATCCGTCTGCTATAAAGGTTTCAAAAGTACCGACCAGGCACTGAGCACTAGAGAGGCCCCAAGGACATGAAAATAAAGGTCTCAGATCTACCCCGAGGAACTTCTCTTTCCTCATGGAGGAGACAGATACAGGCCAGTGACTAGACAAGGCCACAGCAGCTGCTCCAGTTCACACTGACAGACAGGACCACCAACGGCCAGACATAAGCAGGGCTTCACGGGGAGGCGAGGGCTGTGCTCCTTTCCTATTCTCTATCCCATACAGTGCACTGCCATTCACCCACACTGCTCTGTCTCAAGACCATAAACCCAGAGTCCCATTTTACAGAAGAGGAAATTGAGGCCTCAAGAGTGAAATAGCTGGATGGCACACAACAACAACAACAGTTACATACCACGGTACCAGGAAGACATACGAGAACCCCAAATTCTCAGACCAGAGGGGGAAATTAAAAAACTGATCTTAAGTAGAGCCTTCTTCCAAGGGCTCTATTCCAAAATCAGGCAGGAATTTAGGACACTGCTTGGGAAGAGCCTACCCCTTCAATTCTAATTCTGCCACCTAGGACGAGGCCTCTGCCCATCTCTGAGCCCTGAGTAGCCTGATGGTATTGACTCTCCCCTCCAAAGACACGCTTGGCCAAGCATCATAGCCAGGGGACCCACCCTTCCTAGGTTGTTCTCCAAAAGGAAGGCAAGAGTCAAGGTTTTGAAAAGAAATACAACTTAGGATACAAGAGGTAGAAAATTATGAGATGCTCACTGCTGTGAAAAAGAGAAATCCTTTAGATTCTTCCTGCTCAGTGGCTCTAAATTTCTCCTGATTAATTACTCTTACATACGTGCATGCACGCACACACACACACACACACACACAAGCAGACACACACAGAGCTAACCATAGCAGACCGCTGGAAATGGGAATCAGTGAATTACACAGCTGGGATTTCTTTTTCAAGGGAGATATTGATCAGATCAGCTGTAATAGCTCATGTCTGAATACAGAGTCCAGCACTAAAGCCCTGTTAGTACAGGAAGATAATGATCACCACTTATTAGGAACCGTATCTCAGATATGACCGCTGACCCCTAAGGAGTTCATAAACACACCTGGCAGAAGAGCCTGAAGACCCAGTGCGCCCTCCACTGGCAGGGGACAAGGTAAGTGAAGAAGGTCTTTCCAGGAGGTGCAGGCATCTTTGATGGGGTCTCGGAGCCCTGGTGGCACAGTGGTTAAAACCTCTACTGCTAATCAGAAAGTCAGCAGTTCAAATCCACTAGGCACTCCTTGGGAACTCTACGGAGCAGTTCTACTCTGTCCTATAAGTTCCTTGTGAGTCAGAATTGACTGGACAGCAACAGGTCTGGCTGGTTTTGATTTTAGTTAGCTTAGGTTTAAGCCCATCAGGAAGCCTGTTCCTCTGTAAAATATTCCCCTGAGCTTTTGTTCTCATTTCTGTTAACAAAGAAAGAAAAACATGTGACTCTGCCACCTCTGATTGCACTCCTGTTCTGCATAAACTGTCCTTTCCTTTGAAAGATGGCTGACCCCGCCGAGGCCCAAGCTGACCCTCGGGGAACTAATTCTCTCGGGAGACGGAAAAGTCCTGCAACAGGTGACAGTTGGCCTGATCCCCGCTGGTGAGCGCGGGCTAATGGAAGTGGGAAGTATGAATGGAGGCCTCATCCACTTAGTTACTGATGCATTATCTCAGAGCCAGCCTTTATTGTGTCATCTTCAATGAGATTCTGGGAGAATTGTGTGTGCAGAGGAAGAGAGAGAGCCACAAAGCACAGCCACAAAAACCTAGTTAGACAACATGTTCTGGAAGAAGCCAGTGAAAAGTGTTGGAAAAACAATGGCCAAGGCTCACAAGAACCCAGGTCCGTTCCAGGCTTTAAAAAAGAGAAGTAGAATGGCTTCATGTTGTAGTAGCATTTGTGTGTGTGTGTCTGTGTATGTGTGTGTGTCTGTGGGTGAGAGAGAGAGATGTGATGTAAATATTCACTGGACTACTCCATCTTCAATAGAATGATGGAAACAATATGCAAAAAGTAATGGTTCTTTTGACAGTTCTGTATGTGTTTGGAAGAAGACCTGGTGGCACAATGGTTAAAGTACTTGGCTGCTCACCCAAAGGTCAGTGTTATGAACACACCAGCAGCTCTGGGGCAGAAAGACGCAGCAGTACGCTTCTGTAATGATGAGAGCCCCCGAAACACTATGGGGCAGTTCTACTGTGTCCTACAGGGTAGCTCTGAGTTGCAAACTGACTCAGCAGCAGTGAGTTTGGTTTTTCTGGTTTTATGTGTGTTTTGCACAAGGAGCCCCAAGGGTGCAGTGATTAAGAGCTCCGCAGCTAAGCGCAAGACTGGGTGGGTCAGAGCCACCAGTCACTCTATGGGAGAAGAGATCTGGCTATCTTCTCCTATAAAGATTACAGCCTTAGAGACCCTATGGAGCAGTTCTACTCTGTTCCATAGGGTCACTAGGACTCTGAATGGGATGGACAGCCCAAAACAACCATGTATATTTTATAAGGCTACCTAGTGGCATGATGACTGAGTGCTCAGCCGCTAACTGAAAGATAAGTGGTTCAAACTGACCACTGGCTCCGTGGAGAAAAGACTTGACACTCTTCTCCCATAGTTCACAGCCTAGGAAGCCCCATGGGGCAGTTTAATCCATGGAGTTGTTATGAGTTAGAATCGATTCAGTGTAACCATGTATTTGGGGCACTGCTGGTTTAGTGGTAGAATTACTTTCCTCCAAACCAGAGACCCAGGTTCAGTTCCTGGCTGGTACATCTCAGGCACAGCTACCACCCGTAAGTGGAGGCTCCCATGCTGCTATGACGCTGAACAGCTCTCAGCAGAGGGTCCAGGCTGAGAGAGATGAGGAAGAAAATCCTGGCTATCTGCTTCAGAAAAAGTCAGCCAATGAAAACCCTGTGGGCCAAAATCATCCAATCTGTAATCGATCATCTGCATGGCTCAAGACCACTTTGTTTAGTTGTATGTAGGGTTGTCATGAGTCAAGGGCCAGCACAAAGGCAGTTTGGGGACCATCTCTAACCCAGTTCTACCAAATATCATGATATCGCTCAGCATGATGATATGCCATCCTTCTAATACGGAATTAATACCATGTATTTGAACTGTCCTCCCAGGAAAGAGGCATCAGGCCAAGCCCACACTGCTCATGTGGCAGGAGCTAAATGCCAGCATCCTCGATGCCACTCCTCAGGGGTTGCTAAGTATAGCCATGAAGCAGCAGCTCCAACTTGGGGCCCCAACTCTTGAACCCATGACCTTCTCATTCTTTTAGCTGCCGAGAGCCACTGTTCATGCCTCTGAGAAGCAGGTTAGCCCACAGCAAAAGGGCTGGAGTGGGTCTGGACCAGCCAGAGATACAGGACTGGCCTTCAAAAAGAAACAGGGCTTGAGGTCCACATGCCCAGCTCTGTAGATGACAGTCCCACAGAGGATCTGGCCCTGAAGCCAGTCAAGGGCAGCCAAGTCTGGGCCCGTGGGAGATCATGGAGAAGTGTTCCCAAAGTTGTAAATGCCACTAGTCAAACACACATGGAAGCTGCCTCTCTCCTTTACAACCTGGACTTAACAGGCCCCCAGTGGCTACCTGTCAGCCCTTTAAGCCCACAGTTCAGTTCCCCCTCCAGAGCCTCAGGCAGACACCAGAGTCGCCACCAGACCTATAATTGAAGTGGGGATCATGGCCATGATTAAGTTTACATTTTTCTGGTGGGCTCTGAGAAGCAGGGGCCCACTCACTAGGGTCAGTTATGGGGTAGGTCATTGTCTTGTTAGTGGAAATAAATTTTATTAGCTCCATCCATTCTAGTGGCCTGGCGTCTTCCTTGCTTGCTCCCTGGCCCGCCTGTATGTCTGGATAATGTTGCCTGTATGTGGATAAATCAGCCGAACAAATCCCATTACGTTTTGGAGCACTGACAGAGACACAATAATAACACCAAGACTGGGGAAAGGTGTGGGCCTTCTTCTCAGCTGCTGATCCCATTTCATGTGCATGGATCGCACACTAGGACCTGTCCCTTGGGAGAAAACTGGTCAGTGGCAAGGCCAAATACAGATGCACTTCTTTCGTTGTCTCTGTTTTTCTTCTCTCCACTCACTTTTTTAAGGAAAAGACAGGAGCTCGGTGTCTGGATGTGTCACGGCTCCCTTCTGCCTGGCAAGAACTCTGGTACCCCTGAAGACAGCAGTGCTGCTTGGGAGAGAGGAATGCTAACAGCACACTGCTGGGTATGAGACACTGAACACAACATCTGGGTAGGGACAGCCCAAGTCTGTCCCTTACAGGTACGGGTGGAGAAAGAGGGCCATGGGAAATTACAACCATATGATCAAGTCCCTTTTTTCGCATTGGGTGCTGAGAACCAAAGGAGATAATTTCAGGACGAGGCTATGAACACATCTATGTGTCCTGTGCACGTAAGAGGCCCTGTGTGTACCCCTATTTGTTGAGAAGAAACATCAGTGTATGTACCTTTTCAGACGTCTCAATGCTGCATTAAAAAAAAAAAAAGCTGTTGAGTCTGACTTATAGCAACACTATAGGACAGGGTAGAACTGTCTGAACTACAGAGTTTTCAAAGAGCACTTGGCAGGTTTGAACTGCCAACCTTTTGGTTAGCAGCTGTCATACTTAACCACCACGCCATCAGTGTTTCCAACACTGCATCAGAGAGAGACTATTTTATCACCTCCTTCGTGATGATAAAATGCATAATCCCAAGCAAATGGGAAATGCCGGGAGCTCAGCTGTATCTCAGAGACTGGGACTGGCTGAGATTCAGAGGTCCAAACTCCAAGGCTGGTGGTTCGGCTGAGATGTCACCCTATGAGGTCAACAGGAATTAAAGAAAAGATCCAGAAATCCAGATTTAATTGTTAAGTACAGTCAGCATGCGTATGTTTGCACAGGGTGTTTACATGTACCTGGGGTATGTGTGTGCACACAGGGTGTACAGGGGAAATGAGTGTGAATGCATACACATGCACAGCGTGTGTGTGTACACAGGGTACGTGATTGTCGGGGAGGACATGTGTGCACAATGCCTGTGTTTGCCCAGGGTCTGTGTACATGCTCAGGGTGTGTGAGTGTGCACAGGGTGCATGCCTACCCGTGGAGTGTACATGTGCACACATAAAATCATTTATGGTATTTGCTGCTGTGCATAGTGAGTAAGCGAGGGAGAAGAAGCCCCAGAAAGAGGACGAGAGGGAGTCTGAGAGATGACAATGTGCAGAGTCAAGTGAGGCAAAGCAACACAGCAAGTGGGAAGGAAGCGGAGAGACCACAAACGCAGTGAGGGGACAGGAGCCAAACACAGAGAATGCAGAGCCTGCCCATGTGAACGGCTACGTTCACGCATGTGCACAACACTCTGCTGGCATTAGGAAGCAGACGTCCCAGCACAAGCCACCACATTGCAAGGCCCTATGTCCCTCTCCTTTGCTCAGTACAGCTAGGCTGAGTCTTCCTGGAGGTGGTCTGGGCTCACATCCTGTGTGTGTGATTCCCTGCTCCTGTCACCATGTCTGCTGCCCTACTGGGCTCCAGCATCCTGAGAGGACAGGTCCAGCTGGGAAATCAACCTCAAGCTCCATGCCCCCCGCCCCACCAGACCCAGTACATCATCAAGCCTGGCCACCAGCACGCAGACCCCGCAGCACCGTGCACACTTGCGTGGGATGGGGCTTCATTCTTAACCCGCTACCAACAGGGGGTGGTGGGCATTGCACTTGAATACCTGCACAGAAGCCACCTGGAAGAAGGAATCTAAGGACCTGATACTACAAAGAATGGGCTTGTAATGTGACAACCACCAAAACGCTCGGCAAGAAGCCTGCAGCACAGAGAGCAGGGGCTGTGAGTAGTGTGTGCACAGGCCCACGGGAGTGGAAACAGGTAACATGTGTACTTACGGGGGAGCTGGAGCATGTGTGTGTAGTATCTACTGGGCATGGTGTGTGTGGCCAGTGCAGTAGATAAAAAGGAGGAATGGGTAGCAGTTCCTCAGAAAGTTCTACAGGATTAACAAAATACTCTGCAATTCTCCTCCCAGTTGTACGAGGACTGCCAATTAAATTCATAAATTCATCCCAGAAACAGCGCTGTGTACCTCATTGCTGAATATCACTATGGTCACCTCCGAAGTACTACTCCCGTTGGGAAGCTGTGCACCGACTTCTGTGCCTAGCACGCACTTCAAAGTAATTTTGGAACTCTTTCTGGAACGGATGTCAGAGCTGTCATCGTATTACCCTTGATGTCCTGAACGTCACCAAATTGTCTTCCTTCATCTTCAAGTAAATAAAAAAGTCACGGGGGCCAGACCAGGGGAGCAGGGAGGGTGTTCCAATACAGTTGTCTGTTTACTGGCTAAAAACTCCCTCACAGACAACTATATAATTAAGTCCGTGAATTTGCCACTGTGCCACCGTGTGCAATGGCCATTGCAGAAGAAGTTCTAAAAGCGCTTTGAAGGGTGGACTCAGTAGTGGAATCAGTGCACAACTTCCTAGGGGGAGTACTTTAAAGGTGATTGTGGTGATATTCAGCAATGAGATACATAGCACTTTGGACAACTAAGTTCCCAGACTGAGTTGTCAGACTTTGTATGCCCAGAAGGCTTAGAGACAGGGACACGAGCAAGAAGAATGGCACTGATGTTGATTGCAGCATTATCCACACTAGCTGAAAGGTGGGAGCGGTCCAAGTATCCACCCACAGACAAGAGGATCCACAAATGGCATTCTATACATGCAGAGGAGTGTCACTTGGCCTCAAAAAGCAATGAAGTACTGATACATGCCTCAGCATGTCTGAACCTCCAAAATATTATGCTATGTCATACACACACACACACACACGAGAGAGAGAGAGAGAATCATATCTTGTGTGATTCCATTAGAGGAAATACTCAGAATAGATAAAGCCATAGAGACAGAAAGCAGATTGGTGGTTTCCCAGGGCTTGGGGGAATGGGGAGAAACTACTTAACAGATATTGGGATTTCCTGGGAGGAATGAAGCAATGGACCTAGGAAGAGGTAGTGGTCCTGCGGTCCTGAGAATGCACACAATAAATAGCACCGAACTATGAACATGGCTAATTCTGCTGTGTGGATTAACCTCAAAACATTCTTTTTGCAAGAAGAGATGGGTGGGGATGTGGCAGAGCTCCTGATCTAACAGAGACTGCAGCTGGGCCGAAAGAGGAAGCCTTGCCGAGTGCCATCAACAACAGGATACAGCCCCGCTGAGCCACGGCTGCGCTTCCTGCTCACAGGGAAAAGCCAGCACCAGAGGAGACACAGAAACCAGTACCAGAGCCCAGGCTGCCGGGCCAGGCCAGATACTCGGCTCCATGGAGCATCAGGATTGGAGGCACCAGGTGAACCCAAGTGGCAGTCCTGGGGGCCATAAAACCAGCATGTCTGAGGGAGTTCCTGGTCCCCTCCAGGACAGCTGTGCCTGGGAATGAGTGATCACACAGTCTAAGAAACTGCATACTCAACTGGGACTTTCCTTCCCCACCCAACCACTCTCTGTGGGGCATGAGGTGAAACCTCCCCAAGGCCCTGTCCCTCTGCAGAGCTTGTGTGATAAAGCAGAGTCAGGAACACTGAAGCCAAGGAAGAGCCTGGCCCAGCCCGATTCTCCACTGGGGGAACAGGAAACGCTACAGGCTTCCCTAGATCTCCCAGAAGCTGAGGAGTCCTAAGGGCACTAGATATCCTAGCCCCAGGATTCCACTTGCTACAGTGTGAGCTGTCACACCCGTATGACCCTAGCCCACCACGGAGACACATCAGTGAGAGAGGACTCACTGAGAATCCAGACACATGGCAGATGCTAATCAACAGGTTGTATGACCCCAAGTGAAGTGCCTGACAGTTCTCTGCCTCAGTTTCCTGGACGTGAGATGACAGCTGCCCTTTCTCCAGTTGTTTGAGTCCACCCAGAGGTGCCTCAGAAGAAAGGCCGAGCATTCTACTTCTGAAAAATCAGCCACTGAAAGCCTTGTGGATCACAGATCTACACTGACACACACAGGGTCACCATGGGTTCAAACCAGCTTGAAGGCAACTGGTCACAGTGCCATTGAGATTATGACACGAGGTAATGAAACCCCTCATAACCCAGCAGATTCCATATGAACTCCCACAAGTGATCCTAGCAGACCACTGGGAGGCCCACTCTCCCTTCCCCTTTTGGGGCTTGAAAGGTTTCAGGCAGGGAATCCGTTTCTCTCTCAAGGGTCCAAATTGCCCATCAGAAAGAGTATTAAGCTGGGTTCTCGACAGAGGCCAAACCAATATGGCATATAAACCCACTGAGAGATAACATTTCTATCAAGGAAATGGCTCACGAGGTTGTACAGGCTGGAAAGTCCCACGTCAGTGAGTCAGGCTGGAGGCTTCTCGTGACTCATGTAGGTACAGGGGCTAGTGAACCCAAGATTAGCAAGTCAGACAACACGCCCCTAGTTCACAGCTGTGAAGGCTGATAGATCCCCAGACTGGCAGGTAAGCTGCCAGCTCAAATTCCAAGAACAGAGGATCAGATGAGCAGGATGCAGCTGCAGGATCCAAAGCAAGCACAAGCCTGAAAGACCGACCAGAAAGCCCACCTGTATTGGATGCAGGCCACACCCCCAAGGAAGCTCCGTTTCGACTGATTGGCTACTCATAGCAGATCCCATCATGGAGATGATCAAATTATGTCAGGTCTCACTGTGGAGGTGATCACATCATTACATGACTGCCAAACTATATCGTAACTGCCGGACCACTGAGAATCACGGCCCAGCCAAGATAACACGCAACCTTAACGATCACAAAAGGTCACTCTGAGGTCAAGAATTAAAGGGACGCTTCAAAGTCGGAGTCTGCCCACCTCCCCGCTGCCCAGTCCCATCAGTACTAACACTGACCATGCCTCATGCTCCAGACTGAGGGAAGACCTCAGTGGCGTGGAAGCCAGACATACTACTCCCCAGCAGCTGTCCCCATCCCACAGGCCACGTGAGCCTCTCTCTTCAGCTCTGGGGACCTCTAAGACCAAAGCCACTCCAGAATTCTTGGCTTACCCCAGAAACAAGAGCATGGCCAGCACCTTCTTAGAGCTAAGGAATGTTCCACCCACATAGCCATTCATTCACAGCTGCTTTTGGAGGCAGCAAGGCTGGTGTTCTGGGAGGTTACCTAGGATGCTGAGGAAGAAGACAAGAGGAGCAGACAGCCTGTGGCTTTACAGGAACCCCAACGTGCTCTCTGTCCCACTCCAGGTCAAAGAGCAGGCCGGCTGAGTCAAGCCTTCCAAGACCATGGCATAGGACAGAGTCCCAGGTTGTGGGCTCTTTGGCCATAGTGCCACTGTCTGCAGATGAGTTTCAGGGGGTCTGGGTGGCAGCCTTCCTAAGAGACCAGCAGAAGAAATAATCGCAGAGCTGAGCAAGAAAAAACAGAACCCAAACCACAAGCACTAACCAACCACGTGAATGCTTATTAGCAAGTCAGCCTTGGGGCATACGTCGTCCACCAGGTTCCAAGACCCAGCTGGTGCAGCAGCTCCTTTGATGAACCCCTTCTTAAGCCCCTGCTCCCATACATCCTTAGAGAACTTTTCAGACACTAGCCTATATGTTCTTGGATGCCTTTCTCTGTTCGGCCTGAGAGAACTAGAACACAGGAAAAGAACAGCCCAGGGGCAGAGGTAGAAAGTGCTGCCCCACCCACCTCACTCCCACAGACACCACAACACATCTGGGCCTCTTTCCCAAACTCCTACCCATGACCGCCTCAGGGACTTTCACTTGTAACACGCATTCACATTATAGCTATGAGTTCCAGTGAGGACCCCACTCCTGGAGGTCAGTCCTTCTCTCTGAGGTGTGCAGCCAGACTTTCCTCACTCATTTAGAATAAAAATGAGTTCTCTGAGGGTCTGAGGGCCAGCATGCACAAGCCTCACAGCTCACCACTTCTCCCGTCACCTGGACACCAGAGGCTGGCCCTCTGTGTGGCCCCAGGAATACCCTGTGGTATATTCGGCCTACACGCATAAGAGTTCCCCATCCTGATCCGCCTCATCCTCTCACTGACTGCAGCAAGAGGATACTGGGACTTACCAAGGTGGTCAGCTGGTGACCCAGGCCCTGCTGGCCTCCAGGGCCACAGAGTCACACTGCTCCCTGCTCTAAATTCAGGAGGCAAGGGTTTAGGGGAAAGACATTGGATCCCAGGAAATGGAGGGGTCTGGAAAAGGTGATGTGTTCCACAGGCAAGCAGTCTAACATAGAAAATTAGGACCACAAAGAGCAGGATAAAAATAAATTGCTGTTTATACCCCTCTTTTAAGATCTCTGCGTTGTGATTACCAGCAAAGCTGTGGGACCGTCACCCCGTAAAATACAGGCCCTAAAAGTTAGCCTCCTAAACTGGACCCTCTCCTCCCCCACTTTCCTACAGATAAGCCACCAGTTCATCTGGGACAGAGGCCATGGAAGAGTCAGTCTCCAGTTCACAGGCCTCAGTGGAAGAAGACAGACTAGCTGCCAGAGGAGAACACTGGGGTCCACATCTTCCACCCCGGCCTCTAGGCGAGAGCAGACAAAAGAATGCAGCCTGAGGCCTTGTGCAGGAGGCCAGCATGGGCATCTGGGTGGGCACGGGGGCTGCCGCCGGCACATGTGTGGTCTGAGCTGGGTCCCAGTGAATCGCAGCGAGAGTGCAGGAGCAGAGCAGGGCAAATCAAAGGAAATGGATGCTGAGTGTGAAAGTGTGGGCCCGTCTTTTTAGACTGGCTGGGGAGCTGGCCCAGCCTTCGACTGGCCTCCGCCTTTCTGCTCTCGGCCCTGAACTTGCCTCTAGCTTGAAAGGGCTAATTAAAGCCCAAAGAAAAATCAAAAGCTTGTTATCTGGCTCCATTACTCCCAGGCCTGGCACTGGCCTGCCTCGCAAAGCTGCCGTCCCTCTGTTCTCTCCAAGGCGACCACGCAGCATGAAGACCCGCTGCTCTGCAGACTTCCCCGATGAGCCTGGCTTTGTGTGTGGTGTCAGGTAGCAAGGTCGGACAAACACCTGTCCACGACTGATCCTGCAGCTGAATCTGCTCCCAAAAGCGGTGCCCCAAAAGACAGGATTTGGAGTGAGTTTCTAGTGGAAAGTGTCAGAGAGAACCAACCCCTCTGACCTCACAAGGACTTGCTTATTTAGTAGGTGCCAAGCCATGAGTCGAATCTGACTTGACGGCACTTGGCTAAGCATGAACTTGCCTTTGACAAACACAGGCTGTGTGAGTTCGTGTTTGTGAGTATATTTGTGTGTGCATGTGTGCACATACAGCTGTATGTGCATGCACACATGTGTGCCTATGCATGTATATGTGTGTGCACATGCATGTGGACATGTGTGTGCATGTGCAGTGTGGTGATGAAAGGCAAGAAGAATTCTCTCCCAGCACTGGCTCCATGTGTGACCTTGAGCAGACAATGCACCAGCATCATCTTAGGGTATTCAGAAGCAAAACCTCTTTCTCAGGGCCATCTCCACACCCAATTTCTAACGTATCTCCTGTGCACCCAGGTTTGAGGGTGTGACATATGTACACAGAACACAACATGGGCCTGGTGTTCCCTGCTTTCACTTACTTGGGAGCAGGTCACAGGTCCCCTAGTTCATAAGCCCATCTTGTGGGTATTGAGTGGATCTGCAGCCACCCCAAAGAAAGGGTTCCAGGCATCAAGATGAAGTCACTGCAGTGCCAGTGAGTCATTCACATTCTCTGACCTGGCTCTGACTGGCTCATTTGTCGCTGCCTTTCTTGGCCCATATCGTTCTCCCATTTCTTTTGTGATGCTGGCTTTTCAGCACCCCATAAAGAGACGACACGTTTTAACTTTTCATCCATGTGTCTGGAAAACAGCCTGAGCCTAGAAGACAGAATCTCAAAGGCAAACTTTGCCACCTCACCCTCTCCTACCACACCCCAGAGCCCAACGCCCAAAGAATGGCTTCACCCACATGTAGCAGGTGGGTGCCAGTACCCCCTGAGGTCTACTTGGCCACAGCTACATACATATCATAGAAGAAAACTTGCCTCTCTTTAAATTAATCCAAACATACCTCCTAATACAGAATTCTACCAAAGTTTGACCAGGAGTTAAGAGTCACATCAGTACCAATGCATATTCCCATCCGATGGGTGGGCTATCCTTTTCCTTGCTAAACTAAGATTACAGGGCAGATTTTCTCAAAGCAGGTTCATGTTTTTGATAGACTATAAAAAAAGAAAAGGAGAGAGAGTGGCGTAAGGCACCCAAGATGCCAAAGCTGAGCCTTCCAGTGATGATGAACAAGGATCAAGCTATCGAATGGCAGATGCATCTCATGTTGAGTTACATGTGAGTTAGGCTGGGAGACACTGGAAAGTTGGGTCATCTGTCTCACCTGGGATTCTGCCAGTGAGGCAGCAGCCTGGGGTTGGGTCTATACCATTGGGCCCACAGAGCACGGGAAGGCCTCCTAGCCAGCTCTTCCTGTTACCCTTCCTCTGGTCTCCTAAAACCTCCTTTCACCCAGCACTGCTCTCTAGCTGCTTCCTGTCTTGCTTCCCATCCATTGAACTGTCCACACAGAAGATACTTAAGAAACAGGCTTTCCAACATTCCCCCACAGCCCTTTTCCAAGCAAGTTCTTCTTTTCTCTTACCTGTATGTTTACTAGACTCTCTTCCTACCATTTCTGCCCCACTGGGTCATTTCCTAAAGATACACATGCTATAGACATAACTCCTTTACTCACTTAGAAAGCACTGAGTATCTGTGAAGGGTGATGGAAAATCTGGCAATGGACACACATGATGATTTCATGACATGATTCATGTGATCAGTAGAACTATACACATAAAAAGTGTTGAATTGGCAAATGCTGTGATGTATATAAATTGTATATAATACACAGTAAAAAAAAATACAAAAGCAAAAAAATACAACTCCCCTAGAATTCCATCCCTACCCCCAAAAGTCAAAAGGCTTCCCCACATTCTCCTCTTCCCTTCATGGTTTTACTCAAAGCTCCCAGGAAAGTGATCCCAGGCTTCTATGCTCACATGCTGTAATCCAGCCTTCAGCAACACCGATGACAGCTACTCAATGTGATTCCCACGTATTCCTGGCACTCCCTCTTACAACCAGGAAGCCAGTGCGAAGCACAGTGAAGTGCTCCGATAGAAAATCTAACCTTTAGCTCCAGCTGGGACTCTTAAAAGCTCTGAGTCACAGTCACAGAATGTTTGAGCTAGTGATGATCTGAGTCTGTTGAGGCCCAGAGAAGTGTCTGCTCTGTAGAATGGTAAAGGGATACACACACCACGGGGTCTACAAGCTAAGCCCTTTGCCCTCTACAGGGCATCAACCCCACCCACAGGCCCTCCTTGGACTCACCGCACTGCTGCAGGGAATGTCCTTGACCTTGAGCCAGGCTAGGTCCAGTGTGCCCTCACCGCGGTAGCAAGACTGCAGCCTCTCCTTGATGCGGTCGTTGATCTGTTTCAAGATAAAGATGCACAAGGCTGACTCATCCAGCGACTTCATCTTCCGCTTCTGGCCCTTGGAGAAGACCGTAAATAGGAGGTCATCCTCTGGATGGACCCCAAGGGTCTGGGCCAGCACAGCCCCAGCTTTGGACAGGTAGGCAGCCTGTAGCAGACGGTACTCAACCCCATCGCCCTCACAGCCAATGGGCACCTCCACATAGGAGTTGAAGGCAGTGTCTTCCTTGCAAAGCCTCACCAGCTTGGATGTATAGACCTGCTCCTTTGTGGTGGAGCCTGGGGGAGATACCATCTCAGGCTGAAGGGTCAAAAAGTAGACAAAGTTGCCACTACTAAAGCCATAGACATAGTAGATATCAAAGTCAGGGATGACAGTGAAGGTGTCTGAAGGGATCTTAATCATCGAGGCCACAAATTCATCATGGAAGACATACGCAAACATGCCATCAGCCTCCGAGTTCTTGGTCAGCTTCCGGCTGGAGATGGTGGGAAAATACTCGGGTTTTCCATCGACTGCCGTTGCAATGAAGAGCTTGTCGTCCAGGTTGCTGTAGGATACGATCACTCCAAACACAGAGCCACTTTCATTGACTCCAGACAGGTAGTGCTCCTTCTTATGGAAGGGCTCCCCCAGTTTGAAGAGGTCCTCTAGCCTCAGGAGCTTGCAGATGCCCTGGTAGAGGCTCCCGCAGGCGATCAGCCTATTCTCCTTGTAGTCTATGAGCAGCATCTTATTGACATTGTTGGTGATGGTCAGGGGCTCATTGCAGGTCTGAACAATGCGGGGTGGGTAGCACTTGGGGTTGTCCTGGTCAGGCCCTGTCTGGTGGGTCACCAGGACTTTCAGGTCACTGGAGAGCTTATAGATCCGGTTGACAGCCCCCAAGTAGATGTGCCCTGTCCTCTCATCCACCACCAGGTGGTTGAAGCCCTCCGTGGGCTCCCCACGGAAAGTGACCAAAGGCCGCTTCTGGGAGAGCAAAGGAGGCTGCCGGGACAGCAGAGTGGAGGAACCCATGCCCACCATCAGGAGATGGGACAGCAAGCAAGTCCAGTTCCAAGGCATGGCTTTCATTTCAAAGACAGGTCCTCGTGGCCACACAGCGGTCAGGCAGGAGGTCTCCTCACTAAGCCAGGTCTCAGCAGTGGTATCTACCCTATGGCCAAAAAGAAAAGACTGTGATCCTGGAAGAAAACAATAGAAGTCGTAACTCCACTCTCCTCCCTCCTCCACCAGCCCCCAGCAGCTCTGTTTGGACTCCCAAAGCACTACACAAACTCACTGTCATAAATTGAACTGTGTCCCGCAAAAAAGATATGCTGACATCCTAACATATCTGGGATACAGTGACCTGTATCTGGGAAGGTGACTTGTATAAACACAGTTTCTTTCTTTGGGGATGTAATCAGTTAACATGAGGTCCTATTGAAGCAGGGTGGGTCCTAACCCCTTCTGAGTGACATCTAACAGAAGAGAACAGACCCAGAAAGGAGTCACAGGGTGGAAGGCACAAGAAGATGTATCTCTAAGCCAAGAATAACAAGAAATGCTTGCGGTTACTAGCAGCTGGAAGAGACAAGGAAGAACCTCTCCCCTAGAGTGAAGAGAAAGAGCATGACCCTGCTGACGCCCTAAATGTGGACTTCAAGAACTATGAGACAATAACTTCCTATTCTGATAAGCCACACACTTGGCAGGATTTTTTATAGCAGCCCTAAGAAACAAAGACACTCAGACAGATTAATGGACGCTATCATTCAGCTGGGCCAATTCTCTACCCCATGAGTATGGAAAACAGCCAGAACTGAGTGGTCACAGTCCCAAGAGGACATTTGGGCAGTCATAATAGCAATAGCCATCATCTTCATCATCACCATCATCATAGACAGATGCTGCCAGGTAGGTGTTTGACTCTGAGTTGGTCGCTGCCAAGCACCTTCTGGAAACAGTCTCATTTTATCTGAACCAATCTTTCAGGTCTGGGTATCTTTCATCTGGCCCACCAGACCCATTGTCCCTTCCCTGTGCCCAGGAGCCTGACTCGATGGGCCATACACCAGGGGGCTCCCCTGCCCTGGGCCTGCTCAGGACCTCTCAGGGAAGTAGCTACATGTGGAGTAAGGGGGAGACAGGGGATAGGGCTGCATGCACTGGCCGTGACCTTGTGCAGGGCAGCTCTCCTCTCACAGCCCCTTTGCCTGCGTGCTGTCTCCCATCTTACCCATATGGCCCTGGAGGTGGCAACAAGTACCTCACTGTCACGACCTCCAAATGCTGAGCTGTCACTCTGGGCAGGCTACAGGATGCTACCCCTTGGGAAAGAGTCTCTTTGTTCAACTTTGCTACATTATCAAATTTGAGTGCCTTCTATTTCCTGCTGGAGGCCTGCTTAATAGCCCACTGAAGTAAGTATTAGCATTGTTCTCATTTTACAGCTAAGAAATCTGAGCTTAGGGATAGTACAGAACTTGCACTACTTCAAAGAGTAAAGACAAGATTCGAACCCAAGGTGTCTAAGGCCACAGTTGGTTCTCACTCTCAACCACCCAGCTACCTCTGTTTGTCCCATCCTTATGCTGATGGGGACCTTTACAAGTTACTGGCACATACAGCTGGATGACTAAAACCCAGCCACTCCTGTGGGCTCCCTGTGATGTCAGCTGCCTTGAGTACTCCAGGTCTGTGTCTCCGGCTTTCCTCTCCAGTCTGCTCTGCCAGAAAGTGCAGTAGCTTTAAGTCCAAATTAAAAAAACACACATCCACCATCCCTTCACCCAGTGACAGCAGCAGAGCCTCTGGGTCTACTGCCTAGTTCTGAGCCTTGATGTTGCTTCATGAGAGTGACCTTGGCCACCTCCCATCATAGGTTCTCCTCTGAGAGGTTTTCGTTAGAGGGAGAGTTTAAAAAAAAAGTATTCACAAGTGGTCAAGCAAATAAATACCTCCCCATGGAACCAAAGAGACTTCAGTTCTAATGGTCACATTCATTTCTATTCTAGATGCTTTCTGAGTGAACAACTTGGGAGTCCTTCTAGCTCGTGAAAATTCAGGATGGAAACTGTCAGTGTCTTATTTGGGGTTGGAAACCCTGGTGGTGTAGCAGTTAAGTGCTATATCTGCCAATCAAAATCCACCAGACACTCCTCAGAAACTCTATGGGGCAGTTCTACTCTAACTGACAGGGCCACTATGAGTAAAAGTCAACTGGACGGCAGTAAGTTTGATGTCGTGTGAATTCCAACTCATATGGATCCTATAGGACATAAAACTGTCCCCATGAAGTTTCTAAGGAGTGCCTAATGAATTTGAACTTTGGCCTTCTGGTTGGAAGCTATAGCACCTAACCATTACACCACCGGGTTTCCAGGTCAGCTCTGTAGAATTTCCCTTTTTTACCCCCAAACCACAAAAATTAAACACATTGCCATTGAGTTGATGCCAACTCAGGGTAACCCATGTGTTATAAAATAGAACTGTTCTGTGGGGTTTTCTTGGCTGTGATCTTTTAGGGAAGCAGGTCACCATGCATGCCTGTCACAGCACTGTAGGATAGGTTTGATCATCAAAGTTTTTGATTCATAACTGGGCATAAACCATTTGTATCACCCACGGACCTTCCTTACACCCCTGAGTACCTTATGAAAAGGGAAATAACAGGAAGAGAGAGCTGCTCAGCCAAGACAGCTCCCTAGGGAGAGAGCACAAAACAACAGGGAAGCCAAGAGAAGAAAGAAAAAAACAAAAGGGAGACATATATGTTAGCTGAAACCACAATGAGAAAGATAGATCTTCCCAAGCAAACATCAAGGAGAAAGACCCTGGAAGACTGATTGTCCACAGCCAGCCACTGTCCTGCTTTGACTACAGGAGCAAATCAAGGGCCTCCTGTCATTCACCCATTTGGCAAATGTTTGCTCAGAGAACAATCAAAACACATTTAAAAAAAAAAAAAAACTGTTGGGAGTGTGCTGTCACCATGCAAGGAGAGCAGGAGATGCAGACAAGCAGGCATGTAAATTTAAATCAGATTGTACAGTTTCACTCAATCACCATGAACCCCCCCCCAAAAAAAAACAACACCGTGGGATACAAGAATGGCTGAGGTTGGATCAGATCCTTGAAGAACCTGTACAGTAAGCAGGTAGACCCAACCAGAACCTGAATCACTGCAGCAGGTGGGAAGTGAGGTGGCATGCTACAGAGAGTGTAGAGAGTTTAGATGAGGACCGAACACAGCTCTGTCAGGGGACACAGAGGAGAGCCTCCAATGTAGCAGGAGGAAAAGGTACAGATGTAGAACTCTACTGAAAGACAAGACTTGAGGGTCCAACAACCTGGAGATTTCTCTGAGAACATGGACCCTAAACTAGCTAAAACCAGTACTGAAGCCAACACTTCAAAGATTGGACTGGACGAAGGGACACAGAGTGATGGAGCTTGTGGGTGTACTTTGTGGTTTAAAATATACATGAGGCTCTCCAACTGATTTCCTTTTAGAGGGAGAGGAGAGTGTTCAGAGGAGAGGACAAGTATCGGTTGAACAGATCCTGGAAGTAAAGAGTGGAAAGGTGCTGTCACTGTGTGTGGAGAGCAGATAGAGTTACATAGAGATGGGTACTCAGGTTTTACCTGGCAAATTGTCTTGGATTGTAAACTTTCACATAATCACTATAAAATGTTTTTAAAAAAAATAAGTTTAGATGAGGAGAAATGATTTCCAGCTAGAGGGGTGTCACCACCTGTCTGTCAATTTGTCATGCTGTGGGGTCGTGCATGTTGTTGTGACTCTAGGAGCTACACTACTGTATTGCAAAACCCAGCAGGATGACCCTAGGTGGACGGGTTTCAGCAAAGTTTAAAGATTAAGACAGACTGCAAAGAAAGGCCTGGAGATCTGCTTTCAACAATCAGTTAATGACAGCCCAATGGAAGACAACTGAATATTGTTTAACATATCGCTAGAAGATGAGCCTCCAGGTTGGAAGGCATTCAGATCACACAGTGGTCACAACAATGAGCTTACAGACAAGCACAAAGATGGCACAGGACCAACCAACATTCTACGCTGTTGTATGTGAGGTCGTCATGAGTGAGAGCTGACTTGACAACAACAACAACGACTTGGGACTAGAGAGAACGGAGGAGGTTGTAGGAGACTTGGGGGAGGGGATGATGTTTGGGCTGAGCTGTGACCTTGGAGGACACACAAAGAGCCAGAAGGGGGGGTCCCATATGGGACCAGGGTCAGATATGCTAAAACTCAGGAATATTAAAACAAGTGTTCACTAGGATGTGTTTGTTGGAACACAGTTCTTGAAAGAGTCAGGTGAAAGATGAGGCTGCAACCAGAGACACAAGCTGTGTTAGACATCACTGGGATGTCCAGACTAAACTGCATGGTGTTGAGGATAGAAAATAAAAGGATAAAGGATGACTGCCCCCAGAGAAGAGTCTCCAACTCTCTGAAGATCCAGCCTTTGCCAGAAGAGAGTCTGGAGCTGAGGGGCATACACCCCGGGAGGGCAGGGTGGTACTGTCTTGCTTACCAGCAAGTCCAGAGTGCCAGACCAGGCCTGGCATATAGAGGAGTATTTATTAATCACAGCAGTGGGCTCAAACATACCAGCAATCATGAAAAAGGCACAGGACTGGGTAACATTCCACCCTGTAATACATACATAAGGTCGCCATGATTAGAGCCGACTTGATGGGAAGTAACGGCGACAGCAGTTAACATTTCCTTGTTGGCAGGAAGAAGAAGGAAGGAGGGAGAGCAGTATGTGCAGAGCGTTCACGGCCCCTTCGGCCCTGGGCAGACACCTCATCCTGTCCTCCCAACTTCTCTGGGGCCAGTATCTTCCTCATAAGAAAACTTGAGGTCTGCAAGGGTATGTGGCTCGTATGTGGCAGAGGTAAGGTTGCAGCCCAGGTTGGGATCATGGCAAAACTCATTCTCTTTCCCTCTCTCTGGAAGCCCACACTCCCAGAGTCCAGAATAGAGCGTACCTACAAGTCCTTCTTCATTCACGTAGGTCCCAAACACAGAAATCTCAGGACATCACCCAGCAGTGCCCCCAGCCAGCTCCACAGGAGGAAGTGGAAGCCCCTGAGGCCCCCTAGGGCATAACCTGGTAGAGAACAACTGGAAGAGGGGGTAATACTACTTCTAAAAGCCTCAATGACTGTAAAACACCTGCTCTGGAGCCCTGAGGGGGCCGTAGTTAAGAGTTCAGATGCTAAGCAGAATGTCTGCAGTTTGAAACCAACAGCTGCCCCTTGGAAACTCTATGGGGTAGTTCTCCTCTGTCCTATAGGGTCACCATAGTTGAAACCAACTTGACTGAAACCGGTTTCTTTTTGTTTTCTCTCTTTTTTTTTTTTTGTACAGGGCCTCTGCCTAGAAAAAAGTAAGTCTAGTTGCTGTCCACCTGGTTCTGACTCACGAAGAACCCACATATGTCAGAGCAGACCTGTGCTCTATAGGGATCTTCAGAAGCAGGTTGCCAGGCCTTTCCTCTGAGGCACCTTCTGGTTAGTAGCTGAGTACATTAAGCTTTGGCTGCAGCAGGAGCTCCAGCACAAAGTAAGTAGGCATTAAATGATTGTTGCTGTTGTTAACAGACTGAAATAAAATGAAAAAGACTACGATTATGATAACCAGATGATGCCACCAGGCACCATCTCAGAGTGCTGGGGAGTCGGGAGGTTTCATCATGGGTTGCCTTGCAAATACAAATATTAGAGAAGAATCGAGAAGAATTTAATCTGGAAGAGATAATCTACTTTAGTGATTCCCAGCCATTGATTTTAGGGACAAGGATTTTGAGATCCAAAGAAGTCAAGTGATTTTCAGGAGTTTATATAATGAGTTAGAGGCAGGGATAGGATTAAACCCACACATCTGGGCTCTCGGTCCAGTGCTCCTTCCATGGGCAGAAGCTCCCTTCTGACCTTATCAGAACTCATTTCAGCATCTGCTGTCTGGTCTCTGTCTGGGCGAGGTCACTCTTGGGTGCTATGACTTCTGCTGGCCAGTACAACTCCTGAACCATCTCTGCCAACAGCGAAATTCCTGCAGGGTGGGTAACCTTCATCCCAGACAGGCATATGAGGGTCAGGGCTCCACAACCAGCCCTCAGGAGGAGATGTGGTGGCAGACCCTTGGGGGCACCTGCCCAGCACTTCAGAGAGTGTGCCTGCTACCCACTGCCTCAGTGTACTCATGTACAGAATCACAAGCCAATCAGCAGGCCTCGCGTGTAGAAGAGGGAAGATGAGGCAGCCTGTAATTATGAATTTACTGAGCAGAAAGGTGCCATGGCTCATTCTCCCTCCCCTATTAGGCGCTGAAATGAGACACAGTTATGCATCTCAAATACTTATCACCCTCATCTGGGAATGGTGAAATTACCGTGCTGGAGGGGAGGGGAACCCCGCAGAAACAATAACGTGTGATAGGAATAACCAGACTCTCATTTTACACAACACGAAAGGGACTGATTAAAAAACAAATAACAGAGAGATGGAAGAGAAAAGAGAAAAAAACCAAGGATGTGGGTTCAGCTAGTCTCACTAGGGACACACCAGGCACACCCAGAGGTAGCCCAGGGCGGTGGTCCCACTCCACTCCTGACCCACAGATGGACAGAGCTTCTGCCCCTACCTCCCAGTGCTACAGAAGGCTGCAACACTCTGGCCAAATGGAGCTTCCAGGGGAGTTCCATTCCAGACCATCAATCCTCCTGAACAGGGACCCCAAGCTAGGCAACCCCATTTCAATTCCAGATCCTTTCCACCAGTTCTCTTCCAGTACATCTCTTAGTTCATTTTAAAAGCAGTGGAAATCCCAATCTTAGGCATATACCCAAAATAATTGAAAGTGGGAATGTAAATAGGAACATGTACACTAATTTCAAAGCAAGCATTACTCATGATAGCTAAACAGCAGAAACAGCCCAAAAGTTCATGGGCAGATGAATGGTTACATAAAATGTAGCATAAGCACAATGGTGTCTTGGTCATCTCATGCTGCTGTAACGGAAATATGACAAGAGGATGTCTTTGACAAAGAGAAATTTATTTCCTCAGAGTAAAGTAGGCTAGAAGTCCAAATTCAGGGCATCAGCTCCAGGGAAAGGCTTTCTCTCTCTGTCAGTTCTGGAGGAAGGTCCTTCTCATCAATCTTTTCCTGAACTGAGAGCTTGTCAACACAAGAACTCCAAGTCCAAAGGACGTGCCACCCTGCATTCCTGGTGGTACGAGGCTTCCCTATTTCTCTACTCATTTCTCTCTTTTACATCTCAAAAGAGATTGTGTCAGGACACAATCTAGTCTTTTAGATTGAGTTCTGCCTCACTAAGATAAGTGCTGTCTGCCTATCTCACCTTGGGAACATCACAGAGGCAAGACTTATAGCACATGGGAAAATCACGACAGATGACAAAACAGGTGGACAATCACACAATACTGGGAATCATGGCCTTGCCAAACTCATACACATTTTTGAGGGGACAGAATTCAACTCACGACAAACGGGCTATTGTTCAGCCATGAAGAGAAATGAAGTTCTGATACATGCTGCAATATAGATGAACCTAGAAAGCATTACACTCAGTAAAATAAGTCAGTCACAAAAGGAGAAATCTTTTACAATCTCATTTGCATGAAATAGGCAAATGTATAGAGTCCAAAGCTCATTGGTGGTTACCAGATATGGAAGGTAAGGGAAATTGCTGTTCATAGTGGTAGAATAATTTGGAATAGATGAGTGGTAATGGCACTCAACCTGATGAATGTAATTACTGAAATGTACATGTAAAAATTATTGAATTGGCCAATGTTTTATGATATATATATAACCATCATGTAAAAAAAGTATTGGAGCAGCATTCAGCCCCACCCTGATTTTAAAGACATGTAATGAGACAGCGTCACCCCAGAGATAGCCCCAAAGGACTCTTATCCTACTCACTGAGCTGGGTCAAGTGCAGTAGAGGCCAGAAGGCAGTAGAACTGAAAATCTCAGAATCAAACCCAAACACATTTTCTCTCCTTTGAAATCAGATTTTAATTCTGAGTGGTCTCAGGGGAAAGGGGACTCATTTTTAGAAGCTGATCATCATTTTGATTAAAGAAATTGGGGCTGTCTTTGTTTGATGTGGCAAGTTTTGAAGAGCTCAGACTAATTTTCACGAAATAGCACCATCTTCTCATACTCCTGAGTGGTAAAGAAGAAAGTTATTACAGAGTAGTTTAAAATAGCAATTACCTTACAAAATCGCTTCAGAGTTTACGAAGTGTTTTCATATACATTATGTCACTGAATTCATTGTTCAATACAAGCCTACCAGGTAGAAGAGGTCTGTGTGAAGATGTTTCCTTTACAGATGGAGAAACTGAGATGTGACCAGGTACACGTCTTGGCCCAGTTCAGTCAATGAATCATGTTGGGGCTCGGAAAGCTCTTCAGAGCTCCTTCCTTTGTTCACAAAGTATTCTCTGACCGTCAGGTAAGAGTCTTGATTCTTGGACTCTTTGGTATGTGTCATGGATTGAATTGTGTCCCCCCAAAAAATGCGTGAAGCAATTTGAGTGAGCCATGATTCCCAGTATTGTGTGATTGCCTTCCATTCCGTGATTTTCCCATGCCTATGGTTAGTAGAGTGGATTATATTAAGGACAATTAGGGTGGAACTGTAACACCCTTCCTAAGGTTACCTCCCAGCTCCAATGTAAAGGAATTTCCCTGGAATGTAGCTTGCACCAGCTCTTATCCTATAAGAGATAAAAGGAAAGGGAAGCAAGCAGAGAGTTGGGAACCTCAAATCATCAAGAAAGCAGCCCCAGGAGTGGAATGCATCCTTCAGATCTAATGTTCCTGCATGAAGATGCTACCTGACCAAAGACTGATGCAACATAGGACTTTTCTCCTGAATTTGAACTTGTAGCCTACTGGAATGTGTTGCTGCGGGTTGCTAGGAACGTGCTGTCCCACCTATTGCTTACTAATACTCCCATATACGAGTTCAGGCCTGTCTTGGGTATGGCAGAGCCTTCAAGAATGCCAACTTTTGCCTCTTTCTCTTACCTCATGTCTTGCTGATACTTCCGTGTATGCATTAGCCAATCATGAAATGCCTTGATACCATTGTAACCATTTTTGGCAAAATACACTACACTGACAACTTCCTGATTGTAGCCCTATAAATAAAGTTTCCTATAGAGGAACGGGGCCATTGTTCTCCATCAGTGACTGAGTCTTTCTCATCTCCTCTCCTGACCTTCTCAGGCCCAGACCCTTCCCAATGCTGGTCACTGGGGTGCGGGACACAGCAGTGTGTGAGAATAAACTTTTCTTTCTTACGCCATTCACTCACGGTCTTCCTTTTAGAGCAGTACCAGATGACTAAGACAGTATGAGATAAGAGGATATTCAGAAAATAAATTCTGGGACTATATTTCAAACACAAGTCCCAGCCCATTATGAGGTTAGAAATCAATGGAGTGGGTCACAGTGAGCTTTATAAATGAAATAGAAACTATTAGACTATCACCTCTAAGAAGCACCGTTATGTGAGACTTTTGTTTCAGTCATATATACGCATGTACTGAGGGTGTTGTACACGTATTTCTCACTGTTGCTCATAGTTAAAAAAGTCTGAAAAACAGTATTAGAGGTAGTCAACATCTGTTGTACCGGCTACCATTTGTTTATCTTCTGGGGACCTCCTCCCTCTTTTATCAGCCCACAAGCTTACCCCAAATTGACCCCACCCCCAATTCAAGGATGCACACATGATCACATCTAAACCAATTAGCACAGATCTCACCTCACCCCATCACAATGATTAGCTCGGGGTCGGGCACCTGATCCAGTTAAACACACTTGCAGGCAATAAGATTGTGAGGGGGATTTGGAGAGTTCTCCCTCTTTCCCATTGGAAATGACCTTCAGTCACGTGTGCTGATATCAGCTGGGTCCCTACTGTTTCCAACAAGCTAAGTCAAAGATCCCCCTTGGCTTAAGCCAGTTTGGGTCTAGTTTTCCAGCCGTCATTAATGAAAGAATCCTATTCCATACATAGAAAAATCCAGCCTTCCAGCCAAAACAGTAGAGTGTCTCCCAGACTGTTCTTTCATACGAACAAGGAGCTAAGACCAAGGGAACTCTGCAGCCCACCAACCACAGAGATAAAACTAATTTTACAAACAGGGAGACATCATTCCAGGTGAGACCGTGTGCTGCTCATGCATATGAATATGTGTACTGACTTTCAGAATCAAATCCAGTGCTCCCCATCTTTGGTTCATTTACCTCAGGAGCTGCAAAGTAGTTAAGAAATAGGTGCATCTGCCACTTGGATGAGTGATGTCCGGGGTCTTAAAAGCTAGCAAGCGGGCAGCTAAGTAGCATCAGTTGGTCCCAACTCACCTGGCGCAGAAGAGAATGAAGGACATCAAAGACACACGGAAAATATGAGTCCAAGAGACAGAAAGGCCCAATAAACCAGAGACTGCACGTAGGAGATTGATGACTGCCCTGACGGGGAATGTAAGAGAGTCCCCGACATAGAGGGAGACTGACGAGTGTGCAGAACTAGAACTCTACTAAAGATTAGACTTGATGGTCTGAAAGACTGGAGCATCCCCAGAAGACACGGCTCTCAGATTCTCTGCTAGCCCAAGGCTGAAACCATTCTTAAAGCCAACTCTTCAGACAAAGATCAGACTGGACTATAGGACATAAAATGATACTAGAAATGATACTGGTGAAGAGTGTGCTTCTTGGTTTAAGTAAATACAGCAGGCTAACTAGACAGCTCCTGTCCAGAGGCAAAATGAGAGGCAGAAGGAGAAAGAACCTGGTTGAATGGACATGGGAATTTCAGGATGGGCCATGAGGACTGCGCTGTCACAGAGTTGGGAGAGCAGCTAGAGGTACACAGCAACATGCATGAATATTTTGTACAACAAATTGACTTGTATTGTAAACTTTCACTTAAAGCACAATAAAATATTTCAACAAAGAAATAAGTACATCTCCCCTATAGTACCTTTTCCCACCCAGCTGGATGAGCAGTCTTGGAGGACCGACAGGGATAGCGGAACCTCCAGATGGAAAGATAGCCCACCAACCAACCGCAACTCGTCAGGCTGTTACAAGAGTAAGCCCTTGTTGTGTTATGGCTCTGACAGTGTGCATTTGTATATAACAGTACATAACAGTACATTTGTATATAACAGTATATAACAGCAGTTAGCGTAGCCCTAGCTAACAGAGGTAGGTACATAGCTCTGATACCACAGCCAGGTTGTAACCTAAGGCTGGGTGCCCCAAAGTCTGTTCTTTAAGCACATCGAGCTACAGGAGAGAGTCCAGGCCTTCTCTTTCCTCTGCCTCTAGTCCTTGGAACAATACAAACTGTGAGTTTGTAGATGGGGAAGTGCTGCAGATGGCAGAAATGCTGGGGACAGAGAGCAAAGGGTAGCCAGGCCCAGACTGAACTCCGCTGCCTCCAGGCAACCAGCCGGGTGCCCAGGAAATTCCACACCAACCTCAGCAATGCTGGGTGCTTAATCCTTCCTTCCTCGTTTATTAAAGGCACTGATAAAGACCATCACCGTGGACAGAGCCTTCGGGCGGGTCTAGCTTTCTGAGGCTGTGTCTGTGAGCTGCTCCCATTCAGAGACTAGGTCCTAGAAGGACCTCTGGGGCCAGGCCATGGCTTACATTCCCTCCCTCACTCTGCCAGCCTCAGGATCCTGCTGGCCTTGGCCCAGAGGGAGTTCCCCCAGGATGCAGATCCCCCTGCCACAGCCAAGTCTATCATTGCCAGCAGAGCTGAGCAGGAGCTCCAACCGAAGCCTAGGCAGCCTGTTAGGAAGCTCACTGTTATTGCATGGAGCAGCCCTTTATACTCTGGGGACTGAGCTTTCAACTGGGGGAGTCACTAAGCAATGGTTCTCTTTACTACAAGCCTAGCTGCAAGTCTTAAAAAACTCAACACTCTCAATAGATGTTGGGTTGCAGAGGTCAGAATCATAAAAAGTTTATGATTTTTTTCCCAGCTTCTCATTTCAAGAACCAAGCCAGCCAGGAATTTGGAGTTGGTCAGATGGCCCAGCTGGATTTGGCATAGAAATCTTTTCTATAAAATGGGGCCATTCCTCTGCCTGGCCATGAGGGTGGCCTGCCCAAGTCTTCTTAGAGCTGGTGGCTCCCAGCCATCAAAGGGTGTGCAGAAATGGAGGGGCATCAAGGGAAGGCACTCAGGATGCCTGAAACTGGGCAGCGAGGAGCATCTGCTCTCAGGTCTGTTACTGGAGACCTAGAAGGATGCTAGGATCACAGTGAAGGAGCTCAGGGCTCATTCTCACTGGAGATAGTCACCTCTTACACATGTGGCTGGGAGCTTGCTGAGCTGTCACCTGGAAAGGAGATTCACTGTAGATCTTCCCGCCATGCTCTTCTCTCTCAAGACCTTCCTCTCCTTTCAGGGTCTGATGAGACATAGAATGTTCTCAGCTCACAGCTGCTCAAGCTTGGGCCAAGACCACCCATGAAAGCTCCCCTCCCTGAACTACCAAGACCAAGCCTACTATGGGCATCAGCAGTGGCCATCCTAGTTGGCCACAGTCCTGCTAAGTGTCTGCCCTTCTTTCTTAATGCCTCAATTCCCCTACCTGTAAAACAGTGTTTCTGGAAGTGGGGTAATGAGGAAGACAGGTCACCAAATTTCTCGCTAGACTAACTCCTGCAGAAGCAACAGTGGTGCATTTTAGTCCTCAAGTGCACAGAGCATAACCATATTGCAAAGTGTTTTAGTCACCTAGAGCTGCTATCGCAGGAATACCATAAGCAGATAGCTTTTAAAAACAGATTTATTCTTTCACAGTCCAGTAGGCTAGAAGTCTTAATTCAGGGCACTGGCTCCAGGTGATGACTTTCTCTCTCTGTTAGCTCTGGAAAAAGATATTTCTTATCAATCTTCCCCTGGTCTAGGATTTTTTGCAGCACGAGGACCTCGGGTCCAAAGGCCACATTCTTCTCCCAGCTCTTGTTTCTCGGTAGTATTTATTCTCTCCGTGAGAGAATATCTCTGCTTGATAAAGCCAAGCATTTGTGGTATCTCTGATATAGGAGCACTAGACAACAAAGACAGAATTTGGTACCAAAAAAGTGAACTACTGCTCTAACAGACACTTAAAATGTGGAAGTGGTTTTGAAACTGTGTATCAATTAAGGACTCAGAAGAGAATGAGGAGAACTCTTACACTGCAGATGGCAAGAAGCAGTGTCAGAGAAACAGTAGCAGCAGAAAAATGGTGGCAGCATAACTAGGAGACCAATGTGAGACAGAACTGGAGCCACCCAGGGAGCGAGAAAACTCAGTGCTTTCTGGCTGAAGTTTATTGGCCAATGGGGTGCCTCCAGGCACTTAGCAGTGGAGCTACAGAGCTTTGGAACATTTGCCCCAGCGGGGCAAATGCAAGTGATGGGGGCTTACGGGCTGAGAGAACAAGGAAGAAGGAAGGAGAAACTGAAGAGACATGGGACACTGGAAGCCAAGCTGACTCAGTCTCAAAGGGTAGAGTAGCCACATAGATGCATTAGGACAATGGGGCCACCCAAAGCCAAAGGAGAAGAGTTGCCTTTCCAGGGAGTCTGGAAGTTGGAGCTGAAGCCCCAAGCTGAGGGGCCTCTGCCCAGAATGCAGAGTGTGTGGCCAACACCAAGAGTCTAGAGGGCAGAGCCCTTGCTCAAATGATCTCAGAAAAAAAGGATTATTTTCAAGCGCTGAGAGCTAATGGAATATGTACCACTGACTTGCTTGGTGTCTGTTACCCCTTCTTTCCCGTAAGTTTTTCCAATTTATAAGGAAATGTCTAGCTTGTGCCTATTCCACTATTGTACTTTGGAAGCAGATATTGTGTATTCTAGATTTCATAGACCAAGAGGAATTTTGCAGAAGATGAGATCTTAGACTTCAAGTGGATTGAAGACTTGCTATGTTATGATAAGGTCAATACGTTTTATATGTGTGTTTTACACACGTGTGTTTTATTCATGTGGCAAGGACATGAATTTGGGGGAACCTCATGCCACCAAAAGACAAAAGCTAGGAGAAGAGTGCAGCCTTTGGATTTGGAGTCCCTGTGCTAAGAAGCTCCTTAACCAGGGAAGATTGATGAGAAGAACCTTCACCCAGAGCCACTAGAGATGAGCACCCCTGGAGCCAGCACACTGAATTTGTACCTTCTAGCCTCCTAGACTGTGAGAAAATCAACTTCTCTTTGTTAAAGCTATCCACTTGCAATGTTTCTGTTAGAGCAGCACCAGACAGCTAAGACAGGGGGACTCAACAACAGGTGTTTGCAGCTGCACCAGGCAGTGAGCGTGCCATACAGAGGTGGTCATGATGGTATCCACGGTAAAACAAAAATCTGGTGCTCCATTCTCTTGAGACTCTTGGCCTCTTTGCTTAAGTGGGCATTTGATCTGCCTACATCGAACTTGTGGGAACCTTGAGAGAGGCTGCTGTAGCCAGATTCTGCAGCCTGCATACGGTGACCCCTGGAACTCTTCCTCTAAGTGGTGTTGAACCACGCTCCACAAACTCTGTTCTGTCTCCTAATGAGAAAGACCATTAGGGCAGGATATACTTAGAAGTTCATGTGTTTGTCCAACCAGAGAGCCAGATCCTGGCATCCTGACTACCCTTTGGGGAGGGAGTTTGCTTGCTCGGCCTTGGGGCACTTCTATCCCCTGTGGGCTAAAGAGCCAGCAGGAGGCCTAGAGGCTGTGACACTCCCTCCCAAGGGCTTAATCCACAGCCCTTGACAAGTCCATTCTGCCAGCATTATCCAACCTATTTCATTTCCTTAGTAAGTCAGAAAAAGAAATGGAATTCCCTGCTGTCAAACCAAAAGCCAAACCAGTTGTCATCAAGGGGACTCCAACTCAGAGCAACTCCATGTGTGTCGATGTAGAGCTGTGCTCCACAGCATTTTTGGAAGTAGACCACTCCAGGTGGGGAGCAGGGAAGGAATAGACTCAAACCACCAAGCTTTTTGTTAGCGGCCAGTGCATTAACTGTCCTTACCACCCAGGAACACACTCCTTTTCTGGTATGAAATCACTAACAGGATTTGTGTAGCTGAAAGAAATCAGTGAACTGGGACACAATGTTAAATGCAAGAGACTCAGGGGAACCAAGCCATGAGCCCAGTCACCACTCTGCTCTTTAAGTACAAACCCCCAGCCTGCACTGTGAGCCCTGGCCCTCAGAGTAGAACTGCTTCCCCAGCAGGGCCACCAGCCTTCCATCTCAACCATTTACACTTCAGGAAGCCTGTAATTCTGGCAGACAGTGATACTATGAGGGTGCAGGCTATTCTGGGGATCCTTTGGACCAATGGTCACCCTTCTGTTGTCATGTCTGCTCCAGGGGGAGCGGTCTCTCTACACTTTCATCCTTCTATTCCCAGCTCTTCTTCATTCCCAGGAAAAAAAATCAGGAAGTGAACAGTTGTCTCTCTTGCTGGTCTATATTCATGTAATTAGTGCTATTTAACTCCACAAAGAGCCAAAGCTCGTAAAACACAAAACGTATTTCAGCTGAGTGCCGAAAATTTTGGCAGAAATCTCCGCTGCAGCTAGAAGCTGAACTGAGCTATATTCGCTCCTTAAATAATAATAATAATGTTTAGAACAACTTCAACAAAGTTTTAGGGGCCAGCACTGCTACGTGGAAATACTCAATAAGGGAGCCAAATAAGGGATCTTACATCCTAAAGTTTGGAAATAACCTCCATCACCATAACAACACTTAACTTTTTTAGTATTTCTTATCCATGATGTAAACCTAGTTGCTTTAGAATGTGCTTTAAGGGCTTGGGTTCCCAAAGAGTGGGGACCTCTGCCACCCAGCTGTCCTCCTTTTCACCTGATCAGCCCATACTTGTGGAAGATGGCAGAGGACGAGAGTACTGTTCAGAAAAATGATTCCAAATTAGCTAACAGCTTCTCCTGTCCCAACTCCTTTACCCACCCACCTGTTCATGACAGAGACTTCACTTTGCTTCTGTTCTTCATGCCAGCCACACGTGAGGCAAGGACAGGACAAACTGACCCCCACCCACCACCATTTCACAAGTGAAGGATGGACTGGTAGTGAACCTAATAACCTTCTCCAAGGTGCTGGTCAAGGTGTGACAACAGCAGACGCAGCTGGCCCTCAAGAGGTCAGCCTCTGCTACAGAGGGACCGATGCTTCTCGCTACACTGCTAGCAGGACGCTCCATCCTAGAACACCCCTAGAAACAGGCAGTGGACTCCTCCACTCCCAGATGACAAGAGAAGGATGTGTTTCCTGGAGTCCTAGGGCAAGGCCAGGCAAAGAAGAGGTTAATGTTGGATGCTGCTGGCACTTCCTTTCAGAACCTGCTTAGAAGCAGTGTCCAGGGAGTCTGAAGAGGCCAAGAAATGGATTTCAAAGGTGAGGGGTCAAGTGCACTGCAAACCCAGGAGGATGCTGAAAAAACTGGACAGCTTTGTGCACCACTTGGAAACTCTGGGTGCTCCATGAGAAGGGGATGCACCAGTCAGCCCCAGCCACCCCCCTCCTTGCACACTGCCCCAAACTCCACCTCCACCACCACCACCACCACCACCGCCGCCGCCACCACCACCACCACCACCACCACTTCTCGTTTTGCAGCCTTGTCCATCCCACAAACTCTTTCCTGTGCGTTAAACTTTTCATTACTCCACAAGTATATAACTACCCCTACCCATTCCACACTTATTCCCCAGCTTGGAAAGTGAGGTTCCGAGAATTCACTAACTTGCCCAAAGTCAGGTTCTTCGTGTATCTAAGCCTCAGGTCTGCTGACTAATCCAACAAACCAAATGCCAGTTGCCACTGAGTTGATTCTGACTCATGGTGACTTCATGTGTGTCAGAGTAGAATTGAGCACCATAAGGTTTTCAGTGGTTGATTTTTCAGAAGGAAATAATCAGGCCTTTCTTCCAAGGCACCTCTCGGTGGACTCAAATCTCTAATCTTTTGGTAAGCAGCTGAGCCTCTTAATTATATGCATCACCTAGGAACTCCCAAATAATCAAAAGTTGTTATTTGTTGTCAGGTGGTGTGGAGTCCGCTCCAACTCACTGACGCTGTGTACAACAGGACACAGGTCCTGCCCGGTCCTACACCATCGGGCTTGAGCCCAGCATTGCAGCCACTGTGTCAATCAATCTCATTGACGATCTTCCTCTTCTTTGCTGACCCTCTACTTTAGCAAGTATGATGTCCTTCCCCAGGGACTGGCCCCTCCAGACAAAATGTCCAAAGTACATGAGACCAACTTTCGGCATTCTTGTTTCTAAGGAACATTCTGACTGTTCTTTCAAGACAGATTTGTTTTTCCTTCTGGTAGTTCATGGTATATTCAATATTCTTTGCCAACAACATAATCTAATATCTCCTTCCAAATCGTGAAGCCACCATGAGATTTTAGATAAACACAAGAGGAGAGACGAGTCTAAAAGGCCTTGTGGCGAAAGCACATTTGCCAGCTGGGCAGAGAGGATCGCCTCCTAGCCTATTAACTGCATAAAAACAAAACTGTCCTGGTCTGGTGCCACTTGCAGAGGCCTTCTTAGTGTCTGCATGATGGAGAGGTCCCTCTCCTTCAGTTCCAGGAGATGGCACACCTCAATAAGTTATGGTTGGCCAATGAATGGCAGGAGAGGACCAGGCAGCAGGTGTGGAAGAAGGACCCCGTCCTTGTGCATTTGTTCCACAATGCATTCAAACTCCCACTGTGTTCCAGGAACCACACTGCATTCTGGATTGCTGCAGTGAATGAGACAACACAGTCTTCGATCTCACAGAGCTTATGTTTTAGTAAAGAGAATATTGACAATAAATCAAATACACACACACAAGTTCTGACAATTAGGTTTGTGAATTCATCCTAGACAAAGGGCTACATACCTCACTGCTGAATATCACTATGGTCACCTTCGAAGTACTCATCTTAGCAAGATATACACTGACAGCGGTGCCTGGTCCACCCTTCAAAGCAATTTTGGAACTCTTTCTGGAATGGTCATCAGTGTTGTCATCATATTACCCTTGATGTCCTGAATGGCATCAAAATGTCTTCCTTTCAATACTTTGTTATCTTAGGGTAAAGAAAAAAGTCATTGGGGGCCAGATCAGGTGAGTAGGGAGGGTGCCCCAGTACAGTTATTTGTTTACTGGCTAAAAACTCCCTAACACACAACTATACAACTAAGTTTGCAAATCTACCACCATGCCACTATGTGCAATGGCCCTTCCAGAAAGAGTCCCAAAATTGCTTTAAAGGATGGACTAGGCGCTGGCATCAGTTCATTGCGTCCCAAGGGAAGTTTGCAGGTGACCATACTGATATCCAGCAAAGAAGTATGTAGCACTTAGACCGATTAAATTCATGGACTTAACTGTCATGTGTGTGTATTTGTATACATATGTGTGTGTTTATATATGTACATGTGTATATATGTATATACATACACACATATAGTCATTTTCAGATGTTTTTGTATTTACATATGTGTATTTATACATGCATTTATATACTCACATGTGTATGTGTGTGTATATTTATATGTGTATATATATGTATATATATACACACACATATATATACAGTCATTTTCAAATGATAAAACCCAGAAGAGGAAGAATGCAGTCATTTTACAGAGTGACTACTGGTAGCAAGTGTTCTCTAATTGGTAGGACCACAGTGATGCTTGCAGGTGTAACTAAATGACAAGTAGGAGGCTAAGATCTGGGAGAGAACTTTCTAGGCAAAAGAAAAAGCATATGCAAAGCTGAAGAGGGGCAAACTTAGTGAGGCAAAGGCAGAGGGGCTGTGGGGCTGAAAGGCATCAAGTGAGCAGGGATGTGAGAGTGATGGGGCCAGAGATGAAGAGTCAGAGGATGGAAGGCACTTAAGACTACAGCAAAGGATCTGAATTTGATTCCAAATGGAACAAGAAGGCATGGAAAGGTTTTATGCATGGGGTGGACATCATACTCCAGTTTATGTTGGCAATCTCAGTCTGAATGCTTTGTGGGGAGAACAGAAGACCTGAGGGATTCAGCATGGAACAGTGTAACCCAGCCTCAGGTGATGGGGTGCAAGAAGGGCCAAGTGGCTGTTCCAGTGGGGCTGGTAAACATGGAAAGAAGAGGTGTAAAAGAAAGGGGAATTATATCTCCTACTTTGGCCTGGAGCACCTGGGTTGATGGTGGTGCCACTTATCAATCTAGGAAAGACAAGAAGAAACAAACAAAACCAAGAGTTCTGGTGGAGTCATGTTCAAGAGTGAGGTTGTCTGCAGAGCCCTCCCTGCCCTGGTTGTGCTAAAAAAAATCAATGAAGGAAGCAGCTTCAAGAGAACCATGCAATCTCTCAAGAGGATGAAAATGTTAAAAGAGGAAGAACCAGCACACACTCATCGGTAGTGAGGTTAAGGTGCGAACTCTGGCCTGTGAAAGCTCTTGTAGGCATGAGCAACCACTAGTTACAATAACCCTGAGGTTATGGCAGAGAGACACCAAGACCTTGGCTGCCACATGGTAATGGCAACCACATTCGTTTGGGGATCTAGAATTTGTATGCTCATGACTATCAGAGAAGAACCATTACAATAACAGGTCCACTTTACTAGAGGGAAATGGAAAACTCTTACAGGGTAGAGGCTAATTTGTAAATGTCATATTTCTCACCAAAATTAATAACATTAAAGGAGGAGTGAAAAGAGCCAGGGGTAGTCAGCACCCGTCACAGACTGCTGAGCTAGGAGCCCTCCTGTGACTCAAGTGATTATTAGGGAAACCAACAAAATCCAACACAACCCAGAGCCATCAAGTCTCTTCTGACTCATACCCACCCTATAGGACAGAGTAGAACTGCTCCATAGAGTTTCCAAGCAGTGCCTGGTGGACTTTAACTGTTGAACTTTTGGTTAGCAGATGTAGCACTTAACCACTATGACACCAGGAAAAACAAGGAAAGGCTAAACGTATATGAAAAAAATGAATATGAATTCAAAAGAACTCAGGCTAGGGGCAAGGCATGCTTTTTATAAAGAAAAACAGACTCTTCACAGTTCTGCAAACCATAACAAAAAATGAAAGACAAAGTAATAAAGTAAAAAACAGTACAAAAATCTACCCTGGACTTTAAATAGCTCCTGCTCTATTTGCCATCTTAGAGACATGGGTGAGAACGGACAGAACCAGAGAAAATGATATAGCCAAATGCGTGTGACAGCCTGAGGAACAAAGGCATGCCCCTTCACCCTATCCATGTCCCCAAGACCACACTACAAGAGTAGAGTGTTGGAAACACCAGTCTTTCCAATGCTCTGCCTACAAAGAGTTCCTGATCACACAACTTTGGGAAACAGTGAACACCAAATGACCCTCCTGGACAGCCATGATACACGTTACCTGATGAAGAAGTCGACTGATAGAGAAGCCTGCCAAAGGTTTGTTAGCCAGTGTTTCTCAGACTTGCCTCATTGAGTAACCTTTCCATTGCATCCTGTTACTGTTGTTGTGTGCTGTTGAGTCAATGGTGACTGACAGCAATCCTGTAGAGCAGATCAAAACACCTATAGGCAAGAAGGCGGACTAAGCCCACGTCTCCTTATATCCCTCTGGAAACCAAGACCTGAATTGACAATCAAACAGAGCCTTCTGAGCACCTAACCAGCCTCAGGACACGGCACAGAGCTCTTAATCGGGACTTCGTACCACTCAGCGGAAAACCTCCTCTCTCTTGCTGACTCCCGCTCCTGGCTAGCCCTGGCTCTCAAGGACGGAAGGTAAACGCACCATTTTGACTTTTTTTTTCCTCTGTCTTGGCTGGCGGGCGGAGCTGGGTCCTGCCTGGCGGCTGGACTCAGACGCACTGCTGGGGGGACAGGCAGGCGAAATTCCCATATTCTGAGAGCCAGGCTCGGGACTCTGTTACTCTAGCTACATTGAGTCTTTCGTTTTGTAGCTGCCTCAGCGGGGTTTGTGCGGAGCTTGGCGGTCAGTGTGCAGGACGCCATGTTGGTACCGAGATTTTAGCAGGACCTCCTTCTTAGCCTGGGAGCCAGCGCCTGCAAACGGGACAGCGCTTCTCCGACAGAAAAGCAGTGATTTTGCACAGTGCTGCCTACATTGGGGGCCCTGCAACAGAAGCAGAGGAATCACTACCTCTCAGCACCTTTAGCCCCAGTCTGCTGCCTGTGTGGAGGACGCCATCTTGGGTACGGTGGCCGCAGCTGGACCTAATTCTTAGCTTGGGAGCCAGAGCCTGCCCACAGGAGAGCGCTTTCCTATCACAAAACCAGTACATGACGCAGTGTTGGATAAGGCTAGGCCCTGTGAGTAGAGGCCAACAGGGCAGTAGCATTGCTGTATTCTGAACTAGTTTGTTATCATCTGGGGTTGGATATAGTGGCACTTACTTTGTCAGATGAGAAGAGGGACCTCTACACCTGAAAACCTAACTGACTTGTGAACTGGTCAGATACCTTTTGCTTTACATTTGAAGACGGCCTAGAGAAACATTTGCAATCCATCCTCACAGTACCTCTTCCACCCTCTATATACTCACATGGGACCCAAAAAGCAACAGACAATTGTGGCATACAAGCAATCACTCATGGCTTCAGAAGGCTCCCAAACAAAGCAACCAAGGAGTTTTCCAGATGAAGAAACTTTTATGAAAGCATCAGGAAGTGAATACAAATTGATTATATACAGAGCCCTTCTAGACCTTATACAAAATGCAGCAGAACAAAATGAAAAATTAAGCAAGTTGTTCAATCTGATGGAACACCAGTACTCTGAAATCCAACAGATCAAGAAGAAAATCAAAGACATAGAAACTTCCATGCAAAGCCAAGAAAACAGAATGGAACAAATGGAAAAAAGAATTTCTGACTTGGAAGACAGAGCTACTGATGCCAGCATCTATGAGCAGAAATCAGAAAAAAGAAACAAGAAAACTGAAGAAACATTAAGAAGCATGTGGGACTCTATTAAGAGGAACAACCTTCGATTAATTGGAGTCCCTGAACAGGGTGAGACATCTGAGAACACAGAGAGTATTGTTGCTGAGCTGCTGAAAGAAAACTTCCCAGAAATCATGAAGGACGAGAATATAGACATCTCAGATGCATATCGTATGCCACCCAATATAGATCTCAAAAGAAAGACTCCAAGACATATTATAATCAAGCTTAACAAGATGAAACATAAGCAGCAACTCTTAAACGCAGCAAGACTCAAGGCAAAGCTAACATTCAGAGGGAAACCCTGTAGGCTCTCGTCAGATTTCTCAGTAGAAACCATGCTGGCACAGAGACAGTGGCATGACACATTCAATGTCTTTAGGAAGAAGAACTTCCAACCAAGAATTACATATCCTAAAAAACTGTCTTTCAAATATGAAAACGAAATTAAGACATTTCCAGATAAACAAAAACTCAGAGACTTTGTAAAAACCAAACCCAAACTACAAGAAATACTGAAAGAAGTTCTTGGCTTTGGCTTAGAAGAACAAAACCACTAACTTTATATTTTAGAATGACACACTACTCAATACTCTACTCTTTTAGGGAAGGCTCCAAAGTAAATCACAGCTTTGATATGGAAAGAAACAATCCAGTGATCATCAAGAAAACTATGGTGTCATCATGATAAAAAGAGGGATGTACTACAGTCATTATAGTCCTTCTAGATGGAGACGAAGATGACAAGACTGGTAGTAATTAAAACTGGGTTTATAAATAGTTTATTAAGGGGGTTCATGGGGGCAGCTGTAAAGCACAACAAAGATGTATCATACCATTTCAAAAAATCTAACACACGAGTCTCAACAACTATAAAACCAGCTCTGAAAAAGGTGAAAACTCAACTCACAAAAACGAATGTCCCAGAACAGACAAATAAGAACAACAGAGAAAACATCAACATAAAAATAAACATATCACAATGGCAGCAGTGAACACATACCTATCAATAATTACATTGAATGTGAATGGACTGAATGCTCTGGTAAAGAGACACCGAGTGTCATCTTGGATCAAAAGACACGACCTATCCATATGTTATCTACAAGAAACTCACTTGAGACCTAAAGACAGGAACAAACTGAAAATTAAAGGATGGAAGAATGTATATCAAGCTAACAATGAACAAAGAAGAGCAGGGGTGGCAATTCTAATCTCAGACAAAATCAATTTTAATGTCAAATCCACCATCGTGGACAAAGATGGTCACTATTTATTGCTGAAAGGTTCAGTACACAAGCAAGACTTAACTATATTAAATATTTATGCACTTAATGCCAGAGCACCTAAATATGTCAAAGAAACACTGACTACGCTCAAAAGAGAGTTAGATGACTCCACAATAATAGTGGGAGACTTTAACACTCCACTCTCATTACTAGACAGATCATCTAGAAAAAAGCTCAGTAAAGATACAGAAGACCTCATTGACACAATTAACCAGCTAAACCTCATTGATATATACAGAACTTTCCACCCATCAGCAGACAACTACACCTTCTTCTCCAGTGCACACAGAACATTCTCCAGAATTGACCATGTGATAGGCCATAATGCAATGCTCAACAAAATCCATACCATTGAATTACTGCAAAGCATCTTCTCAGATCATAAAGTCATAAAAGTTGAAATCAATAGCAGAAAAAACAGAGATAGAAAGTGGAACTCTTGGAAGCTGAACAACATCTTGCTCAAAAAAACATGGGTTATAGAGGAAATCAAGGATGAATTAAAGAAATTCATGGATTCCAATGAGAACGAAAACACTTCCTACCAGAACCTATGGGATACAGCCAAAGCAGTGCTCAGAGGTCTGTTTATCTCCATAAATGCACACATCCGGAAGGATGAAGGAAACCAAATCAAGGAACTAACTCTACAGCTTGAACCAGTAGAAAGAGAACAACAGAGGAACCCCTCGGGCACCAGAAGAAATGAGATCATAAAGATTAGAGCAGAGCTAAATGAATTAGAGAATAGAAAAACAATTGAAAAAATTGAAAAGACCAAAAGCTGGTTTTTTGAAAAGATCAATGAAATTGATAAACCACTGGCTAAACTTACTAAAGAAAAGCAGGAAAGGAAACAAATAACTCAAATTAGAAATGAGAGGGGAGTTGTCACCACAGATGCAACAGAAATCAAAAATATCATAACAGAATACTATGAAAGACTATACACTAGCAAATTTGAAAACCTAGGGGAAATGGACCAATTCCTGGACTCATACCACCTACCCAAATTATCACAACATGAGGGAGAACAACTTAATAAACCCATCACAAAGGAAGAGATTGAAAAGGTCATCAAAACACTGCCAACCAAAAAAAGTCCAGGACCACATGGCTTCATGGCAGAATTCTACCAAGCATTTAGAGAAGAGTTATCCCCAATACTACTGAGACTATTTCACAGTATAGAAAGGATGGAGTACTCCCAAACTCATTCTATGAAGCCAGCATAACCCTGATACCTAAGCCAAGGAAAGATCCAACAAAGACAGAGAACTACAGACCGATATCACTCATGAACCTAGATGCAAAAATCTTCAACAAAATTCTTGCCAACAGAATACAACAACATATCAAGAAAATAATGCATCATGACCAAGTGGGATTCATACCAGGGATGCAAGGCTGGTTCAACATCAGGAAAACAATTAATGTGATAAACCACATAAATAACACAAAAGACAAGGATCACCTGATTTTGTCCATTGATGCCGAAAAGGCATTTGATAAAGTCCAACACCAATTCATGCTAAAAACTCTTAGCAAAATGGCCATAGACGCCAAATTCCTCAACACAGTAAGGGCCATTTATACAAAGCCAATTGCCCACATCATCCTGAATGGAGAGAGACTGAAAGACTTTCCCTTGAGATCAGGAACTAGACAAGGATGCCCACTCTCACCTCTCCTATTCAACATTGTGCTAGAAGTTCTAGCCAGAGCAATTAGACAAGACCAAGAAATAAAGGACATCTGCATCAGCAAAGAGGAAGTTAAAATCTCCCTGTTCGCAGATGATATGATTGTATATGCAGAGAACCCCAAGGAATCTATAAGTAAGCTACTCAAACTGATAGAAGAGTTCAGCAAAGTCTCAGGATACAAGATAAACATAACTAAATCAGTAGGATTCCTTTATACCAACAAGGAGACTGTTAAGGAGGAAATTATCAAATCAATACCATTTACAATAGCCCCTAAGAAGATAAAGTACCTAGGTATTAATCTAACCAGAGAAACAACAGACCTCTACAAAGAGAACTACAAGCCCTTACTACAAGAAACTAAAAGAGACTTAGATAAATGGAAAAACCTACTCTGCTCATGGATAGGAATACTTAACATTGTGAAAATGTCTATTTTACCCAAGCCAAGAAGCAATTTATTTATATAATGCAATCCCAATACAAGTTCCAGCATCATTTTTTAATGAGATGGAGAAACAAATCACCAATTTTGTTTGGAAAGGGAAGAAGCCCCGGATAAGTAAGGTACTACTAAAGAAGAAGAACACACTGGGAGGCCTCTCATTACCCGACCTTAGAACATACTACACTGCCACAGTGATCAAAACAGCCTGGTACTGGTACAAGAACAGACAGATGGATCAATGGAACAGAATTGAGACCCCAGAGATGACACCATCTGCCTATGAACAGTTGATATTCGACAAAGGCCCTAAGACATTAGACTGGGGTAAAAACAGTATCTTCAACAAATAGTGCTGGCAAATTGGTTATCCATCTGCAATAAACTGAATCAACATCCATATCTTACACCTTATACAAAAACCAACTCCAACTGGATAAAAGACCTAAATATCAAACCTAAAACAATAAAGCTCATCCAAGAAAAGGTAGGAACAACAATGGAAGTTTTAATACACAATGAGGACAGACTCCAAAATCTGTCAAAGAAACCTCAATCAACAGAAGAGAAAGTAGACAAATGGGAACTATTAAGAATCAAACACTTTTGCTCATCCAAAGTCTTTATTAATAGAATTAAAAGAACACCCACAGAATGGGAAAAAATATTTGGCAACTCTATGTCAGACCGACACCTGATCTCCATAATCTATAAGATACTACAAAATATCAGTAAGAAGAAGATAAACCATCCAATTAAGCTATGGGCAAAGGAGATGGACAGACACTTCACTAAAGAGGAGATCCAGGCAGCCAAAAAACATATGCGGACATGTTCATGATCTTTAGTTATTAAAGAAATTCAAATCAAGACAACAAAGAGATACCATCTCACCCCAACAAGATTGGCCATGATCCAAAAAACACAAAACAACAAATGCTGGAGAGGCTGTGGAGAAAGTTGGTGGGGTTGCAAAATGGTCCAGCCTCTTTGGAAGGCAATCTGGCGTTTCCTTAAAAAAATGGATATCGATATACCATGTGACCCAGTAATTGCACTACTTGGAATATATCCTACAGTTCCAGGCCTTTCACACCAACAGACACATGCACCAGAATGTTTACTGCAGCACAGTCCACGATAGCAAAAAGATGGAATCAACTCAGATGCCCAACAATAGAAGAATGGATAGATAAACTATGGTACATATACTCAATGGAACCCTACGCAATGATAAAGAATAACGATGATTCCAGGAAACATCTCCTAACCTGGTTTCAACTGGAAGACATTATGTTGTGTGAAAGTAGTCAGCGACAAAGGGACAAATACTGTATGAGACCTCTACGATAAGACCTCAAAAACAGACTTGTGTATAGAAGAAAAGACTCTTTGACAGCTGCAAGGGAGGGGAGAGAGAGAGGGTAAGGGGGGGAGGGTTTAGTTTAGATAGTTACTAGAAATCTAGTTGGGAGAAAGCGGTGATAGCACACATTAGAAACAAGAACAACATTAAGTGGACTTCAGCCTAACTTGAGTACTCCTTCCATCTTGACTCAATACTGCAAGGGTAGAGTAGCTGGGGCAGGGGGCGGGGGACCATGCTCTTAGGTGAATTCCAGGCCAACTGGCACAACTAGCGTTTTGCTAAGAGAGCTCTCTGCACCCCACATTGGTGAGTGGCGTCTGGGGTCTTAAAAGCTGCCAAGCTGCCATCCGAGGACACAGCAAATGGTCCCAACTCAGCAGGAACGGATGCTCACCGAAGACCAAAATGACATGCGGTAAAGACAACCGAGAAGACAGAGAGAGCCACAAGACTGGGTGCCTACATCGACTTGGGACCGGAAGAACTGGATGGTGCCCAGCCACCGCCAGTGATAGCCACAATGGAGCTCACAGAGAGGAGTCTCACTGGCAACACAAGAATAAAAAGTGGTGCATCATGAGATCTCCACTGAAAGACCTCAATTGATGGTCCAGCAGTTTTGGGGTTTCTCTTAGAGCATGGCCCCTTGCCCTGCTGCTGCCCTTTCCCATAAATTATAACAAAGGTCCACTCTTTGGACAGGAATGGATTGGACTTGGCAATGCAGAGTGACCATATATTGGAAGCACTTTGTGGTTCTATACATCTACAGGATATCATCTTGCTGACCTCTGGCCAGAGGAAGGGGAGTGGACGGAGAGGAGGGGAAAGGAGGTTGCTGGGAGGAAGAGACATGTATGGAGCAGAGAGGAATAGTGTGCATTCACCGGACAGGGAGAGCAGTGGAAGCTGCATATAGGTGGGCATGTAAATTTATACGTGAATGTACATTTTCACTCAGTTATGTTAAATAAAAAGAAAAAACAAAAAAAGAAAACGCCTATAGGGTTTCCTGGCCTATAATCTTTACAGGAGCAGATGGCCAGGTCTTCTTTCCCAGGGCGGCCCCTGGTGGGTTCAAACAGCCGATCTCTCAGTTAGCAGCAGAGCTTCACCACTGCACCACCAGGCCACCTTCACTATTAGTTCAAACCAAAGAAACCATTGCCATAGAGTCCTCATGATGCTATAGGACAGGGTAGAACGGCCTCATAGAATTTCCAGGGAGTGCCTGGTGGATCTGAACTGCCAACCTTTTGGTAAGCAGCCGTAGCACTTAACCATGACACTACCAGGATTTTCTCTGTATTGGATGACACCTATCAGTACCCAGGGAACACTGCTCCATGATACACACTTTGGGAAAGGCTAGCATGGTGGCATGCATGCCTCAAAGCTCTTTGACATCCATTTTTTTTGTCACTTTGTCTTTATAAAAATTCTGTGAGGTAGGTGAAGAAACATATGGTAATTCACTTCACTTGATGAAACAAAGCCCGGAGTTGCCAAAAATTAGGTCTGGCAGGAAACTCTAACTAAGGAGAAGCCACTGGCACAAGTGACGAGACCCTGTCCCCCTTAGCTTTCATCTTCTACTGAAGGTTCCCTCAAATAATGCCACTGTACCCACCTTGACAATTGCCCCCAGGGATATGAGGCACCCCTCCCTTCAATGCCTCCAGGAAAAAGCCTGCAAAACCCTTCCCCTGGATCCTCTTAGCACACTACAAGAGACCATGATCTCGTGTCGGTTGACAAGAAACCCTACAGGAAAACAGAAGAAAAGGTATAAGCATAAAATGAATTGATCTCAATAAAACATAGGCTTTTGCTTCATCCATGACAGTCTCCTGCCCAGATTCAAAAGTCTTGCCCAATCCTTGCACCCCAGAATGCTGTTCAGTTTTGAAGGTGTCTTGCCTGGGCCTTGCTTTCTCACAGTGGTAATAGGGTGTTTCTGGTGCCCATGTTGGGGTTGCTGTTTTACTTGGGGATGATGCCTTTTCTGTCCTGAGCTACGCTCCTGAGGACTGGCAAGGTGACCTGTAACAGGTGTGAACATTCTTGGTGTCAGCCATTTAGGCAAGACGTTGCTCCCCAGATATGTCATTAGGACCGAAAGAATAAGTTCACAGGTAGAGAGGGGATTTCTACCCCTCTCTGGATCTCATTCCTTTTTGCCTCAACTTTTCTTAGGGATCCAGAGGTCAAAGATAGACAATGCCCCATCATGGCAAAATGGGGTTAAATCAGGACCTTTCTATAGGACAGACTCCCTGGAGTGTAACCAGTCAGTATACTCAGTGGTGAATGGAAACTTCGGTGGTTTGGTTTCTCCCAGAGATGCCTTGGAAGAAAGATCTGGTGGTCTACTACGGAAAAATCAGCCATCAAAACCCTATGGAACACAGTTCTACTCTGACACACATGGGATTGCCATGAGTCAGAACAGAATCAATGGCAACTGGGCAGGTAGATTGGTTTCCATGGGAGACAAAGATGCAAAGAAATAAAGAAATAAACTCTAACTTGGAGATGACATTGACTTGCTAGAGTAACTCTATTTTTTTCCCTTTTTTTGTCCTCCAGTTCTTGGTAAAGTCCAATTAGAATATCCAGCTTTGTCTTGGCTGTGCTCTTAGATACTCATGGGCAGTGGTAAGTCTACATTTGGGTTGAGGGTTGTAAGGAGGATGTGACCAACCATCTGGGGGACAACAAGGGAGAGGCTGCAGTTATCAGCAGGAAGTGATGGAATCTCTGACTAGAGGTGTGATTGTGTGACCTCATATCTCTCATGTGGAGGCTCTTCTCCCAGTGCCAAGTACGAGAGTAAGAGTTTTATTTTACTGAACAAAGCAATAACACTGATGACTACAACTCATGGTAACCTGATGTACAGTGCAACAAGATATTGCTTAGTCCTCGAGACCACCAGCTTGTTGAAGTCCATCATTGTGGCTACTGTGCCAACCCATCACACCAAGGGTCTCCCATGCCCTCTTGACCCTCTGCTTCGCCAAACACAATGTCCTCTTCCAGTGATCGATCCCTCCTCATGACATGTCCAGAGCCAGTGAGGCAGAAACAATATGATGTCATCATAAGGTTTTCATTCACTAATTTTTGGAAGTATGTCTTCCAGCCTTCCTTCCCAGTCTATCTTAGTCTCAATGCAACTTGCATAAACTATCATCTTCATTAAGCATATGAGGAAACTGAGGCTCAGAGAGGGTAAAGGTCTTTCCCAAGGAGACCAGTATTCTACTAAGCAGTATGTAATTGGTATCCACAGTGAAGACGGGCAATGCAACCTGCTGGAATGTGAAACACGCATTGCCGTCGAGTTGATTCTGACTCACAGAGACTCTACAGGACAGTAGAACTGCCCTACAAAGTTTCCAAGGGGCAACTGGTGGATTTGAACTGCAAAACTTCTGATTAGCAACCAAACTGTTAACCATTACACCATCAGGGCTCCAGAGTGTCAAACAGCCATCAAAAAACAAATAGAGAAGAAATGAGGCAATCTCTAGTGGACAGATAAACAAGGTTCAAACAGCAGTGAAAAATCAATGAGGCAAAATGCTCAGCCTGTAAAAACCAACTAGGCAACCAACCAGCGGCCTGTATTCCCACTTGAATTGACACCTGACCACATCACAGTCACATCTGTATTTGCCCAAGCCAGCCTCCCACCTACCTGCCAGAATGCCACCCAAGTACACAGTCAACCTTGGCCTAAGTGTCTACCTGACCTGATCTGAACAGCATCTTCAAACAGCCTGAGAGCATCTGATGGAGTTAGCGCATAGAGGTGACAGAAAGGAACCTCTGGAACAAGGAGATAAGGCGACCTCCTGAGAGTTAATTTAGCAACAATCAAGACATCATCATGGAGGAATCAGAGAGCTGCAAACACGGCCTTACACTGGCAAGGTGTCTCCCAAATCACTGCTGAAGGAGCAGGGGACTGCAGTCTTATCGGGGTGACAAGGGTGCTTCCTCAGGATAAGAATGTAACTCAAAAAAAGGTAATCTAAACAGTCTGAATAAAGAAAATACTATCCAGCTCAGGCTGGTCTGCCTCAAGTGCCAAGAGAAAGGGAGCAAACGATCAAGAACTGCATAGTTACTAATCCGGGCCCAACCAGGGGAAAAGCTAGACATCAGTATCTGGTTCACAAGAAAGGTATCCCCTGTCAGAGAATAGGAGCTGGCCAACAGGCTTCTGGACTGACTTTCAGAACAGTTTTTGACAACGGATTCTTAGATATGATACAAAAAGCTCAAGCAACAAAAGATAAAACAGATATACTAGATTTCACAAAAACAAATAGTTGTGAATCAAGACTTCATTATAATGCACCACAACTATCAATGCCTCCACTAAACTGAGTTCCGTACAACTAGATGGTGCCCAGTTACCACTACTGACTGCCTGACAGGGATCACAGTAGAGGGTCCTGGACAGGGCTGGAGAAAAATGCAAAACAAAGTTCTAACTCTAATAAAAAAGGCCAGACTTACTAGCCTGACACAGACTGGAGAAACTCCAAGAGTACAGACCACAGACCCCTTTTTGCTCAGTAATGAAGTCACTTCTGAGGTTCACCCTTCATCCAAAGATTAAATGTGCCCAGAAACAAAACAAAACTAAAGGTACACACCAGGTCAAGCACAAGAACCACAAGGTGGGAGGGAACAGGAAAGCTGGTAATAGGGAACCCAAGGTCAAGAAGGGAGAATGCTGGCATGTTCTGGGATTGTTAACCAGTGTCATAAAACAATACATAAACATGTGTACTGTTTAATGAAAAGTTAGTTTGTTCTGTAAACCTTCATCTAAAGTACAATAAAATAAAACAAAAAGACTTTATCAACAAAATGAAGCCACAAAGTACAGAACAGGAGCAAATATTTGGTCACTACATATCTCAGGAATTGTGGTAATGCAGTGGTTAAAGCACTTGGGTGCTAACAAAATGTCAGTATTCAAATCCACCAGCTGCTCCACAGAAGAAAGACGTGTCTGTCTGCTGTTTTAAAGACAACAGCCTTCAAAACTTTATGGGGTAGTTCTACTTATTCCTATAGGGCCACTATGAGTCAGAATCAACTTGATGGCAATGGGTTTGGGCTTTTAGAATCAAATATCTGATAAGGGTTTACTATCCAGAATATATAAAAGACTCTTACAACTCAACAATATAAAGATAACCCAATAGAAAAAAAAATGGGAAAACATTTAAACAGACATTTCTCCAAAGAAGACACACAAGTGGTCAACAGCACGTGAAAGCTGCTTAGTACATTAGTCACTAGGTAAATGCACATGAAAACCATAATGAGATACAACCTTACACTCAATAAAATAGGAATTATCAGAAAAATGGAAAATAAAAAGTGTTGGTGAGGCTACAGAGAAATTGGAACCCCCATCTATCACTGGCAGGAATGTAAAAATGGTGTGGCTGCTGTGGAAAATGATATGGTTTCTTCTCAACAAGCGAAACAGAGAATTATGTGAAGAGCAATTCTACTCCAATATCTATGTCCAAAAGACTTGAAATCCAGAGCTTGAAAACCAATGTTTACTATAACACTATTTATACAATAGCCCCAAAGCAGAAATATGATCTCATCATCTATCAAGAACTGAACGGATAAACAAAACACAGCACATAGACAAATTTACAATGAAATATTACTCAGCTATTAAAACAAATGACGTCCTGACACACACTACAACAAGGATAAACCTTGAAAACAGTATGCTGAGTGAACTGAGTCAGATATATGTAAAGGAAAATATTATATGATCTCACTTACATGCAATATGGACTGATACTAGCCTGTTATGGACTGAACTGTGTACCCCCCAAAATGTATGTCAATTTGGCTACACCATGATTCTCAGTATTGTGTATTTGCTCATCATTTTATGATCTGATATAACTATCTTGTGGATTATAAATCCTAACCTCTGTGATGTTAATGAGGCAGGATTCGATGCAGTTATGTTAATAAAGCAAGACACAATCTATAGGATTACACTGTGTCTTGAGTCAATCTCTGTTGAGACATAAAAGAGAGAAGTGAGCTGAGAGGACAGGGATCTCATTACCATCAAGCAAGAAGAGTTAGGAGTGGAGCTTGTCCTCTAGATCTGAGGTCCCTATGTTGAGAAGCTCCTAGACCAGGTGAAGAATGATGATGAGGAGCTTCCCCCAGAGCAGATAGAGAGAAAGACTTATTCTGGAGCTGATATCCTGAATTTGGACTTTTAGCCCACCAGACTGACTGAATAGATTTACATTTGTCAAAGCCTTCCATTTGTGGTACTTCTGTAACAGAAACACTAGATAACTAAGACATGATGATTTTAAATTGGACAATCATATGGTCCACTATGCTGGGAATGACAAATTGATGAGGGACAGTATCACATTCATTGCTGAAAAGAACATTTCAACATCAATCTTGAAGTACAGCGCAGTCACTGATAGGATAATGTCCACGTGCCTACAAGGAAGATCAGCTAATACAACTATTATTCAAATTTATGCACCAACCACTAAAGCAAAAGATGAAGAAATTGAAATTTTTTAACCATTTCTGCAGTCTAAAATTGATCAAATCAAGATACACTGGGAATTACTGGTGACTGGAATGTGAAAGATGGAAACAAAGAAGAAGGATCAGTAAGTAGTTGAAAAACTTGGCCTTGGTTGTAGATAGGAATGATACCAGAGACACCACTGTAGAATTTTGCAAAACCAAAGGATAGCCTACTGGAAATCTTTTTTTACAACAACCGTAAGTGGCAACTATACATGCGGATCTCACCAACTGGAATACACAGGAATCAAATTATCACATCTGTGGAAAGAGATGACGGAGAAGCAAAATATCACCAGTCATAACAAGGCCAAGGGTCAGCTGCAAAACAGACCATCAATTGCTCATATACAAGTTCAAATTTAAGCTAAAGAAAATTAAAGCAAGTCCAAGGGAACCGAAGTATCAACTCAAGTATATCCTACCTGAATTTAAAGACCATCTAAAGAATAGATTTGACATATTGAACACTAAGGACCACAGACCAGACAAGTTGTGGATAACATCAGAGACATCGTACATGACGAAAGCAAAAGGTTATTAAAAAGAAAGAAAAGACCAAAATGGATGTCAGAAGAAACTCTGAAACTTGCTTTTTTCTCTTCTTTTCTTTTTTTTATCATACTTTATTATTTATTTATTTATTATTATATTTACTTGTATTTTATTTTATTTTTTTATTTTAAGTTTATAATACAATTAAAATTTGCATGCCTGCCTATCTGCACCTCCCTCTGCTCTCCTTGTCCGGTCACAGCACACTCCTCCTTTCTCCATACATGTCGTATCCTTGTAATAACATCCTGTTCCCTCCTCTCCACCCTTTCCACTCCCCTCTAGTAAGCCCTGTAGGACAACATCCTGTAGATGCATAGAATCATAAAGTACACACACGATATGGTCACTCTGTGTCCCCGAGTCCCTTCCATTCCTCTCCAAAGAGTTGATCTCAGTAATGATCTATGATCAGGGGCAGCATCAGGTCTAGGGGCCATGCTACCAAGGGAATTCCCAGGCTTCTGACCATCGATTATGATCTTTTAATAGAGTTCTTCGTGTACACCCCTTTTTTTCTCTTGTTGCCACTGGGACTCAATACTGTGAGTCCATTGGTGATAGCTGGGCACCATCTGGTTCTTCTGGTCACAAGTTGATATAGCCACTCATTCACGTGGGTCCTTCTGTCTTCAGGGCTCTTTTCCCCTCATTTCGTTGTTGTCCTTGATGATCATTAGTTCCAGCTGAATTGGGACCATTTAGTATTCCTCAGATGGTAGCTTGCTAGCTTTTAAGACCCCAGATGCCACTCACCTATATGGGGTGCAGAAGACTCTCTTAGCAATAGGCTAGTTATGCCAATGGGCCTTGATGTCACTTGAGAGTATGATGCCCAGGCCCCTGCCCCTGCTACTCTATCCTCACAATATTGGGTTAAGATTGGAAGAGTTTTCAGGTTATATTAAAGTCCAGTCAAATTGATCTTCTTTCTAATATGTGCTCTCACTAAGTTCACCCAACCAAATTTCTATCAACTATCTGATCTATACCTCTCCTTTCCCCCCTCCCCTCCCTTGCAGCTGCCAAAGAGTCTTATCTTCTGTACATGAGTCTGTTTTTAATTCCTTAGAGTAGGGGTCTCATATAATATTTGTCATTGTGCTGCTGACTGATTTCACCCAACATAATGTCTTCTAATTGAAACCGGGTTATGAGATGCTTCCTAAAGTCATCATTGTTCTTTATCATTGCATAGTGCTCCACTGAGTATATATACCATATTTTGTTTATCCATTCATCTGTTGATAGGCATTTGGATTGATGAAACTTGAATGAAACTTGAATGAAAACGTAGCTAAAGGGGGAAAAAATGATAAAGTAAAAGAGCTGAAGAGAAGACTTCAAAAAGTGGCTCAAGAAGACACTGTAAACTATTATAATGAAGTATACAAACACCTGGAGTTAGAAAACCAAAAGCAAAGAATACACTGAGGCATTTCTGAAGCATAAAGAACTGAAGAAAATTTAAGCCTCCAGCTGCAATACTGAAGGATTCTATGGGCAAAATATTGAACAACATATGAAGCATCAAAAGAAGATGGAAGGAATACACAGAGTCACTCTACTAAAAATAACTAGTCAACATTCAACCATTTCAGGAGGTAGTATATGATCAAGAACCAATGGTACTGAAGTCCAAACTGCACTGAAATCACTGGATAAAAACAAGCTTCAGGAATGGGCAGCATACTAATTGAGATGTTTTGACACGTGGATGTTATACTCAAAGTGCTCACTTGTCTATGCCAAGATATTTAGAAGACAATTACCTGGCCAACCAACTGGAAGAAACTCATACTTGTGCACATTCAAAAGAAAAGTGATCCAGCCAAATGTGAATATTATCAAACAAGATCATTAATATCACACACAAGTAAAATTTGGCTGAAGAGCATTCAAAACTGGTTGAAGCAGAACAGCAAAAGGGAACTGCCAGATACTCAAGCTGGATTCAGAACAGATGTGAAAAGCAGGAATCATTACTGATGTCAGACGGGTCTTGGTTGAAAGCAGAGAATACCAAAAAGAAGTTTACCTATGTTTCAATGACTATACAAAAGCAATTGACTGTGAGAATCATAACAAATTTCAGATAACATTGAGAAGAATGGGAACTCTATAACACTTAATTGTGCTCATAAGGAATCTGTACATAGACTAATAAGCAGTAGTTGGAACAGAACAAGGGGATACGCATCATTTAAAACCAGGAAAAGTGTGCATCAGGGCTGTATTCTTTTTCCATAGTCAATCTGTATGATGAGCAAATAATCCACGAAACTGGACTATATGGAGAACAGGACATCAGGGTTCAAGAAAGGTTCATTAATAACCCGGGTTATGCAAATGACACAACCTCGCTTGCTGAAAGTGAAAAGGAAGCACTTGCTGATGAAGGTCGAGCACTTATTGATGAAAATCAAAGACCACAGCCTTCAGTATGGATTCCACCTCAGCATAAAGAAAACAAAAGTCCTCACAACTGGACCAACAAGCAACATCATCATAACTGGAGAAAAAGCTGATGTTGTCAAGCCAAAGCCAAAGGATTTCATTTTAGTTGGATCCATTATCAATATCCATGGAAGTAGCATCAAGAAATCAAACTATGTATTGCACTAGACAAATCTACTGCAAAAAGACCTCTTTAAAGTGTTAAGAAGCAAAGATATCACCTCGAGGACTAAAGTGGACCTGACACGGGCCGTGGTATTTTCCAGTCACTTCATATTCCTATGAAAGCTGTACAATAAATAAAGAAGACTAAAGAAAAAATTGATGCATTTAAATTACAATGCTGGTGACAAATACAGAATATAATATGGACTGCTAGAAGAACAGACAGATCTATGTTGGAAGAGGTACATCCAGAATGCTGCTTAGAAGCAAGGACAGCGAGACTTCACTTCATATACTTAGGACATGTTATCAGAAGGGACCAGAGCCGGGAGAAGGATGTTGTGGTTGGTAAAGCAGAGGATCAGAGAAAAACGGGAAGACCCTTGATGAGACAAACTGACACGTAGCTTCAACAATAGACTCAAACATAACAAGGTCACTAGGACTGGCAGTGCTTCATTTTGTTGTGTGCTGGGTTGCTATGAGTCAGAACCATCTCAATGGTCCCTCACAGCAACAACAAAAACCACCCTACCAGAGGCAACAACTGTGTGAAGGCATACAAGACGCCTTTTCTCATTCCAATATACTAGCATTTGAGTGATCTAAAAAATTCCTGGCATTTGTGTCAAGGAAACTACTGAAATAGAAAAAGAATGGAGCAATGATTACAAGAGTCTGTCTTGGGGGTCAGAAGAGTAGGTACAAGCATGAGGATGGAGGTGAGGGACCTGAACTATGGACTTTTTCTTCATTTTTATAAGATTGGTTACTTCATGACAAAGCAAAAACAAACTTTCTTTCCTGTATCATCCAAACACAACTCTAAGCTAACCCACATTTTCTCTTGCGTGTTCTCTTATAAGCCACCTCTTAATGTCCTAGACGTCTCCAGATTCTCACTCCAAATTATTTTGTTTGATCTGATCATGAAACTCATCTATTAAGTCCTCAGTGGCTTCCTATTGTCTACAGGATGAAGGACGGACTTCACCTGGAATCCCAAGACCTCTGTCAATGGGCTTTCATGGCATCCACACAAAGAGAACTACTCCCCATTGTGTGTCTATGCTTTCTTGCTTTTATGTCTCACAAAGTTCTTCTCTTTGCCTGGGATTCCTTTCCTCTTCTCTCTTCTCTCTCTCTACATTGACCAATTTGATCTTGGGCAAATTACTTGCTCCCTCTCTGCCTTAGTTTCAACCCTAAAAGGGGGATGATAGTGGGACTTGCTTTATAGGTCATGATGAGGAATAAATCAGACAGTCAGTGTAACTGGTTCCCATAAACCTCTCCTGAACCTCTAAGCTAAAGGATTCTCTCGCCTTCCCTTAATTTCCGACACATGTGCAAATGTCAGCACTAGTCACTTTCTGCTTTGCATTTCCCCTGACTTTTATACATCTATTCCCCTTGTTGCCAAACCTTTCATCCTGTTGAGGTGAAAAAGTTGATCTTAGAGTTGAACACACAATACTCAGCACAATGTGAAGTCTCCAGAGTTAGAAGAATACATGATCAGTATTGTGAGACCTTCAATTGCCCCTTATAGCAACCCCTACAGTTCTCGGAGCCACCAACAAAAGCAGTCACATCCTTGGGCAGGACAAACACTCAGGATTGGATGGGTCTAAGGTCCTCCAAGGTGAAATGATTTCACTTGTCACATGAAGCAGCCTCTGGGCTTTGGGGATAGGCCTCCAGACGTTTCCTCTTCAAAACCAAAATCAAAAAGAAACCAATCAAGCACATTGCTATCAAATTGGTCCTAACCTATAGCAACCGTAGACAACAGAGTAGAATTGCCCCCACAAGGTTTCCAAGGAGCGTCTGACAGATTTGAGCTGTCAGCCCATTGGTTAGCAGTCTTATCACTTAACCACTGCCCCAGATACACAGAGGCTGGCCTCATCACCATTCTCCAAGGCAAGGCATCTTCCAATAATTCAAAGATTCTTTCTCATATCAGGAGTCTCTAGTGCTTAATAAAAACAAAAAACTCTTGCTCCACAAGAAAATCATTTTTCTCTCATTTGGTGTTTCTAGGCTTTTGTTCTCTTTTTTCTTCACTCATCTGTGAGGCTTTAGCTGCCTGACCCACCTCAGGGAGTTCAGACTCAGCAGCATACATGGGCCTTTAGCTCAAAGAGGCTACCAGCCCAGATGTCTCTGTCCTTGACGGCCTCACTGCCTCCCACCATGATCAGCCAACCTCCATAAAGGCGGTCAACTGTTCCTTCCCCTTGGGACCCGACAACTCTGGTTGGGGCCTACTGCCCACAGAACTAGACCCCTGTGGATTTGTTCTCAGGGACAGAATACAGATTTTATTTTTTAGCATCTCATCAGACATTAGAGGCAATGAGATGTGGAAACATTCCTTTCAGCGGGTGAAAGCTGAGAAGAGGGAGGCTGGGAAATAAAATGACTCTTTCAAAAGGCTCCCAGGGCCGATCTTACTGGGAAGGCAAGGCTGTTAAAGTAGAAGGGAGACCTTGAAGTTGGAAGGGTTAGCAGTCAAAGGGGTGTGGGAGCAGTGGCTCATGCTGTGATGGAAAAATGGTCAAATGCCTCTCCTATCAGCAATCCTGAGTCTCCCTCGACCCTGACCCAGAAATCACAACTAATCTGCTGCATAGCCCCCTTCCCCACTGATCCTTTCCACCATCAGACTCCCTCCACTCTTTGGGTATTACAATAAGAAGGAGCAGCTTACAGAAGACAGAAGAGCATTCCGGAGCTCCCCTTGCCCCAGCTTTCCTAGTGCGATGGTGAATTTTATGTGTTACCGGGGCTGAGTTAGGTGTCCAGTTGTCCAGTCAAACACTAGTCTAGATGTTGCTGTGAAGATATCTCATAGACATGATTAACATTTACAGTCAGTGGACTTTAAGGAGATTACCCTCCACAGTGCAGGTACTCTTCATCAAATCGGTTGAATGCCTTAAGAGAAAGAACTGAAATGTCCTTGAGAAGAAGGAATTCTGCATCTGAAAACTGTAATGAAGAAATTCTGCCTGACCTTCCAGTCTGCTGGCCTGCCCTGCAGATTTCAGATTCCATCCTTAAGCATCAGCTCTTGTCTGAGTTTCCAGCCTAACCTTTGGATTTGGAATTTGCCAGTCCCCACAACTGCATAAGCAAATTCCTTAAAATAAATTTATTATCTATCATATGTATTCATTTGCCCATCTATCCATCCATCCATCATCTCTATCTCATTCTCTCCCATTGGTTCTGTTTCTAAGGAGAATCTTGATTGATACAGCTACTATCCAAATATTTACACCTAGTGCATCAGCAGGGAGTCTGGCTATGACGAACATGTCCATGGAAACTGATACATGATTGTGTACATGTATGCGTGCATGCATGCATGTATGTGTGTGTGTGTGTGAGTGTGTGTGTGGACAGAGACACTTTGGTGGGGAAAGGGGTACAGCGAAAATGGAGGAGAAAGATGCAGGTTTCAGGGTGGGAACAGCCAAGAGGAATTACAGCAACTAGGGAGGTACTGTGTTGACTGGCATCAAGATGTTTTATCTCAGCAGTGTCCAGAAAAAAAGGATATGAAAAGAAAGTATTAGAACTTCTTTCAAATATATTTTTATCTCCATAAGATGAAATAAAAGTGCTTTACTAAGATCCAGTAGACAGAACTGGCCCCCACTAGGTTGGTATGTGGCTGGGCAAGTGATGCACATAGTGCCTCAGGAGTCCAAATGACACAGCAGGATTCCCATGATGCTGAAGACAGATATGGTATCCTCAGTCACTAGCTGGTTAACATTATTTTGCAAGACATTGCAATTTATCTCATTAGAGGGATTTATGATATATTGCATTAGATTTTAACAACACAGAGGTTTTAGAAATGGTCAAGTAGCTTTAAAAGATTCCTACAAAGAAACCATGGATAGAAAATAATAATGAAGAATGTGAGCACTAGTTATCAAGAAGAAATTGAGGAGGTGATACTTATACTCCTAGTTGTTGTTGACGTTGGGTGCCATTGAGTCAGTTCTGACTCATAGTGACCCTGTGTGCAACAGAACAAAACACTGTCCAGTCCTGCATGACAATCACAGTCATTGGAACACTTGAGTCCACTGTTGTAGCCATTGTGTCAAACCACCTTGTTGAGGGTCTTCCTCTTTTTCACCCAATCTCTGCTTTACCAAGCATGATGTCCTTCTCCAGGAATTGATCCCTCCTAACATGCCCAAAGTATCACCATTCTTCCTTCTAAGGAACACTCTGGTTGTAATTCTTCCAAGACAAATCTGTTTGTTTTTTTGGCAATCCAGGGTATATTCAATATTCTTCCCCAATACTGACAATTCAAAGGTGTCATTTCTTCTTCTGTCTTTCCTTATTCATTGTCCAGCTTTCTGATGCATATGATGCAATTGAAAATACCATGACTTGAGTCAGGCACACCTTAATCTTCAAGGTGGTCACAATAGGGTCACTATGAGTCAGAATCAACTCAATAGAAATGAGTTTCTAGTCCTAGTACAATCTCTTTATCATTCACTTTATAAACCACAGAACTATCAGATCCAAAATAACCCCTTTATCCCCCTCAAAAAATAAAAATAAGAAATAAAAATTATTGGTGAGACTGCTTTGATACCTGGATTGACAGTCACAATCATTAATGATAAACTTCCCCATAAGTGCTACTTCCTTGAGATAGCATCCAATGGATGAGGGTACATGCTGAAATACACCAAGCTGTACTCATTCCTCCACTTGGCCAAGAGTTTTCCTGGGCTAGTGCAGAAGAGCTATTGTCTGGTTGGTAGGCTTCACTGGGAGAGCAAGGAGTCATCTTATAAATCTCAAGACCCATCTCTTGGAAAAGGTCTTCTGTGGCTAAGACACTCCTTGTTCCTCTTACTCTCTTCTTCACATTAGCTTCAGAGTTTGGACCCAAGAGGAAAAGTGAGAAGGTTCCTTGGCCAATGAGAATATTTCCTCCAACTCTAAGGAGCCAAAAGCACTTTAAAAAGTGATTCATCTCAATCATCTTAATAGCAGCCACCCATGCCCACACTCTACTATCCCACCAGTCACTCAAGGGAGCCAAAAGTAAAATGTGACACAGAGAACTGGAACCCAGGTTCTCTGTTCCTGGACTCATGCTTTATTTCTTGGTCATGATTGTCTCAGTAGACCCCTTAGCCAGGACATTTTCTCTATGAATAAAAATCAAGTCGTCTTCTCTTCGCATGTTGTGGCTGTGGTTGTTCTTAGCTGCCACGGCATTTGTTCTATCTCATGATAATCTTACATTGGTGTTACCTACAAAAAAGTCATCTTTATCCTTTCCACCACTGCTATTCATAAGGTCCACATGAGTCCACAGTCAAAGCCCATGGAGCAGCAGTCAAGATATCCTTTCAAAGATGCATTACACTGGGAAAACATGCAGCAAGGATCTCTTTAAAGTATTGAAAAGACTAAAGTGTGCCTGACCCAAGCCATCATATTTTCAATTGCATCATATGCATGTGAAAGCTGGACAATAAACAAAGAAGACAGAAGAAGAATTGATGCCTTTGAATTGTGGTGTTGGAGAAAAATGTTGAATGTACCACAGACTGCCAAAATAACAAACAGATCTGTTCTGGAAGTACAGCCAGAGTGCTCCTTGTAAGGAAAGATGGTGAGATTGTGTCTTATACTTTGGACATGTTGTCAGGAGGGATCAATCTCTGGAGAAGGACATCAAGCTTGGTGGAGCGGAGGATCAACAAAGAAGACCCTCAACGAGATGGATTGACACAGCGGCCACAACAATGGGTTTAAGCATAAAAATGACTATGGACATGGCACAAGACTGGATGATGTTTCATTCTGTTGTTTCATAGGGTTGCTATGAGTCAGAACTGACTCTATGGCACTTAGCGACAACAACAAAGTCCTTTCCTCGCAGTCTTCACCCTTGCTCCAGACCTAGGGAAAAGCTCTCTGTTACTGAGGGAAAAGGTTAAGATTCTCCTCCCTCCTTCTTACCTCGACATACACCTGATTGGTACAGCTGAAAAAAAACCAAACCAGCTGCCATCAACCCAACCCTGACTCACGGCAATTGCATGTGCATGGAGTAGAACTGTGCTCCACAGGGCTTTCAATGACTGATTTCTTTTTGGCCAAAACTTTTTTTTTTAAATTGTGAATGAGTGAAAGTATACAATCCAAGGTAAATTTGCATGCCCACCTACCTGTAGCTCCTCTACTCTCCTTGCCTGGTGACAGCACTCTTTCTTTCTGTCCTATACATGTCATATCCTCTTAACAATCTCCTGTCCCCTCTACTCTCTCCTCTCCCTTCTAGTAAGAGTCCAGTAGAACAGCATCCTATAGATGCACAGAACCATAAAGTGCACACAGCTGAATGGCTGGTTTCGCAGAAGTAGAAGAATAGGCCTTTCTCCTGAGATGCCTCTACATAGACTCAAACCCCCAACCTTTCAGTTAGCAGCCAAGGGTATTAACTGCTTGCACCATGCAACTACTTCAACTTGTACCTCTCAATCTCAACCAAAAAAAACAAAAAAAAGGGACAGGAATGGGCAGAAGAAGGATAGGCTCCCTGCTGTGCCCCAGCCCCCCCCCCACCTGGCACAGCATGCTCAGCAGGGCCCTGGCCCATTAAACAAGGCTCACCTTCCCCTCCAAGGAAACCTGCCAGATAAAGGCTATTCCTCTGGGACTCTAGATACCTAGAGACCAATTAGGCAGTCAGTCCTTGGGCAAGTCAGCCCAGAGGACCCAACCACAAGGTGCTTCTGGGAGAGGCTAGAAGGAGATAATCCCAGAGCCAAACCAATCCAGGGAGCTACCTTGTCCAACTGCTGCAACACTGAGAGGCAGACTTAAAAAGGTTGTGACTTCTGAGCTGAAGGACCCAGCTCCACATCAGCGTGTGGAAAGCCATATATCAGGGGAATATTTCAGAAGTCAAGACTACTATTTAAGAATGATCTGCAATAGTGTGCTGTCACCGGACAGGGAGAGCAGTGGAAGCTGCATATAGGTGGGCATGTAGATTTATATGGGAATGTACATTTTCACTCAGTCATGTTAAATAAAAAAGAAAAAGAAAGAGAATGATCTGCAGAGTCCCATACTATGGCAAAGTATGGGACAAAGGAGAGTCACTGGATTGACCTGTAACTCGGTATCACTGGGCTGTTCAAAAAGATAAATAGACAAGGAACCAGGGAGCCAGCATCTGGAAAGTCCTGGAGGTGGTACATTTACACTGAACTCAGGGACTGCCACCTGCAGAGAGCCAGCTCTCCTTCAGGATGACTGCGGAGTATAGCAATGGGCCAGGTGTCAGTCCTCCATGGGAACTCTGCCTCACTGGACCAGCCCAGCAGTGGAACATGCTGTCCCCCAACACAGTCAGGCAGATGTCCAGTGTTCCCCCAACAAGGATGCCATGGATGTGATCTGCTTGTAGGGCAGGAGCCTGGGCCACGTGCTGCTGGAGATAGCACTCAGCAGCATCCACAATCTGCTAAGAACTCAAGAGATGGAGTGTTCCTAAACACACTCTGTCGAGTCAATGTCAACTCACAGCAACCCCATAGGGTATCCATGGCTGTGAATCTCTAAAGAAGCAAACACCTTCGTCTTTTTCGCATGGAGATGGCGGTGGACTTGAACTGCTGACCTTCTAGTTGCCAGCTGATCACTTTAAGCACTGTGCTACCAGGGCTCCTTGGAGCTTGTATAGCAATTATTAATCCAATGATAATATTGTTACTGTTAGGTGCTTCGAGTCAACGCCAACTCATAACCGACTCAGCAACTCTGTGTACAAAAGAACAGGACGCTGCCCATTCCTGTGCCACCCTCCCAATCGTTATGCACGAGCCCATGTTGGAGGCACTGTGTCAGCTTATTTCAGTAGAATCTTCCTCTTTTTCACTAACCTTCTGGAAATTACAGAACTAGGGTTTTGGGAAAGGGCCTTAATTCTTTCAGGCCCACTCATTGCTCTGAATGGCTATTCTCAGCCCCAAGAAGACCATTTCAAAATAGTTAAGACCCTTCAGAAAGTGCTTCAACTGAGATTTCCTGGTTTGGGAACAAAAAAAAACAACCCAAACCCTCTTTCACTGAGTCAATTCTAACTCACAGCAACCCCATAGACAGAGTAGAACTGCCCCTTGGAGTTTCCAAGGAGCTTCTGGTAGATTTGAACTGCCAACCTTCTGCTTAGCAGCCAGAGCACTTACCCACTACAGCACCAGGGGCAGAAGTCCAGAAATAGGCCTGCAGACAGTAAGGCCTGAGGACTGTGTGCCTCCCCAGATTCAGGAAGCAGGGGACACTTGCTGCAGCACCATTGTGCCACAGCTGGTCCTGCCACTCACCAGTCAAGGAAAAAGGGAGGAGGAACCACAGAGAAATGGAGGCCTGACGCCCCTGAGAATAAGTGTCAAAACCACAGGGAAGAAGCTACAGTAAGAAAGAAAGCCTAAAAAAAAAAAAAAAAAAAGAGTGGCTTCATCTGGATCAAGTCCTTCTCTAGCCTGGAGCCTCTGTTATCAATTTCATGGGGACATGCACAGTCCAAGGGCCACCACCTCCAGGTGCTCGGCCTGCAGGCTAGTCACATCATTTGTCAAACCAACAGAGAAATCCCTAGCATCACCAACCTGCTGACCTCAGACTTCCCTGCATCTCAATTCTCCTAGAGGAGACATTGGACAGTGCTGGTCTCTCCCTCTTCTCCTTACCCAGCTCTCCCCGTGGCCACCCAGCAAGATGAGGAGGCTGAACTCCAAGCCTGCAGACACCAGGGTGACAAGGATAATTTGCCACCCTGTTAGAGGACCTTCAGCAGCTTTCATGGTAGGTGAAGAACACTCTTACCACCTTTCCTCCCAGGAGGCCAGAGGCAAGTCAGCTATTTAACCAGCAGTGCAGCACATGGGAATGGGAACCCAGTGCTATGAAAGGGAGACAGCATGACCAGCTCTCTCCACAAGGGAGGGTTTAGCAGAGTCTGACCTGAAGCCTGGAGCATCACCTGCTTCACCAGGCTTACGGGGAACATGCTCTGGGCAAGAGGTGTGCAACTAGAGGGTCCCTGCTACGAGAGAACAGTCTCCCTGGATTCTGACACCCAGCACCCAGATCTTCACCAAGCACCAGTGCCAAGAGATCAGGGCTAAGACCACCCTGGGCTCCCACGCCAGTTCCATGCATATTTACTATGTGAACCTGGGCAAATCTCTCAAACTCAGTTTCTCTATGAAGTAGAGTTAAAAATCGCACCCATTGTCCATAGATATTAAACGGTGCGCTGCCTCGGATCCAGCACATGGTAGGCAACCCAAATGATGAGTGGCTGCTGTGACATTATTATTGGAAAGATACCCAGGTGGGCTTTCCCTGGACTCTCCTCACTTTGATTTCAGCTTCCACCACCAAGACCATCAACAGGGTGGCATTGCATCCCTGCCAACACCCTGGCCCAAGCATGGAGGAAAAAGTCCCTTTCCTCAGTTCCTCTGTACCCACACTGACAATGCCAATAGGTGGGAATAAAAATCTAATAGTCACAGAAAACACAACAGAAATAATTAAATTTCTTAAGTGTGTGCCTCTAATCCTGTAATAGCCACTTTCATTTCCATTTTATATGGCTTCCCAGTTGCCTCACCCCTGCCTTTCTCCCTGTGATATCTGCCACCCCACTCCCCACTCCTTCTGTCTCTTACTGCAAAGCCCAAGGACCTGGTGTTACTTAGAACCCTGCCTCTCCATCCCAGGGCTGAGGGACATAAGGAATCTCAGCAGGCTGGCAGTGAGGAGCCAGCCCCGGGGAGACTGCCTGGTGCCCTAAGGATCCGCCCTGTCCAAATCCACAGTATAACCATACTCTCCATCTGCCTCCTAAGAGCTTATGTTGTTGTGTGCTCTTAAGTACATTTCAACTCACAGCAATCCCATGTGGCACAGTAGAACTGCCCAGAAGGGTGTCCTAGGCTGTAAACTTTACAGGAACAGATCACCAGGTCTTTTTCCTGCAAAGCCACTGGGAAGACTCAAACTATTGACCTTTTGGTTAGCAGCCTAGGTTTCACTATTGCACTACTAGGCCTCCTTTCAGAGGTTACAATGCATTGTAAATTACTAACAGGTACAAATTGGAAGACTTTGTCATTGTCAACAGGTGGTCCCCAGGCCCACAACAGCAAATATAAATCCTTAGGCCCTACACCAGATCTATTGAATCAGAACGTCTGCAGTTGGGGGCGCAGTTCCATGGAGACTGAGAGCACCATGATCAAAATCGACTCAACAGTAACAAATATAGTGATCACCATGTCACAGACCAGGACCTTCAGGGCTCTGAGTTTTTGAAGTCAAGTGTGCAGGGCCACTCAGCTGTCAACAGCATCTTAAACAGCCCGTTTCCCCAGGAAGGGGCACAGGTATTAACAGGTCAAAGTGTGACCTTGCTCTTCTTCCACCAAAACAGGTTGAAGTTCTCAGTCTGAGCAATGTTCCCCTCCCTGTGGGCTTCTGGAACTGTATGAAGGCTTTTGTGGTTGACTCAGTGCTCCTGGCTTTTAGCGCCCATGGGTCAAGGTTGCTCGTCTTGCATTGTTTAAGATAGTCTGATTAACAAGGAGGTGGGCTGCCCAAAAAGGCAGTGGTACCTCCAACTGATTGGCCAACCCAGAGATTTGGAGTTGGGCAGAGGCTTCTAGGAGAATCTGTCAAACCGACTACAATGACAGGGAACAGGTGGAAATCTCATAGGACATATCTCCTTCTGGAGCTACCAGAACTCTTACTTTGGCCAGCTTTCATTCTAGACATTTTGCTGCCTTGATTTCAGACTTTACAATGGGATTGCCTAAAACTTCCAGCTCCAATCACCCCACCAAACCCAGAATAGACACCCACCTCCATGGGCCCAGGTAAACATGCCCCACACTAGGGAGTTGGGGACTTGCTCAAATTCTCCATGACCTCGAAGAGGAAACAGATGCGGGGTTAGGGGAGTCGAAGCTGTGAAGCAGAACTGTCTTAAAAACTTTGTGCTGTAAAAACTAACTCATAATGGATCAAAGACCTAAATGTAAAATCTAAAATGGCAAAGATCATCGAAGAAAAAAAATAGAGACAACCCTAGGAGCTCTAATACATGGCATAAACAGAATATAAAATGTTGCTAAGAAAGCACAAACACCAGAAGAAAAAAATAGATAACTGGGGACTCCTAAAAATCAAACACTTAGGGTCATCCAAAGACTTCACCAAAAGAATAAAAAGACAACCTAGATACAGAGGAAAAAAATGGCTAGTACAAATCTGATCAGGTCTATTCCATAAAATCTACAAAATGCAACAACAGAAAGACAAATAGCTCAATTAAAAGTGGGCAAAGGATATGACCAGGCACTTCACCAAAGAAGACACCCAGGGGGCAAACCTGAGGAAATGCTCATTAGCATTAGCCATTAGAGGAATCCAAATGGAAGCTATAGTGGATAGAATCCCACCCCAGCAAGACTAGTATTAACCCAAAAAGCACAAAATAATGAATGTTGGAGAAACTGTGCAGAAACTGGAACTGTTACACTGCTGGTGGAAATGTAAGATGGTACAACAACTCTAGAAGGCAATTTGATGCTCTCTTAAAAAGCTACAGATAGAACAGCAATCTCACTCCTTAGAATACATCCTAGAGACATAGGAGCCCTCACACAACTCTGGTGAAGCGGGTTAAGAGCTATGTCTGCCAACCAAAAGGTCAGCAGTTCAAATTAGCCAGGCACTCCTTGGAAACTCTGTGGAGCAATTCTACTCTGACCTCCAGGGTTGCTATGAGTTGAACCCAACTCGATGACAGTGGGTATGTTCACTATAGCGCTGTTCACAATAGCAGAAAGATGGAAATAACCTAGGTGCCCATTAAGGGATGAATGGATAAATGAACAGGGATACATTCACACAGTAGAATACTACACAATGATAAAGAACAATGACGAGTCTGTGAAACATCTCTTAATGTGGATGAATCTGAAAGGTGTTGTGCCGAGTGAAATTAATCACAAAAGATCAAATATTGTATGAGACCACTGTTATAAGAACTCAAGAAAAGGTTTAAACACAGAAGAAAACATTCTCTGATGTTACAAGGGTGGAGAGGGAGAGAGAAGAGTATTCACTAACTAACTAGAAGATATGAATTATTTTAGCTGAAGGGACAACACACATATTCAGGGGAAGTCACCACAACTGAACTAAAGTAAAAGCTAGGACATTTCCCGAATACAACCCAACACTTTGAGAGACAGAGTAGTAGGGGTGGTGGCCTGGGCACCATGGTGTCAGGAGACATCTAGGTCTACTGACATAACAAAGTCTATTAAGAAAATGTTTTGCATCCCACTTTAGTGAGTGGCATCTGGGGCCTCAAGAGCTAGCAAATGGCCATCTGAGAAGCATTTATTGGTTCCGACCCACTGGGAGAAAGGAAAATGAAGAGCACCAAAGAAGTAAGGAAAATATGAAAAGGGCCACATAAACCAGAGACTATATGAGCTTGGGACCAGAAGAACTAGATGGTGACCATCTACCACCAATGACCATCCTGACAGGGAACATAACAGAGAGTCCCTTATGTAGCAGAAGAAAAGCAAAGTTCAGGACTCAAATTCAAACAAACAAACCAAATTCATGATCCAACTGAGACTTATGGGAGCCCGGAAACCATGGACCCCGGATTCTCCATTATCTCAGAACCTAACTACACCATTCTGGAAGTAAATTCTCAGCCAAAGACTAGACTTGAATCTAAGACATAAAACAATAATGGTGAAGAGTATGCTTCTTGGCTTAAGAAGATACACGAGACTAAATGGGCAGCTCCTGTCTGGAGGCAAGATGAGACAGCAGTAGCTGACAGGAGTTGGTTGAGTGGACATGGAAAATACAGGGTGGACAGGAGGAGGGAGTGAGCTTTCATATTGTAGGGAGAGTAATGAGGGTCGCGTAGCAACATGTGTGTAAGTTTTTGTATGAGAAACTGACTTGCATTTAAAATTTCATTTAAAGCACAATTTTTTTATTGTGATTGAATGAAAATGTACCTTCTCATATAAATTCGCATGCTCACCTATATGCAGCTCCCACTGCTCTCCCTGCCTGGTGACAGCATACGCCTCTTCTCTGCTCCATACATGTCCTATCCACCCATCAGTCTCTTATCCCCTCCTCTACACCCACTCCCCTTCCTCCAGCAAGAGGTCAGCAGGATGACATCCTATAGATGCAAAGAGCCATAAAATTCCCACACAATACGGTCACTACGTCGCCAAGTCCAATCCATTGCTGTCTGAAAAGTTGACCTTCATTATGATTTATGGACAATGGCAGCATCAGGGCCAGGGGCCATGCTCCCAGGGGAACCCCAAGGCCCTCAGACCATCAATTGCAGTCAATTGGAGATCTCAGGGTGCACCCCTATTTATTCTCTTGTTGCCGGTGAGACTCAATTTTGTGAGCTCCATCATGGCTATCACTGGTGGTAGCCAGGCACCATCTGGTTCTGCCAGTCACAAGTCTATGTAGAGACCCACTTATGTGGGTCTCTCTGTCTGCTGGGTTCTTTTCCCCATGTCATTCTTGTCCTCAGTGATCATCCGTTCCTGTTGAGTTGGGACCATTTGCTGTACCCTCAGACGGTAGTTTGGCAGCTTTTAAGACCGCAGATGCCTCTCACCAATGAGGGGTGCAGAGAGACTTCATTAGCAAAATGCTAGCTGTGCCACTTGGCCTCGATTTCACCTGAGAGCATGGTCCCCGCACCCCCGCCCTAGCTACTCTGTCCTTGAAATATTGGGTTAAGATGGGAGGAGTACTCAAATTGTGTTAAAGTCCAGTTATTATTAACCTTCTTTCTAATGTGTGCTGTCACCGATTTCACCCAACCAGATTTCTGTTAACTATCTAATCTAAACCCTCCCCCACACCCTCTCTACCTCCCCACCCTTGCAGCCGTCAAAAAGTCTTTTCTTCTACGCATGAGTCTGTTTTTAAGTTCTTATCATAGAGGTCTCATACAATATTTGCCCTTTGGTCGTTGACTACTGTCACTCAACATAATGTCCTCCAGTTGAAACCAGGTTAGGAGATGTTTCCTGCTATCATCATTGTTCTTTACCATTGCATAGTGTTCCATTGAGTATATATACCATAGTTTACCTGTCCATTCCTCTGTTGTTGGGCATCTCGGTTGATTCTATCTTTTTTCTATTGTGGACTGTGTAAAGCACAATTTTTTTTTAAATGCTTTTTGTTACAGAGGGAGAGAAAGGGAGTAGAATGGCAGAAAATCCTGGCCATCAAAACCGCAAGGAGTAGAGAAAGAAGGACTCATAGAAGTTACAGAAATATTTAGAAACTGTTGTGTTACAGAATATTTAGAAACTGTTGTGAATGTGGTAGAATGATGAACCTGATTAATGTAACGAATTTTAAGTGTAAAAAATGTTGAAATGGCCAATTGTTTCGTTTACATATACATATACGTACACACACACACACACACACACACACACACATATATTTGTTGTTAATTGCCATGGAGACAATTCCAACACATGGCAACCCCAACCATGTGGAGCAGGGGTTCAAACTGGTTCAATTATAGCTGACAAAGTAAAACTGCAACAGACTCAAACTTTTACAGTTTGAGTGATCTAGAATGATAACCAGAATAGGAAAAATCATGCATTGAAGGCCTGGAATAGGAGACTCAGGGTGGTGAGCCCTTTTAGGAGCCAGATACATAAGACTGATTGAGTTATTGGCAAGACCATGAAGAACAACAAACATTGAAAGCAGTGCAGTTGGCCTCCGTCTTTGAGTGGGGCATCAGTTGTTCCCAATTCTACTCAAAACATAATGGGCAAGAGATTTGGTTGCTATGCAATGCTTACACTGCTCTTTCTAAGATAAAGTTTCTAGTAGGGCTTTAACCTATAATTTTTCCTTTTACAATTATCATTCTATTTCACCCAAACTTCAAAAATTCAGATTTGTCCCAGTTTTGCTTCCTCAGCTGTGAGAGAAACAGAAGAAGCAGTTGGAAGCCCTAGTGCATAGCAGAACTGCTCCATAGGGTTTTCACAGCTGTGACCTTTCTGAAGGTCACACCAGGACTGTCTTCTGAGGCACCCTCTGGGTGGATTTGAATTACCATCTTTAAAGCTACTAGTCAGGCACTTGACCACTTGTACCACCCAGGAACACACACATACAAGCGCGTGCGCGTGCATGCACACACACACACACACACGTAAACTCTAAGCCAAATCCACTGCTGTAACTCTTAACAGAAGGAGACTGCTGCATCTTTCTGCCACTGAGCAGCTGGTAGCTTGAAATCTCCAACCTTCCAGTTCACCCCCGCGTCCTTGACCACTGCACCACCATGGTTCGTCATACACATATAGACTTTTTTTTTAAATGCAAGGAGTGGATTGAATCAGTAGAATCACTAAAGGCTTATTTTAAAACAGCACAGTGGAAAGGTGCCGAGACAGCCTGCCAGAGGGGAGAAAAAGCAACAGCACCAACATTGGCACACACAGGTCACAGGTGTCCCTGATGCACTCAGCACAGTCAGTGGCTCTGATGATGTTGACCATTTCCCTCAGTTAACATCTCTTTTCCAATACACATCCCACCTCCTCTAGAGATTTCCAGCTACTCCTTTCACCAGCTCACACCCTCCCAACAAGAGGTAGCAACCAATTGTGCTAAAAACGTTCCTTCTCCCGCACACCATTAAGCTGTCAAGTCGAGCTGGTGAACAAACCCAGAGAGTGCCGGAGCCGGAATGCTAATGGTGACATCCGCAATTATTCTTCCTGCCCTGGACAATTCCTGCTTCAACTTTACTGGCCCCAGGTCATGTTTTGTGATCTTTGAATGCTGATGGAAGAGACTCGGCTTGATGTAGGAAATAACCAAGGAGATTATGTCTTGATAGAGACAGAGGTAAGTTGGAGAGGACCTTTTTTTTTTTCTTTTTATTCCCTCCTTTCATTTCCCAGTTGTTTTCCTCCTGACACCCACACAGGTGTCACATAATGACTTCTAGATATAAACCCCCTAAGCAAAGGAAAAACAACCTCCCCATAAATACCTTGCCCACATCTGAGGAAGAGCTGAGTTAAACACTTGAGTACCATTTTCGAGGACACTTTAAATAGAGCATCGGTTGCTGCTTTCAATTTCACGTGTGAACGGGAGCCGCTGGAGCAGGCAGAGATGATAAGGTGTGGGGACGGGCTCACAGCTTTCGTGGGTACATCTGCTCAGACTTTTAACAGATCCGCAGGCACTTAAGGCATGTTGGGGACAAGCCACGTGCAAGATGCACTTAAAAAATGAAGAAGCACCTACTAAGCATGTTCAGAGCTAGGTGCGAGATGCCATAGGAGACACATAAAGAAGATGAGGGTACTTCCCTAGTTGAGATGCACTTTGCATAAAATTGTACTAGTTCAAGGACAAATGTTATCAACAACACGAGACTGGTAAAATACTATCAAACTTAAGAGGAAAGCTGGGTGGTCCCAGTTCCTCCTCATGTAAAAGATACTGCAGAGCTTTACGAGGAGTAGATGAAACAACATATCACCATGCCAAGAACAACATCTGGAGCTAAATCGGAGGGTGAATAGTGGTAGCAGCAATCAAGGAAGTAGGAGTAATACTGGGACATCAAATTATTAGCCATAATTTTCATTATAACTGGCTGGTCTAAAGTCAAGAGGATTATTAGATAAGGTTTGAGAAATAGTGGGTAAAATCTGGACAAATGAACAGGAGGGACAGGGAAACACTGTAGGCAAAAGGATGCAAGAATCCTGGGGACTTGCTTGAAAAAGAATGAAACCAATTGCTGTTGAGTTGATTCGGAACCACAGCCACCCTACAGGAGAGAATAGAGCTGTCCCATACAGGTTTCCAAGGAGCACTTGGTGGATTCGAACTGTCAACCTTTTGGTTAACAGCTATAACACTTAACCACTACACCACCAGGAACTTGCTTAGGACATACACAGCAGACAGTCCATGTCTTCAGGGTTCTGCACTTGCACCACGAGAGGTCTGAATGCAGATTTCTCTTTATTTATCCTGTTTGGAGCCGACAGACCTTCCTCAATCTGTCTATGGAGATTTTTCTTTAGTTTTGGAAAATTCACAGTTACCACCTCTTCAAATATTACTTGTACCCTCTTCTCTTTCACTCTCTTTCTCTTTGTAGAAATCCAATCAAATAGGTAAGAACTTTTACAGCATCGTGTGTCTCTTAGAGTCTTTTCTGAATTTTCTCTCCTTCATTTTGAATGGTTTCTTTTGCCCTGCCCCTACTTCATTAATTATCACTTTAGCAACGTCTAAATTTTTACCAAAATAAACAAACCAACAACAACAAAAAAAAACCTCATCCCTCAAGTTCTTAATTTCAGCTGGTGTATTTTTCACTTCCAGAACTTCTTTTTGGTTCTTGTTTCAGATCCTTATCCTTTTTACAGTTTCTAGTTTCCTGCCAAAATTTGTGATCTTGTCTTTTTCTCCTTAAAAATAATAAACCTAGTTATATTACAGCCAGTGTCTTATAATTGCAGGATTCATAAACTCAGTAAGTCTATTATTTCTGCCGGTTATGGTTCATGGTGATCTGTTTCCTTGTATGCCAACTTATTTTTGATTGTATGTTGGGCATTATATTCAAAAATTTGTGCAGAGGAATAATTTAATTACTAGGATAATGTTATCTTTTTCCAGAGATTAGTTCGCTTGCTTCTGCCAGGTAGTGATTTTCAATACAGGACCCCATTAATCCCATTTCAGGAAATGAGATTTTTCTCAGCCCCTCGGTTCAAGCTGAACTTGAGAACTTGCAAGGGGTAGTTTACTTGTAGTCTTGACTCCAAATGTGCCCGCTCTTGGCAGGTCTTGGACTTCAGCTTTCACCCCTCAGTCCCATGAGACTGTCAGATGTAATGCTAATATCCTCAGCTACCTCTTTAGAAACCTGCAAAAGTCTCACTTCTCTGGGGACATACTTCTTGATGCCCACTTTCTTCTGAAATTTGACCCTATAAACTGTCATCACTCTGCTGGCTTCCATATGTCTTCAAACACTTTTTAAAAAGTATTTGACCCACTTTCTGAATTGTCCTTAATAGAGGGTCAGTCTGGATTACCTAGTCTGCCATTTCCAGATGCAAAAGTCCTACAAATAGCACATGATTTGACTTAATCACTGGATTTAAGTTAAGGAGGAAGTAAAAGATAAGGACAAAATACAGCCTGGTTCCAAACCATGAGTATACTTGAATACCAAGTAAAAGAGTAAAGATATTATTCAGTAAGCTATGGGGAGCCAGTGAATATCTTTCACCAAAGGAATTATAACCTGATTGCTGTCCTTGAGGAAGATGAACTGGATGAGGAAGATGAACTGGAATATGAGAAAGAGACTGGAAGAGAATGAGATCAAAATTAGGCAGGAGGAGTACCAGGCTTTATCAAACTTCTAGAAAAGAGATAAACATACTTGCACTAGGATTCTGGTGGTGAACCTATAAAGACAGGGACAAAGAATAAGTCCAGGGGTTCTATGCCAGTGAGGGACATCAAACAGAAGCCTGAGGCAGGACTCTGAGGATAAGCAGGAAACCCAGATGAAAGAAATTAGGAGAAAAGTGGCATCGTACAATTTGCCAACAAATTGAAAGTGGGATTGAAGGAGAAGGAAGAGTCAAGGAAGACAACGAAGTTTTGAACATGGGAACTAAAGTGACTTTTTAAAAAAGGAAATAAGGAGACCGAGCACAGTCCATCCACCTTCCCTTTGGTCTTGAGACAGCTCCAAGCAAGGACAGCAGGTTGAAGTTGGGACAATGGCCACTCTCTGATCTAGAAAGCTCCCAAGGAAGAGATGCTTTCACTGAGAATAAAGAGCCTATCACTAGGACAAATTCAGACACAGCAGCACTATGACCAGGCAAGTGGACCAACCTCTTGGGGGGAACATCATTCCAATTTGGAATATTAGAGATTCTCTAAGTGAAGACAAATGACCACATAATTATTATTTGGGGGCAAGGAGAAATACCCTAGGGTCTCTTGTTGATAATCAGAGATCCTGGACACAGCCAGCTGAGTAGGGAATGCACACAGCAATAGATGTGAGAGTGTGGAGAGTGAGAGGTACCTCTATCGTCATGTGACAGAAATCCTTAGTCTGTATCATCGCTGGCTTCCCTGCATGATGAAAAGTGCCCACTAGGTTAAGTTTCCAAGCTTCTAGGTGGAGACTGAATCCAACAGCAATGTAAACCTTTAAATTATAATCACACCTTGGTTGGCCCAGAAGTCAGCCATGTACTACAGATATTTTTCCCCATCCTACCTTTCATTTATATGAATGTGTGTCAAAAAGCAGCTACCTGTAAGGAAATAACTCCTGCTTTCACCATGGGAATCCAAGAGATGAAATAAAATAAAAGCCAAATGTTACTTGAGAAAGAGCGATATAATTTCACAAATTACTGAGCTTGACATTGATCTGAGCTGAACTGGAGCTACAGCAAGAGGAGAGTAGTGTGGCCACAAGGGTACGGCTTACCATGTACACATATTTGCTTCTGCCTTTTTATTAATTGTTTACACCAAATCAATAAGATTTATGAAAAACAGAAACACTTTCCTCCTCCTAGCCCATCCTACAACTCCTCTACCTCATCAGACTTGGAATTCAGAAGTATGGTGGCCCTTCTCCCCATATCCTTGGGGTTTGTACTGTCTGGCCCCAAACATTTCTACTAGTTCTTTCAAAGGACCCCATCTCCTGCCATCATTTTGGATCCTTCTGTGTGCAGCCTTAATTTAACCCAATGAAAGTTAGAACATGGGTGTGGGACAAGGACTAGAAAATTTATTGAGGCAGAGCAAGGCCTAAGGAAAAATATCCCAGGGATGGACTGTAAACTCCCTGAGGGAAGAGCCATGTTTGTCAATTAACTGCTGAACCCCCAGCACTCAGCACCATGCCTGGGTTGTTACGGTTGTGTCATTAGTTACCATCAAGGCTATGTCAACTCATGGCAGTCTCGCGGGTGCAGAGGAGAACTGTGATTCACAGGATTTTCATGGCTTGGACCTTTCAGAATCAGACCATCAGGCCCATCTTCCAAAGTGCCTCTCAGCGGGTTTGAATCAACTTTTGGAACAGTACCCAACTCTTAGCCATTCTGGGCACCCAGAGACTCAGCCTGAGTTATGGGAGACATTCAATAATGATATGTTGAACTGTTGAACTGTAAGTCCTGGGATGAAGAAAGCAAGCCAGGCATCACTGTGCTTTTTAAGTCAGTCTGATATATTTTGCCACCTGAGAGTGAGGCAATGAATTGACCCTGTACGGTTCTGTCTCTTCCATTGCACAATCTCGAGGAGGGTCCTCCATGTGAACAAGTTCTGACTTCCATCTCAAAGTCTCTGTTCCAGCTGATTAGCAGCTGGATCTCCATATACCGAGAAAGGCAGAGTTACATTTTATTTTCCCTTTTTTTTTTTTTAAGAGAGAAGAAAAGTGAGGATAAGGATGATAAGTTGGAATTAAGGTGTTAAGAAGTATAACAGAGCAGAGGAGGCTAAGAAAAGTTGGAGTGTTGCTGGGGTAAGAGAGGTCTCACGGATTGGTTGACTCCATCCTCCAGACAGCTATCTGGGCACCTGTGGTTCTGAACACAGCAGGAAGTAGTCAGGTACACTCCTGCTAACTGAGAGAATAATGTCCTACATTCAGAGATAAGAGTGAGGCATAGACCAGCAGCAAAAAAGTAATACTGGAAGAACCGTGTTGAGTGACAAATTGTCTTGGAAAACCCAAGTCATCCTAGCTAGTCCAGCAGGGAACTGGCATTAGCAACTGGACCAGAAGTTCAGCCTGCTCCAGGTGGATGTGCTTGGGCATGCTGACCTGTGTCCAGTTTTCTTCCGGGATGTTCTGGCCATTCACTACCCAAAGGCTGGAAGTCCCCCTTCTAGCAACAGCTAGCCATACAGCTTTAGAAATAGTATCCCCCAGGTCCCAAAGTGATCTTCAGAATGAAAAACAATGGCAGCACAGCAGAACAAAAGCATGAAGGTAGACATGTATAAACAGATGCTTCCAGGACCACAGAGAAGAGCGCTGTCAGGCGGGGGCATGTATTAGAGATCCCCTGGTGTGGGTTAGTCTCTCAGTTCCTCCCATCTTTAGGAGAAACTCCCCTTCTCCCCTTCTCCCCTTCTCCCATTCCCAAACTCCCATTCTCTAGAGAAATGGAGTTTGGGGTTTCCACTGGAAGTTCCTGGTTGACAAAGGAAGCATTGACTGTGTTTAATTGAAACTGCATCATTGCTTGTTTTAGGCCCAAGCCAGGATGCATTCCTGGCTCCATCTCTCTGGCCTTTGGGAATCCCTCCAGTTACCCGGGCCACTGGCCCTGATTCTCGGCTTCTATGTGGAACAAAGAGGAGGGAATGGGTAGACATTCTGCTTCTCCTAGAAGCTCCAATAAGGTAATTATTATTCACTAATCACAGCCACAAGGAAGGCAGCATCCTCAAGACCACATGGAAGGGAGCAGAAGCTCTTTGTCACCTCTTCTGTTCCCACTTAATATTCCAGGACCTTAGAGATAGAAAAAGATCCAATACTCACATTTACCACCATTCTCGGGGAGAGCCAGCCATATGTTCTCACTTCTCAGTAGGATTTGTCTGGACTTCTTTGTGGAGGTCATATGCTCTCATTGAAATTTCTGCCCTGAATTCTAGGCCCAAACTTCTCACTGTATAGTTTCTTGTATCAGAATCATTTGCATAAAATCAGAGCCTCTGAGGGGCAGGGCCTAGGGATCTTAATTTAATATACTCTCTAGATTATCTTAGTCACTAACATGGCTCCCCAACTCAAGAGACAAACCCGGGGAACCAGGCAAAGGAAGCAAGTAATGTAAATGAGTAAAGAAGCTTGCAGGAGGGGAGAGGTGATTGCTTAGCCACCTGAAGAATGTGTGTCTGTAGGAAGCACCTCTATTGGATACAATGGGGTCATGTGGAAGTAGAGGCTGCATGGTCACAGATACACCAATATTGCCAAAGAAAGGCAAGCTTTATATTTTGAGTGATATCTCTTAATCTTTAAATGTTGGCCATTATCAAAGCACTTCATTGGCCTGCTGTTGTTAGGTATCGTCAAGGCAGTTCCAACTGATAGTGAACCTATGTACAACACAGCACTGTCAGGTCCTGCACCACCCCCACAATCATCGCTGTGCTTCATCCCATTGTTGCAGCCACTGTATCAATCCATCTCGTTGCAGGGCTTCTTCTTTTTTCACTGATCCCCTGCTTTGTAAAGCATGATGGCCTTCTCTAGGGGCTGGCTGGTCCTTCCTGATAACGTGCCCAAAGTATGTGAGATGAGGTCTCACCATCCTCACTACTAAGGAGTGTTCTGGCTAAGAAGCATACTTCTTCCAAAACAGATTTATTCACTCTTCTGGCAGTCCATGGTATATTCACGATTCTTCTCTAACACCGTAATTCAAAGGCATCTATTCTTCTTCAGTCTTCCTTATTTTTTGTCTAGCTTCTTTATGCATAAAAGGTGACTGAAAAATACCATGGCTTGGGTCAGGCACACCTTAGTCCTCAAGATGGCATCTTTGATTTTTAACACTTTAAAGAGGTCTTTTGCAGCACATGTGCCCGAAGCAATACATCATTCAATTTCTTGACCACTGTTTCCATGGGCATTGATCGTAGATGCAAGTAAAATGAAACTCACAACAACTTCAATCTCTCCTCCATTTATCATGTTGTTGCTTATTGGTCCTGTTGTGAGGATTTTTGTTTTCTTTATGTTGAGATTAATCCATACTGAAGGCTGTGGTCTTTAATATTTATCAGTAAGTGCTTCAAGTCCTGTTCACTTTCAGCAAGCAAGGTTGTGTCACTTGTGTACTGCAGGCTGCAAGTGAACTTTCCTCTAATATTGATGTCCTACTCTTCTTCATATAATCCAGCTTCTCAGATTATTTGCTCAGCATACAGATTGAATGAGAACGGTGTAAGATAAAATACAAACACACCTCTTTCCTTATTTTAAGCATGCAGTATTCCCTTGCTTTGTTTGAAAAATTGCTTCTTGGCCTATGAACAGGTTCCACATAAGCACAGTTGAGTGTCCTGGAATTCCCATTCTTTGAGATGTTATCCATAATTTCTTACAATCCACATGGTTGAATGTCTTTGCATAGTTAATACTTAATAAAATATATTTCTGATGTTCTCTGTTTTCAGTTATTGGCCTAAAAAGCACAAATATGATCTGGTGTTCAGTTAAGAGTTATACAGTCATAGTTGAGAACCACTGGTTTAGGCCCAATTTGAGAATCATTAAATTTGCATGTCTCTCAGTCACACCTAGAAAGACCTTTACTAGGATAACATCAGTCACTTCCCAGAGACAGACCACCCAAGCAACAAACTAGCCAATGCCCTTCTGGACCACTAGTGCTGTCTTCTTGCTTCCTCTAGGCAATGGGAAGGAAGAACCCACTTCAAAGATTCTTCAAGCTGACCCAGGCTTACTTTCCCATTGTCAGGCCACAAGGAAGATTCCACAGCTCTCATCAGAAAGGACACACACCCTAACTCAGAGCACCTGCTACTAAGAAGGGGAATGTCCTGCTGATGCCCCGATAGTAGCAAAGTTCTTAAAGACCCTCCAGAATTAATAGAAGTGAGGCTCTGTGATCTTACACTGAGTTCTCAAAATTAATAGAAGGAACAAATCCAACAGGATTCTACAATATGATCATTCACAACATCTAAAACTTGTCCTTGAGAAGCAGAAAAGGAAAATATAACTCTCTGTTTCCTAGAACCTGTTCTTCCTGCAGTGGCTATCACAGACCTAAAGGAAATACTCCAGGTGGATTTTCCTGGTGAGCTGCTCAGAGAAGAATATCTGCCCTGGCTTTAGAAGGAGCCACTAAGCACCACGGCCCACCCCAGTGTTGCTATTTCCACCCAAACAGAAAAGTAAAGACGAGGCAAGACTGCTCTAAGTGGGTGACCCACCGTCACACACAATCTTGTGGCCTTCTTCCTCTTCCCCTCATACCTTCTCAGGGTGGCATCTGAGAGAGGCCTTATAAGGAGACTTGAAGATGAGAAAGAGGAAGGATGGAGAAGAAGGAAACCACAGCACATGGCACGTATTTCGCTTAATGTGATCTTACTCTTGCATTTCCTTTTTGCAGTAAGTTCAATATACTATGCTAATAGGATCCAGGAACTGAAAAAGAGGGGAATCCAACAAGTACGTCGAGTACAAGTGCAAAGGGAAGTAGAATTCTGATGGAGGCTGTTTGTGAGAATATCCGGGATAAGTCTCTTCAGAAAATAAGATCACGTGGTCAATGGGGGCCACCATTAATTCAGGATCAGGCACTAATTTAGATTCAGGAATGCTGTTGTTGTTGGGTGTTATTCAGTCAATTCCAACTCACAGTGATGCTATGTCACAGAGTAGAATTGTCCCAAAGGGTTTTCGTGGTTGTAATCATCACGGAAGCAGATCAGCAGGTCTTTCTCTGGTGGAGCTGCTGCATAGATTCAAACGGCCCACCATTCAGTTATCAGTCAAGTACTTAACCTTTGCTCCGCCAGGCTTCCTTAGTTTAAAGAATAAACCAAGAAGCAAATGTTGCCATGCTGTCAGTTTCAATTCATAGCCACCCTATAGGACAGAGTAGAACAGTCCCCACCATAGTTTCCAAGTCTATAATCTTTAAGGAAGCAGACAGCCCCATCTGTCTCTGGTAGAGTAGCTAGTGACCTTTCAGTTAGCAGCTGAGTACTTAAACACTGCACTACCAGGGCTCATAGGTTGAGAAATAGAAAGGGAAAATGCTGCTAGTTCTGGAACACTGAGGTTTTTTTCCAGAACAGAGAGGAGGCAAAAGCATTCATGAAAAATAGGGTTTTTAATGATTGAGATGCATTTCTTACGGGTGTACTGAAATTCCAGTAACGGGAATTTTGCCTTGGACTTTCCATCTGGCTGATTTTCAGATGGTCCTTGAAAATCTCTTAAAACAGTTCTCCATGTATGTCCCATTCTACTCCCCAAAACCCTGAAGATTCAAGTTTAATCAGCCTGCTGTGGAATTTGAAACTCTGGTAGCATAGTGGTAACGTGCTACGGCTAATAACCAAAATTTGATTGGCAATTCAAATCTACCAATCATTCCTTGTAAACTCTATGATGGCGATTCTACTCTGTCCTATACAGTAGAACTATAGAGTTCTGCATCAGAACTGACTCAATGGCAACAGGTTTGGTTTTGGGGGATGGAATTAAGAAATCCATAATTTTTCAAAAGCTCCTCAGGTGATTCCTAGGACAAGCAGAGCTTTGGACTCCCATATCTAACTGTCAGATTGACAGAATGAAAATATGCAAAGTCAGATGACAAACTGGCCCATCGTGTTTCACTACTCATGGGAACTGAGCCCAAAAGCATGCCAATGCATCGCAAATAGTCTGAAAAATCCATTTACTTTTTAAATGCTTCCTCTCCTGAAATAGTAAATGGAGTTACCGTGGGCCGGCTCCATGGTGATGCCGTCCCTTATTCCAGCTCACGGAGATAATTTAAAGCTGAAAATCCTTTCCAAAAGGAAGAAATGTGAGCCCATGATCTTCGATGATGCTTTCTCTGCGCCAGGTGTTTGTGAGAGCACTTTACAAACTCTATCTCCCTTGCCCGTGAGCAAGGGATCAGCACCCCCATCTCACAGGTGGGGAAGCAGCCTCAGAGGGGCTTAAGTCATATAACCAAGGTAGTACCTGGTGGGATGTGAACTGAATCCAGCCCTCTTTCCCTTTAGCCTAGTAGGTTGCCTCCTCCACCATCCACCCGTCAGTTTCTCATACTGTGGTGGCTTGCACACTGCTAGAAATTACACCACCAATATTTCAAATACCGGTATGGTCATCCATGCTGAACAGGTTTCAGCAGAGCTTCGAAACTCAGACTAAGGAGAAAAATCTTGGGAGCTACTTCTGAAAACTAGCCAACTAAAACTTCATGGACTCCAAGAGAATACCGTCAGATACACTACTAGAACGTAAGTCCCTCCTAGGTGCAAGGCACAACAACAGACTCAAGCATAGCAAGGCTGGTGAAGATGCTGCCGGAAGAGACAAACTTTCATTCTGAGCTCACCGTGAGTTGGAGTCAGCTCAATGACAGCTAACACTGTGTCACATTCACATACCTTCCCATGTCTACATGTCTTCTTAAGTCTCTAGGTCTTCAAACGTCACTTAATGAACTTAAGTCTACCAAGCTCATCCACCAACCTTCAGCCCACTACTATGCTACTAGTTACCAATTCCATACCAGACTGAACTGGAATCTTCAGTGTTTTGGGAAGTGGAACGGGGCATAAACAGAGAAATGTTTTAAAAGGTTTTCAAGAATGATGTGAAGATCAGCCCAACAAACTTAAGCCCACACTTAAGTCCACCAGACTTAAGCCCACCAGGTTCCTCCAGAATGCATACATGGATGGTTGAAGATCTAGTGGGTACAGAAATCAAGAGGAGACGATAGAATCTAAGTGTAGGGATCATTCTGGATCTTCTGGTGAGGGCAAAGCTGGATCAAGGATCCTAGAATCAACTGGTCACCATGCAGGAAAAGGAGGAAGCAAGTCAGCGAGTCAGTGAGGCAACCCAGAACCAGAGAAGACAGGAAAAGAGGAGGGATCAAACGAGGACAATGCTTGGCAGTCCCCGGAGCTTCTGTTTCTTGGTATTCTGCATTTTTCAGTCTTCTGCAGCAGTTTGAAAGGGATCCCTTGGAGGACAAGGAACCAGAGAGAGCCTCCCTTTGTAGCTACAACTACAGATCCTGAGATCACTAGGACCCAATGAGGACAGAGAGCCCTCACGGCACACACAGGGGCCCTGGGAAGTCTGAGCATGAGCAGATCCAATGCTGTCGAACAGAACAAGAAACCAAAAGCAACACCCAAACAAACAGAGCCTTCTGAATCAGTGGCTCCACTCCAGGGCTGCAGTAGGGGAGGGAGCAAAGACAGACAAAGATTCACTTTGCAAAGCCTCCAAAGAGTTTCTAGGAATGCCACATAGCAAATCCGGTGGGGCTCTGAGGGGTTTTGGAGAATTCTGTGTGCCAAACAACACTGGGCTGTCAGAGCAGGAAGGGATGCTCTAGATCGCCTCACTCTCATCGTTAGTCACATTAAATCTGAATGCACAACGAATTCTGAGCAGGGTTTCATCCTAATTGCTAGATGACTGAGAAAAGATTTTTATAATAAGCAGATGGGCTTAAGGCAATTTTAAGTACATATGGGGTTCTAATTTATTGGTTTTCACATTCCATCATTTTGCATATATATGGCAGTACTGCCCGGTGGGGAGAGCCCAGGAGAAGTGCCCCCAACATGGAATAGACAACAGTGAGAGAGACACAGCTGCCGAGGTTAAGCAGCCTGAGTTCTGTTCCTATCTCCCATCCCAGAAAACATGTTCTGACTCACAGTATAGAGTGTTCTCATCAACAAGCAAGGCCAAAAAGCTTATTGCATTGTTCAGTAAATACCCAACATATATTTTTCCAAAGCTAGGAATGGGGAGAAAACGTCATTCTCTTTCTTTCCTAATTTGAATCAGTAAAATACTCCACCATCACCACCAATCTAAAAACCGAACCCATTGCCACTGAATTGATTCTGATTTATAGCAACCCTATTGGGCAGAGTAAACCCGCCACATATGATTTTCAAGGAGCACCTGGTGGATTTGAACTGCTGACCCTTTGATTAACCTTAACCACTATGCCAATAAACCCAGAATCTCAGGGAAACTGATGTCTCTGAAACACAAAACATTGTTCAACTGTTCACTCCCTCTGTGGGGTCCTGGGCAGAGCTGCACTACTTAGTTCAGGCCCTGCAAAGTGGCTCTGAACACAACTGCAGACTTCAAAAAAATCATGACGCTAAGGTTCCAAGCCAAAGATCCTCTTAAGAGTTGTGAAATCTGGAGCCGCAGTAGTTGGAAAATCCTTAAGATACTGAAAGAGCATCCTAGGGGCAGATTTTCTTGATTCTAGGAGGGCCATCTGGCTCAACCACTTACCCCCACCCCGGCTATGGTGTTCTGGAAAACTGCAAATCACACTGAAAATAGAGAGGTGTCCTCAGCAGGCATGTAAATTGCTATTTGCATGAAGTTGCTACTACTTCATTAATATATTCTTGTTTCTTTGATTTTGGTTTGGTTTGGTATGTTAGGTGGGATGCAGGGACTTGTTTTTCCTTAGCTGATTTCAGAACGCCCAGCTCATTTTTGTGGAGCTGACAACAGGCAGAGTAAGGAGGAGTGTGAGAAGAAAGACAGACAGACAGGCCAGGTTCTTGCATTATAGGGAGAGGCTGAGACTAGGATCCACAGCAGCCTGGGGAGCTGACTTTGGGAATTGTACTAGTATTGGGCCATCTTGTTCTGCTGTTGTCTTGTTGGTACCTATACCCAATGAGGAGGTTTATCCTGAAGGTAGTGAACATTTCCTCGGAATAAGATGGGGTAGACTGTGGGCCTTGAATTAGAACTCAGAGTACCCTCCACCCTACAGTTTGAGGGATGAGTCTACTCTTCCTCTAGGGGGTAGTGGGTCCACTCTTCCTCTAGGGGGCAGGATACACAAAAGTAGGATAGTGAGGCACTCTGAGGCCAGGAAGAAGCCTAGAACCCCTGATGATAGCTCCGATTTTGTAGCCGTTAAGTTACTCTCTGCACCGCTCTTCTATCCCCAACATTATCCTCGACCCATCAGAGCAGTTGGGTTACACCTACCTCCCGCCTACAGCTCCTGCCAGCATCTCCACACTGGGTCTCAGTTTCTCTCTTCTTTCAACCACCAAGCCACCAGCACAGCCACACCTGCCACGTGGCCACTTAAGAGCCCACCAGCACCTCAAACCCAGCCCTGTAGAAATAGGCCTCCTCATCTTTCCTGTATCTGCCCCTTCTCCTGCATCCCCTCCTCTTCTGGTGCCCCACCTCCTTTAGACCTCTTGGCTACCTCTTCTCATTGTCACCCAGGCCCTTGTCAGGTCTTCACTGGCTCTCCTTCCCTTTCCTTCTTTTGACACCCACAGTCCAGGCCCTGAGGCCAACAGTGAAGCAATGCCTACAAGCTCACTTACAGACAAATGACAGCCAGAGTCTTGCGTGTGCCTCCCTGGTTTCTGCCTCCAAAGTCAGTCCTCAAGCACAGTCACAGCTGTCTGTGATGACCATCCCTCCACCCTCCTGGCCATGTCTAGGTCCCCACCTGAGTCATGGAGTACCTGTGATCCCTAAGGGAAAATGCCCTATGATTCTAGGTGTCACTTTTCAATGGGTGTTCATGACTGTCAACAGAAGTGATTTAAGCCCCAGAAAAACCCCTGTGTCCTTTTAACATCCAAAGCTAATCCTCTGCACACTAGACATCAGTGTTAAATAAACAGAGATTTCCATTAACCCGCACCTCTGTACATTACGTGTTTAAAAGCAGTGTCACTCTCCTTTAAATGAACATATTAATTAGTATATTAATAAATAGCTGAATGGAATCAATGAGACATGTAACCAAGGTCTGACCAGAAAGTCAGGGCCAGGTTGAAGGGGGCAGAGGAAAGACAGTAAAGAGATGGGATCTTATTAGCAGGTTTGCTGAGGAGGGAGACGTGCAGTCAATGCCCCATTGCACCCAACACACCCAGGTCGACAGTGCAGGTACAACCACCTCTTTTTCCTTCGACAGGAACGGTCATGGGGCTCGGGTGAGGGGGTTAATGTGAGCAGCAGGGAGGCCGTTAATTGGGGCTGGAAAAGCCATTGCCAGCTCACGTCCAGATCACAGCTGGCAGAGCTGCCCAGCTCCTAGTCTGCAGAACAGGCTCCTAGATTTTCATTTACCCAAGTGAGGATGGCTGATCTATTTCTCAGAGAACACTTGCTCCCAGAAAAAAAGCCACAATGGGAGTTATTTGTTTGGGCCACTCTGTAAATCTTTACTTTCCCTGGGAGGTGTTAGTCTGACTCCCCTTTCATGAGGCCAGCAGGGAGGACCCCTGTCCCAGGAGCAAGGCACAGGGAAACCAAAGCGCTGGACCTTTGGGGGTGGGAATGGTCCTGTTCCTCCATCAGTTCCCAATTTCCTGCAGCACACCTCAGAGCTGGAAGGTGAGAAGAGGAAATTCTCTTGCAGGAACACAGTTCACAGCTGAAAGGCAATCATATTTCCTGCACCCCACTTCTTGGAGCACAAGTTGGCTCACCCACTCTAGTCTTTATTTCCTTTCATATGGGGAGGCACACACTCCTTTGGACCCCCAAACCCTGGACTGAAGGTGCCAGGGTTTTTCATTTCCCTGGAGATTAACGTTGGGGTAAACACTCTTTTGGACAAGATCAGTTAGGCACCAGCACCTCTCCCTTGGCATCCCCTGAGTGATATCAGCTGAAGTAGAATTTACTTTAGGGTGAAAGAGACTCGGGGGAAGACATCTTGCTGTGGGCCCAGCCCTTCTGTTCAGGGCAGTTCAGCCAGGAGACAGACAGTAAACTCCAGCCCTGGACCAAGTACCTGGCCCAGGATTCTCTGCTGGATGAGAATCAGCCACTGGCCACACAAATGAGCCTTTCCCTAACTGTGGCTACAACAGTCAGTCTCTGTCTGTACCTTACAGGTGGTACGTTGCCTCTCTTGGACACCACACAACCAGTTCATCTGGAAACCTCCATGGTGTCTGTCCTGAAGTGTGTGTCCACCACCCCAGGTGTGGTCTGTGACTCACTCACTCTGAGGTCAGTTTCTATATCAGCAGTGAGGCAATGCTGAGGGAAGTGTGGGGCCACACCACCACTAATGACATTTGGCATCAGGAAGCTCACACCCAGCAGAAGAACCCCCACACCTCCCTAGACACAAGCAAAAGGCAAAGAGTGACAGTCTTTAGCTGGGGGGTAGCTTCCTAACAGGGTCAGTGAAAGGCAACCCAGAGACCAGAAACACTTCCTCCATGCCCAGCCTAAAAGCAGAGCCATGGATTTGGAGACCAGGTCTCTCCTGCTTGTTTAGAGATAATCACCAAGTCCCTCTGTGTCAAATGGCACTGAAGTGCCAGAAAAGCCGTCCTTGGAGCAGGTGGAGCACTATGCTCTCTCCTTTGACCCACACCCTAGTGTGACTTCTCTGACCCTACTCCCTAGTCACCAGGGACCCTGGGGAGGTCACTAATCAGGAGGAGCATGAGACGGTGTCAACAGGAGGTCCCCATTGGTCTGCGCAGTATCTCTGTGGAGGTGAAAGAAAGGCATCCCTGTGGTGGGCAGAAGGCATTCAGTGCAAGGGAAAAAGCAATCTTTGCCCCAGCACCACAACGCACCCGTCAATGCATATACCACACTTGCTTGCACATTGCTTTGACGCTGGAAGCTTTGCCAGCAGCAAGGTCACCCACAGTGGACAGGTTTCAGCAGAGTTTCCAGCCATAGAAAGGCCTGGTGATCTACTTCTGAAAATTAGCCATTGAGAACCCTCTGGATATACTTTGTATTGTTCAACTCACTTGCTTTGGATGCTTCATTAAATGGGTTTCAATCACTGGAATAGGACATTGATTTTGGTGATCTAGAGGGCTAGCGAGGGCAAAGGACACCCTTGATGAGATGGACTAGCAGCTACAACAATGGACTCAAACATGCTGGTGACCATGAGGATGACACAGGGCCAGACAATGTTTCATTCTATTGTACACAAGGTCACCATTGTACATAGGGAGTCAATTCAAATGCAACTCTCTCTCTGTCTTTCTTAACAGAGACATGCAGCACTAGGAAACTAAGACCGGCACCCAAAGTCTTTCATCAGAAGACTACACTCAAGAGTCCACACTGACGGCTTCAGCTATACCCTCTTGGTTGGCACTGGTGAGTTTTTTAAAGAGAATAAGAGGTATTAGGAAGAATTCCTCAATGGGAAATTGTTAGGTGCTAGGAAGTCAATTCCAATCATAGTGACCCCATGTGAGACAGTAGACATGCCCCACGAGGTTCTCGAGGTTCTCTAGGCTGTACTCTGATTTTTGAACCCTAGCAGCCCCATGTGGCAGAACAGAACTGACCCACGGGGTCTTCTAGACTGTAACTCTTACGGGAACAGATCACCAGGTCTTCCTCCCACAGGACCTCTGGATAGGTTTGAACAACCAGACTTTCCAGTGCAGCCCAGCCCTTAAGTATTCCACTGCCAGGGCTCCTTAATGGCCAGTTAAGTAATATCAAGGATGGATTAGAAATACCACCCAGGTATCCTGTCTCCAAGGGCACAAGAATCTGTTAGCCCAGAGCCCTTTGAGCTGCTATTCTGGACTTACAACTCCCATCAGGCTCTGAGCACCATCTCTCAAAGGGTCTGCCCTCTCATCCCACAAGGAGGTAAGCTGAAACCTGCAAGTGAAATACTGACACATCTGTCTCATGTAAGTCTGTCTCCAAAGTTCACTTGTCAGAGTAACTGGGCCTGTGCTTTCCAACCTCCCTCACTCCCTGGCACACACAGGTGATACTTGGACCACACCCTGGGGTTCTCAGAGGTGGCTACATGGTTCAGCCTGCCACATGCCCCATGTGTCTACTTGAAGAACGTGTCACGTGACTGCTATCGTACCTGCTCACTAACGCAGATGTACAGGTATGGTAGAATTCAGTCTGAGACCTGCTTTCATGGTGACATCCAACCCCAATAAAGGGTGTGGAAGAGAAGACCACAGCACTCGTCTACCTGTCATCAGTGGGAACTCCATGCCCAAGTACTCTGACTTCTGCGAATGGCAAGATGGACATAGGTCAGGCTGCAGTGCGAGATCTGTCTGCCTCCAAAGTCTAGGCTTTGTCCTCTGTGCCTTCCCGCCTCTCAGGCCCAAGAAGGTCACTCCATGGTGTTTGTCAAGCTGAGAACTGAAGCTCTGAAGAAAAGGCCATGCCAGAGGGTCTGTCTTTGACAGTGCCTATTTCACATTTTTATCAGTAATTTGAATGAAGACTTAGAGTTACACTCAACCAAATTTGCAAATAACAATTTCTGGGATTCGTGAAGGTCAGATGAGAGAATATGAGAGAAGCCACATGGTGTGACAATAAGACTCTAACCCTTGCTGGTGATGACACAAAATTCAAATATGCCTGAAAAGATGGAACAGGGTCAAAATTGGACCCAAGATTAAATTTACTACAATATGTAAATATAAATTCAAATGTAAATGTAAAAAAAAAAAAAAACAATGAATGGAAAAAGTCAGGAAAGGATGTTTTAGAGATCACCTAGTTACAGACCAACTGAACAATGGGTTAGTTTTTAAGGGATTAGTTTAGTTTGGGATCTCTCTGACCAACAGCACTAACACATTGTTGGATTCTGACTTTGGGCTTCACTACCTCCACCTCTGCAGACTTTCACCTTCCCCTCTACACAACAGTCATGGTCAATGTCACATGTGGAGCCAGGCCTACAGGCATCAGCAGCAATGAGCTCTCAATCAATGTGGAAAGTAATTACAAGAGTAAGAGCCCTCTCTGCACCCCACGTTGGTGAGTGGCATCTGGGGTCTTAAAAGCTGCCAAGCTGCCATCCGAGGGCACAGCAAATGGTCCCAACTCAGCAGGAACAGATGCTCACCGAGGACCAAAATGACATGAGAGAAAGACAACCCAGAAGATAAAGAGACCCACATCAGTGGGTGTCTACATCGACTTGGGACCAGAAGAACCGGATAGTGCCCCGCCACCACCAGTAGTAGCCACGATGGAGCTCACTAAGTTGAGTCTCACTGGCAACACAAGAATAAAAAGGGGTGCACCCTGAGATCTCCACTAAAAGACCTCAATTGATGGTCCAGTAGTTTTAGGGTTCCTCTGGGAGCATGGCCCCTCGCCCTGATGCTGCCCTTGACAATAAATCATAATGAAGGTCCACGCTTCGGATAGGAATGGATTGGACTTGGCGATGCAGTGACCATATTTTGGATGCACTTTATGGTTCTATACATCTATAGGATATCATCCTGCTGACCTCTGGCTGGAGGAAGGAGAGCGGGTGGAGAGGAGAGGAAAAAGAGACTGTTGGGAGAATGAGACATGTATGGAGCAGAGAGGAATAGTGTGCTGTCACCGGGCAGGGAGAGCAGTGGAAGCTGCATATAGGTGGGCATGTAAATTTATATGGGAATGTACATTTTCACCCAGTTATATTACATAAAATTTTTTTTAAAAAAATTAAAAAAAAAAAAAAGAGTAAGAGCCCTCCATCACGTGTACCAAGATGGTGTCACCCTTCTTCCCTGCAAAGGTTCCCAGTGGCTGGCACAGACAAGCTGTTTGGTCCAGAATCAACAAGTGGGAAGACAACTGGTGGAAGTCTGAAAGTGAAGATTTTCTTCATGAAAGATGGAAGGAATGGGGCAAGGGAGTGAGAGTAGGTCAAAGCAAGCTAGCAACTACCGAGAGGTAACTGGTTGGTTGTTCATTTGCCTCCTCTCTGTCTTCCCTTAAATTTAACTTTTTTTATTTTGTCAGCTTTGCAAAACCTCACATTACCTGGCCAAAGACAATAAGAAGTGAGCCAAGTTCCACGGCATTCTCATTCTGGAAAGGAAATGTTATCCACTCTTACTTGTCAACAGGCAATATGGTAAGTCTGGGATCAAGATGCCTAACTTGGGAGCCACCATCTAAGATATACTTATTGGTCCCATGTCATCCAGAGGAAAACATAACAGAGAAAACTAAAGATTTCAAGGAAACATTAATTCAAAGGATTAGCAGACCACATGAACCACAGTCTCCACCAGCCTGATGGAAGAGGAATTAGATGGTGCCCGGCTACCACCACTAACTGCTCTGACAAGGATCACAACAGAAAGTCCCAGATGCAGCAGCAGAAGAAAAGGAAAACAAAACTCAAATTCACAAAAAAGAACAGACTTACTGGTCTACCAGAGGCCAAAGGAACCCCTGGACATCCTGCTAACTTAGAACTGCAGCCACTCCTAAAGTCCAACTTTTAGATGTAGATTAGACAGTCCTATAAAACAAAGAACAACACACATGAGGAATACGCTTCTTACTTCAACCAAGTATGTAAGATCAAATGGCCAGCACCTGCCCCAAAGCAAAGACAAGAAGGCAGAAAGGGACAGGAAACCTGGAACAAAGGACATAGAGGAACGAACATGGAATGGGAAAGAGTGTTGGCACATTACAGATTGCCACGAATGCCAAAACACAATCTGTGTATAAATTTTTGAAGGAGGAACCAGTTTGCACTATAAACTTTCATGTAAAGCACAATTAAAAAAAAAAAAAGAAAAGAATGATTCCTGACTTATCAAACACTCTTCTCAGAATCTGTTAGGAAGTGATGAAAATTAAATAGGAGGCTGAACGACATGATGTCACCATCACGAGACCCAGGAAGCTGCTTCCTACTTCTGGGCGATGCACTGTCCTTTGCATATATGTAATGCCCTCTACTGTCCAGCCACCTTAGTACTGTGTCTTTATAAGTAGGAAAACCAAGTTTAAGGTGAAAACAGAGAGACAAAATCAAACAATACTCTTTGGGGTCCAAAAGGAACTGTAAGTGTACTTACGAAAGTTACCCTCTCCCAAGAAGCTGTAACAAATGGAAATAGAGATGTAAATACTAAAGATACCTGTCAGCAAATCATATTGTTACAAATAAATTCTTGGCAGCCTGCATTTTCAGTCTCTAGTTCACTTACCCTCTAGGTGAAGCTGGATATGAATTATGTAGACAAGGCTACTCGCAAAATTCACAAAATTTGTTGGGTAGTAAAAATTCTCCCATTCTTAAAGAATTTTAAAGTTTGCAAATATAAATTTTACATGAAAATTTCATTCTTTCAAAACAACATGTGCTGGAGGAAATGCTCCTTGACATATTTAGAAGTTAATTTTCTATATTTGGCCCCATGATATTCCTCAAGCATTTTTTTTTTTACTACAACTCCCGAAATGGGCCCAATCGAATTTGAAGCAAAAGAACTTTTATCACATATCAAATTCTAGATGTGAATAAAAATCCGTTTCACTTCCACATGGCAGCCATGCATATAAATACAGTCTTTAAAAACGATTTAATTAGGTTCTTTTTTTTTCTTTAAGTATTTGCCAAGAGGAGTTCAGTCTTACTAGTATCAAGTTCTAGAAGACAGAATGAAGGGGAACAGAATAAGCTACAGCAGCTTCTTCATGAAATAAATGTTGTTGTTTGCTGTTATCAAGCCAGCTCCAACTCACAGCAACCTTATACATAACAGAACAAGACGCTGCCTAGTCCTGGGCCATCTCCATGATCCTTAGTTCACGAAATCAGGATTGGGTCAAGCAAAACTTGCTCTCTCCAAATCCCTCGCTCCCCAGCCTGAGCCCACCAACTTCCAAGATTCTTGGTCCAATTTGATACCATGCACACAGTCAATGTCTCACACCAGGAACATCTGCCTCCTTTCTTGGATTTTCTCATCTAAGCACAGACCCAGACGCCCCACTGAGGACATCTGATAACCAACAAGTCAGTGAGAAGTCCCCAGAAGAAAACCTAAGAAGAAAAGGCAGTGGGGTTTCCCTACCTTGGTCATGGACTCTGAGACAGTCTTCAGGAGGGATTCCTTGTGTCTACACTGGAGAGCTATTTCTGTAGGAGACGCAAGAAACACAGCACAAGGCATTGCAGACGCAGCTCTATTTTGGTGCAGACCGCAGAACACTGTGGTTAGTGCATTTCCTTTCTTAGCATCTCAGGCCCTGCCTTCTGCCCCATCTTACGGAAATAATTTGCCACTCAAAACCTGGGAAGAACCACTGAGCTCCCAGAGACCAAAGGTGTAGCTATATAAAGACATTATGTCCTGAGAGCAGTTGATCAAACATACAAGGGCTGGCTACAGAGGCGGATGGAAGGAAGAACAAAAATCTCATCATTTCTGTGGGGCTCTTGAAATGTTAGAACTTGAAAACACCTACCCGCCCCCTGTTCTCTCTCCACAAAAGCCCACAACAGTACAAGCCATTTTTATGAGCAGTCTTGAGATAATAAGAAGCAATCCAAGGCAAAGAGGAATTCTGTTGTTTCACTGAAACTACACTGTTATGTTGTAGCTAAAGACACTCTCTGTGGCTGGACTCCCAGCATCCCTCATTCTAGAAAACTGGTCTAAACTGTGATGTGCTAGGGAGACTTACTATACTGACAGAGGTCCTTGATGACCTTCCACAACAACCCAGCAGGATCACTGAATTGAAAGGATCTGGGTAGACTTAATGGAGTTGGGTATTTTCCTCTCTAGGACCCTGCTAAAACACAGTGACTTGTTTTCTACAATTTCTAGAATATGAACACACTAGGAAAAAAATAAATTTGTTGTCTTGAAGTTGATTCCAACTCATGGTGACTCTGTGTGTTATACAGTAGAACTGAGCTCCATAGGGTTTCTTTGATTGTAATCTTTACAGTAGTTCATAAGGCCTTTCTTCTACGGCACTCCTCAATGGATTTGAACCCTCAACTTTTAGGTTAGTTGTTGAGAACAAAGCTGTGGCACCACCCAGGACATGAACACATGAATAAAGCACCTAAAAATTTTGCCACCAGCCACCTCTACCTCCTGCAGTTAACAGAGAATTGTGCTTATGAAGAACCTGTACATGGGTTAAGAGGCATCCATTAGAATGGAACAAGAGGATATTGAGTGGTTTAAAGTAAGGAAAGGTGTGCATTTGGGTTGTATCCTTTCACCATACCCACTCAGTCTGTATGCTGAGTCAATATTCCAAGATTCTGGACTATATGAAGAAGAATGGGGCATCAGGACTGGAGGAATACTCATTATAACCTGCATTATCCACATAATAATATAGCCTTGCTTGCTGAAAGTGAAGAGGACTTGAAACACTTACTGATGAAGATCAAAAACCACAGCATTCATCATGGATTACACCTCAACACCAAGAACACAAAAACCCTCACAGTTGTACTAATAAGCAATGTCACAATAAATGCAGACATGATTGATGTTGTCAAGGATTTCATTTTACTTGGATCCACACTCAACAGCTATGGAAGCAGTAGTTAAATCAAAAAATGCATTGCTCTGGACAAACTATTTGTTTAAACTGTTGAAAAGAAAAGAGATCACCTTGAGAACTAAAGTGCACTTGACCCAAGCCATGATGTTTTCAACTCCCTCACATTCATGCAAAAGTTGGACAAAGAATAAGGAAGACAGAAGAAGATCTGACACCTTTAAATCGCGGTATTGGCAAAGAATACTGAATATACCATGAACTGCCAGAACAAAGTAATCTGTCTTGTAAGAAGTACAACCAGAATGCTCATTAGAAGCAAGGATGGTGAGACCATGTCTCACATATTCCAGATATGTTATCAGGAGAGATCAGTCCCTGGAGAAGGACATCATGCTTGGTAAAATACATGGTCAATGGAAAAGACCCTCAAAGAGATGGATTAACACAGTGGCTAGAACAATGGGCTCAAGCACAGCAACCACTGGAAGGGTGACACAGGACTGTGCAGTGTTTTGTTCTGTTGTACATAGCATAGCTAGAAGTGAAACAAGACTCCACAGCACTTAACAACACAATAAATGCTATGAATTGAACTGTACCCTCCCAAAGAGGTGTGTTGAAGTCCTAACCCTCAGTGTCTGTGAATGTGACCTTGTATGGCAATTGGGTCTTTGAAAATATTATCAGCTAACATGATGGCATACTAGTACAGAATCAAAAAACTCTTGCCAAGGAGTCAGTTCCCACTCATGGTGACCCCAAGTGCTATAGAGTAGAGCTGCTCTGCAGGGTTTTTCTGGGCTGTGTTCTTTAGAGGAGTAGTTCACCAGGGCTTTCTTCTGCAGAGCCACTGGTTTGGTTCAAGCCATCAACCATTAGGTTAGCTGCCAACTGCAAACCACCCAGGCTCCTACATCATTCTGAGCATTGTCCTTATAAAAGATAAAAGGACACGGAAAGACCCACAGAGAAAACAGCCCTGTGGTCATAAAGTCCTTCTGGAGCTACTAGAAGCTGAGACACAAGAAAAGACTTTCCCCTAGAGCCTTCAGGGAAGATGTGGCCCTGCTAACATCCTCAGCTTGGACTCTCAGCCTCCAGAACTGAAATAATAAATCTCTCTTCTTTTGAGCCACCCAGCGTACGGCTCTCTGTTACAGCAGACTATGGTAACTAATACACAAAATTAGAAAGCTGCCCTGCAGAAGACAAAGCACTTGCTGCTAATGCGTCAACCTGTTTATTTTTCTCCATACTGGAAAGACAGAAAGGGACACTGCCTGAGAACCTACCAGGTACCAGACTGTGTTCAGTAGTTTAATTCAATTCCCTTCACCAGGAGTCCGTGAAGCAGAAGTGAGACAACCTGGAGTAACAGCTGTGACTGCCTGGTGAGGAAATGTCTCACCTCTAGGCATTTAAGTCATCAAAAGTTCTCTTTCACACTCTTTCGGCTAAGCAAAGGATCCCTAAGTAGGATAAACAAAAAGGCTGCAGGTTCAAGTCTTACCTAGAAGTGCCTATGAAGAAAAGCCTGGAGACCTGCTATTGAAAAATCAGCCACTGAAAACTCTAAGGAGCATGGTTCTACTCTGACACATGGAGGTTAGCATGCGTCAGTCAATTTGATGGCAACTGGTTGGTTTGTGTTTTCTTCCCTCTCCACAGTGCCCTAGCCAGGATCAGGGCCCATGCCAACCTCACCCTCCCACTGTCCTCTTCCATCTCAGTCACATCCTCCTTTCTGACACTGTTCAAGTGGCTTTTGTCACTTATACCTCGTCACCAGGTCAGCAAATCCAAGGGAGCCATGTCATTGTGCTGAGACTGAGTCTAGTTTTCATTCAGTCTTTCTTGATGTTCTCTGGCCTTGGCTGTCTACAGGATGTCTTTGGGGTGTTTTCCTGGCCCTCTAATATGCACAGCCACATGCGTCCTCATCTCCCAGGCTTCGGCTGGGAACAGCAGGGCCGATTCCTGGCTTATGAGAAAGAGAAACGGAGGCCTTAGCCCAGATACCCAGCAGATCTAGGATTAGAAGCTAGGTCCCCTTACTCTCTGGCTGGCATATAATATTTCTTCAATTTCTCTGAAAATGAAAACCTCAGGATTATTTTGCAGGAGGAAAAAATCAGCCTGGCAAAGCCAGAGCCACTTTCCCAGTGTGCTCAATTCAGGGGGCACAGTACCTTACATAAACCATCGCCTATCACACCAATTTAATTGCCATGGCTCCATGAGAGTCCCGCGACCACCTCCAAGTGTTCTCTCTGCTATTTTTCTGTGCAGATCCCCCAGCAAGAAGAACAAAATACAGGCTGAGCAGGTAACAGGACAGGACACCGCAGGTTGACATTCCCTTCCCTCATGATTTCTCCCAGAGGACCAAAAAGAACCCACCTAATGGTCCCCTTCCAGGCTGAGCCTCTCCCACTTGCCCTGTTCCCAGAGCTCTGCAGCAAAGACAGGATTTCTTTCTCACACAGAATGCCAAGAGTTTATGACGAAGAAATGAAGTGGCAATTTCCCAGCGTGGCCGAGAATCAATACAAGCTGTTGTCGGGTCTTTCCTTTCAAAGGGTGACGGCCACACTTGTCCAAATCAAGAGTGACAGAGCTCCAGTGCGTGACTCCCCACGGCGGCATCGTACAAGATACGTTTAATTCAAAACGCACTGCAGTGGGGTTCGAACTCAGCTAGGACTTGACTTACTGCTGATTCGTTTCTCCAATTCCTATAACTCTAAGCTCAGTCACCAAACAGTTTAATGCTGATAGAATCACCAGTGCGGTGCTTTATGGATGGGCACCAGGGGAATTTTGTGAGTCAATGTGTTAGTAACAGTTACTCACTCTGGAAAGGAGAAACGTGCCTCAGCTGAGCATAGCAAGCAGCCCCATGAGCAGGAATAGGGGTTATCAGCTAATGTTGCCAGGGAAGCCAAACTCAAGTTCGGCAGGGGTTATGTCCTCCCTCTACCCTCAATGCTCTCTTGCTCTTTCTCATATACACACACCATTACCTGTGAAACCAACTCATAGCAACGCTACAGGATAGAGTAGAACTTCTCCAAAGAGTATTCAAGGAACATGTGGCAGATTTGTACTGCTGAGCTTTTGGTTAGAAGACATAGTAGTTAACCACTGTGCTGCCAGGGTTTCTGAACTAAATACTAGGTGATGAAAATGCTTAACCCCAATACCGGGCAGTTCACTGCCAAACTGTGGAAACCATAGATCTGTAGTCTAATTTGAAACCTTCAGCCCTCTCTAGAATTGCCCTGGTAGCATAGTGGTTAAGTGCTAAAATCCACCAGGTGCTCCTTGGAAACTCTATAGGGGAGTTCTACCCTGTCCTGTGGGGCTGGTAGGAGTTAGAATCAACTCAATGGCAACTTACTCTCTCAGGAGACAAAACTTGTTTCCGCAGTCCAAAATTTAGGAAGATGTGTCTTAATACCACTAGCCTTCTTTGTTAATTCGGGACATTTATCTCTGCCAGCTCTACTAAAGCCTCAGATTCAATAACTGTCACTAGGAAAAAAAAATATATTGAGAAGGTGACTGTCATCCCTCACACATTTTGCAAACATCTGTCTTGATCTATTAAATGAACACAAGAAGTGTTACTTGTTGAAAACATTTCTACAACCCTGTCAGGGCTGGAGCTGTACTTCTGGAGAGGACCCTGTTGGAAAAGACACATCTGAAAGCGGATCGTTGAGAGAGCAGTCATTGGCATCTGTGAGAATTCATTCGGGGGATTCTCAAAAGCAAATTGCGAGGAGAGGAAGAGAGCTACTTGCAGAAGGGAGGACCACACAAGTCCCCCTTTTAGAAATTCAGTGGGCTTCTCCTCCTATCTTCTTGCCTCCAAACTGAACTCAAACTTGAAGGCTTCCAGTTGAGGCCAACTTTTCCCTAAATGTTCTCTGTCCATTGCTCATCCCAAAGGATGTTGTTGTTGTTGTGAGGTGCTGCCGACTCAATTCCTATTCATAGTGACCCTATGTACAACAGAAAAAAACACTGCCTGGTCCCACACCAAGCCCACAATTGTTTTTATGCTTAAGCCCATTGTTACAGCCACTGTGTCAATCCAAGTGATGTGAATAGGTATAAGCACACTCCCACAAAGGGATTCTGTGGTCAAACAAATGGAAAAATGTTTGGATAAAAATAATTAAACAGCCTTCTCAACAGCAGGTGTCTCAATTTCTTCATGCTGCTGTAACAGAAATACCACAAATGGCTAGTTTTAAGATCAGCAATCTATTTCCTCACAGCTTAGGAGGCTAGGGGAAGTCTCTCCCTCTCTGTCGGCTCTGGAGGAAGATCCTCACCTTGACAATCCTCACACGTGTGTCTGTCTTGTTTATCCAGTTTGTACTTGTTTACATCTGGGTCTACACTGCTCCTTGGGTCTGGACACGGTGCGAGAGGTTTGGATCCACCACTAGTCTAAAAGTTGGAAGTTTAAACCTACCAGGCAGTCCTACCAAACAAAGGTCTGACAATTTGCTTCTGTAAAGATTACAGTCAAGAAAACACTCCCACTTTGGTGAATAGCATCTGGGGTCTTAAAAGTCAGCAAGGAGCCATCTAAGTAGCATCAATTGGTCAAAATCCACCTGGAGCAGAAGAGAATGAAAGACATCAAATACCTAAGGAAAGTAGGAACCCAAGAGACAGACAGGGCCACACAGTCCAGAGACTACATTAGCATGAGACCAGCGAGAAGAACTAGATGGTGCCCAACTACCACTGCTGACTACACTGACAGGGAATACAGCATAGAATCCCTGCCACAGGGGGAGAAAAACGTGTGAGCAGAACCAGAACTCTATTAAAATGACCAGACTTGGTGGTCCAACTGACTGGAGGGTCCCATAAAGACACAGCCACTGGACTCTCTTACCCCAGAACTGAAACCACTCCCGAAGCCAACTCTTCAGACAAAGATTGATCTGGACTATAAGACATACAATGATACTGGCAAAGAGTGTACTTCTTGGCTTAAGTAGACACATGAGGCTAACCAGGTAGCTCTTGTCCAGAGGCAAGATAAGAAGGCAGAAGGTGACAAGTGTCAGTTAAATGGATACAGGAAACACAGGGTAGAAAGGAGCAATGTGCTGTCACATTGTAGGAAGAGCAACTAGGGTCACATAACAATGTGTTTATCAGTTTTCCTACAACAAATTAACTTGGATTGTAAGCTTTCACCTACAGCACAATAAAATATTTAAAGAAAAGAAAACTGCACTCAACAGTTGTACTCTAACACATGGAGTTGCCATGAGTTGGAACTGACTGGGGAGCAGTGCGTTTGCTTTGTTTTTTGCTGCTCCTTCTATGACTCAGAAGGGATTAGGTTTAGAACATACCCTGCACGAACACAGTCTCATTCACATAACAGAGAAAATTCTATTCCCAAATGCGGTCACAGCCACAGGTATAAACAAACAAAAACAAAAATCAAACTGCAGTGGAGGCTATTCGGACCCAGAGGGGTTAGGATTTCAACACATACTTTAGGAGAACCCAATCCGATCAGTAACAGCAAACCTTCCTCATCTTAATATCTTAACATGTGCAGTTTGAATTGCCAAGTGGAAGACACAGGACAAGGTATTTGCAAAACTTACTTGGCCATGGAATACTTCTTCCATGGAGCATCTTGTGGAGTAGTCTTTGGAACGTTCTAGAAAGGGCAGCTTGGTTGTTCATCCCAATCTGTCAGCACCTAAAGCCACAGGGAGTTTTACATGGAAAACAAGAATTCAGCTCCTGGTGTATCATCCTACCTGCCCACAGACCACAACTGCTCAGGAACACTACAGAGTGGCCCATGAGTTCAGCCTGAACTTGACTCCTCTCAATCATTTCAAACAGCTAATCATCAATCTCTGTGTTAATTCTTTAATGAGAAACTAACTTGCTCTATAAACTTTCACCTAAAGCACAATTAAAAATGTTTAAAAAGCCAGTCTGTCAGCCCTGATGTGGTTCTAACCTTGTCCTACTGGGAAGGAGACACCACCCACTGGCTTGGTTCCCACCTCCCTAGGTTTCCCCTTTTGAACCATTCCTCCCCACCTTGCCCTGTACCATATATTTATTCTATTTATTTAGGAAATATTTACTGATGTTCCCCCAGTGTGATAGGCTCAGAGTTGAGTACCAAGAATCCAAAGAGAACGAATTGTCCCTGTCCTCAGGAGCCCTCTCAGTCCAAGGCGTAAGCAAACAAACAGGCCCAGGGCATTGCCCTTGTCATGGCCACCGGTAGCTCCTTTACCACTGTTAGAATTCTGTACACATGAAGTTCCTGGCTGCACACAAGACACTTTAAACCAGGGCTGGCCCCAACCCTCTGAAGGCCAGAAATCTCGGGCAGGTGCACTAATGCAGACACACACATCACCCCGTCAAAGGCAAGTGCATTTCAGGGGACTTAGGCACATTCAGTAGCTAAGGGGGAAGAGAGTTGGGAAAGGTGTCACATGCAAGACCCTACAATTTATTTGCCCGACTTGATCCAACAGGGGCTTTAAAGCACACACAAAAAAATGTTTTAAATAAGTAGGAAAGCATGGACTATTGTGCAGCCATAAAGAAAAGTGAAGTCCTGAAGCTTTGCCACACCATGGATGGACCCCAAAATACTGAAAACTTTATGCTGAACGAAATAAGTCAGTCACCAAAGGATAAATACTGTACAATCTCACAGGGAAACTGTACACAGATGGAAGGAACCTGAGTGGCACGGCATTTAAACACTCAGCTGCTGTTCAAAAGATTGGCAGTTCAAACCCACACTGTGGCCCTGCAGTAGAGAGATCTGGTCATCTGCTTCTGCAATGATTACAGTCTAGAAAGCCCAGCACAGTTTTATTTAGTCATGAGGTCACTATGAGTCAAGCCCTGGTGGTGTAGTAGTTAAATGCCACATTTGCTAACCAAAAGGTTGGCAGTTCAAATCCACCAGGCACTCCTTAGAAACTGTATGGGGCAGTTTTACTCTGTTGTATAGGGTTGCTATGAGCCAGAATCAACTCGATGGCACTGGGTTTGTTTTTTTGTTTTGTTTTAACAGCAAAAATATAACCCTGATGGAGTAATGGTTAAATGCTATGGCTGCTCACTGAAGAGTTGGCAGGTTGAATCTACCAAGCACTCCTTGGAAACTCTACAGGGCAGTTCTCCTCTGTCCCATATGGTCGCTGTGAGTTGGAATCGACTTAACAGCAATGAGTTTCGTTTCTCTGCTTAACAGCAACAAGGAAACCCTGGTGGTGTAGTAGCTACAAGCTATGGCTGCTAACCAGAAGGTGGACAGTTCAAGTTCAAGAGACACTCCTTGGAAACCTTATGCAGTAGTTCTACTCTGTCCTCTAGAGTCACTATGAGTCAGAGTTGACATGATGGCTATGGGTTTGATTTTTTTTTAATAACAGCAGCAACAACATAGAGATCAAAGCTTATTAGTGGTTACTAAGGGTAAGAAGGTGGGGAGAAGAGAGAAGTAATGCTTCGGGAGCATTGAGTTTATGTCAATGGTGGTGGAATAACTCAGAAAAGGTTACTGATAATGGTGGTGCAACCCAACACAATCAATGTCACTAAATTATAGATGTAAAAATTATTGAATTCACAAATGTTTTATGTATATTTTTACCACATAAAGAAAGGAAGGAAAAAAGGAAATGAGGGCTAGTTAAAGGCAACCAATACGGCTAATGGAAAATATTTCATACAGAATGTCACCTGTTGCTTTATATTTCAGTGCCTGCAATACTTCTTGAGTTAGGTACGCAGTAATGGTTGCTTGCAGACATCTCCTGTCTCCATGCAGCCATGCTCCTCAGTTATCACAGACTGAGTGTGGAAGACACCCACCCCCACCAGGAGGTGTGCAAGGCATCCCTCTTAAGTCAACACCACAAGTTAAGAAATCTCTTAAAATCTGCCTGGAACCCTCTCTCAACATAGTTTCCATTGGGAGTTGCAATTGGGTCAAGCACAGTGTGGTTGATGCCACAGAGTCATAAGTTCTAGGAGCAAAAGATAGTTCACTGGAGCAGCAGTCTGAATGCATGCTAAAGCCACATGCTCCTTGTAAGAAATCCATATAATGTTAGCCCAGACATACAATTTAGGTGCCAGACCCATTATGCTCGGCCCCATCTGACCTACCCAGTCCCCCAAATCTGGACCTCACTTGCTCCTCTCCCAAATCCTGGACCTCAGCCATCTGATCAGTCTCTTGATGGAGTACCCCAATGTCACCTCGTGCTACTGCTGTGATCCAAGAGTCCCAGCTGCTTTTCTTCCTTCCAGGGTAAAGCAGGTCCTCAGTGGATTCCTGGGTCCACTGCACAGTTCACAATCCACGTTAGTGTATCAAAGGCTCAGAGAAGTCTTGCAACAGGGGACCTCTTTTTCCTTGCTTTATGCCCAGGGTTTCCCAAACTCAGCTGACCCTGTACATGCTTTTGTGTGTAACATCTCTTTACTCCCACAGAAGTGGAGTATTAATTTCAGGAAACAGGTCTGAGATGGAGAAGAAGAAAGTGAACTCCAGCTATCTCTGCCCTGTTTGCTGACATTCCACGTGGACTGGGTCCCTGACCCCTGCGGCCCTGACAACCTGCCCTGACATTCTCTATGCTCTAAACAAGAGATGAAGCTCTCTGCCAACTCCACCATTCTGCTTTCTCTCTGTCCTCTTGACCTCCCACCCAAAGTCATGGAATGATTTTCTCACCCCCTTGTTCAGGACCCCACACTTATTTTTAGGTGCTGTTGAGTCAGTTGGAACTCAGGTTGACCTTGGATGTTACTAAGTAGAGCTGCCCCCAGCAACTAGGCTACAATCTTCATGGGCTGGAGCCCTAGTAGGACAGTGGTTAAGAGCTTTTCTGCTAATCAAAAAGTTAGCAGTTCAGATCTACCAGCTTGGAAACCCTATGGTACTTCTATTGGGTTTGTATGTTCTATAGTCCTAGTATGTTTTATAGGGTTGCTGTGAGTCAGAACCAACTTGACAGCGAAGGGCTTGGTGTTGGGGTGAATCTTTAGGGAAGCAGATCACCAGGTCTATCTTCCACAAAGCCACTGTGTGTAACCTTTCAGTTAGCAGCCAGGTTCTTAACTGGTACAGCACCAGAGCTCCCCAAGGGTAATCCAGCTGAGCTGCTCCAAGAAGTATGTCAGACTTGCAACTGGCCCCAGGCAGAGATCAGGTCAGCTCTCAGGGCTGCGGTTGGGGCTTTCCTCTCCTAAATACCTCTTCCTCTACTGCATCTCTCCCTTACATGTTAAAGAATATATTCTTCACCAAAACGCCTCAGAATTGATTCGGTCAGGCCAAGTTCAGTGCATTGACTGGAAGGATGAGATCCTCTTAGCTAGTGATCTGTTTTGTGTTATAGTGACAAAACATCCCAAAATCCAATTTGCTGCTGCAAATCCCATTCACGGAGAAGACACAGTTGGGGGATGGGTTATCCAAGCTTAGGCAACCAACAGGATAGCTGAGATCTCACAAACACCTATTGGCATAGGTCTGTGCAGGACTGTACACCAACAGTTTAATTTTAGCATGCCTTTCAACGCTCCAACTGTGATCGCAGAGGGGAAGTATGGAGTATGGAATTTCAAGGCACCCCTTCCAGCTACCTCAAGTTTGGTAGGATCTACCTTCACCTCCCATATACCTACCCAGTAAGCCCACTGCCATTGAGTCAATTCTGACTCATAGCAAACCTAGAGGACAGAGTAGAACTGCCCCCATAGAGTTTCCAAGGATCACCTGGTGGATTTGAACTGCTGATCTTTGGTTAACCACTATAGAACTCAACCACTATGCAACCAGGGTTTCCTCCTATATACCCAAATCCACTGCCATGGAGTGGATTGCAACTCATAGCAATCCATATATGGGAGAAGTCAAATACACAATGCATGCAACAGAAACAGTTAACTGCACAACCATCATTTAGGGCTATTTCGTCAAATACTGTTAGAGAGACAGAGTCTGCAGCGTAGCACCCACTTGGGGATGGGACAGCAACCCAGTCATCCTCAGAGACTCTGTGGCGTCCCCCCACCCACAACTCTTAGCATTGATGTACAACTCATAACATCCATGTCAATCTGAGCCATCTCAAGACCTGATTATTTTCTCCATATGAGTGGGGACTGCTGTTTCCATGTGAAGCCTCCAGAATGTGCCAGAAGACAACCATCTAAACACAGCCCACTTGCACTAACTTCTAGGGAGTCTCTGATCCAACCATCTTGTAGTTCAACCACCCAACATGTCATGACACCAATTGGCTGAGATTCTTCCTTGTCTCTAGCCCCCAAATCTGGAACACTACAGCTAGCAAATGAATGAATGAATATGTCTTGAGCACCTGCTGTGTATAGTGCAATGGGATGAATTCTGGGCCAAGGGTGGAAAGGCCATCCTCCAGAGAGCAGCTGAAGACCTTGGGCATTGCACATAAACTTGCTCAGCCTTCTTTCCTACACAATTAGAATGGCAATAAATCATTTCAAAAGGCTATCTGAAGGACTAAAAAAGAGAGTGTTGTTTCCACCACACCAGCTCTTTGAAGCAGTCACCAGGGAGACCCCGACTCCTACCAGCCTGGGAGTCTTGTAGACTCAAAAGCAGAGATAGGGACCTCACTCATCCACGCCTCCTTCTTCTTTCCAGGAGGAAATGAGATTCCTCAAGTGAAGTAACAGTCATCTCCAGGAACTGAGCAATCTGCTAGAATGAACCATGCCATTTCACAATCCACCAAGAGCTAAGGACAAAACTCAACCCTTGTCCCACTGGGTGAATGGGGAAACTGAGATACAAAGAAATTGTAACCTTGCTTGGGCTCACACAGCTGGTCCAAGGAAGAAACTAGAGCCAGATATTCTGAATTTCACCTAACACGTGCTCCCCTAAACTCCCAAGGGGGTGTCAATACACTTGGCACCTGTACTCAGAGGAGGCAAGGTAACCTAGCATAGTTATAAGGAATGTGGACGGATGTCATGGAGCTGAGCTTTGGCTCTACCACTCACCAGCTTTGTGATCCTGGGCAGATACCTCAACCCACACCCCGTCACCCCCACATCTCAGCATCCTCGTGGATGAAGCAGGATAGAATTATAGTGATAAGGGTCCCTCTGGTTGCTGTGAAGATTAAATGGGTCAACCTTTATGAACTCCTTAAACAGTGCCTGAGTTACTGCTCAGCACGTTATCATCCTCATCGTCACAGGGTGCATCTCTTCGCTTTCTCAAGGATTGTAACCAACACGAATGGCCTCATAGCTGCCTCCCTTGGAAGGCTCTATGCCATATAATCATGAAAGCAGGGGTCTAGGGTCTCACACAGACTCACTCAGGGATGAAGGATGCTTGTCTTCCAAGCAAGTTCCTGCCAAGCAGGAACAAGGCCTCTGCTCCGGGAATTAGGACCTCCTGCCTTCCTTCTCTTTTAAGATCCATCTCCTACCACTTACCACAGAGGCCCTTCTTGGTCTCCCTGCTGACCCTGCCTCCCAGCCACAACCTGAAAGCTACAGGGGCAGTGAGGAGGGGACAAGGAAGAGGGAGCCGGGGCCAGGCGCTGCTCAGGGCCGGGGCAGTGGACACAGCCCTTGGACAACAAGGCAGTGTCCACAAGACTCTGTGGACCCAGCACTGCTCAGTAGAGCCTGGAGGACCATTACCGTAATCACGTGCATCTCCCAAACAGCCATGTGATTTATTAGTGCGACGTCTTTTTAAAATGCCGCTCTTAAATATAAATAACACTTCATCATCCAGCTGTCGTTAAGTTCATGTTATATTGATTTCTAGGAGTGCCACGAATTTGAGGGTGAATGGGCTGGCGGCTGTGCACATGGAGCCATGGGGTGGATTAGCCAGTGGGGGAGGGGCTAAGGACGAGGGGGTTGGGGGTATCACGGAGGGAGCTGAGTTTAGCCCGGTCGCCCCAGGCTTGAAACTAGCGTCACTTCGAGCAGTGCAGGACACAAATAAGGAGTGTTGTGCTTGAGAAAGCGGACACATCTGTTGCACAGACCAATGCTGAAAGAGATCTACTTAGTTTTCTCTGTGGCTATGGCTCCGTCACAGCCCACCCCAGAGTCATTCCAACAGGTCTCGAGGTGGCTTTGTTTGCATAGTGCCTTCTCTGGGTGAGGATAGGAGACGTGGCTGAGAAATGCCCCCTAGCTGGCTAGAAGGAGAGATTCGCTGCCATTTCTTTGCATCAAAGCCTGGGGATATCTCTGAGCTAAAGGCAGTTAATGACCCAGCTCCCTGGCTGTCCCCACCTGCAAAAGGCCCCCCACTTAATTCCCCACTCCCCTCGTTGTGATTCAGAGGACCCGGAGGCCAGTGTGTGGCAGAGCCTGCCACACAGATTTCTCTGTCTGACGGGAGCAGAGGCAGCTGAAAGGTGCAGAGAAAGAGAAAGGAATTCGGTGGGCTCCCTGGGATTTCTCTGGAAATGTCTGCAGAGTGTTGGTGAGCACCCAGGGGGATTTCCTAGAAGCAGAAAGGAGAGTCTGGATCAGGGGGCTGGGCAGAAAGGGACCACTGGTGGGCACTCCCTGGAGAGGCACCTAGAAAAAGATCTGGCGGCAGCAGCGGTAGTGCCGAGGCTGCAGGACGGAATCAGTCCTCAACGAGGGGCTTCTGCAGCCACCTTCCGAGGGAGAAAGCCCCTGAGAACTTAAATGGCAGGCCACAGAGGAGCGGTAGAGAACGACAACATGATACGCTCCGGGCTGGGCAAGAGAGAAACAAAATGAGATGATTTACACGCGGCTTTACGCAGATGTTAATTAATGCCTGTCTTGTCCTAGAAACCAAATTGGTACCTAATGCTAAGTGGAGAAAGTGCGGGGAGCTTTTGAACCCAGATGCTTAGCTCATAACTAGCATAATGACTGTTGGCTTTGCATGAAAACGATGGATCCTGAGGGTGAAATTTACATGAGAGAGGATGAGAGTGGGTGGGAAGGGAAGGATGGGGCCAGGTCACCAAGGAAGATGCACAGACATTGAAGGACAATCTGGACCCAAATTTGGACCCCATCCGGGTCTCCTGAGGCAATGTCTACCTGGGAGACACCCAGTGTCACTGGAGTTCACTATTCACTGTCAAAAGCCAAGTGTTTACACACGTGTGTGGCACCTCCCAGTCCACATCATTGGAAGGCACACAAGTGGGAACATTCCAGCTCTTTCAGGGCCCAGAAGACAAGTGAACCCATTGTCATACACGGATGGATGGGGTATAGCCAGGCTCTTCAGGAACATGTGTGCAATCTGTGTGTGTGTGTGTACGCACACCTACCATTCTTAAAAAGAAAATGTGTTTTTCCCCTACTGGGTTCTCCCCATTGTGAGAGCTTTGCTTTCTTCCATCTACCCTTTTCAATCAATCAAAGGGCAGCTCACACAGCACACAGCAGGAATACAATCTCCCTCCCGGGGTGCCAGCTCCTCTCCTCTCCATCCTCACCAGAAACCTTTGCAGGAGCTGAAAAAGTTTGAAAATCTCAAAGATGCAGGTAGGCAGAGCCCATCTTCAGAAATTACAGAAACAACCCAAATCCTGTGCCCAATTCAAGCTCCTTCATGCTCTGAAAGATGTTCAATGTGCTCTTCCAACTGGTGGGTTTGTAGGACACTGAACATATGATCTTGCAGAGAGAATACAAGCTTGTCCCATCTCCTACCAGCACGTCCCACAAGCAACCCCAAGGAGGGACAACTATAGAAACACAGAACCAGGCCGTACTGCATACACAACTCTAAAACCAGTTTCCACTGCGGTTTCCCAACCTTTTCCTGGTAACAACCAAGCCCACGATTTGCTGCCTCTTGGCCACTAGATGGGAACTGTGAAGAAGCACTTCAGGAACCCCAATCGCCTCCTGCCTCCTCCGGAAAAGTTTGCAAATGAGCAGCCTCTGAAAGCAGCAGCCAGGAGAAAAAGAAAGGAAAAGCACTGGGAGAATAGAACCTTGCCCAGGCTTCTGGGCATGCATCTATACTGCAAGGAGCAGCTTGACTCAGGGGGACCACAGCAGACCTCAGAATGCCTCCTCTCCTTAGAGGGTAGGCACTGCCCATGTGGTCCTGAGGCAGGGGATCTGCATTCCCTCGTGGAGTAAACCCCCTGTCTTCTTCCATCTGGCTCTGGTTCTCAGACACACACCTCTAAGGGCAGGTGACATGGTTGGTGAGGCACAAGGAAGGACAGCCCCATGCTCCCTAGGATCCCGCAGAGAGGAGAGGAGAGGAGTAGAGAGGGTAAGCTCAAGTCCTGTGTCTCCAGCTCTGTCTGCTTGCTGTTTCCCAGAGAACGGGGACGTGAATTGCTCACATTTAAAGGAGGAACGGATTTCCCAGACCCTCCCTAGACAAGCCACACACACATACACATACACACACACTGAGAGAGAGAGAGAGAGAGAGAGCACCGCTCAAGCCCTCTTCTGCCTGCAACCCAGCACATTCCCGGGAAGCAGTGCTATGCTTCAGAAAGGCGTCTGTGCTGCCTCTTACTGGGGAAGTGCAGTGTCTGTCCCCATCCTCCGCCCTACAGGGCTGCAGCCCGAGCCTATGTGGCCTCCTCCCAGTGCCCGGACCACTGCTCTCTCCATATACGTCTGAATATCTGTCGGTCAGTCTCGCATTAAAATCCACGGGTTCCAGAGGTCACAGAGCAGAGATGACACCGGGCGGGTCTCCCAAGACCTGCCATCACTTCTCTGTTTTAAAAAACCAGCCAAAGCAGAAAGAGACTGAAAACTGGAAAACCTCTCCCTCAGCCTCCCGGGTGGGATGGAGGTCCGGGCACAATCAGAATCCCACCCCGAAAGTCTTGGTTCTGAGCAGTCAGAGTAGGGAAGCGCCAGGGGAGAACAAGCCCGGGAAATACCTGCTCGGGCCGCGCTGCACCTACGCAGGTCTCCAGGTGAGACGTGGGCAGGTGCGTGTGCGCCGTGTGCGCGTTTGTGTGCATGTGTGTGAGCGTGTGTGCGCAGCGGGCTGGCTGCAGGGCAGCCGAGGACTCCCCGGGCTGCCGCGGGGGCTGAGCCCACACCGTGCTCTCTGCTAGCTCAGTCCCGCCGTACGCCGCCCACCGCCGGGCTCTTACCTGGAGGCGCCGCGTCCCCTCCCGGTTCAGCGGGAGCTCCGCATTGACACTGCAGATGGTGCCGCCGCCGCTCGCCCTCCGCCGGCGTGTGCGTGTGCGCGCGTGTCTGCCTCCTCCAGCCCAGCCCGAACGTAGACTCCACCGAGGCTGGGCGGCCCGCGGGCTGCGAGACGGCCGGGAAGCAGCCTCTGGGGCTTGAAGCCCCTGCCCTGCGTCCACTGCGGGCCGCAGGGCCAACAAAAAGGTCACAAGCTGCGGTCGATGCCCAACACCCTGGTCCCAGAGCTGAGTGGCGGCGGCGCCTCTCCGGGCTGCGGTGGCGGCGCGGGGCTACCCCCCTGCGTCCCCACCCCCGCGGGCTGAATGTCCTTGATGCCAAGCGGGCACGGCGCGTCACTCCGCGCCGCCCATGCTCGCCGGGCCGGCCGCTGCCCGAGTGCGACGAGGGCGTGGAGACCCGGCCGGTGAGGGCTCTCCCGCGGCCGCAGCCCGCGCCCGGGGCCCCGCGGTGCAGGGCTCCTCTGGGCAGCGCGCCGGGGCTGAAGCCGGGGGGCCGCAGGGGCTGCCGGCTGCTCCCCGGGGCGGCGCGGGGCGGCGTGGGCGAGCCGGACCTCCCGGGCGCGGCCCCCCGGGCAGGCGACGGGCAAAGTTTGCAGGGGGCCGGGCGCTGGGCTGCGGCGGGCTCGGCCGCCGCCGGGGCTCCCAGGCTGCCTGCTGCCGCCGCGGCTCGCTGCCGCTGTGCATTGAAGCCCGGCCAAGCGCGCACAAACTCCAGCTGCCTGGCGCTCCCTGGGTCCTCCTCTCCTCCGCCCGCCGCCCCGCCCGGCCTCCTCCGCCCGCTCCGCCTCCTCCCTCCCGCCGCTCCCTCGCTGGCTCGCGCGCGCAGCTCGGGGCTGGCGCTGACATCGAGACCGCGGGCGGGCGGGCGCGGGCAGAGGGGGCAGGGGACGCCGCCGGCCTCCCATTGCCGCCAGGCTCTTGCACCCCCACGTCAGCTTCTGCTGACACCCCCTTGGCCCCTGTGCCCTTGTGAGCGACCTGGCAGGGGCGATGAGGCGCAGACAGGGGAGCGTCCGCGGGGACCCGAGCGCACGGCGCGCACTCGGAGAGAGGCATACTCCTTCGACGCTTCGGACCGGGAGATGGTTTCGGAGGGACCTTCTAATGCTTGGCGCTGACACCTAAGCAGCACCCACCCAGGCACCCTACAGCGCGTCAAGGGCCAAGGGCCTGTGCAGAAACCAGGAAGGGCCACGCGCCTTGCACCTTCTGGCAACCTGACTTTTTGAGTCCTGTTTATGTTGTTTATATTGGCCTGGTTCTTCTCTGCAACTCTAGATCTCAGGCTGCAGATAGGGCAGACAACGCCGGCACCCGCGTAGTTCTGAAAGCCAAGGAAGAAATCACGCCGGTGTGCCAGGTCAGAGAGCCAGCTGGCAGAGAAATATGTGAGAACCGGAGGTGGGCAGCGCCACCTCTGACACCTCTGCCTAGGACGCTGCTGGGAGTGTGCTCCATGCCACAAGAGAAAACTAGCTTTGATCCCTGCTCTGTTTACTCCAAGCTATGCGGACCCGACTGGACAGCAGTGGTTTCGGTGCGAGGCCCTTTAAGTTCCAGCCTCATTCCCACCCCCACTATAGTTCTAGAGAAATGGCCCCATGAGGTGGGGGCACTAAACACCATCTCAGACTGGCAACTATCAAGGAGACCCTGGTTTTTGGACATGAGGGTCGCCAGGAGTCCGATCCGACTCGACGGCACTTGGTGGGCTCAAGTCTTTTCTTCAGCCTGTTCACTGTCACCCCCAGCAAATATCTGGCCTTACCTGTTCCTGCAGTCAAGCAGCCAGAAGCTTCCTATTAGGTGGAAGTGACCAACAACAGCCGCAACTCCTACCCCTTCCTGGGAGAGAGGGGAAGTGGGGCTGGGGGAGTATATTTTCACAGAAATCAAAGCTGCCAACTGGCTTGGCTCTGAGCTGTGAGCTGGCAGGTTACACAGCTCTACCCCCCCCTCCCCCGCAGCAAATATAGGTCAGGGTGGCCGCCCAGGTAGGGCCTTCCTGACGCCCTGCTCTCACAAGTGTGCACTAATGATAAGATGGACTAAATCAGGGAGGATGGATGCAGATCCTGGCTGTCTGGTGAAAGGGTGTTTCTGAAGAGCAGAGAGAGCCCTTTGAGCCTCTGGTCTCTGCTGGACCCTGTATGGCCCAGAAAGCAGCAGGGAGTCATCTGATTAGCTGATGCTAATTCTCTGGTTTTGCTCCAGAACTCTGGATCCCAGACTCTAGATGAGGCACAAAAGGCCGATGTTTGGTTAGTTTCAGTCCAGAGGCACACAGCAAAAGAACTCAAAGCTGCTGCTTCTTGGGCATCCTTCCGAGGCTGAGCAAGCCCAGGGACAAATGTCTCCCTGAAGAGGGACTGGGCCTAGAGTGCAGCAAACAGGGCATCTGGGGTACAGATGTGTAGAAAACAAGCTTGCTCCCAGGCAGTGTAAGGTCTGCCTCTCCCTGGTCCAGCCCTGCCTCTTGGTATCACCTGTGCATCAGAAACCAGTGCTCGAGGCCACCAGACTGCTCCCAGAGGTGACATCCCAGAGAGTCCCATGGAAAACCCTAATGTGTTACTTACGGAATACGGTTCAACAAAAGTGGGGGGAAATCCTTTAAGTTGTCTGTTTTCCATTTGTCCCTCAGTGCATGCCATAAAAGGGAGGGGAAAGTGTGAAAACAGCTCTGTTTCCATTCTCCGCCGTTCTAGCGTGTATTTTTAATGCAACCTGATTGGCTTTTTTTGCTTTGTAGCTATGTTTGCACATGCGTATGTGTGAATATTGCTAGTAAGTCCAGGTCCATTTCTGGATGGATGGATGGAGAGTCAAAGACCTTTTTTTTCAGAGGTGGCAAGTAAAACATATTTATTATTCTGTACCTCTTGCCTGGTGTGGGGCATCATTTGTTTTCATTAGGAGAATGAATGCCAAATAGTACCTGAAGAGTTATGACACAGCCAAGTGACAGGTGGAATGTGGCAAAGAGCTGGGCCAATGATGGTCAGGTGAGGGGTCTCAGCTGATTATCATGTTGTTAATGGGGCTGTATCACCAATTGCCTTCCCTTTGTCACCGTTCCATTCATTAGCTTGTGGGGCAGGCGTGCTGAAAAGGGCAGTTATAAGCCTTTGGAAGAAAAAGAAAACCAAACCAGTTGCTTACAGGGTTGATTCCAACTCACCATGACGCTAGGTGGAGCAAATGGTTAAGCGCTCAGCCAGTCACTGAAAGGCCAACAGTTTGAATCCACCTACCCAGAGGTGCCTCAGAAGAAAGGCCTGGCAATCTGCTTCTGTAAGGCCACAGCCTTGAAAACACTGTTGCGCAGTCCTACTCCACACACATGGGGCACCATGAGTAAGACACAGAGCGAGAGAGACAGCTGGAACCCAAAATTCACTGTTGTTGAGTTGATTCCGCTTCACGGTGACCCTGTTGGACCAAGTAGAACTGCACCCTGTAGAGTTTCCAAGGCATGCCTGGCACATTTGAACTGCTGACCTTTTGGTTAGCAATCCTAGCGCTTAACCCCTATGTCACCAGTTTCCAAACGAAGGATCAAATGAGCAGCCACGTGGGACTCAGTTATTTTTTGAAATATTGATGGCACCTGGGATCTGCCCTCCCAGGCCTGGAGGGTCGGGTAGGATGGAAGGAGCAGGGGCCTGGACTGGAAGTTGGAGACCTGGATCTTCATCCTAGCTCTGCCTCAGCCCAGCTTCCTAAGTGGGGTGCATCACAGGGCTCCGGGTGAGGTTCTGACATTTCACCTGCCCGATTTACCTCCTAGAGGTTCAGTGACATCCCAAGGAGACAATACCAATCTGCACATTTTGAAATGCCCAGTTAAGAGCAGCATGTGTGTAAGGAATTTTTCTTATTTCTTTTGAGACAAATTCATCGTTTTTTCACATCGCAGTATACACCAAGGGTCTGGTCCCTCCTCTAGGAGCAGACACACTGGAAAAGGCAGAAATGTGCTTCTGCCTCAGATTCAAACGCCTCTAGCTCTCATAACCCCCCCCCCACCCCTGCCAGCCCAGGAAAGGCAAAGAGAGACAGACCCCTGTAATTCAGCCCTTGCTCTTGTCTGATGGTTAAGCCTGGTAGGTTATCCTCAGGCCCAGAAACCACAGAGGGAGAAGCAAAACTACATATTGCTTCGTAAAATCCTATCTTCTAAGGAGCCTATTTTTGCAGGATTTTGGTGATAGTTTATTGCAGGGCTTGAGGAGAAAGGTATTGGTTCATCTCTTAAGGCTGATAAAAAAAGGAGGTCGGGAGGGAGAGGCAGATTTACTAGGCGAGAGGAGAAGAAATCCGTAAGTTTTCTTTCACTTAGCTACCACTGTTTTATTAGCCTAGAAGCAGAACTGCTAGTTAAGTTGATAAAAGCCAGATTCGCTTGTTAAATAAGAGTCTAGTGGTGCTAGAGATTTTCCCTCAAGACTGAACCCGGCACAGCGCTCTGGCTAAAAACCGCAGGCAGTCAGCGGCCAAAAACCTAAATTGTGGCGCCACCTGCAGGCAAGCAGAAGTATCACCATTTCCTCAATCTCGGCCGGAGGGAGGGGTGGCGCCTTCCGCAGTGACACTGCGCGGGCTGCGGGAGACCAGGGGTGCAGACAGAAAGAAGGACCCGGACGCCGCACTGTCCCCTGCTTCCCGGCTGTGTCACCAGATACCCACCGTTCACCTCAGCAGCCTTCGTTTCTCCATCGTCCGCGAACGCTTTCATTTCCGAGTACGAAAAGCAGCTCTCAAGATTACCTGTACACTCCAATGAATCTCTTCCCTCTGCTTCCTAAGAGGTTAAATAAGACTATAAGCTAAGGGTTCTATTTTTAGGACTTCAGGCTATAATACAGAAAAACAGGACAGGGAAGGTGGCTGCCCTTGAGGGTGGGGGATACGCCTGTCACCCCTGCTCCTAGTCATAGTTTAAATTTGGTGACTGCAGAATGCAAGTGAGTCCAAACTGTCCCAGGCTGCGCTAGCCTGTGGTGCAAACAAGGACACTGTGATACGAGCACCTGAATCCCAATAGCTCCCAGCCTTCGCCTGCTTATATAAGACTTCGGGACTTGGACTGCCACGGACACTCCTCCCACGTCTCCTCCCGTGTGTCAGAGATCCCCAATGGTGATTGTGCTTAGGAATGAGAGTGGTCGTGTTACCCTCCATGCATCTCTTCCTGAAAGCTCAGGGCCCATAAGCCCTGAGACGGAAGGCCAGCGCCTGACGTTGCCTGCCCAGTGATGGCTTCCTGAGGGCACCTCCAGGGGGCTGCCGTGGCTTCCAGTCCACACCAGGGTCTGGGTCCACAGAGGTGGTAGGGCGGGTAGCTAGGTACCTTCCCCAGCTGTGCACCCAGGTGGTCTGCATCTCCAAGTCCTTCAAAACTCCGATGGTCTAAATACAACCTCCCCTCCCTCCCCAGACCTCTTCAGCCATCCCTCTAGCCCCTACAAATAAACTAGTCTTCTCACCTGCCGGAGCTGGAGGTGAGAGGATGCCGTGTGGGGATGAAAGACATAGCGAAGTGATGTAACTGCCCTGACTAGACACAACAGAGTCCCAGCTCCGGACAGCTCAATGTCTTGCTACAAAAAGAAAGTAGAAATACTTGTGACCTTTCTTAGGGACTTAGTCTCAGAAGGCATGAGGTCCCACTGGAGGATCCCCCCCCCATGGGGTCCCACAGCCTGAATTCCAAGAACTGGATATAGCTGACATCTCCCACATGAAGACGCCACCTTGGCTGCACCAAGGTCACTCGTCAAGTACTTTAAATGAGTCATTTGACCCTTCTGATTAGTGTACGAATACCACAAATGCCTCCAGTTTTTTGTTTTGGGGATTTTCGGGGGGGGGGGGACAATTAAGATGAGTTTGTGCTGATGGTTTGAATAGTCTCATCTGGTAACACACATTTACAAGACAGTTTCCAGGTGGCCTGATTCTAATCTCTTCTAAAATACCGCTGAGCACATTTCTCTCCAGCTCTGAATTCAGCAGTAGTTTGAAATCAGCTGTGGTGGAAGTATTTACACTATAGAAATGGGCAGACGCTGTAAGTCAAGGCTTGTACTTTTGTGGAGGGCACGTCATCAGACAGGGCACTGACTTGCTCAGAATGAGGCGGGATGAGCTCAAATCAGGCCTGCCCAGCTGTTTATGGGTACTCTTCATCAACTACCCCAACAACATGAGCCCAGTTCAGGGCTGCCATGGCCACAGTATGGGTTTCCCTCTGACCACACTACCGCTAGATAGTAAGAAAATGTTGATTTTCACTCTGTTGTTGTTCAATGCTATTGAATCAGTTTCAGTTCATGGTAATCCTGTATACAACAACAGAATGAAACCCTGCCCAGTCGTCGGCCATCCTCACAATTGTCACCCACTGTTGCAGCCACTATGTCAGTCCATCTTGTTGAGGGTCTTCCTCTTTTTCCCTGACTCCCTGCTTCATCAAGTATCATGTTTTTCGAGAGAGACTGGTCCCTTCTAGTGACTTGGTCAAAGTACATAAGACAAAGTCTCCCCATCCTTGCTTCCAAGGAACATTCCTTCTAAGACACATCTGTTTGTTCTCCGGTAGTCAACCGTACCTCAAAGGCGTCAAATCTTCTTCAGTCTACCTTATTCATTGTCCACACTCTTTCTATTAGTCTGTATTTGCCAGGGTTTGTAGTTAGAAATGCTAATTCATGTTTTTTAACATTAGAATCAAAAAGGAAGGTGATTTCCTTTCTCTAGTAGGCAAACTGAGGCAAAGAAAGGAGTGACTTGTTTCAGCTCCAAGTGCTAGTCTGTTAACATCTGTAGGTGACTCTGTCTACTTTACACTTAAGATAAAACTCTGAGTTTTTCAACCACTCTGTTTGCATTTCCTCAGAGCACTACTGTTTGGATTATGGTTCGCCCCCGACGATGGAAAACTATGTAGAAATGTTAGACAGAATGCAGTAAGTCCACATATTCCCCTCTGAAAAACAACATAATGCAAATGAATGTATTTGCATATCTATGCTTGCATGCTTTTGAATAGACAGAAAAGCTGAGTACCTGTCTCTAGAGGCTTGTATATGCACAGAACATTCTGGCAGGATACATAAGAAACTTAACAGTGCAAACCTCAGAGCAGTAGGCTAGGATTTGAGGTAAAGGAAGATTGGTGAAATACTAACCTTGAACTTGCAAACATGATCTTGTTTGGAAATAGACTTTCCAAAGACGTTGTCAGTTAACATAAGATCATATTGTTGTTGTTGTGTGCTGTTGAGTCAATTCTGACTCATAGTAACCCCATATGACAGAATAGATGTTCCCCTTAGGGTTTTCTAGTTTGCCAAGTCTTTATGCTGCAGAAGCACTGGTGCATTCAAACCACCAACCTTACAGCTGGCAGTAAGCACTTAATCACTGTACCACCAGGGCTCCTTTATTGGAATGGGCGGTCCTAATCCATTCAGAATGTTGTCCTTGTAAGGGAGGAGAAGAGACACAGAGGACACACAAGAAGGACACCCCATGTGAAGATGAAGACAGAGGGAATGCCTGGGGCTACCAGCAGCTGAAAAGACAGGGAAGGACCCTTCTCTAGAGCCCCCAGAGAGAATATGGCCTGTGGACTCCTGGAATTCATACTTTTGGCCTTTTAAACCTTGAGGTAATGAACTTCTGCTGTTTTAAGCCGCCTACATTGTTATAGTAGACCTAGGACACTAATACAGGGGAGATGATGAGTGGATGGATGGAATGCTGGCTGGCTGGCTGGCTGGCTGGATGGCTGGATGGTTAGATGGAAGGATGGATGGGTGGGTAGTGTGTGGGTAGATAGAAAGGTAGATAGATAGGTGGATAGTCACTTCACATCTTTTTGTGCATCCTGGCATTTTTAACATGTGCAAATATTAAATTACATTTTTAAAAAGCTAGTTAAATGAAATAAATATTAGGCTTCTAAAATTATCTTTATCATACTACCTAGTCCTCTATCCCCTTTCCTCTTGAATCCAACCCACCACTCCTACCCAGCCCCTGAATCATCTCCAAGCTGTCCTTCATCTGGTCTCCAACTAGGTGTTCCTTCTTGCTCCTTTTTCTTGGGTTGTCATCAAGGTCACATAGCAGCCAGGGTATAATGGGGTAAAAGTTCCAGAAAACAAGCCCTCATTTTGCCTTTCCTAAAAACGAGCCAGCATCCTGAGGACTCCTATGTGGTCCTGGACTCATTAGAGAAATATTCCAAGAATGATCCAAAACATCCTTTCCATTCTAAAGCAAACATCTTAGATCAAGTCAATGGAAACATTCTTCTGTACTGGAGTTAATAAACTCACAGAAACTAACACCCCCAGAGATGGTGCAAGCTAAATATATGATGGTCCCAGGAAACATGTAGATCCTAACAGGTGGAAGCTCCATATTGAATTATTAATCTTACCAGGGACCAAGCAGGGAAAGTGAAAAAAAGACTGCAGATGAGATTTCAGTTTTGCACAAAGGGAAGAAAATTCACATTCTGAAAAACACAAACAAATGAACTTGACCCAGATATTGGCCCCTGGGTCAGTAAGGCAAGTGTATGATCATCCAGAAAAGGATGTGGGGGGTCACAGGAGTAAGCCTGAGACCTTGAGGAATGAACCACGTCATGCTGGTCCCATTCCCTGACTTAACATGTTTGTGAGGCTTTAGATCATGGAAATATAAGAGAGAATACCTGAATTGCCTAAAGACATTTGATGGACTTTTTAGTAAAATCCTTGTGGAACATGAGCAACGTGGGCTGGTTGGTTTAACTGAGCAGTTCAACCCCAAAGATGCTCATTAATGCATCAAAGACAACCTGCAGGAGGGATTTCTTGGAGTGAGTGCCGGAGTTCTGCTCTCAGACCCATCCTGCTCAACATACTTATTAATGACTTGGATGAAGTTGGAAAGTTTGGTGGTGCAGGAGTTACATGCTATGGCTGCTAACCTGAGGATTGGCAGTTCAAATCCAACAGTCACTCCTTGGAAAATCTACAGGGCAGTTCTACTCTGTTATGTAGGGTCACTGTAATTTGGAATCAACTCAGTGACAGTGGGTTTCGATTTTTTTCTTACATAAAGATAGAAGAGACAAGATCTTCACATTTATCTGCAACTGCAATAAACAAAAAAAATTGGTTGTATTTATAATCATCTGTCCCCCCCTCATTTTTGAGAAGAAACACATGATTGCTTCGAGATGGGCATTAGTGGCATTTGTGGGGCATTTTACTGCTGATTTGGGGTAATGTGCTGAGAAATGAAAAAGGTAAGAGAAGTTTCACTGATCTACATTTAAAAAAAAAAACCATGAGCTCTCGAGAACAGAAAAGGATTTGTTAACGGGGAGAAGGGTGAAGCTGCAAGGGGAGTGAAGGGGTCCTCCACTAGGCAAGATGAGGACTGACGGCTTCAGAAGGAAGTCAGGAGAGAGTTCAGCAGCAGTCACGAGAAGGAAGTTTTGGGAAGCCTTTCAGAGTGTATAAGGTTACCCTCCCCTTTGTGTCTCTTCAAGGGGTGCCTTCAGTAAAGAACAGGACCATTTTTCACTGCGCCAGTGAAGCTGGTGACATATTTCCTTTGGAGGCGACACCAAGCTGTAATGAATATTAAGATAGGAACAAGAAGACCTGTTTTATATGGGCTACCATGTGTGGTCAAAGTTTAGGAGTACAAAATTTAGAATTCTATTCAAAATAAGGAAACCCTGGTGACATAGTGGCTAAGTGCTATGTCTGCTAACCTAAAGGTCAGTGGTTCGAGTCCACCAGGCACTCCTGGAAACTATGGGGGAGTTCTAATCTGTCCTGTATAGTTGCTATGAGTTGGAATCAACACAATGGCAGTGGGTTTGGGGTTTATTAGAAATAATTGTTCTTGCTAAAATTAAAGGCAATAGCTAACAAAACAAAGTGTAATGCAGAAGCGGCTAAGAACCTCCATATCATACTAATCAAATACAGGGTTAGGGAGGTGTAGCCATGCATGCACACACACACACACACACACACAAGCACACACAAAAACTGCAAGCTAAAGTTGACAAAAGCTCAACGTAAATCAGTGGCGAGACATTGCCACAGTCAACGGGATAGTAAGCTACCTTAGTAGAAGTGGAGTTCCCAAGGGAGCAGTAATAGTCTCACTCTAGTCTAGATAGCTAAAGCATACCTAGACTGTTATACATAGGTCAAGGCTCTACACCTTAAAATAAATATGAGCACATTCAGAGGATGGCACCCAAGCCCCAAACGAAAATTATTTAAAACTCAGCTACATTTGGAATAAGCAAAGAAGCTATTGATGCTGAGCTTAGTGGTGATTAAGGCAGAAGGCAGCGGGACACCTCCAGATACCTGAATACCTGTGAAAAGGAACAATGGGTGCAATTGTTGTTGTTGTTAGGTGCCACAGAGTTGGTTGCAACTTAGGGTGACTCTACGTACAACAGATGAAACACTACTTGGTCGCGAGTCATCCTCACAATTGCTATGCCTGAGGCCATCGTCACAGCCACTGAGTCAGTCCATCTAATTGATGGTCTTCTTTTTTATTGACCCTGTACTTTACCAAGCATGATGTTCTTCTTCAAGGATCGTTCCTCACAACTGTCTAGAGTATGTGAGACATAGTCTCCCTATCCTTGCTTCTAAGGAGATCGATTTGTTCATTCTTTTGGCAGTCTGTAGTATATTTGATATTGTTTTCCAACGTGACAATTTAAAGGTATCAATTTATTCCTCATTCATTGTTCAGATTTCACATGCATAGGAGGCAATTGAAAATACCACAGCTTGGGGCAGATGCACCTTAGTCTTCAAGGTGACATCTTTGCTGCTGTTTAGCACTTTAAAGAGATCTTTTGCAGCAAATTTGTCCAGTGCAATGTGTCTTTTGATTTCTTGACTGCTGCTTCCATCACTGTTGATTGTGGATCCAAGTAAAATAAAATCCGTGACTTCACTCTTTACTCCACTTATCATGATGTTTCTTATTGGTCTGATTATGAGGATTTTTTGTTTTCTTTATGTTGAGGTGTAATCCCTACTGAAGACTGCAGTCTTTGATCTTCATCAGTGTTTAAAATCTTCTTCACTTTCAGCAAGCAATGTTGTTTCACCTGCATAATGTAGGTTGTTTACAGGTCTTCCTTATTAGTTACACAATACTTTCAGAGACTGAACTGGAGGATGAATAGAAGTTATCTTATGTAGAGATACACTGCCTCAGTATAAAGAGCATCTTTCTAATAGTGATAGATTTGCTCAGGTGGTAATGCATTCACCATCACTTTTGTTCAGATAGGAACTAGATGATGTTTAGGTGAAGACTGGAGTTTGGACGCAATGATTTCTGACATCTCTAATGGTCTGCAATTGTAGTAATTTTGTAGTTATTGTTGTGTCCCCCGTAGTGCCATATGCATTGCATTGACTCAGCTAATGAATTGAACTGGAGTGCTTTGAGATAATATCCAGTGACGATATCAAGGTCTCATCCAAGGCCATTGTGAAGGAGGGAAGTCAAGGGTAACATTAGAAAAACAGTCAAGGTTAAAGAGTGAGTTAAAGGAACACATAAACACCGAGCTACATTAAAACCTCTCTCTTCTGGTTCCGCTCTGTACGCCTCATCCTAATTCACCAGATATGCCCTCCCCCACCATGCTGGAACATGGAAACATTTTCCTATTCACTGGATGTTCGTACAGTCCATGGTATCATATTTTCTTTTCTATGGTTTTCAGACTCTCCCCATTCCTTGCTCCCAGGGTCCCCAGTCTCCCCTCTTTGTGTGCCCAGATTACTTCTCTCTTCTCTTCCACTAGGCAGTCAGTCTCTATGGCAGGGAGCAGCCTTTCCGTTCTTCCATTCCTGTCCCCTTAAACCTTAGAAGCTACCTACCAGGGACCTGAAAGCTAGGCTAGGGATTTTATTCTCTCAGTGAGGTCGTGAATAGTGTGTTCAACACCTCAGTGTCATCTGGTTCCATGAATTATAAGCCTGGGAGCTGAGCAGAGTTCTGCCCCAAACTTAACTACGCTCTGGATGTTCAACAAAATATACATAATGATTGCTCTATCCTCTTTGAGTTCACCTTTAGGGACCTAAATGATAGCATTCTCATCTCTCCCCTGGGGGAAATGATCCCGTCATCAAATGCAGCTCTCTGTGAAAGCATGTGTGTTTTCCTTTACAGGAGTTCCAAATACCTGACCTCCACTACTTTGCCATTCGTAATTATGCTTCCTCCCATATTATGAACACTATTACTGGCAACATTATTGCTTTCTTTTCCAGTGAATAAAACCAGAGCATCTCATCTCTTCCTCTCCAGTGACTTTATCAACATCTTCATGGAAGGGTCATAATTTCCCTTCTTGATTCTTCAGGCTTAGTCAGGCATTAAAACTACAAGGAAAGACGCTATACCTTAGATGAGAAAGAGTGACATCCTAAGGATGATGACAACGATACAGCTATCATCCAAAAAACCAGACAGGTAGTCTAGATTTTCATGGGATCATAAAGGCTTTTATTTGTTTTAATTGCGTTTTAATTGTATCATAGAATATGCCAATGGGATACATGGTATGACTCATATCATGTTTAGGATTATTCATTCAAAAAAAAAAAAAACCCTTTATGGAGTGCCTACTATATGTCACTGCAAGGCAGATCAAAGCTGCTTCAGGGATAGTTCCTTGCCTTAGGGGCTTTGGGGCTGTAGGAACAAAAGAGAAAACAAGTAAGTACACTCGTGTGTCACCAATGCTAAGGAGCAAATATTCACCAATGAGTGTGAGACTGTAAAGGAAAGAGTGTCAAGTCAATCAGGAAGCAGTTCTTCTTGATTCTGGCCATAATATATCCAGATGACACCCAAATCAAGCCTGTTGCTGTGAAATCAATTTCAGCTTGTAGTGACCCTACAGGACAGAACAGAACTGCCCCCGAGAGTTTCCAAGGCTGTAATCTTAACAGAAACAGCCTGCCACATACTTCTTACGTGGACAGGCTGGTGGGTTCCAGCTGTGGATCTTTCAGTTAGCAGCTGAGAGCTTTAACCACTGTGCAATCCAGGCTCCTTACTCAAGTGATAGTGATTTATCTTTTTATTAATAGTACCTCTGGAAACCCTAGTGGTGTAGTGGTTAAAGGCTATGGCTGCTAACCAAAAGGCTAGCAATTTGACTCCAGGTGCTCCTTGGAAAGGCTATGGGGCAGTCCTATAATGTCACTATGAGCCAGAAGTGACAGCGATGGGTTTGGTGTTTGAATTTTATCTCTGATATTACAGTATTTAAAAATCTCAACCAACATACCAAACCTGTTACCATCAAGTGAATTTCAACTCACAGTGACCCTACAGGACAGAGTAGAACTGTCCCAGAGAGTTTCCAAGGAGCACCTGGTAGATTTGAATGGCTAAACTTTTGGTTAGCAGCCAGAACACTTAATTACTATGTCATCAGGGTTTCCTTTCAAAATCCAAGCTCATCTAAACGAGAAATAATAACAGCATTTGTATATGTTCTTCTAAGTTTGGATTTTTAAATTATAGAGAGTTGACATTAGTACAATATTTATCTAGCACCTTGTATAAGAAGCACTGATTGCTTTACCTTTTAATATCCGTATTTCATAAACAGTGAAATATTCTCTTGGGAAATAAAGCAGAGGACTCAGATGAGGCAGTTACCTTATAGCTCTCCATTCTTTCCTTTATTATTGTTGTTAGTTGCTGTTGAGTGGATCCCAACTGACAGCAACCCTATGTACATCAGTGTAAACCATGCTCCACAGGGTTCTCAGGCTGTGAACTTTCAAAAGAAGATCACCAAGCCTTTCTTCTGAAATGCCTCTGGCTGGGTTTGAACCATTTGCTTTTCAGCTAGTAGTCAAGCACTCAGCCTTTGCACCACCCAGAGACTCTTTGTTACATGACTGTTTTCTAAGTATAAAGCACTGTCTTCAGTGCTGGGGATAAAGTGAAGCTCAGGACAGACAAAAGTCCTCTGCTCTTATGCATCTTATATTCTGGATGGAAGTGAGAATTGATAAAGTGGCAAAAAAGTTAACATAATTTCAAGTAGTGGTAAGTTCTACAGGTAAAATTAAAACATACTGTTGCCAGGGATGAAGTTTCTCTATTTGGAAAGACTTCCCTCAGCTGGTGACATCTGAGTTGAGACTTGGAGGAGGAGTCAATCAGGAAAAGATGTGGGAGATAATATCAAGCAGAGGAAGCAGCAAGTACAAAGGTCCTGGGGTAGGTACCTGTAAGCAGAATAATTGCTTCTGAAGAAAGTAAGCTCTAGGAACCATGAAGCAGGACTGGCATGGGCAGAATTGTGCAAGGGAAAGAAATAAAACAACTTATAATAAACATACATTGAGGGATACAACTGGGAAAGTTAAGGCAGAAAAGAATTTGGAAAGTCAATGTGTAACTATAAAGAGAGCTTTAAGACCTATGGAAGCCCTGGTGACATAGTGGTTAAGTGCTACCTAAAGGTCAGCAGTCTGAATCCACCGGGTGCTACTTGGACACTCTATGGAGCAGTTCTACTCTGTGTTATAGGGTCACTATGAGTTGGAAATAATGACAGTGGGTTTGGTTTTGGTTTTAAGTCCTGTGACGGTTTAGCCCATATGAACCAAGTCTGACTCCATAAGAAATGTTGACCAAGGAACAGAAAGAAACTAAATGCACTGAAAATGGATTAGAAACGGGGACAGTGTCCCTTAGGAAGGCTTTTGCCTGAAAGTAACAAAATCGTCATCTAACTGCTTAGCAGCAAAGACATTTAATATCTCACATGAATAACCTAGCGGTAGGTGGTTCCTGATTTAATGCAAAGACTCAATGAGGTCATCACAGATCTACTGTCTCCCAACATTTTCCATGTGTCATCCTTAGTCAGAGAAACAGAACCTTCTGAGAAACAGAACCAGTAGGGGATAGGGAGAGGGAGGAATGGCAATTTTAAGGAATTGCCTTATGTAATTTTGTGGGCTGGCAGATCCAAGCTCTGTAGGGTTGGCCCATAGGCTGGGAACCCAGGCAAGATATGTATGTTTCAGTCTTGAGACAGAATTCCTTTTTTTTCTGGAACATCTCAGTGTTTGCTCTTAAAGCCTTCTACTGATTAGATGAGGCCCACCCACAGTATCAAGGACAATCTCCTTACTTCATCACATTTACAAAAGCATCTTCACAGTATCATCTAGACTTAGTGTATAACAAACAGCTGGGCACCACAGCCTAACCAAATTGATACACAAGAGTAATTCTAAGGCTGGATTAAGTAAGAACTTTTCGGACTTGTTTCTTCTTGGCCATGGCATGGCTGGCCCCAAGTATCTCAGCCACACAATCATATTTAAGGCACAACAAAAGGAGAAGAAGGGTGGTGGGAAGCTCTTCCGGAGGAATTCTCTCTTCTAACACAAATGGGATCATTCCTAGGAAACCTCCCAGTCTCATTGACAGAACAGGACATGGACCTCCCCAGGCTGTGAGGAAAGGAAGCCAGGAAACAAATGTCAGCAAAGGAGGGCAGGATTACCACAGCTGATGGGGATGCATCAAGATTTAAAGACTCATCCCCACAGATGTGCTCAACAGGAAGAGTCCTAGGATTTCAGTGGGCAGGGGGGATGGCAGGTCACAGAGATGCAAAGCCAAAGGAGGTGGAGGGGAGGAGTCATCTGCGAGCCCTCAGAGGGAACACAGCATCTGGAATCAGAGGAGATGGGCTGCAGTGGCAGCTCTGAGCAAGTCACCAGGACATTATCTGTCATTTTTCTGCATCTATAACATGCAAGCGGCAACATCCACCTGCTGGATAGAGGGGTGAGGGGCTGGAATTTCCAGAAGTGGTCGTGAGCACCTAGGGCACATCCACAATTCCCCTGAGATACAGGCAGAAAGTATTGTCACTTTATTTATATTTATTTTTTCTCATTCTTTTAAATATATACAGTTATGCATATGCATATTGTAGCATACATAATACATTTCTACAATCCCATACGTATAAAATTTACAAGTAGATAATATACATATTTTGGGAACACTCAGAATTTACTAATCAGGGCCTACATTTTAATTTTTAAAGCTTGGAAATGCTTTGCGGAGAACACAATCATGTCTCTGAAAGGCTTAGCACAGGATTTGGTGCATAACAGAAACCCTGGTGGTGTAGTGGTTAAGTGTTCCATCCGCTACCCTAAAGGTCAGGAGTTCAAATCCACCAGGTGCTCCTTGGAAACTCTATGGGGCAGTTCTATTCTGACTTATATGGTCATATGAGTCAGAATCGACTTGACAGCAGTGGCCCTTTTTTGGCTAGTGTAATCCTCCCTTTCAGAAGAATAAGTATTGTGATTTTGAATGCCAAGTGAGGATTGACTTGATGTGGAATCTTTTGTGACTCACGGCAACCCCTCTCCCCGCCTTGTGTGTCAGAGCTGAGCTGCACCAGGTAGGTTTTTCAATGGCTGATTTTTTGGAAGTAGACTGCCATGCCTTTCTTCTGGGGTGCCTCTAAAGGGGATTCAAACCTACCTCCAACCTTTTGGTAGGGGGCTTAGCACATTAGCCATTTGCACCATTCAGGGACTCCATGCCAAGAGGAAATATCTGTCACTGTCATCCCTCCCAGCTCCACGTGCTCTTTTTGGAATCCCAAATCCTTCTGCCAGAAGCCAGGATCCCAAGGGCTGGACCACTAAACAGCACCCAGGAACTGTCAACCCAGCACTCTTCTAGCCCCTAATATCCCCCACCTCCCTGCCTGCAGTTCATCTTTTGAACTTCTGGCTGGTGGGATTAGCCAGGGCAGGGAAAGGAGGGAGGCAAAGACGGGCAGGGAGATGACCTGGAAGTGCAGAGGCACCAGGCTTCTGGGGGAAGGGGAGGGTTAAACTCCAAGGTGCTTTGGGGATTATCAGTGGCAATTCATTTCTCCCCATGAGCCCTGTCTCCCATTAGCAAGGACAAATTAGAATTGCCAGTATCTGCTTCCCATCTGCCCTCATCTTTCTTTGCAAGTACTCGCCTCTGTTTAGAAAGATCATCTCTTTCTTCCCACCAGCGTAGCCTCCGCAGTGGGCCAGAGACAAAGATGGGAGCGGGGGTGCCACCGAGGAAAAGAGTCAGGAGGTCAACTGGCGGTGCAGTCAGAACACACCCGGACGTCCTGACTCCCTCTCAAAATCACTCTGCTCATTAAAACTGCAAAGATAAAACCTCCTTTATAAACAGGAGGCCCTTAAATATCATCGTCCGTTGTCAGCGAAGTGAGTTATGGCGGCATTGTTCGTTTATTTAATTTAAACTTTCATTTTACTTTTTCTTCTCCTGAAAAGCTTTTGGGTTTGCCTTTAAAAATCAACCTTAAATTCACGCCTAATGATTTGACGGGCTCCCCTTTAACTCTCTTTAAATGAGCTGCCGATAAAGAAAGAAACTTGCAAAAGAAATAAGGACTAAGCCTCCTGAACGCTATAGCGCTTTATGGGGTTGCTGTCCAGACGGAAGCCCCTCCCAGACGCACTGAGAGATAATGCTAATGGAATTACATACAGTGACTGGATCAGGGGCTGCCACAGCAAGATAAATACCAAAGCAGGGCTACGGCATTTAATCAAAAGCAAGCCCTCTATGTGTCTTCTTCCCCACCCTCCCAACCCCTCCCCCAAAGAGGAAGAAAAAAAAGAGACATTGGTTTGTCATGTATATTATTTCACTCACGTTGATGATATTTTTCCAAATAATTTGGTTTAGGAGAAGTCTCCTATGCACCAGATGAGAGCAAATTAATAAGAGTGACCCACCCAACTTATGTTTATGATGATGCACAGACACCAGGAAAACCTCTCAGATGATAAATTGTATGTAGACTAATTCCTGGAGATGATATAATGCTTATCTTTTTGCTTAGGCTCAAGTCAAACAAGATTCAATCATTGGACCCTGTGATCTGCCAATCCTGGAGCTGTTTACCCTCCCTGTTGACATGTGGTGTAGGCAGTTGTGGAGCACAGATTAACACATGGTGATCAGCAGGCCTCTGCTGCCCCTGCTCCAGCCCAGCTGGTTTAATTATTCACATCTTCAGCACACAAGTCTAAGGTCTCCAACTCAGATCAGGGGGAAAAAAAATTCAAGTAATGACAATTTGTCATCTTTTGGGTCTCATGATGTGCCCGTTGATTCATCCTAAAAGTGAGTTTAACGGTACCTGTCCAGGTAACAGGTAATACCTCGGATGTATCTATTAAAAGTTTTCACAAGTATCAGGGATTCTTGCTCTTGTAAGCAAAAAAATGGAAGAACATCAAAGGTTCCCATAAGCAGGCAGCCAGGGCATTCTAGAGGCTGACCTGGGAGGCCCAGGAAGGCTCCCTGCAACGGCAGGCACTGGCCAAAACTATGGCCTCCACCTCATGGCATGACTTACTCAGGGACAAAGCCGCAGGACAATAGGTCCAACAGCCAACCAGAAAGTATGTGTCTACACCCAGATTACTGAAGGTAGAAGGAAGGTTGGGTTTTTCAGTGGCTAGACCAATGCACCATTGCTGAGTAGATTCCAACCCATAGTAATCCTGTAGGACAGAGCAGAACTGCTTCATAAAGTTTCCAGGGAATGCCTGATGGATTTGAACTGCCAGCCTTCTGGTTAGCAGGCATAGCATGTAACTGCTAGACAACCAGGGTTTCCTCAGTGCCCAGAGGGGAAATAAATACTCCCAACCAAGGGAGTTTCATTACAATGAAACAAAAACAGTCCATTGCTGTCAATTCCAACTTGTAGTGATCCTACAGAACAGAGTAAAACTGCCTCCATAGGGTTTCCAAGGAGCAGCTAGTAGATTTGAACTGCCCACTTTGGAGTGAGCAGCCTTAGCTCACCATAGCTTCCAGGGCTCCTCCATTAGAATAGGGATTCACAAAAGGCAGTTCAAAGATAAATCAATAAAAACCAGTTGCTGAAGTATTGACTCTTGGTGACCCCACATGTCAGAGTAGAACTGTGCTCCACAGGTTTTGAAGGCTGTGACCTTTCTGAAGCCAGATCTCTAGACCTGTCTTCCAAGGCTCCTCTGAATGAATTTGAACTACTAATCTTTTGGCAGGTAGCTGAACACATAACCATTTGCACCATCCAGGGACTCCCAACGTTGAATCAGGTGCTATTAAAAAGAGACTAGGGGATTGGCACCCACACTGGCAAGTGACTGCTTTACTAGGGAATGCCTAGGACTCCTTGGTGAGTCCGAGTGTCAGGCAGGAGGCAGTCTCACCAATGAGAAGAGCTCTTGATGCTGAGTCAGGAGATCTAGACTAAGGCTTAGATGCTCTAACCAAGCAAGTCTATTTTCCTCTGGTCTGTGTTTTAGAGGGCAGATGAGCTGGACTAGATTTATGACTTCCAAACCATTTTAGTTTTGAATTTGGACTTTCTCAAAGTCCTAGACATTCTTGGCAGCAACCATTGGAAACCATGGAGTCAGGTGATCTCCAGGTCCCTCCAACTTTCTCTAAATCGCTGCCATTTTCAGTTTTGACAAAGGACTACTCAAAATTTGGAGAAGGCTGTATCAGCAAAACGGCCTTCCTTAGTTGGGTAGGTAAGCTAGTCTGCTGACTGAACCCCATGCAAACCTCCATAGCACCCACTTCTACTCAGCTTTGCTGACCACTGAGTCCTGTGAGAATAAGGCTACTGCATTCAGGGGCTAGAAAATGTGGGAGTTACTTGGTTTAGTTCAGTGACATTTCTACTCAGAGACATAATTAGATAAAGAGAGAGAGCAGGATAGATGGAAGCATGGATGGAGAGAGAAAGAGAGAGATAGGTAGGTAGGTCCTGTTCAAACCCATTGCCATCAAGTAGGTTGTGACTCAATCAGGTAAAAAGACATGGATGGGGGAGAGTGGATAAATGGATATGGACAGCTGGATGGACAGACGGATGGATGGATGGATGACTGACCTTTGCCAGGATTAGATCCCAGGTACGATCTCATTCTAGACCCTGGTCATGACCTCAAGTTCTGCAGTGGGTACAGCCAGGTGAAAGAGGCCCTGTGGTCTTTATCTTCCTACAAAGACCCCCAGCACCCAGTGGTGATGTACAATGCCTCACAGAAAAATAGACATCACTTGAGATACATGTGATGTCCTGCTTTCTATTGTTAAACAGAGAAAGAGAACTACAATGTCACAGATGTTGGGTTCCCTAGTACCATGCTCGGCTTGATTATATGCAAGAGAAAAGCCTCTATGTAAGATTATTACCCTGTGGGGATTGACTGATTATATGTCTGTCTTCCTGTTAGATCAAAGTTCCATGAGACCAGGAACCACTAGGCTCATCAGTTCTAAATCTCCAGGTGTGGATGGATAAACAAAAACTGTTGTAAAGACACGAATAGCTTAGCTCTTTCCTAAACCTCATATGATTTTAGAACCTGGAAGTGAGTATATTCACAGGAACCAGATTCAGAGTCACAACAGTGAGGAAAACTCCCACAGCTTGATTCTGTTACCACATCTTTAGAGTTGCGACTCCCACAGAGGAAGACCACCAAGAGACAAAGAAAAAAAAGGTGCAATTCTATCTTCCCCCAAGTTTTGCTATAAATCTTTTCATACATCCAAAAATAACTGACTTAGTAAAATCCAATAGTTACCGGATCCAGGTAGCTGTTCACGTGCACACCCTTCACCTATTATCCTTTCAGAGTACTTGTAGATGTGGTAAGCGGGACATGATGGCCCAAGATGGCGCACAGGGCCAGAACAAGTGGTGGCCCGTACGGGGAACCACTCTTCAATCAAGGAGCCCGAAGAAAGTGAAACGCTAGCGTAAGTAGGACCCCGGGAGTAGGGGCGAAGGGAAAGTTATTTTATTGCAGAGATTAGGAGGCCGTGTGAAACCCAGAGGCGATGGGGAAGCAGCCTTCCTCTCGGCATTTACTTGATGCCTTAAAGTGCTTATTGATGCCGCCGCTGATCACCTCACTAGAGCCACTCTCATCCTTAATGCCACTGAACAAGCTGAAGCTTTTCACAAATGTTTGCATGTGAATGCTCACACCCTCTCCTCGCGCTTCCATATATCGTGGGAAGCCGCTCGGGCCATAGTAAAACAATGCGCCTCCTGTGCACCCTACCAACCCCAGCCACACATAGGTGTGACCTATTGCAGGACCAAGTGGATGTGCTATTCCAGCTGGCACAGCTGGGTTGTGAGCAAAGGCTTCCTGGATTGTGTGTCACCTCCGTACAGTTCAGCAACGTCTCTAGAGCTGCTAACCTCTCTGGGTCTCTTTCTTTGGAACTACAGGGCAACTGGTCTGCTAATTTAGAGCAGACTCTGGAACAGCTCAGACTCTCCATCGTTGCAATCAACTCCATGCGAGTCGATACTCACACTGCCAGTGGACTGCTGAAATTTATGAGCTCAGTATTTTCCACCATCAAGGAATGGGCGGGACTTGGGGTACTCAGTGTAGCTTTTCTCTATGCCATTTTTGCCATATGTCTTATTGGCCGCGCGCCCCCCGACAGCGATGACGGGAACAGGCCCTGATTATACAGGCCATTGCAGCCGTGCAAGATGAACAGCCCTCAGCAAGCGTCTGGCTCAGCATGTTAGAAGGATAGTCAAAGACGGGCAACCTCTTCTGGGGGTGCTACCAACCTAAGACAGGGGCCTCACCAAGCTGTGAGGTATCCCCATGACAGGTAAGGAGCATCCTAGGTGAAGAGGACCCAAGACAGGCACCTTCTTGGTTTTTTTTATGTAAACAACAAAGGGGGAGATGTGGTAAGCGGGACATGATGGCCCAAGATGGCGCCCAGGGCCAGAACAGTACCCCAACCACACCCTTGTTTACCAGACCTAGGGCTTTCATGGCGCATGCCTGTGGGCAGTGGCTTCCCGCTAGCCTATTGTAGGCCTCCATCTTGGGAGAGCGTGGCACATGAGGATTGGAGGAATCTAGGGTATAAATTGAGCAAGCACCAGGAGAGGAGGAGGAGAATAATAATAATAAAGTAAGCAACCTGCAAGGCGGCTCGCATCCATGTGTCCTGTCTTCTTTCCGCCGGCGGACAGTTAGGCAGCGACATGTAGACATATGAAACCTTACCTATATACTTGAGCAAGCATCTCTTGAGAATATAAACATTATCCCACATAACTGAAAAGCCATTATCACACGTAACAAAATTAATAATAATTCAACTATATGCAATATTGAGTCCATATTCAATTTTTTCTATTTCCTAAGGAATGACAATTTTGTTTTTCCTCAAACCTGGGATCCAAAGTTCATACACTGCATTTGGTGACTGTGTCTCTTGACTCCTCTTTAAACCACTGTGGTCCTCCAACTCCTTTCTTTCCCGACATTGACTTCTTGAAGAACCTAGGTTGATGGTTTGAGGATCTGTAATGATGCTGTGGTTACGAGTTACATCAGCTAACCAGTAGGTCAGCAGTTCAAATTCATCAGCCACTTCTTGGAAACTCCATGGGTCAGTTTTACTCTGCTGTATACAGTACCTATGAGTTGGAATCTGCTCAAAGTCCCACAATGATAACAACAAGATGATGGCTTATGGAATGTTTCATAATCTGGACTTGGACTTGTCTGATTGTTCCCTCTTGGTGGTGTTTGCCTTGTTGCTCTACTCCCTGGAGGCTGCCGTCTTGACGTACCCGAAGCTATAATAGTGGAGCAAGGTTGGATGTTGTGTTCCAGGTCCTCTTGGCCCCCTTCTTCCCCAGGCACAGGCTTCTCCAGAAGCTCCACCATGGTACAGCTGTGAAATCCTGTCGCCTGCCGTATACTCCTTGGGCTTCGAACCAGTCCAGCCACTGCTCCAGGAGCCACTGGAAAGCAGTCTGCCTCTCCCCAGACCTGCTGCCTGTGAGGTCAGAGTGAAACAGCTGGAAACATTATTCAGTGCCACACAAGATTACCAAGATTTAAAGGTTCCTCAGTGATTTATGTCTCTTTAATTAAGGGCTTTTATGCTTTAATTAAAAAGTTACAGAAGTTGTCTTTACTTTTGAAAAATGTGTTTATGGTTGACTGGCTGAGTGAATTAAATAACACCAGCCCCCTGGGGTGGCTCCCTGCTGGAGTCCTCAAGCTCATTTCAGGGTGGGGGGGGGAAGAGGTCAATGAGAAATGCTGCTAAGAAAGGAAGCTGTGACAACTTTCACAACTTTTGATGATTGTGCAATAATTTTCCTTGATAAATCATCTTGTTACATCTACAAATCTGAAGGCAGAATCTAAATGTCACAGTCCTGCAAAAACAGCACTAGGGAGCCCTGGATGGAGGGGGATTTACCTCTGAACTTAGGAAGCAGAATAAACATTTCTGTTTTATTGACAGTCGTGTGATGAGTTCTCAGATCACACTAACTGTGTGTGGTGTGTATTTGTGAAGAGCTTTCGTGATGGGTACCACAGATGGTCTGTAGCCAGCATCAGTGTCCACTTCAGAACCCAGATGTGGCCCTATACTAGCCATCTATCTGGCCCCTTGCCCACTTCGGAAGGATCAACTGAGGCATCAAGCCCCTTCCTCAGTTCACCTACACAGGACTTCACGTTTTCTCCTTTGCTCTGACCTTATTTTTATAATTGTTACTTTCTTCCCTATCCTTCTTTGAATTATAGTATTTATGCCCATACCTATCTTTGCCAACAGGATGTTGTCTCCCCTATACGGGCCACATTTCACCTCCCCAGCCCCTAGCCAGGGAGATGTTACTATACCATAATTTCTGTCCTGACTCTACAATAAGCAGAACTGTTCCATGTATTTAAAATACTTTATTCTATGTCTTTATGAAATATGTCTATCTCCCTCTCCTAAACTCTAAGTCTCAGGGACATAATTTAAGTATCACTTATTTTCTTTTCTACTGTGCTAGACCTTAGGGCAGAGGATGATGTCTACTATACTCTTAGTTCATGACATATTCATTTATGTATAGTCTCTCCATCCATCCATCCAAACATCCAAACATCCATTCATCCATCTTTCTCTCTTCCCTACCCTCTATCATTCCATCCACTCATGCATTTATTTATCCTTTTATCCCCATTTTCCAGTACTATTTTGCTGACTGTTGGCTACTGTTAGAATGTGGTTAATGAATATTCTCTTATTTATACACTTCCTCATACAATATGTAGAGTTTTTAATTATGTAAGTAAGTAATACCAATGACTTTCCTTGCTGGAAGTGAAGAGAATTTGAAAGACTTACTGATGAAGACAAAAGACCACAGCCTTCAGTATAGACTGTACCTCAACATCAAGAAAACAAAACTCCACACAACTGGACCAGTAAGCAAGATCATGATAAATGGAGGAAGGATTGAGGTTGTCAAGGATTTAATTTTACTTGTTTTCACAATATATACCCATGGAAGCAGCTATCAAGAAATCAAAAGATGCATTGCTTTGGGAACATCAGCTGCTAAGGATCTCTTTAAAGCACTGAAAACTAAAGACATCGCCTTAAAGACTAACCCAAGCCATGGCATTTTCAGTTGTATCATATGTGTGTGAAAGCCAAACAACGAATAAGGAAGACAGAAGAGAACTGATGCCTTTAAACTGTGGTGTTGGAGAAGAATATTTAATGTACCACAGACTGCCAAAAGAACAAAAACATTTGTTCTGGAAGAAGTACAACCAAAGTTCTCCTTGGAAGCAAAGATGGCAAGACTGCATCTTACATACTTTGGACCTGTTGTCAGAAGGGATCAGTCCCTGGAGAAAGACATCATGCTTGGTAAAGTAGAGGGTCAGTGAAAAAGAGGAAAATCTTCACCAAGACAGACTGATATATTGGCTGCAACAATGGGCTTAAGCACAAAGATGACAGTGAGCCTTGCAGGACCAGGAAGCCTTTCGTTCTGTCGCACGTAGGATCACTGTGAGTCAGAACCAACTCGACGGCACCTAACAACAAGAAGTAATGTCATATATTTTATTGTTTCTTACTTCTTGCATTCTACATTATGTGGTTAGAATCATTTATTTGCTATACGTATATTCAGTCTAGAACTTTTACCTGATCTATAGCACTCCATATTGTGTTTCTGCTTCATGTTACATTTTTTATTGCTCATTGATAGATACCCATATTTATTCTAATTTCCCTTAGGGACTGTCATGGATTGACTTGTGTCCCCCCCAAAATATGTGTAGCCATGTGGCTGGGCCATGATTTCCAGTATCTTGTGACTGCCCTCCATTTGGTGGTTTTCCTATGCTGTAAGTGAAAGGATTAGAGTGGGACTATAAATCCCTTCATAGGACTACCTCCCTGCTCCACTGTAAAGGGTGTTTCCCTGGAGTATGGCTTGCCTCACCCTTAATCCTTTCATTCTGTGAGAGATAAAAGGACAGAGAAGCAGGCAGAGAATCGGGAACCTCACACCATCAAGCAAGCAGCACTGGCAGAATGGTACATCCTTCAGACCTGAGGTTCCTGTGCCAAGATTCTCCCTGAACAAAGACTGATGCAATACTGGACTTTCCTCCAGAGAGGACAAGGGGGAAAGCCTTCCCCCAGAGCAGACACCCTGAATATGGACTTGTAGCCTACCAGACTATGCAAGAATAAATATTCCTTTGTTAAAGCCATCCACTCTGTGGTATTTCTGTTAGAGCAGCCCTAGTTGACTAAAACAGGAACCTTGGGGAATATATACCCAGGGATGGGGTTTCTGGGTCACAGGGTTAACAAATATTTTTGACTACCTTCTACCACTTTGCCCTTCAGAGTGTCTGGAACAATCCACTCTCTTATTGGCAGAATATAAGGTTTCTCGTATTTCCACATCCCCACCAGCACATGGCTTTACCCAACTCTCTAATTTTCTTCAACCTAATAGATTAAAGTGATATCTTAATTTGTTATTTTAAGCCAGCCAAGTGTCGTGGAGTTGGATCCAACCCATGGCGACTCTAGGGGCCATGGTAGAACTGGCCCCCATGTTATTTTAAATGAGAATTTTATCCTCTCTGCATAGCTTGTTAGCCTTCTGGGTTTCTTTTATAAATTGCCTGTTGATAACCTCTGCCCACATTGCTTTTGGGATTTCCACCACTTGGTTGTCGATGTGTAAGAGTTCCTTATGAATTCTAGTTGGTAGCCTTTTGTCCATTTTAGATACAGTAGATCTCTTCTCCCAATTGTCCTCTTCCATTAGCTGCCCATGGTAGTCTTCCTCAAGTAGATATCTTTAGTTTTGATATGAATAGGGAGCTTTGGTGGCATAGTGATTAAGAGCTTTTGATTAGCAGTGTAAATCTACCAACTGCTCCTTGAAAACCCTATGGGACAATTCTATTCTGTCCTATAGAGTCACTATGAGCTGGAACAGACCAGATGACAAAGGGGTTTATGGTTAAATTCAACAATTTTCCTCTTCTAGTTTGCACTTTTGAAATAAGTTCTTTCACTGTGCTTTAAATTAACATAGCAAATTAGTTTCTCATTAAACAATTACTACATATTTTGTTTTGTGACTTTGTTGCCAATACTGCAACAAGCTTTTGAAATATTGTTTAGAGCCCTTCCTTCTAGACTTCAAAGGTTTTCTTTTCCATTTTCTTCTTTTAAGCTGTAGTCTAACCTTTCTCACTCAGGTTTTTAATCCATCTGGAGTCCACCTTTATGTGTGGTGATAAATGGGGATCTGGTATTATGTGTTGTGTGTGTTTAAGGAGACAGAAGTGTTGTTACTGCTGTTGTCCGGTACCATCTAGTTGGTTCTGACTCACAGTGAGTCTATCTCTCTCCAAACCAGAACCAAACCCACTACCACTGAGTCAATTCTGACTGACAGGGACTCTATAGACAGTGTAGAACTTCCCCCATAGAGTTTCCAAGGAGCACCTGGAGGATCTGAACTACAGACCTTCTGGTTAGCAGCCGTAGCACTTAACCACTAAGCCACCAGGGTTTTCAACAGATGTACACAAATCTGTTAATTAAAGAAACTATCTTTTCCTCATTCATTTTTGGACCAGCTTAGCTATATATTCATTTCACATACAGACACAGGGCTCTTTCTGGCCCTTTTACTCTATTCCACCAATTTATCTGTCTTGTATTACTACCCTGCTGATTGCACTACCATGTCCTTCTAATATGTCCCAGTATCTGGTAGGACAAGCTATCTATCACTGCTCCTTTTCAAAGTCGAGCTTGCTTTGTTGGAGGGCCTTTACCCTTCCACATAAATTGTAGAGTAGGCATACTGAGTTGAACTCCTTAAATCAGTCAGAGTTTTGATTCAGAATGGTAATACAATTTGAGAACACTCGACATACTTAAAACACTAAAACTCCATATTCAAGCATGAAATGTTTTCTCCATTTAGTCAGATCAGTCTCTGTGCACTGTATTAGAGCACTACTTTTATTTTATTTCTGTAAGGAACTCAGATATTCTTTGTTAAGTTTATTCCTGGCTAGTTTTTATTACTAATGAGAATAATGACACCTTTTTTTCTTTCTTTTGATATACTTTATGTTATTGGTTTTGTAGGAAACATGTTATTCTCTTTCAGGAAGATCTGTTACCCAGAAATCTTGCTGAATTCTTTTGTTTATACTAACAGTTTGCCTTGTATTTCTAGGTTTTTTTTTTCCAGGTAAATGGTTCCCTCAAACAATCTCATATTTCCCAGTCCTTAGGCCTCTGCTTTCTTTTTCTTTTGTTATAGCACTGGTCAGGTTCTCTTGCCTTGTCTTAAAAGATAGCAGTGATAATGTCACTCTTATCCTATTCTCAGTTTTAAAGGAAATGCATTTAAAATTTTTCCAAGAAAGCTAATGGGTTATGATATATGCATTTGGTATATAACTTTTACCAGTGTAAGGAATTTCCATTCTATTTCTAGTGTGCTAAGAGTTTTGTTGTCGACAGCTGTTGAACTTTATCAAATCCTTTTCTCTGCCTTAGTGGGACAGTTGTATGAATTAGCTCCTTTAGTCTATGGCTAAGGTAAGTAATACCAACAGGTCTTCCGCTGAACCACCACTACCAAGACACAGAATTTTCCGTTTGATAGAAAACGTTACCTCTTCTAAAACAAATCAAGTAGAAAAGGGCTGGACTCTCCCCAGAGAAGAACCTGGGGTTTCTCCTGTAAACACTCAGCAATTTGCAGCCCCGGTGATTGCCTGGGCAGAGTCTGGAACAAACTCATTTTTTTCTGATGTTAGTGTGATTTTCTCAGGCTTAGGTCTCTGGCTAAACTAGGTAATTAAGCTCCCAGCTCTTTTCAAAAAGGTCAAAGACAATTAAATCAAAACACGGAAACCATGTCCACCCCATGGGGCTAATGAGCTTGACTCTCAAAGCACTGTTCCACCTACCCCTTTGTGAGTAGTAGTTTGGGGTCTACACTCAGTCGTGGCTTTGCAAGGAGGTATGGGATTCAATTCCAAAGCAAACTTTATAGGTGACACCTAGGTGCTATAGCTCTGTATCACCAAATGGTCATGTCTCCTCTGTCTCCTGTCATCATGTTTTTATTACTGGGGATTTCTCAGTGTCCATTCTTCTTTCTGTTATTAGGCATCATGGAGTCAGTTCTGACTCATAGCCACCCTATAGTACAGAGTAGAACTGTCCCATAGGATTTCCAAGTAGCAGCTGATGGATTTGAGCAGCCAAGCTTTTAACCACTAAACCACCACTGCTCCTTTCCCCCCTTAGGTAGCATCGTTATTTATCAATGGCTCCCATGAACGTCAGTCCTGGATCAACCCCAGAACCATTCAGAATAAAAACAGAACAGTCTGAGTTCAGATAAGGGGTTGTATGTCTTGTGTACTAGGGCCTGGATATGTCCCAGCTAAACCCTGGGACTACCTTTAGGATGTGGGTAGTGAAAGGAAGTTTTTAAGGAGTGAGGATGGCTTTGTGCTCCAGATCCATAGCAGCCTCGGGGCAACAGGAAGGAAAAGAAAGGGCACCGGTGTTTGTTGAGAACTCCCGGTGTACCAGACACTATAGCAGTCATGTTTGTACACATCCCTTGCTGAATCTTCTGTTAAATTGAAAGGTAGTATAGTAGAGCAGTTAAAAATCCATAGTGGCACACATGATTGAACACTTAGCTACTAACCAAGAGATTGGCAATTCAAACCCAGTCACCCAGCAGCACTGTAAGAAAAAGACCTGGTGGTCTGCTTCTCTAAAGATTACCGCCAAGAAAACCCTATGGGGTAGCTCTGCTCACTGCATGGGGTTGCTATGAGTAGAAAAATCTCCACTGCACTTGACAACATTGTAGAACATTTAAGCAGAGGTCTCTGGCAGCCGACTGCCTGGGTTCCAATTCTGACTCCTCTACCTGCTAACCATGTGATCTTCGGCTAGTTGTTAACTTCCCTGTAAGTTGTACTGAATAGAGGTAAAATGGTTCTGACCCCAGATGACTGCTACAATCAAACAGGTTAATAGATACAAGATATTTAGAACAGTACCTATTACCTGATATCTCTTGGTAACCACTTGCTGGCTGCTTTTGCTCACCTGTGCTGTGAAGTTTGAGATCAGTTTTCTTATGCCCTGTTGGAAGTTACAGAACAAGAAGACCAGAGGCTTCAAAAAAATCTTCCGAAGCTCATTGCTAATAAATGAAGGAGGCAGGATGCAAAGCCAAGTCTCCTCACCCCAACACCCTTGCTCTTGCCCCAGCCCTTTTCCAGAAAGCCCATCCTTTTCTAAATGGCTGTTTTTTTCCACAGCTCAGTACCCCTTGACATTAGGAAAACAGCTGCTTACCCTTCAACAACCAGACAGTTGTGATCAATTCTGACCCATGACAAACCCTTGTGTGTCAGAGTAGGACCGTGCTCCATAGGATTTTCATGGCTGTGACCTTTCAGCAGTAGATTACCAGACCCTGCTTCGAGGGTACCTCTGGGTGTGTTTTGAACTGTCAACCTTTTGAATAAGTAGTTAAACGCTTAGCCACATGTGCCACTCTCGGACTCTAACTTACCCTTAAAACCATTGCCATTGAGTGGATTGTGACCCAAACTGACCTGATAGGACAGAGTAGAACTGCCTGGAATGGATTGCCTGTGGGCTCAAACTGCTGACCCTTGGGTTTGCAGCCCGAGCTCTTAATCAGGGTGCCTCCAGGGCCCCCTCCTTATCCCTAGGAGCACTACAACGGCTCATTGTTGAGGCCTCAGTGGAAATGGAGTGCTGGGCTTTGAGCAGAAGCCTACTGATCCTAGCCCTCTCCCTCTGACCTCAAACTGAGAGCTAGAGGTAATAGGAGTTAGACAGGAATAGAAGTACTGCCAGTTTTACTGGTGAAATTAGAAGGCATAGTTGAGATTAAAGACCAAAAGAGAGTTCCTGTTCTTTCCTCCTGAGTGCTGACTCTAGACTTCACACTCAAGGGAGGTGGGATCTGCAAAGCAGACACTTACCAGCCACCACAATGGTTATCAGGGATGAAAAAGATCCATTTCCTATTCACCAGGGAAGACAATACAAGACAGACTGGAGCCAATGAGGACCAACCTTTGATGCAGTGACCCAACGTCCTGAGAACACTTGAACCAAGACTGTTGGACGCTTATCATCTCACCCTTCAGCGGAATCCCCCACCACCTATGGAGGAATGAGTACAAGGTGGAAAGAAGCTTCTTCCTAATACTATTAAGAACTGTTGGTTCAATTCTATTCTACAAACCTGGAGAAGCCTGGAGAAAGAGAATCTCTCCCTCACCATCACCAAACACTCCCTATACAGATGCCCATCAACAACTGACAATTCATCTACCCATGAATCAAGAATAAAAAAAGCTTTGAAAGTTCTCAGAGAAGAGCCATTTGCCTGGAAATAACAAGTGTTAAGAATCCCTGCCCCCATTTTCCTTGCCTTTCATGCTATATTTTTAATCTTCTCATGGCCAATTTGCTGGCTTCCATCTTCCTTCAAGTAGTTTTAGTAGTAATGAGATCGGTAGCTTAAATGTCTTGAAGAAATAGCATGCAGTAGCGAGAACTGTACTTGCTTTCTTTAAAAGAGAATATCAAATGGACTGCAGAGGGTTAGGTAGAACTGATTCCACCCTGGGAAGAGAGGCACTGAGCTGCATCAGCCTCTTGGTTTATAAGGTCACCGGAATCCCTCGTCGGGAATTATTCCTCTGTAAATCACTGCTGCCCAGCTCTTCTGCTGCCTTGAGTTGCAGATAATCTACACAGTGATTGTGTCTGATCTCCGAGCAGAAGCTCCAGTGACCTCCCCTAAAAGGATTCTGGGATCAGCTTGGGTTGCCAGAACAAGTCAGGGAGCCCAGTTCCAATATGTTCCAGTGCCTTGAACACCTGTGACATGGCGTGTGAACATCTTGGGCAGAGAAGTCACCTCTGAAACTACAGTATATTCTCAAGAAGGCAGTCCCAAGCCGGAGAGATCACTTATGACAGCATGGAGGGGAGAACTTGCAGAAATGGGGCTTGGGAAATGAGGAAGCTAATGCACCCAGAACACTGGACTCTCATTTGCGGAGGCTGGTATGTATTTGTATGTCCGCCTTGGGTGTTATTTTGAGTCTTAAAAAAGTGTATCACATGCATTTAGTCTGCCTTTGGCTACTGATAAACTCTGGCCTGGAGTAAATAACCGAGTATCTTTGAGCCTTAGTTTCAAACCACCAGTTGCCCCTGAGTGACTCCCACTCATGACGATCCTATGCGTCAGAGTAGAACTATGCTCCGCAGGGTTTGTATGGCTGTGACCTTTCAGAAGCGAATTGCCAGGCCTTTCTTCCAAGGTACCCCTGGGTGGACTTGAACCGTCAAACATTTTGTGGACCACCCAGGGAACTCCGGCACCATTTTACACACATTAAATTCTCAAGAAATCCATATGTATGCCATATGTTCCCTGTGAAAGTCTTGTAGTTTATTTGTGGAAAAGCATGTAGGAAAGCCTGCAGCTGGCTAGTTATTGTGAACTGGTAGAAGAAAGGGCATCTGAAACAGGATGGAAAGTTGTCATGAAGATGAGGACGGATGCAGCTCCTGACACGCAGTGCGCTGAGGCAGCCAGTAGGTGGGAGAGGCGTGTGTGTGCTGTCTATACCTCCTTCTGCAGCTCAGCTCAGCGGTGTGCACTTTCCTGCACTCGCCTCATATGTCTCGCAGGCAAAATCACATGCAAGGAAACATGAAATTCACGTTAAATTCCCATCACTAGGGAACTTTACTTGATATGACTCATAGAGAAGTTAATAACTAACCAAAGATAACGTGGTTTGTTAGCAAAGGAGTCAGAATTTGAACCCAGGTCATCTGATGTCAATGGGTGGTTTCAAAACAAGCTCTACAGCAGAACTCACTTTGTAGCCAAATTCACGAGACAGGTATCAACTGAGTTGTTAGTTGCTTGCCATTAGTAGGTTTAACTCATGATGACCCTGTATACAACAGAGCGAAACACTGTCTGGTCCTGAGCCATCTCCACGGTCTTTCCTGTGTCTGGCTCATTTTCACCATCCGGCTAGGTGTGGTTTACAGGAGCCTCTCCTGATTGGCAGAATCTCATCTCCCTTTTAGTTTCAGGAAAACTGGGGAGGGAGCACCTTTGTGTGACAAAATGCTCACTAATCAGAATGCAACTCAAACTCTCATAGGCTTAGAAGAAGCAAGTCACAAGAAACAAGTCCAGGAGTTAGCCAAATATAATCAAGAACAGGTCCTGGGACAAGATGCACCCAGTCCCCTGCCTTCTACACCATGGTTGTGTGTAAGAAAATTGACACTTCAGAATGGGGCTCGTGACTCGTGATTCTGAGTGCTTTCTGATTCATGAGATCAAAAATAAGCAGTGTTCAGTGTTCAAATGGCTAAAGAAAGTGAAACAAACTGAAGTCTTCAAAAAAGTTGAGTGAGACTGACTCAAACAAACATTTCTAGTTATTCTCAGTTAACTAGAAAGCCCATGATCTGAGCATTCTGGGTATCAGAGGCTGAGCTGTACTGGTCCACAGGAGAGGTATCCTCCACAGGAGAGGTGTCCTCTGTGTTCTACAAACACCGCCAGGGTGGTCCACAATGTTCAAGGTGAGATTCCTGCTCCTCCTCTTTCTCCTGATGCCATCCTCCAGGTGCTCTTGACCTCCTCATGGTTCCTGGGCAGGGAGGCAGGCAGAGTTCCTTCCACCCAGCCAGGAGCAGCCCCTCACTCAGCAGAGGAACAGCTGCAAACCTGTCTCAAACAGATGAGGAATCAAGGGAGAATTTATAGATGGAGTGATGGATCCTTCCAAAGTGTAATCACCAGGCTAAGGAGGTTAGCATCTTATCTACCTGCACTAGATGCGTCTTTATGGGTCCCCTCGTGAGCTATAAAAGCAATGATCACAGTGCAATGGGCATGTTCCCCAAGCCTATGGCTTCTTCCAGCCCAGAGCTTCCAGCCAGGACACTTGACTCACATTCACTAATTAGGCCTCCTTCCTTCCCCAGAGAAGCTTGGAAGCGTTAGGCTCTGGAAACGGGGAGATAACCAGGGTCACGTCATTACCTCATCCCCACCATCATCACCGTCATCACCATCACCGCCACCTTATGGGATTTGACAGGCATTTGTGATGGATGCTGTCGTAAGTTAGCTGGGCATACTGTCTCCCTCCAGAGGTATTCAGCACAAGGCAGAATGAAGAGTTCATCCCCACACTCATCAGCACATTGATTCTGTGGCTACCGGGCCTCTTTTCTGTATAATCACTAAGGTCACAGATGGAATGAATAAGACCTAGTCTCAGCACTCAAGGAACACCCAGCCAGAACAAACGGCTCATTTATTCACCGGCTTTCAAAGACTGCCAATTAAGTTCACAAACTCCTCCCAGCAAATGAGCTACATACTTTGTTGATGAATACCACTGCTGTCACCTTCGAAGTGCTCCTTTTTGGAAGCTATGTGCCAACACCAGCATCTAGTCCATCCTTCAAAGCAATTTCAGAACTCTTTTTCTGGAGTGACCATCAGAGCTGTCATTGTATTACCCTTGATGTCCTGAAAGTCATCAAAATGTCTTCCTTTCAATATTTCCTTTATCTTTGTGTAAAGAAAGAAGTCACTGGGGGCCACATCAGGTGAATAAGGAAGGTGTTCCAATACAGTTATTTTTTTACTGGCTAAAACTCCCTCACAGACAACTATAAGATTTAGTCCTTGAACTTGTCACCTTGCCACCAGGTGCAATGGCCTTCCCAGGAAGAATTCCAAAATTGTTTTGAAGAGTGGACTAGGCATTGGTGTCAGTGCACAGCTTCCCATGGCATGTACTTTGAAGGTGACAGCAGTGGTATTCAGCAATGAGGTATGTAGCACCTAAAACAATTAAGTACAAAAACTTAATTGTCAGACCTCATACCAATTCTATGATCATCAGACCCCTATTCTGTATAAGGAAACTCTGGTAGCATTGTGGTTAAGTGCTATGCCTTCTAACCAATAGGTCAGCAGTTAGAATCTGCCAGCCTCCTTTTGGAAACTCTATGGAGCAGTTCAACTCTGACCTGTATGTTCGCTTTGAGTTAGAAGCAACTTGATGGTATTGATTTCAGCTATGACATTCTGTATAAGGAAATGCTGACATTATAGTGATTAAGACCTACAGCTGCTGACCAAAATTTCAGCAGTTAGAATCCACCAGGTGCTCTTGAAAAACTGTATAAGGCAGTCCTACTCTGTCTTATACGGTTGCTATGAGTTGGAATTGATTTGATGGCAACAGGTATAGTTTATTGCTGTTATTCTGTATACGCATGAAGGGCACCAATGAAAAGAATAAGACTTAGTCCCTGCATTTGAGAAACATCCGATCTACTGGCGAAGCAGAGGTTGACACTGAGCAGTATAACTCAAGTACCGTAACAGAAAGTTAGTCCAAGAGTTTAGTGACCCAAGAGAGCAATACGGTAACCATCCTTGGCCTCCCTGCCGCTCACCACCACACCTGATTCATCTCACAGGCCTCTCGGTTTCTCTCATCACTGTGACCCGCATCTGTGCCTTCTCCCCCTGGCTTGGTTCAGGCACCCGCAGCTATGGTGATGGCCCCCACTCTTGTCCCTGTGGTCTCTTCTCCCCAGTGCTGCCTGATCCTCCTTCCCCAAAAGCAGGCCAGAGGGAGCACCTCCCACCACTGACCAAAAGCTCTGCTGTCCTCAGGCCCACATGGCAATTCATAAAAGGCCTCTCACGGTGGACCCAGCCAGCTTAGCAGTGCTCAAGCAGACGCTCTTGGGGTACCCTGATACTTGCCGCCCCATTGGCTCACCCATCGCTGGAGCACCGGGCACTACCACCCCCAAGGCAATCCCAGGCACTGCCCATCCCAGGGCTTTGCTCAGATGTTGACCCTTCTGCCTGGAATGTCTCCTTCACTCTTCCTCAGATCTCCAACTTATCCTTCTGCATGACCAGCATCTCTCAAGCTGTTTCCTCCCATCCCAGATAGAATGAATCACATCTTGGTTAGAACACTTAAGGAGCCCTGGTGGTGCAGCGGTTAAGTGCCAAGCTACTAACCCAGAGGTCAGCCCTTCAAATCCACCAGCTGCTCTGCAGGAGAAAGAAGTGGCAGCCTCTTTCCGTAAAAGTTACAGCCCAGGAAACGCTATGGGGCAGGTCTACTCATCTAATGAGACCACTATGAGTTCAAATACACCCAACAGCAACAGATTTTGTTTGGTTTGGGAGGTACATTACTAAGCACATGGTTGCTAACCTAAAGGTTTGTGGTTTGAACTCACCCAGAGGCTCCATGGGAGAAAGACCTGGCAATCTGCTTTTGCAAAGATGACAGCCTCGAGAACTTTCTAGGGCAGTTCTACTCTGTCATATGGGATAGCTGTCAGTCAAGAGCCATTTGACAGCATCTAACAACAACATAATAGCTTTCAAAAGCTTTGTCATAATTATTTGTTTAGAGATCTAGAGTGCTTTCTAGGTTTTGACTTCTGTTTTAGCCATCCAGTGCTGCTTTAACAGAAATACCACAAGTGGATGGCTTTAAAAAGAGAAAGTTTAAGTGGCATCTGGAATATTAAAAGCTGCCAAGCTGCTATCTGAGGGTACAGCAAATGGTCCCAGTTCAGCAGGAACAGATGATCATCGAGGACCAAAACTACATGGAGGATAGAAAACGCAGAAGACAGAGAGACCCACGTGAGTGGGTGACTACATTGACTTGTGACCAGAAGAACCAGATGGTGCCCAGCTACCACCAGTGATAGCCATGATGGAGCTCACAAAGTTGAGTCTCACTGGCAACACAAGAATAAAAAGGGGTGCACCCTGAGATCTCCACTAAAAGACCATGATTGATGGTCCAGAAGCTTTGGGGTTCTTCTGGGAGCATGCCTTCTGGCCCTGATGTTGCCCATGTCCATAAATCATTATGGTGGCCAAAGCTTTAGACAGGAATGGATTGGTCTTGGCAACACAACCAAGCCAAGTGCTGTCAGGTCGGAACACAGAGTGACCACATTATGTGTGCACTTTATGGTTCTATGCATCTGTAGGATGTCGTCCTGCTGGCCTCTTACTGGAGAAAGGGGAGTGGGTGGAGAGGTGGGGATAGGAGGTTGTTCGGAGGATAGGACATGTATGGAGCAGAGAGGAAGTGTGTGCTGTCACCAGGCGAGGAGAGCAGTGGGAGCTACATATAGGCGGGCATGCACATTTATATGGGAATGTACATTTTCATTCAATCATAATAAAAAAGAAAGAGAGAGAGAGAGAGAAAGAGAGAGAAACATTATTTTGTCACAGTCCAGTAAACTACAAATCCAAATTCAATAAGAGAAATTATCACAGTCCCGTCTGGTAGGCTGAGTCCAAATTCAACATGAGAGCATCCTAGCACAGGAAACTCCAGTCCAAAGGATGTGAATGCTTCCAGGCCCTGCTTATTGGTGGTGTGAGGTTCCCAAATCTCAGCTTGCCTTCCTTTCTTTTATATCCCCCAAACCAGTCACAATATAATCCCACACCTTGAGTCCTGTCCCACCAACTCCACCACAGCTCATCCAACCTCATTAACATCATAGAGGCAGGAGTTCCAACGTGGAGGAACATCACACAATAGCAGAAATCCTGGCCCAGGCAAATTGCTGTAGATCTGGGAGGGAACACAATTTAATTCATGATAACTACCTTGAGGGTGAAGCCAGTCTCCCTGACACCCTGTCAGCATCTGACCCAGAAGTGGGGACTCAGTAACCACAGCTGTTCCTATGAGCCATCTCTTTAGAAAGCCTACAAGCACTGCTCGTTTCAATTATTCAATGAGATTCCTTCCCCAGTAGCCCTGAAAAACCCAAAACCCATTGCCATTGAGTCAATTCCAACTCATAGTAACCACAGACGTCAGGGTAGAACTGCCCCCAAAGAATTTCCAAGGAGCACTTGACAGACTTGAACTGCTGAACTTTTGGTTAGTGGCCAGCCAAGTGCCGTCGAGTAGCAGTTAATTCACTGTACCACCAGGGTTTCCCAATAGCCATGGGAAGTAGGTATTATTATCTACATTTTACAGGTGGGTAAACTGCCTCTCTGAGGTCAAGTTGCTGAACGCCACACAGCTAGTTAGCACCAGAGCTGGAATTTGAACTCACTACTGTCTGGCTCCAAATTGTGTCTCTGCCTCCCTGGGCTGCCTCCCACCAACAGCGGAATGGGGCATGCCAGGCTTGGAGAGGGGCAGCATAGATAGTTTTGCCTCTGTAGCTAGTGGGGCCAACAATACCCCATGAGCACTAGCTTGTATTTACCTTATATGGTGAAAAGAAAGCAGCCCAAGTTCCCCCATTTCTGCAGACTCTAACAGACGGGTGCTAATTTGGTAAGTGCAAATCGTCTGGCTCTGGTTCTTCCTACCATCTGCCTGCTTGAACCAGTGAAACCAGGGTGACTTGTAATTATGCCAGCTCTCTTCACAAGGTTCTCCCTCCCTTCCGATGAGTTTATCCTTTGCCTATTTTAAGACAGAGATTCACATCGCAGTGCGTTTATGGATCACGTCCAAGAACCAGCACGGAAAGGGATATCATGAAGCCAAAGCAATCACAAAGACAAAATCCTTAAGGAGAGCTGAGCTGGCCCTGTGTCCCCCAGGAAAGTGCTGGTGGACTGGAGACAAGTTTCCCTACCTCTCTAAGCCTCTGTGTGTCCATTAGGTTGCTGACATTTGAAGGCTCTGGGAACAGAAAGTGGGGTTTTGCTGTTCGGGTGGCAGGCTGCCCACTTGTTACGTGGCCTGGTGTTAGGAGTGACAGACATTCCAGCCCTCGATGTTGTCACCCTCCAAGATTTTCTTGGCTGCCCTCGCCCCAGCTGAAAATGAAGACCCCCATGCCATCTCATTTCTGGCTTGGCTACAATGCAGCTTCACGGAGCTCTGCTTCTCTGCTCTCAGCAGCCACCTGCACCAGCAACAGATCCCCACCGTGCTTTCCAAACTGAAAGGTGTGTACACAATAAGGTCAGAAGGCTAAGAGAAGCAATTTACAGAGCCCAAAGTGCATCCTTTAAACCCCAGGCAGCACTCATTCCAATCCAAAGGAAGGCTTCTTTTCTTCCTACAGCTCATCTTTCACCATCCCAGGCCACCCCCACCCTGAATGGCATGTCTCTCAGGAGACACCTACCCCTGTGGCCAACAGTGGAGTCCCCTTCCTACCTTTATACCACCTCTGGAAGACAGACACTGGCCCCTGGGAGGCAGGTGAGCAGGAGAGAGCAGAGCCCGGAGGGAGGGAGATGAGTGCCTTCTCTTCTCTTGTCACTGTCCCCTACCCACTCCCCATCTCTGAGGCTGGCAAATGCACCGCCCCACCGCCAGCAGCCAAGAGAATTTCCGAAAGCCTCTCTTTGACAAACTAAGAGGGAAAGTTGGATGTTTAATTTGATGGTTTTCTTTAGCAGCCCTGAAATGTCTAACATCCAAATGTGTAGTGTTTGCGAACTTAAAGCCGTCACCACCGGACCAGCCATCCCTCCAGAAACATCTGTTCAGCAGGGGATCAGACAGGAGACACCGCAGAGTCACACAGCTTCTCTTTCCCTCAAGAAACCAAAGGTGTTTTTCTCCCCCTCAAAGTCACAGCTATTTCACCACTCTACATCAAAACTCCATCCAGCCTTTGGCAAACATGTCGTAACGCTTCCCAATTCAAGCTCAGGCGCAGAACCTCAGGCTTCAAAAGTGGCAGCAGCCTCACTCGTGCGGAACGTGCATATTCCTGGGGACCCACAGCCTGCACGGCTGAGCATCTCTAGAGGAAGTGGGAGGGGGAAGGCCAAGCAGCTGACAGAGGGAACTTCATGTGTGCGTGCGCACCCCCAAGGTGGGGAGATTCATTAGACAGCTTGGAGAGCAATCCAGAAGAGAGGCCACATGCAAGCCTCCCTATAGGCAGAGTCTGGCCAGCCACTTAAAGTGTCATGACAGTTGTCTCTGAGGCTGGCAGTCCATTTAGCCTGCCGAGAAGAGCTGGGCTGGAAGAGAAGTCCTGTTAGGAGTCAGCAGCATTAGAGAGAACCCCGGACCTGCGGTCTCTTCGGAGGCTCTCTTAGTTACAGATTCAGTGGCATGTTACAGACACCCCGGAATAACCAAGGTTTAAAGGTTAGAAGATTTGGCTTTGGTGTCAACGGCATTTAAAGTGAGCCTTGGGAACCATGAAGTCATTAAAGGTCTAGGCTCTTCCTGTCTCAACGTTCTGCTGTCCTCAAGGTCACCTCAAGGCTATCTCAGGGCATCCAATCCCAAGTCACTCGTATTCTAAGTGCTTGAGTGCCTGCTCTCATACCATCTTTCAAGTAGATGAAAGAAAACAAGAGTAAAATGTCCCATCAATCACATGGCAGCCAAGTCAGCTCCATTTTTTTAAAAATTGTACCTTCAGATGAAGGAGAGGAAACTAGTTTCTCACTAAGCAGTTAGTACACATATTGTTTTGTGACACTGGTTGCCCACCCCACTGATGTTAACACTCTCCTCTTCTTGACCTTGAGTTCCTCATTACCAGCTTTCTTGTCCCCTCCCATCTTCTTGTCCATGTCACTGAGCTGGTGTGGCCGTTTAGTCTCATTTTGTTTTAACGCCCTGTCTGATCTTTGACTGGGAACTGTAGTGGCACTTAATTAAGAGTTTCACTGCTAACAATAGTTAGCTGTTCAAATCTACCGGCTGCTCCTTGGAAACCGTATGGGGCAGTCCTACTCTGCTTGACATAGGGTCGCTATGCATCAGAATAGACTTGATAGCAACAAATTCAGTGATTTTTCTTTTTTTTTTAAAATCTTTGGCTGAAGAGTGGACCTCAGGAGTCACTTCTGTACTGAGTTTAAAGTGAATCCGCAGTCCGTATTCTTGAGTGTTACTTCAGTCTCTATCAGACAGGTAAGGCCAGTCTTTTTTTGTGAGTTAGAATTTGTTCTGCGTTTTTCTTGAGCCCTGTCCAGGGCCCTTTGTTGTGCTTCCTGTTACAGCACTCAGCGCTGGTAGCTGGGCACCACCTAGTTGGGCCGAGTCAGCTCCATTTCAGCAACTTTCCCTAGAGGACATTCCTGCTCGTACCTCACTGGTCATTAAAGAGTCACATGGCCACACCTTGCTGCGTTGAGCTGCGTACATTGGAGGCTTGAAAAAGTTGGGCTTCTTTGGCTAAGGATTGAGGGGACAGTGAGTGTGATGGGAAAATCACAGTTACAGACTCAGCCTTCCGTTCATCAGAAGAAAATATCCGTCTGACTAGATCTATAGCAGGGCTTTCCAACCGTGGTACTATGGACACTTGGACCAGAAGACTGCTGTGGGGGATGTCCTGTGCATTGTAAGGTGTTCTACAGAATTCCTGACCCCTGCTCACTGAATGCCAATTGTACCATTTCCCACCCATCCCTGGCAGTTGTGACAACTAAAATGTCTTCAAACACAGCCAGGTATTCCCTGGAGAGGGAAAAATTACTCCTGGTGAGGACCACTGATCTATATCAAGTGAGAATTAGAATAAGATCATAGACATGATTTACATGAGAAATTATGTTTGATAATGTTTCATTAAACATTTATTTATTAAATTATGTTTAATAATATTTTATATAAAACCAAGACCAAACCCACTGCTGTGTAGTCAATTCCAACTCATAACAGCTCTACAGGACATAAGAACTCCCCCATAAACTTCCTCAGGAGAGCCTAGTGGATTTGAACTGATGACCTTTTGGTTAATAACTGTAGCTGTTAACTACTACACCATCTGGGTTTCCAATATTTTATATAGTGTATATTATATTACACATGCTAATTTCACATGTATGTATATATTGTTGTTATTGTTAGGTGTTGTCAAGTGGGTTCCAGAAATAACAGCATACCATGTTATCACATGTAATGGCTGGCTGGAAATCTAATGTATACTATGTAAAAAATATGTACAGCAGAACTAAACACTGCCAGGTCCTGAGCCTTGCCCACAAGCATTATCAATGCTTGAGCCCATAGCAGCAGCCACCAAGTCAATTCATCTTACTGAGGGTCTTCCCCTGCTTTACCAAACATGATGTCCTTATCCAGGGACTGATCCCTCTTGACAACACGTCCAAAGTACGTAAGATGTTGTCTCTCCACCCTTGCTTCTAAGCAGCACTCTGGTTGTACTTCTTCCAAGACAAATCTGTTTGTTCTTTTGGCAGTTCATGGTATATTCAATATTCTTCTCCAACACCACAATTCAAAGATGTGAATTCTTCTGTCTTCTTTATTCATTGTCCAGCTTTCATATGCATATAATGCTATTGAAAATACGTGGCTTGGGTCAGGTACTCTTTATTCTTAAAGGTGACATTTTTGCTTTCCAAAATTTTGCACCCTAATTACCCAATACATCTTTTGATTTCTTGGCTGCTGTTTCCATAGGAGCTGATTGTGGGTCCAAGTGAAATAAAATCTTTAGCAATCTCAGTCTTTTTTCCTTGTATCATGGTGTTGCTTATTGGTCCAACCGTAAGGATTTTTGTTTTCTTGATTTTGTGGCATAATCCATACTGAAGGCTGTGGTCTTTGACCTTGATCAGTAAGTGTTTCAAGTCCTTCTCACTTTCATCAAGCAAGGTTGTGTCATCTGTATAACACAGGTTGTTAAAAAGTCTTCCTCCAATCTTCATACCCCATCCTCCTTCATATACTTCAGCTTCTTGGATTATTTTCTCAGTATGTAGACTGAATAGGTATGGTGAAAGGATACAGCCCTGATGCACACCTTCTTGACTTTAAACCATGCAGTGTCTCCTTTTTCTGTTGAAATGATTGCCTCCTGATCCACGTAGATTTCTCCTGAGCACAATGAAGTACTCTAGAATTTCCATTCTCTGCAATGTTTTCATAGTTTCCTGCAATCCATACAAATGTCTTTTCATAGTTAATAAAACACAGGTAAACATCTTTCTGGTATTCTCTGCTGTCAGCTAAGATCCATCTGACATCAGCAATGATATCCCTGGTCCTTTTCTGAAATCCATCCTGAACTTTTGGCAGATCCCTATCAATATACTGCTGTAGTTACTTTTGAATGATCTTTACAAAATTATACTTGCATATGGTGTTAATGATATTGTTTGATAATTTTTGCATTCAGTTGTTTGATAATTTTTGCATTCTTGGGAATAGGCATAAATATAGATCTCTTCCAGCCAGTTGGCCAGGTAGCTGTCCTCCAAACTTCTTGGCATAGACTGGAGCCTTGTTTTTTGCCAGTGTATTTAATGCAGCTTTGACTTCTTCCTTCAGTAAAATTGGCTCTTGATTGTATGTTACCTCTTGAAATGGGTGAATGTTGAAATTATTTTTGGTATAATAACTCTGTATATTCCTTCCATCTTCTTTTGATACTTCCTGAGTTAGTATTTATCATGGATTGAATTGTGTTCCCAAAAAATACATATAGAAGTTTAGCTGGGCAGTGATTACCAGTATTGGATGATTGATTTCTGTTTTGTCATTTTCCTATGCTATAAATCCTAATCTCTGCCTATGAGTAATAGATAGGACTTTGTTAAAAGAAGATTAAGGTAGGACTGCAACAACCTTAATAAGCAAGTTTCCATGGAGTATGACTTGCACAATCTTTTACCCTTTCATCCTACAAAAGATAAAAGAAAAGGGAATAAAACAGGAAATTGGAAACCTCATGCCATCAAGGAAGTGGCATCAGGAGTAGAGTATGTCCTTCAGACCTGAGATTCCTCTGTCAAGACGCTCACTGACCAAAGACTTAGGAAACACAAAGACTTTCCTCCAGAGCCAACAGACAGAGGAAAGCCTTTAGCCTCTAGAGAGGACATCCTGAATTTGGACTTAGAACTTACTAGACTGTGGAAGAATAAATTTTTCTTTGCTAAAACCATCCACTTGTGCTATTTCTGTTAGAGTAGTACCAGATGACTAAGACAATATTTTCCCTGTAGAATCCTTTGCTTTTGCAACTGGAGGCTTGATTTTTTTTCTTCGGTTCCTTCAGCTTGAGAAATGCAGAATGTGTTCCTCCCTTTTGGTTTTCTATCTCTAGGTGTTCACACATGTTGTTATAATACTGTCTTCTCAAGCTGCCCTTTGAAGTCTTCTGTTCAGTTCTTTTACTTTGTCATGCCTTCCTTCTGCTTTAGCTACATGATGTTCAAGAGCAAGTTTCAAAATCTTTTCTGACTTCCAATTTGGTCTTTTTTTTTCTTTTCTGTATTTTTAATGGCATGTTGCTTTCTTCATGGATGATATCTTTGATGTATCATTCCACAGCTTGTCTGGTCTTTAGTCATTAGTGGTCAGTGTATGAAATCTCTTCTTGAAATGGTCTCTAAAGTCAGTTGGTGTATATTCAAGTTCGTAACTTGGCTTTCAAGAACTTTTTCTAATTTTCTTCAGTTTCAATTTGAATTTGCATAGGAGCAAGACGATCTGTACCACAGTTGGCCCCTGGTCTTCTTTTAACTATTGATGTTGAGCTTTTCCATAGTCTCTTTCCTCAGATGTAATCAATTTGATTACTATATATTCCACCTGGTGAGGTCCATGTGCACTGAAACCATTTATGCTGGTGAAAAAAGGTATTTGCAATGAAGAAATCATTGGTCTTGCAAAATTCTGTCATGTGATCTCCGGCATATTTTCTAACTACTGATCCTTCTCTGTTTCCAGCTTTTGCATTCTATCACCAGTAATTACCAACACATCCTGAATGCATGTTCAACCAATTTCAGAATGCAGAAGCTGGTAAAATTCTTCAGTTTCTTCTTTTTTGGCCTTAGTGGTTGGTGTGTAATTTTGAATAATAGTACTTTTAACTGATCTTTCTTGTAGGCATATGGATATTATTCTATCACGGATAGCAGTGTGCTTCAGGATAGATCTTGAAATGTTCTTTCTGACAATGAATGCAACGACATTCCTCTTCAAGCTGTTATTCCTAGAATAGTAGACTACATGATTGTCCTATTCAAGATGGCCAATAGCAATCCGTTTTAGCTCATCAGTGCCTAGGATACTGAAGTTAATGTGTTCCATTTCATTTTTGACAATTTTCAATTTTCCTAGAGTCATACGAGGTCCAAAAGTTAAATCTGTGAACTTAATTGTTCTAAGTGCTACAGGCCTCATTGCTGAATGTCACCACAGCCACCTTTCAAATACTCCCCTTTGGAAGGTATGCACTGACATCAGCACCTAGTCCACCCTTCAAGGCAATTTTGGAACTCTTTCTGGAATGACTATTGTGTACGCTTGCAAGGTAACAAGTTTGTGAACTCAATTTTATAGCTGTCTGTAAGGGAGTTTTTAGCCAGCAAACAAAGAACTGTATTGGAACACCCTCCCTACTCAACTGATCTGACCCCCAATGACTTTTTTCTTTATCCAAAGAAGAAGAAAATACAGAAAAGGAGACATTCTGATGACATTCAGGACATCAAGGATAATATGATGACAGCTCTGATGGATGCTCCATAAAAAGAGTTCCAAATTTTCCTTGAAGGGTGGACTAGGCACTGGCATTGGCATATAGCTTCCCAAGAGGAGTTCTTCAAAGGTGACCACATACCATCAAGAAGGTATGTGGCACTTTTCCCAGGATGAGTTTGCGAATTTAATTGGCAGTCTTTTTATTTTGTACATTCCAATTACTAATGGTTCCAATTATTAACGGATGGTTACAGCCATTTCTTCTCATTTTGTGGCATGCCACATTGGCAAATAAAGGTCCTGAACACTTGGCTCCATCCATGTAGTTAAGATCAACACTACTTAGAGAAGGCAACTCTTTTCCAGTTACCTATTGAGTGCCTTCCGACCTGGGGGCTTATTTTCCCTCAGTATATCAATGTTCTACTGTTTTTCCTAAGACTTTTATAGGCTAATTCTTTTCAGATGTAGACTACCAGGTCCTTCTTCCAAGTCTGTCTTCATCTGGAAGCTCAGCTGAAACTTCTCTGCCATGGGTGACCATGCTTGTGTCTGAATATGATTGGCATAGCTTCCAGCATCACAGCAACACAGAAGCCCCCCCCCCCACAAAGTACAACAAACTAAAAGACAAACGAGGGTTGTATCTCTCATATATATGGAGCCCTGGTGATGTAATGGTTAAGAGCTCATCTGCTAACTAAAGAGTCAGCAGTGCAAATCTACCAAAGGCTCCTTGGAAACCCGATGGGGCAGTTCTACTCTGTCCTGTAGGGTCACCATGAGTCTGAACTGACTTGACAGCACCTTACAACAACATCACATACATATAACCACATCTGGTCACCTAGGACCTAGTTCATCACCCTTCCTAAGGCTATCAGAAAAAGCAATAGACATGATCTTTAGGCTTTGCTGAAGGTAACTTGAGATGGTTTACGTGTCAAGTGTACTCTGTGGTGCATCCTAAGTTCCAAAGGGGAAGCTAAGTTCCAGAGAGGAAACTGACCTACTAGTCAGTCCCCTCACCAGCCAAAGCTTGGGTCTGCAGAGAAAACGCCTTGGCCTCAGGCAGCCCCATCCTGGGTTTCAGGTGCCTGAGATTTGCTGCCTCAGTCTTTCCACAGCATGTTCCCCTTGCTTTGGCCCTTCCTCCTTCTGCTTCCGAAGACTGACCAGGAATCTAAGCAAATCAGCCTTCACCACACTGGTTCTTCACCTGAAACCTCTATCTTGTATATATGCAATAACTGATTTACTTTTTATTATCACTTGACCCATTGCATTGAATTAATTTACTTAATTCATTAAATTCTGGGGAAGAGAAAGCATTTGAGGAAAAGCAGTGAGTGACAAAGTCAGGTTCTCCCAAGCCTGTGGTCAGCCCAGCTCTATTCAATAAAAATGTAACACGGTACATAAATAGTGCTAATTTTTCTTTGTAGCCACATTTTAAAAGGAAGAAAAAAAAGGTGGAGTTAACTTTAATGTTATATCTCAGGAAAAGCTGGTGGTTTAGTGGTTAAGAGTTACAGGTGCTAATTAAAAGGTTGGCAATTCAAATCTGTCAGGCGCCCTTTGGAAACCCAATGAGGCAGTTCTACTCTGTCCTTTAGAGTTGCTACAAGTTGGAATTTAACTTTATGACAATGGATATTATATCTTATTCAACACAATATATCCAGAATATTATCATTTTGACATATAATCAATATAAACAATTATTAAGATACTTTACATTCTTTCTTCAAACTAAATCTTAGGGAGCTGGACCAACCTGAATGTCTGAGTTTAGGCTGACCATGTGTCAAGACTCAACAGCCTTGTATGGTTCATGGCTACCATGTTATGATGTGCAGCTGGCTGAGAAGGTGGGCTTAGGCAGCCCACTCTGGAGAGACAACAGCATGTGGCAGGTAGAGAATGAATAGGTACGTTGAATATTGTTTTCACCAAATATATTACAGAAAATAAATGTCATGAGTGGGGAGGCTCAGAGAGCATGACAGGACAATAGAACCAAAGAGAAGGCACCAGATGATGCTGAAGGTCACAAGTGTAAAGCTCATGGTGCCTTGTGCAGAAGGACCCAACAGCCCTGACTACAGCACCTGGGAGAGAGAAAATTGACTCTAACTGGCCAATAAGCTATTACCAAGGCACTTGTAACTGGCTCAGCTTATTCAGGTTTCTTGTATGGAGGAGATATCAGTGATAAGGAGGTGTGAGGAGGCACCACATGAGCTAAGGAACAGAAAATGAAGCACCCAGGCAGAGAGAGGTCAATACATGTGACTACAGGGGAAGACTTCCCAAGTCACCATTGACTATCAAGTTTAGCTTCCAGACCCTTCTAAGCCTTCTGGAATCCTCTCTTTTGGCTCCTAAAGATGCCCCGTATTCTTAATTTCTCTTTTTCATAGAATACTGATTTCTTTTCCATGCAACTAAAGATTTAGAAAGCACTCAACTACTAACCCAAAGGTTGGCAGTTTGAAGCCCACCTAACGGCTCCACAGAAGAAAATTCTTATTATCTGATTCCCTCAAGATTATAGCCAAGCAAACTCTATGAAGCAGTTCTACTCTTAACGCACGTGGTGACCATGAGTTGGAATCCGGGCTTTGAACTTGTTCATTCTGGTTCAAATCCCTGCTGGGAAATATACATAAGAATCACCAGCAGGTCTTGTTAAAATATAGATTCTAACTCAGCATATCTGGGGTTAAGACACAAATACTCAGCAGGGATTAAACCAGAAGGAACCACTACAAAGCCCTAGTTGGAATCTACTTGAAAGTAATTTTTTTGTAGGTTTGAGAAACACTGTTAGTATGGAGAAAACCCTGGTTGCTTAATGGTTAACGGCTTTGGTTGCTAATCAAAAGGTCTGTAGTTTGAATCCACCAGGCACTCCTTGGAAACCATATGGGGCAGTTACACTCTGTTCTATAGGGTTAGTATGAGTTGGAATGGACTCAACAGCAATGGGTTTATTACAGTGGGACTTTGTAATATGCAAAAGTTTGTCCCTCCTGATGTGGCAAGGAAGGGATGTGGTCCATGTAAGTGGAAAAATATCCAGGATGTGATAAGTGACTGAAAAGGCAGGAGGCATTAGGACCATGGCTGATGACATCAATATGGAAGACTAGAAAGTTGGTGGTGCCCTTCACAGAGGTGGAGGGCCAGAGGGGCGTAGCTACAAAGGATGCCACATCACACAGACACTGAGTGTCCATGCTCTCAGCCCTGGCTGGGATGACAAGAGACACCTGCCGCCCATGCCCTAGTTAAGTACGCAACACAGACCATCAGCAGCACATCCGTCTGAGTGATCCCCAAAGCCCTGGATGGCAGGATGGCATCTCCTTGCCTGTCAACAGCTTTGCCCAAAACAGTCATCCCCATGTTCACTTTCAAATCTGTGTTCTGACACTTTCTGTCTATCCCTTTTCCTACTGGCACCCACTTCTTAGTACCTGCACCCATAGCCTCCTCCCTGGGCCTCCTTCCCTTCAGCTTGTCACTGGAATGGACAAGAGTGGCTCTCTTTCTATGACCCAAAGCTGGGAGACCCCATTGTAGCCAGAGAAAGGAGCTATCTGTTTCTGCTTCCAGCAGTGTGTGCGTGTGTCATGCATGCATTCCCTCTCTCTCCATCAGCCAGGCAGCTCTAGAAATGCTCTTTCCCCTGGAGTAAACCTTCCAAAGATTTTTAGCCACCCCAAGAAAAGCAATGGCAAGTAATGTCTGGATTTCCTTGCCATCCTTTCCCTTGAATCTCAACACCGAGGTAGCATTTTCTGCCTGACTCTGGTTGCCACCATACACTCAGATGCACCTGCACTATGTGCCACACACTATATGCCACATGCCATGTTCCACATGATATGTGCCACATGCTGTGTACCATGCATCATGTGCAACACGTCATATGCCATACATCATGTACCACATACTACAGTCACATGTCACACACCTCATGCCACATGCCAATACTACACACCGTATACCATGCACAGCAAGCCATATGCCATATACCACATGCCAGTCACCACATGTTACACACCATGCATCACATATCAGGAGTCTCATACCATGCACCACATGCAATACATTATGTGTCGCACGCCATGCACCATGTACATGCACTATGTGCTGCATACCATATACCGTGATCCATGAAGCAAACGCATGCAAAAGTCTTCAATGAATTCTGATCTTTTGTGCTATTTATGTGGTTGATCACATTAATTGTTTTTATGATGTTGAACAAGATTTGTAGCATCCCTGTTACGAATACAACTTGGTTGTGATGAATTATTTGTTGATATGTTATTGAATTCTATGGGCTAGGATTTTGTTGAAGATTTGAAGATTTTTGCACTGTAGGTTCATGAGTGATATTGGTCTACACCATGAGCCACGCAGCATACAGTTACTAACACATATTGTCTCTGCAGCCACTCTGCAATGCACTGCAGCTGTTTTTGCATTTGTTGGCTACAGGCAAGAGAGGAAAAAGATATTCAACCTAATTCTACCTTGTTCAGCCTCTATTCTCCAAGGATATTTTGGATATTGATCCTAGAAGCTTTTGAAAAGGGGATCATTATTGGAATTTCACAGCCAAGTAAACTGAGTCACCTCAAGGTTAATGACTCTTGGTTCTATTTTTGAAGAGACTTTGGCAGTCCCAACCTAAGGGCCTTTGGGTCCTATTCTCTAGTCCAGCAGTCTCCAAACATCTTTGATTACTGGCTGGTCCCATCCATAAAACAATCATGAACATCGGTCACTAGTATGTGCATATTTATTTATTTATAAACTGCAATCACATGCAACTACATGAAAAACACCAGGCACATCCTAAATAGGCATTCTCGTTATAATAAATGTAATAGACACACTTGTGTGACATTGTAAAAGAGGAAGATAAAAAATAAAAATTTTCTCAGGAGAAAAACTGGCAGTTCTCTTATGTTCTTCCTGTACCTCCTAGGCTGCATGCCTACTTTCAGGACTTACTGCTAGTCCATAAGCTTTTTCATAATATCATCTCTGGGGCAGACACCATGGCTGCTCACTAGCAACCCCAGTTTTCCCTTTCACATCCAGTCACACAGGAAAACCATATTCCCCACCCCTTTGAACTTAGGAGTGGCTATGTGATTTGCCTTATCCAACAAGATGGGTCACTTATGACTGGAAGCATCAAAAGTCATGAAGTCCTCTCTCCAAGTCCTCTTTTCTCTTGTCTGAAGAGCCCAAAGCCTCATGTTGGAATGTGCTCAGCCTGGACCCCTCCAGTGACTGAAATGAGCAGACATGCTGCTCTGGGGTTTCATTCGAGATCTGGGAGATGCTTGTTACTGCAGCACAACTGAGCCAGAATACCATCACCTTCACAGGTTTGTGCTCTGAGACCTGGCCTCTGCCAGCTTTTACTGCTGAGAGGGTACCCCTTGGTAGTGGCCACAGCACTATCGGGGAAAGAAGTATAGGAAACAGGACAGAGTGGGAAAGAGTGAGTGAAGACATAAAAAATGACCCACAGCATCTGAAGACTGTATCTTGAGACCAAGAATGCATCATCTGGGCAGACTTGCCCCCAGGAACGTATGCACAGGTTTTCACTCAAATCCAAAGGGCATTCTAGAACTCTAAGCTGACAAGAAACAAGCCGGAGCATTCAAGATGACTCTCTCCCTGACTTCTACATGTCTCTTATTTTCCTGATAGAAAGGAGCAACATCCCAAGCCAAATCCATAAGTCTCGCTTCTTTAAGCCTACTCCTTCAGCACCTGAGACAATAGATCTGTCTCTTCTTAGAATTTCGGGGGGGAATTAAATCAGAACATTACCTGGTTCCCTAAGGCTGCCTCTCTATTGAATCAAAAACATTAACAGCACATTTCCAAACATCTCCCAGACTGATTCAAGGATCACTACTTACACTTGGGGATCCAAATGGTTAAGAAGGGGAGATTAGGAATTTAGAGTTCTCTTTTAAACCAAATATTGACTTAATATATTGTCCCAGGTGCCCTAACAGAAACTAAACAACAGTAACTTATTCAGCTAGAATTGTTTTACTTTGTCACATAATAGCCTGCAGATCTTGAGCTGATACAGTAACAACTCTGCTGTACAATATTGTCCAGGATCTATCATTCATTCTTTCCTTCTCTACCATTCTTACCATGCAGCCTCTGTCTCAGGGTCCAAAATGGCTGCCCTAATTGCCACCACCAGGCCCACTTCCCAGACAACAGAGACAGAAGAAAGAAGGCACACTCACCATCATATGAGCATAAGCCAGAAGTTGTACAGATCTCTTCTGCTCCCTTGTCATTGACTGGAATTTAGTCGCATGGTCATGTTTAGCTGCAAGGGAGGCTAGGAAATGTAATCTCTGGCTAGGAAGCCATTGATCAAGTAAATTTTAGGAGTGCTATGATTAAATGGGAAACCCTGATGGCATAGTGGGTTAAGTGCTAAGTCTGCTAACCAAAAGGTCAGCAGTTCAAATCTGCCAGATGATCCTTGGAAATTCTATGAGGCAGTTCTACTCTGACCACTATGAGTCAGACTCGGCTTGACAGCAGTGGGTTTTGGTTTGGATGATTAAACAGGAAACCCTGGTCGTGTAGTAGTTAAGTACCACAGCTAGTAACCAAAAAGTCAACAATTTAAATCTGTCAGGTATTCCTTGGAAATTCTGTGGGGCAGTTTGACTTCATCTACAGGGTTGCCATAAGTCAGAATTGACTCTGCAACAACAAGTTTGGTTTGGGGTTGTATTATTTAAAGGAAACCTGGTGGCACAATGGCTTAAGAACTAAGGTGCTAAACAAAACCCTGGCAGTTCAAATCAACCAACCACTCCTATGGAACAGTTCTCCATGCCCTATATGAACATTATGAGTTGGAATCAACTAGAAAGTAACAGGTTTGGCTTTTATTATTAAAGGACAATTTGAGTTGGTAAAGTATATAAACAAACAAACAAACAAAAAACCCAGCGCATTGAGTCAATTCCAATTCAATTCCAACCCTATAGGACAGAGTAGAACTGCCCCATAGAGTTTTCAAGGAGCACCTGGTAGGTTCAAACTGCTAACCTTTTGGTTAGCAATCATAGCACTTAACTACTATGCCACTAGGGTCTCCGGAAACATATACATCAGGGTTATATCTTTTTATGCTACTTATTTGATTTGTAAGCTGAACAAATAATCTGAGAAGCTAGTCTTTATGAAGAAGTACATAACCACAGAATAAGAGGAAGAATCATTAACAACCTGCAACATGTAGGTGACACAATTTTGCTTGCAGAAAATGCAGATGACTTGAAACACTAAGTGATAAATGTCAAAGACTAGAGGATTATAGATTATGCTTGAACATAAAGAAAAATGAAATTTCTCCAACTGGATTGATAAACAGTATCATGATAAATGAAGAAGAAATTAAAGTTGTCAGTTATTTAATTTTACTTTGATCAACAATCTACGTCTGCAGAAGCAGCAGTTTACCAATCAAATGATATAATGCACTGGTAAAATTATGCCATGGAAGACTTTAAAATTTTATAAAGCAAAGATACTACTGTGAAGACTAAGGTACTCCTGACCCAAGACATTATCTTTCCAATTGCCTTATTTGCATGAAAGCCAGACAATGAAAAAAGAAGACAGAAGAACTGATCTGTGTAAACTGTGGTGTTGATAAAGGAAACCAAATATACCATGGACTTACAGAAAAGCAAACAAATCAGTCTTAGAAGAAGTACAACTAGAATGTTCATAGAAGGAAGTATGGCAAAGCTTGGGTCATTTTCTTTGGACATGTCATTGGGAAAGACCAATCACTAGAAAAGGACATCATGGTGGTAAAGTGGGAGGTCAGTGGAAAAGAGAGAAGTGTTCAGTAAGATGGATTGGCACAGTAGCCCCAACAATGGGCTCAAACGTATCAAGGAGGATGAAGATAGTACAGGACCAAGGGATATTTCTGTCATGAACTGAATTGTGTCCCCCTCAAAATGTATAGCAATTTAGCTGGGCCATGATTCTAGGTACTATGTGATATTCGTCTATGTTGTAAATCCTGCCTCTATGTTGTTAACGAGGGAGAATGCAAGGCAGTTACCTTGATGTGGCAGGACTCAGTGTGTAAGACTGTACCGTGCCTTGAGGCAGTCTCTTGGGATAAAAGGGAAAGGAAACAAGCAGAGAGTTGGGAACCTCCTACCACCAAGAAAGAAGTACCAGGAGCTAGGAGCATCCCTTGGACTCAGGGTCTCTGCCCCTCAGAAGATCCCAATCCAAGGGAAGACTGACTACAAGGACCTTCCTCCTTGCCCTGGAGCTGATGCTCTGAATTTGGACTTGTAGCCTACCGGACTGTGACAGAATGAAATTTTCTTTTTATTAAAGCCATCTACTTGTGGTATTTCTGTTATAATGGTACGAAACGACTAAGACAGTTTTGTTCTATTATACATTAGGTTGTCATGAGTTGGAGCTATCTCGACAGCAACTAACAGCAACATTATTAAAGAAAGAGAAGAAGGGACATGAGTCAATAAAAAGAAGTCTTTGGATTCCTAGCACGCTATGTGGTCTTTGCCATGAAGCTTTTCCTCCTCTACCTCTGCTGCCACCTAGGAGCTCACATAGTCCCCTGAACTGCCAGAAATAGCACTCATTAAAGGGTCTGCAACTGTCCTGGAGCTTCAGGAAGGCAGAGGTTGTGTACATTCTGCTTACCATTGTATCCCCAGGCTCTGGCACTTAGTAGCTGCTTAACAGGAATTATTTTAATGAATGAGTGAACAAATGATTATGTGGAAGGACAAGAATGATAAGCCTGTGGTAGTTCTCTGCTTTTCCCTCCTACTACCCTCTAGTTTTGCCCAGCTGTGCCCACCCTTTCTTTTCTCTTTCCTCTCCTCTAGGCCAGGCTCACTGTGGCCACACTTTCCCTTTGGGATTTTGTAACATCTGACTGTAATGAAAGGAGCAAAGAGAAAAGAAAAAGAAGGTTTTGTTGGGGTGGAGGCAAATGTTCTGAGGAACTAAGCTATGCAAGATTGATGGGTAGGAAAGAAAAGTAGACTTAAGAAGTATCATTCTGGCCATCAGAGCACTGAAAAGTGCAAAAGGACGGGATTTTTTTGAAATTTTTTTCAGTTTGCTGCATTGTTTTTCTATGACCCAGACACTCTTTGTAACAAGACAAGACATGGCTCAGAAGGGAATGACTCAGAGCACTGGAGAAATGTCAGCAGAGTGTAAATCCCAGAAAACCTTCTTAGCTAAGGTTTCTGTCTGCTTCAAATCCTTAAGAAGAATAAACAATCCTATAAAAGACTGAAGTGTGTGTGTATATATATACATGTCAGTTGTTCTCAAACTTTTTCAGGCAATGCCAAGTTTGGAAATCATGATGCTTTCTGTATGGCCCCATGAGATATTTATATTTTTAATTCCATCTTAAACAACAGCAACAACAAACCCATTGCCACTGAGTTGATTCCAACTCTGAATGACTCTACAGGACATGATAGGAGTGCCCTATAAGGTTTACAAGGAGTGGCTGGTGGATTCAAATGGCTCACATTTTGATTAGCAGCTAAGCTCTTAACCACTGTACGACCAACACATTTGGTAGGAGATAATAGGACCATATTTTATGTATGAAATATAATTTCACAACCATGAATACATGTCCATAAAAGTTAACTGTGAAACAAAACCTGAAAAACTATTTCTGATTGCTTCCATTCATATTTCTTTGCTATTTGCTCACCTTTCTTACTGTTGTCTGCTTGTGGAAGCTTGTACACAAGCACTATCAGAAATCAAAGGCAAAATTCATGGTAGAAAAATTGGCAACACTAAGATTCTATTAATTAACTATAATTTCTCTGTAAATTAAGATAATAATTGTGGATAGTAAGCTCCACAAAAGAGGAGGCAATCACCATTTGACTTCCTGCTCTGTTTCAGTACCTAGGACAGTGTCTGGTATGTTCTACAAACTGAACAAATATGTATGATTAGCTGTTCCAGTTTCAACTATGGAAACTCTCAGTCTAGCTGTTGGAGTTATTGTTGTTATTAGCTCCTGCTGACTCAACCCTGGCTCATGAGAACTCCATGTACAATGGAGGAAAATATTGGCTGGTTTCATACATCTTCCTGATTGTTGGTATGCTTGAGTTCATTGTTGTGAGTGCCTTCCAACACAGGGGGCTTACCTTCTCACTCTATTCGGACAGTATTCTGTTGTAACTCATAGGATTTTCAGAAGTAGATCTCCAGGCTTTCTTCCTAATCTGTCTTAATCCAGAAACTCCACTGAAACCTGCTCATCACCAGTGACTGTGCTGGTATTTGAAATACTGGTGACAAAGCTTTCTGCATCATAACAACAGGCAAGCCACTACAGTTCAATAAACTGATGAAGGGTGGTGATTGCCTTATGTAAATGGAGTCAAATATCTCCTGTTTCATGGACAGCTAATGTTATGGATGTGTTTTTACTTGCTGAAGACTGAGCCCTAACAAACAAACAAAGCAATATACTTGAACTTAGAAGCTTTTCTTCTTCAAATTTCCCCTTTAATTATTTTTCTCATCTCAAAACTGAGAGTGAGGCAATTTCTAAGAAATGGATTCCCCCATGGGGTACAGAGTCAATGTCTTAAGTCCAGGAAGTGAAGAAGGTGACGAATCAGGCTCTCGGGGCTGAGGGTTACACTATTATATAACGTAAGGCCCTCCATTACAGCATGACACTAGAGCTTGGAAGAATGGAGTTATGGCGATCCAGGGACCCCTAACTCTGCTTTTCTGAATTTTGAGGTGCTAAAATACAACTACCTCCCTGTTCTGCTAACATATATAATCTGAGGTCATCTCCAAGAAAATTGGCTGATTTCACTATCTTTTCAGTGGATTTTCCCCACTCTCTTGGTACCGTGTATTGACATCATCCACACATGTTCTGCAAAAGAGCTGTCACATTCCCAGCACAGAAGAGAGCGTAATGAAGGTAGGAACAGATCTAGGAGCAAACTTGTATGTAGGGCATCCGGGACAGCTAGAGAGCTCCTAGACACTCATCAGCCCAGCAATCCATGTGCATGTGACGTGAGTGTTCTTTAATGACCTGATGCGTGCCAGAGTCTTTTCAATCACCTCATATGCATGTGAAAGATAAACAACAAAAAAAGAAACCAGAAGAAGGATAGATGCATATGGTGTTGGTGAAAAATATTGAGTGTACGTAAAACAGACTACCAGAAGAGTGAACAAATCAGTCTTAGTAGAAACACAAACGGCATAACTCCTTAGAAGTGAGGATGGTAAGACTTTGACTAGCTTACTTTGTACATGTCTTTAGGAAAGATCAATTACTAGAAAACGATTTCATGGTTAGTAAAATAAAGAGCCAGCAAAAATGAAGGAAACCTTCAGTGAGGTGGATCAACGCAACAGTCACGACAGTGGGCTCAAACGCATCAAAGATCATAAAGATGCCACACAAACAGGCAATGTTTCAATCTGCTGTGTTTAAGGTCACTGTAGGTCAGCGATGACTTGATGGCAGTGAATAACAACAACTTTGTGTCCAGTTTTTGACTGGACACTATGGGATATGCAGAAGTAAAATAATTTAGAAGAGGATATATACCAGTAAAATAATTTGTGCTATCAGATAGCAAATACCTCTCAATCTAGCACATTCCACACTGAATTCATCACTCGTTTTTTACGTGCCTTCTCTCTGTGAACCCAGCCATCATAACCATCCACCCAGCCTTACAGACAAGAAACCTAGCGGAAGCCCACCAGGCTCTAATTTGCCTCTCCTCCTTGCACTTCACTCACCAATTGACTGGCATATCATGTCAACTTTACCTCCTAAATAAATAAATGCCTCTGAGCTGAACTTTCCACCATATTCTCCACTACTGCAATCCAGACATCCCTTCAGTGAAAAAATCCATTGTCTTAGCTCTAACAATGCTGTTAGAACTCAGCCTTCACGGGCCAACACCTCAGGTAATAGCCTTAGCTGCAGAAAACTGCAGTGCCCAAGGCTCTCCTGTTGAACCCAAACCAAGACACTTCTGAAGGACCATTGCATCTCCAGAGCTCCCTGAGTGGTCTGCGGAGGCGCTCGTAGACAGGCATCACAGAGTGACTCTTCTGCTCATTCTCACCTCTTCCCCTCTTTTGCACAGGCATGGATCCCAAGCCTCAACCTTCTCAATAAATACCCTGTATGCTAAACTCTGGTTTTGAGTCCTCTTCCTAGGAAGCCCAGCCTGCGGTATCCAAATAATATCATGACTCCTCACTATCTTCTCCATTTCCACTCAAACTTTCTCCAATATCATCTTTGAATATCTATGGAAACCAGACTCTCACTTTTTAAAAATTTAGCAATTACTTTTATCATACTGCAAGTTGATGAAATCAAATATTACTGATGTCTGGATCTTGTCTTAGGCCAGTTAAATCAGAATCTCTGGGGGTTACATTCTCCCAGCTGAATCAGATGCACAGTAAGGATTGAGAGTTAGGGGGTCCAATTGCTCTCTAGAAAGCTTTTTGCCCATTCCTCTCATTATCAGTCTCAGTCTATAATGTTTCCTCTTTCTCTGGACTATTGTTGCTGTTAGCTGCTGTCAACTTGGCCTCCCTACACACACAAAACGAAATACTGCCCAGTCTTGAGCCATCTCCATGGTAAGTGACAGGCTGGACCACTGCAACCCACAAAGTTTTCATTGTCTAGTTTTTGGAAACAGATAAGCAGGCCTTTCTTCCCAGTCTGTCCTAGTCTGGAAGCTCTTGTAAAACCTGTTCCATGTCATAAAAAGCCACTACCCACTGCCGTCAAGTCAATTCTGGCTCATAGAGACTCTATATACAGAGTAGAACTGCCCCAGTTTCCAAGGAGTCCCACATCATTGCAACACACAAACTCCCACAGACAGATGATAATGATTGCTCATAAGACGCCTTAGCCTGGATTCGAACCCTGGTATCCTGCATTGAAGATAAGAAATCTACCATTGAGCCACCGCTCCATTCTTTTCCAGCTTGCAGAATTTCATAAATATCTTTTGCCTTCTGTCATCTCCTGTCCCGTACATTGTCCTTTGAGTACATGCACTTTGTGTTGTTTATTTTGCTCTTTAGGGCCATTTAGTGGGGTTTGGGAAGGAGAAGACATAAATACAAGTGTTTGATCTGTATGTTTACTGGCAATTCTCAAGAGTGACGTTTCTAAACCACAAAATTTATTACAGTTCTCCAACTGAAACCCTTCCATTTTGCCCTGTAATGTCCAGCAAGGACCCTCAAACTTCTCACCCTGTGCAACCACCGCAGCAAAAGAGAATGAATGAGCATGTGACTTCTCAAGTTTCTGGGACATAATCCAAGGAAGTCAACCACATGCAAGAAACTTCATTGCAATCTCAAGTTTTATTTTTTAAATACATGCAAATTTTGCCCCTATTCCGTAATAGATCTGTTTTTCTTAATATAAGAGTATTATTTTAAGTTGTTTCACATGTAAATTGCTTTCTTTTCCTTTCCCAGTTTTCAAGTAACACTGGTGCTTGGGAAAGGCTGACTGTGCTGATCTCATGAGATAAGTTCCTCCATTCCTCCGTTTAAGCCACCCAGGCCTCAGTGACGACGGTGTAGCACAGAGACCCACCAGGTCTCGCTGTTACCCCTCCAGCTTTCCCACCTTCCACTTCCACACAGGCACCCTGCATAAATAATTTCCTGAGCACACAATCCCCTTTTCAGTTTCAGTATTTGAGTTTTCCATTTCTGCATCTGTGGATAAGCTGTCACCTTCACCCAGAATGATCTTCCTCCGCTCAACATTGAAACTTAGCTCTACGATCCTCTCTATGATATATCCCCCTCCTTAGGGAGATGATAATAATAGGATGATAATAATATGATGCCCTATTCCGTTTGAACCTCAAATAAACAATGAATCTTTTTTTTTAGTATAAGTATACCCCATGTAGTATTTGGAACATACTTATCCTAAAAGTCATTATTTGCTGTTTACCTTAAATCAAAATTAAACTGGGCACTCTGCATTTTATCTGGTGTGTACTGTGACGACACAGTGTGGCTGCTCCTACTTTGCCTTCTGTTTGCCTGACTTTTAGTTTCTACCTTGTTGTCTGCTGTTGGGTGCTATTGAGTCAGCTCTGGCTCACAGTGACCTTATCTACAACTGAACAAAAAGTTGCCCGGTCTCGTGCCATCCTCATAATCGTTACTGTGTTCAAGTCCACTGTTGCAGTCACTATGTCCATTATCACTGAGGGTCTCCCAGTTTTTAGTATTACCAAGCGTGATGTCTCCCCCCAACAGAATACAACTCCAGGCATTTTTTCCTATCTGAATTCCTACTATTGAATTCAGGAGCTAAATAGATGCAGTGAAATTTCCAGATGAATTCATTGTTATTTGAATCTGCACTACACAGAGTTTCAAATTCAAGGATCAGATAGATTCAGATGGTGTAGCATTTCTCACTCGCTGTCTTGGACTGAATTTTGTCCCCCACAAAATATGTATCAGTTTGGCTAAGCTGTGATTCTTGGTATTGTGTGTTTTTCCTATATGCTGTAAATACTGCCTTTATGATGTTAATGAGGGAGGATGGGCAGTAGTTAGGTTTGTGGGACAGGACTCAATGTGTAAGATTATTTTGTGCCTCTAGACAGTCTCTTGAGATATAAAGGCAAGAAGCTACCAGAGAGATTTGGGGACCTCATACCATCAAGAAATCAGTGCCTGGAACTAAGTATATCGTTCAGAAAGGACTTGGATCCCTGTGCCACAGAAGCTTCCAGTCCAGGGGAAGATTAAAGACAAAGACGTTCTTCCACAGCCAGCAGAGAAAGCCTTCCCATGGAGCTGACACCCTGAATTTGGGCTTTTAGCCTACTGGACTGTGAAAAATAAAATTTATCTTTTTAAAACCACTCGTTTGTGGTATTTCTGTTAAAGCAGCACTAGATGACTAAAACACACACAATCTGAATGCTTCCTTTCCAAACTCAGGAGGCACTCATATTCAGAAAGCAAAGGAATTTGTTTACCTTGGGGGTCTCTCCGATAAGATTTCAGGCAACACTCAGGGATCAAGATTGTATCCTATTTTATGGTGTCCCCCACACCAAGCACAATGCTTGCCTCTTCAAAGATGCTTAAAAAGTATTTGATGAGTAAATTGAATGGAATGGTCTTAAAGGAAGAATTGTATCTGGACGGGGGTGTGGGGATATACAAGGTCTGACGATTAAGTCTGCGAACTTAATTATTCTGAGTGCTACGTATCGCATTGCTGAATATTACTATGGTCACCTTCGAAGTGCTCTCTTTGGGAAGCTATGTGCTGATGCCAGTGCCTAGTCCAGCCTTAACAACAATTCAGAACTCTTTCTGGAATTGTGCATGGTGGCACGGTGTCAAGTTCACAAACTTTATTGTATAGCTGTCTGTGAGAGAATTTTTAGCCAGGAAGCAAATAACTGTATTGGAATATCCTCCCTCCTCACCTAATCTGGCCCCCAAATGACTTTTTTCTTTACCTGAAGATAAAGGAAATACTGAAAGACATTTTGATGACATTCAGGTCTTCAAAGATAATATGACAACATCTCTGATGGCCATTCTAGAACAACAGTTCCAAAATTGCTTTGAAGGGTGAGCTAGGTGCTGGCATCAGGACATAGCTTCCCAAGGGGAGTACTTTGAAGGTGACTGTAATAAAGTTCAGCAACGAAGTATGTAGTACTTTTTCTAGCATCGGTTCATAAACTTAATTGTCAGACTGCATATACTGAGTAGACCATTCAGCTAAGCCAGTTCCAAGGTGGAAGAAGCAGCATATTTCTAAACAGTACATACCCTGGGCTCTACTTGGGTTGGGAACTTGTCCCAGAGCTGAGATGCCAGGTAGTGTGTGCTTGGGTGAGGCTGCCTTTAAGATGCATTCACTTCAACATAGAACATTCAGATCTTTCCTCTCACCCCTAGATTCTTGCCTGCTCCTCACCTACCCTCCTTCATAGCTCCTGGCAAGGTAAAATCTATGCAACTTGACCATATCAGCACTATGGTTTACATTCTTGGAAGCAGGTCTAACCTTACACTGAGGGCCACAAACAGATGCCTCGAGTGCTGCAGGGTCAGTCCCATGCCCCGAAACAACCTCCCACTGAGGACAGGAACTCTTCCTCCAACTCACCCTCTTCTCCTTGTGCAAAGGCCTTTTGGATGGAGACACAGGACATTTGTAACATCCCAGAGTAAGAAGCTATAAACGTAATTATCTATCTTCTATGAGTAATGAAAGAGACTAGAAGCCACTAATGGGGAGAAACACCTACTGGAGTCAACACAGACTATATCATTCTTCTAAGAGAGCCAATAGTCAGTTCCTGTGGTAGCAACAAGTGCTAAGCAGGTTCTAGGAAGAGAAAGCTGCCATTTGATGGTCCTTGATCTCTTGATCATCTCTTTGTTAAACTGACTAAATCGGGCAAAACTCAGATATCGTTCCTAAATCTTTTTTTTTTCTTTTTGGCCCCACAATTTTGAGTGCATGCTCGTTATTCTAGAGCATCCTCCCACCATTTTCCCCTTTCTCTCTTCTTCTTTCCTCCTGCTTTCATCAAAGCCCTGCCTGCCAAAAGGGATATGAGAGAGACTGGATTAGTCAAACTGGTGGGAAGCCTTCCAAGTTTCTTTGGTAGAGTTTATAGAATCAGTCTCTCAGTAGACAAGGAGATGATGTTTTAAATAGAAATTCCTAGAAGTAATCACAGAAAACATATATTATTTAACATAATCCTATGAAGTAGTGTTGTGTGTTGAACTGTGCTCTCTAAAGAGATTTGTTGAACATTAACTCTTGGTATGTGTTAGGGAAACTCTGGTAGCATAGTGGTTAAGTGCTACAATTGCTAACCAAAAGATTAGCAGCTCAAATCCACCAGGCCCTGCTTGGAAACCCTATAGGGCAGTTCTACTCTGTCCTATGCAGTTGCTATAACTGGAAATGACTCAGTGACCAGAGAGTTTCATTTTTGTTTTGCTTTTTGGTATCTCAGTGGCACTTGGCTTTGGCTTTTGGTATCTGTCAGTGTGACCAATTTGGAAACAAAGTCCTTGGAAACAGAGTCTTTGCATGAGTCATCAAGTTAAGATGAGGTCCTATTAGATAAGAACAAAACCAAAACCAAACCCATTGCTACTGAGTCTATTTTGACTCATAGCAACCCTACAGTATAGAGGAGAACTGCACCGTAGTGTTTCCAAGGAGTAACCGTAGGACTCAAACTGCTGAGCTTCTGGTTAGCAGCTGTAGCGTTTAAGCAGTATGCCACCAGGACGGTTATTAGATAAGTCTAGGTCGTGAATGTCTGGGGTCTTAAAAGCTGCCAAGCTGCCATTCCAGGGCACAGAGAATGGTCCCAACTCAGCAGGAACGGATGCTCACCGAGGACCAAAATGACATGGGGGAAAGACAACCCGGAAGATAGAGACCCATGTGAGTGGGTGTCTACATCGACTTGGGACTGCAAGAACCAGATAGTGCCCAGCCACCACCAGTGATAGCCACGATGGAGCTCACTAAGTTGAGTCTCACTGGCAACACAGGAGAGATCTCCACTAAAAGACCTCAATTAATGGTCCAGTGGTTTGGGGGTTCCCCTGGGAACATGGCCCCTCGCCCTGATGCTGCCCTTGCCCATAAATCATAATGAAGGTCCAGTCTTCAGACACAAATGGATTGGACTTGGTGATGCAGAGTGACCATATATTGGATGCACTTTATGGTTCTATGCATCTATAGGATATCATCCTGCTGACCTCTGGCTGGAGGAAGGAGAGTGAGTGGAGAGGAGGGGAAAGGAGACTGTTGGGAGGATGAGACATGTATGGAGCGGAGAGGAATAGTGTGCTGTTACCGGGCAGGGAGAGCAGTGGAAGTTGCATATAGGTGGGCATGTAAATTTATAGGGGAATGTACATTTTCACTCAGTCATAATAAAAGAAACAAAAAGAAAAAAAAAAGAGTAGGCCGCGAAATGTAAGCTCTATACTCAGTATGACTAGTGGCCTTAGAAGAGACACAGATCCAGACACAGAGGGAGATGGCTATGTGACAGTAGTGGTAGACATCGGAGTGCTGTATCTAGAAGCCAAGTATTGCTGACAACACCAGTGCCTAAAGAAAAGACGTGGAGCCAATTCTCCTCTGCAGTTTTCAGAGAGAGCACGGCTCTGTCCACACCTTGATTTTACACGTCTGGCCTCTGAACCATAAGGCAGTAAGTTTCTGTTGATGTGAGCCATGCAGTCTGTGGTGCTTTCTTGTGGTGGCCCTAGGCAACTAATACGTAGGTCCTATGTTATTCCCATTTCACAGACCAGGAAGCTGGAGCCCAGAAGTCACCTGGCTAGAAAACGAGGGAGTTGGTGTGGGCCTGGGCTCTGTCTGCTTACAGAGCTATGCTCTTACCCAGTATCCTGCCTCCTGCAGTACAAATCTCGCATCTATCTCAACAGTTCCCAGACTGATTATTCACATGCCAAGAAAGTCTCAAAATAATTTGGGAGCAAGTGGATCAACACAGGGTTGCCAACTTCCAATTTTGCCAAATAAACACATTAAAAATATGTCCTATTATCACTGCTGTTGCATTTTTAAAATGACTTGTTAACACCACAAAACGGGAAGAAGACAATCTCAGGATAAAAATAAAAATCTCAAAGGAACAAATTGCGATTTATGAAAAACAGTATGTCCCCCTTGTTTTCCACATCTTGCCGGAAGACCAGTGACAACCATCTGGGACCTGCAGGGAGCCTTTTACAGTATTCATAGACATTGATCTCGGAGCTCACCTGAGCTCATCTATCCTCTGTCTTCTGGGGGTCCAAGGTCGCTTGACATTAGATGTGGGAAGGAGGAGATGGGAGGTGGCAGGAGACGGGAAAGAGAGGGACACAGACTTCAGCTGCAATCCTGGGCACTGAAAAAGAGAGACAGCCTGTGCCTACTCCTAGCCACAGCTCACTCTATCCCAGTCTGACTTCCCACTCTCCCTTCAACTCAGGAACATTCCTGGGCCAAGACGGTCCTTGGTTGGGAAAGGAGATGGAGAAAGAGATGCTCAGTAAATGAAGCCAGCATTCCAAGAGGGCTGCAGAGATCAAAGGCTGGCAATTGAAATGGGGTAGTTAATTGCCCAAGACAGAGGAAGACAAACACAATTTGCTCAAGGTTACTGAGAAAACCGTGGGATTTGATGGTCTGTGAGCATTACTCCCTCCCCAGTTCAACTGCAGTCAACAAGTATTTGTTCAGTAACAGAATGGTAAAAGGCTAGGCACAGATCCCGACAATTCTCCGTTACCAATATTTGTCAAGGTCATCCCCAGCTGTTTCCCCATCATCTTTGTGGGTATACTGCACTAGTGTTGCGTCATGTCCCAACTATCTTTCTCCATACCTGGCTTTGCAGACCACATGCCTGATCACAGCACCTCCGTGATGAATCCCCTCCCTTCAATATCATCTCAGGTGCCGCCAATGGAATCAAGTCTGAACTCCCCAGTAGCAGACGGTGAGGAAGCCCACCTCCCTCACCTACTGACACTCAACCACACTCATCCAGCCCAGAGCACTTAAGACTTCAGAAATGTAGATCAACATTTAGATGGACAGTCAAGTTACTCTAGGCCTTTGCTCAGGCTTTCTCTTTCTCCCTGGATGCCCTCTCCACTTTTCACTTAATTCCTGCTGTGGTTGGCTGCCTTCAGGTCAGCCCTCCAACACATGGCAACTCTGTGCACTTCAGGCCCAATTCTGACCAGCCCTGCACCATCCGTATCGTTGGTTGCAGACTGCATTACTGTGATCCCTTGAGTTTTCCCTGGCTAAGGTAGGTTGCCAGGTCTTTCTTCATACTCTGTCTAGTCTGGAAGCTCTGCTGAAACCTGTGCAGTGTCGTAGCAACACATCAGCCTGCAAGGGTAGATAGACGATGGCTGCTCGTCAGATGCCTCAGCCAGAAATCAAACCCAAGTCTTCTGCGTGGGAAGTAAGGGTTCTACTTGGGAAATGCCACTGTGTTTCTGCCTAATCCCTAACCATCATCTCAGACCTCACTCAAGTCTTCACTTTCGAGGAACCACGGACACCCAGGCTTACCTGAGCTGGTCCCTGTACACGTGTGTGAAGGTCTCCACCAAGCTGATTGCTGCGTTACATTGAAATCACTTCCATCTCTTCTTCCTTGGGGGCCAAGGCCATATCCTATTGCTCTTTGCCTTGTCACTGTCAACACAGTGCAGAGCACAGGGCAGGAACTTAATGCAGGTTTTTTAAACCATGTATTTGTGTATACAAAGACCCAGGAGACATGGGCCCTGCCCCCAGGTGCCTGTGAGTTGGCTGAAGAGCTGATATCCCACAGGTATGAAACACTATGAGCCAAGTGATGAAGATGCTGAATTCCAGACTACCAAGGTCTAAAACATGTGTTCCAGGAATCAGGAAAAGAAGAAAGCAGTATAAGCTGACACAATTAAGGAAGGTTTCATGGAGGACCAAGGAAGAAGGTAGCTGGACAGTTCCACAGCTTCCCAGGACCAGAGCTCCTCAACCTACCTTGCAGCATGCCACCCATCCCTTGGCCCCCACCAGGCTGGTCTAGAATCCTCAGCCAGTTCAGGAAGCTGAGAATGCAAACAACGGCCACAACACCAGATCTTCCGTTTGCACTTGGAATTTCTGAGTTCTGTGCTATTGAATTTGAGAGAGGTAAATGAAAGGACCTTTGAATGACTGCTTCTGGCAACTTTCAAAGAGAGCAACATCAAGTATTTCCCTGTAGGTAGAGAAGCTGGGATGGAGAAAATTCTCCCAAGTTCTGCTAAGGGGGACTCCAGCCTTTGGGAGTCAGCATTCCACTAATGAACTTTGCTGCGCAGAGAAGTGTGAACAAGACCGTCCCCCATTTCTTGCATTAGGATGGAAATGCAAGCCACAAACCTCCAGCTCAAAGTCTCAGCTCTGCACAAACCTTGAGGCAAGCAGGGCTTCAGAGCCAGAAAGCTTCAAGAGCAGGGAATTGAGAAGCTTCTGGGATTTTAGGGCCTGGCCAGAGGAGAGAAGGGGTCTTGAGAGTCAGGGAGCAGATTCCTAACTGGGGGAAGGAGGATGGGGGAGCTATTGGAGTACACGATGGGGTGGGGTGGGCTTTCCAGGAGTTGGTGAGCATTAGTTATCCCCACCAAGGACCCACAGCAGGGGTGGAGGCACTCTGCAGCCAGCAGCTCTTAACACACCCTTGCCGGTATCTCCTTGATCGCTTCCCAAATGCCCTGCTCTCCTGGACCTCAAAGCATGCTGGGCCCAGAGAGGCACAGCAGCTCACCACAGGACTCTGATCCCTGTGAAGCCCCAGAGCCAGTCCCCGAACATCCGATTTTACCAAGAGGCCATCACACCACACCCCAACAGGTGGCCTTCTTTGAGCTGAGAGAGGACCTCTCAGCCTAGCCACTCAGCCCCTTGTGACTCACCTCTTCCCGAAATGCAGCTAGTCATAGGCGTTGCATTGTTTAGGTATCCCTTGGGGACACCTGAGCCAAACTTCATCTTTGGTATTTGAATGAGATGCAGAAACCACAGCTGCCTGGATCTGAAGGAAGAAGAGAAGGTCATCAGTGGGACGAATTCTGCTCCACTCAGAGCTCCTCCCTCCCAGGAAGCTATAGACTCAAGGCTTCACAAGATTGTTTGATCTGGAAACCGTCCTTTGCGGAAATGACCAGAAGTACAGGATAAGTGCAAGCAGATGCAAGACAGATGGCTCGGCAAGGCCATCCCTGGGAGCCCCTTGATCCTTCTCCGGGCTTGGCCTCTTAGCCCCTCTCTCTGTCCACCTGCGTCATTAGCTTCTCCCTCCCCCACTCTCGGTGCTGGCCACAGCCCATACCCACAATCTGCCCTCTGTCCCGTGGGTGTCAGAAGGATGAATCACCTCCTTGATCTTCATGTGATGGCCCTGTCATGGCCCTTTCAGAATACTCTCACCTGCTGAGAACATAATTTAAGTGTGGCCTATGAGTCAGTAGCTATCATGTCGGAAATGACAGATAGAACAGGCCCCTGCGAGACAATTGCCTTGGCCACCCTGAGTGCAGTGGAATGCCATTATCTACACTCTATGATGGAAGTTGCCCTGCTCTCAGACACCAGATATGCCCTTCAATCGAGGGCAAAAAAAGGAACAAAGATGCCTCTAGCCTAGATTTCAGCTGTCCCTCACCTCCCTGTTTCTGATTAAGAGGATTCTAGAAGGTTGGCAAACAGAAGCTGGCTTGTCTTCTCAATCTGCAAAAAGCCCTTGGCAACAATAATATCAGCCTGTCCTATGCCTCAGTTTCCCCACCTGTGTTGCAGTGACTCTGTTAGTGAATACACAGATAGAGGATTCCCCAGCCACGTGTGCTAGGTCCTTCATTTCCCCTGCCTCTGCTGGCCCTTCTCCCATAGGCTGAGACTGCTGGGACCCCTCTACCCCCCACCCAGTTCCGGAACCAATCCTAACTGAGAAAGATGCTTGTAAGGTGGCTCAGTCTCTTTGACCCACTGTAATGGTTTCTACTTTGGTTTCTATTCCTAAATCAAAAACAGATGCAGAGCCGGGCTCCCCTGGCCCCCTTCAGCCCTGGAGTCTGCCTGGAGCCCCAGTGGCCAGCTACATTCCCCGTTATCCATGGGAGCACTCCCTCAGTGACCAGGGATCTCCCCACTCCACCCCTCTGCCTCTGTGCTCCCCACTGGAGGTTCCATACCACACACAGCCACCTTGCTACACAGCTCACCTGTCTCCGCACCTTTATGTGTTGCGACCTCTGATTTAAGGAACAGCACTGCCCCCTCCCTCCCTGCCCCATGGTGTCACTAACAGATGAACAGTCATCACAGCAAAGCTAGTCTGGGACAGCTGAGAGACTAAGTGAGATAAAAAATCATTCAATAGAAAATTCAGCCATTACCACCCACAGTGGTGGGGCTATCATGGTTTCCCTCTCATTGGCCCTGGATGACATGGATGGAGAAAAGGTTGCTGTTTGTGAAGGGTTTTGAGCAAAGAGGGAACGAGAGATGGTCCAGTGTGTCTAACTGGAACATCTCAACTCATGAGGCCAAAGGCTCAGTGATGTTTAGTGCCCCGATGACAATGGCTCTGAGCTCCAGCCTGCATGCCCAGCAGAATCTTTTGTCTGCTCTGAGTCTCCAAATATTCCCAAGGTCCTCGGGAGTTGCTTCCCCAGTGGGGAACACCAGTGGGCACCTCTCGCATTGTGTTGTCATCCAGCCCAGTGACCTTACCACCCTGTTGGTGGTGGCCATCAAGTCAGTCACTGACTCAGGGCAACATCATGAACCAGGGCATCAAATGCAGCCCAGTCCTGTACTGATCAACTGCAGACAGGACTGCTGTGATCATCGGGGTTTTCGCTGGCTAGTTTTCAGAAGTAGATCACCAGGTCTTTCTTACTAGTAGGTCTTAGTCGGAAGGTTCTGCTGAAAATGTCCAGCATTTTTACTGGCGAAGGAGTGGTGGCTCCACATTAAGATGCATCAACTGAGAATCAAACCTGGATATCCCACACAGGCAGCAAGAATTCTACCACTGAAATGTTACTGTCTCATATATATAACCATATTTCATCAAATCTAACACATCATTGATTTTCTGGCATACTATTATTTTACATAGCATCGTAAGAAGCACTGCCAACTAAATATAATGCTTTCTTATCACATAGAACTTTTACGCTTATTGAGAGATTCATTTAGGATCATTTAGATAGAATTTTGAAATCACTCTTTAAAAAAAAAAAACCAGAAAACAAAATCCACTCCCATCAAGTCGATTCCAACTCATAGCAACCCTATAGGATAGAACAGAACTGCCCCATCGAGTTTCTGAAGAGTGCCTGGCAGCTTCAGACTGTCAACCTTTCAGTTAGTAGTCACAGCACTTAAGCAGTATTCCAAATCACTCTTATACAGCCACAAAAGGAAACAAACAGGTTACAATATTCATAAATCTTCTTCCTGTCCAGAGTCCAGCTCTTCTGAATCACTTTTCAACTCAGTGTTGAAAATGGCACGTGGATGCTGGTGAAGAATGCAGCACTTCTTAACAGTATGTTCCGCTACTGTCTCCAGGGCTGTCCTCTGAGCCACTGACACTCATTCTGCACACTGGGAGCTGGTACTTTCTATCTGCCCTGTGAAAGACAACACTTTTGCAGTAACATGTCATGGATTGAATTGTGTACCCCCCAAAAACCTGTGTGGCAGCTTGGCAGGGCCATGATTCCTGGTATTGGTGATATGCCTGTATTCTGGAAACCCTGCCTCTATGACGTTTATGAGGGTGGCAATTGTGTTGGTGGGGCAGGACTCAAAGTGTAAGATTGTTTTGCATCCTGAAGAGATCTGTCGATATATAAAAGAAAGAATCTAGCAGAGAAATCTGGGGACCTCATACCTTCAAGAAAGAAAGTAGAGCTGGGAGCTGAGTGCATCCTTTGGAAAGGACTGAAATCCCTGCACCTTGGAAGCCTCCAGTCCAGGAGAAGGACCCTCCTCCAGAGCCAGCAGAGAAAGCCTTCCACTGGAGCTGACACCCTGAATGTGGACTTTTAGGTTACTGGAACATGACAAAATAAAATTTCTCTTTTTAAAGCCATTAACTTATGGTATTTCTGTTATAACAGCACTGGACAGCTAAGACAGTAAGTAAGAAAATGATACTTAGCTTCATCTACTTGCATCTTTCTTTCTTAGATCCTACAAAGACTTTGGTTATTATTTTGCAAGAAAATAATGAATTAATATTATTTTTCCAATGATGAAAAAAGTGCATTGCTAATGTCAAGTTGATACACTTCTATTCCCTTCTACATCACCTTTTTTCACCAACCAAATCAGAATGTGATTGCTTTCGAAGTATTGTAAACCTGTTACTGTTGAGTCAACTCAGACTAATGGTGACCCCATGTGTGTCAGAGTTGAACCATGCTCCATAGGATTTTTAATGGCTATATTCTTCAGAAGTAGACTGCCAGAATTTTCTTTTGAAGTATCTCTGGATGAACTCAAGCCACCAACATTTTCATTTAACACTCAAGTGTGCTAACTGTTTGCATCCCCAAGACACTCCAAAGGTATTTGAAATATAAATTTAACTCAGTGTTTGCAATGTAAATAATATATCTCAGTCCATTGAAGTCATGAGAATATGTGTAACCATGACCACATATATGAAGGTTCAGACAATGACAACAGCAGTCACGATCACTGCCTAGCCCCATCGTCATAGGCACCAGCAATAGTGAGAAGAGTCCCAATCTCAAGCACATTAAATACAAAGAAAAATGTGTTAGATTAGATGAAATACGGTAAAATAAATTAGAATATCCATAGGGTCTTGGTGCAGTTTGAGTTTTTAATAAATTTATTTCTAAATAATATATAAACAATTTGCAAAATGTGACCAAGAAAGATTTGAGTAACAATTTTAAATGATTCATTTGTTCTAATTTCCTTCTTTAATTTTCTAGCTAATAAACCCTGTGTTCTACGGAATGGTTATATCTAAGTGTATCTAAAAATGTTGTTGGGTATGCCAAAACTTAATGTCTCTGTAATTAAATACAGTAAATTATGATTCAATTTTCTCTTTGTTTTATCTTGCAGATGGTGCACATTCTAGGTAGAAGCGAATTTATTAAAGATTCAAACTGCATAAGGACCTTAGAACGGCCCTATGCAGTACTAACTAACTGATTACAAGTTTGTCTAGTGCTGTGAGGATGAAAAGTTATTCTCTGAGGAAATGTAACACGGAGTATGAGCTGGGAGTCAGCAAAGAGAAAGGAGTGTTCCACGGAGAAGGAACAGCATGTACTGAGCCTGGAGGGAGGAGAGAGAATCAAGGAGAAGGCCACAGGATTGAAACTGAGATGGTAAAGAGAGTGTAAATCAGGGTGGGATGGAGGGAGGGAGGGAAAGAGGGAGGGAAAGAGGGAGGAACAGCAGGGCCAGACACAAGGATGGAGATGCATGCAGTGTCTCGTTGGTCCCACCATGTTTAGATATATCTCAGAGTGTAAGAAGGTCACCCATGCTTCATTTTTTAGACTATCGTAAGATTAGAAGTAATCCAAGTGTTTCATCCATAATAGACTGATAAAGTAAATTATACTCCATCCAAACGATGTATTACTCTTTGTGTTGGTTGCCATTATGTGGGTTCCAACTCATGGTGACCCCATATGAACGAACACTAAAACCACAGACCCTGCTGCCGTTGAATTGATTTCTACTCATAGTGATCCTATAGGACAGAATAGAACAGCCCCCAGAGTTTCCAATGAGATCCTGGTGGATTTGAACTGCTGATCTTTTGGTTAACAGCCATAGCACTTAACCTCTATGCCACCAGAGTTTCCTAATGAACATTAGAGAGTTGTGAAAAAAAGAATGAGGAACTCTTTATCTATTGATATGCTGCAATTTCTGAAATATATTAAAAAGTACAATATGCAAAACAAGGACAATAATGTGGTATAATTTGTGTACAAAATTAAAAGAAAAACAATATACACTTGTTTACATGTGAGAGGCTGTTCCTGAGACAATACACAAGATACTGGAAAAGTTGATTACCTCCAGAGAGGGTCATTAGGTAGTCAAGGACAAGGATATAGAGAAGAGCTTTAACGATAGGCCCTTTGAAAACTTTTGAGTCTTGAATCTTGCAAATGAACCTCCTATTTAGATTTTTTTATATGAGAAGGCAAGAAGCGATAAAAAGCCAAGACAGAAGGAAATTAGGACAGAAATGGGGAGAAGACATCACATTATAGGACGTGACACCAGCGTCATGGAACACTTTCTGTACAAACTGTCAAATGGAAAAGTCACTTGCTCTGTAAGCTTTCACTTGATGTGCAATACAAAATTAAATTAATTTTTTTTTCTTATTATTCTGCATTGTGCTTCAGAATGGCACCTGAGGTCTTTAAAAGTCTATGAGCAGTAATCTAAGCTACTCCACCTCTCGCCCCTTCGAGAGCAAGGGAGAATGAAGAAAACTAAAGACACAGGGAAAAACTGGTCCAAAGGACTAACGGACCACAGCTACCACAGCCTCGACTACACTTAGTCCACGCAACTAGACGGTGCCCAGCTGTCAGCACCGTCTGTTCTGATGGGGGTTACAGTAGGGGGTCCTGGACAGAGCTGAATAAAGACATAGAACACAGTTCTAACTCACACACAAACACAAATCAGAATTACCGGCCTGATGGAGACTGGGGAAACCCCAAGAATATGCCCCCCAGGCATTCTTTTAGCTCAGTCCTGAAGTCACTCCTGAGGCTCACCCCTCTGTGAAAGATTAGACAGGCCCATAAAACAAAACAAGACTAAAGGGGCACACCATCCCAGGGGCAAGGACTAGAAGGCAGGAGGGGATAGGAAAGCTGGTAGTAGGGAACCCAAGATCAAGAAGGATTGTGGTGTTGGCGACCAATATCATCAAACAATATGCAGACTGAATCTCTGAGAAACCAGTTTGTTGTGTTAAATGTTCATCTGAAGTACGATATGTAATATGTGTATATATTAAGGTACTACGTATGTGTGTGTGTTTTAATAAGAAGTGGAAGGTGAAAGATGTTCTAAGCATAAGGATAGCTTATGTAGCACCTAAATTCTGCTTTTGGAATGCTTATATGTGGACAAGCAGTGGTGAGGGTCTCCAAGTTTCTTCAGGCTAGCTGAGGGTCTTGTCTCATCCAGTATGGTTCTCATTTTTTCACATGGGGACTCTCTTTGAGACAGATTATAAACTCCTTGAGGACAGGAGCCTAAACTTGAATGGTCTTGAAATTCAGAATTCCTCAAATTGCCTAACACCAAACTAGACACAACAAAAGTTTGTTGACTGATCCTCCCGCCTACGAAATGGCCTCTGGAGTCAACTACAAACACAAATCCAGCAAAAGCAAGCTGAGGAACTTCTCTCTTCCTCTTTTCACTTGCCCAGTCCCAGCGCCAGGGAAACAGGCCCCTGTTAGAATTGTTCTGATATTTATGATTCCAGCCCTTGTTTTGAAAAGCTAATTGGATCACTGAATCGATTTCACAATTCAGCAACTAAAACCCACATTTTGCAGGCCTCCTCCTCTCAGTACCTGTGAGAGTAATTATAAACACAGAGTGTACCACGTGCTAACTGTGAAATTTTTACTTAAAAAATGTATGTATCTAGTAGGTCTTGAGATAAATGCATTTCTTATAATAAGTTCCCGTCAAAAATGTTTCAAAACCAATCATCCAGAGGAGTAAGTGAGCTTAAGGACTGTGGAGTCAAGCAAACATTGAGTTAAATCCCACCTCTACAGCTTCATGTCCCCTGGGGACTCAGCATCCCCTAGTCTCACACTTTTGGGTAAAGTGGAGATAATACAGTAACTATCTTACAGGATATTGAAAGATATCTGCTCAATGGCCAACTATCTAGGAATATCATCACAAGAAATATTTCCTTCATCTTGCTTAAGCCTCCCTGCCTGGAAGTGAACCACAGACTAGGTTGTGGTCTGGGGCCAGGAAGAGAGCTGTGGTAGCCTGCTTTCTGATGAGGTGCCATCTTCCTGGCTGCCTCAGAGCTCTTGTGAGGAGCAGCTTCTGCTCAGCTTCCTTCCTGTCAGCCACCCAGACAGCAATCGGCTCCAAGGCTTCCAGCCTCTTCACCCTCAAGAGGGCTGGGTGACTGGAAAGGAGCATTTCAGTTCAGCAGGGAACATTGTTTTGCTCTAATGGGACACATGGTATCCCAGCCAGCCACCTTTCACATCAGTGCTGGAGAAACAGGTGATTTCTAGCCTCTATAATTCCTTCATGATAGGTTAGAAGAGGAAGACGATGAAAAAAAAGATGGCAGTTGATTTGTGGTTTGAAAGAACACAGGATACGTGTGTCTCCATCCAAAATTTAAGATGATGAGTCAATGTCCAAGACTTGGAGAAAGAGCTTCATGCTGAGGCCTTTACTGGTAAGACCTTCCCCCTCCTGGCTTCCAGGTTTGGCCTTTGCACAACAGGGAGGGTTTCTTCTAAGTCCACCTCTTCTGATAAAAATCCAAAGGCCCACCTCCCTCCTTCTCTACTTTCTCCCAGACCAGATGCCACATGTGTGTGCCCACCCAGGACAGAGGTAACAAGCAATAGGCCATTAAATATTCCCTGTGTGGTCAAGACCACCCCAGGATTTTGGGGCTAGGGAGGACCAGAATGTGCACGCAGCTGTGTATGCTTAGCTTGTCAAGCTGAATATGGCCCAAAAGGGTGCCCTACATGCTGCTGCTGCTGTTGTTAGATGCCACGGAGTCAGTTCTGACTCATGGTGACCTTATGTATAAGGATGAAATGTCATCTGCTCTGGTGCCATCTTCACAATCATTGCTATGGTTGAACCCATTGTTGCAGCCACTATGTCAGTTCACTTGGTGGAGGGCCTTTCTCTTTCTGCCAATCCTCTACCATGCATGATGTCCTTCTCCATGTACTGGTCCTTTCAGATGACATGTCCAAATAATTGAGATGAAGTCTCTCCATCTTGGCTTCTAAGGAGCATTCCAGCTGTACTTCCTCCAGGACAGACTTGTTCATTCTTCTGGCATTCCATGATATACTCAGTGTTCTTTGCCCATGCTATAATTCAAATGTATCAATTCTTTGGTCTTCCTTTTCCATTATCCAGTTTTTGTATGGGTATAAATTATTGGAAAAACTATGACTTGGGTCAGGCACACTTTAGGCATCAGAATGACATCTTTGCTTTTTAACAGTTTAAAGAGGTACCTTACAGCAGATTTGCCCAAAGCAATATATCATTTGACCCATCCGGCTGCCAATGGTGCCTGTTAAGGATTCATGCCATGACCAGGTATCAGATCCCAGCTAGCTGCATCCTTGACTCTCCTTCAGTGGTACTAGTCTCTGCAAGAATATGAGGGGAGGGATAAAAAGGAGATCCCCATGTGCCCGGGTCTGATAACTAGAGCTGGGTCTGGTTGCAGGGGGAGTTTGGGCAATTCAGCCCAGACACAATTTGGTGGTGTTCTGGTGTGACTCAGCTTTTCCAGGGAGACACCGATGGGGCTGGTGAAGGGGAGGTGACTGTGTTCTCTGAAGCTTGTCACCTTAATGGCCTGATGAAAGAAGGGTGACAGAGACAGATCAGGGTAATACCGTAGATTACTTCCTCGATGGTAATTATCATTAATAGCCTTAATTAGTCTATAATATACTGTACCTTCAAAGCCAGAGCCACTGTTGGAAATGGAAATCAGGCTGGTAATGGGGAAGACAACCAGCAGGAATGCAGAAGTCCACTGCCCTCTGAGTGACATAAAATGTTCTTCTAACCTTGGAATTCAAGTGCCCAAGTACAGAAGCCTCTAATCAAGCCTGTGTTTCTAGATTCTCGCTCTGTTTTCCACATTTGCTCTCTCTTTCAGAACTTTCCCATCAAGTCAGCTTTTTGTTTCTTTGAGAATAATACCGTCTTACATGTGCATAGTACTTTACATTTTTCCAGCCATGTTTACACGTTATTTCTTCCTCACAGTAACTCAACGAAATTTGTGGGGGCAGATATTCTTTTCTTATAGGTAGAAGAAATTGAGACAGAGTAACTGGATAAAATGAAACCAGAATTAGGATCTAATTTCCAATCCAGTGCCTGTTCCGCTGTAAAGCACACAGCACATACATGTACAAACTCACATATGAGCATACATGAGCTCTTGTGTGCACAGGCATGCACACACATATTTATGCATACATACTCATACACATGCATAAACACACACAAAGACACCATGATTGGCCTCCTGGCCACAGACTTGCTTTCCATTGCCAGGAATCTCCAATAATTTCTAATTATTTCAATGAGTGCCCTACATATCCATATTCTCTTAATTTTTCAGTGACGTAAAATATAGGACTTAGTCATTTCCCATGAGACCCAAGCCAAGACATACAAGGGGCCGAACTAGAATTTGTTTCTCAAGCTGTTCTCTGCCCCCACTCTTTCAACAGTAACACTGTTCTGTACCCCTCGGTGATATTTAGTGAGGTATTTCACCAACCCTTTCCTTTTTGAGGAAATTGAAAGTGGAAACATTCAAGGTTTCTGTCTCTATATTCATCCCTCACTGATCTTGCTTGAGAAGAGGAAATATCAAGCTGAATGAGTTGTACTTGTGACCTTTGTTAGGCCGTGGATCCTAGTGAGTACAGTCACTGTACATGAAAACTCGGAGGTCCATGTGGTCAGCTTCCCCAGCCTGATTGTGACAAAGTGTCAGACACACCCAAAGTGATCAAGATTCTACAAAATACTTGACAGTATTCTTACGAAGTGTCAAGATCTAAGAGACTAAAAAACTGCCACAGACCAGAAGAGACTAAGGAGGCTTGACCAATGTAGATGAAATCCTGGGTTGGATCCTAGAACAAAAGAAGGACATTTGTGGAAAAGCAAGAGAAATTGGAACAAAGTCTGTAGTTTAGTTAATAATATTGTACTAATGTTAATTTCCCCATTCAGTCACTTGTACTACAGTTATGTAAATATTGACATTAGGAGAAGCTGGGTGAACAGTAGATGGGAACTTTCTGTACTCTCTGGGCAAACTTTCTATAAATTTAAAATTATCCCAGAATTAAACATTTAGTTTTTTTAAAGGGTAGGCCCCACCTACATCACCAAAAGCAGGTGTAACATGGTCACTCAGCCCTGGACCATGGAGTATCATACACTAAGGAAGGCAAGCCTGCAGCACATGTATTTGAGTAGAGCATGCCAGGTGATTGCTCATGGAGGGTATCACTGTAGGAGTGTGCTCTCCAGGACTAGGTACCTGGTGCAGACCTGCCAAGTCCTGAATTCCAGAATAACTCAGGACAGAGTTCAAAACTTCCACAATAATGGCATGTTAATAAATACTTCATATATATATATATATATATACATAAAGACATACCTATATATCCATATCTGTCTACATGGACATTTAACTACTGTTACTTGGGACACCCTGGTGGTATAGTATTAAAGAGCCATGGCTGCTAACCAAAGGATCAGCAGATTGAATCTAACAGGTACTCTTTGGAAACTCCATGGAGCAGTTCTACTCTGTCCTGTAGGGTTGCTGTGAGTCAGAATCAACTCAGTGGCAATGTGTTGGGTTGTTAATTGATATCAAGTTGACTCTAACTCACAGCAACCCCGTGTACAACAGAATGAAAGCTTGCCTAGTCTTGCTCCATCGCTACAATCTTTGGTACGCTCAAGTTCATTGTTGCCGCCACCGCATGTTTTGAATGTTTTCCAACCCAGGGAGCTCGTTTTCCAGCAGTACATTGGAAAACAGTCTATTGTGATCCATAGGGTTTTCACTGGTTAATTTTTGGAAGCAGCATTCCAGGCCTTTCTTTAAACTCTGTCTTAGGCTCGAAGATCTGCTGAAACCCATCCATGGGAGGCTACCCTGCTGGTATAGGTGGTAGTAGTGGCATAAATTCCATCCTCACTGCAACACACAAGCCACCACCAACTGACACACACACACACACACACACACACACACACACACACACACACAACCAGTAAAAGCTTTATTCTAAGATCTATGCAAGAGTAATCTAGCCTAGCAAAACAAATTACCATGCTTCTTTTTTATATTAATATGTGGCATAGAACCCCTTAGACTTGTATTTTTCTATTATGTTTTTTAATAAAATTCAGATCACTCCCACAGGGACCTGGGGTTCAATCAAACAGTTTGAAAAATCACTGGTGCAGTCCTTTCATTCCATAGGTGGTCACCAGCAAGGAGGGCTGAACACATGCCCTGTCCTGCACTTCAGGGCTCTCTGTGGCATCAGCAGATCAAGGCTGTGACTCTTACAGAGGGAGAAGGGAGGTCTCCAAGGGACTTCATGGCAGCCAGCAGAGGGACTGGGTGAGGGTCATGGTGGGAGTGAAAAGCAGCCTGGAAGAGCGTGAAGGAAGTCCCACCCTCCCCAGAAAGAGGCCCAGAGTTGCTCCCAACTGGACCGACTACCCTTTTAACAGTTTAAGGGTGCAGTTATCTGCTGTTGTGTTATCTCAGCAAAGAGAAAGGGGAACATGTGGCCAGACTGTCAGAGCAAATCAGAGGCAGGAGGACAGCTCTGATGCGGTAACAGGGTAAGCAGGCACAGGCAGTTCTAGGGGGAACCAAACTCCAGTCTATAGACAACTGAGCTCTTCCCTGATAAACATTCCAGTCACTCCAAATGTACCCTCTGTAGAAGAGAAACACATTATAATAGATCCAGGCATTCAAACTCACATCTGCCTCAGCCTTAATTGTCCTGTTTCTCTCACCTCAAGCCCTCATGGCAGATAAGTGGCAACGCCTCAGAGCATCCTGTTATGAGAGCCAGCCAAACCCACAGACAGACAGACAGACAGAGAAGCGAGTAGTTCTGGAGACAGCTCATGGTTGCTTGCAGGTTGCTGAGCCTAGAGACCCTGGTGAAGGGGCTTCTGCTTTTGAGCTGAGTGGTCTTGGTGAAATTGTTCATGGTCCCCAAATAACCATGCCCTTATCTTTGGAGCAAAGTAACTAACCACTGTCTAAGATAACCTGTCACTTCCCTGCTTAAAGGCCACCAGTGGCTTCCTATTCAATCAAAATAAAATTCAGACTCTACCATGACCTAGAATTCCCCATAGGATCTGGGACCTGCCTACCTTTTAACTTCAACTGTATCCTCCTTCTGTTGGTAGGTCTCCATGTCTCTCCAATAGCAGCTCCAAGTGCTCACTAGCTGGTCCTGGGTGAGATCACTGGCCCCAGATCTTACCACGGCTGCTCCTCCTGTTTGGCTCTTAGCTCAGCATTACCTCCTCAAGAAATTTTTCCATATCCTGCAGAGCTCAGTTCTAGACATGCTTTATGCTCATCCCAGATTACCTTGTTTATTTGTTTACCGTCTGCCTCCCTCATTGGAATATCCACAACTTGTCTTTTGGGTTCGCTTCTGTATCCCTAGTGTATGAAATAGTGCTGAGTGCATGCATAGTAGTTGCTCAGTGAGTATGGAGTGACAAAAAATAAATATTACAATGTTTTCTATTTTAATTTAAATATATGCATATTTTAATATTATACAACACAACAAAAGTATTTAAAGAATGCTTTTGAAATTTAAATGCATTTCAGTTTTAACACACAGAGACCCTATATACAACAGAATGAAGCACTGCCCAGTGCTTCATGATAGTTGTTCAGCTTGAGCCCGTGGCTGCAGCCACATGTCAGTCCATCTCATTGACGGTCTTCCTCTTCTTCACCGACCCTCTGATTTACCAAACACGATGTCCCTATCCCAGGACCAATCCCTTCTGTCTTGACATTCTGACTTCTAAGGACCATTCTAACTGTACTTCTTCCAAGACAGGTTTGTTTGTCTGTCTAGAAGTCCATGGTATATTTATTATTCTTCACCAGCACTGTAACTGAGAGATGTCGATTCTTTTTCAGTCTTCCTCATCCACTTCCCAACTTTCACATGCGTATAAGGTGACTGAAAACAGCATATAATATATATTGTCTATAAAACATTATCTAACAGAAAATATAGTAACATTTTAATTTTTAAAATTGTTTATACATTTACAGAAATACAAATATTCGTGTAAACAGAAACAAAATATAAATATTAAAAAAGGTCGCAATATATAAATATTTAAAATATAAAGGTAGATAGATAGAATTGAATAGATCCTCCCTCATGTGATGAGTCTCCAAACTCTGTTTTTTCCACATCAGGGATATCCCCCAGCTGCCTGTTAGAGTTTGTCAAGAAGCACAGGCTTTGACGAGAATACTCTTTGCTGGGTTTTTCTGCTTCATTTTCCCTCCTAACATGTGGCAGCCAGCACCACGGTCTGCAGGCCATCCCAAGACATGCTATTTTGCTCCCAGTGCTGTCACATTCACACATTTGGTTGATGAGCCAGATGCTGATGTTTTTCCTGTCCTTCGGTAAACTCTTAACATTTGTGTCAAATGGCTCCTCTGGTTTAGGAATTCAGGACATGGAAGGATAGTGAAAGCCCAGTACAAGGTTAAAAGAAATTCAGAATATCCTGTATTAAACGTGATATCTCACCATCACAGACAGATGTCTGTCTATTTCATCCCTTCTAGTCTGCTTGGTTCATCCGCATAATCTACTACATGCATCTTTGTGGTACACCAGGTGCCTCCGCAGAGTCTACCATGTGCATCCTTATGGTGTACTAGGGACCTCTGCAGAGTCTACCATGTGACCCCACAGAGTCTACCAGGTGCCTCCCCGTAGCCTGCTAGGTGTATCCTCAGAGTCTACTGGTCCGTCCTCATAGTCTGCCTGGTGCACCTTCATCATTTACCCCATGCATCCTTCATAAGAAAGCTCCGCAGACCATACACAAGCTCTGATGAAAGAAATCTGAGATAGAAAAGGTGTAGAAATATTCCAAAATCACATATAGGAAGGCTTAATATTATTAAAACATCCATTTTTCCCAACTTGATCTATAAATTCAACTCAACCTCAATCAAAATTTCAGCAAGTTATTTTGTGAATATCAACAAACTAATTCTAATGTTTACATGGAAAATGGAAAGACCCAGAATGGCCAACACAATACTGACAGAAAAAAAAAATAGAAGATGGAGAGACTATCAGACTTCAAGATTTTTTCTAAGACCACAGTGATCCAGACAGTGTGGTACTGGTGAAGAGATAGAGAAACTACTAAGTAGAATATAACAGGGAGTCCAGAAGCAGACCTACACAAATACAGTCCACTGACCTTTGACAAAGGAGCAAGGGAAGTTCAAGGCAGAAAGGGTAGCATCTTCCATAAACAATGCTGGAACACCTGAATTTCAAATTAAATAAATCTAAAGAGCCACATTTAGCTAGCGGCTACCAAATCGGACAACAGAGCTCTAGGAAAACACAAAACTAAAAAGAAAAAAGAGCAAGAGGGAAAGACAAAGGTTGTTGAAGGAGATGACCACTGGAGTTTTCAGCAGGTTGTATGCCAAGTTCAGGGACTTCAAATGGGCAGAGCTTGAGCAGGCTATAAGGAGTGGAGTTTCTACCTGAAGTGAGGGAAAAATCTAGCTCCGCATCCAAAAAAAAAAAATCTTCACTAAGAGACAGAACTTTAGTGATGTCTATAAGGAGAGGAATCACTGTATTGCTTATAATAAACAAAACATTGGAAATAAGAGCAGATTGGTTAAATAAAGAATGGTACGCAACTATGATGAAGTATTGTACAAACATGTAAAGTCATCATTTTAAGTTATATTTAACTATGTAAGTGAAAAAACACAGAACGTAAGAATCAAAATTCTATGGAGGCAAACACATTGTGTATGTTACTGTTGTCATCAGGTGCCATCAAGTCAGTTCTGACTCCTAGCAACCCTATGCACAACAGAAGGAAACACTGCGCAGTCTTGTACCACGTCCACAATTGTTTTTATGCTTAAGACCATTGTTGCCGCCACTGTGTCAATCTGTCTTGTCAAGGGTCTTCCTCTTTTTGGCTGACTCTGCACTCTACCAAACATGATGTCCTTCTCCAGGGACTGATCCTTTCTGACAGCATGTCCAAAGTATGTAAAATGCAGTCTTGCCATCTTTGCTTTCAAGAAGCACTCTCGTTATACTTCTTCCAGAACAGATCTGTTTGTTTTTTTGGCGGTCCATGGTATGTGCAACATTCTTCTCCACATCAAAATTCAAAGGCATAGATTCTTCTTCTGTCTTCTTTGTTCATAGTCCAGCCTTTGCATGCATGTGATGCGATTGAGAATACCATGGCTTGGGTCAGGTGTGCTTCAGTCTTCAAGGTGATATCTTTACTTTTCAATATTTAAAAGAGATCCTTTGCAGCAGATTTTCCCAGTGCAGTGCATCTTTTGATTTTTTTTGAGTGCTACTTCCATGGGCATTGATTGTGGACACAAGTAAAATGAAATCCTTGACAACTTCAATCCTTCCTCCATGTACCACGATGTTGCTTGCTGGTACAGTTGTGAAGATTTTTGTTTTCTTGAAGTTAAGATAAAATCCATACTGAAGGCTGTGGTCCTTGATCTTCATCAGTAAGTGTTTTAAATCTTCACTTCCAGCAAGTAAGGTGATGTCTTCTGCATAATGCAGGTTATTAATAATTCATCCTCCAATCCTGATGCCTCATTCTTATTCATATAATTCAGCTTCTCAGATTATTTGCTCAGCATACAGATTGAAGAGGTATAGTGAAAGGATACAAACGTGACGCACACTTTTCCTGACTTGAAACCGTGCGATGTCCCCTCGTTCTGTTCTTATGACTGCCTCTCAATCCATATATAGATTCCTTAAGAGCACAGTTAGGTGTTCTGGAATTGCCATTTTATACAATGTTAGCAATCATTTGTTATGATCCACATGGTAAACAGCCTTTGCATAGTCATGAAACACAGTTAAACATCTTTCTGGTTTTCTCTGCTTTCAGACAAGGCCCAACTGACATCAGCAATGCTATCCATGGTTCCATGTCCTCTTCTGAATCCAGCTAGAATTTCTGGCAATTCCTTGTCAATATACTGTTGTAGTCACTTTTGAACGATCTTGAGCAAAATTTTACTTGCATGTGATATTAATGATATTGTTTGGTAATTTCTGCATTCAATTGGATCACCTGTCTTGGAATGGATGTAAATATGGATCTCTTTCAGTCAGTTGACCAGGAAACTTGTCTTCCAAATTTCTTGGTATACATGAATGAGCACTTCAGCACTGCATGTGTTTGTTGACACGTCTTGATTGACATTCTATCAAGTCCTGAAGCCTTGTGTTTTGCTGGTGCTTTCAATGAAGTTTCAACTTCTTCCTTCAGTACCATTGATTCCTTATCATATGCTACCTCTTCAAATAGCTGAACATCAACTAGTTCTTTCTGGTATAACGATTCTGTGTATTTCTTCCATGTTCTTTGATGCTCCCTGAGTCATTTAATAGTTTCCCTGTAGAATCCTTCAGTATTGCAACTCAAGGCTTGAATTTTTTTCTTCAGTTCTTTCAGCTTGGGAAATGCAGAACATGTTCTTCCCTTCTGATTTTCCACTTCCAGCTCTTTGCACATGTCATTAGAATATTTTGTCTTCTTGAGCTGCTCTTTGAAATCGTCTGTATAGGTTTGTTACTTCATCATTCCTTCCTTCTGCTTTAGCTGCTCAACTTTCAAGTGAAAGTTTGAGTCTTCTGACATCCAATGTGGTCTTTTCTCTCCTTTCCTATCTTTTTAATGATTTCTTTCTCTCTTCATGGATGATATTTTTGGTGTCATTCCAAAATTCTTCCGGTCTTCAGTCATTAGTGGTCAACACATCAAATCTGTTCTTGAGATGGTCTTTAAATTCAGGAGGGATATACTCAAGGTCATACTTAAGCTCTCATAGACTTGTTCCAATTTTTTTCCATTTCATTTTGAATCTGCATATGAGCAGTTGATCTGTGCTTCAGTCAGCACCTGGTCTTATTCTGATGGCTGATACGGAGCTTTTCCATCATCTTTTTCCACAGATACAGTTGATTTGGTTCCTGTGTATTCCATCTGGTGAGGTCCATGTGTACAGTCACCATTTGCATTGGTTAAAAAAGGTATTTGCAATGTAGGAGTCATTAGTCTTCAAAATTCTATCATGTAACCTCGGGCATTATTTCTATCACCAAGGCTATGGTTTTCAACTACCAATCCTTCTTTTTTGTTTCCAACTTTTGCATTCCAGTCACTAGTAATTATCAATGCATCCTGACTGCATGTTCAATCAATTTCAGACTGCACATGTTGTTAGGTGTGTTGAGTTGGTTCCGACTCATAGAGACACTATGAACAACAGAACGAAATACTGCTCAGTCTTGTGCCATGTCCACCACTATTGCTTTTAGGCTTAAGCCTATTGTTGCAGCCACTGTGTCCATCCATCTCATTGAGGGTATCCCTCTTTATTGCTGACCTCCATTCTACCAAGCGTGATGTCCTTCTCTAGGGGCTGATCTTTCCTGACAACGTGTCCTAAGTACGTAAGACACAAACTTGCCATCTCAGCTCCAAGGAGCACTCTGGTTGTACTTCTTCCAGAACAGATCTGTTGGTTCTTTGGGTGGTCCAGTGTACATTCAACACTCTTCTCCAACACGACAATTCGAGGGCATCAATTCTTCTTCTGTCTTCTTTGTTTATGGTCCAGCTTTTGCATGCATATGATATGATTGAAAACAACATGGCTTGGGTCAGGCACATTTTAGTCTTCAAGGTGACATCCTTACTTTTGAATACTTTGGAGAGGCCCTCTAGAACAAATTTTCCCAGTGCAATGCATCTTTTGATTTATTGACTACTGCTTCCAAGGGCATTGATTGTGGACCCAAATAAAATGAAATCTTTGACAACCTCTCAGACTGCAGAAGCTGGTAAAAAATCTTCAATCTTGTCATCTTTGGCCTTAGTGATTGATGCGTAAATTTAAATAATAGGCATATTAACCGGACTTACTTGTAAGTGTATGGATATTATCCTGATTTCACTGACAGGACAGATCTTGAAATGTTCTTTTTGATGACGAATGTAACATCATTCCTCTTCAAGTTTTTGTTCCCCACATAGTCGACCACATAATTGTTGGATTCAGAATGGCCAACAGTGGTCCATTACAGCTCACTAATACATAGGACATCAATACTTATGTGTCCCATTTCATTTTTGATTATTTCCAATTTTCCTAGATTCATACTTCATACGTTCCATGTTCTGATTATAAGTGGATGCTTTTAGCTCTTTTTTCAAATTTTGAATTGCATCACATCAGCAAATGAAGATCCTGAAGGCTTTACTCCATCAACATCATTAAGGTCAACTCAACTTTGAGGAGGCTGTTCTTCCCCAGCCGTCTTATGAATGCCTTCCATTCTGGGGGGGCTCATTTCCTGGCACTGACAATGTTCTGCTACTATTAATGAGGTTTTCCCTGGCTAATTCTTTTCAGAAGTAGACTGCCAGGTCCTTCTTCCTAGTCTGTCTTAGTCTGGAAACTCAGCTGAAATCTGTCTACCATGGTAGACATTGTGTATATACATAGGACAAAAGGTTATGAAATGAGATATACCAAAATATCAACAGGAATCTTTTTTGACAGTTAAATTACGACTGTTTTTATGTCCATTTTTACACTTTTTGTGTTTCTCCAGATTTTCTATAATGGCTATTTATAATTTTATATCAAAAAAAGTCTTTTGTAAGGGATGCCTTAAAGAGCCCTGAACAATATGGAAAACTCACAGTTTACTGATTAGCAGAAAAAGGAAGATTTGACACTATGCATGTAAGTTCTATCACAACTAAATACACAGTCGTCTTGTCCAATAAGCATAGTAAGCACAAGCTTACTTATGCTTACTTATCAATCTGTAGTGAACAAATTCACCTATTTTTCATCACTGCTGTGGTGAAACTGTAACATTCATACCTTGCAATGTGTTTTCCCCCTTTCAAAATGGGTAATTGAGAGCTTCACGTAACTAATGCCGTAATAATACTCAACTAATCTGTTAAGTGTTTTTTACTGCATCAGCTACTCTGGCTTCTGCACTGGCCTTTTGCCAAGGCGGCACAGAGGCCCCTCATCTCCTGTGACCTTGGTCTCCCTCCTCTTCTTTGCTCCCCTGAGAAATGGCCTTTACCCTGGAAAACAATAGCTAGGAAGGCTGCCTGGCGTTTTGTGAATCCACAACTTTCTTTCTTGCTTCTCATCTTGGAATGAACTTGGCAGACTAGTTTCACTAGCTGAGGAATTTTTGTTTAAGTTTTGTCTTTGCCTGTTACAAACATGCAGGTTGGCATTCAGGTGTCTGACATACATATCTACAGTTTAATAAAGAGTTACTCATGACTATTTTGTGATGTACACAGTTAACTGTGGGCTATGTGCTTTAAAACATGAAGTACTTCTTGTTGAAATGATACATAAACTGTGATGTAAAAATTATCTTTTGAGACTCCATGGAGAATAGCCTGCATTGCTGTTGAGTCTATGGTGGTATCGAACCTCCTAATAAACCTTCTTCCTGTTTCTAACTTGGAGTATGTTTCATTGGCTCAACTGCTGCAGAGCATAAACCCAAATCAGATAACAAACACTATGTGAAACTGTTCACTAGCAATTAGTGAACAAGCACAAGTAAGCCCTTGTGGACCTTGATTACTGGTCAATCCATCCCTGATCTTATAAATATGAGGAAAAAAGATTCCTGCTTGTCCTGGATTGAATTCTGTCCCCCCGAAAATATGTGTAGCCAAGTGGCTGGGCCATTATTCCCAATATCTTGTGACTGTCCTCCATTTTGTGATTTTCCTATGCTGTATGTTAAAGGATTAGGGTGGGACTGTAAATCCCTACATAGGATCACCGCCCTGCTTCACTGTAATGGGAGTTTCCCTGGAGTATGGCTTGCCCCACCCTTAATCCTTTCAGCCTGCAAGAGATTAAAAAAAAGGAAACAAGCTGAGAATTGGGAACCTCACACCACCAAGCAAGCAGCACCGGGAGAAGAGCACGTCTTTCAGACCTGAGATTCCTGTACCAAAACGCTCCCTGAACAAAGACTGATGCAATACCAGACTTTCCCGAAGAGCTGACAAGGGGAAAGCCTTCCCCTGGAGCAGGCACGCTGAGTATGGATTTGTAGCCTACCGGACTGTGTAAGAATAAACGTTCCTTTGTTAAAACCCTCCACTCTGTGGTATTTCTGTTACAGCAGCCCTAGCTGACTAAAACACTGCTGATACACTGCTGCAGCTGCTTTTGAAAAGCAAAGATGTCACCTTGAAAACTAAGGCGCACCTGACCCAAACCATGGTGTTTTCAATCACCTTCTATGTGTGTGAAAACTGGACAATGAATAATAAAGATTAAAGAAGAATTGACACCTTTGGATGATGGTGCTGGCAGAGAATATTGAATACACTGTGGACTACAAAAGAAGGAACAAATCTGTTTCAGAAGTAGAGCCAGAATGCTCTTTAGAAGCAAACGTGGTGGGACTACATCCCATGTACTTTGGACATGTTTTCCGGAGGGATCAGTCTCTGGAGAAGGATGTCTTGCTTGGTAAAGTAGAGGGTCAATGGAAAAAAATGAGACCCTAAAGGAGACAGACTGACACAGTGGCTTCAACACTGGATTCAAACGTAGCAATGACTGTGAGAACGCCACAGGACTGAGCAGTATTTTGCTCGGTTGTACCCGGGGTCACTATGAGTCAGAACCAACTCCTTGATACCTCACAGGAAAAAGATGTAATACTTGGGTGACTTTACGCATTTTTCCACTTTCTTCTCTTTAGCCCACTTTTCTGCAATTGTATGTACATTACTTTCTTTAAAAAAATAGGAAAAAGAGCTTTAAAAACTGGGAAAAACTGAACTCATATAGGTGAGACTCCAACCCTGAACATTTTCACAGGCGTCTTACAGGCCCTCCCAGAGCCCTGGGTAAACTGTAATGATGCCCCTGCCCAGTCCTCTTGGGGAAGCAGGGAACAATGGCACCATGGCACACCCACTATCACAGTGGGTGGCTACCTGCTCACCCTTTGGGGCTGATCCTTTCTCTTCCTTCTGCTCCCACTCCATTACCGCAGCCATTCATTGAAGGAAATCAATAACTATGAAAAACAATTGATTTTCTTCTCCTTGCCACCCCTCCTTTCTCTTAATGATTCTGTCTGTCATGCATAATGGGAATCAAACCAGAAAGGAAGTCTGTGGCTTCCCTGTTGGGACATTGTATGCCCGTTCCCTCTCAGCCCCATCCCTTCACACTCTGCAATTTCAGGATGCTCTTGCCCCTTCCAGCTCACCAGCATCCTGTGCAGGTCTCCTCCTGTCTGCTTCCCCTCCTGCTAAGACTACAGCACCAGCAATTCGCTCAGCTCAGAGTCGAGGCTCAGGCTGCAGACGCAGCAGCCTATCTTCAGAGCAAAGAAAATTGCAGCCATTGGTTCGCTAGCCTCAAGGAGACAGCCCGGACCTTAATTTAAGAAAGGATAATTCTCAAAGTAGATCCAGATCTCAGTGAAGAACTTCCTCAATTCACCTCGAAACAGAGTCACTGAGAGCTTTAATTGGCCAGAGTCGAGTGAAAAACCTCTCCATAGTGCTTCATTCTGGAGGAGAATGCCACACAGGAGACATGGCTTTGGCTGCTATAGGTGTACTATTTGGTACATTGACCCAGGACGTTCGTCATGCATAGCAATTGGCTTTTTTTTTTTATAGCAATTGTCAATTTTCTTAAGGCAGGGATTTGAATGGTTTGTGCTGTATGGTTGATACTTCCAAGCAAAATTAAAGGTATATTAACTATGAAATAGGATTCCAACTTTTCATGCTGGAGATCCAGACTGGATTCTCAGCCAGTATACCTCAAGAGCAGCCACCACCCAATGTCAGTGGCACCTCATCTGGCACCATGTTGCAGAACTTCTAAACTAAGACAGACTAGAAACAAAGCAATCCAAACCAGAAAGAAAACAAATCAGCCAATAAAAACCCTCTGGATCACAGTGGCCCAGCCTGCAAGCAATCAGGAGGATGGTGCAGCAATGGGCCATATGTCATTCCAAGTATATGAGGTCACCAAAGTCAGGGGCCAAGCTGGTGGCAGCTAACAATAGCCACTACAAAACACTAATTTGGAAAGGTAACTGAGGCACCAAAAGGCAAAGGTATTGGCCCAACATGGCCACAAAGGGTCTGATTTCAGACTTACAGAGCATTCACCAGGGTTGGAGCAGAAGCTGATCTTGAGACAGTGGTCTCTGCAACAGAGTCCCAGTGGCTAGCCTCCCGCCTATTTGGAAAACATGATACACACACATGCACATATATGCACACACCTACATGCAGTTTATTCATATCCTTTAGCTCCACCCCTTGCCCTTAAAGCCCTCCATTCTATCGACGTCATATTCTGTGGAATGAATTCTTTAATTCCCCCAGGTCCCAGTCACCACGCTCCCAGACCACCAAAACAGGTAGCCTCTAGATGACACTAACCCTGGTGGATGTCAACCATTGTGGCCAAATGGTCCCACCTCCACTCCACTAACTTTCCTTTTTCTTCTGTTTCCATCTGCCTTCATCAATCCCTAAACTTTCCTTCTTTAACTTCCCTTTTGTCTTAGTTTTCCTATCATGATTTGTGTCATCCTGTGACACTGGTGAGCACTAACTACATCTCAAGGAAGGAGGACATGACACTCTCGGTCCAAGGCACACTGCACTTGTCCCAGAAGCTGCCTTTGCTGGCACAGTAGAGAAAGAAACCCTAACATTTTGCATGAATGATTGCCATCTCTTTTTGAATGGAGCAAACCATTTCTTCTCTGTATGTACTTAAGACTAACTCCTTGATGCTGGTCTTGCCAGTTGGGGAGAAAGTAAGAGAAAACTGAACAGATGGAAGACAAGTTGTACCTAGGTGTTTGGAAGAGGGTGGAGCCAGGAAGGAAGAAGAAGAACCTTTGGGGAGAAGCAGGAAGAGACCAGTCAGAGGCATTCAGTGAGATTCATTTCACGGTATCAAGCAAAATTTGTCAATTCACTGACTGCTGATCAAAATTACATCACCACAAAGCCATTCTTGTAGCCCAAGGTTTAAATGTGTTAAAACACAAACGTCTTGGTAACAATTTAAAAAGAGACTGGGGTTTTATTCAGCCCTGAAAGTACCTTCACTTCCTAATGGCTGATTTGTCTACAAAACATGAGAGTATGGGCAGCCAGTACCAGGAGAGGGGCTGGTAAGCAAGATGGCAGAATGTGATCTCACTGGTGAGGAAGGTGGCCAAGAACTCAACACAGGTAAGATCATACTTAATCTCTTCTGCTTTGTCTTGCTTTGAATTCTCTTTTTTCCTTGTCATCTCTGGTGATTCCTTTCCCCACTAACTAGTCTCCATTCCAGCCCATCTGGCCATCTCATAAATCAACCTGCACCTGTATCCCAAGGATATCTCAGGCTAGTTTTCAAATAAATACAATTTTAACCACCTCCAATTACTCACCTCTTTTCTTTACTGCCTCCTTTTTTATTTCCTTCTTCCTCCTAGTCCTCTCTATCCATCTCTCCATTCCTCTTTACTTCAGTAGTCATTCAAGACCTATTGACATGCTAGACACTGGAGATATACAAACATGTGATACAGAAAATAAGCCACCTTTATCCTTTCATTCAAAATACACTTCAAAAGCTAAGTCAAAGCTTGGGGAGTAGCAAACACAGGAGTTTTTATTCTGGTTCTTTCCTTGACCCCTTCTCTTGCTTCCCCTGCCCCTCCCCCCCATAGACTACAGGCAATTAACTATGTTTCCATGCCTCTGTTTCTGTATTGATAAACCAGGGACTGTAATGAAATAAAAAATCCTTATGTTTTCCCCTCACAACCTTGAAGAAAAGCATATTAAATCATTTGTCTATAGTGAAGTGATTTTCATCCCTCTAGGAACTCATAGAATGCCAAGTGGCTTTATTAAACACATCAAATAAAGCTATTTCAAAATTCAGAGAGTATCTTTCTATTTTATATATTAATGCTTTAGTAAACATACCCTAGAGATTGTACTATAATAATATCTCATTTTAAAGTTAACTGAATTCACTGTTCTAGTTTAGCATAAGATAAGGTATATCTGTGGTTTTTGTTTTCTCTAACTCGTAATTTGAAAAAGAGCTTTCATTAAGGATCCTTGGTTGTTGTTTTCCAGAACTCCCTTTGTTTAATGATCATTGTGTCATTTGAAGCATGAGATATACCAAGGACTTATAGATTCTTTTTCTTTTCTTTCTTTCTTTCTTTTTTTTATTTGAGTGACAGCAGGTTGTGCTTGGAAGAACATTGAACTGAAAGTCCTAAGACCTGGGTTCTAGGGTCATCATTACCATTCACTCACTCTGTACCTCTTTTGATTGCTGCCAGCAGAGATCAACTCTAAATGATCTTTTTATTTTTTAGGATGACTTTGTTGGAAGGACACTGAGATATCTCATGAGATTGAAAAAAGAGCTGAACAACTAAGACTCATGAAGAGAAGGCACAAGACTGGCTCCAAGCCTTCAGCATCTGGAGAATGTAGACTTCTGCTTGACTGTACTACCCTTCAGGGACTAAGGAGTCCTTGAGGGGTGCAAATGGTTAAAATGCTTGAATGCCAGTTGAAAAGTTGGAGGTTTGAGTCCACTGGGAAGTACCTCTGAAGAAAGGCCTGATGATTGACTTCTGAAAAATCAGCCATTGAAAAATCCTATGAAGTGTATACAGTTCTATGTTGACATACATGAAGTCACCTTGAGTCAGAATAAACTTGGTAGCAACTGGTTTAAGCTTAACCTGAGACAAAGAGAGAAAGCTAGTTCAGAAGGAACCTCCAGGGTAGGACTAACAGCCATATGTGGTCCTGTAGGACTTTTTCTGTACCTCAGCCACTTTCAGAGCAGGGAGACTTTAACAGGGCCAGGGAACCACTCCAAGACAATCTACCAACGTCTCTGAGCAACTTAGCAAATCCCTGGGTCTCCATTCCTTCTTCTGCAAAAGTCAGAAGTCAAAGTAGATTATTTCTAAGATTGCTTTAGCTTCTTAACCCTTCTTGAAGCAAATATCCTATGATTAATGGTGGTAGTTCCTAAAGTGTCTTGAAAATAATGGGTTCTTTCAATATTTCCTACTCTCAATATTTTTAAAAAATGTAATGGAAATTGTTTGCTGGAGACAAACTTATCCAGGTGCACTAAATCATCATGTTTCAGTGTATGACCTAGAATACATCAACCCTGTGGAACCGCAATGGTCCTAACACTGCTCAGAAGCTGTGATTGGCAGTTAATTTCAATTAACATAAAATGGTAAAATAATTATTATTTAATCAATGTAACTTGATTGAAATAGCACCTTATAAGAGTCCTTAGGCTGAAAGGCTTTGGCGCCCTTAATCTGTGTTGTAAGTGGAATCCTAATTTATTTGTGGAAAGTTAGAATGCGTTTTCTCATCTATACCTATAGCCACCTACCACAGAACTTTGGAAAATAAGGGATATGTGGCTGCCTTTGCTCACCCCCCAGAAGAAAAGTCCATGTGCACTGAGCCATCATTGTCAACAATCCAAGTGAGCAGTAAGAAATTCAACAAGAAGACTCTGGAAGAAGAATCTGAAGTTGCATCTCAGATAAGTTGTCCTAAATGCATTTCCTTCTCTGGAGGAACTCAGAAGGAAACTCGAAACCTAGTAGACTTGCACCTACTTTTTCTCATGCTTGGACATTAAACATTGGAACTGGCTAAAATGACAGATGACCATAGAATATTTTTGTGTCTTAAATATTCTAGGTGAATTTGGGCCTAGAGAATTATACCTTCGTTGGATCAACTAAGTAATCAGGGAAAAAGTTCATCTCAGTACAGGATCAAGTTGCAAGTCAAAAGACAGGCTTCCAATGATTCTTACTCTTCCAGAAACTAACTCTGTGTCTATGGACCAGTCAGCCCGTCCTCCAAACTTCAGCCTCCTCCTTTGTGGAATGAGAAGCTGGACAGCAGGCTTTCTAGATTCCTCTAGCTATAAGTTTCTGTGCACATGAAAACAGCATAAGCTTCTCCTATGTGCCACAATCAACACCCGTGGAAGCAGCAGTCAAGAAATCAAATGATGCATTTTGTTGGCCGTATCTGCTGTAATAAAAAAAAATCTCTTGAAAGCGTCAAAAAGTAAAGATGTCACCTTGAAAACTCAGGTGCACTTGACCCCAACCATTTCATCTTCAGTCATCTTAGATGCATGCAAAAGTTGGACAATGAATACGGAAGACAGAAGAGTTGATGCTTTTGAATTACGGTGTTCACAAAGAATATTGCACACACTGTGGACTGCCAAAAGGATAAATAATCTGTCCTGGAAGAAGCACAGCCAGAATGCTGCTTAGAAGCAAAAACAGAGAGACTGTGTCTCACACACTTTGGATGTGTTATCAGGAGGCATTTGTTCCTAGAGGAAGACACCATGCTCGGTAGAGGGTCAACAGAAAAGATAAAGACCCTTGATAAGATGGACTGACGCAATCATTTCAGCAAGGGCTCAAGTATAACAATGGTTATGAGAACGGTACAGGATCAGGCACATTTATTCTGATGCAAACAGAATCACTATGAATTGGAACCACCTCAACAGCACCTAACAACAACATGTGTCATGTGTTTCTGTAGGCCATTGACAGGCATTATGTCCTTCGGTCCCTGTCTTAGTTTCTTAGTACCATTTCAACAGAAATATCACAAGCAGATGACCTTAACAAATAGAAATATACTTTTCTTACAGCTTAGGAGGCCAGAACTCTGAATTCAGGGCACTGGCTCTAGGGGAAGGCTTTCTCTCTGTCTGCCCTGGGTGAAAACTCTTGTCTCAGCTTCTCTATCCAGTCATCCTTGGGGGTCCTGGGTTGTAGACTAGTCTGTCTCCATGTCTGCAGATAGTGTCTTCCCCACTGTAGCAGTTTTCTCCTTTGCCTAATCTGCTCTTTCATATCTCAAGAGTGATTGACTTATGTATCCTACACTCATGTGGTTTCATTAACATAGCAAAGAAAACTTTATTCTTAAAAGAGATTACATTCACAGGTATAGGGCTTAGGATTCAAACATGTATTTGGGGAGGGACACATTTTAGTCTATCATAATCTCCATTAACAAAATAGAGTTCCCCCCCGCTTATGTGGACACTGATGCAGAAAGAGGTCAAACTGGGGGGAAGCAGAGTAGGAGGGCTGCACCCAGAACTGCACTCCCAGTCTCACTCCCTGGGTCCTGATGCTTCCCCATGCCTCTTTCTCTAATTTCTTCTGCACAACCTGAGCAGATGCTTGCAAGTACACATTTTCCCCCTGACGTCAGCCCTAATCACTTAAGTTACTTGTCTCTAAATTACCTGCTATTTGTCTTCATCTTTCTAGGACTGAAGAGGTGACAGCAAGGCAGACTTCCAGGTGCAGTTTCCCTAGGCATCCTGAATGACAAGGTAAACTTCTTTATGAAAGCCCCATGGCAGAGTATAGGGTCTGTCGGGCTACTGCCTCAAGAGACAGGAAACTACAGAACTCAAAGATAGCCAAGGCTTCAGAGAAGATAATGGCCTGACAGATGAATGCTTTGGGAAAAAGAATCTAGGCCACAGGTTAGAGAATCAGAATTTGCTAACCTAAAGATAATGAAGCTGATGAACACTGGTACAAATTTCTTGACTGAACTCTCACATTTTTGCCTGTCTTGCAGGCACGATACAGAGGACCCTTTGTTCCAGACTACCTTTTCCAGTTGTTTGTTTACCAAGCAGCCTCAGATGACAGATACTGTCTTACTTCTGAGCAAAGGGCAGCCATGCTTACTGCTCCATATAAGAGATTTGGGTTTCCTAAGCTCAGGATTCCTCTCCTATAATACTACTCACTGTGTGTACATGCACCATCTGGCCATTTTCATGACATCCTATGGGAACTCAGGCTCAGGGAACAAACACAAATATACTGACAGTCTGGTTAATGCTTTTTTTGCTGGGAGTATTCAAGCCTTTTGTCTTTGATCCAGGAATCTCATGTCTTCTAGGAGCCTGAAACTAACTTCTTAGCTTGGAACTAGGGTAAAAGCTCAGATGTTACACAATTCTTGACCTTGATAGACTTAAGAACAAATCTTTAATCAAAAGAATGTGTAAGAAGAACCAGGCAAAGATGCCTTTTGCCACAACTTCTATTCAGCATAGTGCTGGTAGTTCTAGCCAGAGCAAGCAGGCAAAATAAAGAAAGAAAGGGCATGCAAACTGGTAAGGAAGAAGTCAAAGTTATCTCTATTTACAAATGATATGGTCTTATACACAGAAAACCCTAAGGAGTCCACAAAAGACTATTGGAATTTACAGAAGAGTTCAGTAAAGTATCAAGATATAAAATAAACGTACAAAAATCAGTTGGATTCCTTTACAACAATAAAGGAGAAATTGCCAAATCAATAACATTTACAATAGCCCCCAAGAAGATAAAATACTTAAAATAAATCTAACCAGAGACATCAAAGACACATACAAAGAAAATTACAGGACTCCACTGCAAGAAACCAAAAGAGACCTACCTTGTTCATGGATAGGAAGATTCTATGTCATGAAAATGTCTATTGTACCCAAAGTGTCTAGAGATACAATGCAATCCCAATACAAATTCAAATTGCGTGTTTTAATGGGATGGAGGAAAAAATCGCCAACTTCTTTTGGAAAGGGAAGAAGCCTCAGATGCGTAAAGCATTCCTAAAGAAGAAGAACAAGGTGGGAGAACTCACACTACCTGACTTTAGAAACTACTGCATAGCCGTGGTAGTCAAAACATCCTGGTAATGGTACAAAAACACATACCATAAACCAGAGGAACAGAAATGAGAATCCAGATACAATATCATCCACCTATGAGCAGCTGATGTTTAACAAAGACCCAAAATCCATAAATTGGGGAAAAGATAATCACTTTAACAAATATTGTTGGCATAACTGTGTACCCATCTGCAAAAAATGGAACAAGAGCCATCTCTCACACTATGCACAAAAACTAACTCAAAATGGATCAAAGACCTAAACATCAAATCTAAAACAATAAAGATCATGAAAGAAAAAATAGGAACAATGCTGGGGGCCCTAATACAAAGATTTCACCAAAAGAGTAAAAAGAGAACCTACAGGCTGGGAAATAATTTTCGCTATCACAAATCTGATCAGAGCCTAATCTCCATAATCTGGAAGATACTATAAAACTTCGACAAGAAAAAGTGAAATAACTCAATTAAAAAGTTGGCAAAAGATATGAACAGGTATTTTACCAAAGAAGACATCCAGAACGTTCATAGATACATGAAGAAAAATACTCAAGATTATCAGCCATTAGAGAAATCCAAATCACTACTACAACAAGATACCATCTTATCCTAATAAGGCTGGCATTAACATAAAAAGCAAAATAATAAATATTAAAGAGGCCTTGGAGAAACTGGAACTCTTCTATACTGCTAGTAGGAATGTAAAATGGTACAACCACTCTGGAAATTCAGTTGGTGCTTACTTAATAAACTAGAAATAAAAAATAGCATACAATCCAGTGATCCCACTTCCAGAAATATATCCTAAAGAAATAAGAGCTGTCTCGCAAATATTGGCATGTATATGAATGTTTATTGCAGCACTGTCCACAACAGCAAAAAAATAGAAACTTCCTAGGTGCCCATGAACAGATGAATGGATAAACAAACTATGGTGTATTCACACAATGGAATACTACGTAATGATAAAGAACTACGATGATCTTGGGAGCCATCTAGAAGACATGCTGAATGAAATTAGTCAGAGGAAAAAGGATGAATATTATATGAGACCACAAGAAAAGTTTCAAACACAGAAGAAAATAGTCTTTGATGGTTACAAGGGTATTCACAGATTAGTAGATAAGAGTTGGATTAAGTGAAGGGAGTGACAACATAGAGTAGACGGGAGAGTAGCACAGCTGGACTTGGCCAAAAACTCAGAGATTTTCCCAAATATAACCCAACATTTCAAAAGACAGAGTAGCAGAGGCAGGGTCTGGGAACCATGGTTTCTGGGAACATCTAGGTCAATTGGCACAACAAAGTTTCTTAAGAAAATTATGTCCGTCCCACTTTGGTGAGGAGTGTCTGGGGTCTTAAAAGTTAGCAAGTGGCCATCTAAGCATCATCAGTTGGTCCCAGTCCACCTGGAGCAGAGGAGAATGAAGGACATCAAAGACTTAAGGAAAATATGAGCCCAAGAGAGAGAAAGGGCCATATAATCCAGAGACTACATCAGCATGAGACCAAAAGAAGTAGATGACATCTGGCCACCAACAGTGACTGCCCTGAGGGAATACAACATAGAGTCCCTGATGTAGCAGGAAAAATGGGTGTGCAGAATCAGAACTCTTTTAAAAGACCATACTTGATGTTCCAACAGATTGAAGGGTCCCCAGAAGACATGGCCCCCAAACTCTGTTAGCCTTGAACTAAAACCAGTCCTGAAGCCAACTCTTCAGACAAAGATTGAATGGGACTATAAGATGTAAGATAATACTGGCAAAAACTGTGCTTCTTGGCTTAAGTGAATACATGATGCTGACTTGGCAGCTCCCACCCAGAGGTGAGATGAAGGGATGGTGGGGGAAAGGAGCTGGTTGAATGGACACAGGAAGTACAGGGTGGGAAGGAGGAAGGTGCTGTCACAGAGTGGGGAGAGCAGCTAGAGTTACATAGCAGTATGTGGGCAAGGTTTTGTGTCACAAACTGGCTTAGATCAGAAATTATCACTTAAAGCACAATGAAATATTTTTTAAAAGAAATCAATGGTATATCTTCAAAGAAAGGCCAACAGGCTTCACTTCCCTTCCTGGGGACTCAATAATATTCTCTTAAAGTGTAGGAAAGGAGATGTGGGTCGGACCAATATGCATGTGGATTGCCTTGGGCAATTTTGTAATTTCCATTCCCAGAAGATATTAAGGTTGGTAAATATCTACCCCAGTGATATAGGTCACATGTAGACACACCTGAAGGCAAAGGCAAAGACAGACATTAGCTTGGCCTCTGTGATACTTAATAATGGCCTAAAAGGCAACTCTGTCCCTACGAAGACCTCATCTTTGTTCTTTTTTCGTATTAAATGCCCGCAACATGTGAAGCACTCTTCAGCGAGCTAGCTCAGAGTCGGTCAGCCATGGTGCAAGGTGTCCATGATCCCCACAACTCTGATAACCCTTTAGGCTACCTGGGAAAACTACTGGCAAGCTCGTACCCTTGCCAGGATCAGGATAGATGGTACCAGTCCAGGAACCAACCCTCGTCTGGGTGTTACCCTTCTCCCTTGATCATCCCTCCCTAATCTCCTCTCTTCTGTCCTCCTCCAAATTGCCTCCACAGGATCTGCTGGAGGAGAGACTGGATAAGGGATTTGAGCACCTCTCAAGGGTTCATCACTTCCTGGATGCAGATAATGAAGGAGACCACAGTGACAGAATGGAATGCTGAGTGCCACAGAAGAGGGTCTGATTCACTCACCCCTTTCTAAACTCAAACTCCCAATGACCACAGAGCAAGTACTTCCAACTTTTTCTCATGCTTTCTGATGAAGAATTAAAAGCATTTGAGCGAAATCTCCTATACACACCCATACCATTACCAATGCTTTATCTTTGTACAGGACTTCTTGTGTTTCAAAGAAATGTCATCTCATTACATTTCCACAAAACCTTACTGTCAGGTCAAATATTATTAAAGCTATTTTACAAATGAAGAAATTGGAGCTTGTAGAGGTTAGCAGTATTGCTTAGGGTCATGGGATGCTGTTACATGGCGGAGCTGGAATTAGACTCAGCTGCCACACTCCAGGCCCATGACCCTTTCAGCTGTACATTTCAAGAGGGGTGAGATATTCCCATTTTACAGAAAGATCTACCAATGCTCAAGGTTCAAATGACTTCTCCAAAGTCATATATTGTGTGAGGTGCAGTGGACCAGAAGTGGGCCAGAGGTCTCCAAGCCTTGTGATTCCAGCTCTTTCTCTACGACCACTTGTCCTGCCTACATGGATGGGAACTCATGTTCGGTAGACTGAGAGTGTCACCAAGCTGGTCACCAACCCTTCTGAGTCCAAAAAACTAAACCCATTGCCACTGAGTCGATTCCAACTCAGAGTGACCCTATAGGACAGGGTAGCACTGCCCCATAGGGTTTCCAAGGCTGTAAATCTTTATGGAAGCAGACTGCTGCATCTCCAACCCACTCGGATTTGAATCACCAACTTTACAGTTAGCAGGGAGTGCTTTTACTACCACTCTATCAGAGCTCCTGTTCTGGGTCTTCTGAAATGCAGGTTCTGTCTTTGCTACATTGTGACAGCCAAGCACATGCAGTTTGGCTCAGACAGACTCAAGTTTGAGTCCTACCCCTGATGTTTGTCCTCTCAGAGATCTTGGACAAATGGTTTAGCATCTCTTAGTCTTTGGTTGTCTCTTCTGTAATGTAGGATAATAATAGAAACCATCTCACAGGGATACAGTGAAGAGAAGCCATCAGGTATGCAAAGCACTCAGTAAACTTGAGCTGGCAGCACACTGGTTAAAGGTTCAGCTGCTAATCAAAGAATCAGCAGTTCAAACCCACCAACTGCTCCGTGGGACAAAGACCTGGTGATCTGCTTCCATCAAGACTGTTATTAAGAAAAGTCTGGCACAAGATTCCCAGGACTGTATTACTCTAGCTGGAAGGAGCCCCAGTAGTACAGTGGTTAAGTCTTCAGCTGCTAACCGAAAGGCCAGCAGTTCTAAACTCCCAGTGTTCCATGGGAGAAAGTTGTGGCAGTCGGCTTCTGTAGAGATCAGCCTGGGAAACAGTTCTACTCTGTCCTACAAGGTTGCTGTGAGTCAGAATTTACTCAGCCATGCACAACGACGTTATCAGCTATGTTGAGGCACTGTTGGTTCAGGGTAGAATTCTTATGTCCATGCCTCCAACCCGGGTTTGATTCCTGGCCAATGCGCCACACGCCCAACCCCCACCATCTGTCAGTGGAGGCTTGTGCATTGCTAGGATGCTCAACAGGACCAAGATATACTAGGAAAAAAGACCTGGTGATCTACTTCTGAAAACCCTTCAGAGAATGCCCTGTGAATCACAATGTTCCAATCCACGCCTTATCGTGGACAAGGCACAGGACTGGGCAGGGTTTTACTCTGTTGTACATGCAGTTGCCATAAGCAGGGGCTGGTTTGATTGCAGATAACAGCAATCATAGTCCCATCCATGAGGTGGAGCATTGGTTTACGGCAAGAGGTCCCAGGGGAAAACGAGCGAGAGTAGTCAAATGGAGCTGGGGCACAGACAGAGACACTTTCCGAGAGTCGTGAGCTGTGTGTCCTACAGCATCCTTCTGAGATGGAGACTGAGAACGTCACCCTCTTCCCTCGGGCCAAGCCTTACTCCTGGCTAACCAGTCATAGCTGACTTAGCTGCCAGGGGCCCTCAAGCTGGTCAGTGACCGTAAGTCAGACTGATGTCTCCTCTGCCTTCTCTCCAGGGTAAGTCTCAAATACAAGGCAGTGCTCAGCACTAGTCAGCAGGCTGCAGGGCCCCAGGCTTGCTAGAATGAGGCAGCATTTTCTCTGTTAATGGGGTACCGGGGTGGGCCCCAGGTGGCCGGCAGGCTGGACAGACCGCAAGCCCGCTGCAGGGAGCCCACTGATCACTAGGACCCAAAGCATTAGAACACTCAGCTGTCTCAGAGATGCCTGAGAAAGATGTGTACTGACACAGAATATTGGGTCTTGATTCTTCTTCAGGTCACTGTGCCTCCCGTGTCATCCGTGAGATGACTTGGGGAAAGGGCAGGGAAAAATAGTAGGCTTTTGTATTCTTTTGTTAGAAAACAGTGGCTGGAGACCGCCAGGGTTGTAGTCATGCATTGGTCAGAGGAACCTGGGCTTCAGACAGGTTTCCTCACCTGCTGGCTGACCGTATGGGACTCGCTCCTGTGGCACACAGCAGTCCCCAGCTGATGGGAGACATCTGGAGCAGACCAATTCACACGTGGGCTGTCAGCACAGCAGAAAATCACCAATCTGAGTTTATCGCTGTGCACGGCTCTGTGGACTTGGGGTACACTTTCTAGAAGAGTGAAAAGGACACCTTCACCGTACCAGTGCACCTAGACTTGATCACAGGGTACACACCTCACACAACAGTCCCTGCTATGGACTGAACTGTGACCTCAAAAAAGGTGTGCCAACTTGGCTAGCTATAATTCTCAGTATTCTGTGATTGTCCTTCATTTTACTATCTGATGTCATTTTCCTACGTGTTGTAAATCCTAATCTCTGTGGTTAAGGAGGTCAGACTAGATTACGTTAAAGAGGATTAGAGAGGGCACAATACTCTTACTCAGATCGCAGCCCTGATTCCACGGAAGAGGAATTGCCCTGGGGTGTGGCCTGTATCCCCTTTTATCTTACAAGAGATAAAAGGAGATACAAGCAACAGAGGGGGACTTCATACTACCAAGGAAGAAGCAGCTCATCCTTGGGACCCAAGATTCCTGTGCTGAGAGGTTCCTAGACTAGGGGAAAATTGATGACAAGGAAAATTCCCCAAGAACCGACAGAGAAACAAAGGCTTCCACAGGAGCTGGGGCCTTGAATTTAGACTTCCAGTCTCCTAGATTGCGTGAGAATAAATTATTGTTTGTTAAAGCCATCCACTTGTGGTACTCCTGTTACAACAGCAATATGTAGCTAGAACCATCCCTGAATCAATACCAGCCCCCTCAGTTTTCAACCACTGACTTCTCTCAGTTTCATATGAGCTATATTTGAGCTTGGGCCACATAGCCCCAGGTCACCAGTGCCCTCACACCATGCCATTCCTCACCTGGTGCTTGCCCTGCTCCCCACCTGTTCCTCTAGGAGGCCTCTCACGCATACATGTCAGGACTTGAGGGGACACTAGAACTGATTTCCTCCAACTTGCTCGTTTCATAGAAAATTGACACCCAGAAAGGTGAAGTGGCTCGTCCAAGGTTGCCCAGTGAGAGTTGGAAGAATCAGACCTGTCTCCTGCATACAAGCCCAGCATTCTTTCCACCACAGGTCCACCTCCTCTGGGAAATCCTTTTTCATGAAGCTGAAATGGGGGAACTTAATCCTTGCATGAAGTCTTGGTAGTATGGTGGTTAAGGACTCAACAGCTAACCAAAAAGTCCGCAGTTTGAATCCACCAGGATTTTGGAAACCCTACTCTTTTGGAAACCCTACAGAGTAGGACAGTCCTACTCTGCCCTACAAGGTCTCTATGAGACAGAATTGACTCGATGATAATGAGCATTCCGTGCACAGTGGGTGAATCTGGGCATACTGGATCAGGGGGTAAGGAAGGAGGTGGGGAACAAAAGACACTCTGACAACAGAATTTTTTTCTTTCTCTCCCTGTTCAGTGCCCATGCTAATGAAAATCAACCCGCACAGCTTCTTCTCCAGCTCAAGGCTCTGTTCAGAGCAATTTGGAGTCAATTGAATGAACAGGAATAAGCGAACAGATATTGCAGTTTATGGCTGGCTGCTTCAAGGCCCCAGGCGGCTGTTAGAGGTCCGAGATCCTTTTCATGCCCACAGCAGAAGATGGAGAAAGTGGGCCCAGTTAAGAGCTCTAAACGGGAGGTGTGGCGGTGAGGAACAGGATGGGTAATTATATTATGTGCTAATACGGGGGCAGTGGCCATGCCACCCAGACCTGAGAAATAATTAAGTGATTGAGTAAAAGATTGAGACAGTGGGGAGGCACTGATTGCTTTGTTAGGCACATGGATAAACAGGGAGAACTTGTCCTCGTGGGAAAGAAAGCCAGTTGTTACTTCTGGTAGACTCCTAGGTGCCTGCTGGGAGACTCCCAACACTGACTCACCCTCTCCCTGAGCAGCAGGGAGGAGGAGTGTGTCACATACACACAGAATCCCCCTTCCCTCTGCCACCACTGCTGGGAAGAAGACAGTGATGCCAGGGGCTTCCTTGGAGCTTTCTGCTTTCCTACTTTCTCCTCCAGTAGAAACGGTGGGTTTCTGTGGACTCTCCACCATCCTCCACCAGCTCTTCTTTGTGATCAAGGACATGCATTTCCAAAATGGCAGTACAAAGTCAGGAAAACAGCTCTGGTAGTGGGATAGAGGTTTTCCTCTATACCAAGTAAACAACTCTCTTTGGGGATCTGGGTTCTGTATCCTCCCGAACCAAAGAAACAGTGGAACAGAGATAGTTGGCCTTGACTGAGCAGCTGTACCTCAGCTAAGCATTTTAAAAGAGTTCTGGGGTCAACACAAAGAAACACCCCCTCATTATTAGGATATCCAACATCCTTGTGTGCTTTGCTCTCTCCCACTATTTAGAGAATAAAACCAAGGAGAATGTTTTCTCTAAGAAAATCACATCTCACTCATACTTTGTTCTCTTTGTAGTAGCATTGAAACTACAAAAAATAAAGAAAATACAGTTTCTGCTCTCAAGATATTAAAGTCTTAGAATGGAGGTAGAAGGAGCCCTGGTTGCACAGTGGTTAAGAACTCAGCTATTAACCGAAAGGTCAGCAGTGAAATCCTACCATTCACTCTTCAAGAGAAAGATGTGGCAATCTGCTTCCATAAAGACTACAGTCTCTGAAACCCTATGGAGCAGCTCTACACTATCCTATATAGTGCCTATGAATCAGAACCAACTCAGCGGCAACAGGTTTGCTCTCAGATCTAATGAAAGCAGAGGGGGCATTGGTGGTTCCATGATAGAATTCTCACTTCAAAGTGGGGTTCTATTCCCGGCCAATATGCCTTATATGCAGCCACCACCTATCAGTGGAGGTTTGGGTATTGCTATGACATGTAACAGATTTCAGTGGAGCCTGGTGATCTATTTTCAAAAACCAGCTGCTAAAATCCCTATGGATTATAACAGTCCAATCTGCAATCTACCAAAGAGATGGCACAGGACCAGGCAGTGTTTTGTTCAGTTGTCCACAGGGTCCCTGTGGTCAGGGGCCAACTTGATGGTGGCTTATAACGATAAAGGACAATGTGCCAACAAATCATTTCCATACATAATGCAGAAAACCTCATGATCAGGGCAGGTCCAGGACACCACGTGAGCAAAGAAGGGTAGAACCTTCACCAGCCATGGAATGAATCATGTGAGCTGAGTCTTGAAAGACAAAGAACAGAAATTCAGCAACAAGAAGACGACAAGACGGCATTGGTTCTTCAGGCAGAGAAAACAGCCCAAGTATTGCAGTAGAAGATTGTACATTTGGAGTATGATTTGAAGACTTGTCACCAAAACCTAAGGTTTGGGGCAGATAAATAGTAAAGATGAGACTTTCAGTTCCCAAGCGTTGTACCAAGAAACATAGACTTTTCCCAGTTAGTGACGAGTGCTGCTGAAAGGCTTCAAACTTGTGTGGGGGTTGAGAGGAGAGGGTGTAGACAGACTTAGAGTTTTGGAGAATGGATTCCAAAGAAGAAGACTACTGGCAGAGAGATCACTAGAAGTTAGAACAAAGATCTAGCCCACATGAAATGGGATGGAGGTCTGAACCAGGGCAGCTGGCTTCAGGATGGAGTTAAGGAAAAGGTCCGAAAAACAGTTAAAAGAGCAAGTTGGTGTCTGCTTGGATTTGGATCATAAAGAAGTCACAGAAATAAGGAAAGTCATCACATGTGTGATTTGGATGAGACAGGATGGGTATGACCAAGAAGGGGGAAAGCAAGGCTTGAGGGGGAAAGGGATGGGTTCCGTTTTGACCATGCAAAGTTCAAGGACTCAGGGGACATCCTAATGAATAAATTTCCCAGAAGTGTAAGTCCAACCCAGATCTCTCCATTGCCCAGACAAGTCACTTAGGGAGAGACATTTTGCCTCTCAGATCCTCTATTTCCTTCTCTGAAACCTGCACCACCATGAAGACAGCCCAGGATATGCAGCATTATCCTGAAGGTGGCCATGAGTTGGGGCTGACTCAGTGGTGACTAACAACAGCTACACACTACATACACTATTCCCTGCACACATAGATTGCAAAGACCATATATGAAAATGTATTTCAAGCATTTTAGAAACAAGGCTGCTACAGAAACACGAGGCATCTAGAATCTCCATGTTGGGCATTCTAAGTTTTCCGACTGACACAAAACAACTTAAAATTCTTGAATGCATTTGTGACAGGGATGCACTTCATGACTTTTAGAATGTGTTTCAAAGAGATATAAGATGACAAGTGTGATTGTTCAGCTTTAATTCCTTTCCTTTTTGGTATCATAGAGGGGCAAGATGTCATGTTATAACATGTGAGCAATCCAAAGGACTTCACTAAGCTCATAGCTCAATGCCCCCACTTTATAGATGAGGATGCCATGGCTAGAAGGAGGAAGGGATTCCGCAAATGAACATGGCAGCTGGTGGCAAAGCCAGGACTGGGATCCAGGCTAGCTATTCTTACCTGTAGCCTTCCAAGACCAAAGCAGGAGACCTGCCGAGCAGGTGTTGGCAGGAAGGCTACAGCCGGCCCTCCCACCGAAGCCCACAGGCCTCCTGGGGGCCTCTGCTCTTCCATTGGCCTCTTCTAAATGAGGAAAAGCTATTTGGAAGAATGGTTGCAAAGCTCTCTGAAGTTTCTAAGAGTTAGGAAAGAAATATATAAGGCCTGTATTAATGAGTCTCTCCCTCTTCATTTCAAGCCTGAAACATTTTATAGATTTAAATAATGCAAGATTGAATATGGATGGGATCCGCGAGTGGGTGCGGCTGCTGGAGATGTGGAGTTGTGAATAAATTATAGTGCTCATGCCGAGTTGGGGCCAAAGGGAAAAGAAGTGCAGAAGACAAGATGAATGAACTTTTAAGTGAAAGGTGGTGTGACTGGGGACAGGAAGAAGAGACTAGCCTAGGAGGTGGGCAGAGCTCTAATTCCCTGCCCCAGTGCAGCCAGACCCAGCAGTACCCAGTGAGGCAGGTGGAGGGACACAGGAGTACCAAAGCTCTCCTGGGTGATGCAGAAAGTGTCCTTCAATCCTCTACGTGAAGCCTGCCCTGCCCCCACCCCCAAGGGAGGTTCTCAGAATAAGTCTTGAACCAGCTCCTGGGAGATGGCTCCCCTAAAAAAGATTGCAGGGGACTTCAGTAAGGGAACCCTACAGGCTACATAAGCTTCCTGGAAATCATAGCCTGCCTGGGTTGTGAAGAATCTCATGAGTTCATCACTACAGATAAACCTATATAAATTCACCTATCACTTACCTAATGTTGCTTATAATACAAATGCCACAAGTGGGTGATTTCAGAGGACAGAAATGTGTTTTCTCACAGTTCTGGAGGCCAAAAGTCCACATCAGAGTCTTGGCCTTGTCAATTGCATCCTTCTCAGTAACCCGGGCCTTTCTTGGCTCCTTGGTGATCCTTACAAGAAATGTCTTCCTTAATAGATATACACACATCTGACTATGCTGCTCTTTTTATATCACAGAAGTGGTTTTGTTTAGGGCCCACCCAATTCCATAACTGGTCAATACAAGGTCAAAGAAGTATTCAAATAAATTCTAAAATAGGGAGTGGAGGTGAGTTCTGCAGATAGAGGAGGGAGAGGAAAGTCAGAAAGCCATTTCGCAGAGGGAGAGGAAAGTCAGAAAGCCATTTCGCAGAGGGAAGAGGTGGGCTTTAAAATGGCAAAGAAGAGAAGGGAACCCTTCTACATGTGGAGAGTAAAGGCACGGAGGAGACAGAGCACGAGGCTTAGTGCAGTTTCCAGGTTGGACGCCAGGGCATGAGTGGCCAAGGAGGCAGCTTGTGCATAGGCTTGTGAAGATGTCCAAGAGATCCTGGATTACACTGGTGACTGAGAAGGGGGCAGAACCTACTTAACTAGGCACTGCAAGTCTGTATTGCTAAGGAAAAAAAAGAAAGGCCCTGGAGTCTTTGTGGGTGAAGAAGAAGACCTCCTCCCTGCTCTTGGGAATCCTTGATTCTAAGGTAGGTCCCGGAAGAAATACTCCACTGAGGGCAATCGTGACCCCTTAATAAGAGAAAGAAGAGTAACCTAGTACCCAGTTCAGTCCCAGCACAGTCAATGAATTTATTGCTGTTGAGTCAATCCCAACCTACAGCAACCGTATAGGGCAGAGTGGAACTGTCTCCCAGGGTTTCCAAGGAGCCACTGGTGACTTTGAACTGCTGACATTTTTGTTAGCAGTCAAGCTCTTAAGCACTATGCCACCAGGACGCATTCAATGGCCTCTCAAAGGAGGAAGTCACACCGGCTTATTAACAAGTCACACAGCCCTGCAAGCCAAGTTTCTTCCACACAGCTCACTGTTCCTGGTGAGGTCCTGTCCTTCTATCTCACTACAGAGGAGACCAGCTGCTCCCATGCTGAAGGCACTGAAAATACAACTTGGCCAAACTTCTTGATGATGCCACCTCAGCCCCACAAGCCTCTGCCCAGCTGACCAAGAGACTGTGTCCATCTTCTCTCTGGGGGGCTCTAAGCCCCCTAGGGCTGTCTCTGGTTACTAACTTCCTGCTTGTTCCTCTCAGCCCTAAACAACAGCCCTCTCATTAGCAGGTCTTCCAACCCTTTATTACAGTAACTATGGAATCAGCCACTGCACTTGCTGACAAGAAGAAAAAGAGCAATTAGGGGGCTTTGTCTCTGCAATGCAGCCGCTGACATCATCCTCCACCCCCCCTGTGTCCAGCTCATCATTAACTCCCTTCTCTCCTGCTGTCTGTTGGTTAGGAAGTCAAGTTAGACATGCAAAACAGAGCAGTGAGTTGCAACCCCCTTGTCCTGAGAGGGCAGTGCCTGGGGTACTATCAGGGGGAGGACATACACCAGGCAGCCTGGAGTCCACAAATAAGCCTGAAAACTGCCAAGGTCACTAGGGCAGCTCCCAAGATTCCTCTCCTGGCCTGGCTCCATGGCCATCATCAGCCTGAATTCTGTCACAGTGTGGAAGCTCACAAGGCTTCTCTTGACCTGTTCCTACAGTACACCCCACACTGAGTCCCTCAGTCTGTCCCTGCAATGTCCCAGGCTGACAAGACAGAAGCCAAAGCCAGCCAAGTGCCGCTGAGTCGGATCCGACTCATGGCAACTCTAGAGGCCAGGGTAGAACTGACCCCCAGAGTAAAGCAAGTGGAAAACCCAAGGGTCGTTGGCTGTTCCCATGTACCACAATAATCACTGCTTCTTATGAGATTGCCTGAACTCTCAAGTCTTCATGCAGTGCCTATTAATGCTGGGACCTGAGGAGACAGCAGAGTGTAACAAAGACCACAACTCTGTCCTCTGGTTGCCTCCAAGTTAGCAAGGGCAAAGACATTGACCAAGTCAGGAGAGCAGGGCTAAGGTACCCATGGAAAAGGGCAGGGTGCCAGGAGTTACCTGTAATAGGGGCAGCTAACTCCAGGTCAAGGTCAGAGATGGCTTCTTGCAGAAAGTAGTAACAAGGGAAAAAAAAAGAAAGTAATGAGCAGCAGTTAGTGCTGAGAAGCAGTTCTGTGAATGATGTGTAATGAGGTCCCTGGTACCTGAAAGAAAAGTCCTGTTTGAGGAACTCTCGAGACCCAGGATGGATGGAAGGCAGTGGAGGAGGCCACAGGGGAGGCTAAAGGTCTGTGACATCCAAGCCTGCATTTCCCCTCCCCCTCAAGCCTCACCTGACAGGGAAGTAATTCATGAGATGTGACCAGGGGACTACTACCAACTTGCACTAATGCACATCCAGTGACAAGAAAGCACACTCTGGTCTGTGCATGTACAACTGCAGCTGTTAGAAATGGCTCCCTGAAATTCAGGTGAAATCTGCTTCAGGTGGCTGGACTGGAATGCACATGGGGGTTTCAATCCAAATGGAAAGGACTCAAATCAGTCGCCATCAGAGTCTGTGTCTCCTCCTCTGTAACATGGAGAATCACCTCTACCTTGTGGAGCTGCTGCGAGCATTAAGTGAAAGCATGCATGAACAGTGCCTCGCTCGGAGATTAACAAATGTCAGATGTCAGTTCTTAACCATTGGCCATTTCTCTCTGTGAAGTGTGTAGTGTCCACTCCAAGGGACCATCTGTCATACTTTGGGCCAGCCAAGTGCTGTCAAGTCAGATCTGACTCATGGAGACTCCAGGGGCGAGGGTAGAACTGACCCCCAGAGTATACAAGGAGCACCTGGCGGATTTGAACTGCCAACCCTGTGGTTAGCAGTGGTAGCATTTAACCCACTACACCAGCTCCCCTAAATCTCACCACTAGTAGTTCCTAGAATTGTTTCTCATATCATGTGACTCTCAAGCCCACATCATCCAGTTGCAGATAAGAAGTGAAGGAAGAAGGTGTCAAGGGTGACGCTTTGGAAAGAATGAACCCAGAGTTGAGAATAACCACTTCCTTAACTGTCAGTTTCATGAGAGCAGGGCTCTGTTTGCCGCCATGTCATCAGCATCCAGCACAATCCACACAGTCAACACTCAATACACACTCAGTGAGTGAATGACTGAAATAGGGGCATGATGTTTCTATACATGCAGCCTGAGAGCTTCTTCATTTTGAAAGAGTTATATGATTGTCTTGGATCATATCAGGCTAGGAGACAACGAGAACCCCAGGACTGTCACACATGAGCCACTCTTCAGTCAAACCTCCCTTATCCCGCCCTCATTCTGTTAGTGCCTGTGCTAAAGGCAGGACATTGACAGATCCTTCTACATTTTATCTTGTTAGCTTTTGTCCATTGTTGTGGCCTGCCCAAACCTTTTTCGAATCCTCACTCTGTCATCCAACATATTAGCTCTCCCATGCAGTGTGGCTTCATCTATCAATTTATAGCATCCCTCTTATGTCTCACCCAACTCAATGGCACTTGGCTGGCTTGGCTTACGTCTCTATAAACCTAAGGATAAAATCTCACAGAAGAGAGAAACATTGTATAGCTCTTTAGGGAAATGGACAAGCCTCCTATGACCGAGCAATGGGGACTTCCCGGATGACATAGGTCACTAGTTGACGTTGACACAGTCAGGTACAATTGTTCAACCAGAAAGCCACCATGCAGCCCATAATACTCCATGTTATCCATAATAATACTGCAAAGGGCAGTCAAGTCCCAGCCCAAATTTTAACTCTATCATATACAGAGGTGTCCCTGGGTGAAGCAAATGGTTGACATGCTCAGCAGCTAACCAAAATGTTGGAGGTTTGAATCCACCAAGAGGTACCCTGGAAGAAAAGTCTGGCAATCTACTTCCAAAAAATCAGCAATCGAAGACACTATGGCACACAGTTCTACTCTGACAGATGTGGGGTTATCATGAGTTGGAATCAATCCAGTGCCAACCGGGGCTTTTATGTGGTTATCATGTTCCAAGCATCTACCAAGTGCCAAGGTTACTGCACATGACCTCACTTAACGCAACAACACCACTACACGGTAGCTGCAGTGCCCAAAAGGGTAGTGGTAAACAAGACTGGCTACCTGTGTTTGAGTCTCAACTCTTCCCCCAGGTGACTGGGTTTGCTTGGACAGGGTACTGGTCAGATTGGGCCATTGATCACAACCAACTACCCCCAAATCTCAGAGGTGTGCCACCATAAACACTTATTTCCTGCTGTTGTCACTGTCCAGTCCCCGGGGTGGCCTTCTACATGATGGTTTGAGGATCCAGGTTTCTTACGTCTAGTGGCCCCTCTGAAGATCCAGTGGCCTCCAACTGAATCATCTCCATCTGACTGGAGGGGTGGGGAATTCCAAGGCAGGTGTAATTTCCACCTACCTGGCTCTGCTCATATTCTATTGGCCAACTAGTCACACGGTCACCTTAATGAGTGGCAGGCTGGGAGATGGCATGGCACATGTGGGCTGGTTGCAAACTGTTACAGGTGGCAAATGGCGCGTCCCACTTACTCATCATCATCAGCATGACAGTGTCCCTTGCCTACTAATGCCATTGTGAGGAGGAAATGAGAAATGCCTGCCAAGTGCGTGTGACTTCAGTAGATCAATTCCTGACACACAAGAAGTACTCGTGAAATGCTACCAATTATCATTATCCCCGTTTTATGGATGAAGAAATGAAGGCTCAAAAGGTGATACAACTTGCTAGTCGGTGGGAGGAGCCACGTTCGCAGACTCTAGAGGCAATTTCCTCTCCACTTCTGCTGCGGTTGCTAAGCAGCTAAATTTAGTTAAGAGCAGCTGCAACCTGTGGGCAGCAGTGAGGACAGAGGTTATGTCTTGCCTCAGTTCAGCCAGCTTCACCAAGAGACAGTCCTATCCTCACGGATCACCTCCAAGGCCTCTTTCCCACCCCAAGGGACAGTCCCATCCCGACAGCCCACCTCCGGGGCCTCTTTCCCACCCCAGCCAGAACTGCTGCTATCTGTCCTGAGCCCATAGTCAGCACCCTCAGCCCACAGCCATGGTTCTGAGCCCAGAGTCACTATCCTGAGGCCTCAGTCATCATTCTGAGCCCACAGTCACTGTCCTGGGCCCACAGCCCTCTCCTGATGGTGATGCTCCCGTCATTAAGAGCCTTTCATTATCGGCAGCTTGCACGCAGCTGATGTTGATTTGATAGAATCCAATTTAGCATCACACTCCGGGCTCTGCTCCATAAGCATTTGGGTTTAGCACTTACAGGCAGTTTGATGCTGTCTTGATGGCCTTTTAAGCGGCTGAGAAAATTGCTGGCATGGCAATTTGGTGGCAGGCAGGCTTCTAGTGGGTAGAGCTGAGGGACTGGGGGAAGGAACGGGGGACTGAGGGGATGTTCCTGCCGAGAACTGTCAGAGGAAGCTCAGGGTGGGGATCATAAATTTAAAGTGAACAAAGAGCAACCAAGGCCACAGGGGTGAGGGCGGACAGCACCCAGTGAGATTTCACCATGTTGCCCCTTCCACTGGGCACAGCTCTGCCCCAGAATCCGTGAAGATGCCCATCACCCATGCAAATGAAGGCGCCTCATTCGCTAAATGCTGTCATGCATTATCTCATGTTTACTCTGAGCCCCAGACGCATCCTGAGACTGTTACTATCTCCATTTTGCAGATGGAAAAACTGAGGCTCAGAAGGGGGAATGAAGAAAACAAAAGACACAAGGGAAAGATTAGTGCAACAGACTAATGGACCACAGCTACAACAGCCTCCACCAGACTGAGTCCAGCACCAACTAGATGGTGCCTGGCTACCACCACTGACTGCTCAGACAGAGCTGGGAAAAAATGCAGAACAAAATTTTAATTGATAAAAAAATCAGACTTACTGGCCTGACAGAGACTGGAGAAATCCCGACAGTAGGACCCTCAGACACCCTCTCAGATCAGTATAAAGTCACTCCTGAGGTTCACTATTCATCCAAAGAGTAGACAGGCCCACAAACCAAACAAGACTGAAGCAGAATACCATCACAGCGCGCTGAGTAGATGCCAGAAAGACACAGGAAATCTGGTGATAGGATACCAGACATCAACAAGGAGGAATGCTGAGCTATTGTGAGCTTGTTAACTGACATCATAAAACAACGTGTGTACTGTTTAACAAGAAACCAATTTGTTCTGTAAACCTTCATCTAAGGTACAATTCAAAAAAGGGGAACAAAAGGTAAGCCTCGAGAAGCTGGCTGGCTTGCGGGGCTGGGAGGTGCCCGGTGACCAACAGAATTCAGGGCTCAATACAATGACAATGACTGAGAAAATGCACGACTGGCCATCGACTTCCTTGACCCCTCTCCTGGTTTCCCAGACGGCTTGCTGGGCTCAGCTTAGACCCTTAACCCAAAGAGGACCACAGTTACCCACTTCTCCCTGTGCAGCTACTCAAGGATACATGAGTCCAGTCAAGGGCTACCAGTTCCTTGCAGAGAGGAAAAAACTCCTAGAGAGTAGTATACGCTGGTTAACAGCTAACTTAGCTCTCTTTCCCTAAAACCAAAAAAAAAAAAGCCCTGATTTCAATCATTTGCCAATTTGCATGGTGTAATACTTCACTTTGGCTGATATTCCAATACCATTGTGATGTCACTGATGTGGATTTGGGAAAAGATGCATGTCTCACAGGCTCCCAGCAGGTGTGAGGGACTAAGCTCACCAGGGCTAGACAGCCAGAGTGTTACTTTAGATTTCTGTCCATTTTACAGCTCAGCAAACTGAGGCTCAGAGTATTTCAAATTCAGTCAGGAGCTGACAGCCCCCAACCATGGCCCCTGGAATCCTGAGGATACCGCTTGAGAGCTGACGGAGAGCAGCCTGGGCCAGGAGGGAACACGCTCGACTGCCAGCTGCAGTACTCCTCACTGCCGAACCCCCACATCCTTTCAAATGTGGCTTTTCCTGGTGTCGGGGGAAGTGAGGCATGGAGTGCCTGGGGGTGGGCAGGGCCCTGAGAAGACAGGAGAGGGAAGGGATCGCCTCACTCTGTCCCATCTGGCTTCAGGACAAGTGGCTGATGTCCCACGTAGTCTTCCCAGCATGCCTCTCCTCTCCTTACACCTGTGTCTTTCCTCTCCTTGCCCAGGCAGAAGCCTTAGGAAATCACGGGCTTGAAATCATCTCTCTCCTGAGTCTCCCATCTTTGTTCTCTCTAATTGTGCTTTAGAGTTTCCATTCCAGAGGCTAGGGAGGTTCTAAGGGGTACAAGGAAGCCCCGTGCCCTGTGTCCCAGCCTCGGGCCCCCTCAGATTCCTGTCACAGTGAGTCGTGCTCAGTGAGCTCGTACTTACCCCAAGCCACAATGTCTGGCCTCAGGACTGCAGCCCTACTTGCCGCTTCCTGTCGGAGCCTTCTCTGTCACCCTGGGCCTGATCAGTAGCAGCCTGAATCTGTTATTGGGGTGTTTATAGCCCCCGGGGTGACTCTCAACCAGGAACAGAGCTGGGAGCAGAATGTACACTGTCTGGTCTCAGCCAGACAACTCTGGAGGTGTCAGTAAACTGCTCAGGAGCCCCAGCCACACAGAGCCATCAGCCCTCCTCCTCTTGTCACCTCCACTCGCTCCCTGGGACCACCTTCCCAATACTCTACCCACACTCAACTCTTGTCTTGGGCTTTGCTTTCAGAATTTAAAAACAAACAAACAAACAAAAAACCCTCTGAGGTAGGGACCATGATTATCCCCATTTTACAGATGAGGAAACTGAGACTATGTGTCTGCTTGACTTGGGTGGTACAGGCCCAGAGGTGATTGTCACTCCACCCAGCCTGCTCACAAGGACAGCAGTTCTGGAGATGCCACTACAACTCCCATTCACTAAAGCGGCCAGGATAAGGCTGCCCATGCCTAGAAGCTGGTTATCATCTGGTTGGAAAAAGTCACTTGTAGTGACGCTTCTTCATCCTGGGGATGATCCTCTCAAAAAGAAAACCTCTCAAGGCTTGACCTCGTAGTTGTTTTGCTTGTATTAAAAAAAGTATATACATATAACCACGAAAACAGTTGCCATTGACAATGACTCATGGTAGCCCCAAGTGTGTCACAATAATTATGTTCCATAGTGTTTTCAATACTGATTTTTTGGAAGTAGATTGCCAGATCTTTCTTCTGGCATGCCTCTGGGTGTACTTGAACCTTCAACCTTTTAGTTAGCAGTTGAGTATGTTAATCATTTGCACCACTCCATGCATGTGCGTGTATGTGTATGTATACCATCTATGTATATGTGCGTATTTGTATAGTGCATGTATGTGTGTGTTTGTATACATACAGATGTAGATATACAGGGTACTATGAGTTGAATCAATTCCATGGCATATAGTCAAAAGTTTGGGAAGAAATTCACCACAATGTTAATGGTAGTTATTCCTGGAGGGTGCCAGATAATATTTCTATTTTGTGGATTCTTTTCTGTCATTTCTATTTTTTCTAATAATGAAATATTATGTGGTAAGTGGAAAAAAATATTCTTTCTTTTAAGGAAGTTCAAACCTCTTAGTGGGAATTCATCATTAATGTAAAACATTGGCTGCTAGTCAGTGTGGGCTCTTTTGAGGCATGTAAACCATCCCTCGCCATGAGCCCATCACCTCCCCAGAAACAGTGACTTTCTAGACAGCCCACATGGTAAACCGAGGACAGAGGGAAGAGACAATACAGAAAAGATGGAAGTGGAGGAAAGGAAGATCTAAATTTAGGCCAAAGGCCCTTCCTGGGACACTCAGATGACTTGTGTGTGAAAAGAGTCAAGAGGAGAAAGACACATTCCAGTTGCCGTACGTGGAATGAGAATGGTACACAAGTTGTGTGGCAATGATGATTTGGGGACAGGAACCTGTGGTGTAAGTTAAGCGTCAGATGGGGGATTCTGGAAAAGGTCCTTGGGTGTCTCAGTTGGCACTTAGCTCCTAACCTAAAGATTGGCAGTTTAAACTCACCCAGCGATGCATGGAAGAAAGACCAACCATTTGCCTCCATAAAGATTACACAATCTTCTCTAAAGATTACAACCAAGGAAACTCTGTGGAACTCAGTACTGCTCTGAGTCAGAACAGAACTGGACAGCAACAAAACTCTGGAAGTGGTAGGTAAGGTCTTTTGCCTTCAATTAGCTCTAAATTATGCAATACTCATTGTCACTGAATCCTCCAGAGACTATCATGGATTGAATTATGCCACCCCAAAAATGTATGTAGCAATCTGACTGGGCCATGATTCCTAGTATTGTGTGACTGCCCTCCATTTAATGTCTTTCCTATGCTATAAATCCCAATCTCTGCCTGTGGCTAATAGACTAGATTATGCCAAAGAGGATTAGGGTAGGACTATAACACTCTTCCCAGGGTCACCTCCCTTCTCCAAAGTAAAGGAAGTTTTCCTGGAGTGTAGCTTGCACCACCTTTTATCCTACAAAGGATGAAAGGAAAGGGAAGCAAGCAGAGTGTTGATGACCTCATACCGTCAAGAAAGCAGCACCAAGAGAAAAGTACATCCTTTGGACTTGAGGTTCCTGTGCCAATATACACCCTGACAAAAGAAAGACTGATGCAACGTAAGAACCATCCTCCAGTGCTAACAACGAGGGCAAGATATCCTCTGGAGCCAACACCCTGAATTCAGACTTGCAGTCAACTAGACTGTGTAAGGATAAACTTTTCTTTGTTAAAGCCACTCACTTGTAGTATTTCTGTTAGACCAGTACTAGATGACGAAGACAGATGGTAAATCAGTTCTTCTAGGAGAACCAAGAAAAGAAGTGCTTGTCCCAAGTCTGTCCATCCATCACACACACTTGAGTAGAGCACCCATGTTCCACACTAGGCTGTAAGCTCCATGAGTTAGGGACCATGAACAGTCTTCCCTACCATTGTCCCCCACCATCTGTTACCAAGGTGACTGGTCCATATCCATTGCCATTGAATCAATTCTTATCCATAGCTACTCTATAAGACAGAGTAGAACTGATCTATAAACCAAAACCAAACCCACTGCCATCAAGTCAGGTGCAGCTCATAGTGACCCTAAAGGTCAGGGTAGAACTGCCCCATAGAGTTTCCAAGAATCACCTGGTAGATTTGAACTTAACCCACTATGCCACCAGGGTTTCTGAACTGACCTGTAGACACACGAAATGAACTGAATGATTGGGAGAATCTAGCCAACCTCCTACCTTCTACCAGCAAAGACTGTTGGACTGGGTGTGGAAAATAAAAATTAAAAAATTGATCAGCCAACTCAAGTTTTGGACTCTGCACTTCTAGCAACTCGTTTCCTGACTTTTGGGAGTCAACTATTTACTTTGTGGTTCCATTGCCTCCAAATAGGAAGATGGAGCATACCTTAAAAGAAAGTCCAGAGAAGCAACTACACTTCCTCTGTTGTGTGCTTTTTGTTCCTTAGGTTAAAGGAGTGGCATAAATCAAGGGCATAAATTAATCCTCTCCTCCAATCCTAGAGGCACAAGAGATCCAAGGCCTGGCCACATGGACCTATGGCTGACGGAGACAACTAAGACTCCTGTGGTGGTGCTGGGGACAGGAAGCTGCTGGGTTGGGTGTGGATCTCACACCGCTTCTCTTCAGTGGCATCTCCTCGGGGACTGTGGATCTTAATGGAGCCTCCATTAGCTAATCTAGTGATTCAATTAGCTCTAAATGCTCCTGGCCTGAAAAGGGGGAGCAGCAAGGTGGGGATTTGCTGACTCCTATTTGCCGGGAAGGGTTTCCCAAGACAATGGAGATGCAATTTGAATTCCCAAGACCCCCCACTTCCCTCCCATTCAAGAGGCCCAGGGTCATCAACTCAGATGAGATCATGTATGTGAAAGCACTTTGAAAACTATTTTTATTACTCATTGCCTTTTGGGGGGAGGGGCACCCCATGGCCTATTTCTCGAGCCAACCTCTGGCCAAGAGGCAAAAGGGTTGTCTGAAGGCTACAGGGCCAGGCTTAACCAGGGGTAGTCCCACCACGCCTGTGGTTTTTCTAACTTTGCAGAATGTGAACAATGTGCTGATCCTCTCCAACAGACATTAAGTTATCTCTTAATGACAGTTCTGCTCAGCTCTGGGCCATGATTGGGGGCACACTCAGTTGGGGACACAAGCACCGTCTGCCCCACCATTATCCATGTCTTCCAGTGACCCTTTATTCCTAGAAATAGCTAACTGGGAGGACAAGGACCACATCTTGGCTGTCAGCCCTAGGGCACACTACATGACACCTGGCAGGAGGGGACAGGAAAAGCGAAACCGGGTAGAAGGAAGAACAGAAAGAAGACACAACAGCAGAGAGTTAAGTATCTTCCATCGGGAGTCCTTTTCTCCCGGTCTTTGTCACTTTGGATTACCCACATAACCAGGAACTGCTACTAACTAGGAAACTCTGGTGGCATACTGGTTAAGTGCTACGGCTGCTAATCAAAATATCAGCATTTTGCTAGTGGTAATGCAAAATGGGACAGCTGCTTTGAAAATCAATTTAATACTTTCTTAAAAAGCTAGAAATAGACATACCACATGATCCAGCAGCCCCACGGCTTGAAATATATCCTAGAAAAATAAGGACTGTCACACAAACAAATACATACACACCAATGTTTATTGCAACTCTATCCACAATAGCAGGGTCGCCATGAGTCGGATCCGACTCGACGGCACTTGGCTTGGCTTGGCTTATCCACAATAGCAAAAAAAAATGGAATCAACCTTGGTGCCGATCAGCAGATGAGTAGATAAACAAATTGGGGTATATTCACACAATAGAATACTATGCAATTATAAAGAACAGTGGTCATCTTGGGAAACCGCTGGTAACATGCAATCATCTGGAAGGCATGCTCAGTGAAACTGGTCAATTGCAAAAGGACAAATATTGTATGAGACCACTACTATGAAGTCTCAAGAAAAGAGCCAAGCACAGAATAATCTTTGATGGTTATCAGGAAGAAGAGGAAGGAAGATAGGTACTCATAGATTAAGATAGTAGATAGGAATTGGGTTAACTGAAGAAAGTGACAGCACACAGTAGAAGACAGATCAACTCTGCTGGACTATAGCCAAGCCAGTGCCGTCAAGTCGGATCCAACTCATGAAGACTCTATACCAAGGGCTAAACACAACCCAACACTTTGAAAGACAGAGTAGCAGGAGGAAGGGTCTGGGGACCATGGTATAGAGGACATCTGGGTTAACTGGCATAACCAAGTTGTTGGGTTTTTATAAGAAATTGTTCTGCATGCCACTTTGGTGAGTGGCATCTAGCTCTTAAAAGCCAGCAAGCTACCATCTAAGCAGCATCAATTGGTCTCAATCCACCTGAAGCAGAGGAGAATGAAGGACATCAAAGACAGGAGGAAAATATGAGCCCTTCATGTGGAATCAGAAGGTACCATATGATTCAGAGATTAAATCAACACAAGACCAGAAGAACCAGATGGTACCCAGCCAACAGTAAGAACTGTCTTGACAAGGAAATACAATGTAGACCTCCATCATAGCAGGAGGAAAATGGGGCTGCAGGTCTAGATTTCTATTGAAAGACCAAACCTGATGGTCCAACATCCTGGAAAGTCCCTCAGAAACATGGACCCTAGACTCGTTCCTAGCCCAGAGCTGAAACCAGTACCAAAGACAACTTTTCAGACAAAAATTGGGCATGACTACAGGACAAGGCTGTCAGAGTAGCCCCTCCATAGAAACGAGATAAGAGGGTAGAGAGGAGGGAAGACGAGTTGGCTAAAAGAATATGGAAAGTACGGTGTGGAAAGCATAAGTGTGTTGTCACAGGACTGGGGGAGCAGCTAGAGTTGCAGAGAGGTGAGTACACAGGGATCTGTATGACTAATTGATTGCAAACTTTCACTTAATCACAATAAAATATTGGGGAAAAAAAGGCAGCAGTGTAAATCTTCTGGTGCACCCTGGAAACTGTGGAGCAGTTCTAATCTGTCCTATAGGTGACTTTGAGTCAGAACCAACTCAGCAGGAACCTGGTGGCTGTTTTGGTTAAGAACTTGGCTGCTATCCAAAAGTCTGGCAGTTCAACTCTACCAGCTGCTCCATGGAAACCCTGTGGAGAAGTTCTACTATGTCCTATAAGGTCACTATGAGTAGAAATTGACTTGACAGCAACAGATTCATTTTTGGAGAGGGTTCTGTGTTAGCTACTGAAATTAGAAAGAGCCACCTTTCCACCTGGAATTCAATTCCTCCTGTGCATAATGGCCAAGCCAAATGCCGTTGAGTCAGATCCGACTCATGGCAACCCTAGGGTCCAGGGTAGAACTGACCCTCCCTGTGCATAATAGGGAGGCTATATTGAATCCACCAGCCATCTGGTTGTCAGTTTGTCATACTCTGGTTGCTTCTTTGTTCCTGTGGTGTTGCAAACTATGCCATCAGTGTTTCAAATACCAGTAGGGTCACCCGTGGTGGATAGGTTTAAGCAAAACTTCCAGACTAAGACAGACTAGGAAGAAAGACTGGTGATCTACTTCCAAAAATTAGCCAATGAAAACTCTACGGATCCCAGTAGAGTACTGTCCAATAGGATGCTGGGAGATGGCCCTGCCCCCTACCCTAGATCACAACAGTCCCATCTGCAACCCACTGTGGGGATTTAGCAGGAGTGGGCAGTGTCTCATCTCACTATGCCTGGGGTGACCAGAGCTGGAGACTGACTTTCTAGCAGCTAGCAACAAGACTTGTGGAGAAGAAAGAGGAGACACAAGATAAAATGTAGTCATTTGTCCCAGCACCCTTAAGAGTTCACTTTAATGACAATGATAACTTCAGGTCCCATTTACCTTCCCACTCATCTGACAAGATATTCCCTGGTACCCGAGGATGTAGCCCCAGCAGGTGTCAATGAAACTCATTTTACAAAAAGTTTGTCTGGGGCCACATGCTTAGCTATACAGCAGTGGCGAGCAGAAACCAGGACCAATTCACCCCTCTCCTGACTCGATCATAGCTGAACCCATTGCTGTTGAATCAATTCCAACTTACAGTGACACAATAGAACAGAGTAGAACCATACCGCAGGGCTTCCAAGGGGTGGCTGGTGGATCCAAACTGCTGACTGCTGGGGTTAGCAGTCACAGCTCTGAACCACTGTGCCACAGGGGCTCTGATTCATCATGGGACCCCCAAAATGGTCCAGTTGCCACTCAAACACGGACAGAGATGAATTAATGAAATGGAGGATTCTCATTTTTTCCACGAAGTCACAGCCACCAGCATCATTTCTGATACCTCCAAGGTGTGCACCCCGGGTACCCTAACTTTCTTCTGCCCCGCAGCTTCTGCTGTGACCTCATACTGCCTCCAGGTCCCAAGCTGCTGTCAGAGTCACCAAGAGGAAAGAGCATGAAGGGCAGAGTGGCAACATGAAGAGAGAATCTAGTCTTAAATTCTCCACTAAAGTGGCTCAAAGAGTTAATTTAAGCATTCAACTACTAACAAAAAGGTAGGTTATTCGAGTATACCTAGAGGTGCCTCAGCAGGCAGTCCTGGTAATCTCCCCAAAGTTCACAGCCTTGGAAACTCGATGGAGGAGTTCTGCTCTGCCTATATGGGATCACCGTGAGTCCAGACCGACTCACTGACAAGCAACCATGGCAACAACAACTCTGCAATCTAATACTTGTGTGACCTTAAATATGAATTCACACACGCCCTCCAGCTTCAAGTCTTCACCGTCAGGATGGGAATTTTTACCCAGACCTCTTCATCTTACTACAGAGAGAGAAAGTAACCATGAATGAAATCCCTGGTGGGGAGGTCAGCTGAGTTCCACTTCCCTCCTCCCCTCTTTCCAGAAGGGACCTGTGTTGATGTGGACTTTCAGCAAAGCCTCTTGCTTAGGGATGCTTCCTTTCTGATCACTCAGGGACTGCAGCTCCTCCACCCACCTCCACCAACCAAGGGAATTAGATATCTGCATGGCAAGAGGCTGCCTCAGCAGAGGCCCCATATATAAAAATTACTCATGATGGCTTCAGTGGAGTTTGCACTGTACAGGCCGAAATGAAATATGAAGATTGGGCACTGGAGGATGACCCCAGTGACACAGGGCGTGGTGATTGAATACAGCCTGTGAATTATATCAAATACTTACTGAGGTATAAAGACGAGCTGGGGTGCCCTTGGGGTTATTTCTGCTCCTATAGCACAGATATTGTCTCCAGTATCACATTCTATGAGCCCTTTTCTTTCTATCCACTCCCTCCCTCTTTGAGAGCAAAAGTAGTTTGATGTTTCTGGAAGAAAAGGAATCTCCTTATAGCACTCAGTCCTGGTCTGCAGGCTTTGGTCTTGTGTAGGATGGAAAAGAAAACTAGGGCAGGGCCTGAGGCCCCATCTGTCCCCTGCCAGGCTGTAAGTCCCTAGACATCCCTGGGCTTTGGTTTCCTCCTCTGCAAAACAAAAATACTATCACCTGCTTCATCACAGTCCTGGGCATTTGCAGGTAGAAGTTTCTCAATTCAGTAGCAAAAGCAAAAGTTTATTGAGATGCCTGGATAAAGTGAATTGGTCCTACAAGGGTTAATTTGGCTCTGTAGAGGGCAGTCACAGAGACAGAGGGAAGGGAGGGTTTTCCATGTGGGCTTTGTGGGAAATTTACAAATAAATGAAACTTTTCGCTCTTGCTAGCCGGTGACAGATCAGAGGTGAGTATCATTAATTTTGGAGGCTCTGTTCAAAACTGAGAAGCCTTTTTCCCAATGAAGAACTCCTCGTAGGTGTTATTTTTCCTAAATTATCATATTAACCACAGATAATTAACAAGCATATCCTTGGTGCTGCAGGATTCCGACAAATCCGCTGAATGTATCTTGTTGCCTATAAATCATCCAGTCATCCTTCAAGCCAGCTGTTTAATTACTACCGCACTTGGGAGTAACAATCTTGCGGCTCTCTCTAAATTTGGTTGCCAGTGAAAATAAAGTCAGCAACATAGCAGCTCTTCATCATCAGCATTCCATCTCAAGACGTTGCTGCCGGTTCTATTTATAATGGGAACAACTGGAACCAGCCCAATGTCCAGCAACGGGGCAACGATGGGGCTCACAAATTAAGGGATAGGAATTTAGTGGGATCTCATCTAGCCACCCCAAGGCATGACTTAAACTATGTCAATATGCGGAAAACATGCATTTGAAATCATGTTAAGTAGAAAAGCAACATGAAAGACAATGCAAGCAGTCATTCCAACTATGTAAGAACAGATGTAATTGTCAACAAATAATGGGGTGAACATTTAAAGAGGCAGAAAGAGTTGTGTTTAATGCTTGTTTGCTAAAGTGGATGCAGCTCGTCTGATTTTCAAATAGAAGACAACACAGCCCATAGGTATGATGGCCCTGGCTGTTCTCACCACAGCCAGCAGAGCTGAGGTCGTGTGATCTGAAAAGCTTGCCTTGGGCCCTTTCATCCACACCGTCCCCCAGTTTAGGCTCCCGCTCCACACTGTGCCGGGACTTTGCTGCCTCTGTGATGTCTGAGTGGTGTTTGGAAGGCAGAAATCAGCTGGCTGCGTTTATTCATGCCTCATTGTTCCTGGAATCATAATGCTCCGAGCTGGAAGGAATCTTATTCTCATCAGTATCACCTATTCTGCTCTCTTTTGCCAAAGCTCTTTCCCCTGAGCTAACTCAGCAGCTGGTGAGAGTGGCCAGCTCTGACGATCAGCAGAGCTCCAGCCTGGGACCTGGCTCTGTGTGGCCCCTGCAGGGTGGCAGAGAGAACTGGGAGCAAGGTGGGAAGAGGGTGGCACCTTTGAAAACGCCCACTGAGAGTACCAAAGGAAATGCAGGCGTAGGTGTGGATTTTCTCAGGTTCAGAAGTGGGCGGAGCACTTCTTCCTCAAAGTGGTTGCTAGTGCTTTCAAGTTGCCTCTGACCTGTCACAACCTTGTGTATGACAGAATCAAATGCCATCTGGTACTGTACCAAATTTGTGATTGCTAGTGTATCCAAGCCCTTGTTGGCTATTGAAAACCCTGGTGGCATAGTGCTTATTTGCTACAGCTGTTAACCAAAAAGTCAGCAGTTCAAATCTGCCTGGTGCTCCCTGGAAACTCTATGGGGCAGTTCTGTAGGCTATGAGTCAGAATGAATTCAACCACAGTGAGTTTTTTATTTAGCTGGCTGTTGTGTCAGTCTATCTCATGGAGGCTTTCTCTCCTCGTGGCTGACATTCTGCTTTATCAAGCAGGTGTCCTTTGCTAGCAACTTGTCTTTCTGGATAACACGTCCAAAGTACGTGCGTTCATGTAAAGTGAATTTGTCTTACACTGTCCTTTAAAACTATGGTGTCATTGTGACTTTTTTTTCCAACAAAGTTTTTGCTGTTTTCCCAGTAGGTAGGAGAGACGGGGGAGTGAAAGAAGGCAGCTCGAGGTGGGAGTATCTTGGGACAGTAGGGTATCATGGTTCGTTAGAATCTCTGCTGAGCTGCAGAGGACGAGCCAGTAGGTCAGCTTTGATTCTCTGCCTGTTCACTCAAGGTCCCCATGCATAGTCTCTTTGGCTTTTTGGAGCAGAGACTTAGCTCAGCTAAGTCAGCACTCCTGGACAGGCAAGTGGAACAGAAAGGCCACCCAGAGCCAGAGGCAGCTCCATCCAGGTGCCACAGCCCCCTACCTGGAGCCCCCTGCCTTCTACCCCAGTAGCATTTAATTCAGGAATCACCTGGCCAGGCCGAGGAGGTGCTTGGTCATCAGCCTGGGCTCGTGCTTGGCCTGCAGTGAGCCATTTGGCCCCAGGAGAGGCAGATGGATGGCAGCGGCTTCCCTTTCCCTCCACCCCTGATAGGCAGGAGAGGTCCCCTCTCCCTCCTATTCACATCTGCTTGCTGTCCATTGTCCCATCGGCCTTGATGTTCCCGCTGCCTCCTCCGTCTGGCTATGCACTTGGATTTCCGGTTCGCATCAGCATGTTTAAGCACGGCTGGGGATGGAGCCCTGAGAGAAGCGGCCTCACTGAGCTGTGCTCACTTTTGTCACCACTGTTGTTGTTAGACACAATCTAGTTGATTCTTGATAGTGACCCCTGCACCATGGAGTACAGTGCTGCCCCAGTTCTACGTCATCCCCATGATTGGTTACAGCTTGGACCAATATGATCCATTGTGTTTTCATTGGCTGATTTTTGGAAGTAGATCATCAGGCCACTCTTCCTAATCTATCTCAGTCTGGAAACTCTGCTGAAACCTTTTTTGTATCACAGCACATGTAATCTTCCTCTGACATACGTGCAGTGGCCTTGCATGAGATGAAGTAGCTGGGGATCGAATCTTGGTATCCTGTATAAAAGACACAAATTCTGTCACTGAACTACCACTGCCCTCCAAGGTGCCTGTAGCAAACATTTAAGCCAAAGCATTCTAATAGGCTCCCATGAATATCAGCAGGGCCAGCTAAAAAGAGGAAGGCCACTTCATTGTAAGTTCTTTGCTCAGATCTGACAAATGTTGCCAAGGCACCTCCCAGTTAATGAGAGGTGGCATAGAGACCCAGTTCCTGGATACTCGCTCTGTGCCGCACAGCACGCTTCCCTGCAGCTCCGTGCCCTTGTTCATCTTCATGGCACCTGTGTGAGCCAGGAGCTGTTGGTATCCTCATTTGGCAGATGAGGAAACTGATCCTCAGAGAAGTCAAGTAACTTGGCCAAAGGTACAAAGCTGGCAGGTAAGGAAGCCAGGCTGAAGCCAGACAGCCGCAGAGCTGTCCTCTTGCAGGGTGGTGTATTCTACTGCAGGGGTGGCCTTTGAAGGAATCTGGAAAGGGCAGTGGTAAGAGAAGCAGGAAAGAACCATTGAAATAAGTGCAAAAACCCAAACCTGTTGCTGGAGAGTCAATTTTGACTCATAACGACCCTATAGGACAGATTATAGCTGCTCCATAAGGTTTCCAAGAAGCACCTGGTGGATTTGAAATACCAACCTTCTGGTTAGCAGCCATATCTCTTAACCACTGCACCACCAGAATTTCCATTCAAAGATCCATCAGGAGGATTGCTGAAGTGTCAACACTGTCAACCCCACCTCCCCAACCTGGAATCTAGAAAATTATTTCTAATTCCCTTTGCTCTGGTTCTGCATCCATAAAACAAGCTTCTAAGCTGGCATTGGCTTTTTTGGAAGGACCTACTTGCTGGAAAGGTGCTCTTAGAGCAAAGAGCCAGCAGGTCTCAGACCTGGATTCTTTATCCACCTCACAGCCTAGTTGAAAGGCAGGCTTCTGGAGCTCGGGGACAGCGATGACCCTGCCCACTGCTCCCTGTTCCCCCAAACCCATCCCCAAGGTGGCCAAGTGAAGGGATACAATGCGGACAATGTCAAAAATGAGATACAGCAACAGCCACCACCACAGCACACACACACAAACACATAAAACTCCACAATAAGTCACAAATAAAATAATAAGATGCAAAACAAAAGAAACTAAAAAGGAAGCCTATCAAGTATAATCTGACTGCACTTGAGTACAACCTCTGATTCCAGGTGTATAGAAGCCCAAAGAGAGGTCTGGGGACTGAGGCGGCCTGGGATAGGCACTGAGGGATTTGGGAGGGATTTGTCTTTCTTTTTTATACTTCCCTGTATTATCTGAATATTCTCTAAACAGAAAATATTTTAAATATATAAAAAGCAGTCAGTTTAAACCGAAACCTCACTCTCTTGATGACTCCTTCCAGACTGGCCCAGGGATGACTGGCAACTCTTAAAGATTGCCAGAAACGGTTATTTCCCACCCTGCTAAAGCTGTTAATTTTGCACAGCTTTTACACACTTAAAAACCTAAGGGGCCAAGACACTCACTGAAGGAGAATCTCTGCCCAGGGCCAGCCTGTCGTCTTCTAGTTCCTCCTGGATTGTCTTCATTTCCAGTAGACTTTCTTCAGACTGACTTACTCCAGGGACAGATACAACACAAGTACATTTTCTAGAATGTTATCATTTTTAATTAATACACTAGTACGTATTTTAATGAACTTTCACCTGTCTAAGGCAGCCTCTAGAACATTCATAGTCCCTGCTCTTCCCCAGCAGCTCCACCAAGGAAGGAGAGTAAGCATTTTTGTAACCTGATCCTGTTACTCCGCGACACTGAGATAAATGCCGCTTCACCAAATCTGAGTTTGACCAGAGCTCTGAGGGCCTGCCTCTCCTCTCTGGGCCTTGTGTCTCTGAACTGTACTTTTCCGAAGTGCCATCCTTGTATCCCTAGACCTATTGGTTACCTCCTGTTTCCACAAGTTCTGCCCCCTGGTAAATGGTTCCTCTTCTCTCTATTCAGCTTGAAAAGTACTACCCATTAGGAATGCGTTCAGTTGCAAGTAAAGCAACACCTTACTTACAATGATTTAAACAAATATAGTTTTGTTTTTCTCATATGACAATCTAAAGATAGTTGGCTGATGATATTGACTCAGTAGTTTCATGATTTCAGAGCCTGTGAAATCCCATTGACAGGTTCCTTCCTGGGCCCAAAATAATTGCCCCAATTGCAAACATCACACCTATAGTCAAAGCAGAAAGATGGGGGATTGTCATCCCTTTTATTAGAAAAGCAAAAGCTTTCCTAGAACACTCAGAGCAAATGTTTATATCTTATTGGCCAGATGGTATCACGTGGCTATTCCTGGCTGCAAGGCAGCCTGGGAAAGCAAATGATTGACTTTCCTACCTTCCAGAGTGGAATATGGGGAAGGTCTAGGGCTAGTCAACCAATAGTATCTGCCACAGGGGCCAAACCCTTTTCCCTGAGAAATTTTACAAACAGAATAAGCACAGTGAACATTTACTAAGCACTTATTCTGTACCAGGCCCTTTTGTAACTGTATTCTGGCTATACACTGTGTCTGCCTCACAATCCCACGAGAAAGATAAGACTAGTATCTCCATTTTGTCTCTCAAGCTGTTGTTTGCTGACCCCTGCTACCAGCAATGCCATCAACCACTCTGGACTCTGAGCTTTCTACATAGGTTTTAACAGACACTCCACCCCTGCCCTCTGCCCACCGTACTTCCCACTTTGGTTTAGACCAGTCCATTCTGCTGTCTTTGGTGCCTGTACCTGTAACACTTGGATCTTGAGGACAGCAAGACAGGAACTCGCTGACTGCATCTCACAGGAACTTCAATCAACACCTTTGGTCACCGATTTCACCCAGGGTGAGTACTTTCAGCACGAGAGAGAGTTGGCGCTGCCAGCAGCCCTGGCCGCCAGACTTACAGCTCTCCTGCTAAGCCCCAGAGCAATCATGGCATCGGTCGTTTGGTCGAGTTTCAAGGCTCCGGGTGACTTTTGTTCTACCCTTAAAATGGCAGGTGCTTGACAAGCTCTCAGCAAAGCAGAAAGACGGGGATGGAAGTTCAATAGGTCTTTCTCTGTTCATCTCCATAGTATTCGCTCCATTTTTCCTAGTGGGATGTTTAAGGATTTGGAGAGAGGATGAGGAGACCAGCATAGCATTTAATTGCTGTTTTCTCCTCCTTGCTCTCAGGTACCAGCATCCTGTGCACACAGCAAGAGCATCGCTCTCCCTGACAAAAAGCATCAGGAAATTCCCTCCAGGCTTTATAATTACCCCTACCTTGAAGGCATGTTTGCCCACAAAAGCTTCTGTGCCTGAAACCGCTCAGCCGTCACATCTCTGCTCTCTGTCTCCTTTACCCATGACAGATATGGGCATGCTCACTGATGACTTCCAGGGGCTCCACTGCACGGAGGTGGTGGTTCAGTATTAGTTTTCTTGCTTTCCATGCAGGAGACCCAGGTTCAAATCCTGGCCAATGGGTCTCATACAAAACCCCCACTCATCTGTCAGGGGAGGTTTGAGTGCTGCCCTAGCAACCCTATGCATAGCAGAATGAAACACTGTTTGTTCCTGTGAAGTCATTGACACGCTTCAGCCCATCGTTGCTGTCACTGTCAATCCATCTCCTTGAGGGACTTCCTCCTTTTTGCTAATTCTCCACTTTCCCCAGCATGGTGTCCTTCTCCAGGGCTTGATCCATCCTGATAATGTGTCCAAAGTGTGTGAGATGAAGTCTTGCCATCTTTGCTTTTAAAGAGCATTCTAGCTGTACCTCCTTCTAAGCAGATTTTTTTCATTCTTTTGGCAGTCCATGGTATATTCAATATTCTTCACCAATACCACAATTCAAAGGTATTAATTCTTCTTTGGTCTTCTTTATTCAGTTGTCCATCTTTCCCATGCAAATGACATGAATGAAAACATTATGACTTGGGTCAGGTGCACCCTAGTCCTCAGGGTGACATCTTCGCTTTTCAACATTTTAAAGAAGGCATATCGATTTGCCCAATGCAATATGTCTTTTGACTTCTTGACTGCTGCTTCCATGGGTGTTGATTGTAGACCTAAGTAAAATTAAATCCTTGACAACTTCAAACTTTTCTCCACTTATCATGATGTTGCTTTTTGGTTCAGTTGTGAGGATTTTTTGTTTTCCTTTTGTTGAGGCACAGTCTATACTGAAGGCTACAGTCTTTGCACTGAAGACATTGGCAAAAACATAAGGCTCCAGGAACTGGCAGAGTACCAACTGAGATGTTTCAACAAATGAATGCAGGTCTGCAAGTGCTCACTCATCTATACCAAGAAATTTGAAAGACAGCTACCTGACCAACTGACTGGGAGAGATTCATAATTATGCCTATTCCCAAGAAAGGTGATCTAACAGAATGCTGAAATTATTGAACAATATCATTAACACCACATGCAGGTAAAATTTTGCTGAAGATCATTCAAAAGTGGCTGCAGCAGTATATTGACAGGAAAGTACGAGAAATTTAAGCCAGAGTTAGAAGAGGCTATGGGACCAGGGACATCATTGCTGATGTCAGATGGATCCTGACTGAAAGCAGAGAATACCAGAAAGATGTTTACCTATTTTACCGGCTATGCAAAGATACTTGACTGTGTGGATCATAACAAATTATGGCTAATATTGCAGAGAATGGAAATTCCAGGACATTTCAATGTGCTCATGAGGAATCTGTGCATGGATCAAGGGACAGTCATTCAAACAGAACAAGTGGATACTGCATAATTTAAAGTCAGGAAAGATGTGTGTCAATGTTATACTGTTTCATTATACCTATTCAATCCGTGTGCTGAACAAATAATCTAAGAAATTGGGTTACACGAAGAAGAATGAGGTATCAGGATTGCAGGAAGACTCATTAACAACCTGCATTATGCAGATGACACAATCTTGCTTGCTGAAAATAAAGAGGACTTAAGCTGATGAAGATCAAAAACCACAACCTTCAGTATGGATTACACCTCAGCAAGACAGACTAGGAAGAAACATCTGTGACCTATTTCCAAAATTTAGTCATGGAAAACCCCGTGAGTCATGATGGTCCCAATCCAGTTGTGCACGGGGTCATCACAAGTAGGGGACTGACTTTATAGGAGCTAATTGACTTGACAGCAGCTAACAACAGCCACCAGCACTGGTCAATCTATTGCCAGTAAGTTGATTCTGACTCATATCAACGATATAGGACAGAGTAGGTCTGCCCGAGAGAATTCCCAAACACCTGGGGGATTCTAACTGCCAACCTTTTGGTTAGCAGCAGTAGCACTTAATCACTATGGTGCCAGGGTTTCCGCCAGTTGTCAAGAAGATCACAAATTCTGGGAAGGGCTTCTGTGAATCATTTTGGCTCTGGGTGCCTCCTCCTTTTCCACCTCTAGAAGTGCAAGTGCTTAATTCCCTTAGTATCATTCCCAAAATAGCACTGTTGGGTTGTGTCTGTGTATGTGTGTGTGTGTGCATTTTAAACACTAACCTTGTGTAGTCAGGGAGGTTTTAAAGCTCCCTCAGGGGTGTCTAGTACTTTGTTCAGCCTCTCTAGGCCAGAGGCAAAAAGGTTGGTAGTCAAATCTATCATTTCGGGAAATTGTGAGGAATAAGTAAGGTTGTATCTGTGGTAACACGAAGCCCCATCCTAGCACACAGTAGGTGCTCAGTAAATGGTATGTCTGTCTGACTATGAAGACTGGTACAGTACAGTTGAGTTTGATGCCCTGGTGAGCACTTTAGATGGCCTCCTGTCCTCCGCACCTGCCCTTCGGCTCTAAGGAAAACTGGGCAGGAGTGGAGAGGGCCAGCCTCTCTACAACCAAAATAGCTCAGCGAGTGCACAGCCACTGGGCAGTGAAGCTGGCTTTCTGCAGGGAAGATGGTAGCTTTAGCAGGACACTAGGAATTGCTGATTAACCATCCTTGAGTTCATCCTCATCTGCTCTTTGGCTCATAGCCCTGAAGGGGACAGATTTCCTGTCCCTTTGCTTCCAAGATGCCTCTGTGGAACTTAGCCTCCAACCTTTGCATTAGTGCTTCTCTGGGACTCCAGCTCCCTTTGAAGATTCCAGTCTCAGGTTGGGAAGCTTTCCTGGTTCCAACTGAACAGGAGAAAAACGGAAACAGAAAAGCTGAAGAAGGCAAACCGCTGGGCAGAATTCTGAGGCTTAGGAGAAGTACTGACTGCAAAATATGTTTTTTAGGTTTCTACTCCCTGGTCAGCCACCTTTCACCAGCACACCTATGACTGAGCTTCAGACTACACATGTAAGGAGACTCTAGCCTAAGCCTGCGGCACCACGGAGATCCCTGAAAGGGCACTTGTTCTCTGCCTCGGAGACAGAAAGACCAGGGTGGACGCCTTGAAACCTCATTAGCTTTGGTTTCTTTGTTCACTCACTCCAGCAGGAGTTCAAGCACGGACATCTGCATGGCCGACACACCTCAGTTCCCACCTCCCTGTGGTCCATGGAAACTTGGTCATACTTTGGGGTGATCAGATTCTTTCTCTGAGGACACAGCCTCACAACAATCCAGGGCTGAGGTAAATATGACAAAAACTCAGCTCCATTCTCCCCAAAGGGAGAATGTTCAGTTGTAGATACTGCTCTTTGAAGGGGCTTGCCAGTCTACAATACGTAACTTAAGGCCTCAAATTGGTTCATTTCTGCTTGAACTCCACTGAGAATTTTCATGTCCACCCAGACATACTGAATCAGAATCTAGAGTTGAGCAAGATCCCCTAGTGATTCTAAGCTAATAAAGTCTCAGAACCACAGCTGTACTAGTGGTTCTCAGAACTGGTCCCTAGCTATCAGCATCGGTATCATCAGGGAGCTGGTTAGAAATACAAAATATCAGCAGGTTTGAAGCTGAAGTAACTGGTTTGAAGTCCTGATGTAGCAGCTTACCACCCAGTGCAGGGCGCCGACATACTCCCAGCTCAGATTTTTTGGCCAGAGCCATGTACCCTGCTGCCTTGAGGCTTATGCTCCAGTAGCTATGGTTAGACCATGATTTTCTCACATACAGCCCTCTGGGACACACCACGCAAGGCTCTTGCCCTTCGGTTAGCTCTTCATAGTCTCCCAGTTCTTACCCTGGATCAGCCTGGGGGTGAGTTGTTCTCGCTTTGAAAATGAGAAAATTAACACCGGAAGAGGAAAAGTTATCTTCATAAAACCCAAGACCAGGACAGGGGCAAGCAGAAGGGTCCTAACAAACTTTGGAAGCTTCTTTAAGAGCAGTGAGGGGTGTGTGTGTGTGTTATACAGTGTGTGTGCAAGAGAGTGTGGCATGCAGTATGTATGATATGCTTGTGTGAATTTGTATAGGGTATATGAGTATGTGACATGCAAATAGTGTGTATGTGGTATGTGGATGTGTGGCATGTGTGTATGTAGTATGCGTATGTGTATGTATGTGTCTATGTGTGATGAGGTGGGTGATAAGTCAGAGTTAGTGTTTATCAATCTCTTGTCCCTGGAGTGACCTCCTCACAAACATTAGCAGAAGCTTAAAGGCAGTTTGATGAGGTCAATAGAAAGAACTGGTGGACAATACCCAGGGTAGGGCCTCCTGCCTGGGCAACAGGCGATGCCTCTCATCATTAAAGCTATCTCCGTGATACCAGCCCCGGAGACCCTTGGCATTCCAGGGCATCCTACATCTTCTTTTAACTATTCATGAGTGACCCCATCATTTACTGCTTGTGGTACGCAGTCATTTGTCATTCTGCAGAGGCACTGACTTGAGTCATGTGCTTTGAGCCTGGTATGTGGACAGGGCACTTGACTGGTGGCTTAGTTCTTCTCAATTTGTAGTCTATCTGCAGGAACACATGGGAGGTGGGGAGTCTGTTCTGAAAGAAAGGTGGCCACTGGCCCAGCGCTGGCCAAGAGGAGACTGCAGAATGCAGCATTCCAGGATGAGAAGCAGATTTATAAATAACGTGAGTCCCACACTTATGGATTCATTAGAGATCTGAAAGAGGCTATAGATTTTTCAGTTACATTTTATTGCTTTGGTGACTTAAGTGGTACTTAAGTTTGGCAGTTTGAATCTACCAGGAACTCCTTGGAAGCACTGTAGGGCAATTTTACTCTGTCCAGTGGTGTCATTCCAAGAAGAACTTTGCACTAAATCACCTGTTCCACAACCCCTTTCCTTTACAGAGTATGCACCCAATGCCTGCAAGTCTGCCATAAAAATTCATGCCTTGGGGTGAAGGGATTGTCTCAACTTAAAAATATCCTTCATCAGGAAAGGGCAACCTTAAATTACTGATCATCATTTATTCTTCACTGTGGAAGAGTTTAACAAAGTCTTTAAACCAGTTGACCACAGTTAGTCCAAGAGGAAATGAGGAGAGCACTGGCTCAAGCTTCCTGCTAGGAAAGTTGCTAGTGAGTCTTCTAGACTCAGCCACGAATCAGCCAGGTGGCACCCTAATGGGTAAGCAAAGGTGAAGAAGGCTTGGGTGTCACTGAAATTGGTGGATCCTTTCTGTAGGGAACTGATGTGGAACTACCAGATCACCAGGAAGAAGGAATTTTCTCAGAGACATTCCATGCTGACCAATACCGGAAATACATTTTTACTTTTCAAATTAAACTCTTATGAACACACAAGTTAGCTGCAGGGTAATTATCTGGGATGGAGAAAGAAAACTTATCATCAAATACCTCTAAGTCTTGCCTTTCAAAACAACACTTGTGTATGATGGGTCTCTAGAGCCCCTGTCTCAACATTCCTCAATTCCCTTTAGGTTTTGCTTCTTCTTTGAAGATCCCATCCTTTCCTGCCATTGTGGAAAAGCTTTTAAGGTAATTCTAAAATAAGTACATAAATAAATAAGTAAGGACCATTATTCACTTGCTAACCACGTCCCTGAGTCCCAAAATTGCTACAAGGACCATTGTGAAACATTCTTGGGTTTAAGAAAATAATGTAAATTAAGTTCAATGCAAAATAAACTGCTGGGGTAGATAATGTTATAATACCTGAGGCAGCATACTCTCAAAATGAGTCTGAATCAACTCAACATTAGTGGCTTTGGGTTTTGAGAAGTATACTCAAAGAGGTTTTCTTTTAGTATGTATTTGTGATTGACTCCATAACCCATGCCCTTTTCTAAAATCACCGTCAAAACTCTTTAGACTCACATTCCCAAGTGGAAGTCTTCAGTCCAAAATTAACATCAGAATGACAATAATAGCAACAAAAACTACTACTCGAAGGAGTTGACATTGATCAAACACTTAACTGTGGGTGCCCAGCCAAGCTAAGCTTGCAACATAAGAGGTAGGTAACGTTATTACCTTACAGAGGAGGAAACTGAGGCTGAATGAGGACAGGGAACTGGTGGTAAGCGGCTGAGCTGGGGAGGATGCAGTCTATCCGACTCTGAGCTGAGTCCAACAGAGAGAAGGCACCAAAGAAAATGTCTCAAAGGGAATGGAGCTTGAGCCCAAGAGGGGACCGAGAAAAACATCACTGTGTGGTTAAGACGTGTTGAGAGGTGTGAGACCTGGGAAACTGAATTCTCGTGTCTCATGACTCCAAGCAGGGTGTTAACACAGGTTTTCTAAAACAAGAGTGGTATGACGCTTTTGCTATTCAGATGGATATGTTTGGTAGTAACCTACAGACAGAAGCCTGGAGAAGTTCTTTGTTTATCTTCTAAGGTTCCTCATTTTTTCCAACTAAGTGTGGAGTCAGTCCAACTAAGTGTAGCTAAGTGCTACATCTGCTAACCAAAAAGTCAGCAGTTCAAATCCACCAAGTGCTCCTTGCAGACTCTGTGGGGCAGTTCTACTCTGACCTCTAGGGTCACTATGAGTCAGGCCTGACTCAACAGCAGTGGGTTATAGATCACATCCAGTTTGGAAAGCTGATACCCCAGGGTCTAGCAACTCCCATTCTCCCTAGAGAAAGTAGCTCACAGTAACATCCTTGAAAATAGTCCTTCCTGGGCTGTCAAGGGCCCCATTGGCCATCTTCTTTTCCAAGTTCCTCTCTAGAGTTGTCCAGGTTCTAAGGGGGTGGAGCCACATTGACCTTTTGGCAGCTTAAGAATTTTTAGGTTGAACTGACATATGCAGGATTGAAAGAACTCCATCGGTTTCCCCTATCTACACTTACATTTTTTTTCCACTGAATTGTATCCTAAACATAGAAATTTCAATTTAAAGTCATCGATAAGATATTAGATGGGGAGGATGAGTGTGCTGTCACAGGGTGAGGAGATAAGATAAAGTTGTATAGGGGTGGGTGCTTGGGGTTTTGTATGGCAAATTGACTTGGATTGTAAACTTTTGATTAACCACAATAAAAAATTTTAAGAAGATTCCCCTGAGAGCATGGCCCCCAGCCTTGATGCTGCCCTTACCCGTAAATTATAACGAAGGTCTACTCTTTGGACAGGAATGGACTGGACTTGGCAGTGCAGAGTGACCATATATTGGATGTACTTTATGGTTCTATATATCTATAGGATATCATCCTGCTGACCTCTGGCTGGAGGAAGGAGAGTGGGTGGAGAGGAGGGGAAAGGAGGCTGTTGGGAGGATAAGACATGTATAGAGCAGAGAGGAATAGTGTGCTGTCACCAGACAGGGAGAGCATGGAAGCTGCATATAGGTGGGCATGTAAATTTATACGGGAATGTACATTTTCACTCAGTCATATTAAATAAAAAATAAAAATAAAAATAAATATTCTAAAAAAAATTTAAGAAAGAAATTAGAATACAGGAAGCCCCCAAAACCTTCATGAAGTTCTCCATGAGTTATATGACCAACCTAGACGTACCCAAGAGAACAATCCAATTCTCACAGCTCCCTCCACTTAGGGAACTCTGGGTGCCCCAGTTGGTGAGAGTCTAAAACACTAAAAATATTATGACTCTTCCATGTGTAATTCAAAATTAAAATAGTACTAAACCACAAGGATAGTGGAGTCCCACCCAGCCCAGGTTTTTCCCATGATGACTACTTCACAGTATCAAATATCTAGGTATTTGTAAAAAATTCTGTGTGTGTACTTGTGTGTATTTCTGTGTGAAATTGCTTGCTCTGCCTTTTAGTTTAGCCAGCACTGAAAGTTGGTCTCCCAGTAGCCCAAGATGTGGCTTAGCTGCATTCTTGATTCCCAGATATGCCAAAGTTTCGTAGAAGATGGCAGGACTCTCTGGTGGAATAACCCAAGTAGTCAAGGGAGAAAAATTCCCCAGGTACAGATATTCCCTGAAGCTAAATGACATCAGAAAAATTCTCTGTTAATATTCTTAGCTCTGTGGGACCCAAAGAAGTAACTGAGGACTCAGGCAATGCCACTTCCAGGGGCGAAGTGGTTAAAGCTAGTCCAGCCTCAGGGTCCCACTTACAACTCTACCACTCTCCTCCCGCACCCCCCCCACCACGTCTGGCAATGTAGAGGCTCATAGTTCAATATACTCAATTTGGCTCAAGGCCATTAACCCACCAATAAATAGCCTCAGTGGAAGACAGTCTGCAAGTGATGTTTAGAGACACCTTAGTTCTTGAGTAGGGGCGGCTGTCCCTCAGGATGGCTATAAAGTCTGGGTTGTGGCTTTGAGAGAGTGAGAACCCTGCACCAAACCTCTCCATCCCTCAGCCCCTTTCCCCTGTCCTAGCATACACAGGATACCACATTGTAGACTCTCCCTCCCTGACCCCGTACTTTAAGGAAGACATATTGGGTCTGACAAGAGCCTTTTGTCTCATTCCTTAAGCTCAGAGGCCTTGGTCTGTGGCATCTTTTCCACGCTGTTCCCTAATAGCATCTGATTTCAACTGTGAAACCCTAGGGAGGATCAGAGCTCACTGCTTGGTTTTGCATGCCTGTGCTGGAACTCAGAAAACTAATCTTAATGAAACTTTCTATTCTCCTCCATCAGAAATCTTTATACATTCACGCACACGCATACATTTCCATAGCCCATTCCAAGGGGAGTGTTTATTTTCTCCATAATGCTCTACCACTGAGAGTGGTGATGGGTAATAGAGATGGCATCACAATCATTTTATTGGATCAATATATCATTTAGAAAAGAAAAGCTTTCCCCCTTCATCGAGTGATGACCAAGAGGGGAATGCCTAGGTCTGTGCAGTAATTTATGTCTGTCAAGTAGAATGGATGGGATTTGGAGTTCAGCGCTCTGTGTCTTCAGTTTTTACTGTATTCCCAGTGTTTTCAGCAGTGCCCACAAAGCAGCCTTCTGAAGGGCTCTCTTTCCAGTGAACAGCTCACCTTCTTCCAGGGGCTTAAATCTCAATCAAGAGAGGAGCTTGGCCTTACTGTGGCTTTTTGTTTATTTGTACAGTGGTTGACTGAATCAGTTCAATTAGTGTAGTAACTGTGGGACTTTCTGCCATCCTCAGCAAGTAAACATTGACAGTCCCATTTTATAGATGGTGGAAACAGAAGATCAAAGGATAAATCTTTTTCTCCAGCCCATTAAGGCACAAAGACGTCTTCATTCTCAACTATGACTAAACATTGTCCCATGCCCTGGTGGTACAACAGTTAAGAATTCAGCTGATAATGAGGGCTCTCCACACCCCACATTGGTGATTGGCATCTGGGGTCTTAAAAGCTGCCAAGCTGCCATCTGAGAGTACAGCAAATGGTCCCAACTTAGCAGGAACTGATGATCACCAAGGTCCATAACGATATGGGTGAAAGAGAATCCAGACAACAGAGAAACCCAAGTGAGTGGATGCCTACATCGACTTGCGACTGGAAGAACCAGATGGTGCCTGGCTGCCACCAGTGATAGCCACGATGGAGCTCACAAAGTTGAGTCTCACTGGGAACACAAGTATAAATAGGGGTGCACCCTGAGATCTCCACTAGAAGACCACAGTTGATGGTCCCGGGACTTTGATGTTCCCCTAGGAGCATGGCCCCTGGCCCTGATGCTGTCCCTGTCCATAAATCACAGTGAAGGTCAACTTTTCGCACAGCAATGGATTGGACTTGGTGACACAGAAGGACTATATTGTGTGGGCAACTTTATGGTTCTAGGCACCTATAGGAGGTCGTCCTGTTGAACTCATACTGCAGGAAGGGGGATGGGTGGAGAGGAGAAGATAGGAGACTGTTGGGAAGACACGTATGGAGCAGAGAGGTACAGTGTGCTGTCACCATGCAGAGAGAGCAGTGGAAGCTGCATACAGGTCAGCATGCAAATTTATATGGGAATGTACATTTTCATTCAATCATAATAAAACAAATTAAAAAATTCAGCTGATAATCCAAATGTTGGTGGTTAGAACCCACTCAGTGACTCTGCAGAGGAAGACTTACTCATGTAAAGATTGCACCCCCCAAAAAGCATATGAGGCAGTTTTACTCTGTCACATGTGGTTACTATGAGTCAAGATCAACTCAGCAGCACCCAAGAACAACATCATGCCTCTCACTGACTGGATAAGTGGTACCACAGCTGGAGAACATGAACAAGGAATGCATCACTTGATAGTTATGTCCGCACCCAGGTCAGGTGCACTTGGCATTCATACATCTAGCCCTTCAGTCACCCAGTTTTATTGAGGGGAAAATGGGGGCTGGAACCATATTTTATGACTTTAAGGCCAATTTTATAACTGAGAGATAAATTTGCTTATGAACTATGTCAGGTGCCTGTGACTTTAGTATGTGATAGACATTATTTTTCACATTTTTTTTCACACTTTCAATGTGCCAGGAAGTGTCCCAAACACAGATAACTCAAGGAGGGATGAGATCAAGTCCCTGTCCTCCAGGGGTATGATCAATAGCCACAATCCACGTCTTAGCTATCTAGTGCTGCTGTAACAGAAATACCACAAGTGAACGGCTTTAACAAGCAGAAATTTACTCTCTCACACTCTAGGAGGCTAGAAGTCTGAATTCAGGGCACCAGCTTCAGGGGAAGGCTTTCTGTCTGTCAGCCTTGGGGCAAGGTCCTTGTCACCCATCTTCCTGTTATCTAGGAGTTTTTCAGCATAGAGGCCCTGGGTCCAAGGATGTACTCTGCTCCTGGCTCTTCTTTTTCGGTGATAAAAAGATTCGTCTTCTCTCTGCTCACCTTTCTCTATTATATCTCAAAAGAGATTGACTCAAGATGCAATCTAATCCTGTAGATTGAATACTGCCTCATTAACATAATTGCCTCTAACTCATTAACATCATAGAGGTTAGGATTTACAACATATAGGACAATCACATTAGGTCACAAAATGGTGGGCCGTCACACAATACAGGGAATTATGGCCTAGCCCAGTTGACACACATTTGGGGGGCACACAATTCAATCCATAAGAACTCTGAGCACAGGGATTAAATCAATCTCCTTGCGAGATTAGCCCCAACTGAGTCAACTCTTCAGAGTCAAAATGGCTGGTTTTCAAAAGGGTTTTCAAGTATACTTGCGTATAGTGTTAATGATGTTGTTCAATAATTTATGCATTCTGTTGAATCATTTTTCTTTGGAATGGGAACAAATGTGAATCTCTTCCAATCAGTTGGCCAGGTGGCTGTCTTCCGTATTTCTTGGCATAGGCAAATGAGCACTTCCAGCGCTACATCTATTTGTTAAAACATCTCGATTGGTATTCTGTCAGTATCTGGAGCCTTGATTTTTGCCAGTCCCTTCAATGTAACTTGGCCTTCTTCCTCCAATACCATCAATTCTTGATCATATAATGCATCCTGAAATGGTTGAACATCAATAAGTGCTTTTTGACAAAATGCCTGTGTATTCCTCCTATCTTCTTTTGATACTTCTTGCATCATTCAATATTTTGCCCATAGAACCTTCCAGTATTGCAACTCAAGGCTTGAATTTTCTCTTTAGTTCTTTCATCTTGAGAAATACCAAGTGTGACATTCCCTTTTGGTTTTCTAACTCCAAGTCTTTGCATATTTCATTATACTTTGTCTTTTCAAGGCGCCTTTGAAATCTTCTGTTCAGCTCTTCTACTTCATTATCTCTTCAATTCGTTTTAGCTCCTCCACTTGTTCAAGAGGAAATTCCAGAGTCCCTTGTGACATCCACTTTGGTCTTTTCTTTCTTCCCTGTCTTTCTGGTGATGTCTTCTTTCTTCATGTGTAATGTCCTTGATAATCATTCTACAACTCATCTCTGTTTCAGTCACTAACATCCAGTATGTCAAATCTATTCTTGAAATGCTCTCTAAATTCAGGTGGAGTGTACTCAAGGTCATACTTGGACTTTCATGGAATTGTTTTAATTATCTTCAACTTGAACTGGCATATAAGCGTTAATGATCTATTCCAAAGTCAGCCCCTGGCCTTGTTCTGACTGATGATACCAAGCTTTTGCATTGTCTCTTTCCACAGATATAGTTGATTTCTGTGTATTCCATCTGGAGATGACCACATGTAAAGTCATTGTTTATGTTGCTGAAAAAGGTATTTGCAATGAACAAGTCATTGGTATTACAAAATTTTACCATATTTCCTCCAGCACTGTTCCTTTCACCAAGGCCATATTTTCCAACTACTATCCCGGTGGCGCAGAAACCCTGGCAGAGTAGTGGGTTAAGTGCTACCTTTGCTAACCGAAAAGTTGGCAGTTCAAATCCACTAGGCACTCCTTGGAAACTCTATGGGGCAGTTCTACTCCATCCTATAGGGCCACTATGAGTTGGAATTGACTTGACAGCACTGGATTATTATTATCCTGGCAGCATAGTGCTTAAGTGCCACGGCTGCTCATCAGAAGGTTGGCAGTTCAAATCTACCAGGCTTTCCTTGGAAACTCTATGAGACAGTTACCATGAGTCAGAATCAACTCAACAACAGTGAGTTTTTTGGGGGTTGGATCCTTCTTCTTTGTTTCTGACTTTTGCATTCCAATCTCCAGTAATGAACAATGCATCTTGACTGCATGTTGAATCAATTTCAGACTTCAGAAGTTTGTAAAACCTTTGGTTTCTTCATCTTGAGCATTACTGGTTGGTGCATATATTTGAGTAACAGTGATATTAACTGGTCTTCCTTGTACTAAAAAAACAAACTTGTTGCTGTCAAGTCGATTCCAACCCATAGTGACCCTATTGAATGGACTAGAACTGACCCATATGATTTCTAGCAAGTGTGTGATAGATTTGAATGGCTAACCTTTTAGTTAGCAGCTATATCACTTAGCCACTGTACCACTAGGTCTTCTTTATAGATGTACGGATATCATCTTCTTACTGACAACATTGTTCCTCAGGATAGATCTTGAAATGTCCTTTTTGACAATGAATATAAAGCCATTCCTCTTCAATTTGTCATTCCCAGCATAGTACACTATATGATTGTCTGATTCAAAATTGTCCAGAGTGGCCCATTTTCAGCTCGCTCATAACTAGGATATTAATAGGAGTTAAACATCCTTATTTTGTACTGACATTTGATTGACAATTCAGTTAGGTTAAAAAAAATAAAATACCAGATTGTTTTCCCCCTGAAATGTAAAGACGTTCCCATATTGTCTCCCATTGGCAAGGATTACAGGTGAAAAAGTCAATTGTCAGTTTAATTTAGTCCCTTATAGTTGACCTGTTTTACCTTTCTGGTAAATTTTAAAATCTATCCAATATCCTTAGCATTCTGGAATTTGAAACGAAAGTATCTAAGTATTGATTTTTTGCTTTTGTTTCCATTTTTGTTGTTGCTGCTGTTGTATCACTCACTGACTATGCTGGACACTAGGCCTTTCCAAATTGAAGTCCTTCTTTGGGCTTTGATTTTTTTCTAGTGCAGAAGGTCTGCCAATTAAGTCCACAAACTTAATTGTTCTAAGTGCTATATACCTCGTTTCTGAATAGCACTATGATCACCTTCAAAGTTCTCCCCTTGAGAGGCTATATACCAATGCCAGCATCTTTCAAAGAAGTTTTGGAACTCTTTCTGGAACAGCCATGGTGTCAAGTTAGCAAACTTAACTCAATAGTTGTCTGTGAGGGAACTGTTAGCCAGTAAAGAAATAACTGTATTGGATAACTCACCTGATCTGGCCCCCAGTGACTTTTTTTTTTTAACCCAAATACAAAGGAAATATTGAAAAGAAAATGTTTCCATGGAATTCAGAACATCAGGGGTAATACGATGACAGCTGTGATGGACATTCCAGAAAAAGAGTTCCAAAATTGCTTTGATGGCAATCCTCTCTCCCTCAGTCTCTTTGATATGATGGACATCTTTTTATGGCTGGATTTCAGCAGAATCTCAAAAGTAACAAAAACAAAGCATGTGCTCAGACCACTGTCTTAAACCAGAAGCTCTCATCACAATTTCTGTTTGGTTACATGTCGGACACTGGGTTTGACTTTACAAGCTACTGGCACGAGGACTTCTATAGTCCATTTTCTTTTCCAGAGTTACAGAAGGGAATCAGAGGTGGGAGAGTACTATATCCAAAAATTCAAAGCCAGAAGTCCAAGGTCAGCAGCTCCTGGCATTTCCCCAACTGCAGCTGCCAAGTGCAGGAGGTCTGCAGGGGGCCACCCCAGCTCCTACCCAGATAAGCTAGTGGCTGTCAGTCAGGAGCAAGAGGCCACGCTGCGGGGCTCCGATCCTGCCTCCTCACCAACAGCTTTCTCTCTGGGTCAGCTCCACTGCCAGTCTTGTGCACACCTGCTTCCCCCAGCAGGGCCAGGAGAGACCAGCCAGTTCAGGAGAAAGGAAGAAGGGAAAGTTGGATGTTTGGACTTGACTTTGAGACACTGGTCCATCTCTGATCTGCTGAGTAACATGAGGCACAGACCTTCTGCAGAGTACTAGATGGGACTCTAGTTGCCAAACACAGAAACCAATTTCAGCTATTCTAAGAAAAAAAAAGGGGGGGATGGATTTTGCCATAAATATCTGGGAGTAATTAATAAAGCCCAACAGTCTCAGTAAGGATGCAGAACTGAGCATCAGGGACAATCAAGATTCACCTCCATCTCTCTTCTCCCAGACTCTTTGCTTCATGTTTCTGTCTCTCTATAGGCTGGCTTTCTCTTCTCCTGAATCCACAAGGCAGAACGTGGTTCACTGCACCCTGGTCTAGCCACCAGTGGAGCTGGCTGCCTCTCCCTTAGACCAAAGGTAGCATTTCCTTTTGAAAAAGCCAGATACAAAATATTTTCAGCCTTCTGGGCCATACTATGCATGTCATAGCTACTCAAATCTACCACAGTAGCACAAAAGCAGCCACAACCAATATGAAATGGGGGAAGATAGCTGTGTTCCCTTAAAACTTTATTTACAAAAACAGACACACAGTGGGCAGGATTTGGCTAGTTTGCCTTACACACACTCAAATTTTTCAAAAGAATGATTGTTTGGGCATGGGTCGGGGTCAATCCTTCGGCCAGTAAACTAGCAAGGCAGGGATACATAGAAGAAACATGGCCACAGAAGCCAACACTTGTGAGTAGAGAGTCCGAGAGGACACCCAGGGAGGAACCACTGCGTCAACATCTCATTGCAGCATCAAGACGCTGGGAGTACTAGTCCTTGCATGCCCTGCCTTCAAGGTCATTGCAAGTAATGGCCCGTGTAGCATCTTGAGATAGTCTGAAAAAAAGTCCTATTAAAATGAGAGGATTTGAAAGTTCCTATAGCAAAAGAGAAAAAGTACAGACACTGTGAGGCAGTTAGCCCTGTGAACACCCGTATCCAACAGCTTATTCAAAACTTTTATTGTTTCTTCAGTGGACATTTAGGAGATACTTTTACACTGAAACCCAAGGCGGTGAAGTGGAGCAAAAGTAATTTTGAGCTATGGCCGGCTGAGAGATTGTGCTGTCGCTTACTTCCCCAGGGCTTGGGGTGGGGAGGTAGTGTCATGCAGTGGCTACCACTTAGCCTATGTCCTCCCTTCTGGTGGCACCCCTTCAGCTTACAGGCACATCATAGAAGTTCACAGTTGTACGGTAACGGTGGTGCATAGCTGTGACCTAGGCACTAAGCAAAGATGGAACATCAGATTAGAGCCACTGGCCAAAGGCTTTCCTGGGACGAGCTTCAGTCTCTGCCTTCTTACTGGTCTCTGAAATAAGAATGTTGTGGGCATTTTCTTTCTGCCCACAGAAGCCAGAGAGCTGAGTGTTTAACGACACTGGCATGAACTATTTTGGAATCACCGTGGACTTCTAACAACAGATATTTTCAATGAGTCACCTGAGTTAAACCCAGAGTTCTCTGCCACTGGGAGCTGGCCTTGCAACCTCAGCGCTCAGGTGCATGAATACCTGGAGTACCCAGAGGGCCCGAAAAGGGGACATTTGATTTTTATATGGTTGGTGTTCCCAGGACAGCCATTAACTGTTGACCAAACACCTGTGGTCCGCTGCAGGAACAGAGTACTCCTCCCTAGAGACAACTCGGCTGCTCCCCCAACCCCATCACACACACCCAGTACCTGCTCTATGATCATGGCCTCTCAGGGTGAGGAGCAACCCATGCAACCCCCGCAGTCTCTCTATACCCTACAGTGGAGCCACAGGGTTCTGCTTTGGATTCAAGAGGACCCTCCCACAGCCTCCTAAGGCTCTCCTTCCTCTAGTCTTGCTTCCCTCTGAGCCCCCTGCCACATGGTCCCTATAGCCTTCTGGACACACTTCTAAAGGGTCACTGACATGCTTCAGCTCTCGATGTCTCCTAACTGCCCTCAGGACTGAACTCACCAGCGTGACATTTAAGGCTGTGTGACCCACTCCCTACCACATTCCCATGCTCCACACCTTGGGTTCCCCCTGCATCCTAGTCCTGGCCATCCCCAAAGTTGACTGTACCCTGTAGCTTTTTCAGAAGTAGATCAGGCTGAGTTTCGGAAGCAGATGATCAGGTCTTTCTTCCTAGTCTTTCTTAGTCCGGAAATTCTTCTGAAGCCTATTTAGCATCACAGCAAAATGCAAACCTCCTCTGACAGATAGATGACAGGTGGGCACTGTGTGCACCTGGCTAGAAACTGAACCCAGGTCTTCCACATGGAAGGCAGAAGTCCTACAGCTGAAGCACCAATGTCCCCATTAGTAACTAAACAATGTTGACACAAAATTAAGGACTTAACTTGTGTGGAAGAAATGGCTTGAAAACCAAACCAAACCCACTACTGTCAAGCCAATTCAGACTTACGGAGACCCTGAAGGACAGAGTAGAACTGCCACACTGAGTTTTCAAGGAGTGCCTGGTGAATTGAAACTACTGGCCTTTTGGTTAGCAGCCGTTGCTCTTAACCACTGAGCGGCCAGAGTTTCCAGGATGCTGCTTAGGTGCCATCAAGCCAGTTCTGATTCACAGCAACCTGATGTACCACACAACAGAACACTACCAAATCCTGCACATCCCCACAACCATTCCTCTGTTGCAGTCTACTGTTGTAGCTACTGTATTGATGTTGATTTACCTCATTGAGGGTCTTTCTCTTTTTCAGTGACCCTTGTCATTCTCCAGTGACTGATCCCTACTGATAACACATCCAAATACTTGAGAGAAAGTCTCCCCATCATTGCATCTGAGGATTATTCTGGCTGTACTTCTTTCAAGACAGTTTTATTCATTCTTCTGGCGGGCCATGGTATATTCAATATTCCTTGTCAACACCACAATTCAAAGACATCAATTCTTTTCCATTCTTCCTTAGTCACTGCCCAAGTTTTGCATGCAGATGAGGCAATCAAAAACACTCTGACTTCGGGCAGGCACATGGTGATCCTCACAAAGACATTTTTGCTTTTTAACACTTTAAAGAGGTCTTTTGCAGCAAGTTTGTCTAATACAATATGTTGTTTGATTTTTTGACTGCTGCTTTCGTGGGTGTATCCAAGTAAAATGAGATTTTTGACAGCCTCAGTCTTTTCTCCATTTACCAAGATGCTGCTTATTGCTCCAGTTGTGTGGATTTTTGTCTTCTTTATGTTGAGATGTAATCCATCCTGGAGGCTGTGGCCTTTGATTTTCATCAGTATTGCTTCAAGTCCTCTTCACTTTCAACAAGCAAGGTTGTATCTTATGTACATTACAAGATGTTAATGAGTATTCCTCCAGAACTGATGCTGCATTCTTCATATAGTCCAGTTCCTTAGATTATTTGCTCAGCATACTGACTGGATAAGTATGGTGAAAAGATACAACTTGGACACACACTTTTTCTGATTTTAAACCACTCAGTATCCTCTTGTTCTCTTTCAAAGACTACTTCTAGATGTATGTACAGGTTCCTCAAGAGTGAGTTTTGGAATTCCCATTCTTCACGATGCTATGAATAGTTTGATGTAATCCTCACAGTTGAATGCCTTTGAGTAGTTAATAAAACACAGATAAACACCTTTCTAGTATTCTCGGCTTGAGAGGATCCATCAGACATCAGCAATGATATCCCTCATTCCACATCCTCTTCTGAAACTAGCTTGAATTTCTGGCAGTTACCTGTTGATATATTTCTGTAAGTGTTCTAGAATTATTCTCAGAAAGAAATTTACTTGCATGTGATATTAATGATATTGTTTAATAATTTCAGAATTCTGTTACATCATTTTTCTTCGGAATGTGCACAGACATGGATCTCTTTAGTTGGTTGGCCAGGTAGCTGTCTCCCCAATTTCTTGGCATAAGCAAGTAAACATCTCCGCTGCTATAGCTGTTTGTTGAAACATCCCAGTGGATGTTCTGTCAATATCTGCAACTTTGTTTTTTGCCAAAGCTTTCAGTGCAGCTGGGACTTGTTCCTTCACTACCATTAGCTCTTGATCATATGCTACCTTCTGCAGTGGTTGGCTGTCAACCAGTTCTCTTTGGTACAGTGACTTTGTGATTCTTTTTGATGTCTCCTGCATCATTCACTAGTTTACCTGCAGAATCTTTCAATACTGAAACTCAAGGCTTGAATTTTTTCTTCAGTTCTTCAGCTTGAGAAACGCCACCTATTCATCCTCTTTGGTTTTCTAACTCCAGGTCTTCACACATTTCCTTCTAACACGTCTATATTTTATTAGACTACCTTCTCTTCTCAGGCTGTCCTTTGATATCGTCTGTTTACCTCTTTCATGTGATCACTTCTTCCCTTTGCTTTATCTACTCTGTGCAAGAACAAGTTTCAGGGTCACTTTTGACATTCGTTCTGCTCTTTTCTTTCCTTCCAGTCTTTCTAATGACCATTTGCTTTCTTCATGTATGAACTCCTTGCTGTCATCCCACAACTCACCTGGTTTTTGGTAATTAGTGTTCGACAAGTCAAATCTGTTCTTGAGGTAGTCTATAAATTCAGTGGGATATACTTAGGGTTGTACTTTGGCTGTTGTGGACTTGCTTTAATTATTTTCAGCTTCAGCATGAACTTACATATGAGCAATTAATGGTCTGTTCTGCAGTCAGTCTCTGGCCTTATTCTGACTGTTGATACTGCGTTTCCCCATCGTCTCTTTCCACAGACATAGTCAATTTGATTCCTGTGTATTCTCTCTGGTGAGGTCTGCATGTATGGTCACCACTTATGTTGTTAAAAAAAAAAAGGTATCTGCAATGAATAAATTGCTGGTCTTGCAAAACCGTGACATAATTTCTGGTACAGTTTCTATCACCAAGTCCATATTTTCCAACTACTAATGTAGGCAGCATGATTCTTTAGAAAATGAAAGAAAGGACTGAGTCATCCCAGAGGAGCTGAGGGCAAGAAACGTGGTGTTGAAAAGGTAGGTAAAGTACATGGAGAGGGAAGGGGACACAAGAGGCCAATCATGTTAAATGTCCACGGGTCCCAGGTGCTGGGTCTTAGGCATCAAGAGCTGAAGCGAACTCCTTTGCACCATACTGCATCATTAGCATGATGAAGGCCTGAGCTACAGCCCCACCTCGGAGGCCGTGCCCAAACGCTGGGTCCCTCCACAACCAGCCAGTGGGAAAAAGAAGAGACAAGGACTGCAGCTTCTGTCCTGGACCCCTGGAACCTGCCTGGGACAGGAATTTGTCCCCACTTGCCTACTTCAGGACATCTGAGCTCCATGCTCAGTACAAACATGCTGAATCAGGCCACCAGCTTCCAGAGACTGTTCTGTCCCTCCCTGGGGCCTTGGGGACTCAGACAACCTCCATTACCATGGTCCCCACCTTCCCTTAAGTGTGATGGATGGGCTAAGTTTTCCTGGCAGTTTAAACACTTTGCATTGATTTGTGTATTAGTTTGTATATTGTTTTGAGAGACCAATTTCAACGGAAGCTTTGCCCATCGTCCATCAAAGCTCTCTGGTACTTTATCTTCATTCAGAGCTGGCTGCTCATCAGACTCCAGGCAGGCCACTGCCAATAGTCAGCTGGAGATCTCTATCCATCACAGAGCATAACACACTGCTCAGGTTGGTTACAACTCACTTGCAGATACACAGCTACTGGAGATCAACACTCCATGCACCCTGTTTGCTCCCTGAAGAAGGTCTGAGTGCTGTCCTTCGGGATGCTTTCACAATCTCTGTAGATGTGGACCCTACATCCATTTCACAGATGTGGAAACTGAGTCTCCTACATGAACTCTAGTCCCAACTCTGATGCTCCCTAGCTGGGTGGCCTTCAGGAGTCACTTCCTGTTTCTGGACCTTGGTTTCCTCATCTACACAACAGGTAAGCCCTATCTAGCCTGACACCTGTGGTTATTTATGCTTGGGGGAGCCTTCGTCTTCTTGGAAATGGGGTCTTTGCCCTATATCTTTTGTATCAACAGCACCCTGTCCCTCTGAACACCAGTCACAGGCAAGCCTCTGCATACAATAAGCACTCAACAAATGCTGTAATGAGCACGCAGATGGGCCCAGTCCTCATTGTTAGAGGTGGCAGTGATGGCTATACTAAAATTCAGAGAACTGTTTGACCCTTCCCCAAGCCTCTTGCTTTCCCAAGGGACCTGACTTCCTGCCTTCCTCCATGCCTCAGCAGAAGCTGGTTGTCTGCACTCTGGAAGGAGAGGCATGACAATTTAGGGAAGGTGGGCAGGGTCCCCTCCCATGGACAGTTAGCCATCCTACCCCCAGCTGTCAGGACACTTCCTACACTCAGCCAGGAAGAAGAGGAGACTCCCAGAGCCACTCCACCAGCCTCTCCTGGTGTCCCGTTCAGCTGTGCCTCCTATGCTCTGGGGCCACTGGACACAGCTCTTCTAAGCTGGCCAGGCGATGAGCTATTACTCCCCAGGACAGTGTTGCTACCTTTCTCTTCCTTTTCTTCTTCTCACTATTCTACACAGAAGAGAGTCTTACTGGGTTTTAGTTAGCTAGTGCTGCTCTAACAGAAATACCACAGAGCAGGAAAGGAAAGTTTATTTGTATACAGTCTGGTAGACTACAAGTCCAAATTCAGGATGTCTGCTCCAGGGAAAGGCTTTCCCCCTTGTCGGCTCTGGAGAAAAGTTCAGTAGTACATCAGTCTTTGTCCAGGGAGCATCTTGGCACAGAAACCTCCGGTCTGAAGCAAGTGCTCTTCTCGTAGGGCTGGTTTCTTGTTGGTGTGAGGTTCCCAATTCTCTTGTTTGCTTCTCTTCCCCTTTATCTCTTGTAGGACAAAAGGATTAAGGGTGGTGCAAGCCATACTCCAGGGAAACTCCCTTTACAGCGGAGCAGGGAGGTGATCCTATGAAGGGATTTACAGCCCCACCCTAGTCCTTTAACACACAGCACAGGAAAATCACAAAATGGAGGACAATCACAAGATACTGGAAATCATGGCCCAGCCACATGGCTACACATATTTTGGAGGGACAGAATTCAATGCATGACACTGGGTATTTTCTCTTTCTTGTCCTTGCACAGGCCCCAACCTATGAAACAGCACCTCTCAGAGTCAAATACCCAAGGGCCAGGCCCACCCAACAGCAGCCTTCCCCCCGAGTCAAATGCACAAGATCAAGGCTAACCCAACAGTGCCTTCCCAGAGTCATAATGGGACTGAGAAAGAACTGGAGGGGACTTAGAGCTCTCCCCATCTGGGAATTTCAATTCTCCAAAGGGTGTCAGAACACTGTGACCAGCAAAACCAGTGACCAGGACCTTACAGTGGATAAACCACAAGATACAGGAGGATTGTCCACTGCAGAGGGGCAGACCACAGGAATGTCAGACCTACACAAGAAGCATACTAGGCCTGGAAGGAAATTTAGAGATTCTATCCCATACCCAGAAATGCTGGCATTGTAGTTAAGAGCTACGGCTGCTGAAGTCGTCAGTTCAAATCCATCAGGTGCTCCCTGGAAGCCCTGTGGAACAGTTCTACTCTGTCCTATTGGGTCGCTATAAGTTGGAATCAACTCTTTGGCAACAGATTTGCTTTTTTTGCAGGATTCCATACCCTCTCCATTTTAAAGATGGGGCAACAGTGGCCCAAATTGCTGCCTGTCTCCCCAGCAAGCTGGTCTAGGACAAGATCACATCCAAATCCAAGGCCTTGGACCAAAGTCAGTGCACTTTCAGTGACATCTCCAGACTACCGTGCTCCTCAAGGGCAGGGCACAGCCAGGCACAAACTGTGTCATTGAATCGCTGGCCCCTAACAGTGCCTGGCAGTGCCCACTACTTATTATGTAAGTATCTGGAATGAATGCAAAGCCATGTTACACTTTGTGTGAGCTCCAAACTGCTGGAGGGGAGCTAGACATAGCCTGAGAGTGGCTCAGTCGTTTTCACCCCCTCCTCCCCGATAAAACCACATTTCCGCTGGGCCATTGGTGGTGACATTTAGGGCACCTTGGTAGAGGAGCGTGTCTGGGGAGGGTTGTGCTTGAGCATCGTCAAGTGAGGCACTGAGAGCAACTGCATAAATACACCTTCTTGCAGAATCAGCGTATGTGCAGAGTAAGAAAAGCAACGGAACTGAAGGTAAGCACCAACTGCTTTAGTTACCCAGGGTCCCTGCCACAAGGTGCCACTAGTGGATGATGTTAACAAGAAAAGTTTGTTCTCTCACAGCTCTGGAGGCCAGAAGTCCATGACCAGGGTACCAGCTCCAAGGGAAGGCTTTCTCTCTCTGTCAGCTCTGGAGGAAGGTCCTTAGGATGCATCAGTCTTCACTTGGTGTGGAAGCATCTGAGCACAGGAACTTCCCATGCAAGAGATGTGTTCTGCCTCTAGCACCGTTTTCATGGTGGTATAAGGTCCTCCAACTCTCTGTTTGCTTCCCTTCCGCATCTCTTGAGCAATAAAAGGCTGATAGGTACATACCTCAGGGAAACTTCCTCTACACTGGATCAGGGATGGAACCTTAGCACGGGCACTTCACTGCACTACCCAGGGGCTCCTAAGGGAAATACAGCAAATGTTTAATATAGTCATGCCTCACTTAATGTCCATGATACATTCTGTGACATAGGATATTACATGACTTGGCCATTGTGTGAACACCATATTACATGCTAAGCAAAGCTCCTTGGGATACTGTAGCACACTTGTATTGTGACTGGCAACATGCTGAGAGGGATTCTATTTTGTGTTGGGCCTTAAATCTATGTCTTCAGCACTTTCTGCACATTCAATGCAGGTCACCTATAGCTCTCAGTGGAGTTGACCCTTCAACAGTTTGGAGAAATTTTCTGTTTTTGAGGATTGTTGTGATTGTCAAGTGTGACATGCCTAAACCACAAACAATAGCCTTCATTGATTTCCCACCCTTCTATACTTTAACAATCTTTTGTTTCATTTCCAACGTGACCTCCTTTGCCTCTTGCTACTGCTGTCACACGCAGTGGTTATGCTGCATGGGGGAGCCATAAGGCCCATCAGTTAGATGACCCGTTCTCCAACTGGGACTTCTGATTTGTATTATAATCTTAGAGAACCAGAGATGTGCATGTGGTCAGAGGTTGTCTGAATAGATATTATACAGTGTGGGATTATATACTTCGTATAATAATCAGGAAAAGAGAAAGTATTTATTTGTACATGAATTCCCAGTAAAACCAGTCCCCATGGGGATATGACCTTTGAATGGTGCCAGTTGGAGTGGGCATCCTGCATGCCCTCCTTCTAGGCTATACCCGTTAATTAAACTATAAGCATACATTTGCCAAAAGGCTGGCCAAGCTGCCTCTATTCCAAACCTGTGATAGAAGGTGTATTAGCACCATTCTCTGAAGCTACCCCAGCCAGGCAGGCACACACACATATCAGCCAAGGGGGTGAAAGTCAGAACCCTCCAGAACATCCCCACTCATCATCCACAATGGGTGGAAAAGGCAAGTTGTGTGTAAACAAGCTCAACCAGTTCAGAGTGAGATAAGCTAGGCAGGACAATAAACACCATGGAAAAGCAGAGAGAATAACATCATCAGTGTTGGATGGACATTGGGTAAATCAAAAAGATCCAGCCTTACGAGGACAACCCTATTGAGAGGTTTTGGCCACAAATAAGAAGGATGTTTGGGTCCTTAGACATGGCTGAGCTGTCTGTTGCAAGGGGAGGAAGGCTATCAAAGCTGCCAGAGGGAGAACAGGCAATTGAGATGGATGGATGGAGACCAAATCCCATTATGCCCAATTCCATTACAAAGAAAATTCTACTGTAACAAAAATATATCTGAGCCCCAGGCATTGGCCCATAATAATCATATATTGTTCAAATAACTCTGCACGAAGCATACTGTTCTTCAGCCCTTCTAGGTAATAGTGTCTAGTTATAACAACACCACCCCAGCATATCTCTATTTACCAGGTGATGGATGTTTGAGGTATATAATAATACTGGCATCGCTTTCTAACTCTCTGACTGGGAGAAGGGACTTAGGAGATGCCCTAGTGCAGAGTAACATTTTGAGAAATTTTAAGAACTTCATCTTAATAAGAATCCTTACATCATCCCAAAATTTCCAATCAAGCTAGCCACCTACTATGGTGTCATTAGCAAGACGATTAAAAGTGTCAGATGGGAGGTGGGACCAACATGGCAGAGTACTCAGATGTTTCCTGTGATTCCCTCTAACAACAAAGACCCACACAACAAATGAATCAATTATATGTGACATTTTAGAAGCCCTGAACATCAAAGAGAAAGCTGATAAATTAAACTGAGCAACAGTATAGGGAGAGCAGGTCTAGAACTACCTGGGACAGACCAGACCAGATCTGCCAGGTACAAGCAGCAGCCACTGTGGTGATCAGAGTGGTGGTGTTCAGAGGGCATCCTTTGCAGCAGGAAAGAGTGAGCAGATGGTCAGCTTAAGCTTCCAGAATCAGTGAAAAACAGCACTTGATTGTCAAAAGTTAAGTGGCTTGCATCTAACCTACAGTACAGATCTAAAACTTTCATTCAAGATTAACCTCTCTCCTTCTTCCCAGCACTTCCCCTTCCCCTCTCCAAAATGTGCCCAGCTCTTGACATAATTAATTGAGCCAGAAGTAGGACTCTTTATGCTCAATCTGAGTCATTCTCCTAAACGTAGAGAGGGAACAATTTAGTAAACAGGGGAAAAGGGAAAAGAAAAAAAACCACTAACTCACCTGAGCAGGACCAGTTCCTTTGGAAAAAGCATAAGGGGACATATCTTCCTCACAGACACTCAGGGATGGCTGTCAGCCCCTCACCACTTTCAGTGTGTGCATCCAGATACACCAATCACCCCTGCTCATCTAGGCCTGTAGGAAGAACCTGCACCACACAATTGCTGATAACTACCTGGACACCTGAGCTGAATCTATACAAGAAAAGTATAAAGATTCCTGGGTGACTGACAATACCTAGTAATACCTCTAACTACCTGGTGAAAGGATATTACAGCTTCATAGGTATCAACAGCCAAAGTAGCACACAAGACCAGCCTATTTGGACATTTCAAAACAAAATAAGTATCTAGAACATAGTAGGCAAACTGAAAATAAATAATGGCAACAACTTACTGATGGCTTGAAGACAACAATCAATATCAAATCACTTAAAGAGGTAAAACACTATGGCTTCAGAAGCCTCCCAAAACAAAGAATCAAGAAATTTTCCAGATGAAGAGAACTTCTTGGAATTAAAGGTAGAACACAAAAGATTAATATTTAGAACTCTTCAAGAGATCAACAAAGCACAATGACAAACTGAACAGACACAAGAAAGTATACAGAGATAGGAAGTAGAAATTCAGAAAATTTATAAAATTATAGAATTAGACAACTCTATAGAAAGCCAAAGGAGAAGTGAGTCAATGAAAGGCTCGATTAGCTAGACTAACAAATAAAGCATATGACACTGACATATTTGAGGAAAAAGCAGATAAAAGAATTTTTAAAAATCAAGAAACACTAAGAATTATCAAGAGGAATAATCTCTGAATGATTAGAGTGCCAGAATTGGGGGAGTGGGGAGCTGTGGGATAACAGAAAATACAGAGGGAATTGTCAAAGATTTGTTGACAGAAACCTTCCCAGATATCATAAAACAGGAGGAAGTATCTATTCAGGGCACTCATTGAACTCCATACAAGGCAGATTCCAAAAAACACACCAAGGTATATTTTCATGAAACTTGCCAAAACAAAAGATAAGGAGACAACTGGAAAAACAGCTAGGGCTAAACAAAAAAATAACCTACAAAAGAGAATCAATAAGACAGAGCTCAGACTACACAGGAGAAACCAAGCAGGCAAGAAGGCAATGAGATGATGTATACAAAACCTTGAAGAGAAATAATCACCAGCCAAGAATTACGAGAGCTGACAATTATGTTCACAAATTCATCCTAGAAAAAGATGCTGCATGGGTCATTGGTTAGTATCACTATGGTGACCTTCGAAGTACTACCCCTGGGAAGCTATGCACCAATGCCAGCACCTAGTCCACCCTTCAAAGCAATTTTGGAACACTTTTTCTGGAATGGCCATTGAAGCCGTCATCCTATTACCCTTAATGTCCTATATGTCATCAAAATATCTTCTTTTCAATATTTCCTTTATCTTTGGGTAAAGAAAAAAGTCACTACGGGCCAGATCAGGTGAATAGATAAAGTGTTCCAATACAGTTATTTGTTTACTGGCTAAAAACTGTCTCACAGACCACCTAGACAGTTAAGTTCACAAACGTGCCACCATGTACAATGGCCATCTCAGAAAGAGTTCCAAAACTGCTTTGAAGGGTAGACTAGATGCTGGTACTAGTGCATAGCTTCTCAAGGGAGTACTTTGAAGGCAACTGTAGTGATGTTCAGCAATGAGGTATGGAGCACTTAGAACAATTAAGTTCACAAACTGAATTGTCAGGGCTCATACACACACAGGAGAAATGGATGGTGAAATTAGGACATTTCTAGATAAACATAAATTTATGTTTTTGTTTTGAAAAAAACAAATCAAAATGACAAGAAATACTAACTGGAGTCTTTGGTTAGAAAATTGATAATATCTGATAACAATTCAAGAATACAAAGTAGAACATAGCAAGTGGGTATCAACCCAGATAAGAAAATTACAAAAACAAATCAAAGGCAAAACACTTAAAATAGGGAAACAGAGGTGTCATTATGTAAAAGATGACAATATTATAACAATAAAGATGGACTTAAAACAATGTAGTCATAGACTTTTCATATGGAAGGAAAGTCAAGGTGATACAAAAAAATTAAAGAATGGTTTACATTTAGAAACATAGGAGTAAATATTAAGGTAACCACAAAGGAAACTAACAATTCTACACAACAAAATAAAAAACATAGAGTCTCAGCAAATATCAAACCAACAACAGTGAAAAAGATGAAAACACATAAAGAAAAATGACTCAGCATGGAAAATTAAGTGGAACAAAGGAATTATCTACAATGCACAGAAAAAGATATCAAAAATGACAACACTTACCTCATACTTATCAATGCCAAGCTAAATGTGGTTAGATTAGCTGCACCAATAAACAGAGGGAGAGTGGAAGATAGAACTTTAAAAACCATGATCTGTCTATGTGCTTCCTACAAGAGACACACTCTAGATTTAAAGACTCAAACTAAAATTCACAGCATGGAAAAAATATATCAAACAAACAACATATTTAAAAAAAAGAGCAGGAATGGCATTACAAATTTTTGATAAAATAGAATTTGAACATAAATCCACCACAATGGATAAGGAAAGATATTCTATAGTGATTACAGGGTCAATACTCCAGGAAGACATAACCGTATTAAATATTTACACTCCCAATGATAGGGCTTCAAAAATACATGAAACAAACTCTAACTGCATTGAAAAGAGAAAGAGACAGCTCCACAATAAAAGTAGGAAACTTCAACACATCACTTTTGCTGAAGGACAGAACATCCAGAAAAAAACTAAAGAAAGACACAGAATATCTAAATGCCACAATCAACCAACTTGACCTCACAGACAAATACAGAACACTTCACCAAACAGCAGCTAAGTATATTTTCTTTTCCAACACACATGGAACACTCTCCAAATAGGCCACCTATTAAGGCATAAGGCAAGCCTGAACAAAATTTGAAGTATCTAAATATTACAAGGCATCTTTTCAGACCATAAAGTCATAAAAGTAGAAATCAATAACAGAAAAACAATGGTAAAAACAAACAAACAAACAAAAAAACACCTTGGAAACTGAACGATACTTCAGTCAAAAACTACTGGCTTATAGAAGAAATCAAGGATGAAATAAAGAAATTCATTGGATCAAATGAGAATGAAAATACATCCTAATAGAACGTTGGAAACCCTGGTGGCATAGTGGTTAAGTGCCATGCCTGCTAACAAAAGCATAGGCAGTTCAAATCCTCCAGGTGCTGCTTGGAAACTCTATGAGACAGTTTTACTCTAACCTTTAGGATCACTATGAGTTGAAATTGACACAACAGCAGTGGCTTTTGGCTTTAACAGAACATTGGGGACATAGCAAAAGTAGTGCTCAGGGATCAATTTATTTTAATAAATGCACATATCCAAAAAGAAGCCAAGCCAAAAAGCCAAGTGCCGTCGAGTCGAAAAGAAGAAAGAGCCCAAATGAAAGCATTAACCCTACAAGTCAAACAGGTAGAAAGAAAACAGCAAAAGAAGCCCTCAGGCATCAGAAGAAGCAAATAATAAAAAAATCAGAGCAAACTGAATTAGAGAATAGAAAAACTATAGAACGAGTTAACAAGACCAACAGCTGATTCTTTGAAAAGATCAAATAACTAAGAAGAAGAAATGAGATGGGCAGCATCACAACAGGTCCAAATGAAGTAACAAAAAATTTATAACAGAATATGATGAAAAGCCATGCTCTAACAAATTTGAAAATGTAAAGGAAATGGACAAGCTTCTAGAAACAAGCTACCTACATAAACTAACACAAACAGAGGTAGAACAACTAAATAAACCCATCACAAAAGAAGAGATTTAAAAGGTGATTTAAAAGTTCCCAACTAAAAAAAGCCTCAGTTCTGACGGCTTCACTGGAGAATTCTACCAAACATTTAGAGAAGCGTTAACACCACTATTATGAAAGGTATTGCATAGCATAGGAAAGCTTGCAATAGTGCTAAATTTGTCCTATGAAGCCAGAACAACCTTGATGCCAAAACCAGGTAAAGACACCACAAAAACATGGAAAATTAACAGACCAATTACTCTCATGAGCTTAGATACAAAAAAATCAACAAAATTCTAGTAATAGAACTCAACAACGTGTCAAAATAAATTAATCACTGTGACAAAGTGGGATTCATACCAGGGATGAAGGGATCATTAAATATTATAAAAACAATGCAACCAACCACATAAACAAAAGACAAGAACCACTTGATTTTTATCAACTGATGCAGACAAGGCATTTGACAAAGTCCAAAACCCATTTGTGTTAAAATCTTTCAGCAAAATATGAATAGAAGGGAAACTTCTCAACATAAAAAAGGCCAACAGCCAACACCAGCTTACATGAAGACAGTCTAAAAGCATTCTCCTTGAGAATGGTAAACAGACAAGGATGCCCTTTGTCACCAATTTTATTCAACTTTGTGCTGCTTTATTCAACATTTGCCAGAGAAACTGGGCAAAATAAAGAAACAAAGGGCATGCATATTGGTAAGGAAGAAGTCAAAGTATCTCTGTTTGCAGATGTTATGATCTTATATACAGAAAACCCCAAAGAATCAACATATACACACCAAAAAAATTGCTGGAACTAATAGAAGAGTTCATCAATATATCACAATACAAGATAAATATACAAAAATCAGTGGGATTCCTTGATACCAACAAAGAGAATGTCAAAATCACCAAATAAATAACATTTACAATAGCCCCCAGGAAGATAAAATACTTAGGAATAAATCTAACTAGAGACATCAAAGACATATAAAAAGAAAATTACAAAACGCTACTGCAAGAAACCAAAAGAGATGTACATAATTGTAGAAACACACTTTGCTCCTGGACAGGAAGACTAAACATCACAAAAATGTCTATTATATCCCAAGAGATCTATAGACAAGTTGCAATCCCAGTACAAATTCTAACGACTTTTTAAATCAAGTGGAGAAACAAATCACCAACTTCATACAGGAAAGGAAGAAGCCCTGGATAAGTAAATTATTACTGAAGAAAAACAAAGTGGGCAGCCTCACAGTACCTGACTTTAGAACCCATTACACTTCCACAGTAATCAAAACATCCTGGTACTGGTACAAAAATAGACACATAGACCAATGGAACAAGACTGAGAAGACAGATATAACGTCATCCACCTGTGAGCAGCTAATATTTGACAAAAGCCCAAAAGTCCATAAATTGGAGGAAAAATGTCTCTTTAACAAATGGTATTGGCATAACTGGGTATCCATCTGCAAAAATAATGAAATAAAATCCACATCTCACACCACACACAAAAACTAATTCAAAATGGGTTAAAGACCCAAATACCAAACCTAAAATGATAAAGATCACGGAAGAAAAAATAAGGACAAATCTGGGATCCCTAATGAACAGCATAAACAGACTACAAAATATTCTAATAATATATAAACAGCAGAAGAGGAAACAGATAACTGAGACGCCAACAATTATGCTCCTCTGAAGATGCCACTAAAGAGTAAAAAAGCAACATTCAGACTAAGAAATATAATTGCAGTGCAACAAATCTGGTCAAAGTCTAATCTCCAAAATCTACAAGACATTACAAAATCTCAACAACAAAAGGACAAATAACCCAATTAAAACATAGGCAAAAGACATGAACATGCATGTCACCAAAGAAGGCAGTCAAGAGGCTAACAGATACATGAGGAAATGCTCACCATCACCAGCCATTAGAGAAATCCAAATCAAAACTACAGTGAGATACCATCTTACTCCAGCATTAATCCAAGAAACAGAAAATAATAAATGTTGGAAAGGCTGCGGAGAGATTGAAACACATCTACACTGCCAGGGGGTGTGTAAAATGGTACAGCCACTTTGGAAATCCATTTGGCACTTTGGTTACTTTGGAAATCAATTTGGTCACAGGAAATATCCTGTGACCCAGTAATCTCACTGCTCGGAATATATCCTAGAGAAATAAGATCTGTCACATGAATACAAGATAAATACACAACAATATTTACTGCAGCACCGTCCACAATAGCAAAAAGATAGATTCAACTGAGGTGCCGATCAACAGACAAGTGGATAAACAAACTATGATATATTCACACAATGGAATACGATGCAGTACAATGCAATGTTACTAAGCAATGATAAAAGATAACTATGAATTTGAGAAAAGTCTCAAAACATGGAGGGCTTTGCAAGACAGTACGCTGAGTAATATAAGTCAGTTGCAAAAGGGCGAATATTGTATGAGACCCCTACTATAAGGACTCAAGAAAAGATTTAAGCACAGAAGAGAATAGTCTTTAACGATTACAAGGGTAGTAGGGAGGGAGTGGGGTGTTCATTAAGTATACAGTAGTTAAGAATTAAGTTAGGTGAATGAAGCGACAACACACAGTAGATGAATATTCAGCACAACTAGGGTCACCATGAGTCGGAGCCGACTTGATAGCACTTGGCTAGACTAAACCAAAAGCTAAGAAGTTTCCTAAATATAACTCAACATTTCAAAGGACAGAGTAGTGGAGGGGGGTCTAGAGACTATGATTTAGAGAACATCCAGGTCAATTGCAATAACAAAGTTTTTAAAGAATATGTTCTTCATCCCACATTGGTGAGTGGTATGTGGGTCTTAAAGGCTAAAAAGCAGTCATCTAAGAGGCAACAATTGGTCCCAATTCATCTTGTTCAGAGGAGAACGAAAGAAATCAATGATATAAGGAAAATATGAGTGTAAGAGACAGAAAAGGCTCTGTAATCCAGAGACTACATCAGCATGACACCAGAAGAACTAGATGGTGCCCTGCCACCAGCAATGACTGTCCTGACAGGGAACACAACAAAAAGTCCCTGACCAAGAGAGAGAATAACAGGGTGCAGAACTCGAACCCTATTAAAAAGACAAGACTTGATGGTCCATCAGACTAGAGGGTCCCTGGAAGGCATATGGCCCCCTTACTCACTGTTAGCCCAGAGCTGAAACCATTCCAGAAGCCAGCTCTTAAATAAAGATCAGACTGGACTGTAAGAAATGAAATGATACTGGAGAAGAATGTGCTTCTTGGCTTAAGAAGATACATGAGACTAACTGACAGCTCCTGTCCAGAAGTGAGATGAAAGGGCGGAGGGGATGAGAAGCTGCCTGAATGGACATGAGAAATACTGGGTGAAAAGGAGTGTTGTCACAGTGTAGGGAGAGCCTCTGGAGTTACATAGCAACATATGTGTAAGTTTTTGTACAACAATTTGACACTGATTGTAAACTGTTTTAGTCAGCTGGTGCTGCTGTAACAGAAATACCAGAAAGCGGATAGCTTTAAGAAAAGCTTATGCTTATACAGTCCAGTAGGTTACAAGTCTGAATTCAGGGTGTCCCCTCCAGGGGAAGGGCTTTCCCTCTTTCAGCTCTAGTGGAGAGGCCTCGTGTTGCATTAGTCTTTGGTGGGGGAGCATGCTGGCTCAGGAATCTCAGGTCTGAAGGATACGCTCTACTCCTGGTACTACTTTCTGGACAGTATGAGGTTCCCAACTCTCTGCTTGCTTCCCTTTCCTTTTATCACTTGTAGGATTAAAGGTGGTACAAGCCACACTCCAGGCAAACTCCTTTTACAATGGGACAAGGAGGTGATCTTAAGAAGGGATTTACAGTCCCACCCTAATCCTCTAACATATAACATAGGAAAAGCACAAAGTGGAGGACAATCATAAAATACTGGGAATCATGGCCAGGACAAATGACTATATACATTTTTGGGAGGACAGAGTACAATCCATGACATAAACTTTCACCTAAATCACATTAAAATATTTTTAAAAAGTGATAGTCATTTCCTATATAATGTAATCCCAATACAAGTTCCAGTGACAGTTTTTAATGATGGAGAAACAAATCACCAATTTTGTTTGGAAAGGGAAGAAGCCCTGTTTAAGCAAGGTACTACTAAAGAAGAAGAACACACTGGCAGGCCTCTCATTACCTGACTTTAGAACATATTACACTTCCACAGTGATCAAAACAGCCTGGTACTGATATAAGAACAGACAGACCGATCAGTGGAACAGAACTGAGACCCCAGAGATGACACCATCTACCTATGAACAATTGATATTCGACAGAGGCCCTAAGACATTAAACTGGGGTAAAAACAGTATCTTCAACAAATGGTGCTGGCAAAATTGGATATCCATCTGCAAGAAACTGACACAAGATCCGTATCTTACACCTTATACAAAAACCAACTCCAACTGGATAAAAGACCTAGATATCAAATGTAAAACGATAAAGCTCATCCAAGAAAAGGTAGGAACAACAATGGAAGTTTTAATACACAATATGGACAGACTCCAAAATCTGTCAAACCACAATTATCAAAAGAGAAAATAGATAAGTGGGATCTATTAAGAATTAAACACTTTTGCTCATCTGAAGACTTTATTAATAGAATTAAAAGAACACCTACAGAATGGGAAAAAATATTTGGCAACTCTATGTCAGACCGACGCCTGATTTCCATAATCGATAAGATACTACAAAACATCAACAAGAAGAAGATAAACCATCCAATTAAGCGATGGGCAAAGGAGATGGACAGACCTTTCACTAAAGAAGAGATCCAGGCAGCCAAAAAACACATGCGGACATGTTCACGATCTTTAGTTATTAAAGAAATTCAAATCAAGGACGACAATGAGACATCATCTCACCCCGACAAGGTTGGCCATGATCCAAAAAACACAAAACAACAAGTGCTGGAGAGGCTGTGGAGAAAGTGGAACCCTCCTACACTGTTGGTGGGGTTGCAAAATGGTCCAGCCTCTTTGGAAAGCAATCTGGTGCTTCCTTCAAAAATGGATATTGATATACCATTTGACCCAGTAATTCCACTACTTGGAATATATCCTACAGAATCAAGGCCTTTTACACCAACGGACACATGCACCAGAATGTTTATCGCAGCACAGTCCACGATAGCAAAAAGACAGAATCAACCCAGATGCCCAACAGAAGAATGGATAGGTAAACTATGGTATATATACTCAATGGAGCACTATGCAATGATAAAGAACAATGATGACTTCAGGAAACATCTCATGACCTGGTTTCAACTGGAAGACACTATGTTGAGTGAAACTAGTCAGCGACAAAAGGACAAATATTGTATGAGACCTACACGATAAGATCTCAAAAACAGACTTGTCTATAGAAGAAAAGACTCTGACAGCTGCAAGGGAGGGGAGGGAGGGAGAGAGGGTGGGAGGGTTTAGATTAGATAGTTGCTAGGTATCTGGTTGGGTGAAATCAGTGATAGCATGCATTAGAAACAAAAATAATATTAAGTGGACTTAAACATAACATGAGTACTCCTTCCATCTTAACCCAATATTGCAAGGATAGAGTAGCTGGGGCAGGGGGTGGGGGATCATGCTCTTAGGCGAAAGCAAGGCCAATTGGCACAACTAGCATTTTGCTAAGAAGGGTCTCTGCACCCCACGTTGGTGAGTGGCGTCTGGGGTCTTAAAAGCTGCCAAGCTGCCATCCGAGGGCACAACAAATGGTCCCAACTCAGCAGGAATGGATGCTCACCGAGGACCAAAATGACATGGGGGAAAGACAACCCAGAAGACAAAGAGACCCACATCAGTGGGTGCCTACATCGACTTGGGACCAGAAGAACTGGATGGTGCCCGGCCACCACCAGTGATAGCCGCGATGGATCTCACTAAGTTGAGTCTCACTGGCAACACAAGAATAAAAAGGAGTGCACCCTGAGATCCCCACTAAAAGACCTCAATTGATGGTCCAGTGGTTTCGGGGTTCCCCTGGGAGCATGGGCCCTCGTCCTGATGCTGCCCTTGACCATAAATCATAATGAAGGTCCGTGCTCTGGACAGGAATGGATTGGAATTGGCGACGCAGTGACCATATATTGAATGCATTTTATGGTTCTATACATCTATAGGATGTCGTCCTGTTGATGTCTGGCTGGAGGAAGAAGAGTGGGTGGAGAGGAGGGAAAAAAGAGACTGTTGGGGGAAGGAGACATGTATGGAATAGAGAGGAATAGTGTGCTGTCACCGGGCAGGGAGACCAGTGGAAGCTGCATATAGGTGGGTATGTAAATTTATATGGGAATGTACATTTTCACTCAGTTATATTAAATAAAAATTTTTTAAAAAATGATAGTCATTTCCAAATACACAGAAAAAAATGTTTGATAAAACTCAGTATCCTATGATTTTTTAAAAAATCACAGTGAAGGAAGACTGGGATCTTCATTGATTTGATGAATAACATCTGTCAAGAATCCATTGTAAGCATCTCACTTAGCCCTTAAGCCTTTGAATCACTGCCTTCAAATCAGAAACCAGACTAAATGCCCGCTATACTACAGACTGAGAAAGGCCAAAATGTCTGGGAAAGGCTGTATTTTGGCAAGTCTTGGGAATCATAGGAACTTTCCTTCAGTGCTGGTGGGGGTATAAAGATTACTCCTTTCAGAGCGATGTCAAATAAAGCTGGAAATACACATAGTCTTTCATGTGCCCAAGGAGAGATGCCTAAGAGTGTTTATTGTGGTTTCTCTTGTTATAGAGAAAGGATTATAAATGACATAGATGCCATCAATGAGAAGTCAGTCAGGGGCAAAGGCTGCTAGGAATAGAAAATGTAGACAGCTGTAGCCAAGGATCTTCTGAACGAAATGTCTAGGCCACATTAACACCCTGGCCACCCCTGCTCATAGTCTCTGTAGCCGGTCCTGTCATGGGACACACGGTCTTCTATACCCATCATGCAGCCCCATCCCCAGCCTCCACTCTGGGAGTAATCTAGACTCTTCCAAAGACCTACTTGCTCATGAACCCATTGCTGTTGAGTTGATTCTGACTCATAGCGACTCTATAGAACACAGTAGAACTGTTCCATAGAGTTTCCAAGGAGTTCCTGGTAGATTTGAACTGCCAACCTTTGTTTAGCAGCTGTAGCACTTAACCACTAAGCCACCAGAGTTTTGTACTTGTTTATAGAGGCCCTTGATTTCAGTCTTGTGGGGCTGGTTGACAGTTTATCATCTGAGTGGTCACAGTTTCTTATGATTATGTTTATTGTTGTTTCATACAGTTGAGTTTGATTCTAAGTAATTGTGACCCCATGTGACAGACAGTAGAACTGCCCTAGGGCTGTTTTGGCGGTACTCATGATAAGAGCTGATCTCCAGGCCTTTGTCCCACAGAGCTGTTGGGTGGGCTTGAAATATCTACCTTTCAGTTAGCAGCTGAGCACTTAACTGCTGTGCCGCCAAGACTTCTTGTATTTATTATGACATTACCTTTATTATTGTTTTGTATTTAATAGTCATGTATATCCACTACTCTGGCCCCTGGGGTCACCATGAGTCAGATCCAACTCCACAGCACTTGGCTTGGCTCAGCTGTATCTAATAGTTACTATTTTATACATATTTATTTATAAGTTTAATATTTATTGTTGCTTTATATTTTTAAGTTATAGAAACCCTTTATAAATATTACTTAATTTTTATTAATTTATTAAATTAATGATTTAATGAGTATTCAGAAAATTATAGTAATAGATATTCATTATATATAATTTTGGAAAATAAGAAGCAAGAACCAAATCAAAGTTATCTTTTTACATTCTCCCCAAAGCAACCACTGTTGACAAATATGTATATTTATAAAATCAGAATCACCCTGAAGTGTAATTATGATCTTTATGTTTTTCTACTCAGTATATTTTCTTCAACAACACAATTCTTTTAGCAACACAATAATTCATCTTGTAGATGGATCCTTATTCATGGACCATTCAAATATTGTTGAATATCAAGTGTTTTGTTGTTGTTTCACTCTACATGTGACATATCTGACATAGCATTCACAGTAAAAAGTTTCTTTTTTCACCAATATTTCAAATACTCAGGTAGTTTTTAATTAAACTTTAAGATCATGAAATATAAAAGACAAACAATTTAGGAATAAGCAGATTAGATGCTTGCAAAACATGCAGCTGAACTGGTAAGGATACTATTAGGGAGTCTGTGAGCATTCTGTGAGGAATTGACACCTTTCAGAGTATTTCAGAAGAAATGGGTAGCGTTGGTGGGTCAGTGAACTGGGAATGAGGGAAGGGAGTAGAACTACTGAATCAAAGAGTGTGTGTATGTTAATTTGGCAGATATTGCCAAATGCCCATACAGAAGTGTGCCCTAAACTACATGCGAAACATCGGTGTATAAAGAAGAGGATTTCTCCTTGCTCTGACTACACACACTGTTTTTAACCAAACTTTCAGAAGCATTGCCAATATGAAAAACCAAAGCAATATTTCATTATTACTTGGGTTTGCCTTTATTAGAAAAGTTGAGCATTTTTCGTGTCTTGTCATGAGTATTTCTTTTCATGTTATCTATCTGTACATATTCATCGACCTTGTATCTTCCAGAAATTTTCCCTTAGTCTGGTTATTTAAGGAGCCTTAGTGGTGGCCCACTGGTAAAGTGCTTGGCTGCTAATCAAAGGTCAGTGGTTCAAATCCACTAGCATCCTAAGGGAAGAAAGATGCAGCAATCTGCATCTATAAAGATTAAACAACCAAAAAAAAAAAAAAACTCTTTGCAGTCAAGCTGATTTGGATTCGTGAAGACCATATCAAAAAAGAAAAAACAAATCCATCCCAGTTCAGTCAATTCTGCCTCACAGCAACGGAGGAAAACAATCCCACAAGGTTTCCAAGGCTTAAGTGCCGAACTGCCAACCTTTTCGTTAGCAACATGTAACCACTGATCCACTAGGGCTCCCTCCCACGGAATTTAACAAAAAAAAAACCTGTTGCCATCAGGTTGAATCCAGCTCATAGCAATGCTATAGGACGAAGTAGAATTGCCCCAAGGGTTCACAAAGCTGTAAATCTTTATGAAAGCAGACGGCCACATCTTTCTCCTGTGGAGCAGCTGGTGGGTTTGAATCATTGACCTTTCCATTAGCAGCCAAGTGCTTCACCACTGTGACACTAGGTCTCAATCTGTAAAGATTACAGGTTTGGAAACCCTATGGGGCAGTCCTACTCTGTCTTGTAAGGTCACTGTGAGTCAGAATCAACTCAACATCAATGGGTTGGTTTTGGTTTGGTTCTAAAGACTTAATAGCTGCCCTTCACTCTTTTTGGAAATCCTGGTGGTATAGTAGTTAAGCGTTACAGCTGCTAACCAAAAGGCTGGCAGTTCAAATCTGCCAGGTGCTCCTTGGAAACTCTATCGGGCAGTTCTACTCTGTCTAAAGGGTAGCTGTGAGTCAGAATCTAGTCAATGGCAATGGTTTTGTTTGTTTGTTTATTTGTTTTGACTCTTTTTTTAGCCTATATGAGTTTAGTTTAATTTTTTTCCATTCTTTGGTCACTCTGTGGACTTGGGAGGGCGGAGAGTGAAACCTGTGTGTCTAGTCTGCCACCAGTTTTCCCCAGACTTTTGGAAATCATGTTTTTGTTAGATGCCATGGAGTCAGTTCCAACTGACAGTGACTCTGAACACAATACAGCAGAACCCCGCCTGGTCCTGCGCCATCCTTGCCATTGCTGCAGCCACTGTGTCACTGCATCTTGTTTGGGATCTTCTCCTTTTTTCCTGGCCCCCTATTGTACCAGAAATGACATTCTTCTCCAGGAACTGATTCCTCCCGATAACGTGTCCAAAATATGTTAGATGTAGTGTAGTCTCACCGTCTTCCAGGAGGCTACACCTAACACACTTTGCATTCTGGTTATATGTCTTCCAAGACAGATTTATTTGTCCTTTCATGCAGTACATGGTATATTCAATATTCCTCTCCAACACCACTTCTCAAAAGTATCAATTCTTCTTCAGTCTTCTTTATTTATTGTCCACTGTTTATATGTATACGAGGCAGTTGAAAACACCTTGGCTTCGGTCAAGTGTCCCTTAGTCCTCAAGGTGATAGCTTTGCTTTTCAACACTTTGAAGAGGACTTTTGCATCTAATTTGCACAGTGCAGTGCATCACTTGGCTGCTGCTTCCATGGGTGTTGATTTGAGATCCAAGTAAGATAAAATCCCTGACAATCTCTGTCTTTTATCTGTTTGTCATATTGTTTTGAGGATGTTTGTTTCCTTGATGTTGAGGTGTAGTCCATACTGGAGGCAGTGGTCTTTGATCTTCATCAGTAAGTGCTTCAAGTGCTCTATACCTTCAACAAGCAAAATTGTGTCATCTGCACTGGAGATCATGGATGTGTAAAATTACAAATTTGACATTATCAACTTCTTATTTTGCTAAGTTCAGGCACTTAAGGATAAAAAAAATTCTACTATCCACTTTTAAAACCTTATCATTTAAAAAAGAGAAAGAGAGGGAAAAAAGAACATTTTACACATCTATAAGAAAAGCAAGAATATAACTATCGCTAAAGTTGGCCCCTTAGAGGAAAGGGCTGTTGTGAAACTTACCCTGATTATTTTTGTTAAAAAAGATGACCCAGGCTCAGCCAATCTCTCTCTCTCTCTCTCTCTCTCTCTGGAGAATGTCAATCCTACTCAGAGATATGCAGAGTCAGAAGATCCACAGGGACCCAGGAGAGAAAATCTTAAAGCAACTGCTGCTGTGCATCCCCTACACCACTTGGTCCTGTCAGAGACCCTTCTTTTTTTTCCCCGTAAGTGCTCCTCTTGACTTACGTCTCTCAGTCTCTTTTGCTTCTCACCCAACCCTCCAAGGGACATGTGTACACTCCTGGAACCTGCCGCTGGAGCCACATCCTCCTCATTTATGCTGTCCCTTGGCCACCACTCCCGTCTGCTAGCAGTTGCCACTCAGAACCTTCTCTGATGACCTCAGATGCCCTCCAATCTTTCTAGCACTTTCTCCCCTCTAGATAGAACCAGCCTTGCACATGCCTTCTAATGTTCCTTGAGGGCAGGAGGTGGTTCTAGATCTTTGATCTCTTTATTTCCTACTTGCTGCAAATGCTCAACAAATATCTATTGGGAAATGAAGAAGAACAGAGCCTCTCTCTGAGGGAAGCTGAGTTCTTAATGAACAGCCTGCCATAGCAGGTGTTCATCCATCAGAGCTGTACCAAGATGTTGTGGGCTATAGGCAACTCCCATCCAGACCTCAGCATGTCGGGATGCCTTGGAGGGATTGATATTGCAGATTGGGTCTGAAGACAGCGAGGCAGGGGCTGTAGATGGTGGTGTCTAACTCAGGGCTTCCTATGGAAGGCCTCTAGGGCTTCAAAAGCCGTTTGGATATAGGATCCCTAATTGAACACTTAACATACATAGCCTTTGCTTAAAGCTGCTGTCTGGTCTCTTTTCTTTATTTGGGGTTTTAATTAAAGAGGAATGTGCCAGGAACACCGCTGTCAGACTGATTCATCCTTCTTCTTGAGCTTAATCAGGACTGACCTCCCAAAGACAGAGGCTTAAGGTGGAATATTCTAGAGAGGAGCCGTCAACTTAGAGCAATATTTTCCAGAGAGCTGCTTCTCGGAGGTTTATTAGAATTCCTGCAAACAAAGAAAGAAGGAGGTAGGGTGGGAAGAAGGGTAGATAATGAGGGAGGAAGGAAGGGAGGAAGAAGACGAAATGAGGTAGAGAGGCCCCTTCTTGAGCCAATCAGTTTGGGAAATGTGGCACACTATATTCTTCTTTTAGATGTTAATAGTGCGTATTTGGAAACCCTGTGGCATAGTGGTTAAGTTCTATGGCTTCTAACAAGAAGGTCAGATGTTCAAATCCACCAGGTACTCTTTGGACACTCTGTGGGGCAGTTCTACTCTGTCTATAGGGTCATTATGAGTCAGTGTCAACTCAGCAGCAGTGGGTTTGGTTTCTTTGGTTTAGTGCATATTTAGCAACAGAATATTGTAAGAAATCTTGCAGTGAACACATCTAATTTTCTTTCAACCTGTAAATTTCTGAGGTAGGCTTAATCATGGGACTTTTCTCCTAGAGCATTGTGAAGAACAAGAAACACAAAGTACCACCTTAGGAAATATTCATTTGGATGATAATAACAAGAAACCATAGCCCTGGCCTAGGACCCAGAACCTTGGTGTCCAAGGGCAGAAGGTTCAGCCTCTCCCAGAAGACAGGATCTTCACAAATATTTCACCCTTGTCAGGGACTACATTGTGTCCCACCAAAATACACGTTAAATTAACTAGGTTGTGATTCCCAGTATTGTATGATTATCTACTGTTTTGTCATTTGATGAGATTTTCCTGTGTGTTGTAAATCCTATGACTATGATCTGTTGTTGTTATTAGTTGCCATCAAGTCGGTTCTGACTCATAGCAACTCTATGAACAACAGTACAAACACTGCCTGGTCTTGTGTCATGTCCACAATCATTTTTATGGTAAACACATTGTTGTGGCCGCTGTGTCAATCCACCTCATCAAGGGTTTTCCTCTTTTTCATTGACCCTCTGCTCTACCAAGCACGATGTCCTTCTCTAGGGGTTGATCCTTCCTGACAACACGTCCAAATTATGTAAGACACAGACCTGCCTTCTTTGCTTCCAAGGAGTACTCTGGTTGTACTTCTTCCAGAACAGATCTGTTTCTTCTTTCAGCAGTCCATGGTATATTCAGCATTCTTCTCCAACACCACAATTCAAAGGCATCAATTGTTCTTCTGTCTTTTTTCTTTGTTGTCCAGCTTTCACATGCATTTGATGCAATTGAAAATATCATGGCTCAAGTCAGGTGCATTTAATCTTCAAGGTGACTTCTTTACTTCTTGATACTTTAAAGAGGTCCTTTGCAGCATATCTTCTGAATACAATCAGTCTTTTGATTTTTTGACTGCTGCTTCCATGGGTGTTGATTGTAGACCCAAGTGGAATGAAATCCTTGATAACCTCAATCCTTTCTACATTTGTGATGATGTTGCTTATTGGTCCAGTTGTGAGGATTTTTGTTTTCTTTATGTTGAGGTACAATCCATACAGAAGACTGTGGTCCTTGATCTTCTCCAATAAGTGTTTCAAGTCTTCTCCACTCCCAGCAAGTAAGATGGTATTGTCTGCATAATTCAGGCTGTTAATGAGTTGTCCTCCAGTCTTGATGCCTCACTCTTCTTTGTATAATGCAGCTTCTCAGATTATTTGTTGGCATACAGTTTGAAAAGGTATGGTGAAAGGGTACAACCCTGATGCACACCTTTCCTGACTTGAAACCGTGCAGTGTCCCCTTGTTTTTTTCACACAACTGCCTCTCAATCCTTATACAGATTACCTAAAAGCACAATTGAGTGTCTGGAATTCCCATTCTTGCAATGTTAGCCATAACTTATTATGATCCACACAATGGAATGCCTTTGCATAGTCAATGAAACACAGGTAAACATCTTTCTGGTATTCTTTGTTTTCAGCCAAGATCCGTCTGACATCAGAGATAACATCCCTAGTTCTGCATTCTCTTCTGAATCCAGTTTGAATTTCTGGCAGTTTCCTGTCAATATACTATTGCAGTTACTTTTGAATGGTCTTCAGAAAAATCTTGTGTGTGATATTAACAATATTGTTTGGTAATTTCCACATTTGTATGGATCATCTTTCTTTGGAAGAGGCATAAGTATGGATCTCTTCCAGTCAATTGGCCAGGTAGCTGTCCTCCAAACTTCTTGGTATAGACAAGTGAGCACTTCCAGAGCTGCATCTGTTTGTTGAACTATCTCAATTGATATTCCATCAGTTCCTGAAGCCTTGTTTTTCACCAGTGCTTTCAATGCAGCTTCAACTTCTTCCTTCAGCACTTTTGGTTTCTGATCATATGCTTGCTCTTCAAATGGATGAACATAGACCAGTTCTTTCTGGTATAATAACTCTGTGTATTTCTTCCATCCTATTTTGATGCTCTCTGAGTCGTTTAATAGTTTCCCTGCAAAATTCTTCACTACTGAAACTCAAGGCTTGAATTTTTTCCTTTAGTTCAAACAGCTTGAGAAATGCACAACATGTTCTTCTCTTCTGGTTTTCCATTTCCAACTCTTTGCATATGTCATTGTAATATTTTATTTTGCCTTCTCTAGCTGCCCTTTGAAGTCTTCTGTTTAGTTCTTTCCTTCCTTTACTGTTAGCTGCTCAACATTCCAGTGCAAGTTTCAGAGTCTCTTCTGACATCTAATTTTGATCTTTTCTTTCTTTCCTATCTTTTTAATGACTCTTGCTCTCTTCATGGATGATGTTTTTGATGTCATTCCACACCTGGTCTGGCCTTCCATCATTAGTGGTCAATACATCAAATCTGTTCTTGAGATGGTCTTTAAACTCAGGGGGGATACACTTGAGGTCATACTTTTGGCTCTTGTGGACTTGTTCTCATTGTCTCCAGTTTCAGCTTGAATTTGCATAAGAGCAGTTGATGATCTGTGCCACAGTCAGCACCTGGTCTTGTTCTGACTGCTGATATGGAGCTTTTCCATTGTCTTTTTCTGCAGATGTAGTTGATTTTGTTCCTGTGTATTCTGTCTAGTGAGATCCATGTGTACAGTCAGCTTTTGTGTTGGTTAAAAAAGGTATTTGCAATGAAGAAGTCGTTAGTCTTGCAAAATTCTACCAGGTGGTCTCCAGCATTATTTCTATGACCAAGGCTGTATTTTCCAACTACTGGTCCTTCTTTGTTTCCAGCTTTTGCATTCTGGTCACCAGTAATTATCAATGCATCCTGACTACATGTTTGATCAATTTCAGACACAGAAGCTAGTAAAAGTCTTCAGTCTCTTCATCTTTGGCCTCAGTGATTCATGCTTAAATTTAAATAATAGTTGTACTAACTGTCCTTCCTTGTAGGTGTGTGAATATTATTCTATCACTGACAGCACTGTACTTCAGGACAGATTTTGAAGTGTTCTTTTTGATGATGAATGCAACACCATTCCTCTTCAAGGTTTTGTTCCTAGCATAGTAGATGATATGATTTTGGGGTTCAAGACAGCCAATACCAGTCCATTTCAGCTCCCTAATGCCTAGGATATTGATGTTTATGCATTCCATTTCATTTCTGATGATTTCCAATTTTCTTAGATTCATCATACATTCCATGTTTCTGATTATTAATGGATCTTTGCAGCTGTTTCTTTTCATTTTGAGTCATGCCACACCAGCGAACGAAGCTCCTGAAGGCTTTACTCCATCCACAACATTATGGTCACCTCTACTTGGAGGAGGCAGCCCTTCCCCAGTCATCTTGTGAGTGCTTTCCAACCTGGGGGGCGCTCATCTTCCAGTGCTATATCTGACAGTGTTCCACTGCTATTCACAAGTTCTCCCTGGCTAGTTCTTTTCTGAAGCAGACTGCTAGGTCCTCTTTCCTAGTCTGTTTTAGTCTGGAAGCTTAGCTGAAACCTGTCTACCATGGGTGACTCTAGCTAAGTGCCGTCGAGTCGGATCCAACTGGTACCTAAATGCCAGTGGCATAGCTTCCAGCATCGTGGCAACAAACAAGCCTTCACTGACAGACAAATAGGGGCTGCTAATTCTGTCTTTACCGTCTTTACCTGATGCTGTTTCCCTACTTATACTGTGATGTAATGAGATGAATTATTGGCAGTTATTTGAGGAGATCTATAAGATAAGATAATGCCTTAAGATGACCTCTTTTGAGAAATAAAAGGGGAAAGTGAGCAGAGACACAGGGACCTCATACCACTAAGAAAGCAGTGCCTAGATCAGAGTGGACTCTGTGGACCCTAGGTTCCTGCACCAAGATGCTCCCAGACCAATGGAAGACTGATGCATCACCAGGACCTTCCTGCAGAGCCAATAGAGAAAGCCTTCCCCTGGAGCTGACATCCTGAATCTGGACTTCTAGCCTACCAGACTGCAAGAGTGTAAACTTCCATTTGTGGTAGCAGCACACTAGAAGACTAAGACAATCCTGAAACAGAGTAATCTGGGGGATCACTCCAGTCCAGAACTGCACTGAAAAAAGGTTCACACCCTGTGTCCTAGAGGACATCAGTGGTCACTCAGACCCCTTGAGAGCAGAAACCTACATTAGACCAGGAAGACAGCCATACTGAGGAAGAGCACTCACTTTTCTTCTTTTCTGTGCCAGTTACTAGCTTCTAATCCCACTCTGTCACTTGTTACATATCTATCAGTTAGCTATCCAGAAAGTTACCTCATCATAGCTCCCCTGCATCCCACCCCTCCAGAACAGCAAAAACACTAGGAGACCAAGAATAAATAGGCACGTTCTTGTGGAGCAGGACAACACTACCTCACAGCATCTAGTGGAGACTTGGAGTTTACAAGACACAAACTCCAAGGTCACTCAATCTAATTTGCCTCCCCCAAAAGATTCAAAAGGATCATGACTCAGCCAAGGTTGCACAACTGAAGAATAAAAGAGCAAGACTTGAACTCAGGTCTTCTGCCTCTAAACATGGTGCCACCTCTACTGCTCCACAGTATCTATGATGTATGTTCATTATGTAAAACCCTCAAAGCATCAGCTTGAGTCCTTTTATCCCTGTGGGGGTTCCAAAAATACCACATCATGATTTGGGGCACGTTCAGGTTCACAGGAGATCATTTTCAGGATTCCCTATCCCCACCCTGAGGTCAGGTTCGTGCTCGCCATCACAGACTAGGATGGCACCCAAATACACAGCTGTGCCTGAAGATGGACTGCCTCCACACTTAGACAACGACTCATCCTGTCACATGGCAATGGCTCAGAGCAACTTAAAAAAGAAGAAAGGAAGGGTAGGGAGGCTGAGAGCTCGGTAGAGTATGTTGATGAAAACCTGCTTTTGGATAATGAAAAGAAGAAATATTTTTTTCTATTCCTGCCCTCACTGGCTGATACCTGTGATCAACAAAGTTCTGACGTGATAGCCAAATGGTAGAAACATCAGATAAACAAAACGTGAGATGTATATACAACAGAGTAGTACTCAGCCATAAAGAGAAATGAAGTCCTGATACATGACACAGCATGGACGAACCTTGAAAACATTATGCTGAGTGAAATAAGTTGGGTACCAAAGGACAAATACTGTGTGATTCCACTTATATGAAATATCTAGAATGGTCAAATGTCTAGAGAGAAAAATTTCTGAGTGACCACCAGGGGTGGGCAGGAGAAGAGAGAAAGGAGACTCACTGCTTGGGGGACACTGTTAAGGGTGATGGAAAAATCTGCAAACGGATAGTGGTAATGGTTGTATAACATGATGACCATGATGAAAGCCACTGAATTGTACATGTAAAAAATGCTGAAATGCCAATTTTGTTACATATATATTTACCACAATAACTAAAATAAAATAAGACTCCCGGAGCCAAGAATTGTTCTAACATAGCACAAGCTGAGCTATAAATCCAGAAAAAGATCTGCAAACATCCCAAGCTTGATTGCTTTCTGAGTGATGCTGATTTGTGAAGATCAGTGAGAGACGCAAATTGAATGTAAAAAGAAAGTAGTGGACCATGTTGACGGATAGAACTGTCATGTTGGTTAATGCTGCGAAGCAGGGAAAGAATCTCCAGTCTCTACCTTCCAAAAAAGGAGCCAAGGTGGTGCAGTGGTTAAGCGTTTGACTGCTCCCCCAAAGTTCAATGGTTCAAACCCCTCAGATGCTCCATGGGAGAAAGATGTGGTAGTCTGCTTCCATAAAGATTACAACCTTGTGAACACTATGGGACAGTTCTACTCTGTCTTGTAGGATCACTATGAGCAGGAATCAGTTCAACAGCTGCCCTCCAAAAGCTTTCAATCTAATATAATTTCAAAATGAACACTGGAGACAAAATTTAAGATATTAATGGAGACACACACAAGTAAATGATACTTAATTTGGAGAGAATACGGTGTTCTTCTGGAACTGAGAAAAGAAAGGTTGATCCAAGGAGCATAAGAACTATGGTCCTTCTAGAAGATTTAGGAGGAAGGGAAGGATTAATGGTGAGAAAGTGAGGGAGTTGCTTTCTAAGACGGGTGAATGGCATATATACACATACAGAGAAGCAGCAGCATTGACGGCAGAAAATCCTGACATCCGTGAGATTAGGCTCTTGACAGTCATGTATTTCTCTGCTCTGCCAAGTGCCGTCGAGTCAGATCCGACTCATGGCGACCCTAGGGGCCAGGGTAGAACTGACCCCCAGAGTATTCAAGGAGCGCCTGGTGGATTTGAACTGCCAACCTTGTGGTTAGCAGTGGTGGGACTTAACCCACTATACCACCAGGGTTTCCCGTTCTCTGCTCTACCCAGAGCAAATTATTCCCTGAAACGCTGACAGTTGCTTCAGGAAAGAGGTGAGGCAGGGTCATCTCCATTTTACAGAGAGGAGATGGGCTCAGTAAGGTGCACTGACTTGCTCGAGGGCCCACAGGCAACAAGCGATGGAACTGAGTCTTGAACCAAGGTCTTTGGCTCCAATATAGAGCTCTTCTGGTTTCTTTTAGTGACCTTAGTGGAATCTCTGGATGGCACAAGCATTTCAGCTCTGGGCTACTAACAGAAAGGTCAGCAGTTCAAAGTCACCCACAGGCATCTCAGAAGAAAGATCTGGAAGTCTTCTTCTGAATGGTCACAGCCATGAAAACACTATAGAGTGCAGTTCTTCTCTGATACACATGGGTTTGCCTCAAGTCAGGGTCGCCTTGATGATAGCTGCTTTTGGTTTGCTTATGGCTCTACTGGTCATAAATAGAGACAAAGACAAAGTGATAGCTGTAGAAAGAACATGGTCCGAGGTAGGTATGATGTAAAGATCTCTGGAATATACTTCCCAAAGACTCAGTGGTTATGAATTTGACCTATTTTGATCAATTGTCCAAGAGTCATGAAAAACAGATTTATAATGTGATCAAGGTTGAGAGAAAGCAAGGCTGAGAACATAGCTTCAAGGCATGAATCTCTTAGCTCCCTCATGTACACCAGTTTGCAAATAAACACTTCCATGTTAGAGAATGCAAAAACCCATAGAGACAGAAAAATGCTTCTAAACACATAGCAATGGATTCCTCAAGATCTTTTTCCATGCAAAGACTGTGTTGTTTGGTGTCATAGAGTCAGCTCAGATCCATAGCAACCCTAAGTGCAACAGAACCAGACACTGCCCCATCCCACACCATCCTCAGGATTGTGGCTATGTTTGAGCCTGTTGTTGTAACCACTGCATCAGTCCATCTCTGTTGAGGGTCTTCCTTTCTTTCACTGACACTCTACTTTACCAAATATGATATCATGCAGGAGCTGGTCCCTCCTGATAACATGTCCAAAGTAATTGAGACAAAGACTGGAACGCTGTTATTGTTCATTTGAAGTTAATTGGGCTTAGACAGTTGCCCTTTACCTCTACCTTTCAGGCGCTTCCAACTGGAATCTGGCCCCATCTCTGCACAGAACCATCCACCTTGAAGATGATCAGATTCAAATTTGCTTACATTGTGTCTAATTAAGAAGGCCAGAGGAACATTTGTTCGGGTAGCATTACCAAATAGAATGAGCATATTCAACTCTTACCATTTTGAAATTCCAAAATGGTTCTGTGCTCTCCATTGATCACAGATGATAGCTCTCTACTCCTGGAGGATACAAACTGTTCTCACCAGCTGGTCTACAGCTCAGTGCCACGGTAACCACAAAATCAACCAAACCCTCAGGCACCAGGAAAGAAGCTCTGCCTTATGCGATTTTTTTCTCTTTCTGGAACACCAAGCTGTCCTCTACTCTAAATACATGAAAGAGTCCTAGGTATTGTTCCCCATCATCACTTTGTCTCCTGCTGGTGCTTCTCAGACTTGGCTGCACTTTACAATCACTGGAGAGCTTTAAAAATCATGGTGGATGAATTCCATCCTCAGAGATATTGATTTAATTGGTTTGGAGATTTACATGGTTGTTGGAATTCTTTAAAGCTTCCTGGGTGATTCTTACGGTGCACTAAGATTGAAAATGTCTACACCTAAATAATCTTATTGAGTCCGTATGTTTTAAGTTGCACTACAGGCTATGACTCTCAAATTTAACCTACTGTTTTTGAGCTCTCCCTTGAGCTCTAGAATCACTTACTCGAAGTGTTTAATTGACATATCCACCTGAGTATCAAAAAGCTTCTCAAACTTGTGAAGTTGAAAATAGAACTCTGATTCCTCTCCATTTCTATCACATGTCTTTGCAATCAATCCTATTGTAGTAAGTGGTTCAGGTCAGGAGTGTAGAAGTCATCTTCAATTCCCTCCTTTTATTCATATCAATTCATCATTAAAATATTGCTGGTTCTATAACCAATGTAGATTCCATACCCATTTTCACAGATAGCTTCCAAGATGGTCCTCAATGATCACTACCCACCCAGTATTTATACCCTTGTGCAGCCCCCTCCTCTGAGCCACCAGCATACAGCAGAATTAAAAGTATATCACTTCAGAGATTAGGCTACAAAAGGACTGTTACTTCTGTGTTGAGTACTTTCTCTCTTTCAGATGACTCACTCTAGGGAAGCAAGGGGCAAGCTGCCGTGTTGTGAACAGCTTCTCTAGTGGGGAAATGAAGCCCCTGACCAACAGGCAACAAGGAACCGAAGCTTTCCTGCCAGCACCATGTGAGTGAGGTTGGAAGTGAATTCTCCAGCCTACTTGTACCTTGAGATGCTTGCACAACGTTCTCAGTGCTAGCACCATGCCCAGTTCAGTCTAAGTGTTCAGTATTCACTGGATAAATGAATTGATGACCTCTTAAAGCGCTGGACCATCTAAACATTTGATGTGCATGTCAATCATATATTTGTTCCAGAAATTGATTTTTTTTTTTTTTTAACATGATCAACACAATACCAGCAAAAACAAGCTCTGGAGCATGATCAATGGAAGACACAGTCTTAAGGATGAGTCATGCTAGGCTAGGTTCAGGCTCTGTACAACCTTTAGTGACTAGAAGCCAAAGAGTCTGGATTTTTCACTACAGCAGTGGGATGGCATCAAACATTTTTGACCTTGAGTGTAAATGATAGAACTTCGCTCATAAATAACTTTCCTTAGGTGTTCTTTGTTTGGTTTTGTTTTTTCAACTGTACTTAGATCAATTGGAACCCTGGTGGTACAGTGATTCAGAGCTTGGCTGCTAACCAAAGGGTTGGCAGTTCAAATCCACCAGTTGCTCCCTGGAAATTCTATAAAGCAGTTTGGGTATCTCCTATGGAGTTGCTATGAGTCAGAACCGATGATGACATTGTTTTTTTGATCAATTGCAAGCAACTTGACATGCTCTTTACTAATTTGCTTTGGAACAGGTTGATCCATATCCTTCATTTTTAAAGGTCCTAAGTAATTCTCTCAACTAAAGCAAGGACTGTAGGTCACTCACAAACAGACACACTTGGCTATGAATAAACAGATTTATGTATCTGGGTCTTTTAATACATTTTACACTCACAATACATGTGCTTCTTATGTAACCCATGTGTACAACTAGGCTTCATAGAATCTGTGTACACCCATGTGTACACAGGCTTCATAGAATCTTAACTTCATATCATACATATGGCTTCTGTCCTGAGCTGCCTTCCAAGTCAGACCACTGAGCAAAGCCAGACCACTGAGAGAAGCTGCGGAAGTAAGACACCGAGTTCTACTGGCAGCAGCCCTGTCATACACCCAGCCTGTTAGCTCACATATGGACAAATACATCCTGCTGCCAGCTGCTCACTGCCACAGACCAGGGGCAAGAGAGCTGCCAAGAGAACAGAAGTCTTTTCAGAGTGGACAGGCTTGTAGTTGGGAAGTAATAGACAGTTGAGGCCATTCCAAGGACTGGTTGAGTCACTTCTCAAAAGTCAAGGCAAAGCAGCAGTGATTAGAGAGGAGCTCAGAATGCTGCCATCAGTGCCCTCAGCCATTCCAGAGAGCTGCCCCAGGGACCGTGGTTGGCAGCTGATGGCTGAGAAGGCCTGGGGAGAAAGCACAGGAGTGGGTATCTGTCCTCACACCCTGGAGGCCTCATGCTGGGGCGCTGAAACCCAGATCTGCTTCGCTGATGTAACGAGGAAGCCTGTTGACATTTAGTAGTTCATTAATTAAATTGTACCTGTCCTTGTTTCTCATTTTCTTATCTCCCCCACAGAACAGCGTCTGATCTGTCATTTCCTGGCTCTCTTGTTCTCTCTCGCACAGATACCTGTCTGTCTTCTCTCTATTTCTTCTCTCTCAGCCTCTCTCAACTTCTCTCTCATCTCTTTCTTCTCTCCCTCATGACTTCTCTCTTTTCACTTTCTCTTCTCACTCTCTCTCTTTCACCTACCCAGCCTTTCTCGGGGAGCCCAGCTCTCTGATCTTCTTTTCCCTTGTTTAGCAGCAGCTTGTACCTGAGCACAGACCTCGTTTTTCCTCTGCTACCGGTTATACCTGTGCCTTACACAAATCATTTATAATTAAGTCTGTCCTTAGGACCCAACTCAAAGTCTACCAGCTCTGAGGACCCCTTGGCCCTTCAACTCGCCTACTCCGTCCCTGTGTTTCAATTCCCTCAGCACTTATGTAGGTACCAAGGTGCTCAATACCTCCCTAAGTATCCTCAAGGCTTCTGAGATGTTAAAGCCCACATGTCAACACACGCATCTGCTTAGAGGCATCAGGAGGCTGTTTGGGGGCGCAGCTACTTGGACGCGCAATGTGGCATCTTGATTCTCGATCCCTCCTCTATACACTGCAGTCAGGCTGGGAGCTGAAAGATGATTTGGGGGGACTCATTCACATCCTCACACAACTCCCAATGTTTGCTTTCCCATGCATCAGGAAGACCTCAGCAAGCAACAGAGAAGGGCTGCTCACTCACAGCAGTGTCGCCACGGCAACTCTCCTCTCCCTCTCTACCTCCTCCCTGCTTCTTCACCAAATGTTTGTTTTGGAAATACTTCCAAGAGATGGAGGAGAACCCTTAGACCTCACCTGACCCAGAAACCCTACCTGCCTTTCTTCCCACCGCTGTCCGATCACACCAGGGCCTCCTGAGGCTGTGGGGACTCACAAGCTTAACTTCATGGACACAGCTTGAAGTGACTTCTCAAAGTATGGTTTTCCAAGTCTCTTGCCTGAACCATCCAAGGGGTATTGAGAATAGTTGATGGTGTGAGTGAGCTGTGCCTGAGGACGCTGCAAGGACCAGGAAGCAATGAAATCTGTACATTCTAAAGCTGGTTATCTCTGACCCGTAATAAAACTGAGATCCCTAGAAAACGAGTAGACTCAGAATATGACCAAAATCCTTGTTTACCCGTAGCTCATTTAGGATATCTCTTAAGCCTTTTTTTTTTTTTTTTTTAATACAGCTCAGTTACAGATGTTCTTTAACTAGAAGGGAACATATTTCACTAGCTTTTAGAGTAGTTAAGTGAACTAGGAGCATAAACTCTAAAACAGTCACTTAAGAAACACCTAACACGGTGCCCTTGATACATCAAGACTTAAGCTTTGGGGTCTGATCTGGAGGGCTTTTTTTCCCCCTCTCTGAAGTTATAATAAAGTCCATGTGGTTTTACAGAATGGTGTGATTCTTCTTGCTGTCACTGTATCTTAAAAATAACTGGTCAAGACCTGAAACCAGTACGGAAGCCAATACTTCAAAGAATAAACCGGACTTGGGGAAACAGTGATGCAGGTGGTGTGTGTACTTTAAGGTTTAGTGTATGTATGAAGCTGTCCTATGGGTTTCCTTTTAGAGGTGAGAGGAGAGGGTGGAGAGGAGGAGGTAAGTGCTAGTTGAGTGGATACTGGAAGGAAGGAATGGAAAAGAAGAGTGTGCTGTCACAGCGTGGGAGAGCAGATAGAATTGCATAGAGGTGGGTGCTTGGGGTTTTATATGGGAAATGACTTGGACTGTAAGCTTTCACTTAATCACAATAAATGATTAAAATAACTGGTCAAGGAATAATATTGCTTTACATTGGTAAAGTATATACTTTCATTTATTCAAACATTTCTGGTAGCTGTCACTCTTGAGTCCAAGAGTAACTCTCATGAGAACAGTGACGAGTCCCTGATGTTGTAGATAACAAAAGTTTGTCCCCATCTCTCCATTCACAGGACAACATAACTAGTTAAGTCCTCTTCCTTGGAAGAAGGGATTTTTCCAAACAGAGTGCAACCACACAGGCATGTGGACAGCTTAAAGTTCATGGTTATGGTATTTCCTGGGCTGTGTTCTTCCCCACCAGTAGAAGTTTGTTTATTAGCATCTGACATTTGTTTAAAATATAGTTGTGCAGAATGGTACCCCTCACTTCTAATCATGTTTCTTTTCTCTGGCAAAAATCACTGTTGAAGTTTTCCTTCTGATGTTTCACTTACATTGCTTCTGGGGGCTCCTTCAATCTTACAGATATTACATCTGCCTTTTAGACTTTTAAGCAAATAAATACTGAGAAGTTTTGTCACCTCCATGCCAGCAATTAAATCAACTCCATCATCTTCATAAGATCAGAAACCTGTACATTTGTTGGCTACTGTTAGCATGTAGCAACTTGAGAAACTATAATTTTACAAGATAAAGTATTTTCCCAGAATTGGCTGATCTTATCGTAATCTTCTAAAGATCTGCTAAACTGAGCACCTCAAAAGGTCTATGTCTTAGCCATGTTACAGCCCTAGTCTTTATCAAATGTTGGGTACAACACAGAACTTTAATAAACTTCTACATCTTCCTCTGCTTCCTGGTATGAGCTAACTCTCTCCATCCTTAACCCACTCTTGCCCACCAGCCTAGAAATCAGAGCCCCCCGTGAGGGAGAACATGCTGAGTCATCTGGCCATACTACCTTGGACTTGCACTGTTCACTTGAGATTCCTTCCCACCCCGGCAGCAAAAAGCATTGCAATGTGTACTTATCTAGCTCTGTGTTAAAAAAGGCATTCAAATGGGAAGGGATGCTACCTTTTCATGGGGCATATGGATGCAACTTGACTCTGCAGTATTCTGCAGCCACTGCCAGAGCCCTGGTGGTTGAGATATGGTCTACTGACCAAAAGATCAGCAGTTCAAATCTACCAGCCATTCCTTAGAAACCCTATGGGTCAGTTCTACTCTGCCTTAAAGTGTTGCTATGAGTCAGAACCAACTTGATAATGATAGGTTTTTTTGGTTTGACCACCTTGCCAGATCTGATGAGGCCTCTTGAAAGTGAAAGCTTCTCATCTCAGAGGGAACAGAAAGGGGTCTGGAGGTGATTCCATGCTGGCCATTCCCACCACCACATCTAGTGAGAGGACAAGTCAGTGGAGCTCCACCAGGGAGTACAGTCCGTCCCTTTGCCTCCCTTACTTGTCCTTGTGAGGAGGGAGTTCCATTCTGACTCTTATGGGAACACCATAACTTGAAATGGACTCAACAACGAGAACTCATGGGCTTGCCATTAAGCAGAACAGACTTGATGGCAATGGGTAGTCCAGAATCCTTCCTGCTCCCCCAAATTAGCCAGCTCATCCTTGCCTGCCTGCCTGCTTGAACCCCGTCTCCACAGCTTACTTAAAAATACCTTTTCTTTCAGTTGTCTAGCCTACCACATTAGTTACGTAAGATGAAGCAATTCACCAAACTTGCAAAATGGCAAATGACTGACACTGGGATTTCCCTCAGCCCGTGTGGGAAGCCATGCCCAAGGACACACCGTGGTCGAAGAGTCCTGTGGTGGCTGGGTTCAAGGTGTGAGGGATATGGCAGATGTGAGGGAAATCAGTTTACTCTTCAGATCTCATCTGACTTCTTGTACAGGGCGAGAGGTAGACCGGAACAGATAAACCTTTGCTGCCATGGGCCAGGTAAGGATGAGAGTTGAAGTTGCTGAATTTATAAATGAAAACTCCAGAACTCCTTGGGACTGAGGTCATGTAGCCCCTCATTTTGCAAGACAGAAAATCCATACTGAAACACAGCTGTTCAGAAGGGCCCTTCAGGCCCATGAGAGAAGGAGGAACTGAAGACTGAGACAGAGAAGTGGTGATGGAGGTGGGAGGAGGGAAGTGGGGGTGACAACCTGTGGGTTCAGGCGCAGTCACAGGGACCTGGCACCAGGAAGGTGATGTTGGGCATCACTGGCAAGGTGGTGAAGGCTTGGGGCACCCTTCACACTCCAGTTAAGCGTTGACTCAGTGTCTTTGAGAAAATCTCCCTTCTACATTAGGGAAGACCCTTCAGGTCACCTTCCTGGTTCTCCTCACTCCATCTCACATCTAAGTAAAATAAACAAACAAGGGGGAGGGGGACCTGCTGCAAGTCCACATCCTCCCAGAGTCCTGGTGGGGAAGCAGCTAATTCACTGATTAGAACTAACATGTTAAAAGTAATGATATCTCCAAGGAACATTTTCCTCATAACAGAGTAACTTAAAAGAAGAGAATAGTAGCAGAAGATGGGCTCTGTCATTTATAGGTAGTTGCCTAGTGCCAACTTTGCCCACAAAAGCAAAGAAACTAAAGAAACAGACAAGCTCAATATACTTACAACCATTTAACAATCCTTCAAGAATTCTAAAGCTAAAGAGATTTCATTAGCAATCTGGGGTTCACTCTATGTATCAGTCAGGGTTCTCCAAAGAAACAGAGTTCTCCAAAGAAACACAATATAGATATAGACAGATATAGACAAAGATATATATAGAGAGAGAAATATGTAATTGTGGGGGCTAGCAAGTCTGAAATCCATAGGCCAGGCAACAGATTGGAAACTAGGCAAGATGTCTATGTTGCAGTCTTGAGGCGGAATTCCTTCTGCAAACCTCAGTTTATTCTTAAAAGCCTTAAACGGACTAGATAAGGCCCACCCACATCACAGAGGGCAATAATTTCCCTTAAGGTCAACTGATTGTGACTGCTAATCATATCTACAAAACACCTCTGCAGCAACATGTGGACTGCTTTTGATGAAGAAACTGGGCCTCACAGTCCAACAAAGTTGCCATGGCTGGAATTATGCCCCCCTAAAAGCATGTAACAATTTGGCTGGGCCATGATTCCCAGTATAACATGGTTTTTCTACATTTTGTGATTGTAATTTTATGTTAAAGAGGATTAGGGTGTGATTGTGACACCTGTATTGAGGGACATTCCTCTTAATCTAATATAAAGGAACTCTCCCTGGGGTGTGGCCTGCATCACATTTTATCTTACAAGAGGTGAAAGGAAAGGGAAGCAAGTATAAAAGGGGTGCTTCCTACCACCAAGAAAGCAGGGCTGGAAGCAGAGCACATGGGTTGAACCAAGGGGCCCTGTGCAGAGAAGTTTGTAGTCTAGGGAAGAAATGAAGGGCTGAAAGAGAGAAATCCTGCCCCAGGAGCTGAGCTGATGCCCTGAATTTGGACTTTTAACCTACTTGACTGTGAAGAAATAAGTTTCTTCTTGTTGAAGCCATCCACTGGTAGCATTTCTGTTATAGCAGCACTAGATAACTGCCTTAGTCACCTGGTACTGCTCCAACAGAAAATACCACAAGCAGGAGGCTTCATGAAGAGAAACTTTTATTGTCCCAGTCCAGTAAGCCACAGATGCATTTACAAGTTACAAGTCTGTTCAACAAGAGAAATTATCACAGTCCAGTGGACTGAGTCCAAGTTCAAGGAGAGCATCTTGATGCAGGAGCTTCTTGTCTAAAGGACATGCTCTCTGCTCTCAGTCATGCTTTCTTGGTGGTGGGAGGTTCCCAACTTCCTCTGCTCACTTCTCTCCCTTGCATCCCACAAGCTTGTAGCTTGAGTCCTGCCTAACACAACTGCTGCCCATTCTTCATCATCACTATCACAGAGGCAGGATTCACAACACATGGGAGGAAGGGCACCATACTGGGACTCACAGCTGAGTCAAGTGAATGCATACATTTCTGGGAGGACACATTTCAGTCCATGACAATAACTAAGACACAAATTGACCCATAAAATCTTCCATCATGCCCTGTATCTTAGTTATCTAGTGCTGCTATAACAGAAATACCACAAGTGGGTGGATTTAGCAAACAAATTTGTTCTCTCACAGCTTAAGAATCTAGACGTCAGAATTCAGGGCATCAGCTCCAGGAGAAGGCTTTCTCTCTGTGTATACTGTCAAGGAAGATCTCATCAACCTTTATCCCAGTCTAGGAGGTTCTCAGTGCAGGGATTCCGGGTCCAAAGGATGTGCTCTGCTCCTGGCTCTTCTTTCTCGGTGGTAGTAGCTCTCCCATAGGTGATGGCCCTACCCTTTGAGATCAATATTTCCCGTGTTCCTTGTCTCTTCAGTTGTGTGTCCTGTTTCCTTGGCCTTCTGACCTCTCAAACTCTTGAGCCTTTGGGGCTGGCCGGAACTCCACCCTGCTATGGTGTTATGAAGCTCTTTAGCTTTATCAATACATGCTGGGAAGCACCCTGTTCTGACAGCAAGCCTCAGCCTGAAGACACTTAGCTCTCTTGCTCTGTGGGTCAGCATGCCTAGTCCCACCAACAGGTGCCCAGAGGTACCCCACTGTGCTGAAAAGTCTCCTGCCCAGAGGTCCTCAGCTGTCTTGCTCCATGGGTCACCTCCTGCTCCATCTTGTGCTGATCTCCTTGATCTGCTTCTGCCACTCCTCTGCCACCCCTTCTCGCCACCTAGGCTGTCTCTGGTATTACGGCTCTCCTCCCTTCTGAGTGCTCATCAGAACCACCTTTGACATCCATAACACCACCAGTCATTTCAAGGCAATCCAGGGTTTTACCGTTAGGCACTAAAACTCTTCCTACCTCTTTCCACTCACAGTTTCAAAACTGCTTCCACATTTTAGGTATTTGTTAGAGCAGCCCCTCATTCTCCTGGTGCCAGATTTTGTCTTAGTCATTAGTCACTTAGTCCCCTAAGTCCATAGCTTTAACAAACAGAAATTTGTTCTCTCACAGACGAGGAAGTTAGAGGTCCCAATTCAGGGTGCCAGCTCTAGAGAAAGGCTTTGTCTCTCTGTCAACTCCAGGGGAAGGTCTTTGTCACCTTTCAACATCTGTGGGTCCTGTGTTCCTTGAGGAGTCTCACATGTCTTGTCATCAACTTCCCCTAGGTCTAGGAGGTTCTTAGTGCAGGTATATCAGGTCCCAACAACATGTTGTGCTCCTGGCTCTTCTTTCTTAACTGTGTGAGTTCCCTCTTCTTTGCTAACACCTCTCCTCTTTTTCCTCTTCTAGGATAAAAAGCGTGACTCAAGCAAGAAGTACATCCCACCCTAATCTTCATTTCACATAACCTAATCACACCTGATTAATACAACAGACAACTTACTCCCGAATGGGACTACAACCACAGACATGGAGACTAGTGTTGACAGTACACAAGTACATCAGGTCACAAAAGACTGGACAATACACAGTACTGATAATCACAGCCTAGTCAAGTTGACACACACTCTTCGCCACACCCTGGTTCACATATAGCAGTCTGACTCTAGAAGCCAGGAGACACTCAACCCTGCCTTACTCAAGATGGCAAACAACCCTTCCTCCCTCTACAATCCCACCTACCCCTGTGGAAATCACTCAGTCTAGAACGCCCTGTGAAATTTGGAGGGGTAGAGGGGCCTCATCTCTACAACTCAGTCCCACAGTGATTAGCAGGTTGAAATGAGGTTGCTGCTCCATCCGTGGCTGATTCTGGCTGGCAGGAAAAAAGTGAGCAGCGCAGCCTGGCTCTCAGTCACCCCCCAGCCCACTCAGACCTGTGCCGACTCACCTTCAGAGTGAGGAGAGCATGTGGACAAACACTGGGTACAGACCCCCCGAAATAAAATGTGAACTCTGAAACTTGTAAAGATTAGATTTCCAGGGTTGAAATCTCATCTTCCCAAATGCTGAAGGGGGTCAGCCTCTCAGGTACACCTGTTCCAGGGGTATAAGGCAGCTGAGCACAAAGCCATTTCTCCCACCTACTGACCTCAAAGGCAGAGCTGCCTGGTGGCAAGGGGCCAGAAGGACACACACAACACTGGAATGTACTTCATACAGATGATTACCTTTCAAATGCTCCTTATCAATTATCATAATGAAGACAATCCCGGTTGTCCATGGTTCTGTTTCTGGTTCCTTCTCTGTGGGAGCTGTGAACCCAGCCCCCCTCAGCCAAGCTTCCTGGGTCCAAGAACCGGGTCCACCCCTCCACTCCATCACCAGTGTTTGGTGACCTTGATCCACTGCACCTCTTCACTTCTAATTGCTCTTGTTGGTAGCAGCCATCGAGTTAATCCCACTCACGGTGACCCTATGTATGTAGATTAGAACTGCTCCACAGGGTTTTCAAGACCGTGACCTTTTGGAAGCAGACCACCAAGCCTGTCTTCCGATGTGCCTTGTAGGTAAGTTTGAGTCGCCAGTGATTTGGCCAACAGTCAAGCATGTAACCAACTGCACCAACCAGGGACTCCAAATACTCCGCTCTAAAATGGGAGTGGACTAAATTCCCCGAGACATACCACGGAGGATCCATTTAAAGAAGAGCAAAGAACACCTGGGGCTGCAGCCAGCGCTATTTTTGTTTCCTACCTGAAAGCAACATTCTGTCCACAGAGTCTGCCGAGTTGGCTTTTACACCCATACTGTTTGCGGTCGGATCATGTCTGTATTTAAACCAAACACAATATTTAAGCCACCAGAAATAAGCAAACAAAGAGGGGGAGATTCCATAGCATAATTTTTTTCAAAAGTGTATTCATCCAGATGGTGATAATTAGTGGGCTTGCCTGTCTGCACCTGTTACTGTTTATGTACACATCCCACCTATAGGAATGTAGAGGGAGCATTCTGGATGAGACTAGCAAGATGCTAGCGGATCAGATATAAGCCGTACATCGAGGGATCACTCTTTGGTTCTTTAGAGGAGCTGAGAACAGAACTCCAGGTACTGCAGGAATGTGAAAAGCCAGTGGAAATAATATGGATTGGAAGTCTCACAGACTCAGATACCTGCCTACCATAGTTTTACACTCGATAAAAGTTCCACAAACCATGAACTAAATAGTTATAGTGAAAGCACTCATGTCAGTCCCTTGGCATTTCTTAAAATGTCCACACCAGAACACACTCTAGACCTACTGAATCAAATTCTTTGGGGGTGTTCCCTCAAAAAAAGTCTATTTTGAACCCCTGATTGATCCTGACTCTTGGTTGAGTCTGGAGTCTCCTGGACTGAGAGGGATCAATACTTTGAGTTGACAGTTTGCTTCTGGTCTAGGCATTACCAGTATACCTTCCAGTAAGGCTCTGGATAAATTGTTTTCCTCTGAACCTCTCTGTCACCAAAGTAAGGGTGTTGGACTAAAGGCAGTGAATCCCCACTAGTGTTCTGGGAGCCGTAGGTTTTCTTTGGAGGCTCCAGAAGCTTCTGAGGGGAGAGTGATACGAAGGGAGCAGGCTGGGCTACTCTGCCTCAAGAGTTAACCGTAAGGGCTTCTCACATTAAGCCAGACCAAGGGGGAATATCCACCTGGAATGCAGGAAATATGCACCTCCCCAAGTAGGTTAAGGTACTTTTAGTGGGTATCTTTGTTCTAGAAATCATATTTTAAAAATGTTGATCTCTGAAGGGGTCAAGAATACGGACTGTGGGACTTCAAATACATCACTTGGTTTCTCCGAAGGAGGTTTTCCTTAAAAGTAAAGACAGACCAGTCTTCAATACAGGGTCTAACACTTTGCCATTCCAGTGGTTACAATGATCTTCACCAATTCCACGCTCCCTGCCTTGTGAGTAGGCCTCGCAGGTGCAGGATGTTACCTGGGAACCAGATGGGTCAGCTGGACATGCAATGCACAACCTTGGCTTTGTTACTACCACACCGTGGTCAGCTAGGTCCACTGGCCATGGACAGCCAACTAGGTCCCCTGGTCATGGGCAGCCAACCAGGTTCATGGGCCATGGGCAGCCAGCCATGCTTGACCAGGACTGTCAGCCAGATGTGGCCATCCAGCCATGGTCAGGCAGCCAGGTTCATTGGCTGTGGTCAGCCAGCAGGGTCGCCCAGCCATGGCCAACTGAGGGAAACCTGTAACTGTCTATGAATGCCAAGCTCTGCCCCACGACAGCTTCTCCATCCTGAAGAAGGCATTTGCTAGTATTTAGAGCATATATCTTATCTCCTAAACTAAAAGTCAAGCCTGTTAAGGGCAAAAACTGTCACCTTTCTTCCCAACTTATCTGCAGAGCTCTCATGGGATCAATGCTATCAGCCATTTGATCAGATGAAGAGATGGAGACCCTCAAACTGGCAACTAATGCCAAGTCCCAGCAGTCAGGGCAGAGGCTCCCGGGCAGGAGGCAGCGGCTCCCAATTCCTGCTCTCAGCCTTTGCTATTGGGCCATCTGCCCTCAGGACCTGGGGTCTGCCATACTCAGTGGAGACCTTTTGAAGGGGAAGAGGGAGGGTAGAGGTTCAAACATCCCACTGACTGCTGCTCCCCTTCCGGGCCCAATGGAGGTATAGCTGGTGCTTTCTGGGCCAGCTGCTGGGCATCCTTATTTGCAAGACTTCCAGCCTGGATGAATGGAACTGGGTTTCCACGGTGGGCTGGGTGCTGCACAGCAGGTGTTTCTTGTACTTCTCGTGCTTCCCTCCAGGAGGTACTATGGAGTGAAGAGGTGGTTTCCCTGATTAGAAAGGTACGTGAAATCAGGAGCCCCAGGCCCATGCCAAGTTAGTAAACATGTTATCAACAAGGTTACAATTTTTTATTTTGTTCCTATGGAAATAAAACACCTTAAAATTACTTGTCTAGAACGTTTATATTTAACCAAGTGTTTTCATATACAATGCCACTTATTCTTTCCAACAACCCTGGCAGGCGGATCTTGTCCCTGGTCTGTAGGCGAAGAGACAGCCTCAGCTGTGATTTCCACACTCACACAGCTCTCGAACAGCTCTGCCCAGACACAAACCTCTATATTCTAATCTACTCTCAGTGCCCAACTTCAGCCTAGGTTTCTTCACACTGAAGTTGGTAACAGCTAGGAGCTGCAGGCAGCCCTGGGACTTGTAATCTTGTGCTATTGGTCTGGGGACAGGGCCAACCGGGTGAGGACTTAGATAGCCCAATGTGTGTCCCCTACTGGGCTCCAGAAGTGCTAACTCCTGCTGTGGCTGCCGTTGGGTGCTGCCAACTCCATTCCCACTCCTAGTGGCCCTGTGTGATGGGGCAGAACTACCCGACAGGCCTCCCTAGTCTGTTATCTTAACAGGACCAGGTCACCAGGTCTTTTCCCCAGCAGGGTGGCTAAGTGGTTGGAACCACCAACCTGTCAGCAGCAGAGTGCTTAACTGCTCTTCTATAGTCATTTGGACAATGATACATACAATATCCCCTTCTTAGTGAAATATGTTAGCAACTAAAGGCTCTGAGAAGTCCCGCAATAAAGAAGCTGGTATAAATTCATTCAACTCAGCATTTGTCAGCACAATGACTTCTTCTAGTAACATCCTGGTCCAGAGAGAAGGAGTGGCAGGATGCAGAAATATCAGTACCACACACTAGTATAGTGGTACTTATTCACTAGACCAAGAATAAAAAGTTACTGAATTAAAGATAATTACTATAATCACTGTCAACTAGCCATACTAATTCTTCTCTTAAAACTTGTCATTAAAAATAGGTAAGTGTCATTAAAATCATTGAGTCACATGATTGAATAAGTGTATTTTATCTTCTAAGATTAGTAAATAAAGCATTATGAGGACTGCCAATTAAGTTTGTGAACTCATCCTAGAAAAATTGCTGCATACCTCATTGCTGACTGTCACTGCAGTCACCTTCCAAGTACGCCCCTTGGGAAGCTGTGCACTGATGCCAGTGCCTAGTCCACCCTTCAAAGTAACTGGGGGACTCTTTCTGGAATGGCTGTCAGAGCTGTTGTTGTATTACCCTTGATGTGCTGAATGTCATTAAAAAGTCTTCCGTTCAATATTTTCTTCATCTTTGGGTAAAGAAAAAAGTCACTGGTTGTCAGATCTGGTGAGCAGGGATGGTGTCCCAATACAGTTATTTGTTTACTGGCTAAAAACTCCCTCATAGACAACTATACAGTTAAGTTCCTAAACTTGACACTGTGCCACTGTGTGCAATGGCCATTCCAGAAATAGTTCCAAAATTGCTTTGAAGGGTAACTAAGTGCTGGCACCAGTGCATAGCTTCCCAAGGGAAATACTTCAAAGGTGACCATAGTGATATTCAGCAATGAGGTATATAGCACCTAGAACAATTAAATTTGTGACCTTAATTGTCAGACCTTATATTTTTATTTTCTCTCTTATTTTCTATATTTTCAAAATTTATAAGTGGGTTTTATTTGTAAACCAGAATAAAACAAATTCCTTAAAACAATCTGCCATCCAACATTAAAGATAAAAAATAAAATAAAATAGACAGTGGAGGATGAGAGAACGGAGAGAGAAGATAGACTGGGAAGATCTCAGTGTTCGGGTTAATCCTGCATACATTTAATACAGAATGCAAAGTCAACATATAGTACATAACTTGTAACACAAAGCTTACATATAGTACATAACACATAACAGAAACCAAACCAACCAAACCCCTTGCCACTGAGTCAATTTTGACTCATCTGATACCCCTAGGGGAACCCTGGTGGGTGGTGGTTAAATGTTACTGCTGCTAAACAAAAGATCAGCCTTTTGAAAGCAGCAGGTGGCCCCTGGGAATGCTATGGAGCTGTGTCCTATAGGGTCGCTATGAGTTGAAATCCACTTGATGACAGCCGGTTTGCTTTGGTTTTGAGAACACCCTTATAGAACAGAGTAGAACTGCCCCAGAGGATTTCCAAAGAGAGGCTATTAGAGTCAAACTACCAGCCTCTTGGTTAGCAGCCCAAATCTTAACCGCTGTGCCACCAGGGCTCCCTGTGACACAAAGTTTACGTGTAATATGTAATATACATGCAAAGCAGCGCTTTGAATCCGTTGGTTCTAGTTTCAACACTTGCTGAGAATGTTTCTAATAAGTTCCCAGGTGATGCTAATGCTGCAGTTACGGACCAGTTCTGAGAACCACTCGTAGAGCAGTGCTTCTAAAAATTCATCAGACATTAAGAATCCCCTGGAGATCTTGTGAACCTGTAGATTCTGATTCAGTATATCTGCAGTGGAAATGCAAATTCTCAACAGGAGTTTGAACTGGTTCAAAGCCCTGATGCAAAATTTACATATAATACATAACATACAACACAAACTTTACCTACAGTACATGACATACAGCACCGACTTTTCATGTGATACATGACATACAGCACAAACTACATATAATGCACAACACATGTTTTGGTTTACATATATAATACAAAGTTTAATATGTAATACACAGATACTTTCATAGGTTGAATTGTGTTCTCCAGAAATGTGTGCAGCCATTTGGCTTGACCATGATTCCCAGTACGGTGTGATGTTACTCCATGCTGTACACCCCCTCTGTGATGCTAATGAGGGAGGATGGGTCGCAGTTGTGTTGGTGGGGCAAGACTCAATGTGTAAGGCAGTATTGTGCCGAGAGGTAATCTCCTGAGATCGAAAAGCAAGAAGCTAGCAGGGGCAGTTGGGGACCTCATACTATCAGGAAAAATGCTGTGCTGGGAGCAGAGTGTGTCCTTTGAGTCCTTACACCTCAGGAGCTCCCGGTCCAGGGTAAGCCAACAACAAGGACCTTCCTCAAGAGCCAACAGAGAAAGCCTTCCCCTGGAGCTGATGACTTGAGTTTAGATTCCAAACCTACTGGACTGGGACAGAATAAATTTGCCTTTCTTAGAGTCATCCCCTTGTGGTAACTCTGGTATGGAGGACTAGATGACTAAAACATATATACAGTTTATACAATATATAACATACAGTTCAGTCTACATATAATATATAAAATACAACGTTTAATGATAGTACATATATAATACATGATGCACAACATGCAACACAAAGTTCACAAATAACAACGTGATGAATTGCATGTGATGTGCATATGTAGTAGATAATGAATCCACTTAACACATACAACACAAAATTTATGTAACACAGCACAAAATTTACATATAATACATAACAGGACAAGTTTATGTAATACACAGTTTGGGGGGCAAAGTTTACATGTAACATAATGCAGTTTACATATAATACATACCATGCAAAGTCTACATATAATAACATACAATACAACATTTACGTATAGTGCATAACATATAATGGAAGTTTTATATGTAAGTGATTCTATATGTAAGTGAATGTTGGTTTTGGACATGCTGATTTCTGAACAGAATAGCTGAGGCTTAGTCCCGACTTGACCTCTGTGTCTCCCTATAGGCTCAAGACCCAAGGAAGAGGACAGATGCTACAGAATTCCAAGTGGAGTCTTGGTGAGGAGCTGGACCAGGCTGGTGAAACCGGGGTACAGAAAGAGGGAAGTGGGGAGCACAACAGTAGCCTAATTTCACACTATCCAGGGCAGACAAGAAGACAGTGTGCACAGGATCAGGTAGGGACATGGAGAAGAAATGGTGGCAGTGGAGGTGGGGGTCCATGTTTGCACCCCTGATGTGTTAGGCACTCTGAGAGCTTTCTGACTATGACAGATCATTTAATCATCACAATGACCCTATAAGGAAAAACCTATTTCTCCCATTACACACATTATATGTTGTTGTTGTTGTTGTTAGTGGCCTTAGAGTCCATTCTGACTCACGGCGACCCCTCTGTCTGCAGAGGAAAACAGCTCTATAGGGTTTTCAAGGCTGTGACCTTTTGGAAGTAGCCTGTCTTCCTACTCACTTCCGGGTGGGTTAGAATCACCAACCTTTCAGCCAGTAGTCAAGTGCTTAATCATTTGCACCACCTAGGGACATTACACATATGAGGTCACTATGAGTTGGAGTCCATTCAAAGGCAATTAAGAACATAGATGGGGAAACTGAGGCAGAAACAAGCTAAGTACCCAAACTCACAGTGCTGGTGAGTGGCTAAGCCCCACATTTGGCTCCTGTAACTGTATGCTAAAAGACATCGACTTAGACACTTGAATGGGTCAAACTATATTCTAAGTGAATTGCATCTCAATAAAGCTGTTTTTAAAGACTTAACAAAATTGGTTTAACCCTTGAGCCAACATGACTCACAGAGACCCTGTAAGACAGAATAGAACTGCCCCACCCAATTTCCAAGGAGCAGCTGGTGGATTCGAACTGACAGCCTTTTCTTTAGTGACAGAGTTCTTAACTGCTATGCTACCAGGGCACCCCCAAATTTCTATCACCCTGTTAAAACTTCACAGGCCAACCTAAATGTCAAGTTTTGCAATTGCCTGCAGTCTCTCAGTTTGGCAAATGTTCTATTGCAAACATTGCAGCATTTGCCTTCTCCCAAACCTGGTGCTAACATCAGTGACATAAAGCAGTGAATCCTGTAAAGAAGCTCATCACTAAGGTGCAGCCAGTTGGTTAAACAATGTCCCTAGAGCTGTGATGAAGGCTTCTGTGATCGCTAGCCACCACCAAGTTGGCTGACTCATGACAGCTCATACGTGACAGCACAGACGTTTCCTGACCCTGCACCATCTTCATGATGGGTGTGTTGGGGTCCCCTGGAGGTGTGACAGTGAGTGGCTAAGGCTCTTAGCTGGGTGAGAGCCTCTGGGTCAAAGAGACAGCCAAGGTATGTGGCCTCCAGCCACAGGAGCAGGGGATGTCACTTCTGATCTTCCAGCTCAGGCCTGAAGACAATTGCTCAACCTGAGAGGAAGAGCCAAGCCACCAGGGGCCAGGGAACTGCTCTCAGGCCCCACTGTGGACTCAGTGGCACTCCAGCCTGTCTCAGATGTGCTCCGAGACTGTGTTCTAAATCAGCTGCCACCCCGGTCTCAGCAGACCACCGGGTCCTGAAAATGGAGGCCACCGTGGTCTGAGCAGGCGGCAGCCTCTGCTCCGTCTGCCTGCCTTCTGCCACCGTGCCAGCGTCTCACACTTCCTTCTCTGTTAATGAGCTGGGAGAACTGGGTAAACAGCACATGACAGAATTCACAGATGCTACTAATTTCGGAGGTGCTGGAGACATCAGCTCTGAGAGAGACAGCAAACCGTCTGTGGAGGGAGAGGTTAGCAACCCAGGCGAGTGCTAAGTGCGCGAGGCTTGTTGGGACACCGCGCTGCTGATGAACACCCCAGGTAGAGAGAAGGGCAGAAGCCAGGTCCTGGAGGCCTCGAAAGCACAAGTGTTACATCGACTTAGGACAGTAACAGACACAAGTTACACTGGGGTTTGTCAGTGGAGAAGATCATGAACTTGGGGCCTTTTGCTTGGCCAGTCAGAGCAGACCACGCCAAGAGACCCAGCAGAGACTCGGGTCCTACCTTGATGCGAACAAAATCTGTCTGTTTTGAAGATATTTGCATGTCTGCTGGCAGGCTCCTGGGTGTCATTTGCAGGAAGAGTTGAAAACATAAATTGTCAGTGGGACCCACGTGAGGCTCAAAAACACAGACTCTACTCCAGGTTCATGGATAACTTCGGATGCTGGGTCAGCTGAGGCAGGCAGAGCATAGGTGAGCAGCAGCAACAGGCCTGTGATAGGAAGAGAAGCCTGCTCAGGCTGGCGCTGGGGACAGAATGAATAATACTCCCAGGAGACCGGGAGAAGCAGGCTTGGCATGAAGGATGGTCTCTGGCAGGTGCAGTCAGAGAAACAGCATTGACACTGGCTCGTGAGCTGGGGCAGAAGGAGGAACACCAGGTGTCCACATCCACAGCAGATGGCAGCGCCTGTTGGATGGCAGTGGCCTGGAGGCGGGAACATTAACTCACAACAATTAAGCATCAACTCCCTAAAGGCTGGAAATCTTGTGGCCTAGTGATTAAGAGCTACAGCTGCTAGCCAGAGGTTGGCAATTCAAATCCACTAGGTGCTCCTTGGAAACCCTATGGAGGCAGTTCTGCTCGGTCCTGTAGGGTTTCTATGGGTCTGAATAGACTCAGAGGCAGTGCATACACCAAAAAGCTGGCAGTTCAAACTCACCAACTGCTCTGCAGAAGAAAAGACCTAGTGATCTGCCCCCAACTAACTGCAGACTCAGTGGCTTCTGAAGACCTAAACTAATAGGGGAGTCCTGAGAGATGCAAGCAGTTAAGGCTCAGCTGCTAATCAGGAGGATGGAGGTTCAAACCCACCCTGAGGCACCTTGGAAGAGAGGCCTGAGGATCTCCACGCAGGAAATCAGCCACCGAAGATCCTGTGAGGCATCGATTAGAAGGATGGACTTTAAAACAGATTGACTCCTTTTGTGCCATTCAATAAAAGCTTCTTATGTGCCAGGCACTGTCCTAAGTGCTTTATATTATAAGTCTTGTTATTACATCGGCCCTGTCGGTTGGTAGAAACCCTGGTGGCATACTGGGTAAGTGCTACAGCTGCTAACCAAAAGTCAGCAGTTCAAATCCACCAGGTGCTCCTTGGGAACTCTATGGGGCAATTCTACTCTGTCCCACAGTGCCACTATGAGTCAGAATCAACTCACTGGCAGTGGGTTTGGTGGGTTGGTATTTTTATCCCCATTTTACAGATTATGAAACAGATTTGAAGAGAACTAATTGATTTCCAGAGTTCACACAGCTTTCAAGTCAACAGCCAGGACTCCAAATAAGTTCTATTGGACTCTAAACAGAACTCTGGTGCTAGAGTGATTAAGCGCTCAGCTGCTGACCAAAAGATCAGCAGTTCTAATCCACTTGTCGCTCCTTGAAAACGCTATGGGCAGTTCCACTCTGTCCTATAGGGTCACTATGAGTCAGAATCGACTCAACAGCAATGACTTTTTGGATTTTCTTTGCAGGGCACGGGGCTCTAAATCCTGCTGCAATAACCATACAGGCACGGCACATTGTGTTACAGGCATTGTGTGCCATGCAGCAGGCTTTCTGAAAACTAACACCTTCTACGGGTTGGGCATCTTTACACCAAAGGCAAGAATTTTCCTCTGGTCTTCCAGTCGACAAATTTTCTTGTGAAGTTAACTTGAAGGGTTGTCCATTCACAAAACTCACACCCAGAGAGTCTGCTCAGGAGGTCTCAGGGGACACCAGAGAATCTGTAACTTAAACACCCATGGTGACTTGCTTTTAAAATGCATAAAAATCACGTTTTCTGTTCTTCTCTATAGTAACTGTTTTTGCGTATGCTGCTACTTTTTGGAAACCCTGATGGCATAGTGATTAAGTGCCACACTTGCTAACTGAAATGTCAGCAGTGCAAATCCACCAGGTGCTCCTTGGAAACTCTATGGGGGCAGTTCTACTTTGTCCTATAGGGTCACTGTGAGTCATAGGTGACTCAGAGGCAGTGGGGATGCTGTTACTCTTTAATAAATGAACGGAGTGGCGGGGGGAGGTGATCACAATTCTTGAAAATTGAGAAAGCAAACAATGTTCTGTTGTATTTCTTTTTAAAACATCTTTATTGAGATAGAGTTCACATACCATGAAATTCACTCATACAAAGTGTGTCATTCACTGGCTTTTAGGATAGAGTCACATGATCACTACAATACAATTTTACTAGATTTTCTTCATGCCAGAAAGAAACCTCTTGTCCAAAAGCAGTCACTCTCCATCCCCACCCATTCCCCCATATTCCCTGGCAACCAGGGGTATACTTCCTGTCAGTGGATTTATCTGTTCTGAACATTTCACATAAAGGGAATCCAAGGAGTCTTTCATGGCTGGTTTTTTTCACTCAGCATACTGTTTCCAAGGCCCATCCATGTTGGAGCATGTATTAGTATTTCCGTCCTTTTTTAGTGTTGAGTAACATTCAACTGGTTGAACACATAACATTTTGTTTACTGATTCATCAGTTGATGGACATTTAAGTGGTCTCCACTATTTCAGCTAATATGAAAAATGCTCCTGTGACCATTCACGTGCAAGTTTGGGTGGATCTGTGTCTTCTATTGGAAACCCTGGTGGTGTAGTGGTTACGTTCTATTGTTGGCAGCCAATTCAAATCCACCAGGCACTCCTTGGAAACTATGGGGAGTTCTCTGTCCTATAAGGCTGCTATGAGTCAGAATTGACTCAACAGTAGTGGGGTTGGTTTGTTTTTTTTTTATGTTTTCTATTGGCATTCTCTTGGGTACATTGCTGGGGGTATAATTGCTGGTATGATAATTCTAGTTTAACATTTCAAGGAACTGCCAGACTACCGAAGGTTGCTACACCATTTTACATTCCCACAAGCAATGTATGAGAGCTCTGATTTCTCCACATCCTCACCAACACTTATTAATGTCCATTGTTTTGATCACAGCCATAGTAGTATGATACGGTATCTCCTTGTGGTTTTGATTTGCATCTCTCTGACGACTAATGATGCTGAGCATCTCTTCACGCGCTTGTGGGTCATTTGTGTATCTTGTCTGAAGAAATGTTCTTTCACATCCTTTGCTCCTTTCCCGTGCAATTCTGATTAGCCTGTTTATGAGACTGCATTTAATGTGGTTCCATCCCATGATGAAGGAATCCTGGTAGAGCAATGCTTGAAGCACTTGGCTGCAAATTAAAAGAAAGGTCAGTGGTTTGAATCCACCATCAAATCTGTGAGAGAAAGACCTGGCAATCTGCTCGTACAAAGACAATTGTTTGGTGCCATTGACTCAGTTCCAACTCTTGGTGACCCTGTGTACAACAGAACAAAACACTGCCTGGTCCTGCGCCGTCCTAACAGTCATTCCTATGCTGGAGTCCAATGTGGCAGCCACAGTGTCAATCCGTCTCATTGAAGGTCTTCCTCTTTTTCACTGACCCTTTACTTTACCAAGCATGCTGTCTTTCTCCAGGGACTGATCCCTCTTGATGCCATGTCTAAAATGTGTGAGACACAGTCTTGCCATCTTTGCTTCTAAGGAACATTCTGGAGCCCCTATTGGGCAGTTCTACTGTGTCATGTATATAGGTTTCATTATGAGACAGAATTGACTCGAGGGCATCCCGTAACGAAGACATTGCATTATGGTAGCTACAAAGGCTGACCTCAGGCAAGCACTTAATGAGGCAGAGCCTCAGATGAGAGATTATAAAGATATCAGTAAACATCCAAACCCCTGCTAACAGAAAAGCTAACTTGAAGGATGCACCCCAGTAAGGGAAGGCAGACAGGGAATGGTAAACTGCGTGTTTGTCAAGGGTAGATGTATCTGTTAGCTAAAACTAACAACAAACCCAATTGAACCACAGAAATAGTAAGCAAAAATGTGTGCCTATCAAAACCAGAAAACCAAGGATAGAAAAGTTTCAAATAACTCATTCAGCAGCTCAAAGATCTCATAAAATTAGATTTCCCACTTCCCCTTGGGAAGCCATGCACCAATGCCAGCACCTAGTCCACTCTTCAAAGCCATTTTGGAACTCTTTATCTGAAATGGACATCACAGCTATTGTCCTGAATGTCCTAGATGTCCTGAATGTCATCAAAATGTCTTCCTTTCAATATTTCCTTTATTTCTAGGTATACAAAAAAGTTACTAAGGGCCAGATCAGGTGAGTAGGGAAGGTGTTTCAATATAGTTATTTGTTTACTGGCTAAAAACTCCTTTACAGACAGTGCTGTGTGAGTTGGTGCTTTGTCATGATGCAAGAGCCATAAGTTCCTGGCAAAAAGTTGAGGTTGTTTTTGTCTAACTGCTTCATGCAGCCTTTTCAGCACTTCCAAATAGTAAATTTGGTTAACTGTCTGTCCAGTTGGTACAAATTCCTAAGGAACAATCCCCCTGATATCTAAAAAATGGTTAGCAATATTGTTTTGACTCTTCGACTGTGGAACTTTTTTGGTTGTGGAGAATTGCCTGACTTCCACTTTGCACTTTGATGCTTTATTTCAAGGTTGTATTGGTACAGTCATGTTTTGTTACCAGTAATAACATGGCCCCAAACACCATCTTGTCTCTCCAAAAGGTCTTAGCAAACTTCCACTCTTCTTTGCCTTATTCATTGGTGAGCTCCTTCAGGATCATTTTGGACACACCATCCTCAGGCCAAGCTTTTCAGATTTTCTCATGCTAAGATTTTCCTAATTGTTACTCTATCAATGTTGACTCGGTCTGTTATGCTTCTCACAGTCAGCCAATGATTTTGACATAGAATTAGACAAATTTTTGCAACATTTCCATCAGTTCTGCTCATTACTGACCACCTTGACCTCTCTATCAGTGACATTTTCTCTCCCCTCAGAAAAACATTTAATCCATTTGTACACTGCCATTTTCTTTGTGGCATTATCCCCATAAACTTGGACTAGCATGTCCTGATTTCACTTCCACTCTTGCCAAGTATAACAAGAAACTTAATGTTCATTTGCGTTCTAATTCAAACTCTTACATTCTTGTCGCAACACAGAAAAACACGCAACAAGGAACACCACTCAGCAAAACACTGCCACTTGTTGACACGAACACAACTATGAGGCACTGATATGCCAAGACTGTGAAACCTTACTGAGTTGTTTGTACAGTGCTGCCAACGTAAGTGCACGGCAGAAAGTTTGTGAACTTAATTGTCAGACCTCACAAGTATTGTCAAATTGCCAAAAAGAACATTTCAATATCTATCCTGGAGTTTAACAATATCATTGATAGGATACTATCCATACATCTACAAGGAAGTCTAGTTAATATCATTGTTATTCAATTTACATGCAAACTACTAATACTAAAATCAAGAAATTAGTAATTTTTCCAACTTCTGCATTCTGAAATTGATTGAACATGCAATCAAGATGCACTGATAATTACTGCTGATTAGAACTTGAAAGCTGGACACAAAGAAGGTTAAGTAGTTGGAATATATGTCTGTGATAATAAAAATGACACTGGACATGATATGATTTAATTTTGCAGCACCAACGATTTATTCATTGCAAATACTCATTTTCAACAACATAAATGGCAACTACACATGTGAACCTCTCCAGATGGAATACACAGGAACTGAGTATGGGAAGAGACAATAGAGAACCTCAGTGTCATCAGTTAGAACAAGGTCAGTGACTCAATTCAGAACAGCCCATCAACTGCTCATATGCAAGTTCAAGTTGAATATGAAGAAACCACTAGTCTATGAAAGCCAAAGTGCATCCTTGATTATATCCCACCTGAATTTAGAGACCATCTCAAAAATAGATACACTGCATTGAACCCCAATGACAAAGGCCAGAGAAGTTGTGGGATGACATCAAGGACACCATACATAAAGAGGTCATTAAAATGACAGAGAAAGAAAAGACCAGAATGGATGTCAGAAGAGACTCTGAAACTTGGTCTTGAATATAGAGCAGCTAAAGCCAATGGAAGATTTCAAACAGAGCTGAAAGGAAGATTTCAAAGGGTAGATTAAGAAGACAAAATAAAGATTATAATGAAACGTGCAAAAACATGAAATTAGAAAACCAAAACAGGAGGACACAGGTGTCTTTCTCAAGCTGAAAGAACTGAAGAAAAGCCTCAAACTGCAGTTCTAAGTGCAAAATATTGAGTGATACAGAAAGCATCAAAAGAAGATGGAAAGAACATGCTGAGTCACTGGACCAAAAAGAACTGGTCAACATTCAACCATTTTGGGAGGCAGTATGTGATCAGAAACCCATGGTACTAAAGGAAGACATCCAGGCTACACTGAAGGCATTGGAAAAAATCAGTGCTCCAGGAACTGATGGAATATCAATCAAAATGTTTCAACAAATGCATGCAATACTGAAAGCAGTCGCTTATTTATGCCAAGAAATTTGAAAGACAGCTACCTGGCCACCCAGCTAGAAGAGATCTGTATTTGTGTCTATTCCAAAGAAAGGTGATACAAAAGAAAAAAGAAAATGTGGGCATTATCAAACAATACCATTAATATCACATGTAAAAATTATTATGATTGAGTGAAAATGTACAATCCCGTGTAAATTTTCATGCCCGCCTATGTGCAGCTCCCTCTGCTCTCCCTACCTGGTGACAGCACATTCCTCCTCTACATTCTATACATGTTATATCCTCCTAACAATCTCTTATCCCCTCCTCTCCACCCTCTCCCCCATCTCCAGTAAGAGGCCAGCAGGATGACATCCTACAGATGCGTGAAACCATAAAGTGCGCATATGATTAATATCACATATAAAATTTTGCTGATAATCAAAAAATAGTTGCAGCCATACATCAATAGTAAGCTGCCAAAAGTTCAAGTCTGATTCAGACGAGGACATGAAATGAGGGGTATTATTGTTGATGCCAGATGGATCTTGGCTGAGAGCAGAGAATAGCAGACAGATGTTTATCTGTGTTTTATTGACTTTACAAAGGTGTTCAACTGTGTACATCTTAACAAATTATGGATAACATCACGAAGACTAGGAATTCCGTAATACTTACTTGTGCTTATGTAGAACCTGTACACAGGCCAACAGGCAGTCATTTGAAAGAGCAAGGTGATACTTCGTGGTTTCAAGTCATGAAAAGTGTGTTATATACTTTCACCACACATGTTCAATCTATATAGCCCATTGTTGTCTAGTCAGTTTCAACTCATAGCAAACCTGTATGCTGAGCAAATAATCTGGTAAACTGGACTATGTGAAGAAGCACATGGCGTAAGTATTGGGAGATGACTTATTAATAACCTGTAATGTACAGGTGACACAGCCTTGTCTACTGAAAGGGAAGAGGGCCTGAGGCACTTACTGATGAAGATCAAGGACCATAGCCTTCAGTAGGGATTACACCTCAACGTAAAACAAAAAACAAAAAAACTGGACCAATAAGCAGCACCACTATAAACAGAAGATGGAAGTTGTGAAGGATTTCATTTTACTTGGATCCACAATGACCACGGGTGCAAGAGTCAAGAAATCAAATAACGCATTCCGTTTGGCAAATTTTCCACAGAAGACCTTTTTAATGTACCGAAAAGCAAAGATGTCCCTTTGAAGACTAAGATGAGCCTGACCCACACCAGGGAATTTTCAAGCACCTCATGTGCATGCCCAAACTGGACAGTGAGTAAGGAAGACTGAGGAAGAATCGATGCTTCTGAATTAGGGTGTTGGCAAAGAATACCATAGGCGGTGAGAAAAAGGAACAAATCTGTCTGCAAAGAACTACAACCAGATGCTTCTTAGAAATAAGGATGATGCAACATCATATCACATACTTTGGACATGTTATCGGGGGAACCACTCCCTACAGAAGGATATCATGCTTGGTAAAATAGATGGCCAGCAAAAACCAGGAGTTCTTCAATAAAATGGTGTCATGGATTGAACTGTGTTCCCCCAAATTCATGATTCCTGGTACTGTGTGATATATCTATACATTGTAAATGTGCCCCTATTATATTAATAAGGATGGGCAGTTGTTCGGTGGGACAGGGCTTAATGTATAAGACTGGCTTGTGCCTTGGGACCATCTCTTGAGATATAGAAGAAAGGGAAGCAAGCAGAGAAGCGGGGACCTCATGCCAGGAGAAGAGCATGTCCTTTGGAAAGGATCTAGGGTGCCTGCACCTCAGAAGCTCCCAGTCCAGGGGAAGATTGATGACAAGGACCTTCTTCCAGAGCCAACAGAGAAAGACTTCCCCTGGAGCTGATTTCCTGAATTCAGACTTGTAGCCTACTGGACTGTGACAGAATAAAATTTCTCTTTTTAAAGGTATCCACTTGTGGTATTTCTGTTACAGCAGCCCTAGATGACCAAGACAGACGTAATTACACAGTGGCTGTAACAACGGGTGCAGTGATGGTCAGGAGGGCATTAGACTGGGCAGTGTTTCATTCTGTTGTGTGTAAGATTGCTGTGAGCCAGAACCACAACAGGGGAACCTAATAAGAAGAAATAATCATCCCACTGGGGACTTTATTTATGTGCCTTCAAGCTCTTTGTCTATAAAACAAAGGATTGACCCCCCTGGCTCAAAGAGACTCTCAGGTTCAAATGAGTGATTCTGGAATTCTGGCAGGACTTAGGTAGGTGAGTACAAAGTCCATGAACTCTTCAATTTCAGGCTCATGTGACAGGAACATGGGGTGGATGACAGCACTGTCACTACAGAGCTAAAGAAAGCCAATGAGAGGAGTTAGTCTGGGTGAGTTACGGAGTGCGTGGAGGGACTAGTAGGTAACGAGCTCTGTCGGGGACAGTGTAAAATTGTGGTTGAAACCAGTCCAGGAACAAACATGCACAGTTCACAAACTTGGATTCTCTCTTTTTTATTGTTGTCTATTTTGTAATCTTCGAACTACGAGCTAGTGTTGGTAAGATTCACATGGGACACCAGTCGCTGGTGTAACACAGGACACCACTTGCAGGTGTGAGACGGAACACCATTTACTAGTGTGAGACGGGACACCACTTACAGGTGAGATGTGTGTGAGGGGCCAAGGTGGAAAAAAATCACACTGACAGCAAACTTTTCGTTTGCTGTGGGCAGAAAAGGGACAGTCTCCTGTGAGTTGAGACTGACACCAGTTTGTTTAACCCACCAGCTTTTATTGAGCAAAGGAAACACGTTTCCCTCTGGGAAAGAGAGAAAAGGCACCTTATCAGTGTTCCTTACTTCAAAAGAAGCAGTGGCACTCCCAGGAAGAGGGATGAGAAAGTCCTAGAACTAGTCTCAGTGAGTGCTGTTTTCAGCCTGTACTGTTTTTCAGTACACTGAGACAACTGTGTCTCAAGGGCTTTTGCTATTCTCAAGACAAGTCCCTATCTTAACAAAGACCAGATTAGGGCACGCAGGATTTTACATTCTTTCCCAACACGTACACCCCCACAAGCTAGAAGCAACTCAACAGCAGTGGGCTCGGGGTTTGAACAGAAAGTGGTGCAGTGTGACAGCAGGTGGCAAAGGCTGAGCTGCTGAGATTTCCAGACTCTCCCTCAGCTGAGACGTCCCCTCATGACGGAGCAATGCCAGCTTCTCAGCAAGATGGGAGAGCCACCCGTCACCTAGTAATGGGGCCTGAAGGCTCAGCTTAGGAGGTCTTTTTGCCTCAGAAGACCTTGGGAACTCAGCCGCATCACAGACCTTGAGTTTTATTTAGGAAACCTGGGCTCTGTGCCCTACACCCTCATGTCTCCGTGGGGCCGCTGAGTGCTTCCACCTGAGACTCCCTCAGAGGCAGAAGCAAGGACTGAGCACAGCCTGGCTGCACCTCGCCATCCATTGCTTCCTGGGCGGCAGGCTGGCGAGGGAGGAGGACGTGGCTTGGCAGATGTCTTGGAGCGCAGGCAAAGCAAGAAAGGAAGTTAGAAACTTATCTGACAGACCCAAGTGAGCAAAATTAGCATCAGACACAGGCAAAGATTTTCCTGTTATTTTTCCTTTGCTTGAAGCCTCAGAAACTTTACACAGGCAAGAAATCACATGCTTCTAGGCTCAGGGATTGAGGACAAGCCAATGGAAACAACGAAGCTGTAGTCTTTATTCGTGGTCCCAGAGTGGTTGCCTGCTAAAGGCTGGTATTTGAACCCATCCAGCCGTCCCATCCAGCACTTCCTAGAGAGTCAGCAGAAAAGAGGAAGACCTTCACCGAGATGGATTGACACAGTGGCTGCAACAATGGACTCAAGCATAGCAACCATTATGAGGATGGTGCAGGATCTGGAAGTGTTTCACTCTATTGGATGTAGGGTCACTGTGAGTCAGAACTGATCCAAGGGCACCTAACAATAACATCAGTGGCTCTGTGACAGAAAGACCTGGCTATTAGCTTCTGTAAACATTACAGCCTAGAAAACCCCAGGGGGCAGTTCTGTTTTGTCCTGTCCATCATAAGTTATCATTGACCTCCAGGCCTCTTTTCCAAGGACTCTCTGGGAAGGTTCCAACAGTTGACCTTTCAACTAGTAGAGCACATAACTGTTTGCGCTTCAGCTTTAATAAACCAGAAAACTTGCTGCCATTGAGTTGATTCCAACTTATAGGGACCCCATAGGGCAGATTAGAACTGCCCCCTAAAGTTTCCAAGGAGCACCTGGTGGATTCGAACTGCCAGCCTTTTGGTTAGCAGTCGTAGCACCTAACCACTACACACCACAGTTTCCTCGGCTTTAACAAATAATGACAAATCATTCTTCAAACTAACTTTGCCAATTTACACTGCTACCAGAGGTGTGGGAGAGGCCACATGGATCCACATCCTGTCCAAACTGGGCCTTTTTAGCTTTCCCTTCTAGTCGTGGGTACTATTTCATTGTAAATTGACTTCCATTTCCCTGAGTAGTGACACTGCTGACCATGTTTCTTACGCTGACTGGCTGTTTCAGGGTCTACTTTTTGTTAATTCTCATGCCTATTTATCTGTCGGATTTTCTTCTCATTACTAGTCTGCAGCTCTTCACAGATTCTGGATACAATTCTTTGTTGGTTAGATGTTGAACAAAAATTTGTCTCACTTTTAAAGTCTTGTCTTTTCATTCTCTTCACGGTGTCTTGGTGAACAGAAACTCGTAACCGTAAAGTGGTACAATTTGTCAACTTTTTCCTTTACGGTTTTTTGTATCCTGTCGAGGAAATCCTCCCCTACACTGAGTTCAGAAGCTTTCCTCCTACACTATATTCTAGACCTTTTCCTGTTCTCATTTAAATTACACTCATTTTGAAACTGATTTTTGAGGATGCAATAAAGTAGGCTCATTTCTCTTTTTTCCCATGTGGGCATCTAATTGACCAAGTGTCTTTTTTTTTTTTCTTATTATAATTGAAAGTTTACAATCCAATTTTCCATACAGAACTCCAAGAATCCACCTCTCTGCAACTCTATCTGCTCTCCTTACCCTGTGACAGCACAATCTTCTTTTTCACTCTTTACATCCAGTATTCACTCAACCAACACTTGTCCCCTCCTCTCCACCCTGTCTTCTCCCCTCTGAAAAGACACCAGTAGGACAGCCTCATACATGTATTAAACCATAAAGTGCACACACCACGTGCATCACTCTGTGTCCCAAAGTCCAGTCCATTCTTTTTTAAAAAAAGATTATCCTTTCTGCTTTGACTGTCAAGATCACCTTGGTCATAAATCAACCAACTGCTTATGCATAGGTCTGTTTCTGGACTCTATACCTTTGATCTAGTCCCTACCATAGTCTATTGCTGTAACTTCATGAGTTTGGGAGAGTAAGCCCTCCCACTGGGCTCTCCTTCAAGAATGTCTTAGCTATTCCTTAATTCATTTTCAAAGTAAATTTATTTATCCTCAGCAACTTAAAAAAATCTTTTATTATTTTGAAATAATTTCAAATATGAAAGCTTCATCCATAGTACAAATAACTTTTTTCTCGAACTATTTGTGAATAACCTGCCAACAAAATGCTCTATTACCCTAAACACTTTAGTGTGTATTTACTCCGAAGAAAGTTTCTTACATATCTATAGTATGATCATATATACATATATATTACTATCATCTGATCTACAGATCACAAACCCTGGTGGCATACTGGTTAAGTGCTACAACTGCTAACCTGAAGGTTGACAGTTCAAATCCACTGTCCCTATGGGGAAGTTCTTCTCTATCCTATAGGGTCTCTATGAGTCAGAATTGACTCAACGCCAATGGATAAACTATATATATATATAAAACTCAATCCACTGCTGTCAAGTTGATTCTGACCCATAGTGATCTTATATAACCCAAAACCTGTTGCCATCAAGTCAATGCCAACTCATAGCGACCCTTCAGGACAGAAAAGAACTGCAACCCTATACACACCCTGTAAATTTTTGCCAGTTGTCCCAATGATGCCTTTACTTGCAAAATAATCCAGTCTAGGACCACATGTTGTATTTGGTGTTAGTCTTAGATTAATAAGCTGTGATCCACCTACACCATCGAATGCTACTCAGAGGAAATGAGTTATCAAACCACAAAAACACTGAAGAAACTTAAGCGCCTATGGCTTAGTGAAAGAAGCCACTCTGAAAAGGCTATATACCATATGATACCAACTATATAACATTCTGGAAAAGTCAGAAGTATATAGTAAAAAGTCAGTGGTTAGTAGAAATTTGCAGGAAGGGTGTGACAGGCAGAGATGAACAAGTGGAGAGCAGGGGACTTGGGGGGCAGTGAGACTATGATGTGTGATACTGTTATGGTGGACACATGACACCATGCTTTGGTCAAAAGTCATAGAACTACAGAATACAAAGAGTGAACTCTGATGTTAATAATAACTGGACACTACTGGTTCATCAGGAAATTACAGTGGCGTAGTGGTTAAGTGCTACATCTGCTAACCATAAGGTTGGCAGTTCAAATCCACCAGGCGCTCCTTGCAAACTCTATGGGGGCAGGTCTACTCTATCCTATAGGGTACAATGAACTGGAATTGACTCAACAGCACTGGGTTTTTTTGTTTGTTTGTTTTGCTGGTTCATCAATTGTAGCAAACATGGCACACCAAGCAAGATGTTTATAGGAGAAACTGAGCAGGGGAGAAAAAGGATACAGTTGTCACGCATTTGTTGTATCCTTCAGTTTGGAAGTTGGTCAGTTTTAACTTGGCTTTCATGCCCTAGACACCGTGGAAGCTTGCAGGCCAGTTACTTTGTAGAATGTCCCTCACTTTGGGTTTGTCCTTGGTTCCTCTTAATTTGGTCCAGGTTATACACAGTTTTGGTGAGAATATCACAAAAGTGATGCCATACTCCTCTCATTCCATCCTATCAGATTTTGGCTTGGGAGATTACTGGTACTGATCACTTGATTAAGGTGGTATCTCTTGGGTTTCTTTATTGCAAAGTTAGTTTCTACTTTTGTAATCCCTATAGTGGGTGACAGTTTGAGGTGTAAACATCTGTTTCTCAAAAAATTCTCGACTTTCAACCTTCACGGATGTTTCTTGGATAAACTACTAATATAGTGGTTGCCCAATAATGGTAACTATAGTTCTGTCATACACATTTATTATTTTACATTCTACCTTAAGAAATAATTTCCTATTGTTATTGATCAGCATAAACCCATAGATTCTGATACTATTCAATGGGTTATAATGTAGTGAATGTAAATTCTTAAAGTAGTACAACCACTACCAATTACTTATTAGGACATTTAAATTGTCCCAGATTGGGGCAGTGGTCACTTCTTCACATTGGTTCCACTGATTTGATGTTTCTGTCTTGTGTTTTCTCTGTGCCAGCACTGGGACCAGTTATTTCTCCAAAAAGTTGTGGTTCCTTTCAGTAGAGACTGGTGTTCAAAAATCAAGATCTGGGCACCCGGTGTGCTCACTGCCACTAAGATGTTGTTGCTCCTCTTAGAAAGTGCTACATCAGCGAACCATAGATTTCCTCTTAGAAATCATTGCTAAGGAATCTAGGTATGAATATGCATACATACACGCACATGTATTTCACTATCTAATGGTAGCTGCTGTTCAGCTGACTCGGACTCATGGCAACCTTATGTAGAATAGAACTTAATGTTGCCTGGTCCTGTGCCAGCCTTATGATTGCTAGTGTCATCGTTTGAATTGTGTCTCCCCAAATTGTGTGTAGCCATTTAGCCAGGCTGTGATTCCTGGTACTGTGTGATGTTTCTACATGCTGTAAACCCCGTCTCTATGAGGTGAATCAAAGAGGATGGGTAGCAGCTGGGTTGGTGGGCAGGACTCAACATGTAAGACTACATTGTGCCTTGAGGCCATCTCTTGAGAGACAAGGGAATGGGAAGCAAGTGAAGAGTTGGGGACTTCATACCATCAAGAAGTAGTGCTGGCAGTCCACAATAGCAAAAAGGTAGAATCAACCCAGATGCCCAACAATAGAAGAATGGATAGGTAAACTGTGGTATATATACTCAATGGAGCACTACGCAATGATAAAGAATAACGATGATTCCAGGAAACATCTCCTAACCTGGTTTCAACTGGAAGACATTATGTTGAGTGAGAGTAGTCAGCGACAAAAGGACAAATACTGTATGAGACCTCTACGATAAGATCTCAAAAACAGACTTGTGTATAGAAGAAAAGACTCTCTGACAGCTGCAAGGGAGGGGAGGGAGGGAGGGAGGGCGAGGGGGGGAGGGTTTAGTTTAGGTAGTTACTAGAAATCTAGTTGGGAGAAAGCAGTGATAGCACACATTAGGAACAAGAACAACATTAAGTGGACTTCAGCATAACTTGAGTACTCCTTCCATCTTAACTCAATAATGCAAGGATAGAGTAGCTGGGGCGGGGGACGGGGGACCATGCTCTTAGGCGAATTCCAGGCCAATTGGCACAACTAGCGTTCTGCTAAGAGAGCTCTCTGCACCCCACATTGGTGAGTGGCGTCTGGGGTCTTAAAAGCTGCCAAGCTGCCATCTGAGGACACAGCAAATGGTCCCAACTCAGCAGGAACGGATGCTCACCGAGGGCCAAAATGGCATGCGGTAAAGACAACCGAGAAGACAGAGAGACCCACAAGAGTGAGTGCCTACATCGACCTGGGACCAGAAGAACCGGATGGTGCCCGGCCACCACCAGTGATAGCCATGACGGAGCTCACAGAGAGGAGCCTCACTGGCAACACAAGAATAAAAAGAGGTGCATCATGAGATCTCCACTAAAAGACCTCAATTGATGGTCCAGCAGTTTTGGGGTTCCTCTGAGAGCATGGCCTCCGGCCCTGATGCTGCCCATTCCCATAAATTATAACAAAGGTCCACTCTTTGGACAGGAATGGAATGGACTTGGCAATGCAGAGTAACCATATATTGGAAGCACTTTATAGTTCTATACATCTATAGGATATCATCTTGCTGACCTCTGGCTGGAGGAAGGGGAGTGGACGGAGAGGAGGGGAAAGGAGACTGTTGGGAGGATGAGACATGTATGGAGCAGAGAGGAATAGTGTGCAGTCACCGGACAGGGAGAGCAGTGGAAGCTGCATATAGGGGGTATGTAAATTTACATGTGAATGTATATTTTCACTCAGTTATGTTAAATAAAAAAAAAAAAAGTAGTGCTGGAAGCAGAGCACATCCTTTGAAAAGGACTCAAGGTCTCTGTGCCTCAAAAGCTCTCAGTCCAGGGGAAGACTGATGACAAAGACTTTCCTCCAGAACCAGCAGAAAAGCCTTCCCCTGGAGCTGACATCCTGAATTTGGACTTTTAGCCTAATGGACTGTGACAGAATAAAATTTCTCTTTGTAAAGACATCCACTTGTAGTATTCTGTCATAGCAGCACTAGATGACCAAAACAGTTGGTATAATTAAAACTATGATTTCACATCAGTAGCTCTGATTCAAGACCAAAATCACAGGGTTCATTTTAATCTCTCCCCTCCACGTTTGTATCTCCCTTATGTGACAGTGGAAACCCTTACGGTGTAGTGAAGAGCTATGGCTGCTCACCAAACGGCTGGTAGTGTGCATCCACCAGGCACTCATTGGAAACCCTATGGGGCAGTTCTACTTGGTCCTTTAGGGTCTCTGTGAGTCACAATCGACTCAACAGAAATATTTGGTTCTGGGCTGCCACTACCCTTGGATGAGTGCTCTTGCATCAGCCACTTTTCCATTGCTACTGCTACTGTTTCCCATCCTGATCCCAAACTTCTCCCACTCCCAAATACTCATGTCACTCAGGTACTCACACAAAACTTTGGGGCACCCTCTGTCATAAACTGACACATTCCTCACCCAGCTCAGCCTCAGATATCCCACTCTGGATGGCCACCAATCCCATGCCCTGCTCCCTGCTCGGATGCTTACATTGTATGGCCCCATCTAATGGCTTCTGGATTGAATTATTCAGTAAGGAAGAAAGGCATACAGAGGAAAGTACTCAGCTACTTTTAATTATGACTAGTAAACATCTATGCGAGACTCCTCAGACCTGATCAGAGAGCTGAAGTCTTCAGGGGAGAATGACCTCATCCACTCACCACCAAATTCACCAGCCTACTGACATCTGTCCTCACAAACTCTGTCTCCACCCCTGCCACATGACAACGAATGCGCTGCCGCCCCCTCTATCTCAGGCTGGTTCTCAGCCTCTTGGCTGGCTAAAAGAAACTTTGTACTGAAATCATCCCCTTTCTAGTTATTATCATTAACATAAATATCAGGTTATAATATCACCGATCTTAAAATGAAACCTCCCTAGGACTCAGCATCTCCTCTATTTCTCTCTGCTCCCCTTTTTAGCAAACTCCTCAGAAATACCTACTCCAGTCACTGTCTCAATTTTCCCAAATCCATTCTTTCCTCAGTTCTATTCTGATTAGCCTTTCATCTTCACCAGTCACCGAAACTGCTCTTGTCAACTGGCCCTCATGTTGTCGAATCCACTGGCTAGTTTTGTCCTCATCATATTGAATCCATTGGCAGCATTTCACACAGCTGGTCTTGCCTCCTTTTTGAAACGATTTCTTCCCTTGGCCTTCAAGTCTCCGTTAGTTTGTCTCCCTCCCTCAAAGGCCTCTCCCTCTTTCCAGCCTCTCGACACTGGACAGCCAGGTCCTCCCAATCTTCAGTCTCCATTCATCTATAGGTGACGACTCTCTGGGCCGTGAGCTATACTGTCTCTACAGGGGTGACTCAGAATGTTTTCCTCAGTCCAGAAATACGTACATAACGGCCAGCTCAGTATGTGCACTTTGAAGTACAATGACTAAATCAAACTTAGCTTGATCAAAACTGGACCCTTGATTCCGGCCCACACTAACCCACAAGTCTTGCTGGTGTGAAGTGTCCCAGTGACATAAACGGCACCACCTTTCAGCTGGTTTCTGTGGCATATGAAGTCTGACAATGAAGTCTACGAACTTAGTTGTTGTGATGGCTACATATCTCATTCCTGAATTCCACTATGGTCACCTTCACAGTACTCCCCTGAGGAAGTTACGTGCTGATGCTCGTGCTGAGTCCACCCTTGAAAGCAATTTTGGAACTCTTTCCAGAATGGCTATTGTGCAGTGGCACAGTGGCAAGTTCATGAACTTAATTGTACAGTTGTCTGTGAGGGACAGTTAATAATTGTGTTGGAACACTTCCCTACTCACCTAATCTTGCCCCCAGTGACTTTTTTTCTTTACCTGAAGATACAGGAAATATTGAAAGGAAGACATTTGGATGACATTCAGGATATCAAGGGTAATACGATGACAGCTGTGATGGCCATTCTAGAAAAAGAGTTCCAAAATTGCTTTGAAGGGTGGACCAGGCACTGGTGTTGGTGCATAGCTTCTTACGGTGAGTACTTTGAAGGTGACCATAGTGATTTTCAGCAGTGAGGTATATGGCACTTTTTCTAGGATGAGGTTATGAATTTAATTGTCAGTCCTTGTAGCTTGGCTTTCCTTCAGTTTCTTTCACTTTTTCTCTTCTTACCCACATTTAATGTCACGCTTTTATGGTTCTATCTTTGTATATGGATGCCCAAGTCTGATGACTTTTCAGATTCTCCATTGCTATTACCCTAGACAAAGTCACAACCTTTCACTTAGATTATTAACACAAACGTTGCTGTTGTGAGGTGGTACTGATCAAGTCAATTCTGACTCATAGTGACCCTATAGACAGAGCAGAAGTGCCCCACAGATTTCCAAGAAGCAGCTGGTGGATATGGACTGCCGACCTTTTGGTTAGCAGATGTAGCCCTTAACCACTATACCACCAGGACTCGATTTATGCAGTAGCCCCTTTTCTCCTTGCTTCCTCTTTATCTGCTACTCAGACAACTTTTCACACAGCAGCCACAGCGATTTTTAAAAAATGTGAGTCAGATCAACCGGTGCTATAGCACAAATACTTCCACTCAAAATTGAAGCTCTAACCATGAGCTACAAGGTCCTACCTTTTCTGCCTCCTGCCTACCTGCTGGACTCATGGCCCAACACTCTTTCTTTTCACTCCACTTGAGCTACAGTGATCTATTCACTATTTCCACAACACACAAAGCTTGTTCCTGCCTCAGGACCTCGGTGCTTACCGTTCCCTCCACATCGAACGCACTTCTCCTGATCTTCATATGGATGGTTCCCTCTTGACACTCAAGAATCTGCTCAAACGTCACCTCCTCTGTCTTTCTTCACCACCTGGTCTATAGTAGTACACACCCTGAACCAGTTCCCTTTTTTTGAACTTGCCACTCTTTGCCCTGTTTTAATATTTTGCATTGCATTTATCACTACCCAAGCCTCTGTTGGAAACTCTGGTGGCGTAGTGGTTAAGTGCTAGGTCTGTTAACCTAAAGGTTAGCAGTTCAGATCCACCAGGTGCTCCTTAGAAACTCTACAGAGTAGTTCTATTCTGTCCGACTGAGTCACTGTGAGTCAGAGTCCAGTTGACAGCAGTGGGTTTTTGAGTTCTGAGCCTCTGCTTACTGTTGATTCCTGTCTCCTCCCTACCTAGAATGTAAACCCCCTGAGGCCAGCACTGAGCCGCTAACACCCAGAACAGCGTATGGTGCACAGGTCTGCTGAGCTGATTTGGTGACTAACATGAATAGTGATGCAAACAATGGGGGAAAAAATACGAACAAGGTGGCAATACTGGTGTGCCATGGTACCATCACTGAAAATCACAGCGCCTAGGAACGAGCGGACGCAGGCGGGGTGAGCTAAGTGGCCTGGGCTGATCCATACGGTGATGAACACACCACTCCCACTCTGAGGAGGAAGCCGAAAGTGGTTATAAGAACGCAGGGCCATAACTTCTGGTTTCCTGAAATGCCATTACCTCAGTGATGATTCATAACCCCTTCTGCTTCTCTACAATAGCCTCTTTCTATCTTCTCTGAGACATTCCTCTCTAATGTAAGAAAAACACCTTCTGCCTCCGTCACCGAGATTTCCAAGTTCTGTGCTGAGCACCTGAGGGTGAGAAACAGTGTGGGCTCTTTTATTTTGGGCTCCCATTTAACAGGTGGTGCTGCAAAGGCACTTTAAGAACAGGGAGGTAACTCAAAACTCCTGACAGCAGTTAGCCGAGTCCTCGTGCCCCTCTGATTCCCCGACATAAAGCCATGCTGCCCCTTCAGCTCTATGTTGATACTATCGTCTGTGACATCACAGTCACGCTCTAAGACTGTGTAGTCCCTTAGGGAGACGTACAGCAGCACTCAGAGTAGGATGCTGACTCAGGATGTCACATTTCTGGTCAGGTGCTGCCTGAGGGATGTGGCCTACCGTTACAGAAGGAATAAAATGGGTCTCCCTTGTCTCAAGGAGCTGCATGGCAGCAGATAACAGCAGCCCGCACCCACCACGGCCTGACCTCAACTCCCATTAATGTGTTCACCAGGGAGGGGCAGCAGAAGGGTGGGCAGGTCTGACAGGAAAAACCACCCTACAGGCTCTGCTCCTCAGTGTGGGATGCTGGGGCCCAGCCTCTGCTGGTCTGGGACAGAAAGGTACAGGTAGAGCAGAATGGTACTCTGCTGGCAGACTGATATTCAAAGCAGACTGTCCTCTCTGGAGTGACAGTGGCCACAGCCCAGTGAGGATCCTCTCAAGGAGAGGCAGAGGGGGACTGCCTGGGGACAGTGGGAAAAGAGGTGTGGACGTAGAGCTTTGCTACACTGGGAAACGTTTGAAGGGTGTGGAGGCTCCGCCTAATCAAATTCACTTCAAGAGGTCTGAAACATTTCATTAAATCAGGCTGCGCTGGTTTCCATCCAGAGTTGACTTTGGTGGTTTCAGGTACTGAACTTAATACTTTCAATTTTTAGTTTCCAATTTCCTGAACACAGAGGTGTAACTATGGTGGCCACATTTTCTAAGCCTAAATTGGATTTAGCACTGGATTGTCCCCTAAAATCTAGGGCACACCAGCATGGTCTAGGCAGACTGTGACTCTATTCAAAAGGTTCAAGACAACAGACAGGAAATGCAGAGGACATCTTTGACTGGGATGATGAGTTTGTCTTTCTCTCCCAAGGGAAAGCAATTCCACTCTTTTTTAAGGACTGTGCCAGCAATATTGTGGCTGCAGGCACCAGGGAAGACACAGCACTCCATGATACATAAAATTTCATGAGCTTCAAATAGCAGCCTGGAGGGAGGAAGCTGAATTACGTGGTTGGCCATCTTTCTCTCAAAGCTAGGATCCAGTCAATGGCTTTGGGCTTTGGAAAGGAATAGAAGCACAAGTTCCAGAAGTCCTCTGGTGCTCTGGCCAAAATTCTGAGCTTCAGAGCTTGTCTGATTGACAAGTGGCTCTCATTCTAGGTACAGCAGGAGAAGTCTTCTTCATCTTCAGTGCCTTCCAAGGTCAAGCCGTCACCAGGACAAGGAGGGATGACAGCAGCGGGGAGGAGGCAGCGACGGCTCGGGGGTGGATTTCTTGCTTTCCGTAAAGGAGACTTCGGTTCTTTTCCAGTCAATGCACTTCATGTGCAGCCACTGCTGGTCACTGGAGGGTCAGTTTGCGATGACGCTGGACCAGTTTCGGTGGAGTTTCCAAACAGGCAATTATGCAGAATTACCGAAAATCGGCCAATGAAAACCCCGTGGATCACCGAGTCCAGCTGCATTCTGCATGGAACTGCGGGGATCCAGGGGCTAGGTGACAACAAGAGCAGCAGCGTGACCAGGCTTTCCCAGGCGGATCTGGGCAGCAGCCAACCTCTGCTATCTACGAGGTACCCTTGAAGCTTCCCAGTTTCCACCGCACCAGGAATCACTGATGACTCTTGTCTCCCTGGGTCAGGAGCAGGCTGGAGACGATCGTAAAGTGGAGGCAATTCTTTCTCATTTCAACTGAATTATTAGTGACTTTCTTCTTCATGTTTATCTTCTGGTTTCAGAACGACAGGGACTACAGAGTTACTGGAACAATGTTCAACCCTTCTCTCTCTCCGCACAGCCTTGACAGTCCAGGGCCAGCAGTCCACCTCATGGGTATTCTTTCTCTTCTTCCACTTCTCTTTCCATTCTCTTATTCTGGGCATCTCCCACACAAGAGGGTCAGGGGAAGGCCAGACAGAAACCTGCCAAGTTCTGCACTCTTCAGAAGCCCAGGAGGGCAAAGCGGCTAAAACAAGTATCTACCACAAAGTTGTGAAACAGACCACAGACCAGAGGAAACCCTGGGGAAACCTGGTGGCATACATCTGCTATTTAAAATGTCAGCAGTTCGAATCCACCAGATTGCTCCCTGGAAACTATGGAGCAGTTCTACTCTGTCCTACAACGTTGCTAGGAGCTGGAGTCGATTCAGTGGTAATGAGTTTAATCAGGGTCTGTTCTGCCTGGAGCAAGTTACCAGGGTTTCAGCGCTAAGGCTTCCAGTTCTGGTGGTGGTTTGGAATGTTGTCTTATTGGCAAACTTGCTGCGTGCCCAAGAGCTACTGGACTGAGGGGTAGACAGTAAGTACAGAGGTCTCCACAGGAGAAAGAAAGCTCTAAGTCTTCCATTTCCCCCAGAGCACTACCCTTTCTCTTGTACCTACTTTCCGGGATGATATATTAATAACCAGGTACCAGAAGAGGGGGGAAGGCTGATGGCATAGTGGCCATGGTCTGCAGTTCAAACCTACCGGATCCTCTTTGGTAACTCTATGGGGCAGTTTTTCTCTGTCCTACAGGGTCGCTGTGAATCGAAATGAATTTAATGGCAATTGGTTTTGGGGATCACGAGAGAGGGTACTGACAACCACTTTCATTCTCCTAGATTTAGCTGTAAATACCTGATTTTTCAGGACTGTATTTTTCTGCCAGGGACAAGGCTGGCAGCCTGGCAGGTGCCAAGTTCTTGGCTCTAAATTGCAAAACAAAGCAGTATAGGAGGGAATTTGTGAGTTAGCAGGTTTGCAAACACTCCAGCCAGTCACCGTGTAAACATTTCTTTTTGTGTACCCAGTATTTCTGCCAGCCAGTTACCTGGGTGCCACCCTGATAGTGCCCAAGCTGCTCCTCAGCTGCTCCCGTTACCTTCCCCGACACCCCAATCCAGCTCATTAGGCACCCCTGAAATATCAACAAATACCACCACAGGGCATCTCAGTAATTACAGCAGGAGAGTCACGCAGTCCCTCAAAATGAGGATCAGATTTCCAGGTGTTCACAAGTGTGCAGGAAGCTGCCCTTCAACGGTATCAAAGTTGGGATTTAAATGAAACCAACATGGGAATGTAAGAGAATAAGAAGCCATATATGCTGTTTAGACGGAGTGGCTGAAATTTTCCCATCACAAGCTAAGTTCATCCTTCTCTAAATAAGAGGCCCCTGGTCACATGGATACTCCCTTCACTCTCCAACTCCCCTGATGAACGCCAGTTTAGATCAAGGATCTGCAGTGGTGCAGAGGCTACTAACCAAAGTGTCTTCGTTTGACCCCCCCATCCTCGTCATTCCATGGGAGACACATGTGGCAGTCTGCTTCTGTCAAGGCTTAGAGCCTCGGAAACCCTACAGGGCAGTTCTACCCTGTCCCATAGGGTTACTATGGAATCAATTCAATGGCAGCAATTCCAGTTGCTGGATAATCACACAAACCAACCACAACATTTATGGGCCAAACGAACTGGGTATGCTCAGCTTTTGGAATCTTCATAATAAATCTAAGTAGCTTCTCCCATTTGCCCTCCCTTTCATGGCTGAAGACACAGAGGCTGAGTATTGTCTGGTGACTGGCCAAGGTCACACAGCCAGCCAGCAGCAAAGCCCGAATCTGAACACACACTCACCTTATTCCATAGCCTCTATTCTTAATCATTTCCTTAAATTGCTTCCCTCACCAACAAAATAAAAAGGAAATAAAACTCCACATGATAAACATTATCTGAACAACATGACACAGCTCCAGCATTAGTACCGTCTGCCCCTAAGGAAGACCTTTCCACTTAGTGCCAACATGAATACCTGTTTCTAGCTCACTCAGATCAAGGGCTGATGCACTGGGCCTCAGGTAGAAAGGCGAGAGTTACAATCAGTGAATTTCAATGAAATTGGGAAGAGGAAAACTCTAAGGGTTGATTTTTTTTTTTTATATTTCATAGGGTGGTAAGTTCCTAATGAAGGTTCTCTAATCTAGTTCTTGCCCTAGGCAGGATGATTTAAATCACCCAAAAGAAAGGCAGGTTCTTGCAATTTGTGAAGATCGTACTGCATTCTACCTACCTGAGAGGCAAGTTCTCTAAGTTATCACTCATCTGTCAGAGGGTCTGCAAAGGGCTTTTGGGCTTTTTAGAGGAAAGGTACAGCTCAAATGCAAATTACTAACAATACACACCAACTCCGTTCCCATAAGCAGGACCGCCTAACCTAGCAAAAGGAATACGTGAGGCCTCAGGCTATAGCGCCCGTCTTCATCAGAAAATATATTTATTATTGTGTGAAGTTTAGATGTCAATAATCATGATAGAGAAGAGGTTTGTATAAGCCAAGGTTGCCTTTACATTGATTAAAAAATGCCTTATTTCACTTGTAATCATAAACATCATTCCTGTAAAAGGAGGTACATGGTCTCTCTCTTGTATTCTTACTTGCAAGATCACTGCAGTAAGTTAAAACAGCACAGCTCGTACATGATCAAAGGGGAACAGAAGAAGAGAGACAACCGCCATGTCACAGCTTGGACAATTCCGCTGAGCACTGCTGCCCCTTTTCCTGCTGTGTGAGACACGGGTTCACCCAACCATGAGGCTGGCTTAGAAGAGAAAGACATGAGGTCAGTAGAAATGAATGGAAAATAAAAATGGTGGTGAGAGACATGTCCTTCTCTTTTAATCACCATAAAGGGGCTATCCTAACATTCAACTGTCTTCTGATGACTGACCCCTTAGCTAGGCCTTGGCTTTGCAGACTGTTGCTGATCATATTCTGATTTGCTTCTGCTGAATCCACTCTCTGGTGCTTTTCTTTAATGTTCTTCTCTTTAAATAGATGATTTTCTTAGTTGGAAAAAAAAAAAAAAACAACAACCAAGTTCCACCTCTGGAATTAACATGGATGGAGTTTTGCTCCTTTTTGAAGTTGATTTTAGCCTCCCTTTTGAAGTATGCCCTGCAAAAGAAACAGAAAGCATAAGTTTTACCACCAGGAGGAAGGGACAAAGGCAGTCACTGTTTAGCACAACTTGCACTGCTTTGTAAATGGTTTTCTAGTTTAATAACATCTAAAACAAGGAACATGCTTTCTGGTCTCCAAATATTACTACCTATAACAGGCACCACTGCATTACACGTGTAATCCTCAAATAGCCCCTCCCACCACCAGAACACTTCATTGTGCTTATGGGGAATCTGTATATGGATCAAGAGGCAGTTGTGTGAACAGAACAAGGGGACACTGCATGGTTTACAGTCAGGACAGGTGTGCATCAGGGTTGCATCCTTTCACTATACCTTTCCAATCTGTATGCTCAACAAATAATCTGAGAAGCTGGACTATGTGAAGAAGAATGAGGCACCAGGATTGGAGGAAGCCTCATTAGTAACCTGTTTTATGCAGGTGACACAACTCTGCTTGCTGGAAGTGAAGAGGATTTGAAACACTTACTGACGAAGATTGAAGACCACAGCCTTCAGTATGGATTACACACCAAAATCTAGAAAATAAAAATCCTCACAAGTAGACCAGTAGGCAACACCTTGATAAATGGAGAAAGGCCTTTGGTTGTCAAGGATTTCACTTTACTTGGCTCCACAATCAACGCCCATGGAAGCAGCAGTCAAGAAATCAAAAGATGTATTGCATTGAGAAAATGTCCCACAAAGGACCCCTTTCAAGTGTTAAAAAGTAGAGATGCCACCTTGAAGACTAGGGTACATCTGACCCAAGCCACAGTATTTTCAGTCACATCATATACTTGTGAAAACTGGAAGGTGCATAAAGAAGACAGAAGAGGAATTGACGCCTTTGAATTGTGGCACTGGAGAAGAATACTGAATGTACAATGAACTGCCAAGACAACAAACAAATATGTTCTGGAAGAAGTATAACCAGAGTGCTCCTTGGAAGCAAAGATGGCGAGACTGAGTCTCACAGACTTTGGACATGTTGTCAGAGTGGGGGTCAGTCCCTGGAGAAGGACATCTTGCTTGGAAGAGTGGAGGGTCAGTGAAAAGAGGAATACCCTCAACAGGATGTATCCACACAGTGGCTGCACCAGCGGGCTTGAGCATAAAAACAATTGTGGGAATGGGGCAAGACCAGGCCGCGCTTCATTCTGTGGTGCCCAGGGTCGCTATGAGTCAGAACTGACTCGACGGCACCTAACACCACCACCACCACCACCACCACCACACCAAGCTCAAAACCCAAGAATGAGAATGGGCTGAATCATGCTGTGTGAGTGTGTATGTGTGTTTGTGCACATGCACCATCTCACGACCACGGACATTTGGAAACATGAGGAGACATTTCTGGTGGCTACAATGACTGGAGGAAAGCTATTTCTGACACTGGGGATAGTGGTGGTAGTGGTAACAGTTAAACTCTCAAGACTCTGAGAAGGGACCCCTCACTCAAAGAACAGAAGATGCTCCCCCTGAAAACTGCTACTCCAGGCAGAAGGCAAGTGCTCATGTGTGCACAACAGCAGGCATGGGGCACAGGGAACCTAACCCCAAACTGCAGAAATGATCCTGACGTTTCATTCAGCATACACTTTTGCGGGCAGGGAGGGTAGACAGAACTATGAACTATCAGGTTAAAACTCAATAAGTAGCTAGAACAAGAGTATGCTCTTTCTGTCCTTAGAGATCTTTAAAAAAAAGTGACTTTCCCCTTTAGTTTTGGCATTACTTGGGAAGTAGAGGCTAGGTCAGGCTCCAGGTTGCCTCTGCCAAAGTTCAACTGTACATTCCTCACGTTCCTGTTCCTCCTCTTTGACCTACCCACTGGCCTTGCTCTCAAGCTTCTACAAGGTACTCAAGCACCAAGTTAAGTGCTTAAGCACTGAGTTAGGTGCTCCAGCATGGAGTTAGGTACTCCAGTACTGAGTGAGCTATGTGAGCACTGAGTTAGGTATTCAAGCACTGAGTTCGATACTCCAGTACTGAGCAAGGTGCTATGAAGAGACAATCCATATACATATGGGAAATTAAAGAATAACACAAGGTGGTACGTTAAAATTCAATTTTCTTGAATAAGTAATAAATGCAAAGCATATGAAATTCAATACAAAATAATCTACAGGAGAAAGCAGTTTTCGTTTCTTCCATCTGCTAGTTTCTTGTGCACCCCTCCAGAGAAGGAATGAAGACAGTAGTTCTGCCTAGCTCTGACGAGTGCCATGCTCTGTTGCTGGAGTGATGTGGAAGCTTACAGAGAGCCTTTCACTGCAGATGCAATACAACCAGAAGAGCTGGGAGTGGGGCTGGGGAGGTGGGAACGAGCCCAAGGTAAAATGAAGGAGCAGAACAGGAAGAGGCAAATTTAACACTAGAGAGCATGCTGGGTCACAGAAGCAGAGCGTCATCAGTTTTTCTAAGATATTTGTTGGGCACGAAAGAAGAGCAGATGCCAAAGAAGACAAACTAGCCTAGTGAAAAGCACAGAAAAATGGTCAGAAAAGACACTGATCAGTCCATAGGAAGTAAACTGGAAAAGCTAGAGGCTGTCTACAGGGGAAAAAAAAAAAAGGGAGGGGTAGAAAAAGCAGATGAAGTAGAAGACTGCTCAGTGGAGAGAAATCTTGCAAAACTCATACTGGCTTGAGAAGGTCATCACAAACTGATGGCTCATGTGAGCTCTTTAGTTGTCAGAAAAATAAAAAAAACTGAACTCTTACCACGTGAAAGCCAGTTACTGTACCTGTGGCGCAAGTATCATAGTATTTCACCTGTCCTCACCACCCTGAAACTTGAGCTATGTGATGGTGCTTCCAGTTACATAAATGGGAAGGTCTGTAAGTCCCAGGCTTATGGACAGCTTGCCCCGACGCTACTCATTAAACACAAAAATGAAAGTCAGCGGAAAGCAAATGTATACTGAGCCCATCCAAGGCCATTCAGTTACTGAAGAAAAGGATGACGCAGAAGCCACGGTGCTTTGTCATGCCATTCTGAAGATTATATATTCATGACATTGATGTTACAGGGTAATGGGAAGCCGTGAGTTGCCTGGTCAAGAGTACACAGGGTGGTTCTCCCTACACTTTGGATCTTAAGGTTAAAACAAAAGCCAGGTAAGAATGGACTTCTTTTCAAACACTGACAAATAATCTATTGCTATCACATCAATATAAAGCAACAGCCAGTTTTTCAAAAGTCCAGGTGTTTTTCTATAAAACATTCCTGATCAAAAGGTGGAAAATGCAGAGCAGAATTTTAAATTCTTAGGCAATCCAGAGTTTCTGGAGCTATGGAGGCAGAATGAACCCTGAAACTATTGCTCTGAGATAATCTTTAAATCGCAAACCAAAAATATACCCTGAACTCTTCTCAAAATCAAGTAATAGTTTAAACTAGCTAGTAAAACCTGTCTGCCTTGAGCATTGTGCTCATTTAAGATCTATCTATAGGGATTCAAACTGACCCACAGCCACTCAAAAAGATTAGATGGGAAACTGAGGGGGCAGTGAGCTTCTGTTAATGGAGGAAGAGCACTAAGAAAAGGGAGGGAGTAAAAGGCTGCACAATTTGAAAAATGTAGTTAACGCCACTGAACTCCACATGTCGAAACAGTTGAGTTGATATATATTCTAGTGCATATATTCTTAACAACAAAAATAAGTTATTTTATTAAAGTTTAGGGATTCTTCTTACTCTTCCCTGCAACTCCAATCCAGTACCAAGCTAAAAAAACCCAAACCCATTACTAAAAAGTCGATTACGACTGATAGTGACCCTTTACTTAGGGGTAATTTTTCAGGCAGATCACACAGTGCCATGTTAGGACTCCCTCAGGTGAGTCACTGTGGGTTTGGCTGCACTCAGGATCAATGGCTGGTTTGGCATTAAGACATTATAAGAACAGATGTGAACAAATGCAAAACAAAGATAAGCAGTGTTTTCATAACCCTTCTAACCACATTCACAAAATATGCTGCTTCATGTGCCGGAAACCGAAACTTCAGAGACAGCCCAGAGGTACAGCTGGTGACTCCTTGGGGACACGAGAACCTGGGAGAGCTCTGGCTGGGCTAAGACACAAGGTCACACTGCATTCTGTTCCTCCCAAAGGGTGACAAAAGTGACACACAACCATCTCCCTTCTGTCAAAAACATCAACAAATATAATGTCAAGCAGAATATGAAAAGAAAAAAAGATAGTTAACTGGCAAAACATTCTATGTTGTGACTCTGCCATGCCCTGCTCAAACCCATACCCGGATGCCTCTGGCTGCAGGGCTAGCGCCCACTTGACAAATTCTCCTGCAATATCTGTATGGGTATGTGAAGAGCTGCTGTTGGGTTGAATTTCAACACTGCATAAATTTAACACTGCATCAATTAACATAGGAAATTCCCTGAAGAACGAGGGAGCTTTGCAAGTTGTAAAAAATTGCTTCCTTCACTAAGGGAACTGCTAACACTTAATCTTAACGCAGGGGGAGAGAGTCCTTGCCTTGGTTCATCACGTATCTGGGCCTGCGGAGGCTGTTTGTAAACAGCTGGGTGCATCACCAAAAGAAGAGGATGGCTTAGACAAGAACGTTGCTCTCACCAAGCCTGACTCCAGCCATTAAGAACGAACCATCTGCCCACACTGGCAGCCGAGGACCGCGTGCCCCTGGGGAGCCAAGTGTGCCACATTCACTTATTAAAACCCTTCTCCCTGACTTCCTCAAATACTTTTGTTACACAGTAATGTCATCAACTGATTTCTGAAAAACAGCTTCCTTGGAGATGCTGACTATCATAGTGGTGTGTCAGCTACTGGCTGTCTCAGTATATTTATGAGAAATTACGGCAACCCTCGATGGCTGAACAATTTATTCCCACAAGGAGAATAAAAATAGTTTTTCTCAACAAGATACGACCCAGAGCACTCCTCTCTGAGTGAGATCACCCAGTACTGCACCCAGGATCTCTGGGTGTAGTAGCAGGGAAGTCGGTACGACGGTGGAGGATCTAAATTGGGGACATGGCTTGGGTCAGATACAACTGTAGGGCGGCATGTTACTAAGGGGGGAGAGGGACAGTGAGGGAGTGAGGGAGGTGGGGAAGAGAATGGGACAGTGGGGAAGAATAAGGCAACAACAAAATAACCCCAAGCTGTGCCTGGCCACCACCAAAGACAACCGTGATGGGGCACACAATGTTGAGTCCCCGTGGCAACACAAGACAAAAAGGGGTGCAGCTCAAGAGCTCTACTAAAAGAGCACACCTGATGGTCTGATGGTCTGGGGATCCCCTGGGAACACGGCCCCTAGACCTGCTGCTGTCCCTGTCCAGAAAATACTGCTAGGGTCAACTCTTCAGACAAAAATGGACTGGACTCGAGGACACAACATGACCACATGGTGTGTGCATTTTATGGTTCTATGCATTTTACAGGATGCTGTTCTATTGGTCTCCTTCTAGATGGGAGAGAAGAGAGTGAAGAGGAGAGGACAGGAGCTTGTTAAGAGGATACGACAAGTACAGAAGAAAAAGGAATGTGCTGTCATGGAGCAAGGAGAGCATAAGAAGCTGCAGACAGACACGCATGCAAAATTAATTTGGATTGTATACTTGCACTTAATCACAACACCACTACTACTGATAAAACCTAAGCCAGCTGCTGCTGAGTCAATTCTGACACATGGTGACTTCACGTGTGTAAAGCAGACTGTGCTCCACAGGGTTTTCAAGGCGGTGGCATTTCAGAAGCAGAATGCCAGGCCTTTCTTCTCAGGTGCTTCTGGGTGGGGTGGCATCACCAACCTTTGGGTTAGTAGCAGAATGCACACCCATCTGTGCCACCCAGGGACTTCCTGGTAACAAGTGTTCAAGAAGGAAGGTGGCGATGGTGAGACAGGAAGGAGCGATCATCAATGAATCAGTCTGTGAGTAGCCACAGCGACCTTTGCTGTGTGCCGAGATTGCGCCTCACCCCTGAAAATCTGACAGGCTAACTGATGTGGTTTTCGGTATCTGTCTAGTGTCCCTCCCCTGACAAAGCACTGCTCTTTGTTCTTCCTGATTCAGAGGCAACGCGAGTTCACTTTTTTATGCTTGACTCTTCTTTCATATCATTTCTCTCAAATGCTCTGTGTAATACCCAAATCAAGTTAGAAGTAATTAACTATTGATACAATTTGCTGCAATAACAGACAAAACACTAACAAACTGCAGTTCCAAATTTGAAGGATGAACACGAGGAAAGAAATACCTGTTATGAAAAATGAAAATCTATTACCATGGCAATCTTTCTTCTATTAAACCCAAACTTTAAAAAAAAAAAATGTCATCAAGCAGCTATTACTCTCAGAAAGTGGTTTAGAAAAGGATTTCTCTGATGGAAGAGGGTGGGTAACAAGTTTAAAGTTGGGAATTCAGTTTGGTTTGATGTAATTCCAAATTTGAAGTGCTGCCTCTCCGAAGAGTGGGCAGTCTAGTATGAGATGCCATGTGTCATCTGAGTACAGGCAGCCCGGCTGGGGAATTAATAAATGCCATCAGGTGACGGTGATAAAGATGCCTTCACACACAACACACACACGCTCCGCTGGGTCTTTCTGGAAAGGTAACCTTCTTGATTGATTCTGGCAGTCCCCGAAGTTGGGTGCCTGGGTACATCAGAGGCAATCGGGTAAGCAGGGGGTCCCCAGATATGGATGAGTACAAGATGACAGGGAACACGGCGAGTCCAGTCACCAATGTGAGCTATCAGGGGACAAGGGTCCTTCCCTCCCCGCAAACTAAGTGTGGGATCTCACCCAGGAGCCCCTATAGTTTGAATGGGGACAAGATAAAGAGATAAGAGATAAAGAGAAAGAGAAAGCCTCTCTCAGGGCCTCCTTGCCTGTTTCCAAGCCATCTTCTATCTTGTTCCTGAGGCTGAAGACAGCATTCCTGGGTTGGCCAGATGAGCTGTCTGCTGGCTGGCTCAGTCCAGGTAGGCCGCGACAGACAAGGACTCAGAAGGACCTCTGAGGCTAACAGCCTTGGCTACAGTTCCAGCAAGTGGGCTGCAGAGCGTTGGTTCTCATATGCACGTGGGCTGTCACCTGAAGAATCTGTCAGATGTCACGTCTCAGACCCCACCTCCAACCTTTCCAATCAGAATCTCTAAGGATGTGGAGCAAGGTGCCCAAGGGACGGGGATGTTTTCTGAGTTGGAGATCTGACTTTGCAGGGGAGAGTGCTCTGGGTTTGCAATCAAAAGTATGCTATTCTGATCTGGACTGTGTCCCATCTACAGGTCATTTGGGTTCTCTAGGTCTCATTTTTCAAAGGGAAAAGATGGGGTTGGGTTACATGATCTCCAAGGTCCTTCCAATAGCCCAAGAGTCTATTAAATCATCAGTGCACAATGTGAAGTTCATTTGACAAAGATGATAAACACAGCTTCCTCTGACACTGGGTATTTCTTTTAAGAAATCTGCTTTCTAAAGCCATAGCCAAAATGATGTTTTCAGGCCTCTTCACACTTGAGCACCTGAGCCCTGGTACCCCACAAGTCCAAGTTCTAGGGGAGATAAAACGTGCCATCCTTAAGAAGGCTGACTGGAAGCTGTGGCAGGCGCTTCCCCAAGCACAAAACCAGATGCAGGGCTTCCGCTCTAGAGGCCCACCGTCCACGGGGAGGCCCACCGTCCACGGGGAGGCCCACCATCCACGGGGGTTTCGTCTACAGCCTAGAGACTAGAGAGCTGGGGCACCTGAGGTAGGACAGAGCACGTTCACACTACGCTCTGACCTCATTTATCTGAGCCCTTGACCCCACGCTCATCACTATCCTTGGGCACACACCCATCTCCCCAGAGAGGGCAGCAGAAAGCACATGGGGTCAGTTGCAGGACTGCCGTATCCTGGTCCTTTCTTTGCTTCGGGGACTGCCTGCTTACTTAGGACTGACGCACTGCTATTTGCTGTCCTACCCCTCTGCTCTGGTTTGTGACTCCTGACTTCAGCCTGCACACTGTCTTTGCCTGGTGGGCATTTCCCGGGTGTGGCCCATGCTTTGGGTCCTAGCCTGTCTTTGGCTCTGCCATGTCTGGTTTTCCACTATCTCCATAATCCCTTGCCATCCACAGCCCAAACGTCACAGGATGAGAGCCAAGGAGGTATGGGTGGGCCTGGGGCTAGAGCAGAAGTGGGCGGCCTGCATCTTCTGGAGCTTATTTGCTGGAATGTGGCATTCCACCAGGTAACACTGAGATAGTGGGCTCCCCTTCCAAGTTTGGAGACACTGAGGGATTGTTTCCACTCCTTCCAGTTCGTTTTGCTGTGTGGCCTCTCCAGGGCTGCCAGGGGTGACAGCAACAAGGACAGGCACGTGCAGCGGGAGGCTAGGCCACTGTTGCTCTTCCTGAGGAGAAGCGTGACGCGGACAGCAAGATCTAAGTGGCAGGGGAACAGACTGGGGAGGTCCGGGAGCAAGGGTGCTGCTTCTACTGAACAGCTGTTTCAGACTCTGAGTGTGAACACACAGGCTATCCATGCTGCCTCTTGTTCTAACACAGCAAAGGAGAACCAATCCTAGAGTAACAGAGCTGGAGGCCCTGGAAGACTGTCTATTCCCTGCTCAATTTACCAAAGAGGAAATGGAATTCCAGGTCACTGTGGCAGGTTAGGATGACAGGGACAGCATCTTCCATAAGCCGTGCTTCTCAGTGAACACAGAATGTTCCATAAGAAATCAGCAGCTACTCTACCTTCCCAACCAGCAGGGGCAGAGCTGGAGAAAGACCTCAAGGGCTTAGGATTGCTCCATGCATTACTTATCCGGGCGGTGGTGTGCTCCAGGGAGCAAAAGACCTCTCCAGCTATTTTTTCACGTTAAAAAGTATTTTTTAGTTTGTTGAGACTACACAGCAGAACATAAGCCAATTCAACAGTTTCCATACACACAATTCAGTGGTACTGAGTACATTCTTCAGGTTGTGCAAACATTCTCATCCTTCTTTTCTGAGTTTTCCCTCCCCATTAATGTAAGCTCACTGCCCCCTCGGTTTCTTATGTAACCTTTCCAGTGGCTGTTGTCAGTTTGTGCCCATACGGATGGATCTTGAAAGGGCACAGTTCCTCAAGGCAGATGTTTTATTAGTTAATTTAAACTACTGTTTGGTTTTGAGAAGATTTCAGGGATATTTTTGATTTGAAGTTTAAAGACTATTTCAGAGCAGTAGTTTCAGGGATTCATCCAGCCTCCACAGCTCCAGAAACTCTAGATTCATGAAAATTTGAAATTCTGTTCTGCATTTTCTACCTTTTGATCAGCAATTTTCTGTTGAAAAACTCCTGGACTTTTGAAAAATGGGTTCATCCAGGCTTCACAGCTCTAGAAACTCTGGATTCCTAAGAATTCAGAATTCTCTTCAGCATTCTTCTCCCTTTCCACCCCTTTTAAAACAGAACTTGGACACATTTCCTTCCACTAATGGGCGAACAGTATAGGCTCTGAAATCCTTCTCTCTTCCTCCCATGGTCCCCTATGAGGTAGGCAGAGCAAGACTGAATGGGAACAAGGTTTTCAAGGCAAGAATGGGTAATTCAGTTCTGGAGAGCTTATAGAAAATTATGAGGCTAAACAACATGAAAAATAAATACCACAGGTATGTAGCAATCAATATTCCCTATTTTTAAATGTTGCATCGCAGTGAGCTAGCCAGTAGCTTTTAAGTCCTCAAAAACAATTATAGCATTTTTAATACATTTTCATTCTCTTTAGTCTTAGGAAAAACCAATAACCTGGTATACTGGAAATAACAGTCAGGTGTTCCATGGCAGCCCACAAGGAATTGCTTAAGAGCTGAAAAAGACTGACGTGAGTCAGTGGATGAACAAGAAAAACGGAAAAGTAAGGCTAAGGACTACCCGGAAATTCTCCTATCAGTCAAATCTATTAGACTACAGACCCAGGCCTCCAGGGACCGCTGAAAGCCCAATCTTACAAGCCATTTGAATGTGAAGGGGAGCTGGCTCTTGGAATTATCCCAAGGGGAACACTCCTGCATTAGGTCGGAAATGGACAACACAATCTAATGGGCTGTTGTCACGCTGAGTGATTTCCATGTTTAGCATGTCCAGCTTGTTCTTTGGATTTCATGGGAGACTTGGCCATCATGACCGGCTACCACAGGCCAGCAGGACCTGTATATCGGCAAAGTCTTTTCTAACGGTGGCAGAGCTGGGGTCATGTGCAAGACTCGAACTTCACAAGCAGCCAAGGAAAACCCTGTATGAGGAAGACCAGCTGCTCAGGGAATACTGAGTGACTTTCCTCTGGCCCTTCTGGTGAGATCTGAGCACAGAGCAGAGGAGCCCTGGTGGCACAGTGTTTTAGCACTCGACTAGGAACCAAAATCCAGCAGCTCCAACCTACCTGCTGCTCTATAGGAGAAAGTTGTGGTATCTGCTTTGGTGAAAATCGACAGCCTTGGAGACCCTATGAGGCAGCTCCACACTGTCCTACAGGGTCACTGTGTGCCAGAACCGGCTCACTGGCAGGAGGCAGAGTGGAAAGGCATCTGAGCTGGTACTTTCTCATCCACTGCCTACTGTTATCTCAGACTCTGTTACCAGCGAATCCCATCTCCACTTCTCTTTGTCTCCACACCCTCACTCTCCCTCTTTGCCTCATGTCTGTATTAGTGGACAATGCATGTCTGCTTACGTACTTACCCACTAAAGGCGACAGACAGACAGACAGACAAACAGTCACTATTTATTTTAAATGCTTTTGTTATCATGCCAAGGTATCACGTGGTTAAATTTACCTGCATAACTTCCCTGGGTCTGAGCTCTCTCAGATGTAAAATGGTGAAAATAAAACCACCTCTGTTAATATCTCAGGTTGTCATAAAAAACCAGCATGAAAGTGAAAGTGAAATCACCTTGAAAACCTAAGTGCTACAGGAATACAAGATACTGCTGCCTTTTCAATAATGTCCATTTTAGTACCACAAGGTTTTGTGGACATGTATCTTTTTAATTCTGTCTTCTACTAACACGGTGCCCCTGGGTGGTGCAAACAGTTAACACACACACTTGGCTGCTAACTGAAAGGTTACAAGTTCGCGTCCACCCAGAGGCCTCTGAGCCCTCCTGGTGACTTACCACTACAAAGCCACCCCCTGGGCCCTCTGTGAGCACAGCTCGACTGACATACATGCGGTGACCACAACTCAGAGCCAGTGCAGCAGCAACTGGTCTTCTATCAATACATGCCCCCAATACTAGGACTGCATACCCTCCAATACTACGAACAAACAACCCCTAACACTACGTGTAGGCTTTTTGGGTTGACTACAAGAGCTTTGAAAACAGCAGGCACCCCGAACTTACTACCTGAAAACAGTTTTAAACTGTAGTACACATAAACAAACAAGCAAACAAACCAACCTGGTGCCACTGAGTCGATACCAACTCCTAGCAATCTTATATGACAGAGTGGAATGGCCCCAGAGAGTTTCCAAGGCACACCTGGCAGATTTGAACTGCCCATCTTTTGGCCAGCAGTCGCAGCAGTTAACCCACTATGCCACCAGCATTTCCAATCATAATAGAGAAGAGGTTTAAAGAGGAAGGTCTCTTTCAGAATCACCAGGGATAACAGGATGCTTGTGGCTGGTCTGTTTCACTAGCTTCAGTATCAAATAATGCAACTGGGACAAGGAGAAAGGGAAAAAGGATTTACTGAATTCTTTTGCACAAACGTAATCCTCACAACAATCCTGGAGGTGCCATCACTCCAATTCTCAGATGACAAAAGCTGAGGCCCAGCGTCACGGAGCTACTGAAAGGTAGGCACTGGGTCAGATACACCTGATTCTAACTCTCGATTATACCATGTGGCTTATCTGATTTGGTCACAAGTTAATTTTATTTTACAAATATATGCCATTGGTCTCCTGGGCTCAGTGTCTGATTCGACGCAATCTAGATGGGCAGGATGGAGCTGGCATTCCCGACATCTCTGCAGCTGCCACTCTGGGAATGCTACGGATCACACTGTGGAAACAGGCATGTACGACAGATACCGGTGCAGAAACACCCAGGGAGTCACGGCCATTCCTCCTGCGGAGCCCGCCCTGCACCTCGACGTGCACTGGCGTCAAGATGGGAAAATCCATGAGTTACCCTCCAGTCCCACGTGTGTGAACACTGACGGCTGCTTTGGACAAAGCAAAGCCCTCATTTCTCACACCCAGCACCACCTCTAGCAACGACCTTTCAAGACCAGAGTCCTCGCACACTACTAAGATTTACATGATTGCTGCTCCAAGACACAAGCTTTTTAAGACAACACAGGTATTTAATAAATCTCGATTACTTTTTTCCTACTAGCGTTCCTTACATTTTCCAGTAACCCAGATAATAACACCCCTCCTAATGAGACATGCAGAGAGTGTCAGGAATTTGCACTCAGTAGTATTACAATAACTACAGCAAAACAGACTCCAGAAAGACATGCTGTGTAACTCTAACACTAGAGTTAGTTGAGTTACAAGGTCAAGTCTAGGGAGTTTGTTGGCAGGAAGAATTACGGTTTCCAACAATTTCTGTCTCTCAGAACAAGTTACATCCAATTGTTAAATCAGTTAAATGACAAGTAATTATGTGACCTGCTAACACTGGTAATTTCCTCCCAGGTATATCATTAGCTTTTTGAAAGCACTTAAATTAGAGAAAGCTCACATCCTGTGGACATCACATTACTCTGACATGAAGGGTCAAGAGAAGACTATGGCTATATGGTCAAAGCAAGGGAAACTATCTCCTAAATCCCATCTTGGGACCTGCTCTTCCTGCCCAGCTGAGTGGGTGTTACCAACCAAAAACCAAACCCACTGCCATCAAATCAGGTCTGACTCATAGCGACCCTAGAGGTCAGAGCACAACTGCCCCTGAGACTTTCCAAGGAGCACCTGGTGGATCTGAACTGCTGAGCTTTTTGGTTAGCAGATGCAGCACTTAAGCCAGTACGCCACTAAGGTTTCCAGTCAGCGGTAAAGACTGTAACTCTTCCTCTTTGTTGGCTCTGAAGACTGACATAGAAATACTTGTGCAACGACTCCGAGGACACCATTACACAATAATTCAACAGGAGAGGACAAAGGGAGTCCTCAGAGGGTGCTAGACAACTAACCAGAAGGCTGACAGTTCAAACCCACCAGAGGGGACACCGGAAAGACAGCCCTGATGGTCTGCTTCTAAAAGGTCCCAGCCTTAAAACCCCATGAAGTACTTTTACTCTGCATGTGTAGGGTCACCGTGGGTGAGAAAAGGACTTGACTGCAACTAAGAACAAGAGGACAGAAGGAGAAGACAACTAGAAAAATCAGTCATTTTACTAAGTTTTCGGGGAGGAGGGCAGGTAAATGAGTTGGCCACCAGAACATAGTCTCTTCCTGCATCTACCTGGATGTGACCTATTTCTTGGTAATCATTCTTAATGATGATGGCTCATGAACGAAGGTTTTTGCTACACAGCCACCCATTCAACCCTCACCACAGCCCCACGACACAGGGCTCTCTGGTCTCCTGGTGGCTGGTTAGCACAGCTTGCACACCCACCTGTTTGGCCTGATTGACACAGTGCATGTACTGGGTGGCCAGGGCCGAGCAGCTCAGGGTCTGGTGGGTGTTCTGGCGGTAACACTGGAGAATTTTGGCCTGCAGGTCCGCACAGACTGGATGACAGTCATACCTCCTGCAAACAGAAACCAGGGGCCGCGGTCAGAATCGAGATCAAGGTTAAAGTATATGCTGAACATAAAATAATATATAAATGCTGCACATGGAGAAAAAAAATAACAATCATCTTCAGCACCTCTGAAGAAAGTTATCTCAATTACCCAGGTTAAAAATGCATATATTGTAAATCATGTCTATCAAATTAGTTCCATTACTAGACATGGTATAAGCTACTCTGGAATTATAAACTTCCTTCCTAAAACCAAAATTAAGCTAATTGGAACGGTATCAGCTGCTGTAGCCCAAGGAAACCGAGAGTCATGCCTTCTCCCTTCCGTCCCCAGCTGGTCACAGAGCTCAGTGTCCCTGCAGTCTGGCCTTCCTTCTCCATCCTCAGCCCTGTGACATGATTCCTAAACATTTACACCCTGGTTCCAGGCAGTCACCTACAAACTGGTCTCTCAGCATCTACCCTCTAATTTGCCCTCCACATGTCCTCTAGGGGGTTCTTTCTAACATACAAACCTGATGACAGTTTCTCTCCCTACTGCTTCCCAAATAAAATGTAAGGTCACTGGGCACGCTCCTCCCTGGTCAGGCTCCCACCTACTAGTCAGCTTCTACTCTTTGCCCCTAGTACCCCGCAGCCTGGCCAGACCACTGTCAGGCTTGGTGGGAATGCCTCTCTGTGTTCCTGCCCCTAAATGTGTTTGGAAAACACCTCCTCACTCTTCAACACTTAGCTGAAGTGCAACCCCACGCAGCTTCCATGAGCTCCCCTCTCCCAGGCAGAGTCCATCACACTGTCCCGGGAGCCCACTGACCACACTGCCCGCTCGGGCTCTTTACCTGCTCACCTGGACGCAATGTGAACTACTGGCTCTTACCTTCTTGTAGCCCCAGGTATTAGATACAGATATCCTGTATATGTGTGTAGAAGGAATATAAACAGGTGGCAAGGAAAAAAAGACTTTAATTCCTTGGGCCAAAATATTTACTAATTATACTCACAAATCCTAGATTTTAGTCAGATTGCTCCGAGCATTTTATGCTATCTCAAACAGAAACGATTCCAAAATAGTTTATAATACACTGGGAAAAAGAGAAGAACCAAATAAACCCAGTGAATTATATATATGAAAACCAAATACTATTGTTAAGAGGGGAGGGGTACTTGGTTACATGAAATAAACATACACACTGAAAATATACACTATCACTCTGTATCTAAGAATTCACAGTTTTTCAAACTAGTTTTGTTGAGTACAAAGAGCTTCAAGTCTTTTCTGTCAGTTTGTTTTTGAAATTGAAATTTGTCATTTTCATGGTAATCTTGAAATAGCATTATTCTAAGTTTAATGGGTTCTAAAAAACATCCCGGGAGAACACAGGAGGAATATCTGTCATCAATAAGGAAGCCCCCGGGTGACAATTTGTCTCCTCATTACTTTTATCCAACACACTAAGCTAATATATACTTTTCTGGAATAGAAAACTGAAATGCAAAGCCCGCTCCTGGCACCTGAGGGGATTCACTTACTACCCTGTAAAGAACATAGACATTCAGGGGAAAAAAATAATCCCCCAAATTTTACATAACACTGCTTTTCCTTTTCATTCATTACCTTGCTGCTTTGTCAAATACCTAAGAACAGAATTTAAATACAATCCCAGGAGCTTCAATCTTTGTAAGATTTCCAAGTTGGGATGTCCATGAGTTTTTGCGGGCACAGATTTCCCTAATCCTCTACCATGAGCATCAGCATTTAAAAGGAGTCGGCTGAGCTTCGAGGGGATGAGCACAGACACTGTAAACTGACTGATTACAGTCACAGACATGTCTGGATAAATAGGGAGTGAAATACGATTAAGCCTCAGGTCAGCTGAACCTAGCAAATACAGGAAAAATGACTCTAATGTTTCAGAGGAAAGCAGTGCCGCGTTCTCTCCTGGTGTTGAGGCACGATGGTCAGGGGAGAGACAGAGGGGAGGGAAGCCTGAAGCAACCCCGACCCGGTCTGCGTCCTTCCCTGCTAACTACGGAATGTCAACCAACGAGCAACACATAGGGACGGTAAGGATGCGCTTCCCACACAACACGTCATACAGACGATGGCAGGACTTCATGTTACGATAATTCATCTAATAACATGGACTCCACGTTACAGAGACATCACTGAAGTTGTACATAAGCATTCATTAGCCACGCAGTTTAAAGTCGGTGAGTTATTTACGATTTGAAGTGTGTCAAGATATACTTGCATCACCGCAGATCAATACGCTCACTCCCGTGGCCCGTGCTTTCCTATTTCTCTGTTTTCTCTCTGTCTGTGCATGTGTGGTCATCTTCTGAAACTCCTTCTGCCCACATTTCACCCTGTGTTGATGATTTGACAGCAGAAAGAGGAAAAGAGGGCAGGGAAGTCACATAATTGTCCCCTGTTCCTGGAGCAGACTTTGGTTCATCTTCATGGATTCATCTGTGAGGATGAAGCGCGGCCTCTGTATTGATCTGTGATGCTTGTTACGCTGCCCTAATGCACGGTTTTCACTTTGGGAAAACGCTAAACGAGATTAAGGCCCAGCATTAGAAGGCCATAAACCCTGAGCCCTGGCACCCTCCATTCAGGAAAAAGGTTTCAAAGACATTTCCAATGTGCATTATGGGAAACCCTCCATGCAGGCACAGTGTCGGCAATGCATTTGTATCGACTGCTTTCTTTCCTGTCGAGGGCAAAAGCCACTGCTGGGTGACAATGACAAAAGGCAGAATTGTAAAACATCTAAGAAGGAAAATGTAATCTCAGTGGTACGGGACATTTGAGTAATTTAATTTCTGGGCATATAAGGAAGAGTCAGCCTAGATTAAGAAATGGCCAGTGACAACGTTAAAAGAAGATGAAATGTAATGTGGAGAACTCAGAACAATAATGACGTGAGAAGAAGGATATCCAAAGCGGAGCTGGCGGCAGAGAGCAGACATTTAAAAATGAGCGTTCATCACAATCAATTCAGAGAAAAGGCAGACTGGTGGTCCACCACCACTGGTGATGCTGAATGAATCCCTCCACGTGCGCACGTCGCTCTGCCTCCCTTCTCCTTCTCGCACCCTTTACTCCGTTCCTTCCTTCCTTCATTCCCACAAGTACGGCCAGCCTGCCTGCCTCTCTCCAACCCCCACACCACGCCCTGAAGGCCAAAGGGCATCGCTGACCTTGTCCAAGGGCAGAGTCAAGGGCCCCAAGATAGGTCTAAAGGAAGCAATCAAAAGAGGCACTCCTGATGAATCTTCTTCTGTAGCTGGTAAAACAATTTTTGCTAATGTGTAGTGTTAATACTTACTTAGCAGGTATTGAAGAAAATATATCCAAGTGTTTTTCTTCTGACACTAACAGGTTCATTGTAGAAAGCAGAGAATACAGAAAAGAAAAAAAATACACATTTAGGTTGCTTTCTAATTTTTCACTGCTTAAGATCACACGGTGAGGAGCACACACCGCTCGTCCTGGCGGGTCTTCTCAGGAGCTTCCTGTGGCCTAATGACCGGCTGAAGAGAAGTGGAAAGATTCGCAGGGAGAAACAAAGGCGAGGCAACCACCACTGTGACTGCTCCTGGGACCCTCTAGGATGCTGGCACTCGGGATGTTTGAAAGCTGTCTGGCTGCTTTGCTGTCACCTCGCCCACTTTCACATCTTAGAAACTTCTTTCAGGAGAGTCTGGGCTTTCCATTCGTTGTGAGGAATGAACTTACCACCTTTTTGTTCCAATGTGTAAATGGCCAGAGTAACAAGGAGATATCAGAGAAGGAAAAATACGGACTCCACCCAGAGGGCTGCAGGGGGCCAGTCGGCCGCCCCAGGCCCCAGGCCCGTGCTGGAAGCATCCTTTCCTGTGGGGACACAGGTAACTCGGACGGGCCCCACAGGCACTGCAATGACACAGGGAGGCGGGGAGAAGAGACACAGAACGGACGAAGAGGCGACGGCTGGTGCTAACGGCGGATACTGCCTTTTGAACAGGTTTCCGCGATGCACCCCTTACGAAGTCAGACGAGGCCATACGACCGTATCTAGAGAAGGGAGGTTCTGACATCCGCTACCGCATGCAGGAACCCTGAATTACATGCTGAGTGCAGCAAGTCAGACACAAAAGGTCAAATATTACACGACCTTGCTTATATGAAACATCAATAAGTAAATACAGACAGGTAACAAAAGTTCATCGGTGGTTACCAGGGACTGGTGGGACGGGAGAACAGGGCATCAGAGCAGGCAGCCTACTGAACTTCTGTTTGGGGTGACAGAAAGCTCTCAGACATGGGTAATGGTTAACAGCAACACCACATGGTGACTGTCACTAATGTCCAATGCCACTGAATGTAATTACATTTAGAAGAACTTGAAGGGCATTCTGGGGAGTGGTTATATCTATTTTACAAGAATAAAGTTGAAAAACAAACAAAAAAAATCATGTGAAAAGCCAGGGGACAACAGAGACCTAGAGTTAAATCCTGTAAGTTTAATTTCTAGGGTGTCGCAACGCAAAAGCTCTCATTCTATTGTGTTCTAAACTTCCATTTACCGGCAGCTCTGTGGTCAGGATTTCTGCTTTTCTTCAAAACCCAACACAAAATACTACTGATCACGCTTACAATCTTTAAGAATATGTAACAATTCACTTGTTTCTCTTACTGTTTACAATAAAGCTATCATAAAATGTAACACAGAGGAAGACAGTATCAACAATGTATTACCTTCCATTAAGTTTTATTTTATCTTAAAATACAATATGCTAATATTAGTTTTCAAAATAAAATGTAGTCTTTCTAGCAATGCATGGTATGAAAAATAACTCAATTCCAAGCTTTTCTGCAATTCTTAGTAACAGCTAACCATCTTTATTAATGATGTTTCTATTTGAACTATAATCAAATTTCCACAATTATGCTTTGGAGGCCCAACCAAGAGGGAGATATGGTTGCTGCCTGCATTTTTGTTTCAATTTGTTTTCACAGTCTTTGCTATATATTTTTTAAAAAATAAATTGAAAGAAAAACAAAAGATTTTTTTTCCCAAGAGACATCAATTACTGAAATTACACATGTTAACTATTATGCTGTCTACCATCAGGGCACAAAGCCCCCTCTGTTACCAGAGGTGGGGATGCTGACCTTGTTCTGAGGCTCCATTGGTGCCTCGCTGATAGCAGACTGGTCATTACCCACAGTGACTGCCACACCACTCAATCAGGTACAACTGGGGTGTTACAAAAGAAAATCTCAGCTTTGGCTAGATATATAGTACAGTACCCAGAATTCTACCCTATTTGTGCAAGACACCATACAGCAACATCTATCCTAAAATATCTTCATCTATTGTTGACTCTGGAAAGGTGTCAGGGTCATAAGCCCGGACCTGCAGGATCGGGGCACAGTGCAGAGAGGGAGGGGAAACATTGCCCATCCTCTCCTAGGATTTTAGGGTCCTGAGTAAAAGATAAAACCTCTGATCACCCAGCCCAGCAAAAACGCATATGACCACATTCTACCCAAAGAGAATGGACAAAGATATACCACCTTCATCAGGATGGCACAAGACCAGTCTACTCAGTCACGGGTTATTCAATAGGGAGGCAAATAACAGCAACCTACACAGACATGTTGTTTTATATCTATAGGTCTCAAACCCGAAGTACGTGAGTAAGAATAATCAAAATGTAAGATGAACGAAACACTTTCTAATTTTACAGTATATTTTTCTGTCTTAACTGATACTAGTGGGCCCTTGGAAATAATGCAGCAAGTAACGGAAAACCTAGAAGAGCAGGAACTTAATAACATTCAACCACATAAAAGCTGGTGGGGTTGGCAGTCTCTGTCTTTTCTGTGATACTATGAAGAGGAAAATACACTCTGGACTCTGTGATGCTCCCTTGATGCCTGACCTCTATACATGCTTCTTTCTATATGCACTTCACCTGTATATACACTCTGTGCATATATACTTCATCGGAGTATATGCTTCCATGCATATGCATTTCACCTGAATATACACTTCTGTGGCTATACCCTTCACGTGTACATACACTCTGGGCATATACACTTTATCTGAATATATGCTCCTATGCATATACACTTCACCTGTATACATGCTTCTGTGCATATGAACATCACCTGTATAAATATTTGACCTGTATACACACTCTGTACATAAACATTGTGTACATATACATCCGTGTACATGCACACCTGTGTATATGCTACACAGAGAACCCTCTTTGGCATCGTGTCAGCCCCATCAAACCACGGGTGGTACCCTGCTATATGGGCTCATACAACACAACTGAATGCTTGTCACACTCCCCACTGATGGCCTAGACTTAGAAAAATGGGTCCATCTTCTGCTGTGACTCCAAAGAACCAAAGGCCCCAACGGCCTTGTCTTATAAAGAATCTCTTAAAATGTGGTGATGTGGAGAAGCAAAAAGAAATTAGATGTTATTAAAAAAAAAAGTTTGTATTTTCCCCCCGATAGTTGCTTCAAGTAACAATGCCGTTGATAAGAAACAAAGAGTTATTTATTGAGGTGCAAAAGAACTGAGAGGTCAAACATCTGGTATGAGGCAGAAAATGCAACCAGTTGGCTGGCCAAGGGTATACCTGACTTTTATTTGGTCTATACACTTCAAGTTTATTTTACTTCTGAAAAAAGATCAAACAAAATAAAAACAAAGCTTACTTACATAAAAGATAACTGGAATAAGAGGTGCTAATTATAAAAAGCTGGGGCACCACTAACTCAAACCTGACTCACAGTTGCTTTAGGACAGCCAAGAACTCGAGGAGATGTTGTTTCTCACGCTCACTAAGTCTTCTCAGGAGGCAGAAAAAGAACAAACCAACTCTAGGGAAATCTTGGGGCACAGTTTATGCTTTTTCTCTCCTTCTACGTCCTTCTTCCTGATTATGCCTTTTCCCTCCCTCCTACTTTTCTTCCTCCCTCATTTGTCTCTGCATGTTTGAAGATACCGTGAAATGACAGAAGAACAAGCAGCTCTGTCTTGGACGAAGTATGACCAGAATATTTCTTAGAAGCAAGGATGACAAGACTGCAGAGACCTCATTGTGCATACCCTAGACATGTTGTCCAGAAGGTTCAATCCGTGGAGAAGGGTATCATGCTTGGTAAAGCAGAGCATCAGTGACGAAGAGGAAAAGCCTCAATGAGATGGACTGACACAGTGGCTGCAATAACGGGTTCAAGCCCAACAATTGTGGGCATGGCACAGGACTGGGCAGTGTTTCCTTCTGCTGTACACAGGGTTGCTATTAGTCAAAACCAACTCAGTGGCACCTAACAACAACATGCTTGGAAACCTGTTACTGCTTCAGAAATGTCCAGTAAGGACGCTGCCACAATAACAGGCACTAGTGGCCTAGGAACACAGCTCCTCGCACTGCCAAGAGCATCTCCAAGAGGGCAGCCATCTACATAAGGCATCTTCTGCAGAAAGATGACCCCTGGCCACCCACATGTATGGACAGATTAAGTCACAGTTCAGAGAAGCAGACTTGCAATACTGGAAGAATTCTTTTGGTCCCTTTGTGACACAAAATGGTTAAATGTGAATCCTCACTGGGTGGATGAGACCAAGTAATCTTAACACGCACCAGCTACTTCCATCTGAAATATCTTAATTAGTGAGGCTTCAGGGCCAAGAAGGGGTAGTTCATTACAGAAAGGCACAGCACTTTCTCTCACCTGATTTTGTAAAGGAGAAAAGGCAAATTAGAAAACATTCATCTGGAGCATACACAGTGCACCAACCCCAGACTTCTTTAACTATATGTGTCCACATAAAACGACACGCGGAGCTGTGTTGCTGGACCAGCGCCTGTTGTTATGGCAGCATCCTCACTGGACATTTATGAAGCATTAACAGCTTTCCCAGCACGTTGCTGTTGTTGTTAGGTGCCATCGAGTTGGTTCTGACTCATAGCGACCCTACGTACAACAGAAAAGAAATACTGCCCACTCCAGTGCTGTCCTCGCTGCGAGTCGGAATAAACTCAACAGCGCTGGGTTTGTTTTTTTGGTTTTATATAATATGCTAATGTGAACTTCTACACACATAAATCATCTTACCTCCTAGGCTCTGACAGTTACTTCTTCACTATCTTGCTACTTGGGAACAAAATTGGACGTTTTTCTGGTACGCATGAAAAATATGATGGTTGGTCAATTCATTCATTCATTCCCACAACGAATATTAGCCAGAGACATTTACTAAGCATCTATTTCATGCCACCTACTATGAGAGGTGCTGACTAAGCTGTGACACTTGCCCTCAACTAGTTCCCAGTCTGGTGGGAGGCAGAAGTGCAGAAAAGTTCTTATGATGAGATCAAGTGTTAATACAAAGTGATAAACACAGCCCTGAGCAAACACAGGAGTCTGGCTTCCTGTACGATCACAACAGGAAGGACAGGCAGTGTTCTAGGCAAGAAGACATCCATCACTGGTCAACAGGAAACCAGGACTGGCCCCACGAGCCTCTTGAAGTAATTTCTGTAGGGCAGAGGGGAGGTTCCCAAAGCAGCAGGGACCTGCACAGAGTATCCAGTGTACACAGACAGACTCTGAGACACAGAGGAAAAAGACCTCTTTTGACCTTAAGGATATGAATGTATGCTTAACCTGGCAACTGCAAGTCTTCTAAACTCCTCTGCTTTCCCTTGGGGACAGGTTTAGTGTTTGTGTTCATGACATCTGCTGACAGGCTTCGTTTGAAGAGGTGGGCGAGCTGTGTGCAGTGAGAGCTTACAATTCTGAGTCAGCTAACGAGAGCATCCACAAAGAAATAAGCAGCGGCCAGAAGCAAAGTTTCAGACTTTCCAACAGTAAACAAATGCTGAGGCCAGTTCCCAGTTGCTGAGTCTTGCAGGTGAGCTCTGGGAGTAACTCTGAACTGGTGCCAACAACACTCTTCAGCCTTCACCATTTTCCCCCCTTGGGGCACCTCTGGTAAAGTGCCCTGCTGCTTACTACTTAATATGGCCAAGAAGTAGACAACCACACAATTTGATCCTGAAACAACGACAGTTTGCAGGGCAAGAAGAAAATAGGAGGAACTGGGATAAGGTAGGGAAGGCAGAAAGATAGTGAGATGTGGAAGACTCTCTCTACTGGAATTAGAAGGCAATCACGCAGGAGACAGGGAAGCCAGGTCAGCTGAAAACGGAAAACACAGAGGGACTGGTGGAGCAGCCAACCAGCCTACTGGGAGAGGGGAAAGGTTAGAGAGGACGGATGGGCAGACTGCAGCTTCCAGGGAAGGGAGCTAAAACCAAACTCTGCTGTTGGTGCTGCCAAGACGCTTTCAATTCCAAGTTCTCGAAGGGCACTGTTCCCTTCATCATCCTCTCTTCTCACAGAAAGTTCAAATTCAGAAGTTGAGAACCTGACATAATCAATATTGGGTTTCCTCAGTGTAGCCGATGAGCAGGGCCCTGGTCCTGACAATCTAGCAGGATATTCTGACCAACAGTACGTGCAGTGAAACTAAGACCTGCTTAGAGCATTTAGTGGAACACCTCACACAACCTCTCCGACACAATCTTTCTATAGTTGGGGAAATATTTATTACATAGGTCTTATTATATCACTTTCATCCACGAAACCTGTCGTTAGCAGCACAGAACCCAGAACCTTCTAATTGGGCAGTATGCACTAGCAGCCTGTGCAGAAATATGACTAAGCGCATACACATTCAGCTCCTATTTTTGGATGCTTGCAATTTTTCAAAGACAGCTGCCCTTTGGGATGAATTTTCACTCTCCTTCTTAGCTAAGGGGTGACTGGGGGTGTGAGAAGTTTGGTGCAATTCCATTTGAGTCAGCCGAGCATAAAATACATTTTAGTGCCTCAGCCTCGTCTCTGCTGCAATCACATTTAAGAGTGTTTTTAGTTCTACGCTAAGTCAAGAACAGCTTAATTTAAAACATTTCAAAACTGTCACATACCTCAGTGAGGATGGTGACAAAGTCTAAAAAACTAGGTTAGTGCCAGATTTTAAGTCTGTAGTCAGAGAGTGTGCTACATTACTTTAGGTGATACTCTTTCTCCCTACTACCTTTTTAAAGCAAGATCCAAATACGACACACATTACAGAAAGGAACGCATCTGGCTCCCTCAACTAAAAAAGCTGAAAACATATTTATTTCAATGAGAAATGAAGGAAAGAAAAAGATCCATTCTGATTTGTCCTGTAAGTGTGGGAGAGCACAGTTGGGCAAGGCAGCCAAGTTAGGCTTCTGGTCCATTTTGTGTCTCTTGTGGGCCCTGAAAGGGGAGAAGGTGCAGGCAGCACTTCCGCTGCATGAGGGTGTCTCACTGTGCAGGCCAGCACACTCACAGGGACACAGGTCTGCCAGGTAGAAAGAACGCCACTTGGACATCACAGGTGTGGTGGTCAAGAGTGTGCAGAAACCAAAGTGGAGAGAACACCAAAGACACCTTCTCAAGAAGCTCATCACTGATGGACAGAACAGCACACTCATCAAGTCATAAGGCATACAAGGCAATTACACATTCAGGAAACGATCAAAGTGCCACAGCTACTCTGAGGACGAGGCGATCGCTTTAGGCCGGGGGTACTTTACAATGTCCTATGGAGGAGCGGAGAGGAGAGTCTTGGATGGAGGGCAGGACTTCAAGAGCAGGGAGAACAGAGAGGCACTGTGGAAGGTGGCATGTGCCAGGGGCCCAGGCTGCAGAGGAGGGGGAGCAGAGGCTGTAGAGAGAAGTCTGTGATACAGAGGCAGCTCTGAGAAGGGCAAGGCTGGAAAGAAAGAGCTTTTTTTCCAGTAAGTGACAATATGCCCCAATTCTATTCTGCAGGCAATGGCAAAGCAGGACTTTTCTAGACCCAAGAGTGAGGTGACAAAAGAATCATCTGATTTAGGAAATAACATTGTAACTATTACTCCCTATCCTTAAGCACAGAGAATGTGACCTAGCTGGGCTCACGAGGACACATCAAGTGGGCACTGAGATACAAAGACGACAGGGTCATCTTGGAAAATATCTCATAAGCCAATCAAAGAGAACACACGTGACTTTCCACTCTCATCTTTTTCTTATTAGCATTTAGTGAACAGAAAATCTGGACCAATGAGGACCCTCCAGGAAATGTTGGTGAGCAATGGTTAGGGGCTACAGCTACTCACCAACAGGTTGGCAGTTCAAATCTACCAGGTGCTCTGTGGCAACTCTACGAGACGGTTCTAGTCTGTCCTACAGTGTCACTATGAGTTGGAATTGACTCGCCCATAGTGGGTTTTGGGTTTGACTGTCCTTACTGAAACCTGTACCAACAGGACAATTCAGGACATAGGATTACAGTTTCCTGCCAGTCTGTGACAAGGTGATGCTTCCAACGATCCTATCAATTCTGTGATAATACATACGCATGGTTCTGTAAACTTCCTTGGATCTGGGCAGATATTAGCTCTGGCATGATTAATGAGTCCACTTCCCACTTCTGCCCCTCTGAATGTATGCTAAATAAAGCTTTCTGTTTGCTTCACTAAACTTTGTGATGCTCTTTCCCTGCAACATATCCAGAAAGTGATGTAAGTGAACCAAATGGCTGGACTGTGTGGCTGGAAGGGAGGTGGCACAGGACCCAGCCACGAAGATGGAATACACTGATTAACGGAGGAAGGTGGCCAGGCAGGAGCGGAAGCTCCAGAAAGTAAAAAGGGTGGCTGGGTGACCAAGAGGACATGGAGGCTGAGAAGGAGGAGGGACTGAGAGAGACACACAATGGCACAGTCCTTGGGGATTACAGAATGAAAGGGCACATGTTACATTAGGAAGCCCAGATGGAAATGACCTCCCACAATTTAGAGTAGAGAGCTGGGGCTCAGTAGAGGATACAGCTGGGAACCCCAGCAGGACAGGACGGGCCTGGGGAGAGAAGGCAGGAAGGATGCAGGGACTAGGAAACAGCCGCATGCAGAAGAGCCACAGGCAAGGAAGATGCGCTGTCCGAGAAGAGAGGGTGGATAGGAGAAGCAGCACAGTGTGGCACCCCAGGGCTGGAGAAACTTGGATTTCCCCAACAAAGAAGACAGTCAAAAGGAAGAAAGGTGGACAAAAGGCCATGGGATTTGGCCCCAGCAATTTTGAGAAAGAATTTCATTATAGTGAATGAGGCAGAAGCCAGAGGGAAGGAAACTGGTAAATATAAAAATGGGCAATAAGGAAATAGAGGCAGTGAGATTGGGTCAGTTTACTATCCTTTACAGTGTCTACTGTATACCTGGCACTGTGGGAGATAGAAGTAGAGCAGCAGATAGACAAGTGACAGAGCAGAGACAGAGAGGAAGACAGATATATACCCACTCACCCACCCAGCCAGCCACCCATCCATCCATCCACCCACCCACCCACCTATCCATCCATCCATCCATCCACATACCCATCTATCTACCTACAGACATAAAACAAACAAACTCAAACTTATTGCCATCAAGTCAATTCTAAATCATAGTGATCTCACAGGGCACAGCACACCTGCCCCACAGAGTTTCCAAGGAGCACCTGGTGGATTTAAAATGCTGACTTTCTAGTTAGCAGATATAGTCCTTAACCACTACACCACCTGGCTTTCCACCTACACATTCTGCCACCTCATTACAGCTGCTTTAAAGGGCTATACCTGGCAGCAGGAAAACAGGAAAGGGAGGGATATCCTGGCTTGCAGTGACGTGAACAGGTCTTAGACGAGAAGAAAGAATCCAAGTAGGGTCTTAGAGCGGGAGGGGCTTAGGCAGTTAGAGAAAGAAGGTATTTCAGAGAAGAGACAGAGGAAGGAGTGAAAGACGAGAGGAAAAAGGCTAAGGCAGGGCTACTAGAGGCAGCAGCACCACAAATGCACATTTTCTCAAGATACAAATGGAAATTTACACACAGATCAGAAAATAGAAAACACTCTCAGCAGGGAAACGTTTTGCTGTCTAAGGCATTATTGTACAGTAGCATGTAAAGGTATGCTCTGAAGGTAGACGAAGAGTAAGGGAAGGTTATATAAAAACGGTGCACTTGCAGCAGTCTGTTCAAAAAAGAGAAGAACAATGGAGGGCAGAAAGCAGGGCAGAGTCCCTGCAGACAAGTGTGATTAAGAAGCAACATGCACAGCCCTTGCCAAAGCAGGAAGTCCATGGGGGCAAGAAGAGACTAAGGTGGCGAGACGGAGGAGTGGAAGGAAATGGTTTGTTGGTGGTCAACCACAAAAGTCTGATGAGCCATCTAACAGCAGCGGAAGGTTTGTGAGGAAGCCCTGCTGTGAGAGAAAGAACAGAACCTGAGGAGAATTCTCCTCCCTACACTGGTATACACATGCTGCCTAGGAGCAGGGGGCAGAACAGCAAAGACAGAAGCACAAACCTAGATGGCCAAGCTGGATGCCACCGCAGAAGACACACAAGATGCAATATGCCAGAGACTCTGCTCAGCTTCGCCTTCATCTCCCAAGTTGTATGCATCACCACTGCACACAACTGTACATACAAAGTACATCTGACACAGATGGAACTATGAATGACTGACTGGACTGGTGGGTAATGGGAAACAGGGAAAGAATGACAGAGCATACATGAAAAACAGAACTTTGTGGATGTTGGTTAATTACAGTTATTTATTCTGCATAAGCTGATATGATACTCAAGTTCAATTTAAAATCATACAACATGTATATGCTTGTAAAAGTACTTATTTCCTATGATGGGAATGGGATGGGTGGGCAAAAGGTTAAGAGGGAGATTTATTTTTGCATACTGTATTTAAATTTTATATCATGTGTCTATACTGCTTATTCCAGAAATAATTTATTTTCAAATTCACAACAGCACGGAAGAAATAGCTCACCTTCTCCCCACCAGATGCCTACATATCAAAATTTCTATTGGTGATGCCATTTCTACAGATTTCGTGGTAACAAAAAGAAGACTGATTGAAAACTTAAGACAAAAGATATGAAATCCCACAGGCAAACTGTACACAAAGATATAAATTGGGAAATAATTCAAAATGTCTTGAAAAAATCAGCCTTCAGCACAAGTCCTTCTGATTTAATACCATAGCAACCTTGTGAGAAAGGAGACAGAGAAATCACAATTATTTAAGTCACAGGGCAAGTGACTGCTGGTAAACAGTTTACGAGAAGTATGGAAGCTTTCTCCATCCTTCCAAGTCTTCTTAGCTGTTCCTTCCCTATTATCTGTTTTTGTCTAGTGCCTGACGGGTTCTTTTGTTGTTCTCTATTTGTTCAAGTTGTATGGCTAGTTCTTTGATTTGGGCCCTTTCTTCATGCCAAATGTGTGCATTTATAAAGATAAACTGACCTCTTACAGACATAAACAGCACTGCATTTGCTGTATCCAATAGGTTCTGGTGGGATGTGTTTTCACTCTCATCTGATTCCCTGAATTTCTTTATTAAATCCTTGATTTCTTCTATAACCCAGGAATTTTTGACCAAGGTGTTGTTCAGTTTCCTTGAGTTAAATTTTTATTCACATTCTTTCTGCTATTGATTTCAACTTTTATGATTTTATGGTCCGAGAAGATGCCTTGCAATAATTCAGTGGTTTGGATTTTGTTGAGACTTGCTTTATGGGCTAATATGTGGTTTATTCTGGAGAATTTTCCATGTGCACTGGCAAAGAAAGTGTACTTGTTTGTTTCTGGGTAAAAAGTTCTGTACATGTCTGTGAGGTTAAGATGGTTGACTGTTGCAATAAGATCTTCTGTATCTTTACCAAGCTTTTTCCTGGATCACTTGTCCCTTATTGAAAGTAGAGTGTCAAAGTCTCTTACTATTACTGTTGAGTGATTTATCTCATTTTCCAATGTTGTCTTGGCTCCAATGTTGTCAGCTTGGTTTGATGTATTTAGATGCTCTGCTACTGGGTGCATAAATATTCCATATTGTTATATCTTCCTTACGTATTGAAACTTTAAGGAATAAACAGTGACCATTCTTGTCCATGGTAATGGATTTTACTTTAAAATCTATTTTAGCTGAGATTAATATTTCCACTCCTGCTCTTCTTTGCATACATTGTTAGTTTGGTGTATATTTTTCCATCCTTTGATTTTCAGTTTGTTCATATCTTTGAGTCTTAGGTGTATTTGTTGTAAGCAGCATATAGACACATCACATTGTTTGATCCAGTCTGTTATGCTGTTTCTTCATTAAACACTCAGTCCATTTACATTCAGTGTAATTACTGATAGATATGTATTTAGTATTGTCATTTTGGTGCCTTTCGACGGCACTTGGCTTTGGCTCACATATTCTTTGTTCCATGTAATATTCTGTTCTGGGTCATTTTTCTTTATGGCTTTTCACCTCTTTCAGTGTTGGTTTTGTGTCTGTTGAGACTTCTGTATTGTGTTTCTTCTTCTTTTTTTTTTTATTTAACATAACTGAGTGAAAATGTACATTCACGTATAAATTTACATGCCCACCTATATGCAGCTTCCACTGCTCTCCCTGTCCGGTGACTGCACACTATTCCTCTCTGCTCCACACGTTTCATCCTACCAACAACCTCCCTTCCCCTCCTCTCCGTTGACTCCCCTTCCTCCAGCCAGAGGTCAGCAAGATGATATCCTGCAGATGTTTAGAACCACAAAGGGCTTCCAATATGTGGTCACTCTGCATTGCCAAGTCCAATCCATTCCTGTCCAAAGAGTGGACCTTTGTTATAATTTATGGGAAACGGCAGCATCAGGGCAGGGGGCCATGCTCTCAGAGGAACCCCAAAACTGCTGGACCATCAACTGAGGCCTTTTAGTGGAGATCTCATGATGCACCCCTTTTTATTATTGTGTTGTCAGTGAGACTCATCTGTGTGAACTCCATCGTGTCTATCACTGGTGGTGGCCGGGCACCATCCGGTTCTTCCGGTCCCAAGTCGATGTAGGCACCCACTATTGTGGGTCTCTCTGTCTTCTCGGTTGTCTTTACCGCACGTCATTTTGGTCCTCGGTGAGCATCTGTTCCTGCTGAGTTGGGACCATTTGCTGTACCCTCGGAAGGCAGCTTGGCAGCTTTTAAGACCCCAGACGTCACTGACCAATGTGGGGTGCAGAGAGCTCTCTTAGCAGAACGCTAGTTGTGCCAATTGGCCTGGAATTCACCTAAGAGCATGGTCCCCCACCCCTGCCCCAGCTACTCTATCCTTGCAGTATTGCGTTAAGATGGAAGGACTATTCAAGTTAGGCTGAAGTCCACTTAATGTTGTTCTTGTTTCTAATGAGTGCTATCACCGCTTTCCCCCAACTAGATTTCTAGTAACTACCTAAAATAAATCCTCCCCGTCCCCCTCCCCCGCTCACCTCCCTTGCAGCTGTCAAAGAGTCTTTTCTTCTATACACAAGTCTGTTTTTGAGGTCTTATCGTAGAGGTCTCATACAGTATTTGTCCCTTTGTCGCTGACTACTTTCGCTCAACATAATGTCTTCCAGTTGAAACCAGGTTAGGAGATGTTTCCTGGAATCATCGTTATTCTTTATCACTGTGTAGTGCTCCACTGAGTATATGTACCATAGTTTACCTATCCATTCTTCTATTGTTGGGCATCTGAGTTGATTCCATCTTTTTGCTATCGTGGACTGTGCTGCGGTAAACATTCGGGTGCATGTGTCCGCTGGTGTGAAAGGCCTTGAATCTGTAGGATATATTTCAAGTAGTGGAATTACTGGGTCAAATGGTATATCAATATCCATTTTTTTAAGGAAGCGCCAGATTGCCTTCCAAAGAGGCTGGACCATTTTGCAACCACACCAACAGTGTAGGAGGGTTCCACTTTCTCCACAGCCTCTCCAGCATTTGTTGTTTTGTGTTTTCTGGATCATGGCCAATCTTGTTGGGGTGAGATGGTATCTCATTGTTGTCTTGATTTGAATTTCTTTAATAACTAAAGATCGTGACCATGTCCGCATGTGATTTTTGGCTGCCTGGATCTCGTCTTTAGTGAAGTGTCTGTCCATCTCCTTTGTCCATTGCTTAATTGGATGGATTATCTTCTTCTTATTGATATTTTGTAGTATCTTATAGATTATGGAGATCAGGCATCGATCTGACATAGAGTTGCCAAATATTTTTTCCCACTCTGTGGGTGTTCTTTTAATTCTATTAATAAAGTATTTGGATGAGCAAAAGTGTTTGATTCTTAATAGTTCCCATTTATCTACTTTCTGTTCTCTTCTGTTGATTGAGGTTTGTTTGACAGATTTTGGAGTCTATCCTCATTGTGTATTAAAACTTCCATTGTTGTTCCTACCTTTTCTGGGATGAGCTTTATCATTTTAGGTTTGATATTTAGGTCTTTTATCCAGTTGGAGTTGGTTTTTGTATAAGGTGTAAGATATGGATGTTGATTCAGTTTATTGCAGATGGATAAGCAATTTGGCCAGCACGATTTGTTGAAGATACTGTTTTTACCCCAGTTTAATTCGGCCTTTGTCGAATATCAACTGTTCATAGGCAGATGGTGTCATCTCTGGGGTCTCAATTCTGTTCCATTGATCAATCTGTCTGTTCTTGTACCAGTACCAGGCTGTTTTGACCACTGTGGCAGTGTAGTATGTTCTAAGGTCAGGTAATGAGAGGCCTCCTAGTGTGTTCTTCTTCTTTAGTAGTACCTTACTTATCCGGGGCTTCTTCCCTTTCCAAACAAAATTGGTGATTTGCTTCTCCATCTCATTAAAAAATGATGCTGGAACTTGTATTGGGATTGCATTATATAAATAAATTGTTTTGGGTAAAATAGACATTTTCACAATGTTAAGTCTTCCTATCCATGAGCAGGGTAGGTTTTTCCATTTATCTATGTCTCTCTTAGTTTCTTGTAGTAAGGGCTTGTAGTTCTCTTTGTAAAGGTCTGTTGTTTCTCTGGTTAGATTAATTCCTAGGGAATTTATCTTCTTAGGGGCTATCGTAAATGGTATTGATTTGATAATTTCCTCCTTAACAGTCTTGTTGTAGGTGTAAAGGAATTCTACTGATTTACTTATGTTTATCTTGTATCATGAGACTTTGCTGAACTCTTCTACCAGTTTGAGTAGCTTACTTATAGATTCCTTGGGGTTCTCTGCATATACAATCATATCATCTGCAAACAGAGAGATTTTAACTTGTCTTTGCCGATGCAGATGCCCTTTATTTCTTTGTCTTGTCTAATTGCTCTGGCTAGAACTTCTAGCACAATGTTGAAAAGGAGAGGTGAGAGTGGGCATCCTTGTCTAGTTCCTGATCTCAAGGGAAAATCTTTCAGTCTCTCTCCATTCAGGATGATGTGGGCAATTGGCTTTGTATAAATGGCCCTTATTGTGTTGAGGAATTTGCCGTCTATGCCCATTTTGCTGAGTTTTTAGCATGAATGGGTGTTGGACTTTATCAAATGCCTTTTCGGCATCAATGGACAAAATCAGGTGATCCTTGTCTTTTGTGTTATTTATGTGGTTTATCACATTAATTGTTTTCCTGATGTTGAACCAGCCTTGCATCCCTGGTAGGAATCCCACTGGGTCATGATGGATTATTTTCTTGATATGTTGTTGTATTCTGTTGGCAAGAATTTTGTTGACGATTTTTGCATCTAGGTTCATGAGTGATATCGGTCTGTAGTTCTCTGTCTTTGTTGGATCTTTCCTTGGCCTTGGTATCAGGGTTATGCTGGCTTCATAGAATGAGTTTAGGAGTACTCCATCCCTTTCTATACTGTGAAATAGTCTCAGTAGTATTGGGGATAACTCTTCTCTAAATGCTTGGTAGAATTCTGCCATGAAGCCATCTGGGCCCGGACTTTTTTTGGTTGGCAGTGTTTTGATGACCTTTTCAATCTCTCCTTTGTGATAGGTTTATTAAGTTGTTCTGCCTCATGTTGTGATAATTTGGGTAGGTGGTATGAGTCAAGGAATTGGTTCATTTCCCCTAGATTTTCAAATTTGTTAGAGTACAGTCTTTCATAGTATTCTGTTACGATATTTTTGATTTCTGTCGCATCTGTGGTGACAACTCCCCTCTCATTTCTAATTTGGGTTATTTGTTTCCTTTCCTGCTTTTCTTTAGTAAGTTTAGCCAGTGGTTTATCAATTTTGCTGATCTTTTCAAAAAACCAGCTTTTGGTCTTTTCAATTGTTTTTCTATTCTCTAATTCATTTAGCTCTGCTCTAATCTTTATGATCTCATTTCTTCTGGTGCCCGAGGGGTTCCTCTGTTGTTCTCTTTCTACTTGTTCAAGCTGTAGAGTTAGTTCCTTGATTTGGTTTGTTTCTTCCTTCCGGATGTGTCCATTTATGGAGATAAACAGACCTCTGAGCACTGCTTTGGCTGTATCCCATAGGTTCTGGTAGGAAGTGTTTTCGTTCTCATTGGAATCCATGAATTTCTTTAATTCATCCTTGATTTCCTCTGTAACCCATGTGTTTTTGAGCAAGATGTTGTTCAGTTTCCAAGAGTTCCACTTTCTATCTCTGTTTTTTTCTGCTATTGATTTCAACTTTTATGGCTTTATGATCTGAGAAGATTCTTTGCAGTAATTCAGTGGTATGGATTTTGTTGAGCATTGCATTATGGCCTATGACATGGTCAATTCTGGAGAAGGTTCCATGTGCACTGGAGAAGAAGGTGTAGTTGTCTGCCGATGGGTGGAAAGTTCTGTATATATCAATGAGGTTTAGTTGGTTAATTGTGTCAATGAGGTCTTCTGTATCTTTACTGAGCTTTTTTCTAGATGATCTGTCTAGTAATGAGAGTGGAGTGTTCAAGTCTCCCACTATTATTGTGGAGTCATCTAACTCTCTTGAGCGTAGTCAGTGTTTCTTCGACATATTTAGGTGCTCTGGCATTAGGTGCATAAATATTTAATATAGTTAAGTCTTGCTTGTGTACTGAACCTTTCAGCAATAAATAGTGACCATCTTTGTCCACGATGGTGGATTTGACATTAAAATTGATTTTGTCTGAGATTAAAATTGCCACCCGTGCTGTTCTTTGTTCATTGTTAGCTTGATATATATTCTTCCATCCTTTAATTTTCAATTTATTCCTGTCTTTAGGTCTGAAGTGAGTTTCTTGTAGACAACATATGGATGGGTCGTGTCTTTTGATCCAAGATGACACTAGATGTGTCTTTACTGGAGCATTCAGTCCATTCACATTCCATGTAATTATTGATAGGTATGTGTTCACTGCTGCCATTGTGATATGTTTACTTTTATGTTGATGTTTTTTCTGTTGATCTTATTAGTCTGTTCTGGGACACTCTTTTTTGTGAGTTGATTTTTCACCTTTTTCAGAGCTGGTTTTATAGTTGTTGAGACTCGTGTGTTAGATTTCTTGAAATGGTATGATATATCTTTGTTGTGCTTTACAGCTGCCCCATGAACCCCCTTAATAAACTATTTATAAACCCAATTTTAATTACTACCAGTCTTGTCATCTTCCTCTCCATCTGGAAGGACTATAACGACTGTAGTACATCCCTCTTTTTATTATGATGACACCATAGTTTTCATGATGATCACTGGATTGCTTCTTTCCATATCAAAGCTGTGATTTACTTTGGAGACTTCCCTAAAGGAGTAGAGTATTGAGTAGTGTGTAGTTCTAAAATATAAAGTTAGTGGTTTTGCTTTTCTAAGCCAAAGCCAAGAACTTCTTTCAGTATTTCTTGTAGTTTGGGTTTAGTTTTTCCAAAGTCTCTGAGTTTCTGTTTATCTGGGAATGTCTTAATTTCATTTTCGTATTTGAAAGATAGTTTTGCAGGATATATAATTCTGGAAGTTCTTCTCCTTCAAGATTTTGAATGTGTCATGCCACTGTCTCCGTGCCAGCATGGTTTCTGCTGAGAAATCTGATGAGAGCCTACAGGGTTTCCCTCTCAATGTTAGCTTTGCCTTGAGTCTTGCTGCCTTTAAGAGTTGCTGCTTGTGTTTCATTTTGTTAAGCCTGATTATAATATGTCTTGGAGTCTTTCTTTTGAGATCTATATTGGGTGGTGTACGATACGCATCTGAGATGTCTATATTCTCTTCCTTCATGATTTCTTGGAAGTTTTCTTTCAGCATCTCAGCAACAATACTCTCTGTGTTCTGAGATGTCTCACCGTGTTCAAGGACTCCAATTAATCGAAGGTTGTTCCTCTTAATAGAGTCCCACATGCTTCTTAATGTTTCTTCATTTTTCTTGTTTCTTTTTACTGATTTCTGCTCATAGACGCTGGCATCAGTAGCTCTGTCTTCCAAGTCAGAAATTCTTTTTTCCATTTGTTCCATTCTGTTTTCTTGGCTTTGCATGGAAGTTTCTATGTTTTTGATTTTCTTCTTGATCTGTTGGATTTCAGAGTACTGGTGTTCCATCAGATTGAACAACTTGTTTAATGTTTCACTTTGTTCTGCTGCATTTTGTATATAATCAATTTGGATTCACTTCCTGATGCTTTCATAAAAGTTTCTTCATCTGGAAAACTCCTTGGTTCCTTTGTTTGGGAGCCTTCTGAAGCCATGAGTGATTGCTTGTATGCTACAATTGTCTGTTGCTTTTTGCGTCCCATGTGAGTATATAGAGGCTGGAAGAGGTACTGTGAGGATGGATTGCAAATGTTTCTCTAGGCCGTCTTCAAATGTAAAGCAAAAGGTACCTGACCAGTTCACAAGTCAGTTAGGTTTTCAGGTGTAGAGGTCCCTCTTCTCATCTGACAAAGTAGGCGCCACTATATCCAACCCCAGATGATAACAAACTAGTTCAGAATACAGCAATGCTACTGCCCTGTTGGCCTCTACTCACAGGGCCTAGCCTTATCCAACACTGCGTCGAGTACTGGTTTTGTGATAGGAAAGCGCTTTCCTGTGGGCAGGCTCTGGCTCCCAAGCTAAGAATTAGGTCCAGCTGCGGCCACCGTATCCAAGTTGGCGTCCTACACACAAGCAGCAGACAGAGGGGTTAAAGGTGCCGAGAGGTAGTGATTCCTCTGATTCTGTTGCAGGGCCCCCAACGTAGGCAGCACTGTGCAAAATCACTACTTTTCTGTCAGAGAAGCACTGTCCCATTTGCAGGCGCTGGCTCCCAGGCTAAGAACAAGGTCCCGCTAAAATCTCGGTACCAACATGGCGTCCTGCATACTGACCGCAAAGCTCCCCACAAACCCCGCTGAGGCAGCTACAAAACGAAAGGCTCAAAATGGCTAGATTAACAGAGTCCCAAGCCTGGCTCTGAGAATCTGGCAATTTTGCCTGCCTATCCCCCCAGCAGTGCGTCTGAGTCCAGCCGCCAGGCAAGACCTAGCTCCGCCCACCAGCCAAGACAGAGGAAAAAGTCAAACTGGTGCGTTTACCTTCCATCCGTGAGAGCCGGGGCTAGCCAGGAGCAGGAGTCAGTGAGAGAGAGGAGGTTTTTCGCTCAGTGGTCTGAAGTCCCAATTAACAGCTCTGTGCCGTGTCCTGAGGCTGATTAGGTGATCAGAAGGCTCTGTGTGATTGTCAGTTCATGTCTTGGTTTCCAGAGGGATATAAGGAGACGTGTGCTTAGTCCACCATCTTTACTGCGCCCCCAATCTCTGTTTCTTCTTTTAATATGTAGTATTATTAGTTTACTTTGTGGCTACTCCTTTCTTCCTTCCTAATGTTCTAGGTTTAAGCCAGTCTTTAACTTCTTTATATCTCCCTAACTTCCTCTCCATCTGAAAGGGCTATGCATACTGTAACATATTCCTCTTCATAGTGTAATGTTGTCATTGCTTACATGTTGAGCTCTCTGTTTCCCTAATTTTAATATCTTAGCTATGACAGAGCTTTGTGACTTACCTAACTAATTAGGACTCTGGATGCTGTGCCCTGCATTGCATCCTTGGGTATATATCTGGTGTTACTGATTTTCTAATCAAAGAACTCCCTTCAGTATTTCTTGTAATTTTGGTTTGGTTTTTCTGCATAGTCTTTAAGCTTCTGTTTGTCAGAGATGTCATAATTACAGCATCATATTTGAAAGAATTTTGCAGGATATACAATACTTGGTTGGAAGTTTCTTTCCTTCAAGATTTTGTATGTATCATCTCATTGCGATCCTGCCAACATGGTTTCCACCAAGAAGTCAGAGGACAGCCTACAAGGCTTCTCTTGGTAAGTTAGTTTTTGTTTAAGCCTAACTGCCTTTGAGAGCCTCTTCTTATGTTTCATGTTGTTAAGCTTGATTATGTCTTGGTGTCTTTCTTTTGGGGTCTACCTTTGGTGGAATTCAATGTACATCTTGAATTGCTACCTCCTTTTGGCATTGGGCTTGGGCTTCATGATGTCAAGGAAGTTTTCTGTCAGCAACTCTTCAACAATTCTCTCTGTATGTTCTGCTATCCCTCCCTGTTCTGGAACTCTAGTTACATGTAAATTGTCCTTCCTGACATAGTCCCACATGATTCTTAAAAATGCTTCTTCATTTTTTCTCGATTCTCTTATCTGACTTCTCATCACAAACGATGGTGTCAGTTGCTTTATCTTCAATACTGCTAATTCTGCATTTCATTTCCTCAATCTTGCCCTCCTAGGTTTCCACTGAATTGTCTAACTCTGTAATTTTATTTCTGATCTGCTGAATTTCAGATTGTTAATGTTCTAGCAGCTCATGTAGCTTGTTTAATTTTTCACTTTGTTCTACTGCACTTTGTTTAATCTCCGACCTAAGATCTAGGAGGGGTCTATGCCAAAGCCAAGCCAAGTGCACAATTTTTTTATATCCCACCTCTGATAATTTCAGGAAAGCTTCTTCAACTGGGAAGTTTTCTGATTATTTTGGGGGTTTTTTGGAACCATGGTGGTCTGTTTCTTTAAGTGGTTAGATATTGATGGCTGTCTCTGTGCCATCAGAAAGCTGTTCAACTTCTCTGGTGTCACCCCAGCAGAAGTTATGGCTTAGCTCTAAGAAGAGAGTAAGGGCACTACTAGACTTGGCTGACAGCTGCCACTGCTTTCGCCAGGTGCAGCTGTCTTAAGTACACTTTTTTTCTGGTGAGAGAGACGCTGTCCAACCCAGTGCTGCTGCTCAGCTTGGCGGCTGGCCCCAACTGGGCCCTCAATGGAGGCAAGCCCCATCTACTGGCTGACGAATATAGCAACCTACTTGTGCTGACTCTCTAGAGTCATGCCAGCAGACACTATGGCACAGCTCAGAGAAGGAAGGAGAGAAGGGTGCCACCACAGTTGGTCACCAGCCACTGCTGCATTCTCTAGATGTGACTGTGTTAAAAACTGCTTTTCTGCTGACAGAGGCACTGTTCAGCGGCAGCTATTAGCAGCTGCACCCTCAGGGATGGCAGGCCCTGCCTCCTGGCAGACAAAGATGGCATCCTGCTTATAGTCTCTTGGGGGCCATGTCAGCTGATGCTGTGGCATGGCTCAGTGAAGGGGGGAAATGCCACCACCCTACTTGGCTGCTAGCCACCGATGTGTTCTCTAGATGCAACTGTCTTGAAAACTGCTTTTCTGCTGAGAGATGCTATCCAGGAGTAGTCAGCCCCTGTCAGGCCCTCAGGCATCAGCTGACTTTGTCTCTCAGCAGACTGAGATAGCATCCTACCTGTGCTGCGTCTCCTGTGTTGCACCAGTGGAATCTATGGCACAGCTCAGAGAAGAGAGGGGGGAAGGGCACTGGTACCCTCAGCTGCCAGCTATTGCTGGGTACTCTAGATGTGACTGTCTTAAGTACAGCCTCTCTGCTATGAAAAACGCTGTTTACTTAGATACTGCAGCTCAGCAGCAGCTGGCCCCTGCCAGGCTCTCAGGCTCAGCAGTCCCAGTTTCCTGGGATGGCATCTGTACCTGTAAGCCTCTTAGCTACTGTGCCAGCAGAAACGAGATCCTCTGTGTTGCCGTCTCACCTCCAATAAAGGTAGTTCTCACCTTCCTGTTGCCTAGTGGGATCTCACAACCCTCTGCCTGATCTTGGGCTTTCAGAATGTCCACTCCACTCTGTTCAATTGTTTTCTAGGTTTTAGTTCTCAGAGGGAATTCAGGAGACGTGTGACTAGTCCGCCATTTCGGCCCTGCCCCTTCTTTCTCTTTTTACTGGTACAAATTCCCAAAGCTCAGATCTTAGCCCCTGCGGGCTCTTTTATAGTATCTGGTCAAGTCATTCTTCCTTCTTTGGGGATTCTTCTACTGCTTTGTCTATAAACGAATGTATTTTCCAGCTGCTCTGCACCAGTCAGTAGCTGTGTCTTCATAGGTTTCTTTGGGCTTCAGTTCCTCTTTCAAAACAAGAGAGAGAGTCAACTTAGCCATCTCTAGCCAGGGACTAGATCTGATAGTTCTTTAAGATTCCTTTAATTTCTAAGACCTCCACTCCAAACATCAACTGGATATGTTTAATTTACTGGACTTCCATTTTCCTATGCAAATGACATTTTCCTTCCATTCTGAACCTACAGTAGCATCATCAGCTCACTACCATGCCTTAAACTTTGGGGTTTTTTTGCTCTTATTTACTGCTTTATTTTCAAGAAGTGATTGAGAGGATTTGTTCCTCTTTTGAAATGCTTTTCACTTTCAATCATTCCTCAGTGTCCCTGGTTACCTCCCTAGCTCAAGCTATCATTTCATATACAGACTACTATTATAGCCTCCAAGTGGTCTTTCTGTCCTCAGCTGCCTCATGAATATAAACTCTACAAAACAAATAACCTGCAAAATGCCAACTGTCACTGAAGTGTGTCCCTCTAAAAGTGTGTGTAGCCATTGGGTTAGGCCATGATTTCTGGTATTGTGTGATGATGCTCCTCCACACTGTAAACCTGCCTCTATGATGTCAATGAGGGAAGATGGGAGGCAGTTATGTTGGTGGTACAGGACTCAATGTGTACGATGTATTGTGCCTTGCAGCAATCTCTTGGGATATAAAGGAAAGGGAAGCAAGCAGAGAGTTGGAGACCTTATACCACCAAGAAGCAGTGCTGGAAGCTGAGTATGTCCTTTGGAAAACACTCAGGGACCCTGCACATCAAAGTTCCCAGTCCAGGGGATGACTGACGACAAAGGCTTTCCTCCATAGCCAGCATAGAAAGCCTTCCCTGGAGTGAATACCCTGAATTTGAGCTTTTAGCCTACTAGACTATGACAAAATTTCTCGTTTTCAGGCCATCCACTTGCATTTCTGTTACAGCAACACTACATGACTAAGACACAAATCTTCCCTAGTAGTCAAGACTCTTCCTTCTCCCTCTCCTTCACCCCTCACAGCTACTTTTATATCCAACAATATTTCTCAGAGCCCTTGTCTCCTCATAGCCCATGACTTGTGGTGCTGGGAGACAGAGTACTCATTGTAATTTTCTGGAAGCCACTATTTACTATTCTGGCCTCAGAGTGAAGGCCAGATGGTGACATCTGCAAGGTTAGTTTCAAAAACAATCTACTGTAAGCCAGTATAACAGCCAAAGAGCACACCTACACAGATTCCTAGTGTCTATTTTCCCAAGCCTTGCTAGAAAATTATAAAATCATTCTCTGAATTGACTTTATTTTTCACTTGTGGAAAAGGCCACTATGCACAGCAGTGCTAAGTTTCCATAGGAACTACATTCATTTCAAAACATTTGAACAGAGAATTTTTAAAAAAATAGTCTTCGAACAACATAACAGTTTTGTACACACTGTCTTGCATCCTTGAAGCTCAGAGAGCATAAATAGTAACCATTTAATCCCCTGAATGCCCCTGGAAATGAGACTTTGCATTTAAAAAATGGGTATGTTTAAGGTAAGCACTGGGGAAAAGGAGAACTTACATGGTCTATGGCTAACTCATAATCTCTTTCGTCTCCAGCATTATGTACAACCAATTATACATGGTGACACTACTTTTATCTTCTCCAGTCACCCTTTGAAATCTTCTCTTTAACTCTTATACCACCATTTCTTCCATTCGCTTTAGCCACTCTACATTCAAGAATAAGTTTCAGAGTCTTCTCTGACATTCATTTGGATCGTTTTGTTCTTTCTCGTCTTTTCAAAGACCTCTTGTTTTCCTCAGGTACAATGTCCTTGGTGTCATTCTAGAAGTCATCCAGTCTTCAGTCATTAGTGCCTGGCATCAAGTCTGTTCTTCTGATGGTGTCTCTAAATTCTGAATGGACATACTCAAGGTAGTACTTTGGCTGTCACGGACTTGTTTTAATTTCCTTCAGTTTCAGCTTGAACTTGTGTATGAGCAATTGATGATCTGTTCTGCAGTGGGCCCCTGGGCTTATTCTGACTGATACTGAGCTTCTCCATCATCTTTCTACAGATGGTGCTGGTGAAGAACACTGACTACCCTAGACACTGCCAGAAGAACAAACAAATCTGCTTGGAAGAAGTATAGCCAGAACGCTTCTTGAAGTAATGATGCTGATACTTTGTCTCATATTGTGGACACACTATGAGGTGGGGCCAGTTACTGGAGAAGGGCCCTGGGTGTGGTCAATTAGAGGGTCAGCAAAACGAGTAAGATCTTCTATGACATAGGGTAACAATGTGGCTGTGACAACTGTGAGGATGGCCAAGGACCAGGCAGTGGTTTAATCTGTTATACAAAGAGCCGCTATGAGGCAGAACCGACTCCATGGTACCCAAAACACCACCATGCATCAATTTTTGAACAGCAAGTACATTATGAACGCAAGTGGCTATTATTTTGAGTTGTCCCATAAGCTAAATATAGGTATCTAGACAAAAATACATCTTTAAGGTATTTACATAGCTAATACACATGAAAAGTTTATATGACATTACTGAACAATGCATATGTCTATAGAATATTCCACAAATTACTATGGAATTAAAAAATCCTAACATGTTTCATTTTTGTTCTGGTTAACTAAAATTTACACTACAGACGCCTAAGAAGGCAGCATTAAATTCCAACACACCATCTAATCTCATTCCCTTGTGTTACATACTTTGGATTTAAGCATCTTTCAGAGGACAGGCAAGATTTAGCAAATTGGCTTAGCATTCTAGGCTGCTGCTGGCCCTAAAATGACCAAGAGGAACCAGAAGTATAGAAAACAATCTACTGTACAAATTCTACAGATGATCTTGGGGAGCCTCATACATGAAGATGTCAGAGGTGGAATCTCAATGATTCCTCTATAAAAGGATAATGCTACATTATCGCAGGACCAAACAATTCATTTCTCCATTTGTGTTCCGGACTGGATCAGCCATGCAGAGCTCCATCAGTTTTTTTTATATGTCCCTACGGGTTCCAATTCAGCTGTATTAATCTAAGCCGTTACACACAGCCCCCATCTACGAATGACTGCCTTACGAGTATCTCTTATCCCTTAATACAGCTTTCCACTTAAGTGTTTCTGGAGAAAAATCACCAAACTAAGCAAACTGGAATCACACAAATTCCTAAGAGGACACTAAATCCTCCTCACGATGTGATTACATTTCTGCGGTAAACTCGTTCCCTCTTTGCAATGATCATTCATGTCACCTCCAACCTCCTAAAACATCTGTCCCCTTCCATTCCCCTTCAACTCTTGCCTAATGGTCCGGCCTCATACTTTAAGAGGAGCCAACAGAGAATGCCTTTATCTTCTCTTCAGAAAATCCAGATCTGTCCCCACTTTCTTCTTTTGGAAGAACATAAGCTCTTACTAAAAATGAAGTCAATCCCCACACATGGATCCAGGTCTCCCCTTCCTCCATCCCATCCCCCTTAGCTTGCTTTCTAGAATTTTCTCATCTTGTATCTTCCAACCTTTATTCCCACAAGATTGTCTTCATGAGCACCCCAACATAATCTACAGCAGTGCCAACCAACAGAATCTTCTGTGATGGTGGAGACGTTCTGCATCTGGGCTGTCTAACACAGCAGCGACAGCCACCACTGCAGGCTGAACACTGACGTCTGATGACTGTGATTAAGAAAATGCATTGTTTAACTTAAATAAACTTATGTCTGAATAGCCTCACATGGATAGTGCAAACATACAGCTCCAGCCAATCCCACCCCAAGAGAGTGCCTCCACATCCTGCCTTCCTCTGTTCTTTTTCTCCCACTCACCAGTCTATGTAACTGCTCTTGTTAGAGTCAGGAATCTTCTGGTGGCCAAAGTCAGGGATTTTTGTAGATATCTTAAGTAAATGATCACCACAGACTTGTTCCAGTGAATTACTCCCTTTCTCAAAGAGTTTCTTGGCTACCTCTCTGGTGCCTCCTCCGTTTTCTCCTGCTTCTTCTCCTCTTCTAACTGGTCTCTTAAGTGCTGGAGTTGCTCAGGGTCATGGTCCAGGGGTGGGGGTGGGACTCTCTCTGACCTATTCTCTTTACAGGTGACCATAACCATTCTCCTTCTTTAAACAGCATCCTAGAGCCCACAGCTACCAACTTTCTATCTCTGTTCCAGCCTCCTTATAGTCACCTGCACATTGTTTTTACAGTGAAGCTTTCAGAGGTGCCGCACGGTCAAAACTGAACTCTCATTTCCCTCCTCTACTTCCAGTTTGGAAACCCTGGTGGTGTAGTGGTTAAGTGCTACAGCCAAAAGGTCAGCAGTTCAAACCCAGTAGGTGCTCCTTGGAAACTCTATGGGGTAGTTCTACTCTGACCTATTGAGTCACTATGAGTCAGAACTGACTTGATGGTAGTGGGCTTATCTTGGTTATTCCCAATTTGTTCTTTCCTCTGCATCTCTATAAATGGATGCTCCATCCACCTGGATGTTCAAGCCAAGTATCAGGGAGCTGTTCTTGATACTTCCCTTTCTCTCATTCCCAATATCCAATATTTCACCATGTCTTGCCAATTCTACTTCTAAAATAGATTCAGAAGCTGCTCATTTCTCTTCATGTTCATCGTCATTGTCCTAGTGGAAGCCACTAAAAATCTTTCAGCAGTCTCCTTAGTTGTCCCTTTGTTTCCCTATCTTATTCCCCCCACTCTTACCTCTACCCCCGCTCCTCATACACACAACAACCAGAGTGCCCTTTTAATCTGCAAATCCTGTAATTTTCAGGTGACAACCCTACGCCTTGCAAGCTTTTCCACCACTCCTGGAATAAAATTCAAAATACTCATCATGATGTACTGGGTCGTGCCCTGCCTCCATCTCAAGTCTAGCCCCTCTGAAGGAGCTTTCCTACACTATGCCTCCTTCCAGAACCACAAAGGGGCTACGTCTTCCATGATATCTTAGCACCTGCTGGCTCGGCTGCCTCCACGCCCTTCTCTACTCTTCCCCTACTGCTGCCACTTTAGTTTCAGACCTCAGGGCTACCTCTAACCCCTCCCAGTCAATTCTCAAGCCACATGCTCTCAAAGCACTTGACAACACCTTCCACAACCACAGCTGTTGAGTTATTTGCATGACTGATCGTTGCTCCCAATAGATCACAAGCTGCAAGAGGGCAGGAACCCAGTCTGCTTACTTTACAGCAGCACTCCGATGGCTGGCTGGCACAACATCTGGTGACAACACAGGCTGCTGTGACCTCTGCCTGTGGAGCCAGGGGACACCCTCTCCCTTCTCACTGCCACTGTATTAGTCTATGTGTTTGGGAGCAGACATGCACGCAAGAGTGGTCCAGCTATGCTGGGGAGTTAGTGTTCCTAACACCCAAGCCGCAAATGGGACTATGTCTTACAACAATATCGTATGGTCAGAGTGAGTCAGGTTCTATAATACAGCCACTAGTTAGACTTGAGCAGTTCAGTAGATGGTTAAAACCACAGGGTGTGACATCTATAATATATATTTTCAAATCCTGGTTCCACCGCTTGTTACATAAGCTCAGGCAAGATGCTTAACCTCTCTATGAGGCAACTTCTTCAAGACAGGAAACTGAAGATGAAGGTTGTTGTGAAGATTAGTAACGTACTTTTTAAGCTTTCAATGTGGTGCCTGGTATGCAGCAAGCTTTTATAAAAAACGGTACCCACTATTGTTACTTTTATTATTTCAATTAATAACGGGGAACCTGGAGGCTGTCTTATTCCCAATAGAATGAACATATATGCATTTCCACTTCAAACAAGCCAAGCTGTAGAATACAATCCATGCATGCATCGGGGGGTGTTTGTGTAAATACAGGGTACCCAAAAAGTGTTCAGGCACTGGGAAAGGCAGGTTGCTGCTGCGTGTGTTTTTGCTAGAGATTAAAAAGCTACATTCATGTTCAAATCCACCCTCCAGCATGGGGTGGTTAATTAGCATAAACGTATGTATCTTTTCTTTCCTCAACTAAATTCTCATGGGGAGCAACAGTCTTCCCGATGAATAAATGGAACTGTATTTGCAGCAATTATGCTTGGCACAGATCTGCCCGCTGCTGGTGGTAGGGCTGCTACTTGCGACTAGGGCAGCACGGGGGAACTCAACAGGATGGATAGCTGACTGCTTTAGTCTGCTTTAATAGTAGCGAAATACTGTCTAAAACAAATCGGACATTTCAGGAACAATAAACACCACACAGCTAGAATTCTGTTACCATTAAACCAGTATTCAAATAGGCCAGAAACTGGTTTTCAGCCTCTCGTAGTGAGTTTCTATGTCCTTAGTGTCAGAAATGTCATGCTGTAAGGTCAGGTTGGCTATTCCCAGCAGGAAGACCACGAGGGCCAGAGTTAATTAAAAACGTCAGATAACATTTCAGCTTAATCACACTGTGAGGTCTGTTCCTTTCTCTACCACATTCTCAAAAGCTAGAAACACACATGACATTCAGGAATAATATGGTGAAATATAAGAGGTCAAGTGATGATTTCAGAAACTCTGGTGGTATAGCGATTGTGTACTATATGTGCTCACCAAAAGGCTGGCAGCTCAGGTCCACCAGGCACTCCTTGAAACCTGAAAGGGCAGTGCTACTGTGTCCTAGAGGGTTCCTATGAGTCAGAATTAACAGCTATGGGTCTTTTGGTACTAATGATTTCATTTTTGAATGATCTGGAATGGCCAGTCGATTGCAACACGGCTGGCAATGACATTGAAGCCCAGACAGGAATAACCAAATCCAAAGCCATCAAGTTGATTCTGACTCTTACCAATTCTGTAGGTCAGACTGGAACTGCTCCATAGTTTCCAAAGAGCGTCTAGTAGATTTGAACTGCCGAGCTTTCGGTTAGCAGACACAGCACTTAACCGGCACTTAACCACAGCACTTAACTATGCCACCAGACTTCCCAGGCAGGAATAGGGGGAAGAAAATCTTGCACCATGGCTAGATGCAAAGAAAATCCAGATAAGAAATGAAATACTGTCTTCCTTGTAGTTCTCATGAAGGATAAATGAGAACTTGGGGCCTTACATGTAATAAAATCTCAGTAGATACCTGTGTATTGATTACTGTTCACAAGTTAATTGTACGGGGCTAACTTACATAAAAAAAGCCTATAATACGTGGACTTTGCTTTATGGTATTGTATCACATCACGTCATGTTACATATCATACGAAGGTAAGAGGTTATCTAACAGCTGTGGGTACACAGCATACCATTTTAGGCTTACCTGCCTAATTTAACCAGTCTTTACAGTCAAAACTGACCAATTACAGCCAGTGACTCCAGTCTGGGTTACAACTGAAGAGTCCTGAGCAAGGCAGGTCTCAAGCTGTGCTCAGTATCACAACTTCAGCTTCAAGGTCTGAATTACTGGTATGGTTATCTAAATAACATTCATGGGAGAATTTCTTTTGTGTCCACAGATAACAAAATAAAGAAATGAGGGCTTTTACCAAAACTTCAACATGATGGTTAACTAATTAGGACATTAATTTCTGACCAAATACCATCAACTTTTACCTATTTCAGATCTCCATTATTAGCAGTATGTGTTGATACGTGAGCTGAAGGCAGACTTGTTGAGCAGGCTTGTTGTTAGGTGCCATCAAGTGAGACTCACTGCAATTCTATGTATAACAGGACGGAACACTGCCATATAACTCGTACACTTGAGCCCACTGATGCAGCCACTGTGTCAGTCTATCTCATTGAGGATCGCCCTCTTTTTTGGTGATCTTGTACTTTTCCAAGCATGATGCCCTTCTCCATGGACTGATCCCTCCTCATAACATGTCCAAAGTGTGTTACCACTTTAGGAGAGAGGTTATTTGATGTATTACTTTCCTATACGTAAGCTAAGGCCTTTGCCCATGAGATCTTATTTCTGAAATGCACTATAGGTTAATACCTTTGTGTCTATTACAAATGAAAAGTGGAATGTTAATATATTCTCTCAACCACTGCAAAGAAAATAGCACATTAAGGAAGTTTACCAATGGTTTTCTTCTACTGTGATTAACTTTTTAGGTCCTTGTACACGCCAGCCACCACGTGAATGGTGCCCTGCCCCTGAAAACCCAAACTCATTGCTGTCCAGTTGATTCCAACTCATGAAACGAGAAATAATGACCTCTTCTATTAGGAGCTATATCAAGATAAAAAATAAAACAACCCTATTACTGTCCAGCCAACTCCAAATCATGGAAATGGCCCATTCGTTAATGGAGTAAAACTGTGCTCCATAGGGTTTTCTTGGCTGCATTCTTTACACAAGTAGGTTGTTCTTAGGTGCTGTTAGTCTGTTCTGACTCACAGCGACCCTATGCATAACAGAAGGAAACACTGCCCGGGTCCCCCACCATGCCCATAATCATTTTTATGCTTAAGCTCACTGTTGTAGCCACTGTGTCACTCCATCTCCTTGAGGAAGACCTCTTCCTCTTTTTTGCTGTCTACTTTACTAAGCATCATGTCCCCCTCCAGAGACTAATCCCTGCTGACTTGTCCAAATTAAGGAAGATGTCATCTTGCCATCTTTGATTCTAAGACGCATTCTGGTTGTACTTCTTCTAAGACGCATTCTGGTTGTACTTCTTCTAAGACAACACAAGCAGATTTAAAAACCAACCAACCAACCGACCTAACCAACAACCAACAACCAACCCACCAAAGTATTATGGTCCAGTTGATTCAGACGTGTAGCGACCCTGTAGGACAGAGCGGGACTGCGCCACAGGGCTTCCAAGGAGCACCCGGTAGATTCAAAGTGTCACCCTTTTGGTTAGCAGTGATAACAGCTCCTAACCACTGTGCCACTAGTTTCCACAAGGTGCTACTGGGTGAATGTAAATCAATAACCTTGCAGTTCGTAGATGACTGTGAACTTTTTGTGCCACCCAGGGGCCTTTCTATAGCAGGGCAAAGGTAAAAAAAATAAATAGCCCTGTTTTGTGATATTTCATACAACTCAACCTGCTGGCATAAAAAACAGGCAAGAAGAAAAGTAGAAAAAGATATTAATCTTGTATTACCTTTGGAAACTCCAGTGGCATACTGATTAAATGCTATAGCTGCTAATCACAAATGGGCAGGTTGATTCCACCAGGTGCTCCTTGGAAACTCAATGGAGTAGTTCTACTCTGTCCTCGAGGGTCACTATGAGTCAGAACCAACTTAAGGGCACCTAACAATATCGCCTTTGCTTCCTGCCCTTCTTCTCCCTTTTCCTTTCTCCTCGCCAATATCCCTCTTTCTGTCTACCACACAGTCAGCTAAGAAGTAAACAGAGAACTTTATATATGCTTCTAAAACAGGGCTAGTAAGTATACTGGGAAAGCTCCACCTCTTACCATGCTTGCTCAAGACAGACATCACTAATCGATCATGGCACCCACTCTTTCAGGCTGAGCCTCCTTACAGCCTGAGAATCCTCAATGCAGTGCTGCAGGAAGTCTCTACTCAATTAGAATTGGTGCCTGAGATAAAATTCCTTCCCTGACCTTGCACTAAAATCCTGCCTCCTCCTCCCAGGTTCTATCTTTAGCCTTTGACTGGACTTGCCTGGTTCTGCACTTCCCTGTGTGCCTGTAGTTAAGGCTGAGTACTCTGTAATGCTGCAATTCATGAAGAGATCTGGACCTCTTCCAATGAGTATTCTGCCACACACCAAACGCAAGGCTTCTCAAAGGCAGGAAGAGATGAGGTAATGTCCCCTCGGACTCAACCCGTATCCTCCTCAAAGGAAGCCAAGGCAGGGAACATCATCAGAATTGAGCCGTATATTTCTTTACTTGTGGGAGAAAACAAGTGGGGCCTCCTGCTGGCTTACCTTAACATTAGGGTGCTGGGGTTTATGCTGAGGTGCCATCCATGTCTGAAGTAAAGTTTCACGACAGTCTGCAGGTTGTTCTCGAGTGTTTTAGGGGTGCCTTCCCCGCGTATTATCCCTCTCATTCATTTGGCTTCACATTTAATTGCACCCTGTCCCCAGAAAGCCCTTAATGGCACCACCTCACATCCAGCCTCTGTCTTTTGGCATCCCCACTTCACAGCACAGGGCTTCCTGGGCACCATGTCACTGCCACCATCAGCCAAATGTGATTTTCCCCAGCTGCTGCCTGCACGTCCTGCCTGATGGCAAGGGCTGGCCTGGCTGCGCTGAACCATTCCAGGAACAGAAGCCTTCCAGGCAATAAGAAGCCATTAAGTGCAACCTGCCTGGATGGGGAGGGGGTGCTTTCTGCTCAGGATGCAAGCTCACATAATGTTTCAGACTGTGTTCTGTCCTTCTGGTGACCAAGAGAGGCCCTTCCCAGAGAAATTACCCAGGGACCAGAGAACAGGAAATCCTCAGAAGAACTCTAATGAGGGAAATGGGACAGAAACCAAAGAACACACCCATTGCTGTAGTGCTGATTCGGACTCACGGCGACCCCACGAGTCACAGAGAACTGTGCTCCACACAGGTTACCAGGCTATCTTCTTCCCACAGAGCTGCTGGGGGGATACAAACCACCAACTTTCAGGCTGGCAGCTGACTGGCTGCCAAATGGGTGGCACCAACCAGGGACCTAAAAGCCTCATCGTCATTCAGAACATCAAAATGCAGGTGGGTTCATTTAAGTCTAGACATGTGGACGCAGCCAGGAGCGACACCAAGGGGTGCCTCTGTCCACACCTGGAGGCAGGAAGAAAGGTGGCCAGCTCTGCCAGGCATGTGCTGCTCCTGGCCCCCACAGCTGCACGCTCCACAGACAAGGATGGTTGCAGGAGGCGCCTTCAAAAGGGCAACACTCATTTGCTTTATAGAGAGTTGAAAAGATCTGTCATTTTCCTGGGGTCCCAAGGTTTCTTTTCCCCCCATTACCCATAATGTATTTGTCTGTGGGATAAACAGAGACACTTCCCCACCCCCACCCCTCCAATCACATTTGCTTAAAGGAAAACACAGCTGCCTTTCTTGCATAGTAAGGCACCACTGGAACTTGGGAGACCAAACAGAAAGATTTCAAAGGGAAGCAAAGTCTTCACAGCATAAAAGACACTCTACTCTAACCCGGTGCACTGAAATGAAAAACACGAGGCAAAGTGATGCCTATTCTCCCCAGGGACAAAAGTCCTATTGAGCAAGAAGCTATAGGTGCCACTTTCTAGAACAGCCACCTGCTGCTACTCGGAACTAGGGCTCCTTCTGGCTCCAGGGTAGGGGGCTTGTTGGACAGGGAAGTATGCTTGCTTGCACGTGTGCCCCAAGGCAAAACCAAGAGGTGATTTCTAGATGTTGTCACTGTGGGATAACCGAACCGTCGAGACGACTTCATGACTCCCTGTTAGATGACCAACATCCCCCTGACAGCCACTGTCATGAGGAAAGCTTTGGGGAAACACGCTCGCCCAGGCAAGAGCCAAGGACTGCTGCTTTGGGAAGGTACTGGACTGGGACGGGGCCCGCCCTATCACAAGTACAGAATGCACCTAATTAGCGCTGTTATTGCTCTGCTCACAGTGGTACCTAGTATCACTGCTGCCTGCTCTTTCATGTGATGTCTTCTTGTGGCAACCCTTTCATAAATCAGCATCAACACCAACGCCAGAAGGTTTCTTGTACAGCCTGCCTGGCAATAAAAGTTAACACTGAACCTTAGCTGCTATCAATCTTCATAAACGTGTCCGTGAGGTGGCGAGACGGCTCGCATTACAGAGGGGCAGCTGCTAATGCACGCGACGCAGTGACCCACTAGGTTAATGGGACTTGACAATCGGCAGAGTTCTAATTGAGCCAGAAAGAGAAATGGCTCTGGGAGCCTTTCCTTAATGTGTATAGAAGTTTTCTCCTCTAAGCCTTGGTTCTATCAGCATCTGCTCAGAAAAATGTCTATAATCAGGTGTAATAGAGACCTGTAGAGCAGACAGCAGAAGCCTCACGGGGAACACAGGGAGTAGGCTTTTCTAAGAAGATAACTTGTTATCAGGTATTTAATTGGCTTTCTGCGTACAGAGCCACCCGACTTGACGTCATGTTTCCAAGTTCCACTAGAAACTCTGCCTTTGGAAAATATTTAAATCTGTCTATATTAAAAGAGGAGAAAAATTGGACTCAAAAACAGTCAAGGTCAAGAAGTTTTCAGGTATCAGTGAGATATCCTCTAGAAAAATTCACATTATTCCAAAGTCTGAACTGAAGAAAGTAAGGGACAGAACATCTAAAAACAATATTCTACCCTGTTTTGGATTTTGCTTTAGCCTCACACAACCCACCGCCATAGAGTTGATGCCAACTCACAGCGACCCTAAAGCCAGAGCAGAACTGCTCCACAGAGTTTCCAACGGACACCTGGTGGATTTGAACCGCCAACTGTTTGGTTAGCAGATGTAGCACTTAACCACGACACCACCAGGGTTTCCTCACCTACCCTAATAACATGGTGAAGAGGAAGGCCCGGCAACTCTCTAGCATGGAGTAGAGACAAACTGTGGGATTGAGAGGGCAAACTCTGGCACTAAGATAATGTCTATCAAAAATCAGCTCTGAGTTTAGCCTGTCATGAAGACCCTCAGTAGATGCAGACGTCACACTCACAGTCCCCCTTACCGCTGAATGAATTTATTTCAACATGTTATTTATTATACACAGTTTATTTATTATACACAGTGTAGGTGCTAGGTGCTGGGGGAGACTGTTAAAACAGAATCCAATTCCTGCCCTAGAACAAGTTCTCCTTCAACTGGGAGTGAGTTTCATGGGCTATACACTGATGTCTAACCTTGGCAGAGGGCCGTGCAAATGCCCATGGGTCCACAATTCTTACTTCTTCGACAACAGTTTCCTTGACTGTAAATTCAGAGCTATTCGGGCCCCTTTCTAGTGTGAAAACATTCTGAGAAGCAGGAAAAGGTTCTATTAGAATCCAGTTAATTTAATAAATAATCATATTGGCATTAACTGAGCACACTGCTGCTACAAATGTGGTCAAAACACAGCCCATCCACCAAAAGCTCCCTCTTTAGAAGGTGATGGGAGTGCAGACAAATAGGATACAAATTAGCCTGTAATAAGAGCTCGGTGCTTTGGCTGCCCAGTGGTTAAAGCGCTCATCTGTCAACTCAGAGGTTGGTGATTAGAAGTCACCAGCTACTTTGTGGAAAGAAGATGTGACAGTCAGCTTCAGTACAGATCACAGCTTTGGAAACTCCCAAGGGCAGTTTTACTCTGTCCTGCCGGGTCACAATGAGTTGGAATACATTTGATGACAGTGGGTTTGGTTTTGATTTTTCAAATACAAGTTGGCTTGAGTTATAAGACCATGGAAGGGGCAATTAATAAATAGGCTTTTAGCCTTTTGTTTGTTTTGTTTTTGTGAGACAGGAGGTGCCAGAGAAAACATCATAGGGAAACTAATGCAAGAGAAGGAGCCTGGGAGAAGCATGAATTTACCTACCAAGAGGAAACGGCAGAGCCCACTGCATGGGTGTATGAGAGCCCTCTAGACTGCACGCCCACCTGGAAGCTCAGAATGCTACCTTACCTGGACACAGGGTCTTGGCACATGTAAGCAAGTTAAAATGAGGTCATACTAATTCAGGCTGAGCCCTGACCCAACGTGACTGTGTCCTTAAAAAAACAGTAAGAATAGCCAGACACACGGACCCATGAGGAAAAGGCCATGTGATGATGCAAGTAGAGACTGGCATCAAGGGATGTCAAGGATCATCACTGGCCACTAGACGCTAGTAGAGACAAAGAAGGGTTCTTCCCCAGAGAGCACGGCTGTGCCAACACACTGACTTTGGACCTCCTGCCTCCAGAGTTGTGACAGCACACATTTCTGATGCTTGAAGCCACCCAGTTTCTGGTACTTTGATAGGACAGTCCAAGGAAAGGAACCTACCTGCTATATCTGCTCCTGTCATAGTGACCCTACAGGACAGAGCAGCAATGTCTTAGAGGGTTTCCCAGGGACAGCTGGAAACTTCAACTACTGACTTTAGGGTTCAAAGACATCGCTCTTACCTGCGGGGCCACCACGCTCCCATATACCTACTAGAGTTGACAGTAAGGTCCGTGAAGAGCGTAACACAAGACAAGACTGTGGAGGCGCCAAAAGTTACTTTCAAGTTGATTTAACATTTGTTAAGTTTGGGGTGGTTTGTCCAACTTCTGTATTATTATTCAGCTTTGAAGCAGCAACATTTCACTTTTAGTCACAAGGATCAGACTGATGGATAAGTATCTTATGATTGCAATGCAGGCTGCTTAAAAAATAAAAGTGATCATTTGCTGCTACTTATTACTGCAAATCAGGAACATCAGTGGATGGAACACTGCAGCCGTCATCCTTAGCCCCTGCTTTTAGAACTTCATATTCATGGAAACAAGGTTCATTTTCCACACTGCATGACTCTGTAATAAGCAAAGGTGGTGAATGAGCTTACAGACACTATAGTTACAGCAATGAAACAGCATCTTATCAGCTGTAGGTATTAGGATGCTACACAAGATCTCAAAAGAAAAGAGGGTTCCGCTGCTAAAACGTGCAAGCTATTGGAGGCACGGAGGGATGGGAGGCTGACTGCACACCCTTCGCCCTACTCTCCAGGGAGTGTACTGTGTCCACAGAACCAGCGTTACAGCTGTGGTCAGCAGAGCTCCTGTCATCCAGAATGTCGTTTAAACACGCGCACACACATCAGCAAATGCACTGCTAAAAAAAATTTTTTTTTTTTTTTTTTCTTGTTCGCCTGCCATCCTTCATTCTTAAAGGAACATGTACAGGGGTGAAATAGGCTATTGAAGACTACCCTAGATGCCCAATCACAAGTGCCATTATATTTTGGGGACAGATTATGTTCCACATGTCAAGGAACTAACTGGAGAACAGGTTTTAGGAATAGATCTTGTTCATTACAGACTAAACCCCAAAACAAACAAAACACTATGCCCATTACCATCAAGGCATTACTGACTCATAGTGACCCTAAAGGACAGAGCAGAGGTGCCCCACAAAGTTTCCAAGGGGCTCCTGGTACATCTGAACTGCTGACCCTTTGGTTAATAGTGGTAATGCTTAGCCACAACAAACCAGGGTTTCTAAGGCCCACCCACTCAAATGAATCTATTCTACAGGAACTAACAGACAAAAACTGCATTTACCCAAGCTCAGTCTTCTATATGCATTTCTAACTCATTCATGTGCCCCACATTTAGTGTGCTAAAATACAATGATGACTTTGAATAGTGTTGCTACTGCTGGTTAATGATTTGACAGAAAACATATCTCTTTAAACATGCATTTTGAGAGGTATGGTATATTTTCAACTGCAATTTTAGTACATTCAGGGATTTTCCCCTAGGGTAAAAGATACTAGATTATATAACAGACATCAATTTTATTTTTTTAAACCACACAATTCTCTCAACAGAAATGTGAACTATTGATGGTGATAATAATTAGCTAACTATTGACTGCTGTGGACAGGCGAAGACCATGAACAAACGTCACTTAATTCCTATATAACATCTCTGTTATAATCACTCACCCTTTTACTGATGTAGAAAATTAAGACCAGAAGTTGGGGAACTGAGAAATTTGCTAAAACAAGTCTACTCCATTATGAACAGGTTATCTATAAATACCATACCATGCAGAAGCTTTATTCACATAGATATTTACTATTTCATTACAGCCATTCTGTGATTAAACACAACAACAAAAAACCAAATCCACTGCTGTTGAGTCAACTCCAACTCACAGCAAACCTCGAGGTCAGAGTAGAACTGCCCCGTGGAGTTTCCAGGAAAGGCTTGGCTGATTTGAATGGCCAACCTTTGGGTTAGCAGCTGTAGTATCTAACCACTGTGTACCCAGTTTCCATTTTGTGATCACAGAATGGAGAAATTAAGCAAAATTCTAGTAAGCTAAACAGTTAGGAAGATTAAAAGCCATAAACAAAGTAACAAGAGCCTACTTCCTGGTAGTTGCTAGAGCAGACCTGTAAGCATATGGGCTTTCCTCTTAAATCTATTTCCTGGACACTGTATTATACAAAAGGGAATTTTATGACATGAAGTACGAACAGATGTATCATTAATATGAACGGATCAATCTTTCAGAAGAACATGGTCAGAAAGCTTTCGCACTCAGACAGCTTTGAAAGGTCCCTGCCTAAATGTACTCTCTGGAGCAATAATCCTATTTTCTTTACATCATCAACTTCTCAGAGCGTATTTCTCATGTGTCTAGTCATCAGTCAGAAAAGGTGAAGACATGTATACATTTTGGTTTGCAACTCAACTATTAAATCAGCTTTTCGGGGCTTCACTCTCCAAATGCGCCAGAAGGGATATGGATTGACATTTCTACCAGAGGACAATTTTTTGCTCTGTAGTTTTTTCCCAGAGTTAATGGAAAAAGTTCTTCCCCTAATCTTTTCAACTCACCTCTAGGGAATTACAAACCAGCAGCGAAAACTGCAAAGGTTGTGCCAAAATGCGGTATTTTTAAAAATTACGTGAGGAGAAAAACAAAAAAATTCAATAATTTTCATGAACTGTATCTTCCTTACCAAAAAACAAACAGAGCTTGCAAGGTCAGATGTGGATTCATACAGCAATAAAACCTCTGATAAGGTTAAGTAACCCAGGTCTCCCTGACTCTAACCCAGAAGCTCCTACAAATCTGACCCTGTATAGGGTTGAGCGCCTACTATGTGCCTGGAACTTGACCCACATTCTCTCAGTGGCCCTTCTCACTCCCCATACCCACAGCTGCTACATCAGTAAAAAGAGGCTCAGAGGCTCAATGGTCAATGCCTCACAGCCAGGACCAGTCAAAATTCAAACTCCATCCACCTTATGGGAAGATAAGTACCACTGCCTAAGGCTTGATGGATAACAGTCTATTTTTTTTTCCATACTGGTTAAAACAAAATATATTACTTGAAACCATTTAAGCATTTTCCCCAGTAGGGGAAGGGCTCCATAAGTGACACAGGCCAACATCATGGAATACTCGGGAACTACTGAATGGATGGGTGTGGGGAGGCTGGAAGGGATACCCATAAAAATGTATGTTAAAGGAAATACGTGTGATATAATTTCATGTGATTCATAAAAATAAAATGAAACCTGTCTGTGTATTAGGAGTCCCAGTGGTGCAGTGGTTAAAGCACTCAGCCGCAAACCCAAAGGTTGGCATTTGAACCTGCTAGCTGGCACTGTGAGAGAAAGAGGTGGCAACTGGCTTCTGTACAGATTTACGCCTTGGACGCCCTATGGGGGCAGTTCTACTCTGTCCTGCAGGGTTGCTGTGAGTCAGAATCAACTTGACAGCAGTGGGTTTACTTATATGTATATTAATATTTCTATGGATTGTGGAGGAACCCTAGTGATGTACTGGTTAAGTGTTATGTGTGCTAACCCAAAGGTCAGCAGTTTAAATCCACTAGGCGCTCCTTAGAAACTCTATGAGGCAGTACTCCTCTGTCCCACAGAGTCAGCAGCAACTCAACAGCAGTGGGTTTCATGGATAGAGGTACACACTGAACGATGACTATCAAACTACAAATTCATGCTCTTTATTTTCAAAGAGGAGACCTAAAAGAAAGGAGAGAAATGAGATGGGTTTGCTACAAAAAAACAAAACAAAAGATCTCAACCTTGACAATTCAACTGCATTTATTAATTTCATTTTCTTTACACTATACTAGGACTCCAGGAAGGGTATCTTGAGCCAAAAAAAAAAAAAAAAAAAAAAATCCCATGGGAAGGAGAAAGAACACTGAAAAGGTTGAAAAGGTTCATTTAATAATAATACTTGGGTCATCAAGTGAATTAGCAATAGAAACTTGACAGGATTTGAGCAGATTTTATACTTGGCTGGGGCACATAACAATCAGAGTCAGATGTAAGCCAAAAATTAGTCATGCAGATAGACCACATCTGAATAAACCACACACAATTTGCTTCTCACACATCTGGCAGAACTGGGTGCCACATGAATTCTTAGGATATCATTCAAGAAGATCATGTCTGAGAATATTAAAAAAAAGTCACTATTCCCCACATCTCACACCTTATACAAAAACTAACTCAAAATGGATCAAAGATCTAAATATCAAATCTAAAACGATCTAGATTATGGACGAAAAAACAGGGACAGCACTGGAAGTTCTAACACATAGCTTAAACAGGCTACAAAATCTTACTAAGAATGCACAAACAACAGAAGAGAAAATAGATAGATGGAAACTACTAAAAATTAAACACTTATGCTCATCCAAAGACTTTATCAAGAGAGTAAAAAGACTGCCTACAGACTGGGAAAAAATATTTGGCAGCCATGTATCTGACTGATGTCAATTTCCATAATCTACAAGGTACTGCAAAATATCAACAAGAAAAAGACAAAAAGCCTAATTAAACAATGGGCAAAGGATATGGATAGACACCTCTCCAAAGATATCCAGGGAGCCAAAAGACACATGAGGAAATGTTCACAATCATTAGCCATTACAGAAGTTCAAATCAAAACTACAATGAGATATCATCTCACCCCAACAAGGGATGGAGAGGCTGTGGAGAGACTGGAACTCTTTTACATTGCTGTTGGAAATGTAAAATGGTACAACCTCTTTGGAAAGCAGTTTGGCACTTTCTTAAAAAGTTAGAAATACCATATGATCTACCAATCCCACTGTCTATATATCCTACAGAAATAAGGGCTGTCACACAAACAGATACATGCACACAAATGTTTACTGCAGCACTGTCCACAACAGCAAAAAGATGGGATCAACCTAGGTGCCCATCGACAGATGAATGGATAAACAAAGTATGGTTTATAGACACAATGGAACAGTATGCAATGATAAAGAACAATGATGATTTTAGGAAACATAACCTGGAATCAACTGGAATACACTATGCTGAGTGAAATCAGTGTGCTGCAAAAGGACAAGTACTGTATGACATTACTATTATAAGGACTTAAGACTCATGCCCAGAAGAAAACACTCTTTGATGGCTACAAGGGTAGAGAGGGAGGTTGAGAGTTATTCACTGATGAGTTAGTCAATAAGAATTCAGTTAGATGAAGGGAGTGACACCACACAGCAGAAAACAAGTCAGCATAACTGGACTGTAGCATAAGCTAAAAGGTTTTCTACATTCAATCCAACATTTCAAAAGATAGAGTAGCAGGGAACAGAGTTCTAGAGGAGCAGGGACAGAGGTATGGGGACCACGTTTTGGGGTTGACTGACATAACTAGTATTTTAAGAGAGTCTTCTGTACCCCATGTTGGTGAGTGGTGTCTGGGGTTTTAAAAGCCAGCAAGCTGCCATTTGAGGAATATCAATTGGTCCCAACCCACCAGGAACAAATGACAATCAAGAACATCAAAGACACGATGAATAATGAGCTCAGGAAACAGAAGTACCCAGATGACAGGAAGACTACATCAGCATAGGACCAGAAGAACTAGACGGAACCTGGCCACCACCAAACACAGCCCTGATAAAAGATACAATGTAGAGTTCCTGATGTAGCATGACACAAAGATGTGTGCAGATCAAGGATTCTATTAAATCAGAACTGACTTTTCAATAGCCTAAAGGGTCCCCAGAGAACATGGCCCCTAGACTTGCTGCTGGCCGAGAGCTGAAACCAGTACTGAAGCCAACTCTTCAGACAAAGAATGGACTGCACTTGGGGACACAGCGATACATGTGGTATGTATGCTTTATGGCTTAATATACATATGAGGCTGTCCTACTGGTTTCTTTTTAAAGTGGAGAGGAGAGGGTGGAGAGGAACAGACAGTGCTGGTTGACTGGATCCTGGAAGTAAAGACAGAAAAAAAAGAGTGTGCTGTCCCAGGGTGAGGAGAGCAGACAGAGTTGTAGAGATGCAGGTACTTGGGGTTATATGGCAAATTGACTTGCATTGTACGCTTTCACTTAATCCCAATAAACAAATTTTTTAAAGGTCAGTATTCTATCATTCAGTTAAAAGGTAATCCCATATCACAGACTTCAGGGGCAGTGTTACATGAAGAACCTCTGTACTAGCTTTCTGGGGCTCCCTCTCTGCTAATGCTCTAAGATCTCCCCGAGACACTATCTCATGAACTAAACTGTCTTCAAGTCTTCTCCTCCTTTTCAAAACTACATTCCTGTGTGTCATTCTCTCAGCCTTTGACAAACCATTCTGTGCATATATCTGAATGTGTATTAACACATTAATATGATAACAGTAATGGAGATGATGGAATGATGGAATCCCTGGGTGGTGCAAAGAACCCATGTGCTCAGCTACTAACCAAAAGTTTGGATATCAAATCCACCTAGAGATACCACCAGTAAAAGGCCTGGTGATCTCCTTCAGAAAAATCAGCTGTTGAAGACATTTCTTAGCACAGTTCTATTCTGACACGTGAGGTCTCTATGAGTTGGAATCAACTTGACAACAAGTGGGAATTAACATGAAATGATATTATAAGCTGTCGTAATACAGAAGCAGAATATCTGGTGCACATGTACATGTATGTTGTAATAATTCCAATTTAAATTTGTGTTCTAATTATGACATAATATACAGCAATATTATATAGAATTATTATAACACACATACATACACACCAAATATTATATTTGTATAGTTGATAGAAGACTGCTGGACACAGTGACCAACTCAAAGTACACAACTCTAATGAAAATTACAGGCACCAGGGATGGCTGATAGACAAATTATTCCCAAGTAGGTCCCACATTTGGTTGGCTTCTCCCATCCTATTAATTTTACCTTTCAAAACATGGCATTTAAATTCCTGCAAGGTTTGACCCCATTCCTCCTTTGTTGCCCATGAGACATCCCTATATTCATCCCTACCACTGAGAGCAATTCGTTGTATCTTAATGGAGAAGACATAGCTTACAGGAGCCTGATTCCCCCCATCCAGATGTCCCCTCCTCACTCCTAAAACACTGTGTTTATACCTCTGCACCAGCAATTGTCATTTTTGCATTGTCTGCCTCCCTGTGTAAACTGGAAGTGGTCTGAGCACAGGGCCTGCTTCTCTGTATGCCCAGTTCCTACAGACCACCTGGAATGTATATAACATGCAACAACTTTTTCTGAACAGATGTTTTAGTTCTCCTTCCTCTACCAGGTCTGGACGCCTCTACGGCAGGTCCAACTAAGGACCACACAGCTATAGGGTCTCTGAGGGCAGGAACTCAAACTCACATTCCTGTACTCCTGGTGCCTGCACAGCACAGAGCACCAAGGGGATCCTCCATGAGTGGCTGCGTCATATTGCTAATTACAAAGTTCTCAGAAGCAAAGAGTCACACTAATACCTTTTCAAAATAAATGTATGTCACAGAGCTTTTCACTGGAGGAAGAAACCAAACAACTGCAGGTAGGAGCCAGAATTCACTAACTCGGAAATGAGAGGCCAGGGCCAAGGCGCCATGACCATGGGATGCTTGTAAATACTGATGCCTCCTGTTCGCTGTTCCAAGAGGTCAAAAATACCCTCCAACCTGTACCAACCAAGCCCAAAGTGCAAGTGATTTAAGCAGTGACAAAGCATTTGCTTCCTGCTTCTTGTCATCAAACCAGAACGTCTGGAGGGTGCCTGGTGCTGCTCTTTTCCTCTTTGCATTAGTGTTGTCTGTATTGGAGAAACACTCTCCTGCCAAGCCAAGAACTGGTTAATTACGAGCAGGATCACACTGTGAGTGTACATCAGCGAGGCCTGATGCAGGAAGCTGCAGCATCTGGACATGCAGCTTGCAAGGTAATGAGACCATGACGGGGTGCTGGCATTGGCTGGGATAGCTTCATCTTGCTCAAGAGCTCTGCTGCAGGACAGAGGGGCACTGACCTCCTTCCTGTGGCTTGCAGGGGCAAAAAAGACAGTCTTGGGTCCAGAAGGGATCTCTCATCTCTTCTCCTCCTTGCCAACACACCCTTTTCACAACTGATGGTTGCATAGTTGGGTGCCTTGCATAACGCAGGCTGAGCAACTGTCTACCATATGAAATGCCTTGTCTGAACATGTCTACAGTAATTGGCAATTCATTTTTCATCCTGAAAGCAGAAACAGGTGTATGCTACCTTCAAAATCCCAGTCATAAGCCACCTTGAATGCCTCTTACACAAGCAGCTCTGTGGAGATCTGTGCCAGGGGCAGACCAGTGGATACTGGGTTTCCATGGATGGACCTGCCTCGAAGTACAGAGGCAATTCAAAGAGAACGCTGATGAACTGTGATAAGGTAACTAATGCTAATGATCAGTTTGTCAACAAAAACGAACAGTGGAAAATAATTCACTGAGGGATGTACAGTTTTGCAACAACTGATGAAAATGTTGTCATGAGTCAGATGCGACTCGACGGACCTTGGCTTGGCAAATGATTACACATAGATATGTACGCACACATACATACAGGATGGCATATTTGAATATACACAAATATACGCATGGGTGTAACTGTGCACATTTATGTACACTGCATACAGTTTCAAATGTAAAATAAAGCACACAGGGGCAAAATTATGGATACTTATTAGACAAAATCATTTGGATTTGCGGACTTAGGACCAATGCAACTGGTCCAACAAATCCCATTAAGATAGCTTTCTACATCCTACTTTGGGAAGTAGCATCTGGGGTCTTAAAAAGCTTACAAGAGACCATCTGTGATTAAACTTTTGGTCTCTACTTGTCCGGAGTAAAACAGAACAAAAGAAACCACAAACTCAAACAGAAAGCTACTCTACAAAGCTAATAAGTCTACACAAGTGACAGTCTTTATCTACCTGGAAACGTGAAGACCCAGATGATGCCCAGTTATTACTACAGACCTTTCTGACCAGTTACTCAATAAACGGTCCTGGAAAGAACGGGAGAAGAAAGCTGAACAAAGCTCCAATTCTCACGGCCAGACTTTACTGGACTGGTAGACCTACTGGATGAACCTCCAAGATGTACCATAATTTAAACCTGGAACTGAAACCACTCCCAGAGGTCACTTTGCTAAGGCAAAGGACAGACGGGCTCATAAAAATCGTCATCTACGAGTACTGTGCCCTTCTAAATCATCATCTGTATCAAACCAAATGATAAATATTTCCACTAACCAGGAGAGGGATGGACAGAGAGGTTAGATTAAGGGAAACGGAGCAACCAACGTAAAAATAAAAATGCTGATGTGAAAAATGTAACTGATGTCACTAAACAGTATCTATACAACTTCAAAAAGAGAATGGAGTTTCCTGTGTAAAGTTTCACCACATGCACAATAAAAGATTTTTTAAAACAAAAAACAGACACTGGCAGACTCTGAGAGGCAGAGGAGCACAAAATAAAGAACATACACATTAAAAAAAAAAAAAATACATGACATAACATCAGCCTCTGGTCTTCCTTGACACTGTAGCTGGCAACTAGCTGACTTCTCTGCGCCCATAAGGTGACAGCAGCGCATGTGTCACGTGTGACACACAGAGGGTTCAATCCTTGAAAAGGAGCATCAAGCCAAACACATCTCTGTACTGTATTCCTCACCAGCTTCATCAGAGACAGGAGCTGAGGCAGCTAGTGAACCGGAGCCAAGGGCAAGAACTGCCCACAAGGAGCGCGTCCATCAGTTTTCAAGGGACACAGCTGATGACCAGCATTTAGACACACAGGCTCACACATGGAACACAGCAGCTGAACTGCTGGCCACTGATGGTGGGAGCACCGGAAACAGTGCCAGGCAGCCACGGGAGCCAGCCGGAGCCAGCCGGAGCCAGCCGGAGCCAGCCGGAGCCAGCCGGAGCCAGCCGGAGCCAGCCGGAGCCAGCCGGAGCCAGCCGGAGCCAGCCGGAGCCAGCCGGAGCCAGCCGGAGCCAGCCGGAGCCAGCCGGAGCCGCGAGGCTGGCTGGTACCTGAGCACATGAACGTGTTTGTTTTTACTGCAACACAGAGGGAAGAGCCATGACACACCCATCAATAGGTCTTCAAGCACTCCACCAGAACTCAATGAATACTACAAATAAATACTACAAATTGCTGCGTAAGATTACTGTATGAAAAAGTACCACTGTTACTGTATCAACATTTCATTGGTAAGTGGAGATGATGCTGCCGCTGGCTGTCACCGGTTAGATTCTGACTTAATGGCGTATGTATGCAGAGCAGACCTGCCCATAGGCTTTCACGGCTACGACCTCCTGAAAGCAGAGGGCCAGGCCTGCCTCCCGAGGGGCCACTGGCTGGTTCAGCCCACCAACTGTTCAGCTGCAAGTTGACCACCTGAGGCACCTGGGCTCAGTTTACAAACACTGCTTTGGAAATGCCCTTATCAAAATAACTGAAAGTTAACCAGGACTAGAAGACTCTGGACAATAAGGAAGAGAGTACAAAAGGCAAGAGTAATTTAACGGAGGGGGGAGGCGAGAGGGGGAACAATAAACGGAAAATAAATGGCGAAACTATGAGCACAACTGACTCCCCTCTACTTCTCTAGTAAGGAGACAAAAATGAATAAACAGCCCTGAAAGCGTTGAGGAAAGCAGTTCACATGGCAATAGAAAACAGGATTTAAGTTTCTTACCACTGTGATTAAACTGAAGAAGCTGACTTTACCTAGATCAAAAAGCTGGATATTCTGTATTTGGGGAATTAACATGTGATGATAACCAGAATATCACCTGTTCCAAAAAGACTAAATTGTAGTTATTTCTAATTAAAATGGACTAACAACTGTGGGGTCTCCAACTTTTACTGAGGTTAATTCACACACAACAAAAGGCACTTGCCATGCACTTAATTGTGTTCACCAAAAAATGTATATGGAAGTTCAGCCTGGCCATGATTCCTGTACAGTGTGAGGTTCCCCATGTTGTAGATCCTATCTCTGTGATGTTAATAAGGGAGGATGGACAGCAGCTGTGTCAGGCGGGGCAGTACTCAACCTATAAGACTGTACTGTGCCTGGAGGCCATCTCTTGAGATACAAAAGAAGCTAGCAGAGAGATCTGGGGGACCACATATCATCAACAAAGAAGCTTAGCACATCTTTTGGAAAGAACTGTGGTTCATGAGCCTCAGAAATTCCCAGTCCAGGGAAAGACTGATGACAAGGACATTCCTTCAGAGCCAGTGGAGAAAGCCTTCCCCTGGAGCTGACACCTTGAATTTGGACTTTTAGCCTACCTTGTCTGAATTAGAATAGAAACCCTGGGTGGCACCCAGAAGGTCAGCAGCTCAAATCTGCCAAGTGCTCCTGGCAAATCACAGGGCATTTCTATTAGAAACCCTGGTGGTGTAGTGGTTAAAGTGTTACATCTGCTAACCAAAAGGCTTGAAGTTTGAATCCGCCAGGCACTCCATGAAAACTAAATGGCACAGTTCTACTCCGTCCTACAGGGTCGCTGGGAGTTGGAATCGACTCAGCAGCACTGGGTTTGGTTTCTTCGTTTATCCAAATTAGAAGCCCAAAGGACCAGTGACAGTAAAATTGGGAGAAACACCGAACATTTCCCAAAGTAGTTTTTGCCATTTTTATACTCCCGTCAGCAAAGCAGGAGTTTGGGTGGTTCCACATCTTTGCCAACAATTAATATATATATATATTTTAATTTTCACCATTCCGATGGTTTTAATTTACATTTCCCTGGAAACTACATTTAGTTTATATTTCCCCTTTCATGTGCCAATTGCCCAATTATATATGTTGCTTTAAAGGTCAATTCAAGCCTTTTGCTCATTTAAAAAATTTTAATAATGTCTTAAGATGAACACAACTTTCTAATTCACATAAGGTCAACTTCAGCAAGTCTGAATTTTCTTTCCCCACTTTTTAAGAAAAATCAGAAGAACTAGAAACAGAAATCCGTGGTATCTACTTGATGGCAATGCTGTGGTTTTGTCTTTGTTCTTGACAAACAGAAACCATGAGGGATAATTTGGTAATTATACATTCAAATGAGCAAAAAAAAAACCACATGTAAATACAATTTTCCTAAAGTTGTGGTTTTAGTTTCAGGCCCTGAAACCCGAGCATGGTGAATGAAGGACGGCATACACCGTAAGTTAACTATTTCGCTCCAAGTAGAAAAGGCCCAATAGCATTTGGAAGGGGTTTATCCAGCACTGGAAACCCTGGTGGCACAGTAGTTAAGTGCCATGGCCGCTAACCAAAAAGGTGGGCAGTTCAAATCTGCCAGATGCTCCTTGAACACTTTGCAGGGCAGTTCTACTCTGTCTATAGGGTCGTTATGAATCGGAATGGACTTGATGGCAGTGGGCTTGGGTTTCGCTTGTATCTAACTCTGGAACAATAAACACAAGACACTGAAATACACCAGAGACTGCTGTGAGAGCTACCAAGTTTACCTGTAGATAGCTTCTCTGATACCATTTTTGACTGTATTCAACTCATTAAGATGCTTAACTCTGCAAATCTGACAGACTGATAGAATTAAAAATCTGCATCCTACAAGTCTTCCTGGACATTTCAAAAATAGTGGCAGGTTAGCTAGATAACGATCAGCTTTAATTGGCCCTCGTACAGCTGCACAGCTTTCTACCTGTAGCCCAAGGGTCCTCAAAAGGCAAAATAAATTTTTCTCATCTCCGAGAACATCAAAGGAAAATCAAAGAAATGATTTCCTACTGGATGCTTTAAAAAGTAAATGATCTCCAGTCAGAATTAGCAACAGGAAAAACTCGGTCCCTGTCAGAAATATCTTTTTTGCAAACTCTGAGCTGTGCAGTTAATTATTCAAATAAGCACGGGTCAATGAAAGAATTCTAAAACACCAAGTACCCTTGAACTCAAAAACTTCTCATTTAAAAATATTATGATACAAAGAACTAAACAAACTCTCATTTCAGCCAAAATTTCATTTACCTAACTGATAGTGCAGAATGAATATTTCATATAATTATGTAGGGTATGCTAGGGTCTTAATGGATCATATTGATTATGGAAGAATGGTTAGTGCTATTGCTCCCAGAGGGAAAAACAGAACAACGTGTTATCTCACCTGGAATGAATCATGAATTCTCAGGCTTGTGAACACAGGGCTAAGAAGGCTCAGTTTTGATCATTTACATCTAACAGTTTCTGGAGAGGAAGAGAAGAGGTCCAGAGCAACTCAGTCAGCAAGCTCTGAGTGTCACAGCTGGGGCACAGAAGGAACTTCCAGGTCCAGGACCTATGACAGGACAGGCTGCAGGTGGAGGACCTACAACAAGACAGGCCGCAGGCGGAGGACCCGGGGCAGGACAGGCCGCAGGCGGAGGACCCGGGGCAGGACAAGCTGCAGGCGGAGGATCTGCCACAAGTATAGGGACCTATGAGAGGACAAGCTGCAGGTGAACCTAAGATGGGACAGGCTGGCCCGTGGCTTTTTTCACCACTTTAGATGCCTTGGCTGAAAGTGTCCATGGTGACTCTCTGGACTTCGTGGTCAACTGCCTCCGTTCCTGAGACGGTTGCAGTGTGTGCTTCATGGTAAAACAGACAATACCCTGGTCTACAGTACTGCTTCTACCCTTCTCAGCCCTGTATTCCACCCAGCTTTGCCTTTCGGCCCAGACTTTTTCTGCAGGACACTGTGGGTTGAAAGCAACAGCATAGGGAAAAGTCAGGAAACTGAGAAGACTGTGGGGATGGAAATCTAACTCCCAAGTACTAACATTCCTTGGCTTTTTTCTCTACTGCCGTACACGACAGCATGCATACTGCACAGAGATCTAACCCAGGGGATAAAAGTAAAAATAACTGGACAGATCTTGATTAGAGGGTCTCTGATCTTAAAGAAGGCTCCCTGGTGGCACAGTGTTAGGCATCCAATTGCTATCCAAAAGGCCACCCCCCCCCCCAAGCACTCCACGGAACAAAATACACAGCAGTCTGTTCCCACAAAGATTAAGCCTTAGGAATTCTACGGGCAGTTCTACTCTGTCCTACAGGGCCACAATGAGTCAGAATGGACTTGATGGCAGTGGGTCACCCTAAAGACGGACAAGAAAAGACACTCATCACCTACGGTTCCCTTTCCAACCTGACTAGTTCTAACTACACACGATTGGAAATACCGATGGCAGCAATGTATTCCAGAGCAGATCTCCTTTTTCTTGGGCCTCATTTCTTGGGTGCAAACAGTCAAATGCACAGTTGGAGAGCCAGGGCTACTCTCCGTACCCCTGGACCACAGAAGGGGCTGCAGTAGCAATCTGAACATACCTCCAATGGTAACCAGTCGCTCAGAGCTAAATAAAACCATTTAAGGGCAATTTCTTAGATAAGGATCAAGACAACTTCAAAAGTGATGTTAGAAAACAAAACAAAATACACCTTTCACACTGTCCCAGCTTGAATGTCTCAGAGAGGGGAGACGTTATGGTCTACACTTCATAGATGAAGACAGCGGTCACAGATGTAATAAGTGGCCTGGCTGAGCAAGTGTGTTCCCAGGTTTCAGACAACTGTGTGCTTGCCATTAGCTTCAGGTACACAGTATTCTCCTATGCAAGATTCAAGTACACAGTGTTACACAACACTCAAGCACACCCACAACTTTCGGGGAGGACCTGAAACAGTGTGGGAAAAGTTGACACAGGTGAGCTGACCCTCACAAAACAAAACTCAACAACCACATACATCTAGAAAGACAGACAGAACCAAGAAACTTGTGTACACAGGACAGAGGAGTAGTTACTGTGTCTAGAATATTGCCTCTTCAGTTACCAATGCTCTTTCTGAATAATCAAGACGTTACTTAGCTCTAAGACCCCAGGGAATAAAATGTCACTACTGCAGCTGGTATATTTTCTGCTCACAGCCCTTCAAATTAAAAAAGGGGAAAGAAAAGCCCAATACAAATGGAGAATTTAATTAGTTAGTAAAAGCCCAAATCCTTGCCTGAAACCCTGCTCTTCCTGTAATATCACATTCTTTTCTTCTTGTGTAAACTTTTCATTATGAAGGAGACATCTTTATAATACAATAATTCTACTTTTAATGTAACTGCTGGTAACATGACCCCCCGCTTAGGAAAGGCAGCGTATTCACGTAATGTTGTTTTAATACAATTTGTGCTTGGCAGAAACCAAGTCAACGTGGTCATTTAGAGTTTGATCAATGTGAATTAGTGTCTTACTGAGATACACCATTTGATCATTTAGAAATTGATCAATGAGAATCAGAGATAAAACATTTATCAGGCCCAAGTGCTGTATCAGATCCATTCACACCGCATTAAAGCAGGTTATAAGCAGACATCAGTAAGTGTCTGAGACACTGTGCAGTGTACCTGTCGGCTGCAGACACAAATGTATGCACGACAGTATATAATTTTAATCTTTTTGATAAGGCAAGTTACTCAGTGAGTCAGCTGGAAGTCAGTGAGATACAGGGAGAAACTGGACGGGAAGCAGAGCGAAACCGAAGAGCCCAAACTTTGCAAATGTGTTTTAATTAAAAGTTCAAGCAAGGAGGTAAGCAACATAAATTTACCTGACCAAACCTCTAAAAGAGTTTTAAGGCTATAAATCAGCATAAACTTGGTACCCGTGGTACAATTAGTTCTATTAATCTCATATTTTCAAACTGAAGCTGCACTGACATACGGGCACACTGGCTTATGCATCTAACAGAATTATAAATCCGCCAGTCAAAACCTTATGTAATTATTTTACAGCCAATTAAGCAGGATCTTTAAACACTGTTGCTTAAAACTGTCTATGATTCACATGTGTAATTATAGGGAACACAGGAATCACCTGCCAACACGGCGGCATGGCCATCCTCAGCTCCACAAATACCCGTGAGTATAGATATTGAAGGAGTGCTGGTGGCGCAGGGTTAAAGCGCTCGACTGCCAACTGCTTGACTGCTAAGGTCAGCAGTTTGAACCTACCAGACACTCAGAGGGAGAAAATTATGGTAGCCTTCTGCTTTACAGATGTGCAGCCCTGGAAAGCCTATGGGGTGGTTCCACCCTGTCCTGCAGGGTTGCTGTCAGTTGGAATCACCTTGAAAGCAGTAGGTTGGTTTTTCGGTAAACCTACTAAAATCACAGCGGGTTAAGTGCTACCACCACTAACCACAAGATCAGCAGTTCAAATCCACCAGCGCTCCTTGAATACTCTGGGGGTCAGTTCTACTCTGACCCCTAGGGTCGCCATGAGTTGGATCCGACTCAATGGCATTTGGCTTGGCTAAATCAAAGTGAAACCTAAAACTCCAGCGACCTTTTAGAGGACTCTGTATTGAAAAAAGCCTTTGAATTCACAGTAATACTTAACAAAATCCACTTTCTCTCTGAGGGTTTTACACAGCATTCCTCAGATAATTTAAAATCACCTAAACTTCTTCTACAGGGCAACTAATCTTTTAATACTTTATAAGGATAACCCCAAGCTTCTTCCAGGTACCTAAATTTATAAGTCAGGTTTCGACAACTTCGTCAAAGGATAAAAGTTAAAACTCCTTCTAAAATCTGGCATACAAAGAAGTATTAGAACATTCACATATGATTTCACAGAATCACACACCCTTTCATAACTGCCTCAGGTTCAAAGAAACTGGAGCCAAGTTGGAAAGTTACGACTCTAATGAAACCATTCAAAAAATGTTTTCAATAGATCTGTCACTGTGTGTGTGTGTGTGTGTGTGTGTGTGTGCACACAGGTGCGCACGTGCATACACACGCACACACACACTTCTTTTTTTCTGGAAGGCATGGAACATTTCTTTACCCTAAGGAGACCATGTAACTGAAATAGCACCTGTTTTTAAAATGCTTTTCATCTGTTCGATATCACACTGCCTTTACAATGCTTACTTACTGTTGCCTTTAACATTATTTTACATTTGTCTATTTGCTTGACATTTGTTGGATACTGTATTTTATTTTAGAAGCAATTCATGTATATATAGATACTCTGGCAACACCTCCTTCCTGGATGCTGACTTACGGAAGCTCCATGTGTCAGAGGAGAACTGTGTCAATGGTGGATCTTTCAGAAGTAAATCGTCGAGCCTTTTTTCCCCAAATAGCTCTGGGTAGACTGAAATGTTCAACTTTTCAGTCAAGAGGTTAGTGCCTTTAACCACTGCATCACCCAGGGACTGACAAAGAACTGATACCTCTGAATTGTGGTGTTGGTGACAAACACTGAATATACCAGGGACTGCCAAAAGAACAAACACATGTGTCTTGGTAGAAGTACAACCAGCATGCTCCTTAGAAGCAACAACGGTAAGACTGTGTCTCACATACTTTGGACATGTTGTCAAGAGGGTCCCGTCCCCAGAGAAGGCCATCATGCTTGGTAGAGTGGCGGGTCAGCACAAGACAGGAAGACCCTCAGAGGAAGAGGATGACACAGGGGCTGCAACAGTGGGCCACAGTGTAACGCCGACTGTGAGCACAGGGCAGTGTCTCTGTCACACAGGGTCTCTGTGCGCTGGACCCAACTGGACGGCACATAACAGCAACAACAAGGGACTTTCTACAGCTGACAGAGACACAGGGCTCTGCTGTGCTGCGTCCACACTGCAATGACACGTCCCTCATGGAGCCCTTTCTCCTGTACTGGGCCCCCTGCATGCCACCTCCTTGGATAAGACTGTGAGCTCCCTGCAGGTATGACGGCCTTCTAGTGCTCTATTTTGGGGTTTGACTTCATCTAGATTTTACTTGAAGGACAAACAGAACTTTCAGTGACAATACCTATTTCCATCACTTGAATTAGACTGGACATTAAATTTAGCATTTACTGGGCGTGTGCTTTGGGTTGGACCTGTGCTAAACACAGTAAACGCGACATTCTTTAACACACCATCTTGTTTAATCACCTCTAAGGGACATGTGGTGTCTGTGTGTTTCATCACCTTACTGTACCACCTCTACATCTCATCTCTGACAGGAACTGCACAGGCACTCCTTCCTCAGACCCTAACCACCAGAGTCAGCTTGGACCTCACAGGGTGAAGGGCATAGTCTTCTAGAAGCTGGGTTTGCTCAGGACTTCAGACACCAGCCATCAGCCCCAGGGACCCCTCACTTCTGACTTGCTGGCTACAGACACAGGAGTTCCCACTACCACTGCAGTTTTAATAATTTGCTAGAAAGACTTAACTCAGGAAAGCCATATACTTACAACTAAAGTTGTATTAATTGCAAAACAGACACCTGGGGGCCTCCACTGTGGAGTTTCCAGGTCTTAAAAGAACATGTCACCCTCTTGAGTATCAGTGTCTTTCACCAACCAGGAAGCTGATCTGAGCTTCAGTGTCCAGAGACTTCACTGGCCCATGGGTCTGAACTCAGCCTTGCGCCCTCCTCTCTGTGGCTGCGCTTACATTACATGGGAGGTCTTCTTGGCACGGACAGTCCCCACCCAGCACGAGCCAACTCACTAGCATATCTTAGGCAAGTGTGGTCTGGATCCCTTTCATTAATAACCCAAGACTTCCATCACTAGGGAAATCGCAGAGCTTTATGGATTATCTCCCAGGAACCAGAGATAAATATCAAATCCTTTGCGGGAAGTTAATTGTACATCCCATGGGAGAATACAAAGGGACTGATTAATTAGGACACATGATTTTCATTAAGCTGAGCTATATAATGTGGTACTGGCATCATACAGGAGCCTTGGTGACACAGTGGTTGGGAGAACGGCTGCCAACCGGAAGGTCAGCAGTTTCAATCTACCGGCTGCTCCCTGGACACCTTATGGTGCAGTTCTACTCTGCCATATAGGGTCACTAAGAGTTGGAAATGACTCGATGGCAGTGAGTTTTGGTTTTTGGTTCTGGTATAACCAGGAACTAACCACAGTAAGTAGAACGCTGGTGCTCTATTTAACAGAAAATAATGGGAGACAAAGGTGATGCAAAGTGCTGGTAATGACTGTTTTAGTTGGATTGGGAAAAGAAAAGCAGTTTCTCTTGAATAAAGGCTAGATGTACAAAAAATATGCTGGATTTTCTGAGTGATTCAGGTTTTGTTTTCCCTTCAGGGATTTAGATGTTATAGCTAAAATATTATTATGGAGGAAAAAAAGTTCTTGCAGGAAAATAAACATTGCAAGTTCTCTATCTCAAATTTCACATTCTCATGTAAACAGTGGTATATAATATTATTTTTAAATAATCTGATATTTATTAGGGACGCAACTGTCCCATTACAGCACAACCTGGAATTTAAAGGCATCTCTTCATTTTAAAATTCTGTTTTCCTCTTGCTCATCTCTGAGGAACTCTGATGTCCATGCTAGTGAAGACCCTGGCTGCCTTTGTCAAAGATGTATTGACAATATTAACAGGGTACATGTCACCCAGCTGCTGAATGACTGAATGAAAATGTTGACAAAATAGGAAGAGAAAAACCCTTTGGAAACACTCGAATGGTTTACTACCAAATCTACTGATGGACTGAGGTGTGAGTTAGTACTTGTTGTTATGCATTGGTTTAGACTCTACTGACCCTACAACACAGAGTAGAATTGTCCCCACAGTGTTTCTAAGGAGTGGCTGGTGACCAACCTTTTAGTTACCAGACCAGCTCTTAAGTATCCCTGAAATAATTCTATTAGCATCACTGTGTACGATATTAATCGTGTGCAGCCATGGATGCTCTTAGCTTTCTTCCTATTTACAATGATTTTGTGTGACTTCCTACTGGGTGTATAATACTGCCCTTGAATTGCAATTTAAAAAGCTTCCATCTCCTGTAGCCAAGATGGATATTACTTCCATCAAATAAAATTAACTAAAGAGTCTTTGAAGTCCTTCAGAGCTTGTTGCCTGAGCTCCAGCTCAAGGCAGACAGAAGTTTTCAGAGTGAAGCTTGCAGCTGCTAAGCTGATCAGACAGACAGGAGCCAGTGGAATAACCCAGCCAGGCAAAGAAGCCCTGTTGTAGAAGAATACAGTATACAGCTTAGCACAACACTGGAAGGTCACAGTGATCTGAGATGGCCAAATTTCTAAGGAGAAATACAGTCACCACCTCTATGCTTTCGAAGACGGCCAGCACTTCATACAGCCAGTACACCACTTCTCAGGTGGGAAACTAGTGACCTACCTTCCTGAAGATGACACTTGAGGAAGCACAGTCTATCAAGTAGCAGCTGAGAAAAAAATGATATAAGGAAAGCCACTCTCTGAAACACTATCTCTTGAGAGTCCTTCAGAGGGTATAATTTTTGGGGTTTTGTTTGTACCTGGAGTTAGCCTAAATGCAAAGTCTGAGGGCACAGTCTACCAGCTCCAAGTTCAGGGCATTCCTAAAACAACGTAGGGTTTAATAATTTGCTAGAAGTACTCATGGAACTTGCTGAAAGCTACTCAGCTTACAATTCCAGCTTACTGAAAGAAAGGACACAGCCAAAGGACGGGGCACAGACGTTACAGCCTGGGAGAGTTCTCACCATGAAGCTTCTGCTGTCCTCAGGACATGTTGTCTTTTGCCATCAATGTGTGTGTGGCAACAAGCAGAATGTTGCTAAAACTAGGGAAGTCTACAAAGCTCAGGGTCTAGAGTTTTCATTGGGGCTTTATCCTGCAGGCATGAGTGATTGCCTGCAGGACTGAACTCCTTCTCTGAGCCCCTGAGTCCCCAAAGATTGGGATGATAGCCACTGAGAGGCTCCCTATACCAGGGTTTCAGGGGCCCACCAGGAATAATAAAGACATTCTCTACCATTCCAAGGGCTAGAAGTTCTCTCCCAGGAGATGACACAAAGGCACATCCCTCTTTGGGCAAAGACAAATTCTTTACCATAGCTTAGGGAAAAGAAAGTTAGATCCTACAAATACACATCGTTGTCGAGTCAATTCCCACTCATAGTGACCCTACAGGTCTGAGTAGAACTTCCCCATACAGTTTCCAGGTGGATCTGAACTGCCGATCTTTTGGTTAGCAGCCGTAGTGCTTAACCACTGTGCCACTGGGGTTTCCTTACAAAGAACAGTAACTTTCACCCAAACTCAGGGAGAACGATGCTGCTGCAATTCTGTCTAGGACTAAACCCACCCTGCAGTGCCACGGTGCCCCCTGGAAGGCAAGTCACCAGGACCTTTCTTTTTGTGTTCCGTGTGGCTTCTCACTCTCCAGCAGGTCCGCCTGGGCCAAATAATGACATGGTGGGCGGGTAAGGCTTCCAAAGGTTAATCTTCCCATCTACAATCAGACTTATCTCTGTGAAATTTAGCCTGTGTCAGTGTTATGATTTGCTATGCTAAGCTCATATTTCTGTCTCTCCCATGCCCCTTTTATCCAAATAATCATTAATTCGTGTCAAATCTTCCTTCAGTGTATTTTTCCTGCATCCATTCCCTTCTCTTCTCTTTCATTTGCAGCAACCACCCACCCGATACTTCTGGTTCGTCTTTCTCATGTCTCTAGCCAAAGATGTGAAGATGTCTACAGGAGCGTAGAAATCAGGGTATTTGCTTGATAAATTAAGACCACCCTTCTCAACTCAGTTGGTAACAACCTGTTTGCTTCTCTATCTTCATCCTGCATTACCCAGTCAAACCAACGATCTTAACTAGTCACCCTCCAACTGCACAGAGCAACGCCCTTCTGAGTACCTTCTGCCTACAGAAGATTCTTCTTCAAGCCTCTGCTCAGATCTGTTGGCTTTATGAAGATTTCATAGGTCAATCTAGTCAGAAAATGATTTTCTTTGATTTGGCTTAAATTTTACCTACTTGTGTGGCTATTATCTTATAATAAAGAAATGCCCAGGGTGCCAATTCAAAGCTTTTCACAGCAGTGAGATGAAAAGAGTTAAAAAGAATGTTGCTTTACAGTTAGGGAGAAAGGTAAACAAAACCTAGGAGTATGCACTCAAATCTATACCCAACGCTCTCTTTAAATTCAGATCTCTCACTTTTGAGACTGAGACATGTAGCCCATTCTTTCAGAGTCTCTCTCCCCTGCCCCTAAGGAGAAAATCTACTTAGGAATACTAGAGATTCTTGTTTGTTTAAATACACCTCAAGCCATCATGAGTAAAACACTTTTTCTAATCAACATTAAAATAACACTAATATCCATTACCACACAAACTGCACACGGAATGGAACGGTTCCGCCTTGGGGTTTAATCACTTTATCAAATGCTGATGACCACACAGGAGGAAAGAGGTCAGAACCCAACACAATCTTTCAACCAAACAGCTCACAGCACCTTTTTTGCTTCAGTAATTTGCACATGCGCTACCAGCAGAGGTTACACAATGGGACTATTTATACATGCAGGAAAATTGTGAATGAAGTCTTCTTACCTAAAGGAGAAGTGGCAGCAGAGGGAAAGCAGTGGGCCAGGGGTCACAGACACTTTGATCCCTCAAATAGGAAACATTCACTTAAACATCCCAAGGATTAATAGAGGTAGCAATTTCACGGCGCCTTCATAATCAAGGGCAAGGTAAAGTCTGTGATTTAAATGCTTTCCAGGTGCATGTGAAGAAACGAAAACAGCTGAAACATGAAAAAGGTGGCTATCCCACATTTGGGTATGCCTATCATTTTATCACACAAGAGAGAACGATTTCTACATTTCCATTAATAGAGGGAACAATTTAACATCACCTCTATAATCAAGGGCGTCCTACCCTATATATCATTCCAAATGAAAATTCTATTCCCATTTCTCCCCATTTCCCCTTGCTACATAAAACAGACTGAGTGCCATCAAGTTCATGAAAATGCCCTTTCTCTGGATTTGAATTCCAATATAGCTGCAGAAAACATGGCTCCCCGCTCCCACCCAAACACACCTGCAAGTATTCCAGAGCTCTACAGAACCGACCATCTGGTCACAAAGCAGTAAAATTGTACTTTCATCTCATCAAAAGACTAAACAACAGTAATTCTATGGGAAACTTACTTGAATTTTGCTTCCACCTCTTCAGCGGCTTTCTGATACTGCTCAGTGGTGATTTTGTAGAACTCAGAACTCTGAGGACAAAGAGTGAGAGAGTTTTCACTAACTGGGAGGACTACAATGTGTGCAAGACTTACGATTTCTAAAAAAAATTATGGAGTCTTGTTTGGCCATTCATGCCACAGTGGCACTGGGGGATACTTAGGATAATACAGTACAGTTGCTGGCATATATAGGTTATAATTACAAATTAAACTTTCATCGTTATACTTCATCATTATTTGATCCTTCGGAGGATGTTCCCACTGGGTATCTTTGACAGACAATTTAGATCTCCCTTGTTGGGAATCTACTACTGTGAACTCAAAGGCTGCTTGTTCTTCAACAATGAAAGGCACAGGTATCGTTCACCTTTGCTTACTGCCCACCCCACCAGGGTTCCAACTCGGTATCAAAGATCACCTCTACACAGTATTTTTGTCCATAAGGACGACTTCTACACAGTATTTTTGTCCTCAAGATGGATTCTTTATGGACTAGAACTTGTCACCCACCAAACTGTGGTCATCCACACACTCACAAAAGCACCAATATTTATGACAAAACAACCAGTGAGAATAAAGGAACGAACTTAGGGAATTTTAATTCAACAACAACATACACACAACATGTCTTTACAATTTCACAAATGAACACATGAGCAACACAAACCAATTAATTACCAATGGCAAAGTAGTGCCTTCTCGGGAACTTAAAAATGATACACTCTGGCTGGCAATTCTGAAACATGTCTTACTGCAAGGAGGTGGGGGCCCTAAATGATCCCATGAGCCTTCAGACACTAATGGGACATCCTGCAGGATACACTGGAGAACAAAACGGATGAACTAAGTAGGTCACACAGTCAGGTGGTCCACTGTACACCCTTACCCTTTAGTCACACAGGGTGCACATACAGGGCTTGGGGTAGTTTATTTTTTAATAAATCATTGTTGGTTGTTAAGAAAATGAAAATGAAAGTCTCTTCACACCAGTGACCCCTCTGCATATAACAATCTGGGCTGCACAATGACAGTCACACCCAGGTTTCTTGGATGCAGATAAAATCAATAGGTATGTGATTAGGTGGCAGGCTCAGGGTGGCTGGAGCCATGGACAGGTCACCATTTGAGATGATGAATGGCTCTCCATCAACCCAGAGTCCCCTACGATGCTAACATTTACTATAATCTTATTTGGACTGCGATTTATCTTTCTTGCACCTAATCAATAAAGATGAACAGAACAGTTGTAAGGATCGATTGTAATTTTTTATCATTTTCAAGCATGAAGGTACACTTCTGACATGAAGACAATATTCTAAGTGTATTGCTTCTGCTGTTTTTTTTTTTCAATGGCAGTTTCAGCGATCAAGTGCGTCAGCCTCTTTGCCGAGAGATTTTAGTCCATCTGTAGGTCTCCAGCTATCAAAGAGCCATTTGTCTTCTTAGAGACGTTAACTTCAAGTTATGTTACACCTTCCTATTAGTTTCACTTTCAAGATTTTCTTTCCTCTAAAACACATGCCAGGCATGACAGGCTCTCCTGCAACATTTGGTTTAAGCTTTGCTGTGAACTCTTCTCACCAAGAAGACAGCAAACAGGAGTTACTAATCAATCACTGACACTGATGAGAAACTCCCCAAACGACAAGGATGAACCGTCAGATGGGCATCACTTGCTGTTGTCCATTACCCAGAGCAGTCCCTTCTGAGGAATGCTTTTGCTCATTCTAAGACTTGAAGCTGTCATGTTCGGGCAGAGAGAGGACTAGGCAGTAAGCTTTTGTCTCTGGTTCTCTTCTGGGACTCTGACAAGTCTTCACACATCTCCCCTGCCACTTACTTTCCAAATCTTAGTCTGTATGATACAGATGAGGAGCCAAGCCTGGCCATTACTGAACTCAAATAAGATGCACACATGTGAGAGCTGGGGAACCTGTTATGGGTTTTGTCGAGTCAAATCAACAGCCAAATGAAATAATTTCTCAGGAAAAGAGCCAGTCCGGGCAACTCCATTCTGGGTACAGACTCTAAATGATCAAGAGTAAATACTGAGTTTTGTAACATACACAAGACACAAAAGAAGAGAGTTCTCCAGATAATAAATTAGTGTGCTCCCCTATGTTTTATGACATCCAACACAGTAAAATATCACAGTTTACCCAGGATGTCAAAACGCACACAAAAATCTTGGATCTGAGTTGCCTGCAAACTTAATATGTGATTTCTCAAATTAAGGCTTCAGGTTTTATTGACACTCTCTTCTTCCACCTCAGTGACCACTTCGTCACACTGCATAAATGCTCCTAACAAAGAGAAGTCCTTCGGAGGGGACACTGCATAACAACTAAGGGACAAATCACAAATATGCCCAAGATCTGTCTACACAGTGTTGAATTCACTTAAGTATTTATGAATTCAATGAAATTAAATACTTATTAACTGAACAGATACTTAAATACTTATTAACTGGATCTTGGGGAATCAGACCCTCAAGAAATTCTTCATCTAAATATGGGTGTCAAGAAAAATAATTACAGATGCTGTTGTTATTAGATGTAGTCAAGCCAGTTCGGACCCACAGGGACCCTACAGACAAGAGAACAGAATACTGCCTGGTCCTGCACAATACCCACGATCACTGACATGCTTCAGCCCATTGTTGGAGCCACTGTGACAATCCGTCTTGTTGAAGGTCTTCCTCTTCTTCACCGTCCGTCTACTCTAGTGAGCATGATGTCTTCGTCAAGGGTTGATCTCTCCTGACAACAGGTGAAGGTATGTGAGACGTCATCTCGTCATCCTTACTTCTAATGAGCACATACTTGCAATTCTTCCAAGACAGACCTGTTCATTCTTTTAGCAGTCCATGGTATATTCAATATTCCTTGCTGACACCACAACTCAAAGGTGTCAATTCTTCAGTCTTCTTTATTCATCATACAGCTTTGGCATGGATGTGAGGCAACTGAAAACATCATGGTTTGGGGTCAGATGCACCTTAGTCTTCAACGTGACATCTCTGCTCATTTTTAATACTTAAAAAAAAATTTTAACACTCTTAAAATGACAATGGAAGGACACAAATGTTAAGTTAAAAGTTGTGAACAGTGTTATAGGAGAACAGAGAGACACTCTTGTCCTCAAAAAGTATTTAAGAAATGAAAAACCATTACTCACATGAAACAAAATGAAACAAAACTACCCTCAGTATGTTGGCCAGTGGGACAAAAGGTAACTACTGGCTATTCATGCAATGAGCATGATTACAGCAGAGAAAGGAATGAATTAAATGTACAAGTGGAGCCACACAAGCAGGGTGTGTATTGTATGGTACTGTACGATATAACTAATACTGAGCTTGAGAAAATGAAAACCAATGGGTGAGAATTAAACCAGTTTTCACAGAGTTGATCTGACTCATCAGTGACTCTGTGAATGTCACAGTAAAACTTGCTCAATCAGGTTTTCAAAGTGGCTGATTTTAGGGGAAGTAAGGAGTGGACTCAGGGGACTTCTGAGTGGACACAAAACTTCCCGTCTTTCTGCTAGCATATGAGTGTGTTTACTGGCTGCACTGCCCCAGGACTGCAAATACCCCAAGTTTAACCCTGGCTCTCTCCAAGGGACAGCAGTGACACGGCAGGAGGGGCTGAGGAAGGTGGGAAGGCACAGTGAAAGGCGACACGGTGCAGCAACTGCATGGCAATGTTTTGTTCCTTAAAACTGAGTCGTCATGACATTGGTTTTAACTGTTGTACAATACGTACCAAAAATTAATTACTCCTCCCGCCTCCCCAAGAGGCTGATTAACAACAACAATTGAGTTTGGCTAGAACACAGAAGGATGTCTGGGCGGAGAGACAATTAAAGAGGTCGGCTGAGGCAAACTGTCAGTATCATGGGATGCCAGGCTACTGCAGACAGTTCCCACTTGATCAAATAACGAGTATTTCCTTCAACTTATTTTTCACATAGTTTTAGACTTACAGGAAAGGGGCAGAAGTAAAATGTCTCCACAGAGTCTGTATCCAGCTTCCCCTGATTGTTAATAACTTAATCCAAGCACGATCATCCTAACTACAAAATTAACAATAGGATAATACAATTAACTAAATGACAGACTTAACTCAAATTTTGCCAGTTTTTCCATCGTCTTGTCTCTGTTTCAGGATCCAGTCCGGGACCCCCTGTTGCACCTGTCACGTCTCCTTCACCTCCTCCACTGTGTGACAGTTCTCAGCCCTCACAAAGGTGGCCCTAGTGACTGACCCTGGCAGGTTTGTCTGCAACCTAATGGTTGTCCCCAGCACAGACTCCAGCTTCTCACCTTGCACGGCAACAAAGTGAGGCTCCCAGCCTGAACAGGCACGCCTAGCGCTGTGTCATCTGTGTTGCCTGGAGATGGTCTTCCCATGCTGCTGTTCTTGCTTATTAATTATAAATCACTAATAGTTTAAATGCCGTCGTTGTAACTAAGTCAGCTACTTGGTTGACACCGCAGTTTGTAGCAATGCACACCGACTGTATCTTTGTGTGATCACCTGTAACAGACCTGTGCTGTGTGTGCTTCAAATACATAAACACCCACACCCTAACACCCTGCTTCCAAAGGAGGTGTGTACGGTTTCTGTCCCCAGTGTGTGGACACTCCAAGTCCCCAAGCTGGGTAAGGGGGTGGGTGAAACCACCTGGTGAGTGATCACCTTAAAAAGATGATGAAAAAGAATGAAAAGGTGCTGATGCTTTTACAAGCTGGTTTTTGAACAAACTGATCGTTACGCCACGGAACGGGGGCACGTTGTTTCCACGTTTGTCAGGCCCTGAACTGCTGTTGTCATTGAGTTGATTCAAACTCAAAGTGACCTCTTGCATGTCATTAAAGAATTCTGTGAGCTTACAGAAGCAGAGTGCCAGGCCTGTCTTCTCAGCTGCCTCTGAACCAGATGTCTCTGGTCCAAACTGTCAGCATCTGGGCTGGTAGTCAAGCACCTAACAGTGTGTGTGGAGGGGTGTGGGTGTGGGGGTTTGTGGGGTGTGCACATGCATGCACCACGCAGGGACTTACCTCTGTTCTCAGTCTGAGTGGCTTCCTGCCCCGTCAGTAGCAAGAAAGGCATCTGACACAATTTGCCAGTGGTGGTATGGATTCGTGGCAGGTAAACGAGCAGATTTATTCATTTCCTCCTTTAACATGTGATGTTTTATTATTTGATAAGGGTACAAAGCATGTTTTCTTGGAAATGGTAGATCTCAAAAGCTCAAAGCAGAATGACAGTATCTCTTAGAGGCTTTAGCACCTCGAAGAATGTCATCGAGGCTTGTCCTTGTCCAAGGCAGGAGTACCTCCACGACAGCAATGCAACTCTCCATCTATGCGGTATTTCTGTCATCTGTATTAGTGGACAAGGCATCACTGCAAACAACAGATGTTTTAACTTCCCATTTTAGAACACCTTCCAGTCCATGGCACCGGGGACCAATTACTAAAACCACAGGCAAGAAACAGAGCTGGGGAGACTGACTGCTTTACTGGGAGCAATTTTTAATGTGTTTAGTTGAACAGTTATGTAAATAAGATGTCCACAGTACTCTATACTTAATGAGCACCTCTTAGTTGGGGGCAAGGAAACAGCTGCATGTCAGCAAGTGTGAGATTCTATTTCAAAAGCTGGGGGACGTTCCTTTATCCAGCGTTTCAGAGACTACTGTTCTCTCATGATGGCACACACTGAAAGTGTTCTGGGAGCCCTGGGGAAGCCTGTGGCAGAGTGGTTAAGAGAGCGGCTGCTAAGCAAAAGGTTGGCAGTCCGAATCCCCTAGATGCTCTTTGGAAATCCTGTGGGGGCAGTTCTACTGTCTCCTATAAGGGCAACTATGACTCAGAACCTCTTTGACAGTAACAGGTTTGGTTTGGGGCATAAGAGCCCCAGTGGCACAGTGGTTAGGAGCCTGGCTGCTAATGAGAAGGCTAGCAGCTGGAACTCACCAGCCACTCCTTGAAAATCCTATGGGGTGGTTCTACTTTGTTCTATAGGGCTGTTATGAATCAGAACCACCCTGATGGCATGATTTATTTTTTATTTCTTTTTATGAGCAAATACAGCATAGTGATTAAGAACATAAACACTTACAGCCAGGCTATGGAATTACGGCTCTACTGTTACGGAGCTGAACAAGCTACTTAACCCCAACTGCTGCCCAGTAATCACCACCCTCGAGTTGATTCCAACTCACAGTGACCCTCCAGGACAGAGAAGAACTGCCCCATGGGATTTCCAGTGAGTGGTTGGTAGATTCAAATTGCCAACCTTGTGGTTAGCAGTCAAGCGCTTAACCCCCACACCACGTTATATGAGTGTTACACATTACTGCTAAAAATGATGTCAGCAGTAAAAGCCATTTACATTGTGGTCCCCCCAACCGGCTTTTTGGCCCCCCCACCAAAGTCACCATAATAAAAATTTAAATCTTTAACACCAGAAGCCTTTACTAAGTCAAACATCACTGAATTTTGCTCACAGTGCTTATTGTTATTTTTCTGTTTCTTAAGATGAAGCGGAAATGTAAAAGATAATACTGGGCAGCATTGGGAGTGTTGTTAATAGCTATGGAATGAATATCTATGTGTGTGTGTGTGTGTGTATATATATATATAAAATGATATTAACTAGCCTACAAAAATTAAACCAATCACTTTTGACCTCATCATCAGCAAAATCCAATTAAGTCAAATACACAGACAGCAAAAGTACTTTCATGCTAAGATTTCCCAGGACTTTTTCTTTTTTAAACTAGGCATCAAAAACCTCTAAGATGAGAAACACTGTTCAGTTCCTCAGGATCCCCAAACTGACCTGCTCCTGGAACCCTTTAAATGTGCAGCATCTGTAAGAAGCAGTGTTCCTCAAAACGCTGCGTTAAAGAAAAGTCCAACCACTGTGGAAATAGAATCTTCATGCTTTCCTGACCTGTCATTACCCCTTTTTGAGAGCAGCATTTTCTTATGAATTATTTTTTGAAACCAAATTAGATAAAGAAACGAAACTGCCCAATGATTTTGTAACTGGGGATTTAAGTGCTAGGAGAAAACAAGAGCATGCCGATAGCCCGAGTTTTCAACACCTGAGATGAAATCTTTCAAGAAAAGGGTCAGTCTCTTCCTTATTCCTTTGAGCCCAGTAGCAGATGGCAATAAGGGCCACAGCCCTTCATCTTCTAGGTACATGTGCCCCTCTGCAAAATGACTTGACAGCTCCTCTCTTCCTGAAGGGGTGGTGTTTATGTCCTCACCCCTTCCACTGGGGCTGCCCTGGACTTGCTTCGGCCAATAAAATGAGACAAAATGGGACAGAAGTGATCATGTGCCAGCCCTCAGCTAGGCCTCCAGTGGCTGTGTAGGCTTCTGATCTCTTTCTTGGAACCCCGCCCAGCTGTCGTGCTAACACCCCAGGTTAGCCTGCTGGAGGAGAGACCACAGGTTACTCCAGCATGGCCATCCCAGGCCAGCCGAACCGCACCCCATCAACTCATCGTGCAGGAGACCTGACAAGACCGGTTGACACCAGCCTGAATTGGAATCTTCCAGCACTGACAGCTAAATGAATGGTGGGTGTCTAAAGCTGCAAAGACTGAGTGGTTCGTTAGGTAGCGAGAAGTGACCTATGCCCTTTCTCCCAGCTGTCACCACACCAAAGACTATAAGAAGACACTGCATCGCACTCCTCTGACGGTGTGTTTCACTGTGGCCTCCTCCCATCTTTTCCAAGCTGCCCATGGGCAGGGAGCTCATACTAGCCATCGTCATACCTCTGCAGAACCCTGACACACACCACTGTTGGAGTGACAACATTAATTCTGAGTTACATTCTAAATTCCCCTCTTATTAAAACAGGATGAGGCAGAGACAAAACCAAAGTCAGTGGAGTCGTATTAAACATGGAGGAGACACAATGCTGCGCTTACGATGTCGCCGATGCATTGACTTTTGTCTGGCCATCCACACAAAAAGGAAACAGACACCACTTATCTCCCACTGCAATGACAGCGCAGTGACAACTGAAGGTACAAACAGCAGCAAAATCAAGCAAGGGGTTTATCTTCTGTCACAGGACCAAGTCTAAGCACAGGAAAGATCAGTAGCCGCTCAAGGATATCATGGAATAATCAAGTCCCTTCTGTATTCCTTTTCAGCCACCTTAGCAGTTGGCTTTTGCCCTCACGGTGTCAAGACAGCTGCTGTACCTCTGGCTATTGTGCCCACGTTCTAGGAAAGAGGGGGGAAGCCAAGAGGGGAGAAGTCAGCCTCAGAGAGTTCCACTTACATCTCTGACTTGAACTACATCACCAGGCACAGTTGTGGCTGCAGAGAGGCTGTGAAATTGAGTGTTGTTTTCTTGCTTCTAATGCAAAGAAACACAGAGGAGGAGGAGGCTGGTGTTTATTGAGCCAAGGCATCGCACCCACCACAGGGCATTGAAGTAACAACATAGGGTCACACATTACGTGAGGCTCACTGTGGATGCAAGCATCCCAGTGTCTCCTTCCAATCTCCCTTGAAGTCCAGATGTAGGGGCGGGAGGGTGTGTGCGTGTGTGTGGCTGGATTTACCATCTGGTATTCTGAAAGCCCAGAATGAAGTTCAGTACTGGGAGGAAAGGCACCAGCAAGAGGTGACATCAGCCTCCAGTTTCCATGGATGGTGGGGGTCCGTGGGACTGAGTGTGTGGTACGCAGCCTCTCCTTGTCTTCAGAGAACCTCCCTTCTTCAGGAGTGGGCACTAAAATGCACATGCAGAGACCGACTCTACTGCTAGGGCTGAAAACTATGTTTCCAAGTTCTAAATTAGATCAAAAGAAAACAGGCACACACACAGAAATTCTTGCATCACTTTCTCAGATTCTGAATATTCTTCTGCTCTACCCTAACCAAGATGAGCAGCCCCTGTAGTGTGTGAGAAAGAAACACACAACCGAGGTCCTCCGACAAACTGGTTAACCAGCTCTTGTGGTCCTTTTACAAAACGCTTCCTGCGGCGACTTGGGCTGAATGCAGAAGCCCTGGAGCTGCGGCACCATTTGACATGCTGCTAACACTCCTGCTGATGACTGTCTGCTCCAGGCCTGTGGCAACCTGCAGACATCTAGCCGAGTGGATGCAGAAAGCTGGGAGTACGACCTTGGGTGTCAGAGGACTGGCGGGCTGGAACTGAGCCTCTCTCCCCTTTCAAAGCTAATGCAGAATTAACACTAACAACCGTGGGGTTCTCTCTCCTGCAACCCACCAAAATACAAGCAGTCCCTCACTGTCTGGCTGGTTAGTCCAAGGTCAGCTGTTGTGGTGGCTAGCTGCTGTTAAGCTGGCCCCCAACTCACTGCAGCCCCACGCACAGAACAACACGTGTTTCGGGCTTGTGCTGTCCCCATGCTCGGCTGCAGGTCAGACTGCTGCAGCGCCTCTGGTTTCTGGCAGCAGATCGCCAGGCCTCTCTTCCTCATCTTTCCTAGTCTGGAGGCTCTATTGTGACCTGTTTGGCATCACAGCAGCACACAAGTTGCCACTGAGGGTGGGTGATAGCTGCACATGAGGAGCACTAGCTTGGAATTGAACCCACAAAGAAGGAAGAACCCTATCACTGAACCACTATTCCCAATTCAAGGTCTCCTGCAGATCAATACAAGCAGATACCTTCTTACTGACAATGTCAGTAAGCATATAACTATTGTTAGGTATCTAGATTCCTAACAGTCTAATTTACACTTTCTGGCATAACAGGTGCCGAGGAACCACGTTATAATACATAGCCGGCTACAGGCAGGTAGTTCTATTTCCCCCAAGATGAGAACCAAGCCTTTGGGGACTTGACGGAATGCTGCATTAACTGCAGTGCAGACACAATTCTGACCTGGGAGTCCAGACACACTCATCTACCGGATGGCCTCAGGTGGCCAGGAAGAGTGCACGCCTCCTGAGCCATCCCATGGGTCTCCTCCAGAATGACACAGGACCGAGAGATTGACTTGGCAGTACCACAAACTTCTTACTACAAGAATGTTATAGAGCCCGAGAATTTTTAAAAACCTTTCATGATCCCACATCTGGTTTATTCAGCAAATTCAGTGCTTTCTCCAGAAACGCTCATGGCTGGTTTGAGTTTTGCCTGTGTTAGGACTTCTAGACATTCTCAGGTCTGTTGTATGAAGGGAGGAGGAGAGGATCTGATAACAGTCTCTGTGAGAAAACCAGCCCTGGAAGAGCTGGCGTCTTAAAGGACCCTTCCTGAGCAGAACTTTTGAGGTGCTTGGCTGGATTCCACTGTCTCTCCAAGTCTCTCCTTTTACCCTCTTTCTGCCCCCTCCTAACTTTGGCTCAGGAGAGTGCTGCTGCCCACAAGACAGGAAAGCCAAAGCTCATATTTAAACAGCTTGCAAACTGCCAGGACTGGTTCAGGTTCATGGCAGATCAGATCCAGTATTCTGTTTCCAAAAGCTGCACCGAGGAATGGCTGAGTTATGTAAACAGAGCCTCACTTGCTAATATCTGAAACGAGGACCTTATCTTTCAGGGTGACTGTGAGAATCAATGGACAATGCAAGCTCAATGCTTGGCACGGAGCCTGGCACATGGCAGGTATTCAATAAAATCATTTCTCTCGGTGGAAGCTAGAGGTATTCATCACAGCACGCTCCCTCCAATCACCCTTGGCTCCCCGGTTAATCCTTATAAAAATATACACAGGCCTAGAGAATGATCAAGCAGATGGATTCAAACGGCATGTCTATGTTTCTATGATTCAGGACTGATGTCCATTCTGTGTAAACAATAAACTCAAAAGGCTAGATATTTATCATGCATATCCCTAGATGTCTACTAATAACCATTTTTTCAAATCTCTGTCATCGGTCTTCAATAGCAAACTAGTTCTATAGCAGTTTGTAGTCAATCAAAGCTCCTGACCATGAGGTTCTACAGTGAAGACAAATAAAGATGCCCCATGGGAAAGACTAATGAACCAGTGACTTACCCCAATACCCATGGTTCCCTCCTCCTTAGATGCCCCGTTTTTAGCCGAATATAATGAAGGTCTGACAATTAAATTCACGAACTTGCCACTGTGAGCTTACATTGGCAGCACTGTACAAACAACTTGGTAAGGTTTCATAATCTTAGTATATCTGCATCTCACAGCTGTGTTTGTGTCAACATGTGGCAGTGTCTTGCTGAGTGGTATTCATTATTTCTACTGTATGTTTTTATGTGCTGTTGTGAGAATGGCAGAGATTGAACTAGAGCAATGAACAAGCATGAAATTTCTTGTTAAACCTGGCAAGAGTGGAACTGAAATCAGGGAAATGTTATTGCAAGTTAATGGGGACAATGCCAGGAAGAAAATGGCAGTGTACAAATGGATTACATGTTTTACTGAGGAGAAAGCGTCACTGATGGACAGAGGTCAGGGTGGCAGAACTGACAAAAACACCGCAAAAATTTGTCAAATTGTGCATCAAAATCATTGGCTGACTCTGAGAAGCATAGCTGACCAAGTAAACATAGATAGAGAAACAGGAAAATCTTAACTGAAGATCTTGGCATGGAAAAGGTGTGTTCAAAAACAGTCCTGAAGGAGCCTACCAATAAACAAAAGCAAAAGAGAGTATAAGTTTGCTGAGACCTTCTGGAGAGGTAAGATGATGCTTTGGACGATGTTATTAGCGGTGATGAAACATGGGTGTATCAGTACAATCCTGAAACAAAGTGTTAAAGTCCACAATGGAAGTCAGCCAGTACTTCATGACCATAAAAGTTCCATCAGTCCAAATTAAGAGTCAAAAAAATGTTGCTAAGCTTTTTTGATATTCAGAGAGATTATTCATTATGAATTTGTACCAGCTGGACAGCTAACCAGGTTTACTATTTGGAATTGCTGAAAAGGCTGTGTGAAAAAGATGAAAACAACCTGTTCACCAATGACTCTTGTCTCTTGCATCATGACAAGGCGTTGTCTGCGAGGGAGTTTTTAGCAAGTAAACAAGTATTGGAACACCCTCCCTATTCACCTGATCTGGCCCCCAGTGACTTTTTTTCTTTACCCCAAGATAAAGGAAATATTGAAAAGAAGACATTTTGATGACATTCAGGGCATCAAGGGTAATACGACAACAGCTCTGATGACCATTCCACAGAATTCCACAGTATTTGAAGGGTGGACTAGGCACCAGCATTGATGCACAGCTTCCCAAGGGAGTACTTTGAACGTAACCACAGTGATATTCAGCAAGTAGATATGCAGAACAGATGTCACATCAGTGCCAACCAATCTGAAAGACAACTTACCCAGTTAGCCTACAGCTGAGTAATATTTCCAAGGCTGTTTAAAAGGAGCTTAAAAGAGACCTCAGCCAGCAGAGTCTTTTCAGCCCTTTGCCTCTTTCTTCCAGCCTGCACTATAGGTGCAATGGATGGTGCTCCAGCAGCTACCTTGAAACACGAGTTAACCACAAAAAGGGAAGCCCTGTGCTAGATATGGAGTGGAAGGATAGGGACCTTCTCCCTGATAACACTGTGAAGCCTGTGAAGAGCCCTGGATTCTCTGCCTCTAGACCGCTGTTAAACAAGAAAAAAAGTGAACTTCTAATTAAAGACATTATCTAGACTTTCAAGACATACACAGTCTAGCTAGTCAGGTTTGGACTTTCAGCCCTGCCACGCTTGCTTTTCATATGCTTCATGAAACACTGATCCACGAGGAGGGAGACCCTTTCTCCTCGGCCCTCCCACCTTCCACTCATCCGCACTCCTTCTGCCCCTCTCTTTTCTGACAAAGAATAGGAAGAATCAGAAAATATTAAAACTACACTTAATTTTGGCTTCAAATCTTACCATCTCGAATAAATTACATTTCATGAATCCCCCTGCTCCTCAGTACTTTAGCAACATTAATAAACTACTTTTATAATCACCCTTCCATTTCATCTTGAGTTTCTTATATAAGGAAACAGAGCTATTCTAGAGTTTCTTCTGGTAGTTCTTGTTCCAGTCCAAGTATTTTAGAAACTTCACTAATTAGTCTCAGTTGCGTGTGTGTTGGTTTTTTTTTTTCAAATCTTGATTTAGTTTTCTCATTAGAACAGGGATCCTGGATTCATTGGCAGCCCTGTGACTTCCTGGGGATAACCTCAGTTCCATACTCAAGGATCAGGTTCCTCTTCTGAGCAACTGAAATAAACAACTGTGCCCAGCAAGCACTTGGCATTGTAAGCCTCCTATTTGTTCGTTTTTTTTCCTTCTGCAAATTCAGAAGGTTTGTGCCAGACACTGGCTCAGGAAATGGGGACCTCATAGTGAGCAAACATGTGCATGGCCCTGGATGGAACTTACAGCTCTGTGTTGGAGATGGACATACATCTAGACATCCCACCAATAAAGGTATAATTAGAAAGGAATTATAGTACTATTGGATCATTTCATAGACATTTCTGTTTCTAGAGAATGGTTTTTCTAATGAGTCTCCAAAGCTTGTATTTTTCTGAAGAACTTAACTACCCTTGCTATTCAGTTCTTAAGTTTTGGCTGTTCTTAAAATGTGTTCTCAATTTCTCTAGCTGTTCCTGTAAGTTAATTCAAAGTTTATTTCTCTACTTGCAACACCGTCTTCAACCTTACAAGGAATTTAGGAGATCTCCTTGTACTGACAGAGAAAGAAGTCCATGAGGTATGAAAAAAGAGAAAGTTGCAAAATAATCTGAATAGTAGATTTTTAGAAACAGATAAACATACACACATGCATAAATATATGTGGAATGTTCTAGAAGGGACAACTGTTACCCTTGGAAAGAAGAAACGCGGATGAGATATGTTTTCCTTTTTACTGAAAAGCTTCCTGCAACAATTTAAGACTGAACATAGACTTGTGTAATTTCTATAAGAAAACCAATTTATGCCTTTTCACTTCTACAGGCACCACACCTAAACCTTATCGTGCAAGAAAGGTATGCTATCAAGCCATCTCCAGGAAAGAGACTCCTGGATCCTTTCCACCCCACAGCTCTTGTTCGCCATGCTTATGTTGCAATTGCCCATTCACCTTAAATGTAAAGTAATACTGTTTTCTCACTGTCATTTCTGTCTACAATAATGCCAGCGAGAGGTCTGACATCTTGCCCCTGCCTGTGATAAAACAGTGACCCCCATTCTGCACTCACCTCTGGTCTTCCATATCACATACCTGAGGCTTTTCTGCCCTGACACGTTTTGTGCCTCACTGCCTCTTCTACAATGATGAGACAAAGCAATTTCACAGCGATCAGAAGGGCTACCACGAGATGCTACCATGACATTCTGTGAGACCCACAGGGTACCTTAAATCACTGTGCGTTACCAGCCTTGACCCTCTCATCCTCATGCAGGCGTGTGTGGATGGTGGCACCATCCCTGTCAACGTGGCAAGTTTTCCTTGTGGAGTGCCCAGTGAGGTGATGCTCCACGTCCATTTAGCAGCACAGCCCCTGGATGGCTTTTAGACAGGTGCCCTGCATCCACTCGCACACCGCAGGTGGGCACCCTGCTCTACCCTAACAGGTCTCCACTGTCTCCCACGGAAAGGAAGTCTATCAATCTCAAACACATGCAATCTCTCTCGCACCTGCTCAAGACCTCCACTCATAGGTCATACAGACACAGGGTCCTCCTGAAAACCTGAGAAGAAAGCCACCGATGGTGAACCTTACTCCTCAGGAAGCAGGTAAGCATCTGCTTCTTTATCATTAACCAAGCATCCCTCAACTTGGAGGACTCATCTGATTAACTAAAAACATAATCACATTTTTTGACTGCAGAAATCAAAGTACTGAGTCTAAAGATCCTCTTAGAGAATTAAAAGGCCTCTAAGACTAGTTCCTTGGGGAATGCAGGTTAAGAGACTCTGAGCTAACACAATATCCTTTATTACTGGCATCCTTAGGTGGTACAGATGGTTAATGAACTGGCTGCTGACCAACAGGCTGATGGTTTCAGTCTAACCAGAGGCACCTTGGAAGAAAGGCCAGGTGATCTCCTCTTAGCAAGTGTCACGGATTGCATGGTGTCCTCCCCCAAAATATGTGTATTGATTTGACTTGGCTATGAGTCCCAGTATGATGCGATTCCTTCCATGTGTTGTGAACGCTGCCTCTGTGATATGGATGATGGAGGATGGGCAGCAGTTGTGCTGGTGAGAAAGGACTCCAGTTACCAGCTGGGGGATACAGGGGAGAGGGGGGAGCACAGAGAGTGGGGAGCTTCACACCACCAAGAAGGCAGCACTGACAGCACAGCATAGCCTTTGGATCTGAGCTTCCTGTGCCAAGATGCTCCCACTGGATTTGGACACAACCTACTGGACAATGATAATTTCTCTTACTGAACAGACTTATAACTCATGAACGGATTTGTGGCTAACTGGACTATGCCAACAAAATTGCTCTTCAAAAAGCCTTCCACTCACGGTATTCTGTTACAGTAGTTGACTAAAACACCAAGTCAGTCACTGAAAACCCTAAGAAGCACAGTTCCACTCTGACACACATGGCATAGCCACGAGTCAGAAATGAAGCAACAGCCACTTGGCCCTGGGTGGCTTATTATTACTTAAGTCCCTAAAAGGGTGTTAAGCAAACAGCTGGGAGCACAAGCAACATCTCCCAAGGCACAAGGTAAGTATGCTGAGCAAAAATGTAATCCCTGAGAAGAAAGAGAAGACCTACAGAAAAAGGAGTCCCAGCAAAGAAGGTTGGAGAGGTCAAAACAAAGTCTGCCTTCTTTCTATTGTTACCTAGAATCTGACTTCTAAATTACGATGTCAACAAATGTCAGGCAAGGTAAGAGAGAGATTCCAATACAGACCGACGCCAACAACTTCACTGTGTCCAGAAAAGTTCCTTAAGGAAAACCTTCCTGAAACTTGAGCAAACCTTTGAATGCCTACACAGGCATGACACACTTGCTGGCTTTGTCCTCAGCCTCAGCTGAGCAGCAACCCCAAATGGAATCAAATCTATTTGTTGGTAATACTTTTCCAACATAACAGAAAATATTCATCTCACATCAAGAGAGAGTGCCTGTGACAATTTCAAGATCCCAGGCTGTTCATATCCTCTAGGTGAGTAAAGTGATGGAACCAGGGTCACTGATCTCAGCAGAGTTACAAGCAAAGGATATGCTCCACAATGCAGATGTGACAACCTGTCAGAAGCCACATGAGATCATCTTTATGCTTACAAAATTACTGGTATTATTCTCTCAGGGGACATTGAGGCCAACTGGCATAACTAGAATGTTGCTAAGGGAGTCTTCTGTACCCTATATTGGTGAGTGGTATCTGGGGTCTTAAAAGCTAGCAAGCTGCCATCTGAGGTACACCAAATGGTACCAACTCAGCAGGAACAGATGATCACCAAGGACAAAATCAACAAGAGGGAAAGAGAACCCAGATGACAGAAAGACCCATGTGAATGGGTAACTGTATGAACATGTGATCCGAAGAACTGGACGGTGCCTGGCCACCACCAAAGACAGCTGTGATGGGGCTCACAATGTTGAGTCCCAGTGGCAATACAAGAAAGAGGGGGTGCACCCTAAGAACTCCACTAAAAGACTGCAATTGATGGGCTGAAGGCCTGGGGCTTCCCCTGGTAGCATGGCCACTAGACCTGATGCTGCCCCTGATCACAGATCATTATTGAGGTCAACTCTTCGGATAGGAATGGATGGATGCAGGGACACAGAGTGACCATATCGTGTGTGTACTTTATTGTTCCATGCTTTGAAAACATGTCATCCTACTGGCCTCTTACTAGAGGAGAGTGGAGAGGGTGGAGAGGAAGGCACAGAAGATTGTTAAGAGGATACGACACATATGGAACAAAAAGGAAGCGTGTGTTGTCACTGGGCAAGGAGAGCAGAGGGGGCTGCAGATACGCAGGCAAGCAAATTTCAATTGCATTGTAAACCTTCACTCAGTCACAATAAAAAAAATCACTGGTATCACCATTTGGAAGTCCTCTTTAAGAGCTGCAGTGCTCACCCCTTTAACACACACCTGTACCACCCACACTCCATAAAGAGCATTCTGGGCATTGAGCAGATAAAAGGCATGGAATCCGACCACTGCACCAGTTTCCAATCGGCCTTGTGCACTACCAAAGGTCCATTAGAGCAAAACCTATGTAAAACTCAACCAAAGCCAAAATTAAAAGATAGTGTTACCATGTTCTAGGTAAAACTCTCACCTAACTGTGAAGATTTGTCTTCTGACTGAACAAATGGCCTGACAAACAGATCATTAGCATGTACGTTACAGGAAATTTGGGAGACAAAGATCATCTCACTGTATCCCTATCAAATTGGCTCTTTTTCTTTACATTTTCTAGTTTCTCTTTTTACACAGATGTATCAAGCGTCAGTGGCAGTGTAAGGAAACAGTCTTTCTCATCATATGCTAGTGAAGAGGATAAATTGGTACAGTTTATGGCAACATGCTCCAAACGCCTTTCCGTGATGGATACTCTCTGGCTCACTTGTTTCACTTCTAGATATATCTGAAATAAATAATCATGGATATGTACAAAAATTTAGCTAAAAGATTGTTCATCACAGAATATATAATGCTGAAAAATGAATCAAAACGCATATTCAACCACAGAGGAACGTTCAAAGAGGAAGCAATAGATCAGCTGCACAATGGAATGATAAGCTGATGTTTCAAATGATTTGCAGTAAAATATTTAAAATTTTCTTGTATATTGTTAGGTGAAAAACATAAAAAATACAAAACTATAGTATGATCTCAGTGTGGACATACACATAACCTATAAACCTACTGCCATCGAGTCAGAATCAATTCTGGCTTGGGGTGACCCTATGCCAAGCCAAGTGCCGTCGAGTCGGATCCGACCCTATAGGAGAGGATAAAACTGCCCCAAAGGGTTTCTAAGAAGTGACTGGTGGATTTGAACTGCCAACCTTTTGGTTAGCAGCTGAGTACTTAACCACTGCATCACCAGGGCTCCGTATGTGTAATCCAAACCAAACCCACAGCCAACGAGTCAATTCCGACTCACTGCAACCCTACAGGACAGAGTAAGGTTGTCCCATAAGAGTTTCCAAGGAGTACCTGGTACATTCAAACCACCAACCTTTTGGTTAACAGCCATAGCACTTAACCACTATGCCACCAGGGTTTCCCATATGCATAGAAGTATAACTGTATAAAGAAATACATAAAGCACACTCAGATAGCTAGCCACAAAGAGAAAGGACTCACAGCAAAAGCAGCAAAGCGCTACTCCTGGTTTCCTGGGATACCACTTACTGTGCCTGTCTGCTGAGGAGGTTAAATGAGTGAAAACAGGGAAGCACCTCGCCAGAAGAGATGCTCCAGAAACGTTTTCCTTTCTCCTTTTATTCAAAACAAAACTGTAATCAAGCAACAAACTGCTCCCTCTCCACTTCACAAACCCTATTTTAGGGATCTCTGGGTATTTGGTGAAGTCATACCAGGTACCTCCTGCTGCTCCTTTAAATGCAAGACTAATATTTAGGAAACACCCACAGCTACAGAACTCTCTGGGGTCCCCGGGTGGTATGGACAGTTAACATACCAGACTGCTAACCAAAAGGCTGGAAGTTCAAGTCCGCTCAGAGGCCTCTCAGAAGGAAGGTCTGACCTGACAACTGACTTGCAAAAACTCAGCCCCTGAAAATGCCAAGGACACTCTTCTCCTCTGACATACAAGGGGTCTCTGCAAGTCGGTGCGGACCCGACAAGAACTGGTATGGGTATACAGCACTGTTTTATGAAGCAAACCTAGAAAGTGACAGAAAAAAAGATGCATTGTTTAAATCCACTCACGCTCCACTACACTGCTTTACTCTTAAGGAAGTTCCAACAGTCTACGTACATTTAATTTGTTAAATATGTATTTTCTCTTTAATTTTAAAAATATTTGTACTGTGCTTCCTGTTCTATGCCAGCTCCGTAGGTCTACTATCACCTTCCCATTTTCCATTACACATTTTTCTTTTATCGGACAGACACTGGGGGTAAAGTGCTGGCTTGGTACTTCTCAGCTGTCTGCTCGTCTAAGTTCTGCATGCTACCCGCAAGGACTGTGTTTGCCTTCTTCAACGTCAGACCCCCTGGTCCAGCTTAGTGTGTGAGCTGGTACAGGTGTGCAATAAAGATCTGGGGAGGATCAAGGCCTGCTGCATGAACCACGAGGTTTCCAGGGTTGTTGGCTTGTTCTTCCACTGAAAAGGGCAAAGGAGAGAAGAAACACTTCAATTTCTGTTGCAGACCTCGGTGAGCAGCTATAAGAATGAGGGCAGTTACACAACAGTTCTTATATTCTAAACTGTACCAGCTTCTCTCCAAAACAAATGCCAAAACCAATACTTGGCATTCCTGTCTGTTATAAATGTGTCCATCCAGGAGTTCACTACAGATAAAAGAACACACATTAATTTTTTTAAAAAGTATCTTCAATTATGATTGTTAGAATCTTGCTTACTGCTGGTGGCTGAAATACAGGGACAACTATTAGGATTTCACCTAAATGTCTGCTGGTATCCAATTCCTTCATAGCAAAGTATGAGTGACTGAGCCTGATATTAAAAATTATTATGCAATTCCAACGCCTATGATCCTACTGGGATCACGTTAAGAAGTCCCTGGAAAGGGGAGACTCTGGAGATCCCTCTACAACTGGACACAATTCTTTAGGAAGGACAGCTGAAACTACTGGGAGGTTCTGGGATTAAGACTCAGTAAGCGAGGGGGATCTTACACAGCGGACCTGCAGAGCTGGAGTCCCCAACAGCAAAAATGGACTAGGAAACAATTTCCTACTTTTGATCACTTGAATTAATGGTAACAAGCAGCCCAGGAGGAACTAAGGTTAAAATCCCAAAACAAAGCCACTGTCACTGAATCAGTTCTGACTCATAGCAACCCACAGGAAAGAGAACTGACCCACGAGAGTGCCTGGTGGATTCCAACCGCTGACCTGTTTTTACCTAGCCTCTGTGACACTGAACCGCTATGCCACCAGGGCTTCCAAAGTCAAGTCAGGAGTTATTTTTCCCACCAGGTCTTGAAATTCAAGCATATTGTGGTTCTTTTGATGCAAACCAATAGAATGGTACCCTGTAAAGTACTGGACAACCGCATGCCTTTCTTTGACCATGGAGGGCTTACATATATTTCTTCAACGCCACATAAAAATAAACTGCAATACTCAAGGAAAAGAAAAACCAATGCAGATGAAACCCCTCTCTCAGGTTTGAGTTTCCTTTCACCAGTTTGAGCTAGACTGAGACGTTAACAACCACCGAGACGTGGTGCTTTCTTGTGCCCGCAGTACACACAGAGCTAGCTATTCAGGTCAATAGAAAAGTCGGTCTCAATTTAAGGGTTAAAAACCTCAGATATGAAATGGAGCAAGATTTCAAAAGTGGCAAAGGGATCACCTATCCATTTCAAAGACATGTTTATCTTTTTGTATTTCAAAGGAAAAGGCCTTTCGAAAGATTTGGTAAAGAAATCTGCCTGTGAATAGCAGCACATTGAGAAGTCTTAGCTTTCAGGTACAATGGCCTTCCCTCAGAAAGCACTAGGCAGGATTCCGGAAGCGGGAAGGTGCGTTTCACATGCTGCCAAGTACACTCAAGACCCTGCAGTATCCACTCCTGCCAACTTCTATCTGATGGATCTCTAGTGTTTTCCTGCATTTCTGCCCTAGCCCTAGTAGTACTTAAGAGGTCCGCCCTTCCTCAGCAAGAGAATTCATTCACATGCCAGTTTGTCTTCTTTGTAAAAAAAAAAAAAAGAAGGGGGGGATAATTATGGAAGACTCAGTAAGTTAGTCAGTCTTCTAGAAATATTCATGAAAATCTGTTCCTGAAAACTGCTACGATTTCGTAGCCAATCTTTTGCAAGTGACTTCTGTGAAGAATGTTCTTAGAAAGATCCCCCAAAAGGGTGGTAATAAAATGCATCTCATTCAAATGACCTCTTGGTCTGGTGCTGTTCCTCTCTCTCTCACTTCTTCGGGGTGGAGTGCCACTCTGCTCATCCCAAGGCCTATGGCGCTGGCTCCAACACAGTGACACTTCCTAGAACAAGTCTGGGTCATTCCAGAAGGAGACCTGGGAATCAAAAATGTATCCACCCACGACGGGCACAAGCACACTGCACCCTGCTGGTCTCTATAAAAGCAGAATCGGGGGATACAGGGAGCTGAGGTCCACCAAAGTGCTTTAAAGAACAGCATATCCACCCTATAGGTAACCCCTGTGACCTGAATGCACCTCCAGCGAAGAAAAACTGGATCCTTACTTTTGAAGAAGGTCTTGACTTAAAAAGACAAACACGAAATCCAGATGTCACCAGGGGTGAAGTCACTGAATTAAGCTTAGAAGCGATCCCTCTCCCAGCACACACTCCCCACCATCACAGAGCAAAGAAAGCTGGCCACCAGCAACTGTGCTGGGGTCTCAGCTTCAAATGCAGTGTGACCCCAGTAGGAGCAGATCCCATCCATCAGCAGCTGGCTCTAACCGGCCTGGCACCGAGCTTAGTGACAGCAGGCATTGTCGCTGCTTGGTGCACGCCCTCTCTGCGACTCCAGGCCAAGTTATTAAGAAATGGTTTGTCATCTTAGATCGGATGGATCATTTGTTTCCCCGAATTCTTTTTCTCATCATTTACTCATTACGCGCCTCCTCCTGATGGAAGCGGACATTTATTTGCTTCTGCATTTATTGCATTGGCAAACAGAAACTTTCGGCTGCACTGCCTGCGGGCTCACTCATTTATCTACTGAGTAAGAGACTCAAGTTCTCTACAGGGCAGAGAAATTAAAATATCAGTCAGGCTGACAGCCGGGAAATGAGGGTCTCTGGGCGACCTGCAGCTGGCCAGAGCTTTGGGTTTTGCGAAGCGCTGCAGGGCTGAGCTGCAGAACGGCGGTTTCAAGTGTAACTAAGACAGTGGACTATTAGTTGGCCAACGAGTATTTCAGGGGACTGACACAGTAGCACTCTGCACAGTATCTGAGATGAGAAGCTCACTGCTAACTTGAAGCAGAAAATGTAACGAGCAAGATGCTTCCAAAAGCCCGTTTCTCTCTGGAGCTAGAGGAAGAGGACCATCTCATTAAATGCATCAAACAGGTGCTGGGACAACAGAATTTTAAAAGGGAAGGGACCTTACAGGACCCTGAATCCCTCTGCAGGAGGCTTCTGTACAGCATCCCCACTGGTCCCTCTCATTCTGCCTGTATACCTGGGGTGATGGGAGACCAGCTCCCTCTCCCAAGGCAGTCGGTTCCAGAGCTGAACACTCTGGGTGTGACAGGGTCACTTCCTAGGGGATATCTGAATGCTTGTGACCTTGAGCAAGCTGCTCGACCTCTCGGAGCCTCAGGGTCCTTGTTTTAAAAATGAGTTTACCCATTTGCTGAAAGAATCAGACTTGCAGGAAGAGAAAGTCATTTAGGGCTTGACTACCTCATCCAGCGAAAGCAGTGCTGGTCTAGAAGGTCACAAGACAATTTCACGTCGTCTGAGACAACATACACAGCAGAGGCGACACACTTGTCCCTGATTCACCATGCTGAGACAAGTGTCATTCCAATCGGGATAGCTAAGTGACTTTTTTTGTTTGTTTGTTTTTATTATGATTGAATGAGAATATACAATCCCATATAAATTTGCACACCCACTAATGAGCAGCTCCCACTGCTCTTCGGAACAGCTAAGTGAATCTGCCACAGAAAGGTGCTCTCTGAATTCTTTTCTCCTCTGTTGTCTTGGGCTCCACTTCCTTGAACCAACTTTGCTATCCACCTTTCATTCCAGACACAAAGCAGCGGCAACAGGGCAGGGGGAGGTTTGTGGATGGTGTCAGCCACCAGAGCCCCCAAGCAGCTGAGCTACCCCAACCCTGCCTTGGTCTTCCTAATGCTGGCGTCAGCTGGGCAGGTTTGGGCTCTCAGTTTAACACAGCCCAGAGCCCAGTGCTGTACCAGGCACTGGTCATACTAAGCAAAATCCAATTTTGGCCTTCTGCTTCCTTCTGAAATCAGTCTTCCTGGTAGAAAAGTGCTTAAAATATTGCTCATCACTATTAGGAAAAGAAAGAGTATGAACGCTAACAAGAGCATTCATTCTCTTTATAAACCAGTGACACCTTTCAGCTATGAGTCCTTATATACTCACCTCCCCCACCACCCCAAATAGCTGTTAAATCTGATCTGAGAGCAACCCGGGTAGTCAACTATTGTAGGCACACATGCAATGCTGATCTGCCCAACTGACACCCCAGAGTCACAGCTGACCCTCTGTCAAAGCAAAACTAAAACCCACTGCCTATGAATAGAGTCTGACTCACAGAAACCCTACAGACAGAGGAGAACTGTCCCATAGAGTTTCCAAAGAGTGGTTGGCGGATTTGAACTGCTGACTGTCTGGCTAGCAGCTGTAGCACTTAAGCACTATACCACCTTGGTTTCCCACCCTCTGTAAAAGGTCCTTTTTCAAGACCATGAATGCCTTAGCTATAGCGGATGTGAGTTTGATGGAAAATGTGATGTAACAAGACGGAGGATAAAATCCCACCACACCAAACCCACTGCCATGGAGTCAATTCTGACACATAGCCACCCTACAGGATAGAGTAGAACTGCCCCATAGAGTTTCTAAGGAGACGCTGGTGCATTTGAACTGCCAACCTTTTGGTTACCAGCCGTACCTCTTAACCACTACACCTACCAGGGTTCCCAGATACAGAATAGCACCATTAACCCCAACAAAATCCAGTGCCATCAAGTCGATTCTGACTCACTTGCAACCCTACAGGAGTGGAGCCACGCGGCTGAGTTTCCAAGGAGTGCCTGGTGGATTCAGACTGCCAACCTCTCGGTTAGCAGTCATAGATAGCTAAAAGCCCTATAAAACGTCCAACCACAGATTAGAAGGCTGTGAAACCTAGTAAAATCACTTTCCAAAGATTAATTCATGTTCTCGGTTGTAATACATTGTAATACACTGTCAACGTAAAGTTAAGATTCTTTATTTAAAAAAAAAAATTACACCTGAGTGACAATGACGCAGATGCTCAAGTTTCACTCGCTTGCGTCTTCTGTGCAACCAGCTTGAATAAAAGCAATACAGGTTCTTTACGGGTGGCTCACAGATTAACAGTGTCTACGGATTCCATTCACGACACAGGATGATAAACACGATTTTTTAATTGAGTTTCATGTTATGAAACCCACGTAAAAGCTGTTCTGGAGACACCCGTTATCTCACAAAAATAAGGGTGTTGTGGGGTGCCGCAGTGGACTCAAAGTGACCCCATGTACATCACAAAGAGCTACTGCCCGTTTCTGTGCTGTCCGTACCGCTGTCTGTTAGGCCTGAGCCCACCGCTGTAGCCACACTGTGTCAGCCCCCCGCCTTGAGGGTCTTCCTCTTTTTCACTGACCCTCTACCGAGTATGAGGTCCTTCTCCAGGGACTGGTCCTCCTAATAACACATCCAGAGGACATGAGACAAAGTTCTGCCATCCCTGCTTCTACAGAGCATTCTGGCTGTATCTTTTCCGAGACAGATTTGCTCGTTCCTCTGGCAGTCCACAGTATGTTCAATATTCTTTCCTAACACCCAACTCAAAAGCATCAATTCTTCTTTAGCATTCCTTATTCACCATAGAGCTTTTGCATGCATATGAGATGAAGTACATTTTTTCAAACATTCCATTACATATAAGGCAGTCTAGAAGGAAGGCACACAGATCTGTACAATACACCCCTGTTCTCAGGGAATGCAGACTCTGCCAAGGGGTTAGAGGAGTTCACAGTAATAATTAACATCCACTGACTCAAAGCCATGTGCTAGGCACTGTGCTGTGTGCCTTAGATGGGTTCTCTTAAGCCTTGCAACAGCACCATCAAGCTGGTACTATTATCCCATTTTCCTGATGAGGAAACTGAGGACCACAGAAGTCATTTACCAAGATCTTTTGAACTTTTCAGTGACACTGCCAGCATTAAATTCAATCAGCTTGGATCCACAGACACTGTTCTTAATAACAACACTACAGCGATTCCCAAATAGCTACACAAATTCAAATTATATAATGAAAGCGGACCACATTTAGAAGGGATGATTAGATGGCTTAGTGTAGGAGGTGGCATTCAGTCTCTAATTAAATTCTGTTACCTTGCCTTAATCTAATATTAGATATTTAAGTTGTTACAGTAAAAATCTCTAATTATATATTTGATTTAGAAAATTAAAAAGGGGGGTGGGACCTTATGTCAATTATAATTAGGAACATGAGCAGATCCAGATGCTAAGAGTCTGTGCCACCTTTGTGGATAACCAGACACTTGCTTTTAAATCATCACATCATAAACTGAAGCCAAAAAACTAAAAAATAAATAAGTCAAGAGAGGGAAAACCGGTTAATAAGTCAGTGAAAAGGTAACTCGGACACAGCAATCACAAAGGCCCCAATTAATTTTCATCCCATACAAATTAAATAAAAACAAACTAAGTTGGGTAAGACTGCAGATTAAATGTTGACCAATCAACAACTTTGCTTGTAGATGTTCTCAATAATTGTTGGCTGTTTTCCTCATCTACATTCTCATTTCCTCCACGACGGAGAACCACTTCCCTCTAAACATCAGCCCAAGTCCTGTGCTATGTGCAAGGGAAGTAACTGCCAGTCAGACCTCACAGCTTAGACAAGGTCCTCTTGTCTTCTGGCTGGGGCTCCTCCAGCCTCCTGGCCTTCAAATGCCTCACGCCAAGAACTCCCAAATGTATACATCTGGCTCAGACTTTACCTTTAACTTCCTATTCTGTGTCTTAGTCATGAGCGTTGCTATAACAGAAGTGCCCTAAGCTGATGATATTAACAAAGAGAAATTGACTCTCTCATAGTCTAGTAGGCTACAAGTCCAAATTCAGGGCATCAGTCTCAGGGGAACGCTTTCTCTGGGAGGCTCTGGAGGAAGGTCTGTGTCATCAGTCTTCCCTTGGTCTGAGATCATCTCAGTGTAGGAACCTGAGGACTCGCTCTGCTCCAAGAACTGCTTTCTTGATAGTGTGAGGTCTCCGACTCATTTGCTTCCCTTTCCTGTTATCTTTTGAAGGGTAAATTGAAGAAAGGTGGTGCAAGCCACACCCCAGGGAAACTACCTGTACCCTGGATCAGGGAAATGATCTCACAGTTCTCTCCTAGTCCTTCTTAATACAATTCAACCTTGCTCTCTTAACCACAGGCAGAGATTAGGATGTACAACACAAGACAATCACAGAACAGAGGACAACCACACTATTCTGACAATCAGGGCCCAGCCAAACTACTCCACACATTTTGGTTGGGGGAACACAATTCAATCCAAGACACTCTAAATTTGCTGACATCACCCTTTGGCTATCACAGGGTCATCTCAAATTTAAATGGACAAATACAGAATTTATGACTTGTGATCACATAGCCAGCTCCTTGCTTCAGTGATCTTGGTCGCCTTAGTCTCCGTAAATGGTTCTACCTCCCACCCAGATGCTGAAGTCAAACATACAGGAGTCGCCCTTCTGCCTCCCGTTCTCTATTCGCATCTCACACCCAGCCCCTCACATCAAATACTCCTCGCCCCTACTCTCAGGAATCCCTGCCTCCTTTCTTCTTCTTTAAAAAGGCAGCTAAGGGGGTTGGATTTCATTTTAAGGGCAGTGGGAGCCCATGGAGGGTTTTAAGCAAAGAACTGATACACTGTGACTCAAGTTCTTAAAAGATGATCAAGCTCATGGTTGGAGAAGAGACGACAGTGGCTGGGGTAAGTACAGAAAGGATGTAGGGAGAGCAGTTAGGAAACAATGGTCATCCAAGGGTTTAGGTGAGAGATGATGCTGGCTTGGTCTATGCTGGTAATAGAAGCTGATGTCAGGGAGCTATGTCACGGAAATAGTCCACAGGACTTCCTGGTGAGCTGGAAGGATGGAGGAGGAAACATGAGGCAACGGAAGACTCAGTAACACCTCACAGATTTTAAGCTTGAGCCAACAAGTGGACAGTGGTGTTATTTCTTGAGACGGGAAAAAATTGGAGGAAGAATGGTAGCTAGGATATCTTAGGACCTCTAAGTCTGCTATTTCTTAGGAAGATGTGTCTGTGTGTGGATGTGTACGTGAGAGAGACAGACACAGAGAAGGGCAGACACACACGCATTTGATTCTACTTGCCCGCCTCTGCCCCCAACACTCAGACTTCCAAATAGACCACACTCATCCTTCCTCTTAAATGTCTCACCTCAGACCCCTTGTGATAATAAAGGTTGTGTGTCAACTTGGGTAAGCAACAATTCTCATGGATTGGGCAGTTATGATGTCATGTGGTCACTATGTAATGATGTAACCACTTTCAGAAAGACATTTGATATACTGTAGTCATGTCTGTGATGAGATCTATTGTAAGCAGCCAAACAGCCAAAAGGGATCTGTATCCAACAGTGGTGGACTTTCTGCCAAAGTCTGTTGATTTTTTTGCTCTCTCCGGATCCCGCAGCTGCCTCTTGTTCATGTGACCTTCTGTTCTTGAGCTAGCAGCTTACCTGCTCATCTTGGGCTTCATCAGCCTCCTCAGCCTGTGAGCCAGAGGCCTGTCGTCTGATCTGTGGAGCTTGGGCTCACTAGCCTCTGCAGCTACACGAATCATGAGCAGCCTTCATCCTGACCCACAGACTTGAGACTCTGCATCTTCTACAACCACTTGAGCTATTTCCTTGGCCCAAACCTCCTCTCTCTGTATTTACATGCTTCACCGGTTAGGCTTCCCTAGAGTTCCCGGCCTAAGAACCTGCTCTGTCTGAGAAACCTCCTCTCCAGTGTGCTATTTTATCTCAAAGTACATGTCTCCTTAACAGCAATAGTCCTGGCTTAGCCTGGCTTATTTTATTTGGTTTTCTGTGTTGTCTCCCATGCACTGGACCAAAAGCTCCAGCAGGGTAGGAGGCATGTCCCTCCTGCTTTCTACTGCTCCCTGGCTACCCAGCACACTCCTGGCACAAGGTCAGAAATTATTAAAGATCTGCTCATCAATTATCCTCAACAATTTCTGGAAGAAGACGAAAAACAGATGTCTAAAGCAGAGGTTGGCCAACTTTTTCCATAAAGGGCCAGACAGTAAATATTTTCAGCTTTGTGTGCCATATGGTCTTCATTGCAACTGCTCAACTCTCTTGTTGTGTGAAAGTAACCATAAACAACATGCAAACAATAAGCATAGCTGCATCCCAACAAATCTATTTATGGACCCCGAAGTCTGAATTTCCTATCATATTCATGCATCAAAAAAAAAAAAAAATCAATCTTTTGGTTTTTTTCCAGCCACTTAAAAATGTAAAAACTATTCTTAGCTTGTGAGACTGACCCCTTTATCTGAAATTTAAGTATCCAGTAGGAAGAGGAGGAAAAACAAATGTCAGATGACAGGTGTAATTTTACTAAAGAACTTATCATACTGTAAAATAACCCCTGTGTTTACACACCTGTCACCCTCCCTGTAGCCTACCACACTCTATAAGAAAAATGACTGAACCATGTCAATAAATCTTGGCACCTGTCATGGACTGCATTGTGTCTCTCCAAAAATACGTGTAGCCATGTGGCTGGGCCATGATTCCCAGGATCTTGTGACTGTCCTCCATTCTGTGGTTTCCTATTCTGTTATGTTCAACTTTTAGGGTGGAGCTGTGAATCTCTTCACAGGATCACCTCCCTGCTCTGGGAGTTTACCTGAAGTAGGGCTTGCCCCACCCTTAACCCTTTCATTCTGCAAGAGATACAAGGAAAGAGAAGCAAGCAGAGAATTGGGAATCTCACACCAACAGGAAAGAAAACAGCACCAGGAGAAGAGCAGGTCTTTCAGACCTGAGGCTCCTGCACCAAGATGCTCCCTGGACAAAGACTGAGGCAGCACAAGGACTTTCCTCCAGAGCTGACCAGGGGGAAAACGTTCTGCTGGAGCAGACATCCTGAATTTGGACTTGTAGCCTACTAGACTGTGTAAGAATAAACCTTCCTTTGTTAAAGCCACTCACTCTGTGGTATTTGTGTTAGAGCAGCCCTAGGTGACTCAAACAGCACCTAACGCTTAATAAGTGCTTGTTAATGGAAAACAAGGAAAGGAAGATGAGGGGACAGGAGGGGAGGGGACGGGAGAGGGAGGAAGGAAGGGTCAGCGGTCCCAGAAATAATCTGATTTTATCACCACCACGCCACTAGAATAGGAAAATGGAATACTGTGACTTGTTCACCCAGTACTTCTCAGGCAAACAGCAGAAACGTATCAGAAGTCTGAAACAGAGACAAAAGTCTATTTTCTTGTGATTCTGCTACTATTTGGCCATGCTGAAAACCATATCAATTTCAAAAGATGAGTGGCAATATAAGAAACTTGAATTTCAAACTACAACAATGATTCAACAAACTACAGAGCACGTAAAGAAAATATAAAAAGTTCTGAAAGAATTCTTCCATATTACACTGTGCATCAATCTCCCCAGGATAAACACTATTTTCCAAAATAACATCAGCAGCATCTGTACTGACTAGAGGGATGTGTTCCAACCATACATTTCATTCACTACACCTACATTTTCTACAGTTGGAAATAGTAAGAAAGACCTTTAAAATGATTTTAATTTAGCAGATAGAGAGAGTCAAGGTACAAAGAAGTCATCAAACACTTAGCCAACACACGTCAAAGGTACTGGGTGTCTCACTGAGAAATAATCCTGGACAGAAAAGAAGACAGTGATGCCTGTGCGACCAATGAAGTGTGAACATGGAGCCCACAGTTACAGGGTGTCTGCTCCAACTCTGACAGTGGTACCCAACTGTCACAGGCTCAGCCAGGCGTCCTCAGTACAGAAACTTCAGGGAGGGAAACAATCTTCTCCTGTCTTAATTAGGAAGACAAGGTTGGGGGCATGTACACCAGCCACCTGAAAGGGGGTGAGGGGAACTGAGCTACAGGTAGGAGAGAAACACCAAATGGGACACTACATACAAAGGACCAGACCACTTGTGGTGTCAGCTGCAACTCAGGGTGACCCCACATGGGTCACAGCAGAGCAGTGACCCACAGAGCTTTCAATGGCTAATCTTTGGGGCATTTCTTCTGAGGTGCCTCTGGGTAGACTCCAACCTCTCATCTTTCAGTTAGCAGATGAGCGTGTTAACCATCTGCACCACGGAGGGACTTCAGGTACAGAGACCAGCACCACCTCCATTGTTGATTGAGACCGACTCAGAGTGACCCTAGAGACCAGAGTAGAATTGCCCCACGGAGTTCCCAAGGGGCACCTCACAGATTTCAACTGCTGACCTTCTGGTTAGCAGACATAACACTTAACCCACTATGCCACCAGGGTTTCCAGGTACACAGAAGACAGGTGCAAATAAGAGTGACACCTTAGTGGCACTGCTCATGGATGAAAGCAGGAACGGGAACACAGAGATGGTACAGACAGATTTGCCAGCTTCACAGCCTGAGAATGGGCTACCCACTTCCCATCTATGGACCTTGTTAAGGGAGGAGTTTTTGGTAGAAACACTATGGGGTAATTCTACTCACTCATACAGAGGTTCTGTAAGTTGGAATTGACCCAGAAGCAATTTTTTTTTTAATATATTAAAGGACAGATGTGCATAACCCTGGTGGCCTGGTGGTTAACTGCTATATCTGCTAACCAAGAGATCGGCAGTTCAAATCTACCAAGCACTCCTTGGAAACTCTATGGGGCAGTTCTACTCTGACCTATAGGGTTGTTACGAGTCAAAATCGTAGCAGTGGGTAAGGCAGTGGGAGTGGGTTTGGTTTTGGTTTGGTATGTAGATAACCCATGTATCATTGAGCTTTGCTAGGGACATACATAGAAGCCCTGGTAGGGCAATGGTTAAGTGCTCAGATGCTAATCAAAAGGTGGGTGATTTGAATGCATCCATTGATGTGTGGGAGAAAGGACCTGTTGATCTGCTCCCACATAATTACAGCCTGGGAAACCCACTGGGGCACTTTTATCCTGTCACATAAGGTTGGCATGAGTAGGAGTCAACTCACCGGCACTCAACAACAACATCAGGGACTCACTGAGTCAGAGCTCTACTCAGCTCCTTTGTGTCTAATCCCAGCCCACCCCAGTTCTGATTTCCTGAGAGGCTGCAGTGTGGAGCCACAGGGTGTGGTAGTAGAGTGTGGACAGGGCTCAACTGTGCCTCACTTGCTTTCTCTGTGAAATGGGGATAACACTCCTAGACACTAGAAAGGTTAAGCAACTTCCGTAAAGCACTTAGCTTAACGCTGGGAAACAGGAAGCTCACGGTGAGTGTCCCTAGCCTGTGCTACACAGAGCAGGGTAGGACTGCTGATGCTGACTGGAATGGGAGGGGGCTGGAGGACAGGACCGTGAAGTCTGGTGAACAGCCACGGTACCATCTCAGCCCACAGGGCATTTTTTTTTTTTTTTTAGAAAAACTTCAATATTTCCTTACAAGATCCTGATGTCTATTTACTATTTTTTACCAAGAACGAGGATCGCGCACGTTCTTGAAATAGAGTACCACGTAAACCCAACACAGAACTGATCTGCTACCCAAGTAGAGACCAAAATAAGCACCGTCTGCCAGGCCTGGCGAAAGACAGGTGCTGTACTTGAAAAGCAAACCTGGCATTTCCCGCAAAGAGAGGGAAGAGCTCACGAGAGCCCCACGTGGCACAGAACCAAGGCAGGAGATGTGGCGTGCCGGTGCTCAACAGGGCCTGCCGGGAGGCTCCTCAGCCAGGTACACGGATGGTCCAGCGGGTGTTCAGGTCCCCACGTGAGGGGCACCTCTCAGGTGTCTCCTACATAAATGGCACCTTGCACATATGGTCATTTTCTCCCCCACTGTCAGGAGATCTTTTTCATCACCATCACTTGCTATTCATTTGTTACTGGCTGTCTTGCACCAGCAGACCATCCGTTTTACAGTAACAGGGCTTTTGGGGCACTTTGCTCTGTGCTACAGCCTGAGCCTAAAACGGAGCCTGTCCCAGAGTAACCACTCGTGTCTGAGTGATGCTGGGGTCCCACGCATGGCGAGCGCAGGTGTGTCAGGGTAGAGCTAGGCTGCAGCTGGGTCGCTCTGGGGTCTGGCGCACGGTGATGCCAGGTGTGTGTCAGGGTAGAGCTAGGCTTCACAGGGTTTTTAGTAGCTGCTATTTGGGGAGCAAATGGCCAGGTCTTTCTTCTGAGGCACCTCTGGGAAGACTTACAGCTCCAGTCTCTCAGTAAACAGCAGAGCACGGTAACTGTCTGCAGCACCTCAGGTCTCCTACCACAGAGTAGGCACTGTGTTCAAAAACGAATCTACCTGGTGAATGGCTCATGGGGCAAAGAGACAAAAAACCTGAAAATTCAGCAAAAGTTCTAAATTATTAGTAACAGGGGTACTAAGTTGTTTATTAATTAATCAAAATATTGTTAGCAGAAGGAATAATTACTGGTGAAATTTTACAAAGTACCAAGAGAATCCTTGGAAAGTGTGCTAAATCACAGATGAGCCAAAAAATTGGAAACTCATTTTTTTTTTTTAACAAGCTCTCCTGAGGAACACACACGGCAGGCTTTACGAGAGCAGTGATCTTACAATTTTTATTTCACTCATCAACTGAAATGAGCAAATACTTTGCAGTACCTCAAAATCTGAAAAGGAAGGAAAAGTTGCTACTAGAAATATGTTAAATAAAAGCCAATATTACAGCTTTTCAAGTGTTTACCATGATCACAGAATATTTTATTGCTATCAATGACTTTAGGATAAATGAAAAATGAGAATTATATGGCAAAAAGAGTATCTCCCAGTATCCTGTTTTGCTATGTGGATGAAGCTGAAGAGCAGTAATTTTCTCTGAAGAAAAATGATTTTCTTTGGATAATGCTAGGAGCTGAAGGAACATTACATAAAACAGGCTCCAGGAAATTTTTTTAAACTGCTGCGTGGGTGATCACAGTGGCAAATCGGCAGGTATTTTACCATATTTTACACCACAGAGAAAGAAAGAAAAACAATTTAAAACAGTGGCTGAAGTCTTTAGCTCGAAACTGTAGCATACTTGAATAAAAAGGATGCTCATCCACACCTGAGAAACTGGACTTAATCCTGGCAATAATGGCCATCACTTACACACTAACACCAGAAATTGTACGCCATTATAATATATTGAGATTCTGGAGATTAAAAATATAAGACTTGCACATACAAAAGACAGTGATGTATGAGGCTAACCAGGATTGTCTCCCCCCAACCCTTTGGGGCAGAAACAAAAGGACAACAGTCTTTAAGGCAGAAGTAAAGGTAACCAGAAAGGAAGCGTGGTTGTATAGTGCTTAAGCCCCTGCCTGCTCATTGAACAGCTGGAGATTCAGACGCAGCTGCTATCACCTGGGACAAAGATCCGATGATATGTCCCCACAAAGATTACAGCACAGGAAACCCTATGGGGCAGGTGCACTCTGCTCACACGGGGTCACTGTGAGTTAGTATTAACTCACCAGCATTTCACAGCAACAAAGACAATTGAGAGATGTGGAAAGTACATTGAAATGAATTTAAATTACACGAGGAAGAGGTTCAAAGTACACACACATAACTACATTCTCTTTCAGAGGCTATTGTTTGGTGACTTTTTTTCAGACTGAAGTATGCAGTCATTAATTTTAATAAAAGGCATTTGACCTCAAAATATCTTTTGCTGTATCCAGTCAAAAACAGGCACATTTTCAAGAAAAGGGACACACTGCATCCCATGAGCATTTCTTCTGAGCAGTCACCCCAATGCTGAGACTGTTAGTGGCATAACTAGAAGGACTCAGCAATTCCAGAGGATGACAGACAGACCAGGAAAGCTTGCGTCCACCAGAGCGGCCAGATTAACACCTCTAATACATATATACTGCCAAATCTCAAGGAAAAGAGAAGCAAGAGAAACCTCATTCTATGAAACAACACGATATACACTAAATCCCAGACACCAAACCCACTACTGCCCAGTCAATGCCAACTTCTGGTGACCCTACAGGACAGAGAAGAACTGCTCCACAGAGTTTCCAAGGAGCGCCTGGTAGATCTGAACCAATCTTTTGATTAGCAGATGTAGCACTTAACCACTATGCTACCAGTGTTGTCTGCTGCACATTAGAGCTCTGAAAATCTGAAGGATTATATAATTTCAAGATTACAGTTCTACTACTAGCCCAACAACTCAATTCCTTCTGGCAACACAGTATTTCAACATTAAAAAAAAAATCACTGGAATAAGTGTTTTAAACAGAATTCTACTCATGTTTTCATACTCAACCTCTCTCTCCTCTTCTCCCAGCAAGTCACCTTAGACAGGTGTGTAACTATCACCCTTTGAAATGCTGAAGACCAATGAGGAGGAAAGATGTTTACCCTGATTTAATATAAACTGATACATTTTATTTAACCGTGACAACCTCAGATAAGCACATTATGAATGGGAAATAGGGAAGAGAAAGAGGTGATGTACCTTCCAAGGACAAATAACTGAGAAGCAGTAGGTCTAACACTGGAGTACCTTATCTTTGATGTTAATATATTGTATTTCAAGACCATTTGGAGCAGAGGCCTTTTGAGACATTCCAGAACTATCTGAACTCCATCTCTCTGAGATTCTGAGGTCTGGAACTATTCTTAACAAATATCTCAGGGGTCATTATGAAATGACCAAGAAACAAACATTTGGAAATTAGTGCTTTTCAACATTATGGTGTCCAAAAACTACAAACGGGAACAAATCAGCATGTTAGTTCTCCTTTCTTCTCATGGTACACATCCAGTGAGTTGTGGATGAAAAGCTCATTCCTTTATTATGCCAATTAATTAAGCACATTTACTACGTGTCTGCTTTATCTCATAATATCAACAGCAGGTGAAATGCCATTTTTTGGCTTGACTGATTTCTCAAACCCAAGAATGGTATACAGAGTATTAATCATACTTCAGCCACCTCTGCACTGTTTAGGATGGCCACCCCAACACAAATCAGGTCTAGGAGCTGAAATGGAAATCTCTAGGACATAGCTCATGGGATGTTCATAACGGCTAGGTAACCCCCAGGAAGCAAGGTGCTTCAGTGGTAGAATTCTCACCTCCCAGGTGGAAGCCCAGGGTCTTAGTCCTAACCAGCTCACCTTGTGCACTGCCACTACCCGGACGCAAGGCAGCTCTCAGTTGAGCTTCCAGACTGAGACAGACCAGGAACAAAGCCTGGCAACCTATTTCCCAGTATCAGCCAACAAAAACAGCATAGATCACAACTGTCCAATCTGCAACCGATCCCAGGTGTGATGCAGAAAACTGGGCAGTTTTTTGTGGTGTTGTGCATGAGGTCATGATGAGTAAGGGGCCAGCTGACAAGACAGCCAGTTAACAACAAGAAGGTAACTGTCATGGATTGAAATGTGTCCCCCCAAATGGGTGCAGCAATGTGGCTTGGCCGTGATTCCTGGCACTGTGGGATGCTCCTCTATGCGGTACACCCTACCTCTACGGTATTAGTGAAGGAAGACGGGTGGCAGTTGTGTTGGTGGGGCTGGACTTAACGTCAGGACTCAGTGTGTGACACTGTACTGCGCCTTGAGGCCATCTTTTGGGATATAAAGGAAAAGGAAGCAAGCAGAGAGTTGGGGACCTCTTATCACCAAGACGCAGTGCCAGGAGCAGAGGATGTCCTTTGGAAAGGACCCAGAGTCTCTGAGCTGCCGAAACTTCGAGTCCAGGAAAGACTGACAGTAAGGACCTTCCCCTAGAGCCGGCAGAAAAAGCCTTCCCCTGGAGCTCATGCCTGGAATTTGGACTTGTAGCCCACTGGACAGTGACAGAATCAAGTTTCTCTTTTTAAAGCCATCCGCTTGTGGTACTTTTGTGAAAGCAGCACTGGGCAACTAAGACAGTGACCATAGTCACCTCTCTTTCCACAACTAAACAAAACCAGTTCTGAAATGCTGAAGTTTCAGTTACCCTGTCTGAAAAACACCGTTCAGCACTAGATGAAGGCTAGCACCCTAAGTGGCAGGACACGTCTTCGAGTCTATGAACTACTCCATTCTTTAACTATTAGCTAAGTTGGTGGATCCAGGTTGGGTTTAATCCTCTGTCAACATAAGCCTAAAACCATCAGTGGTCTTCTTCTGTCGTCTGGCAAGGCCTCAAACACAGAATCTCACTATAATCCCTGTTCCCATTTGGTGCTTCTAAAGTAATATTCATTCAGAAACTATGTTTGTATAACCACTCTTATCTACCACAGATAACCAAAAACCAAATGCACTGCCATCGAGTTGATTCTGCCTCACAGTGACACCACAGGAGAGAACACAACTGGCCCACAGGCTTTCCAAGGCTGTAAATCTGGACGGGAGCAGACTGCTGAGTTCTTTCTCCAAGGCAGCAGCTAGCAGGCTTGAACTAGCAATCTTTCGGACAGCAGCAGAGCTCTTTAACCACTGCACCACTAGAGACAGTTCTCTACATTTCATTACTGTGTATACAGTATTTAGACTAAAATACTTACCCTCGTTTGTCTTTCTGGCATTACTCTTCTGGAAAATGAGTTCAGGGTCACATCCAAATGATACATAATTTTTTAATGTACCCAACAGAGAAATAGCAGTCTCGGTCTTTAATTATGTGCTATTGAATTTTAACAAATCGTTCTAGGGATGGCTGCCAAATTTCTACAGTTTAGAGCAACTATACCAGGAGAGAATAGGACAGTTCATAATTTATGATGTATTATTTTCCCTAAAATACAGAAACACTCATTGTAGCCCTAGTTACATTTTCATTTTAATGATAGTTAGATAAATAGACGTATCAACTTCCCAGAAGGATGGCCTACTCAAAAAAAAAATCATCTTAGGATCTTTTCTTTGGCAGTGAACTACACATTTTTTCACTCCTACTCCAAACTGGGAAATCCTGGTGGTACAGTAGTTTAGGGCTATGACTGCTAACCAGAAGGTTGGCAGTTCAAATTTGCTAGGAGCTTCCTCAAGACTTTATGGAGTCCCGATGGCACAACAGTGACACATTTGGCTGCAAAACACAGGGTTGGTGACTCAAACCCACCTAGAGGCTCTGTACGAGAAAAGACCTGGAGAACTGCCTTTGAAAAGATTATAGCTTAGGAAGCCATCTAGGGGCATTTCTACACTGTCATGTGGGGTTTGGGCAATCAACAAAGAAGACAGAGGAAGAACTGATATCTTCAAACTGTGTGTTGGAGAAGAATGTTGAACATTCCAGGGACCACCAAAAGAATAAACAGATCTGTTCTGGATGAAGTACAATCGGAATACTCCTTGGAAGCAAAGATGGTAAGACGGTGTCCTACATACTTTGGACATGTTGTCAGGAAGGATCAGTCCCTGGAGAAGGAGATCATGCTTGGTAGAGTGGAGGGGGAGGTCAGCAAAAATAGAGGACCCTCAACAAGATGGATTTTGACACAGTGGCTGCAACCATGGTCTTAAGCAGAAAAACGACAGCGGACATGGCACAAGACCAAGCGTTGTCTTGTTCTGATGTTCATAGGGTCGCTATGAGTCAGAACTGACTCGATGGCACCTAACAGCAACATGTGAGGCTGCTATGAGTCGAAATCGACTGGTCAGCACCTAACAATTAAACAAAGACAAAGAAAAGAAAACTGCAATTGCCATCAAATTGATTCTGACTCATGGCCACTCTACAGGACTTGGGAGAACTGTGCCCACGGAGTTTCCATGGAGCACCTGGTGGACTTGGATTGCCTACCTCTGGGTGAGCAGTCACAGTACTTAACCACTATGCAACCAGGGTTTCACCTAACAACAGCAACCCTAAATCACAGATAGCCTGCTGAAGTGAGTCTGGGGTACACTATCACGGACTCCTACAAATGTCCATTTAAGCACAGGTGATAGACAGGGAGAGTGATGAGACGCCAGAGGTAACCACATCTGCGTCAGTGTCCCGGGCAGCTACCAGGCATGGCATGTGGCACCCTTATTACAGGTATGCCCAGTACAATGGGAGACTGGGCAATGAGAGGGAAAGCCTGAGAATTTCGCAGAGAAGAAACTGGAAGCAGAGGGAGGGGAACAGACCACCAGGAATGCCTCAAAGCATGACAGCTTTGAGGGCTGCTGAGCACGTGCTGCCCTTTCCAAGACTATTAACAACTCATGTCAATTCTGACACAGAACCTTGGGAAGATGGAGCACAGCTTCCAACAGTTATAGGACAGGAGAAATATCCCTGGCCTTGAACAAGAGGAAATTTGGTCTCCGATCAGAAGGTGACTTCTCTTTGTGACTGTACGTAACCTAAATTGAGAGGAAATGTACAGTGCAGAGTTCTGTATCTCCACAGTCCGGAGTGGGCTCACAGCTGGGCTGCAGCGGACAAAGGGGCTCCGGGGCTGCTCAGAGCTCTGCCAGAAAGAAATGACTTCGCAAGTGGCGTGTCACACAAAGGAAGGGGATGGGGACAAAATACTCATTATAGCAGTGGGAACCAGGACAGGATGGTTCTGTGACACCACAGCCCTCTCTCACAGTTGCCACCATACATAAGTCCTGTCACCAAATCCTTGCTTCATCTAACGTGGCCTGTAACTTGGATTTCTGGTTGCTTTTCCCCATTGTGTCTTTATGACTGACTTGTGTCTTTTCCTACACTGAGGTAGGTCTATTTTCTCACTTTCAACATCTCGCCCTTCAATCTAGGAGCCCTGGTGGCAAAGTGGTTAAACATTTGGCTGCTAACTGAAAAGTTGGTGGGTTTGAAGCCACTGGTACTCTGTGAGACAAAGATGTGGCAGTCAACCTCCATCAAGATTTACAGCCTTGGAAGCCCTGTGGGGCAGTTGTGCTCTGTCCTATAGGGTCACTAGGAGTCAGAATCAACTAGGTGGCAACAGCTTATTTTTCCCTTAGCAATTTAGACTAGATACCACAGCCATATGAACTAAGCACATGGATCATCTAGTGATCTGCTTCTATAGCCAACTGCAGCTCTGGGGAAGCTCTGCTAACATACACGGTGACTATGAGTTGGAATCGACTCAGTGGTACCCAACAGCAGCAGCTGCAGCAGCAACTGTATCATCTGATCACGTCCCTGATGAAACTGGTTCGATTTCTCTCTTCTGCGAAATGTGGTCTACAAGTGACTACGGCTGCTGGTGCTTAGCCTCTAAAACAAGCCGAGGGCAAAGCCTGCTGAGGAAAGCCTTGCTCTGAATCTGTTACTGAATTCAAGTGGTTCTGAACAAAAAGTGTCATGGTCACCTGCACCCAAATCTGTTAAAAAAAGGGGGAGTAGGCAGGCTCATGGAGGAGACAAAAGGCCTCCGAGGCATTTTATAGTCTGTTGCTGGTGACACGGGAGCACTGCTGGTGAGGGAAAAGTTACAGGCCTGGCTGCACCAGCAGGGAAACTGGACATCTCTGAGTCTCAGCAACGAAAGGCACAGTGACAGGTGGGTGAGGACAGAGGGGGATACCTTCTCTCAAAATTCTGTGATAAAATACAGTATTGTGTTAAATCATTTTATGCAGTACCTGACTGATAATTTAAGAAATACAGCAACCAGCTGCCATCGAGTTGACTCCAACCACTCACAGTGACCCCTTGTGTTGCAGAGCAGACTTGTCCTCCACAGCGTTCTCCACGACATGGCCTTTCCTCCAAAGTATCTCTAGGTGGGTTCCATCTGCCAACCCTTTGCATAGTTGTTGAGCACTTGTTTCTGCCACCCAGGGACTCCTGGCTTGTAACAACCCCCCTATAAATGACAGCTGCTGTGATGTTGATGCTGCTGACACTAATATTATACTTCCTGGCCAACAGCCAAGGGTGACCACAGTGCATAGCCCCAAGAGCATTCTCATCCAAAGCCAAGTTTGAGGATACTGTATTAAGTCCATGTTCCATTTAGGTCAGGGCTAGTGGATAAAACTCACCTCCTCCTCTCAAAAAAGAAGTCATACAAAAGTAATAGATAAGAGCAATGCTCAGGCAGTATGATTTTATTTACCTTGAACATTTGCTCCTTTAATTTTATGTAAGTAAGAGATGAAATTACACTAATATCCACTGCTGGCATGGATGGACAGGAAGCCTTCCCCATCTCCCACCCTGGAACCTTCAGGAAGACCTGCCAAATCAGGTGTGGTCTGAGGTAAGCTGTCCATTCAGCAATCTTCAAAGAGCACACACGAAGCACCCGTGTCATTTTTCAGATGAAGGCTTTCACCTGCAGTAAAGCCATTCATTCATTTATTCAACAAATGCTTATCAGGCACCTACGACGTGCTAGGGACGCTGCAGTAAACAGAAAAGGCTCCAGCTCTAAGGCTCAGGTGAAAACACCAGCTGTAGGGTGAGGGCTGTGGCCCTGCTTTCTCTTGAAATTCTAGTTCTTAACTACCCATGAAGACAGATCAGATTTCAGAGCATGTGATTACCAGCCTTTGTCCAGCTCACCTTCCTGTTCAAGTCTGTACACTCCAGGCTATGGAAGCCAAGCTTTCTGCTTTCCTACAAGGTAATAGCCAGGCATATAAATGCTTTCTGAAGGGTTATAGAAGACCGAGGCCCTGAATGCAAGATTCTGATACAGCTTTGGCTTGTTCCCCAACCTCCTGATCTCAGCAAATATATGTAGTAAGATTTTTACAAGACTATCGTGGTAATTCAACATTTATCTAATTGGATCACACTTCTACTTCATTTCCTGCAAGAGAATTCCTGGTTGAACTCTAGATCCTTGGTGGCACTACTCCGAGACTCCATGACTGCTTCTTCAGGAGAAGATGGACAACTCTTTTCTAACGGACACCCTTCCAAGTCCTGAGGTGTGAGGCACTCAGAGAACCCCCACTACCCATCACACTCCCAATTTGGGGGAGACTGGGCAGGGTGCAAGTGCAACAATATGTGCAGATCACTAAAAAGTGGGGTACATATTAGGGGCTATGGTTTCCTCAAGGACTCTCAAGAGACAAAGAACTGGAAAGAAAATTAAGAAAAGTTTAAAAATCCTTGAAAGAAATTAATGGTCCAGGGGCCTTGGGGCTCTCCTGGGAACATGGCCCCTGGTCCTGATGCTGCCCCTGTCCATAAATCATAATGGAGGTCAACTCTTCAGACATAAATGGATTGGACTTGGTGACACAGAGTAACCATATCATGTGTGCACTTTATGGCTCTATGCATCTATAGGATATCATCCAGCTGACCTCTTACTGGACATGGAGGAGAGGGTAGAGAGGAGGGGATAGAAGATTGTTAGCAGGATATGACATGTACAGAACAGAGAAGTAGAGTGTGCTGTCAAAGGGCAGGAAGGGCAACGAGAGCCGCTCATCAGCGAGTATGCAAATTTATATGGGATTGTACATTCTCACTCAATCATAATTAAAAATACATTTAAAAAATCCTTAAAAGTCTGTTTCTCATCAACCAAGTGCAAAGAGAGGCAATACCAGGATGACTGTGAGTCCTTAGATTAGGAACTCCATCAGTGATACTCTACAGCTTCCCTGTCCCAACAACCAGAACGTGAATCAGGAAGAGCTCAAGGCAGTGGGCAGTGCCACGAGGCAGGGCAGGCGCTTCTCAGATGGAGTGTGCAGGGATGAGTTATGGACATGTCTTGGAAAAAGGAACTGCAACTTGAGCACAAGGCTGAAACACAGCCTTCAGGACCCTTATCTCAAAAGCTCTGCAAGCATCTGTGTGAACTCTGAGAAGGCTGCAGTAGAGACATCTGTGCAACTCAGTTAAATCTAACATTCCTCAAAATCATGTGGTCACAGAAACCATCCCGCCCCTGGACAAACATACTAAAAGAATTATCCAGAGTCCACTACGTGCCAGGCACTATCCTACTCACTAGAGACAGAGCGCTGATCAAAAGGAGGATCATTCCGGTTTTCATGCAGATAACATAGCCAACATTTTATTCTCAAAGAGAGTTGCTTGAGGCAACCCATGAATCAAGTCTTGAAGAATTTCATCTGATGGATCTCTCCAACCCACTAAATTCCTCTTGAAACCCCATAAGCTTTAAACCTCTAAGGAAGAAGGCAGCAGCTACTTCTCACAAACTGCTGCTAAATATTCTGGCCTAGCCTCTATGAACCTGCTCTTGCAAGTGAAAAGCTCTGTACCGGACGCCGGTGAACATTTGTGCCCTTGGTATCTGTCCCTGTATCCATGGACAGTGCCTGACTCGCTGCATGAGTTTGAGAAATTTGCTTCTGAGTGAATGGGGAATGCCAAAGCCTTCATTTAGACACTGAATTCTTATGGGAATGACCACGGTCAAGATCCTATCTTAGTGTCTGTCCATGGACACACTGAATTTAAATGCTGGCAACATCGTCCTGTACCTCAAATTTAGACACAGGCACACCTTATTCGATGATGCTTGGAGTTAATATTATTTGCCAGTGTTTTAATGGCCAAATATATTATCTTTCCAACTGAAGTGAGTGTATCAAGATGTAACCCCTCATAGAGGCACAGCTGTCCTACAATCTGAGCATAAAATTGGGATTGAAGACACTTTCTACCATCCGTCCTTCAATTTCCTTTAAAAAATTTAGTATTCATGTTTTCTCATCAGGCAAACAGGGAAATGTGTATTGACTGGTCTGCCTAAAGGAAGTCCATCAGCAATTTATAAATAAGCAAGCTATCAAGACGTAAAGCAATAACTAATTTAGAAATGAGATGTGAAGAAAATTCAAAGGATTTAGCCTGTTGCAATCTTAAACCCAGGAAACACAGAGTGACTTCCTGGTTGTGTATTTATATCAATAGTAAGAAAAATCCCAAAGACAGGAAAGGGGGTATTAATTGGCTTTCAAATAAAACAGCCTGCTGAGCTTCGTCAGATAAAAATATACACACTCTATCAAAGCAGAATTAACTTCCTCTGGATTTGATAGTGCTTTACCTCTTCCTTGTCTTTGTACATTCAAGGGACACAGTTTAAAAAAACAAAAACAAAAAAAACAACAACCTGTCATGGTAAACAGAATCCAATTATTTGTATAGTCTCTCACAGGGTAAAGGAAACATGAAGAGTTGAGAAAGTGTGCAGCCCATATTGCCGGCATCTGAGCACTTACAATCATTATAGGCACTCAGCAAAAGGCAGTACTGGGCTTTAAAGCTGAACTGTGTATTATCTTGTCCTCAGAGCCCCGGGGCTATCACTGCAAAGCACAGTGGTCCATTCTAAGCTCTGAATAGAGAAAAGGAAAAGATCATTAAATTATAATTTCCATGCACAATTGGTACAAGTATTTCCTACCAACCGGATTAATATGAAAGCAAGATTCCAGAATAAAGCCGCTCAGCAGAGAGGGTGGCAGTTTAGTTCTTATAAATTTGATTTCCCTGAAAGCCCTGACACATCATAATAGTGAAATCCTATTTACTGTAGCAAGCTGGATGGATAATGCCATTTAATACCTGGTGTACTGTGTGCCATCCACTCCCAGCTCTGGGCTCCATGGTCTCATCTTACCTTAAGGTTAATACTTCCTGACAGCCTACTTGGTAAATAGAGCCCCAAATTAAGTGCTGCTCCTGTGATTTGCACATTTCTTCCCCGAATCTAGACCCAGAATCACTGGCTTTGGTGAAGAGGGTCAATTTAATGGGATGCATTTTGAAGAGCTCATCCCAGAAAAAAATTCAAGTCTCATACACCTAAAGCCAGGTTTAAAAAAAAAAAAAGCATTTCAAGGTTTCCTAAACCACCTTTCCCATCAGAAGACTCGGAGAGGTTAAAAGAAAAGCCAAGCCTAGTGGAGGATTTGTTGAACCACGACTTAAGGATAAGACCTCCCACACTCACTACAACAGACTGATCTTTGTTTTTAATCAGAGAATAAAATAAACCAAACCAAACCCACTGCCACTGAGTTGATTCCAACTCACAGGAACCTTATAGATGGAACCTCTGGGGGTGTAGTGGTTACATGGTACGGCTGCTTACCAAGACATCAGCAGTTCAAATATGCCAGGCATTCCTGGGAAATTCTATGGGGCCATTTTACTCTGTCCTACACGGTCACATAATAGTGGAGGGGAGAAAAAAAAGGTCCATTTTACCTGCTACTCTTGGAATATTTACAACAAAAGCAGGCGAGGGTGCAAAATGTTTCAGTCTTTAAACCTAAATCAAATATAACTGTCAATTACACAAACAAAAGATAGGGTGATAGTCTTTTTCTTTTTTTCGTATCTAACAATTAACATCTAAGTGCATTTATCTGAACTCACATTACTTGTTAATGATAAAAAAATGGGGAGTAACTTAAGGCAGCAGCTCCAAGCTGCTTCCCTGACACTTTTGCAGCTTGGAATGGCATTACAACAAAAGGTGACACTGGTTTCGAGTGCCTCAATTGCCCAGAACGTCCATACTCACAGACCAGATGACTTCACCTGTTTCTGCAACGCTCAGGAATCACAGCAACCATGGGGATTCTGGCCTGATTTTGACAGGGGTGAGGAAGCCAGCACACAAATTCCAAAAGCCAAAGGAACAATGCATCTCTCTAGGTACACAGCGCACACGCCGAACCTACCCATGCAGGGCTGCCAGAGGGTTATGCTTTTAACTTCGGTGTTCACTTTACTTTATCATACTGCAGAAACAAAGCATAGGTGATACTTCAGGCCCTATGATCTCCCATAACACCCATAACTGCTGGTAGTTATGTAGAAAGCACTTCGGGAGTGTGGGGGAATCTCTAAGGGACTTTTTGTCCTGTAAGTTTATTAAGTCAAGTCCCTACTCAGACAGAGGGCTACTGATGTTCTAGCATCGCAGACACCCAAGGTTGGTGACCCCACATTGTCTTAATCTGCTGACCCAGCTTCACTCACTGACATTTCTTCCCAGGGATAGACATCATCCAGTGGTAAAAATACACAGTAATTTCTCCCCATAAACAGCACACAGGGCTGATGACAGTCATGTCATCTGTTGTACTGTCACTTCTCTATACTATCAATGTTGGCATGACTTCTCCCCTGGCTTTGCACAGGGGCACACAGAACCCAAGGGACTAACTGACAAAGGAGTTGAGCAATCCTAAAAGCCAATTAGTCACACAGATGAGCTGACACTTTGTGATGCAATGCAGAGAAAGGCCGCCCACTAGAAACAAGAGGCTTTCAAAAGCTGCTCATTTGATGTAAGCATGACCTTAGAATTTAATTAGCAACTCTCCACAGGTGACGGACTAGTAAATGTACTTTTCTTCTTAATGACAATTTATTTTTCACCATTCTTGGTGCCCTGCTCTCTTCTGCTCAGCTTGTACAGCTCCCTCGCCCTTTTAATTCTATGGAAGTGACTGCGGCGTGTATGCAAATAGTTGCCGAATCAAGAGGAATCTAAAGAGAAAGCAAAGCATGCTGCCCTCCCCTGCTGGTCTGAACACTCTAACTGTAGCCCTCTGCACCCCCTCACCTCCTCTCAGGCCACCAGGGCTCTGATGGCTCTCTACGTGCTATGCCAAATCCCACCATTCTCAGGGAAGCCAAGAGGAAAGTGGATTCACTAAAGCAAATGAGTTCATAATTGAGAAGTTATATATCCCAGAGATACTAATCATCAAAGAGCGTGACTCTTCAAGAAATCCTGGGGAGATGGGGGTCTTCACCCTGCAGGATTCTGGGAGGTTTCACCTTTTTACTAGTACTATAGCTGGGTCCTGCCTCTTGCTATCTTCCCATAGGCTAACAGACTACTGGAAAAGGGGCGTTTTCCTGAGGATCATACAAGACAAACCATGAAATAACCACTGAAGCTGTTTGTCAAAAAGTAATGGTTTGTTTTCTTGCAGAAGATGAAATGACTGCTGTCAGAGACAGTATGAGTGCAAGTAAATCACAGAACATGTCAAAAGTACATATAAGACTAATGGAATGGCTGTGTCTTCCTTCACAGTAAAAAGGCACACCTAGATAGTAAATTAACTCTTACAGCATCAGGCTCCAGTTGCTACGTAATAAGACCTTATCGATTTCCATTTGGCCAAATTATCCCAGGATGTGCCAAATCCTAGGAAGAAAATTATGCATACTGAATGTGGAACACGCTGACGTATGAGGGAGCATTAATCAAATTATAACAGGACCCAGCGGTTATTATTACAAGCCAGAAGGGGCTAGCTCACCACACAAAGAGTGAACAGGGCAATCAAACACACTTCACTTCTGAAGCACAGAGCTGACAAGTACCAAAGGCAGCACTGGACAGTGGCTGAATGCTCACAGCCTTTTTCTTTTTTTAAATTGTGATTCAGTGAAAGTGTACAATCCAAATTATATTTGCATGCCCACCTATCTGCAGCTCCTTCTGCTTTCCTTGTCCAGTGACAGGACATTCCTCCTCTTTGTTCTCTATATATGTCATATCCTCTTAACAATCTCCTGTTCCCTTCTCTCCACCCTCTCCTCTCCCCTCTAGTAAGAGGCCAGTAGGACAGCATCCTATACATGGAAAGAACCACAAAGTACACACACCATATGGTCACACTGTGTCCCCGAGTCCAGTCCATTCCTGTCCAAAGACTTGATCTCAGTAACGTTTTCTGGACAGGGGCAGCAGCAGGTCTAGTGGCCATGCTCCCCGGGGAACCCCAGGGCTGTCAGACCCTCAGCTGCAGTCTTTTAGCAAAGTTCTTGAGGTGCACCTCTCTTTTTCTCGTGTTGCCACTGGGACTCATCATGGTGTGCCCCATCACGCCTGTCTTTGGTGGTGGCTGGGCACCATCTGGTTCTTCTGGTCACATGTTGATGCAGTCACCCATTCACATGGGTCCTTCTGTCTCCTGGGCTCTCTGTAACTTGTGTCTTTGTTGTTCTTGGTGTACCTCAGAGGGCAGCTTGCTAGCTTTTAAGACCCCAGACGCAACTCAGCAATATGGAGTACAGAAGACTCTCTTAGCAATAGGCCAGTTATACCAAGGGGCCTCGATGTCCCCTGAGTGAATGCTCCCATTCTTACTCTGGCTCAAATCTGGATCTATCAGCTTGTGGCTGTGTATAATTTTAGACAAGTAACTTTAAGCTTTGGCTGGCTTGGCAACTTTAAGCTTTAGGATCTATCTTCATCTAAAGAATGGTGTGGACAGGCTCGCGGGGTGGTTTCAGGATAAAATGACGTAAACCATGCAATGTGTCTGGCACCATGTGTCAGCTACTATAATGATGATGTACACAGATCATCAAAACAGTCCCAGTGAAATACTCTCACAGGACAGATTTACATTATTTAAATGAGTAGTAAGGAAAATACTCAAAATCCTGTATATGCTAAAAACTACACACTAATTGCTCAGACAGCACTACAGTACTGTTTTACAAAAATCTGAAACATTCACTGTATAGCTACTACATGTGAGTTACAGAAGACACAGAAATAGGAGAAATGACTTCTGCTTTCAAAACGTTTACAAGACAAACACAGGTAAGTAGTTAAAATTATCAAAGAATAAAACATGGTATCCTTTCAAAAAAGTATATACAGCATTATGGAACCATCACTGAGGGACTCTGGGAAGGCTCTTTAAAAAAATTTAGGAAATTTCTCTTTGTAAGCTGCCCTGGGATTGTCTCATCATGTCAACGAGCCATCACTGAGGGACTCTGGGAAGGCTCTTTAAAAACATTTAGGAACCTTCTCTTTGAAAGCTGCCTTGGGATTGTCTCATCAGTCAACCATCGGGATTAATTCTCCACAAGTCTCTTTCCATGCAACACCTGGAATGTTCTTAAAAGTTTATTTCACATCTACATCAAAACTGTTTGCTAAGCTGGCACCAACTGACTATGAAATGCAGACTCAAAAAATTTTTCAAATGGCTTTAACCTTCTTTTTCAGTTAGGAGTTTCTGCTTTTGAATCCGGGTACTCAGAAGAATCAGAACAGTCCAGTTACATTCCACTTCTCATTCCTCCCCAGTCAGCAACAGGAGAAAATGAGCCCAAACTCCTGGTGGACTGGTTGATGTAAATATCTAGGAGGAGACAGTGCGAGCCCCACAGTGGTGTTGCCTAATTGATGAAGAGTTTATTGAAATGGATCCCAGACGCAAATCAACCTGTGTTCTAGAACCGAACATGTTTCACATGATTAGTGGAAGTTGGTTCATCTTCTCAAAAAAAGTTCACATCAAGCCAATGATAATGAGTAGTGTAAGTAAAATTAAAGCAAAACCCAAACCAAATCTGTCACCATTGATTCCAACTCACAGCAATGCTATAGGGTACAGAACTGTCCCACAGGGTTTCCAAGGTGCAGACGGCGACCTCAAACGGCCAGTCTTCCGGGTGAGCAGCCGTAGGTCACTGCAGCTCTTACTCACCGCCTCACCAGGGCTCCCAAGTAAGATTAAACCCTGCCCCCATCAAACCTGTTGCCACTGAGTCAATTCTGACTCACAATGACCCTACAGGACAAAGCAGAACTGACCCACAGGGTTTCCAAGGAGCAGTTGGTGGATTCGAATTGCTGGCCTGTTGATTAGCAGCCACAACTCGTTATCCACTGCTCCCCATCAAATAAGCTTAGGGGCCACCCAAGTATAGAAATGTTTACAATTACTGTTCTTGTTAATCTAGCTGATGAGCCAAAGGTGAGGTTACCTTAGAGCCCACCCTTGGGATAATTCTGTAAAAGAGTCCTTGATGAACCTTCCTTTAATAACATGGCAGCCAGCATCCCGTTTAGGGGTTTATCAGCCCACTAGGGTAAGACAGAAGAAGACACATTCCTATACCTGCTTTTAAACCACAGGCAACCTGGATTTCACAGTAAGCTAGACGATTCTGAAAGTTATTATTTTATAAGCATTATTTTTTCTCATGTTATACACTGTTGGATTTAACATTTCTATATCCTGTAATACAAAGTGTGCACATAATTCTGAATAGCAACAGTTAGTGTTGTTTTCACTGTCTTCACACACGAGAGAAAATCCTTTCACAATTCTTTGCATTAAGTCTTGAAAATGCTTTATCATTAGAGATGGAGATGTCTTTCAAATACTAGTTCCTGGATGAAATCCAACTGGAGAAAATTCAATTTACGTACTTTAGAAATGGCAGTAATAAAAACGGGATTCTACGGAAGCGAGCGAAGACACTAAGAAGCTGAATAATACTGAAGTAATTTTATGATTACTGGTATCTTATGCACAACGGAAGGTAAGCACATTCTCTTTAATGGCAATGCTTCTATGTGTTCAGCTCCTTCCCATTTTCAAAGGGCTTTCGTCTACATCACGTCATCTGCCCCAGCTAAATAACCACCCAAGCACATGGGCAAGGACCATACTGTTATCTGAACTTTCAGATGATAAACCAGAGACTAAAAGAAGGTAGGTGCCTGGCCAAATAAGCAGCAAGCCTTCTGACTCCTAGAGTTCAATGCTTGCTCCGCCACATGCCATTAAACATGGCATCACCAAAGACCAGCTGACATCAGTGTGGTTACTCCACTCATGTGTTTAAGCTTGCTGCTGATAATCATCTTCCAGGTGATGTCCTAAGTAACTCCTCTCCAACCTGATCTTCTAAAAGGAAGAGAGTATCTTTTGTTGGTGAAAAAGACACTAATCACAGTACTCATCTGTTTTCTACCACGTTCTTGCTCATGCCAAAAACCAAGCGTCCCTGCTGAGCCGACAAGCTGCATGTGCCAGCCACAAACCCTCCCCAGCTCTCGCCCTCATCACCGAACAGTCTGAAGGAAACTGGCGGATCTACAAGAAATGGTGTGGCTGTTGCTGTTGGGCAACGCTGAGTTGCTTCCAACTCAGTAGTGACTCTATGCACAACAGAACAGAAACGCTGCCTGGCCCTGCGCCGTGCCCACCGTCATCATGCTGGAGCCCACTGCTGCAGCCAGTGTCTCAATCCATCTCGTTGAGGGTCTTCCTCTTTTTCACTGACTCTCTACTCCTCGACGGCACTTGGCTTGGCTACTAAGCATGATGTCCTTCTCCAGGGACTGATCCCTGGACAAGAAAGGGGTGAATAATTTTCAGTGCCTTTTCTTACACGTGAAGAAGTGACTCATGGCAAACTCAAAAAAGGTACTCAGCACAGTACTGCCTGTGGTAACAGCCAAAAGGATTCTCCCTGGATGGGAAAAGAGTGGGCCCTGGGTCAATGTCCTCTGTGCATTTCATGTTCCTTCATTTATCCAACTAACATTGGTGAGCTCTCTATTAGGTACAGTGCTCTCAAAGCATAAAAATAAAATAACAGTTACTACTGACTGAGCTGCACTCTGTGCTAGGCACTACTGGGCATACTTTATGAGTCTTAACTCATTTAATGAGTAAACAGGGTGGCACCCCTGGGTTCTCATTTTATAGCTGAGGGAATGGAGATGTTAAACAAGTGCCCCCAGTTACACCGCAGATAAAGACGGCTGCAGGGACCTAAGCCCAGGCACGCTGATAGTGGAGACTGTGGTCCACATCAGGGGTCTGTAGATAGCTCAAGAGCCCAATTTGGCCCACCATCTGTTCTTGTATTACCTTCTTATTAAGAATGGCTTTTATAGTTATAAATAGTGGGAAAAAACCAAAAGAATAACTTGTGACACATGAAAATTATGACGTTCAATTCCGGTGTCTGTAAATCAGAACATGCTCATTTACATATTATCTATAGCTGCTTTCATGTTAAACAGCACACTTGAATAGTTGAGACTATTCAAAGAGAGACTTTGTGTGGCCTGTAAACCCTAAAACATCATCTGGTCCTTCGTAGAAAATGTTTGCTGAACCCCCCTCTTAACTTTTGTTGTATGCTTATGGAGTATCTCTACTTGGGTGTCTTAAGAGGCACTGCAAACTTATTTCCAAACTCTTAATCTCCTCTACTAGCAACACTGTGGTCCATAACTTAATTTTCCCCAATAAAAACACCAACCTTCTAGTTGCGAATACCACAGACCCAGAGGATCTCTGCATCCTCTCCTTCTTTTATCCTTCATGTTCAAAGCCAGCAGCAAACCCAGTCAAGGCTGCTGACACAGACAACCGTGTTTCAAGGTCTCCAGGGCTCCCACCTGGCCCAGGCTACCACCGCCTCCCTTCTGCGTCACTGTCACAGCCTCTGATGAGCCTCTCTTGCTTCAGCTCTTGCCAAGACAGGACCTCAAAGGCTCTTCTGCTCACAAGTCCTCTGCTCTCGCCACCCAGCAGGCACGCTCCCGCTGCCGGCCTCCGGCCCAGGACTGTAGGCCTCTTCTCAAATGTCATCTCACTAACAGGTCTTCCCTTTGCACACGACCTACACGCCTTGGGCCCACGACTCTGTTTCCAGGCTTTACTGTTCACCCTGTTATCATCATCTCCCACACAATATACATGCTGGTTCTGTAATGAATTTCACCAACTCAGTAAGCAGAAGTTTAGTTCCTTTTCTTCCCTTACAGATCTCTGGCACTAGACCAGGCTTGGTGTATCTTAGGTGCTTAAGCAGGTGGCTGTTGAAGGAAAAAAGATCTGTCTTTACATTCAAAAGACCCTCAATTCAATGACATGGAGAAATAGGTCAATATACATTGAACACACGAATAACTGTAGTGAGTGGTTTAAAAATATACTTCTTTTTTCATACTTTCTTAATATCCTTTCCTAAACAAATTTGACTCTTTTGTTTTCAGTTCCCAATCGAAAGGGAGAGACAGACAGCTTCATAACCTTGTAGTCCACGTATTAAATGATTCTGAACAACAAATCGACCTCATTAACTAGAGGTCCTGAGCAGCTGTGCAGTGTTGCATCCTCAAACTCCCTGTCACCTTTTGTTTCAGTTCTAACTCCCTTCTTTGGATCTCTGTCCCTTTCTAGGACATGCGGCACATGTTAGCCAGAGGCACTGCCCCCAAATCCTGACCACACGGGTCCTGTTGCTCGGCTCCCATCTACCACTCTTGAAAGACACAATCATGTCTGAGCCACAAATGCAGTGACATGGAGCTTCCTCCAAGACAACACGTAATTAAAGCCCTACCATTTCCAGGCATGAGCTCCCGATGAGTGTCTGCAGAGTTAAGAGCAACACTCCAGTGTCTGACCTGGAAGCGATGCAGTTTCTGAACACATAAGGAAAAACAGTGTGGCGAGCTCCCTCTCCAGTGATGAAATGTTTCAATGAACTGACTGCACACCTGTGCCAAAGCCAATCAAGGGGGACAAACGACAATCCCTGAAAGCAAGACCTGCCCCCTGGCCTCTCCACTTCCTGGCTGTGTTTTAACCAAGAAGCGCAGCTACTGTACTAACGGACTGATTTTTAAATTATGATCCAGAGAAGTTGCAGACATGGTAACAGAAAAGAACTGATGCCACCAGGCAGCCCTACCCTCTCCTCCAGTCTAGCCAGCTGCTCTTTGTAGAATTCATCCTGCTTCTTGATCACCCGATCTTTCTCTTCCAGCTGCTTGGCCTAAAAAAAGGAAATGAGCAAAATACAGCATCAAGAAACAGCAGCAACAGCAGAGGAAAAGTCAGGCATAAATCACATTAGCAGTAAGTACACAAAGCTGAGGATTTTTGCAGCCTAGGAGGTCGCTGCCACAGAAACGCACTAATAAGATGATGATTGCTGCATTTCAACTATAAAGAATGAGTCTCCTTTCTATTTATTATTTATTTTTAACCATAACAGCTGTGTCCTACTTTGTCCAACTATATTTGGGAATTTCAGAATACAACACACCACATACGGTTGCAGTGAACTTCGCTTTCAAAGAGTGACTTCGACGATTAATGTTTCGCACAAGGAAACTTTAATTCTGTACCTCTGTTTACGCCTAAGGTGCATGATCGTTAACTTTCTTTCTTGAACAAGAATATGCTTCTGTAACATTCCGTACATAAACCTTGTTATTGAGGAATCTCGAAATTGGCCAGTGAAATTGCCATGTAAAGACTGATCTTGTTCTATTTCCTTTTCATGAAGAAGTATTGGGGTTGGGGGAGGGGTCTGGGCAAAAACTACCATAATTTTTTTACGTGAAGAATTAAAAAACCATTGGTTATCCCACTTGTAATATATAGGACACTTTTTTTTTCTCCAAAGTTAAAAACAAGTAGTAATTTTGATCCCTGAAAAAATAATAGAAATGGTTATTTATGGATGTTCCTCAAGATTAGTAACAATGACCAAAAAAACCAACAGTGCTGTCCTCCAACTGTTGCTTGTCTCTTAAACACTCTGTTATCGTGAGACTGCTCTCTCCGAAGGCAGGGACCTCCCCAGTATCACCCCAAGTTATAACAGTTCTCAAGGTGGGAAGCCTTGTTTTGTTCAGCCAGTACTGAATTCGAGTCAGACTAGGAAAGTTAAGAGGACAGCAAGCTGAGAATTATTCCCCCCTTGTGCCACGTGCCGCATTTTCCCACAGTGTGATCTAGGTCCCCCTGGCTCGGCCCACATCAGGGGGTCTGCCTGCTCACCCTCCCGCCACTACAAAGGAGAACCATCTGCACAACGGCAGGTCCCAGTTTTGCTACTTACTTTGGCTTCAATCTCCTGCAGCATGTTAAAAACACAGAAACAGCTATTAAACAACACAAGCACTACTTCTTCCTAATGGCTCACAGAAATCTGGTGGACAACATTTATTTAGGATGGAAACCAAAGCAGACAACAGGGGTTAAAAAAGATAAAAGAAAAAAAAAAATAGAAGACTTGTTTAACTTGGTACAAACACAACTGCCACTTTGCTATTATAATTTCAATAGAAGGATTCAACAGACGTTTCATGCTGTCTGAAATCATGCGAACATATAAAAACAAACGTAGTTTCAAGATTACAGAAAAATACATTCATGTGTAAGTAACCATCTGTGGCTCCCTGGTCCACCACAGCCAAGGTCTCATTAATTTGTCAAGAATAGAAAAGAAAAAATAAAAGGAACAATTGTTTTGTTTCTTTTTGACAAAACTGAAGAAAATACACGTGACTATAGGAGCTAAAGAGAAAAAGCATTTTTTAATTCAGCACACACACACACACACACACATGCTTCACACATAAAGAAAAAATATGGGGGGAAAAAATGGCCTACATAAAGCAAATCACATCAGAAAAACCAAGAGATAAAGCAAATGCCAAAGGAAAAGAAATTCCAACATTATAGTTACTATTACACAAACTCTTAAAAAACAAGCCACTTTTCCACAGAAGCCCAAAAGAAAGATACAAAAATGATACAGACTAGCAATTCACTAAAGAAATACACCTATCAAACACATGGGAAAAAATCCAACCACATGAGAACTTTTAAAAACGCAAATTCAAATAATAAGACTCCATTACTCATCTATCAAAATGACAAAAATATAAAATTATAATACAATATTGGCAAGGTTACAAGAAAACTGGCTCTCCTAGAAACTGCTGGTTGCAATGTAAATTGGTAGTCACATTTTAAAAAAGCTTGACAAAATGTAGTAAGTCTTGAAAATGTATATATGCACTGCACTTCAAAAACTTTTCTTAAATAATTATAGCAATATGCACAGATGTTCATTATAGGACTGTTTAGAATTACAAAGAAAAAAACAGCTCTACAGTTAAATATTGGTAAGCAATAAAAGATATGTAAGTATAAAAATAATTTTATGGAATATTCAATATCCTAGGAGCAAAGCTATGTTAAAAAACAAGACTATAAACAGTAAGGAGAGAGTGGTCTCTCTCTCTCTCTCTCTCTTTATTTTTGCTAGTGAAGGGGGAAAAAAACCCAGAAGGATATTCAGCAAAATACCAACAGAGGTTACAAGCAGGGTGGCGGCCTTATGGGTAGCTTCCAGTCCCTGACATTTGCTTTTCTGTGTTTTCCAAATTAAAAATATACTTTCTCTAGCAAAACAATAAGGGCATCTATGCAAAGCCAACCACCTACACCATCCTCAACAGAGAGAGACTGAAGGAATTCTCCCTGAGAACAGGAATCAGACAAGAATGCCCACTCTCACCATCTCTATTCAAAATTGTACTAGAGGTTCTAGCCAGAGCAATCAAGACAAAGCAATAAAGGGCATCTGCATCAGTAAAGAAGTCAAAACCTCCCTATTTGCAGATGACACAATTGTATACGCAGAGAATCCATAAGCAAATTACTGGAACTAGGGGAAATGTATCAGAATATACGATAAACATAAGTAAATCAGTAGGATTCCTTTGTACCAACTAAGAGATCATCAAAGAAGACATCACCAAAATCAATAGCATTTACCATGACCCCCAAGAAGATAAAACACTTAGGAATAAATCTAACTAGAGAAATAAGAGACCTATACAGAGAGTACTACAAGACCTTACCGCAAGAAACCAATAGAGATATAAATGGAGAAACCTATCCTGCTTATGGATAGGAAGACTTAACATTGTGAATGTTGACTTTACCCAATGCGATCTACATATACAATGCAATCCCAATACAAATTCCAGTGTCACTTTTTAATTCAGATGGAGAAACAAATCACCAACTTTGTCTAGAAAGGGAAGAAACCCAGGATAAGTAAAGCACTACTGAAAAAGAGGAACACAGTGTGAGGCCTCACACGACCCAACCTTAGAACCTATTTCACTGCCACAGTAATCAAAACAGCCTGGTAGTGGTACAAAAAGAGATATATAGACCAATGGAACAGTGTGGAGACCCCACAGATGCCACCATCCTTTTATGAACAGCTGACAGTCAATGAAGTCCCTAAGATTGTAAACTAGGGTAAAAATGGTCTCTTTAACAAATGGTGTCGGTAAAATTTGATACCCATCTACAAAAAACAGAAACAAGACCCCTCCCTCATATCTTACAGAAAAACAAACTCAAAATGGATCAAAGACCTAAATATCAAACTTAAAACGATAAAGATCATGCTAGAAAAACTGGGGTCAATAATGGAAGTTCTAACACTAAACTTAGACTTCAAAATCTGACAAAGTACAATCAACAGAAAAGAGATAAATGCGAACTACTGAGAATCAAACACTTCTGCTCATCCGAAGACTTTCTCAAAAGAGTTAAAAGATCATCTACAGAATGGGAAAAAATACATGGCAAGTACATGTCAGATGGATGTCTGATCTCTAAGGCATTGCAAAATATCAACAAGGAAAAGGTAAATAACCCAATTCAGCGATGGGCAAAGGAGATGGGCCGACACTTCACCAAAGAGGACATCCAGGCAGCCAAAAGACACATGAGGAAATGCTCACGATCACTAGCTATCAGAGAAAGCCAAATCAAAACTACAATGAGATACCATCTCACCCCAACAAGGCTAGCCATGATCCAAAAAATACAAAACAATAAATGCTGGAGAGGCTGTAGAGAGACTGCAGTGCTCCTACACTGCTGGTGAAATTGCAAAACGGTACAACCCCTTTGGAAAGCAATCTGGCGCTTCCTTCAAAAGCTGGAAATAGATATACCCTTTGATCTAGTAATCTCACTGCTCAGAATACATCCTACAGAAACAAAGGCTATCACACAAACAGACACATGCACACGAATGGTTAGTGGCACACAGTCCACAACAGCAAAAAGATGCACTCAACCTAGATGCCCATCAACAGATGAATGGATAAACCAACTACGGGACATATACTCAGTGGAACACTATGCAATGACTAAAAATAACAATGATGATTTTAGGAAGCATCTCACAACCTGGTTTCAAATGGAAGACATCATGCTGAGTGAAAACAGCCAGTGGCAAAACGACAAATACTGTACGAGACCCCTGCTATAAGGATTTTAAAATAGACTTATGTGCAGAAGAAAAGACTCTTTGATGGCTGCAAGGGTGGGGAGAGAGGGTGAGGGTTGGTCATAGATCAAATAGTTGGCAGATATTTGGTTAGGTGAAAGCAGTGACAGCACAGTAGAAACTAGATCAACTTAACTGGACTTCAGCATAAACTGAAGGCTCTTCTAACCTCAACCAAGTATTGCAAGGATACAGCAACGGGGGCAGGGTCTGCAGACCATACTTTCAGGGGACACTCAGATCAATTGGCATAGCTAGCCCATTGCTAAGTCTTCTGTGCCCCATTTTGGTGAGTGGCGTCTGGAGTCTTAAAAGCTGGCGAGCTGCCATCTGAGGTACACCAAATGGCCCTAATTCATCCAGAACAGGTGATCATCAAAAACAACAAAGACTTGAGGAAACAAGAGCTGAGGAGACAGAAGGACCCATGTGAATTGGAGACTGCATCAACACGTGACCAGAAGAACCAGATGGTGCCAGGCCATCACACAAGACAGCTGTGATGGGACACACAATGTTGAGTCCCTGTGGCAACAGGAGAAAAAGAGGGCAGCACCTCAAGAACTCTATTAAAAGACCACCATTGATGGTCCAACAGCCCAGGGGATGCCCTAGCAGCATGGTCCTGAGACCTGCTGCTACTTCTGTCCAGTAAACACTACTGAGTTCAACTCTTCACAAAAAATGGACTAGACTCAGGGACACAATGTTATCATATGGTGTGCTGTCACAGGGCAAGGAGAGCAGAAGGAGCTGCAGATAGACAAGCATGCAAAATTGATTTGGATTGTACACTTTCACTTAATTACAATAAAAAATTTAAAGGTCTTACTTTCCTCCCAAGGGGCAAAGGGCAGGAGGTTTTTGAGAGGAGGGAAGTACTATGGTAGTGGTTATACAACTGCATATATCTGTCAAAACTCAGAGGATGGTATGTTGTAGAGTGAGTTTAATTGTACATAAACTTCCAAAAATGAATACAGAGTAAATATTCTAAAATTTATCAAAATAATCGTATATTAATACATGGATGTGTGTATTTGTTCATTTTCATTACAAGTTGGCTAATTTTACTTTCAGAAATTTAAATTTAGTCCTAAGAAATGCACATAACAATTTATATCTAAGAAAACACACTGTTATTTAAACCAACAAAAACTGGGAACAATGGAGATTTGGGGAATGGGCTAACAATAGGATTCTGATTATAAAGATTTTAATCCAGTCATATGATCAAACATTAAACAGGATCAAGAAATAATGTTTTAGGGATCAAAGCTCCAACAACAACTGAAAAGCTGAGACAGGAACCTTAGGAGGCCACGAGTTTGTTAACATGGGAGGAGCAGCTAAGAAAATGAGGATGAGGATGGGTTCACAACTTCAGGAACCTCATCAATATCACTAAATTGCTTGATGCTTTGCTGTGTCCACTCTTAGCAACACAAACATTAAGTATACATACAATAAAGAATGTAACCCATAAATACAGTGCTCCTTTAAAAAATTTAAAAATCATCTATATGAAACCAAATAGCCAACAATTAATTTAAAACAAAGATGAGAATAGGAGGAGGGCAGTGAAACTAGATGAATGGAAACAGAACAACCAGAAAAGAAATACTGAGAAGGTTCACGCATTGCAAGAATGTAACCAGTGTCACTGAACAATCTGTGCAGAATTGTTGAACGGGAAACTAAACCACTATGTACACCTTTACCAAAAGCGCAACACTATTTTAAAGAAAGAAACGATGTTTCAGTTAAGAATCATTAATGACATGAAAAACTCCAAATATTGAATGAGGGAAAGAAAAGTAGGTCACAAAATCACTATGTATGGGAAGTTCCTAATTTTGGTTCAGAAATTGGGGGTGGGGAGTCGGAGGGCAGAAGCAGGGTGGTTGACCGGTTGGTTGTGTGGGAACAGAAAAAACGGTAAAGCACAGGTAGTCCCAGCATATGAACCTCCAGCTTGGCACAGCCTGCAATTAGGAACTGACCCTGAAAACCCTACCAGGAAAACACTGACTCAGAGAAAGCTAGAAAGGGCCTCAGGACTGACCGTTCCGGACTCTACCCTCCTCCCTGTTTCCTGCCAACTGATAACTCCAGATCTGCCAGGGCTGCTCCTCATCAGATGCACCATCACTTGTCACTGGCTGCTCAGTGGCTGTGATGGGCCAGGCTGGCCACATAGAGGGCAGCGGAGGCACTGGGCACGTAAACAGTGGGGCTAGTCCTAGTGGGGCTCTTGGTTTGCTGCTGTGGACCACAGCTGGGTTCACCAGGATGCAGGGGCCCAGGACCTCTGTCAATCACCCAAGAACCTGCTGCAACCCCCGTGCACATGTGAGAAGCATGGCCTGTTGTGAGAGTTTGGGAACCTGGACACCAAGTGCCTGCAAGCAGGAGCAGCTTAATGGGTGATACCTGGGTACCATGCCCTGCCTGTTCTCCGAGTACAACCTGTCACTGCACTGCACTGGGCTCAGAACCTGGCCTTCAGGGCATCGCCTTACCCAGCCCCACCCAACCCCACCAATCAGGTGTGCCATGCTTTGCAGCACAGAACCATCACAGCAGGTCTCTGGGCTTCTGTTTTCCCCATCTTACACATGGGGGATTCCACTCCTGCAGCAGCTCCCGGCCTTTGGGGAGGAGGGCAGTCCTAGATTCCTGACCTCTGTTTCTCATCCCAGGTCCAGGAAGAACTTCAAATTTGGGTTTCCCCAAGCATCGTCTTCCCAACTCTTAGGGCCTGGGATCATTCTTAGTGAATCCTGGGCTATACCATTTCTCTTGCATTTCAGGCAGACTCTTGTTGGCGGGGGGGGGGGGGGTTTGACAGGTCTGAAGAGGAGGTGATACAGAAGGAGCCATCAGGCCTAGCACCATCCTACCCATGCCCCCAACCCTCCCTGCCTCTGCTAAGGATGCTTCAAAACCCAGCAGATATGCAACCCAGTGGTACAGTGTAGGTTTTTAAGTCTGAGTCAATAATAACGTCTCTAATTGGTCTCAAAGATATTACAGACCAGAATCTTCTAAGTGTTTGGGGTAATTTTTTCCCAGTAAGTACCTGTTCAGCAGTGGAGATGGTTATACAATGGTACATACTAACAAACTGCCAGTACTGGGCAAAGGTCATCACAACATCATCATTACCACTGCTGATTTTTGTCCCAGATGTTTTAGTTAGTGTATCTGGAAATTTCTTTAATGTTTTCATGCATAGGAAAAAAAAACTATATGGCAAGATGAACAGCTAACTGTCCTTAGATGCAAGTGTACTTAGCTTTTCCAACTGGCATATCAATTTGACTTAAAGACACACTTAGAAACAGAGTTTGTAATCTGCGGACCGCTTGTATGTCAAGATGCCTTGAGTGGTGATGCTACGTATCAAACCCGCTGCTTTCAAGCTAAATTCCAACTCATAGCAACTCTGTAGGGTTTCCAAGGCTCTACATCTTGACAGGAGCAGACTGCCACATCTTTCTCCCATAGAGACGTGGTAGCTTTGAACTGCTGACCTGCTGGCTAGCAGCTGAGCTCTTAACCACTGCACACTCGGGCTCCTCATGACATGTACTGTGGGCTATTCTTGTTTGAAGTGCACTCTATTACCGAAGTTTTCCATTGTGAACTTTCACAAATCAGAAAAATATTTTAGAAACATTGCAATCACATACATTTATTCTTGAGTATGAGACAGAAAAGTAACAGGCTATGTGACATGAATAGGGTAGACTACTACGCAATTCAATTATTGGCCCCCAGATAATTTGTTTTAATGTGAACAGTTACTCATGGCATAGAAATTACTTCACCTGCTAAACTCTTCATGGATTATTACCTGGTTCCTTCTGCCACTCGATGCAAGATATTACCCACCTTGGCCTTTAAGTACTTACACTAAATAATGCTTCTTTTCTTCACACAGAGTCACACAATGAAACCAAAATGGGCAAAGACAGAAAATGTAATGGCTATTCCATTATGGCTACTTAGAAAACCCTAAGTGCTACAACTCCATGGCACCAGTGTGCCAGATAACAAATTTAATTGTGAAGAGCTGACTGGATATAAGTCAACAATGTACTGAGACGTCTTCATTTTCTAACTTATAATCAGTGAAAATTTTCAAAACAACATACCAAAAGCTCATCGACACAGTTTAAAAAAAAAAAAAATAAGAGAGAGGGGGGCTACCTCCAAAGACCTGATGACAGCATGCTACAGGGTAGCATCATAAATCTCTCCCTAGACCGCCACCAGAATCAATAGTCAGAGAGGCACTGGAGAGGTGCACTGGAGAGGTGAACCAGACAAGAAATGCGCTGCGACACTGTGGCAGCACATCGCTTTGATACAGTTAATGCGCTGCCGGGAGGGAAAGGCACACAGCAGGAATCCTCAACCTTAAATAAGCCCTGAATACACTGCCTAAGCTAATGGCTGCGGCCCAGGGAGAGTCACACCCAGCTGAAAAAAAGGCAGTCAACTAACCGCAAAGCAATACAACCTGGCCATGTAACTCACCAACAGACACGGAATCACAGTCACTGAACAAGTAAAAATGGAGTATTAGGGCACAGAAAGGGAGGTAACATTTATACTCAACTAAGTAGAAACATACTATTTATTGTTACAGTAGAACACTTACTTCAGGGAAAAACGACTATAAAAGGTTTTCCTCCCATCCTGTCTGCTACGCCTTTGTCCCACCAAGAGAAATGGGCCTGGCTTAGCTTTCTGATCCTGCCAGATGTGGGACCACATGACAGGACTTTGACACCACGGCAGAAGGTGCCTAAATGGTCCTTTGGGAAAACGAGAGCGTCACACGAGCAAGAGAAGTGAAGAGAAGGTGGAAACCAAGTTTTATGAAGCCCAACACACAAGTGTTTCTATGTTTTAACTCAGGGTTTGCAGTTAAATGAAAAATGAAGTGTGCCAGTGTTGGTGTCCCTAACGATGTGACTCTTGTCACAAAGGGCGTAAAGATGCTCACAACAAAAGATAAAACGAGATCAGCAGCAGAGAATAGTGGGGGTTATGGGGAGGCCACCCTGCACTGACGGGAACGTTACCTTGCCAAGTGCTTCTCTAGGTAAGTCTGTATAGCGCAAATGCTGCTGCATGGTGGCCCTGCTGTCTTAGCCCCTGAGGACCTGCTGTGGGGGGCAGGGGACTTGCCAGTAGGAACCCAGTGACATCACAGTCGCTGAGCTCACAGGTTACATTGTTACAAGACACGTGAAGAAAAGATTCTGTGCTATGTCATTTTAAATGACAAAGTTCCTCGAAATATCAGTGTTCAATTGTGATGGTTCAAGGTAGGGAACAAAGCAGCGCCTACTCAATTTTCCATGGGATGGTCCTGCAAAGCCAGAGATTACCAGGACTAAGGAAAGGCAACAACTCTGGAAATCAACCTAAGGAAGAAATCCCAATAGCTGTATTTCCTTTTACTGTAACCCTGTAATCTATCTGAAATACACATATAATGAAATGGAGCAGATTCAGTTTTCACACGGATGGATAATCTGCAGTGGGCAAATTTCTATATTATCTATCTGGAAGGACCCCTGGTGGCACAGCGGTTAAGTGCTCAGCTGCTATCTGAAAGGTCAGCAACTTGAATTCACCTGTCTCTCTGCAAGGAGAGAGATACAGCAGTCAGCTTCCATAGAGATTACAGCCTTGGCAACCCTGCAAGGTAGTTCTGTTCTGCCCTAGAGGTTCACTATGAGGCAGAATCGACTTAACAGCAATAGGTTTTGTTGGGGGCTCTATCTACCACCTACCACCTGCCACCCATCCACCCATCCACCCATCCACCTACCACCTGCCACCCATCCACCCATCCACCCATCCACCCATCCACCCATCCACCCATCCACCCATCCACCCACCCACCCACCCACCCACCCACCCACCCACCCACCCATCCATCCATCCATCCATCCATCCATCCATCCATCCATCCATCCATCCATCCATCCATCCATCCATCCATCCATCCATCCATCCATCCATCCATCCATCCATCCATCCATCCATCCATCCATCCATCCATCCATCCATCTTACAGCTCAACGAAGAAAATCAGGCAGACGAGGGCATGGAAAAGTTCTTTATTTCTTGTCAGAACTGCCTAAGAGGTACAACCTAATAAAATTACATGCTGAAAATAAAACAAAGAACTGGAACATCGAAGGGGGCTGAACCATAAACTGGTAAGATATTATTACATTCAGAAGCTGTAGAATGTGATCACTGTCTGCCAATTAGATGTAACAAAATAATTAAAGGCAGCGGGACACTAGAGTTTAGTTATAAATGAGAAATCACATAGGGTTCACTGAGCCTTTACCAAGTGTCATTAATAAACAAAGAATTATACCTAAAGCACTGTTTTCCAAATTACACCAGAAGGTAATCTTCCAAAGGGTGGCCCATCTAAGCAAACATAAATGATGACCAACTTTTGATCCAATTTATCATAATTTCCAATGGCTAGTTAGAACATTAGCATCAGCGCTGAGGAAACCCCAGCCTGAAACGTCAAGTCAGTGATGTCCACCAACACAGTAAGACCTGATGTGTCTTGAACACAGGCCACGCAGGAAGGAAAAAACCCCTCTTCTACAGACTTCTGAGTCACCCGTCTGGAGTCCCCACAATGGGACAGGCTAATTTGCTTTGTTGGTTTGTTTTCTTTGCAGAGTTTCAACCACCCTGGGCTACATTTCAGCCTTTCACACTGATAATAGCCTGAAAATATCCTCTGCTACTTCTTGGCATATCTGTTTATTTCCTTGAAATACAAAAGCAGCAACAAAGATAAACAGCTTTGAAACTAAAAAGTAAAAGCCACCACGAATAAAGAGAGGAGGTTGTTACGCTACATACATCTAGAACAGAGAGCACGCTGGTGGGGCTCTGCTTGCAATTTTTCCAGGAGTTCTCATTACACTGGTGCAGATTTCAGGACTTGATGAAAGCAGCAAGATTAAGTGCTAGACAAAATCAGAAATAATTTTACAAGCTTTCTGCTATAGCCTTAACCCCAAAAAACAAGTCTATTACCATGGAGTTGATTCCAACCTGCGGCAGCCCTATAAGACAGAGTAGAACTGCCCCATCATTTCCAAGGAGCTCCTGGTGGATGTGACTGCTGAACTACTGGTTAGCAGCCACAGCACTTACTCACTATACCACCACGGATTTTTTATTATAGTCTTAGAGAAATAAAAATAATACCGTTACTTCTCCACTCTTCTAGTTTAGTATCACAATTCAGAACTTACTAGCCCTGTGCCATACCAGAACATCCACAAGGTGAGGACACGAAAGACCGAGCGGCCCACCCTAGCTCCAGTACCCAAATGACCATGCGCTACCTGGCCACGGCACCTACTCTCGCTCCCCAATCCCTCTTGAATGGCACTTCTTCAGACTGCTTTTGCCACATCTCACTGCTACTGCCCCCTCCCGCTTTCACACCTTAACAGCACCTTCCCACCTGTCTCTCACGGCACCTGTGGGGCTTTTTTGTTTTTTTTTTTTTTTTTTGCTTTGCCTTGCATCATAACCGTTCATGTGTCAGCCATCCCTATCTTCAACTGTGAGCTTTTTAAAGACAGGGAAGGGGTTTTAATCATTTCTTTCCGTACCTTTAGCTCAGCTTAGGTCTTTACCCTTCACTAAGGAAATACTTAGTATTCAGCTACCATGAACTGCAATGAAGGGAAAGGTGTATAAAAAGCAGATACAGATTCTGAGAAGTCCGTCTGTCTTCACATCGGTGTCTCACCTTTTGAGGTGCATATACAGCATGGTAATACGTATGCACATTACTCAGGGTAAGCTTGGAACTACATGCCACCAGCAACTGTGCCCAAAAACACACAGCCCAGAGAATGAGCAGCCAGGGACAAAATCCAGAGGTAGCCACTATTTGGGCTTTACTCACTCACGACGTGATCAACAGTGATGCTCTGTTAATTACACAACAAGTGTTGGAAATGGGATTTTATTAGGGAAAACGGTCCACTAACTAGCATGATGAACGCTAGTTATGGGTTCTTATCAACAAATGAGGGTTTTAAAAAAGATAAAAGGATTAGCTAACACTTTATATCCTCTGGGACCTGCTGTTATGAACAGGTGACAAGAACACCGTGATGCTTGTAGCTTTACCCCAGGGGTGGTGCTTCCGCTTGGCCTCCCACAGTCCTGTATCCATCATCAGTTTAAGGCAGGGTTTCTCATCTTCTGCACTGTTGACATTTTGGGCCAATAATCTGTTGTTGTGAGAGGCTGTCCTGTGCATTGCACAAGATTTAGTGAGACTACACTGCCCTGTTCAGTAATGTTCACCCACGAGAAACCAGCAGCCCCACCACCAGCCTAGAGCTCTGACAATCAGAATCCAAAATATCTCCAGACATTGCCAGATGGCCCCAGGGAGGCCAACTTGCACTTGGCTGAGAACCACCAGTTTAAGGGAATTACTGGTTATCAGAGACCAACTACAAGCAGTCTTACTTGCCTCGAGTACAACTTTTAAGCAAAGAAAACATTTCAAAGAACAGACAGCTGGCACTTGGCTGTGTTTCACAGTACACATTGTATAAACCATTATCTATCTGCTTACTAATAACTTCTTATTCAGTAAATATTTTTATTGTAAACTTAGGCCTGTGACTCACTGAGATATTATCTGGTAGTAGTCTCTCAACTGCCAAGGTATTTTCAATCATTTCAATCACTTCATAAGTGTTTGGCATACTAGTTAAGTGCTATGGCTGCTAACTAAAAGTTCGGCCATTCATATCTGCCAGGCGCTCCTTGGAACTCTATGGAGCAGTTCTACTCTGTCTGTATGGTAGCTAAGAGTCGGAATCAACTTGATGGCAGTAGATCTGGCTTTCTGGTTTTCAAAAGCACAAGAAAACTGGACAATGAATACGCAAAACCAAAGAAGAATTTATGCACTGGAATTAGGGTGCTGGCAAAGAATACTGAATATACCAGGGACTGCCAGAATACCAAACAAGTATGTCTTGGAAAAGTACACCCAAAATGCTCTCTGGAATTCACCTGAGTTACGTTAGATGTGTTATAGGAGGATCAGTCCCTGGAACGGACAGCATGCCTGGTGAAGCAGAGGGTCAGCAAGAAGAGGAAGCCCCTCCATGAGGTGGACTGACACAGTGTTAACACCACGGGTTCAAACACAGCAACAGGACCACACGTCATTTTGTGTTGCTACGTAAGATTTTATAAATATATACAATCGCCTTGGGTTGGAACCAACCCGACAGCATCTAACAGCAGCAAGGTTGAATCCCAAATGTAGACAGAAAGCACACAAGTAACTAACTAACAGAGACCTAAATATATTACATGTCAGTGTGAAGGGAAATTGGAAACTTTATTTCCATGCTCTTATAGTGAAGTTAGAAGGGTGTAAAACAAGGACCTGAGCCCATTCTTTTTGAGGGTTTCACATAAAAACAGAATCAAGGTCTAGAAAGCATCAGAATTTGTATCCATGTAACTGGTGTTCAGTTGTGATGCAAGTGCCACTCAGCTGGTATGGACCAGTACACCCAACTGGCTGTGTAACATATGACTCTGCTTGGGCAGTGACTGTGCCACACCCGTGCCTCAACAGTGCATATATCACTCCTCAGAAGGCATGCTGGGATTCTATTTTAATGTACATATTCCATGTTACAGATAACGTGACATTTTAATACCAACGATACTGAAATATACCACCCCAGCAATCGAGTGTCAGACATTCTTCTCGTGACACCCACTTGAAACCAGAGCCTGCACTGCAGTGCCCAGCACACGAGAAACACGAAGCGCTGAATCAAAAGGGAAACGAAAACCAGGGAAACAGAGATGAACTGGCAGGACGTCAGAGGTCTCAAATAAGCAGTTTTGTCTTCTTCAACAACACCAGCTGTAGCCACGATCCATTTAGGAAAGAAACCAGTGAGTATAAACGTGCTAATCTAAAAGGAAGACTATGCTGAACAAAATTCAGCAAATGAACAGACAGCAAATAGTTACAGAAGACGATGAAGAACCCTGTGTCACAGAATTCTCACTAAGAAGAGAAGAAAAAAAGACAAGAATTATAACGGAATACGGCCAAGTCAGGGGAATGCCAGAGTCAATAAAACGGCTAGCTGATTACAGGGACTCAGCAGAGGAAGGGGCTTCCGAGATCAAACTGGACTGCAGGAGAAGACTGGCGTTCTCACCTGCTGGATGTGCGGGGCCACAGCCAGAACCTGTGAGAGTGCAGCAGCCTCAGGACTCCACCCAGCTGCTGTGCAGAGAGCGGGGAGGGCACTCCGAGTCATGGAACTTGGGTGCAATTATACTAAAACGTCTCCATCCCCTCATTCCGTATTGCGTGGAATACAACTTCCACTTCCAGGCACTGATACGACTTGACAGCAGTGGGGTTTTTTTTTGGTTTTCATACATAATCTTACTTTCCCATGGAGATTAAAGAACTCAGAAGCACAGCAGCAGAGACACAGCTGGTGAAACGCCATTCTCTGTGCGCAGGAACCTGGTAGCACTCGTCTGACAGATAAATTGGACAACAGGTAGAAAATGACTGAACAACTTCCGAATTCCTGTTCTTTGTGTTAACCTGTATTTGTGCAATTTAAATTTACATTTCATACTCACAAAACAGGGACCAACTGCCCAGTGCCTCTCTCTTCTCTTGTGATCTGTTTCACATCCAGAGTTGGGGAAAAAAAACCCAGAGATGGTTCATTCATTTCCCAGGGAAGGGAGGGAGGCACCAAGCTCCTTCTCGGCTAAGGGCAGGGTTGGTGCGGGGACCTCTGCCTCCTCAGCTAAGGCACCTTCCACGAGATCCTGACTTATTTATTTAATTATGGCTTGGTTTTAAGGGAAGACAATGTAGAAATTACTAACCCAATCTTCATAGTTACTTTATTACCCCACAGAGTTTTTGTAGAGTTTTTATACCATAATTAATGGAAAATATCCTAATGAAGTCTTTAAAACAAGTCAATACTGTATTTTAATGCAAAAAAAAGCCCGCCTTCCACTTCCAGTCTTGTTTGCTGGCTGCCCCTCTTCCCCAGGGATTTTCAAAGGAGTCTGTGATGCTAGTTTTTCCACATGTTGCTGTGAAGAAAAACTACCATAGTATGCCTAAGACGATGTCTCATGTGGGCGTGAGGGGGGTGCAGCTGCAAACAAACACAAAAGGTGTGTGTGTCATTCGTGTGAAAATGTATCCAGCAGATGCTGGATACAGCTACAAGCGGAGGAGAGGTACTGGGGGCTCTCTGGGAAGGTGTGACGGCTGAGACTGTGTCAGCTTGGCTGGGCCAGGACTCACAGTGTTTACACATGATCACTCTCGTGATGGGGTCTGCTGTGTGTAGGCAGACGGTTGAAAGGGTGTTTCCTTGAGGGCGTGGCCTGTATTCAAATACAAGCAGATGTTCTGGCTGTTTGCTCCCTCTGGGTCCTGTGGCCACTGCTGCTCATCTAACCTCTGGTTCTTGGGACTTGAGCTATGAGCTTACCTGCTGATCTCAAGATTCAGGGATCTTCACAGCCTGTATGCAAGAGTCCTGCTCTCCAACCCACCGATCCTGGGTTTGCTAGCCCCTGCACCTACCTGAATCGGGACATGCCTCTATTCTGATCCATGAACTTGGGATATCATAGCCTCTACAATCCGATAAACTGTTTCCTTAACATAAACTTCTCCCTATATAGATTTATACACTGTAGTGACTTTGCTTCTCTGGAGAACCCCACTTAAGAGAGAAGGACAATGGAGAGAGGGAGCAAGAGAATGCAGGGGGACCCTTGGGCTCAGCTGCAGGTCATCACATCTGTGACAGGACAAGTGGAAGGAAGCAGACAGCAGGTAGCTCCAGAAAATCTTGGCCACCCCAATGGAAAGCCTCAGAGAAAACTCTCCCCGACAGGAGCTCTGTGCTGGGCAGCATGGGCCAGCCTTAGTACCCCACCTGTACTATCAAGCTGGGAGTAAACCCCACACAGATTCTAAAGGTTCAGTAGCTTAACGCTCTCGACTACTGTTTTAGCAGGTAGTCTCTTGAAGAAGGATCCAAAGGGCACCTATAATGTGTACTATTTCCAATTCCCACATAACCGCAACATGGATAAGCTTTGAGCAGGTCTTGAACTTCCATTTCCAGTTCCAACATAAAGTAAGCAAACCAAGAATGAGATTCTGTTTGTCTACATCAATTCACATTAGAACTGCCCCCCTTACTTAGACCACGACAAGTACACCCCACTGGATCTGTGCATCACAATGTGATTCTGAAGTTCTATGCAGCAGAAAAGCAACAAAACAGGCATCAGACAATGAAAGCTTGCATTCCAGCTGGCCTACTAGCTTATGATCTTGGGCAATGAGTTAATCTTTGGGGTTTTGTCTTCTTATTTGCAAAATGAAGGTGATGGGCTGGACAGTCCTTAAGACACCTGTAATGGATTGAATTGTGTCCTCCCAAAAATATGTGTAGGAATGTGGCTGGGTCATGACTTCCAATAGTTTGTGACTGTCCTCCATTCTGTGATTTTCCTGTGCTGTATGTTAAAGGATTATGGTGGGGTTGTAATCCCTTCATAGGATTACCTACTTGCTCCACTGTAAAGGGAGTTTCCCCAGAGCATGGCTTGCCCTACCCTTAATTGTTTCATCCTGCAAGAAACAGAAGGAAAGGGAAGCAGGCAGAGAATTGGGAACCTCATACCATCAATAAAGCAGCACCAGGTGAAGAGTGTGTCCTTCAGATGCAAGGTTCCTGTGCCAAGATACTCCCTGGACAAAGACTGATGCAAAACCGGACTTTCCTCCAGAGCCGACAAGGGGAAAGCCTTCCCCTGGAGTGGACATCCTGAATTTGGACTTGTAACCTACTGGACTGTGTAAGAATAAGTTTTCCTTTGTTAAAGCCATCTGGTATTTCTGTTAGAGCAGCACTAGCTGACTAAAATAATGCCTTTGAGTATGCACGTTTTATGTCTTACACTGACCACACATTTCTTCTATTATTCATTTTGAATCTAAGCTTTAGCGAGGCCTGAGGAAACTCAATGAATGCATACATTCTGCAGCCAAACTGTCAGGGTGCTACAAGCACACATTAAACACCACTGAGAAATCACTGTGTGTGCGACACCTGACTGCCAAATGCACATCTGTGCGGCACCAGCGATGCTCCCTGCCTGCCTGACCTGGCGCTGGCGGTGGGTACGCAGTGATCACAGATGACGGTGACTCAGCACTTGCCATCACCTAATGATTGATGTCCAGGGGTTGCTTCCGTAACCTACCACCCAACAGGTCAGGTCAGGCTAGAATGGGGCACTTCTCTAAAACACAGTCAACTCACTGCTGCTCACCAAATCACACCAGTTCTCATTTTCTGTATAAAAATGAGAAGGCTGAAAAGTGATCATACATTCTCAACTTATTTAGGGTTCTTTATCGAGGCTGGTCGGGTGCAATGAGGCAACATGCACAGATATGCCGGTGAAAGAAAGAGAATAAATAATAAGACTGAAGTAGCTCTCGGGGACTCCAACTCCTCAACAAGGAAGCCTGGGAAGGGACACAAACCAGCTCTACTCTCAGTCTCATCTCTGTGTCTCAGTGAGAGAACAGCCCTTTCTAATGAACCCGATTTTCATGGTTGAAGATACATACAAGGTCAGACAATTAAATCCACAGACTTAATTATCCTACGTGCTACATGTCTTATTGCTGATTTATCACTACGGTCGCCTTCAAAGTCCTCCCTTTGGGAAGCTACGCACCCTGCCAGTGCCTAGTCCACCCTTCAAAGCAATTTTGGCCATTGTGCACAGTGGCAAGGTGGCAAGCTCATGAACTTAATCATATAGTTGTCCGTGAGGCAGTTTCTAAGCAGAAAACAAATAACTGTATTGGAATATCCTTCCTACTCACCTGATCTGACCCCCACCCCCAAGGAAACATCAAAAGGAAGACATATGAATATCATGCAGGACATCAAGGATACATATGACAACAGCTCTAATGGCCATTCCAGTAAAACAGCCCCAAAATTGTTTTCAAGGGTGGACTAGGAGCTGACGTTTGTGCATTGCTTCCCAAGGGGGGTGCCCCAAAGGTGACCACAGTGATACTCAGCAATGCTCCATGTGGCACTTTTTCTAGGATGAGTTTGCAAACTCTTTGGGCAGTCTTAGTAGCTTTCCTTCATAAACCCATAAACGAAAGCCAGCATTCCATCCAGTATTCTGCCAGAGAAAACTGCTGACCCAATAATGGAAAAGACTAGTAGAAATCACTTTGAATACAAGAAATCTCTGCCACACATGCTCATTTTAAAGCTAAAATCTTTAGTAAGATGTGATTCCACTCATTCCAAGATCCACTGAATTTAGAGATGTCCTTGAAGGATAAAAATGGCTGTCAAAAAAAAAAAACAACCTTTCAAAATGGCCAGGGCGAATGAAAGTATCTAGGAGTCCCTAGCCAGCTGAGGCATCCTATCTTTCCCTATAGTGATGGGAGTTTGAAAATCTCCAGCCTCTGCCCAAAGCCCCCAGCTTTCCTAACTAAGAGACAGCTAGGTTTGTGGGAATCACTAATGACACCCTCAAGCGCGGACAGAAGGAAGCAGGGAAAGAAGTCTTACAAAGGAGGGATGGAAAGATCTAAGAGTGTCCCAACACAGGAATCGCTGGTACGGAAAGCAGCAGAATAGAGAGGATGTGAGATCCGCCAGCTGGCAGCTGGGCCAAGCTGGGCGAGGAGACAGCCATTCTCCACCCGTCGCAGGAAGCGCACGGAGGGGCAGGCACCTCTACCAACGGAGGCGAAGGTGAGGGCAGGGACGCCAGCAGGCCTGTCGGACTCATTCCTTGAGTCTGGTTAGCTTCTTCTTGGCTTTATCTCAGCCATAAGTGTCTGCAGTGCAGGAGAGCTACAACAAAGCAGAGAATCTGGGCTCTAAAATTCTAGACTCCCCTGGCACACTGCAAGTGCCTTTAGCTGGAGGTTTGCAGCCAAGTAACACAGCAGTAGATGTAACCAAGCTTCCAATTTTTATCACCCTGGATCAATTGTACTATTTATTTCATATTGCTTTATGGTAAGGCTTTCAAACGAATCCTGTAATTTTGTAATTTGAAAGCCTTACCAGATAGCAATATAACATAAGTAGTACAATTTTACATCCATTTATTTATATTATTTTTTCAGTTAAAGAAACGTCACGAACAAGTTAAGAGCTTTGCCAGAATCTGCCAGCCAGAAGAGCTGTGCTGTGAACCCAGAATCTCAGACGCCTGCCACTGAAGCTCACAGGTAGACCCTTCTGATTTGGTCCTCCCCACTGGGAATTCAGAGGAGGAACTATTTGACTGGAGCATCTTGTGTGCTTTCAGCCAGGGCTATCACTGTAATTATATACTGTCTTCCTAGCTTACAAAGCATCCTCCTGTGACTGTCATTTTCATCAGTCCATCATATGATCAGATGTAGAAAGCTCCCAGAACTTCTCAGACTGAGGAGCCAGGGGAACAGATCTCTGTCCAGAGTGCAGTGATTCTACCACCCTCAAGCCTCTTAAGACAAGTCCAAGCACTGGTATGTGGCATGGTGACGTTAATGACAAACCAGGAACGAGGTCTGATGCCATGTCTATCAGCTGCTGAACAGACTTGACGAGAGAAAGAACTGTACACATCTGAAGCAGGGACGACCTTGGAAACCAAAGTCCTTAGATTTAAGGGGTATTCTAAGATCTACAGCTAATTAGTCAGGAGTTAAGGAGAGAACAAAAGTTATCTTGACTCACATTTTAAAGGTAGCATATTAAACAGTATCTTAGACTTTCTCAAAAAACCTGCCTGTGAATTAAAAAAAGAATCCAAAAATAAAAGTTCTTAATATATGATTCCAAACTTGACATCACCAACCCACCTTCCCTCCCTCATTAAAAAGCCTGTAATAAGTGCTCATTTGCATGGTCGATAGGCTACAGAGCCTCTGAGATGCTGATTCTTTGGAAGAGGCAGGTAACATTGAAAATGGGTGTTGCAGATGTGGACAAAGATATTATACAGATGACTAGTCAAAACAGCTGTGTGAAGAGAGACTCATCAAAAGTGAGAGTCTTTATTACACAACCTAAGGGCCAACATGTGCAACTCAACTAGCATGGCAAAAGAACTCTAATCGCTGAAAACTCCGGCCCAGTTCTTTAAAATGTTACCCTACGAGGCAGCTATTTTATTTTTACAAGATAGACTGTTCCGCGATCCTCATCATTCATCAGCTGGCACAGAACAATTCCAGGCCACGGTAAAGAATTAGTGCTTTTTCTAATTCAAACCCAAAAGACGGCCTGTTTGCTTTGAAAAACGGCTACCACCTGCTATTAATCTGAAACGGAAAACAGGCGGGATAATGACATTTGGTGAGTTTACGCCCCCCTCTACAACTTTCCTTAAAGAGCAGAAGTGGTATTCCATAATCCTCTCAAAAATTAAAAGCAAAAAAGCTCTAAGGAACAGGTTTATACTTGACTAATAATAAATCACAGATGACACAGGAGATTATGAAGCCCAGACGCTGTCTTCCTGCAGAGTGACAGCCCGGCTTGGGCACGGCAGGCATTCCCGCTCGAGCCCCCTGTCTGTTCTCTTTCTTCTTTTTGTCCGGTGTCAGATGAACACAGCAGTGACAATGACGACGCTGTCCAGCAACGGCTGCCGACAAGGCTGGGTATTTCTGCAAGACTGTCTGGCTGCAGCTGGTCTTTGCAACAAGCTCGCTTTTGTTCTACGACAGCTCTCTGTCACCTGAAGTAGCCTGCACGCTCCAGAGATGAATGCCACATGAAACTACTAATTATTTGGTTCTGCAAATGGTTCCTGTCACACTTGAGAGAACTCTCCCAATGTGGCTGGTGGCGTGACTGGGCCGCTAACTTCCGCTGCTCTGAGCACAGAGCCCCCATCTCAGCAGCCCACATAACTTATGTTAGTTATAAATAACTGGGGGGCATTCTCAGTGTGTCTCTTCCCGTCCAGAAGAAACAAACCAAACCCTGTACACATGCTAACACGTATTACATTAAACTCTGAAAAGGGGTGGGGGGAGCACTCAATGCTTGGGAGACACGGAGCTTCTGTGAAGGGTGATGGAATAATGTGGGACGGGATACAGACGAGGGTGGACAACATGATGACCGTAATTAATGTCACTCAGCTGTACGCGGGAAGAGGGCTGAAATGGCAAATGCTTGGTGCAGTGTATCTTTTCCAATATAAAAATAACAAATGTTCATTTACACATCTGAAGAAAAAAATAAATGCATCTGGTCATCTTAATGTCCTTCTCAATTAAGTCCAGTGGTTAAGTGCTCAGCTGCTATCCAAAAGGCCGGTGATACAAACTCATCAGCCACTCTGGGACAGAGAAGCGGCAGTCTGTTTCCACAAACCTTGCGGTGGGGATGGTGGTGTCAGTCGTCCTCCAGTCAGCTCTGACTCACAGTGACCCTAAGCACAATTGAACAAAACACTGCTCAGTTCTGAACCATGCTTTCAAATGCTGTTAGGCCTGAGCTTGCGGCTGCAGCCACTGTGTCAATCCATCTGGTTGTAGGTCTTCTTCCTTTTCATGCTCCACCAAGCATGATGTCCTTCTCTAGGGACTGTTCCCTCCTCAATGATATGTCCAAAGGATGTGACATGAAGTCTTGCCATCTTTGCTTCTGAGAAACATTCCAGCTGTACCGATTCCAAACAAATTCACTTGGTAGTCCTTGGAAACTCTATGGGACAGTTCTAATTTATCCTACAAGGTCACTATGAGTCGGACTGAACTTGATGGCACACAGCAATAATACCAGTCATCTTAATTAGCACCCACTCTGCACAAGGCCCTCTGATGCTGCACTGGACCCAGAAGACTCACAGTCAGTAACCAGTCCACAGAAACTCAGTCAATACAACCATAAACTACAACCCTGAAGTTCCATCTCTACACAGAGCTACCAATAAACCACCATGAGTCCATTCCTGTCTGTAAATGCTGTGTTTTCCAGGACCTTACAAACTGGGGTAGAGGGCAGGGCACACAGCTGCGGACACAGACAACCGTAACAGCAGACAATACATACTGAGGACTGCAGACCCTGCCACGGAAGGGAAGGATCTGATCCACTGAAGGAGAACCTGAAAGCTGCACGAGTGAGATTTAGATGGACAGAGATGGGGGTCAAAGGGCACTTGCAAGACAGGGGACAATAAAGACAGCATAGAGGAGGGCAGATAGGAGGCCTGCGCAAGGCCATCAGCTGAGTTGGAACTCGGAGTGAAAAGACCAGAGTGAGTGGGACAGGCTGCAGAGAGCCTTTGTAGCTGCCTAAGAGTGTGGACTTGATGCTGCAGGCCACAGGGAGCCTGATGAGAACAGTATTTCAGGATGATTAACCCTGGTATATAGGACAGATCAAGAAGAGAGGAGACGGAGGTAGGGAAGCCATTAAGGGGGTCCTGAAAGGATCCTAGTGTAAAGTAATGGGGGTGACATGTGCTGAATGACAGCTATGTTTCCACCAGCACTTTGCAAATATCATCTCCAGTAAACGTACAGATTCAAGCAAGAGGACGATGAACTGTAAAACTGCAAAAACGAACTGTGCTTCAAAACTTGGGGAGACATGCAAGAACGAACAGGGAAGACCACCAGCGAGGCCACGGAACATCGACAAACAGAAATTACGGCTCCAGCGATGCAAGGTGGAGATTGGCTGTTGACACATTTAAGATCTCAAACACGTCACTGTCAAATAAAATTAACACAATTAATCAAAGACGAGGAAAGCCAGGATGCAGATCATGAGGTATTAGGATGTGTTTTCTGTAAGCAGAGGTCTCAGGCTTGGAGTGAAAATCTAGTGTTTGAGAGAATCAGGCTGCCACCCCATGGGAAAATATAACTAGGACTTTTCCCTCTGTCCAGCTCAACACTGTACCAAAGTTCTTCTTGCAAAAGTTCAAATCTAGTATGGCTTGAAACAAAAACTTAAGTGCCTCATCCTAAACAAAAGGCACTTAGTGGTTAAGATCTACAGCTGCTAACAAAAAGATCAACAGTTCAAATCTGCCAGGTGCTCCTTGGAAATTCTACGGGGCAGTTCTACTTCATCCTATGGGGTCACAAGGAGTTGACATTGACTCTGCAGCAATGGGTTTTGTTGTTCTTGATGTTTATTCTAAACAAAAGACTATGTTGTAAATCTCCAACTTCAGAAAAATAATAGTAGCTCTACATACAAATTTGTAAATAGCCAAATTTTAGTATCTGTTCAGATATTTCACTGAGACATTCTTTAGCATGCCAATTTTAAAATGGGGATCAAAGTAACTCTATTCCAACTAGCTTTATGATCTTAAAAGTGTCTTTTAACATCTAAGGATCTTGGTTTCTAAGGTACACACTGTCTACTGGTTAAAACTCTAGGCTCTCCCTCAATGAAGAGCTCAAACTTTTCAAAAGATGACAAAGATGTCCCCAAGGAAAGGGTCCCCAGGGCTAAAGTCCAGTCCACCCAGGACCTTGTAGTGTTCTGGGAACACTTCAACAACCAACTGGATGATGAGTTAAAGATATCCCTGAACCCAAGAATCTGGGAAAACCTGTTTCTAGTAACAAATACTCATAAGAAGGAATAGCTGTATAGCACTTTGGAGTTTCCCAAGTTCTTCCAAATTCATTGTATCATTTAATTTTCAAAACAGTGTTAGGGTTTAAATCCTCTAAGCTAAGCCTACTGTACTGCAAACATGGAAGACTCATAAAAGGAACTGTAAAATAAACATACCCTACCAAAATTATCATTGCAGTTTCACAGTGGAGCACACTGAGGGTCACAGAAGTGACCCATGGCAAGTCCCATAGCTGATAAGTGGTCAAGATATTCTTTTGCCAACCACTCTTACATTATAACACAGCTACCTTTATCACTGTCTCTATAAAGTGACACCAGTCTCTATGTACCCATCCTTGTACAAGTCCTTACGGCAAGTACAACCTACAGAACACACCCTGCTCAGTAGTAATGACAGAAAAACATCTGTGTTGAAGTACTGTACAAAGTGCTGTTGCTCAGTGGCAGGACAAGAATGAGAAAATAATCAGATACAGGTTCTCCTATGAAAAACTCACATCAAGAAATATCAGTAACAAAAAAAACATGTAGAGTTGGGACCATTTGGTGTATCTCAGATGGTAGCTTGCTAGCTTTTAAGACCCCAGACCCCACTCACCAATATGGGGTGGAGAAGACTGTTAGCAATAGGCTAGTTACGCCCACTAGCCTTGATGTCCCCTGAGAGCATGGTCCGTGGACGCCCACACCTGCTATTCTAAATGGTCCCAACTCAGCAGGAACAGGTGATCACCAAGGACAAAAATGACACACAGAAAAAGAACCTAGAAGACAAAGACCCACATGAATGAGTGACTACATCAACATGTGACCAGAAGAACCAGATGGTGCCCAGCCACCACCAATGACAGCTGTGATGGGGCTCACAAAGTTGAGTCCCAGTGGCAAGATGACAATAAAAAGGGGTGCACCCTGAGAACTCCACTAAAAGACAGCAGTTGATGGTCCAAAGGTCTGGGGGTTCCCCTGGGAGCATAGCCCCTAGACCTGATGCTGTGCCTGTTCATAAATCATTACTGAGGTCACAACTCCTTGGGCAGGAATGAACTGGAGTGGGTGACACAGAGTGAACATATCATGTGTGCAGTTTATGGTTCTATGCATCAACAGGATATCATCCTCCTGGCCTCTTACTAGAGGGGTGTGGAGAAGATGGAGAGGTGGGGAAAGGAGACTATTAACAGGATATGACTTGTACAGAACAGAAATGAGGTACGTGCTCTCACTGAGCAAGAAGAGCAGCAGGAGCTGCACACAGGCAGGCATGCAAATGTAGACTGGATTGTACACTTCCACTCAATCCTAACAAATAAGATTTAAAAAAAAAACATAAAGAAGAAAAAAAGAAATGCCAACAGCAGTTGCTATCAAACTGACTGCCGCTCATGGCAACCCCATTTGTGTCAGAGAAAACCAGTGCTCCATGAGGTTTCCAATGGCTGACCTTCAGGACGCAGATCACCAGGCTTCTCCTCCAAGGCGTCCGTAGGTGGACTCCGGCTGCCAACTTTCTGGCTAGCAGTCAAGGGCACTAAGTGCTTGCACATCAAAAAATAGAATAATCAAGTAAACAACTATAAAGTTAAAACTAGTAATTGTAGACTAGCTTGCTGAGGTAGGCTGCAAGTCTTCTGCTGGCTCTATGATCTGAACCTCACACAGTGCTTGGCAAAAACACAAGAACATTCCAGATACACCTGACAGGCAGACAGGCAAAGGGCAAGCTTGCCTCTGGTTTCCAGCAGACACAGGGTTTAGCTAAATGCCCCAGGGAGCACAGTTCTACTCCGATGCACTTGGGGATGCCAAGACTTAGAGTTCACTCGCAGGTAACTGATGCTGCTTTTAGACAATCCATGCCCTAGAACTTGGGGGTACAAGCAGGAACCACGAGCAGTAAGAAAGTGCTGGGATCGGCTTCGAGGGTAGAGGAGGTAGACACTGACCACTCCTCCTTCTCCCTCCTGGTGTTCTCCTGGACTCTGCCGGATGCTCTCCCCTCATTCAGGCCTTCGCTGCTCAAGAAATCTTCTCTTCTGTCTCTCTTGCCCTCAGCTTACCTCTTCCTTTCTTTTTATTTCCTCCCTCTTTGTTCTTGCCCTTTAAGGTTTAAAATGCATTTGATGCATTAAAGTTGTCCTTTCGAAGTTCAAAGGTGATAAACTGGGCATTTTGCATTTCTAACTCTAAAATTCCCTAACTGCTAATTAATTCTACTCTTAACACCTTTGAATTATGGTGCTGGAGAAGAATATTGAAAGTACCGCGGAGCACCAAAGGAACAAACAGATCTGTTCTGGAAGAAGTACAACCAGAGTGCTCCTGAGAAGCAAGGATGGCAAAACGGAATCTCACATACTTTGGACATCTTGTCAGGAGGGATCAGTCCCTGAAGGTCATCCTGCTTGGTAGAGTGGAGTGTCAACAAAAAAGAGGAAGATGTTGGCTGAGCTGCATTGACGAACAAGGGGCTTAGGCATGAAAATGACTGTGGGCGTGGCACAAGACTGGGCAGCGTTTCCTTCTGTGGAGCACACGGTCACTCTGAGTCAGAACCAACTCAACAGCACCTACCGCCACCTTATTTGGGGTCTGCTTCTCCCCACCTATTGTTTGCTCAGCTAATCTTTGCCTGGTCAATATTTCAACTACATCTCTTGTTTTTAATTTTGGAAACACAAGGCGTCAGTGGGTATTAAGACACAGTACAGTGGCTGCACACAAAACTGTTGTGCTTTACAATTAGATAGTGTGGTGGTGGTGGTGAACAGCTTACACTGCTAACCAAAAGGTCAACACTTCAAATCTACCAGCTACTCTCTGGAAGCCTATGGGGAAGCTCTACTCTGTCCTATGCGGTCAATATGAGCAAGAACAGACTCAACAGCAATGGGCTTGGTTTTTCAGTTTTGTGCTATGATAGAGGAAAACACATATGTATTTTTTCCTCCAGAAAGTAAAATGTTTTTCTCTGGTAAATCAAAATCAGCAACGTTCTTTTGGGATCTCCCACTGCAGAAGGAACATATTATGAGTTAGACTCCAGTAATTACTAAGCTTCCTTCCAAATGTAGATTTCTAAGTTCTCTTGACCTCTGATTATCTATTTTTCTAATTATTTCCCACTGATCTAGTGAAGCAACACTTCTTATCGCTAAATCTCATTTTGACTTAAAATCTGCACTTAAGAAAAACCACTCACACTTCTAACATTTTTATCTGCTATCTATTTTTCCATCCTTCATGCCAGCCAAACCAAGAGCCGTTGAGTCAGATCCGACTCATGGCGGCCCTAGGGGCCAGGGTAGAACTGACCCCCAGAGTATTTTAGCCATTTATTGCTTTCTCGGTCTATCACCGAAGGGCCTTCCAGAGAATTAGAAGTAATAAGTAAATCACTCAGTAGGAAAGAATATAAACTGAGGGAAGTGAAACTGTATTGAATAGCCTCTTTTGATACTTGTTTGCATCACCATTCTTGACTTTCTCTAGAATGAAGAGAACATGGTAGGAAATTACTTATAATAAAGTCCAAGCTTATAATTTATTTTCAGTGCATTCAAATGCGACAAGCACCATCCAAGTTTGATTCCACTGTTGTTAAAAAATAAAATAAAATCAGTACATACAACCGGAGGACTCTGCACTCAGTCAGTTTATTATTCTGCATCTGTACACCATCTAAGGCTGTTCTGTGCGATCCCACAGAGAAGATTAATCAACAGACTCTCCTTCTACCAGAACTAGTTCCTGTCTTTAAACTAAATCTTCCCTGCTCAAACTGAATCCTTAAAAAAAATTAATCCCATACTCAAATGTAGCTAAAAAAGAGTCAGTCGTAATCTTCCCTGTCATGCTTCTATACATACTAGGCTAAGGTAATTTCCGCACCTTCTTTTCTTTTAATGAAATAGCTGCAGTATACAGCAAACTATTTCTTTACTCAATTTTTCAACTGCAATATGGACTTTTTCTATGATATTTAAATCCTGCAACTCTTAATTTCTTCATTAAAAAAATAAAAAAAGGTACACAGGCGTGTCACTTCTCTATGAGAATTAAATTAAATGACATACATAACTAAAAGCTCTTGTTAAGAAGCAACATATACAGTTTTGTTGTTAGGCGCCACTGAGCTGATTCAACTCACAGCAACCCATGAACAAAGGAACAAAACACTGCCAGGTCCTGTCCTATGCTTACAATTGGTGTTACACTCAAGCCCGTTGCTGCAGCCACTGTGTTAATCCATCATCTCACTGAAGGTCTTCCTCTTCTTCAATCATGCTCCACTCTACCAAGCATGAGGTCCTTCCCCAAAGATTGGTCCCTCTTGATAACATGTCCAGCACATGTGATACATAGTCTTGCCATCTTTGCCTCAAAGGAGCCCTCTGGATGTATTTTCAAGACAGATCTGTTCATTCTTTTGGCAGTCCACAGTATATTCAACGCCACGGTATATCCTCAACGACACTTGGCTGGCTTGGCTGGTATATCCTCAGCACCACAATTTAAAGGTGTCATTTCCTCTGTTCTTCTTTATTCATTGTCCAGATTCCTCATGCCTATGAGGCAACTGAAAACATGAAGGCTTAGGTCAGGTGCAGGTTAGTCTTCAAGGTGACATCTTTGCATTTCAACACTGTAAAGAGATCTTTTGCAGCAGAGTTAACAGATGCAATGAGTTTTTCAATGTCTTGATGGTTGCTTCTATGAGTGTTGACTGTGGATCCAAGTAAAATGAAATCCTTTACAACGTAAGTCTTTTCTCAATTTATCATGGTGTTGCTTATTAGTCTAGCTGTAGGGATTTTTGTTTTCTTTTTGTTGAGGTACAATCCATACTGAAGGCTGTGGTCTTTAACCTTCTTCAGTAAAAGGGTCAAGTCCTCTTCCCTTTCCCAGTAAGCAAGGCTGTGTCATCTGCATATCACAGGTTGTAGTGAGGGTCTTAGTCACCTAATTTAACAGAAAAACCAGAAGTAGATGGCTTTAAAAAGAGAAATTTTATTTTATCACAGTCCGGTAGGCTAAAAGTCAAAACTTAGGGCATCAGCTCCAGGGGAAGGCCTTTTCTGTTGGCTCTGGAGGAAGGTCTTTGTCATCCATCTTCCCCTGGACTGGAAGCTTCTGAGAGGCAGGGAACCCAGTCAAGGATATGCTCTGCTCCAGGTACTGCTTTCATGGTGATACGAGGTCCCCCAAATCTTTCTGCTAGTTTCTCTCCTTTATATCTCAAGAGATTATCCGAAGGCACTGGAAAATCTTACACATTAAGCCCTGCCCCATTAACACCACTGCAGCCCATCTTCCCTCATTAACATCACACAGGCAGATTCTACAACATTGGAGGGACATCACACAACTGTAGAATAATAGTCCATCCAAACTGCTACACACATTTTTGGGGGGACACAATTCAACCCATGACAGTGAGTCTTCCTCCAAACCTGATGCTTTGTTATTCCTATAGTCCAGTTTCGCAGGTTACTACTACTTTTCTACACAGCTTTAGAACACATAATTGATTATTTAATAGCATATTCCAAGCAACTATGTGGGCAAGAAGAGAAAAAGGGTCCAGAAAGCAGGAAAAACAGAAGGCCAGCAGATTTCAGATTTCAGTCAAGCTCTGCCTAGTGTTCCCTGCACTAACTAAAGCTAACGCACTCTATGACAACCTCCAGATTTTGAATCTAATGAAGACTGATTTAGTGATTCATGACAAATTAAGATCTCACCTATTTTTGTATTGTTTTTTAAAAAAAAAAAGAAAGAAAGCCTACTGCACTCAATAATCTTGAATTTGCGGCTGGCTCTGCTTTGGGAAAATGACACATATTCCATAGCTCCAGAGGGTGGATAATATGCAGACCCTCCTCTACAGGCTACCATCCAGACTGAAAGTCCCTGCATGGGGCATGGAACATCTGGGAAGCACCTTGGACATAATCAGGACTAGTGATACGTTTAAAATATCAAGTGAAAAGGTATTAAAAAGGAAAGATACATACTGATATTATACATTGTTATGGACTGAACTGTGTCCTCCCAAAATCTGTGTTGTGAATCCCAACTCCTGTACACGTGGTTGCACAGTGGTTACAAGTTGTGGCTGCTAAGCAGAAGGCTGGCAGTTCAAATCCCCCAGCTGCTCCTTGGAAACCCTATGTGACAGTTCTGCTCTGTCCTACAGGGTAATTAAGTCAGAACTGACTAAACAGCAAAAGTCTGTTTTGTCATACCTGTGGTTTTAATCCCATTTGGGAATGAGTTTTCTTTGTGATACTACTAAGGCAATGACTGTGTACGGTCTATCTTGAGTGAATCTCTTTTGAGATATAAAAGAATTAAGCAAGCAGAGATGGAAGAAAACAGACGCATACCACCTGAAGATTGCCAAGGGACAGAATCTAAAAAGGAACAATGACCTTCCTCCAGAACCAACAGAGAAAGAAAGCCTCCCCCTACAACTGGTGCCAGTAATTCAGACTTCTTACCTCTTAAACATTTGGAGAATAACTTTTTGTTCATTAAGCTACCTGCTAGTAGTATTTCTGTTAAAACTCATTGCCACTGAGCCAACACTACAGGACAGAGTAGAGCTGTGCCATATGGTTCTCAAAAACCCCTGGTAGATTCAAACTTGCAGTCGTTCAATTAGCAGCCACAGCCCTTAGCCAAAACTAAATATCTCTAAAATATCTAAATATTGATTTTTTGTTAATTCTCTGGTATGTCGAGCATGGCTCTGTTGAGTTCCCTGCAGTCATTCCTAATGGATTATGCACAATTGCAACTAATTTCTTGATGGGTGAAAGAGAACTCAAAGACCCCCGCAGACCAATCTGAGTGTAGAATCCTTCCTGATGCTTTCACTCATCTGCCACAGTCCCCTCACATACACCTAATTCAATGGGGAGCTTTGCAGGGAACCCTCTTTATGACGTCTTTCCAAAGCAGTCACCTAATTTCCATGGAAACAGTAGTAGCTACTACCATATCTAATTAGACCAAGTATTAACAACAACTCACATGAGCTGGTTTGTGAGCAAACACAACTGATTCTTGATAAGCACAGGACTTCAAAGATCAGATGAGAAGTACAGTGCAATGTCAAGACAGCCTCCTAATAACCCAACATTACTGGGCCAGGGACAACATCCTGCCAGCTTCATGAAGGAATGAGCTGTTTAATGTTGTAAATAACTTTGTGGAGGCCAGAGTAGAGTTCATACTGTATCTGAATTGTCATAATCATCTTTCCTTTCAAATACATAATCCTATGTATTTGAGTCTGTGATTGGGAGACTCCAAAATAAATCACTTATCCTTCCTTGGTCACATGACCGCCTACAATAAGTCAATCTAACCTGCTCCCAGAAAGCTAGATAATAAGTGTTCAGGTTAGCCAAGCTCAGTCAGATCTTTTAAATTTCAGTCTGCAGCAGTTTTAGCTGGCGGGAGGCAGAGACAAGGCAAGATCTAAGTATGCTAAATAGCAAGTAGATGACCGATGGGCTCACCTTATTCACCTACACCCAGAATCAACAGCACCTTCCGCACCCTAAGCACTGAGGGACCCACAGAGCAATACTGGACAGAGAGATGCCCTGCTTGAGCAGTGACAAACCACACTGCTGCTACACAGCTATCGTGTCACACCGATAGGTGTAACACGAAATCTGAGGTATAACAAATCTGAGGCGTAACAAAAATCTGAGGTACTAACAAAGCACACTGTTATGGTGGTGGCCGTTAGGTGCCATCCAGTTGGTTCCGACCCAGCAACCGTATGTACAACAGAATGAAACACCACCCAGCCTTGCACCATCCTCACTGTCAATGCTTTGCTTAAGTCCACTGCCGTAGCCACTACATGAATCCACCTCCTTGAGGGTCTTCTTCTTTCTCACTGACCCTCTACTTCACTAACCACGATGTCCCACTCCAGGGACTGCTCCCTCCTGGCAACATGCCCAAATTATATGAGATGAAATCTTGTGATCCTTGCTTCTAAGGATCCTTCTGGCTGTGTTTCTTCTGAGACAGATTTGCTCGTTCTTCTGGCAGATACATTCCATGGTATATTCAACAGTCTTGAGCAACACCATAACTCAAAGGCATCAGTCCTCTTCTGGTTTTCCTCATTCCTTGTCCAGCTTTCACACGTATATGAGGCAACTGAAAATGTCGTGGCTTCGGTCAGCTGCATTCTAGTCCTCAAAGTCACGTGTTTGCTTTTTAACTCTTTAAAGAGGCCTTTTGTACCATATTTTCCCAATGCAGTACGTCATTTGCTTTGCTGACTATTGCTTCCACGGGTGCTGACTACAGTCTTAGGTAAAATGAAATCCTTTACAAAGTCAGTGTCTTCTCCACTGATCAGGATGTTGCCCACTGATCCAGCTGCAGTAAGGATTTCTGTTTCCTGTGAGGAGCAACCCACAATGAAGGCTATAGTCTCTGATCTTCATCAATCATCAGGTCATCTTTCAAAAAGGTAAGCAGTGTCATGAGCACATCACAGATGGCCAGTGAGCCCTCCTTTAATCTTGCTCTTCGTCATATAGTCCAGCTTCACAGGTAGATACACTCAGGATACACACTGAGTAGGTACGGTGAACAGACACAGCCCTGACACATGTCTTTTCTGATTTGAGCTACAATTAGCTACCCTGGAAATGCATATAAGCATCACTCATTTTCTAGCCGTCTATCTACAACATATACCTGTATTTGTCCCTCTGTCTATAACACGGAGCAGTGCTAATATACGAATATAGACAGAACAAGAACTGTTTCTCAGGGAACTATGGCCCTAGGGTCAAATATTGTCTGCCACTTGTTTTGTTTATATAAAATTTTTTCTTAAGTGAAGTATAACTAAAACCCAGCCATATCCTTTTTTCTTTAATGCTGTTTGCTGGTTTTTCTGCTACAAGGACAGTTAAGAAGATGTAAGGGAAACGTATGGCCTTGAAAGTCTAACATACTCAATGCTAGTCCTTTACAGAAAAAGTTTGGTGGCGCCTCCTCTGTGAGAACATGTGGTGCACTAACCAGAAGAACTAGACAAACCAACACTGTGGAGTACAGACGAACAGCTATACAAAGACAGGAGTTATCAAAAGGCACAGAAATAGATAATTTAAATATAGAATGAATAACCAGATGTATACAATAAAAAACAATCAACATGTTCTTCCAATATAGCGTTCTGGCAACTACAAGGAATAAAAGTTACAAATACAGAGGATACTGCCTCCTGACTTGCGTTTTATTTTTTATTTTTTATTATTTTTTTACTTATTTATTGTCATGAAAAGGAGAAGCAAGAACAATTCTGGAGTTTCAAGATGTGAACAGAATGCTTTCGTGTGTTTTAAGAGGCAGCTGCTTTGGTGTTCAAAGTGACTTCCAACAAATGCCCAACACAAATTCAGGGGCTAGCCTTTCACTTAGAAACCCGGAGCTAGAATAGGCCACATACACCAGAAACCCACCAGCCTGAGGCTGGAAGAGCTAGATGGTGCCCAGCTACCATCAACGATGGCCCTGACAGAGAACACAACTGACAGTCCCTGATAGAGTACAAAAAAAAGTGGGACACAGGGCTCAAATTTTAGTAAAAAGACCAGACTGAACAGTCCAGGACTAGAGGGACACCAGAAGACACAGCCCCCACACTGACAGACCAGAAGTAAAAGCATTTCCAAAGCCAGCAGATTCTTCAGACACAGACTGGACTGGACTACAAGACATAAAACGATACCAGTGAAGAGCCTACTTCTGGGTTTAAGTACATACAGGAGACTAAACAGGCAGTTCCTGTCTGGAGACACGACGAGGAGGTAGAAGAGGACAGGAGCTGGCTGGGGAACACAAGGGGTGCAGAGGAGGAGTGAGCTACCTCACTGCAGGGAGAGCAACTAGAGTTACTTAACAGTGAGTGGAGGCTTTGGAAGAGAAACCGACTTGAACTGTACATACACTTAAAGCCTAACAAATTATAAAGAAAATTAAGAACAACAGCCCTGCTATGCACCACAATAAGAATATAATCATTGTTCAGTTAATTATTGCATTGTTTATATCATCAGTATCGGAAAAATATTTTCAGATTGTTTTTAAAAAGTTGTGCAAAGATTGCCTTTTTTAAAATTTGGCCCTTCGATGTACAGTGACCATATTTTGTGGGTACTTTATGGTTCTATGTATCTATAGGATGTCATCCTGCTGACCTCATACTGGAGGAAGGGGAGTGGGTGGAGAGGAGGAGATAGGAGACTGTTGAAAGTATGGACATGTATGGAGTGGAGAGAAAGAGTGTGCTCTCACTGTGCAGGGAGAGCAGTGGAAGCTGCATATAGGTGAGCATGCAAATTTATATGGGAATGTACATTTTCATTCAATCATAATAAAAAAATAAAAAATAAAGTAAATAAAATTTGGCCCTTGAAGTTTATAACGAAGACAGTCATTCAGATCACATAAACCCTGGACAGCTCAGCTTCTTTGCTGACCACTCATGAGACAGGTTATTCTCAGTGTCCCACTGTTCTGCCTCCTCACCCCACTGACCCACTTGGGAAGAAGTATAGTAACCAGTTTTGCTCTCTGGGCTCCCAACAGAAGCTGCTTTTCCTGCAATCGTGCCCAGATTTCCTGTGATAAATCACCACCTCAGAGAAGCAAAACCCACAGAATGTCATTAAATGTAGAACAAGAGGAGGGGCTCAGTCACACATGCAAAATGAACATTATTTTAGCTTTATTATTATTAGATTTGAGTAAATTATGGCTCCAATTTTAAAAGGATTTCAGGGTCTATATATACACAAGCAAGAAACTAAACTACACTAAAAATGATATGTAATTTTATAAGATTCTTCTCTACTGAAGAATTCAGCCAATTATATATTCCTGAAATATACTTACACCACTACTTTCCTCAAGGCTCTGAAATTTCATTTAGGAAATGTAATAAAAGCAAGTATACTCCAACTCCTAGGACACGTTTCTGTATTCACCCCTTCCAACAGTTCTTTTTCCAAAGTAATAAGATTAACACATTGCAAGTCTGCATATTAGACATAAACAGGAAATAAACCCAATAATTATTTGAAGGAAGTGTCCAAAATCTCAAATTATCCATAAGAAAAATGAAATAAAGAAGAGCTTGAGACCTTTGCTAGAAAACCCAAATATCACACACATATACAAAGCATGAATAAAGACTTACGTAAGTCATTCTCTGAAGACTCTAATTTATGGCAGTTGTTTGGAATATGGAACATAATTCTCCAGTAGAAAACAGCCCAATTGCAGCTTGCAATGCCTGAAAGGACTTCTCATTACCAGGCCTCAGAGGCTGATGACTCTGGGGCTCTGACAAGTTTCATTTCCCTACAAAACACACAACTTTCAGAGACAGACTTTTCCCATTTCAAAGGACTCATAAAGCCTTCCAGTGCTCAAAGTGGGAAACAGAAATTCAACAAGCACAAGCAACTGCCCAAGGACCATGCCCGAACAAAGACACGGGGCTCCTGGCTCACAGTGCCATCGTGTCCTTGAGTGGGTGTGTAACCAGGCTACAGTGTGGAACTGGGACACACTCTATCAAGCAGCAAACGGCCTAGACTTCATCAGCGAGCCCAGTGGGTGTGTCACTGGGCTAGACTCAATCAATTAACCTGCTGAGTGTGTCCCTGGGCTAGACTCTATCACTTTGCCCAGTGGATGTGTAACTGGGCTACAGTATATAACTGGGCTAGGCTCCATCAACTAGCACAGAGGCTAGACTCTACCAGCTAACCCAATGGGTACATAACTGGGCTAGACTTGATCAGCTAGCCAGAGGGTATATAACTGGGCTAGACTCCATCAGCTAGGATGTCTGTGTGTCCGGGCTAGACTCCATCGGCTAGGACAGCGTGTGTGTCACCGGGCTAGACTCCATCAGCTAGGACAGTGTGTGTCTCTGGGCTAGACTCCATCAGCTAGGACAGTGTGTGTGTCTGGGCTAGACTCCATCAGCTAGGACAGTGTGTGTGTCTCTGGGCTACACTCCATGAGCTAGGACAGTGTGTGTGTCTGGGCTAGACTCCATCAGCTAGGACAGTGTGTGTGTCTCTGGGCTACACTCCATCAGCTGGGACAGTGTATGTGTCTGGGCTAGACTCCATCAGCTAGGACAGTGTGTGTGTCTCTGGGCTACACTCCATCAGCTGGGACAGTGTGTGTGTCCGGGCTAGACTCCATCAGCTAGGACAGTGTGTGTGTCTGGGCTAGACTCCATCAGCTAGGACAGCGTGTGCGTCTTTGGGCCAGACTCCATCAGCTTTATGGAAGCTCACAAGAAGATTACACAGAGTAAACGCAAACAACTGCCATCAAAGTAAGAACAGAGACTTTGGCACTGGAAAGGAGGAAATGGCTTAAGGGGAATGTGGGTGCCATGTGGGGGTCCCGGGCTTGTAAAGAACTGACCAGTGCAATCATCATAGAGACAAAGGGTGTGTATGGTATTGATGCTCTCACCTTAACAACAGAGAAAGGACTGCCCTAATCAACCGACTCAGAAATCTGTTAGCATGCCCATTTTTCCCCAGCCCGACTGCTAACAACACTGCCAAGCACCTCTGCTCACTAATCATTATGGCTCTGTCCACCACCTCAAAACCCCAGAACCAAAGAAAATGGACTTTTCTGAAAACTCAATTCAACACATTGATCTGGGTCACTCCAGGCCCATCTCCCACATCTTACTTACTAAAAAAGGCTTCAATAATATACTTCAGTCATGAATGCTTCTCTCTCTCTCAATATTTAAAAAAAAAAGTCTACCTACTAGCAGATGCTATAGGGTTGCTAGGAGTCAGAAGCACTCTGATGGCAACAGATAGCTCCACTGAGGAGCCCTGGTGGCCTTGTGGTTATATTTGGTGGCTAACATAAAGGTCACTGGTTCAAAGCCACCAGCCCCTCCTCGGGAGAAGGAGACAACCTGCTTCCATAGAGATTTACACTCTTGGAAATCTTGGGGCCCCCTTCTATTCTGTCCTATAGGGTCATTGTGAGTTGGACAGACTCAGTGGTAACAGGTGTTGGTTACTGACATATTCCCAGGAAAGGTATAAATTGTATTTTTCACTTCGGCAGGAACTTATCCTGATCATTTTAGTGTTCACATTCAAAGTGGCTTGATCCATTTAGGGGTAACTTTATTCACTTTGAGTTTTAGCCACAATTAAAACTCTCAACCTTACCTTAGGTCTACTTGTAAAATTGCTACTCTGTAGGTATGGGACAACCTGCCAGCAAAGCAACTGCTTTTTACTTGGCCAAGACTCATTTCCCTGAGCCAAAGACAAGGAAACATCCCTTCCAAAAGCACTACTTCATCACATCCGCTCCCCGTCCTCCCATCCATAGCTGAGCTTGGTGTCAGCGGGTAAGCACGCTAAAGTAGATCCCAGATGTTTACACACGAAAGCCCGTTCATTCCCACACAGGCAGAATCTGAAGTCAAACAGGAAAAGCAAAATCTAAGTGCTGTTTGGAATATAAACCCAAGATAATCAGATTAAACTCTCGCTCAAATGGGAAGAAGTAGAAAAAACAGAAAACATACGTCTTTGTTAACTTTCATACACATTCAGAGTTTAAAAGCATCGATAGAACCTTCTAATAAAGAGGCTATTCTGTTTCTGCACACATACATAAAAACATTCTACATTCACAGTTCCTTTCCAAATCTTGCATTGATATTTTTGTTGGTTTTACAGATCAACTAGATTCAACATATTGGACAGCTTATGGCTATACATTTATAGACAGATGTATGTGTGAATGGACACTTATATTTGCCTTTTCCATATGTATAGGAGGATAGATAAGATTAAACACAGATAGATGGAAATAAATATGTAAAATATTCAGAGAGAAGGAAAAAAACCCACAAAATTATTCCACTTATACAATGACCAGATTTCCAATAGGGACAACCAGATGGAATGCAGGATTAACTCTGAATCAGATTTTAAGTCATCCCTTAGCAGCAGAAGTGTACAAGTCTATATATCTAACTTAACCTGGGAGTTTCCAGATTCTCACCTAGAAAACATATAGAGAAGATGATAAATTAGAACGCAAATTATACAACCAGTAAACATTCTTCAAATAAGCCTTCTTAATAGGAGATACAGCAGAAGACAGAATCCACTCAACAGTCAGAAAATACCATTGGCCTTCAATATCTGGAAAATATTCCTAAACACTTTGGCACTCAAAGACAAAAAAAGTAACAGAAACAAGGTAAGTTTAGTTTGATTTAGGGAAGGAGCAAGAAAAGACTACGCAGAGAAGGTTATACATAAATTGTTTAAGTATCTACGAGGCCTATACAATCAGAGTACTGGATTTCTGAAGACTGAAATCCTTTGCAGACTGAACTGATAGGCAACATACAACTGATCAGAATCCTAGGAAGAACACCTGCCTTATCAGTCTTTAAGGGGACAGCCAACACAACTGGAAGGAAAAAGGGACTCTAACCCCACTCGAGAAATAAGAGAGACAAACGGAACTTCGGTATTTTGATGTAAGATCAGTGACAAGGGTGAGATTAGGAGACAATGTGAGACTGGGGACCAGAAAGGCCCACCTTAAATGGAATATGGAATATAATACATGGGAACGCTAGAGACTGAAAATAGCCAGATGGTAAGCCTATTGGTGCTAAGGTTTTATTCTAACATTACCCACACCAGTCTCACCATCACATCATGATGAATAGATGCATCACAGAATGAAACATAATGCAGTGTGTCAACAACATTTGATTTTGTGTATGTATAAATCTGTCAGTGTTGTACCGCTATAGAAATGCAGCTTATTTCTGGTTTTACATACAGGTAAAGACTGGTCTCTTCTGATGTCCCCCTACCAACACCCCAAAGGAGAACTCATCATTTAAAAAATTCTTCCTGGTTCTGGTCATAGCAAGGAGTTGATTTTTTTTTAATTGTACTTCAGGTGAAAGGTTAAGTGAAATTTATAAGCAAATTGGTTGGGACACTCTGTAACCCCTGCAGCACGTCAGCACTCTTCCCCTTCCTATGTCCATTCATCCAGTTTTCCTGTCGCTTCCTGCCTTTCATCTTCACTTTGGGGCAGGGTTTGCCCACTTGGTCTCATATACTTTTAACTGAATTAAGAAACGTATTTCTCACACATGTTATTGTTTGTTTACAGGCTTTTCTATCTTTGGCCGGAAGGTGGACTTCGGAAGTGGTTTGACTTCTGAGTTAGCAGGATGTCTGTGGGCCATAGTCTCTATAAGGCCAGTAAGTCTGTGTGTGTGTGTCTGTGTGTCTGTGTGTCTGTGTGTGTCTGTGTGTGTCTGTGTGTGTCTGTGTGTCTGTGTGACTCTGAACGTTGTTCTACATTTTCTCCTGTTCTGTCCAGGACTCTGTTGTGATCCCTGTCGGAATCACCGGTGGGGACAGCTGGGCATGATCTAGCTCTTCAGGACCCAAGCTGGTGAAGGCTGTGGTAATAGCGGCCCACTAGTCCTTTGGACTAATAATACGTTCCTGTGTCTTTGCCTTTTTTCCTTCTCCTTTGCTCCAGATAGGATGGGTCCTGTAAGTGCATCTTAGATGGTCACTTGTAAGATTTTAAAGCCCCAGACACTATTCATGAAAGTAGGATGCATAACATCTTCTTTATGAACTATGTTACCCTAACTGGCCTAGATGTCTCCTGAGACTGTGGTCCCCAGCTCTCAGCCTCAGTTACTCAGTCCCTCAAGGAGTCTGGATGTGTCTAGAAGTGCCTGTGACGTAGCCGTGCTCAGGGGGTGCTGACTTCCCCTGGATCGTGTGTCATCTCTCCCTTGACCAAGTTTAACACTTGTTGACCATCTGGTTCATGATATCCCCCACTCTCACCCTTGTAATCATCAAAGATTGCTTTTTCTGTGTGTCAGCCTTTTCCTGAGTTTTTACGATAGTGGTCCCATACACTATTTGTCCCTTTGCAACTAATTTCATGCAGTATAAGGCTCTGCAGTTTCAGTCCTGCTATGAGATGTTTTAACCTGTTTTAAAATATAAGCCCAAACCACATCTATGCAGATATTCAGTCAAAACTTTTATGCTGCCAGTGCACAAACTGTAGTGTATGACTTCTGAGTGGGGCTCTTTAAAGAAATTCCACTTGATTTGAAAAGAAAGGAATACTATAGTCCAGAGAGCCCCTTGAGGATGTATCCTTTGAGTCACCACATCACATCTAAAGAGCCATGTTATCAGCTCTCACTCTCTTAAACACACACACACACACCCCACACACACTCAATGCACAGTTAATACCCAGCCATCTGAGCACCACCTGCCTGAGAGGGATCTAAGGCGGCGACAAATTAAACTAGATCCTCTTTCTTCAAGGTCCAGACTAAAAAGAACCTCCACACACTGGTGGTGAACCTGTACCCCTTTGATCTCCATTGTCACCAAAAGGAAAATGACACACTCAAATGAAAAATCATCCATAATGAATAGAAAGAGGGCCACCCTTTCTTTGAATTCTAGCTGTTTGGGAAGGAAAGGGGGAGATGCTTGAGGGGTAAAAAAAAAAAAACTCCCAAAGCACAAAACAATCCTTCTGATAAAACCAGCAGTGGAGTGAGGCCCAGGGGTGTGGCAAAGAGCAGAAAAGGATGGAGGAGAAAAAAAATCATTCAGCGTGTATTAGAAAGAAAAGAGGCTTTTATTTTCTAAAAACTGGGAGAGAGGCTGTTTCTCTCTTAAATAAGACTGATTTTAAGAGGCTGATTCTGCTGCACGGTTACAGGTATGAGCCTTGCAGACCTCCGGGATTTACTCTGCCCTACTGCAACCCACCCTAGAATTTCTTGTGAAATGGCTGGATTTCATGCCTGCTTTTGAGCAACCATTTACTGCTTCATAAGACATAAATATCGGGAGTAATAAATCTGTCTAGTTGCTGCCTTTGAACGTTAAAATGGAACTTAATTAACTGCATTATTTACAGGGGATGTGATTTTCCAACTTATACCTTCAAGAGAGTACAGCAAAGTTTTGCTTTCATTTATGCTATTTGTAGAATTTAAAAATATATATATATCAGTGACTGATACCTGTCACCTATGACACAAACTACCAGCAGCACCTGGCCATGTGCACAAACTGTTTTAACATCAATATTCTTTTCTATACCAAAGAAGGTAACTCAGGCAAGATCAAAGGTTTGGCCCACCAAACCGTGAATTTTTTTTTTTTTTAATAATGGACACTACCAGAGCAGAAATGTAGGAGTCCATAGTAAAAGAGCTTGGACCTTGCAGTTAGTTCTAGTTGATTCTCACCTTCTATCCCTGCAGAAGCCACTTATTTAGGATCTGTGTAGACTCAGCCCCGTACCACATCCAGCAAACATTGAGTGCACATGGACTGTGTCCCAGGTATGATACAAGATGCTGAGAAACACGCTGGTGCATGTTCACAACAGCTGACACCGGGGAAGTCAGGAGGGAGCAGAGGAGAACAGCAAACGGAACAGCGGATGGTGAAGTTTAACAAAAATGTCCCTGAGGGATGGGTACTGAGAAATACTTGAGTGGAAAAGATGGGGGAGGATGTCTGTAGCCAGGGCATCCTAGCCTGGAAGGTCAGAGCATACAGCGAGCCGTGCGGCCAGTTCCGGGAGCACTGACGGTCAGGGCAGCGGCATTCAAGCCACAGGAACAACAGGGCTAGAGGCCAGGCAGCCAAAGCAAGCATGAAGAGACCATGACGGTTAAGCCCAGGTCTAGCGGCAGCCCGCAGCAAGTCACTGTAGGACGTCTTGTATGACAGCGGTGTCATCAGCGTTTCACGTGAGTAACCCACTATAGAGTCTACAGGGAACACAGACAAGGACAGTCATTAAGAAACGCCTGCAGTAGTGCAGGCGAAACATGATAAAGGCTGCACAGCGCCTGTGGAAGCAGGCTCAGACCTCCAGGTGATAAAGGAATCGGCGTCAGCAGTGTCTGGAAACAGAGGCAAGGAGGCAGCTGGGTTTCTGATGCGGATGGCGGTCTCATTACCGAGCGGAGAGTGCCCGTCTCCGATGAGGTTAGCAGGTGGCAAAGAGAAGAGAGGCGATGCATCGTATGTCCACGAACTAACCATAGAGAGTTGAGTTGCAGCTGGCGGCTCCAGCCAATGAGACAGTGCACGGAGAGTGACAGAGGAGGGAGCATGCCCATTGCAGGGGGACCGGTGAGACGATGCTTGTGAAAACACTCTGTAGGCTGGTCCTACAATACACACATGTTTTGTTTAAATAAAACATCAGCGTCTCTCCTTCTTGTCAAGCATCTCTACTGCTTTGTCTTTCTATGGGCCAAAGTCAAAGCCACTGAGTCAATACCAACTCATGGCAACGCTACAGGACAGAGTAGAACTGCTCCACAGAGTTTCCAAGGAACACCTGGTCGATCTGAACTGCCAATCTTTTGGTTTGCAGACACAGCACTTACCCACTAACAAACAGAGTTTCCTTTTTATGAGTAGGTTTATGCATTAGAGCAGACAGGTTTGAGAATTAGAATCCAACGTGTGGCAGAACTTCAGGGAACTCACACCAAACCAAACTCACTGCTGCTGAGTTGATTCCAATTCACAGCAACCCTGCTGGGACAGTACAGAACTGCTCCATAGAGTTTCCAAGGAGCACTCGGTGGGTCTGAACTGCCGACTTTTTGGTTAGCGGCCATAGCACTTAACTGCTACATCATCAGGGTTTTCCTTTAGGAAACACAAGTTATTAAAACATGTCTTCACACAGATCACACTTAAGAGCAGCTCCCCTGAACGAGAGCCATATTCAGTGAAGAGCTTACAAAAACCAAGCCTGTGAAACAGATGTTAGCCCAGTCCCTAAAACACAGTATAAAAAGCAGTTCCACTGAAAAAGGAGGAATTGCCTGCAAACAGCTGACACTTCTGGTCCTTTCCCCAGCTGCCTTTATTAACTAGAATGACTGGAAAAGGAGAGCACCCTCTGAAACCTGAGTGTTCAGCCAACTGTTTTCAACAGACATCCAACAGGTCTGCTCCTAAGAGAGACAGGTGGAGAGGAAACAAGCTGCACATACCCGTACATGCAGAAAGGGCAGGTAATTTGATGAGCACATATAAACCTCAGGGCTTCTGGGTCTACAACACTGTGCCTTACCCCTGCCATTTATAAAAGCGTTGGACAGCCACGCCTAGCTTGGACAAAGGTAGCAGACTGAAAACAGGCTGGAATTTCTAAAGCAAATGTTACTGTTAAAAAAAAAAAGCTGTTAAAGCTGCACTTCCGTATCTATTAAACTGTTTAAAATTGACACTCTTCTTAATTTAAGGCTATTCTTGGAACTAGGTGACCATTTCTACCATCAGAAAGTCAGAAAAGATTTCAGAAGTATTGGAAAAATTCAACTTCTGGATTCCTAAGTATGTGTCAGCAATAAAAAATAACCTGACAGAAAACACACCTGTCAGACAGTGTTAAGATGTCACTCTAATTTCTTTAAAAGGCCCCATCTACCCCTAATGTCAAGGATGCTATCACCTAAAGCATCTTCTAATGTATTCATGTATCTATTATAAAAAATATTGTCTCCTACAGTTGAGAAGTGGGCCCACAAAGCAACCCCAGCCTCCTTCTCTCTCAACATCATACAACCCAGCGGGGTTCCAGGAGCAGGCCTGCCAAGTTCTGGCTGAAGACCAGGCTGGTTTCTTTAGCTGGGGGTCAGGATCCAGGTCTGATGAGGAAGGAATTCAGCTGAGGGAAGAGGACAAGCCCAGTCCAGGAAAGAACCCTCAGAACCTGAAAAGACTGCCAGCAGGGAGGCTGCTGCTGGGAGGTCCCGAGGAGTTAGCTCTGGCTCACAGTGCCTACTGCACAAAACACCAGGACACTACCCAGATACGCACCACTTACACAGTCATTGGTACGCCAAGTGTCCAAAGCTGTGGCCACTGTGAGGTGCCTTCCAACCTGGTGAGCTCATCTCTCAGCACTGTCTCAGACGACAGTCTGCTGTGGTCCACTAGGGTTTTCACTGGCCAATTTGCAGAAGTCGATTACAAGGCTTTTCTAAACCTGTCCACTGCACGACATCTGAGACCGCAGTGGCACTGCTTCCACCATCACTGCACCAGTCAAGCCACCACAGAGCAACAACCAGATTGGTGAGCGGTGGGTCAGGCAGGTACTGGGGTTAAAACTGGAGGAAACTCAACCGACCAGGGCGAAAGCTGAAGTTGGGACAGATGTGTGAGGAAGGGTGCATTCAGGCTGGTGACCCCTCCCCTCCTTAAAACAAAAATCCTGTTGCCGTCACGGTGACTGCAACTCATAGGACGGTGTGGAACTGCCCCACAGAGTTTCCAACAGGTGCCCAGTGGATTCAAACTGCAGACCTTATGGTCAGCAGCCATACCACTTAACCTCTATGCCACTTGGATTTCCACATAAGTGGTATCCATATCTGCTTAGCAATGAAGAAAGATGTGCTTGCTCAGGACACTGAGATAGGAATTCCACTAGAATTGTCTTACCTGACCTCGATCTCCATTAGTTGACTCAGCACCAACAGAAGAATACAGGATCTCAGTAAGTGGAGAAAACGGAGATTAGGACAAGGTAAGCCTCCCTCCCTCCCTCCTCCTCACATCACCACCCCTCTTTATATCCTTCTCTCACTCTGATGAGTCCCTTTTCTGACTCCCATTTCTATTGAAATTATCCCCTCCCTAAATCTTCTGAGATTTTGCTCCGACAATCTATCAATTCTCCTCTCTTCTGATTTCAATCCTTCTCTTGCCATTGGCTCCTTTCAATCAACTCTCTAACAAAGGAATCCCTTTAAAGGAAATCTCTCAAAAACATGCTTCTGTGAGGTGCACATTCTTTACTGACTTTCTTCTAAAGCTTCAATTTTGACAGAGTAATAATTGCCTTGGCTCTTCCTTTTTTCCTCCTTCTGTAACCACCTGAAATCTGAGATCAGTTTGTGTATATTAGGTAAGGACACCTACTGATCAATAACTGCCTGGTTCAATCAGTGCTCATCCCACTGGCCCACACTGAAAACTTCACCTGACACACCATCACTCCACTTCCTGAATCTCCCTCTCTGTTGGCCAACTTCACACTGGTCATCCTAACTCTGGCGTTACTGATGGCTCTTCTTCCTTGACTTGCCCCTTAAAAGGTGTTGATTCTCCAATATTCTATCTTTGGCCTTCTTTTGTCTCCTCTCTAAACACTATTCTTGCAGCTCTTGCTCACTCCCAGATCTTCACTTCTTTAAGAAGGGCCCCAAGCACTCACTCCATCCTTGGCCCTTCCCCTCAGTTCCAGACCCAGGTTTGCAACTTACTTAATGGCTATCTATCCACAGGGCTGTCTTGGATGTACTTTGGACACAACGATTTGAAACATAACTTACCATTTACCTGATCTAAAATTGTCACCATCTCTCTAGTCACTGAGCTGCTTCTACACTCCACAGTGATCTTTCACTCCCTGGCATTGGTCAGAGCTAGCTCTACTACAGGCATCCTAAAGACGGAGTCAGAAACGGAACACAGAGGCAGACCCAGAGGCTTTCCTCTGGCGACACAAGGACAGATGCTGGAGGGCTGAGATGGTCCACTCATCAGCCTAACACATAAAAGTCAGGAAACCTACGGTCCTGACTGCCACTGATATGGGGCCCTAGGTTCTCCAGGAAGGCTCTGGGCATCGGTGGGTCAGCTCTGAAAAGGCAGGAGGAAGTTTCATCCAGTCTCTTGAGTCCTTGACTCATACAAACCCTCTGAATGCTTGGGTGCTGACTCAGCAACAAACCGAAGTGAGAGAAACCTTAACGGGAAACGTGAGTCTGGCAAGTTTTTAAAGCCAGGGTAATAACCTTTATGGCGTGGATACCAGACACCCTCAAGACCCCTACACCTCTCCCTCTTTTAAGCTGTAGTTAGATACTCACTCTTCTCAGTAAGGTTGTCAGGGTCTCTCCTCGTTTACCCCTTACGGCCACCCCATCTTCAGAGCCTGAACTGCTCTCGTGCATTTCTTTCTGAGCATGTGTCAACCTTCTAGATAGAAATTTAAGATCCAGCAGAGTTCCAGTTACCCCTGTAAACTCTGAAACACTAGCATTATACTCCACACATAGAGAGCATCCAAGAAGTGTGGGAAAATGGTAAACTTGGCATTAAGAGTGCTGGTTTAAGTAATGACTAAGTCACCCGGCAGTAGTGGCTTCCTCCAGTTAACTTTTTGTGTCTTAGTCCCCACATCAATTAAAACATAAGAATTCTGAACTTTGCGTTATTAAGAGACAGTACATACAAATGTACTTTAGAAAAATCTGTACAATTCAAACAAAAGATAGTCTTTAGAGTCTTTTGTACAATGCTTGTTGGTAAACACTGAACCAAGATTATCTTTATATAAAAGAAATGCTGCTATACATGAGTAAGTACATTGCTATAGAAACTAGAAGACAAAAACATTGAAGAAGTATGCTCACTGGTAATAACTGATCTCTACAAGGTCACTGCATCGTTTTATTATACTGATGTAATGTACTAATCAAGGTATTAAAATGGCATTTTAGAACACAGTATTTTGTAGCCTCCTGTAACTTCAGGCATTAATTTGGGTAAACCAGCCATTATATACAACATTCATATGCCTAAAGGCTCTGTTATATCTTCAACACAAATACCAATTACACGGAATAGGTTTTGAAAAAGAACTTGAATGATCTTTTTCTTACAGTTCCCCACTAACACAACAATCTACATTTGCACTGACCGAAGGAAATACACTTGCAAAGTTCAAGTTCTTTAAGAACAACTTCAGGGCCACCCACCCTTACACATGCACACACACAGGCTTGCAGACACACTTAACACCATGTCTGCATTACTTATGAAAAGCAGAAACCCACTGTGCAGCAGACGGTGGGGAAATAATTCTGCTGCACCTGTGCATTATGAAATCAAGGGAACAGCCAGCTCTTAGAAAGAGAACAACATTCTGAGCTACAAACCCAAGGGGCCTCCAAGTACCACTGAAAGCATTAACAGTGAAGAGCTGGTGTTATTTCAGACCCACTACGTTCACTGTAGGCTATATTTAGCATTTTAATTTGTAGTTTCAAAAGCAGTAAGCCTGTTGGTCAGATGGAAGGCTGGCGGCCGCAACAGCTGCTCTATCCATCAATTCAACACAGCTGCCCACCAACAGCCCCTGAAACCAATTAGGGGACCTGAAATCGCAAACTGCTGCTACCAGGTTACAGTTTTGCCAATTAGAGCACAGCCCGGGTGAGAGCGGCCAATGAGCATCAGGACTGAGGGTCAGGAGAGAGAAGTCACGGCACCTCCTGCAACAGGACCCCAGAAAGACAGACTGCAGGAGGGGCACAGAGAAGAGACAGGGCAGTCTGCAATCAAACGGCACAGCTGACTGTTCACCTGTCAGAGACATGCAGATACTCAGACAAAGCAAAAGCTAGGCCTGATGCCATCCCTGCCCTGGAAGGCACTGCTCATTGGCCCGCCCAACTCGGGAGCCAATCAGGGTTGCACGCGACCACTGGACCTGCTGTCCCCCGCTGTGCCACCTGAGCAGAGATTCACAGTTAAGCCCATCACACAGGGCCTTTGCAGCAAAGACCAGCCATGGGTAGACACACATCAAAGTGCTGGAAGGACACTATTCCAAATCAGGCTCCTTATTAGCACACAAATCTCTTCTGAAAAACATTCTCTTTTCTACAGCCTACAGAATTTTAGGGACCTCCTTCCGATTTTTCCCACCCGAGTTTCTCTCGCTGACCATGGCTCACAGCCCTGCCTTCCCGATGATCTAAGGATTTAAAGTCCCTTCAGCTAACCACCGTTTCCTGCCTCAAAGAGTGTCATTTAGATCTTTAGGCTTTGAGAGACTCTGGCTGCTCCTTTCTGCACCGTGTCATCTGAAAAAGCCACAAGCACAAGCCAGGCTGACACAAAACGTTACAGACTACAGGCGACACTTTCAGAATTCAACAGAAACCCTGGGTCTGGATCAGTTTTATAAATCTGTTCCGCAGGTTCTGGTCGGAGCCTAAAGGCCACAGCAGGCAAAAGTGGCCTCAACTTTAAAAGAAACATTTCTCAGAGGCAAAAATGTCATTATTCCTTTCTCAGCTGAGTCACACTTGTTGCCATGCATTCTCCCCAGAATCTGATGCTGATCTCCCCGATCCGGACCCCCTGGTGGTACAGTGAGAGCTCCCCATTTAGTCTCATGAACTAAGAAGCACTCTCTTCAGGAGTATCATCTCAGGTCTTACACTTCAGTCTGTCCTTTCACTGAAGAGTTGGCTTCGGGAATATTTGATTTCAGGGTTAACAGAGTCCTGAGGTCATCAACTATGGAGCATTAAAAAACAAACAACAACAGAAAAACCTCAGTTTCTAGATCTCACTCTAAAACCATGGACAGATTCTTCAGCTCTCAAGCCCCAGGACCCATGCTTCTCTTTCAGGTACGAGTGCAAACAGCAAGCTGTAATACAGCCTTGGAAGTGTTGAGCCCCTTCTTCCATAACCATAGCAGGTCAGTGAGAAAACCAAAACCAAACCCACAGCTATCCAGCTGATTCTGACTCACAGTGACACTGCAGACAGAAGAGAACTGCCCCAGGGAAGTTCCAAGGAGTGCCTGGCAGATTTGAACCGCAGACCTTTTGGTTAGCAGCCATATCACTTAACCACTATGCCACCAGGGCAAAGGCAGAAAGGGATTAGGGGCTGGCTGAACGGGCACGGGAAATCCAGGATGGAAGGTGGGAAGTATGACCACACTATAAAGAAGGCAGCTAGGTTCACCTAACAATGTGTATGTAAGTTTTCACTATATAAGACACCACCTTGAGCTATAAACTTCCACCTAAAGCACAATTAAAAGAAAAAAAAAACATTCTGAATTGATGCTAACATGCATCTGTCACTACGGGCCTTGGCCCACTTTGGTTGTCTCCTGGTGTCTCCTGAAAGTACTGGATGTCCAAACACAACCCACCCAGGCCAGCATCACAAGTAATTCAAAGGCCTGCTGCTCACCCAAGCCAAGGACAAGCAAGGGCTGTCTCCACACAAAGGGGCCGTGGCTGAAGGGCTCTCACATCCAGGCAGAGAGTCATATGCACAGGATTAGGGCACACCAGCAAGATTTATGAATAACGCAGTGGGGGGGAGGGGCTTATTGTGGTAGCTCACCTTGTTGGGAACAGGGAAGAGGGTGCCAGAGTGGGAGGAAGGACAGTCGTGTTGCAGGGATGCACTGAGGGCAGCAGACATGAGTGACGCCGAGTACCTGACGGTGTCCATCTAGCAGGTCCTTTTGCTGGAGTGGCGCATCATGCCAACTCCACCGCAGGCATAGCGGAGAACTATCACTCTACGGCAGTTCTCCTCCAACCTGAATAGGCAACCGGATTCACTGGCACCCTTGTTACAGTGCAGATTCTGCTCCAGGCGCTCCACGATGGGCCAGAGATTATGCAGTTTTCCCAGGCTACAACATACATACATATATAAATACATACATACATAAGACGGTAGCTGTTGAGTCGATTCCAACTCATAGTGACCCTACAGGACTGAGTAGAAACTGCCTCTACAGAGGTACCAAGGAGTGCCTTGTGGATTCAAACGGCCAAGCTTCTGGCTAGCAGCTGTAGCACCTAGCCACTATGCCACCAGGGTTTCCTCCCAAGCTTCCAGAAGCCAGTGCTGTGGACGTACAAGCTGTGCTTGGTCCGACCCTTGGCAGAATCATCTCCTTGAGTTACAGGCCCCTCACAAACCAAAGTCCTAACGTGGTCCTGGGCTTGTCTATCCAGAAACGCTTTGAAGGATCTGTAGGTCCTGGGGAAACGGCCAGTGCAAGGGTGAGGTGCAGACAAGTGCAAAGAGGCTGCAATCGATACCCCTCGATGGCTAGAGGCCACATTACTCTTCACCCGACCACCACCGTCTAAAGTGCAATTCCATGTTTATGTAGCTACCTGCTTACTTACTGTCTTCTGAGCTAGAAGACAAAACTCCAAGAGAGTCAGTCTGTGTCCTATTCACACTGTAACCTAAAAGAGGGCTCAGCAGAGAACAGACACTCAACAAGGTATGCGGTCTGGTGAGACAACAGCATGCTGGCTTCAACGCTGAAGGAGGTGACCTCACACCTGTGCTACCAGATCATTCCAGACAGAGACAGGTGGAACAACACCTCAGTCGGGCTGCTCACTAAATTGCAGGCGTATGCGCACAGAGAAGGGTCCCATGATAAAGACAAGAGGATGTTCTATGTCTTCTCTATTTAAGACACACACATTCAGTACACCATGTCTAGCATAATATGAGACAAAATGCTAGAACTATAACTGGAAAAAGAATGCTTTTCTACTCCAGTTTCCTTCACCTCCCACAATGAACCTCCCTGCTACACAGACGCACTTTAGAAAGAAAGAGAAGTAGCCTCTGGAAAGCCATGGAATTTAAACTCCACTAGACCGCCCAATGATCACAGTGACATGGCAAAGCAGGAACTCGCGCAGCCTCGAGAAAGGTATTGATCCAGCCCCAGAATCCAATCACTCACAAATGGCGCCTGGCAAAACTATTCAAGGTCCCACAAAATTAGAAAACTAACAAAATCAGAAGTACAAGAAAAACCAGTAGCACATGGATTCTGCCCAGCAACATGGACCCCACAAGGCCAGTACCGATTCCTGGTGATTTTTCAAATGTATGATGCTACCTTATTATTAAGGGACTGTGAAGACATTCAGTGGATCACGATCAACACTTTTAAATGAAACGGACAACATAAGAGGACAGGACAAAGGACAAGTAGTATTAGGTTTTATGTTTAAATCACTACATGCATGTACGATGGGTTACATGTAAAGTGTATGTTTCCTATTGCAGGCTGCCACTTTAAAAAAAAAATTTTAAAGGTAGAAACAACAAACATATTCGTCAACAGATGACCAGGTAACAAGACGTGCCACATACATACAATGAAGTATTACTCAGCCATCAAGAGAGAGAAAGTTCCTACACATGTGACAACATGGACAAACCTTGACAATGCTGTGCTGAGAGCAACACGCCAGACACAAAAAGACAAATGTTACATGATGCACTTACGTGAAATACCCAGAATAAGTATATCCTTTGTAAGAAAAGAGATTACAAAGAGGGGGATGACTTTTTTTTATATCAAAAAGTTAAATGTACAAAATAAAGTTTTCTTCAGAAAAAAATTGTGTAAATATCCATCTACACCAAAAAGGAGTATTTCAGAGAGTACCTACACCTGATTAACCAAAGCTCACAGATGAACTAGGAGAACACATTTATATGAAGGCGGTTCCACGGCACAGCGGCCAGAGCGTGGGTCTGCAGCCAGACGCCCTACCTATGTGACCTGGGAGAGATGAGCTCACTCCTGCAAGCTTCTAGTGGATCTATCATACAGGCAGTTAACAAATAATAAATACAAAATGCTGGAGAAAGTGGCCTGCTGTTGTAACAACCTAGTAAAAAGCACATGGAGCTCTTGACACAGCATCTAGGGATGCAGTGAGCACTCAGTCAGTACAGGCATTACCATGAGCACCTCAGAAACACAGGTCTGACATGCTTGTTGTCTATTAAGTAAAGGTAAAATACTGAAAACAGGAGACAATGTAATTCTCAAGTGAGCCCAACACGGTGGCCGCCACAAATGGAGGCACTCATCTAAGTGTTTGGAATTGCACAGGGCCAAACGGAAGGACAGGGCACTCTGGGAACCACCACAGAGCAAAACATGCTGAGGAACGGGCGCCTGGGCTGAACGAGGCCCACGGCCAAGGCTGACACCGTCTACTCCACCTTAACTGACATCTTCCCCTTCTTTTTGCGGCCACCCGCGCGATCTTGACAAAATCATGCAAGATCTGAGGCCTGCCCTGATTCCCAACCTTAATCACACTGTGACGAACTGCATGCTGTGTTCTCAAAACCAATTAACAACCAAAAGTCCTGGAAAGCTGGACGGCACTCATTATTATTAAATCCAATACCAAAAACGGATGGGGGTGATCACGTTATTTGCTTCTCCAATGGGTCCTGATGAAACATGCCCAAGTTATTCTCAACACGAGTGTCACCGCTGGGGCAGGGCTCAATTTGCTGGCACGTCGTCAACAGCATGCTGGAAGCTCCTGAGGCTTGCTGCTAAACTAACAGTTTCTATTAGGCTAAACACAGTTTGGTGGCCACTGCCAAGAAAATTGGAGTTGCTCAGGCATGGCGGCAGTTACTGATGCTATGTTTGGAAGCCCTGTGATTTCGTGAATCACTAGCAATTGTTAAGCAAGTAATTAAACTCTGAAGCCAAGACCTGTGATTTTCTATCCTTTCAAAGCAATAATCATCAAAATTCCAAGTACCACTTAACTGATTCCCTTCTAAACATGCTGGCAACATGGATGTTTTTGTCATTCACCCAGTTGTGCTGTTTATAAAAACCAGATTATGGCCTTTATAAAAATTATATGCTGCTCAACAATTCTGCAAAATATGAGAGGTTTTCAAGAGAAACTCATAGACACACAAAAGGGTTTAATGAGAACTGGACCTTGACGGACAGGGGATGTGCTTGTGTATACAGTCACTTTGGGTTTCGTAACAATTCAAAAGTCCTATTTTCAGGCCCGAAATACTAAAATAACTGGACTATTGTTCTTATAACCTTTTCCAAACACAAGAATGCATTATATAAATTTCACAATTCCCCTAAGTGCCTTTAAAATTACAAGCAATTTACTCTATGATTCATGTACCTTACTGACTGCAGGCCATTTTTTTCTTTGTGCTTCACATCTCAATTATATCTTAATATTATGGGGGCTGAAATGCATTAAATAAATCATATTTCACAGACTCTTGGTAAAGTAATAATACTTACATGCATTTTAGAAGAAATAGGCCTGCATTATAAATGCATTCACAAAGTCATTACCTCCCTTTCCACACTGACTCAACTAGCAGGCAGCAGTGCTCACTTTTACAGCTACTGGTAGCGGCTTTTAACACACCTTATGCTGTTGCTGCATGTGGCAATTAGCTGTGTTGGTTAATGTAATCCAACATTTGCAAACAGCAATTTACCCAATATATAAACCAGCTCTCTAATTAGTGAAACATTGTTACTGATTAAGATTTAATATGAAGGCTGGCCAGGTCTGCCCCTCACTACATCAAGACGAGTGATCTTCCATTTGCCAAAGGGCACTGCTCTTCCAAGCACCTTATAGCCATAAAGTGTTCTGTTTACAAATACACTGCCACTAAAAACAGTAATTCATAGAAATCTCTTACCACTTCAAAATAACACATCGGCATGCTATAAAATGGCAGGAACACAAAATACTAGCAAATACTCCGAACAAGTAAAACAATTTATGATATTCTAGACAAATGTGAAATAGTTACTATTCTCTTCCCAATTATAAAGTATTTTTAAAAAGTGTATCCGGTTGTACAGGGGTCAAGAGCTAGGCTGCTAACCAAACAGTCAGCAGTTCAAATCCACCAGGTGATCTTGGAAACTTTATGAGGCAGTTCTACTCTGTCCTACAGGGTCACTGTAATTCAGAACCGACTCGAGGGCAGTGGGCTTGGGTGTTCTGGAATTTCTTCTGCGCCCTTCCAAACAACTTCAAGGGCACCTTCGTGTACATGATCCCTCCTACGCTGTTCCTGATCACTCTGCAGAGGGGGCACTCTAGCTTTGCATCATCCTCACTTAACTGATGGAAACACTAAGGTCAAGGAGGTTAAACGTCTTGACACGGTCAAAAAGCTAACAAGAACAAGGATTCATATCCTAGTTACTTAATTCTGAAGTCAGTATTCTTTACACTACAATGCAGACTTGATATATCTATTTTCAAATTCAGGTAAACAATTCAATTAACTCCTCAAAAAGATAGAGAAATATACACAGTACACAACCTGGAAATAGTCATTTGTAATTTGGTTTGGGGGAATCAATGCATTTTCTCATAGGAAGAATGCTTATACTTTAAGTCAACCCAGACAAGTTTCTACTTAATGCATACTACAGATGAGCTACAGTATTATAAAAGTCACAGTGGCTCTGTATAAACCTGTGGTCCTGATGAACATCATTTCTGAGGGACAGCATACGCGGAATGGAGTCAGGAATGCACACTGTGGAGGGACACGGCCTAGCCGTCACCTTCTCACCACACACCGCCCACAACGATGCCCGACGGCAGCAAGGGAGGAGAAGCAGCAGGCACCTGAGGCAGAAGGCTGGCAAATCTGAACCCTGGGGAGAAGAGCGCAGGGCCGGCCCCAAGAGGAGCTAGACCCAGGAGGACAGCAGGACCGCCCTGCCACTGGGTGCCCAGTGGATGGGGCCTGGTCTCACAGGACAGCGTGTGTGTGTGTATGTGGGTGGGTGTGCAAGAGCGATGTGAGTACATGTGTGTGCATGTTGTGTATGCATGTGTGTGTATGTGAATACATGCGAGTGTGAGAAGGAAGCAGTTGGCAGCAGACCCCATCCCCTGGCAGTGTCCCTCTGGGTCTCTCACAGCGGGGACAGAGCATTCGCTGAGGTGGTGACAGATCAGTAATCCAACAGCCTGGCCCTCCATAAGATGAGCACTCACAAGAAGGAGATGGCTTCACACCACTTTAAATACTCACAACTGTTCGGCACCTCTCTAAACGCTGAGGAGTTCTTTGAACAAACCAGACAATGCGGGGAGAAAAAGTCAAGAGCCTAGGAAAGAACCTCAAGATTTCAACATAAATTTAAAAATAAAAAAGATTGCGAGGGGGGTCCTGAAAGACCTACAGGAACGGATGTCTCCACCTACAGTAGTCGCCATCACAGTGTCCGCCTTGGGGCAAACGGTGAACCCAAACTTCTTTTCCACAGAGCCCATCAGTGAACCAACAGCTCCCATTGGCCTGTTCTCTGTGGGCTACGAACCGGATCACAGGTAAAATCACCTCCTCTACGGAGCTAGCTCTCTAGGAGGTGTGAGTGACAGAAGGCAGAGGCAGCGCAGTCATCATGCCCATTAGCGATGCTGGTGCTAATGAGACAGTACACGAACAAGAATATGCCCCTCTTTTTTCAATGTGTTACAAATAAAGACTAGATTAGTCACAGCTACTTCGATTAAATTTTAGCACTTAACATGGAAATACTATAGAAGGCAGTGCTTAGAGTGGATTTGCAATACAAGTTCAGCTATTTAATTACAACATTCAAACCATTTAACACCTCACAGCACAGAGAAGGTAGACACGTGTGCTGGGTGTCAGGAAGGCTGTTAGAGATTTAAGGTGTAACTCAGTTATCTGGCGTCCCTGGGAAACAGATGCTCCATTTGAGAGCATTTTCCACATACGTGAGGCAGATCCCTCCATCCACTCTCAATCCCAGTGATTATATCGGGGGCTATCCACAAAGGAAATCTTTCCTCTTGAGTTTTCCATTGCCCTTGTGCCCTTATAGGCAATTGGATAAAAGTGGTGATGTGTTCCTGCATTTTCTGTTTTGCATTATGTATGAATCAAGGCCATCCTTAGAAATATTCATCATGGAAGTACTTTAATACAGTTCCTACTTCTTACATGTTGTCTCTGCTTCAGTGTCAGGTTTTTTTTTATCTCCCACGATGACTGTGACAGCTTCTACTAACGGTCACACACTCCATTATTCCACAAGTCTGTGATGTTCCCGTGGAGTGGGGGAAAATATCCAACCTAGTTAGGAAATCTGATCCAGTAAGCACCACTGAGGCTCAGGAACGGGAGCAAAAGGTGAAACACACACGGTTTCACGGGAGGGGTTTTCGTAGTGCTCAGAAATGGATACAGAAGGTATCACCAGTCACTGTGTCAGTTTCCATTTTTACTACCCTCCTCACCCCAAATCCAAGTTGCAGGAGAACATAAGAAGCCACTGTCCCCTCAAATATGTTAAAAGTGACCCTTTCCAATCTTACATGCACTTCTCTGTATTAATGCTCTTGGAGTTCTGGGTTCAAATGAGACAAAAAGACTATGGTGAGGTGAATATTCTTTGAATTCTGTCCTCGAGTCGGTGACTACATCCAGTGTAAGCAGCAGGTAAAGTCACTGTTGACAACTGTTCTCAGGTTCATGGGTGAACTTGAACCAAGACCTTACCGTGTACAGCTTGGGGTCCGGCTAGTTCCCTGGATGCAGTCATTGCCCGGGCACCGACCTCTACCCTATATGCCTGAGGCCAGCCTCAGCTCCACTCTGTTGAGACTTCCGGATCAGCATAATCACACGTATGCTTTCCCTGTCCTGTTCCAAACATCTCCATCAAGATAGTCAGATGCTCACTGTCATAACCGCTACAAGCTGCAGGGCTGCAAGGCTTAACCTGCCACACGGATCTGTAACTTCAGATGCCCTTTCTGCAACCATGAACTCCTTATGTCCCTGTGATTCTCGAACTCTCCAACATGACTCAGCAATCACCCACTTCCTGGTGATACAGGGCATCCTGTGCTGCTGGAGACACCCCAACCAGAAGCGTAATATTTTCCTTTAAATGCTATCATCTCCCGCTGGTTCTCCATTGGTTTCCCTGTCAGTCCCCTGGGACAGGTGAGTGAGGTGACAGGGCAGGAATCTAGTCAGGGAGGCAGGGAGATCTTCATAAGAGGAACAGAGCACAGCGAAAGGCTGCCCACAACTCTTGATTCCTAGGTTAAATTGTGGCATCCCTGGGTACCGCAAATGCTTACAACGCTCAGCTGCTGACTGAATGGTTGGAGGTGCAAGTCTACACAGAGGTACCCTGGAAGAAAGGCCTGGCAATCTAATCCTGAAAAATCAGCTATGCAACACCCTAGGAAGCACAGTTCAACTCTGACTCACGTGAGGTTGCAATGAGTCAGAATCAACCCAACGGCAACCAGCAGTCCACAAAACCACAGTTTATGAAGCGTGTCCACATACTCATCTCTGTGAATTCTCCAAGCTTCTGAAGTACCTATGCTTATCCAAAAGATGATGAAACTGAGACACAGGAAGACAGGACTGTGCCCAAAATAACATATGTAATGAGCAGTGCAGCTAGCAAGCAAATCACACAGCATCACCAGATTTCCTGAAGTGTCTTGCCTGGATTCCTAAGACAATTTAAGGCCCATACCAGGACACTGAGGATATAGTTGTACACTTCTTTCTGATGTGGAAGAGAGGTGGAGGGGGGGAAGCGGGAGGAAGTAACACAAGGCAGGAGAAAAGGGAGTACTATTACACTTCATTAAAAGACCCTTCAAAGTGACTAGTTTATCGTCCTTGATACAGACAAAAACAAAGTTTGATATAAATTATTTATCATCTGTAACAGTTTAATGGAGTATAAAATAGATTCCTTTTTCCATATTTAGTAGGAGTGCTGGGGTTCTTTATGTTGTCATATTCCACCTGAGCAAGTACCCTACCTATCCAGACTTTTGACAGAAGCATCAATTTTCTAAATTGTTCTCTAACAACTACAAGTTAAGAAAGAAAATTACTCATAGTATTAATAATTGCCATTTTCTGAAGATAGGAAAGAAGCCACCGTCACTTCACATCATTAAATCCGGCTGCTCTATATACATCAGAGGGATTTTCAGACAGATTCTCCCTGCATGTTCTTACATTAAAACAAGATATACATATGAAATACTTTGAAGAGCTAAAAACAATACAATGGAATCTAGACTGGTAGTATTATAGACATAAAAATGCAATATGACAACATTCATAAAACATGAAAGAAGGAACAGACGACACCAAAGTCCTCTGAAAAAGCACACAAGTCATTCTCTTTGTTCTAAAGGAAAAGGAGAAGAGCCGGCTGAGGACAGTGTCCAGGTAAACAAACGAATGTCATTTATTAGCAGCAGAATCCACGTCACACACGCTGTCTAGCACTAGACATCTGCCTGGCTGCCTGGGTCTCCTTTGGTTACACACATCCAACAATGCAAGTCACACACAGTGGTCTGATATCAAACAGACAGGAACCCAAACAAAACAAGGAAAGAGGAAAAAAAAAGTAAGTACTAAGCAGGAGTGGATCCTTGACAGAATAAACTACGTGGTGTATCTAAAGCAACACTAAACTGAAAAACCCAAAAACAAACCCATTGCCTTCCAGTGGATTCTGACTCACAGTGATGCAGCAGGATAGAACAGAACGGCCCCATGTGATTGCCAAGAAGCAGCTGGTAGATTTTAACCAGTGATCTTCTGGTTAGCAGCCATAGCCCTTAACCACTATGTCACCAGGACTCTTCACTTAACACACATCGGTTAAATTCCAGATGCTACGTGAAAGTATTTCGATTCACAGAATAAATAACCAAGAGGCTTGAGTATTAAAAAGTTTAATGACAAAAGATAATGTTCATTTCTGAGAACAGATGAATCATACCAGCAAATAAGTCAGGGAGGCCACAGGGGAGATGGTCACTACTGGGGAATTCCCATGACAGATATTTTATAAAACTGTAAATCTATAATAATTAAAATAGTGTAGTACCAGTTCAAGAATTCATAAATATTCCAACTGAACAGAATTCAAAGACCAAAAACAGCTTTAATTCTACTTTAAAGCTTGGTATAAAATAAAGATGACACTTCTAAGGAAAGATGGATAAATTATTTCTTTTAAAAAATTGGCACTGGCAAAGTATCCAGAAAAACCTACTGAGATACCATATGCCAAAGAAACACAAGGTTGAACAAAAAACTAATTAATAAAAAAACTGAAAATATAAAAACAGAAATAAAACTGACTATTTAAACCTTACAGAAGGCAAAAGTTTCTAAGCATATAATTACTCTAAAAGGAAAAGACTGCTGGATTTGACTGCCTACAAGGTCACACTTCTGAATGTGAAAAATGGAGGGTGGTGCTTATAAAAATACTTACAAGCCATGCTGGAAAATGCAAAAGGTTATGAATGGGCAATTCAAGTGACAGATCTCTCCCTGTGTCCCCCTCCCTCTCTTTCAAAACCACAAATACCAGTGAGATCCACTTCACGATCAAACTCATAAATAACAGAAGAAATTATAATACTCAACCAGTGGAAAGAGGGCAAGAAACCAGGCCTTCTTACGTATGCTAATGGAAGCACGGATGGGTATGACCTTTCTAGAGAGAAAACAATGTCTGTGCACGCACATATTTTTTTCCAAAGAATGAAAAAAAAATCAAAAACTATGCTTCCAGAAATCTATCTAAAAACAGAAAATACCTTTGCAAAGATTTAGCTGAGAGTATTCTTTGCCTTTTTTAAAATACTGAGAAACTGAAAACACTATATCTAAAAACAGTGAAATGTCAAATATCCGAACTACATACCCATAAAAGGATTGATAGAAAAATATTAATAACACGGAAAAATGCTTGGAGTATACTGAGTTAAAAAGACTCAAAAACAGTGGTACCACATAAACCCAATTCTGTACTATCTCCACCATCTTCACACGCACTCCAAAAGTGTATCTGTGTATTGTAACTTGAACAAACACTGGCTTCTGTTTTAATGTGTTTGTCTATATAGTACGGACTCCTACTCTCAACTTTCCTCTCTGCTCTCATTTCTTAAGAGCACACAGAAGCCTGTTCACTGATTTTAGCTACATAACTGCTGTTCTCTGATTTTACACCTAATTACGGAACTGTGTTCTCCTAGTTCGCAGAAGTTTGTCAGTTGATTTTCTTAGTTTTCCAGGAATACAATCAGATAATCTACAACTAAAGGAGATTTTACCTTCTCCTTTCTATGTCCCGTTCTACATTTCTTCTCTCCTATCTAATGCATTGGCTCCTATCCCCGGACAACGTAAATAATGGACTCTCAGGTCTTGTTTCCAACTGTAATGGGATCGCTTCTTTAAATTGCAATTAAGTATCACCACTTCTGGGTTTAACTTTACTGAAAACCAAACTTTAAAAGGTTCCTCTGAAAACATCACCTAAAACTACAAGGATTAATTCACTCTATTCAGAAACGTACAAGTGTTCTAAAATAATACTTTTCCAACAGTGTGCACAACTTTGTTTTTTAGGGTAAATAAATAGAACATAAACCAACATCCTACTGCCATTTAATTGATTCTAACTAGGAGCAACTCTACAGGGTAGAGCAAAACCACCCCACAGGGTCTGCAAGGCTGTTCCTCTCTACAGAAGCTGATGGACACATCTCCCTCCACAGAGCAGACAGCAGGTTAAGACGCCTGCCTTGAGGTTAGTACCTCAGTGCTTAACCACTGTGCCAACAGGGCTCTTTAAATGTAACAGATTAAATATCTTTCATGTCATGTATGTGTGTGTGTGTGTGTGCGCGCGTGCCTGCCAAGCACCAAAATGAATCTGTATTCTCTATTCAAAGTTAATGAAACTACATGAAATTCTATAACCCCAGGCTTCTCCAATTAAAAGTAATACAAAACACAATGTTATTGGGTGAAAAGGAAAGACCAGAAGAAGGGTTAAAAGAAGCACACACAACAGCAAGTTGCAAAGATGACATTAATAGGAAGGGTAAACAATTATTTGTTGAACAGCTAGCATTACTAAAAATTCGCTATTAAAAAACTATAAAAGAAAAAAGTGAAACACTTAACTACATATGGAAATTCTGGTGGTATAGTGGTTAAGAGCTACAGCTGCTAACCAAAAGGTCAGCAGTTCAAATCCACCAGCTGCTCCTTGGAAACCTATGGGTCAGTTCTACTCAGCCCGTTAAAGAGTTGCAATGAGTCAGAATCTACTTCAAAGCAGCAGGGTTGGGTTTTATTTTTGGTTTTTGTTTTAACTATATACTGAAGAACACGTTCTGCATTTCTCGAGCAGAAACGTTTGAAGAAAAAATTCAAGCCTTGAATTGCAATAGTGAAGGATTCTACATGGAAAATATTAAATGACTCAGGGAGCACCTAAAGAAGATGGCAGGAATACAAAGAGTCATTATAACAGAAAGAACTGTTTGCTGTTCAGTCATCTGAAGAGGTAGCATATGACCAGGAACGCATGGTACTGAAGGCCAAAGTCGACACTGTATTGAAGGCACTGGGAAAAAACAAGGCTCCAGGAATTGATGGAATATCAATTGAGATATATTAACAAAGAGATGCAGCACTGCAGCCCACGCCAACAGGTTTGGAGGACAGCTGTGTGACAGCAACTGACATTAAGAGATCCACATTTAGGCCCATTCCAAAGAAAGGTGATCCAACTGAATGTGGAAATTACTTATATTATTAATATAACACACAAGTAAAATTTTGCTCAAGATCATTCAAAAACAACTGCAACAGTACGTTGACAAGGAACTGCCAGAAATTCACACTGGATTCAGAAGAGGACATGGAACCAGGGATACTATTGTTGATGTCAGATGGATCCTGGCTGAAAGCAGAGAGTACCAGAAAGATGTTTACCTATGTTTCATTGACTATGGAAAGGCATTCAACGGTGTGGATCATAATAAATTATGGCGAACATTGTGGAGAAGGGGAATTCCAGAACACTTAATTGTGCTCCTAAGTAATCTGTATATGGATCAAGAGGCAGCCGTGCAAACAGAACAAGGGGATACTGCATAGTTTAAAGTCAGGAAAGGTGTGCCTCAGCGCTGTATCCTTTCCTCATACCTTTTCAATCTGTATGCCGAGCAAATAATCTGAGAAGCTGGATTATACGAAGAAGAACAAGGTTTCAGGATTGGAGGACGACTCACAACAACCCACATTGCACAGATGACACCACCTTACTTGCTAGAAGTGAAGAAGATCTGAAACACTTACTGATGAAGATCAAGGACCACAGCCTTCAATATGGATTGCACCTCAACATCAAGGAAACAAAAATCCTCCCAACTGGACCAGTAAGCTACACTGTCATAAATGGAGAAAGGATTGAAGTTGTCAAGGATTTCACTTTACTTGGGTCCACAATCAATGCTCATGGAAGCAGTAGTCAAGAAATCAAAAGATGCAATGCACTGGGAAAATCTGCTGCAAAGAATCTCTTTAAAGAATTAAGAAGTAAAGGTGTCACCTTGAAAACTAAAGTGCATCTGACGCAATCCACAGTATTCTCAACTGCATCACACACATGTGAAAGCTGGACAATCAACAAAAAAGAAGAAGAATTGATGCCTTTGAATTACGGTGTTGGAGAACAATGTTGAATGTACCATGGATTGTCGAAAGAACAAACAGCTCTGTTGTGGAAGAAGTACAACCAGAGTGCTCCTTGGAAGCAAAGATGGCAAGAGTTCATCTTATATAGCTTGGACATGTTGTCAGGAGGGATCAGCCCCTGGAGAAGTACACCACACTTGGTAGGGTGAAGGGTCAGCAAAAAAGAGGAAGACCCTTGAAGAGATGGATTGACACAATGGCTGCAACAATGGGCTCAAGCATAAAAACGATTGTGGACACGGCACAAGAGCGGGCAGTGTTGGGTTCTGTTGTGCATGAGGCCACTAAGCGTCAGAACCAACTCGATGGCACCTAACAACAACATACTGAAGTTCAGGTAAAGTGTAGGTCACGGGCACAAGGTACACAGAACTGTTCAAGAGCTACTGTGAGTTAAAACTGGAAGAAGAAAGACAGCATACCTTTTTTTTTTCCTTCCATGAGACTGTTCAGCACAATCCACATAAGGAAACACCAACTAGCAATTACACTGAGAAACACTAGCGGCTCTGTGGAGCTTAACCTTCAGAGGGCAGGCTTACAGAGGTCATACAAACATGTTCACTGAAAGTGATAAACAAGACCATCTGTTTGCATAGCGCCCAATAACCCATTTAATAATTATCAACTGGATAAAAAATAAACACATGATTATTACATCCTGCATTAAAAAAGAAAAATCATGTTGGTCTTCATAAGATATGCTCAGTTAACCGTTTGGGAACAATTCAGTTTCACTCAAAGTTTCGTTGGCCTTTTTTTTTTTTTTTATGAGAAATTGAGAAATTCAAGAGGATTTTAGCAAACTGAAGACAGTATCTGATTTGGTAGAAATAAGCACTCATTGTGTCTTGCACACAGCAGGCACTCAATAAATGCTTGATCAATAAAAACTCATTGGGTTTAGAACCCTTCTTGTGACCTTTCTTCATTTGCTTGAGAGGCTGAGTTGAAACTGGTCTCTTTATTTGGAATCCCACTCAACTGTAAATGGCAAACACTAAATATTTTATTGTTACAGATCATCGGGAATTTTCTAGAAATTTCTTCCCAAAACCAAGTAGACTCATACCCCAGTTTTATAAATATATAAACAGAGTAAACATTGGTACATATCACAGTAAGCTCCAAAAGGGCAGGATTCTATTTTTATGTAAACTTGTATCTCTAATCGTAAACTTAGAACCCGGGATATACCTACACATATTTATAAATTGTTACTTTTTTCATTTGTTCATTCATTTGCTAAAATCCTGTTTGTATATATGTAGTTAAGTTTGTACACAAACACACACAGACACACACACACAAGATTTTATCAAATGAAAAAACAAGTGAAAAAAGTAACATAATATCTAATGTTAACAATATGAGAAGAAATGTCTAAATTTTCTATTTTTTATATTTTGTTTTTAATGTTCAAAAGTCATAGTAACTTTTACCATCCTGAAACAACCACCAAGCTAGAGTTTCACCCACTGTCTGTTTTACCAGAAAAGGCGTGTGTAGAAAAATCAATGAATCAGCAGTCTTTTTTGCAAAACAAGCACAGACCTATATTCATCCTCAAGACTTGAACTAATGAGCATTTATTCACAAGACAGACCTCTCTGTTAAAGGGCTAGCAAATCTAATGAAGGTTCTTGCTTTTGGTGTGAAATAAGTATAATTTTTCAACGTCGGCAAACCAAAGGAAATCTTAATTTAGTAAGTTTACTACCTTTGGGACTAATCACTGCTATTAATATTTTAAATTTATGTACTAACATAGGTGAAGGAGTAATGCTACTCATCAAAAACTGAAAGAAATAAACCATGACCACAAATAGCCAGAAACAAAAGGCACTTGCCCTCAAGATGTAAGCACGACAGTTAATTTTGTACCCACTTTTTCTCCTTCCTCCTTTCCAGTTCTTCCCTTCCATCATCCCTTTCTTTCCCTCCCTTCTTTCCAGGATGAATTCAGTAGTATCTTTATTTCTTTTAAAAATTTTACACAAGAAGCTGGGGGAAGGGGCAGACAAAACTCTGAATGGTCAGTGAACACACATGAAAAGGTTCTAAAAAACTCTTCTGTTAAACAAAATGAGATACCACTCAAGGTGAAAAGGAAGAGGAAAGTTAGAACCATGGTTTTAAGTTTACAGTTCTCCTCAAATCAGTATCATGAGGCGGTGTATTTAACAGTGATAGAGAGTCAAATGTCTCCCCTAATTGCTGAATGACTCAATTTCTGTTGGCAAGTTACATTTGGGGAGCAATATAAGCCGATGGGGGCACTAACGGAAACTGCTATTTGATGATGTTTTCATAATATCACTGCATTTGGTAATCCAGATCTCCACTAGGACTGTTTTTAAAAGAAGTGTTTAAAACCTTGCTGCCAATTTTCAAATGTTAGACTCTGAAAGGGAAAAATCCATCAGGTAGCCAATTTATATAATTAAACACCAAGCGAAGTTTGATTTCTTCTTTAATTTGTCACTCTAATTATCGTACTTCCAATATGATACACAGATGTCACTAGGGACTCCAGAAGGGCTATTGTCACTCAAAAATGTGAAAATGATCCCAAGGGCAGTTGTCAGACACAATCAATGGGGGAAAAAAAGTAGACACAAATATAAAACTGAAGTGAATAAAGAATACATAAAACTTAGAATGTCACTGACAAATAGCAAAACTAGCTTTATTTTTACACATACACATTAAAGTGAGCCTTCCTATTTTAGAAGTTCCTTCTGAGTCGGCCTTCCCAAAACTGGCGACAACTGGTCTCATTACTTTCCGGTCACTCCTCATGTCTACCTGAAAATGTGATTACAGTTTCATCTCCCACCAGCCTGGACGCCAAATGACTCCCGGCTGTTCCCCCAAATCAAATCTATTCTCAGCTGATGAAGATTTATCACTTCTGAGGAGATTCAGATGAATGTGCTTTTAAGGCAATTCTTGAAATGAAGGAAAGAGAAGGAGGGAGAAGGGAAGAAGAGGGGAGGCGAGGAGGCGGGTCGACCAGGTGAAGACTCAGCAACAGCAGCTCCAGCGGGATCAACGGCACTCTGCTGATGTCACAGACTGCACTGTGTCCCCCCAAAACATGTGTGGCAGTGCGGCAGGGCTGTGACTGCTGGTATTGCGTGGTGTTCCTCCACGCTGTCAATCCTGCTTCTAGGATGCCGATGGAAACCTTGGTGGTACAATGCGTACATGTCACTTCTGCTAGCGAAACCCAACATGTGGACAGTGCAAATCTGTCAGGGGCTTCTTGGAAATGACGTGGAACAGTGCCAATCTGTCCTACAAGGACTCTGTGTCAGAGCTGACTCAAAGGCAGAGGTTTTCGTTGTTTTTTTGAAAATGAAATTAATAGTGGGGAATGGGTGACAGTTGTATTGGGGCAAGACTCAGTGTGTAAGACTGTTTTGTGTGTTGAGGCAGTCTCTTGAGACATAAAGGAAAAAAGTGAGCAGAGAGATTTGGGGACCTCATACCATCAAGAAAGCAGCACTAAGCGCAGAGCACCTCCTTGGGACCTGAGGTTCCTGCGCCAAGATGCTCTCAGACCAAAGAGCGACTGATGCAGCACAAAGATCCTCCTCCAGGGTCAGCACCCTGAATCAGACTGCTAGCCTACCGGACTGTGTGAGAATAAGCTTCTCTTTATTAAAACCATCCACCTGTGTTCAGTATTTCTGTTAGAGCAGGACCAGATGACTGAGACAGATGCCAACCAAAAAGTTGCAGGTGCCCATTCACCCAGAGGCCCCTTGCAAGAAAAGCCTGGCAACATATTTCTAAACACTCAGTCATTGAAAATTCTACTCTGACACTCACAAGGTCACTGTGAGTCGAAATCCAGGCTTCTAACTGGTTGGTTCTATATTGAATCCCTATTGAAAATCTAACAAGTTCCCAAAAAGTTATACATAAGAAACACCTGGGAAACCCTGGTGGCATAATAGTTGAGAGATATGGATGCTAACCAAAGGTCAGCAGTTCAAATCCAACAGGCACTCCTTGGAAACTCCACAGCAGCAGTTCTACTCTGTCCTATAGTGTCACTGCGGGTCAGAATTGACTCAGTGGCACTGGATTTGATTTTAGTTTGTTTGGTTGGGAGGTCCTGTTCAAATTTAGATTCTGATTTAGTATACCTAGAGTACAAATGAAATTCTCAGCAAAGAACCTGTCAGAAATACAAATTATCACCAGCAGTTCAAACCTAAATGAACCAGTAGGAAGTCCTGCACTGGTTCGCTCTGTTTTAGCAGAATAAACAGAATAGCTTCCCAAGAAGACTCCTTTGGAAGGAAGAACACATATTATATCATGCTGTTTATTCGAAACCATTCTCATTAAATTACTTCTGTGGACATTAAGTGGCTGACAGCAGAGTCTCTTTTGGGTTTCTATAACCAACGATGATACTCCAGCTGAAAGAGAGAAAATTTCTACAGAAAAACAGTCACTAATGTTCAAATAATATGTCTATTCTACATATTTTTTTTCAGTTGATGACTTCCTCCTCTGCTACACAACTGACTTTCTCACAGCCAAGACTTTAAAATGGCAAAACAGATTTTGAAGACATTTTCTGTAATTAAAAACGGCTGCATAGATGCTCAGAGAGAATTTCTCAAGGATAATGTTGCTTTTCACTTTTCCCTTGAAAGATTCAAACGAAAGAGAAATGTGTTGAGATCAAGTAATTAGAATTGCATTTGGTCCATCACCCCTTTTCAAAATTTATTTAAAGACTCCACGTTTTCCTGACAACTCTTTAGCACCACACTATCTAGGAAAATAATCGTATTTTGTGTTTTCAAAATGAACATATATAATCAAAAAGTCAATATGACTTAAAGTCACAAAGGAGTTGTCAAAAAATATTAAGCACCTAAATACTGTTCAAAACTGGCTTTGCATCAGAAAACTCAAACATCAGTCCTGAAGACTGGGACTGTTAGTCCCTCTAACACCCTTCTTAAGCTCCTTTGTAATTCCCCACCCACTGCATACAAGCTGATTCCAACCTAAAGAAACTCTCTGAGACCGAAAATAACAACTCAAACACTGCTGTCGAGTAGATTCCGATGCACAGCGATGCTACAGGGTGGAGCAGAACTGCCCCATAATTTCCAAGGAGCGCCTTGGAGATCTGAACTGCTACTATGTGGGAGGCAGCTGTAGCAGTTAACCACTACGCCAGCAGGGTTTCCTATAAAAAAACAAACCAAACCCCCAGACACTGAGTCAAGTCCACTCACAGCGACCCTACGAGACATAGTAGAACTGCTCCACAGAGTTTCCGAGGAGTGACTGGCAGAATCGAACTGCCAACCTTTTTTGGTTAGCAGACGTAGCAGGTAACCACTACACTACCTGGGTTTCCGGATTCCTAGAGGACCCATTTAAAAACAAAACAAAACACAACACAACACTGTGGTCAATTCTAACTCATAAACACCTCATCGGACAGAGTACTACGTTTATACCAAACATCACACTGTTTTGCCAGCTGCACCCTCCCCCATGTATTATTTTCATAAGTGCCACTACATTACCTTTTTTAAGGCACCATGTAAAAAAAATTAGCATAGCAGTACAAGACTACTTTGTTGGGAGCGGGGGGGGGCAGTGGAAGCTGGGTTGTCAGATGGCAAACAAATACAGGAGTTGCATAAAAGTTTCTTTATACTATTTGCGTAAAAACACCATAGAAGTCGCTGCAGGGTTCCCAAGGCTGTGACCTCTGCAGAGGCAGATGGCCACAACTCTTTCCCATGGAGCAGCTGGAGGCTTTGAACCACAGCCCAACAGTGAACCACAGTGATACCAGGCTCCTTTCATCTGTAATAATACCTGAGGCCGCTGAGTTGATTCCGACTCACAGCAACCCCAGAGGACAGAGCAGAACTGCCCCACACGTTTTCTAAGGAGCAGCTGGTGGATCCTAACTGCTGACCTTTGGGTTAGCAGTGAAGCTCTTAACCACTGAGCAGCCAGGGCTCTGTCCTCAGCTCTAACAGTGCTTTTGATTTTTAGCAGAAGTCATGCCCGTCCTGCTGTTGCTGCTGGTTGGCAGTGAGTTCATTCCAACTCCTGGAGACTCCATGGGTGCAGAGTATGTTCCTCAACGGGGATCTAAGCCTGTGACCTTGCAGAGGCAAGTGACCAGGTCTCCACCAAGGTGATCCGGGTGAGTCTGAACCTGCCAACCTTACAGCTAGTACCTGGGTGTTTAACCATCTGTGCCACTAAGGGGCTGCTATGGTCATCCCAGGCAGAAAGAAATGACTCATTTCTTAGAGTCTTTTGCTGCTGGGTGTGGACAGGTAACCAGGTTGTGACCAGTGTGAGAATGTAAGAGACAGAGACATGTGCACCTTCCAGGGCCTATCCTAAAAGAGAGGGATAACCCCCAACTTTCCCCGCCTTTCACCCCATGCTGTTCTCTGAAACAAGAACAGGATACTAAGCCTTCGTGTAACTTGTGGGGCCGGTGGAGGAAGAATGAACATGGACACATGCGAGCCTAAAGCTTCACATCTTGAGTTCCACCTTCTAATGAGCCTGTACTTATTTGCCTAAGTAATATAACAGAAAGGATTCCAGGATGTAAAGTAACAAAACTAACGAGATGTTCTTCAGAAGAGGAAAATACCTTTTTCCAATGCAGTGAACTGATTCTAAATTTTAAATATGCCAATCGAAAAAAAAATGTAGAGTAAATGAATAAATGATCCCATAAAGTGTCCATATTTCAAACAAATAAGAAAAGCCAATATTCAGATCCTGGAGCTAATCAAACATATCTTTTGACCTTTAAAAATCAAATTATTTGCTTCCTTGGCACCAAGAATACAGAAAAAAATATTTTCTCCAAAAAAAGATGTCGAGTGCTGTGCAGAAATTTTAAAATTGAGGAGGCTATAAAAATCGTTCCGATTGTAAACAACTCAAGCGTCCATCAACAGATGAATGGGTAAACAAAACGTGGTCTAGACATACAACAAAATGACCTTCGGCCATAAAAAGGAGTGAAGATGTTCTTTCTAATACATGCTACCAGGAAGACAAGCCAGAGACTAAGGGACAAATACTGTATGTTCCCAATTACGTAAGTATGAAATGTTCGAAACAGACAAACGCATAGAGAGAGAAAGGAGTGGCTGCCTGAGCAGCTAGGTTGGAGGACAGACGTCTGAAAGTGGACACAGAATGCCCAGTTAGGATGATGAAAAAGAGATACAAACAGAGTGGAGATGAGTATGGAACACTGCAAGATGCCCGCCTCTGGGCTACACAGGTGACAACAGCTGAAATGGCAAGCATTGCGCCATATAGATTTCAACACAACAAAAAATGTTTTCCTAGCGGTGCATGTTCTAACTCACAACAATATCAGAGTTCAAAAAATCAAACACAAGTGAGAAGCCCAGAACCTGCCCCTTACCACATCACACATCAATTTGAATAGGTCGGTTTTCTTCTTGGAGTGTCCCAAATTTATACTGAAAAACGGGCTACCATGGAGCCCGGGTGCCATAGCAGCTGAGAGCCGGGCTGCTAACCAAAAATGCCTTCCATTTGAATCTACTCAGTCACTCCTTGGAAATCCTACGGCGCACTTCTACTCTGTCCTACAGGGTCACTGTGAGTTGGAATCAACTTGCAGCAACAGTTTTATGTACTCTGCCTACTTCATAGAAAGGAAGGGAGGGATGGAGGGGGAGAGACAGAGAAAGAAAGAAAGAAACAGCTACCATCCAGCCAATTCCAAATCAAGATGACCCTACATATGCAAAGCAGAACTGAGCCAGGCCTTTGCCTTTCTTCCCAGGTGCCTCTGGATGGGTTCTAACCACTGACCTTTGGGTTAGTAGTACCAAAGAAACCAAACCTACTGCCGCCAAGTTGATTCCGACTCATAGCAACCCTACCGGACAGAGTAGAACTGCTCCATAGGGATTCCAAAGAATGCCTGGAGGATTTGAAGTGCCAACCTTTTGGTAAGCAGCCATAACACTTAACCACTACACCACTAGGGCTTCCTACATCAGTAATAAGAGAATTTAAATGTTCCCCAGGTAATCTGCCTACCTCACAAGGCTGCTGTGAACGCTAAGAACCTATCCATTACAGATATAAGGAAAAACTATTAAACAGCTGTATACATATGCTAAAAGGACATATTGACCACTATTTTTTAAAAAGAAGTCATTTTATGTTCATTGCAGCACAGTCCACAATAGTAAAAAGAGGGAATCAACCCAGATGCCCAACAACAGAGGAATGGATAGGTGAAGTATGGTATATATACTCAATGGAACACTATGCAATGATAAAGAACAACAAGGATTGCAGGAAACATCTCTTAACCTGGTTTCAACTGGAGGACATTATGTTGAGTGACAGTAGTCAGCAACAAAAGGACAAATATTGCATGAGACCTCGACAATAAGAACTTAAAAACAGACTCATGCATAAAAGAAAAGACTCTTTGATGGCTGCTAGGGTGGGGAGGTTTGGGGGGGTTAGAGTAGATAGTTAACAGAAATTTGGTTGGAAGAAATCTGTGACAGCACATAAGAAAGAAGGTCAATAATAACTGGACTTCAACACAATTTGAGTACTCCTCCCATCCTAACCCAATATTGCAAGGTCAGAGTAGATGGGGCGGGGAGCCAGGGACCATGCTCTCAGGTGAAATCGAGGCCAATTGTCACAACTAGCATTTTGCTAAAGAGGACTCTCTGCAACCCACATCAGTGAGGGGCATCTGGGGTCTTAAAAGCTGCCAAGCTGCCATCTGAGGGTACAGCAAATGGTCCCAACTCAACAGGAACGGATGATCACCAAGGACAAGAACATGGGGAAAAGAGAACCCAGAAGACAGAGAGACCTACATGAGTGGGTCTCTACATCGACTCATGACCAGAAGTACCAGATGGTGCCTGGCCACCACCAGTGATAGCCACGATGGAGGTCACAAAGTTGAGTCTCACTGGCAACAAGAGAATAAATACGGGTACACCCTGAGATCTCCAATAAAAGACTGCAATTGATGGTCCGGGGCCTTCAGAGTTCCCCTGGGAGCATGTCCCCTGGCCCTGATGCTGCCCCTGTCCATAAATCATAATGAAGGTCAACTTTTCAGACAGCAATGGATTGGACTTGGCAATGCAGAGTGACCATATCTTGTGGGAATTTTATGGTTCTGTGCATCTACAGGATGTCATCCTGCTGACCTCTTTCTGGAGGAAAGGGAATGGGTGGAGAGGAGGAGATAGGAGACTATTGGGAGGACAAGACATGTATGGAGCAGAGAGGAGGGGTGTGCTGTCACCAGGCAGGGAGAGCAGTGGGAGCTGCATATAGGTGAGCATGCGAATTTATATGGGAATGTACATTTTCATTCAGTCATTAATAAAAAAAAAGTCAATTTTGCTTTTTAAAAATGTGTCACGGTAAAGGTATTTAACTTTAAAAATCTAAAAATCCAACAAAGATATCCCCTCACCTGTCCTTGGTATTTCAGGAAAAGAAGGGTTAACTGGCATCTTTGGAGATTTCCTCTTCTCAACCAATATTTAGCAACATGACATAAAAATGGCACATACCCTACAGAACATTTCAACTGATGAGAATCCCATTGACTGAATGACTCACCATAAACCAGTGAGAGACATGGTCAACAGACAGTCCAAGCACAGGCCAAGGAGAAGGCCTACGGTGGTGTGGTTAGGTTTGTGGAGAGCTCCAGTGATTTTTGGTCTGTAATTTTTTAATTAAATTTTTATTTGAGAGAAATTTTGTTTTAATTCTTTTTTAGAATAACAAAAATAATAATAACAGTAATCATTGCCCAGGCCGTTCATCAAATGTAGTCACTTGCCTCATACTCCAAATGCACTGCAACACAGCATCTCGATTCTCTCAAAATTACATCTGAGGGAATGAAAAGCATTTGTCTACATTTAAAATTCCTCATCTCTACAACTCAATATTTTTTCTTGATGCATTCTAAATGCCCTCGTAGAAATTATTTTGAAAAGAAACCATTAAAGGTATGCTAATGACACTGAAATGTGACAGATGCCGCGAACAGGCCTGTTCACAGAGGCACAGCACATTAACTATCTATCATAAAGTACTCTGGACTTGCTCATTTATTACTGCGGCGGTGCGCAGGGGGGGAGAAAAACAGCAAGAGTTTTCTCTTTCCCAGGCAAAAATCATAAGCCACTCACTTATTCTAATGTCATGATCCCCACTGTTTGCATGATAATTAGGAAAATCAGAAGCAGTGAAATATGGTTTTGACAATGTGCATGGAATGAAACTGGGAAAGGGCATGGAGGAAGCTCCTCCGGTTCACTGGTGGCATGTGTGCGACAGCAGACACCACCTGCAGGCAAGATGAGGTCACCATTTCCCAGGATGAACCCAGTGGGAGGAATTCCCACCTCACCAGGGAGGGGCTGCCTGGGAACAGAAGGACATACTGAGGAGGAGGACAGCAAGACACCTCATTGCTGGAAGAGCATCTTCTGTCTACAACCTGTTACTGCTGTACGCTGCTCACCCATTCGGACGAGCGTACCCCAGCCAGCCACTGCTGGAGTCTAGACACAGAACTTCATGCGTGGGAAAACCAGGGGCTGCTGAGTCCTTTCCCACTCAAGTGTCAGAGTCGAACGTGTCCCACGGGGTTTCCCACAGCTGGTTTTTCTGGAAGTAGGTCACCGGGCCTTTCTTCTGACGTGCCTCCAGGGACAGCTGAACTTCCAACCCTTCAGTCAGTAGCTAAGCACATTATCCATCTGTCCTACCCAGGGCCTGCTACGTTTCCATAGCCTGGCAGTGGTGGCACAGCAGTTAAGTGTTACAGCTGCTAACCAAGAGGTCGACAGTTTGAACCTACCAGAGGCCTCTTGAAAACTCTATGGGGCAGTTCTACTTGGTCCCATGGGGTCACCATGAATGGGAACTGACTCAGCAGCAGTGTCTGGCAGTTCTACAGTGCTTGCATACATGTCGGCCACTGGATCCCACCAAGAAAGTGATACAGAAAATACCATCTTGGTGTTGGAAGACAGGAACCTAAAGCTTGAACCAGGATACCACCAGCAAATGAGAGCCTCCAAGTCAGCTCTTCTCTCTCCAAGGCCAGTGCTCTCCACTGAGACCAAACAGGCATGCAGCTGTGTTACAGATGAATGGGCATGGGGGAAGAACGGTGGAGATGTGTTTTTGAAATCCCAACAAAAATATGAATAATGGGAATGGCTATATAACATGTTTATTTACCACAGACTTTAGAGTCAGGAACTACAGAGAAGGCTGAAAATGTGATGGGGACACTGAGGCCTCGGCACAAAAGGAGTCCATGCTGAACTAACTCCAGGGCAGTTCAGCCCAATGGGCTGCCGACAAGTAGCCAGAGGAGGATTCCTCCCCTCTCTTGTGCCCTATTCAGTGCTCCTCAACTAGGGCTGAGAATGACAATCATGTATTTTAAAAGCGCAAGTGCCCAACTGTTTTTAGTAGCTCTGAAGAGGTTCTGATGACCAGCCAGCCAGTGGTGACACAGAAAATGAGGTTGGTGCACGATTCACAACTTTACAAGTTCGCTACAGATTTCGCAATAACAACCAAAGCACAAGAAGTACGGTGAAGAACTCAACAACCGGCAATCCTATTTAGGAAGACAGTGTCACACCCAAGGGATTTTTAAGGACTAAGGTGTTCCTGATCCAAGTCGTGATCTTTTCAATCACCTCATATCATACGAAAGCTAGACAATGAAGAAGGAAGACAGAGGAAAGAAATGATGCCTCTGAATTAAAGTGTTGGCACAGAATACCTTGGACTGCTGGCCAAAAGAACAAACTAGTCTGTCTTGGGAGAAGAACAGCCAAAATGTTTCTTAGATGCGAGGAGGGTGATACTTTGTCTCACCATATTTTGGTCATGTCGTCAGGACGGACCAGTCCCTCAAGAAGCCCACTGTGCTTGGTAAAGTTGAGAGCCACTGAAAAAGAAGACCTCCAGTGGGAAGGACTGACACAGTGGCTGCAACAACGGGCGCAGACACAGCAGTGACTGACAGGACAGCCAGGACCAGGCAGGGCTTCACCCTGTCGTACAGAGGGTCACGATGAATCAGGGCCACAGACGGTACCTAACAACAAGGATTTTTAACCACAAAAAGGAAAGCTCTCAAGACGGGCCTGAATGGACAGATGAGAAGTTTACCTTCATAGCAATACACAATGAACTCATGGCATGTAGAGCTTGCTGATCCAATGAGTCTAACAAAAAACGTCACAAGACTCTAGGTTCACAAATTGGTACTGACAATTTCCCATCAGAAACAGAAAGCAGCACAATGAATGCTCATTAGGCACAAAAAGATTACGAAGACCCACTTTTCCAATGGGGTTGGGTCCCTTGGCACTACAGAATGATGGCCAACAAGAAGAGGGCCATAAAATTCTGTGCTTCAGAAAAATCTCTGAACAGGAGAAAAATACAAGGCCCCCAGATGAGAGGGGCCACGTGAGCCACAGCCTGCCTCAGCAGGGCAGCAGAAGAACCAGATGGCGCCCGGCCACCACCACGGACAGCCTGGATGGCGTACGCGGGATGGGGCTCTGGACACAGCAGGTGACAGAGCAGAGGGCAGAGCTGGAACGCTACCAAAAGACCCCAGTTGACGGTCCTTCTGAATGGAGGCCCCTGGGAGTGTGGCCCACTGGGAGTGTGGCCCGCGGACCTCCTAACCGTAACTGCATCCAGCACCAGGGACAGCTCCCCAGACAAAGGCTGATCTGGACCACACAAAATATCGGAGGTGAACAAACATAAAAATGTACACAAGATTGTCTGAAGGATACTCTGCTGGAACCAAGCTCATGGGTGAGGAAGGCCAGACCTTTATCAAAAGGTCACAGAAAGTTCTAAACAAAAGGTAAAGAGTGCTGTCACTTGGGGAGGGCGGGAGGCAGCTAGAACAGAATAGAGGTGAAAGTTCTGGGTGTTATATGGCAACGTGATATAGACTGCAAAATTGTTCTTAATCCACAAGAAAGAGAAAAGCCTTTGAAGCATTCCAAAGAGTTCTCTTGCAGCTTCTATAACGGAGAAGTCAGTACATCTCGTATTTACCAACCTTAGAGCCACGTAGTCATGAACTCAGTATTATCTTCAATAACTCACTTCATTATGCCAACAGCTTCCTACCCTGGCCAGTGAGGAGGACTGTTTAAACAGTAAGTACTTTGTTTATCTGTAAAAGCCTACGAACAGTGTCACCCAGCATCTCCATCAAGGGAATTCCTCAGTTGACACCTCGTCTATAAAAAGAACCTTACAGAGTCCTCTGCTCTACATAACTTTTAGCCCTTACTAAGCAATTACACTTTCGTAAATGCTATGAGTTTAATCTATCGCCAGGAGGTGTTCAGACTTCATGAAAATTCTGAAGACACCAATGGCATCAGGTAGGAGCAGCTGCTGTCTCTTGCCTGCATCAGAGGAGATGGCAGCCCTAGTCCAGACCTGGGCTCCTGTGTCCACGAATAGAGAAACCAACAACCACAGCTCCACTACCTTCCTGATTTCACCTCAGAGAACAGACTGCAGTGTGACGAACTGACGCAGCGTAGCCTTTCTCACCATGGTCTTGGAACTCCCACCCAAGTGAGTGGGCTGTGCAAGAAAAGATAATTGTGGCCCCCCACAGCATAGTGGCTGAGGGCTGTGTCTGCTACCCAAAAGGTCAGCCACAGCCAGAATCTGCCACACACTGCCTGGAAACTCCAGGGAACAGTTCTACTCTGTGCCATACGGTCGCTATGAGTCAGAATAGGCAAGACAGCAGCAGATCTTCCTTTGTTGTTTTGTTTGTTTGGCCCACCGAGGAGATAGGTCAGTTTTGCCTTAAAAAAGAGCCAATTCCAGAGCAGAGAGGAGAGATCCCACAGCAGAAGACAGTGTGGTGGGCTTCCTGTCCCACAGAAAAAGCTGAGAGGCTCTGGAGAGAGGCTGATGGCTGGGGAGAGTTCTGCCTGTGAGCATAGCTGGGGAGAGGCTGTCCTGGTAAGAACTGTACCCTGAGTGTTTCTGAGCCTGAGCTGTAACTGCCTTCCTTACAGTAAACCCCCTAATTGTGAGTAGGGTCCTTGAGTTCTGTCTGACCACTGCAGTGAATACAGAACCCAGCAGAGAGTGCTTTGACAGTTGGTAAAGACATTGGAGAGAGAAGGCAATTCTGACCTCTGTCTCACGAGAACCAGCCTTGGGCTGCTACTCTCAGTTCTCCCTCTTTCTTGTGAAGTTAGAGGGGGTCAGACACCACCCCCAGACTGTTTTTACAAAAACATCACCTACGGTTGGCAAAAGCAGCCCAGAGTGAGTCCAAATTGGAACCGTACCAAAATGTGGGTACAACTGGACAACTCAAAGCAGCCCCTCCACAACCCAAGCTCCCTGACCCCGGCCCTGCCTACTCAGACTGGTCTTATCTCCATCAGTTCTCCAGGCCCAAGCTTCCAGCAGGACTGTTCTACCTACAGCGCTACTGTAGAAAGCAGAAATTCCAGTCTCACATTACTGAGCTCCTATGATGTGTTTAAGTCTTGTGTGGAAACGCAGACAGAAGCGACATGGTCCCGTCCTGCCAGCCCCCACGGAAGAATCCACATTCTAAGCTGAGGATAGGTACCTAAGTGAACAGCTATCAGACAGCATGGACAGGTCACAGCTAGGACGGCCATAGGTTCTGGTCTGCCTGAAACATGCCAGTTTACATGTTGCCCTGATGTAATTAATTAATAGGGGCTCCATCACGCTCTCAGTTTGGCTGATAAATTATAAGGTCGCCCTAGTGACAAAAGAGCTGTGAATAAAGTTCATGTGGAAATGAGGAGAAGATTGTAATCATTCCTGAAGCAGGGAATCGGGAGAGCTTTACAAAGAAGAAGATACTTATATTGAACTTTAAAAGGACAGGAAAAATAGGGGACAGAGGGAGTTGGGTGGGAGAGGCCATTCCAGTCACAGGGCCCTGCAGGAGGTGGGCAGAGCAACAGGAGCCCCTCCTGGATGCATGCGCAACACTTCCTGTCCAGCTGCCTTACTTTGTACACGAAGGTACACGGCATGGCAGTGACCATGACAGTACCTCTACGCTTCTTAAGAGCAAGGATGACCCATCTCTGTCCCCCAGCTCCTGGCACAGACCCTACTGGAGCATCTGGCACAGAGCAGGTGCTCAAAACCCACGGGCTAGTGACTACACATCACTCTTCAACTGAACCAGGGTGCTGCAGCAGCCTGTCCCTGTCACACTCCACAGCTCTGCCATTTACTGGGGAATATCCCAGCCACCACACCAGCACTCTGCTGGCCCCACATCTGGGACACAAGCAAGGGGCCGCCAGAGCCAGTATAAGCCCTGTCCCCAGTGGAGGCAAGGTGACAGATTTTCCTGGGACAACCACCCAGGGAAAAGACTTGAGAAGTAGCTGGGAGATAGCAGCTAGTGACAATGACCACACAGGGCTCTCTTCAGAACTCACCTGGGCCACCTGCAACATCTCAACAAAAAAGAGGTCTCTACTACACTCAGGCACAAAAAGTCCAGCTGGGGACCTCACACAGGGCAGCAGTGGCCACCGAGGGGCAGGGCAGAGCAGAAATCTCCATTCTGTACGTGGTACACCTCCCCCTCCATCTCCCATGGGTGCAAGATGCAAGCAGCAATTCCTGCAGCTTATCACAAGCCACTAACTGAGAAAACTTTCCAGACAGGGAACCCAGAGACTGGCCCTTCGTCCCCAAGAGTCCCAGATCTGTTTCTTCACAAATAAAATAAGAAGGTGAGAGCGGGTGATTTCTAGGATCTCTTAAAGTTCTGATTAGAAACACCAAAATTATGCAAGATGACTTTACCTCCATCTACTCTGTGGCTGGTGGGCCTTGGAGAGGGAGAAGGAAGGAGCCAGAACCCCAGAAAAGCAGATTCTGGGCAGAGCTGTGCAATGGGCAGCACCACAGGCACCCCCGGGGGCATGCCCTTCAGAGCACACTCTCACAATACCCTTTCTGCGACGAGGTTGTGAAGAAGCAAGGCCCACCTGCACCCGGCACAAAGGGCTGCTCTTGGGAACTGCCACCAAACAGCCCCAGATGAAGAATTAGTTACTTTGGGTAACTTAGTATTGGACAACTAGAAGCATAGTTTGTCAGTGGTCCCTGCAGTTTACAGAGACTTATAGCTCAACTCAAAGGCCAAATCATCACTTTAACATAGAGACTACATCTGCCCTAGAACGTTACAGTCAGACAGACAGACTCAACAGCAACAGGTTTAGTTTTGGGGTTTGGATGATCTCCCGGCTTGACAGCATGAGGCCACGATGGTTTCTCATGACCACGTCCACCGAGGTCGACACCTGCCCGGCCCGAGGAGTCCAGCCGAGGCCAGTGTAGGCAGGTCCCGCCATCACTTGTCTACCTCCCTGGGCTTCTTTTTAACTCTGCATGTTCAGTTATACGCAAGTATACATTGTTAGGTAAGAAGCACTGAGTCAGTTCTGACTCACACCAACCAACCCTATATGCATATGACAGAGTAGACCGTCCTTTAGGATTTTTTTAGGTTGTAACCTACACAGGAGGCAGTCCTGGTGGCACAGCTGTTAAGCACTCAGCTGCTAAATGCAAGGTCAGCAATTTGAACCCACCAGCCTCTCCCCAGTAAAAGGTAGGGCAGTCTGCTTTGGGTCTGGGGTCTGAAAAGCTAGCAAGCAGCCATCTAAGTAGCATAAATTGATCCCAACCCACACGGACCAGAAGAGAATGAAAGATATAAAAGACATAAGGAAAATGTAAGTCCAAGAGACAGAAAGGGCCACATAATACAGAGACTGCGTAAGCATGAGACTAGAACTAGATGGTACCCGGCCATCACCAATGCTTGACCTGACCGGGAAGGCAACGCACAGTCCCTGACGTGGTGAGAGAAAAATGGGTGGACAGAACTTGAACTCCACTAAAAAGACCAGAGTTGGTGGTCCCCAACAGGCAGGAGGGTCTGTGGAGGACATGGCCCTCCGACCTGCTAGCCCAGAACTGAAACCAGTCCCCAGCAACTCTTCAGACAAAGATTTGACTGGACTAGAAGATATAAAATGATACTGGTGAACAGTGTGCTTCTTGGCTTAAGTTGACACATGTGAGGAACCGGGCAGCTCCTGCCCAGAGGCCAGATGAGAGGGCAGAGGGGGACAGGATCTGGATGGATGGACACAGGAGACAGAGGATGGAAAGGACAAGTGTGCTGTCACAGGGTGGGGAGCGCAGCTATAGTTACACAGAATGTGTAAGGTTTTTTGTATGACAAATTGCAAACTTTCACTTAAAGCACAATAGAATACATTTTTTTTTTTTTTAGTTTACAGCTTTGGAAATCCTGTTGGGCAGTTCCACTCTGCCCTGCATGGTCAGTTCCCATTAGAACGGACTCAATGAGAATGGGTTTGGGTATTTTGGAAATTTATAGGAACAGATCACCACGCTTTTCTCCCATGGAGCTGCTGAGTGGGTCTGAACTCACAAGCTTTCAGTTAGCAGCCAACTGCTTCAACAACTCACAACCAAAGCCCCTGTAAGTATACATCATAATATATTACACATGCATACCACTATCTGGAAGTGTATAAGAAAACCATGGTGGCGCACTAGTTAAGTGCTACAACTGTTGATAAAAATGTCAGCAGTTCAAACCCCCTGGCAATCCCTGGTAACTCTTTGGGGCAGCTCTATTCTGGCTTGTGGGGTCACTGTAAGTCAGAATTGAATCTACAATTTTTTTATATGTATATAAATTAATACTCATTTCAGATGTTCAGATAAATATAGAAAACTATAAAAATTGAAAAAAGAAAATGTAGGCTTACTACCAATCTTCCTGTCTGTCCAGATACAAACCAAAAGACCAAACTCACTGCCATCAATTCTGACTCACAGTGACCCTACAAGACAGAGCAGAACTGCCCCACAGGGATTCCAAGGGGCGGCCAGTGGATTTGGACCACTCAGCCAGGCCGCCAGGGTTTCCTGTGTAGGCATGCACCTGCTGAAAACGTACCTAGATTTTTATTCAGCTAAATATTCTATTGTGAGCATTTCCCATGATGTTAACTAACGTTTTAGAAACTCTGTATAATGACTGTATAAACACCACGGACACATTTTCTTTCCAATATGACAACATCCTCACTCGAGGACGGTCACACCTGGCTGTAGCAGCCACTCAGACCACGTTTTCAATTTTATCCCGAGACAACTATTTCACCCTTGTTTCTCAGTTACTGAGGCAAGAAGTCTCCCTGCAGGCTGCAAGCTCAGTTCTCAACAAATAAAAAAGAGGGCTATGAAGGTGACACTGACTCATGACAAGCCCACGTGCATGACAGCAGAACTGTGCTCACAGTGTGTTCAACAGGTGATTTTTCAGAAGTAGGCTGCCAGGCCTTTTTTACCCTAGCAACTCTGGGTGGATTCAAACCTCTAGTCTTTCAGTTAGCAGCCTAGTGCTTAACCATGTACACGATCCAGGGACTCCATAAACAGTTAAGACCACCCAAAAGGTAACCAATCTGTCTAGTTAGCCCCGTTGGGCCTTACAAAATCTCCACAGGGACAAGGTGCCAACTGACAAACTAGTATCACACTGTGAGAACTGCAAGAGGAGGAGGGGGTATGTCTCTTCCTCAAATATCAACCAGCATCCTCTTTCTCCAAGCAACATATGTGTCTATCAACAGCCAAACAAAACACACCAGCACTCTTCCCCCGTAATTTTATCTTGAAGGAGACGGAAATAACAAGAACTGCAGGCCAAAGAGAGAAGAAGGTGAGGCTATGCCAAATTAGGGAGAGGCAGAACCTGGCAGTAGCATCAAATCACAAGATGACTGTGCCCACTCACGGGACTGGGCCCGTGCCCCCAAATTAGGCTCTGGTCCCATGCCAGAAACTCTGTCGGCCTCCTGTAAAGTATGTACTATGAATGGGGAAAGACAGCAGCAAAGCCTTGCATCTAACTGCAAACACCCTAAGAAACTTCCCTGAATACCCTAATACCTTATGCCTGTTTCTCACCTGTGCCTCATCACCAACGGTACGAGAACAGCAGCGTCCTCTGGCCAGCAGTGTGAACAGGACAGACCTTAACAGAAACGCATCAATGGGTTTACAGCTGGCAGGGATCGATTTCTAGTTATTTTACAATAATTGATGAGAGAACTCAAAACAGGCTTTGCTACTTGTCGGACAAAAAGCTAAATCGACCCCCGTTCATAAATCTTGAGAACAAAGCCAAGAAGCATGGAAACTGATATATGCTGGAAACAGAGCACGCCAAGAGGAGATTCTAGAAATGCTACAGGGAGACACAAGGAACACGTGTCCCTCCAGCAGAGGAGCCGAGATGCGCGGCGCCCTGGCACGGCACCCTCACGTGCTGCAGCAACCTTCGTTGCCGTGGGGATTGACGGCCGCTTTCTCCTTTCAAGTAGGAGATTTCTGTCACGAGGAACATATTTTAATCCACCATGTGCATTTGTCCCGTGTCATTTACCAGGATAAAACCTGACTACTCTATGAACTGGCTTTTGTTGTGTCACTCTGCAGGTGTGGTATACATGTTCCTGAGACTCAAGAACAATACTAGCAGAGAGCACGGGGGTGAGGGGCAGAGAGAGGGGGCATGGGCAGAGCACACGCACAGCTGTGGAGCTGTCTTGGAACGGTGCTCTGGAAGATGCAGACACACAGCTCAGACATGCTGCATTCTCAAGGACGATGTTATTTGGAACTTGTTCTTTTTGATGCTTTCAGGGTTGGAACTCAGCCAGTCTCTTTGCAATAGATTGAGTTCCTGAAGGATGTGAGAAAAAAAAAAACTTAAGTTTGAAGCATCAATACACGATCTCCTGTCAGTGGCACACGACAGAATGACGGAGCACGCTCCGGAGGCGCACCCACTCACACGCTGCCAATTTCACACCAGAGGGTGAGGGTGAGGGGGATGGGAAGAGGAAACACCTTGTCACAAGTGGGCAAGGTCACATCACAAACGAGCAAACGATTCTTACTGAGCTGGATAAATAAAGGGAAAATAAACTAAGCGTTTGGTAAGATGGATCTTCATCTGCAACCAGGAGTTAGAAAGAGGGCCTAAGTCTGGAGCACTTAATTTTTTTAAAGGCATGTGGTTGTTCTCAGTTGCTGGAGAATCTGCACGTCATGAGACTATAACACAAGGTGATGTGACGTGAAACAGAACAGAATCTACACTGTCTTCACGATGGCTGGTATGCTTGAGTCCACTTTTAAAGATATAAATTAGGCTAATTGTTTTTAATTTCATTGTATATGTTTTTAAGTGATATAAAATCAAGTTTAATTTGCTAACAGTGTTTGAAGTTTCCATTCTAAGCCAACAAATTCATGTAAGCAGAAAAATCCTTAACCTCTTATTTCTAAGGAAAGTACCCCCCCTCATTTTGACTCCTTCAATCCAAGGACGACCTGGAAGCGTTTATACCCGTGCCTGTGACTAAATGTTTCTACTAATCAGAATAAGCTTTCAATAACAAAAATCCAATTTAACCAAGAAAATAGAGGCTTTCAACTTGAACTGTTCTTCTTTTTTTAAAAAATGGAGGTGTTTTTTTCTTTTTTTTAAATAACAAAAGCAAATTAAAATAGACGTGACTCTTAGAACTGGTAGCTTATTCATAAAATAGAATTACTTTATGAAAAGTTGATTTATAAGTATATAGAACTTTGTTTTCTCTAAGAATCCCTGTTTTATATATTTACTCATCAAGGTAACATAATTGAAAAGAGAAGGACATTAAGGACCTTGTCCTCATTTTTAACAGACAGAATAAAAGGCATCAAGAAAAGGAAGCAATCTGCCTAAGATGAGACGGAGGGGGACCTGGAGAGGGCACGGGGGGAACAGAGGGGCACAGGGAGAGGAAGAGAAGGTTATTTCAGACAAAATCATTGCTTAGAAAACCCTGTGGCAAAACAGGAACCAAGTTTACTCTCTAACGTATTTTATGATACAATTCGGATGTCTGCTGTATTTCAAAGGCATGGGGTCTAGATAGCTGCATTTATGTTGCTTTCATTCTGTTTGTGAAAAGACCATTCCCAACACAATTATGTTTCCTCAAACTCACCAAGAGCACAGGGCATCCATCTATACATACAAATGAAACTCCTCACACCTCCCTTTTATCCATTCCACTTTTGGAATGTTAAGGCCTGACAACTAAACGCAATACGTGGTGGTGAAATGGATCCTGTACCAACGGAAGAATTCCTATTAAGGAAAAAAAACTTATTGGGGCAACTGACAATACTGGAATCAGGATTAAATATTATAGTACTGCAGCACATAACCACAAAGTTCTATATACTTATAAATCAACTTTTCATAAAGTAATTCCGTTTTATGAATAGGCTACCAGTTCTAAGAGTCATATCTATTTTAATTTGCTCTCACATAACCACAAATACTGTGGTCATGTGAGAAACACACACTGACTTTTAAGGAACAGACATCCGAAGGGGTAAACAGATCATTCTGAATCTCCAATACCAAGAGCGTTATCAGTCCGTCACTTCACTACGCAGTACTACCACAGAGAGGCAAAGGCTGCCTGACCCTGCTGAGTAGATGCATAAAGCTATGATTTCTTTAACTTTCTCTGCCTGTTCATCATATGTAAGGGTTTTAGGCTGCTTTATATCTGCAGAAATTTTTGCATTCTCCATATACCAGTCCCTAAAGGTCCCCTAATAGTAACACAGCAGATTCACTCTACTACAGGTAAAAAAAAAAAAAAAGTAATTAAATCTCACCCAGAATAAGATTACCAAACACTTGGAATCTGGGATGCAGTCCTAGCTTGCTCTCTGTGCAAACTTTTGCAAACTTCAGGTTCATGGTCTCTCAACATCGGTTTCACCATCTCAGACAGGAATCGGAGATGATCTGTTGATTTCGGAGCGTTTACTAACGCTAAACGAGACACCGGATTTGTAGACTCGTGTTTAAATGGAGAGCACTAGAAACAAGGATCAATTCTTGTTTGCTGTGATACTGATTAACAAAGCTTAGGAGCCTACGTTGTGCCCTAGAAACTCTACGATTCCTTTTGAGTTTGGAGCTATGATCCTGAAGGAGAGTCTGAAAGTCGGATGTGTGAATGCCAAACAGTAAGACACAATGTAAAACAGGCACAGAACTGGGGCTAACAAAACTAGAAAAGGATGTTTAATTTCTAAGCAGAATTTGTCATTATCTCAATAAAACTGGCTGTATGATACTGACTGGTACTCTTTCTTAGCAAGAGAATATCATACACAAATCTGGAATTAAATTTATAATCAGTGTCTGAAGCAGGCACAGGACAGGTAGCTACAAGGCTAAGTATAGAATTTCTAATCAATTTCTCATTCACGAAGGAGATGACAAAATGTAGCCTAGAAAACATTTCTGAACTTTTAATCTAACAGAAAAATTTCTATGACAATGAAGACATCTGATAAGTTTACCATGAGTAATCATAAATCATTGGTGCTGATCATTCTATTATATACTTTCTTAAAAGAGCTTGGTGCTTCCTGAGTAAATCATATTCTTCCTGGGGCTATGTAGCTTACCTCAAAATATTTCAGAATCATCTAAAATGACTCATTTTTCTATTAAAATGATGAATGGGCTAAATGAGGTATGTAATAAATACTGCAGGTTTGTAAACAGATTCCTGTTCTCTAGAGAGGGGAGGCCTTACTTCATTTGGCAACTCTCCCCCTTGGTGTTCTGGGGAGAAGTCACCCTTAAAATACTGTTTGTGAAGACAAACAGAGAAAGGCACATTGGAACAAAACAGCGTGCATCTTTACTTTTAAAGGAAGAAGCCGAGGGTATAGGAAAATAAACTCCCCAAGCAGAAAACAACTCAAAATGTCAAGAAACACAAAAAGACCCTAAGTGAGTCATATTTAGCATTCCTGTCCAAGCAGTAAAAGCTAGGATACATAAAAGAAATAAATACTAAGTTGCTTGAGAATGTTCACCACTGAATGCCCAATAAACAAAAACAAGGCAGACCTCACTGCACATGGCAGATCACACAGTAAACACCGTGGCTATTCAATTTACTATGGAAAGGCTCATCCACGGGTCCACACGTAGTAGGCTGAAAGCAATCATCCAAGGTTGTATCAGAACTGACAGCTGAGATCTGCCACGGAGACGAAGAGGAAAGACTAACGTTGAACAAAAAGAAGCGGATCTGCCTAACAGTTTCATTCAAAAACAATACACAAGACTCTTCTCTGGGAGCTGTATGGACCGCCAGATCAGACTGTGCTGACGTTAAACCTCTACTTTGTTACACGTTGGAACAAACACAGGGGGCCATATTGGCCATATTTCTTTGCCTCTTCAGTAGGAAACGTGATTATGATGTTGGTTCAATAAACCCTGAAGACCTTAGGGGTAGCTCATTTCAGCCCAGGCAGTGAAGCACATATGTTAACAATAAACGCCAGGCCATTATCAAGAGATGGCGTTACAACCAGCCCTTCGCACCTTAGTTATCTATGGATTTTTACTCAGGGCTCACCGTACCTCACCGTGACATCCATAACGACCCAAGTCATGGAATGTCAATAAGCTATTTGTCGGCGGGCTACTACAGAGGACAGCACTCAACAAAAGTTGACCTAAGCCAACTGGCTTGCAAGAAACTAATGAATTTTTTAAAGTATTTTCTAAAAAGAAAGCATGGAAGCACATTCAAAGCAGTTGCTCCTCACAGTATCTCTAAATAAGACTCCTTGTTTGGAAGAGCATCAATGGCAATACAGTTGGCCACGTGTCACTTAACGTCCATGATGTGTTCCATGAAACAGGACACTGGGCAATCACTATGCCACACACTTAAGAAAGCTGTCTGAGATAGCTTAGGTTTCACTTCCAGACCAATTCTCCCTTGCCTCTCGCTGCTGCTTTCATTAGCAATGGTTTTGCTACATTTCGGAGCAATAACATACTTCACAGTAATATTTTCCAAAGAAAATTAAACAGAGATAACGCCACAACACTCAAGAGACACCTAATACTTGAGATTGGATGCTGCTGCCTAGGAGTCGAAGCAGATCCTGTTCTACAGTAAACATGTTATTTATAAGGAGGGAAAGTTCACATTAAAATTATGATGGAAAGTGTGGCACAGTACAAACATAAACCAGTAACAGGTGTTTATTAAGTCTGTCTAAGAATATGTGTTGCTGGTCATGGATGTACTGCATATCACGCCTGGCAGCACATTTGCTTTGTACACAAGAGACATGACAAATGCAGGCTGTGAGCAACAGGCTACTGGGTTTGCTACATCTGGTCACGTCCCCAACATCCCACTCTCCAGTGGGATTTCTGAACTCTGTTAAAACCTCCTGGGACCACAGACATGCATGCAGCTGGACACTGCCCAAAAGGATGTGAGGCAGCACAGGACTGCAGTATCAGCTGTACGGTTGTGTCTACTCTCTTGGTCAAGGAGGTCTCACAGCCTGATGCAGCTGCTTGCAGACGGGCAACACAAGAGAACTGCAGTCACCATGACACCGTGCTCACTGGCCAGACTTCCCTGTGTCAACAGCGTGGCTCAACTGCACCACCAGGAGAACGATGCGCCTCTCTCCTCCAGCTCCCCCTCCATCTGCTCAGCAGGACATGGCACTTCTCTAAAGCTACCTGCTAATGTGAAGACCCTCAGTGCTTCTGCCAACCCGCAAAAGGAAGAGGAGTTCGACAATAAACATTTGAGAAAGACAGGCATCTTGGTAAGTCACCAGGATACAGGCAATGTTTAAATCTTTAACTACAGTCATAACCAACCGTTCTTTAGGCTCTGAACCCAAAGCCCAGGCTGGCAAACTGAAATCCAGCGTGTTCCTCCTTCCATGCTGCAGAAGCAAACACATCTGCAGATGCCTGTCACTCCATGGTGCACTCAATGAACAATCTCTTCTGAGGGCCATGTGCATTCCAGCTGACAGCATTAACTGCTGTCACAGATATAGGACGAGGGGTCCACACATGATAGCAAATGGCCCAGAGGGAGACAACGGGATGCAAAGGCTTCAACCTGGGCACCGTGACAGCCCACTGAACCCACGCACACAGGCACAGGGGGATGCTGCTGCTTCTGCTCTCCTGTCTCGCAGGACTGCCTTGTGAATCTGCTGGCATGCTATTAGCAAAGCAAGCCTTAGAAAAATAGGAGTTGCAGAAGGATCCCAGATCCCAGACCCCAGACCCCAGAAAGCACTCTGAGGCGTACTTAGATGCCTCAAACAAAGTGAAAGTTCCTTACCTAAATAATCCCAAGAGGAATAGTTCACAATCATTAACTTCACTTTGGGAATTCAAAACAAAATGGTAGTCTACACATATCCCCAAAACAGGGGCTTGGAGTCAACAGCGAAAAACCAACACATGGCACGCATCATCAGAGGGAGGACGTTAACAGAGGTGAAGATTATACAGCTGCCACGTGGCAATTGCATTCACCTGGCTAACGTTAAACAGGTATATAACCTATCCAACAATCCTTGTACGTTCCTTCACATAGATTTTCTGAGCATGACCCACACTGACTGGTTCAAAATTAGAACCCAAACTGTACCCCCTGCCCTTGGAGAACCTCACTGGTATCTGGGCAGCAATGGTATTCTTATCTAATTCCTTTCATTTAGTCATCTCCTTTTGTACCATGTATTTAAAACCCTCCTCCCTTTTACCTGAAATTTCAACTAGCACAGTTTGAAGCACTATTAAAAAAAAAAAAAAAAAAAGAAAAGAAAAGAAAAAACTCACGGAACTCAAGAGCACACAGCACAAAACTAATCAATTCTTCCTCTGGATTGGTTCAGTGAGACAGTTCAAACACAAAGGACACCGGGAATGAAAAGTGACATTTTGTGAAGCCAGCCAAGCCAAGTGTCGTCTAGTCAGATCCAACTCATGGCAAAAACAGTCCTTAAATCTGCAGAAACTAAATGCATGCATTCGCACACCCTGTTTTCTTAACGGCAGTTCTTTCCAAACAGCATAAGCTTTGACCAAGTGAAAAAGTCTGATATACTATCAGAGAAAACACAACCCAAGGTAAGAATGATGATCCGCCTACCCCCAACACGTGCCCGCTGATTCTTCGAGAGAAAGCAACCAGATGTCCTTCTTCTTTGCCTTTCCAGCATCTAACAGTACCTGGTGCACCTGAACCTCCAAACCTGTTGGCAGACGTTACCACATGGCAGAGCGGAATGCCACATCTCTCTGCCATGGAGCTTCAGTGGGTTTGAACCACCAAAGGTTGGCAGCCAAGCACTTAACAATGATGCCACTAGGGCTCATTCCTTGACCCAGAACAGGTGTTGACTCAAGTTGTCATGGAGAGGACTGTGCAAAATACCGAGCGACCTAATGCTCCACTCAAGAGCTCTACAAAGTAACTAGCCCATTATCTGCAGTAAGACCTTGTCCCAGTTCTAGAGTGAAGAAGTCACTGACCCCAGGACAGGTTTTTAACTGATCACTATTTTTCCTATTTAAAATGTGCAGAGCTGGAGATAGCAGAAACCTCAGAGGTGCCCATGACTCTTTTCTCAACCTTTCAAACCTGAACTTCTAATTTAAAAAAGCTACCTCTGGGTGGACTCCACCCTCCAACCTTTCAGTTAAGCAGGTGACCACATCAATCACAAATACCACCCTGTAAAACTGTTGCCATAGAGTCAATTGTAACTCATAGCAACCCTACAGGGTAGACTAGACACAGCAATCCTATAGGACAGAGTAGAACTGCCCCATAGGTTTCCAAGACCGTAATGTTTACAGAAGCTGACTGCCACATCTTTCTCCCATGGTGAGGTGGTGGGTCTAGCTTTCCGGTCAGCAGCCGCGTGCTTCACCACTGCGCCTCCAGGGCTCCTGTCCCTGCTATCAGTGCTCTGATCCACCTGCCATCTGTTCTCACCTGGGTTACTCCAAAGCATCCTAACTGGCCTTGCTCCCAGGCACTTCCTCCTCCACTATGTCCTTCACGCTTTGCTAGAGGAGGGTATCGAAATGCCCATCTAACCACTTCCTTTTCCCTGTTAACTAGTCCACATACACAGTCCAGGTTTCCGTACCTGGCATGTTGGTCCCCTACTGTGATCTCAGTCCGGGTAATGCTCCTTTTGCCCTGTCCTTCCCAATCAGCAGCTCCTGGCAGGCTCCCATGCCCCCCTGCCTCTGTCTCCAACATCCTGCACTACACCCCAGCCCAACTCCTCAACCTTGCTGGCTATTTCCTGTGCCTGCTTACAGATTCAGCTCAGGCATCAGTTCCTCTAGGAAATCTATTCCATTCTTTCCCACCTCCAGGGCTCAAGTAGATTCAATTATTTATTCAATCAACATGTATTTATTGACTTCTTACTGTTTGCTACTCACCAGCATATATCAGGAAACCCTGGTGGCACAGTGGTTGAGTGCTTCGGCTGCTAACCAACTGGCTGACTGTTCACATCCACCAGGTGCTCCTTGGAAACTCTATGGGGTAGTTCTACTCCATCCAATAGGGTCACTATGAGTCAGAACTGACTCGATGACAGGAAGCCTGGAGCTGTTTTGGCATATGCTAGACACTCAAAGCTGTGTCAAAAGGATGACTGCAGGCATAACAGGAAGTTAAAAACAAAACAGAAGCCCCAATTTTTCACAAAGCAAACATCCTCAGATGAATATAGGACCAGCTCCATAAAAGACTTAGCACCTGTAATGATTATTTTGAATGCATCTGTCCCCCACAGTAGACTGGGAATTCTTTAAGGACAGGATTCTGTCTTTTTCATTTACATATCCTCACTACTTAGCACCATGTCCTTCACAAAGCGAGCCCTCAATAGGACGTCTGCCCATGAGTGGGAAGAAAACCATCTCACATTTCACATTCCAAAGCTCCAGAATGTTTAAATAAAAATTTACAAATTGAGGTCTCTATTAAACTTTATGAAACCCTGGTAGTGTAGTGGTTAAGTGCTACATCTGCTAACCAAACGGTCTGCAGTTCCAATCCTCCACGTGCTCCTTGGAAACTCTGTGGGGCGGTTCTACTCTGACCTATAGGGTTGTTTTGAGTCAGAATTGACTTGACAGCAGTGAGTTTGGGGTTTTTTTGGCTATTAAACTTCAGATAAAGAGAGAAAATGCCAGATAGTTCTACGATACTAACAAGAAATGACTAACGTTAAATTAGCACAAGTTAATAAGACAGGAAAAAAGAATGAATCAAATATACCCCTGTTTCAGTCACCTGTTTAATGACACAGCAAATATTAGACTCAGTAGGTATGAGATCCCAAACATACACAAAACATTTAGCTGCAGTAACTTCACAGGTTTCCTGGGGCTGCTCCGCTGAAGGAGTCTCCATTCTTCACAGGGGTGCTTTCCCGACCCTAGGAAACACATCGTTGACGGCAAATTTTAGTAAACCTTTAGAGGTCGGTAAGACTGTGAGTGAGCTGCTTCTCCCAAACCTCTGGTGATGGAAATGCCATCACTGGGTAGCGAAATGGGCCGGGAGGGGCTGGACTGCTCTTCTGGGACTGGCAGCAGGATCACTAGCTTCCCCACCTAAAGCAATCCTCCCCAAGTTCTGATCCGATTCTATTCTAAAATTTCAGCAACAAAGCCACCGTGACTCGGCCCTTTGAAGAGCTTCCATAAAGCTGGCTGCGACAACCACCAAGGGAAGTCACGACTGGATCTCATCTAAGGAGACAGCAGTCTAAGGATCTCATCTAGGCAGGTGGCGATCTAAATACCAACTGGTCATGAGCGCACGAAGCTGGCATGAGGGTCAGGGAGTCAGCCTGATCTCATAGAAGCAACACTGCATCAGCTTGTTCCTTCACCAGTTTTCCCAAAAGACAGCTTCCCGATGACTTCCAATGTGTGGAGCCAACCTTGACTTGCTTGCTGGCTGCAACATTTGGGTTCTAAATAAAGAAGAGCAGATCCACGTTGGGCCATCACTCAGTTAGACTGAAGGACAGCAGCAATGGAACAATGCTACATTCTTGGGGTGTCTCTGCCATGAGTCAGGGGCTCAGGGTGTTCCCAGACTTTGCCCAGATGGAGATCAAGAACATAAGGTACAAGCATCAGCTTGCAGGCACTTTCCATAACACACAATTCTGTCTTAGACAGTAGTGAGTTGGAGAATTGGGAAACCCAAAAGCCTGCACAGAATTTAAACTTTGGGGTCGAAGGGGAGAAAGCAGAACATAAAATATACCCCTGTTTCAGTCACCTGGTACTACTCCAACAGAAAATACCATAAGCAGAAGCCTTCATGAAGAGAAACTTTTATTGTCACCATCCGGTAAGCCACAAATCCGTTTACAAGTTACAAGTCCAGTCAACAAGAGAATTTATCATGGTCTAGGAGGCTGAGTCCAAATTCACGGAGAGCATCTCAACACAGGAAGCTCAGGTCCAAAGGATGTGCTCTGCTCTTGGCGCTGACTTCTTGGTGGTATGAGGTTCCCAACCTACTCTGCTCACTGCTGTCCCTTAGATCCCACAGCTGGTCACTTGAGTCCTGCCTCACCAGCACAAATGCTGCCCATTCTCCTTTATCAACATCACAGAGGCAGGATTCACAACACATGGGAGGAATCACATCACACTGGGACTGAGAGCTGAGTCAAGTCAATGCACACATTTTAGGGGGGACATAATACAATCCATGACAACCCCTAAACATTAATTGTATGTGGCAGAATAGCAGTGGTGCTTATTTCTTTGGTAACTTCTAATTGTTCAAATTTTCTGTAATATCTACAAATTACTTTATAAAAATTATAGGGAAATTCTATGAAAGACAGCCAACCACAAATACATGATCACACCAATAAATATTTACTAACATAGAAGGTATTTACCATATCAAAAGTCAAAGACAAAGTCACTGCTGTCAAGTCAATTCTGGCTCATAGCAACCCTACAGACCAGAGCAGAACTGCCCCACAGAGTTTCCAAGGAGTGTCTGGCAGATTCGAACTGCCAACCTTTGGGTTAACAGACGTAGCACTTAACCACTATGACACCAGGGTTTCCATTTACTACATAATCTAATTTATTTTCAATGTGAAGAAGATTGTAAGAGTTATACAAAAGGAGGTATACCATTATTTATGTTTGGGAAAATGCATTTATACACAGAACTATATATGTGTTTATGCAGACTTTGTGAAATGTGAAAAAGAATATAACAATTACAAACCAGAACATTAACAGTAATTATCAGACTACAAACTTTCAAATGGATTATATACTTCAACGACAAGGAAACAAAAATCTACACAACTAGACCAAAAAGCAACATCATGATAAACAGAGAAAACACTGAAGTTGTCAAGACTTTCATCTTATTCGGATCCACGGTAAATGCCCATAGAAATAGCCGTCAAGAATCAAAAGATGCACCACAAGGGGCAAATCTGCTGCAAAAGGTCTCTTTAAAGTGTTAAAAAGCAAAGACATTCCCTAGAAAACTAAGGTGCACTCAACCCAAGCCGTGGTGTTTTCAATTGCCTCATATGCACAGGAAAGCTAGACAGTAAAGAACACTGAAGATGAATTAATACCTTTGTTGAACACACCATGACCTGCCAAGACAACCAGTGAATTTGTCTGGGAAGAAGTACAGCCAGAATGTTCCTCTGAAGCAAGGATGGAGAGTCTTCATCTCAAATACTGCAGACATGTTATCAGGAGGGACCATTACCTGAAGACAGACATCATGCTTCATCAGGCCGAGTGCCCTCTTTTTAGAGGAAGACTGCCATCTACATGACTGATCCAATGGCTGCAACAACAGGCTTCAGCACAGCAACGACTGGGACAACAGCCCACGAATGGGCAGTGTTCGAGTCTGCTGTACACGGGGTCACTGTGAGTCAGACCCATGGGACAGCAACTAACGACTTCACTGCTAATTTGAGTGATTTTAATTTTTAAAGCAGATTTATTTTCTAATCTTTATCCAAATAGTATGTATGTCTTCTTAACAACAAATAGTAACAATAAAAGTGGTAATTTGGTTAGTTAGTGGCCAGTCCTCAAGTATCTACACGGCTGTAGGCAGTCATGCTACAGGGAGAACACTCAAGCTTGGAAAGGGAGCTCTGAAACAGCAATGACCCTACTAAATAAATTCTACTTTATCCCCTAAGTGCTTTGAGCGCTCTATTTGGCCAGTATTAGAATAGATGCTTAAATTCAGGAGTTGTGAGGGCTGTAATTTGCCACCTACACTACAGAACTCCAGAACTGGCAGGGAGATCTACAAAACAGAATACACAATGCCAGTTTCTTATCTTTAGCCTACTAAAGAAAAACCATAGACAGGCAAAAGACGAGACTTACTAGATAGATCCACAAAGAAAATGGACTAAAGATACACTATTCCAACCAAACCATATTACATAACATTTCAGTTACTATTAGGTAAGACAGAAACCGTGACAGCACAGTGGCTAAGTGCTACAGCTGCTGACCAAGAAGCCAGGAGTTCAAATCCACCAGGTGCTCCCTGAAAACGCTACAGAGCAGTCCTACTCTGTCCTATAGCATTGCTAGGCATCAAAATTGACTCAGCGATAATGGGTTTGGTTTGGCTCTGGTATCGGGTAAGGAAGTTGTTTATACTTCCACCTTTTTTGTGCTAATCTCTCCTCTTACCATGTCTTGTCATGCGCCTGTGTGTGTGTTTAGGGAGTTTGTTTTTTCAGTCCAATCTTGCTCATCTCCATGAATAACATATGCAAATTTACATGAAGAAAAAAGTATTTCAAGGGAAGAAGCAAAGGGGCCAAAGCTGGGTCACTAAGTAAAAAGCCACCAACGGTTCTGTGTCCCCTGGAAGATCTTTTTAATACATCAAACAGCTCTTTTACAGCACATGTGTCCACTGCAATGCATCTTTTGATGTCATCACTGCTACTTCCATGGGCATTGACTGTGGATCCCTTGATAACTTCATTTATTATGATGTCCGTTACTGGCCCAGTTGTGAGGATTTCTGTTTCCTTGATATTGAGATACAATCCACACTGAAGGTTGTAGTCTTTCATAATCACCTTCCACATTTTGGTTTATCATTTTTATAGTCTTTTACACATTCCACAAGTTTGTATAAAAATATTTATATGTGTAAATGTATTTCAGCAAACATCAACAACAGGATATATAATTTCATATAACCCTTACAATCACCTTTACATTAAAAAAAATTAAAAGACTGGAAACTAGAACTCTTGAGCCCGCCCCCACCCACTCCTCACACTGAGCACTGCTCGCCCTCTCTACGCCACGCCAGCCTTTACTATCCACTCTCTGCACTCCATGCCAGCCTTCAACTTGGGGACTCAAGTTATGATGATGACTTTCCAATCCACTATCTTTCTCAACCAAGTTCCTCAAAATATCTCTCCAGCTTAGACGCATGGCACCATGTATTAGCTGCTTTAATCACTTGATGTTTATTGTCCTTAGTTCAGGACCCCAGGCTCTCCCTGTCACCTCTCGCTGCCCCAGGCCCCCTCAGTGCAAGCACCACCCTCACGATGGCTGCCAGTCAGCCCTATATGTCAGTCTCTGTCCCTGACCTCAGCTCAGTCACTGCAATCCAGATCAGCCACTGAAGAAATGCGTTCATTACACACTCACTTCCTCTTATTTTCTCTATTTGTATCTGGCCCTACGTTAGCCTCTCAAAGAAATGACTGACGTAAAAGACAGGAGAGACCCAAAAGTCACCCTTTTCTTGCATATTTGAAGGACTTCCCACTACCTGTAAAACTAGAGATGTCCCCCTCATGCCTGGATTCCAAGCCCGCCACCCTAGGGTCCCATCTGTCCATCCCAGCCAGTTCCCAACTATGCTCCGATGAGCACTGATGGCTCTGGGAAGTTACCCTTGGGTTCCAGGACAGCTGCAGTGGGCCAGGCAGACAGGACTCTAGGCTTCACCCAGAGTACCTCCACTATCCTCCCACAATGGGAAAGTGATCAACAAAGGATGGTACATCCTAAGGACAGGCTGTCACTTGGCCATCAAAAGTACATTACAAAAAAATGTTCCATGATCCAAGAAAATGCTGATGATACTCAATACTATATGAAATATTATCCCAATTCTCAGATACATAATGCTGCTGCTGCTGTTGTGAGGTGCTCATCAACTTGACTTTCCACTCAAGGTCCCACATGACACAGTAGACCTGTCCCGTACAGTTTCCTGGGCTGTTATCTTGAAGGGAGGAGATCACCAGCTTCCGCCATGGAGCTGCTGGGTGGCTTTGAAGTGTCAACCTTTCAGTTACTGTATACAAGGGCTTAACCGCTGTGCAACCAGAATGCCTAACAGATGTTATACACAAACACACGAACACCATTACTGTCCTGTCAGTTCCAACCCACAGTCACCATGAGAGACAAAGACAAACCACCTTGAAGAGTTTCCAAGGGGAGTCAGTGGGTTCAAAAGGCCTAGCTTTGGGTTAGCAGCCAAATGCTTTTAGTCACTGGGCCACCAGGCTCTAAACTATATCATGGACTACTAGAAAAAAGTCTAGGGGGGCTTCAGACCCACCAGCCACTCAGCAGAAGAAAGATGCAGCAGTGGACTTCCGGAAAGATTGTTGTCTTGGAAACCCTATGGGGCATTTCTACTTTGACCTATATGGACCTTGAGTCAGATCCAACTTAACAGCAACGGGTTACAGGAGATCACACTCTGTTGGGCACCGTGTTACACAAGAGCAGTAGCATGATGGCTGCCTTTATGTTCACTTCTTTCTGTTGATCACTTTTTAAAGTACACTTACATCTCTTTTAAAATATTAAAAAAGATTTTCTGTTAGAAATATACATGCATTTTCTTTCTTGAAATAAAGATTGTTCTCCACTAAATGATTTAGAAAATAGAAGAACAGTTGAAAAAATTAACAGATCCAAAAGTTGGTTTTTTGAGAAGATCAACAAAATTGATAAACCATTGGCTAAACTTACAAAAGAAAAACAGGAGAGGAAACAAATAATTCAAATAGGGAATGAGATGAGAGATGTCACAACAGACCTAACTGAAATCAAAAGTATCATAAAAGAATACTATGAAAGACTGTACTCTAAGAGATTTGAAAACCTAGAGGAAACGGACAAATTCCTAGATACACATCACCTACCAAAATTATCACAAGGAGAAGTAGAACAACTTAATAAACCCATAACAAAGGAAGAAACTGAAAAAGTAATCAAAAAACTACCAACAACCAAAAAAGTTCTGGCCCAGATTACTTCACCAAAGAATTCTACCAAACTGTTAGAGAAAAGTTAACTTCAGTATTGCTGAAGGTATTTCACAGCACAGCAACGGATGGAATACTCCCAAATTCATTCTATAAAGCTGACATAACTCTGATACCAAAGCCAGGGAAAAATCCCACAAAAAAAGAAAATTACAGACCAATATCACTCATGATGCAAAAATATTCAACAAAATCCTAGCCAATGCAATTCAACAATGTATCAAAAAAATAATTGATCATGAATTCATACTGGAGATGCAAGGATGGTTGAGCATCAGATAAACAATGTAATCAACACAGAAGTAACACAAAGGATAAGAATCACCTGATTTCATCAACTGATGCAGAAAAGGCATCTCAAAAAGTCCCAACATCCATTCACGCTAAAAACTCTCAGAGAAATAGGAATAGAAGGGAAATTCCTCAACCCAATAAGGGGCATTTATGCAAAGCCTACATCATACTGAATGGAGAGAGACAGAAAGAATTTCCGTTGAGAATGGGAACTAGACAAGGATGCCCACTCTCACCACTTCTATTCAACATTGTACTCAAGTTACTAGCTAGAGCACTTAAACAAGACAAAGAAATAAAGGGCATCCACATCAGCAAAGACGAAGTAAAAATATCCCTGTTTACAGATGATAAGATTGTATATGCAGACAATCCTAAAGAATTCAAAAGTAAACTACAGGAACTAATAGAGGAGTTTAGCAAAACAGCAGAATAAAAGGTAAAGATAAGAAAATTAGTAGGATTCCTTTATACCAACAAAGAGTTCATCAAAGAAGAAATTGCCAAATCAATACCATTTACTATAGCCCCCAAGAAGATAAAATATCTAGGAATAAATCTAACTAGAGAAATACGAGACCTATACACAGAGAACTATAAGACTTTACTGCAAGAAACCAAAAGAGACTTCCATAAATGGAGAAACCTACCTGCTTATGGATAGGAAGACTAACATCGTGAAAATGTCTCTTTTTCCCAGAAATCTACATATATAATGCAATCCCAATAAAAATTCCAGTGTCATTTTTTAACAAGATGGAGAACCAAATCACCAACTTTGTTTGGAATGAGAAGAAACCCCGGATAAGGAAAGTAATACTGAAGAAAAACACAGTGGGAGGCCTCACACTACTCAACCTTAGAACCTGTCACACTGCCACAGTAGTCAAAACATCCTGGTACTGGTACAAAAAGAGACATATAGACCAACGGAACACAGTAGAGACCCCAGAGATGCCACCATCTTCTTATGAACAGGTGAAATTCAACAAAGGCCCTCAGAATGTAAACTGTGATAAAAACAGTCTCTTTAACAAATGGTGTTGGCAAAATTGGATATCCATCTGCAAAAAAAACTGAAACAAGATCAATATCTCACAACTTACACAAAAACTAACTCAAAATGGATCAAAGACCTAAATATCAAACCTAAAACAATAAAGATCATGCAAGAAAAAAACAAGATCAACTCAAAATGGATCAAAGACCTAAATATCAAACCTAAAACAATAAAGATCATGCAAGAAAAAAACAGGATCAACAATGGAAGTTCTAATACACAGACAGCTTAGACAGACTCCAAAATCTGACCAATAAAGCACGATCAACAACAGAAAATAGACTAAATGGGAACTACTAAGAATCAAACACTTTTGTTCATCCAAAGACTTGATCAAAAACGTTAAAAGATCACCTACAGAATGGGAAAAAGTGTTTGGCAACTACATGTTGGACCAGCGTCTGATCTCCATCATCTACAAGGTTCTACAAAATATCAACAAGAAAAAGGTAAATAACCCAATCAAGCAATGGGCAAAGGAGATGGACAGACACTTCAATAAAGAGCACATCCATGCAGCCAAAAGACACATCAGGAAATGCTCACCATAATCAGCTATCACAGAAACCCAAATCAAAACTACAATGAGGAACCATCACACCAGAACAAGGTTGGCCATGATACAAAAAACACAAAACAACAAATGCTGGAGCTGCTGTGGAGAGATCACAACTGTCCTATACTGCTGGTGAGACAGCAATATGGTACAACGTCTTTGGAAAGCAATCTGGTGCTTCTTTAAAAAGCTAGGAATAGATACACCATTTGATCTGGTAATCCCAGTCCTTGGAATATATCCTACAGGAACAAAGGCTGTCACATGAACAGATACATGCATATAAATGCTTACTGCAGCGAAGTCCACAACACCAAAAAGATGCAATTAACCCAGATGTCCACCAACAGATGAATGGATAAACAAACTATGGGACATATACTCAGTGGAACACTATTCAATGATAAAGAACAATGATGACTTTTAGGAAACAACCTACTTTCAACTAGAAGACATTATGCTGACTGAAATCTGTCAGAAGCAAAAGGACAAATACTGTACGAGACCCCCTGCTATAGAGGCTTAAAAAGAGACTCAAGTAAAGAAGAAAAGACTCAGAGGGCTACAAGGGTGAGGAGGGAGGGAGATCGTTGGTCACAGATTAGTTGAAAGAAATTTGGTTAGGTGAAAGCAGGGACAGCACAGAGTGGAAACTAGATCAACTTAACCAGACTTAACTGAAAGCTCTTCCAATCACAACCCAATATTGCAAGGACAGAGTACAGGGGCAGGGTCTGGGGACAAGGCTCTCAGGGGACATCAAGGTCAACTGGCATAACTAGCCTACTGCCAGAGTCTTCCATACCTCATATTGGTTAGTGGCATCTGGGGTCTTAAAAGTTAGCAAGTTACCATCTGAGGTATACCAAATGGTCTCAACTCACCCAGAACAGATGATCACTGAGAACAACAAAGACACAAGAAAAAAAGAGTACAGGAGACAGGAAGACTCATGTGAATGGGAGACTCATGTGACCAGAAGAACCAGATAGTGCCTAGCCACCACCAAAGACAGCTGTGATGGGTCACACAATGTTGAGCAACGTTGAGTCCCTGTTGCAACACAAGAAACAGGGGTGCAGCTCAAGAACTCTACTAAAACGCTACAATTGATGGTCCAATGATCTGGGGGAATCCCCCAGGAGCATCACCCCTAGACCTGCTGCTGCCCCTGTCCAGAAAACACTACTGAAGCCAGCTCTTCAGACAAAAATGGACTAGACTTGGGGACACAATGTGACCATATGGTGTGTGTACTTTATGGTTCTACACATTTATAGGATGCTGCCCTACTGGTTTCTTTCTAGATGGGAGAGAAGAGGGTGGAGTGGAGGGGGCAGGAGCTTGTTAAGAGGATACAACAAATATAGAATGAAAAGGAGGACTGGGCTGGTACGGGGCAAGGAGAGCAGGAGACGCAGATAGACGGGCATGCAAAACTGATTTGGATTCTACACTTTCACTTAATCACAATTAAAAAAAAAAGTTGTAAAGCAAAAAAATAAAATAAAATGATTGTCCTTCAAAACTCTTGCTCTGCTTTTCCCCCGTTGTGAAGCCTAGAAAGTGATGGATCAAACCTGAGTCACCTTTGCTGGGAGTCTTCCCAGGCTAACATCTGGCAGCTGCCAGCAGGGAAAGTGAAGCAGGCCAGGCTGCTGGCCCATGAGTTTCAAACACTACGCAGCCAGCCACGGCGAGGAGGGAGGAAAGCACACAACAGCCCTTCAGGCTAGCAGGTGGTGTCTGTGTGCTGAGCTTTACTTCAATACTTCTGATGTTCCTTGTTGGTTAATCTGAACAAATCGCCAGCTACTTGTAAAAAGCAAAATCAAGAAAATCTAAGCAAAGGGAACATGAATACTATCAACACTAAAGGCTGACAGGGTGCACTTAGCTTTTCCCAGACATCCTGGTTTCCTTGTAGGCAGGAAATTTCTACTGAATCTTCATACTCACCAGGTGCTTTGCCTTTGAGCGCTCCTCCTCGCTGGCGAGCCTCTCTAGGAGAATAGCTCTAGTTAACTGCTCGCTGGCACTCTCCCGGTCCAGCTCTTTGTCTTGCTTGAGTCTGAAAAGACAAGCAAGGTCTCACATAAGAAAGATGGCTTTAGTAGCTGGCATCATGTTTTTGTTAGTGAAGTATTTAGACAAAAGATAGAAATACACGGTACAAGTGCTAATAGCTGAAAATATCTTGGCTCAAAGTAGTTATGTTTTCTAATACATCCTCATGCAGCCTCTGCCTCAGTAGCTAACATGACAGGATTCAAATACCCCAAGAACCTTAAATATGTGACTGAGAAAGCCATCTAAGCTGTACAAAGTTGAAACTTGCCCACCTAAAAATTCTACCCCTGGTGCCTCCACCTGCCCTCTGGAGATAGAAGTAATAAATCTAATTAGGAAGCCATCTATATGACAAATATTTGAAGGCAGCCATCACCTTCCTTTCAAAATTGACTCATCTCAAATATTTACTCAGCACACAACAAGACACTGTGTGAGCACTGAGGTCCCACAGTGAACAAGACGGCTGGGTCCCTGTCCTCAAGATCTTGCCTTGCAGACAGGGAGGTAGACATTAACAAATCAGCAACAGAGGTAAGGTGGCTGTCTTCCCAGTGGGAGATGCTGACTGCCAACAATCCTCATCTTCAAAAACCACTGAACCCCCAAAAGCATGGCTCCTCACTTAGATTGGTCCTGGCCAGAGATGTATCTAGGGTTGGCAGGGACGGCACAGGCCCTGGGACCCACTTATCCCAACTCACAGTGGCACAGCACACGCCAATGGGCAGTTTCTATGTGCCACAGGCACTTTTCTCCATAATGCACCTCTCTGCCTGGGCCCCAAACTAAAAGTAGCACCGCAGACTCGGTCTAACAGAGTAAGACACAGAACTTAGCGACCCTGGCTCAGCACACAACAATAATTCTATTAATGAAGCTGAAGATTGCATTAGGTTTATCACCAGCCTCATCACACAATTAGCTCTTATTAAGTTACAGCCCATTAGAACTCCTCATTGTCCACAATGAAGACGACGTGCAGCGGCAGCGATCTGTACCACACTGCCGGGCACTTAAAGGCATTCGGTGATCACTGCATAGAGCACAAGCCAGTCTCATCTCAGGGACAAAGATCTTCTGATGGCCTTCCCTTCTTTGACACAGCTACCTCTCTATACCATCAGACTCCTAAAGCTGTAAGCTAGGCTTCTCAAGGGAAAGGTAAAATTGATAGGCTGGTACAAGTGGTATTCTGAATGAGATCTTTCAGTATGAACGATGAACAACAGATTCAACTGGGCTAGCCTGTCCATTATAATTTTCTGAGACTCTTGAAAAGCAGTAAAGATGAGATTTTGTTACTATTTTTTAATAGCTACATCATCCTAATCTCTGAAACTCCCAGGAATCAATTCCAATGTGAAAAATGCATGACAAAGTGATAACACTGCTCCCCTACAAAGTAAACCTGTGTTTTTGTGCCTTAAGATAAAAAATAATTAGAAACAAAAACCTGTATTTGAAATTCTCCAATGCAAAAGTAACCTACAGGTAATTTTTCTTTAAGTGGTCAATAAAGCTACACTCCAATCCCATTTCTCTAAATGATTTTCAAAAGACCATACAGTAAACTCAGCAGTATCAATAACACCAATGCATAATGGCCGCTGGACATGTATAATTAAGAGAACAGCAATAATGAGGAATCAAGTCATTTCTTTAGGTCAGCCGCCCTGTGTGATCCACAAACCAGCAGCAGCTGCATCACCTACGAACCTGCCAGCAAACAGCAAATTCTCCCATATCCCCCAACACACGTATCAAATTAGAAGAGTCTCAAGTGGGCCCAGTAACCTGTTTTTTAATGAGCCCTCAGGTGATTCTCATGCATGCCGTTAATTATCCAACTCTGCTTTTACCCAAATAAATGCTGGAGATACATAAAAGGATAGTAACTTTGAAAATGAAGAGCCTTGTGATAGGATATTCTGTTCATACTGCTGAGATGATTCTATCAAATTACAAAAACAGGTATTTAAAACAATTTTACAAGGATACTCCCTGGAAGTAAAAGACTTTATCCTACAAGTAAGGTGGAAATGAGAATAAAATATAGTATCTATGCCATGAGTCGGATACGACTCGACAGCACTTGGCTGGCTTGGCTATTGAGCACTCAATAGGTACCAAGCACTATGCTAGAGACTTTACATACATAAAACTTTGTATTATTTACATAACATAAAAACTGTATTATTTACTAGTTTATGAACACAAAATGAATTCTATAAACTAGATTTTCTCATATTTACATTCAGTCGAACAAATTTTAAAGCACTCTTCATTTTAACAAGACATGTCTTTTCTTGAGTTCATCTGAATATAAATTTTAATTACAAATGGTGGCTCAACTTGAAGAAATACAAGATCATAAAGTCAATGGTAAGTTAATAAAAAGGATGCAAAAACATAATACAAAGGCCTTCAACATTACAATAAAAATAAAGGCTGTTTAGCACGTGATACTTGGTACAAACTCTGCAGAATTGGACTCCCGGGTCCAAACCAAGTTCCTAACACTTTCCAGCTGAGTAAGCACCTTAATTGACCTGTGTGGGTCCCACTGGTCTCATCAGTAAAATGGACTGGTATAATGCCTACCTTATAAGGCTGCAGGTACACAAGGTACTCAGCACAATGCCTGTAACATAACAAGCACTCCACCAACGTCAGGCAGGTAGTAGTAATACTTAACAGTGCCCACTATAGAGCCAGGAGTACAAAGAAAGCAGTGACTTTCCCAAAGAAGAGGGAAAAAAAAAATCTCAAGATTAACTGCATACACCGAGATCATGTACAGCTTTGTCATCTTCTTTCCTGTTTCTTTTTTGGCCAAGAACTTTTGCTTTCTTTGCTATTATCTTCAGACTTCTACAATGGAAAGCTGAGTCTATGAACTCTTGCCACTCTCTCCTTTCTCACGCTCCTTTATTCCATTTCCCATTTGCCTATTAGCTCCGTGAGAACAGGGACATGGTCTGCTGTCGTCAACCGCTACATTCGCAGTGTTTCTAACAGTGCCAGCCACAAAGGAAATGCTCAACAGATACTCCTAGATGCCATGCATGTACCCATGAACGGCGCATTTCCATCCAAAAATGAAAACAGATTGCGGGGCAAAAACACAAAGACCACTGCCATCGAGTCATGTCCAATTCATACATAGTGATGCTGAAGGTCAAACTAGAACTGTCCCATAGAGTTTCCAAGGAGCACCTGGTGGATTTGAACTGCCGACCTTTAGGTTAGCAAATGCAGCACTTAGCCCACTAGGCCACCAGGGTTTCCAGACTGCAGAAAAGAGAAAACTAAAGAAACAGCAAGGGGGACAGAGTGCATACTGCAAGGGCCTCGCCACTATGTCACAAGTTACACAGGCTAGAAGTGACAGCGTCCCAGACTATACCACAGAGCCCTTCTTAGGAGTAACCAGTCTTACACCCCACACCACTCCACGGCCACCTGACATCGGCACCTCACTGTGCTTGACTCCTGGAAGAAAGGAGACTGGGAGTGGCCTGAATTAAATCAAGAGAAAATTCTGTTTTTCCTTAAAATTTTAGTTATTTTCATTTATCATTACAAATAAAACTGCAGAGATTCTCCAATGATTCACCATAAAATAATGTCTGAAAATTACAGAATTTCAGTAAAAACAGTCTCCAGAGTGATTAAGAAGCAGAATTGTATGTCTTCAGGGAGCTGAACAAAAGGACAGAAACAAATCCTCATTAATTATTTCCCTAATAGTTTTTCTCAGCTTCAAAACTGGAAAGTTGAATTATATAATCTTAAATTCCTTTGCAGCTGAAAATTCTATCTGCACTGTACCTTGAACATCTTATTTCCCATTTCATAAAGACTCTTGAAAAGGTAGGGCTAGGAATAAATAAAACAAAGGGGTAATGTTTATAGGATGCACTGTGTCCCCCCAAAAGTACATGCATCGATTTGATTTGGCTATGAGTCCTCGTATGTTGCCATTCTTCCCACGGGTTGTGACTCCTGCCTCTGTGATGTTGATGAGGGAAAACAGACAGTGGCCTTGTCCAGTTACCAGCAGTGGGACGTAAGGGAGAGCAGTGAGCAGAGAAAGTTGGGAACTTCACACTACCAAGAAGGCAGCACCGAGAGCAGAGTGTGTCCCCTGGACCTGAGCTTCCGGTGCCGAGATGCTCTCACTGTATTCAGACTCAACCCAGCGGACTGTGATACGTTATCTTACTGAATAGACCTATAACTTGTACATGGATTTGTGACTTATGCGGCTGAGACAATATTCTCTTCACCAACTTGTGGTCTTTCCTGTTAGAGCAGTACCAAGTGACTAAAACAGGTATTATCTCCGAATTTTCGCTCAGTGGGCACTTAGGTTTTGACTCTTATCCTTACAGTTTCCTTTCAATATCCCCTAGGCTGAAAAATCCAGACACAATAAAAACGGGACACTAGCTGAAGGTAAATAAAATTCAGGAATCCATTGAGACTGAGAACAGAACAGTGAGCAGAGGACCCAGTAGCTGCCCTCATGAAGCTCCATTATCAACCATGATGAATGCATTTTTTAAAAAACAAATCTGAGGCTCCCATGTAAGCATGTGGGCAAGGACTGACAGTTGAGTTAACATCTAAAGGACATTAATGTGAGCAAATCTGGGAAGCAGAAAACGTCTTAGGCAGAGAAAACCTCAGTCAGGCCCAGGGCGTGAGAAAAGGACTGTCTCTCCGGATGGCTGCTTCAGCTGCCCAAAGACTGTCAGATCCAGGTTCTCGGAAGCGGCTCTCCTAACACGCACATGCACGCGCACGCGCACGCGCACGCGCACGCGCATGTGCACACACAAATCCAAGGCTCTGAAAGGGTCCCTGAAGCTTAACTTCATTTCCTCAAACAGTTTTGCCTTCTTTTACATGATTTTGGAGGACACAGTTCTTTCCAACGAATGGTGTGCTAACTGCAGTTTGATTTCATCCCATGCGTTTGGAAGGGAAAGTACCACATCAGATATTTCTGAACTACCCTATTCCTGATCCCCCTACCTTCTCCTCATATCACTTAATGTGCAGCAATATTTCCTTCCAGGCAACAGACTCTTCCACTCATTCATGGAAATCACTGAATGAACTACAACTAGTTGGCAAAAAAGGATCTATATTTTGAGAAACACTTCTTTTCAGAAAGCTTTCTCTTGGGTCCTCTTGGTTTTATCTTCCATCAACTAGTCTACTTAACAGTAATATATGACAGGTAGCTACCCGTGTGGTCAACCAATTTTTGTCTTATCTTCAGCCAAATAAGACGGTCTCGCTTTCTGGGCTTCTCTACATAGCTACTAACCCAAGGATGATGTTTTAAAATGAGAAGCCAGGTTGTTTTGTGAAAACTCCACAAGGGCAAGAAAGGCTAAGGTCTCGTTTCCAGTAAGTCAACCCTTTGTATTTAAGGTCCTTGTTGGTGCAGTGGTTAAGACCTATGGTTGTCAACAAAGAGGCAGGTGGTTTGAATCCACCAGGCACTCCTTGGAAACCCTATGGCACACTTCTACTCTGTCCTACAAGGGTGCTATGAACCAGAATCCACTCGATGGCAAGGGGGTTGTGTTTGGTCTTGGTTTGTTGAGTAAAAAACTAACCCAAACCAACTCTCATCGAGTTGATTCCAACTCATAGTGACCCTACAGGACAGAACAGAACTGCTCCACAGAGTTTCCAAGGAGCTTCTGGTGGATTCAAACTGCTAACTTTCTGGTTCGCAGACATAGCAATTATCCCCTACACTGCCAGGGTTTCCATTAGGTGAAAAAGAACCATAAAATACACTAAATCTTTCTGTATTAAGTTGAGTTCCCACTGATTTAAGAATTATATCAAAACAAAACGAAACATACCAAGCATCTGTAAGAATACATTCCCTTTCTTATTTATTGTTATTTCCCACTTACTATTCTAGATCGCCTGCTCTAATATTATTCTACATTAAGCCCCTGATTTAAGTTTCATTTAAATTTCCTTCTTTTAAATACATATCTCTCCTCATTTAAATTCTCTAGAGTTTTACGCAAAGAAGTAGGAGTTTAGTGTAAACTTTTCTTATTTGCATTAAGTAATTGGATAGCTTACCTAAGCTTAATGAAACAAATACCAGCCGGCTCTCTGCCCTTAAACCTCAGGCCCCAGCAACTTGGCTCCTTTTTTCGCAGCACTTTCTCCATCACGTGAGAGACTTAACACACACAAGTAAAACGAGTTTCCAGAAACTGGCCAAATCTCCTATAATGAATATTATTGCTGCACATCCTTTAAAAGGGAGGAAAAAGAAAAAAAAAAAAAAAAACAGCCCACTCTTACAGGCATCTGGTATGTAAATCTGGCTCCATACATTTCAGTCCCTGGGTAAAAACCAGCCCAAAGTATCTGATTCGAAATGAACCTGAAGGTTTTAAGGGTCTGAGAAGGGCATTTTAAAGATAAGTTTAGCTGGGCATTTTTTTATATATTAAATTTTATTATTATTTCCATTTTCTTAGACAAGGAAAGCTGAGCGGAGAAGCAAATCCAAGACATGAAACACCATGGTCTGACTTCCAAAGCTGTGCTCTGAAATTCCCTAGAGAGACAGCCGCCCAAAGGGGATGCATTTCCATTACATTAGTCACCTTTGTGGTCATATAACGGCAGCGTTTAAATCCTACATTATTCATATTTATCTTAAAATAAGTTCTATCTTATTTGTTCTCACTGTCTCAAGTTTAAGTTCACCAGAGTCTAAATGATTACCCGCTCTTCTTCCAAGTGCTTTGTTTCCAATGGTCCTCTCCACATTTCTCTGAACTTGGGTCCTGCTCACTTGGCCACTCATAAACACTCAGATTTATCTTCATGTAGGCTGACACATAAGTAATTCTATACAATTCTAGCTTAGAAAATTACTTTATAATTTAATATATAAGGCCATTTATACTACTGAAGGGAAAGCTGATAAGAACCTCAGATAATGGGTGAGAATAAACGGGAAACTGCGATTGTTAGAGATACAGTGATTTGACTACATGATTTATCTGAAATTAAACCATGACCATTACACACAGACAACATCTGCAAAGTACTGCAATGCACTTGACTCAGAAAGACTGTTTCCAACACTGGAAAAGAAAAACGAGTAACTACAACCTCAAAGGTCATTCTTAATGCTAATAAAGAATTTTATTCTAAGGCATCATATTTTGTCAGAAAAGGCTGAACCAGCATTTAAAATACTGTTTACTAGTCCTTTTGAAACAGAAAAGCTGAGCTGAGTAATTCAACGAACTAATTATTAGACTATTAAAAATAAAGACAGAACAAGTGTATGGCATCCTATTAATAGGACTTTTCAAAAATAAAAGTACACAGCAAGCTTAACCCTTCTCAGCTCAAAAAACCAAAAACCAAACCCACCGATGCTGAGTTCGGTTCAACTCATAGTGACCTAAGAGGTCAGAGTATAACTGTCACATAGAGTTTCCAAGGAGCATCTGGCAGATTTGAACCATCAACCTTTTCAGCTCAAGTTATTTCAAATCTGGAAAAAAGGTACATGCCTTGAACACAAGCTGCATTAATACAGTCTTGGCATAGTCATATATCTAACAGAGAGTTAACATTTATTAATAAATGCTCAGAACTATAAATTACATTTACAATTATAAATGGGCTTATTATTAAAAACTGAATTTATTAATGTTATCTATCTCAGTTACAGCAATAAGAATCTAACCAGTAGTACCTCAGTGAGCCATCACAAAAACCCTGTTGGACGGGTTATTTTTCCGATGAGGAAACTAAGGCGCAGAGAAGTTAGGCACACCGAGGCATGCTGCTGCTATTAGCTGCCAGGGAGGTGGGCCCCCAGCTGATGGTGACCTCCAACAAGGAGGAACAGATGTTGCCCCGTACTTGACCATCCTGGTGATCAACTGCGTATCAGACTGCAGCGATCCAGTGACCTAATTTTCACTGGCTGGTTTTCAGTAGTAGATTGCCAGACCTTTCTTCCTGCCTTAGTTTGCAAACTCTAGTGAAACCTACCTGTTCAGCACTATACACACCTCCCATAAGGGACAGGTGGGGATTATACATGAGGCTGGGCAGCAAACCTAGATCTACCATCTGGGAGGTGCAAATTCTACCACAGAACCATGACTGCCCTCAAAGCACGACTTACAGACGTCATAAATAACATGCCCAAGGTCACAAAGCCAGTGAGAAGTGGTCATCTGACATTAGAGCTTGCGTTCTTACATCTCATATAAATACACACACACACACACACACTCCATGAGAACGTACGCTCCATGAGGGTAAGAATCTTGTCTTCAGCTGCAGTGCAACCCAGCCACTAGGCAATGCCTAGGTCCCAGCAGATACCCAACCCACCACTGTCATTGAGTCGGGTTCAACTCATAGTGACCCCAGAGGTCAGAGCAGAACCATCCCACAGAACTTCCAAGGAGTGCCTGGCAGATCTAACTGCTGACCTTTTGGTTAGCAGATGTAGCACTTAATCCACTATGCCACCAGGGTTTCCTCTCAGCAGATATTCAGTAAATATTTTTAAAATAATGAATATAGATGAGTATATTTTAATCAATATTATAGAACAGCGGTACATTTTACATAAACAGGGATTCAGCAACAACCAACACTTAAAAACTTCAATCATTTCCAATTTAGCAAATCATACAGTAAAGGAACCATATTTAATGCTTTATGACCTGATTCAGAATGAATAGAACATTCATTTTGTTCATCTATGCTTCCATGTACAGGGTTGCTATGAGCTTTTCTGCTGAATACCTCTTTCAAGCGTTGAATAGATGTCACCTTGAAAATTAAGGTCAATCTGACCCAAGCCATGGTGCTTTCAATTGCCTCACTGCAAGCAGATGTAGAGCAACGAATCAAGAAGGACCAAAGAACTGACCTCTGAACTATGATGTCGCAAAGAATACCAAATACACCACACACTGCCAAGAATCAAGGAGGACCAAAGAATTGACCTCTGAGCTGTGATGCCGCAAAGAATACTGAATACACCATGCACTGCCAAAAGAAGGAACAAATCTATCCTGGAAGAAGTACAGCCGGAATGCTCCTTTGAAGCAAGGATGATGAGATAATGTCTCGCATACTTGGAACATGTCATCAGGAGGAATCAGTCCCCAGAGCAGGACATCACGCCTGGTAAAGCAAGGGGTCAACAATAAAAGACGAAGACTCTAAGTGAGTTGGACTGAGACAGTGGTTGCCCCAATGGACTCAAGCACAGCGACTGTGAAGACTGGGCAGTGCTGTACATACTGGGCAGTTCTGCCCTGCGTGGGGCTGTCATGAGTCGGAACCAACCTGACAGCACCTTAACAACCAACCACTCCTTGTCCTAGATTTGCTGAAACCATCTGATCAAATATTTTCTCCCACTCTGCTGAAAAACAACATGCCTCCTTGACAGTGTTCTGATTTTTGTTCACAAGTTAATGTCATCATAGCCTTGGTCTTCCACCCACTTGCCCTTCGGAATTCATGATTAAACTCCCCAGGAAGGAACTCCACACAACCCAAAACACAATCTTTCATTTCCCTCTAGTTGAATGACTGAAACCCTACTGACACAGTAAAGAGCTCAGCTACTAACCAAAAGGTCAGCAGTTCAAACCCACAGCTGCTCCTTGGAAACCCTATGGGGCATTATACCCTGTCCTATAGGGTTTCTATGAATTGGGAGTGACTCAACTATAACAGCGTTTGGGGGGGTTTTTATTGAATACCCCATGACTGCTTCCTTATTAGAACAGGCTTGAGTATTCAGAGGCATCTTAAACCAAAGGAATTAACTTCATATCTTAAATTCCATAAAAATCCATTGTCTTATATTCAAAATACAAGGGAAGAGGAGTGAGGGCAGGAAGGCAGACACACGCCATTAAATTGTGCCACATCAGCAGGGTTTGACAACAAGCTGTGTGACAGAAGCAATGGCAGGGAAAGGTCCTGCATGACTGCATTTCACTGAAAGCTTGTTTAGAAAGGATCTGCACCCCTCTCCTTGGGAACAGGACGAGGAGAACAGCCATAAAGTCTATGGGGGAGAGAATAGCACTGTGGGTCAAATGCAGGCATCTCCATGGCAAACCTCCTCCACGGGACTCACTGCAAAATTAAAAACTCTTCTGGAAAGCACTGGCCCCCAGGTAGCAACTGATCCCTGGACAGATGAGAAGGTGACACAGTGACTCGTTCATCTAGGACTGCCATAACAGAAATACCACAAGTGTGGGGCTCTAGCAAGCAGAAATTTATTTCCTCACAGTCTAAGAGACTGGAAGTCTGAATTCAGAGTGCCAGTTCTAGAGGAAGGCACTCAGTCTCTCTCAGGGACGGTTCTCGTACCGTTCAGCTTTTGTTCCTGGGTCCCTCAGTGGTCTTCACATGGCATGGGATCTATCTTCTCCTAACTATGCTTCTTCACTTGCTGCCTTAACCAGCTAGCAGCTCCTTTTAGGGAAACCCTGGTGGTGTAGCGGTTAAGTGCTATTTCAAAAGGTCGGCGGTTCGAACCCACATGGGGCTCCTTGGAAACTCTATGGGGCATGTCTGCTCTGTCCTATAGGATCACTATGAGTTTCAATCAGCTTGACAGTTGTTCCCTGCCCCCATTTTTATGTCTCAAAAGAAATGGATTCCAAACATACTCTATACTAATACTGTCTCATTAAACAACAAAGACAACTCATTCCCAAATGGGATTATAACCTCAGGTATAGCGGCATTTATAACACATATCTTGGGAGGACCCAATTCAATCCATAACACATGGCTTTCTCCTGAAGACAGGAAGATGCAGCAGTTTTCCTAGCAAGGTGACCTGAGGAAGATGAGGGAGTTCCCATTAAAAAAGGACTCAAATCTGTGAGGACACAAGAGTCTCAGTGTGCTTACGGATGTGTTGCACACAACAAGCCTATTACTTTGTTCTGCACTTGTGTTTATACACGTCTTCCATAAAGGACATATTTTTGCCAAGAGTCCTTGTATTGTGGCATGACACTCACACTGTGACTTTGGAAGCTTCTGGCCAAAGAGAGCAAAGGTTTTCCCTTTCTATTCTAAGACTTGCTGAGGAAAACATCAACACTTCTTCTCTTTATCAAAGGAAGACCTCCAGGCTTGAACCAAACCACTGCCTCTCTCCTTCCACCCACATTTAGCCTCTCCTCCATGGTGCTGACGGGTGGGTGTGGGTGGGCCTCGTGCTCCCACCAGACCTGCCATATCCTTTAGGGGTAGGTGCTTTCCTGTTACAGCTTACAGCACTCCTCCTCCATCAGAGAGGGTCAACACTTTTAAAAAAAGAGTGATTACCCACTCCTTTCTATTTTTTAAATCATATACTTTTTCCAGTTCTAATCATTTTTATTCAGATATTGAGCTACTAATGTGACTGATGCACATAAGTTAATGACTGCTGCCTGCAAACACTGTTTACCATTAAATAATTCTGCTTCTTTATTCTGCTTAGCACTCAATGTTAAATTATACCTTTTCTGATATTTCTATTTCATTTGGTAGAGTTTTGGTGCTCTGTTATTTTATAACCTTTATGAAGGTTAAACTATGTTATTTTAAGTACATTTCACTTAAGTGTTACATAGTTCTTTGTGTGTGCTTTCTAACATAATCTGGTACCCTTGATCTTGAAATGGGTAATTCTGCTCAGACACAACTATTAATGGTATAACAACTGATACACTTAATTTTCATTCGACTTTACAGTAAGCTATTAATTTCACTGTTTTCTCCTCTTCCCATTCCTTATTTTCCTGATTTTATAAAGATCCTGCTAGAGAGTGGTTTAAGAGCTACAAGCACTAACCAAACAGTCAGCAATTCAAATGCACCAGGTGCTCCTTGGAAACTCTATGGAGCAGTTCTACTGTGCCCTATAGGGTTGCTATGAGTCAGAATCAACACAACAACAACAGGTTTGGTTTGGGTTTATACACTCTCTTGCTCATCTCTATTTAATTAACAAGATCTGGGGTATTTTTTTCATTCCACTAGTTACCATTACTTTTCGGAAGACTCACACACTTTTTTCTCTACTGTGATTGAAAACACAATTCTGACTATTTTCTCAACCACTGCCCCTGCAAACCGAGATAGACGAAACTATCTGAATACCTTGTCTTGCCGCTCAATCCAACTCTAGCTGTGGGGAAAAGTTCCATGCTCCTAAATTCATACAGTGCTCCCGTTCTCTCTTCAAGGATGCCTCTTCGATTTCTAGAGCGCTCACTAACACTACCACTACTTGCTGCCAGTCTATCTCCCAGGTACGTAATTCTAACAGGTGCTCCCCTCCTCTCCACAGTCCCCTATATTGATGGAGCCACTCCATTTGTAATTTGGCTAGAACTCTAAGTATTTTCCTAAGATAGGACACTGGTCATTAGCTGGACTCTCAGTTTCACAACCTTCTAGTCTCTGCTTCTCAGTGCCGGAGCTGGCACTCTGCAAACCACATTTCTGCTTTGCAGCCAGGTCCTTGCTAGGCTCTGCCAATAGCGGGTACCAGAGGGCAACTGTAGAGCTTGAGGAAGGAAACCAACTCCTCTCAACTTACTCTTCATCTTGTGGGCACCACTTTGTCCTTGGAGCTTCACACCCACAGCTGCACTCTGCTCCCACAGCAGCAAGTGCACCTGGTTTGCAGAGTGGCTAGGCTAGCACCATCAGCCCCCATGGCACCCTCTCTGGAGACACCAGCCCTCCCTACCAGCATGCCTCAAGAAACCTGAGCCCCAGATCCACAAGCCTCTTCTCCCAGCTCAGAGACACCTTCCTCAGGCACAGGCATCAAACAATGTTCAGAGGTCTCAGGTGCTGCTCAGTAGAGCCCCTCCACCAAGCTGCAATCTTTAACAATTCCTACTTTTTCCTAGAGTCCCCAGCCTTGAAGTGGTAACTGCTTCCTGCAGTGCTACTCCTGGGAGTCCTCAGAGCTGTTCTGGCCAAGAGAATGGCCACTAGCCACATGCAACAATTGAGCACATAAAAAATGGCCAGCCCAAACTGAGATGGGCTGTAAGTATAAATACACACTGGATTTGGAAGACTCAGTATGAATGAATGCAAGATCCATCATTAATAGATTTCATGCTGATTATATGTTCTTGAAGAGGTACAACCAGAGTGCTCATTGGAAGTAAAGATGGCGAGACTGCATCTTACAAGCTTCGGACACTTGTCAAGAGGGATCAGTCCCTGGAGAAGGACATCATGCTTGGTAGAGTGGAAGGTCAGTGAAAAAGAGGAAGACATTAGATGAGATGGATTGACACAGTGGCTACAATGACAGGATTATACATAAGAATGGTTGTGGGCATGGCACAGGACTGGGCAGTGGTCTGTTCTGTTGTGCATATGGCTGCTATGAATCAGAACCAACTCAACAGCACCTAACAACTATACATGCTAAAATGATAATATATATATACTGCCCCATATGTTATCATATATATATATAGTATAAAATAAAACATATTAGAATTATTTTCATTGATTTCTCTCTTCTTTTGACATGGCTACTAGACATTTTTTAGTTTCATAGATGCCTTACATTATATTTCTGTTGAACAGTTCTGCCTTAGAGTTCTTAGTTTTTGTCTTTTCAGCTCTTCAAAGTCTCATTAACAAGTCTTACATTAAATTCTCTGTGTTCAAATAACTGATGTGGGTTTTGTCTCCTTAATGGACTGATTGCTAGCATGCACGAGGTAAAGGAGTTCTCAGCCCAGGATTGGGGGGGTGGGATCCTTTTTCTCAGTAATCTGTTGTGGTGGTCAAGACTGTGTCAACTTGGCACCTCTGTACTTAATCTGCTGCATCATGGGGCAGGGTAGGGCCTGTGGTGGCTTTCCTCCTCTCAGCTCTCAGCTCTCCATTTTTCACCACCTACTTCCTGTCTGCTTACATTGCTAGCAGCTCCTGCTGTATTTTGCGTTGGGTTCCTGGATCTGAAGTAGCAACTGCTGGATTCATCAACCCTTACAGCTGGAAAGTGAGAATCCTGTTCCCTGAACTGGTGCTCCTGGGTCCACCTGCCCCTGCAGCTCCCTGAGTCAGCAGAGACCTCGCGGTCTCACCGCCAGTTTGGGATCCACTGACCTACACAGCCAGTGATCTACAATTCTGGCCTCTGACCTGTTGACCTTGGGTTCACCAGCTCCTGTGGCCAAATGAGGCTTGTGCCAGGACTTGGGACTCTCAGCTTTTACAACTATACGAGCTGTCTCCTTTACATAAATCTTTCCTGGTACAGACACGTGTTACTGCTTTTGTTTCCCCTGAAAACCAAGTAGATTTCACTCCACCTTCTGCTGGCTTCCAGTGTAACTGAAGAAAAGTCTAAACCCATTCTAATTTCATTTCCTTTATAATTACTTGTTCTTTCTGTTTAGAGCTTTTAACATTTATACCTTTAGAATTTAGTAATTTTCGCAGTTTACAACTGGGTGTGAACCTTTTCTCATCAATCGCTCCTAAAAGAATCCTTCTAATTTGCAGACTGAAGTTTGGTGAATTGTTTTATGTCATGTAACTACTGACTCTCTTGTATCTCTTTGTTCCCGCCCTCTAGAATTTAACATATTTCAAGAAATAAAGCATGCCTGGGGCTCTCAGGGGACATCAAGGCCAACTGGCATAATTAGCGTATTGCTAAGACAGTCTTCTGCACCCCATGTTGGCGAGTGTCTTAAAAGCTGGCAAGCTGCCATCTGAGGTACACCAAATAGTCCCAACTCAGCAGGAAATGATGATCACCAAGGACCAAAATGACATGGGGAAAAGAACCCAGAAGACAGAAAGACCCACGTGAATGGGTGACTACATCAACATATGACCAGAAGAGCCAGATGGTGCCTGGCCCCCACCAGTGACAGCCGTGATGGGGCTCACGAAGTTGAGTCTCAGTGACAACATGAGAATAAAAAGGGGTACACCCTGAGAACTCCACTAACAGACTGCAACTGATGGTCCAAAGGCCTCAGGGTTCCCCTGGGAGCCTGGCCCTAGTCCTGATGCTGCTCCTGTCCATAAATCAATTCCTCAACTCCTCAGACAGGAAAAGATTGGACTCAGTGACACAGAGTGACCATACTGTGGGTGCACTTTATGGTTCTATACATCTATATAGGATGTTGTCCTACTAGCCTCTTACTGGAGGGGTGTGGAGAGGCTGAAGAAGAGGGGACTAAGAGGATATGACACGTATGGAACAGAAAGAAGGAGCGTGCTGTCACTGGACAAGGAGAGCAGCAGAAGCTGCACACAGGTGGGCATGCAAATTTAAACTGGATTGTACACCTCCACTCTATCACAATAAACAAATAAAATTAAAAACAAACAAGCAAACATGCACAGGTGTCTTAGTCATCTAGTGCTGCTATAACAGAAATACGACAAAGAGAAATGTATTCTGACTCTAGGAGGTTCAAAGTCCAGATTCAGGATGCCAGCTCCAGGGGAGGCTCTCTCTTGTCAGCTCTGGGGGAAGGTCCTTGTTGTCACCCTTCCGTGCTTGACGAGTTTCTCAGCACAGGGGCCCTTGAATTCTCCCCAGCTTTAAAACTGCAATTATATCTTGACTTTGTAAACATTAAAGGGTTATTAATGCATTTAGGGCAAGGCAAATGAGTATAAAGTGCCTGATGAGTGACTGAGAACACTGAACATTGATCTTATGGAAATAATCGTCCTGTATGGTGGCTTTACTCTCAGACGCACTTTCCTGGAATACAGCTCACCTGTACTACAAGTGGCATGAAGTTTTCCATAGCAATGAAAAACATTAACACTCAGCACCAGGGTCCAGCTTTGCAGTTTGCTGACAACAATCAGGCTTAAGAGAAGAGTAAGCCTTTGGGACTCAAGGAATAGTGACGTGGTCCTTCTTGCAGAACGCCGCTTTGATTGAACACTGCACAGCAGAGTATGTTCCCGGTCAGCTCCACGACAGGCGCCTGCTCTGCAGTGTGGGTGGTACACGGCCAGCTGTCATGAAGGCCAGCTAGTCTCAGGACAGAGTGGCATCCTCCTCTGACAGATGAAGAGCTATGAAGATTCACGTTGGAAACTCAAAGGATGGGCCCTCCACAGAGAAGTGCACGCTGCAAAACCAACTCTCTTCTCAAGACACAACCTGAAGCCCACTCCAACAAAAGGATAAACAGCCTCTCGAGAAACTGAAAGTCAATGTCATGGTGCACAGGCAAAATTGTTATTATTAACCAGCTAAGCACAGGAATACTGTCAGTGACATTTCCAGAGAAAAGATGGTCCTAGCTTTTCTTACCTCAATTTCGTCACAACCTCTAAAGAAATACCCAGAGTTGACAGGGCATGTCCCTCAGACAAGCCCATCTTTTTGTTACAGGTCACCTTGGTGAGCACAGAAAGAGCAACAGACAGCATCAGCACCCATTGGGCCTGGTCCCTACCACGTCCCCCTTAGAGACCAGCAATCAACTTCCACAGCCCTCCAACACTACTCTTCAGCGAAAAAACGCATTCCTAGGCAGATGCTTTATTGCCATTATTTTCAGAAAGACAAATTTGAATAGAAATACACTGGTTCGAAAACCACACTAAACACTACCCAGGATTTCATTTCAGTTTTCACTTTAAACATAAAATGACAGAAACAGCTACGTAGGAAGAACAAAACAAGAAATTCTACATGGTTTCATGCAGCACCAATTTAGGGTCCCTCCTGTTTATTTTCTCAACTTGGTGACTTGTATCTCTAAATCACAATTTAGGTCATAAACATACTTCTCAAAAAAAAGAACCAGCACTCAGAATTCATACCAAAGACAAAAGCAAAGCATACTAATGAAGTCCCCTGAAATCAAAACTGATTACAAGGTACTTTGTGCTGACCTAACGGAAGAACCATAGTGCGAGGACAAGGAGTCTGTCCTCAGGACCCAGAACCCAGAACCCATCCGGGCCTTGCCCTGGAGGGGCAACCCTACCACCAAAACGTAGATCCACTGCCATTCAGCTGATGCTGACTCACGCTGACCCCAAGGACAGAGCAGAACTGCCCCACAGAGTTTACAGGGCTGTAAATCCTTACCGAAGCAGCCTGCCTCATCACACAGTGGCCAGCAGGCTCGAACTGCCAACCTCTGGGTTTGCAGCTGCACTTAAACCACTGCACCACCACGGCTTCTACCCTGACACCATCTCAGCTCACTACATACAACAGAAGGCTCTGGGCTCCATGCGCTCTCTGCACTCGCTATTTCATTTATTTTGGTACTTTTAGAAAAGAAGACAACATCTGACTCATATCAGTGAAGTGGAAAAAATATACGCATAATATTCTACTACTAATAATATTATAATAGCTTCCACTGACAGAACGCCTTCTTCTACCAGGCATTTTAACAGATGCTTTATAGACATTATTTCATTTAATCCTCACAAAAATCCCACAGAGCAGTTGTCATTGCTCTTTCAGAGCTATGGAAACCAAAGCTGAGAGGTGAAACTGCTCAGTGACAGAGAAGAAAGTGTGCTAGAATCCAGATTCGAGGGTTAGGACTCCAAAAACCAGGGGCAAGTCCTCTCCACCAGGATCTGGATCGTGAGAACCAAAGTGCTTTGGGAAAGACACTCAAGGTAAAACCCTCACTGTTCAAGCACTGAAAAACAACTCGAGTCTCTCACCCATTTGTGCAGTGCACCGCTAGGCGACGGGGCCTTTGCTCGGCATGACTGCCACCACCAAAGCAGACACAGCCGCCGACGGCCACGACGGCCAGTGGCCCCGGTGACTCCGAAGGTGCTTCCTTTTCTCATGTTCTCCCAGACCTCTGAGGTGGGAAATACTGCTACAGAGCTACTCTAAAGGTACAGATCTGTCTTTTCAATTAAGAGGCCTAAAACTAGAGATGATAATCACACTGATCCAGACTACAAAATACTACACAGGACACTGTACACAAATTAACAAAGACGTCCACATGAGGTCACCATCCCTCCCAAGATCCTACGGTTAATGGTGTAATACACTGATTAAGTTGCCTGGTAAAGACACAGACGCCTCGTGCAGCCCACAGAAACGAGCAGTGGCAGAGGCGGGGATCCTTCTCATTCCGTTAGAATCCGCACCTTGGCCTCTGGATGAGCAGGGAGGGGACCAGCGGGAGGGAAGAAGCAGGAGGTGGTCACCAGGCTTGTGGAATGGGCCACTGACTACGGAGCAGCCCCTCGAGCAGAAGACAGCTGCAGAGGGATGAGCAAAGCAAGAGGGCGGAAGTGGAAGATGAACCAGACTTAAAAACATCTGGGGGATACTGCTGGCACACTGCACACATGCGTAGGAATGTGAAAACTTCAAAATGACTGGGTAAACATCCTCTTCTTATCCAAATAAAACTGTGTTTCCACCATGTTAACAACCATCTCTAAATTTCAAGTACATTCCAGGCCTGAGGAATGGGAGGTGTTTAATTATGCAATATTAGTCATTGACATAGTCCTCAAATCCCACACGACATGAACCATGTTAGCTAAACTAACACAATGAATAATTTCCCTCGCTGCCGGTGGGGATTCCCTACACCACCGTCATCACTTACTCCACACTCTCCGTTCCTTCATCTTTGAAATAACAGCTGTCGGTGTTCTAAAGAAACCCTCAGCGACCTAACAAGTTTCTTACCTAGGTGATCACAGGAATCTTAAGCTGCCCTCCATTCCAAAAATCCTAGGTAATCACAAAATATTTTAAATCTGCCTACACCCTTACTCATGAAATTCTAGTCCATTAAATTGTTAATGCATGACATAATCAATATAATACCTCAGATAAAGCTCATAAGCCATGTTATTGCCACTGTACAAAAACAGTAACGTATAAAAGCTATTTCCTCATCAACTGTGAATTTTCACGCTTGCTTCTATTTGAATTTTCCACATACTACCAGAAAAAAAGAGATTTATTTTCTTTTTCATAAGAAGGAAAAATTTTACACACACAAAAATGCTCCCGTAATTTTCTTTCTCTGGAAGAACGTTATGGCTTCTCTCTGTAACTAAGAGGACCGTGACAGCAACAAACCAGATGTGTTCACGAGAATCCAGAACGAATTCTGTCACTGAGTCCAAGGTGGAACACCATCACTCTCTCATATGGAGGGGAATACCCCGAGTTCCCCAGTCGTGCCACACGTCACAGGAGGTCAATCCGGCCTTGATTTTGTAGAGATGATGGTGGCTTGTGGAGATGAGAAAAAACAGTCCCCGGCTCGTATACTGCAGTCATCTGAGCAGCTAGAATTGGACCACCTTATACTTAACTTGCAGCTAAGATAATTTTAAAAATAAATAAATACTGTCAAGGAAGAAAAATTCTAGGGTAACTATAAATTCCATTAAGATATATAGCAGATGTTACATGAAAGATGAATATTCATCCCATCTGCCTGCCATCGCAATCCATTTTATCTTCACTGTGATTTCCAAATATTCCAACTCAAAATGCTTACAATGTACAAAATTTCAAGTACCACACATTTGTGGTACAAATAGTTTTGTCATTTCTTGCTTAGTTCAACATGACTAAGTTTGTTAATGTATTTTGACAGACTTGTGTAACACCATAAAATGTTTTGAACAATGCAGTTTAGGCCGTGATACAGTATTAATGAGTGAATAATGTTCCTGAATATAAGGTTTAATATTTAATGATTCAGAGTTCTGCCTAGATTTGATACAGAAGAAAAATGTGGTTTGGAATCACTGCACTTATCAGGACCCGCGGAAAAGACTACAGACTCTGGGCAAACCTTTCACCTTAACTTTGAGCTACAGTCTCAGGGGAGAAACTGATGCTTTGCCAGGTGCCATTTCAGTATTTGCCAAGATCACACCCTTTATCAAGCGTCTTTAATCAGAATTTTAAAATTACTGGAGGCTCCCATGTCTGTACCTAAGGGACGGGAGAGGAGGAGGGAAGGAGGCAAAGGGATCTGGGGGGAAGGAAAAGAGAGAAAGGAAGAAAGAGAGAGAAGGAATGAGGGAGGGAGTAAGAGGGGAGGGGAGGGGAGGGGAGGGGAGGAGAGAGGAAGGGAGGGGAGGGGAGGGGAGGGGAGGGGAGGGGAGGGGAGGGGAGGGGAGGGGAGGGGAGGGGAGGGGAGGGGAGGGGAGGGGAGGGGAGGAGTTAATGCAAAACTAACACTGGGACATCTACACTCAGACACTGGGATTCAAATTTACCAGTTGCATCAATATGTCAGTTTATTTCTCCTCTTAAAAATAAAATCCCATGTTCAGATGAACAAAGACTTGTCATCACGTCTACTAGGAAAGCAACTACTGCATCTAAAGCTTGCAACAAAGTTGGCTCAATGTACCCATCCAATCAATGGATGGCCAACAGAAGGATTTACTGAAATCCATTAACTATTACCCAAAACCACAGAGCTGTGAAGAAAGGTCTGGAAAACAGTCCTAACAGTAATGTTACCACTACTGTGACTTTAAAATAACACTCTACATCAAAGATGAAAAGAAGGCCCCCATCCAATACTTATCTCCATTTACAGTTCCCAGCTGCCAGGTCTGTAGTCACCTGGGTTTAAGACCCAACTCTGCCACACACCGCATCTATCAACATGAACTTCTCAGTGTTTTCAGTTTTCACACAGGAAGATGGGAAGAGGGACACCCTACCTACAGCTAAGGATTGTTTCAAATTCAAACTAAATAATGCTGTTAAGCACCGGCTGAAATAAAAAGTGGCAGAGGAAAATCGACTTCAGGCTCACTGAGTACCTGCAACGTTCTAGGACAGTGCTGCGCACCGTTCTTCACTGGCCTTCTCTGTAGCCGTAACAACTGAAAGAGCAGGTGATGGTAACGTCTACCTTGCCTCAAATAATTTTGATAACAAAGGAGGGAAATAAGCACAAAAATAATTGAAGACTGCATACAAAAATACAGGCAAATTATTTTCTCTCTAATGTCTGTACTATTAATGTCATATTTTGATAGTTCACAAAGTATCTTTTTAATCTGGAAAAAACTGTCAGCAACACTCAATGCTGTATTACTCAATTTGATGTAACATGTTTCAATCTTTGACATATTTATTAAGCATTACCTTATGCTTAGAGTAAATTACAAAGAATTATGTTCGAAAAGATTGATTTTACCAACTACAGATACTGTACCAAGTACAGCATCACTCCTTCTTTTGTATCATATTTATGTCATTAAATTTCTTCTATTCTATTCCATTGTGATCAGATTAGCAATCACATCACAATTATCTCTAAGAGTCAAGAAGAAACAACCAATCAAACTAAATCCACTGCCGTCAAATCAATTCCAACTCATAGCCACTGTACAGGACAGAATAGAACTGCGCCGCTGAATTTCCCAAGAAGCACCTAGTGGATTCAAACTGCTGGCCTTGTGATTGGCAGCCATATCACTTGACCACTCACTGCACCAGGGTAGATGTCATGGGTTGAACTGTGTACCCCCAAAAATACAAGGAGCAATTTGGCTGGGCCATTCCTGCTTGAATGAAGACTGAGTTTTCCTGCAGTGTGGCTTACACCACCTTTGATCCTTCATTCTACAAGAGATAACACGAAAGGGAAGCAAGCCGAGCGGGGAACCCCATACCATCAAGAAAGCAGCACTGACAGCAAAGTACTTCCTTCAGCCCTGAGCTTTCTCCACCGAGATGCTCTCAGACCAAAGAAAGACTGACCCATCACAAGGACCTTCCTCCCGAGCCAAGAGAACGTGTTCCCTGAAGTTAGCGTGCTGAATTTGGACTTCCAGCCTTACTGGACTGTGTGAGAATAAACTTTTCTTTGTGAAAGCCATCCATTTATGGTATTTCCATTAAAGCGGCATCAGCTAAGGCAGCAGGTAATCATTTTCATTCCACTATCCTCAGTGAGAGTCAATTTTTTCTATTAAGCCAATTACAAGAATGTTGCGAATTCAATGAAAATCGGTTAACTCCTCCTGCTTAATTCTTGATGTTTTTACAGGTTACGGTGGCCCCTATTTAGGGTGGGGCACAGAGTCCCTCATCAGATCATTTTCAATCCAGAAACCAGTATTAAATCACAACAGGGTTTTAGCTTTGTTTTGGGGTGGGGAGGGTTGGTTATTTGCTGATATACAATGTACTTAAAGGCAAAACAGCACTTATCTTGTTTTTGAAGACACTGTGCTTACAAAGGCGTCCAGAAGTGTAACAACAAATTGTTAACTATGTTTTGGGGGTGGGGAGGCCTGAGCTTTGACTTGTCTCTCTTCTGTGATGCTTCCATTTATTTGTATGATTGTCTTAAGTAAAATAAAATGTTGGTGTAGCAATAACAGAAATATAATGCAAACTACACACACAATTTTAAATCTTCTAAAAGCCACATTAAAGAAAGCAAAAAGAATTAGGTTAAATTAGTCTTAAGAATGTATTTTATTGAGCCCAGTAAGTCTAAAATGCTGTCAACATGTAATGAATATGAAAATTATTGATAAGATAATTTCTATTTTGTTCATACTGTGCATTTCATGCTTGGAGCCTCTCTCCCTTGGGATCAACCATGCTTCAAGCACTCGACACTTAATTTGTAGCCACAGGCTAGCCCAGGGCCGGCCCAGGTCTACAAGTCCTATCTAGGTGTAACACAGGTGCTGGTCTTTCTGAACGTCGAAACAATACAGCATGTTCAGTAAGCTTCTCTCTCATCAGTTCTCGGCCTGGCCAACAACTGTTGCACTGCTGATGTCTAAGCTCTTTATCAACCCCAATTCAGCTCTGATGGCATCTTTCTCACCACAGACTCATACACTTCTCTCTGCAAGGACCGTATGTGGCCTGATCTTCAAGGGACCCATCCTCACATGGTACCAAAGTGCAGGTGCACAAGCAAGAATTCCTGACACGGATGTTACATGACCCAGCTGTGTGCGGGGATACGGACACTCTTCTTTCACGGGAGGGCTTATACCACACTGGCAGAACAAGCTTGTGCTATCGTCTGGATGTTTCCATTCAGGATAGCTTTAAAAATCTAAAGACAACGTCATCCTTCTCCTCACAGCTGAAGATTGACCCCAGTCTAACACCGCAACATTCTGGCAGCAGAGACTCGGGGACATTACAAAGGGCCTCCCAGGCTTCAAAACCATTTTCTCAGCAAGTCCTCTCCCCCAAAACACTGAAGGCCTGATACACAAGAATCAACACTTAGTATCTCAAGGACTGTCACTTATAAACCTTGTATTAACTTAACAGAGTATTTTTCAAGCTCACTGCCAAGTTGATCACTTTCATGGCAATGAGCTCTATCAACTGTTTCTCTGGTAAGAAAAAAAAAATCTCACTTTCCCCACTTGGTGCTTCTGGAACTCAACACAGACACAGCCTTGGAGAAAGGTGACCGATGGCTCATGCACCACAAAAAAGGGACATCCAGTGTCATCTGGCTGGGTCTGCCTGCCAGGAACGGGGTTCCCAAGTCCTCTGCACTTTTACCAACAGAGATGGCCTGCACGCCTTAGAAATGAAAAACAGTGAAGAGGAAGTAGAGAGCAGAGACAGCGCTTCAGGATGCACAACTAGGAAACTGGGAAGGCCCTGAAATAGATGGACATATGGACAGAAAAGGTTGATGATCACAGTCACGGAGCATTCACCAGGATTCTGTGCACAGAACCTGACGTGGAATGGTATGTGTCCTCATGGCCCTCCACCTTACGAATGAGGAAACTGTCCCCATAAGAGGCTCATTTACTATGTGGTCTCCAAACTAGTAACTCAAAAAATAGTTATTACAACTCAGCTAAGTGGGGGAGAGGGTGAAGAGCAGGGGACAGGAGATTGTTAGGAGGATATGACATTTATATAACAGAGAGAAGAAGTGTGCTGTCACCGGGCAGGAAGAGCAGGGGGGGGCGGCACATAGGCGGGCATGCTAATTTATACAGGATTGTACATTTTCACTCAACCACATTTTAAAATAAAAAAACTCAGCTAAGTTGAGACACCCTCTTAACTATTTACTCATCACACGCTACTGCCTGTTGAGTTCAAGGGCAGAAAATAGTTCACTGTGAGAAGAACCATCTTGCACTGAAAGTTTAATTTAGGTGCCTCGTACTTTACATGCGTTATTTGCATGCATTTATCTTATTTAATCGTCATTTAAAGATAAGCTTATCAGAAGTAGTATCATTAACCCAATTTTGTAACTGAGGAAATTGAGGCTAGACACAAGTAAGCTACTGGTTCAAATTCACTGATTCACAAGAGATAAAGTAAACATTCAAATGAGATCTCTTTAACTGCAAAAGACAAAACTTTCGCCTCCTTTCTTTTTTTTGTTTCTGTAACTGAGGTGGCTCTAATATTACCATACCTTCTGCTGTCGAGTCGACTCCCACTCATAGCAACCCTACAGGCCAAGAGAGCACCGTCCCATAGGGTTTCCAAGTCAGGAATCTTTATGGAAGCAGAACGCCTCATCTTTCTCCCACGGAGCAGCTGGTTAATGCCAATGCCAACCTGTCAGTCAGCTGATGAACACTTAAACCACAGAGTCCTCACTACATTAACAAAGCCCAAACCAAACCCTCTCCCATCAATCCTGGCTCACAGCGCCCCCGCAGGACACGGCTGAACCCCTCCACGGTTTCCAAGGAGCGACCGGCAGATCCGAACTGCCAATCTTTTTGTTTGCAGCTGTAGCACTGAACTGCTATGCCGCCCAGGTCTCCAAATTCCACAAAGAGCCTTCTTTATAGAGACAACCTGGATGACAGTAAGTACTTGAGAAGAAAAGACGACTTCTAAGATGCCTATTAGAAGCACCACACTGCTTAAATTTCTAATTTCTATTTAGCTTGCCTTAATAGAATTCACTCAGAATGGGAGTACTATTTAAATAGGGACCCATTTACAAATTCTTTTTCTTTTCAAATATCTCTAGAACCCTAACTACAGTTGTTCTTCCATTCAGCATCACATGATAATGACCGCCTCCTGAAAACTTCATATACCATACTCTCCTGGCAGGAAAGGTTGCAACGATATTAGCTTGCCAGAAGCAATTAAGCAAGAATAAAAATGAAAGTGAGGGACATTGTTACTACACTTTCATTACCCTTTTCAGGGTGAAATGAAATGCAAGACATGTCTGAATTTCCAAGAGTTGCAGAATGCACGTGTGTATGTACAGAAATCTGCACACATGGACATGCAGAATGCACGTGTGTGTATGTACAGAAATCTGCACGCATGGACATGGAATGGAAAACCATACAGGCAATCAAGGATGCTGCTTCAGGTAGTTCACAAGAAAAATTAATACTAGATACATGCACATATAAAAAATAATTAAGATAAAGCTCAGAAAAATGTCTCCCAGGTAACCAAAATGCCTGAAAGACAAGGTATAGCAGGAATGACAAAAGACTGCTAGCATACCCTGAAACTCCCACCATCACCAAGTCTGAAAGTCTCAAGATTTGTATTTATAGAGTCAAAGAATGAAGACTCAACAAAGCATACTCCTGAAGGAACCAGTGATCTGTTTGCTTTAAAAATGGGCTTCAAATGGGAAATCAACCTCTCTGGGTTTGGACCTATCCCAAGGGAAGGCAAGATATACCTTTATCTTTGAAAAGCAAAGTTAAGAATACCAAGCACCACAACTTAGCTTTTATTTTATCTGTGTGAGACATGCTGTCTGCAGGCCTGAGGTGACTCGAAAATGTGGTCATGGGGACTGCAACTCATATCATAAAAACAATGTGCAAATTTTTGAATGAGAAAATTTGTGCTGTAAAATTCCACCTGGAACACAGTAAAAAATTTTTGAAGGGGGGTCAAAAATAACAGATGTACGTTTTAGCAACTGTATGAATGATTAACTCAAGGTATAATTTTGACATGTTTGTATGAAACTATGTGGACAACGAGGAAATGATCATTTTGTCACTGTCCTTCACACATGACAGTAGAACAGTATGACAGGGCTGTAAAGCCTAATCTGACTTCCTTCCTTTCCATGAGGACACACTGCAACTTACGTGTGTCATGATCAAGCTCACACAGTCTTCACTTTTACACTTCCAGAGATACAAGGCTTCAGCTCAAAGCTCTTACCACCCACCACTGGATGGCCACTTCCAGCCAGGTGTTTGACAATGACAAACACAGCTGCTAAAATACAAAACAGATGCAATGGGGACATATGACATCATCCTTACAAATCCACTTAACCCTAACCCTTTAAAATTCCAGCCCACTGGATAAAATAAACCACCAAAACCCTAATCTGTTGATGTCTGGTCAACTCTTACCCATAACAAACTGTATCATCCTAATGAAAATAACTTCCATTAACCCAGAACCCAGTGCTGTCGAGTTGAATCTGACTCATGGTGACCCTAGAGGCCACAGCAGAACTGCCCTCTAGAGTATTCAAGGAGCACCTGGTGGATTTAAGTGCTAACTTCCATTAGAAAGTCAAATACAGAACTTGACCTGAAAGATACTTTCAAGTGTAAAACAATTAATTTGCTGTTGAGGAAGAACTACTGAAATCAAACCATGCCCCTCAATTTTTACACATACCTACTATCAATCAGTTGCTCAGGAAGCGGAATTAACAGAGTAGCTTCAGAGTTCATGAAAGGTAGGATTCCCTGCAAAGGTGGACCATAAAAGCCAAAGGGACACTTCAGAAAATTTAGTTCCTAACATAAAACTCAAAAAGATCCAATATTTTAAGACAGTGTCTAGCCAAGAAATGTTTAATGACCAAAGACCAGACAAGTTGAAAGGCAACATCAAGTACATCACACATGAACAAAGCAAAAGGTCATCCAAATGAAAGAAAATGCCCAAATGTATGCAACTAGGGACTCTGAAGCTTGCCCTTGAATGCAGAGTAGCTGCAGAGGATGGAAGAAGCCATGGTATGAAAAAGCCGACCAGAGGATTTCAAAGGGCAGCAGAGATGGCAGAGTGAGGTACCTTGGTGACACGTGCAAAGACCTTCGGTCCAAAAATCAGAATGAAGGACACACTAGGCACTTCTCAAGTCAAAAGGACTGACGGAAAAACTCAGGCCTTGACTTATAACACTAAAGGACTCGATGGGCAAAACAGAAATTCACACAGGATTGCTTTAGGACAATCTACAAAAGATCTCTTTAAAGTGTTATAAAGCAAAGATGTCATTTAAAGGATTAAAGCGCACCTGATCCAAGCCATGATATTTTTTCAGTCACCTCAAATGCTTAGAAAAGCTGGATAGTGACTAAGGAAGACCCAAGAAGAAATGACACCTTTGAACGACGGCACAGACAAAAATGACTAGATGGGCCACAGACCGCCAGAAGAAGGAACAAATGTGTTTCAGAAGAAGTACAGCTGGAGTAAGCTTTAGAAGAGGACACAAAGAGACTGCATCTCACATACTCTGGACATGGTATCAGGAGGGACTAATCTCTGAAAAAGGACACCCTTAGTAAGACACAGGGTAGGTGATGACAAGCATGGCCTTCAAGGAGATGGACTGACACAGTGGTTGCCACAACCAGCTCAGACACAGCCAATAATTATCAGGATGGCCCAGGACTGGGCAGTGTTTCGTTCTATTGTACATTGGGTCACTGTGAGTCAGAACCAACTAGACAGCATCGATCAACAAGAAACTGAGAAGTCAGGCTAACTAATTCCTTAGTGGAATGTGAATTACCATGCATCTCCGACAACAAGAAAGAGAACAAAGGCATAACTAAAGACACTGGAAGAATTAAGTAGAGAGTGGGGACTAATGTGAGTTTTGACTCATAATGCTAGGCCATCTGCAAGGGGAAGCAGTTTCTAATCCTAGGGAAGGAAAAGTGCGAGTGATAGATAAAACAGGTGTGAATAGCACAACACTTTGCAATGAAGCAAATTTTCAGATGCAGGTTTTGTGGTTCAATGAGCTACAGAGTCTGATCACCATAAGGCAACAAACTGAAAAAAGTCTACTTACAGAATGGATGATTTAACACTGCCTCAATCCTCTGCTTTCAAATTTGTAATAATGAGGGAGTTTTTCCAAGGGATTAATAGTCTGAAGAGAAGCAGTTGTGGTAAAAATAATGTTATTTTTATAAAGACAGTATTATTAAGGCTTCTAGGCCCATGCAACTGCAATATGTTATCTGACCTTCACACCAGCACCAGGAGGGAAGCAGATTAATTACTTTTATAACTACCACCAATTCCCAAGTTGGGAAAACTGAGCTTGAGGACACTGTGATTCACCCAGAGCCAAAATTATAAGTGGAGAAGGAGAGGAGAACCCTCACATCCCTTGAAGGAGAACCCTGGTCTTGTGATTATCATTTCTGGGCTAGTTTTTGTTGATTTGATTTTATTAAAAAAAAAAATCCCCTCAACTTCACAAAGGTTACCTCTGCGTTCAGTGTGAAGGCCCAGCACTACGCGGCTTGATGGGGCTCTGGCAGTACACTGATTACCAGCTATGAAAGCTATGGCTACCAACCAAAAGGTCAGCAGTTCAAATCTATCAAACACACCTTGGAAGCTCGATGGTGCAATTTTACTCTATCCTACAGGGTCACCATTAGTTGGAATCAACTCGATAACAAAGGATTTTTTGTTTGTTTTAGTGTGGCTTGAAGGTGACATGCCCTCTTGCTACGCTTATTGCTCACTCAGGAGTGAATCCCAACAATGAACCAGACCTGGGCATCTGCTATTTCTCACAAAGAGCAAGCTGCGACCAGTGCGGAAGAAAGAAAGAAAGGTTCCGGCCGGCATATTTACTTCTATTTTTAGAATAAGATCGATACTTACAAAAACGATTGTGCTAATTACAAGAAAGATTTAAAAATTAGGTCGTTATGGACAATCAAGAAACAATAAATAGAAGTATAACCTATATAATTTTTTAAGCTGACGTTCAGTCATCTATTTGAGTTAGCTATAGATTTGTCATTTTGACCTTCAAATACACCTAACTCCTCTCTCTTTTTTTTGGTAGCAAATAAAACCAGGCACCACGTTATCTTTCAAAAGGCGAAAGATTGGTCTAATTCAGCATCCACCAAACACTTAGTTGGTACCCACGACGTGCACAGCACTATCTTCCTTCCACAGCTGGCAATCTTACAAAGCTGGTTTCTTTCCTCTGTTGGCACTTGATCTTCTCACTGGATCCCGTATCAAGACACTGAACGGTAGCAATCAAGTAACTAACTCACATCAAAGACTCCTGTTGCGGAATCTCAGGACTACTATTACATCTTGTCAGCAGTAGGTCTGACAACTAAGCCCATGAATTTAACTGTTTTAAGTGTTCCATACCTCATTGCTGAATATCACTCAGTCACCTTCCAAGTATTCCCTTCGGAAAGCTATGCACCGATACCAACGCCCAGTCCACCTTTCAAAGCAATTTTAGAACTCTTTCTGGAATGGCCCTTATACACAGTGGTGTGGAGGCAAGTTCGCAAACTTAATTGTATAGTTGTGTGTAAGGGAGTTTTTAGCCAGTAAACAAATAACTGTACGGGAACACCCTCTCTACTCACTTGATCTGGGCCCCAGTGACTTTTTTCTTTGCCTGAAGATAAAGGAAATATTGAAAGAAAGACATTTTGATGACATTCAGGACATCATGGATAATACAATGACAGCTCTGATGGTCATTTCAGAAAGCCAGCTCCAAAACTGCTTGGAAAGGTGGACTAGGCACTGGTGTCAGTGCACCGCTTCCCAAGGGGAATACTTCAAAGGTGACAGCAATGAAGTACGTAGCCCTTTTTCTAGGACAAGTTCGCGAACTAAACTGGCAGCCTCATATATGGCTCGCAGTGACAGGTTTTATAATCCTCCTTTGCCAAAATGAAAACTGAGGTGCAAGGTTTGTTTGTTTCACAATGTTGACTTAACAATAACTCAAAACGATCAGGCAACTATTTATGAAATACCCCTTGGCAGAGCAGTGGCTAAATGCTATCCAAAATGCTGGTCACGGAAATACAGGCACCACTCCTTGGAAACATTATAGGGCATCATTATAGGGCAGTTCCCTGCTATCCACTACGATAGCTATGAGTCAGGATGGACTTGACACCAACTGGTATCATGGACTTTATTGTATCCTCCCAAAATGTGGACTCTTGGTATTGCGTGATGTTCCAGTCTGTTGTAAATTCTGCCTCTATGATGTTAATGGCAGAGGATGGGTGACAGATATCCTGGTGAGGCAGGGCTCAACCTCTAAGACTGTACTGTGTCTTGAAGGCAATCTCAGGATATAAAGGGAAAGGGGATGCAAGCACAGAGTTGGGGATGTCATACCACCAACGAAAAAGCAGTGGGAGCAGAATGTGCCCTCTGGACTTGGGGTTCCTGTACCTGAGAAGCTCCCAGTCCAAAGGACCTTCCTCCAGAGCCAACACAGAAAGCCTTCCCATAGAGCTAACACACTGAATTGGAACTTTTAGGTTACTTTTTGTCTCTGAAGAAATAAACTGCTCTTTGTTAAAGCCATCCATCTGTGGTACTTCTGTTCCGGCAGCACTAGATGACTGAGAAAATGTTATTTTTGTTGTTGTTGTTAACCCTCATGGTACTATTCCAATAAGACCACAGCAACAAGACTGTCCTACCTCACTAAACACCATCCATCTAAAAGTAAAGAAAACACTAGCCAAGTAAGCAGCGGTAACAAAGTACGGTCACGTGGACATAAGGCAGACCTTGCAACAGTGAGAAACTGGGACTTACGCTGGCAGTCAGTCAATCAGCCATGATTTTCTGAAGATAATCTAGCAAAGATAAGAACTCTCTTAACTTTTGGGCTAGTAATGCCACCTTTAGGAATTCATCCTAAAGAAATAATCCTGGATAGGTGAGAACTGAACAGGGATTCTAAACACAGAGTGTTTACAGTAGTGAAATACTGAGTCGTGTATTTGGATGCTGAAGTATCTCATAGAGAGCATGGAGTTACATAATAATGAACTACGTTCACCATGTATCTCAAGAACAAAATAAAGCAGCTCATAAAAACAATTTAGGAGGACAAAAAGCCCATTGCCAGTGAAGTCAATTCTGACTCACAGCGACCTTACAGGACTGAATCTCCACGGAACAATCAGTGGCTACGAAATACCAACCTCTGGGTTAGCAACTGCAGCACTAAACCACCGCCCCACCAGGGCTCCCTGGCTATAGAAACAGGAAGGCCCAAACACCACTTCCGTCATCTTCCTGATGTACGTATGCCTGCATGCTACAATACTTCCAGCGGTTCTGAGAGAACAGTGGGTGAGGGGCAACTTTTACTTCATTTTGTTCAGCTTCATTCCATCAATTTTCTAAAGAGTGGGTACCATTTCTGTCATCAGAAAAAACTGCCTCTTGTTACTATCACATTCCTTATGGTTTTTGCTTTTATCTCTAGATATTCTTAGGTCCTGGGGAGACACGACAGGGTGGGTGACGGCAGGATCCAGGACAGCACCCTACAGCCCCGACTAAGGGTTGTGCCCAGGAAGCTGTTTTCTTTACGGACACCGTCCTCAGGCCGGCCTGCTGGAAGGGTGCAGAGAAAGCAGCAGCACAGCACCCGTGGCCGGCCCAGGCTGCTCCGCCGCTAAAGACTCAAGGGTGGAAGACCCACGTAGTCTCTGGACCTCCTTAAGGACCCCAAGCTCTATCTCTGCTGAGTTCCAGCTCCTACTCTCTGCCCTCCATTACTACAATGCATGTCTCCCAGTCTTCTGATTCTTTTAGCTTCTTGATTAATTTACTTGCCCTTTCAAAATGTCCTCTAATTCATTACAGCCTTCCTGGAACTGCTGTCTGGCTTCTCAACATGTGATATCAGATGTCCCATAAACAACAGGACTATTATATTAAAACTGAATTGGAACCAAGCCTTCTATTTCTCCACAAGCCTATTAACTTGATGTTCTACAGGTTGAATCTCATTCAATTTGCCATTTACAGGATAACCTTTCCAGGTGCGTCTCTCAAGCTCTTCCTGCTGTTCTGGGTACCTCTTAATATCAGTATGCTGCAGAAGTAATCCTAATGAGGTAAGAAAATGAACCCAGATTTGTGGGGTTCTTTCCCCTAATGGAAATTTGGAAGCAATGAGTACAAAGTGCAACTGACTCACATCAGGACAACACCCTTAGCTGCCTGTCCTCCCCTGTGAAGTCCAAATGGCCCCTTCTCTGAAGAGACAAGACGGGGGGATCAAAGGTGTCATATTAGGAGGCTTCTCATTCTTCTTCATTATGCCCTTAAACTAAAGAGTAAAAGACAGTTGTCTTTAACCATTAAAATGTCATCAAACTGAGCAGATTAGAAAATGGTAGTTTTCAAAACTGGGGGAAAAAGAATCAATCAATGTAAGACTTTTCTGTCTTCTACACACATCCAGAAAATCAAGAAACTCTAATCGCGTGTGGAAGGGGACACTGGTAAGTCACTCCAAAGGCAGGAATATTTCCAACAAAAGAAAAAAAATGAAAATCGCATCGCCACTTCCCTAACCTCTGTTGGTCTTATAGTGAGTAAGAAGGGTATCTCTTCAATCCAGAGAGAGAGCACTGGAGGCTACCCAGAATGTCTAAGACAAACTCAAGTGACCACCTTAATAAAGAACTTGATCTTGCCTTCCTGTATTCTCCCTTGGCTTATGGCAGTAAACTAGAATAAACATGTTATTGAAAGAGAATCAATAGACGGCTTTAGAATACACCGTACCACAAAAGGTCAAGCCCTGGTATCGATTTTAATATAACAGGGTTTTTTTTGCAGCTTCCCAAAGGGTCTTTTTCTAATATTGTTCTTCATTTTTTTCCCACTTTGTTCCTTGACTGGTGAATTTGTTGTTCCTCTCTGTAAAAGCTGTCTAAAGCTGGGTTTGCTGACTGTGTGTCATTTCTGTGACAAGTGGCTGGGAAATGAAAAACAAAAAATGAACAAGGAAAGAAAAAATAAGAACACATTTCCAGGTAGTGGGAGGACAGGTACAAGATGGCAAGAAGCACAAGACAATGTGCAACTCACAAACTGCACAGGAACAGAGTGACATGCAGAGCAACTGCCATCACGGCCCACTGTGGACCTTTGCCCCCGTGAGACCATGAGAGGGCCCTGAGTCCTAGGAAGAGGACAGAACAACTGACGAAGGCGACGACCTCTCAGTTTTCAGCTCATCATCGAAAGAGGTGAAGGGTGCCAATTTTTTAAGAGACCACCAATCTGAGTTACTCTGGACTCCTCTTGAATACAAAGCACCAACTTCTCCAAAGAAAACTGGAATCCGCTTCACAGGGCTCAGGAAGGACGAATCAGAAGGTGTACGTCCAAGGGCTACAGAGATTTCCTGACTTCTGTCCCCCCAGTCCAGGCACCAAGACTTAAAAGCTGAGTCACACAAACAGACAGTACCATCTACAATAGCAAAACGATGGAATCAACCTAGGTGCCCTTCAGCAGGAGAAGGAATAAAACAAACTACAGCATATTCCCACGATGGAATACCATGCAATGATAAAGAACAATGACGATCTTTGGAAACACAGGACAATATGGAGTCACCTGGAAGGCATTATGCTGAGTGAAATCAGTCACAAAGGACAAATACTGTGTGAGACCACCATTATGAGGCCTCAGGAAACGGACTACACACAGAAGAAAATCATCTTTGTTGGTACAGCAGGGGGAGGGAGAGGAACATTCAGAGATTCGATATTAAATAGGAAATGGGTTAAATAAAGGAAGTCACAGCACACAGTAGAAGCAGACCACCACTGCTGGACTATACCCAGAGCTAAGAGGTTTCCTATATACAACCCCACACTTCCAAGACAGCGTACCAGGAGTGGGGACCTGGAGACTCTGCTTTGGGGAGATATCTACGTCAACTGGCAAAACTAAGCCTTTTCTTTTTAAGAATATGGCCTGCATCCCAATTGAGTGAGTGGTGTCTGTGGTCTTAAAAGCTTGCAAGCATCAACTTGTCCCAGTCCAACTGGAAGAGAGGTAAACAAACGACATCAAAGACAGGAGGAAAATGTGAGCCCAGGAGCCAGAAGGAGCCAGACGACCCAGGCAGTATGAGACCAGCAGAGCTCGATGGTACCCAGTCACCTCCAACGTCTGCCATGAGAGGCAATACAATACCAGGCTACCTGACCCAGCAGGACAAAATTAGGGGTACAGATCTAGAATTCTGCTAAAAGACCAGACATGATGGCCTGACACCCCTGGAGGGTCACCGGAAAGCACAGCCCCTAGTCTCACTCCTACCCTAGCACTGAAATGAGCAGACACAGACTGGACCGGACCAGGGAGCACAAGGCCCTGGGAGCAGTTCCCTGTGGTAGTGAGATGGGCGGGTGGAGCGGAGCAGACAGGACCAGGCTGAATGAACACGGGAGTCCAGAGTAGAAAGGAGGAATGTGCCGTCAGAGGGCTGGGACAGCCAATGGAGGGGCACAGGGGTCTCTGTGGGGTTTCATAGACCAAACTGATTTTGTTTGTAAACTTTCATTTAAGCACAATAAACTTATTTAAAAAAAAAAGACTCATAAGCCGAGACTACACGTTCACTGTGTCACATTTTCACTTTTAGACAACACTTGCTAAAAAGACAGCAAACTAAGTCGTGGCGTCGGTCCAGGCTGGGGCGGTAGACTCGGTTTGCCTTAGCAGTATGAAATAAACTGCTGGCCCTGGAGCAATCAAAGCATCTCAGGGTGATGTACACAGTTCCATGCCCTCGGCAGCAAACCAAAGAGTAGGGGGTTTGAGTCCACTCAGAGGCTCCCTGGAAGAAAGGGTTAGCAACTCACTTCTGAAAAAGTCAGCTACTGAAGACTCTAGGGGTACAGTATGACTCTGACACAGACAGGGTCCCCAGGAGTGGGAATTAGCTGAGCAGCACCTAATGAAGCTGTCAACATAGTCCCGTTTTGCTCAGCTAGTGCTGCTCTAACAGAAATACCATGGAGTGGATGGCTTTAACAAAGGAAGGTTTATTCTTACACAGTCGGGTAGGCTGCAAGTCAAAATTTAGGATGTCCATTCATGGGGAAGGCTTTTCCCCTTTTCGGCTCTGGAGGAAAGCCCGATCAGTCTTTGTCCAGGGAGCATCTTGGTGTGGGAACCTCAGGTCTGAAGGACGTGTTCGCCTCCCAGTGCAGCTTTCTTGATCGTGTAAGGTTCCCAATTCTCTGCTTGTATCCTTTTCCTTTAACTCTTGCAGGATGAAAGGATTAAGTGTCAGGCAAGCCATCCTCCAGGGAAACCACCTTTACAGTGGAGCAGGGAGGTGATCTTATAAAGGGATTTACAATCCCACCCTAATCGTTTAACATACAGCACAGGAAAATCACAAAATGGAGGACAATCACAAAATATTAGGAATCATGGCCCAACCACACAGTTACACATATTTCGGGGGGGACACATTTCAATCCATGACATCCCCATACCAAAAACCAGAAGCCAATTCAGCCCACTCAAAGGATGATGTAAGTGTAGCTGCTCCCTGAGAACTGCGAACACCAACGGGGATCTCATGAGAAAGGTGAGTGAGGGCACAGGGACTGGAGTCCAGAGGCTGCCTTTTGTCAGTGGCACAGAACTGGGCAAAGTACTTAACCTCCGACTCCTTCCTGATTGCAAAGTGCACCCACAGAGAGTACAACCACTACATCCACGTTTTCCCAGTTTTGGGGAGTCATGCAGCCTTGGATCCTGGAGCACCACCAGGGGTATCATCTTCTTAGCCACCAGCAAAGCACCAGGCACACAGTGAGCAACCTTCAGACAGTAGTTGATGTGGTCATGTGATGCTTTCTTTTCACGCTTCTTTATCCATCTGGACAAACTCTGTCCTAGCTTAATCTACTCAGCTACAGCAGTAAAATATTATTATAGTTCAGTAATGCTTTCTTTCTGGCACCTACTATACACCCGACAGTAAGCTCTACCCTCACAGAGCTTTCTACTCCAGGTGAGAAGAAAAGCACGAGAAAGGAAATATGTGGACAAAGAGTGGGGAAAGAACAGCGAGGGTAAGTGCGGAGGAGAGAAAGAACGGTTATTCTGGATGAAGCCATTAGGGACAGCGTCTCTGCTGGGCACTCTGCGCAGGCCCTGGAGGGTCAAGGGGAGCCAGCCACGCAACTCCATGGTGCAACTCTTGTGGGCACACAGGTCTGGTAGCCATCACGCCTGCAGCGTCCCACGGGAGCATGACAGGAGACGAGGCATGAGAGTAAGGGGGAGGACAGTCCTTCTAGGTCCAAGTTAAGCATTTGGGCTTTATACCAAATCCAATAAGAAGCCAATAGTTTTAAGCACAGTTGACATGGTTCAAATACGTCTGTGTAAGTACACTGAAACCGCTTTGTGAAGAACAACATCTACGAGACATGCACGGCTCCCTGCAGAAGGCTTTGTAACTGTGTCAGGGACAAAGGATAACGGCTTAGACTCCTTTCTCAACCTCACCACTATCCACATCTTGGACCAGATGACTCTTAGATGTGGGTGACTGACTTGTGCATTGAAGGATGTTCAGCAGCATCCCTGGCATCTGCACGCAAGGTATCAGTCACATCCTCGAGTTGTGACCCCTCCAAAAAATACTTAAGCATGGCCAAATGCCCTGTGGGAGCAAAAGAGCCCGTGGCTGAGAATCACGGGCTTAGATTAGGAGCGAAGATGGTGAGAGGCATAGGATTTGTAATCTAGTATAAAAGCACAGGTTCCTGGACTGATGAAATAGAAGAGAGACAGGAAGAGTAATCAATCATCAAAATCCTGATGCTACTCTCAACTTTGGTTCGACCAGTATTATCCACATTGTAGGTAGCTGGAAGAAAGAGCTTTTTAAGTCAAACATACCTAGAGTTGTAAAAAAAAAAAAACAACAACAACAAATGATATGGAAACTCAGTTGGATAACGGTTTGGGTTTCTTCTCTTTAATTCTATAAAAACTGAGCTATACAGTTGACAGGTGTATTCTTAAAGAAATACACACCTTCTTACAGATCACAGCAAAACCTACAGAAATATTAATTTTCACTTACTATTTGACAGTATTTTGACAGTTTTATTTCAAAGTACAGTCTTGTGAATTAAAAAAACAAAAACACTAAAGAAAGTCCTTTGATTTGCAAATTTCTTTTAAAACTAAATTCACTGCTTAACAAGTTCCATATAAAAGGCACAGGTGACTGTGCTAAAACCCCCAAAAAATCAACTTTCAGTAAACCACATCAAAACAGCCCCAGCTGCAACACTTACAAGGCTACATAAGAGGTAACATCACTATTGGGACAAAAGTAATTCAGCCTGAGACACGGTCTCTTAGGGTGGTGATGAGCATGGCTTGAGGTGCCAGATGGCCTGGGTTCAAATACCACCTCTTCTCCTTTTTGGTTATGTGACGGTAAGCAAAGAAGCCTTTCAGCGTTCCACTCACTTTATCCAGGACATGAGGACACCAGAAAGGAAGACCTGCCACATACATACTTCTTGCGACCATTACATGTAAAATGCATGGACCTGGGCCAGAAACAAGGTAAGGGTTTAAAAACTGTTAGCTACCAATGTCCTTATGACTGACATTAGTACTTCCTTTTTTGGGTAAAGTCTTTTTAAATGGCATGTATTACAATATCTAAACCCTACAAAGTGTTAAAAGTAAAGACGCCACTTCAAGGACTTACAGTGTGCCTCACCGAAGCCATGGTGTTATCAATCATCCCATATGCACTGGACAGCTGGGCAATGAATAAGGAAGACGAAAGAATTGATGTCTTTGGATTATGGTGATGGCGAAGAATACTGAATATACTATGGACCGCCAGAAGAATGAACAAATTCTGTCTTGGATGAAGTACAGCCAGAATGTCACTTAGAAGCAGGGATGGTGAGACTTCATCTCACATAGTCACAACACATTATCAGGAGGGCTCAGTCCCTCAAGAAGGACATCAGGCTTGGTAAAACAGAAGTTCCTCGGAGAAGAAGAAGATGTTTGATGAGGTGGCTTGACACAGTGTCTGCAACAACGGGATACAGCAACACAACGATTGTGAGGGCGGCGCAGGACAGGGCAGTGGTTTGCTCTGCTGTGCACAGGGTGGCTGGGAGTCCCAACCAAACCTAAGGCACCTGACAATAACAACAAAGTCTATCTGAGATCTAGAAACACTGCCAAACGACAGTCAAAACATAGGGTTGAGGTTTTGAGTTGTTTTGTTTATCAAAAGAAGTTACAGACATTATTAGTCAAATCTCATTTTAATTAAAAAAAAAACTATATTAACACTGCAAGAATATATTTCCCCTAGGGTCTCAATATGTGAGTGATTTTAAAAAGGTGGGGAAGTTGAAGATAACTAATTTTTTACGCTTCTATATAACCTGAATTTCTCCACAAGTATATATTCCTTTTCATGTATTCTTTTAAGTCAACATTACCCATGTTACCAGTAGTTTGAAGCCTGACCTTTCTACATAAACCTATCTGGTGATGTAGAAATAATGAAGGACTTGCAGAAACTCTGCTGGTTTTTTTAATGAACAGAGATTTTCCACTTTCAATTGGTGGCTTCAGTTGACTGACTTCTGTTTTGACTTGATTAGTTTTTAATCCATCAACCCCATCAGAAAAGCAAAACATCACTAAAATTTATAATTGTTAAAGACTGTTGTGCTTTAATCCAATTAGCACTGACAACATGGTACCAGGAAGTTAAGACAATCCAATCTGAGAGGTTGTGAAAGAGTTCAATTTTAAAGCTTTAATTGAAACATTTACATGGTTAACTTCTATTTTTACACTTGATACTGACACGAAAGTCATACTAACATCATTTTAATGGGACAAGTTGAGAAGTGTTCCAACTAAAAAGAAACAGCTTATGCCTGGAGGATCTCGATAGTTTAAATTTAAGGCAGGGGCTGTAAATAGTACACAAGCTAGCACACGGCCCCTGTGCTGGCTGTACACACCTCAGGGGGGGCAGTCAACAGTCAGCTTCCAACGGCGAAATGTCACAGCAGCCCATTTTATAAAACTGGCTTTAAAACACACAACTGTGTAGGCTGGATGTGATGACTGAAACAAAATACTCTGAGACTCTCATTTAAAAAAAAAAAAAAAGACCAACCTGCTGCCATTGAGTTGATTCCAACTCTCCCATAGGACAGGGTAGAGCTACCCCACAGAATTTCCAAGGAGTGCTTGGTAGATTCAAACCGCCGACCTTTTGATGAGCAGCCGAAGCTCTTAACCGCCAGGCTAGCAGGGTTTCCTGATCCTCGTACAAAAGATACACAAACAATAACAATCAACACTAAAAACCCAAAACCCAACACATCGAGCGACACAAGCAATGTAAAATAACTTAGAATGAGTCCAGAACAAAGAAAGGAAGGAAGGAAAAACACAGATCACAGATGGAGAAATGTCAAATAACTGTGCTTCACGATCATCTATGAACTTAAATCCGGAAGGAACCTCTTCACTGCTTCCTGAGCCCTGCCGCAAGGGTGACGGTGCGGACTCCCCCTCCAGACACAGCACCCAAGTTACTCTGTGGCAGAAGGCTGGTGAACACACGTGTGCCTTCCTGACCAAAGGCAGGCACTCATCTTCAGAGTCCAGAGGTGGGTGACAGCTACTTCAACAAATTCCTACTGTGCTATGAAGAAAACTGTCTCCATGCCTGGCTTAAAAACACTTTACTGACATCCTAACAAGAAATTCCAATCACCACTGTCACTGACAATGTACACACAAACAAACTGCTGTGTTTTTACACAAACAATACAGCCACTACATTTTTTTCTCATCAACCATGGGCCCTGTCCCCCTCCTACAGGTATCTTTGAAACCCTGCTATGCTTTTTTTTTCCCTTCATGTTGCTATTAAAAAACTAGTGCAGCTCCATTGTGAAAATACCTAGAGGGTACACGGTGCACTTGCCAAAAAAAGTTCAACACACGTGTTATTTGCGTAAAAAGTCAGTATTCAACAGTAAATTGTAGCCTAGAAAAGAAAATATTAACTTTAAAGGCAAATTCTCAAAAGACTTTTGTTCTAAGACACAGGAAGTTTTGAAAATATCCTACAGAGCAGCTGCCCAGCTCTAATCCCCAGAAGCACACAGAAAGGTCATTTTCAAGAGACCTTTTATTTACTAACAGTTAAGAAGTGAAAACCCTAGTGACTACTGACGACCCCTCTCGACAAGAGCAAAGAGAGGAACTGAAAGAAGGTGTTCCCTGCATTCAGGAAAAGGTACCACTGAGTGGTGGTTCAGCACATGAACTTGGTACAGACATGGGTTCAAATCCCAGCCTCATTGCTTATTAGAAATGGCCTTGGGAAAGTCACTTAGCCTCTCAGTTCCCAAATTTCTGTTGGGGATGTTAGCTGCTGTCACGTCAGCCTGACGACTCGTGGGGACCCTGCACACAACGGAACAAAACGCCACCCAGTCCTGACCTATGCCGCGACAGTTACGGATCAGACCAAACCTATACAGCATCCTAACAACAGGCAAGGCTCCAGTGAGCAGCTGGTGATGGCTTCCCAGGACGTGCAATGGCCAGGAACTGAACCCAGGTCTCCCGCATGGTAGACAAGGACTCTGCCACTGACCCGCCCAGGTCGCACTCCTCACTTAACAAGTGGTGATGGTGATACCTACCTAAGAGGAGACTTGGGAGGAGAAAGTGATTCTACACTTACAAAATGTTTACCACAGGCACACAACGAGCACAAGACACATTTTTTTCAATGGTTTTCATTTTAGTTGGGCATATGAGTCCTGTACTCTTGAAATGGTTTCCATGACAGATGACAGGTGGCCCAGTGTGCACATTCTATGCTATGTCATCTATAGCTTGTGAGCCAAGTTTCATCAAAGACCAGGAGTTTATGCTTTGTAGTCAGAATGGGATGCAAAAGAGTAAGAGTTCTTCTCTCCCTAAAATACTTAAAGAAAACTCTTTGTCCTAAAACAATAAAGCTCATCCAAGAAAAGGTAGGAACAACAATGAAAGTTTTAATACACAATGAGGACAGACTCCAAAATCTGTCAAAGAAACCTCAGTCAACAGAAGAGAAAATAGATAAATGGGAACTATTAAGAATCAAACACTTTTGCTCATCCAAAGACTTTATTAATAGAATTAAAAGAACACCCACAGAATGGGAAAAAATATTTGGCAACTCTATGTCAGACTGACGCCTGATCTCCATAATCTATAAGATACTACAAAATATCAATTAAAAGAAGATAAACCATCCAATTAAGCAATGGGCAAAGGAGATGGACAGACACTTCACTAAAGAGGAGATCCAGGCAGCCAAAAAACACATGCAGACATGTTCACGATCTTTAGTTATTAAAGAAATTCAAATCAAGACAACAATGAGACACCATCTCACCCCAACAAGATTGGCCATGATCCAGAAAACACAAAACAACAAATGCTGGAGAGACTGTGGAGAAAGTAGAACCCTCCTACACTGTTGGTGGGGTTGCAAAATGGTCCAGCCTCTTTGGAAGGCAATCTGGCACTTCCTTAAAAAAAATGGATATCGATATAACATTTGACCCAGTAATTCCACTACTTGGAATATATCCTACAGAATCAAGGCCTTTCACACCAACAGACACAAGCACCAGAATGTTTATCGCAGCACAGTCCACAATAGCAAAAAGATGGAATCAACTCAGATGCCCAACAATAGAAGAATGGATAGGTAAACTATGGTACATATACTCAATGGAGCGCTACGCAATGATAAAGAATAACAATGATTCCAGGAAACATCTCCTAACCTGGTTTCAACTGGAAGACATTATGTTGAGTGAAAGTAGTCAGCGACAAAAGGACAAATACTGTATGAGACCTCTACGATAAGATCTCAAAAACAGACTTGTGTATAGAAGAAAAGACTCTTTGACAGCTGCAAGGGAGGGGAGGAAGGCAGAGTGAGGGGGGGAGGGTTTAGTTTAGATAGTTACTAGAAATCTAGTTGGGAGAAAGCGGTGATAGCACACATTAGAAACAAGAAAAACATTAAGCGGACTTCAGCATAACTTGAGTACTCCTTCCATCTTAACACTGCAAGGATACATTAGCTGGGGCAGGGGGCGGGGGATCATGTTCTTAGGCGAATTTCAGGCCAATTGGCACAACTAGCATTTTGCTAAGAGAGCTCTCTGCACCCCACATTGGTGAGTGGCGTCTGGGGTCTTTAAAAGCTGCCAAGCTGCCATCCGAGGACATCGCAAATGGTCTCAACTCAGCAGGAACAGATGCTCACCGAGGACCAAAATGACATGTGGTAAAGACAACCGAGAAGACAGAGAGACCCCACAAGAGTGGGTGCCTACATCGACTTGGGACCGGAAGAACCAGATGGTGCCCGGCCACCACCAGCGATAGCCATGATGAAGCTCACAGAAAGGAGTCTCACTGGCAACACAAGAATAAAAAGGGGTGCATCCTGAGATCTCCACTAAAAGACCTCAACTGATGGTCCAGCGGTTTGGGGGTTCCTCTGAGAGCATGGCCCCCAGCCCTGATGCTGCCCTTTCCCATAAATTATAACAAAGGTCCACTCTTTGGACAGGAATGGATTGGACTTGGCAATGCAGAGTGACCATATATTGGAAGCACTTTATGGTTCTATACATCTATAGGATATCATCTTGCTGACCTCTGGCTGGAGGAAGGGGAGTGGATGGAGAGGAGGGGAAAGGAGGCTGTTGGGAGGATGAGACATGTATGGAGCAGAGAGGAATAGTGTGCAGTCACCGGACAGGGAGAGCAGTGGAAGCTGCATATAGGTGGGCATGTACATTTATACATAAATGTATATTTTCACTCAGTCATGTTAAATAAAAATTAAAAAAAAAAAAAGAAAACTCTTTGTAACTAATTGTTTTCTCCATCCAGAAAAGAAAGGGAAGATTAATGTTTGAACATGAAACTCTGCCAACGTTGGGAAATATTACAATCCTGGGCTAACATTTACATGTCATTTAGATAGATCTACGTTGCCCAAACTCCTTGCCAGCCAAAGGCTCTACAGGCAGAGCTATCAAGATGGGGAAGAAAAGGAGAGAAGTCCCCTGTGTACACGTCCCCACCTTTTCCAGAGTGAAAAAGGGCGTTCGTTCTCCACACGACGCGGCCACTAGGACAAGCAGATGGCTTCCGGAAGGCCCTGGACTGAGAATGCAGCCAGGCCTAGGCCCAGCCTACGCGGCCACTGCCCTTAAATCTGGATTTCCAGACTCAAGGAAGTGAACTGCAGGCCACTGCCCACCCACCTTCCAAAGCAGAAATGGAAATGAGTCCACTCAACAAATGCTACTTGAACTACAAACACGCATTCCCTCTACACAAAGGACCCAGATTTAAAAGAAAATGGTCCTCCCCAGAGGCTTCTCAAACTACAGCTCCATCAGCACTGGGACCTGCAGGGCAGATTCCAAGGCCTCCAGAAAGGAGGACAGGGAAAGGCGGACCCACCAGCTCTGGGTACCCCATCCTAACGACAACCACGGTGGTGCTTAGATCTGTCCTACATGGCATTCTGTGCTGAGATTCCTTTCAATAAATGTTTATGGGATAACCAGAGAAAAGACACTCCTGTGACCTCAGTGACAGATCAGGCGGGGCTTGGTCACAGTCCAGGTCCGATCCTGGTTCCGCTGCTGACTGACAAGCTAGACCTGTGTCTGTCTCAGTCATCTATCTGTTGTTACAGAACAATGATAACACTCACAATAAGCAAAACTGGGTCAAGGAAGGAATAATACATTCCTTATAGAGCACATTAGGACATAAACAAAAAGGCAAACCTGCTGCCACTGAGTCAACTGTGACTCCTAGCAACCCTATAGGACAGAGCCTAACCAATCATCCCAAATGGTTTTCAAACCCGTAATCTTTATGGAAGCTGATGGCCACATCTTTCTCCCACAGGACAGCTGGAGAGTTTAAACCACAAACCTCTGGGTTAGCAGCCGAGCACTGAACCACTGAGCCCTTGGGGCTCCTGCATTGTAAGGAATAATGAATGAGTTACAGGGGCAACGTTACAATACATCCCCCCTGAGACAAGAAAAGGCTAGACTGTTCCAGATAGTGGAGAAACATCAACAAGCTACCAACGACTACGGAACCTCAGACAGCGATTCCTAGAAACTTATAAATGCAGACGCCAACTCTGGCACAAACGACTTCAAATAGTACGCTTCATGAGGAAAATGCAGTAATTACTGTCAGAAGAAACATTTGAACAAGAAGTGGCTGAGCATCGCTGCTGCTATTACAGACAGTAAAAAAGTTACAGATTTCTATAGCACGCTTGATTGACTCTGGTTTTCCGGGTTTGATCTTCCCACCATGTAAAAACGGCTTATCACACAGAACTCAGAGGAGGAGCCCACAAAAGCATCGCATCCATGGGAAACGAAATTGGGTTTGGAAAAAAGGAAGTAAAAAGACGTGCACAGAACACAGACTGGATAACCCAACCTTGTGTAATTGCTGGTTACAGAAAGCAGTTGGTCTATCAAGAGGAAAAGCGCCACTTAAACAAAAAAGATGAAGGCGGCAGATGACAGGCAATCCTGTGGCTTTAGTACAGACAGTCCTGCCAATGGTCTCCCACTGGAAAGGACTGGGGGCTACAATGTGATCTGCCCAGTACATAAAGAACTGCTGAGGTCCTGAACAACTTGTATGTAAACAGAATGGAGAAGCCGGGGTATAAACTACATCAAAGCAAAAAGCAAGCAAAACAAACAAACAAACAAACAAAACATCAGGGCAACAATGGTGTTACTGAGAAAAATAAATCTAAAATATTGGGGGTTTTAAACAAGAGAATCACTTAAATGCGTGAGCATATAAAGGAGTATTTTGCAGATAATGCCGACAAATTATTGCCTGCCTCCTATAAAGCCACACATGGGCAAATTCCCTCACATACAAGGCAGCAGGGTACAACTCCCACCTGGTTATATGGTTTCACCAAAAAGGGTTACAACTCAAACCACTAATTGTTTCCTTGCCAGCATTTGCAGGAGTCCTGGCAGCAAACAGGGTTAACCACTCGGCCTCTAACTGACAGGTCAGTGGTTCAAATCCACCAGCCACTCCATGAGAGAAAGATGTGGCTGTCCGCTTCCATAAAGACTACAGCCACAGAAACCCTTTGGGGCCATTTACTCTGTCCTAGAGGGGCACTATGAGTCAGAATTGACTCAACAGCAACAGATACCATTTGTAAGACAAGTGACGTTTGTTTGCCAATGACAATGGTGACTTCCAGGCTGAGACACTGACTGCTGCTGCTCTCGAGGTCACTTCCAACCACATTTTTTACAATACAAGCCAAACCAAACCAAACAAAGCCAATCACCCGAGGGTGCCATAAAACAGGATCAGCTCTAAGGCAAGCAAAGGGAGAGTCTGCGTGGAGACGTAACCAACGAGGATGGAGTGCACACAGGCACAGCACTGAGAATCAGCTGCCTCATCACAGCAGCTCTACCAAGCAGCCTTCTCTAGGCAACGGCTAACAATGCTGCATCAGCATTTTCAGACCGAAGGAAGTGGAGTTTTAAAGGCGTTTGGGTCAAGATCACATGGCCTAATGAAATGTCTCCAGTTTAAATGTTTCTGAATATGACCTATTTGTGCCAGACATGCTGTAAAAGGGCCTCTGCATTAGAGGGAGGAGAGACAGGACCTGCCGAGAGTCAATTCCATTCCAACAGATGTCCTGCTCTGGAGTGCACAATGGGCTGCAGCTCATCAGTTCTAAGCACACACTTGACGTTTTCACGGGATGGACAGCATCTTTCAGTCACCGCCTACTGGGTGGCAGTCCTGTCAGGGTGTCAGGGTCTGCACAGGCGCATCACAACATGAAGGTCTGCCCCAGCAGCTTGGAACAATTCCAGGGACAACAGTGGAGACATTGTTTGAGGAATGCTGGATCACCAAGTTTTCTAAGGCACGGAATGTGATATTGCGCAGAAGAACAAGTGATTCAGAAGTCCCAGACCCAATATGGACGGGTTTTAAGAATCTTGGCCCACTGTCCTGTGCATTAAAGTGGCATCCCTGGCCTCTATCTATGGAATCAAAAAACAAAACTGCTGCCACCACGTCAATTCTGACTCACAGTGACTCTATAAGACAAAGCAAAACTGCCCCATGGAGTTTCCAAGGAGCAACTGGTAGATTCGAACTGCTGACCTTAATTGGTAAACAGCTGTGGCACTTACCCACTAAGCCACCAGGGGGGGACAGTCTAAACTGACTCCCCACCCACTGCTGCTGAGTCGATTCTGACTCATGGCACCCCTATAAAACAGAGAAGAATTGCCCCCACAGAGTTTCCAAGAAGCACCTGTTGGATTTGAACTGCCACCATTGTGGTTACCAGACATGGCAGATACTCACTATGCCACCAGGGTTTCCTGACATTGCGAAATGAACCCCTGGTGGGAGAAGACAAAATCACCCTCCACAGACAGTCACTGCCTTAACCAATTTCTTCTGCTTATCTTTTTCCTTTTTGTTAACACACAAATAATGTATTTTCAAAACCTTAAAACAATTTGTGATGAACTGCATCAGTAAGAAAATTTCAAGAGGTAAGAAAGAATTATGTTACAATCTAATTTGCAGCAACTTTTTCTCAGTGGAACATCAAATGCAGGGCTTTCTCACATCTGTGGTACAATCACTGTGATCCTGCCACTCGCCATCCATCCCCCGCATCACGGAACCCTCCTCCTGACTTCCACTGTGGGTCTACATCTTCCTGCTGTGTACAGCTGCAGTGGAGCTCTTCCCTAGCTAAGGGTTCGCAAGCCTTCTCTTCGACTTTTCCCAACTGTCAGATATGCTTCTGAAAGCTTCCTTGGTTCCTAAGTGGGCCAGAGTAAAACCTGGTCTTGTAACCAAGGCCAAATCGAAACAGAGTCCTTACTAAAGATGGCCTAGCAGAAGACATTTCAGAAAGTGGGGCCACAAAGCCGACCAGCCACTGAAGAATATTACTAACTCTACTAAGCATGAAGCATATTATCACATCGACCTCATTATTAAAAAATGATAATAATAAAATATTAAAGGTAAATGATATGATGTAAGAAACAGGGAGGAATGGAGAGACCAACTCGGGTACAGTTAAAACAAAAAATACCCAAACTCTGTAAGAGGTCACAGAGGTTCAGATATGCCCTATTTCTGAACACGTTTCAAAGTGCCCGTGAGTCATAGATGAAACAATGAATATTTTTATGAAGAAAAATATCACAATCAAAATTATTTACAAAGTCCTTTTCTGAATAGGCTGGTTCCTTACACGGATGTAAGCCCAGGTCTGAGATCTTCGGTGCTTGAGGCCTGGCCTAAAGAGTGTGTACATTTGGGGTGGGAACAGGGACTTGGTAAGAAGCCCACATACAAGTGACAGTGTAAGAGCAGGATGAGCTATTTTCCAAAACTGCTTATAAGGCTTTATTCAATTACATCGACAGATACAAAAACATATAATGCTCTGTGATTCCAAAAAGTGTTTTTAAAATACTGCGCATAAAACTTTCCTAATGCTTGTTCTAATGCTTCTTTGCCAGCAGAAAAGGAAAGCAAAAAAAGAAAAAGCTATTGATTCTTCCAAGAACTATCAAACAGACGAACACACACTTTTGGCCAAGATTTGATAGCTGGAAGTTTTCATGAAGAAAGCTTCAAACACAACATTTTTGTTTTGAAAGGAAAAATAATGAAAAGGCTGTACCACCCTCTGCTTTTCTTAAAGAGGACAGAAGATAAATTCTCTATCAATAGTCACTTGTCCAGGTTACAGCAAGGCTGGCAACTCCAGTCTCCATGAGATACGGAACTGGTTCTCACGACAGCCCTTGTACTCATCTTGTCTGCCTTTTGCCCAGCACAGACCAAGGCACAGCAAATGGGAGCTGAATAGTGAGAGGAAAACAAAAAATGGGGAGTGTTACTGTAGCACAAGACTGCACCGTAAAGGAAGCAAGGCCAAAAATAATTTTGTTTTTAAACAGTTAAACTTTACTACCTAATTATACACTCCATCAACCCCACCTAATTAAGTAACTATATAGTGCTGAGTGGGAACAATTAAAATATATGCAGATACTTTTAGCTGTACAAATTAATTTTGATTTTAAAACCACAGCCCAAGTACCTCTTCTATTCCTGAGAAGATGATGGTTTTAATCTAAACCTCTGATTCTGTCCCAAAAGGTCACATGTAAACAGACATTAGCTTAGTAGAAACACTAGTGGCACAGTGGTTAAAAGCCACAGCTGTTAACCAAAAAGTGAGCAGTTCAAATCTACCAGGTGTTCCCTGGAAACTGTATGGAGCAGTTCTACTCTGTCCTATAGGGCTCTCTGTGAGTCGGATTTGACTCAATGGCATAGATTTGGTTTGGGGATTTAGCACTTATCAAAAAAGAACGTTTTTCAAACCCACTCATTTTAGAGATGGACTATTTAAGGCCCAAAGAGGTTAAATTTCATGCTGATCGTCCTCTAACCAGTGAGGACTAGAACACAGGTTCAAGGTGTGCTTCCACTTAGCTCTCCCGAGCAAAAAGGTACAGCCATCCAAAGCAAAAGCCAGCACGTATGAGCATCTAGGCTGTGGTAGGCATGTGTCGGGTGCTCACGGGAGAATGATACACACAGAATCATAACATTGTAAGGCTCTGTGCTATATGCAAATTGCAGAAATAGCACAGATGGGACACAGTTGACTATCTTGGATTAAAATGTATCCACATATTTTTATGAATAAGTATATACTTTAAGTCTACACCCAAAACAAAAAACATTACGCTTTTTTATAAGTTGTTTTTTTTCAGTTAGTATCTCTGCAACATCTTTTCCAATCAGCACGTAAGGATGTACTTGACTGTGAGGTACCCCATGGGAGGCGTGTACTGTAAAACAGTAATCTGGGCCTCTACGGCCTCACTTAGGCTGCTTCCAGTTTGCCACTACGACAAAAGCACTTCAGTGAATACTCTTCTGGCTTTTACTAGCAGTAGTAGCACTAGTAATTACACCACTAATACGGAAGTGTCTACAGAGAAAAAAATCTAGAGGAATAAAACATTGTTAAACAGTTGATTACTTCCAAAACATGGAATTACGGAAAATGTTGACTAGCTCTTACGTATTTCAGTAATGCCAATTTTCTTAAGTGCATACATATTACTAATTAGTGCCGTTTGTTAATCCAAGCATTACATATGACATGACATTCATCACTGATTACAATACTGTTTACCTTAATATCCCTTTTCTGTTCACGTCATCAATAAACCCGTTCAAAGAAACTTACCTGAGAAAATGTCTAGAGACTCCTTAAGAACTACTTAACACTTACTGAACAGAGCTCAGCATTCACACAACTAAAACCTATACAAGAGATACAACGGTAACTGACATTCCAAGTTCAGGAAAAGAGCAAGAACGGGCTTTAAGGCCCTATGACCAAACTCCTATTTTTGCCCTATTCAAATGCTCCATTGGAAAAAAAAATAAAAACCAGTGTGCTATCAAGTTCATTCAGACTCACAGCGACCCTACAGGACAGAGTAGAACCGTCCCACAGAGTTTCCAACGAGTGCCTGGGGGATTTGAACTGCTGAACTTTTCATTAGCAGCCCCAGCACTTAATCACTATACCAGCAGGGTTTCAAAAGCGCCACAGCATCCAAATAACAAGCCCTATTACAATCATTCTTCTCTAAAAATATTTGATAAATATGACAAGACCACCAAATCCTAGGAGACACAGAAAACGCACCGTTTTTGTTTCTCAGTTTCTTTTCTAGCTTGCTCCAATGCCAGCTCCTCGGCTACTCTTCTTTTCAATTCTTCTTCAGATACTAAAATCAAAGGAGAAGGGATGGAGATCAAATAAATGACTTCTTAAAAAAGCAAACAAAATAACCAGGAAAAATAAAGCTGAGACTGGATTTGATGGGCAAAGTTCTGCCAGTTGGTCACTGTCTCCTTGGAACTACCTAAGCTCTATGGGAAAGAACAATTAGCACACTTCAGGAGTAATTTAATCAAGAGTTCCCTGGTGACCTAGAAATTTCTACACCTGCCAAAATTTATAATAAACTCAAGGAGCTGCTTACTGCCCAGTGGGGACTGAGCCATTAAGTACAAATCTTTAAAATGATGTCCTATCATTAAACTGTGACAATCGTACGTGGAGGAGAGGGCTTAAGGAAAGGATTTTAGGCAGGAAAATGACACCCAACTCCTATCATTTTGATAATTAAGCAATGGATAAGAGTCATTTATTACAGAGAGAAAATCATTTGTAACTGTACACATTTTCCCATGACTTAAGAGAAAAAAGTGAGAGAAAATACAATCATTTTAAAACTTTTTTTTTTTTTTAATAACATGTAATTCAAATTCAAGTGCCAACAACAAGAGAGAGATGCAGAGCAGAGCAGAGAGCACGGCGGGAGCATTCTAAATACTCAGTGACTTGATTTGAAACATCTGGTGTTTCCAATTAGAAGGTTCTGTAGGATACGTTTTGTAAAGATTCTTACAGTTATAATGACAAATAAAATGGGCAAATTTTATATACTTCCTGGCGAGCCTACTATGAGAAATAAGCAGGGACTATTTCTTTACAAGAAACCTACTACCCAAAATTATGAAAAAGAAAGCACCAGAAACTCTTGGTGGCTCTCGGAACGCACACAGGGACATGGTATTTCACACAGTGGTGCCTATTAGGTGGGAAGCCAGTTGGGACTGGATCTGCTCTGCAGGGTGGGGGAACACATTATTGGACGACCTTGACATTTTAAGAGCCCTGGTAGTGCAGTGGTTAAGAGTCAGGCTGCTACCTAGCGGTTGGCAGTTGGAATCCATCAGCCACTTCTTAGAAGTGAGGCAGTCCTAGTTTATACTACCCTGTCCCAGGACACAGGCAAAAACCTCGTAAGAGGTTTAGCTGACATTGGACAATAAGAAATAAGACGCATGAAAGGTCTTAAGGATGTTTTGGAAACCCTGGTGGCATAGTGGGTGAAGCGCTACGCCTGCTAACCAAAAGGTCGGCAGTTCAAATCTCCCAGGCACTCCTTGGAAACTCGATGGGGCAGTTCTACTCTGACCTCTAGGATCACTATTAGTCTGGACCCAACTCGATGGCAATAGGTTTTCTGAGGATGTTTTAATTATGGGTTTATCAGAAAACAACATCACTGTAAGATATCATCAAAATAATGAAAAGACAATCCGAAGTATAATAAAAAATATACAGCACATTATATAGTCCCTTAGAGTTAAAAAGTGCTTGTAAAAAATTCCTACAGCACAACAATAAAAAAGCAAAAAACACAATGGGCAAAGGATTTAAATAAGGATTTCTCCATAAAAGATACATCTGTTGCCACTGAATCAATTTTGACTCACAGCAATCCTACAGGACACAGTAGAACTGTCCACCAAGGAAGAGCCAGTGGATTCCACCTGCCTATCTTTTGCTTAGCAGCCAAGCTCTTGACCACTAAACCACCGAGGCTCCAAGAGAAAATTTAGAAATGGCCAACAGCACATGAAAAATTATTCAACATCATCAGTTATTAAAAAAAAAAAAAGAAAACTGTAATCAAGTTGACTCTGACTCACAGTGACCCTACAAGACAGAGCAGAACTGCCCCACACAGTATCCAAGGAGTGCCAGGTAGATTTGAACTACCGACCTTTTGGCTAACAGCTATAGCACTTTACTTAACCACTACGCCAGCAGGGTTTCCCAGCAGTCCATAGGGAGCTACAATAAAAACTCAAACAATCACAAGTACGGGCAGGGATGCAGAGAAACTGGAATCCTCATAAGCTGCTGGTGAAACTGTAAAATGGCTTTGGAAAACACAATTCCTTAAAATGCTCAACACAGTTATCGTATGATCTAGCAATTTCACTCCTAGGTATATACTCCAGAGAATTTAATGTCTATACAAAAACTTGCGTGTGAATGTCTGTAGCAGCATCACTCACCATATTCTCCAAGTGGAGATAACCTAAATGCCCATCAACTGACGAATGGCTAAATCAAATATGGTAGAGCCGTAACAATGAAGTATTATTTGACAATAATAGAAAAGAATGAAGTCCTGCTACTTTCTACAGCATGAAGAATCCTTGGAAACAGTACAGCACCTAACAACTCAGACTTTGAGTGTCATCGGTTAACCTCCCCAAGCACCTCCTCTGAAAACTGGGCTGGCCAGTCCTCGTGGCTGTCTGCGTGCTTCGAATTCTAAGTTACGCACACCACGATGTGATGGCTTTCCCATCTGTGGCTACTTCTCATATACCAGAAAGCCTACGGGATCCTAAGTTTTCTCAAGTTCTGTGCAGCCAATAGCCCCATAAGCAGGAAACATTCAAAGAATTACCTAACCGAAACATGGACATGTTTTTCACAAATACTACCACTTGATCAAACTGTCCTCTGAAGCTCAACAAATGATAAACTCAAAACCCACTGCCACTGAGCTGACTTCAACTTGCAGCAACCCTACAGGACTGAGCAGAACTGCCCTACGGAGTTTCCAAGGAGCAGCTGGTAGATACCAACTGCCTACCTTTCAGTTGGCAGCTGAGCTCTTAACCTCTGAAGGAACAGGGATCCTAACAAGCTATGCTATGCATAAACACACAACTGATACATGGACAATCATGCTGTTTCCCTTAGGTTGTCTCAAATTAACACAAAGTTTTTTAAGAAACAAAGTCCATCCACCTCTGAAAACTCAGAAGGCCCAGGTGGAACCCACAGTTTGCACTTAACTACTAACCACTGGCTGTTGAAACCTACCCAGCAGCAATGCAGATAAAGGTCCTGACAATCTGCTTCAGTAAAGACTACAGCCAAGAAACCCCCTGCGGGCAGTTCTACTCTGTCACATAGGGTTACTGAGTTGGAATCAGCTTGATGGTGATGGATTTGGTTTTCTTTTTTAAAGGCTCATGTACGATCCAGGGACACACCAGACCCAGGCAGGAAGCAATAATCCCAGAGTTCTAAAGAGAGCTGATGACGCGGTCTTCCCCCTGCACTTACCCCTCTGACAGCCTGGCTTCCTTCCAGCAGAAAAGCCAGTATCAGCAGTGAGGACCAGCCTAGAAGGAAGGAAGGAAGGATTCCACTACCAAGTGGTGACCAGTTGGTGTTGGGAGGGGTCTGCAAAGGAGACAGGGGAGAAGCAAGGGCACTGGGAAAAAGAATAGCACATAAAAGGCTTGTCTGTTCTCCAGACTCTTCTGCCTCCCTGTAGTCAGCCCTGCCACCTCCCAGGGTGAAGTGAGACACAGATGCAGAGAAATGGGTATCATCTAGGTAAGCCATAAAGTGAGGGACAAGGCGAGAAGAAGAAAGCGAGCATGAGCAATGAAAAGGGCAGGAAAAGTCCCACTGCCATGCAAGGGGAGGCTTACTGGTTGACCTGGCACCCCTATCTATCGTGGGGTTCACTGGTTGACCTGGCACCCCTCACTACCTATTGAGAGGCTCGCTGGTTGACCACCTGGCACCCCTCACTACTATCTACCACACAAAGGAATCAGGGCACAGCTGACTTTCTAAAGCCCTAGGAATTTCCAGAAAAAGGGGGAAACAATTACAACTCTTGGATCTCAAGCCCAAGGTCACAGATGAAAAAGTAATTACCTTAGCTACAATAGAGAATTTAAAATAACAAAAGGTAAAACATAACCTACCATGAAGAGTCCAAAACCTAAAATAGAAAATCAAAGCACAAGCAGGAAAGTAAACCAGTGTGTTAATGGGTTTTGAGCAAATCTAAGCTTCATGTTATTTGTTTTGAAATCAATAGAAAACAGAAAGCAACAATACATTTCTTCCAATAGGTCTGATGCAAAATGCATACATGATGAGATGCACCATTTGGAGAACACTGTTTAAAATGGCCTTTCGGGGCACCCTCTTTTCAGCTCTCAGGATCTGAACATTTTCTCAGATAAAACTGTTATTAACAGAAAAGGTCAGTGTCTCGGGACGGGCAGCGGAAAGACGCTGGGAAAGGCAAGCCCCACCTCTCAGCACCATGCGTTCCCAAGCAGGTCTCAGAGACCAACCACATTTGTGAAATGAGAGCCAGAATCAAAACGAGCAATGGTCAAGCTGTATCAGTAAGCTTCGCCATGGAAATCTGTGGACCGATTTCAAGTTTATCGCTTTTCACTACAGGCACAGCTTTCCTTCCACAATGTCTGAGGACAAAAGGATGTTTTCCTCATATCTCATACAAAAAGAAAGCCACTGCATCAAGTCGATTCCAACTTATAGCGACCCTACAGGTCAGAGTAAAATTGCCCTACAGTTTCCACAGAAGATCTGGTAGATTTCAACTGCCAACCTCTTGGTGAGCAGATGTCCCACTTCACCACCATGCCACCAGAGTTTCCTCACTCTTGGTGTCTCACTTGTTCCTTCTGCCAGCAGTCCAGGGTACAATCAGTATTCTTCATCAATACCTCAGTTCAAATGCATCAATACTTCTGTATCCCTTTCTCACACTTGGTACTTTCAAAAATCTTTTTAGAAAACATTTTCATTTCTTTCTTAACGAACACAAACACTATCACTGTGTCTACTAGTTACAGAAGATACTACACTCCCCATCAACTCTAGAAGAAGTCAGGCACTGCAACTGCTTGCTGACAGCAAGTGTGGCCCCAAGCCTTTTATTTGGAACTGTTATTAAAAATCCTAACTACTTCTATGCATGAGAGCAGTTCATGATCCCGAAAACAGTGTTTCTGTTTCCTTGTCTGTTCTTACTCAACAGCATTCCAAGCAAATGCTTTGGCCAGCCCAAAGATTGCCTAGGAATCTTCTGATCTCCCCTTAGCTAGATTCTAAATTTCTATGATAAAAACTGACATTCAGGATCAAGTAAGAAACACCAGGACTCCTAACCGTCTATCCCACTCTGAGTACTGCTGCTGCTGTTCTTAGCTGCCCATTAAGTTGGCTCCTAGCTGTGGCAACCCCATGTGTAACACAAGGAAATGCCACCCTGCCTTTATCTGTCCTATGACCCTTGGTCAGCTTGAATCCATGCTGCTCATGTTATGCAGGACTTCTCCAGTCAACTGGCCCTCCATTTTACCAAACACAGTGCCCTTTCCTAGCGAGGGGACCTTGAGTTCTTAGAAGCGTTCCAGCTGGTCTTCTGTGACTGATTTGTTGCTTCTGCTAGCAGTCCAGAGTACATTCAATATTCTTCATCAATAGCTCAGTTCAAATGCATCAATACTTCTGTATCCCTTTCTCACTCTTCAACTTTGCAGGCAACTGAAAAGACGGCAGCTCGCAGCAGACTCACCTTAGTCATCAAAGTGACACGTTTGCTTTCAAAAACCTTAAAGAAACCTTCTACAGCATATTTTCCCAAAGTAATACATTATTTGATTTCTTCACTATTGCTTCCATAGATACTGATTGCTAACTGAAGTACAATGAAATCATTGACAACTTCACTTTCTTCTCCATGAGTATACTCAGAAACTATGAATATCATGGTCTCAATCCTCAGGAAAAGTGTAGCCTGAGTGCCTTACACTTCATCTGTCTGCTGTGTTGTACAACTTTCAACCAAATTTCTGTTTCTAGAAACTGCTTAAATGAGGGGTACAGAGGAGAAAAAAGGAGGTACCATAATATACTTTAGAGGTCTGTGAGCAGAAATGACTCCAAAGGATGGAATGCATTTAAAAACTCCTTATCACCTATTAAAGAACAAAAGGTAACCTAAATATCAAATCTAAAATGATAAAGCTCATCCAAGAAAAAGTACGAACAACAATGTAAGTTATAATACACAACACAGACTTCAAAAGCTGTGAAACAAATCACATTCAACAGAAGAGAAAATAGATAAATGGGAACTATTAAGAATCAAACACTTGCTCATCCAAAGACTTTATTAATCGAATTAAAAGGACACCTACAGAATGGGAAAAAATATTTGGCAACTCTATGTCAGACCGACGCCTGATCTCCATAATCTATAAGGTACTGCAAAATATCAATAAGAAACAGATAAATCATCCAATTAAGCGATGGGCAAAGGAGATGGACAGATACTTCCCTATAGAGGAGATTCAAACAGCCAAAGACCACATGCAGACATGCTCACGATTATTAGCTATTAGAGAAATTCAAATCAAAACAGCAATGAGATACCATCTCACCTGAACAAGGTTGGCCATGATCCAAAAAACACAAAATAACAAATGTTGGAGAGGCTGTGGAGAAATCGGAAGTTTCCTACACTGTTGGTGGGATTGCAAGATGGTGCAATCTCTTTGGAAAGCAATCTGGCACTTCCTTAAAAAGCTGGATGTAGATACACCATTTGACCCAGTAATTTCACTGCTCAGAATATCTCCCACAGAATTAAAGCCATTCACGCCAAATGATATGTGCACACGAATGTTTATTGCAGCACAGTCCACAACAGCAAAAAGATGGAATCAACCCAGATGCCCAACAACACAGGAATGGATAGGTAAACGATGGTGTATATACTCAATGGAACACCATGCAATGACAAAGAACAACGATGATTTTAGGAAACATCTCATTACCTGGTTTCAATTGGAGGACATTATGCTGAGTGAAAGTAGTCAGCGACAAAAGGACAAATATTGTATGAGACCCCTATGATAAGAACTTAAAAACAGACTCATGCATAGAAGAAAAGATTCTTTGATGGCTGCAAAGGTGGGGAGGGAGGAACGGAGGGTGAGGTGGGGAGGGTTTAGACTAGATAGTTGATAGAAATTCAGTTGGGTAAAATCTGTGACAGCACACATTAGAAAGAAGATCAGTATTAACCAGACTTCAACATAACATGATGACTCCTCCTATCTTAATCCAATATTGCAAGGACAAAGTGGGTGAGGGGTGCGGCAGGGATCATGCTCTCAGGGGAAATTGAGGCCAACTGGCACAATTAGCATTTTGCTAAGACAGCCTCTGCACCCCACACTGATGAGTGGCGTCTGGGGTCTTAAAAGCTGCCAAGCTGCCATCTGAGAGTACAGCAAATGGTCCCAACTCAGCAGGAACGGATGATCACCAAGGACCAAAACGACATGGGGGAAAGAGAACCCAAAAGACTGAGAGACACACATGAGTGGGTGACTACATCAACTTGTGACCAGAAGAACCAGATGGTGCCCAGCCACCACCAGTGATAGCTGTGATGGAGCTTACAAAGTTGAGTCTCACTGGCTACACAAGAATAAAAAGGGGTGCACCCTGAGATCTTCACTAAAAGACCACAATTAATGATCCAGGGGCCTCAGAGTTTCCCTGGAAGGATGATCCCCTGCCCTGATGCTGTCCCTGCCCATAAATCATAACGGAGGTCAACTCTTCAGACAGGAATGGATTGGACTTGGTGACAGAGTGGCCACATCATGTGTGCATTTTATGGTTCTATGCATCTATAGGATGTCGTTCTGCTGACTTCTTACTGGAGGAGGGGGAGTGGGTGGAGAGGAAGGGATGGGAGATTGTTGGGAGGCTACGACACGTATGGGGCAGAGAGGAAGAGTGTGCTGTCACCAGGCAGGGAGAGCAGTGGGAGCTGCATATTGGTGGACATGCAAATTTACATGGGAATGTACATTTTCATTCAATCATAGAAAAAAAAAAGGTAGAAAACACAACCGTGATTTGGGTCTTAAAGAGTTTCCCGGACCTCAAGGGACACATTAGTTTGTGTTTGAACATCCACCACCTGAGACTATCCTTTTCCTTCATTTTTTTTCATAAACCTTATCCTATAATTCCCTCTCTAATTACAGTATTTCTTAAACAATCTCTGTACGTTTTTTAATAAAAATTACAGCTTGCCTCTTAGAAAAATGTCAGTTCCTTTGAGATTTTTCCTTCACTCTGATTCTGATTTCACCATTTGCTGACACACGTCACATCCTATTCGGTAAAGCCTGTTCCTTTCACAAACGGCCCTGCTGGTGCAATGGTTAAGTGCTCACCTGCTAACCAAGAGGTCAGCAGATGGAGCCCATGAAGCAAGCTGGCAGAAAAAAAGACTTGGGGACCTACAAACTGTCAGAAACAACTCCAAAGATGAGACAGGAAACTTAAGGGACAGGGAGTTTACGTTAAGAGGCGACAAACAACTGGAAGAAGGGGGCTGAGAACGGCTGCACAACTTGTCACAGAGATGCACATGTAGAAACTGCTGAATTGGTGTGTTTGGGGTATGCATATCTAAAAAAAATTAGAAAATTGGCAATCTCCTCCCACAAAGGTTAGAATCTTAGGAACCCGCTGGGGCAGTTCTACTCTTTCCCACAGGGCAGCCATGAGTTGGAATCACTCGAGAGCACACAATAACACCAACAGCAGAACTATTTTCATATGCCAGTTTTAAGACGCATAAGAAAAACTATGAAGACCTACTATCAGAAAAAAACTAAGGTATGCAACTACACGAAACCAGCAGCAGATATAAAATAAAGACAGTGAATCATTCTGGACTCAGTCAGTTACGTTACAACTTATACCCTAAGACACAGCCAAATTAAATTTTCAGCTTCACAAAAATATCCATTAGACTCATTATTTCAATAAATGCATTAATATAAAAGAGCATTTGCTGTTCAAAAAAAATAATAATGCAGGCATCCATGCAATCAATGAAACACAACCCACAGGATATTAGAATGAAATGGCTCACAGCACAGGCCAGGGCGGCAGGATCAATCCTGCAAGGTTCCTTTATCTTCTAAAAGGTACAGCGATGGGCTGGGAGAAGAGACCAAAGATGACTATAATAAGTCTCAAGGGTTAGAAAGAAACACCTTAGCTGCGTGCCATTATCCATTTGTGACACCATCTACTTGGCAGACAAATAACCTGATTGAGACACACAAACACACAGAGAGTAGAAGTATATATTCAGCTGACAGTGACATTCAGCATCTCCTAAGGATAATGCACCTTAAGGCAGCCTTCAGAAAAAATGACATCTGTCTAGCTACCTGGCAGGATGACTGTGGCTACTTACACATTACAATTAATGCTGACGCTAGGATGAAAATTCCTAAGCATACATTTATCAGCATGAACACTGTATCGGACGGCACAGTGTTATAGGGCTTGGCAACCCAGGCATTAACGGCATTGAGTTAATGGTTTATTTTGTGGTATTATCGCTCCATCAGGATTTACACCCCTTCGTCAATTTCTGATGTGAATGGCATAATATGCAAATAATGTCCGTTTTACTGTTTGCTTCACATTAAGTGCCTATGGAAACCAGCCCCCTGTGCCATTCTGTGTGAAAACAAGCATCAATATTGGGCTGCAGAAACTGGATCGCAGTTGACAAGCTCAAAATTTATATTCTATGCTTCTCACATTTTTAAGTCGATGATTTGTAAAGGCAGGATTCAGAATCAGATCTATCTAGTATTTCATGTCTTAATACCCTGAGTAATAGCTCTATGACCCCAAAAAGCCTCCAAGAAAATAAGATCTATAATTCAAATTAAAAAATAATAATTACCTCTGGATATTGCTTTTTGATGCATAGCTTAATTTTTCTGTTTGTTTCAAAAATGGATATATTCTGTTCACTGGGCATAGAAGTGCAAATTAAACAACGTTAAATCTCCAACCCCAGATGAAGCACAAAATGGTCCAAACCTGTTTCCACTGAAGTCAGACGGTCCTGAGTGTGTTTTTACTTCAAGGTTTCTCCAGGAGGTGCAGACAACTGCAAAGAGGCTCATGCCAGAAATCATCTCCAGCTTGTTTTTGTGGTCTTGCTCAAACACCTCATTTCTGCAGACCACGGCCTTCTCATTGCCAAGATGAGGGATCCAACGACATTAGTGTCCCTGCCCCTACGTAACTGAGTTACCAGGAGACTGAGGGGTTGAACTAAGCTCCACCCACTAACTACCCAAAACAGCCTCTGGCCTTTATGGAAAGCAAAAAGAGTTGGGGGGCAGTGGGGCTACCGGGGCTCCACAAGCTCTGCTAGTCACAGAGCAGATGTTCAGTAAATACTGGTGGTCTGATTTGTAGAGCATGACCTCGCTCATCAGATAACTCACTCCTTTTTGAGATGGCTTGGGGAAGATTTGGAAAACACACACACATACAGAAACACACAAAAACATACACACACACACACACAAAAGTTGTAAGTAAAACCTACATGATTGCTACTCAGCAAATTACTTCAAGATTATCCCCTGACCTGTCAGCTCCCAATCATGGCCACCAATGCCAGGTTTTTGTTCCAGGACCTTGCTTTATAGAAAATCCACAGCTACCAATAGCAACAGTATGTTGTTTATAAAGGAAGGAAAAGTGGGAATCTGCCATAAACTTACTATACTCACTATAAATTTTCCTTTCACATATAAGCTCTTACCAGACTGGTGCCTTCCTATCAACCACATGGAACCCTGGTGATGTGGCAGGTAAGAGCTACAGCAGCTATCCAAAAGGTCAGCAGTTCAAATACACCAGGTGCTCCTCAGAAACTCTACAGGGCAGCATTTCCATTCTGTCCTATAGGATCACCATGAGTCAGAATCAACTTGATGTCAACAGGTTTGGTATTTGTTTTTTGGTGACTGACTAAGGAAGGAAAGAGAAAGGCAAAGCTGGGCCCATGTTCCAGAAAATCGATCCTCATGACAGTCCCTTAAGTAAAGAGAGGTCCCTGGAGAAGGAAGACAATCCACTTCAGGCATATTCAACTGATCGTGATAGGAGAACCACCACATGGAATCGCCAGCAATTAGAAATTTGAACCTGAAACTCAGATTTGAGACTTGGCTGGAAATACTGACCTGGGAATGACAGTGAGTATCTGAGGAGCCCTGGTGGCTCAGCGGTCAAGTACTTGGCTGTTAAGTGAAAGGAAGGTGGTCTGAACCCACCAGCCATTCTCTGGGAGAAAGACGGGTAGTATGCTTCCAACATTACAGTCTAGGGAACCCTAGAGGGCAGTTCTACTCTGTCCTATACGGTCCCTATCAGCCAGAATCAACTTGACGGCAATGAGTTATTAAAGATCTGAGCTCCATGAATTCTTCCAGAAAGAAAGCATAAAGAGGACGTAGTACTAAGCTAATGACTAGGCCACAAGAATTCATCAGATGAAGGGAGGGAGTCAAGATGGAACGTCATTAGGGACAAGGAAGAAACAAAATGAAGACTGACTCAAGACGGTAGAAATAATACACTGATTTCATTTCACACAGCAATTCCAGTGGACGCCTGGGGTGCTGTGTGTGAGAAGGCCTCTGAGGCCAAGTTCCAAGAATTAAGATTCACCATGTGGATGGGTGTGGTGGAAATGGTAGATGGAGTCTGGCTGCTGCTAACAGAATGCTTCGAGTCTCCACGTCAGCACCCTGGGAGAAAAGGCAAGTCATCTACTTCAGAAAACTCAACAACTCTTTGGAGAACAGTTCTACTCTGACACACGTGGGGTCACCATGAGTCAGAGCAGACACCACAGCAGCTGGTGGTGGTGGATGGGCATGGGACAGAGACCATTATTTCATCCCTTGCAGTATCTGGACATCAGATGGAGCTAGGGACACAACGGGTCAACGGGAGGACAGCAATGGAGGACAGCTATGGCAGCCTTTCTGCAACAAGTCCAGAAGCAGAACAAGAAGGAAAGAGGTGGAAAATGGTGACTACAAGATGACTTCCTCAAACGAGGCAGATCTTGGCACATGTGAAGGGCAAATATAATTAATAATCTGTAGCTAAATTATACTAACAAAATCCAGCAGTTTCTCAATAATTCAGAGATATTAGCTGAATATGTATATGTTTACTGTACAGGAACAGTGGACCAATTAATATTTATATATTGTGCTCTGGTCAGCTTTCCTAATTACCACTCTGATGCCACGATCACATTTTTAAAAGTGTATTTTGTAACAGTGAAACAAAGTGGACAAGCATACACACAGGTACTCAAAGCTTTAACCACCACTAACATCCTTACTTAAACAAACTGCTGTGAAAAATGGAAAGTCAAATACCACTGCAGTACATAGATTCATAATTCAATCACCTATACTGTTATGAACTAGTGTATGCTTTTTAGTGAAAAAATGGTATATTACACAAATCTGAACCACTAATAAAATTCGTGACTTCAACCAAGATATTTCTCACTGCCTTCAAAGCAATTTCAGCTCAAAGCCACCCTACAGGACAGAGCAGAAGTGTCCCCCAGGGATTCCAAGGCTGTAATCTTTATAGAAGCAGACTGCCATATCTTTGCCCCACAGAATGGCTGCTGAGTTTGAACTGCTGATCTTTCAGTTAACAGCTAAGCATGTTAACCACTGCACCACCAAGGCTCATATAAAGATATTAAATTCTCTACATTCTCACAAACGCTAATTTTCTAAGGGAGACTTTATCTTTGCATGTAATCAAAGCACAAAGAAAGCAAAAGACTCAAAGACCTGAAAATAATATCTATCTTCTAATCCATCTAACTCTAAATCCCTGGGAAAAGTCAAGGAAACCCAAACTCAACACTCTTCTTCTTTTGAATGAAAATAAAACTTGTAACCGGGTCAGGGCAGTTTTGCTTCCAGGCGGCAGAAACCCAGAGCCCTCACTTACATAGTGGCCCAGTCCTTCTGTGGCACTAGACACAGGGAGGGTCACCTGCAGTCACAGCGCTGGCCTTCAGTGGCTTCACTGATGGCTCATTAAGGGTACGATGACAACGAGGACCCATTTAACACAAAAGCTAACCACTGCACAGACACAGTCTCTCCTGGGAAGTTTTAAATCAAACAATTCAGATTTTATATCCACCCTTAATTCATATTTTATTTATGGTAGTTCAGACAGATTAAAACCAGGAGAGAGTAAAATACACCCTGGTAAAGATATTTTTCATGAAGCTCTAGCACAATATCCTGAGCTCCGTTTTTTATTTAATTCACATGGCGATAATCAGATCAGCCTTTCTGGAAGTCAGATTGCAATACTTACAGCCCTATTGCTTTTCCTTCATCTAAACTAACAAATCACTGTTTATTGTTCAGAAAACACCACTTGGATGAATTTGCTAAGTAATCACCATCTCTAATAAAACAAAAATAACTGCCTTTGAAGCACAGTGGACACTGGGACAGGGGGAACACAGCAATTTCACCATCTTTACAACAGAAGGTGTTCTTGTGTATCAATTTCAAGACCAGAGGCACTGTCCTGTCTTTAATTTAAATGTATTTAACTTTTTTGATAAAAGTGTAAAATAAATTCTACACAGTAGAAGCAGGCTGACCAGAAGATAACAATAAAACCATTTGAGATTACATTCCTAACAGTTCACAAATCTCCTTAATTCTAGTGTGACCTAGAGAAATGTCGGGTGGACGGACATCTTTTTATTTTCACGCAACACTGCATTTCTATACCTGATGTGAGGTGCTCATACGTAACGTTACCACATACAAATCCTTTAGATGACCTGGTACCAGGTAAGATGCGGAATCACGGCTGGCATTGTGGTTAAGAGCGACAGCTGCTGACCAAAAGGCCAGAGGTCTGAATCCACTTGGCACTCCCTGAAAACCTTATGGGGCAGTTCTGCTCTGTCCTACAGGGTTCGCTGTGAGTCAGAATCAACTCGATGGCAACAGATTTTTAGATGAAATGGCAAGGAAAGCATCTCCTTTTAGACAACTGCCAAAGACCCTTATCAAACTCACTGCTGCTTGTATTGAGCAAATATTCTGTAAAGCTCCCTTTTCCGCTACTGAAAAGAGAAAACCATCTGACATAAAATTTTTAACTCAAAAGAATACCCTGAGTAATGCTACAAAATGAAAGTAAAAACAAATTTATACTAAAACAGCAGCATTACACTACATAAATGCTCACACAGCAGATGCCATAAGACGACCTAAACCTTGAGTTTACATGGTGCATCAGCCTGAATGCAACACCTATAGGTAGATGCGTGCTTGGAAAAGCCAGTATATATTAAGAGTGTGCAAAAAAATGCTTTCTGTTTATATATTCAATTTGGGCTAGGTGCACAGGTTCTTCACTTCATGAATTTCCAGTGAAACGTTCAGAAGTAGCACAGGAGCAGGATGGTTCTTCAAGGCGCACGGCAGGGCCGGGCATTGCGAGACCATCTGCATCCCTGCCCCTGTCAACTCACACTAGTAAGTCCAGGGAGGCAGTCAAGATCGCCACTGAAAACCACTCTTCTAGAAAGGGATGAAATATTCACCCTGATCACAGAAACAAAATGGAAAGCCTAATTATGGTTTGAATGATCAAGTATGGTTTATATGGCCACTGACAGTCATAACTCACTCACTGTTACTCACATAGATTTTCTAGACACTTGGAGATGACAACAAATATCTTCCCCCAGCTGATCCTGGCCTGAAGGTGCCCAAGTATCAGAGGCTTCCTTTCTCTCCATCCTCAGCAGACACTTCACATGTCCCGTCCCACTCCAACAGATCATCCTGATTGTCGTTGATAGCTGCTCTGAGGAGGCTATGACTTTTGATGACTCCGTCCATGTACAACAGAACAGAGCACTGTGGGCCCTGAGTTGTCCCCACCATGTCCAGGAGGCTCCAGGTCACAGCTGAGACACCATATTTTGAGAGTTTTCTAGCCCAGGGGCTCATCTACTAGTGCTACATCAGACAACACTGTTGACTGTCCTGATATTTGAGACACTGGCAAAGCTTCCACCATCACAGCAATTCGAAAGCCACCAACAGTGCAACAAATTGACAGGCAGTGGTGATTCTCATTGAGTATGGTACTCAAAATCACTTTCCGTCGATCACCAAATTGGCTCTTTTTCCCTCCTGGTGCCTAGGGTGCATCCCACAAGAACACCACACCGCCACTAACTTAATCGGGACAGAAGAAAGTAGTGCACACGGCAGCCTGAATCACGCTCCCTGCTCACGGCGACGACAATCACAGAAAGACAGAGATTCAAGTCCACCTACCTACAAACTATTCAAATCTTTTCACTATTAAGCATTTGCAGACATTTTCAGGTTAATGCTTTTAAGAGAACAATTTCCCAAACACAGATTTCTTTTAAGCTGACACACTTCCCATCAAAACAATCTACATCAAATAGCTCTTGGCCAATTAAAACTATACTGCTTCATAGGTGACAAGATCAGAATTCACATGGAACAAACAGTTCAATATGACCATTATCATTGATATAGTCAAGGAAAATGAGAAAAGAATTTAAAGGTACCCACCATGAATTAACTCACAGAGATTCCTTTTTGAAATTAAGGAAGTGAAGGGTTTAATAAGGAATTGTTTTTCTACAAACAACAGAAATAAGTTTGCTTTCCCTGAAGCCTCTGGTATGAAACTCTCTGGAATACCAGGTAAGGAAGCAGCAAGATGAGCACAACTGAAAGCCATCTGACACTGGAAAAGAAAAGTATTTTTATTGTTTTCAAATATCTTCCACAATTGGATCCAGTCTAACAAAGTGTTCTCAGATAGATGTCCTTAGGGGAACCGCTTTAATGAAATTAATCATCAGCATACCAACTTATTCTCAGCAAATTGTGATATGCAACAGACATGATGATTTCATAAAATAATTTGCTAAGTAATTTGAGACTTCCTCTCAGGGAATTCCCCTAGCAAGTCCACCCCTACTCCCGCACCATGTCCCCCACCCTGTAAGTGAAAGTGAACGTACATCTTCTCAAATTTCAAGGCAAATTGTAAATTAAATGAATCCAAATTGATAACCTTTTATTGCATGCTTAACACCTTTAAATCGTTTTAACATACTTTATCTCACAGTTGTACAGTTGATTTTATGGAGAATTTAACAGCAAGAAATTAACCATGTAAGGCATTAAATCCACCAAAAAAAAAAAAAAAACTTTAAAAGAATAGGATATAGACTAGAAAATGTTCTGATTTAAATTTATTTTCATGTGAAACATGGCTGTGAAGGTACAACATGCCACACATAAAAGACTTCCACTTTATTATAATAGCCATTATATGTGTGTGTGCAAGTGTGTGCGCCCACACTATTAGCGGTGGGGCGACATGCAGTTAGTTCAGATGCACAGCAGCACCAGGCCTGCGCCCCTACCTACAGGCCCTGTGTCAGTCCATCTCATCGCCAAATAAAACACAGCAGCATGTCAGGATGTGAGTCTGACTCTTCTTCAATGAATAAACAAACACAACTCTGTGAGAAGCACAGCAAAGTAACTGTAATGAGGGAATCAGATACAGAGAGCCCTCTGGTCTCTTTCCGACTCTATCTTCCATGACTTCATCTTTGATCCATAAATTCCACCTAAGAGTATTTTAAGTATCCAAGTTCGGGTTTCTCCTGAAGATGAAACACAGTGAGCTGAGGACGTATTTCAAGGTCAAAGGTGAACTAACATCAGACTGTAAACAGTGCATAACTATTCAATTGAAGGACTGCCAACATTTGTACTAAAACAAACAAACAAAAAAAAATCCTAATACTGCATGACAATTCATTGAGCCTGGATAATGTTTTACAAGCGAATGACTTAAAAAAGGCATACATTATACAAACTGCTAACATGATACAATTTAAACGATTATGTAACTAACCCCTTTTCTAAAAAAGAGACACTGCATCTCACATGAGAATAAAGATTCTAGTTCAGACGTGGAGGTCCAGGTCCAGTTACAAGAGTACTTTACCTTCTCAGCTCCAAGATTCGTATCTTTATAACAAATGAATCTGTTCTGACACTAACAAGAATTAATTTGAATCTCGTTCATTGTCTTTGAACACTGCTGAAATCAGAGATTATGATAAATGACAAAGAGATGAAAAGGTAAAGTAAAATTGATGCTGATCAAGTATTATCTAAAAATTCACTTTCACGGCCAGTTGAAACAACTATTAAATCTTCCTTCCTAGAAAAGTGAAGGCTGGGGGCAAGGAGAAAAGATTCAGATAATAAGGTGGTGCTAATATACATGTTACAGATAAAACGGGGATAAACCAGAAGCAAATTAAACATCCAGCAGCAGGGAAATGGTCAAGTAGTAAAACAGCACAGCTAAAAACTCAACTACTATGCTACCATTAAGAAATATGCTTCAAAGATTATTAATCGCATGGAAACCTGCTGTCACTGCGTCGGTTCTGACTCACAGTGTCCTTACAAGACAGAGCAGCCCCGCAGAGCTTCCAAGGAGCACCTGGATCTGAACTGCTGACTTTCAGCCATAGCACTTAACCACTAGGCCACCCGGGTTTCCAATCCCATGTGATGACAGTTACAGCTAGGTGACAAGGACGAACACCAAACAAACTGATCTTCATTGTGTAGTATGTGCTATATGCCCAGCACTGATAAAAGCAAAAGGACAAACAAATACATAAATATATGTGCTCTGCAGTAAAATCTACCAAAATGATAACACACATTATCTCTGAATTTGGGACTAATAGGTTATTTTTCATTCTCTCTTCATATTCTTTTTTAACCAAAAACATATTTAACTGTCTTAACTATTAAATAAGTTATCTTTTAAGCAATTCATGACATAAAACTGCAGTGACCTCCAGTTTGTAATGAAACACCTCCATCGCGTTAACCATGAACAGCAAATAAGCACATTACAGTACTTTCACCTGGTAGAGTTTAGACCACACTAGCATCGAAAGAGAGCTGGGTGAGATTCAAGTATCCAACAGAGAACATCACAGAATTCAAGAAAATAAAGTTAATATTTAGTTTTTTTTCCTTTCGCCCTACACCCATCCCACCCACAGCTATTACTGTAGACTGCGTGCCATTAAAAGGTAAATTACTCAAAGTCACACTCGTTTATTAGAATAATGTTTGAAGGTACAGAATTTATACTCTGAACGTAGAGTGTCACAGTAATACAACCTACAAGCAAACCACACGACAGGGCTATTTGTGAGTTCTTCTGCATCAAAATCCCATCCATTTTCTATAGGGTAAGTGACGAGGTCCAGTCTCTGAAAAGACAGCCAAGGGCCATACGAAACACAGGAGGAAAACGGGGGGAATCTTGAATAGTGAAAATACTCTCTTTTCACTTCCATTTTTGAGAAAGCATCTCATTTTTTGTCTTCCATTTAGGTTTTTCAATTGATAACACAGATGGTCCTAGCGTGATAAATGATAAGTTATCACTCACAGCTGATGAAAAATTCTTAGTCACTGGCTTCAGCAATCAGCTGAGGTCACGCTAAGTCAGATAAAGGGGACGCAAGATAACCAGTGAGCACGGCCCCTGCATCATATAACAAATCCCCCCCCCCAACACCGTGATGGCAAAGCTCAAGGGAAACATACTTCCTACATGTGGCAGTCCCTGCTACACAGAGCCACTGCATTTGGGGATGTTCTAGAAAAATCACACTCTATAAATTATCTATTTTGGCTGTGAAATATACACAGACCTATTTATTTTGTTCTATACTGGTACAGCCCAAAAGAAAATTTAACTTCAACTGTAAATTTAAACTGTATTATAGCCATCACTACATTCCTTGCTGCCACCAGCAAAACAAAACACTTAATGTCTTTTGCTTGCTGATTAGATTTATGCTTGGTAGGAAATACATATCAAAATTTAGCTTTCCTTCCTTGAAATGGAATCTGACAACTGCTCACTAGAGTTTCATGGCCTGAGGCGTCTCTCTTGAAAGCTATTATTCAATGCACCAAATTTTCATTCTTTTCTGTTACTTAGTACATGCACACGCTGCCATCACTGGCCAAGACAAAAAAAAGTTTTAAATACCTATTTATGGGAAGTGCGCCTCAATAACATATATCAAAACCATCACTTTTCACAAAGCCATCAAGGTAAGGCAGTGATGACAAATGACAGAAAACAGTGAGAGAGACAACAGCTTCATCTGGAGTTTAATCTTCATCTTATTTATTTGGATTTAAGGGAAAATCAAACTGAATTACTCATTCTTTCGAGTCCTCAGATACTGCTTATGCAGTTTGGAAATAAATTGAGAATATAGTCTTTCAATTTTTCATCCACACTAATAAATCAAGAGGAACTAAAACCAAAAAGGAATTCAGACACATGAGCCTGTGAAGTCTGTTTTGGGCAAGAACTTGTCACCTATCTCAAGGTCATCAGTATTTTCAGCCCTTAAGTCTTTTGAAGGGCCTTTTCCATTCTCAAGCAGGAGACCAAAGAAAATCACCAACGTCTAGGAACACACCACGTGGTGGCCTCCTAGCCAGCTCCATCTACATTCTCATTCTCCTTCTAATAATCGCAGAAATCCCAAGTTTGGGTTCTGCCACAGTCTGCCAGTGTGTCTTACTGTGGTGGCTTGTACGTTGCTATAAGCTGGAATTTACATCCCTGCTACTTCAAATACCGGCAGGGTGATCCATGGTGGGCAGATTTCAGCTGAGCTTCCAGATGAAGACAGAGTAGACAGACAGCCCTAGTGATCTACTTCTGAAAATGAGCCAATGTAAACTGCATGCACATCACAGCAGAGTACATCATCTGAGGCAGGGCTAGAAGGTGGGCCTCCCAGTTCAGAGGGCATGCAAAATACAGTGACTGCAACAAGGGACTCCGAGCACACCAACAATCATAAAGATGGTGCAGGACCAGGGAATATTCTACTCTGCTGACATAGGGAAACCACAAGTCAGAGTCAACACAATGACAATTTCTAGTCTATCACATGACTGATCAGAATGAATACTATACTCTTCCAGCCTCTACTGTATTAGGTCTAACCTTGTGGCTCAATTCTGGCTAATCACTGCCCATGCACAGATTAGAGTACCGCTGTGAGCCACGTGGGATCACAGAGAGAAGAGAAATACCTAAAGTAATAAACAATCTTCACCTAACAGGAGGAACTGAGGTCTCAATATTAAGGATCAGCATCACAACTAAAACGCTGCATGGGAGAAAAACCGAATTATAACTTTTTCAGCCACTGTTACTGGATCTCCATTAGAATGATAGAACCTGTATTTTATCTAGTTTATCCCTACAAAACAGGGCAAAAATTCAAAGTCCTAATCTACCTTTTCCCAGAGTGAGACTCGAAGACAGTCCCCAAAACAGGCAGGCTTCAGAAGATAAGGCGCTAAAACATCAGCTATGCTGAATGCCTGCAAGAGCTGCAAGACACTTCAGGGCTGAAGCTTCCACTGGCCCCAGGAATTCTTTCACATTATCCCTATCCAGGTGTGCAGAAGAGGAGGCTACTGGAAAACCACGCAGGTGATTTGTCCACCCCAGGCTAAGTATGCCATTTAACCAAGTTATCTGATCTCTACAGAAGGGCTCAGTTTGGGTGTTTCTAAAATAAGTGACATGAAGTAGGTCACCTCCAATGTCCCTTTAAATTAAAATAATTTTGGAACTGTGAAACCCATGGCATCCCAGCAGAGCAGCTAAGAATGCTGACTACAGAATCAGCTGACCTGGGTCTAAAATCCTGCTTTGCCATTTGCTGTAAGCGTATCTTCATTAACAACCTGCATTATGCAGACGATACTACCTTACTTGCTGGAAATGAAGATTTGAGGCATTTACTGATGAAGGTCAAGGACCACAGCCTTCAGTATGGACTGCACCCAGCAACAGGAAAACAGAAGTCCTCACAACTGGACCAGTAAGCAACACTGTCATACTGTCAAGGATTTTATTTTACCTGGAAGCAGCAGTCAAGAAATTAAAAGACACACTGCACTCGGAAAATCTGCTGCAAAGGACCTCTTCAAAGTATTCCAAAGTAAGGATGTCACCTTGAAGACTAAAAGTACACCTGATCCGAGCCATGGTATTTTCAATCGCCATTATATGCATGTGAAACTGGACTATGAACAAAGAAGACAGAGGAAGACCTGATGTCTTTGAACTGTGGGGTTGGAGAAGAAGGTTGAACACACGGTGGAATGCCAAGAACAAACAGATCTGTTCTGGAAGAAGTACGGCAAGACTGCATCTTACACACTTTGGACATGTTGTCAGAAAAGATCAGTCCCTGGAGAAGGACATCATACTATAGGTAGAGTGGAAGGTCAGCGAAAAAGAGGAAGACCCTCGACAAGACGGATTGACACAGTGGCTACAACAATGCTTAAGCATAAAAATAACTGTGGACATGGTGCAAGATGGGGCAGTGTTTCGTTCTGTTGTTCACAGAGTCACTATGAGTCGGAACCAATGCAACAGCACCTAACAACAACAATACGCATATCTTTGGTCAAGGTTACTAAGGTTCCCAGTGACCCTTACCTGCAAAATGGGTATAATAAGCATATGTAATAATAGGAGTGTTGTGAGAATTATATCACCCTGGGATATGCAAATTTAACCATTTCCTAATCAAATGACATTTTAGTTCCCATAAGCCATCTAACATCCTATACAAGCCGTTACCATCAATTCCAACTCACAGTGACCCTACAGGACAGAGTAGAACTGCCCCTCAGGGCTTCCAAGAGGCAGCCAGTGTACTAAAATTGCTGACCTTTTGGTTACCAGTCAACCTCTTAACTACTGAGCCACCAGGGCTCCTAGAACACTATACAAATGATCCTCAAATTTCACTAACTAGCAATTTATACATTTATCTTTTCTACTCTGGCAATTCTTCAAGCTTCCACCATCTTCCTGGCAAGCTAAACTTTTATGAGAAAATGTTCCAGTTATTCCAAGATTGACTGAGAGCTTAACTACTAGCTTAAGCAATGTTCACTTTTTTTTCCCCCCTCACACCTTTCTGGCATTCTCTGTCTTCAGTCAAGATTCATCTGACATCAGAAATGATATCCCTTGTTCCACACCCTCTTCTGAATCTTGCTTCAATTTCTAGCAATTCCCTGTTGATATACTGCTACAACCACTTTTAAATGATGTTCAGCAAACTTACACTTGTGTGTGAGTTAATGATACTGTTCAGTAACATCTGCATTGTGTTGGATCACCTTTCTTTGGAATGCGTAAGCATATGGATCTCTTCCAGTTGGTTGGGTGGGTAGCTAATCTTCCAGATTCCTTGGTATGGACAAGTGAATGCTTCAAGCACTGCATTCATTTGTTGAAACATCTCAATTGGTATTCTGGCAATTCCTGGAGCCTTGTTTTCTATCTATGCCTTCAATGCAGCTTGTATGTCTTCCATCGGTACCATCAGTTCTCATTCATACACTACCTCCTTGAATGCCTGGACATCAACCAATTCTTTCTGGTACAGTGACTCTCTGTTCCTTCCAATTTCCATCAAGGGTTCCTACACTGTTCAACATTCTGTCCTTAGAACCCTTAGATACTGCAACTCCAGGTTTGAATTTTTCCTTCAGTTCTTTCAGCTTGAGAAATGTCATGTATGTTCTTTCTTTTTGTCTTTCTAACTACAGATCTTCATACATGTCATTAAAATCTGTTGTCTTGGGGGTGGAGTCACGATGGCGGACTAAGCACACGTCTCCCTATATCCCTCTGGAAACCAAGACCTGAATTGATAATCAAACAGAGCCTTCTGGTCACCTACTGAGCCCCAGGACACGGCACAGGGCTGTTAATTTGGACTTCATACCACTGAACAAAAAACCTCCTCTCTTTCACTGACTCCTGCTCCTAGCTAGCCCTGGCTCTCACGGACTGAAGGTAACGCACCATTTTGACTTTTTTTTCTCCATCTTGGCCAGTGGGTAGAGCTGGATCTTTCCTAGCAGCTAGTCTCAGATGCACTGCTGGTGGGATAGGCAGGCAAAATTGCCATATTTTGAGAGCCACGCTTAGGGCTCTGTTCATCTAGCCACTTTGGGCCTGTCTTTTTATCTCTGCCACAGCGTGGTTTGTATGGAACCGGCTACACCTATGTGCGGGATATGGAGATTTTAGCAGGACCTAATTCTTAGCCTGGGACCCAGCACTTGCAAACACAACAGTGCTTCTCTGACAGAAAAGCAGTAGTTTGCACAGTGTCATCTACGGTTGGGGCCGCCATCTTAGATATGGTGGCCACAGTGGACCTAATTCTTAGCTTGGGAGCCAGGGCCTGCCAACAGGAGAGTGCTTTTCTGCCAGAAAAGCTGTACTCTACACAGTGTCACCTAAGGCCGAGCCCTGTCAGCAGAGGTCAGCAGGGCAGTAGCATTGCTGTATTTTGAACTAGTTCATATCATCTGGGGATGAATGTAGAGGTGCTTACTTTACCAGCTGGGAACAGGGACCACTACACTTGAAAACCTGACTGACTTGCAAAGTGGTCAGATATCTTTTGTTTTACATTTTAAGACAGACTAGAGAAACATCTGCAGTCCATCCTCACCGTATCTCTCTTAGCCTTTACTTACTCACATGAAACCCAAAAAGCAACAGACACTGTGGCATACAAGAAATCACCCATGGCTTCAGAAGGATTCCAGACAAAACAACCAAGCAGTTTTTCAGATGAGGAAACTTTTATGAAATCATCAGGTGAATACACAAGGATTATATACAAAGCCCTTCTAGACCTTATACAAAATGCAGCAGAACAAAAGGAAAAATTAAGCAAGCTGTTCGATCTGATGGAACACCAGTACTCTGAAATCCAGCAGATCAAGAACAAAATCAAAGACACAGAAACTTCCATTCAAAGCCAAGAAAACAGAATGGAAGAAATGGAAAAAAGAATTTCTGACTTGGAAGACAGAGCTACTGACACCAGTATCTATGAGCAAAAATCAGAAAAAAGAAACAAGAAAACTGAAGAAGCATGTGGGACTCTATTAAGAGGAACAATCTTTGATTAATTGGAGTCCCTGAACTGGATGAGACACCTGAGAACACAGAGAGTGTCGCTGCTGAGCTGCTGACAGAAAACTTTCCAGAAATCATGAAGAGAATATAGATATCCCAGATGCATATCATATGCCACCCAATACAGATCTCAAAAGAAAGACTCCAAGACATTATTATCATCAAGCTTAACAAAATGAAACATAAGCAGCAACTCTTAAAGGCAGCCAAGACTCAAAGCAAAGCTAATATTCAGAAGGAAACCCTGTAGGCTTTTGTTAGTTTCTCAGCAGAAACCATGCTGGCACAGAGACAGTGGCATGACACATTCAAAGCCTTGAAGGAGAAGAACTTCCAACCAAGAATTATATATCCTGCAAAACTATCTTTCAAATATGAAAAGGAAATGAAGACATTCACAGATAAACAGAAACTCAGAGAGTTTGTAAAAACCAAACCAAAACTACAAGAAATACTGAAAGAAGCTCTTGGCTTTGGCTTAGAAGAACTAAACTACTAACTTCATATTTTAGAATGACACATCATCCAAAATTCTACTCAGTTAGGGAAGGCTCCAAACTCAATCACAGCTTTAATACTGAAAGAAACAATCCAGTGATTATCATGAAAACTATAGTACCACTGTATTAAAAAGAGGGATGTACCACAGTCCTTGTAGTCCTTCCAGATGGAGAGGAAGATGACAAGACTGGTAGTAATTAAAATTGGGTTTATATATAGTTTATTAAGGGAGATCATTGGGCAGCCGTAAAGCACAACAAAGATGCAACATACCATATCAAGAAATGTAACACAGGAGTCCCAACAACTACAAAACCAGCTCTGAAAAAGGTGAAAAATCAACTCACAAAAATGAATTTCCCAGAACAGACTAAGAAGAACAACAGAGAAAACGTCAACATAAAAATAAACATATCACAATGGCAGCACTGAACACATACCTATCAATAATGACACTGAATGTGAACGGACTGAATGCTCCAGTAAAGAGACATCAAGTGACACCACCTTGGATCAAAAGACGCGACCCACCCATGCGTTGTCTACAAGAAACTCACTTTAGACTTAAAGAAAGGAACAAACTGAAAATTAAAGGATGGAAGAATACATATCAAGTTAACAATGAAGAAAGAAGAGCAGGTGCGGCAATTCTAATCTCAGACAAAATCCATTTCAATGTAAAACCTACCATCACGGGCAAAGACAGACACTATTTAAAATCCGTTGTCTTCTGGAGCTACCCTTTGGAACCCTCTGTTCAGCTCTTTTACTTCATCGTTTCTTCTGTTCACTTTAGCCTTGTTCAGACTGATGATAGCAAGCTTCTCCATCATCTCTCTACACAGAAGCAGTCAATGTGATTCCTGTGTCTTACGTGTTACGTGCATAGGTGCCATTTATGATGTTGAAAATAGTATTTCTAATGAGATTAGTAAGGTAAAATACTGAAACAGAGTTGCTGGTTATGTTTTTGCATTTGTGTTAAAAGTTTTGGTAGAAAATAATTCTTTTAAGCGTGCAGTGACAGACTGGCTGTATTCTTAAGAAATGCAAATTATATCCAGGGGCCCTCTTTTTCCAATATAGCATGTCCAATTTTACAAAAGTAGTAAATGGAGAACTATAATCCACTTAACCATATTCACTTAACTGCAAGCTTGACTGAAACATCAATTTTTTAAATGTGCAATACTTGTACTTTTACAGTCTTAAAAATGCTTCCCTTAATCACACAGCAGTAATGGTGCTGCATTTCCCTAAGCTACTTTTAAACTTAGGTTTCCTCTGAGTACCCACAATTACTGCTGCTTGAAACCCGCCTGCCTCATAGGACAGACTTCTGAAGACTTCATACCAAAAGAATCCTCCAAGGAAGCTTCACACTGCTCACTGCTCCTGATGACCACAGCCAAACAGCAGCCCCTTTTACTCAAACCAGCCTTGCCCCAAAAAGGAGCAGGGACACTGGCATCCCTGTTAGGTGGTACTTGTCAATACAACCAACTCCACAATACCTGAGAGGGCCCAGAGGACAACACCCTATTAAGTCACCATTGAGGTCATTCAAACCTGGCCCTGGTCTGTGGCCACATAAACATGCTGCCATACTACCAACTTCTTACGCAGAAAGATGTCCACTTCCTCCCCAGAGCTCTTCTTGCTACCGATGCCATGAAACAACTGGGCATCCCAACCCTTCCAGAACTGCAAGTCTTCTCACAACACCAACACCTCAAGAACCCCTCAGATGATTTTGTTAAAGAATCCTGTGACATGTGTTATGTGGTTAAAGTGACTCTAACTCAAAACATGTCACTGGCAATCACTATTATTAACACCATAACAAAGCTGTCTGTAATAACTTTTTTACATTTGCAATATATCAATACGAAATTTAACTTGGTTCAGTTATTCATTGGTGTATCTGAAAATGTACAGTCACATACACCTTTGCACCAATTTCTACATGTACAGCTCACTGACATTGATTACTTTCCTCAGGTTGTGCAAACATCCTCGGAATCTTTCTCTCAATTGCTCCTCCACTGACTCAGACTCACTGCCCCCTAAGTCTCTCATCTAAACTTTCCAGTTGCTGTTATCAATTTGATCTCACATACATAATTTTTTAAAAGAGCACAATGATCAAGGCAGAACAAACTTTACTTATTAAGATAAACTATCTTGTGGGTGAGGTCCAGTTTTTAATTACGTAAAAATCCAAAAATGACATTACGTTATGTTTGGTTTAGAGACTAACAATGTTTTAACATGTTGTTTGAGACTTACTCTCATGGCTTAAAAAATAGAAAAAGATAAAAACCACTCACAAGACCTAACATTCAAATTCTCAGACATAGCACTTAAGTAAATTAACAAGAATATTTTTAAAACTTTTGTGCTTTATTTCTACATTACAAGGTAAGAGAGACAATTTCAGGGTGCTTTCTGCAAAAGCAAATACTCTTTTAAAGGAGAATCATTCTTCCCAAGAAATGAAAAGCAAAACAGAAAACAATAATCATCGTACTTTTCCTTTTTTAAAAATTAAAATATTAGGGAGAGGGTTGTTATAGATTAGATAGTTGACAGAAATTTGGTTAGGTGAAATCAGTGACAGCACACATTAGAAAGAAGATCAATTTAACTGGATTTCAACATAAACTGAAAACTCTTCCAATCTTATCCCAATATGGTAAAGACAAAGTAGCATGGGTGGGGGTCCAGGGACCATGCTCTCGGGAGACATTGTGGCCAAGTGGCATAACTAGCCTATTGCTTAGGGAGTCTTATCCACCCCACATTGGTGTGTGGCATCTGGGATCTTAAAAGCTAGCAAGCTGCCATTTGAGGTACACCAAATGGTCCCAACTCAGTGGGAACAGATGGTCACCAGGCACAAAATCGACAAGGGTGAAAGAGAACCCAGATGACAGAAAGACCCATGTGAATGGATGACCACATCAACATGCAACCAGAAGAACCACATGGTGCTCGGCCATCTCCAAAGACAACTCAACTCACATAGTTGAGTCCCAGTGGCAATACAAGAATAAAAAGGGGTGCACCCTGAGACCTCCACTAAAAGACCACAACTGATGCTCCGAAGGCCTGGGGGTTCCCCCTGGGAGCATGGCCCTTAGATCCGATGCTGTCCGATTATAAATCATTACTGAGGTCAACTCCTTGGACAGGAATAGATTGGACTCAGTGACACAGAGTAACCATATTGTGTGCACACTTTACGGTTCTACGCATCTATAGGAGGTCATCCTATTGGCCTCTTACTAGAGGGGAAAGGAGAAGGTGGAGAAGAAGGGACAGGGGATTGTTAGGAGAATATGACTTGTATGGAGGAGTGTGCTGTCACTGGGGAAGGAGAGCAGTAGGAGCTGCACACAGGCAAGCATGCGAATTTAAACCAGATTGTATACTTTCACTCAATCACAACAACAACAAAATTAAGATATTAGGCACACATCTGTGCTACACAAGAATCTTTATCAAAGGATGGCAGCTTTGAGGTAGGGAAAAGCTCACTGGAGCTAATTTTTAGAACCATCATTTTGATGATGCTCATTAATCTGCTTTACATCACCAGTGTTCCATATGCTTCCAGACTTTAACCAATAACCCATTATGGGCATGGATTAAATGCTACATAACTATGAATAACAATTCAAAACTACAGAAACGTCGACTCGCCACTGCATGTCCAAGATTCACCTGTGCAGTAAGACAGCTGAGGGGCTGAGGAACGCAGGACCATTTGCTTGATCCCCATTAACAGGCACAAAACTCACTAGAAATGCAAAGAAAATGTTTAAGAAATGGTTTTACCGGATGTTAAAATATCCTCTGTTAGAGCCTTGAACAGCACATGCTCTCCATAACAGTCATTAAAGCCCCCTGTTGGAAAATACTGCTTTGAGGAGGCTTCAAAATACCAACCTCAGTCCTCGTCTTCTTTCAAAGGTTCCACACAACTGGATGAACACTTGTGTTTCTAGGCTTCAGACATTTGCTAGTGGGATGCAATAAAATAAAACTGAAATGGGGGGGCATCAATTCTCAAAAAAGGTCATTTATGAAAGAGATAAGATGGGAAAAAAAAGAGTGAGCACTACGCCATTTATAAGCCAAGTTTAAAAGAGTCTATTTGTCAATAATCTAGGAGTTAGCCTATTCAGCTCTGCTGCACAACAAGGATGGTGATAACTATTCAGCCCCAAAGCTTTTATAAGCTATGTCTACTAAACACAGGAAGTTAGACTGTGAGTGTTACTGATAATGAGAAAAATGACAAGGCTGAGGTTGGAAAGAGTGGAGGAAGAAGAGGTGTACAGGAAAGCAGAAGTCCCAGTGAGTTTGCTGAGCCAAGCTGGGAGAGCTGCAGAAGCACACACAGGCCTGCACCCCTCATCCTGACAGCAGGTATGTGGTCCTCTCCCTCCTCACAAGGCCTGCAGCCTCAGACCCATGAAGGCAGCCTGGGTGAAGTGAAGTCACAAACTCTCATACACTGGGGGGCTGTTGCTGCTGACTACTGTAAAGATGGCCCCAATTTATGGTGATTCCACATAAAACAGAATCAGACTGTTGTGATCCACAGCACTTTCGCGAGCTGATTTTCAGAAATAGATCCCCAAGCCTTTCTTTCTCTGTACTCCACCTTAGACTGCAAGCTCCACTACAACCTACTCAGCATCAGCAACACACAAGCCTCCAACAACAGACAAGTGACAGACAAGTGAGGACCGTGTATAAGGGGCACTGCCTGACACTTTCTTAAAAAGCTAGAAACAGATACCACACAATCCAGCAATCTCACTTGTTGGACTATATCGTAGAGAAATAAGGGCTGTCAGATGAACAGCTATATGAACACCAGTGTTGACTGCAGCACTGTCCACAACGGCAAACAGAAAGAATCAATAAATGGATAAATGGATGAACAAACTATTATCTTCACACAACATAATACTATGCCATGATAAAGAACTACAAATGTAGGAAAGATCTCATAACACGAAGCAATCTGGAAGGCATTATGCTGAGTAAAATTAATCAGCTGCAAAAGGACTAGTATGCTATGAGACTACTATTATAGGGACTCAACAAAAGGTTTGAACAGAGAAAAAAGTGACAGTTACAAGGGTGAGGGAGGGAAGGTAGGGATATGCGTCAACTAGGTGATAACAAGTTAGGTGAAGGGAGGGACAACACACAGCAGAGGGGAAGTCAGTACAACTAAACTAAACCACAGGATAAGAAGTTTCCTAAGTAGGACCAAACACCTCAAACATCTGAAAACCATGCTTTCACGGGACATCTAGGTCAAATGGCGTAACAAAGTTTTTTAGAGAATATTCTACATCCCACTTTGGTGAGCAGCATCTGGGTCTGAAAAGCTAGCAAACAGCCTTCTTAGAAGCCATCAATTGGTTCCAACCCACCTGGAGCAGAGGAGAACAAAGGACATTGCCAACATAAGAAAAATACAAGCCTAATAGAAAGGGCACTTGGCTAATAGAAAGGGGCATATATTTCAGAGACGACAACAGTACAAGACCAGAAGAACCAGATAGTGCCCGGCCAACACCAATGACCACCCTAACAGGGAATATAACAGAGTCCCTGATGAAGATGGAGAAAAATGGGGTGCAGTACTCAAACTCTATTAAAAAGACCAGATTTCACAGTCCAACAGACTAGACGGTCCCCAGAACACATGGCCTCTGGAATCTCTGTTGGCCCCAAAGTGAAGCCATACCCAAAGCCAACTCTTCAGACAAAGACTAGACTAGACCACAAGCCACAGAACTATACTGGTGAAAAGTGGTGCATTTGTGTCACTGTGATTCTGTCACCAGCAGAAACCAGGTAATTCTATAACACATTACAGTTGAAGCAGGTAGTTCAAAACATCCTGTGTCCATCATCATTTTTATGTAACAGAAGTTAATATAGCCAAGACAAGGATTTAACAAATAAAATATAACTATGTTGAAAATGTGTTTTTTAAACTGTCATAATTGGCTTCCTTTGTATTTTCCTTTGTCTTTTTATGTATTTAAGAACCCTTTCTAACAATGGATCTGTGGGCTTCTCCAGATCACAAAAGAGGAACACAGCACCATTAAGTTCAAGAGACTCTGGGCCAGGAGAGCACACAGGTTTGGAGCAAAGACCCAATCTTAAATCCAGGCGATAGTACTTGTGCCCCACAGCTAGGTCACTGAGCCTCTCAGAGCCTCCATTTCCTCACGTGCAATTCTTTCTGGAGGTTACTGGAATGTGACAATGTGTCAAAGAGCAGGGGCCAAAGGTCAGACGACACCAGATGATGGTAAAGATGGCAGGCTTAGTGACAGACACAAACTCCTAGGCTGGGGACCTCGACTTAAGGACAATTCCAACTAGTCTCTTATAGTTACAAAAATTTGCTCTCATCTTAAAAGGACTGAACAAACTCCTACTTGATACAAATTCTTCATTACAGTCACCTTCTCGCTGTTCGTTAAAACACTGAAAAGCTCTCCAGCCTTTTCTTGTACTGAAATTCCAAAATCCAAACCCACTGCCATCAAGTCAATTCCAACTCACAGGGACCCTACAGGACACAGTAAAAGTGCCCCACAGAGCTTCCAAGGAGTGCCTGGAAGACTCAAACTGTCAACTGTTTCCTTCTGGCATTAAACCCAAACCAAACCTACCGCCGTCAAATCAGTTCTGATTCACAGCAGCGCTATGAGCAGAACTGTCCTACAGAGGTACCAAGGAGTGCCCGGTGGATTCAAACTGCCGACCTTCTGGTCAGCACCCCCAGCACTTAACCACTGTGCCATCAGGGTTTGTGCACTAAAGTATGGCCAAGCAGGAACCGCATGCTCCTGTTCAAACTGAACTGAAAAGACGAGAGTTTGGAACAGATCTCATTCATAAACCAGGGCTACCTGTACAGGGGTCAAACCGCTTTTTTAAAGACTGAACAAAAAAAAAAGTTTCAGAGATTTAAAAAAAAGGTATTTTATAATCATATCCTAACCTTGTGAAACATCCTGCCCTCAGATAACTTAAAAAAGATAATCCAGAAGATCAAAATGACATTTAAGAAATGAACCACACCAAGAGCCACAGCTCCTTATTTCCCATAATCATCTAAATTTTGGTCATTTAAAAATGTTGCTTTTTTTTCATTTTTTGCTTATATAATAAATGCTTTTTTAATTTATAAAATAATACATTGAAAATAGATAGCAGTGACAGTGGCACTATCCTGTGAACGCAGTTAATATCAATGAATTGTAGACTTCAAAACAGTTAAAATGCCAAATGTTCTGATAAAAATACTTGACCACCTAAGTTAAATCCACAAAAAGAAAAATATTAAGTTATACTTAAGATATTAATGGGACATACCCCTGAAGCAAAAACTAATCTTACTAGCTTTACCACAAAGTAGAAAACACAAGTTGTTGTTGGAATGCTGTCTTGTTCAAATGTGTGTTGTAAAAACCAAACCTACTACCCTCTAGTCGACTCTGACTCACAGTGGCCCTACAGGGCAGCTTACAGAAGCCAACAGCCTCGTCTAGTTGGTTCCCAATCACCAACGTTTCGGAAAAGAGCTGAGCACCTCACCACCAGAGCTCATCTAAAACCAGGGGTCTAATTATAGGTAGAAAAAAAAAAATCCCACTTCACTTGTGATGCCTGAATTAAAAAGAACAACAAATCAGCTAAATTATTTAAACAAGGGCTCAACTAATACAGGCCAAGAACAAATTTTTTTGTTAAGTCTTTAACTCTCAGAAGTTGGGTGCTAAAAGAAGACAGGAGGGATGTAGATAATACAAAACAAACAAACAAAAAAAATCACACACAGTTAGCGTTAGATTAGATTCAGTAAAAATACCCAGTTAATTAGAATCCTTTAGTGACTACCTGCTTTGTTTACAGAGAGAAGTCATGAGCCAGAGTGTCAATTCAGGGAAGAAAGAAAGTAACTGATATGTGCTAGTAGTCTAAGACTCAACTGGGAAAATCACATGTATCTGTAACTCTACATGACCACAAAGCACAAACAATTTCAATCCATCACCTAGAGTAACACGAAACAATAAAGCAACATGTCTTAAGCATCAGGCTCTTTTAAGAACTATCTATAGGGTATCAAATGGACAACTGCAACTCCAAAGATCCCATAAAAACCTTTGGGCAGGGAGGGGACAGTGAATTTATGTTTTTGTTTATGAGGAAAGAGAAATTCCAACAAGGAGAGTGAGACTGGCTTCACCACTTGGGAATGCATGTCATCGATGTTACTGAGCCGTACACGTAGAAACTGCTGAACTGGTGCCTGTTCTCCTGTGCATATTTTCAACAACAACAAAAAATTATTTTTAGAAACAAGTGATTGGAATTTTACAGGGATAATCAAGTACACTTTTCCTGAAAAACACAGAATTTTACTGATTTTAAAGACAAATCAGGACAAATCATGGAGAAGATGGGGGGCTGGGTGACAAGAAAACGTAGTAACACACATGGAAGAGGCAGGAGAGAAGCGCGGATCAAAACTGTTAGTTTAGCAAGTAACACAAAGAGATCTCCTTTCTGAAATACATCATTAGAAAAGCCACTTGCAGACAACTGGGAATCCACTATCAAAGGGTAAGTATAATAAACCATCGCCTAAGAGATACCACTAAAAACACCTCAGACACAATAACAAGTGCTTGACAAAGCAACAGAAATAGATGTGTGAATAATTCCCATGTAAGCCCCAAAGTATATATAAATTCACAAAGAGAGCTCTTCAGAGTATCTTGAGAGCAAAGACAAAGAGTCAGGATGTTTTGCAAATTTCCAAGACTGGAAATCTTTTTTTTAATATGCATGTATCTGACTTTTAACCACATAAAAGAAACACACTGAATTAAAATATTAAACACCTTGTCACTTTTTATTGTGAAATAACTTCAAAGTTACATAAAAGTTACAACAGTTCAAAAAATTCACATTATCTCTACTCAGATTCTCAGTAACACGTGTATTTGATCATTCTTAACATACACAGAGAAAGATATTTTTCTTCTGAAACATCTGATAGTAAGTTGCAGACATGCTGCCCTTTACTCCTAAATACTTCAGTGTGTATTTCCAAAACATAACAATGATCTATTATATAACTTTGGTACAAGGGTCAAAATTAGAAAATTAATATTTACACACAATACTATAATTACAGACTATACTCAAGTTCCACCAACTGTCCATACATATGTTTAAAAAAATAAACATGGTACAGACACAATCCAGGATCATGTCTGTTTATCAGATTTCTTTAGACACATGACTTTTTTTAATTTATTGCAGGCAGGCTTAATTAAACCCAATAATTCCATGGCAAATAATGCATCATTTTATCCTAATTCTTCTTTTAGTTCTATTTACATGGTCTATTATGACAAGCTCGCATATTTAAAAAATATATATATAGAAAATGCCTTCTAATTATGTGAAGCAGAGTGAATGCTGCCTTACCCATAAGAAGACCCATAAGACCATGTGGCATTATTGCTAATTGTTTTCACCCCATCTCTCATCTAGTGGCTCCCTCTCAGAGCTAGGCCACTGCTGCCATGTTCTGCAGAGTCAACAACGCACATGTTCACATTTTTAACATCTCAGAAGGTGAAGGCATCTTACTGTCATGGTGGGGACCAGCAGCAGGTGAACGTAGTTCATGGTACTGTCTGCGGAAGACTGTGAAGGCAACAGCATCAAAAACTGCACGAAGCATGGAGAGCTCAGGAGAAAACGCTGCAAGTGACAGGCTGATGCCACGGTGCTCTTGCAGGAGATGCTACCTCACTGGCACTCTTAATGGCACAACAGCTGCCACAGAGGTGACTGCGGCTCACGGTGACAGCATGTGCTTCAGCGAAGAACTCAGCTCCACATGGTTTTCAATGGCTGTCATCCTTCAGAGGCAGTGCCAGGCCTCTCTTCTGAGGCATCTCTGGGCAGACTCCAACAGCCAACGTCTGAGTCAGTAGCTGAGCACTTAACCATGTGTGCCACTGGGTACTCCACAGAGGATAATACTCTGGTGGTAAACACAGCCATAGGCCAACATGGGATCAAAAAGTGTTTCAAAAATAACAGGGAATCCAAGGTTGAGAAGGGAGAGTGCTGACATGTCTTGGAGTTGTTAATCAAAGTCATAAAACAAGTAGTCTATCAGCTGTTTAATGAGAAATGAGTTTGTTCTGTAAACCTTCACCTACAGTACAATTATTTAACAAGAAATGAGTTTGTTCTGCAAACTTTCACCTGAAGTACAATTTAAAAAAAAAAAAAAGACAATCCTACGGATCACAACAGTTTGATTCTACTGTGCACAGGGTGACCACGAGTTGCAGGCTGACTTCTCGTTAGCCAAAAGCAATGCTCTATGCACTTTGTCAGGGAATGGTGTTCGTATCTCTGGTACCTCATTTAGACCTCATGAGAGCACCAGAAGAAACTATTGTTAGCTTTGTTTTACAGATGAAAAAAGATAAATAATGCTCCCACAGTCCCCAAGGACACAGAATTACGGTAATAAGTGATGAAGACCTCATTAGAAACTCAAGACTCTCAGCCTCCAATCCTCTTGCTAGTGGTTTTAATCTCTGGGGTATCTGTGGTACATTTTAGGGCCTGGAATGTCTTAAGATGCACTTGAAAGGATTTAAAAATGCAGTGCCATTGAAAAAAGTGGGGGAGGAGATTCAGAAGACAAGGCTGCTGAAGTAAATTTCAATCCATCAGTTCATCTCGTTTGCTTTTCCTTTTTACCTGTGTTCTTTTAATAAATGTATAAAGCGAGTATTCTCATAGACAAGAAGGTATTTTAACATAGCTTAACTGTCATGGTTAGTTCTTGATGGAACATAAAATAATGGCATGTTTTATAATTGATGACATCTAGGGTCTAATAAAACAGTATTTCTAACACAGGGTGGACCAAGCGATGTTCCCGAAGAGTTCTTGCAGAAACAGACCTGGCCAAGCTAGAAAGCCTAAGAGCATCACATCTGCCAGTGTTCAACTTCTCCGGAGGCCTCCGCACTTCCCACCAGTTGGCAAGGCACTGCGGCGGTGCTCGTTCATCCACCTCTGCGCTAAGACGGCAGCATCTGCATTTCCATTAGAACAAGCTCCCGGCACAAACAGGGCAGACAAACAGCATGGGGAGACAGCATGACACACACACCCTACACACCAAAACACAGCTGGTGTGTTAAATTTAGACCTATCAACCTTGACGGTACCCTTTTAATGACTGTTGTTCCCTAATACTCTGTGATGAATTTTTTTAACCTAGAAGCTTACTGATAGCATTTTCTTGTTACCTAGGTTATTCTAGGCATCATAACCAAATAACGAAGCATAAATAATTTTAAAGCAACAACCTTTGAAAATGCATATTCTTGCATCTTGGTCTTTTTTTTTTAGTAATTTTTAATTTTTGTACATTACATCTTGACATACACTCAAGTATATTATATATGAATGGATCTTTAGAGATAAAGGTGTATTTCATTCAGACTGCATGGGACAAAACATCAAAAAAAGGCATCACTCGCATTAATAAATATTCACAGACACACATAATGAAGCTCACAACTATACCTACAAAGAACTACACAAAACTGGACACTACACATAAGTAGCTGCAAGCGGAATCATCATTCAAAGAACACTCTGTCCCACAACAGCACTGAGATACCAAAATAATGAGAATGGTACTCATCTAAGGCCCAGAGAAATTCAGAAACTTATCCAAGTTGATGGCTAGTTGATAATACGGCTGAGAAAGAGTCAGGTCCTCTCACTTCCAGTCAGCAATCCAGTAATACAGCCACTCATGCAGGCTCTATTACACAATGTTCTAGGATCTAGGTCAGCCCTTCGGTGAGTATTGAGGTGGCACAATGGTCAGTGCCTCAGCTGCTAACCAAAATGTCAGCAGTTCAAATCCACTAATCACTCTTTGGAAACCCCATGTGGCAGTTCTACTCCATCCTATATGGTCCCTATGGGTCAGGATCATGTCAACAGCAACAAGGTGGGTGTTTAATGTTACAGATGAGGCAAGGGACTCAGTTGCAGCTGTGACTGGGCGAGGGTGATGTGAGGGGTCCCAAGGCTCACTTCTGCCCTGGACCATTAGCTGCACCACAGATGATGGTCACAGCCTCTGACACTTCCCCTAAAAGAGACCGACCTTCCAGAGCTCAAAGTGAGTTCACTTAAACGTGCGAGATTCTCTCTCCTACTTAACAAAGTGTAACAGGGAGATGCAATGGTCAACATTCTTGAAATAAAGGACATTGAAAGCAAGTCAAAAAACCACTATCACACTTCAAAAAATGCCTAAAAATCAATAAATCCAAAGCACTCAATTTGATCCTGACTCATAATGATCCTAATAGGACAGAACGGAACTGCCCCATGGGGTTTCTAGGCTGTAATCTTTAGAGAATCAGACAACCATATCTCTCTGTCATGGAGCAACTGGTGGGATGTGACATGTTGGCCTGGGAGTCAGGGTCACCACGAGTGTAGGATGCCCTTCCATTCAAACCTGGAAAGACTGATGGATACAGCTCAAGGCTGAAGCTCTGGGTAAAACTCTACACGTTACGTAAGAAACCAATACAACGCTTCAGCAACTGCAGGCTCTCTGAAGGAGACTTAACAAGAACAATCACATCAGTGGTGAGGTGCCAGCTGCTGCCACAATCAGTCAGGGTCAAGTAGATCAGATCTGCCCTCCCCCAAAAAACATTCAGCTGAAACATTCCATTTTTTAAGATTGGTGGCAATGAAACGAAAACAAAGACCCCATACATAATAACAGTAAACTCACTCAAGGATTCTATCCGGTGAATACAGTGTCAGGAAAGACTTGCTTTATTTAAACCATTTGATGATGATTTCACTCAAGATTCATTAAGGGCTGAGTGTATGATGGATACCTTTCAGCTCTGATCTTTGTTCAGCACTAAATTTTGCATGACTGAGCACAGCAGAATAGGTGTTCCCTGCTGTTGCTTCAGCATGGGAATTACAAGTTCCTGGAATGAGGCAGAGAGTAAACCACATTAAACACTTTCTCTAAAGTCATATGTTTTATTAATACGTACGGCTGTATAAATGCTTTCGTATAAATTAGACTTTAAAGTGTCTGTTAATGAGAAACAAAAGATCAACAGATTCACAAAAACAAAAAAAAACTCTCTACCTCTTGCTCTAAAAAGCATCATTCCTTCTACCTCTGCCAATGTCATATTTCTTTTTATTAAGACAACGCAATTCATTACTCACTAAAGACAACGTCTTTAAACCCTGAAAAAATGAAACTGTTTAAATATACCCAACAGCGCCATTCTGCTGATGCTAAAATAACTTAGTGCAGTATCCTCTGACAGAGAATGAGGTCACCCTGCTGAGGCTAACCTGAAGTGTCCCTTCCTGCTCCTGAGTGGCTCGGAAAGGGTTCCTGCAGCCCCAGAGGTCCCCGTCACCTACAGTCTACTGAGCCCTGAGTCCAAACTGTCAAAGACAATCATAAATATTTTAATGTAAGTCCCTAAGTATATGTTGTAAACATGGGAATAGTACTATACATACATAGAATTGAAAATGCCTTTTAAAATGTGGCAAAATTTAATAGCTATTGAGATAAAATTTACATACCATAAAATTCACCCATTTAAAGGATACAATTCGATTTTGATTTTTACACAATTTACACAACTTTGCTCATATCTGGATTTATAGGTTTTTATCTATTTTTCAAAGTGTGATAGTGGTTTTCTAATTGGTTTTCATTTTCCTTCATTTTAATTTTTATACAATTTATACAATTTTGATTTTTATACAATTACAGTTTGATTTTTCATTTACTTTCAGAGTTGTGCAACCATCAGTAATCATTCCCTGTTCTTGCCACCACTAACCATCCACATCACCACCAAGCACTAAGCTACCACTAATGGAATGCCACTACAGAACTGCCTATACTGGTCATTTCAGTATGTGGGATCATACGATGTGTAGTCTTTTGTGACTGGCATCTTTCATTTAACATGTTTTGTGGGCAAAAGTGTTCTGAAGAAGATAAGGATGCTCACTGATCTTTTTACTAGTTCACTCTACTGTGAAATATTTCTTGGCACAGGTGAGGCAGACACCAATAAAGAGCACAAAGGAATCTGGGGGCTCACAGGTATGCATTCCGTCCTGAAGGAGCTTGCCATTAAAAAAAAAAACCCATTGCCATTGAGTCAGGCCCAACTCATAGGGACCCTAGAGGTCAGGGCAGAACTAACTGTCCCACAGGGTTTCCAAGGAGCACGTGGAGGACCTGAACCGTCGACCTTTTGGTCAGCAGACGCAGCACTTAATCCACTATGCCACAAGGGTTTCCCAAGGAACTTGCTATAGAGCAGACTAAGGAAACTCCGAGAGTGTGGTCCCTGCACACCGTTTCAGCGCAGTAGTGAAATCACTCCTGAGGTTCCCTGTTCAACCAAACAGAATGAAACTACAGAAGCACACCAGCAAGGGGCAAGGACTAGAAGGTAGCAGGGGACATGAAAGTTCATAATGGGGAACCCAGAGCCAAGAAGGGAGAGTGCTGACATGTCGTGAGGTTGATAACCAGCGTCACAAAACAATAGGGATCCTGTTTAACGAGAAACAAGTTTGTTCTGTAGACCTTTATCTCAGGTACAAAAATAATTTTAAAAAAATCACAACCCTTTCACATATAAAACACAATTTCCAATTTCCAAGTTTCATCTCATTACGGCATTTGGCAAAGATGCAAACTCTTAAAAAGAAAACATCCCCAAGATAAAAATAAAGAAAGCAATGTCCGTCCTCCTTCCTCTCATCCCCACCACCAGCCGCACCCTATCTGATTGGCACACTCCTAGTCAGCCTTCAGCGCCCAGATCAAAGATCACCACCTCTTTCATGAACTCTGCCATGACATCCCCAGACTGAGTTAGGTACTTAACGACTTAGGCTTCATATGAGCCTCCATGACACTCCAACCACACTGCCAGGACTAAAGAAACATCAGAAGAGAGCAGAGAAAACCAGGCGAAGAGCAAAGAAGGAAGACAGAGGGTAATTCTCTTCGGGAAGAGTCAATCTCGGGTGTGTGAAAGGTGTGGCAGCAAAGCTGGGGCCCTGGACGCCGTGCTGGAGAAGAAAAACAGAAAGGGCACGCACTGGCCCCCGCTGTACTTCAGCCCCTGGGCATGCACTGACTCACTCGGGCTCCATCACAACCACACATCACTCGCGTTAGCCTTCCATTTCACCCTGAACGAAACTGAGACACTCGCCTAAGATTACCCAACTATTAAGTGGCAAAGGTCTAAACACACACACACACACACACACACACACAATCTATTACAGAGGTGGTTTAACTATGGTCTTTCCATTTCCCATTTGAAGAAATGGGGGTTCACTTCCTTGGTCCCCTGTCCATACCCATATTACATCACTGCCAGCAAAGCAAAGACGGTGACTTCACACTGCCCTTGCACCCTCCATCCTGGCACCAGTTCACCCTTTACAAATGACAGCTGATAACATCATCAGAAACAATGTCACAGGCCTCAGTGGTGTATCTTCTGCCATAACAACATACTGTACAGCAGGTGGCTTTACAGAATAGAAATTTAATGCCTAAAAGTTCTGGAGGTTAAAATCTAAATCCAGGACAATGAGCAGTGCAATGTTCTGCCTGTTTGAGCTCTAGGGCAAGGACTTTCCTGGCTGCCTGCAGCTTCCAGCAACCCCCCGTATTTCTAATCACTCTCTGATTCACAGACCGACCCTCACCTGGTGTCCTGTCCCCGTGTGTATCTGTCTGGGTGTCTCTTCTCCCCTTCTACGAGGCACCACTAGGAATGAGTCAGAATCCGGCTTACGCCAGCATGGCCTCCTTCACCGCTGACAAAAGAAAAACCCACCTTCCTCAAACAGGGCCACATTCCCACCTACGAGAGGTAGGGTTTCAGTGAATCTTTGAGAGAGACATAATTCCTCCTCTGGTTCAATTAAAATCAATTTTACTTGGCTGGAGAGAAGACAGCAGTTTGCAACAAAAACAGAACATGGCACCTCATAAGTTTCAGTTCAAAGTCCTACAAGGAAAAGCAAGCAAAAAAAAAATGACCGTTTTTTAAATGTTTTACATTGTCATTTTTGCAAATCTTCACAAGAGAACCATAGGTTATGAAACAATAGCTATGTCAGTAGAAGTATAATGCTTAATAAATCAAAACTAAAGGCACTGCCACTGAGTCAATCCCAACTCCCAGTGACCCTATGGGACAATGGAGAACTGCCCCACATGGTTTCCAAGGAGTGGCCAGTGGAATGAAATGGCCAACCTCTGGTTAGCAGCCTAGGCTCATAAGCACTGCACCACCAGGGCTCGATAGTGCTTAATAAGACCAGAAAAAAAAATAATAATTAAGGGAAGTAGTTTATCATTTTTACATTTATCAAAGAAAATCTGGTGGCATAGTGGGGAAGAGCTACAGCTGTTAACCAAAAGGCCAGAAGTTTGAATCTACCAGGCACTCCTTGGAAACCCTAAAAGGCAGCTCTACTCTATCCTATAGGGTCTCTATGAGTCAGAATGAACTCGATGGCAATAGGTTTGGTTTTCCCATGTTTATCAGCTTGAAAAAAAATTATTTCTTAATTATGTCGTCTACATTTTTCTTAAAGCTTTTTTATTAAAAACTAATAAAATATGCCAAAGGTCAAAAAGTAATCAGGAAAAGGGGGCAATAACTTCCCATAAGCTTAAAATAATCACTCAAAAAATTTCTGAAACAGAGTATTACAGCAACCTTTTGGAAAAGCTTTATATATATATATGTGTGTGTGTGTGTGTGTATGTTACAAAAGCTGTTGTGGGCTCAATTTCATGGAACTCCTAGGGAAGTCAATATATTATTTTGAAAAATTTAAAACACTGTGCCCAATGGGTATCTCTGATGTCCCACACAGTTAGACAAATGTCGACTGGCCAATCGCATTTTTCCTGCTAGAGACAAAGAAGACAGAGTTGAGAGGCCTTGTGTTGTGCCTCCTGCCAGCACACAGGCACACACTTAAAGACATCTCATCTTGCTAGAAGCACAAGTTTTAGAAATAGTAATGAGTTGAGGATGTTAGGGGCTAGGTACTAAAATCATTACCTGTTTTGCATAAATAAATATATGGATAATATTCTGAATCCATAACCTAGCTGGCTGCATTAAAAAAAGCACGAAAATGTTGTTTGGAAGCTTGTTGATCTTAAATCCTGGTTTATTTAATATTCTTGACTTAATCAATCCTATCCTGATTATAATAATTGATTTTCATAGCATTCTCCAGATTTACCTTCAAAAATGGCTTACCACAATCAATATTTGAATCATATTTTTTAAAGTCATGACACATCCTTTACGTCAGCAGCAAATGACAGAAGACACTGACGGTGAAGAACTCAGTCTTACCGCCAACAGAACACAGAGCAAGGCCCACCCGACGGTACACACACGAAGCTGACTGGATGCAGCACAGGGCAAGGAGGTGCCGACAGCAGCTCTGGAGCTAAACCACACCATCAGGGGCTTCTCTTCTATCCTGGTTACTTAGTACCTGGATGTGTCTGTGGGTGTGAACACACAGGGCAGCCTTCCCCTGCCCGTTTCCTGCCCCACCACCTGCAGCCTGCGGGGGAGGTAAGCAGCGGGCCCTCCTTCCAACCTCTACCCAGAAGCCAGTCCAAAGCTCAAAGGTCCTAAGCTTCCGGACAAAAATCTCCTCAGTTTCCAGTAGCCGGCTCCAGGAACTTGAGGAAGCCAGAGCAGAGAGACCAGCCCTTCAGGAAGAAAACAGTTCACAACAGTTGAGTGAGGAGTCGAGATCTGCAGGAAAACACCCGCACCAGGAGAACACCGATGAAAAGGTGCTCTGTGTCCAGTGTCCCCGTCCCCAGGCCTCAGGACCAGGAAAAGAAGTGGGAGAGGAGGCATCCAGGTGCCACCTGAGAAGCTGTTTTCCCAGTCAGAGGTCTCGGCTCACACACTACGGACGTGCTTCCTGCCAACCAAAACTCCAAGGAAACAGACGAGTCAACATACCGTTGACCTCATGGAACACGCAGGTGAGAAGGGCACCAGGAAACGAGTGCAGGTGTCTTACAGAGAAAAACGTCGACTTGTTTGATCTTCCCCAAACCCCAGCATGCCTACACAAATTGCTCATTTTCCAAACTAAATTAAAAACTAGGAATATGACATGAATCTCCACATCAGTGTTTGGAAGTCAGGGACTCAGTTATCTAGAGCTGCTATAACAGAAATACAACCGTGGATGGATTCACCAAAAGGGAGTTTATTCTCTCACAGCCGAGTAGGCGAGTAGTTCAAATTTAGGGCATCAGTTCTGGAGGAAGGCTTTCTCTCTGTGTGGGCTCTGGGGGAAGGTCCTTGTCATCCATCTTCCCCTGGACTTGGAGCTTCTCAACACAGGGACCTTCAGACCCAAGAACGAGCTTTCCTCCTGGCTCTACTTTCTTGGTGGCATGAGGTCCCCACGAGTCTCTGTTGGTTTCCATCTTCTGTATTTCAAAAGAGACTGAGCTAAAATAAGTAACCTAATCTTGTAGACTGAGTTCTGCTTCATCCACATAGCTGTCTCTGATGCAGCCTCACTAACATCACAGAGGTAGCATTTATAACACAGAGGAAAATCACATCAGGTGGCAAAATGGTACACAACAACACACTGCCAAGAATCACGGTACAGCCAAGTTGACAGGTATTTTGGGGAGCCCTAATTCAATCTGTGACTTCCACTAACCTGTACTTTTCACAAGATGATGTTCAAAACAATGCTTCTGATAACTGAGGGCCTCACTGGGTGTGCTCAAGGTTTAACCTGTCCTCATGAAGCCCACCACCTGTCTCTGAGTTTGTCATGCAGTGGTGGCCTGCCTGTTGTTTTTATGCCGCAAGCCATGCCAGTGGTATTTCAAACACCAGCAGGGCCAACCGTGGTAGACAGGTTTCAGACAGGCTAGGACAAAAGGCCCAGAGACCTACTTCCAAAAGGTAGCCACTGACAATCTTATAGTTACCACAGAATAGTGCTGGATATAGTGCGGGGTGATGAGCCCCCTCAGTTGGAAAGCACTCAGAATATGGAGCGGCTGCAGTAACTGACTCGAACATACCAACTATCATGAAGATGGCACAGGATCCAGCCGTGTTTCATTCTGTCACATGTGGGGTCACCATGAGGTAGAGGCAACTCAACAACTAGGCGTTGTCTGGACATCACCCAGAGCCTGGGGAAGGTTCTCCCACCCACGCCTGGTGGAACAATTCTAAATAACGACTACAACTCCTTGCCACCCTGTGGCCAGCTGTCACATGGCACCTAAGCACAAGACACTCCTTCACTTGCCCTACTTCCGCACTGAGTCCCGACATCGTCACATCCTCACTGCAGCTGAGGGTACAAACGGCTCTGTAACAACATTCTCTGTCCTCAAGGCGAAGGGCAGACGCCTGATGTGGAGCACAGGACAATACAACGTACTGTACCTATCCACGTATCTAGCTATCAGAAACAGCAGTACTGAGTCACAAAAGGAAGATTCTTCACAAAAAAAGGAGGAGAGCCTCCAAAGGGCACCCACTGAGGAGGGCTTTGCTGAGATGGCGAAATGGCCACTGAGGGAAAAGATGCTGCCTCAGCCCTCTGGGACTTTGTTCTGGCTGTCACCCTTTGCCTGGTCATCGGAGCACAGCGGGTCCGGGTTCACCTAGAGCTAACAGAGCTCTGGAGCTGCCTTCCACCTCTGAGGCGAGGTGGGCACCGAGGAGAAGGGAAGGCTGGGAAGAAGCCCCACGCAAGGATGGCCTGAGATGACAGCAAGTCCACGCTGTGGCATCTGAGGGAGGGGACTGAGTAAACCGCATCCTGTGTGCTTTGAAGGGAAAACACGTAGCGGGCGGTGGGGGACACACGCCAAGTCTGGAAAAGCTTCCTGGGGTGAGTGCTGTCTAGGCAGGGCCCTGATGCCTCGAAGACAGGGAGACAACAGACAAGTGGGAGGGAGGGTGGGGCCAGGGGAGCAGCTGGAAGGACAGTGCTTAGACAGGAAGGGACAACAAAAACAGACGTTCTAACATTCTGATACCTGACAGAAGACATTCTAACCACCTGTGTGTCTGCAGTGAGGACAGAGTTATCACTGCTACCCTGTAAGTTAATTTCAAGCTCCAATCATTTGACGCCAGATAATTCCAACCAAGGAGGCCTGGTGGTGCTGCGGTTAAGCACTCGGCTGTGAACCAAAAAGGCCGACAGTCTGAATTCACCGGGTGATTCTTGGAAACCCTGTGGAGCAGCTCTACTCTGTCCTCTAGGGTCACCATGAGTCAGAATCAACACAAATGCACCGGGTGTGGGTTTGGGAATGGTCAGCCATGTTTCCCCTCATTCAGGGAACCGGGGCATGCAGGGTCAGGAGACCGTCTTATGCGTGCCACGGCCATTTCACAGAAAAAGTTTTCAAGAGCCTCACTAGAAAGGCCTGCAATGATGACCTGTACAGCCTCCCCAAGCTTTCCAGGAACACACCAGTACCCTGAGAGCTGTCAACAACCCGTCAGGTAGCCCTGGGGCCAGAGCAGGCTGAAAAGGGGCCTTGGAAGCACTTCTTGCCCCTGGATGCACTGAAAGGACCCCCGACATGGCACTGCACTCCTAACGTGGAATAAACCGGGGAGACGGGAAAGCGTAAAGGGCGGAAAGCAAAGGCTGGGGCAGACCTTCCTTTCTAAAACGTTTTTTTTACAAAGAAAAACATCATCATCAACAATAACCTACGATTTGCTTGACAGCTGGAGGGTCAACGGACTGATTCGGAATACCCGTCTGCTAGCAGCAGGAAAATGTACATCTACGGCTCCCCGGGGCAATTTATTTTATGAGCTCTGGGCCACCCAGATGACACGCTCAACACGTCTATCAAATTGCAAGAAAGGCAAAAATACTGTTAATTAAATGTTTATTTTGGAACTGCATGCTCCACTTACACCAAAAACAGTAATTTTAAGTATTCCAAGTCCTACCCTTTGTATTCCAGTGTTGACAGAGGCTGTCACGTCAATTCTGACCCACAGCGACCCCGTGTGATGGGAACTGCCCACTAGAGTTTTCTAGGTTATTATCTTTACTGAAGGGCCTTGATGACACAGCGGTTAAGGACACTCAGCTGCTGCCCTAGAGGTCTGCAGCTTGAACTCAGCAGCCACTCAGAGGGAGAAAGATGGCAACTGCAGTCAATTCACAGTCTAGGAAACCCCGTGGGGCAGGTCTACTCTGTCCTACAAGTGCAGGGTCAATACAAGCTGGAGTCACTTCCCCCCAACAGCAGGCTTTTCAAGAGCAGAGGCCAGGTATTACACAACTCACGTGTCTGATACTGTTTATGCGCACACTGCCATATGATTACGGAGTTTTGTGACTGTCTGCTGTTGACGCTGTCTCCTCAGTTCTTTCAGATTCCCAGGTGACAGAGCAGAACTTCCCCGTAGGGTTTTCTTGGCTGTAATTGCTATAAAAGCAGATTGCCAGGTCTTTCTCCTGCAGAGCTGGATGGGTAGGCTCAAGCCGTCAACCTTATGTCAGCAGCTGCTACCTGTAGTCTACTTGATTCTTACGCCCAATAACAACACTGGCTCGGTGAGCACACAACCCACTATCCCACCCTTCATTTCAAAGTGACTGCCCAAAATCTATTCAGCAACAAAGGAGGAGTTTCTTAAATAGGCCACCCACTGACCTCAAGTTGATTCTAACTCACAGCAACACTGTGGGACAGAGCAGAACTGCCACATTGAGTTTCCAAGGAGCACCTGGGGGATTTGATTTGCTGACCTTCTGGTTAGCAGCCAGAGCACTCAGCCACTACGCCACCAGGGTTTCCATCTTAAATACAGCACCGCTTTGTCTGCTCCAGGATCACAGCATGCTGTCATGGCAGCCGTGCAGGACCTCTGTGCATCGCGCAATGCAAGTGACAAAACAGCTGCTCCCCTCTAGTGACCTAGGACCCAGCCAGGAACGGTCAGCAGCTTGACCCCTTGCCAGCTAGAGCACTAACTCACAGCCAATCCTGCTGCGGGGACTGCCAAAGATTGAAGACAGGTGAGCGGACTGAGTGACCCGCTCGGGAGGAAATCTAGGGAGAAAGGTCCTCAGTGCAGTCCCTATTAGAAGAGGTGACTCGCTGACATGTCAGGAGCTGCTATGCTTCTCTCTCAGACCCTCTCATACTGAAATAACCTGTCGTCACTGAGTGCAATCCGATGCAGCGACCCTACACTACCACCACTCTTACTTCTCTGCACCCTTCCCCTTCTACCACCCCAGAATATAATGGAGTGTAAGTCATAGTATCAATAATTTGGTGATAAATTCATTTTTCTGTACACTAATCTCAATTTTAAAGTAGAGTACATAGATACTTTTGTGGGTTTCTCAAACATCAAAACAACGCAGGTGACACGTAAATGCCCTCGGTCTAGGTGAGGGGACCGCAGGCTAGTCCACAATCAGCCGTGCCACTGCAGTCACCAATCCCCCAAGTCCCTCCTGCCTCTGCCGTGTACCTCAAGCTTCCAACTCACCCTTCCCACTACCCCTCCAAAACCCATGGCCATCAGCTCTGAGTCACAGTGACCCGACAGGACAGAACAGGACTGCCCCATATGATTACTAGGGAGTAGCTGGTGGACTTGAACTGCCAACCTTTTGGTTACCAGCCTGAGCTCTTACCCACTATACCACCGGGACTGTGAGAACCCACTTTCATCTTCCATCAGACCCTACACTACTTCAAACAGTGAGAGCACTGTTTTGCAGCAGGGCCAACCAAGGACAAATGAAAATGTTTATGGATTGCATATTTTTTCAGTGAAGAAGAAAATGGCTTTATTTAGCACTCTGACGGGAAATACATACTCTTACCATTTAGATTGTTTGTTGAGCAGCAGAATATTAATGAGAAGATCAGCACTGCTTTTTCAGCCATAAAAATGTTATTAATGTCTGGGTACAGATGAAAAGTAGCAACTAACACAACTTTCTAACCCTGCATCCTGGACTGAAATGGAGCTGCTCTGTGGCCGCCTAGGCCTGACAGAACACAATTAATTAAACTCTATTTCGCAACCTTACCACCCAGCAGACTATTACATGAACCCCTGACTTGAATTAATCTGCTCTGTGCACTGGTTCCACCAGGAATACCCTCAACACCAACAGCCCCCATCCCACCCTACTCTGCCTCCAAGGTGTGGCTGTGGCCCACTTCCCCGAGTCTGCCCACCCACCCAAGCTCCTGACTCTCCTGCTCTGAATTCCTAAACTACATTACACACTCACATACCCCTGCTTACATACCCCTGCCCATACTGGACAAAAAGAAATGAGCAAGTGAAGAACACGACACTAGCACTTATTCTCTAGACTACACTGTTAAATACGCCTGGACCTAAACTCTTTAACGCAACACATAGTTCCTTGTCCCCAAAGATCACTGCCCTGCAGATACTTACGGACTGACAGAACTAACACTAGGATGTCATCAACCACTCATTCAAGTTACGGAGCTTACAGAATTTTTTTTTTTTTTTAAAGAAGAGAGTATCCCCAAAACCCACAGCCATCAAGTCAATTCAGACTCATAACAATCCCATAGGACAGAGAGTAGAACTGCCCGGTAGAATTTTCAAGGAGCGCCTGGTGGATTCAAACTGCTGACCTTTTGGTTAGTAGCCATAGTACTTAATCACTATACCACAAGGGTTCCCTAAAGAACAGAGTCTAGTGAGTAGAGAATTTAATACATTTAATTCAACAATGTACACAGTTTGCACTTTTAGGCAGATTACCCACCACAACACGCACGCACAAAGTGCCCATGGAAGCACAGTTCCGCACCAGCACCAGCCAAGTTTTATGTATCAGAAAGCTGGGAACCTCGACACTGCAACTCCCTCCAGTTCTCGCAGCACCAGCCAGAGAACAGGCAGAGCCTGTTTGGTCTGAACTCTCCCGCAGCGCTATGTCTAAACGAGCCTTAAGGACTGCTTAAAAATAACGAGGAGGACCAGCTTCTGGGACGAAAACACATGGAACATATAGATGAATCTGTTTCCCTAAATTGGCTGTTCGGTTTGGGCTCTGCTATTTTCCGCTCAAATTGGTTTCCTGCAATTTGTTAAGGCAGCCAAATATTTAGTGATCTCAGTGACACACTTGAACGCAAATCGGCAAATCTTTCTTATTTTTCAGCATGACGAGAAGTTCACGGGGAAGCTTACACGGAGGGGACAAGAATAAAAGTGAGTTCATCTGTCTCTCTTTTTTTCTCTTTCCCTCCAGATTCATCATGTTCATCTGGTTGCCAGTGGCTTAGCAAATCTACACATCATTTTCAAACATCATTTGCTGGCTTTCCATGATGATTTGGGGACAGAATTTCTTCAGCATTAGGCAGGATCAAACATGAGACACCCGCTCTCACCACAAGCCAGAAAAATTTAAAAATACCAAGCAGGAGTATAGACATATCAGTACCCATCACAGAGTTTTTAAATCAAAGATGCAAGGTGTTAATGAAAAGTGAAGTTTAAAACCAGAAGCACGATGATAACCCTTTGTGTCAACCTTTTGCACTGGTGTAAAAGCAAACCATGATGGCTGATAGACGGCAGCCCAGGCTCTGACGCAGCGAGGACACAGTTAAGTTCTTGAGAGCACACTTATTTGTTAAAGTGGCATTACAATCTGCTGTGTGTCACAGAGTGTACTATTTTCCCTAAACAGCTTTACATGCAAATACTCATCACCACGAGTCATTAGTCTGGTTTAAGGTTTGGCACAAAATAGTTACAGCAAAATCTTTAGACATTCTTACTTCCTTAGAGTGTAAACCGTATTCTCAAAGCTACACACACACACACACACACCCCCCCACACCCACACCCACACACCAAAACTTAGTTTCCATGTACGGAAACACTAGGGCTCTCAGCCCACCAACCACACTGCCCTATATTCGCACATGTGAAACACCCAGGGCTACTATGATTAAGAGTCCTATGAGGAAGAAAACATTTTAATAAATATTAAAAAAACTTCCATTTAATATATAATTTACTTGACAATGAAAAATGTAGAAAAGGCTGGTAGCATTTCTATCAATACCTTTTTGTAGACTTGAAAAATTATTTCATCACACATCTAAATTACAAATCCTAAAAAAAAATCTATTATTGACTACCTACTAAAACCCCTAAATGTGACAAACTCAAAGAGAACTTAAAGTCTGAGATACTCAACTTCTAAAAATAGGTTTTTAAAATTCTAAGGAAAATAAGTCTTTGTTAACTGATGCACTCAAAGTCTACCAACATTCTGAACATAAAAATAAGATCATCTCAAAACCACATGCCAAGTCTTGGTCCTCAAGCTGGGGTGGAATGGGTAAAGAAAACAACATATTCAGAGTGCCTGTGCCATGAGCCTCGCTGAGCCTTTTTTCACATCAAAGCATACACAGAAGAAGGCACTTGTATGACACACCAGGTACAGGGATGATCCCCAGCCACCCCAGGTCTGAAGGATTCGTGTCTTCAGCACACCCCTAATACATGAGTAGGGAAGCTGTGCTAGATACTGAGAGGAGGAAAGAGTATCTCGGCAGGATGCTTCCAGAACTGTCCACTCACCAACAATCCCAGGGGAGTCAGAGTGTAGAAAGGACAGGAAATAAGATTCACAAACACACATGAGCACATGGGCGTGCATGCGCGCACACACACACACACACATACACACACACACCCACACACACAGCCAGCTCCGAAAACTCTGCCACCAGATCATTAAAACTACCTGATATATCTCACAATGGCATATACTGGTACATTCCAGATCACAAACGTTCAAAAGTACTTTCTGCAATGATGAAAATGTTCTATACCTCTGCTGTCCAACACGATAGCCACTACTCACATGCAGCCACTGAGCACTGAAATGTGAAATGAGGCACTGAAAAAGAAAGACCAAGGAAGAAGTGATGTCTTTGAAACACGGTGTTGGCAAAGACTGTGCTATACATAACATACATAGCATGGATTGCCAAAAGCATGAACAAACTGGTCCGGGAAGAAGTGCAGAGAGGAGGGGCTAATGTGTGAAGCAGACACAGGTATTTCCTAACACCTCTAACAACAAAGAACCAGAAATACAACCAAATGGATTATATAGGACATTCTAGGAGCCCTGAATATCAGGCAGAAAGCTGAGAGATCAGACTGGATGACAGGGAGAAAAAAGCTGGTCCAGAAGCAACTACTCCTGACAGCTTTAAATCCACATCCACAGAGGCACCTGCTTCAGCCACTCAAGCAGAGCCACAGCACAAGGTGATCAGCCAAACAGGTTAGCAGCACTGTGAGTGGAACACAGCTTTTTCAGCAATGTAGCTGATCTTAGGATGGCTTCACTTATAGAAAATGCTTAAGACTTTCACCTAAGTGTCATAAGCTAAGTGCCTAGGCTCGGCATACTCACAGCGCTAACCATGAGGTGACAGGACACTGGGATTTTTAAAGCTACAATAATCAATCTAGGTCAAATGACCAGAATATCTGAACACTCAGAAACTAAATATGTACATACATATACATATATGTGTGTGTATACATGTATGTTAGAACACAACAACCAAACAAATGAATTAGAACTATCAATTTCTACTCATTTTAATAAACAGACCACCATGGCTTCAAAAAACTCCCAAAACAAAGAATCAAATATTTTCCAGAAGAAGAAAACAAAAGAGTAATTTTTACAGCACTTCAAGATATCAGGAGGGAGATCAGGCAAAGGCAGAAGAACAAAATGAAAAACTAAACAGGCTGCCAGAAACATTTGAGCAACAGTGATCTGAAATTCAGCAAAATTAGCAATAAAATTACAAAATTAGACAATTAAAAAGAAAGTAAAAGGAACAGGACCAAGGCAATGAATGGAGAATTAGCAAGACTGAAAATAAAGCAACTGACACCAGCATATATGAGGAAAACTCAGGCAAAAGAATTTTAAAAACTGAAGAATCACTAAGAGTCATGTAGGATTGTAGCAAGAACAATACTTTACAAACGACTGCAGTACCAGAAAAGGAAGGGATAGTAGAAAACACAGAGAAAATTGCTGAAGATCTGTTGACAAAAAACTTCCCTCCTATCATGAAAGATGAGAAGGTATCTATCCAAAATGTTCATCAAGTGCCACAACAAAGTAGATCTCAAAAGAAAGACACCAACACATACTATAATCAAACTTGACAAAATGAAATATAAGGAGCAGCTTTCAAAGGCATCTAGGCTAAACCAAAAAATAACACACAAATGATAGTCATTAAGACTGAATTCTGATTTCTCAGGAGAAACCATGCTGGCAAGAAGGCAAAGGGATGACATATAGAAAGCCTTGAAGGAAAAAAACTGCCAATCAAGAATTATATATCCTGCAAAACTGTCTCTCAAATATGACAGTGAAATTAGGACATTCCCAGATAAACAGAAGTTTAGAGACTTTACCAAAACCAAACCAATATTACAAGAAACATTGAAGAAACCACTTTGAGTAGAACATCAACAACAGCAGATGTATACTCAAGGATGCAATGCACAGAACAAAGCATCAATATTAACATGGATTGGGAATCCACAAAAATAAATCAAAGTTAAAACACTAAAAATAGGGAAATAGAGATCTTAGTATATAAATGATGACACTATACCGAAAGAGGGACAAATTAACGTATCCATAGATCTTTCAAGGTGATACGAAGAATGAAAGATTGCCTGGAAACCCTTGTGATGTAGTGGTTAAGTGCTACCTCTGCCAATCAAAAGGTCAGAAGTTCACATTCACCAGGTGCTTCTTGAAAATTCTATGAGGCGGTTCTTCTACTCTGTTTATAAGGTCACTATGAGTCAGAATTGACCTGATGCCATCAGGTTTGTTTTTTTATTTGTTTCTTAAACTTAGAAAATTGTTGTTGTTGTTGTTGTTGTTGTTAGGTGCCTCAAGTCAGTTCCAACTCACAGCAACCCTACAGGTCAGAGTACAACTGCCCCGAAAGAGTTTCCAACGAGTGACTGGCGAATTTGAACTGCCGTCTTTTTGGTTGGCAGCCATAACGCTTCACCACTGCGCCACCAGGGTTTCTCAACTTAGAACATTAGGAGTCAATGTTAAGGTAACCACAAAGGAAATTAACAATCCTACACACCCAAAAAGGAAAAATTCAGTAAGCCTCAACAGACAAAAAATCAACAACAATGAAAAGAAAACCCATAATGGAAAACAACTCAGCACAGAAAATTAAGTAAAACAAATAAACTGTCAACAACACACCAAAGAAAGGCTCCAAAATGAAAGCACTAAATTCATGCCTATCAATAATTATATTGAATGTAAATGCATTAAATGTACCAATAAAGAGACCAATGGTAGCAGAATGGATTTCAAAAAAAATGATCACTGTAAATGGTGCTTACAAGAGACACATCTTAAAGATACAAACTAACTGAAATTTAAAGGATCAAAAAATATATACCAAGCTAACAACATTCAGAAAAGAGAAGGAATGGCAGAAATCAATTTCAGATAAAAAAAGACTTCAAAGTAAAGTCCACCACAGTGGACAACGAAGATCACTCTGTATTTCCTAAGGGGTCAATACGTCAGGAGGACATAACCATATTAAGTACTTACTCACCCCATGGCAGAGCTTCTAGATATGTCAAACAAACTCTAATAGTACTGAAAAAAGAGACAGACAGCTCCACAACAATAGACTTCAACACACCACTTTCACTGACAGAACACCCAGAAAGCAGCTCAATAAAAGACACAAAAAGATCTAAAAGCAACAAAATAAGCCAACTCAATCACACAGACAAAGAACAGTTCACTCAACAACACACAAGTATAGCTTCTTTTCCAGTGCACATGGAACATTCCCCAGAATAGACCACATATTAGGCCATAAAGCAAGTCTTAACAAAACTCAGAACATTCAAATATGGCAAACCATCTTCTCAGATCATAAAGCCATAAAAGCTGAAATCAAGAGCAGAAAAGGCAAGGGTAAAAAAAAAAAATGAAACACATGGAAACTGAACAACACTTTGATCAAAAATTTCTGACTAGATGGCGGAGTCAAGGTGGTGGACTAAATGCACGTCTCCCTAAATCCCTCTGGAAAACAAAACATAACACAATAATTAAACCCAGCCTTCTGGACACTTAGTGAGCCCTGGGATGTGGTACAGGGCTGTTAATTTGGAATTCACACCACAGAATGCAAAACCTCTTCTCTTTCACTGACCCCACTCTTGGCGAGCACAGGCTTGCACAGACCAAGGGTAACTCACCATTTCCATTCTTTTTCCCTCTGTCTTGGCCGGCGGGCAGAACTGGGACTTGACTAGCTGCTCATCTCAGACACACTGCTGGTGGGACTGGCATGCATAATTGCCAGGTTCTGAGAGCCTGGCTTTGGACTCTATACATCTAGGTTCCTCTGGCCTATTGGGAAACAGAGAAGATCAGACAGAAGCCCTGGCCAGACTTGGTTCTTAGGCTGGGAGGTGGCTCCTGCTGAGGGGAGAGTGCTTTTCCAGCAGGGAGGCAGTGTTTAGCACAGTGCTGCCTGGGGCTGGGGCCCAGTGGCAGAGGCTGTGGACTCTGGGCATTTGGGCACTCTTGACCTCTCTTTCTGCTGAGAGCCTGGTCTCGGCCAGCAGGCGAGCTTGTGTGGGACACCATCTTGTTTTGCTGGGAGACAGGGTCATCCATACAGATACCCAGAAGAGATTCCTACACAGAGAATTCTACACAGTATCACCTACAGCTGGGACCTAACACCAGAGGTCAGCAGGCCAGTAGCCCTTCTGTATTTTGAGGTAGTTCATAACATCTGGGGTTCAATATAGAGGTGCTTACCTTGCCAGCTGGGAAGAGGGATGCATACACCTGAAAACCTGACTGACTTTGGAAGTTATCAAATACTTTTTACTTCTCATTTTAAGACAGCCTAGAGAAACAACCGTGGTCCACCTTCACAGCAAATCTCTCAGCCTCTACTGACCTTCATGAAGCCCAAAAAGCAACAAACGTTGGAGAAGACAGTAACCCAGAAGTCACCCATGGCATCAGAAGGCCCCCAAAAGAAACCACCTCAGAACTTCCCAGACAAAGAAGCTTTTCGGAAACTATCAGAAGGTGAATACAAAAGGGCTATATAGAGAGCCCTCCTAGACCTTATAAAAAATGCAGCGCAGCAAAATGACAAATTAAGCAAACTGTTCGATCTGATGGAACACCAGTACTCTGAAACACAAGAGATCAAGAACAAAATCAAAGACACAGAAACTTCAATTCAAAGCCAAGAAAACAGAATACAACAAACAGAAAAGAGAATTTCTGATTTGGAAGACAGAGCCACTGACTCCAGCATCTACAAGGAGAAATTAGAAAAAAGAAACAAGAAAAATGAAAAAGCATTAAGAAGCATGTGGGACTTCATTAAGAATAACAATACGATTAATTGGAGTTACTGAACAGGGCAAGACACCTGAGAGTATTGCGGCTGAGCTGCTGACAGAAAACTTCCCAGAAATTATGAAAGAGAATACAGATGTCCAAGATACATATCGAACACCACTCAATATACACTTCAAGACTCCAAGACATAACAATCAAGCTCAACAAGATGAAACATAAGCAGAAACTCTTAAACGCAGCAAGACTCAAAGCAAAGCTAACATTCAGTAAGAAACCCTGTAGGCTTTCGTGAGATTTCTCAGCAGAAACAATGCTGGCACAGAGACAGTGGCATGACACATTCAAAGCCTTGAAGGAGAAGAACTGCCAACCAAGAATTACATATCCTGCCAAACTATCTTTCAAATATGAAAATGAAATTAAGACATTCGCAAATAAAGAAAAACTCAGAGACTTGGTAAAAACCAAACCAAAGCTACAAGAAATACTAAAAGAATCTCTTGGCTTGGAAGAACAAAACGACTAACTTTGTATTTTAGAAGGACACATTATTTACAATCCTATGCAGTTAGGGAAGGCTCTAAACTCAATCAAAGCTATAATAGAGAAAGAAACGATCTAGCAATCATATCACATAAATTGTGATATCATCATATTAAAAAGAGGGATGTACTACAGTTGTTACAGTCCATCCAGATGGAGAGGAAGTTGACAAGACTGGTAGCAACCAAAATTGGGTTTATATATAGTTTATTAAAGGGATCATAGGGGCAGCCATAAAGCATAATAAAGAAACAACACGCCATATCAAGAAATGCAATACAGGAGTCTCAACAACCACAAAACCAACCCTGAAAAAGGTGAAAAATCAACTGACAAAGAAGAAGGTCACAGAACAGATTAATAAGAGCAACAGAGAAACCATCAACACAAAAGTAAACAAATCACAATGGCAGCAGTGAACACATACCTATCAATAATTACATTGAATATGAATGGACTCAATGCTTCAGTAAAATTAACCAACTCGACCTCATCAACATATATGGAACTTTCTATCCATCAGCAGGCAACTACACCCTCTTCTCCAGTGCACATGAAATATTCTCCAGAACAGACCATGTGTTAGGACATAAAGCAAAGAAAATCCATACCACTGAATTAATGCAAAGCATTTCCTCAGATCATAAAGCCATAAAAGTTGAAATCAACAGCACAAAAAACAGATAGAAAGCGCAACCCATGGAAACTGAACAACACCTTGCTCAAAAAACCATGGGTTATAGAAGAAATCAAGGATAAAATAAAGAAATTTATGAATTCCAATGAGAACAAAAACACTTCCTACAAGAACCTAGGGAATACAGCCAAAACAGTGCTCAGGGATCAGTTTATCTCCATAAATGCACACATCTGGAAGGAAGAAAGAAACCAAATCGAAGAACTGACCCCACAGCTTGAACAAGTGGAGAGAGAACAGAGGAAACCAGAGAACACCAGAAGACAACAGATCACAAAGATCAGAACAGAACTAAAAGAATTAGAGGACAGAAGAACAACTGAAAAAACTGAAGAGACCAAAAGCTAGTTTTTGAAAAGATCCACACAATTGACAAACCATTGGCTAAACTTACTAAAGAAAAACAGGAACAGAAATAAATAACCTAAGTTAGAAACGAGAGGGGAGTTGTAACAACAGATCCAGCAGAAATCAAAAATATGATAGCTGAATACTATGAAAGATTGTATTTTACCAAATTTGGAAACGTAGAGGAAATGGACAAATTCCTTGATTCGTATCACCTATTCAAATTATCACAAGGTGAAGCAGAACAACTGAATAAACCCATCACAAAAGAAGAGACTGAAAAAGACATCCAAAAACTGCCAACCAAAAAAAGTCTGGGCCCAGATGTTTTCACTGAGAAATTCTACCAAGCTTTTAGAGAAGAGTTATCTCCAATACTACTGAGACTATTTCACAGTACAGAAAGGAATGGAATACTCCCAAATTCATTCTATGAAGCCAGCATAACCCTGATACCAAAACCAGGGAAAGACCCAACAGAAAAGGAGAACTACAGATCGATAGCATTCATGAATCTAGACGCAAAACTCTTCAACAAAATTCTTGCCAATAGAAAACAACAACATATCAAAAAAAATAATCCAAAGAACACCCACAGAATGGGAAAAAATATTTGGCAACTCTATGTTAGACCAACGTCTGATCTCCATAATCTATAAGATACTACAAAATATCAATCAGAAGAAGATAAACCATCCAATTAAGCAATGGGCAAAGGAGATGGACAGACATTTCACTAAAGAGGAGATCCGGGCAGCCAAAAAAACACATGCGGACATGTTCACGATCTTTAGTTATTAAACAAATTCAAATCAAGACGACAATGAGATACCATCTCACCCCAACAGGATTGGATATGATCCAGAACACACAAAACAACAAATGCTGGAGAGGCTGTGGAGAAATTGGAACCCTCCTAAACTGTTGGTGGGGTTGCAAAATGGTCCAGCCTCTTTGGAAAGCAATCTGGCGCTTCCTTAAAAAAATGGATATCAATATACCATTTGAACCAGTAATCCCACTACTTGGAATATATCCTACAGAATCAAGGCCTTTCACACCAACGGACACATGCACCAGAATGTTTATCACAGCACAGTCCACGATAGCAAAAAGATGGAATCAACCCAGATGCCCAACAACAGAAAACTGGATAGGTAAACTATGGTACCTATACTCAATGGAGCACTACGCAATGATAAAGAATAATGATGATTCCAGGAAACATCTCCTAACCTGGTTTCAACTGGAAGACATTATGTTGAGTGAAAGTAGTCAGCGACAAAAGGACAAATACTGTATGAGACCTCTACGATAAGATCTCAAAAACAGACTTGTGTATAGAAGAAAAAACTCTTTGACAGCTGCAGGGAGGGGAGGGCAGGAGGGTGGGGGAGGGGAGGGCTTAGTTTAGATAGTTGCTAGAAATCTGGTTGGGAGAAAGCGGTGATAGCACACATTAGGAACAAGAACAACATTAAGTGGACTTCAGCATAACTTGAGTACTCCTTCCATCTTAACCCAATATTGCAAGGATAGAGTAGCTGGGGCAGGGGGCAGGGGACCACGCTCTTAGGCAAAATCGAGGCCAATTGGCACAACTAGCATTTTGCTAAGAGAGCTCTCTGCATCCCACATCGGTGAGTGGCATCTGGGGTCTTAAAAGCTGCCAAGCTGCCATCCGAGGACACAGCAAATGGTTCCAGCTCAGCAAGAATGGATGACCACCGAGGACCAAAATGACATGGGGTAAAGACAACCTAGAAGACAGAGAGACCCACAGGAGTGGGTGCCTACATCGACTTGGGACCGGAAGAACTTCATGGTGCCTGGTCACCAACAGTGACAGCCACAATGGAGCTCACAGAGAGGAGTCTCACTGGCAACACAAGAATAAAAAGGGGTGCATCCTGAGATCTCCATGAAAAGATCTCAATTGATGGTCCAGCAGTTTCAGGGTTCCCCTGAGAGCATAGCCCCCGGCCCTGATGCTGCCCTTACCCATAAATTATAACAAAGGTCCACTCTTTGGACAGGAATGGATTGGACTTGGCAATGCAGAGTAACCATATATTGGATGCACTTTATGGTTCTATACATCTATAGGATATCATCCTGCTGACCTCTGGCTGGAGGAAGGAGAGTGGGTGGAGAGGAAGGGAAAGAAGACTGTTGGGAGGATGAGACATGTATGGAGTAGAGAGGAATAGTGTGCTGCCACCGGACAGGGAGAGCAGTGGAAGCTGCATATAGGTGGGCATGTAAATTTATACGGGAATGTACATTTTCACCCAGTCATGTTAAACAAAAAATTTAAAAAAGTAATAATAATCCATCACAACCAAGTTGGATTCATACCAGGGATGCACGGCTGGTTCAACATCAGAAGAACAATTAATGTGATCAACCACATAAATAACACAAAAGACAAGAATCATCTGATCTTGTCTATTGATGCAGAGAAGGCATTTGATAAAGTCCAATACCCATTAACGCTAAAAACTCTAACCAAAATAGGAAAAGATGTCAAATTCCTCAGTGCAGTAAGGGCCATTTATACAATGCCAACAACCTACGTCATCCTGAATGGAGAGAGACTGAAACAGTTTCCCTTGAGAAAAGGAACTAGACAAGGATGCCCACTCTCACCTCTCCTATTCAACACTGTACTAGGCGTTCTAGCCAGAGCAATTAGACAAGACCAAGGAATAAAGGGCATCTGCATCGGCAAACAAGAACTAAAACTCTATTTGCAAATGATATGATTGCATATGCAGAGAATCCCAAAGAATCCATAAGGAAATTACTCAGGCTGATAGAGGAGTTTTGCAAAGTCTCAGGATACAGGATAAACATAAGTAAATCAGTAGGATTTCTTTATACCAACAACGAGATTATTAATGAACAAATCACCAAGTTAATACCATGTACTACAGACCCTAAGAAGATAAAGTACCTAGGAATAAATCTAACCAGAGGAATAACAGACCTTTACAAAGAGAACTACAAACCCTTACTACAAGAAACTAAGAGAGAGTTACATAAATGGAGAAACCTACCCTGCTCATGGATAGGCAGATGTAACATGGTAAAAATATCTATTTTACCCAAAGCAATCTACTTATATAATGCAATCCCAACACAAGTTCCAGTGACATTTTTTAACAAGATGAACAAACAAATTACCAACTTTGTCTGGAAAGGGAAGAAGCCCTGAATAAGTAAACCATTACTAAAGAAGAAGACCACACGGGGAGGCCTCTCATTACCCGACCTTAGAACCTATTACACTGCCACAGTAGTTAGAACAGCCTGGTACTGGTACCAAAACAGACAGATAGATCAGTGGAACAGAATCAAGACACCAGAGATGACATCATCTGCCTATGAACAGTTGATATTCGACAAAGGCCCTAGGACATTAAACTGGGGTAAAAACAATCTCTCCAACAAATGGTGTTGGCAAAATTGGATGTCCATTTGCACTAAATTAAAACAAGACCCATATCTTACACCTTATACAAAAGCCAACTCCAACTGGATCAAAGACCTAAATATCAAATTTAAAATGATAAAGCTCAACCAAGAAAAAGTAGGAACAACAATGGAAGCTTTAATACGCAACATACACAGACTTCAAAATCTGTCAAATAAACCACAAACAACTGAAGAGAAAATAAATGGGAACTACTAAGAATCAATCACTTTTGCTCATCCAAAGACTTTATTAATAGAATTAAAAGACAACCTACAGAATGAGAAATAATATTTGGCAACTCTATGTCAGACCGACACCTGATCTCCATAATCTTATAAAGTACTACAAAATATCAATAAGAAAAAGATAAATCATCCAATTAAGTGATGGGCAACAGAGATGGACAGACACTTCTCTAAAGAGGAGATCCAGGCAGCCAAAAAACACATGCGGACATGCTCACGATCATTTGCTATTAAAGAAATTCAAATCAAAACTACAATGAGATACCATCTCACCCCAACATGGTTGGCCATGATCCAAAAAACACAAAACAACAAATGCCGGAGAGGCTGTGGAGAGATTGGAACTCTCCTACATTGTTGGTGGGATTGCAAAATGGTGCAACCTCTTTGGAAAGCAATCTGGCACTACCTTAAAAAAATGGACATATATACACCATTTGACCCAGTAATTCCACTGCTTGAAATATATCCTACAGAATCAAGGCTATTCACACCAACGGATACATGCACACGAATGTTGATCGCAGCACAGTCCATAATAGCAAAAACATGGACTCCACCTAGATGCCCAACAACAGAGGAATGGATAGGTAAACTATGGTATATATACTCGATGGAACACTATGCAATGATAAAGAACAACGATGACAGCAGGAAACATCTCTTAACCTGGTTTCAACTGGAGGACACTATGTTGAGTGAAACTAGTCAGTGATCGAAGGACAAATATTGTATGAGATCTCTGTAATAAGAACTTAAAAGCAGACTCATGCACAACAGAAAAGACTCTCTGACGACTGCAAGGGTGGGGAGGGCAGGAGGGCGAGGAGGGAGGGTTTAGATTAGATAGTTGTTAGAAATTTGGCTGGGTGAAATTGGTGACACACACATTAGTAAGAAGATCAATATTAACAGGACTTCAACACAACTTGTGTACTCCTCCTATCTTAACCCAATATTGCAAGGACAGACTAGCTGGAGCGGGGGACCGGAGACTGTGCTCTCAGGGAAAATCAAGGGCAACGGACATAATTAGCATTTTGCTAATGAGGACTCCCTGCACTACACAATGATGAGTTGCGTCTGGGGTCTTAAAAGCTGCCAAGCTGCCATCTGAGGGTACAGCAAATGGTCCCAACTTTGCAGGAATGGATGACTACCAAGGTCCATAACGACATGGGGGAAAGAGAATCCAGAAGACAGAGACACCCACATGACTGCATGTCTACATCAATTTGCGACCAGAAGAATCAGATGGTGCCCAGCTACCACCAGTGATAGCCATGATGGAGCTCACAAAATTGAGCCTCACTGGCAACACAAGTATAAGTAGGGGTGCATCTCAAGATCTCCACTAAAAGGCCACAACTGATGGTCCAGGGACTTCGGGGTTCCCTGGGAACATGGCCCCTGGCCCTGATGCTGCCACTCTCCATAAATCACAATGAAAGTCAACTTATCAAACAGCAATGGATTGGACTTGGTGACACAGAGGGATCATATTTTGTGGGCACTTTATGGTTCTAGGCATCTGTACAAGGTTATCCTACTGACCTCATAATGGAGGAAGGGTAATGGGTGGAGAGCAGAAGACAGGAGACTGTTGGGAAGATAAGACATGTATGGAGCAGAGAGGAAGGATGTGCTGTCACTGTGCAGGGAGAGCAGTGGAAGCTGGATATAGGTCAGCATGCAAATTTATATGAGAATGTACATTTTCATTCAATCATAATAAAAAATAGATAAAAATAGATTTTTAAATTTAAAAAAATTTCTAGCTAATAAAAGAAATCAGAGGGAACAAATAAATTCATAGAATCAAATCAGAATAAAAACATATCCTACCAGAATCTGTGGAACACAGCAAAAGCAGTGCTCAGAGGTCAATTTATTTCAGTAAATGCACACATCCAAAAAGAAGGGTCCAAATCACAGAATTAACCCTCAACTCAAACAAGTAGAAAGAGAGCAACAAAATAACCCCTCAAGCAACAGAAGAAAAAAGATAATTAAAATTAGAGCAGAATTAAATGAATTACAGAACAGAAAATCAATGGAAAGAGTTAACAAGTCCAAAAGCTGGGTTTTTGGGGAAAAAAAATCAACAAAAATAGATAAACCATTGGCCAAACTGACAAAAGAAAAACAGGAGAGGAATAACTCAAATAGGAATTGAGATAGGCAATGTCACAACAGAACCAGCTGAAATTAAAAGAATCATAACAGAATACCATGTAAAACTGTACACTAAAAAATCTGGGAACCTACAGGAAATGTACAAATTTTTAGAAACACTCTACCTACCAAAACAAACAAAAACAGAAATAGAACAACTGTATAAACTCATCACAAAAGAAGACACCTCCACACCAGAAAGAAGTACAGTGGAAATGCCCCTTAGAAGCAAGGACAATGAGATTGCATTTCACATACCTTGGACATATTATCAGAAAGGATCAGTCCTTGGAGAAGGGCACCATGCTTGGGAGAGCGCAGGGTCAGCAATAAAGAGGAAGACCTTCCACAAGATGAGCTGAAGGAGCGGCTGCAGGCCTCGAATGTGAGTTAAGACGATGAGGCTGGCACAGGACAGGGAGGTATCCGTTCTGCTGTACACACGGTCACTGTGAGCTAGAACTGACTCAATGGTACCTAAGAAAAGTGATGTGATTTCACCTGAATTAATGCAACGAACACTTACTAAGCACTCTCTTGGGACTTGGGATCATGCTAGAAGTTGGAGATGCAGCTGTGACCAAGCTGACCAAGTCTGAGGAGCTTATCCTCTGGTGCAAGTTAATTACGGAAAGTTTCTACAGGGAGGGTCACAGCAAAAGCCGTTGGGATGGTAGACAGGGGACGGTAGACAGGAATGGGTCCCATGTGCCTCGGCAGCCAAGGGAAGCAGTTCAGATTCTATTCCACGTACCACGGAGAGATGCCACTGGGATAGATATGAATTGCTTTTTTAAGGAGGTGAGGGTCGCTGTGTGCAGAGGTTGGAGTAGGGAAATCAGAGTGGATGCAGGGGAGAGTTAAGAGGCTTCTGCAGGAGGCAGGATAAGAGATGACGGCTGCCTAGACTGGGGCTGCAGCAGAGACAACAGACCAATCGGAACCAGTGTGACATGTCTCAGACGTAGAACAGACCAAACTGCTGCTGGCCTATGATAAGGAATGAGGGAAGGAGAAAATAAGAAGGAATTCTAGGTTTTAGGCTTGATTTCCTGAATCATTTACTGGGAAAGATAGGAAGGAAAAGCAATTATAGGAAAGCATAAAAAAATTTCTTTTGGATATGTTAAGTTTGAGATCTTCAGATGCACTTCAAGTAAGCAGGTATCTATTAGACTCTGGAATTTTAGGAAGAAGGCAGAAGTAGAGGTATCATTTGGGGGAGTCAGGGGCATCTAGATAATTAGTGGCAAGCCACACAACTGAATGAAATCACATCGCAGGAATCAGCAAAGGAGACAAGGCTGTAACTACGGTTTGCAGGAAAACCATGAACCTGGCCCAGACACCTAAGAGTGTTTTTCTAAGAAAGAGATACTGGTCACTTTCTGCTCAGTGTTAATTCACTGTGAACCTGTCCTAACTCTCCAACTAATTCTACCCAACTCACGTTTCTTGATGTATTGATCAGTAAGGGGTCACAGCTGCCCAAGGAGGATGGCACTGGGCAGCATCTCATCTTTCTGAATGTACTTCATGGGCTGCAGCCAAATTTACTACATAATACTCCCTTCTAATAAATACAGAAAACTCTCTTAGTCCAAAATTAATCACACTTTAAGAATCCTCTAGAGATGTCTCTGAACGTTATATTTCCATCGATATGACTGACTGCAAGGGAAAAAGATCTTGTATCAGTTTAGAAGAAATCAATTTGATTTTAGAAACATTCTGGAAACAGTAAGTCAGTATTTTCTAAGTTCCATGTTTCTTTTGTGTGTGTGGATGTGTGTGCGTTAGGTGAAAGTTTACAAAGCAAATTAGTTCCACATTCTAAAATTTATATGTAAATTATTTTGCGACACTGGTGGTGATCCCTGCGTTGGGTCAGCCCTCTCCCTCGTTCCCATTCCATTCCCAGTGCACTGTCTCCATGTGTACAGTCTTCCTGTCCCTTCCTGCCTTCTCGTCTTCGCTTTCGGGCAGGACTTGACCATTTGGTCTGACACACGTGACTGAGGTAAGCAGCACACCTCTAGAGGCTTCCCAAATGAGAAAACAGAGTTTTAGAAGAGACTAAAAGTAGATTCCATTTTTAGTGCAAAAGCTTTTAAGAGAAGCCTGGGTACTGACTTCAAATATTCCCTATAAAACACCCAAATAACAAACAGCAGAAATGCAAGGGGCTTGACAAGCAGTGAACTTTTACCACATATTATTTTTCTACTAAAAACCTTATTTTTCTACTAAAAACCTTAAAGGTGAAATTCTGAAATACCTGAGGTACCATAACTGCCAGAGTGCTGCGGAGACTTCAAACCAGGAGGAGACGATTCCTTCATTCGATCAATCACATTTTCTGAAAGCTGAAAAAGCAACATCAAAATATAATCAATGACGAAAGAACAAGCAGGAAAAAAAAAAATCCTGCACAATAACATCCAAGTAATTTAGTCATCTGCAGCAACCTGTATAATGAATGGCCTGAAGAAATGAGGTTGCAGCTAGTAGCTAAAGAACTAAGAGCAAGTACAAACAGCTTTAAGATTGCAAGACTTATCCCACAGTACTACTCTTTTACTTCTTCTAATGCACCGCTGATTGCTCATTCCAAATAACTTTGCTCCTCTATCTGTGCACTAAACTGTAATCACTGAGAAAACTTTCCTCCCAATCCCGCACACTTACCTATGCATGCAACTGGCCTGAGTTCCTTCCCACCAAGCCCATGGGAAACTGTTTCTCCCTCCCACCTATTCAATTTCAGCCATACTCACTTTCAACACCAGCACAAGCAGAACTAGGCCGCTGCTGTTCACTGGCATCCCCCAGCCTACGGCTGCACCTACCATCGCCTGCATCCCCCAGTCTACCACTGCACCTACCGCACCCTGTGTCCTCTAGACTACTGCTGCAGCTACTGCACCCTCCAACTCCCACTCTCTCGTTGTGCCTACTCCACCCCGCATCTCCCAGTCTATTTCTGCACCTACCGTACTCTGCTTACTAACCCAGCGGGCTGATCTTCCAGCACTGCATCAGACAATATTCTGTTGTAGTCCACACTGTGTCCACTGGCTAATTTCTGAAACAGATCACCCTTTCTATTCCGTCTTAATCTGGACGCTCCCTGAAATCCGTCCATCATGAGTGTCACCCTATTAGTATTTGAAATACCCATGGCATAGCTGCTAGCATCAAAACAACCTGCAAAATGCCAGAATAGGACACAGTGACAGATGGTGACCTAGGCTAGACTTGGGTATTCAAGGGTCATCAAGTTATTTAAAGCCAGTGGTAGAAACAGTCACCAGGTATTTAAATATAACAACAAAAGGTACGGCAGCCTACAAAGGGAGTACAGAAAGCACAAAAGACAGGGCATCAGACCAGGCTTTGGAGCTGGGGTACAACTGGAGCCAGAGCAGAGGGTCAGAGATAACTTACAAGGGAAGAATCAACAGGAGTTGGTAAAAGAAGGCATAGAGTGCGCCAGGGAGAGGGAACCACATTACAACAGAGCTGACCAATGGGGCTTGCCACTAGTAGCCACACAGCTGGAGATACCAAGTAGTAGCTGGCAACAGGGTGGAGGTTCTGTGGAACACGCAGGCCGGAGACATGAATGTCACCAGCCCCTCCACTAATCTACTGCTTCTTTAAAGCACTGACATCTACATGATGTTTCCTGTATAACGTCTTGCCTCTGATGCTAGAAAGCTTTGTGCAAGCAGGGACTCTGCTGTCCTATTACCAAACCCCCAGAGGCTCCTTATACCTGAATGAATGAAAGAAGCACAACTCTGGACTGGGAACGAGATGGGGAAGAGGAGGGAATAGAGAGTTGGGGTTCTGAAGACTTGGTGAATTCAAGTTTCAGAGTTTGAGCTTGATATTGTGGGCAAAGGGCAATAAAAAAACAAACCAAACCCACTGATACAGGATCAATTCCAACTCACAGCAGCACTATAGGATAGAGAACTGCCCTGTTGGGATTCCAAGGCAATAATCTTTACAGAACCAGACTGCCCCATCTTTCTCCTGCTAAGCAGGCTGGTGCATTCAGACTACTGACCGTTCAGTTAGCAGCCAAGTGCTTAACCACTGCACCACCAGGGCTCTGTAAATGAGCAGTACAGAAGAACATGAAGCAGATTTACATTTTAGAAAGATCACTCTAACTAGAGTCTCAAAAACAGCTTGGCAAACACAGAGGGCAAACAGAGAGGCAGGAGGACCCCAGAATGAGGCTAGAGATCAGTTAAGATGCTATTAAGCGTATGTCCACACAAAGACTTGCATGGGCAATTTCACAGCAGCCCTATTCATAACAGCCAAAAGGTGGAAACAAATACTAATCAGCTGGTGACTGGATAAACAAAATGCTATCTATCCATACCACAGGGAATACAATTCAGCCACAAAGAGGGACAGAATTCTGATACTGGCTACAACTGGCAACAAACAATAATTGCCAGCCAGTCAATTCTGACTCACAGTGACCCTACAGGACAGGGCAGAACTGCCCTATATGGTTTCCTAGGAGCACCTGGTGGATTCAAACTACCAACTTTTGGGGTAGCAGCCGGAACTCTTTACCACCACCAGGCTTTCTCGCAACATGAACAGATGGAAAAATTAAGCTGAGAAGCCAGACAGAAAAAAGCCATGTATTGTATGAAATGCCCCAAAAAGACAACCCTATAGAGACAGAGATTAAAACATGTAGTAACTAACTGAACGGCTGTAGGCTCGAACTCACCAGGGTGTCTTACGCTGGGTTTTCTAGGGAAGCAAAACCAGTAACAAATGTATGTACAAGGAAACATTTATACATATAAAGTACAAGGAAAGATATACATACATATACATGTAACACACATATACATACACACAATCATAGGAAACAGCTCACACAACTGCAGAAACTGAACATCTCAAGTCCTGGCACAAGCCTCATGTGGCCACAGGAGCTGGTGAACCCAAGGTCAGCAAGTCAGAGACCCGAGTTCTAGATCACCAGCTGGGTAGGTTGGCGGATCCCACGCTGGCTGCCAGTTGGCGCCGCAGAAGCTGCAGAACCCAGATCAGCAGGTCAGGGAACAGGATTCTCAAGTGCCAGCTACAAAGGTTGATGAATCCAGCAGCTGCTAGTTCAAGTCCAGGAACCAGACACCAGAAGACAGCAGGAGCTGCTGGCTGGTGGAAGGTAGGGAGAAGAGAGCTGCGGGGCAGGAAGCCACCACAGGCCCCGCCCTGCCACTTGATACAGCAGCCAAACATGGACTAGCCAAGTGGTCAAGTAGCCTGACCACCACACAGGGGTTCTGCAGGAGAAAGATGTGAGAGTCTGCCCCCCCAGACAGGTCAGGGCCTCAGAAACCCTATGGGGCAGTTCTACCCTGTCCTCTAGGGTCACTGGGAGTCAGAATCGACTCAATGTCAATTGGTTTACAGAGGCAGGAAGCAGACAAGTCACTGCCAGAGGCTGAGACGGGAATGGGTATTAACTCTAAATGGACCAAAGGTTCTGACTGGAGTGATGAAAATGTCTTAAACCAGGCTGTGGCGGTGGTTATGTGGTTGTTGTTAAGTGCCATCAAGTCGGTTCCGACTCATAGCAACCCCATGAACAAGAGAACAAAAACTACCCAGTCTTCTGCCATGTCCACAATTGTTTTCATGCTTAAGCATTGTTGTGGCCACTGTGTCGATCCATCTCATCGAGGGTCTTCCTCTTTTTCCCTGATCCTCCACTCTACCAAGCATGATGTCCTGCTCCAGGGACTGATCTTTCTTGACAACATGTCCAAAGTATGTAAGATGCAGTCTTGCCATCTTGGCTCCCAAGGAGCACTGTGGTTTACTTCTTTCAGAACAGATCTGTTTGTTCTTTTGGCACTCCAACACACATTCAAGAGTCTTCTCCAACACCACAACTCAAAGGCATCAGCTCTTCTTCTGTCTTCTTTGTTCACAGTCCAGCTTTCGCAGGCATATGATGAGACTGAAAATATCATGGCTTGGATTCAGCTGCACTTTAGTCTTCAAGGTGACATCCTTACTGTTGCACACTTTGAAGAGGTCCTTTGCAGCAGATTTTCCCAGTACAATGCATCTTCTGATTTCTTGACTGCTGCTTCCAAGGGCAATGATTGTAGACCCAAGTAAAATGAAATTCTTGACAATCTCAATCCTTTCTCCATTTATGACACTGTCGCTTACCGGTACAGATGTGAGGATTTTTGTTTTCCCGACATCAAGGTGCAAACCATACTGAAGGCTGTGGTCCCTGATCTTCATCAGCAAATGCCTGAAATCTTCTTTATTTCCAGCAAGTAAGGTGGTGTCATCTGCATAACGCAGGTTGTTAATGAGTCATCCTCCAATCCTGATGCTTCGTTCTCCTTCATATAATCCAGCTTCTCAGATTATTAGCTTGGCATACAGATTAAAAGGTATGGGGAAAGGATACAACCCTGACGCACACCTTTCCTGACTTTAAACCATGCAGTGTACTCTTGTTTCGTTTGCATAGTTGTCTGTTGATCCATATACACATTCCTCAAGAGCACAGTTAGATGTTCTGGAATTCCCATTCTCTGCAACGCTAGCCACAGTTTAGTAGATCCACACAGTCGAATGCTTCTGTGTAGTTGACGAAACACAAATAAACATCTTGCTCGTATTCTTTGCTTTCGGCCAAGATCCATCTGACATCAGCCATGATATCCCTGGTTCCATGTCCTCTTCTGAACCCAGCTTGAACTTCTGGCAACTCCTTGTCAATAAATTGTTGTAGCCACTTCTGAATGATCTTGAGCAGAATTTTACTTGAGTGTGGTATCAACAATATTGTCCGGTAATTTCCACATTCAGTTGGATCACCTTTTTTTGGAATGGGCATAAATACCGATCTCTTCCAGTCAGTTGGCCAGGTAGCTGTCCTCCAAATTTCTGGGCATAGACGAGTTAGTACTTCCAGCACTGCATCTGTTTGGTGAAACATCTCAACTGATAGTCCATCAATTCCAGGAGCCTTGCTTTTTGCCAATGCCTTCAACGCAGCTTCAATTTCTTCCTTCAGTACCACTGGTGATTACACAACTCAATTAATTCACTAAAAAGTGGTTCACTTTAGCCAAAAGCTAAGTACTTTATGTTACACAAATTACACCTTGATAGAGCTGGTTTGTCTACCTGCTTGTTGTTTTTTAATAACAACAACTGTATGGTCACCCATGGGAGATGACATCTAAAAGATATTAAAGAACGAAAATCACCAGCATCTTCTGAGTGCTTACTGCCCATCAAGCAGTGGACTCATTTAATGTTTAACCAACCCTATGAGATGGATTCCGTCATTACCCCATCTTACAGGTAAGGAAACGGAAGCCTCCAAACCTAAACCAAATCCCCTGCCACCAAGTCAACTCCACTTCACAGCAACCCTACAGGACACAGCATGTGGTGGGTTTGAACAGCCAACCTTTCGGTTAGCAGCCAAACTCTTTACACTGCCATCATCAGGGTTTCCAGCTGAGGTACAGGCAGATGAATTAAACCACCTGCCCTAGGCCCCACACCAACCAGCAGTAAATCCAGGATTCAAACTGGGCAGTCTGAGTCTCTAGGTCACCTTCTCAGCTGTGCTCCTACACTGCCACTCAGATGGACTGGAGGTAGGTATGAAACAGAAGTCCTCAAGAAGGACTCCTAGTCTGGGTCATCCCCATCTGCTTCTTCAAGAACTTTCTACCACAACACTTCCTCTTCACCTCTGGATTCTCAGCCTCTCCCTCTCTTAGTCTGTAACATCCTCACTCTTTTCCATGTTAACATGACATGCACATATATCCTCTTTCTCAGCCAAATTCTGGTTATTATCCTCCATCCCTCCTATCTTCACGTGTCTACTTCCTCAAGTCACCACTAGGTGACTTTTACCCCCAATACAGGAGTGAACATGTTCCAGTGAAAGTTGCCACGACAAAACAAACAGGACATCTTACTGCCTGGGTTTCCCTTTAAAAGCACCTAACACCTTTGACCACTCCTCTCTTCTAGATCTCCTTCCCCTGGCTTTTCTGACTTCTCTGTGTCCCGGTCCCCCTGGACTCTAGTCACTGCTTCTCTCTTGCGCACACTCTCCTTTTTCTGTCTACCCTGGATGTAGAGGGCCCCACATTCTGCTCCCTGCCCTCTTCTCTACTCACTCCACACGCTCTTGTTGGTACTCTCACCCAGTCTCTTCATTTCCAACTGCCGCTGATAAGTAAATGGATACTACATACATTCTCTGCAGCCCCAGACCAATGAGGTTGCTGTGAGCCTGGCTCACATCAACTTACCTGATGGACAGCTGACATTGGACAAGACTGCAAGCACCTCCAACCTAATGTGTCCTAAACTGAACTCTGTTTTCAAAAATGTCCACTTCTTCCTGCTTTCCTTGCCTCATTAATAACACCACCTTCAACCAGTTTCCTTAACTAGACCTTGTCCTCAACTTCTCTTTTGTCCTCATCTCAGTCACGGCTTTCTCAACCTCTAAATATATAATGAATTCCAACCCCTAAACCCTCGTGGCGTAGTGGTTAAGTGCTACATCTGCTAACCAAAAGATGGGCAGTTCAAATCTGCCAGGCACTCCCTGGAAATTCTATGGGGCAGTTCTACTCTGTCCTACACAACTGCTGAGTCAGAACTCACTCAACTGCACTGGGTACAGTGTTTTGGAAACATAAAATGAATTCATCATCTCTTCTCCCATCCCATTTTCCTTGCCCTAATTCACATACCGGCTTCAACTGTCCTAAAATGTATATCTAATTATAGTTACTCCCAACGTCTAATAATTCACCTAACAGGAAAGGCAGCACTGGGGGACACAAACGTAAGAACCTGGCTGCTAAATCACAGGGTAGTGGTTTGAACCCAACCAGAAGCACCTCAGAAGAAAGACGTGACAAGCTACTTCACTAAGGTCACAGTCCTGAGAACCTAACGGAGCAAGGTTCTACTGTGCAACACATGAGCTGCAATCAACTCAGCAGCAACAGATATGGTTTTTGGTTTATTCACAAGAAAAGCCAGAGTTCTTCTGTAGGACATTCACGTCTTCCCCATCATTTATTTCCTCATAGCCTAACTCTCTGAACCTGAACTTCTATAACTTATCATTTTTCACAGTTTCCTACCCATAACTGGCTCCTCATTGGCTGTGCCTCTTTGCCTTGATCCATGCCCACGTTGCCTCCTCCCCTGCATCCTCAGAATCCCTTCTTGTACTGCACTGCAAACATCCTGAGGTTCTCTGAGGACACGAGTTCCCCAGTCCACTCCCACACCGCCTCCCCGGTTACCGCCCTTCTCTTGTACCCCAGAGCAGTGTGCACAAGCCTCCAAGGTGGTGCTCCACACTGGGCAACACCCATTTGCTTCCACACCCACCTCTCCCTAAGACTGCGAGCCCTAGGACAGCACATGATCCATCCCTTCGACATCCAGTCAGGCCCCGGTCTACGCCCCTCGGGATACATCGTGAACAACACATGCTGTGCCTGAGCAGCTACTTGCCCCTCAGTGCCAATCCCAGAAAAGAGGTAAAACAGCAAACGAAAAACCACAACTCCACACTGGTCATCTCCAAAGGACAAACCCCTTTCTTGTAAGAGAAGTGGACATGTGAGGACTGCCAGTTAAGTTTGTGAACTTATCCTAGACAAAGTGCTACATACCTCACTGCTGAATATCACTGTGGTCACTTCTGAAGTACTCTCCTTGGGAAGTTATGCACTGGTGCCAGCACCTAGTCCACCCTTCAAAGTAGTTTTGGAACTCTATTTCTAGAATGGCCATCAAAGCTGTCCTCATATTACCCTTGACGTCCTAAAGACCATGAAAATGTTTTCCATTCAATATTTCCTTTATCTTCAGGTGAAGAAAAAATCTTTCAGGGCCAGATCAGGTGAGTAGGAAGGGTGTTCCAATACAAGTTATTTGTTGACTAGCTAAAAACTCCCTCACAGACAACTATACAATTAAGTTCAAAAACCTGCCACCAAGCCACTGTGTGCAACAACCATTCCAGAAAGAGTTCCAAAATTGCTCTGAAGGGTGGACTAGACACTGGCGTCATTGCATAGCTTCCCACAGACAGTACTTCAAAGGTAACCACAGTGATATTCGGCAATGAGGTCTGTAACACTTAGAACAATTAAGTTTTCAGACTTAGCTGTCAGACCTTGTAAGAAAGAACACCAAGGGACCCTCTACTTGAAGCTGCCAGGGCCAACTACATCTTTTCTAAGAGGCATGGGAATGCTGCTACAACTCATCCACAAACCTGAGACAGGTCTTAGTTTACCCTTGCAGATGGACTCCAATCACCTCGATTTACAGGTGAGAAAGAATAAGGCCCTGAGTGACACCCAGTTGTTGGTAGGGTTAGAATCTGTAACCCCTAATCTCCTCACACACATGCAATGTAATAAAAACAACTATTACTCTCTCTGAAGAAGACAAACACCCTCATTAGTTTTTAAACTGTTTAAAACTATTTTAATTGACATACAATTTAAATAAAGTTCACTTAAATGTAATTTGTTGCTCCCACTCACAGGGATTCTGTAAGACAGAGCAGAATTGCCACACAGGTCTTCCTAGGCTTCACAGGAACACAATGCCAGGTCCTTCTCCTAAGGCGCAACTGTTGGGCTCAAACCACCAACCTTCTGGTTAGTAGCCAAATGCTTAATCACTGTGCCAACACGGCTCCTTACACCCAGTACAGTTTTCAATACATTAATGTAATGTTATAATACACTGTATGTGCTATTACATGTACTACACTATTATGTCTAATACTATATATTTTATATGAGGTCCAACAGTTAAGTCCACAAACGTAATTGTTGGAAGTGCTACATACCTCACTACTGAGTATCATTACAGACATCTTCAAAATACTCCCTTTTGGGAGCTATGCACCGATGCTAGTACCTAGTTCGCCCTTGAAACCAATTTTGGAACTTCCTTGAATTGCCACTGTGCTCAGTGGCACAGTGACAAGTTCACGAACTTAACTGTATAGTTGCCTGGGAGGGAGTTTTTAGTCCGTCAACAAGTATCGGCACTGGAACACCTTCCCTACTCACCTGATGTGCCCCAAAAGACCTTTCTCTTTACGCGAAGAGAAACGCTGAGAGGAAGACATTTTGATGACACTCAGGACATCAAGGGTAATACGACCACAGCTCCGATGGCCATTCCAGAAAGAGTTCCAAAACTGCTTTGAAAGGTGGACCAGATGCTGGCGTTGGTGGATAGCTACCCAAGAAGAGCACTTTGTCATACTCAGCAATGAAGTATGCAGCACTTTTTCTAGGATGAGTTCATGAACATAATTGGCAGTCCTCGTATACTGTTATGTCTACTATTACATACATCATTACACGAGGTGGTATATGCTACATACCACGTATTAATCTCATTTGTAAGTATAAAGCTAATTTGATTTACAAAAAGTTTATACATATAATTTTCTTACATACATCTGTATTTTAGGCCAAATAGGTTACAATTACACTAAAAATAACATTCTATCGTATCAAAAAGTGTTGCTAAAAATTGGTCTTTGCTATAAATTTTCATCTATATTGGAGACAGCCACCCTTCTAAGTAACACTTAATCTACTTTCCATCAAAATTTACATCTTGCCATTGCCTATGGTGCTTTCAAAATGACTACTACCAACTCCTCCTGATCTCTAAAGCATCCTCAAAATTATCATTCCTTGAGCAAGTAAAACAAAAAGCTACGTCTATTTTACCCAAAGCAATTTATGTAATGCAATCCCAATACAAGTTCCAGCATCATTTTTTAATGAGATGGAGAAAGAAATCACCAATTTTGTTTAGAAAGCCCCGGATAAGTAAGGTACTACTAAAGAAGAACACCACACTGGGAGGCCTCTCATTACCCAATCTTAGAACATACTACACTGCCACAGTGGTCAAAACAGCCTGGTACCGGTACAAGAACAGACAGATCGATCAATGGAACAAAACTGAGACCCCAGAGATGACACCATCTGCCTATGAACAGTTGATATTCGACAAAGGCCCTAAGACATTAAACTGGGGTAAAAACAGTATCTTCAACAAATGGTGCTGGCAAAATTGGTTATCCATCTGCAATAAACTCAATCAAGATCCATATCTTACACCTTATACAAAACCCAACTCCAACTGGATAAAAGACCTAAATATCAAACCTAAAACGATAAAGCTCATCCAAGAAAAGGCAGGAACAACAATGGAAGCTTTAATACACAGTGAGGACAGACTCTAAAATCTGTCAAAGAAACCACAATCAACAGAAGAGAAAATAAATAAATGGGAACTATTAAGAATCAAACACTTTTGCTCATCCAAAGACTTTATTACTAGAATTAAAAGAATACCCACAGAATGGGAAAAAATATTTGGCAACTCTATGTCAGACCGACGCCTGATCTCCATAATCTATAAAATACTACAAAATATCAATAAGAAGATAAACCATCCAATTAAGCAATGAGCAAAGGAGATGGACAGACATTTCACTAAAGAGGAGATCCGGGCAGCCAAAAAACACATGTGGACATGTTTACAATCTTTAGTTATTAAACAAATTCAAATCAAGACGACAATGAGATACCATCTCACCCCAACAAGATTGGCCATGATCCAGAAAACACAAAACAACAAATGCTGGAGAAGCTGTGGAGAAAGTGGAACCCTCCTACACTGTTGGTGGGGTTGCAAAATGGTCCAGCCTCTTTGGAAAGCAATCTGGCGCTTCCTTAAAAAAATGGATATCGATATACCATCTGACCCAGTAATTCCACTACTTGGAATATATCCTACAGAATCAAGGCCTTTCACACCAACGGACACATGCACCAGAATGTTTATCACAGCACAGTCCACAATAGCAAAAAGATGGAATCAACCCAGATGCCCAACAACAGAAGAATGGATAGGTAAACTATGGTGCATATACTCAATGGAGCTCTATGCAATGATAAAGAATAACGATGATTCCAGGAAACATCTCCTAATCTGGTTTCAACTAGAAGTTGAGTGAAAGTAGTCAGCAACAAAAGGACAAATGCTGTATGAGACCTCTACGATAAGATCTCAAAAACAGACTTGTGTATAGAAGAAAAGACTCTTTGACAGCTGCAAGGGAGGGGAGGGAGGGAGGGTGAGGGGGGAGGTTTAGTTCAGATAGTTGCTAGAAATCTGGTTGGGAGAAAGCGGTGATAGCACACCTAAGAAACAAGAACATTAAGTGGACTTCAGCATAACCTGAGTACTCCTTCCATCTTAACCCAATATTGCAAGGATAGAGTAGCTGGGGCAGGGGGCAGGGGACCATGCTCTTAGGCGCAATCGAGGCCAATTGGCACAACTAGTGTTTTGCTAAGAGAGCTCTCTGCACCCCACATTGGTGAGTGGCATCTGGGGTCTTAAAAGCTGCCAAGCTGCCATCCGAGGACACAGCAAATGGTTCCAGCTCAGCAAGAATGGATGACCACCGAGGACCAAAATGGCATGGGGTAAAGACAACCTAGAAGACAGAGAGACCCACAGGAGTGGGTGCCTACATTGACTTGGGACCGGAAGAACTTCAAGGTGCCTGGTCACCAACAGTGACAGCCACAATGGAGCTCACAGAGAGGAGTCTCACTGGCAACACAAGAACAAAATGGGTGCATCCTGAGATCTCCACTAAAAGACTTCAGTTGATGGTCCAGCGGTTTTGGGGTTCCCCTGGGAGCATGGCCCCCGGCCCTGATGCTGCCCTTACCCATAAATTATAACAAAGGTCCACTCTTTGGACAGGAATGGATTGGATTTGGCAATGCAGAGTGACCATATATTGGATACACTTTATGGTTCTATACATCTATAGGATATCATCCTGCTGACCTCTGGCTGGAGGAAGGAGTGGGTAGAGAGGAGGGGAAAGGAGGCTGTTGGGAGGATGAGACATGTATGGAGCAGAGAGGAATAGTGTGCTGTCACCGGACAGGGAGAGCAGTGGAAGCTGCATATAGGTGGGGATGTAAATTTATACGGGAATGTACATTTTCACTCACTCATATTAAATTAAAAAAAAAAAAAAAGCTGACCCAGAAGTCACCTAACCTCAATGGCCCCCACCTGCCTTTTCTGACAAAGGAAGCTACCACCAACCCTCCAGACCATGTGAAGGATTCAAGGTACAATGTGCTACACAAATATCTGATTTTTATTTCACCTTGGTTCATTCTCATCATCTCAACCTGTGTCTGCATTGGGCTCCTTCTCTACAAGCCCATGCCTAGGCTTAGAGCTACTGCTGGGAGCAACTGCACAAACTGGTGTGAGGATGGGAGGTGTTCGCGTGCACCTCTGCATCTCTGGGTAAGTAGTTAGTGCAGAGGAACGCCTCTCAACTTACTTACTGTTTCTTGTTACGTTTTTATTAATTTTTGTGGCTTCTCTCACACCTCACAATTAATTATTTGATTTCAAGTCAAAGTCTATCAGTTCAAAATATTGCCCAACATGGTCTGTGGTTAAACTTTAGTAAATTTATCTGCATGTCATCCAAGGTGGGGCTGTCTTATGGGACCCAACCTCCTCCTTGGCTTCTTTATAATCACTCAAGTGATGCAGTCTGGGGCCATCCACCAGTGCACCCATGGGGGGCCAACAGTTCTCACTCTGTTATCTGTCCCATCTCAGTCTAGGCTCAAGTCTGCTGACACAAAGCACAGTACCCTTTGGAGTACTGTATCTGAAGTCAACACCATCTGAGCCAAGCAGGAGCCCTGGTGACAACTGGATAAAGTGATGGGCTGCTAACCAAAAGATAGGCAGCTCAACACCACCAGCGGCAACATGGGAGAAAGACACGGCAGCTGGCTTCTGCAGACTCACAGCTTTGGGGTTACCGTAAGCAGGAATCAACTGTACGGCAGTGGGCTTGGTTTGGGTTTTGGAGTTTAGCTGACTGCTAGCTGCACACTTACCTGATCTCTGTAGACTGGAGTACTTAACTGGTGAAGCAGCTGGCAGGATTCTGCACTGACCAGGGTCAGACACACAATCTATAGCTGCGGAACAACTCTTCTCTGTGACACTAACTTATCCATTAAGGGGTCACAGCTACAACATAAGTTTCTGCAACAGCTGGATATGCTGCTCCACCAAAGAAGCATCTTACTCAGGAAACATGTTTCTCCTTAAACAGGGCACTTGTTTTAGAGACAATGTTCCCTGGTTAATGATTCCTACTAAACTTGGATCCCCGCCATCTCTGGAATCTACGTCAAGGCAATACCAAATGTAATCTGCAGATACTACTTCAACGGACGAATGGTTAATTGCCCCTCTTCCCCCTCCATAATGCGGAATCACACCCTGAGGAGTCCAGAGATGAACTCCTCTACTGGAGGCAAAACTCTCTGCTTCGATGTATTTTTCTGAGCAGAGTCCATAACTTACCGGCTCACAGTGGGCTGAGGTCTAACCTGAAAGAAGGACCACTGCTTCTGGTACCAAATGGAGTGGACTTGCCAACAAAGAGCCACACAGTCCCCTGACCCTGCCCAGCCTCCCTATTCTCTACTGCTCCAAGAGACAAAGTGAAGCCAGCGTGACTTGTCAAGTTCCAAGCTGTACAACACACACCAATGTGCCCTCCAGGGAAGACACAACAACGTATGTCAGCCTTATCCTTCCCACTCCACTTCTCACCCAAAATCAGCACAAATTCACCACCTACTAATCCAGACCCAGCATTTTCCTGGAACAGGAGAGCTGGTAAGACGGCTAATGAGAAACTATTTCTACTTCACTTTGTAAATTGCTTTGTAAATTGCTTCTCTGATAGGGAAAGTTAAGGAGCCATGTGAACAAACCAGGACCCCTCCCCCCACTTCCAGGTGTGTCTTATCAAAGTGATTCACATTAAAGGAAGCTGATCTGTATCTCTCTGAGTCTCTTTCCCATGTAACATCAGTCCTTTTCCATGAGGGTAGCAGTCTGCTTCTCAACTATCCTTTTATGTCACAGGCTCCGAACACTGTACTTTCATTTGGAAGAAATTATTGACTTCCAAATACTTAGTTAAGGGCAGGGGTGGGGAGTAAATGCTATATGCACATGTGTGTATGTGTGTATTTTATATATGTGTATGTGTGAACTCACATATACGTGAAGTCCTGAAGGCTCCATGATTAAGAACTTGGCTGCTAACCAAAAGGTCAGCAGTTCTAATCCACCAGCTGTTACCAGGGCAATTCTACCCTGTCCCGTAGGGTCACTACTGTGGGTTTGGTTTTACACAAGGCAAGAGGATGACTTTCCAGACAGCCCTTACAAACTGTTTGATTCTAAGTATCTACGTATACATAAAACCAAATGCTCTGCTGTCCAGTAGATTCCCACTCATCGCAACCCTATAGGTCAGAGTAGAACCACCCTGTAGAGTTTCCAAGGAGCACCTTGCAGATTTGAATTGCTGACGTTTTGGTTAGCAGACACAGTACTTAACCACTATGCAACCACAGTTTCCATATATGTGAATGTGTGCATATGTGTGTCTGTGTGTATATATATATGTGTGTATACATATATATACACACATATATCTAAACACATAATTCCTGAAAACCCTGTGGCATAGTGTTTAGGAGCTAGGGCTCCTGCTAACCAACAGCAGTTCAAATCCACCAGGTATTTCCTGGAAACCCACATATATATAAAACGTGTAATCCTTAGCTTATGTTTGTTGTCACTTGCATTTCTTTACATCTGTCATTAGTATAGACCAGAACTACTACTTCCTTTATAAAAATCTTAGAAAGCTTAAGAGCACATGCTGTCCAAGTGAACTGTTGCATCTCGAGCTGAAGTGAACAGGCACCTGCCACCGACTGAGTTACCTGTGCCGCACTCCTCAGTATACCCAGCGACCCACCGGATGTGTTCTCTCTAGAGCATCAACCACTACCCACATTAAATGAATTCTTCATCTGGGTGCTCTCAACTGCCAACATTCCCAAAGTACTGGCTGTGTTCCATGCAGCATCCAGACTTCCATAGCCCACCGCTCCTGCAAATTTCAGCCTGCAACTTCAAGGCCAGCTGCACTGAGTAGTTCATGCCTGGAAAGCATGATAACCATTTCTTTGAAAATGATACTCATTGAAGTTGACATTTGCTATTGAAGAGTTCACTCATACAGCTTTGATGTCTCAGATAAATGTGTGAATGACTGAGTCATGGGCAGACTCCTCAGGCCAGCACAGCAGGAGCTCACAGAAATCCTATTAAGCACATGTAATGTGAGTATTGAAAAGGGGTGGTATTTTATCATGAGAAATTTATTTTAGACCAAGAGAAGAGGACAAGGCAAGAGAGTGACCTTTCATCCAACCCTTACAAATTGTTTCAGATTCTAAATTCAAATCAGGTGCAAGAATAAAAGTTATCTTATCGAAGATGGAAAGATCTATGAATTGCTACGGATAAGGGGAAAAAGCAAGACCCTATAAATACTATGAAAATAATACCTTGTAAAGGAGAAGAAATTTAAAGCTTTAAGTAGTTCTCTCGATTTAACTTAAAGCTTTAAGTAGTTCTCTTTATTGCACCTGTTGAAGGTCCCAGCAAGAAAAATCTGGAAACACATGATCTATTAATAAACTCATCCTAGTTATCGGAAACCCTGGCCCTGGTGGCATAGCGGTTAAGTGTTACGGCTGCCAACCAAAATGTCAGCCGTTTGAATCCACCAGGTGTTCCCTGGAAACCTTATGGGGCAGTTCTAATGTCCTACACAGTCATTAGGCATCAGAATCAACTTGTCGACAACAAATTTCAGTTACTGAAAGCCTTGTGTTGCTCACTAATTGTGAGTCTGCACGTAAGGCGAAAGAAGATGAAATGACCACCCTTATCAGCAGAAGAGAACAAACACACACTGGTTTTCCAGCAATGACCGCCTACGCTAATTCACTGACACACTCCATTTCTTATACAACCTAATCTCAGCCATTAATTAGGCAAAGGTGGAATTGCCTTCTCCAGTCAAGTTGAACTACCAAAGCCAAACTCATTGCCATCAAGTCGATTCCGACTCATAGCAACGCTACCGGACACAGGAGAATCTCCTCCATAAGGTTAATCTTGATAGAAGCAGACTGTCCTATCTTTCTCCCACGGAGCAGATGGTTGGTTCAAACCACTGACCTTCTGGTTGGCAGCTGAACACTAACCACTGTGCCATCAGGGATCCCAGGTGATGTAAGCCATCTGCAACTCAAAACTAAAGTCTGTACTTCATCAGTATCATGTTTTAACCAAGAGAGACAGGGGCTCATGAAAGATTCTGAGAATGTGGTTTCTGATGCTTCCCTATGCCTCAGAAGTTCATTTAAAAAGAAACAAGGTATCTGGCTCTGAACCAAGAAAAACAGAAAGATCAGCAGAAAAGCATCTATGAAAGACCTAGGCAAAAATCCCGCAAGGCTCCCATCTACAGCCTACTCCGTGAGGGATACCAGTGAGCACCCTTCATGGGGCACGACGCTCTCTTCTTCTACCAGGTATTTCACGTTCAGTACGCAGTCAGTGCACTGAATACTGTGAACGAACACTGTTCCACATGAAGCACTAGTTACTGTACTAGATGCTTACACAGCAAAATACAAAATAAAACCCACTGCCGTCCAGTCAATTCTGACTCAGAGACTCTAGAGGATACAGCCGAACTGCCCCCACAGGGTTTCCAAGGCTGTAAATCCTTAGCGAAGCAGGATGCCACATGTTACGCCAACAGAGGTTCCAACTGCTGGCCATTCAGTTAGCCACTGTGCTCTTAACCACTGTGCCAACAGGGCTCCTGTAATTCTCACAAGCGGGCAGCAGTCTCCAGATTTACTGGATAAGCAGACACAATCACAAGGGTGTTATCCAGGTGCCACGAGGCCAGTGAGTAGCAGAGCTAGATCCAAACCCGGTCTGCCTGGCTCCAACGCCCAGCCTGCTTCCATCACATCACACAATGCTGCCCGAGTTTTAGGGCTTTAGATCCTTCAGGAATCCTATCATCCTCAGATCTCCATCAGTGACGGTAAGGGATGGTCTTCCCTCTAGGGATGAGCAGACATGATCAGAGAAGTGACTTGCCCACAGGTAAAAGGCCACCAATTTAAACTGAAGCCTGTTTAACAAGTTCATGCTGTCTTGTGCCATGACCTCCAAGGTACCAGAAGGGCCTATGAGTATACACCAATGGGCTGAGCATGGCTACGAGAAACTCACAGTGCAACAAGACTCACAGTCAAAACTAGGAAGGATCAGAGGTCTTCAGAGGCACACATACTTATCAGATGAGAAAGCTGAGGCTCAGAGACACTACAAGTCACCCTTGAGAACAAAGGATTTGAAGCAGCGGGACACAGTCTAAGGGCATTCCAGGTCAAGCATATATTCTGAAGGAAAGCACAGAAATCCAAATGAGCAGAGCACGCGCTTGAGTCATTTCAATGCAGATAAGATGTAACACGAGAAAGAAAACAATACAAACGCTTCTGTCAATTTGGGGTGTCCAAAGGACACAGTTTATTTATTTAAAAAGTTTTCTAAAATGACCTTTCCATTTTAATCTAACACATATCCCTATCGTCACATCGATCCTATTCGACCCTGTCTAATGTTTCATATGAATGTCTGCACTGTAGCCAAATACTCCTTCCATTTTCTTTGCTATCTCCACTGCTTGAATTAAAGCATGAGAAGGTGGGTTTACAGATTTGTCTAACCAGTGTCTTCTTACCCAAAACTTACGGACTTTTTCTGACTTTTACTCTCTGGTGTGGAACACCCCAGGCCTAAGGGCAAGCTGAGACACATCTCTGTTGAAAGCTTAGGGTTTACAGCCATTTACTCTAAAGGGTACCAGTGTAAACCACGTAACACCAAAACTGCAGACTCAGATATTTTATTAATGTGGTACCACTGTTAATAAAGACTGGCCACAGGCTAAAAACAGAATTCAACAGTCTGAGTTTCTAAAAAAGAAAACTTTAATAAATCCTTTTCCAGGTAACAGTTTCAGAGGAGAAAGGCTTTAAACACTTAAAATATTTGCGAGGCTTTATTTCCTAGTAACAAATGCTGAAAACAACCGGCATGCTGCATTTCCTGATGCTGATTGTACCACCACAGACAAGACGCACACAGAAAATTATAAAACATTCTGAAGTCCAAGTGGCTTTATTTACCAGGTTCAGACACTCCATTTCCAAAAATGGGCAGCTCCAAAGTCAAGTTCAGCAAAAAGTGTGTTAATGAAGTCAGCCTAGCATACTGACATCCTAAAGGAAAATCAGGTATTCAGTTTATGCAGCAAGCACATGCAAGAGGCACAAAGATTTATAAAAATTTTTAAACTTCCCTACAATTTTTCAGTGAATGATTTCCACCAAAAACCAAACTTGTTGCCATGGAGTCGATTCTGTCTCACAGTAACCCTACAGGACAGAGTAGAACTGCCCCAGAGTTTCCAAGGAGCACCTGGTGGATTCGAACTGCCAACCTTTTTTTAATTAGAAGTTGTTGCTCTTAACCACTGAGACACCAGGGCTTCCACATGACTTCCAGTGGTCTGAGTAACTGCAAATCTATCTCAACCTCTAGCCAAACCATCAGGCTGGGAGGCATTAGTCTTGAAGCACTGGGCCTGGTCCAAGATTCAAGCTCCCCGGTCACAGATCAGGCGCCTGGGAAAGACAGATAGCAAATGAAGACAGGAAGAAGGCAAAAGCAACCCGAGGCCAGCTGGAAGAGTGGGGGAGTCGGGAACTAGGGGAGTGGGAGAATGGGGGATGGGGGTGTGGGGTCTCGCGGTGTGTGCTGGAGAGACGAAACAGTATCAGAGGGAGAGCATTAGACGACAAAGGGCAAAGAGGCTTCTTGAAAGGACAATTTACCCTGAGGAATAATACGGCAACACATCGTCAGGGTTTGGGTTCTGAAACCAGAAGACAAGACCCATTCTACAAATGAGCACAGTGAAGACAAGGGTAGCAAATAAAGTCCCCCAACTAGTGAGCAATAGAGCCCAGACAAGGCTGCACACCCCTGGAGGGTCTAATTCAACCAAGCATCCCACATCCGCCCCAGCACAGGGCACTTGTACACAACCAGAAACTGTTTGCCCAAGAAAGGTCACATGTTGTGAAACTTCAGGCTCCTCCTCGGGCAACAGTACGGGCTGGGACGGCAGACACAAGTGGCGGGCGCCTGAAGGCCAGGCTTCGGGGTCTGAGTCCCCGTACTTGGCTCTGCCCTCCCCGCTCACTCACCCGGATGCCCTTCACCACCGTGATGTTCTCATTCTCGTCCGCCTCGAAGGTGACCCGGCGGGTGCTAGGCGTCCCGCCCATTGCTCCTGCGTCTGCTCCCGCACGGACTCAGCAAGAACTCCCGAGGACTGCAGGTCCCACGCTCACATGCGCGCGTGGAGGTGAGCCACAAGTTCCGTGCACAGCGGGAGCAAGGCCACGACCCCAAGGAGCAAGGAGAAGGCGCCGGTCCGAGTCCCCGCCCCCTCCGGTCACGTGCCACGGCAAACTTACCACCGGTTGGTCAGACATGAGAAAGACCCGCCGCCATAAGGCGCGTGCGTCCGGGTTGGTTGGTACCGGACCCGGATGCTATGGCAACAGGTAGTGTTTAATAAGGCTTCCGGGAGCCCTAAGCATAGTGGGAATTGTAGTCTCAGTCTGGCGCGATGAGTGCTGGGTCAGCCTCTTCTCCTTCTGGAGAGCACAAGGGGTCAATGGTGTTCTAGGAGTTGTAGCGCTGACGGCTCCTGAGGATTGTAACTGGGCAACTGTTAGTGAAGCATCCACCCCAACTAACATGTTTTGAAGGCCTGGTGTGTGCAAGATATTGTTCTAGAAACTTAGAATCATGAATTAAAAGACACTCTCTATACTAATGGAACCTGAACGGTTTAATGTGGGAGATGCACTGCCTTAATGGAGCCATTCCTAGATTTCCATAAACAAAATCCCTGAGATGAGATAAAACTTAGCAATTCTTTATTTTGTCATAGTCATGAAAAAAAGTTAAACTGTATTTAGCCTATGGTCTGATCACACGAATACTTCTTTCACCTCTTTTTATTAAAAAAAAGAAGAAGAAGAAAGAGAGAAAAATTAAAACACTATGTCTTTCAAATTGGCAAATGACACAACAGAAAAAAAAATAAGTTACTTCTGCCAAGCATCCAGGGCATATATTTCTTACATTTGTGTCTCCTTCCACTTTGGGTATCTAATGTAGCTAGCTAGGCCATGATACACTTAAGCAGAGAAAAGTTAAATGACTGCTAATGGAGGCATAAATTAGTCATGGAATTAACACTACATCTTAAAAAGTTGAGATAATCTATTTTGGAAAGACTCACGTCATTTTCCCCTTGAAAAGTCTAGTAAATAACTTTTAAGCTAACCACATAAACATGTCAGTCATTTACCTGACAGTATGTTGTATTGTAGGGGCTTTTATGTTGCTGTGATGCTAAAAGCTATGTCACCAGTATTCAAATGTGAGCAGGGTCACCCATGGTGGGCAAGTTTCAGCTGAGCTTTCAGACTAACACAAACTAGGAAGAAGAACCCAGAAATCTACTTCTGAAAGTAATTAGCCAGCAAAAACATTATGAATAGCATTGGAATAGTGTCAGATATGGTGCTAGAATACACGCCCTCCTGTTGGGAAGGCACCCAAAAGATGACTGGGGAAGAGCTGCCTCCTCAAAATAAAGTCAACATTAGGGACAGAGGTAGAGTCAAGCTTCCAGGACCTTCATCTGTCAAGGTGACGCAACTCACTCAAAGTGAGAAGAAACAGTTGCAAATGATCGACTGCTCATGTGCAAGTTCAAATTGAAACTGACAAAAGTTTTTAAAGTCCACAAGAGTCAAAGTACAATTTTGAATATATCCCACCACCTCAAGAATAGATTCAACAGATTGAATACCAATGACCAAAGAATAGACAAGTTGTAGAGTGACATCAAAGACATCATACATGAAGAAAGCAATACTTGGAACATGGAATGTATGAAGTATGAATCTAAGAAAACTGGAAATCCCCAAAAATGAAATGGAATGCACAAACGATATTCTAGGCATTAGCAAGCTGAAATGGACTAGTATTGGCCATTCTGAATCAGGATATCAGTCATATGATCTACTATGCCAGGAACGACAACTTGAAGAGAAACGACATTGTAGTCAACATCAAAAAGAAAATTTCAAGATCTGTCGTGAAGTATAACACTGTCAGTGATAGGATAATAGTGATATGCGTACAAGGAAGGCAAGTTAATATGACAGTAAGTCAAATCTGTGCACCAGCCACAAAGGCCAAAGACAAAGAAATGGAAAACTTTTATCAGCTTCTGCAGTCTGAAATTGATAGAACGTACTGTCAGGATACACTGATAATTACTGGTGACTGGAATTGCAAATATTGGAAAAAAAGAAGGAGGATCAATCTTTGGAAAACACGCCCTTGGTGACAGAAGTGATGCTGAAGATCATATGATAGAATTTTGCAAGACCAAAGACCTCTTCATTGCAAGTATGTTTCCTCACCAGCATAAACGATAGCCATACACACAGACCTCACCAGATGGATTACACAGGAATCAAATCAACAGTGTCTGTAGAAAAAAACGTTGTAATAACTCGATATCATCAGTCAGAACAAGACCAGGGCTGATTGAGGAACAATTCATTAATTGCTCATGTGCAAGTTCAAATTGAAACTGACAAAAATTAGAAAAAGTCCACAAGAGCCAAAGTGCCATCTTGATTATATCCCACCTGAGAATATATTTAACTCATTGAACACTAATGACTGAAAAACAGGTGAGCTGTGGAAAGACATCACCCATGAAGAAAGCAAGAGGTCATTCAAAAGACAGCAAAGAAAGAAAAGACCAAACTGGATGTCAGAAGAAATTCTGAAATTTGCTCTTGAACATCCAGTAGCTTAAGATAAAGGAAGAAATGATGAAGTAGAACTGCACAGAAGATTTCGAAGGACAGCTTGAGAAGAAGTATTATTATAATTGCATGTGCAAAGAGCTGGAAATAGAAAACAAAAGGAAAAGAACACAGTGCATTTCTCATACTGAAAAAAATTGAAGAACACATTCAAGACTCAAATTTCAGTAGTGAAGGATTCTATAGGGGAAATAGTAAATAACTCAGGAAGGAACCAAAGAAGATGGAAGGAATATAGAGCCATTCTACCAGAAAGAATTGGTCAGTGTTCAACAGTTTCAAGGGGTAGCATGTGATCAGGAACTAATGGTACTGAAGGAAGAAGTCAAAGCTGCATTGAAGGCATTAGCGAAAACAGGGCTCCGGGAATTGATGGAAAATCGATAGAGATGTTTTGACAAATGGATGCAGTACTGGAAGTGCTCACTCATCTTTGTCAAGAAATACAGAAGACAGCTACCTTGCCAATCAACTGGACGAGACCCATACTTAAGCCTATTCTCAAAAAAAGGTAATCCAACAGGATGCAAAAATTATTAAACTATATCATTAATATCACACACAAGTAAAATTCTGCTAAATATCATTCTATAGTGACTGCAACAGTTCACTGACAGGGAACTGCCAGAAATTCAATCTGGATTCAGAAGAGGATGTGGAACCAGGAATATCATTGCTGATATCAGATGAATCTTGGCTGAGAGTAGAGATTACCAGAAAGATATTTACCTGTGTTTTATTGACTATGCAAAGGTATTCAACTGTGTAGATCAAAACAAATTATGGCTAACATTGTGGAGAATGGGCATTCCAGAACACATAATTGTGCTCTTAAGTACATAAATGAAAAAGCAGTCCTGTGAACAGAACAAGGGGACTCTTCATGGATTAAAGTCGGGAAAGGTGTTAGTCAGTGTTGTGTCCTTTCACCATACCTTTCGATCTATATGCTGAGCAAATAATCTGAGAATCTGGACCACACATATGAAGAAGAACGAGACATCAGGATTGGAGGAAGATCGTTAACAACCCATGTTATGCAGATTACACAACCTTGCTTGCTGGAAGTGAAGAGGACTTGAAACACTAATAAAGATCAAAGGCCACAGCCTTCAGTACGGATTGCACCTCAGCCTTGACAAAACAAAACTCCTTACAACCAGACAATCACAATAAACAGAAAAAGGTAAGCAACATCATAATAAATGGAGAAAGGATTGAGATAGTCAAGAATTTCATTTTACTTGGTCCCATGATCAGTGGCCATCAAAAAACACCACCATGATAATATTGTCCATCTGTGTCAGTGTAAAGATGTGTCATACCTACAGCCCATTCTAAAGAAGACATCACTATCTCCCAGACCTGTGGTCTCCCTTGCTCTTTGAACACAGCTTATGATAGTTCATTTGACCCAAAGGTGGCATTCACTAGCCAGAGATCTAGACATGTACAAAAAACCTTGCCCCAAAAAACAAAACAAAAAGTGATCATCAAGTCAGTTCTGACTCATGCAACCCAGTGTATGTGAGAGGAGAATGTTGCTCCCTGGGATTTTCAGTGGCTGATTTTTCAAAGGCAGGTTACCAGACTTTTCTTTTGCAGTATCTGTGGATGGATGTGAACTGCCAACCTTTTGCTTAATAGCCAAACACTTAACCACTTGCAACATCTAGGAACTTGAGAAATGATAACTAATACTTGAGCTACACAGATTCTGTTTTTCTCCTGTATTATTTTCTCAAATTTGAACTTAAAATTTCAGAATCTCCTAAAAAGTAACCCCAAAGGAAAAGCTATTAACCAAATTAGATCCATAACATCATGACAAACTAAAGGGAGGTGGAAGCAGAAACTGTGAGAAAAATAAAAGCATCCAGATTGAGAAGGAAGAAGTAAAACTATATTCACAGAGGACATGATCTTATATAAACTCCAAAGAATCTGCCCCCCTAAAACAAAAAAACTGTGAAATACAGAAAAAGTTTCGTGAGGTTGCATGATATAAATTAACATACAAACATCAGTTCTTTTTCTATATACTAGCAGTTAGCAAGCCAAGAAATGAAATTAACAAAACAATTTCATTTATAATAGCATGAAAAACAACTCAAATGTCCATCAGGTGTTAGATGAGTTAACAAAATACAATAGAATGTTATTCAGCCACAGAATGGAATGAAATACTGATGTGTTCCAGTAGGGATGACTCTCAAAAACATTATGTTAAATGAAAACCGAAACCCATTGCTATCCATCTGATTCCGACTTACAGTGATCCAGTAGGACTAAGTAGTGTTTTGTTCTGCTTTACATAGGATCACCATGAATTAGAACTGACTTGACAGGGTAGAACTGCCCATAGGATTCAAGCTCACAAATCTTTACAAAAGCAGACTGCTACATCTTTCTCCTGTAGAACAGCTGGTGGGTTCAAACCACTGACCTTTCAGTTAGCAGCTCAGCACTTAATTACTGTGCCACTAAACCAAACCCCTTGTCACTGAGTCAATTCCTACTCATAGCAACTCTATAGGACAAAGTTTAGAACTACCCCCATAGAGTTTTAAAGGGGCATTTGAAGTGCTGGTGGATTTCAACTGCTGACTTTTTGGTTAGTGGCCATCGCACTTGACTGCTACGCCACCAGAGTTTCCACTGCACCACTACCAAAACCAAACCCCACTGTTGTCAAGTCGATTCCAACTCGTAGTGACCCCATAAGGCAGGATAAACCTGCCCCATGGAGTTTACAAGGAGCACCTGGTGGATTTGAACTACCAACCTTTTGGTTAGCAGACATAGCACTTAACCACTGCACCACCAGGGTTTCCCCATTGCGCCACAAAGGTTTCTTAAATGAGTGAAGCCAGAACAAAAAAGACCACATATTATATGATTCCATTTACATGTAATGCCCAAAATGTGCAAATCTATAGAAAAGGAAAGTAGGCTAATGGTTGGTAAGGGCTTGGAGGGGTGGGTTGATGAATGCAAACTTCCTTCTGGGGATAATGAAAGTGTTTTAAAATTAGATTGTGGTAATGGTCATACAACTTTGTAAATACACTGAAACTCACTGGAGTGTATAAAAAGGTGACTTTTATAACATGTAAATTATACTTCAATAAAGTTGATAAGTGATCCAAGTATGATAGAAACTCATAACTAAATAAATCTGAAATAATTTTTGTAAAAACATAAAAGAATGAAAAACAGAAGAAAGGAAACTGAGAAATCTTTGACAGAGTGAAAAACAAGTACAAGGGAGACTAGAATAAATTAGACCCTCAAAATCAGCTTAGTTCCACAGACAACAGAGCTCTGCAGTGAAGATTTATAACTCTAGAACTTTCTAGAGTTTTTTAGACTTTAGAATGACCTTCCTGCTGTAACCTGCATAGCTGCCAGCTCTAGCAAGGGACAGCCCAGGTGCTCATTCTGCTTTTTCTACGACAGGGCACACACAGCCTTACCAAAGAATCTTTCTAGTCAAATGAAACCTACCCAACTGTCTACGCCAATAACACAACTTAATATTTCCTTCAGAATCTACTGGAGAAAACAGCTCTCCAAGTAAAAATACTGAATGTCTTCTCAAATCTTCTCTTTGCCGTCCAGCAATAATTACCTTCAAACTGCTCCATTTCTTCCATCTGCTCCCCACCTATGCATGCAGCATCAAAACTTTGGAATTAAGGCTGCAAATAAAAAAATAAATGAACATTTTTGTTGTGAAAATGTCATTCTTAACCTTCATACCCATCAAAAAAACGCAAAGAAATCTAGACTTCTGTGTTAATTTCCTTGGGTTGCCATAACAAAGTAAACCCTAGTGGCATGGTGGTTAAGGCTATGGCTGCTAACCAAGAGGTCAGCAGTTCAAATCCTCCAGGTGCTCTTTGGAAACTCTACGGGGCAGTACTACTATGTCCTATAGGGACATTATGAGTTGGAATGAATTTGACAGCACTGGTTTTGGTTTTTGGTTTGGCCCTAACAAAATATCACAAAGCGTGTGACTTTTAAGAGCAGAAATTTATTTTCTCCTAATTAGGGAAGCTAGAAGCCTGAATTGAGTGTATTGATTGGCCTTAGGAGAAGGTCCTTTATCTATTTCAGCTTCTAGTAGTTGTGTGAGATTTCTGGGTTTGTGGATGCCTCCAGCATCACATGGCACACCCCCACCCCATTTGTGTCTCTCTTCATCTGCACTCCCCTTTTTAAAATACCACCCAGAAGAGATTAGGTTTAGGACCCATCCTACTCCATATGGTCTCATTAACACAGCAGAAGGAAAACTCTATTTCCAAACAGGATGCCATTGGAGGGTACAGGAGTTAAGACTTCAGCATCTATTTTAGGAGGACGTATTTCAATCCGCAACAACTCACAAATCACTCAAACAAACACAAGTTCAGTAGTCTCAAGGTAGAAAAAGAGTCTGTACCATATGTTCTGTGTTTGCAATACTGACCTGTAGAAAAACATCGTGAAAGGGAAATTCCAGTGACTCCTTATCTGTCACCATCCTTCATATGCCACTTGGTGCTCCTGGTAGAGCTGGGGCGAAGGTAGGAAGAGATGGATTAAGAGAAGGTGTACAAACAAAATGGACATGACGTGATGTTATGGATAAAATTGCATCCTTCGAAAACATGGTGTAATCCTAACCTCTGTGTTTGTAGTTGTAATCCCCTCTGGGAATGGGTTGTCTTAGTTTTGTGAATTAGACAGGATTAGTGAGGAATATGTCTTAAATCAATCTCTTCTGAGATATAAAAGAGATTAAACAAGCTAGAGAGAGAAGCCGAGATGGAGGAAGATTGATGCCAAGCTTGGAGATTTCCAAGGAACCGGTCAACAAGCTAAAGAGAGAAGGACTTTGATCCAGAGCCGACACACAAAAAACATCCTCCTCTAGAACTGGCTTCCTGAATTTGGACTTCTAGCCTTCTAAACTGTGAGAAAATAAGTTTCTGTTTGTTACAACCATCCAGTGAGGTATTTCCATTATGGCAGGCACTAGATATCTCAGACATATAGAGTGATGAGCTATGGGAGAGGAGAGGAGTCCTGGTTCCCAACTAGCAAAGCTGATCCATGTAGTCACCAAAGCCCTCCCCCACCTCTTGAGTATAACACGTCAGCGGATGGTAGAACCCTCATACCCTGGCCTTTGCTGAAATCAAATATAGTTATAACAATCATGTTTTCTGAACTAAAAACTGAAGCATATGCACTGACTATTATTTGTGTACTTATAAACAGTTGAACCAGTCCTTGAAATCAGGGTCATTGTTGAAATCTAGGACATATAGTTGCCATAGTTATAACAAACCAGTTGAAATCACTGAAAAGTGCTTCAGGTAATAATGTGGACAATCAATTTAAAGATATTCTGACAATATGGGGACAGATTTATTCCACAAATCATAACAGATTATCATTCTGAAAACTTTTTACACCCATTATTGTACGTAGAAGCAGAGAAAGACAATGTTGTCCCAAAGCAGCGGTTCTCGAATTGTGGATGAACATGTGTGCATGCATACAGGCTTGCATGACATTTTCTGAACACAAGAATTTTGGGCAGCACAACTGAAGAGACTCAAAGATTCAAAACAACAGGAACCTGTCAGCAATAATTACGAGGCAATCAAAGTTACAGTGTAACAGTAACCCTCAACCATGAGGGCACACATCACGTGTTCTCCGTTTCACACTCCATCACTGTTGGAGTAGCACTGACCACTGCGCTGCCCACGCATCTAAAAATGGCACGAGGTCAAATTGCCCCAAATCTCGGGAAATTCTGCCTCTATATCAGTGCCCCAGAGCTGCTGTAATAAGGTACAACAAAGAGGGTGGCTCATAGGAACAGTATGTATTGTCTTCCCACTCTGGAGGACAGGTGTCTGAAACCAGGTTATAGGCCATATTGATTCCTTCTGAGGACTCTGAGGGAAAACCCTTTACCTGACTTTCTGGTTTCCACAACAGTGATTCTTGGCATTCTTTGGCTTACAGCTGTTCCACCTATAGTCTCTGCCACTGCACAGTTACGTTCTGTGGTCTCTCCCCACGTCATCCTCCCATGTCACGTTCTTTCTGTTCATATTTCTCCTTTTTACCTGCTCATCCTACCCTCTTTCTCATTGTAACAGGAACAGCCAAGTGATGTGTCTCTTTTCCTCTTTCATAAAGTCATCACTCAGACTGGATCAGGACCCTCACACAGTATTTGTGATCTCAGGTTAACTGATCACATCTTCGAAGACCTTCTTTCCAAACTAGATTCATAGACACAAGGATTAGGACTTCACATATCCTTTGATGGGGAGGGGACAGCGTTGAGCAAATAACACCATCTCTCTTCGGCTACTACTCACCTATGCCAGGGGTGCTCACGTTGTATACGCTGTGCCATGTCACAGGGTGGGTGACCATTCTACTGGACAAAGGTCATTTAGTGGTTTATATATAAAACAAGTGTTATACATGGATCACAACTTAGCGATGCACCCTAGAGACTTCCCGGTACCTCTGATATAAAGACTATTCTCGAATTTATAGCAGATTTCTAAAAGGCTGCTCTCTACCATTTCCAGGACATCCTTCTTTTTGCTTTTTTCATTTTTGTGTTTTTTCCCTGGCACCTTGTTTCTTTGCCTCTCATCCCACATATGTCACAATCCTGGGGCTGACAGACGGGCTGTTGGTATCAGGGTGTGGTAGGGGGTGGCAGCAGATGAGCACAGCAAGCACAGAGAGCGACAGGCAAGCCTGGTCCAGCTCCTTTCTCTTCCAGTCTCTGACCCCGTCGGTGTCCCCAGGCCCTCCGCTTTTCTTCGTGTTGTATTTGCAGTGATTCTCCCCAGTGGATGGAATTCAAGTCAGAAGAGGTTCATTTGTCATCTCCGTTCCCTAAGCAGGAGCAAACATTCCATCCGTCATCTCCCCTGAATGGCTCCTTGATGAATTTTCAAGCCATTTTTATGGGAGAGCACAGGGACATTTTCCTAACCCTTTAACAATATCTACCTGACATGGAGCTTGAGAGATTTCTGCGAAGTAGGCCATTAGCCTCGTTACTTCCAAATAACAAATGTTTGAAATGCATCAGGGTTATACAACCCCTTCTGCTGTGATGCTGGACAAGAGAGAGATGCCTGTTTATTAATGGTAACAGTATAGAAATATATATATAGCCACCTCTACACACCTGATGCCCACGTGACCATGCCATCCTGTCTGGTTCCACTTTTGTCCCCATTCAGAGAGGCACCCAGGGTACACACTTGACAGCCGTCTCCACTGCAGTGAGACTCTGGTTTATTCAGGTATTCCAAAGAAAATGCATTCTAGCCTCTAGCGTAGAACGAGAGTCTGGATGAGGCAATGCAATTCTTTAACTAGGCATCAAGTGGCCTTGACAACCACCTATCTGTCTATTTAGTTCATACGTAAAGGAACCCAGCTTCAAAGAAGTTGAATGACTTACCCAAGGCTGTACAGCCTGGTTACAGCAGAGTCCAGCAAAATTCAGACCTCCTGCCGTCTAACCCAGTACTTTAGCTACCAACTGATCTGCTTGTCTCATGGGAAACTGACACATAAGCCATAGCACCAGGGCTCAGATGCCAAGTACAAGATGCTGCACCACAGCTGGTATTGCTAAAAGAGGTCAGGAAGCACAGGGCACAGCACTGGGGTGGAATGCCAGCCTCAGGTGCAAAGGTGGCTCCTGTCTGGCATGGGTCAAAATACCTTCCCTGTGGGGATAATGGAGGTGCCATTCAATTTATTAGCTAATCACGCATCAGCTGATGACTCAGCTATTGCACTCCTGCAGAAAAATGCAACAAACATCAGTTCTTACGTCCACTAAAACACATGTACGGTAACGTTCGTGGCAGCTTCATTCACAAGTGCCCCAAACAGGAAAGAACTCATGTCCATCAGCTTTTGAAACGATAAATAAATTATGGTATGTTCACACAATAGAATGCTATAGTACCACGAGGAAGAATAAACTACTGATACTCTCAGCAACACGGTTGAATATAACAGTGTAACGCTGAGCAGAAGAAGGCAGACAACAAAGAACACAGACTTCCTGAGTCCGTCTAAGTGATGGCCAAGAATGGATAAAGAACAGATATGGGAATGGTGATCACTAAAATTTTTCCCTGAAGTCTTCTAAAATCAAGCAATAGTTTTGCTTAACTAGCTAAAAATGTCTTCCTTGAACATTGTCACTCTTGTAAGATCATGTTTTCCCTCCCCCCAAAACTCCATTTCCATCTGTCATGGATTGAACAGTGTTTCCCCAAGAATATGTATAGGAATCCGGCTAAGCTGTGATTCCCCGTATTGTGTGACTGCCCACCCTTTTGTGATTTTCCTATGCTGGAAATCCTAAACCCTGCCTGTGGGTAATAGATAGGATTATGTTAAAGAGAATTAGAGGGGGACTGCAACACCTTTCCCTAGGGAGTTTCCCTGGAGTGTGGCTTGCATCACCTTTTACCCTTGAATCCTATCAGAGAAAGGGAAGCAAGCAGAGAGTTGGGAACTTCATACCATCCAAAAGGCAGCACCAGGAGTAGAATCTGCCCTTCAGATCCGAGGTTCTGGAGCCAAGATGACCAAAGACTGAAGAAACACAAGGACCTTCTCCAGAGCGAGGAAAAGGGGGTAAGCATTTCTCTGGAGCGGACACCCTGAATTCAGACTTGTAGACTACTGGACTGTGTAAGAACAAACTTTTCTTTGTTAAAGCCATCCACTTGTGGTACTTCTGTTAGGGCAGAACCTGATGACTAAAACACCATCCATTTGATTCCAGCTCAGAGCAAACCTATAGGACAGAACAGAATACCCTACAGGACTTCCAAGGAGAGGCTAGAGTGTTTGAATTGCCAAACTTTTGGTTAGCAGCCGAGCTCTTAACACCACACCACCAGGGTTCCTTTTGAGTTATACTTGCCAGTGAATCTGTGTCTTGCTTTCTGTAACTTGCCACATGACTCCTGCTAACACGTAAAAATGGCTTCACACTCTGTGTACCAAATTACCTTCAGTTCCCACCGTTAGGTTAGCCATGAATGGTCACGGCACAGGGCCAGGGCTGCCTGGCCCATTCAGTTAGTAAGGGAGGAGGTGGGGGAAAAGAGAGGCTGGAGGATAAATACAGGTGAGTGCGTTTAGAGCCCAGCTGGGCCAGGAAAAGAATCTGTAGCTGGGTGGCTGAGGAATCATCTGGATGTTGTCCCTCTTGACACCATATGAATGGCAAAAGGAAAGTCCTTCGCCCTGAGATTTGGCTGTGAGGAAGGGAATCTTCACAGAGGCACAGGATGTCCTATCTAGAGGATGCTGTGAGAACTGCAATTGGCTTTTCTCAGATCTCTTGTTTATTTTAAATTTATTGGTTCATTTAAACAGAAAGCCAAAAAGCCAGAAGAATACCTCATTATTGAATTTTAGGTAAGGAGCCCTGGTGAAGCAATGGTTATATAGGTAATGCATTTAGGGCATTTAAAGTAACTGGCACAGGGAGACTAGAGCACTGGAAACAGAACAACCAGAGTGCAATCAACAAGAATGTGGACACATTCTAGCGTATGTCACCAAACAACTTGCATAAAAGTTGTCAAGTGGAAACCTGATTTGCTATGCAAACTTTCATGGAAAACACAATAAAATGCTATTTAAAAAATAAAGTAACTGATGCCAGTAGCTGGCATTCCAAAGGAGCTCATTTAGTGGTGATTTTATGTTATTCTAGTGGTGTTGGCTTTGGTCTGCTTGATTTAAAATATCTCATTAGTTATAGTTCCTATCCCTTTATGGAACAACTGGTGGAGCAGAGGTTAAAAGTTATACCTGCTAATCAAAATGTTGGCAATTTGAATCCATCATGTGTTCTAGCAGCAGGTTTCTCTCTCTCTCTCTCTCTTTTTAAACTCTTCATAATATGTCTTGTTTGTATGTCTTAGAAGCATTCAGATTATTTAATTCTACTTTAAAATTTTTAATTTAAAATTCTTATTTTTAAACTGTCATCCTCTTTTCCCTCGTCTGACTTTACCTGTTCAGAATAATATGTTCATTACAGAAAATGTGGATGAACAAAATACTAAAGATTAAAAATCACTCATAATACCACTACTCATATGTAACTACAGTTATTTATTAAGAATCTACACACATACATATTTACTCCAAAATAAGTAGTATCAAATAATTTATGCTGTTCTTTAATCTGCTTTTCTTTGCTTTATACATTCTGAATCTCTGTTTTGTGCCAATAAGTATTCTTTGCATCAGTATTTTTAATGATGTATGGTATTCCTATTTATAATAAATCTTAGTTTATCTATCAAATTTCTCATTACTGTGGATCTTGAGATTTTTCCTAATTTTAAATGGCTATTAAAAATGCTTTGATGAAGATTCTTTTTCTTTAATCTGACCATATTGCATTTCATGCAGAGGTGTTTGAGTGTATGCTTTAGATGAAAATTTACAGAGCATATTAGTTTCTCACTAAATCGTTAATACACATTGTTTCGTAACTTTTTTGCCAGTCCTACAATGCATTGATTCTCTCCCTTTCTCGAATTTGGGTTCCCCATGTTCATTAATTCAGCTCTCTTGTCCGCTCCTGCCTTCTCGTCCTTGTTCTTGGGCTAGTGAGCTCATTTAGTCTCATATACACAGTCGAGCTAGGTGCATTAGTGTTTGTTTTATGGGCTTGTCTAATCTTTGGCTGAAGGATGAATGTTGGGAGTGATTTTAATGTGGAGTTAAAAAGACATCTGGGAGTCCTGCTCTTGGGGGTTTCTTTAGTCTCTGTTGGAGCAATAAATCTGATATTTTTAAGTTTGGATTTTGTTCTACATTTTTTCCAGCTCTGTCTGGGAGCCTCTATTATGATCTCTACCAAAGCACCTGGTGGTGATAGCTAGGCACCATCTGGTTGTGCTGGACTCAGTCTCTGGTGGAGGTTGTGTTAGTTGCAGTCCATTGGTCCTTTGGACTAATTTTTCCCTTGTCTTCTTGGTTTTCTTCGTTCTTCTTTGCTTCACACAGGATAGGACCAGTGAAGTATCTTAGATGGCCACTTTTCAAGCTTTTAAGACCTCAGATGGTACTCAATAAAGTACAGTGTTGAACATTAATGTTTTCTTCATATGCTATGCTATGCCACTTGAGCTAGATATCCTCTGAGACCATGGTCCCCAGCCCTCAGTCCACTAGTTCAATCCCTCAGTGAGTTTAGATCTGTCTGTGGTGTTTCCATAACCCTGAGTTGAACAAGTGGTACTGGCTTCCCCAGTAGTATATGCTGTCTTTCCCAAAGTTACCACTTAATCTATTGTCCAGTTAACGTTTTCCCTCCCCATCCCTCCCCTCCCTCGTAACCATCAAAGGTTGTTTCTTTCTGTGTGTAAAACTTTTCTTGAGTTTTTACAAGGGTGGACTCATGCAGTATTTGTCCTTCTGTGACTGACGTATATTACTTAGCATAGCGCCATCTAGATTTATCCATCTTGTGAGATGATTCACAGATTCATTCTTGTTCTTTCCCATTACATGGTATTCCATTGTGTGTATGCACCACAGTTTGTTTATCCAATCGGCTCTTGATGGACACTTGGGTTGTTTCCATCTATTGTGAATAAGGTGGTAACAAAACGTGATAAAGATTCTTACAGGTAAATAGCAGTCAGATTAGTGATGATTCCTTTAGGATAAAGCCCAGCGGTGAACTTGCCGGGCACAAAAGGCCCTCATGTGCCTTGCTAGCCTCTGCAATCATTAACAGCTCTACCAATGGGACATAAGATGTTTGTTTCCTGTGTCCTTGACTATACTAAATACCATCCTTTCTCAAACCACTGCTAACTTGACAGATAAAAAGCAATAGCTCACAGTTTTAATTTGCATTTTCTTTGTTGCTAGTGAGATTGTACCTTTTTTCATACATACATGCTACTTGGATTTCTTCATTTGTGAGCTTATGTTCTTTGTCCATTTTTGTATTGCATATTCATCTTTTTCTTTTTAATTTTCTAAACTTTGGCTTTTAATCACTTGTAGATAGTTACTTTACACTACTGGACTCTACTTTTAAATTATCAAACTTTAAAATTATATAATGGCCACATTAATCATAATTTTGTTTTATATTCTTAATTATAACTTTGGACTTTACACAATTTAATGTCTATTTTTAATCATTAATCTTTCAAATTTCTTCTCAAATTTTTAAATAATTGGTGTTATTTAATTAGAGTCAGTCTAAATCCTTGTTGTAACCATTTTATCAGTTTATGTAATTCTTTTTACTTCCTCATTTCTCTTGAAGATTACTTTCTCTGATTTAACTATTTTCTTAATGATTTTAAAAGTAATGGAAGAACCAATGCCACTGCACTGTACATGTAGAGACTGTTGAATTGGTGTGTATTTTGCTATGTATATGCTCAACTACAACAAAATAATTTTTTAAAAAATTAACTGATAAAAGAAATGGCAATAGTGAGGGAGGGGAGAGTCTGTGCTGTTTAAGTACAATGGAAGCCTGCTTTCCCAGCAGCCCCTGAGCTTGCTCTTCTACTGCACTTCCCTTGCCTCTAAGATTGATTCTCCATCTTTGGGAGACCATAGAGAAACCCTCCTCCTTACGACAGCGACTGCCTCCATGGGCATATAAGGCATTTGGGAGTGGCTATGACAATACCATCCAATGAAGAAGGAAGGTGATAGGTAGCGGATAACACTCAGGGAAGGACCCTCCACGAACCTCCTTTCTCCTGACTGTGGTGAGAAACCAGAGGAGGTCGCATCTGTGTAACAGCACTCACATCCCTTCCTTGTACCCTGAGCTCCACAAAGGCAGGGGTTTTCTCACTCTATGTCCTATTCAACCCCCACTGGATACCTTAATCCTCAATGCAAGAGGATTAAATTAGTTAAACAATGTGAACTAAGTATATTCTTCTATAAAAAGCCAGTACACAGTGGTGGAGTTGGAAAATTTAACTGGTAGCCCCAGGTAGGCTATTAGAAAAAATGTGAATTAAGTAGAATTTAAGGAGCCTAGTTGGTGCAATGGTTTAAGGCTGGGATGCTAACTGAAAGGGTGATGGTTCAAATCCAGTAACCACTCCACGGCACAAAGAAGTGGCCCTCTACTTCTGTAAAGATTATAGTCTTGGAGACTCTATGGGGTCATTCTACTCTGTCCGGTAAGGTCCTTACGAGTTGGAATTGACCTGAGGGCAGTTGGTCTAAAGGAGAAGTTGCTTCTATCTTTCCATTTCTCTACTTCTTGGATTTCTCATTGTCTTGGTTTCCTAGAGCTACCATAATACAAATACCATGATCAGTTGGCTTTCAAGAACAAGATTTTATTGTCTCACAGTTTGGGAGGCTAGATGTTACATTACAATCAGAGCTTCAGCTCTAGAATGGTCTACCTGGTTTCAGCATTCCTTGGTGTTTTTTGGCTCATAGAGTCATATGTGTACCTGGAGGCTGATAAATCTTAAAATCCAAAGGCTAGTTCATAGACGGGACTCTCTCAGACAAGGCTGACACCACAGTCTTGAGGAAGAATTTCTTCTTCAGGGAAGCATCTGCTTTGCTCTTAAGACCTTTTGATTGATTGGTTGAGGCCCACCAACAATAGGGAAGGTAATTTCTGTTACTGTACGTCCACTCACATAGATGTTAACCACTTCTCTCAAATACCTCCATGGCCACATCTATATCAGTTTCTGACTAAGTAACTGCGTATCATACCCTGGCCTAATAGACACATAAAACTCACCATCACACTAGCATAGGCTGGATCTGCTTTGCATTGTTGTTTCTCACTCGTTCCTTTGTGCAAGACCGTGGCCTGAGACCCAAGCACATGGCAACAGGATTAACTTCTGTTAATGACTGTAGAACCTCACACATACAAACATAAACCCCCAATGCTACTGCATGGGCTAAGGATGTGCTGCACCAAGAATTTTTGCTGAACTACAGTTGTGGGGTAAGAAAAGAAAAAGAAAGTAACTGGGCTGATAGGCATTTGTGGTTGCTCCCTGGAGGATTCCAGGGAAAAGGACCAAGCCTCCGAGGTTGAACAAGCTGAATGTATATATTCCAGGAAAGAAAGCTGTTCCATAGAGGAGGATGGTGACTGCAAAGAGAGCTCCTGCTTGCTGGGCATGCTTATTTTCATCCATGTTGTTGTTACTTGTCGCTGAGTCAGCTGTCAGTCATAATGACCGTATATATACCAGAATGAAACATTGCCTGGTCTCGCACTGTCTTCTTGGTCTTTGATGGCTTTGAGCCCGTTACTGTGGCTCTATGGACCCTCAAATCCGTCTTCTTGAGGACTGTCCTCCTTTGCTCTGACCCTCGGCTTTACTCAGAACATCTTTTCCTAGCTCCTAGTCTATCCTGATGATGTCTCCCAAGTATGCAAGACAAAGTTTTGTCACTCTTGCTTCTAAGGAGCAGTCTGATTTGTCCTAAGATTGACTTTTTACTCTTCTGGCAGTCCATATTGTTTACCAGCCACATAATCCAGAGGTATCAATTCTTCATTTGTCTTCTTTTTCCATTGTCCAGCTTCTCACATGCATGGAAGATCTGTCTTAGTCATACAGTGTTGCTGTAATAACATAGGGCGGTTGTGAGTAAGACCTGACTCAACGACAGTGGGTTTACATGTACATACTTATATACATGTATATGTATAACAGAAATACTGCAAGTTGGCTGTAACAAACAGAAATTTATTAATTCTCACAGTCCAAATTCGTAGTGTCTGTTCTAGGGCAAGGCTTTGTCTCTCTGCTAGCTCTGGAGAAGTTCATTGTTTCTTTCTTTCTTTTCTCAGCTTTTTATTTTCATCCAGCCTCTCAGTTTTCATTCTCCATTATTAAGTTCTTGAATCAAGAGACTAACTAATACTACTTGTTAAAATTAAAATTAAAAATATATATATATCTATGTATATCAAAAGAACGGTGCTCCCTGAATACATAAAGAGACTAATTTAAGGACATTGGACTTTAACTTTCTGCTTAGCGATCTGAAGTTTTGCCACTAACCTAAGGACTGTAATGGGTTTGTCGTCCCTAATGGCAGCACGTATCAGTTGACTTACACAAAGCAGATGGGAGCCATCCAAGTGCATCTTTAAAAACTGATCAGAATTCTCATGTGTTATCTCCTCGTACTTACTTTATTATATTGGTTTTGTTTTTTGTTTTTTTTACTTAATATGACTGAGTGAAAATGTACATTCCTGTATAAATTTACATGCCCACATATATGCAGCTTCCACTGCTCTCCCTGCCCGGCGTCATTGTTTCTTTATAGCTTCTATTCTTGGTTCCTCCAAGATCTCCTGTGAAGTGACATCTGTCTTTCCCCGGCTTTGCTTGTGTGCTTGCTCATTCTGCGCTTTTTATACCTCTAAAGAGATTGACTTAAGACACACCTTGCACAAGTGCTGCTTCGTTCACATAACAAAGAAAACCCATTCCAAATGGAATGATAAACATAGGCATACCACCAAGAAACCAAGTCATTGCCATCAATTCAGTTCCAATTCTAGTAACCCTCTAGGACAGTATAGAGCTGCCTCATGTGGTTTCCAAGGAGCTCCTTGCGAATTTGAACTGCAGGCCTTTTGGTATAAGGATTAGGATTTATGAAACAAGTTTTGGAGGGACCTAATTCAACCCATTACACCAGCATGGTAACTTACTTAGTCAGAACATCAGCCAGGTACAAGTAAGTGTACTCACTTGTCAACAGAAATACCTCCTGAGAGGAAAGGGAAAACCAGCAGAGACATTGGAACTGAGCCTATTTGAGTGATAAACAAACAAGCCAACAAAAAGGAAAATGTACAGAATGCTTCGGGTGCTGCAGTGGTCACCAGTGCAGAACTCTTCTGCATGCTCCATTAGGTGCCATTCTCTAGGCCTTAGAATGCAGACCACTGAAAGACACATGCTTCCCAGGCCCTCTTCATGGGGACAGCCTGGTAAGAGGGGGCAGGCAGCAGCCTCCTGTGTTCTCACTCCCATTCTCCCCACTCAAGCCCTTATGTCCTCAATCCCCAAAGGACTATTGAAGCCACCTTGGGCTTCCCAGGCTAGAAGACTTCTTGGATGGGGAAGATGTCCTCCAGATATCTCTTCCCAAGTTACAAGCTGTAAACTGAATCCTCAGCATGCAAAAGACAAGCCTTGCCAGCAACAAATCACTTTTAATGATCCTTGACAGAAACCATCAGCAAACCTCAGGCAATGATCTGGAAGTCTGAAGGTACAGCTGCAAAACACAAGGTGAGGATGGTGACACAGACAGGCTCATTTCACTTGGGGAGCATCTCTGCATCTTCCTTTCAGGGATCATTGTGTCTGCTTCTGTCTGCTGGTAGATGGGGATGTGTCCTACTGAACCCATTAGGAATTTATAGTTAATCTTGAGCTAGGATGCACCTTATCAATCTAGGTATTGGCACCATCTTCATGACTGGGCTGTCTGTGGGTTTGGACACGTTTCAAGTATGAACAAACTGCAGCAAAATGCCAGCTTTCTCCCATCAGAATGTTATATACTTACTGTAGCTCCCCCACTTCATTTCTTCTACTTTGCCTTCCCCAGCCTTTCAGAGCTGGGGTGGGGTGATAATACCCAGTCCCTATCCTATTTCTCTCCTGGTCACCATCTCCTCTGTTCAAACAAAAACATGTTAACCCAATACTAGTAATTGATTGAATTTTATTTAATAGATGATTTGCAAATCAGGGTAACATTTTGACTAAACAACAATGAAAAAAATCAAACCAAATCCATTGCCATCAAGTCGCTTCCATCTCACAGGGATCCTATAAGACAGAGTAGAGCTGATGTATAGGATTTCCATGGAGTGGCTGGTGGGTTGGAACTGCTGACCTTTTGGTAAGCTGCTGAGTTCTTAACCACTGTGCCATCAGATCCTAAAAATGTTCCCAAGAGAGAAAATTGCCGAAAATTCTTCTTCTTCTTCTTCTTCTTTTTTTAACTATGATTGACTAAAAATGTACATTCCCATATAAATTTGCATGCCCTCCTATATGCAGCTCCCACTGCTCTTCCCGCTGGGTGACAGCACACTCTACCTCTCCACTCTATACATGTCTTATCCTCCCAGCAATCTCCTATCCCCTCCTCTCCATCCACTCCCCCGCCTCCAGGAAGAGGTCACTGCTGAAAATTCCTATACCCCCGTCTAACTAATATGGTCATGAAAAAAAGGCCAGAACAGAACAGATAAAAAACAATTTGTGGCCAAGAAAATTCTTACCCTCCATTGTCCTGAAGAACAATTAACATAATTACTGATTCGCCCTAACACGTAGCTCTAGTTTGACCTTTGGTATCCCTATTTCTTGAAATTGGCTACCTCTTGCCACTGGGCTGACTTGTACTCATGGTGACCCGATAGGATAGAGTGAAACTGCCCCACAGGGTTTCCAAGGCTATAGTCTGTACAGAAACACAGACTGACATATCTTTCTTCCTGGAAGAAGCTGGTGGGTTAGCAGCCAAATGCCTAACCATTGCACCACCAGGGATCTTCAGAAACTGCATGTACATAATTCTTCAAAAGCACACAAAAGAGCCTAAGGTGAAACAGCCTTTACTAATTGATCCAGGCCATGGTTTGACTTCAAGGTTATTTTAGGAAGACTCAAAGATTCAAAAGAACATCTCAGGACAGTGGTGTGGGTGAGTCACCTCATCTCCATGGACTTCAGAAATTCAAATTCCAGGAGAATTGAAATTTCATTTCTCATCTCCCATCTGACTGAGAGAAGAAGGAAGTATAACAATTGCCACAGCCCCGACTTTGTATCATGGACATGGCAGTTTGCATTTTCTGAAGATGGCCACAACAATATTTCCAATATTGTCAGAACTTTGTCACTCCCTGGAAAGAGGTAGAGTCTATTTCCATTTCCTTTCCTCTTGAACCTGGTTAAGGAGCCAAAAGCTTGGAAGTTCAAACTCACCTGGCAGAAAGATGTGGCATCTGCTTCCATAAAGATCACATCCTGGGAAGCCCCACAGAACAGTTCTACCCTGTCATGTAGGGTCACTATAAGTTGGAACTGACTCACTGGCAACAAGTTTTGAACCTGGTTGGGACTTTGAGTCCCAATTCATTCAAACTTTGAGTCCTCTACTCATTCAAAGAGTAGAATGTGGCAGGAGATGTCAGACGACTTCTGAGATGTAGAATAAAAAGGCAATGCACCCTTGGAATAAACTGGGGGAAAAAATCATTCAGTTGGCTTTTTGAGGAATGTAAAATTGATGTGATGAACAAGGGACTTTAGTTTTTTGCTTTATCCAGGTTCGTACTGTTTTAAACTAACGTGAGTGTGCATTATTTTATAATTTCTAAAAATCTAAAACAAACCGACCAACACAGAAATAAAAAGTGAAGAGGCAAGAATGGCCCAGCTAACCATCTCCCTGGGCTGACTCTGGGTCGCTGGCCCCTTTCTAGACACTAGATGTTGCTTATGAGGGGACAGGTCTGATCGTCACCACACCTGTACCAGGGTACTGATAGCCCGTCACATCCTAGGATTACTGACAACACAAAATCTGTACCAGGCAGCCTTCTGAGATTTCTGAGAAAACATGCTACCCAGATGCTACTGAGCTTGTTTGAACTGGAGGATGAAGTTGGTTTGGTGTTTTTGTGTATTTTGAGGCCAGAGCTTTTAAGGGATATCATCAGTAGATCTGTACTCTGAGTTATTTATCCAAACAATGAGGATAATGTCCAGTAGAATTACTGGTAAGTACCCACCAGCTTTCCCTGACAGCTCCAGGCTTGATTCCGGGACAGCTGGCTAGGGTTATGGGTAGCTGGTGACCTTGAAAGAGGACGGTTATTGAACCTGTAGTTCAAATCCAATCTTGACAGTGATGGTAATGTGGGCACCACTAACCCTGGGACAGAAGATAATGCCCAGAACCTAATACATCTTAGCCATTAAACAAAGGCAAAATGCTTGATTTCTCAGTTGCATCTGTCCACAACACTCACCGAATTCATATACCAGAATATTTTCTCCTGAGTAAAATGAAGCAAGGACAGTATACAAAAGAGTCTTTTAAACAGAAAAGTGTCATCTTTGAAAGTATCCCCCTGACTGCCCATATAGAACTCAAATCAGTGCTGCAGCTGTTGGTCACCCCCTGTTGGCTCTGCACACAGCGACCTCATGTATCACAGAAGGAAACATTGCCCAGTTCAACAGCATCTTTAAGATGGTTGGTATGTTTGAATCCATGAACTGAAAGTTTCCACTGCCTATTTTTCAGAACTAGATGTCCAGGCCTTTCTTTCTAGTCCGCCTTGGTCTGGAAGTACCACTGTAAGCAGCCTACCATGGATGATGCTTCTGATATTTGAAATTCTAGTAGCATGGTTTCCAGCATCACAGCAACACACAAAACAACATGGCAGGACAAACTGCCAGACAGGCAGTGTGGCCAGTCACTGCTATTGAGAGTGTAAACTGTACCTTGCACAGGCATCAAGTCCCAGGGGTAGGACAGATGTGGCGGGATCAGAAGTGAAGCAGAACAGAAGGTCAGCTCAGAGCTCACTTTTCCTGCTAGCTGGATTTATCCAGAGAGAGTACAAACGGCAGAAACGTACTTACAGAGACTGAGTTAGAATATAGAAGCCTCCATGAGACGTGCTTCTCTGCAGGTCTGTGGATAGCTCTTGGTAGAGTTAAGAGAGAGAACTGCCTGCTCCTGTTTATCTCTCTCTGCCTTGGCCTCCAGCCCAGACACCTGGGAGCTGCCCTCTGCAGGGACTCAGAGGCAGAAGGTGAGGAGTGGCTAGTGTTGGGCTTGTTGTGAGTGTTCTCCGACGGGACACTGCTCTGAGGCAGGGCCATTCTGTAACAGCTTTCACGTGCTTACATACAAAACAATGGGATGCTGGCTAGGAGAAAGTCTGAAGAGTATTCAAAGGATATTTTAAATACAGTTTTCAAAGAAATACAGTTTTTAGTCCACTCATCCTTTCATTTCTTTTATCCTTTGAAATTCCAAGTAGGTGTTCCCTGATCAAATAGTACACTTTCTTTAGGAACACTAATCTCAGTCCATGGGTGTTCCATTTTTTGGGGGGGGGGCCTTCTTTCTGCAGAGCATCATATTATGAAGAACAGTGTGCACTTGTGTTGCTAATTTCTTTACCTGTCCTCACAGCAGTGTAAATTTTTAAAACAGCCTCAAAATTAAAGTGCCTAAAAAGTGTCAGGCACACCTGAAGTCCAGAGACACAGTTCTACCTCTAAAGGATTTCTTTTGTGGAGTGGCAGTTGTATGCATTAATGGATACCAGAATCACCTGGAAGACTGTGTTATTGTCTGTAAATACGTATGCGTACACACACACACACACACACACACACACACACACAAGATCTGATAATTAAGGTAGCACACTCATCCTAGAAAAAGTGCTATATACCTCCTTGCTGAGTATCACTACTGTCACCTTCAAAATACTCCCCTCGGGAATCTGTGCACTGGCGCCTGCACCTAGTCCACCCTTCAAAGCAATTTTTGAACTCTTTTTCTGGAATGGCCATCAGAGCTGTGGTCATATTACCCTTGATGTCCTGAATGTCATCAAAACGTCTTCCTTTCAGTATTCCCTTGATCTTCAGGTAAAGAAAAAAATCTTTGGGGACAAGATCAGGTGCGTAGGGAGGGTGTTCCTATACAGTTATTTGTTTACTGGCTAAAATCTCCCTTGCTGACAACTATACAATTAAGTTCATGAACTTGCCACAGTGCCACCATGCACAATGGCCAATCCAGAGAGAGTTCCAAAGTTGCTTTGAAGGATGGACTCGGTGTTGGTATTAGTCCATAGCTTTCCAAGGGGAATACTTCAAATGTGACTGTAGTGATATTTGGCAAGGAGGTATATAGTACTTAGAACACTAAGTTCATGTCTGATCTTATATATTAGGGAAACTTCACATAACATACAGTTAACGTTTTAATGTGGACATTTTTATGGTCTTTAGTGAATTGGTGGCACTGTACAAATACTCCCTCTTGTTCATTCAGAAGAGCACCACGTGTCTATCCATTCAGCGGCCATCACTCCCTACTGACCCGCTTCTGGTTCTCTAGTAACCACTACTCTACTTTGGGTCTATGGATGTGGCTGTCCTAGAAATTTCACCTAAGTGGAGTCATACACTACGTGACCTTTTGTGTCTGGGTTATTTCACGTAGCATAATGTGTCCAAGGTTCCCCCATTCGCAGTGCGGTGTGATGGGTCACTTTCGGATGGCCTTTCTAGCCATGGCCTTAGAACTCCTGCCCAAATGATTAGGCAGGCCTGTGTCATAGGGTAATTGTGGCCAACCTAAGGGATTGGTCAGTTTCACCATTCTGCTGGGCTTGAAATGAGCCATCCCAGTGTTGGGAAAGACAAGATTCCACCACCATTAAGGAAGAAGTGCCAGTGCAGCCCTTGGACTCCGAGAAGCCCTGGAACCAGGAGACAGAGAGAGAACTATAATGCTAAAGTCAGCAAGAAGTGATGCGGATACCCAGCAGCAGAAGACAGTGCAGGGTACTTCCTGGCCCAAGCACAAAGAAAGTTGAGTGTCTTTGGGCAGCGACTTAGGACCAGGGAGAGGTATGGCTGTGAGCACAGCTGGGAAGAAACTGTCCTGATAGAAGAATTACACGCTTGAGTGTTCCTGAGCCTGAATTGTAACCTATTATTATTTCTCTAATAAATCCCGTAATCATAAGCATGGTCTGTAAGTTGTGTGTGGCCATTGTAATGAATTACAAAATGCAACAGAAAAGTAGAGAGTGTTGTGGGAGTGATGGTTGGTGTCAGAACTGGTAAAGACAGTGGAGAGAAAAGATGTGTCTGACCTCAGAGGAATCAGCCTTGGGGTGTTGATCTTGAATCTCCTTCCCATTGTTGAAGTTAGAGGAGGTCAGATGCTGACCCACAGCCATTTTCACATGTAAAGAATGTCAGAAATTCATTTCTCTTTATGGTGAATGATATTCCACTGTATTTTCTTTATCTAATCATCTGTTGATGGACTCTTGGATTCTTTCCACCTGTCAAGTATTATGAATAGTGAACAGTGGCGTACATGTGTCTGAGTTCCTGTTTTCAAATCTTTTGCGTGCATATCTGGGAAAGAACTTATTGGCTCACATGGTACCTCACTTTTTGAGGAACTGCCCCCAAAATTTTCCACAGTGGTTGCTACACCTAACATTCCCAACACCAACAGATAAGAGCTCCAATTTTTCTACATCCTTGCCAATGCTTAATATTTTCCAGTTTTGTTTCTCTTTGTGATAGTCATCTCAGTTGGAGTGAACTGGAATCTCATTGTGGTTTTGATTCAAATTTGTCTAATAACTAGTGATATTGAGTGTCTTTTCACGTGTTTATTGCCATTAGTATATGTCTATTCAATTCTTTTGCCCACCTTTTAATTGCGTTGTTTTTCTTTTAGTTGTTGAGTTGCAGGAGTTCTTTAAATATTCTGAATATTGGACTTTTATCAGATACATGATTTACAAATATTTTCTACTATTCTGTGTGTTGCCTTTTCAATTTCTTGACCCTGAATACTTCTTAAAAATGTAAATACCTTACCTCATTCCCAGAAACTGTGATTCATTAGGTTTCATCACACTTTTAACAAGCATCCCGGGTGATTCAGACGTAGGTAGTCTGTGGACCACACAGCTGCTCCGATGGTTTAAAATCTCAGTGTTCTCCCTGCTTTTCTACGCTAGAAACTACCATTGTGTACCATCTAATATTTTCATGTCATTGTGTATTTTGAAAATGACTGTTTCCCCTGGTGTACATATGACTTTATTAAGACTCAGTTTCTATTTTTTCATATGTCCTACAAAGTTTAGATTCAAGATAGAGGTAGGTTTGAAGGAGCAATATTTTAGGCCAGCAATGTTTACATTTAAATCAGATTCTAATTTTCATGCAAGATATAACGTTCATTTGCAAGATAAGCCATCTGAAGATTCTGAGCTAAGAAACACGCATTGCATAAGGGTGATGGAAAAAGGACAAACTAGAGATGGTGGCTGTACGACATGATGAACATAGTGTCACTGAATGGTACATATAAAAGGTGCTGAAATGGCAAAAGTTCTCTTTTTCTCTATATATTTGTTATCTCTATTGTGTGGCATCAAGTCAACTTCAACTCCTGGTGAGCATGTGTATTACACAGTAGAACTGTTCTGCAGGGTTTTCTCAGCTGTGGTCTTTACAGGAGGAGATTACCAGGCCCTTTCTCCAGCAGTGCTTCTGAGTGGGTTTGAACCACCAACCTTCTGGTTACCATCCAAGCCCAGATCATTTGTGCCACTCAGGGACCTGTATATATACATACAGGAGCTGAGGGATGAGATGGCCTCTTGTGATGATATGTATGTATACTTTTAATGATATATATGTATACTTGTAATGGCATATATATATACTTTTAATGATATATATGTATATATATACTTACCACTACACACACACACACACACGCACACACACACACACACACACACATACAAACACACACACGGAGCCCTGGTGGGGCAGTGGTTAGCAGTTTGTCTGTTAACCAAAAGGTCAGCTGTTCGAATCCACCAGCCATTCCTTGAAAACCCTATGGAACAGTTCTACCTATAGGGTCACCATGAGCTGGAACCAACTTGGTGGCAGCTAACAACAACTACACGTATGTGTATATATATATGTGTGTATATATTGCCAAGCCAACATTTATGCATATGTGTATGTATCTACATGGAAACCCTGGTGTCATAGTGGGTTAAGTGCTACTTCTGCTAACCAAAAGGTCAGCAGTTTGAATCTGCCAGGTGCTCCTTGGAAACACTACAGGGCAGTTTTACTTTGTCCTGTAGCATTGCTATTAGTTGGAACTGACAGCAACAGTTTTTTTTTTGGATGGATGGATGGATGGATGGATGGATGGATAGACGGATGGATAGACTTGCCACAATAAAAAAGCACAAAAAAAGAAAAAAGGGTATTCATGACAATGGGCAAGACAAAATCCATTGTAGTTGTAAATTATGCATTCTTTTCTGAAATACCATCTTCCATGTCACTAAGGCAGAATCTAACAAAGAGCACTAACCTGTAACTGCTGAAAGCATGACAAGAGGCCATCTCATCCCTCGGCCCCAGGCTCCGCTCAACTCGTGTGAACAGCCAGGTTGACTGAGCCAAAGATGTTAACACTGGAAAGGTCATAACATCCTGATTTAGAACCTCACCACTAAGGAATTTTTTGTCTTAACATGGGGTCATACGTTTTTACTTCTGTTTTGACCTTCCATAGATCCTCTTCTCTTACCATAAAAGAGAATTGAGATAACTAAAAGGAGACACAAATATGACTTCGTATCTGTTCCTGGGGTTACTTAAAGATGTCAACCAAGGTTAGGACAGTTAATAGTATTCCTGACCTGGAGGGAACAGAAGTGTGTCATTTCTTCCCCTCTGCTAAATGAGAGTCTGACCCTGAAGAAAATCATAGAAATTAGGGAAATGGAGGTAGTGGCAGGCTGTAGTTTTCCTGCCCAACGAGCATTGCTTTCTACATCCGGTAACTGAATCCCTCTGTTCTATGGGAAACGCTTTACAGGTGGTTCAGCTAGAGTTGACCCTGGTGTCACTGCAATCTGAGGGCTCTGTCCCTCCTCTGCCTTCAGTGGTTCACTCAAGGACAAGCATGTGACCCAAATGGGCCAGCCAGCAGCCTCCTGATGTTTTCCTGCTGGAGCTACAAGGGACATTCTCTTTCTCCTAAACCATCAAGTCAATGTTGACTCATAGCAACCTTACAGAACAGAGCAGAGCTGCCATATAGGGTTTCCGAGGACCACCTGGTGGATTCCAACTGCCAATCTACTGGTTAGTACCCATAGCTCTTGACCACCCCACCGTCAGTAGGATGGGCTTCCTGCGCTGTGGGAAGTCATCACTGTCATCACACAGAAAGAGTTCATCTGAGAGAAGGAGAGATAGATGGAGCCCTGGTGATATTATTTGAGCCCTACTTGTAGCCAAGTCTAATTTTTACTTACGTGAATCAATAAAACCCTTTGCCTGCTCTTTTTTGCGTCACGTTAGTGGAGGGTGGCATTCTGTCACTTGCAGCTGAAAGAGCTCTGCCTAATATAGATTAGGTAGTTATCCTTGAGATTTATGGCACAGCATAGTAGTTACTGGAAACTCTGGCAGTGTAGCAGTCAAGTGCTACATCCACTAACCAAAAGGTTGGCCATTTGAATCCACCAGGCATTCCTTGGAAACTTTATAGGGCAGTTCTACTCTGCCCTATAGACTCGCCATGAGTTGGAATTGACTTGAGCGCAATGGGTTTAGTTTTTTTAGAGTAGACATGGATGATGCCTGTCTTAGTTTCCTAATCCTGTAGCAGAAACATCGTAAGTGAGCAGTTTTCAAGAACAGAAATCTACTTCTGTACTGTTCAAGAGGTTAAAAGTCTGAACTCAGAGCACCATCTCTAGGAGATGGCTGTTTCACTGTCAGCTCTAGGGGAAGATCTTTGCCTCCTTAAGTTTCTGAGGCCCCAGGGTTTCTAGTTTCCTTGGCGATTCTCACATGCATCTATTTTCCTCCCATCTGTGCTTATTTCTGTGTCTACATTGCTCTTTTTGTAACCCAGAAGTGACTTAGTTTAGGACACACACTGTACTGATGTGGTCCCCTCAGTATAACAAAGAGCATCTTGTTTCAAAATAGGATCACATCCACAGGTACAGGAGTTAGGACACCAACAAGTATTCTGGGGAGACATGATTCAATCCATAACCATGTCCCACCCACATCTGATTTCTAGCCAGCACACTCATCGCCCAGCTGCAATAATAAAACCAATCAAAGCAAACCCACAGCTACTGAGTCTATTCTAACTCACAGCAACCCTATAGGACAGAGTGGAACTACCCCACAGGGTTTCCAAGGAATGGCTAGTGGATTCAAACTGCTGAATTTTTGGTTAGCAGCTGAGCTCCTAACCACTGTATCACCAGGGCTCTGTAAGTGGTATTAAAAATAAAATAAACCACTGCCATTGACTCAGTTCTGACTCCTGGTGACTCTGTACCTATGACTGTCACAGAGAATTGTCCTGGGTTGATAAAGCTCCTCACCCCTGAGATGTCTGAGAAGCTGCACCCTCTGAGGGTATAGAAGCTGCCTCAAGTGGGCCTGTTCTGCAGGGCAATTTCTGACCTGCATCTCTCCCCACGGATCAGGCCAGGCTGGACGCAGCAGGTCATGTCCCCTTTCCTACCCTGCTTTCCTTCGTCCCATAGAGTTTCCTAAGAGTCCTTCCTCCAAAAATTCTACTGACTACCTTGTCGCTCCTCCAACGTACAGGCCCACCCACATATGGCCTTTTGTTGGCTGTACCTTCTTCCTATGGCCGCTGTTAGATGCTGTTGAGAGTCAATTCCAACTTACGGAGACCCCCACAGAGTTTTCTAGGGCATAATCATTACAAAGCAGACTTCCAAGTCTTTCTCCCGTGGGTGGGTTTAAACCACCCAAACATTTCCTTAGCAGCCAAATAACCAACAATTTCACCACCAGAGAGCCACCATCTGCCTAGAACATTCTTTCCTCAGCTATTTGCGTGATTAACTTTCTCATTTCCTTCTCTTTGTACTCAAAACTACCTTCTCATCTTCCACCCAACCCAACCCCTCCTCACTCCTGACACAATTTACCCTACTTCTATTTATCTTCATTGTACTGTATTTATCTTCACTGAATCATCTTGTAACATATTATACAATTTATCTATTCATTTTTAATGATTAGTATTCATCGCCTGTCTCCTGTCTGCTAGAAGTTCCATGAAGGTAGGGAATTTTTGTCCCTTTTGTTCACTGATGTACCCCAAATACAGGAAGAATGTATATAGCATATAGTAGGTGCTAAGTGAGTACATGACAAGTTGACAAAAATGAATCTCTTGTATTATCTTACACATTCTTGTCACTGTTAGTTGCTTCTGAGTTGACTTCAAATCACAGCAACCTTATTATGCACAGTAGAACAAAGTGCTGCCTGGTCTTGTGCCAGCATCACAATCACTGGTCTGTCTGACCCCGTTATTGTACGTCAGTCTGTCTCACTGAGCATTTCCTCCTTTCTCACTGGCCCTCTACTGTATAACAAACGTGATGCTACTTTGCATACAATTTTATGATTATGTGTTGGCCTATCTGTACACCCCCTACAGTGAGAATGATTTTATTTTTATAACACCAATATTTGCTACGATTCCCGATAAATGCTGCTGCCATTGAGTCCGTTCTGCTTCATAGTACACCTATAATACAGGGTGGAGCTGTCCCATAGGATATCTAAGGAGCAACAGGGCGATTTTACCTGTTGATATTTTGGTTAGCAGCTGACATTTCCGTTGTTATGCCAGCAAGTGTCCATGATACACATTCATTAAACATGTTGAATAAATAAGATAAACTCCACTCTATCAATAAGGGCAATGAGGCTCCTCGAGCTCCTCAGAGCTCCATATCATGAGGTGAGGAAACGATGACATTAAGACTAGAATCCAGGTCTTCTGTGTGAAGACTGGAATCTTCCCACCTCTGCTGAAAATACGTCTTCTCTTCCAGCTGTATTGTAAATTCCTTGAGACAGGGGCAAGGGGCTAAGCTCCTTGGAAACTCCAACAGTGCCTGGTACAGTGCAAAGTACATACAATGCTTATTCAATAAATACTTGTGGTTTCGATGCTCAGTAAAAATATTTTTATTGTTAGCATTGTTTCCACTCTTAATGACAAAAATTATAATAACCTCCCAGCAGTATGCTTTAAATAGGTTCAAGGCACTGAAATACAATTTTAAGAGTGTCTTCCATCGGCTTGCTCCCTGGAGAGATGAAATGAGTTCATAATGAGATTCCTGCAATGAGTCAAGCAGCACAGGGAGTGCAGACAGAGCTTTGCTGCATTCTGCACTGGAGGAGCACATGTTTTTCTGATACTCAGAGTGAGCACCAGGCCATCGGCACAAGGGGTTGAACTATGGGGCCCACCCCAACACTGAACACTCTCTCTTTTCTGGCCGTTGTTCCTCCTGATCTACTTTAGGTGTCGTAGAGGATTGGTAGAGAGCTGATTGTCACCCATGTAGCTCCCACATAGTTCTAATTTACAACAATCGAGAGTTTCGCTCACTGTCTTCGTTTTACATCCTTACAAAGATCTTCCTGGAGCCTGACGGTGCAGTGGTTAAGAGTTTGGCTGCTATTCAAAAGAAATCAGCAGTTCAAAACTGCCAGCCGCTCTTGCTCTTTGAAAACCCTATGGGGCGGTCCTGCTCTCTACTATGAGGAGGGACCCTATGAGTCAGAACTGACTCAACAGCAATGGGTTTGTTTTTGGTTTGTCAAGAATGTCCTGGGCCTCTGTCTTCCTTGAAAGGGAGAGGAGACACAAATGACAAACATCATTTCCTTGGTTACATTCAGTGAAGAAGGTGATTTAATAGTGGAGGGTAAGTGCCAAGAGGTAAGGTCCACAGGAAACAAATGACTGATTCAGCTCTGCTTACGGCAAGGTTCTGAGGAGGCTTTCTGGGTCCAGGGAGAAGGCATTTAGCTTGGGATTTCAAATACATGGTGAAATTCTCTTCACCCCTTGGTTTTCCTGAAGACCAAGTGAAGTTAATAATCCCTTCACTATCACCTCTGCAAGGTACAATTCTGGATGAGAAAACATTGCAGAGAATAATTTCTAAAAAACATATGCTGTCAGCCCCATCTGTATCAGAGTAGAACTGTGCTACATAGAGTTTTCAATGGCTAATTTTTTGGAGGTAAAACAGTAGACCTTTTTTTCTGGAGTGACTTTAGGTGGCCCTGAACCTCCAACCTTTAGTGTATAAGCAAAGATTTTAGACATTGCAGGACCCAGGAACCCACTGGAGCTCCAGAGCCCTGGCCAGAGTTTCTGCAATTCCCAAGCTTCTGTCTGTAATCTTTCTGTCTTTCTTTTTTCACTATCGTAGCACCAGGAGAGCCAGGTGTGCCGTCCACACAACTGAGTTGCTAAACTATCAGCAGTCATGTCAGCTTAGTGCAATGTTTTCTTCCTAGCCCTTGTCCTGTATTGTTCAAACTTGGAAAAAAATACCGTGTTAAAAGGGTGCCTCATCCTCTCTCTGCACCTAGTAGAACTGCTCATCCCTGAGAATCATCTCCCAGCTTTCTAAGGAAAACACAGGAAAGAATAGTCACAATGGTGAGCTGAATCCTATTCTAGTGGAAGGTGGAGAACTCATAAGTTAAAAAAAAAAAGAGTCATCACGTACAAAACATCCTTTTATTATTTTCAATACAAGTGTTTCTTTTTTAAAATTTTATTGGTGTTGAGAATATACACAACAAAACATCTACCAGTTCAACAGTTTCTACACATATGGTTCAGCAACACTGATTACTCTCCCTGAGCTGTATGTGCTCACCCTCCTTTTCTGAGGTGTTTCCTTCTCCATTAACATAAATTCCCTGTCCCGCCTCAAGGTTCCTGTCTGTCAAGTTGCTGTAGACAATTTGATCCCATATAGATAGTTCTCCAAAGTGCATAACACCCATGGCAGATATTTTTTGGCAGAAGAGATTCTCAAAGCAGATTTCACCAAAATACTTTTTAAAACTTCACACGACACCCAGTTTAGCCAAACACATGAAAAAGCAAAACAAGGCTGTGGGGTGGGGGCGTGGGGAGAGAAATGAAAAGCAAATTAAATCTGGAGAATGTTTTTTCCTCAATTTCGCTGTGATTCAGAGCAGTGATAGTGAGAGGGAGGTGCCCCTCTATCTGGCCATTTGTTGCCACTAAGAGAGAAAAAAAACAAGGTGGGTGGAAATTTTATTTCATGCCAAATTCTGCGAAGCATTTCAGAAGGATATTGATCTACTTCCTTCCATTTGCAGAAAACTCATCTAGAAGTTTTACAGGCTTTTAGCACCACCGTAACACTGTCTCTGCATCCCCTAGGACTTGGGCATGAGTTTCAACTTTCTGAAATCACTTTCTTGCCTGTCCCTTTTGTACATGCGGGACCTGTTGATTCCATGACATGCCAGCACACGGATCCATCTGTCAGAATGGCATGGTGCCCTTTCCGCAGGAACGCATGCTAATATCCACTAGCCCTGTGCCAGCCAAAGTGGTGTTAGCAACAAAGCCCTGCATGACACAAGCCAATGTATACCGATTCAGTGAGTAAGGCTTCCCGGGAAGGCACCAGCTGCCAAGTTCCAAACATGTTGCTCATTACGGCAAGTCACGCATGGCCCATTTTAGCACAGACTTTGTCCCATGGGTGATACTGGCTCTGTCTGTGCGGAGTGACGGCAACAGAGAACTGTTCCTCCTCCGGAAAGCACCCCCCTGCCCCCACTGACAGAGTCTACCTGGGAAGGAGAGCTAGCAATCATCAAAACAGCAACAGCGTGACCAGCTGCCCTGTGTGCCAGGGCCAGAGTGGTTTCCTGGACTAAAGGGACTTTCAGTGCTGAAATGGAGAAAGTCACAGGCAAAATGGGATGTAATTGGTTGTCTACATGTGTCCCCATCACAGACTGGATTAACAGGCCGATTCCTCCTTGTCCTATGTTTTCATCTAATCTTTGTCCATTTCCGTTTTGTGGTAGGCTTGCTCTAACGTCCCCAGTGGCCCCCAGCTCCTGGTATTCGTGCACTTGTGTGATCTCCTACCGTAGAGTGGGCACTGGATTTATTGACTCACTGCAGTAAGACTGTGGACAGATTAAGCAGCTGTCCCTTCCAAGATTATTTTACAGAAAGACCATGACTTCCATCTTGGTTTCTCTCTCCTCTCTTCTCCTTTTCTTTCTTATTCTCTTCTGCCTCCTCTTTCTCCACTTCTTCCTCCTTTATCTTTCCCTTTCCACCTCCCTTTAGCCCTCTCACTCTCCTCTCTTGTCTTTCATTCTGAGAAAAGTCAACTGCCATGCTGTGGTGTCAAAGAACTGGTGTCCAGCTGACAACCTGAGGCCCGGCAACCACCAAAGGAGTGAGCTTGGCACTGGAGACGCCTGAAGCCCCTGATGACTTCTTGCTGGAAGCCTTTGAGGGATTACAGGAGCCAGAAGATGCCAGGAAGCTGTGCCTAATTCCTGACCCATAGAAACTGTGAGATCATAAGCCTAGGGGCAACTTGTTACGTGAGAATGGAGAACTAAAATAACTTTAAATTGGGAAGGAGCTAGACTCAGTTTAGAGACAGAGGGGATTAACAGGATATTTAATCAGAGATTACGGAGACCGCAGCGATCACCTGTCCATCTGAGGAGCCCAGACATAAAGCAGGTCAAGCAACTTTTTAAATGAGGTCCGACAATTAAGTCTGAGAACGTAATTGTCTAAGTGCTGCATACCTCATTGCTTGTCACTACGGTCACCTTTGAAGCACTCCGCTTGGGAAGCTATGTGCTGGTGCCAGTGCCTAGTTCACCCTTCAAAGCAATGTGGAACTCTTTCTGGAATGGCCATTGCGCTTGGTGGCACAGTGGCAAGTTTGCAAACTCGACTGTCTAGTTGTCTATGGGGGAGTTTTTAGCCCAGTAAACAAGTACCTGTATTGGAACACCCTCCCTACACACCGTACCTGGACCCCAGTGACTTTTTTCTTGACCCAAAGATAACAGAAATATTGAAATGAAGACATTTTGATGACCTTCAGGACATCAGGGATAATATGATGACAGTTCTGATGGCCATTCCAGAAAAGGAGTTCCAAAGTTTCTTCGACAGATGGACTAGGTGCTGTTATCAGTGCACAGATTCCAAAGGGGATTACTTTGAAGGTGACCATAGTGATATTCAGCAATGAGGTATGTAACACTTTTTCTAGGATGAGTTTGTGAACTTAATTGTCAGACCTCTTATGACTAGTGACAGTTTGGCGTGGGCTCTGGTCTTCTGGATCCTGCTTTGCTGAAGGTTTTGTTGTTGGGGCCTGCTGCCCAGGTGGGCCACACTGTTGTCCAAATTTTCCAGCTGTGCCTGGGCATCAGAATCTTGCTACCCTGTTTTGGTTCACAAAAGAAGATTGCCTTGAATGGACCAGCATCTCCTTCACCCTCTCTTCCCTGCTGGAAGCCTTTCTAGTCTGATAAGCCAGCTGAATGGTACTTCCAAAGGCTTTCTGGAAGGAGAGGGGTGGGAGTCCAATCCCTCTGTTTTGGTTCCCTTTTAAATTGCGTTGTCCTCAGGGATCTTAGAGGGAGAGAATTTCTCTCCAGCATTGTCACAGAGCTGATAAACCTAATACAATCTTTTACACGTGATCTAGACACACTGCAGATTTTTCCCGGCTCTGACAATCAGGAAGCCTCTTATCCTCTTTAAATCAGATTTCTAGAGTGTGAATAAACTGCCATTTCAGTTTAATTCAACAAGTATTCTGGGACACCTATGCTACCACTTGTTCTGGAAGGACTGGAATGGAGAAAGTATATGCTATCATTTTTACCCTAAAAGAGTATTTCTGGGTGAAAATCATAATAACATTTAGCAAAATGGACTTACGTGTGCTTATCATGTTTTCTTTAAAATAATCTGGAAAGAATGATCTGAAAATGTTAACAGTAGCTAATTCTGAGCAGTGGGATCATGGTTGTTTGATTCTTTTTTAATTATTTATACAGATAATACAATGTGTACATGAGTCGGATCTGACTTGACAGCACTTGGCTGGCTATATACATTATAATGTATGTGTATCATAAGAACATACACCTTGAAATCATTATTTCAATAAGTCAGTCACAAATGGATGAATATTGTATAACCCTACTAATGTGAAATACCTAGATGACTCGATAGTAGTGGGTTTAGAATAGGAAAGTGAATAGAGACAGAAAGTGCATTAGTAGTTACTGGAGGCAGCAGAAAGGTTAACAGACAGCTACCGTTTAATTGGTATGGAGTTTCTGTTTGGGGTGATAAAAAGTTCTGGAAATAAATATTGGAGATAATTACAAAAATCATGTAGTTCTGTCTTGTTCCCAAACCAGGGATCATATAATATTTCCCCTTTTTTGGCCGACTTATTTCACTTAACCTACTACTTTCAAGGTTCATCCACATCATAACGTGTATTAGAATTCCATGTCTTTCATGGTTGAATAATATTCTATTGTACATATAACCAAAATATCCAAACCTGTTGTTATAGAGCCAATTCTGACTTACAGTGACATACAAGCTTTAATAGTTGCCAACAAGTCCATCTAGGTGGAGAAATATGAGAGACAGATACATAACAACTTTGGACAACTAACTTCAATAAGATGCGACACTAAATATAACCAAACGTCTTAGTCATCTAGTACTGCTATAACAGAAATACTGTAAGTAGATGGCTTTAATAAAGACAAATTTATTTCCTCTTAGTAAAGTAGGCTAAGGGTTCAAATTCAGGGTGGCAGCTCCAGGGGAAGGCTTTCTCCATTGGCTCTGGAGGAAGGTCCCTGGCTTCAATCTTCCCCTGGACTGGGAGCTTCTGAGGCACAGGACCCAGGGTCCAAAGGACATGTTCTGCTCCTGGCATTGCTTTCTTGGTGATACGAAGTCCCCAACTCTGCTTGCTTCAGTTTCCTTTATATCCCGGGAGATTGCATCAGGGCACAGTACAACTTTCCACCTTGAGTCCTGTCCCACCAACACAACTGCCACACATCCTAGTTAACATTGCAGAGGCAGGATTTACAACATACAAATACATCACACAATACCAGGAATCATGGCCTAACCAAACTTGTACACACATTTGGGTGGGTGGGGGGGACACAATTCAACTCATGATACCCAAGTTCAAATCTGTGGTACTGAGTCAATGCTCTTAGCATTCAGGAATACAAGAAAGCATTCTCGCTTCACTAAATAGATTCATTCATTCATTCATCCAGTTGCCCTTGTTTGAATGCCTGCTATGTGCCAGGCAGTTCCAAGCACTTGGGGATACAGTGGAAGACAAGACAGCCTACTCTTTCAATGGAGTTCACATTGTAGTGGGAAGAACTAGACAAGAGTACGTGAACACAATGATTTCAAGTTATAACACACTGTGAAGAAAACTAAAATGGAATGACAGCAAGTAATGGGGTTGGTGATTTTAAATTGCTTGGTTTGGAAGATTCTGCTGGCTGAAGTTCGAAATCAATTTCCCTTTCTCCCTCATTCCTGGGAGGCTGAAGGCTTGACCTGACTGGTGGACCCCAAATTATCATCAGTGTGCTTTGTAGCGACGAGCTAATTATACAAGGATTAATTAATACACCAGGCTGAGTGCTAGATTCTTTGATACGTGTTGTTTTATTTGGTAATATTTGTGTATGACAGGGGTAGGGTGGGAAGGGAACACTTAGAACATGACTTGTGTGAGCTCAGCAAAAAGCATCATACGGGCAAGAGGGAGAAAGCAAACCAGATTAGGCAGCCCAGGACACCCACTGGGAGTCAGGGACAGAGAATTCCAGGCAGATAAGAAAGGGCCAGACTGTTGAAGACTTTTGGAAACCAGCATGTGGCCTTGGCTTAAGAAACAGCCAAAGTACATATTGAGCAAGAGAATGAAATGGTGAAAATGACATTTTAAATGGCTTGATAGATTCAAATGGTTAGCACACTCGGCTGCTGACCCAAATGTTGGAGACACCAGTCTACCGAGAGACTTATTGGAAGAAATCCCTGACAATCCACTTCTGAAGAAGAAGAAAAAGAAGCAGGAAAACAACAACAACAACAACAACAACAAAAACCTGTCATTGAAAACTCTGCACAGCACTGATCTGCTCTGACAAATGTGGGGGTTTGTCATGAGTTGGAATCTACACAACAGTGGCAACCTGGCTGCAGAGTCCACGGTGGGTAGTGGTGGAAGAGTTGAGAGGCAGAATAATGATAATAACAATAATTTTTCCTGAAGTCTATAGTTCTTATGGAACCCTTAGCTAATCCGATAGGAGTTAGGAAAGGAAGAGTATGTGTGGAAAATGCTGCAAAAATGGAATCAGCTCCCCAACTCCAAGAGCTATGACTGGGACGCCTTTGGACAGGGACTGTGAGCTCTCAGTTGGCAGTAGTAGTCTTGTTTTCGTCCAATATTTCTGGCGAATTGGGTTGTTTCTGGCCTGTTGATGCTTGAGCAGATGGTAGCGATGATCTCTCTTCAGCTTTGTGGTTTTAGACTTGCGATGGAAAGTTGATCTGAGCTACTTACTTGGGTAAGTGAGATGACCCCTCATAGGACTTGAGCTTCCGGGGACAAGAGAGTGGCAGCACAGATGGATCTATTACAGGATGCAGACTACCATCAATACCAGTGCTGGGGAGATTTTCTTCCTCACTAGAATTTGTTCTACCCTTTGAGAAATAACAAAAGAGCGTATGCCATATGCCTCGAATATTACTAATGCCACAGTACTTTCTGAAGATATTTAAACTACTATTCCCTCTCAGATCTATAATTAACACTTTATTCATCAACATGCTTGTGTTTTAATTGGATTCTGGGTTTCAAAGAATAATTTGTCCAAGTTACCTCCAGGGAAAACAGGGTAGGGTAAACAATTACAGGGATTTGCAATATGACGTTTGCTGTATTTATCTCCTAGGATTGCTATAACAAATCACAACAAACTAGGTGACTTTAAACAACAAAAATGTATTCATCCACTATTCTGGAGGCCAGATGTCCAAAATGAAGGGCAAACTTGATTCTTTCTGGGACTTGTGAGGGGGAGCCTCTTGCATGTCCCTCTTCTGGTTTCCAGCATTCCCAATAACCTTTGACTTGTAGATGATTCACTCCAGTTTCTGCCTTTGTCTTCAAACAGCATTTCCACTGCATGTGCACCTGCATGTCCTTGTCACCTTACATGTCCTTATAAGGACACCAGTCATTTGATTTAGGATCTATACTTCTCCAATATGACTCTATCTTAACTTGATGATATCTGCAAAGACCTTATTTCCAAATAAGATCACATTCACAGGCACCGCGGGTTAGGACTTGAACATATCATTTACGGGACTCAGTTTCAACTCATAACAGATGTAAAATGGAATACTTCCTGTCTCACAGTTTCAGCTCAGGACCCTCTATTGGATTAGATGCATGAAACACTCTTACATTTGAAAGGGCAGTGTTAGAGCATCACTGCGGAATGTACAAATGGGATGGCATTGGTCCATCACTCTTATCCGGGCAATATGCTGCTGCTGTTAGGAGCACCATGTTGGTTCCAACTCTTAGCAACCCTGAGTACAACAAAAACACTGTCCCGTCCTTGGCCACCCTCACAATCGTTCACCTGGAGTTCACTGTTGCAGCCACTGTGTTAATCCATTTCCTTGAGGGTCTTCTTCCTTTTCTTCGATGCTCTACCTTACCAAGCATGATGTCCTTCTCCAGGGACTGATTCCTCTTGATAACATGCCCAGAATATGTGAGACAAAACCTCGCCATCCATGCTTTTAAAGAGCACTCTGGTTATACTTCTTCCAAGACAGGTTTGTTTGCTTTTCTGGTAGTCCATGATGCATGTATTCAATATTCTTTTCCCACATCATAATTTAAAGGGATCAATTCTTCTTCAGTCTTCCTTATTCATCATCTAGTTTTCACATACATACAAGGTGACTGAAAACTCTATGGCTTGAGTGAGTTGCACTTTGGTCCTCAAAGTGACATCTTTACTTCTCAATAATTTAAAGAGGTCTTTTACAACAAAGTCTCCGATGTAATACATCATTTGATTTCTTAACTGCTGCTTCCATGGGCACTGATTGTAAATCCAAGTAAAACGAAATAGTTGATAAGTTGAGTCGTTTCTCCACTTACGATATTGCTTATTGGTTCAGTTATGAGAGTTTTTGTTTGCTTGATCTTGAGGAGTAACCCAGACGGATCTTCATCAAGAAAATCTTCAAGTCCTCTTCACTTTCAGTCTGTAAGGTTGTGTCCTCTGTGTACTACAACTTGTTCATGAGTCTTCCTCCAAACTTGATGCCATGTTCCTCTTCATATAACCAGCTTCTTGGATTGTCTGCTCAGCATACAGGTTAAGCAAATATGGTGAAAGAATACAAGAGCAGCTGATTTATTGGGGAGGCACCTAGGTGTTGTAAATGGTTGGCATTCAACTACTAACCTAAAAGTTGACAGTTCAAACACACCCAGTGGTACCATGGAGGAAAATGCCTGGTGAACTCCTGGTAAGGTGACAACAAAGAGAGTCCTTTGGAGCAATTCTATTCTATAGCACTTGAGGTTGCTAAGACTCTGAATCAATTCCATGGTAACTAATAATGACAATAAGAACAACTTACTGGCGGAGCAGGGGCAGGATAGAAGCCAAGAGTTGGAAATTCTCTGGAAAATGCTGCCTGTATGGTCCAACCTCACCTCCTTCCATGGTGGGACAGACATGGTTGGTGTTTTGTCCCTATCTGCTAGTCTTTTCTTCAAGTGCTCAGTGACCCAAAGCCCTGCAGTCCTTTGCCTGAAGAGCTTATCCAGCTCTTGGAGCCACTTTGCTACTTTGGCAATAGGTAAAAAGAACTGGAAATTAACACCCTTCCCCAACCTGCCAACAGCCTTCAACGGATGACTGATGGGAGCTGGGGTCTAAATACCCCAGCGCCCTCGCCCTTTGGTGGGATAAATATCAGGTGCTGATCTATACTAGAGCCCAGAGTTCCACAGTGGTGCTGTGATCCAGTATCCTTCATAGTTATTTCCTTGACAATATCTCTTTCTAGGGCAGCATCCCTTTCCTATCACCTATGCCTCTACCAGTACACTTGGGATCTTCAGTTAAATAAACCATTCACTTTCAAACTTTTATTTAGGGCACATTGTTGGAAGAACTCAAATCAAGAAATAGGGAGAAAGATTCATATAGTTCTGGGAATTCCAGGGATGCAGGGACTGGTGCCTGACAAAGGCATCTGTCTTAGTTATCTAGTGATGCCGTAACAGAAATATCACCAGTAAATAGCTTTAACAAAGAGAAATTTATTACCTCACAGTCTAGAAGGCTGGAAGTCTGAATTCAGGGTACCAGCTGCAGACAAAGAATTTCTCTTTCTCTTGGCTCTGGCAGAAAGTTCTTGTCATCAACCTTCACCAGTAGATGAGCTTTCTAGCCCAGGAACCAAGGTCCAAAGGATGTGCTGTTCTCCTGGCTCTTGTTCTTTGGTGGCGTGATGTACCCATGTATCTTTGTTTGCTTCTTTCTCATATCTCAAAAGAGACCAATTTAAGATACAACCTAATCTTGTAGATTACGCCCTGCCTCCTTAGCATAACTGTCACTAATACCATCTCATTAACATTATAGAGATAGGTTTTACAACACAGAAAAATCACATCAGATGGCAGAATGGTGGACAATCACACAATACTAGGAATCATGGACTAGCCAGGTTTACAGACAAATTTTGGGGAGACACAATTCAGTTTATAGCAACATCTAAAGGTGAAACGGAGTGGAGACACTTTCCTGGTTGCACAGCAAAAAGACAAGGCAGTGTTGGAAATGGTCTATACATTCTGAAGAGAGCATTGGTGGCTAAGGGGGAAGAGTTCTCACCTGTGTGGTGGGTGCAGGTTTGATCCCCTCAAAGGACCTCCTGTGCAGCAACCAGCCGTCTGTCACTGGAGGTGTGCATTTTGCTGTGATGCTGAATGGGTTTCAGCAGAGCTTCCAAACTAAGATAAGCCAGGAAGAAAGACCTATTTCCAAAATTAGCAAGTGACAGCCTATGGGTCACAATGATCTCATCTCTAACTGATCGCAGAGCCAGCACAGGACTAGGCAGTGTTTAGTTCTTCTGAACATAGAACTGTCATAAATTGGGGGCTGACTTGATGGCAGCTAATGATGTTAATTTCTGGGATAAACACAACTTGGCTGGGACAGAATGTCCTTGTCACGTATTTGCTGGATTAAGTGGAGCATTGTTTTCTTCACAGGTTTTAAATCTCAATGCATGAATGATATTGACCTATAATTTTCTTTTCTTCTGCTGTTCTTTCAAGATTTGTCTTAAGATTATGCTGATTTTACACTGGGAGGCCTCTCATTACCCAATTTTAGAACCTATTACTCTGCCACCATAGTCAAAAAAACCTGGTACTGGTGCAAAAAGAGTAGATAGATCAATGGAGCAAAATCAAGACCCCAGAGATGACACCATCTGCCTATGAACAGTTGATACCCAACAAAGGCCCCGAGACATTAAACTGGGGTAAAAACAATATCTTCAACAAATGGTGCTGGCAAAATTGGATATCTACCTGCAATAAATTGAAACAAGACCCATACCTCACACCTTATACAAAAACAAACTCAAACTGGATGAAAGACCTAAATATCAAATCTAAAATGATAAAGCTCATCCAATAAAAAGTAGGAACAACAATGGAAGCTTTAATACACAACATAGACAGACTTCAAAGTCTGTCAAACAAACCACAATCAACAGAAGAGAAAATAGATAAATGGGAACTGTTAAGAATCAAACACTTTTGCTCATCCAAAGACTTTATTAACAGAATTAAAAGGCCACCTACAGAATGGGAAAAAATATTTGGCAGCTATACGTCAGACCAATGCCTGATCTCCATAATATATAAGGTACTACAAAATATTAATAAGAAAAAGACAAATCAACCAATTAAGCAATGGGCAAAGGAGATGGACAGACACTTCTCTAAAAAGGAGATCCAGACAGCCAAAAAAACACGTGGACATGCTCACAATCATTAGTTATCAAAGAAATTCAAATCAAAACTACGATGAGATACCACCTCACCCCAACAAGGTTAGCCATGATACAAAAAAACCCAAAACAACAAATGCTGGAGAAGCTGTGGATAAATTGGAACTGTCCTACATTATTGGTGGGGTTGCAAAATGGTCCAACCTCTTTGGACAGCAATCTGGTGCTACCTTAAAAAACTGGATATAGATATACCATTTGACCCAGTCATTCCATTGCTTGGAATATATCCTACAGAATCAAGGCCATTCACATCAACGGATACACGCACATGAATGTTTATCGCAGCACAGTCCACAGTAGCAAAAAGATGGAATCAACTCAGATACCCAACAACAGAGGAACAGATAGGTAAGCTATGGTATATATACTTGATGGAACACTATGCAATGATAAAGAACAACGATGATTTCAGGAAACATCTCATAACCTGGTTTCAACTGGAGTACATCATGTTGAGTGAAAGTAATTAGCGACAAAAGGACAAATATTGTATGAGACCCCTATGATAAGAACTTAAAAACAGGCTCATGGATAGAAGAAAAGACTCTCTGACAGCTGCAAAGGCAGGGAGTGTGGGAGAGGGAGGGGGGAGGGTTTAGATTAGATAGTTGTTAGAAATTTGGTTGGCTGAAATCGGTGACAGCACACATTAGTAAAAAGATCAATATCAACTGGACTTCAACACAACTTGTGTACTCTTCCAATCTTAACCCAGTATTGTAAGGACAGAGTAGCTGGGACAGGGGCCCTGGGACAGTGCTCTCAGAGGAAATCAAGGCCAATTGGCCAAAGTAGAGTTTTGCTAACAAGGACTCTCTGCACCCCACACTTGTGAGTGGCATCTAGGGTCTTAAAAGCTGCCAAGCTGCCATCTGAGGGTACAGCGAATGATCCCAACTCAGCAGGAATGGATGACCACAGAGGTCCATAATGATATGGGGAAAGAGAACCCAGAAGACAGAGACCCACGTGATTGGGTGTCTACATTGACTTCTGCCTGGAAGAACCAGATGGTGCTCGACCACCACCAGTGATAGCCATGACGGAGCTCACAAAGTTGAGTCTCACTGACAACATGAGAATAAATAGGGGTGCACCTTCAGATCTTCACTAAAAGACCTCAATTGATGGCCCAGGGGCTTTGGGGTTCCCCTGGGAGCATAGACCCTGGCCCTGATGCTGCCCCTCTCCATAAATCACAATGAAAGTCAATTCTTGGGACAGGAATGGATTGGACTTGGCAATGCAGAGTAACCATATTTTGTGGGCACTTCATAGTTCTAGGCGTCTATAGGATGTCATCCTGCTGACCTCATACCAGAGGGAGGGGAGGGGGCGGGGAAGAGGAGATAGGAGACTGTTGGGAGGATAGGACATATATGGAGCAGAGAGGAAGACTGTGCTGTCACCGTGCAGGGAGAGCAGTGGGAGCTGCGTATAAGTGAGCATGCAATTTATATGGGAATGCACATTTTCATCCAATCATAATAAAAAAATAAAATAAAATATAAAGATTATACTGGTTTTATTAATTAAGAGGTGATCATCTCTCCTTTTCTGTTCTTTGAAAGTGTGTAATGAGCATATCTTGTCCATGAAACCCTTGCTGCAGGCACTGTCTGGGCCTGCAATTTTCTTTGAGGGAAAAATTTTGATCACTGACTGCTTTAGTCAGCTCGGGCTGCTCTAACAGAAATACCGCAGAGTGAACGGCTTTAACGAGGGAAGGTTTATTCTTACACAGTCCGGTAGGCTGCAAGTCCATATTCAGGATGTCTGCTCCAGGGGAATGCTTTCCCATTTGTCAGCAGCTCTGGGGGAAAGTCCTGTATTGCATCATTCTTTGTCCAGGGAGCATCTTGGTGCAGGAACCTCAGGTCTGAAGGACGCGCTCTTCTCCCGGTGCCCTTTTGCTTGATGGTATGAGGTTCCCAATTCTCTGCCTGCTTCCCTTTCCTTTTATCTTTTACAGGATGAAAGGATTAAGGGTGGGGCAAGCCATACTCCAGGGAAACTCCCTTTACAGTGGAGCAGGGAGGTGATCCTGTGAACGGATTTACAGCCCCACCCTAATCCTTTAACATACAGCATAGAAAAACCACAAAATGGAGGACAGTCACAAGATCCTGTAAATCATGACCCAGCCACATGACCACACCTATTTTGTGGGGGGTCACAATTCAATCCATGACATCCCATCCTTTGGCACCCTAAAAATCACATCATTGAAATACATAACACATTCATCCCGTATGATAGAAGTCTAAATAGATTTCAAGTCGAAATACAATAACTCTTCTACATCTGTGGAACCTAGAATACAAGCTATCTGCTTCTAAAGGTACAATGGCAGAACAGGCAGGGAAAAAAGACTGCTAGGGCTGCTCTAACATCGACTAATTAATGATCCTAAGATTATACTTGTTTTCTAGCTCTTTTGTTGTTAGCTTTTTAAGGCTCTTTTAGTAATGCTCTTCTATATGATTTAATACACTGAAGTACACGGAGATTTCTTTTGTGGCCCAGCGTGTGGCCCGTCAAGTTTTAGAAATTTCCTATGGATTCTTGAAGAAAACTCATGCTAATGGTATTAGGTGCTATACCGTCAGGTGCCATTAGGCAAAGTTTGTTAATGTTTGGATTGTTAATTGTTCCAGTCTTCTGTACTTCACGGAACTTCCAACTGGTATGTTCCAGGTGGAACAGCTGCTGAGCAGTAGCATTTCTAAATAGTTCCTAAAACTAAACCAAACGCTTTGCCATTGAGTTGATTCTGACTTATAGCAGCCTTACAGGACAGAGTAGAACTGCCCTCTAGGGTTTCCAAGGAGTGCCTGGTAGATTGGGACTGCTGACCTTCTGGTTAGCAGCTGAGCTCTTAACCACTCTGCCACCAGGGCTCCAAAAATTTCTCCAGTGAGCTAACACTGATGATTGGGACCAATTCCGGAACCACCAGTAAAATAGTGATTACAGAACTTTATTATAGATCTTGTTAAATTATAGATTCTGATTTGGTATATCTGAGTGGAAATGCAAATTCTAAGCAAAGGTTTGACCAGAAATGAATCCGTCTGAAATCCTGATATTTCAACTGGTCTTTTTTTTTTTCCTAATCAGTTCTTGAAAGAAGATATTATAACTACTGGATAAGACTGTGGGTTTAAACCTTTCTCTTTTTATTTGTTCCTTTTTGCTTTATAAACTTCAAAACGATGTTATTAGATATACTAGAACTGCCAATTAACTACGTGAATTCATTCCAGAAAAAGTGCTACACATCTCATTGCTGAATATTACTATGGTCACTTTGAAGCACTCTCCTTGGGAAGCTAGTCACTGATGCCAGTGCCTAGTTTATCCTTCAAAGCAATTTTTAAACCCTTCTTCTGGAACAGCCATCAAAGCTGTTGTCATATTACCCCTGAAGTCCTGAATATCATCAAAGGGTCTTCCTTTCAATACTTCCTTTATCATCAGGTAAAGAAAAAAGTCACTGGGGGCCAGATCAGGTGAGTAGGGAGGGTGTTCCAATACAGTTATTTGTTTACTGGTGAAAGACACCCTCATAGACAGTTTGACAATTAAGTGTGCGAACTCTCCACTGTGGCACTGTGTGCAAAGGCCATTCCAGAGAGAGTTTCAAAATTGTTTTGAAGAGTGCGTCAGTGCATAGCTTTCCAACATGACCACAGTGATGTTTAGCAAGAGGTGTGTAGCACTCGAAACATTAAGTTCATGGACTTATTTTTCAGACCTTGTATATTAATTTAAATTTACTATATATTTATATTTGCAAGTTGAAACTTTTATCATTAAGAAGCGGATTTTCTAATATGTGTTCTGTTTAATGAGAAGCTAGTTTGTTTTGTGACCCTTCATCTGAAGTGCCATAATAAAAACGAAAGAAGAAATGAGTTCTCTTGGGGTCTCCCTTCCCACTCAGAGATCCACAAATTCTCAAGGTGATAAAACGGAGCAAGTGCAGGCCATCCCTCATTATGTTACATATTTAGGGATTATTGTTCTTTATTGCCTAATTAGGCCAGTATCTGAAAAACTGCTGTTTCAAGTATTTTGTCTAGTTTCTTGTTTGTTTCAGGTGGGAGGTAAATCTGGCTTCTGTTATTGCAGCTTGGAAAAAACAGACATTCCATCCTTTTGCTTCAAATCTTTCAACAGCCTTGTGTTTCCAACGCGTTTTCATAAATAGCATGTATTTAGATTTTTAAAATCTAGTCTGAGAAATCTTTGTGCTGATCCATTAGCTCATTTTTATGAAGCAATTACTGACATGTTTAGCTTTATATTTTATATTTACCATACCATCTTCATATTGAGCTTCTCTAGTTTGTGTCTTTCTTATTTCCCTTTCTGTCTTCTTTTAAATTGATCACTGTTTTCCCCCAACTTTTTTTTTTCCTCCGAGCCAGTTTGGAAGGTATATTTCAAGTAAGCAAGTTATGAGAAACTGGTAATATAGTCAGCGAGATTCAAAATTAGGAAAAAGTCAGAATTCAGGTGACATAATGAAATCAGCACAGAACTCAGAAGGGAGAACGTAAGAAATGAGAGGCAACAGTTATCTGCAAGGAGTAAAAACTTCATAAACAAAGGCAGGGAATCTAGCTGAAATAGAAGAACTTGTTATCAGAACACGCTGGTGGTGTAGTGATTAAGTGCTATATCTGCTAACTAAAAAGTTGGCAGTTCAGTTCTATCAGGTGCTGCTCGGAATCTCTACGGAGCAGTTCCAGTCTGTCCCATGGGGTCGCTATGAGTCAGAATTGACTCGATGGTGGTGGGTTTGGTTTGGTGATTATCAGTAAAGAATCTGGCATAAGAAGTAAAACGACAGTTGTTGCTTGTGTGGTTTTAATCATAGCTGCATGCCTTATGAGGCTAAGCCAGCAAATGAACTCCTGAAGATCGCAGAGACGCTGGAAGGTGATGAGAGAACAAGCTAAGCTTTCTGAAACTTGCTTTTTCCCTACATGAAAAGTCTATTCCTCAGGGAAATAATAATGATAATGATGATTATTATAATAATGATGGTAATAAAACGATAAGCATATTAATATTTTTCAAGTCTTGTGTAATGGAGGATTGCAGTTTTACTTGGATCCTTCACTTAATTCTCTTGACAATCCTTGGACGCAGGTGTATTGTGGATGTCTCTCATGTACCAGTCAAGGTGTCTCCCAGGAAAACCAACTGCTGTAGAGTTGACTCCAATGCATGGTGACTCCCTGTGTTTTAGGGTAAAACTGGACCCCCATAGGGTTTTCAACGGCTGGGTTTTTCAGAAGTAGACTGCCAGACATTTCTTCCAAAGCATTTCTGGGTGGATTTGAACTTCCAAACTTCTGGTTAGCAGCCAAGTGCATTAACTGCTCCCACTATCTCATGACTCCTTGAATCGTCTCAGCCTCTCATACCTGTCAGTCTAGACAATGGTACAGCGCTTAGTCCTATATAGACTCCTGCTGGCTTCACACAGTGCAGTCTGGAGAAGATTGGCCTCGTGCCTCTCACTTCAGCACTGGGGCACCTCTGTTCATACTGCTGGTAAGGTGTGCTGAGAAAGTCCCTAAGTAATTCATTAAGAGATGTACTGAGCAGTTGGAAGAAACTTCACCTTAGTGTCATGGCCTATACAGTAAGAGTCACTGTGAGAGGAGGGACTGGGGACGCTCTCATCACTACCCTGTCCTGCCTTCCTAGCAGGGTCATAGCCAGTAAGCAATGTACGTACTTCTACTTATTGGGTAATTCACCCTTGCTTCCTGGCCAAGATATTAAAACAATTCTGTGTTCCAGAAAGAACTGCAGAAATGAGCATCACCATCAAAATCTTACAGAATGCAGGAGGTACCAGGACTCACAATATCCCATTCAGTTTACCCATCTTGATGCTGAGCAAAGACAAACAAGCTAGATTGTGATGGATGATGACCATAAACACAATCGAGTGGTGGTTCCAAGGGCAGCTGCCCTGCCAGCGGCAATACCTCCCTAAAGCCAACAACTCAGGATAGCCCCCAGCCCTTGGTATGTGGTTACTGATCTGACGGATGCCTTCTCTGCCATCCCAGTCACTACCAGGAGGGCGAGAATCTGCCTAATTTCATACGAGAGGGGCAGAAATGCATTTACAGCCTGGACACAGGGTGTGTTAACTGGCCAATTCTCTGTCCCAGTGAATGCTGCTGGGACTTAATTGTCTTGACTTCTGGCATGCATAGAATTGTGTCCCCCAGAAATATGCGTATCAGTTTGCCTAGGCCTTGATTCTCAGTATTGACTGATTATCTCCATTTTGTCATCTCATGTGACTTCCATATGTGTTGTAAATCCTGTCTCCATGATGTTGAGTGGTGGGGGACGATCAGGAGGCAGGACTCTGTCTGCAAGACTAGGTTGTATCGTGAACAATTTCTTTGGGGACATAAAAGAGAGTAGTGTGCAGAGATACCCAAGGACTCTGTACCACCAAGAAAGCAGCATTTGCAGCAGAATATGTCCTTTGGACCCGTGTTCTTGTGTAGAGGATTTCCAAGGTCAAAGGAAGATTGACAAAAAGGACTTTTCTCTAGAACTGACAGAGAGAGCAAGGCTTCCCCTGGAGCTGATGCCCTGAATTTGGACTTTTAGCCTACTAAACCAAAACAAACCAAACCCACTGTCATCAAGTTGAGTCCAACTCACAGCAACCCTAGAGGTCAGACTGGAACTGCCCCATAGAGTTTCCAAGGAGTGCCTGATAGATTTGAACCGCCAACCTTCTGGTTAGCAGATGTAGCACTTAACCCACTACACCACCAGGGTTCCCCCTGTCTAGCCTACTAGACTGTCAGAAAACAAATTTCTCTTTGTTAAAGCTATATACACTTGCGGAATTTCTGTTACGGTAACAGGAGATAGTTAAGACAACGTCCCATCAGAATGTTAACTGTGTCACATTAATGGGATTCAATGAAAATGGATGACAAGTATTCTAGATGTCCTCATGAATGTGTTATTGTGTGGGGATAAACCCTTTAGAGACTCCAGCAGCAAGCACATTAATGAGTTCAACATTTCTTACAAGGTCTGACAATTAAGTCTGCAAACTTAATGGTTCAAGTGCTACATACCTCATTGCTGAATATCACTAGAGTCAACTTCAGAGTACTCTTCTCAGGAAGCTGTGCACTGATGTCAGTGCCTAGTCTACCTTTCAAAGAAGTTTTGAAACTCTTTCTGGAATGGCCAATGCACACAGTGGCCAAGTGGCAAGTTCACAAACTTAATTGTCTAATTGTGAGGGAGTTTTTAGCCAGTAAACAAATAACTATATTGGAACACCCTCCCTACTCACCTAATCTGGCTCCCCAATGACTTTGTCTACCTGAAGATAAAGGAAATATTGAAAGGAAGACATTTTAATGATATTTAGGACATCAAGGGTAATACAATGACAGCTCTGATGACCATTCCAGCATAAGTTCCAAAACTGTTTAGAAGAGAGGACTAGGCACTGGTGTCAGTGCATAGCCTCCTAAGGGGAGTACTGCTAAGGTGACCATAGTGATATCCAGCAATGAGGTATGCAGCATTTTTTCTAGGATGAATTTGCAAACTTGTCAGTCCTTGTAAATTAAAGATTGTTTAATTTTACCATAAAATTGTTTATAAATTTGGAAGCCATGGTGATTTAGTAGTTAAGTACTATGACTGTTAATCAAAAGGTCAGCAATTCCAGTTTACCAGGAGCTCCTTGGAAACACTATGAAGCAGTTCTATAAGGTAACTATGAGTTGGAGTCAACTCAGTGGCAAAGGGTTTGATTTTGGACTTGATACAAAATTTGACAGTTTTCAACTTCTAACCAACTCTATTTTATCTATAGCTTTACCTACTTCTTCCTCCCTTATTATAGCCTTTACTCAGAAAAGATAAGAAAGCCTTTTTTTCAAAAATATTACTAGCCAAACCAATACTCATTGCCACTGAATCAATTCTGACTCATAACAAATCTACAAGACAGAACAAAACTGCCCAATAGGGTTTCCAAGGAGTGGCTGGTGGATATGAACTGCAGACCTCTTGGTTGGCAGCCAAGCTCTTAACCACTGTGTCACCAGAGCTCCATAATATCATTAGTATATCTAAAACTAATTAACAGAAATTCCTTAACATCATCAAATACTCAGCCATCGATGAAATTTGCAGTTGTTTCCTAAATGTCATAATTTTTTGTTGTTGTTTGAATACAGATAACAAATAAAACTTACTCACTGCAATTGGTTGATATTTTTCCAGAATCTACTCCACAAATTCCCCTTCCATTTGTTTCCTACAATTTGATTGTTAAAGAAATTGGGTCATTTTTCCTTCAGTTTGGATTTTGCTAATTGCACCCTATGGTATTTTTTTACTTCTTCCACTACATTTGCTGTAACTAGGTAGTTGATGGTGAGATTTTTTGGAGTTCATGGAGTCTGGAACATCCTGGGATGTCTATTGTAAGGTGGAGACTAACTCTTTGTACATAGCACCTCCTGTCATCAACACGGTGGGACAGTATTTGATGAGACTTTTTGGATTTGGGGAGCCGCTTACATGGTAGCGGAAAATGTGGTTCTGACCAGTTTATCAGGTGACCAGTGGGGTCCACAATAAAAAGAACTCAGTTGTAGGTCCAGCCCAGGGGCAAACTGCCCTGTCATTTGGCCTATGCCACCCAGCAGACCCTCCAATAGTGGTAGGGAGATACCTGGTGAATAAGAATGCTGTAGGAAATATCTGGCAAGCCTTGATATGGGGGATCATAGAGGCAAAGAAAATGATTCTTCTATTGGAAAATAGTTTCTGGTGTGCTCTTAGGCCCTAGTAGAGATCCAATACCTAGGACACTCAGTGACGACAAGACCCAAAATGACCATTCTGAGCTCAATGTCCCAGAACCAAATTTATGATCTATAAATTCAGTCGGGCACAGTAGCAATCCACTATACATTGCAGAGTACACATAGTTGAGACCACATCAGATGCAGAATGCACAGGAAGTTCTATGATCAGCTGTACACTTTGTTGTGTCATCTCTTCTCGTCACATACTAATGGCTTTACAGGGGAGTGGTTTCCTCCATCCAACTAATAGCAGAAGAAAGAATTTGCACCTGATTCATACATAGGTAGCATGTGTATTAATTTTACAAGGCTGCCTTAACAAAATGCCACAAAGCAAATGTCTTTAAAGAAAAGAAATTGATTAGCTCACAGTTATAAAGTTGGGAAGTCCCAATCAGGGTACTGGCCATGTTGAGTCCTTTTGAGGCTCTGAGAGAGAAACTGTTGCGTGTCTCTCTCTTAGCTGCTGGTGGCCCCCAGCAATCCTTGGCATTTCTTGGCTTACAGCTGGATCCACACCCTTTGTCAAGTGGAACCACTGATTACATGTTCTTAAAACAATTTGTAAGCAGAGTAGCTAACATTTAAGATGTGCTTGATTATCCTTGCTGAGATCTAATTGCAAATAAAATTTCATGTCAGAAACTAGAAATCTACTCAACAAACTGTGAGCTAGGCATTGTGCTAAGCACTGGGGAGACAACAGTAAAAGGGACAGGTATGATCCCTATTCTTCTCTTGGATAAAATCAAGGCCACCTAGTACAGGAATATCATCTCCATTTGTCTTCTTCCATCACTAAACAATTCATCTACAGAAGAGATTCTTTTTCTTGCTTTCTTCCTTGACCTTCAATGGTCTCATTTATGATTTAGCTACTGACTCAGCTTCTGAAGCACTAGCAGTAAGATCATGGACCTCAGAGTCAGATCTATCTAGATTTGAATCCAATTCTTCTCTTAAAGACCTATTGTATCTTATGTACTTACTTACCTCTCTGAGACTTAATTTTCTCATCTGTAAAATAGACTTGTGAAGATGAAATGAGTGATATGGATTGAGTGTGTCATCCCTTACAAATACATGTTGAAGTCCTAAATCCTGCATCTGTGAACTTGACCTTGTTTGGAAATAGGGTCCCTGAAGATGTTGATGGTAACTTGAGGTTGTACTAGAGTAGGGTGTGTCCTAACCCTATGTGAATGATGTCGTGATAAAAGGGAAGAGACACACAGTGAAGACACCAAGGGAAGATGACCTATGTGGACAGAGGCAGAGACAGGGCTGTGTTGCAGCTGCAAACCAAGGCATATCTGAGGCTACCAGATGTTGGGAAGGAAAAGAAACGATTTCCCCCTAGAGTGTTCAGAAAGAGTACATCCATGCTGACACTTCAAAGTTGGACTGCTAGCTTCCAGAACCATGAGATGTTACTTTTCTATTCTCATGAGCCACCCTGTTCACAGTACCTTATAAGGGCAATCCTAGCACTTAACCACTATTCCACCAGTGTTTCCAGAGAATAAATATAATGAGGTTATACCCTATACCCCGGCATAGGGTAGACAAAAAAAAAAAAAAAAAACCGTTGATGTTGAGTCTAACTCACAGCAACCCTATAGGACAGAGCAGAACTGTCCCATAGGATTGCTAAGGAGTGACTGGTGGATTTGAACTGCCAACCTTTTGGTTAGCAGCTATAGCTTTTAGCCATGGTACCACCAGGGCTCTGGCATACAGTAATCAAAAAAAAAAAAAGCCCGCTGCCATCAAGTCGATTTGATTCTGACTCACAGTGACCCTGTAGGACAGCATAAAACTGCCCCGAAGAGTTTCCAAAGAGTACCTGGTGGATTTGAACTGCGGACCTTTTGGTTAGCAGCTGTAACATTTAACCACGACAACACCAGAGTTTCCAAATAGAAGAAGCCAGCTGCAAAAGACCACCTATTGTATGATTTCATCTACATGAAAAGGGTAGACCCACAAAAATGTTGCCTTTGCCTCATTCTGACATTTAGGAATTTCCTGTCCTCCTTCTCTTTAGACATCCGTAAGGATTTTGCACAAGAAAGTCAACGACATAACAGAAAACTCAATTTTAAGAAATGATGGGTAGTGAGAGGTGAATTATTTTGAAATGATTCACAAAGGGAGATACAGTTACAGAGGTGGTGATCACACAGCTTTCCCAGAAAGAAGAGAAACCTACAGACCCATAATCACACAGTCTTGCCACATTCGCCATGGAAACAGGTTTGGATTACTAACCACAGGCATGTAAACATAAGGGAATTGAAAAAAAGCAGGTAATGCTGGAGCCATGTTCCTTTTATTACTACAGGATATTTAAAATTGCTCATTTCAAGCACGGCACTATTAACAAATGCTTTTTAAATGCCACTGTATGGTCATCTCTAGGCTGGATGCTGGGGATAGAAAAATTAATGAAACCTGGCCTGTGTTCTTGAGACTCAGGGGATAGAGGATGGGGTATAATACATCTCACAAGTGACATATGACAAGCGTAGAACTATTAGTACAGTTGCTTAGTCCTGGGCTGCCTTACTAGGCCTTGGTGGTGGGCGAGAAGCAGTGACTGGTAGTATGTTAGCTAGGCTTAGAGGACATGGTCAAGTAGAGAGGTCATAGTCAACAGCACAACTTGGGCTGGGGACTTAGATGACAGTAATAGAAAGGTCCCAATCTCTCACTAGAAGGAAGGTGAGACTTAGGTACAGCTCAACTAAATCTAATTCCTGATGGCTCCCAAGGATACCTAAGGCTGAAACCAATGGACATGGCTAGCTCTGGTGTCAGTTTCCAGGTAGTGAATTCTGGCAACAGTATCCTGAGAATTTCAGCTGATATATCCACTTATCTGACAATGAACCAGGCCTCCTATTTCCCATTCTTGCCTATGAAAAATCTGGTTGCATCCGAGCAGCTATTTCTGTTTCCCTGTGGCAATGGCTGTGTCCTCCCTGGCCCAGGAAACTTTGCTGGAATTTTCTGTGGACAGCTCAACATCACTGGTTTTACTGGTACTGGTTTTACCTGTGGAGTTAAAGCCCCCTTCTTGACTCACTGTTGGCAGCTACCTAGGGTTTCCAGGCCTCCCTAGTGAGAATCCTTCTTTCTAGGAGTATGGTCCTCTCATAAGACTGGGATCAGAACACCTTCCAGAGGTACTTCTGGTAGCATCTCTTAGTGTTCACTGAAGGGAGAGAGCCTTGAGGATTCAAGGTCTAAGTGAGGATACCTCAGAGGTGGAGGTAAGGATCCAGAGGGTTGATCACATTGTGCTCTGTGTGAATAGAGATCTTGGCGCTGTGCAATGTACAACCTATGCAACAGTCTATGGCAGCCTTGTGGTAGGGCAAAGAGGAGGGAATGAAGCACATCAGTAAGTGAAGACATTGTGAGCAAAGATCCGGAGGCTGCCATCTGATCCACATGGATTCATCACCACTTTAATCTAAGCAGTGTTCTATAACTCACAAGCACGTACACCTTGATACTACTCCATTCATTGGTTTATGACAAGTATTATTATTTCCCATGCCCCCTGGACAACCCTAGTAGGATGCCTGACAAGACCTAGCTTGAAGTCTCTGAGTGAATTGCTGGCAGAGATGGGAAGTTGGTGCCTCCCATCCCTGGGCCCCAGCTCCCTTCCAACCTTGCTTTGGCTTTTAGCACTCTTTTTAAAAAACAACCTGATTTTTTGAGATGGATGAAAGGAAAACAAGCAGGCAAGGAGTGTGCTGTACTAAATGCAGGCTGATAATGGAGAAAATGAATGAGGTTCCTGGAACATGTTTGTAAATTTATACATTAAACGTGTTGCCTGCTTGCCAATCAGCAAAGGACTGATATAAGACAGTTTTAAGGTACTGCAGGCTCTGCGTTAATATAACATTTCTTCCACCATGCAATTTAGATTTATTGCCTGAATTGTTATGGGTATTAAATGGCTTTTTCTTGACAGTTAATATTTAGCAGTTAACAGTTAATTTGTCACTTTAATTTCTAATTGTTTAATACTGCATAATATGATAGGGGTATGTGGAGTGGGAAGAAGTGTGATGTGGCAATGCTTCCAATTCATGGGAGAGTTTTAGATGAGTGGAAAACCTGAACCTTTTCAGGAATATTTTGTTCTTGAAATGCTGTGTTTCAAGACTTTCATGGCAGAGATTTTTTTAATAGGGTGAGAGGGCTGAAGATCTTCACTATCATCCTATCCATTCCTGTTAGAGAAGAGGAAGAAGAAACGTCAATAACTTTTTCTAGGGGCAGTGGTTCATGGGAGAATTTTGACCTTCCATGACAAAGATGTCAATGTCATACTTGTCCAATGCACCTCATGCGTGGCCACCACCCGCCTGTAGTTGAGGCTTAAGTGTCGTTACCAGGCCAGATAGGTTTAAGTGGAGCTTCCAGACTAAAATCAACCAGAAAGAAGATCCTGACGATCTATTTCCGAGAATCAGCCAATAAAAACCCTGTGGATCACCAGGATCCAATCCACAGCCTATCCTGGGATAATGCAGGACCAGGTGACATGTCACTTCATCACGCATGAGGTCACTATGAGTCAAGTGGCAACTCGACAGCAACCAACAATAACAACAACTCCTTTCTACATATACATGGGAGAAACTAAGTCAGCAAGAGCACATTTGATATGACTGGCAAAATGTTTGTAATTGTTCGGGCTTGATAAACACATGGGTGGCTGATTAGAGAAGCCTCTCAATTTGGGGGTATGTTTGAAAATATTCATAACAAAAAGCAAAAAAAAAAGGAGACCCTTCCAAGAAAAGAACATTCAGGGGAAAAAAATCACATTGCCCCTAAACCAAGACACGACCTTCAGCTTTCAGGGCACTCCCACAGGTTCATCTTTCGTTTCATCTGCACAAACTCCTGCACTGTTTTCTGAGGCTTTTCTAAGTCACCTGTCAGCACCATCATTGTGAAACTATGTTCTGGGTCAAGATTTTCAGAGGGTACAGAACATAAAAATAATAACTATCGCCGTTTAAAAAAAAATTAAAAATAGTGGCTGTCTTAGCTGGGTTCTCTAGAAGAGCAAAATCGGTGAAGATGTATGGAAGCAATTGTAGCAGAACGTCCAAGGGGAACTGCCAGAAATTCAAGCAGGATTCCGAAGAGGACATGGAATGAGGGAGACCATTGCTGATCTCAAATAGATCTGGTTGAAAGCGGAGACTACCAGAAAGATGTTGACCTGTGTTTCACTGACTAAACTAAGGCATTAGACTGTGTAGATCATAACAAAGTGTGGCTAGTGTTAAGAAGAATGAGAATTCCAGAACACTTAATTGTCTCCTGAAGACACTGTACATAGACCAAGAGGCAGTCATTTGAATAGAACAAGGGGATACTTTGTGATGTAAAATCAGGAAGTCTGTGTACCAGGTTTGTATTCTTTCATCATAGTTATTCAATCTGTATACTAAGCAAATAATCCAACAAGCTAGACTGTATGAAGAACAGGCATCAGGATTGGAGAAAGGCTACTTAACAACTGTTCACACGACACAGCTCTGGCTGCTGAAAGTGAAGAGGGCTTGAAGCACTTACCAATGAAGATCAAAGACTGTAGCCTTTAGTATGGATTACACCTCAACATAAAAAAAATAAAAAATAAAGTCCTCACAACCGGATCAATGAGCAACACTATGATAAACAGAAAAAAACTGAGGTTGTCAAGAATGTCATTTTACTTGGATCCCCAACCAACAACCACAGAATCAGCAGTTAAGAAACAAAAGGACACATTGCATTGGACAAATTGGCTACAAAAGACTTCTTTAAAATATTAAAAAGCAAAGCAAGTGTTAAAAAGACATTACTTTGAGCATTAGGGTGCACTGACCCAAGCCATGGTATTTTCAGTAGCCTCATATGCATACAGAAGAAGAATTAACGCCTTCAGATTGTGGTCTTGCCAAAGAACACTGAATATACTGTAGACTGCAAGAACAACAAAATCTGTCTGGGAAGAAGTACAGCCAGAATGCTCCTTGGAAGTGAGTCTTGAGAACTTTGGACATGTTATGAAGAGGAACTAGTTCTCAGAGAAGGACACTATGCTTGGCAAAACAAAGGGTCAGTCAAAGAGTAAGACCCTCAATGAGATGGATTGACACAACAGCTTCAACAATGGGCTCAAAACTTAACAAAGACCATGAAGACAGTGCAGGACCTGGCAGTGTTTCGTTTCCTTGTACATGGGGTCAATATGTGTCAGAACTGACCTGACAGCCCCTAACAACAATTTTCAGAAGTGGATCTCCTAGCCATTCTCCCTAGTCTTAGTCTGGAAGCTCCACGGAAACCTGTCCACCAGTGGGGACCCTTCTGGTCTTTGAAATACTGGTGGCATATTCTCCAGCATTGTAGCATCATGCAAGCCACCACAGCATGACAAACTAAAAGATGGATCATGTATATACATATATAAAAACCAAACCCACTACCATTGAGTAGATTCTGACTCACAGTGACCCTGTAGATCAGAACAGAACTGCTTTCTAGAGTTTCGAAGGAGCACTTGGTAGATTTGAACTGCTGGCCTTTTGGCTAGCAGACATAGTACTTAAACACTATGTAACCAGAGTTCCCATATATGTGTGTGTGTGTGTGTGTGTGTGTGTCTCATGCGTACATTTCTTTCCACAATGAATATGCTTTTTTAGTCTGCTAGTCCTCTTTGCCTTGTTACTCTGAGCCAAGGATGGGACTATGTATATTAGTTGTTGTTGTTCAGTGATTTGGCATCGATTTTAACTTGTAATGACCCCATGTGATGGACCAGAATTACCCCAGAGGGTTTTCTAGGCTGTAATCTTTTCTGGAGTAGAGAGCCAGGTCTTGCTCTCACATAGCCACCTGGTGGGGTTGACCCATCAATCACTGACTAGCAGTCAAGCATTTATATTGTTGTGCCATCAATATTTTTTGTATATCAATTAGAATCAACTGCCAATGAGTCAATTTTGACTTCTAGCAACCCTGTAGGACACAGTAGGAAATTTCCTACTTTGTAAATTTCCAAGACTGTAAATCTTAATGGAAGCAGACTGCCACATCTTTCTCCCACAGAGCTGCTGGTGGTTTGAAAACCAACCTTTTCCTTATCAACTGAGCTCTTCAACCACTGTACCACCATAGCTCCTTTGTATATGAATCTGCAAGCCTAAATAGAAAGTTAAGATGTCACCTTGAAGCCTAAGGTATGCCTTACGCAAGTCAGGGTATTTTCAATTGCATCCTATGCATTCAAAAGCTAGGCAATGAATAATGAAGACAGAAGAAGAATTGATGCCTTTAAACTGTGGTGCTGGAAAAGAATATTCTATGTACCATGGGCTGCCAAAAGAACAAACAGATCTGTCCTGGAAGAAGTACAACCAGAGTATTCCTTAGAACAAAGGATGTCATGACTACCTCTTGGATACTCTGAACATGTTGTCAGGAGGGATCAGTTCATGGTGATGGATATCATGCTTGATAAAATAGAAGGTCAACAAAAAAAGAGGAAGACCCTCAACAAGATGTATTGACATGGAGGATGCAACGTGTGTTTAAGCTTAAAAATAATTATGAACACAGTGCAGGACTGGGTAGTGTTTCATTCTATTGTACGTAGGGTTGCTATGAGTTGGTACCAACTCAATGGCATCTAACAACAAATGGAAGGGAGAGACTCCAGAATTACATACCCAAATGCTAAAGTGTCTATTGGCTATGATAAGACCACAAGCAAAGCTGTTTACCATTTCTGTCTTTGGACTTTTGTCTATTAATGAGAAACAAGAGTATCAAGCTGACTTCTGCGAAGTAGAGTAATGTTAGACTGTGAAATTCTCAGACATACCAAGTATGACAGGAAAATGAAGTAACTGACATAAGTCAGCTCACTTACTGTAAACCCCACATGCATTGATGGTGAGGAAGTGATTTAAATGACAGGTACATAGCTGTGTGTTTAACTCTCTCCTTTCATGTATGCTTCCCTTTAAAAAACAGTGGGCATCTCTGATTTCTAGTATGTAAAAGAAGAAAGACCTTTGAGGAATTGATTCCAGTGTTTGAGAGTTTCAACTAAAAACAAATTCTTCCTCCCAGTGTCAGACCTTTTGCACTAGTACTCATCACAGCTTGAAGAAGGTGATGCCATTGGAGGTGGAGGGATGAACTGGCAAGATAAGGGCAGAAGGAGGTTGCAGTGGACCAGACTATTTCAATCCAAGGCTGTCCTAGTGTATGTTTCTCAATTTTCCTCCAGCTCCACTGTCTCAGAACACTAGGTGGTGACTTCCCATGTCTTCAAGAAGGAATCAGTTATCCCTGGTACCTCCCTGAGCTGTTTAGAAAATGAATGAATTCAAGCAAAATGGATATTTTCATAACATTTTCACCTAGACTGAAACAAGCCGTGGTGATCGATGCATTCCAGATGTTGATGATCCTGTGTTGCTATCATTTCTCTTGGAGCTGCCTCTTTTTTGACAGCCCAGAGTATGGATGGCATCTGAGCTGGTTCACTGCTCTCTGTTTCTCCCCCCTCCCTTCTTTTTTGCCTTTCCCTGCTTACTTCATTTTTTGATGAAAGCTATCTTGTGTTGGAGTAAGTTACTTTTGCATATATTCAAAAGCAACAAGATGTCTTTTTCTCCCCCAGATAGTGCACAAATAGCAAACACAATCAAACATCAATGGCTTAGAAGTATTTTCAGGAAATAGTTACACTGGGGCTCAGGAAGATCCTACAGTGTCCTCATTTTTTTGTTTTGTTATTTCAGTTTCAAGTCCTGGCCAAAGGTTAATCTGTTTCTGTTAGAGGCTATAATCTGGCTATGGTCTTTCATGGACAGTTGCTTTTCCTTGGAGCTTGGATGCTAGACTGATGAACAGAGAGGTGGGAAATTGCCAATATATCCAATGGATAGCAGCCATATCCTGAGGTCAAGAAAACCTATCTCCTCTGCAGAGGTGAACTTTCACTGCTGAGAAGTGTTATACACCCAGGATTTGGAGCTCTTACAAAAATCTTCTGCACTAGGGAAAAAGATAAAGAAAGAACTACAACAAAATGATGGGAGACAGAATTAACACTAATAATGATAACACTAATAACGACTTTCAGGACCCCTAGCTGGTGCTGGTTAAGAGCTGTGGCTGCTAGCCAGAAGGTCAGCAGTTTGAATCTCTCAAACACTCCTTGGAAACCCTATGGGGCAATTCTACTCTATCCTTTAGGGTTGCTACAAGTCAGAATCAACTCTATGGCAACAGGTTTGTTGTTGTTTGGGAGGGGGATTATGTTCTTTTTTGCCAAAGCCACAGTCTTTTCGACCCCCTCATATGCTTGCAATAATTAGGTATTGAAAAAGGAAGACAGAAGAATTAATGTGTTCAAATTGTGGCATTGGCAACGAATGTTGAATATACCCTGGACTGCCAAAAGAACAAAGAAATCAGTTGCTTTAGTTATCTAGAACTTCTGTAACAGAAATAACATGAGTAGTTTTTTACAAAGAAAATTTATTTTCTCACAGTTTAAAAGGCTAGAAGTCTGAATTCAGTCTGTGTCTAGAGAAAGGCTTTATCTCTCTGTCTTTGGAGAAAATCCTTTTCCCTTCTGGGTTTCTACTCCTAGGCAATTTTCATATGGCTTGGCGTGTCTTCCCTTGCCTCCTCTTCTCTCTTATTTAGTCTCTTTTCTATCCCAAAAGTGATTGACTCCAGATATACCCCACACTACTCCTATTTCATTAACATAGCAAACACAACCCATTCCCAAATGGGATTGTAACTACAGGCACAGAGGTTAAGATTTACAAAGTATATTTCTCTGGGTCATAGTTCAATCCACAACATCTGTTTTAGAAGAAATACAACCAGAATGCTCTTTAGGAGCAAGAGTAGAGAGACTTCATCTCACTTAGTTTGCACATATCATCAGGAAAGACCAATGACTAGAAAAAGAAATAATATTTGGTAAAGACGGTAAACAAAAATGAGGAAAATGCTCAGTGAGATAAGTTGACACAATAGCAGTGACAATGAACTTAAATACATCAATATCATGAAGATGATAAGGACAAGGCAGCATTTCATTATATGATGCACAAGGTCACCACGAGTCAAAGTTGCCTGGATGATGACTGACTGTAACAGCATGCTTTTGTAAAGCTTGAAACATATTTAATCCTTGTCACAAGTGTATGAGTCAAAGGGGGACATTTTTTCTAGTCAGAAAGATAAATGGCTTATGAGGATCAGCCGGGGACCAAGACAGGGTCAGCCCAAATGGAACCAAGGCCCTCTGGTTCCCAGAGCCTGTCCTTCCCAGCACACGAGGAGGGGTGTGGCAAGCCATCGCAGGTAGGGTTGGTCTAACAGAATGCCCCACACCCTACAATCAAAGCTTAATCCTCAGCCTACCTTGCTGCATAAACATCTCAACAGCAAATGTATGTGGTGCATAGTGCTTCCAAAAACCAAACCAAACCCACTGTCGTGGACTCGAGTCCAACTCATAATGACCCTAGAGGCCAGAGTAGATCTGCCCCATACAGCTTCCAAGGAGTGCCTGGTGAATTTGAACCACTGACCTTTTGGTTAACAGATATAGCACTAAGCCCACTGCGGCACCACGGTTTCCACCTAGTGCTTAGCTCCCTTGACTTTTTGTATGTCAGCACCAGAGTGCTGGACAGCTCCATGCTTGCTGCCCGCACCCACACTTCAAGAGCTTATCCTCTGCTCGTTTGACAGGGTTTTTCTTTCTTTCCTTCACTTCTTGGGAGTTTCAATTTTTTTTAAAAAAAAAGTACTTTAGATAAAGGTTTATAGAGCAAAGTAACTTCTGGTTAAATAATTAATATACATATTGTTTTTGATGCTAGTTGCCTGCCCTGTAACGTGTCAACACTCTTGGGCATAGGATTTTCTTGAAGCCTCAGAAGGCACCAGCAGCTGTCTACAGATGCAGCCTGAAAGTGCAGGAGGTTATAGTAATTAACCAGAGGAGAAGGGGTCTGAGGATATGTGATGGCTCAGTTTATGTGTAACCTGGCTGGGCTATGGTGCCCAGCTGTTTGGTCAAAAGACTGTCAACTGACTTATCCTCCATTGCATGTGTGTGTCAGGGTGGGTGGGGTCTCATCCAATAAGATGAAGGTCTCAGTAGTAAAAACTGAAGAATTCTACTTCAAGACTGTGACACAGAAATCCTGCCTGAGTTTCCAGCCTGCTGGCTTGTCATATAGACTTGGGACTTGCTGTCCCACAAACTATGAGAGCCAATTTATTAAAATCAATCAGTTTCTTTGTCTCTCTCCCTGTCTGTCAGTACATAACCTATATCTGTCTCCCACTGGTTGTGTTTCTCAGGAGAACCCTAAATGACACATAGAGTAAATGCCCCATCTTCCGTGTCTTACAGCAGGGTGATTCTGAGGCTGGTTCTACACTGTTCCTCAGATGATTCTCAGAAAAGCTGAGCCCCAGTAGGTCACACCAGTAACCAGTCATTATTATTGTTGTTAGCTGCCTATGGTCCCAACTCACGGTGTCACTGTGCACAGCAGAATGAAACAGTGTCTCATTCTGCACCAATCCCATGACGCTTGTGTGTGGGGCCATTATGGCCCTTGGGATTTTCATTGGCTGGTTTTCAGTAGTACATCACCAGGCTTTTCTTCCACCCAGTTAACACCATACCCTTGATCAGCTTTTCAACCTTCCCCGTCTCTTTCTCTCCACCCTTACACTTTTGCTTCCTGAGATCACCCCCTCTGATGGTTAAGGTTGTGTGTTGACAAATGATTCTTAATGTTTCACAAATTTTGTAATCATTTACCATTTTGTGATCTGATTTAAGCAATTAGTCAGTTGAAAGGGGAGTTTTCTTGGAGATGTGACCTACCTCTGATGTATACAGATATTCTGGGAAAGCTCTCTCTCTCTCTCTCTCTCTCTCTCAGTCCTGCATACAGCTTGTCATCACCTGATCTCTGGTTCTTGGGACTTGTGTGAGCAACCTGCCGTATGACCTGCTGATTTTTGGATTTGCCGACTCAACCTGTGAGCCAGCAGCCTACCATCTGACCTGTCGATTTCAGGTTTGTCAGTCCCTGTAACACATGAGTCAGGAGTAGCCTCCAGCCTGATGCCTGGTTCATGGATTTGGGGCGGGACAATATCCACAACTGTGTGAACTATTTCCTTGAAACAAACCTCTCTCTATATGTATTTAGGAGCCATGGTAGTGAAGTGGTTAAGAGCTCAGCTCCTAAACAAAGGGTTGGCAGTTCAAGTCTGCCAGCTACTCCTTGGAAATCCTATGGGGTGATTATGCTTTCTCCTACAGAGTGACTATGAGTTGGAATTGACTCAACAGCAATAGGTTTTTGTTTTCCTCTACGTACATGTATATATATACAAATACATACATATATACATATACATACACACCTACATATACATACACACCTACATATATACATATACATATATATATGTGTATATACATATATGCTTCACTGGCTTTTCTCCTAAATGAACTACCTATACTCAAGTTCTCAGACTCTGCTTTCTGAGAAACCCAAATCTACATCAGTCTCTTTTCCTAAGCCCCTTCCCTGCCTCTGTCCTGGCTTTCTGTCTTCTCATTTATTGTGATGTTAACTACAGCCAGCCAGCCCCATCTTCTCCTTCTGTCCCACACCCCGCATATTATTCAATCAGCTCCCTTTATAACAGCAACCCGCTGGTGACTGGTACATACTCTGTGCTGCCCTGGCTTCCTAATTCAGGCAGCTAGCTATGGGATGCACTTCTCTCTCTAACCCATGTCACCGTGTGAGATAGTGTCATGGATTGAACTGTGTTCACTACCCCCACCTCCATCCCTCCACAAATGTCTGTCAGCTCAGTTAGATCACAGTTCCCAGTACTGTGTGATGGCGTACCATTTTGTCATTTGATGAGATGTCCCTGTGTTTTGTAAATTACATGACTGTGATGTAGTGGTATAGATAGGCAGCAGTTATATTGATGAGATCTGCAAGATTGGATAGTGTCTTGGGCCAGTTTCTTTTGAGATACCAGAGAGGGAAGTGAGAGGAGAGGCAGAGGGCCCTCATTTTACTAACAAAGCAGTGCTGGGAGCAGAGTATGTCTATTGGACCTCAGGTTCCTGCCCTGAGATGTTTCAAGACCAAGGGAAGACTGACACATCACAGTGACCTTCCTCCACAGCCAACAGAGACAGAAAGCTCCCCTCTAGAGCAGGCACCCTGAATTTGGTCTCAGAGCCTACTGAACTGTGAGAGAATAAACTTCTCTTTGTTAAAGCCACCCACATGTGGTATTTCTGTTATAGCAGCACCAGAAACCTGAGACAGGTAGCTCTCTCTTGCTTGTCTTTGTCCCTTGGATCTTGGTCTGCAAACCATGATCCTATAAAAGGCCAATCTAAAAGACTCAGACCAGTTACTATTGATGCTGATTCATGGCAATCTCGTGCATGTGTAAGAAGAAATATGCTCCGTAAGGTCTTCAATGGCTCTGACCTGTGAGAGGTAGATTTCCAGATCTTTCTTGCAAGTGCCCCAGGATGTATTCAAACTGCCAACCTTTTAGCTGGTAGCTGAGCAAGTACTTAACTAACTGCAATACTCAGGGACTCCTGTAAAGGGCCCCCAAACCAAAAACCAGACCTGTTGTCATCAAGTCAATTCCACCTCGTAGCAAACCTACAGGACAGAGTTGAGCTGCTCCCTAGGGTTTCCAAGGCTATAATTCTTTACAGAAACAGACAACCTCATTTCCCGCCTGTAGCAACTAGTGGATTTGAACTGCTGACTTTTCCATTAGCAGTGAGCACTTAACGATTGTGCTGCCCATCAGCACTCCTTATAAAAGGCCACATGGTAAAGACTTACTTAGCAAATAGCTTTGTGAGCCTTATGTGGCAAGTACTCAGTTTTGCAGTTGTAGTTCCAAAGGAGCCTTAGACAACATGTACAAGCCTGTCCATGGCTGTGTGCTAATAAAACTTCACTTATAGACCCTGAGATTCTAATTTCATGTAATTTTCACTTGTCATGAAATATTTTGGTTTTTTCAACCATTAGAAAAACATAGAAACCATTCTTAGCTCTTGAGCTATACAAAAACAGACTGGCACAGATTGGGCCAACCCTGCCCCAGACCCTAAAAGAGCCCTGGTAGCGCAGTGAGTAAGTGCTCGGCCTCTAACTGAGTGGTCAGCAGTTTAAACTCACCAGTCACTCCCTGCTCCCATAAAAATTACAGACTAGGACTCCCCATAGGGCAGTTCTACTCTATCCTAAACAGTTGCTACAAGTTGGAATGAACTCAGCGGCATAGGACATCAGGGACAGACTGAATCAAAGAGGTCTGCTCAGCTTCCTTGTGTTTAATTCCAGCGCATTCCAGCTCTAAGCTCCTGAGAGGTGGTATAGTGCGGAGCCTGAGGGTGTGGGCATAGACTGTAGACAGAAAATAAACTTTGCTGCTTTGTAGCTTCGCAACCTTAGATAAAGCACACAGCGGCACTGTGCCTCACTGCTGTCTCTGTGAATGGAATAACACTTCTAGACCTCTAGAAAGGTTAAATAACTCCTGTAAAGTCCTTAGCTTAGTGCTGGCACATGGGAAGCTCAAACAGACCCTAGACCCTAAGCTCCTACAGGGAGACATGACTTGTTTGGCAGCCTCCCTTCTACGGTGAGCACAGTGCCTGGTACAGAGAATGGCACTGTCACCAACCACACACTGTTCCTAAAACACATGCACTTACTTCACCTGATGTCCTGTCCACCAGGAAGTCCCCCCAAATGCAGATGCTCCCCCACTAGATTCTCCTGAAGTTTCTAGAAGGCTTCCTTGAAGCAGGTGCACTGCATGGGTTAAGGCTAGCCACTAGCTAGCCTTTTTAAGTGTGGTTTCCAAAAATTCCCAGGAAACCCTCAAACATGTTAAGCTTCTGAATTTGGATCCTGAAAATAGGAACATAGGTAACAGGTGTTGACAGTGCTCTCTCTAGGAGCAGAGGAAAATTCCAAGCAAGTAGAAGCCTTTGTTATTAAAAAAACACACACACTACAAATTAAATAACTGATTACAACCTGACCAAGCAATATTACTGGCCTGGTATTATAGAAGCCTGAAGTCCATTTTTTAGATGACTTCCCCATTGATTCCATCTACAATGTTAAGATAATGATCTGTGGACTCAGCCTAAAGGATTTATCACCTCATGGTTCCATTGGTAGAACAAGTGCCCACCCTAGATAAGATCAGGAGGCTGATTTAACAAATTGAACTTTAATATGATTTTCCTAAGAAAATTTATCATCCCTGGTGCCCCTCTGGCCTGCTGACACAGTCCCCACTGGAGACAGAGAGACAGGAAGATCTGAAACCACAAGGCCTTCGCACCCGGTGGTACCTTGGTTCTTGAATCAAGCTTTGTGCTCGCTCTGCACGTACAACACCCACCAGCTCGGGGAGGAATGCACTGAGGTGAGGAAGGGGCTATTCAGCCAGAGACACTGCAGCAGTGCAGTTTTTAGGCACGGACCCCAGGCTGGTCCCAGGCAAAAGTGTGACGTGACAGCAGTCTAGACCTCTCATCCTGCCATCAGAGTCTTCCTTTAAGTGACATTGTGTCCACATAACTCTGTTCCCCAAAATCAGGGCCTCCAGCTTGTGTCACTCTTTCATTTACCAAAACCTGCTTTAGAGAAAGGGCCTAATGATCTTCTTCATATCAAATGCTGGGTTCCTTTGAGTATCTGTTTATAATTAATTGTGCTTTGTCTTCTTCCACTGGAATATAAATGCTAAACACCAAAAAAGTCAAACCCATTGCTGTTGAGTTGATTCTGGAGCACAGAGATCTTGTACTACAGAGTGGAACTTCCCCACAGGATTTCCAAGGAGCACTTAGTGGATGCAAACTGCCAGACTTTTGGTTGGCAGCAGAACTCTCAACTACTACATCACCAAGGTTTCCACATAAACAGTAAGGGGTTAAAAAGCTGGTTGGCACTGAGTTGGCTTTGACTCCTGGTGACCCCATGTGTGTCAGCGTAGAACTGTACTCCATAGCATTTCCAGTTGCTGACCTTTTTTGGAAGCTGATCACCAGGTCTTTCTTCCGAGACACCTCTGAATGGACTTGACTTTCTGACTTTCTGGTTAGCAGCTGAGGGAGATAATTAACCATCTGTACCACCCATGAACTCTAGGGAGTCCAAACAAACCAAATCCATTGTCACTGAGGAGACTCTGATTTGTGGCGACCCTGTGTACTAGAGTGAACTGATGCACAGAGTTTTTGAGGCAACGACCTTGCAAAACCAGATTGCCAGACCTTATGTTCATGGTGCCTTTAAGGGGATTCATACTGCTAAACTTAAGGTTAATAGCAGAGGACAGGTACAGAGACAAAAGAGCATTAGTGTCCAGAGCCTGGGGCAAGGGACGAAGGGAGCTCTGTGACGGAGTTTTCATTTGGGGTGATCGAACCAAGTTTTAGAAACAGATGATGGCGGTGGTTGCACAACTTGGGGAATGCCATGGATTGAACAGTGTGCCCTCCAAAATGTGTGTGCTCATTTGGCTGGACCATGGTTTCCAGTATGGTGTGATTTTCTTTTATGTTGTAAACTCTAACTCTGCGATGTTAATGAGCGAGAGTGGGCAGCAGTTGTGTTAGTGAGGGGGGGACTAAATCTATAAACTTTCATAGTGTTTTGAGGCAATCTCTTGGGAGATAAAAGGAGAGGGAAGCAAGCAGAGAGGTGGGGACCCCGTGCTACCAGGAATGAAGAAGAGCAGAATGTTTCCTTTGGACTCAGGGATCCTGGGCCTCAGAGGTTCCTCAACCAAGGGAAGATTAAGGACAAGGACTTTCCTCCAGAGCCAACGGAGAAAGACTTCCCCTGGCTGATGCCCTGAATTGGGGCTTATAGCCTCCTAGACTGTGAGAAAATAGATTTCTCTTTGTTAAGCCACTTGTGGTATTTTCTGTTACAGCAGCCCTAGATGAGTAAGACAGTGAATATAATTAATGTCACTGAATTGTACACTTAAATAATTTTTTTAATTATATGTACTTTCCACAATTATTTTAAAAAGCAGTGGGACTGGTATTTGAACTCAGGATTCATGTATCCTTTCAACTTTACTGAACTGCCACCTTGCTGGCCCAAGATGGTTGGATATTTTTATTTCCTTCTTTCAATTTTTTCTTATTTTTCAAATTTTAAGTACTAAGCCTGAGTTCCTTTTTTCTTTTGTAGTTTTAAATTATAAAAGTAGTACATGAATATGTGCTTATTGTAAAATATGAACACTGTGGAAGCTCTATTATTTTTATAATGAGATGAAATGATACCACTACACATTTCTTTAGGTTTGCTAATGAGTTCATTTTTGTTACCACCGGCAACTCTTTCAGAAAGAAATGGGTGATTCTATTTTTTTCAAATGAAGACCCTGGTAAGTAGAGCAAGCGCTAGTCACTATGAGTTTATATGGAGAGATTAACTAAATCTCTTTGCTTTTACCTGCAGGAAGACACTGGGACAGTCGGGGGGGGGCGCGGATTTCAGGGTGCAAGTAGGAGGCAAGTTCCCTTTGTTTTGCTCATAGAAGCGCTGTAGGTTATAGGCTGGTGGGATGCAGGGTATCTCAGGATGGGCCAAGCACAGACATTGATAGAGCAAGGTAATGTGTGTGTATAAACCAGTACGTGTATATACTCATAGTTATCAACATTTCCACAAGTACCGCCTGTATCTACATTAAGCCAAACGTGAGTTGATGCCGATGTCGCCTACTCTAACCCACTACCATGTGGATCATTGTAGCCTCCTGTCTTTGCTCATCTGTGAATCCCCTCCCCAAAGTGAGAAACCTGACCCCCATCATTCACCAATTATTTGCCTAATCATTTGTTCTCTCTATACCAGCATTCAGTGTCACACTGTTAACTCAGTCCTCACAAACATCAGCTTTATCAATTAGTGTACAGTGCTTACGTGCAGTTCCTTTTACTTTAGTCTTCTAGTCTCCACTCATTTCCCAAGTTACCAAGGTGGGTACTGTCTTAGTCATCTGGTACTGCTCTAACAGAAAATACTACAAGTGGAGGGCTTCTGAAAGAGAAATTTAACTGTCACAGTCTAGTAAGCCACAAATCCTCTCCTATGAGAAATGATCACAGTAGGCTACAAGTCCAAATTCAGGGAGAGCATCCTGACTCAGGAACCTCAGGTCCAAAGGGCATACTCTGTTCTCAGTGCTGCTTTCTTGGTGGTTCGACGTTCTCAACTTTCTCTGTTTACTTCTCTCTTGTATATACCACAAGCTTGTAGCGTGAGTCCTGCCTCCCCAGTACAACTGCTTCCCATTCTCTCTCATCTATGTCACAGAGGCAGGATTGACAAGACGTGAGAAAAATCACTCAACACTGGAAATCATTGCTCAGCCACATTGATATACACATTTTGGGGGGAGGGGAGCACACAATGCAATCCATAACAAGTATATTCCCCATTTAACTCCTTTCATTGAGGTTGTTTCCTATATTTGTATGATTGTTCTGTATTCTATATTTGTATGATTGCCCTGTATTCTGTATTTGTATGATTGCCTTGCTACCGTCTAGATTTCCTTCCAGGATCCTGGACTCCCTAAATAGTTTTTTCCTTTTTTAAAATTTGTATACATTAAATTTCACTCTTTGTACTGTAAAGTTCTCTGAGTTTTGGCAAATGCATATATACATTACAGTATGGCTTGGCTTTATTGTACAGAATAATTTTGCTGTTGTTAGATGCTGTTGAGTCTATTTTGACTCATAACAATTCCATGTTACAGAGTAGAAATGCTCCATAGTATTTTCTAGACTGTAATCTCTATGGGAACAGATCACAAAGTCTTTTTCCCTGCAGAGCTGCTGGGTGGATTCAAACTGCCAGCCTTTCAGTTAGCAGCCCAGCACTTAACCACTGCACCAACAGTGTGCCTTAGAATAATTTTACCACCTAAGAATCTCCTGTGCTTTACCTATTCATTACTTCTTCCCTCCTCCTAAACTCTTAGAAACCATTGATCATCTTCCTGGCTGTATAGTTTTACCTTTTCTGGAATGTCACATAGTGGGAATCATACATTACACAGCTTTCCAAAGGACGCTTGAAGCTGCAGTATTTTTACAATGAGGGGAAGGTTATCATTCCCTGAATGAAAAAAGGAAAGATATATAAAAGATAGCAGGGTACTTGTAACTCTCACCATAGAGTTAAGCAGTAGCTTTGTGATACCAAAAATGAGCTTCCAGATAATCAAGATGCACATATATTTGCTGTGTTCCGTGATTTTTTCATGTACCTGTAGTTAGGACAAATTAAACCAATAGGAGGCTTCTAACCGTAAAGATGTGATAGACAGGTAGGTAGGTGGGTGGATGGATGGGTGGATGGGTGGATGGGTGGATGGGTGGATGGGTGGATGGATGGATGGGTGGATGGGTGGATGGATGGATAGGTGGATGGATGGATGGATGGATGGAGTCAAAGTGACTCCAACTCAGCCTTACGTCCT